>CM077619.1:2328754-5027304 GCA_039566895.2 Turritopsis rubra
AAATAGAAGAAGATTCAAACAAAATTCAAAAAGAGGGTAGATTTTTTATGTATTTTATTTTATTGTAAATTTGCACTTAGTGCCATTCTAGTAAAGGAGCAGGTGTTAAGCTTGGTTTCCCTTCATAATGCATATACATTGATCTCCAAAATTAAGAAAACAGGAAAATAATTTTATTCACTTTACCACATCTCATTTAAACATCAAATAACAACAATGAAAATTGTATTACTTCGTGTATTATAGCCTCCCTTAATTTATTTTTTTACTTTTTTACTTTTTCTTTAGTGATTAAGATATGACTCTGAAAGACCTCCCTTTTATTATTACATATTATACGTGTCCTGTTTTGTCAACATGTTTCATATTGCTATTTATTTTATATCAATGCTATGAATGTCCTTTTTAACAGAGAGCTACAGTACAGCTCGAAAGAAAATTTAAACATTTGCGAAGGAATGAATTTTAACATGAAAACACAAAAGATTTTCGTATATATACAGTTTTTACGTGACATACATACATGAAGTCAGTATTTAAATCTTTTGTATTCTATGCAGTTTGTTTAGACACACGATTGAACTGAACATGAAAATGCATGTTAAATAAACTGTGAATACATGTTAAAAGACTTAACTTTTAAAGACACCGATCCTTTTTGAAAGCTCTTACGCGGACACATAAAGTTTCTTTCAGGCTGTAATGTATGAAAATTATATGGGATGATTATACCCCCCTTCCCTTGTTTATTTAAGTGTCATTTGTGTCATTTGGACTTCCTAAAATTTCTGAGATCAGGCAAATGAAAAATATGTAAAAACTTTGCTATTTGTGCAAACAAACTGAAAGTTGTTCATTAAAATAATGGCCATAACTCAAGGTCTTTTGTGCAATATAATAGTGTGCAATATATGTATATAGCGTGTAATTTCCCATTCCATTGTTGCTTGTGTGATTACAAATCTTTTGATAAAATATCTTTATGATGCTAATCCCAACTTTTAATTTATTTATATATTATATAGTTATTGTTATGCATTAAACCAATGAAAGTGCAGTTTTCATAAGAGGTATTTATAAGGTGTGCTAAAACCTTACAAAAATCAGATTCTGGATAAGTTATTAAAATAAAGATTATAGACAAAAATGATATAGTTTGATTTCTTTTCTTTTCTTTATTTTTATCGTTAATCGCATATAGGCAGTAAAATTATATATATACAGTTATACAATATAATACTTTTAGTTATACAAGTTTGAATTTTGTTGAAAAAGTTTGACAAATTTTTGTATTATAATGGCTTTTTGATATTACTGTTTTGTTTATTCTAGGGATGTATATTTCAAATTCTCACTCCTTCTTAAGTGATTTGATGTCTCAATAAGGCTTTGATTGACTCTATGTATAGTATAAAATTGTAAAACGATACTGTGTTTACTCTGCTTCTCTGGTTTCCTTTTCTTGTGTGTTGATTTAAAAAATGTTATTCATGTGCAGTTTTGAAAACCATATTAGTCTGAAAAACAAATCTCAATATTTAATTTCGTATTGAATATCATGAAACGTGCAACCAGTAGTGAAACAGTTACTCCTAGGAAACGAATTACTTTAGGTGGGTGAAATAAGATAGTGATACTGATCACCTGTATTAATATTACCAATAATAAAATAAATGATTGGTCTTGACATTTTTAGGCTCAACTACATCAAAGGACATGGCAATACCGTCAGTCGAAATAAAATATAACAAGGTATATATGATTGCTTTTATGAACCGTCTGCAAGATGTTCCTTTCATTCAATTTTATCCTTTTTTAAAAAAAAAAATTTTCTTGAAGGCAGTAACTTTGATGTCTTTCTAATCATGGTGTCTAGATCTTCATCAACAATGAATGGGTTGATTCAGTGAGTGGAAAGACTTTTCCAACGCTTAACCCGTGCACAGAAGAAAAAATTTGTGATGTTGCTGAGGGTGACAAGGTATATATATTATGTGTGAAAACAATCTTACTTCATTTCGTTGTGAACCTTTAATGGAAATTTACAGAAGTAATCAAAAGTGCATTTAACAGATAGCAATATGATGTGGGTTTGTTTGTATAGCTTCAATTAATTAAACGTATGTGCTATATAAATACCCTAACTAAGGTTAGAGGACTTTAATTTAGATGGTATTAGTCATAATAGCTATTTTTCCCTTCAATGTCCTTCTTTTTGGTTTTTTGTACCTTAAAATCTTGGCACCCAATAAGGTTTACCACTATGAAATCTGGGTTGTATAAGCGCTAACATTGTTTAAAATTATTAATGTGAACAGGTTTTTACTGTCTTCTTTTTTGGTTGAATGCAACGTTTACATTGTAACTAACGTTTTCTACAGGCTGATGTTGATAATGCTGTAGCTGCTGCTAGAGCTGCCTTTAAAAGAGACAGTCCATGGAGAACAATGAATGCCAGTGATAGAGGAGAGCTTCTCAATAAACTAGCTGATTTGATTGAAAGAGACAGACAATATCTCTCGGTAAGTTGTTCCCATTCTTTTTTATATGTTTTTGTTCAGTAAATGATGCTACACTTTTGAAGCATTTTTTGACCATTGTTGTTGTTGGTTTTGTTGTTGGTGGTGTTTACATTGTGCAAATGAAATTTTCAGGCACTTAAAGAGGGTATGAAAATGGAAAATCTGCCTCTCCTTATAAACAGGATCACTCTTGCAAAACATAATCAAAATTGATTCATCGGCTTTCATGTGTTTCATGTGTTTCATGTGTAGGAATTGGAAACCTTGGATAATGGAAAACCCCAGAACATTTCATTCAATGTTGACATTCATCTGGTTATTAAATGTTACCGCTACTACGCTGGTTTTGCTGACAAAATTCAAGGAAAGACAATTCCTATCGGTAGGGCCTTTATTATTTATGCCATTACAATAAAACTGGTATTATTATTAGTTGGTAAGCTATATTCACACTATGCTCTTTCCAATCACCACAAATCACTTTTCGCTTGCCGGGCGATTGCTCTACCGATTGCACTACCGATCCGATGTAATTACCTTAATTCACAGTAGATGAGGGGAACACAGTATGTTCAATTGGACCTGAATCCTGTGAAACAGTGGAATGTCATCAGATTGCTGAATAGACGGAGGTCAACTTCCAACCATCATGCTAGCTTTGTGATGATTGTTTACTTTATTAAAGTATGCTCCAAAGTATGCTCCAAAGTGTGCTCCACTTTATTAAAGTATGCTCAAAACTTAACTTATTGATCAGTTGACATCAATGAACAAGAAAATAATTTAGTTTAGCATGGATTTTATTCTGAATAGTTTATCAAGATTAATAGCTATGAATAATGTTTCTATTTTTCTCTAATAGTTTATGGTCACAATTTTTTGTGATTGCTTTTTAATTATGCATGTGGATGCAGACTTTTTGCACTGAATGGAAACCTAAATTAACCGGGTGATTAAGAAAATATGACTTGATGGTATCTTTCATTTCTTTATCAGGGCAATGATTTCTTAGTTGTTTTTGATTTAATGTGTGTTTTCATTTTTTTTAAGATGGGGATTTCTTTTGTTACACACGTCACGAACCTATTGGTGTATGTGGTCAAATCATTCCCTGGAACTTTCCACTTCTTATGCAAGCATGGAAGTTAGCGCCAGCGCTTGCTGCTGGTAACACTATTGTTATGAAGCCTGCAGAACAAACCCCTCTTACGGCTTTGTACATTGGACAACTCACAAAAGAGGTACATAACTTTTTTTAATTGATGTCTTTTGTTACTCGTGGTGCCGCGATTAAATCCTGTCTGCATCATACATGTTAATAAATCCTTCAAAAATGGTTTGTATTTTTTACTTGGAAATAAATAGTTTGTTGATCCATTAGGCTGGTTTCCCTGCTGGTGTTGTAAACTTGGTGCCTGGATATGGTCCAACAGCTGGTGCTGCAATTTCTGAGCATTATGACGTTGATAAAGTTGCATTCACTGGATCCACTGAAGTAGGTTTTTTCATGTCGTTGTGTTAGGAGTGAGTTTAATGTTATGTCAGTCCATTACGGATTGCCAACAATATTCAGATGCAGATGCAGTTTCGGTCAATTCTTTACGTTCTATAACACTATGTTGTACATAAAGATTTGAAAATACAAGTCGATATTTGTACCATAACTTGAGCAGAACGTTGCATCTGAGCTTTAGCGTATTAATAGCGGCCTTGAACATATAACAGTCAGCTTGTACTTGTCATTTTGTGAATCTCAATTCTCAGTAGACTGCTTCTCCCCGAATTTCTAGGCTCCCTTCTCTTTCATATTTGCTACAAATGAATGTTGAAAGTGATCTGGAACTGAAGTTGAGATAAGATGTTTTTATCTCTTTAGGTTGGAAAAATCATCCAACAAGCTGCTGGCAGAACTAACCTTAAGACTGTTACATTGGAGTTAGGTGGCAAAAGCCCTCATATCATATTTGGTGATTGTGATATCAACGAGGCAGTGGAGGTTGCCCACTTCGGTTTGTTTTTCAACCAAGGTCAATGTTGTATTGCCGGCAGCCGAGTATTTGTTCAAGATACTATCTATGACGAGTTCGTGAAACTGTCTACTGAAAGAGCTGTCAAGAGATCTGTTGGAAGCCCCTGGGATCCGAAGAACGAACAAGGCCCTCAGGTAAGTTGGTCAGGCTACTAAAGTTGTCAATGTACTACTTTTGGTCCAGTTTCAATAGCCTAAGAAAACCAGGTCGTATAACCTTTGAAATTCATTATTGTATGTGAATTTTAACCTCCAATGATGATGTGATCGTTTGAACTGTTCCTTTACACTGCCTTACTTGGTTTAAAAACATCGAAAAGAACCCTGGTTTAATATGCCAACCCACTCTACTTTAAATAAGTTATGTAAATTAACGCAGGTAAAGAAAGACGCCAATGAAGTTAAGACTAGCCTTGTTTCTGTAGGTCGACAAAGAGCAATTCGACAAGATTCTGGGCTTAATTGAAAGTGGCAAGAAGGAAGGTGCTTCCCTAAAATGCGGTGGCGATCGCCATGGTGATAAAGGATATTTCATCCAACCAACAGTCTTTGCTGACGTCACTGACGGAATGACCATCGCCAAGGAAGAAGTATGCTTCACGGTTTTAATTCGTTATTTAGTGTACTTTTAAGGCCGTCTTCCACTTAGCAATTTTCGTACGGACGTACAAAAACCTACCTGCGTGTGCGTGTGTGCACGGATAGAAATTCATTGGAATTGGTAAACAATGTTCAAATTACACCATGCTCGCTTAGTGCGAACGAAGTGCGTTGACAGCTACTGTATTTTATGCATGCATACAGAGCTGGCGCACGAACATTGTTAAGTGGAAGTAACGTTCTCCAGGCTTTTCGGTCTCGTTTTCAACTTCGAAGTTTGTGTTGAATAATATTTTGTGTTCGAATACTTGAGGAAAGTTGTCCCCACAAGGGGAGGGTTGCATTTATCCTTGGAATTACAAAATAGTATTCTGAAAGTATTCTCTATGCGAAAAAATAGCATAGAGTGTTATGGACTTTACGTAGATTTTGCTAGAAAATTTCTGTGAAGCCTTATGCATGAAACGGACAGACTTTCCTCCACTTCGATCGAAATAGATTCAAAAATATGACACCTTCCCTTGTAAAATTGTTCTTCTTGCATCATAGATTTTTGGTCCCGTTATGCAAATTTTGAAATTTAGCACTACTGATGAAGTGATTGACCGCGCAAACAACACCGCCTATGGACTGGGCGCAGCAGTGAATACTAAGAACATTGAAACCGCCCTACAAGTCGCACATGGTGTTCGAGCTGGAACAGTCTGGTTAGTAAGACATGCATTCGCTCGCTGGGCGTCAAGCTTTTTCTTGGATGTCATTTGGATAGAAATTCCCAATTACCTTTCATTCTGTGTACACTGTCTTTAGTGGTGATAAAACTTTTCTTTTCAGGATTAATTGCTACGACAACTTTTCAATGGCGGCTCCGTTTGGTGGTTACAAGCAGTCCGGTAATGGGCGTGAACTGTAAGTAACGTGGACTTGGTTTTTTTCCGGGTTTTTTTTTTTTTATCATGTGATAAATTTTTGCGTGAAAACTTTTTGCGAGTCCATTTTTGCGTTGATTAATCTTTCAGAGGTTTTGGGATTTATATTGGGATTTCTATTTGCGAACACGCCATTTTGTTTTTACGTTTTCACTGTCTCTTGAAGGGGAAAGTTGAAAGCATTTTGGTTTCTTAGCCCCAAGGTAATTGTGAACATTCATCAGGTACTTTCATGAGTTAATGTCAGGGGTCTTAGTGGGCATGAAATCATAAAAAAATCATAAAAAAATAAGATCAGCATAAAAAAACAGAGCAGAGAATTTCATAAAAATTTTATATTTGCCTTTTAAGTATATATATTTATTTATATGTATTATATAAATTAAATGGTAATCCACCTCCTGAAGTATCGAAATTTGATGAAAAGACGTTGGGACAACTATTATGTAAAAGAACGTTGTCACTTTTACGATAAGAAACAAGAAGAAGTTTGCACAGAAATGGACGTGTTTGCCACCAGGGTTGTGATCTATACATGTTCTCTTAGTTAACTCTGAATCCTTTTTATTACAGTGGCGAATATGGACTGGCCCAATATTCTGAAATAAAAACAGTAAGTTCCAACCACTTCTGATCTGTTTCACAACTGCTGTTTTCTATGCTTCTGAAATACGGGTTACCGGGTCCTTCTTCATTTATTACTACACACCACAGATATTAAGGAGATAATAAAATTATCCTATACATCGTTCTATTCCATTTTATCTCCTTAATGTCTGTGTATAGTAATAAAAATAAAGAAAGTCATGTTACCGTATTACTTTGTACCGTAAATAAACTTTCTCGGGTAAGCCTTTTAGAGTTGTTTCCTAAACTATTGAGTTTGTTTACACGTTTACATGTTTACGTTTAGGTTATGGTCAAAGTTCCAAAGAAGAATTCTTAAAGGACGACTGAATTTTATGATTTCGATGCAAAGAGTCAACCTGAATATTAATGTTTTGTTTTTGTTTGATTTTTGTAAATTGACCATTGTCGAAAATAATTTTTATATGAATAATAGTGTTTATTATTGCTTTCGGATTCTTATATAGACATCTCCTCTCCTCTGACACCAGCCTTATTTCGAATATTTGTTTTTTTTTATACATTGTTCTGCAAAATTTAGTTAGAAGTTTCAAGAACAATACGATAGATAGGGAAACACATCACAGTTTCTGCGTTCCTGGTGATGCTATGAAAACGCTTGTTTACAGAGAACACAACTTCAACTATTTCCAAGAAATATGGAATCAAAATATGGAATAGTTAAAAATAACTGAAAGAAAAACCTCGATCCATAAACAATCAACTCAATAAATTCGTTAAAACGCTTTTTTTTTCGCATCCGTAGATATGACAGATACCTCACGTAAACTATTTCTGTATACCTCTGGGCTTACACAATTAAAAAATTCGCAAACTGAACAACTCATTTTTACAGCGCATGATTTTTTAGTCTTCAGCAAAAATGCTGTTTCGACGAGCGAAAATATGTAGTCAATCTTTTACATTTCGAACAGAACATTGACCGATCAAATCATCAGTTTTAAGCAATTTCATTGAATATCAAGAAATTATTGTATTGTTTTATCACTTCTGGTTTTCTCGAAATTCTTCGCACTAATTCTTAAATGGAGAAATCAACACGCCCTTACGCGGAAGTCTCCTTTTGAGACAGCGGAGGACTTTTACGCCCATCTTGTCACTATAAATAGGTGAAATACAAAAGAACACCGATCACTCATTTAGCACTTTCTTGAAATCGAACATTCGAGTCATGTTCGTCAGTTCGAGATATCGCGAGTTTTAAACACACGCACAAAAAAACCCCGTCATTTCCAACACCCTGGACTACACAAAAAAGTGAGGTTTCTGTGAAATAGAAATTATATTTTTACAAGAAACTAGATTATATAATATACAGTAAATAGACTTCATTACAACTCCAATAACTGTTGGGGTCTGGGAGCAACCCAGCGATCTGTATGATAGACACTCTTCCCTACTTCCCAACCTTCCACGTCTTTCATAAGAAGTTTTTCTGTTTCCAAGTTATCTTTCAATCGGCGTAATATCCTGAAACAATGCAATGCAATTTTTTTAGAATGTAAACAAACAAACAACAACATATAGATAGATCCAGAGATCATGAAATTATATTTTTAAATTTCCTTGGAGAGTGGAATTGGAAGTGTGCATAATCCTCTTTCAATTATTGCTGTGCATACATGGGAATCATGACTTTCAGTTTTTCCATGCAACATATTTTGAAACTATCATTTATAGTAGAGTACACTGTACACTGGGTTCTGTACATCGATTCCTTCTTACCTGCGGTCGTGTTCAGCTTGTACAACTGGCAGAATTGATATTTGCGCTATTTTATGTTCTTTAGCCAACTCCCTAAACAAGAAATCCTTTATATAAATATACTATTTGCAGGATTATACTTCTCAAGAAGAGGTCCAGGTCAAAAAAATATTACTTTCCATAAAAATTTAAGTTGCAATGATGCACCATGACGTAAATGTTGGAGCAATTCTAGAATACAGGGGAGATAAGGGCAATTCTAAACTCTAGGCTAATGCGGATAATCTGTCTTAATATTTCCACATTCTAGTGTCACATATCCTACTGTGACCTAACCACTGGCACTACGTTCCCTTAAGATATGACTATGAATTTGTGCATTATACTGACCACGAGGCAGACAAGCCCTAGATGCCATAAGAAAGCTATGTGTTGATACGCTGATACTCTGATATGCTGATGCTCAGCCAATCCAAAAAACGAAGATATATTTATACGCTGAGACTCGATTATTAATCCGGTCAGCATTTTATCGAAAGATAGGGCAGTTATTAAAAGTAGTTATTGCTTGAATCTCAAACTTCGTCGATTGCATATCAGTGTATATATCAAGAATAGTTAATGGTTTGTAGTATATATAACTAGTGTATATCTACATAAATGCACATCAATGTATCAATTGATACTATGTTTTTAGATATTTGACCCTGTATCTAGAACCAAGTCTAAATGTTAGTCATGAGCCTGAAATCAAAGACCTATGTCAGAGTGGATTCAGCACTACTCCTCTTTTAACACTGTACATACACTTCACTGGATTAATAGCATTATTTTGTACTTATCCTGTATAAATATTCAGAAATAAATAAATAAATAAACAATCAAGAAGATTTTATTCAATTTTTTTATTCAACATTTTCATTTTGTCATTCACAGTTATATATATATATTTGTTCCAAGGGATTAAATCCATGTTGTCAGTTGATGTTTTGTAGGAACATTTAACAAATTGAAATCTTGTAAACTTATAAATTCAACAAATTGGGGCGGGGGATATATTATTATTTACCCTATATATATAAATAATATGCCTATATATATTATATATATATACCTACCTTCGATTTTGATTTCCTTTACTGAGAAAATAAAAACCAACAGCCATAACAGCTACACCACCACCCATAATTACTAAACCAGAAGGGCCTCGTTTAGGTAATTGAGCAGCGTATGATAACTTGGGATAACCACCGGGAGGCGGCAGATCTTGCTTATGAGGAATCTTACGAAAATATTCCGCCATCTTTATTTTTGGAAGTGGTAAACTAGCCTTCGTTCATAACAAGTCAAGAGACTTATAAAAAGTTGCAGAAGTCTGTAGAAATGTGCAAAATGTTATCGCCATTTCATCGTGGCTTGCTCTGTTGTGTTGTAGTAAATGACTTTTTGCAAATGTTTATAGTGGACTTTAGACACCACTATCGATTGATATTCTCAAAACATTTGCACTCTTCACATATAATATTATGTTATGATAATATCTTCTCTATAGGTTACAGCAGGTCTGAATTTTTTGCAGAAAACACCGTGTTGGAAGAAAGTGTGATCATGGTGTTTGGTTTCCATAAAAAAATACTCCAAAGTCATCATTGGGGCTTAAAGGGTCAAGTCACATGCATGATGATGATGACTACTCTCCCCGAACTAAAAAAAATATTGTAAAAGTGTGTTGTGTGCACTTTAACAACTAGGCTTTCTCTGTGCTAGTGTGTTTTGTTTGAGCATTAAAAAGGACCGGAAAAATAGACAGGCAGTTGGAAGATTTCGTTTGTCGGACCATTATATATTGTTCATAAATAAGTGAAGAGATTTATATCATGTCATGCGAGTCACATATCTACTTGGTGCACATTTTGCATCAGAATGACGTTTGTCAAGAACACTGACTTGAAAATTTGCAAGTAACAAATATAGATTTTCTTCTATTTCATCTTTACCAACTAGCATCATTTTTATAAAACAATATGTAAAAAAACAACAAGAATATATATAAAAGCTTCCCTGTTTCATATAATAATAGTCAAATGGGTTAAAATCAGACCATGACTGAACCTGGGAGTTAAAAAGGACCACACCTTATTTTCACTTTTTTTGGTAAAATATAAACAAAAAGCATCTACATTCATTCTCTCATGGAAAAAACAACAACATGACCTTTTTACCCTGCATGAACTTTTCTTATTTAACTGGAGTTTAGCCCTCTGATTCTCATACGAGTGGAGATTTGGCCCCTTGTAATGCAAACAATTTCTTGTTATCAATTTTGTATTAATTTAAAGACAGCGGGCGGTAACATCTCTATGTCCCAGAATGACCAAAACGATATTTGACTGGCCCCTTACAGTGGGCAACATTTCGAGAGAATCTTCTCTCATCATCGGGCAGAAGATGTTCCTTATATATGATTGAATCGGATCGAAATGCAAATTTTCACACCTTTTTGATTGGTGTGAAATTCAGACTTGAAAGTACGCATTTCTGCTTTAAGATATTTCTGGGTAAAACTTTTGGATATTTTTTTTTGATATCAACATTTTTTATTTATCTTCCCCGTCTCTCTTTTGCTCAAATATATAATAGATTTTTGTTCCATGTTGTGCAGTACAGCCTGAATGAAACTCTTTATGCGTCTGCAAAGGAATTAATTTTTACATGATAACACAAGCGGCCGTGAATTCCTTTATTGCAAACCTGCCTTCATGTGGAAATGTAAAGTTTTTTCAAGCTGTAACTGTACTTTCAGATCAATTTTTTTGATCAGTTAATTATTTTGTGTGAAGTCAATGTTTACCACTCAAATGCATGACACTTTGATATGACACAAGGTTTTAAATCGAAATAAAGGTAGCATACAAAAAAATTGTTACTTGCTGGTCCACCCTTCTGCAAAACTTCTAGTTTAATTTTTGGAAAACAAATTGAGAAATGCCTGCAGTCATACTCACTTTGAGTCTATTATTGTTTTTTGGACTGGATAAAAAAGTTTGCAAATGGAATAGTTTTTGTATATTTTGTACATTTAATCTATTCTAGTCATTAAATCAACAAGTTAGACTGTGATAGTTACAGAACTGTTTTTGCGGGATCAACGCATGATATTTTTCAGCACTGTTCTGATAATGAGTATTTGCAATTTACAAAGGACATTAAGACATGGATACGCCCTTACTCAGTGTTTCAAATACATCAAGAAATGAGGTTGATGATGTGATTATCGAAGGGTCCCATGGTGGTCCGTATATGGTGGAGAAAATTGTTGGAATATTTATGGGCAAGGTAAGCTGCAGAATTTTTGCTGTTTAAGCAGTTTTTAGTAATCGAAGTACTACAGTCCAATTACAGTTTAAATCACGAGTTTGGTTTAGGAGTATAAGTAAAAATGATAAAGTCTATGAGGAGGAGAGTTTTCTGTTTGGCAACCAATATTGACTGCAGTCTCAATAAAAAACACTCTTCCACAGAGAGTTTGTTTTATTCTTCCTATGAGGGTAATATTCATGGTCACTACTTGGCAATCATATACAAAAGAATATGTTTCAGTGTTGTAGCTACTTATTTCACATTTAAATGATATAAAAGGGATGAAAATTGAGGTTTTTTGTCTTCTCTAAATTTTAGCCATATAAAAAAGGTAAAATGAATAAAAAGCATTTACTTAGCCCAAAAGTGTTGGGGGGGGGGGCACCCTCGTCAATATGGCCCCTGTGGTTGTCCCTTAGTGGCGGAAAATGTTGTGACTTTCAAAGACTCTATCACCGGAAAAGGCATTGCTTTTTTTAGAAAAAGTATTTGAAAGACAAACGGACAGGATCTTTGTTTCATAGATAACTTTATTTTTACAAGACAAAAAATTTTAAAAAAATACTAACTCAGAATGTTCATAAGATATTTTATGCAATTTAGGATGACAAAAATTCTGTTATTCAACTCTCAACCACACATTACAAAGCAGTAATAGTGCATCTCATAGGATTACAGACGTTTCCATAGTAATCCTCGGAAGTTATTTCCTAACAGTTGAAGAAACAAAACAACATTCCAAACAAGTGTTCCTTTCTTTCTTGCTTTATGTGCTTTATATAATTAATGCAAGCTAGGTGTTCTTGTACAATTACTTTCTGGAGGCAGATCTAGAACTTCGTGCAAATAACCTTATCAACACTTAAGTAGGTTTAAAATAAATTTCATGACACTGTACTCATCCACTCGATCTGCAGCTGAAATTTATAAGGTCTGTTTATAAGGTTTGTTACAACCATGTTTGTTACGACCATGTTTGTAATGACCATAGTCATTGAAAATTCCCTGGTCTGGAAGTCTATTGATAAGTTCTATGGTCAGTATTTTTAACTTAAACTATCTAACTGTAATTTGTTTTGCATTCACTCTGACCACATGATAGTAAATAATTACTGTTCATTGGTTGTAATATGTCATGTGATCAAATATAGTGATAAGTTGTATTGTCGGGTTTTTTAACTTAAACTATCTAACTGTTGTTTGCTTTGCAATCACTCTGATCACATGATAGTAAATAATTACTGTTCATTGGTTGTAATATGTCATGTGATCAAAGTAACCCAGTCTCAAAAGTCTCAAAAGAAATTTCATGGCGCTATACTCCTCCACATGACACGTACTCTACATAAGTCCACATACTCCACATGACATACTCCTCCACATGACACTATACTCCTCCACTTTGTTTATGCCAAGCCCTAGATCCGATACTGTATTTAGCCTGTATTTACTATTTAGTATTTAGCCTGTATTTAGCTACTGTATCTCGCCTGGATGCTTTAAAACTATCAACAAAGATAGAGACTGGGAAAGTCAAAAAATAGGACAACATTATATAATTACCAAACGTTGCAATGGAGAAAGAAAGCAAAAGTATCGTATTAGAACTTAGTGTTCTTATCTCCTTTCATGAAGATGAAAATCTTTCATTGTACATTTTACTAAATACTTAGGTGCGTACCAAAAGGAAATGGCACTAAAAAATAATTTCGGATACCAATGTATGAATGGTTGGGACAAATTGAAGGGAGGAGGGGTACGGGATTTTTCCTGGAAAAGGTGAAGGTTTCAAAAATGAGAAAGCACATTACCATTTGGTGTAACAAAGAAATCTCTTATAGTCCATGGGATGGTATCAAAAAAGGTTAAAACGCGTATAAATGTCTTCTTATGTAGTTTTTGCTCTCCTTCGTACGGTTACAAAAGCCATTCTTCTTGGTTCCTTTTTTGATATCAATATCGTCCCGTTCCCATGGACTATTAGTGACAAGTATTTTTTTTAATTTTTTATAGTACACAGTGACATATCCTACATTGTAAGATTCGTTTGGCCGCATTCTACTTCATTTGCAAACATGCGAAGCATTCGTTTTATACTTTGTTTGTAGTATGTCGCATGACATGTGGTGATCAAACGAGACATTGTCGCGTGACATGTGGTGATCAAACGAAACATTGTCGCATGTAGTATGCTACTAATGGCTTGTTAACCGTTTAGCCGGTCAATACGGGAAAATATTGGCCGAGGTTGTGACGTCATGGACCGAGCGCAGTGAGGTCAATATTTTCCCCAAGTATTTACAGGCTAATAAGGTTAATAGGCCATTTAGTACCTGCCGACATAATTAAGAGAAGAAATAATTAATAATATTTAAAAGAAAAACATATGTTCCTTCTGTTTTCTTATATTTTCTGTGCTTGCAATGTAGAGTCTTCCTCATCATTTTGTTACTTTGTTTACATTTTTTATGAAGCCGGTCTATATGGGAAAATATTGACCGGCCATGTGACGTAAATTAACCAATCATAATGATCTATTGCGAGAAGACTTTACAGTGCCAGATACTAAATTGTGGTAGTGGGTTTTTTTCGGACCTTTACCACTTGTCGAATATATTTTATGCTGAATAATCGATTCTCAAGAAAGTTTATGGTTATTTGAGATAATAAAACATCCAGGACGATTTTTTTTTCTCCTTTTCGTATTTTCAGGACAAAAAGAAGTATTATCGTGTGAAATGGATCGATTCATGGGAACCGGAAGAGAACCTGTCGGAGGCTTGCCAAACGTTAATTGATGAATTCTGGAATGGCACAACACTGGATCAAACAGGGGCTGTAGTCAGGAAAGGGGATTTGAAAGTAAGACTTTATTATATTATTATTAATGTTTACCCAGGATAGCCTCTTCAGTTCTGGTAGAACTGTTATCGATGAGGGTCCTGCGAAGAAGGTCCCAGAGCATTTAAAGCCCCCATTTGGGCTACGAAAGCCGCAAGTATGCTTCAACCACACAACCCCCTTAGATAGCAATCCCACTCTCAAGCTGTGTGCTAAGCTGAGTGGATCGATTCATACTGTTATAGTCGCTGGCATGACTCGGCCAGGATTTGAACCCTGACCTCCCGCACTGAAGGCGAGCACTCTACCACAAGGCCACCAGTCGGTCGGTCTTGTTTGTAGTTTAACCTTCACTTGACCTTACGGTTTTTTGTGACGTTTATTTTCGTCATCTTGACACAGGCTTATGTGCTTATGTCGTTCAGAGCAACGCGTTTTTTTTGTTAGGGTTTTTGAGATAAAACCAGATTAATTCCGACATCACGACTTGATGTTAAAAGGAAATGTGTTATCTGTTTAATCTGGAAGTGCAAAATACAGTTGCGCTTCCCGTTGAAGTTTTTTTTCTGTTTTGTTTACAATCAATTCTGATGACTTTTTTCTTTGTTTACAGCAAGGGTTAAAAGTCATTAAAAAAGAAATTTCGTCGTCTTCCGAAAATCTGACGACATCACAACCAAACCAGCCGAGTTCAACATCCGAAAAACACCCGGAAAAACAAAACAGTCATGAAGCGAGTATGCCTACCCCGGATAACCAAAAAGCAAAAACTAATTCCGTATCGGTTCCAGCTGAAAACCGATCGATAATCAAGCATGACCCATCGGCAAATGAGTCGAAAACAACCAACACGAAGGAGAGTATGGTGTCTGCGGCACCGGCGTCGATAAATCTTTTTCCGGGAAGCGTACGTCAGAATACCGACCAGCTAGAACAGAATTCCGGTTCATCGGTGAAGGAGCCTTCAACTTCAATTAAAAAACAATTGCGATTTTCAGAATCGATGTCTTTACCCTGTGGAGAAGCCAATTCTAGTGTCAGTGTTGCTTCCCAAACAACACAGAAGGGCCTGGATGAACGTGATAAACCTGTAGCCCATTCACACGAACAACAACAACAAGAGACGGTCAATGTGTTGGTCAGAGGGGAAAACGTCAACGGCATGTACATTGACCATAGTCGCGTAATGTATTCGTCGCCTCCGACGGCGTGTTGCGATGATGAATTAACTTGTGTTGGAAGACCCGTTGCTCTAAATTTCGATTGCACTGCTGATGAAGGGTCCGTTAATGAAGCCGATGACACCGACTATGCCTCACCGATAGAAAATATCATAGACGTCGAGAGTGAAGACGACGACGTTGAAATAACCGTCGCTATCGAGTCTCCTGTGAGTAGGAAAAGACAATCTACCACACGACAAACTGGGATTTGTTTGACACCGACATCTCAAACAAAACGTCGCCGTGGCCGGCCACCAGCACGACCTATTAGCCAATCACCAACCGAAAACGTTCCAACGATGATGCCTCTACATCCACGCTGTCAGTTACGTCAGACGACACCAAAAAAGACGGTTGGTAATTTGAACAGCCCTTCGCGCCAGCAGGGAATCACTTCATTTGTAACCACTTCTCCTAGTAAGCGTTTTTATGCCAGTCAAGGTCCGACAGTTCAACCTCCCAGTGAAGCAACCATTCATCAAGAAAACTCCAACGTTGACGTGTCGCCGCAAAGACGTCTGAATGCCAGCCGAAATCCAAGCTTTGTGCCAACTTCAACGCAAACTTCGTATGGGGCGAATGTCGTCAATAAATCCCCTCAGTTCTCTCGTCAATGCAACATTTGTAACTTGTCGTTCCTAAATGTGACGTTGGCTCGACAACACGCGAAGGTTAAACACACGTCTTCTGTCAACACTCCTGTTGAGTCCAATCTCCATTCTTGCTCCATATGCAAAGGTCTGTTCAGAACCAACAGGGATTTGAAATCGCACATGCTTCTCCACGGAGAACATTCGTTATACAAGTGTGAAGTTTGTTCGAAAGTTTTTAAGCAGAGGTCAGCGCTGAGTCAGCACATGTTGATCCATTCCGAAGAGTTACCCTTCTCCTGCGAGATCTGTCACAAGCGGTTCCGTCAACAAGCTCATTTGATATTACACATGGGAAAACACGGACAGAACAACGAAGGAGTGTACACATGTCCGCACTGTCTTCACGATTTTCACGATCAGGCCCAATTCTCATTGCACATGAAAGAGCACGACGCTGACCTGCCGTTTTGTTGCAATCTGTGCAAGGAGAGGTTTAAACTGAAAAGCGACCTCCTCATGCATTTGGACGGGCACAACGAGGGCCGTCCGTTCACCTGTCATATTTGCAAAAAGTCTTTCAAAACGAAAACGTATCTGTATGGTCACATGCAGATGCACAAAGTCCGAAGTAATAATCCGCAGAATGCTGACAGCACGACGACTTCCACCGTTGCCATGGAAATGCGCGAGGAGAACGTCTGCATTAAAAAACAGCCTTTGAATTAAAAATCTTTTTGGTGGGGAAACGTTGTTTTTTTGGCACTTCCAAGTTGATCTGAACATGGATTCATTTTGTTTGTACCTAAGAATTTTTGTTGATATATGACGTCATAACATTCGATTACTAATTCGGTTGATAGGAGTGGTGGTAGGCTGTAAGTTATCTTTTGGAGCCCCTGCAGCAGGATGGACAACATTTCTGGTTTTGTTTAGCTGGATCCCGGCTGTTGCCTGTTATTCTTTGTTCGTCGATTAAACAACGGATCATTACGAACAACACCTGCAACCGTTACGTTACTTCGATTGTTGTTTTGTTTCGATATAACGTATTAACTTGCTTTCCAACGTCGAAACGCAATAGAAAAATTGTTTTTATAAATGGTTGGGAACATGCAAGTGGTTGTGAAAATTTCATGTATAGAAAACAGTGTCTCGTTTTATTCTATTTTACTAGCGTGTGTATAAAGGAAACCATTTCTGAAATGAATGCTCGTGCATTTATCTCTTTTGCTTCTTATCCCTTACACGCATTCCGAATACTGAAGTCTTGATGTGATATACCATCCCTGGCAACGATCCTTTGGAAAATGAGTCGATGACTAGGAACGGTCAGTTAGTATAAAATATAACTTCTTGCTTCTCTCTTGTTAAATTTCACGGGTACGTAGGACCAGAGGTGATATACGATCGCCCTTCGGTTAGAGCCTTTTCGCTCTGTGACATCAGACCTGCACTCTTTTAATTGAATGTACAGTATAACCCCATTAAGTCGGACACGGTTTAAGTCGGACTTTTCTTTAAGTCGGACTAAAACCTTGTCCCCCTTGGATCTAAATAAGTAGAGTCTGACTTAAGACGAAGTTCGAATAGGTCGGACTCCCGATAAGTCAGACCGATTATTTCGGTCCCCTGAGAGTCCGACTTAACGGGGTTATACTGTATATTAGCGGGCCATAAGACGTGCTGTTACGAATTGTTGCGTAAGATTTGCTGTCGCCATCTGTGTGTTTTGTAAATAAGGCCAAGCTTCTCTATTGAAAAATTGAGAAGTGACAGATTCCATCTTCTTAAGCGAAACGAACATGAAACAAGAAGCTGAGCAGCATGAAACGGGAGAGCGAACAGGTCTATTAATAAAAATACATTTAGGAAGCAGAGTGAGATTTTAGCATATTTAATAATTTCAGCCAAAAAACAGAATTATTCATTGATCTTTCTCACCAAAATATTTGCAATTGACGTTTCGCGGAGGAGGAACACGAGCTGGTTTTAATAAGGGACGCTTTAGCTCTCCGGTAATAAATTAAAAATATTTAGACGATGCATGCATCAAGAGAAACTGATCTCGCTCCCGGCGTAGTTTTCCTCTTTTTTTCCACGTAGGATCATCCACATAAGAAGGGAGAAACAGGCCTGGACATGAGATTGAACAGAATTATCATAAGCAATGTTTTCAGCGGTTACAGTAGCTTCTGTACTGTGGTTGAACAAGGACACTTTGGAATAAGAAATACCTTCCTGTGTTTATATTTAATGCAATTGTCTATGGCATAAAATAATAACACTTGTTAAAGCGGCTCACCGAGGACGAGTCCGCTGACACGATCGCATTGACGTCAGGTTGCGGTTTAGTTATAACGTGAAGAAATTTTCCTATATCTTCGACCGACCTCAACTGAACCATGCTTACAATTCAGCAGGTTTTTTTGAATTAACCTAACTTCTATCAAAACATAGCGAAAAAAAGCGCACATCCAGTGAAATATGCCTTATTTAGTTTATCAAAAACATCAAAATCTATATTGGCTGCATTATCTCCGAAATCGTCTATGTTTGCCATCTTGAAACGTTTAGCAGAAGAATTTAGAAAGGAGAAGAATTTTTATTTCTAACAGAGTTTTTTTCTGTTGATACGTAGTCTTGTAATCATAAGAGCACCAGGAAAGAAAATTTGTAATGGTGATATGGTATTGCATATTGTTGTTGGGAAAATGTGGATTGATCTTATTTTAAAGCGTATATAACGAAGGTCGAAGATAATAAACTATTGTATAGGCCGTGAGAAAACAGCAGTTTTCTACAAGGGAATCTCCACGAGAAAGCCAATCATTTGTTTCCCTCGTTTGTTTGCCATTTTGATATAAGTCAGCTGCTCCTTCCAGACCCATTTCTTATTGGTCAAATGAGGGCTTCCCACTGCTGACATCAGCACACTGCAAACCTTAATTCTATTTATAACAGTTCATTATCTTTAAATATTGGGAAGAAAATAAAAACATGTGTCACAAATAACAAGAATAGTGCAATCTTTACTGTGTTTAGTCACCCAAAACAGACAGTGTTCACACACAAAATACACATGCAAGTACTTTGCAGACAGGACTTTTAATGTCGAATGGCAAGACCACTGTTGGAGTTCATAATGTTTTGTATTTGTTCATTACAAGCTTGTATCTTGTGTAAAGAAAAGTCAACAAAATGCGTGAGAAAGTCCTGGTTGAAAGACATCTTATTTTGGGTATATGTATGTTGGTTTTGTATACTTGTTTCTTTCCAATACTTACACTCTCACGAATGTGCGCAAGGTGCCGCATATATAGGGCAGCTCTCCGCCATAGAGGCTTATATATTACATCTCCCTCGTCTTTTAAAATATACTATCAAGTTCAAAAAAAGATTGTTAACGTAAATTAAATGTCCGTTTGCGCTTAAAAGTTCCTATATACATGTCTATGGTAGTTGTCTATCATATCGCCAGAATTCAACTGGTCTTCGTTCACGAGGTGGATTGAGTCGTCGAGGTTGTTCGTGCTGGATTGCGTTTCTCTGTTCAATTTTTTGACCTTGTTCGATATCGCAAAGGTCGTCTTCGATTTCTTGTTTCAGGTGGAACTGGTCGGCGGGATAGGGCGGAAGTGTGAGATGTTCCGTGTTCTCGTGACTTGGATGTCTGGATCGGTTGCAGTAATCATGCTGTGTTTCTTTGCGGTAACTTGGTACTGAGTCGGTTCATAGCGTGGTGTGAGTTTGTTGGTTTTGCGTTGTTTGAGCATGACTGGGTCTCCAACGTTGATGTCGTGGTCTTTTGCGTTCGTTCGCATGTCGTGATACTGTTTTCGTTGAATTTTCGCGTCCTGTTGTCTCTCCCTCGCTTGACGGTGAATATGCAGGTTTACGTTGTCGTTGACTGTAGGAATGGCGAAATTGATGTTGCGTCGAAACATCACGGAAGCTGGAGTCAGCTTGGTTGTACAGTGTGGTGTGTTTCTGTAAGCGAAAAGAAAGTTTTGTAATTCTTTCGTTCAATATAGGCAGAACAAATTGCTATCATGAGTTGTTTCATGAACGATTTGGCCTGTGAATTTGCCTGCGGCCATAATGGTGTGATTTTTTGGTGTTTTTTCGGAAGATTTGTCTAAGCTTGTGTGAGTGGAAGGGTGGTCCATTGTCTGAGATGATTTTTGTGGGTATACCAAAAGTGGCAATGGTGCGCTGTAAGAATTCGATCAGTAGGTCTGCAGTTGTATTATGTATTGGCTCGATGATTGGAAATTTCGATAAGGTAATATCCATTTGGTAAAAGTCCCAAGTAGTCTACATTTACTACTTCCCAGACTTTGTCAGGAGTTGGTGTGATTGGACCTGGCATGCTGCACAATGTTTTATGAAATTCTCTAGTTTGTCGTCCATGTTCGGGAAGTGTACTTTTGAGCGAAGCAAACTTTTGGTTTTCGTAATCCCCAAATGTCCTATGTGCGCCAGCTGTATTACGATGTTCTCAAGAGTTTCGGGAATTACTATCCGGTTCGATTTCAGGATGAGGTTTGGCGATTCGGTAAAGATTATTATGTTCGCATGCGTAATTAATGGCTAGGCACTCTTTCTCCATTTGTCAATATCGTTGCTCTGTCGGCGAAAGTGAACGTGAGGAGTATGAAACGAGCTTATGATCTTCCTTGTTTGGAGTGTTCTGTACGAGAATAGCTGATATACCGAAAGGACTGGCATCGGTGTAGACGGAAATTTCCTTCTCGGGGTCGAAGTACCCAAGGCATGAGTGTGAGCTTAGAGCGTTTCTTAGCTTGTCGAATGCGAATTAGCAAGCTTCTGTCCACGTCCATTTTGTGTCTTTGTGTAGCAGTTGACGTAGTGGGTATGTAATGGTACTGTATTTCGGTATGAAGCGTTTGAAATTGTTCATTAGTCCGAGGAAACTTTGGAGAGCTTTGACGTCTTCTTTTGACGTCTTTTGGAGGTTGTGTGTTTTTGATCTCGTCTAACTTGGTAAAGAGTTTTGCATTCTGGAGTTTGTATCTCATGTCGTCCAGTGTCGGTGTCGGGTATCTCGTTCTTTCGATTGCTGTATTGGGTCCTCTCATGTCAATGCATAGTCTTATTTGCCCTGGTTGGTTCGGTTTCGGTGCGATCACCATCGGGCTGATCACGGAGTAGGTTCATTTGTAACGGTTTCGATAATTCCAGCAGTCTCTAATTTTTCAAGTTCCTCTTTCACTTTCTGACGTATAGCAAATGGAAGGCGTCTTTCTCGTTGGGCAATTGGCGTCATGTCCTTGTTTATCTTTAACTCCACCACGTAGTCACGTAGCTTCCCGATTTTACCATTGAAAACTGTTTTTGCGTATCGTTGGATGGTTTTCTTTAGATGTTCAGTAATGTTCTTTGAGTTTAAAATCTCCTTCGCAGTGTTATTTTCTTCTTCAATGGTATTTATGTTTATTAAATCCAAAGTGGCAGCTGTTTGCCGGATAAAAGGTTTTTGTGGTGCGTATGAATCACGTGGAATTTCGTGTAGACAAATTTATTTTCGCTTTCGATCAATAAGTAGGTTTCTCCTTTTATCTTGAGGTCAGGAGCGTCGTTACCATAGGTTATCACTTTAGTTTTCGTTTTCTTGAGTTGTAAAGGTTTTGTTGAATGTTTATTGAGTTTCTGAAATGTCTTTTCATTCAGAACGTTAATAGAAGCGCCTGTATCGATGAGAACGTCAGGGGTGTTTTCTCGATTAGAACACGACCACGATGACTTTTAAAGTATTCACTTGAAAAAAACTTTCCTTAAACTTCAGCCTTTTCACTGTCATTTGTTGTCATCTCGGCATCTGCTTTAACATTCTTAAATAGTTTTGGAATAATTGATTTAACTTTCGTTTTTGAGTTGAGGAACTTCCTTTCACATTTTTGCAATGTTCTTTTCTTTATCCCGAACTGCTTTTCTTATATCGTTTCTCACTTGATTTCTACATTTACAGTACCCTTTAAATATCTTTTCCACAGTCTGTGTTTCTTCTTTCTTTTAACTAACGTCTTTCTGTCAAAAGCATAATTAAATTGTCTATTTCCAACTGCTTTTCTGGGAATGCACTCTTTTCCCGCTTCCTGGTACTTCTGCATGAATTTTCTCCACATCGAATCAATGTCATTTGTGCAATCCCTGAAAAAGCTTTCCCAATCAATGTTCATGATATTTCTCATGCATTCAAAATTTGCCCTTCCATAGTCAAAGATAGCTTTTTTGGGAAGAATCTCAGCAGCGCATCTATACGTTATTATAGGTCCTCTTGATATGGTGACGTAATTGTATTCCAGTTGATGTTTTTCCGGTTAAAGTCTCCCACCAAAATCTGATGGTTTTCTTTCATATTCCCAATATTTTTGAAGAAACTGTTAATGCTGCTGTTTGCAGTAACATCACTACTAGGACTTCTGTACATATTCGTGAAAATCAACTTGTCATTTTTTGTCAATTGCACTTCTGTCGATACCATTTCTCGAGGTTCATCTTCTTTATCATTTAACTCATATTTTCTAAGCTTTTTGTATAGTATGGACTCATGGATGTACAATGCTACTTCTCTAGTTGCCCCTTAATCATTCAAACTTTTGTGCTCAAATGTGTAACCCTCTATATTATATTTTGCTGTTATTAAACTGCGTGAATAATTCTTTGGTTTATACTCTGTGATGGCGATTATACTTGACTTAATTGCTGCCTTCAGCTCACGCAATTTTTCTGGTGATAAGGTATCGGCGTATCCCAAATATTAAGATATTAATTTCTGGAAAATGAAAATGGAGGCCAATAAAAGTCAATCAAAAATGATACTTTTGTGGTTTGTACCAGTAATAGCATGAGGACCTTTTTGGAATAATAGCCTGAGTTTTATTTCGATGGTTTTCAAAATATCCCAAATGCATTGAGGGCGATTTGATAAACAGTCAAAATCAAACGAGGGTCTATTGTTCCAAAATTGTCTGAAAGCTTCACGCTATTATTGGTTAATCGTGTGCTATGCAGCTTATAGTTGCTGTCATTTTTCCGTCTTTTCCTTTTTCATCGCATGTTTTTTTATGGTACAGTATTTTTAAACCAATGACAATCCGAATCATGGATTCAAATCATGATTCGAATCATGATCACGCTTGAATTTAAAAATTTCGAATCTTAAAGCTTCTGACTTTCCAATACAACAGGGTCAATTGCAGTTGAGAGGGCTGATTACAATTAGGCAAATACAAATAATGGTCACGGCAACTTTACACATACGATTATGGGTATTACTAAATCTACATGAAAATTAATCCACGTTTAAGGTTATGTGTTTTATTAGGAGTCCAATCGTATAAACAGTTCACAGTTTATTCTTAAGCAAATTATTAATGTTTAAAAATCAGTGACTTGATCTTTCCGGTCAAAGTTTTTGCTAAATTTTTTTTGTGTATAATATGTGAGTGTTTTGTATTAATGGGATCCTACCATCTAAAATGAAAATTTGTTATTTGTTTATAAACCAGGAAAAAACAAGATTGCCATCTGACTTTTTTGAAGGAAGTGAATCACTGCTATGCAACACTGCAAAAACGTTCGCAAAATACAGCCGCCATTACAGCCTTTCGCTTCGCTCCTTCGATCCAAAATTCAGTTATAGCGTCCAGTCCCCACGCGCTGTGTGACGTATGAGTGGACTAACGAATATAGAAAGACTGTACTCACCCAGTGGAGATCCACTTGTTCTGACCTTTTTAAGGCTCGTTAAACACATTTATCTTTACCATGATCAACCACAAGTATAAGAGAGGTAAAATAACAAAAAAGTGTAATGAAATTCAAATCCATTTCCACAAACAAAACAACATTTTACTCGAATTTCCCATGAATCGACTTTTCGGTCATTTCCCAGAAGCAAAATCAAAATAAACTTTCGTATTTACGAGTCAAAGGTCCAAACCAAATTAGCAATTAAGACTTCAATTGAAGTACGCGCCACGCTTGTTTCTTTGTTATTCTCACCAAACTGAACTCTCTGGTATGATAGATCAACTTGGTGTTTATCATTAGGGACTGGGGGCTACTCCGAAGTTTGTCTTGATGAGGAAGAAGCGAATTCTCGCAAAGACGGTACAATATTAAAAAATAATTTGGCTGATTATCGACCCTTGCGGTTTTTTTTATACCTTTTAAGTTATGGGGATGTTTTATTTATGGTCTGAGGAAGTGTTTTACAGAATATTGTTTTAGATGGTAGGATCCCTTTAATGAATGACCTTATGGATCCACCTGTTCTCATTAATTCTTTGGAGAGTACCCTTTTCACGCCGGCCCTTAATGAGGTTAATTTTTCGTGACTTGGTGTTTAAAGAGCCTTACCTCCTTACCTTTCCTTACCTAAGGTAAGTGTGCGTCTCTCAAAAATCCTGTTTGAAACCTCGGCTATGTTTTTTTAGAAAAACAAATTGTGTTTTTCACTTTTTTTGCTGACTTTTTGTCGTTTGTATTTGTTTTTCGGTCAATTACGGTCAATTTTTATTTGTTTAAAATACATTATTTTCTATATTTTTTTCTGAATTGATCACATGTACAAATAGACCGATTTGATTAGTTTTCATAAGATATTGAAGAATGGTGGACCATAACGTTTTCCAGCAATGTAGTCTGAGTTAGTTGAACTCATATCGATTTCACTACTGGACTGATGCAGAAATTGTTCAAGCCTAAGTTATTCTTGACTTTTCTGCACATATTTTGACATATTCCTAACTTTCTTCCAAAAAACTGTTTTCTACATTTGTTATCATCAATTGCTAATTGCTTTGGTTATTATTATTATTATTATTATTATTATTATTATTATTATTATTATTATTATTATTATTATTATTATTATTATTATTATTATTATTATTATTATTTGGTTATTATGTTTTCGGATTATACTTTCGGCATGATAAGGAGAATTTTTCTTCTGCCGAATTGATGCCAATTATGTATTCACACCGCGAGCAATTATTACGGTAGCAGCAAAAGCGAATACCGTATTAAAATACCCTTGGACTCCTCCTCCGGTCGAAATGGCAATTAACCTGTGCTTGGCGTTTTCCAAAACAACCGACCACCGACCGGCCACCGCCAACCGACCAGTAAAAACCGACCACCGACCATTAAAAGCGCGACGCGGTCAATTTTTCTTTTTTTTTAAATTTATAGAAATTAAAAGTGCGCAAAGATACTTCTGAGTCAGAGTCGATTGCTTTTTCCGTATTTTTTTAAAAATATATCAAATTTTGTAAAGTTAAAAACGAATAACATAGAAACACTGTTCTCTTCGCTAAAAAAACACCATCAAGACATTTCTTATATTTCTTTGTCTATAAACAATAGAAACTAACGTGTTAGTCAGAGAGCATTCTTGCTATGCACATCTACGGATGGGTAAATTTTGGACAACAAGTTCATTCAAATGCATTCCCAATGTTGTTTTATTCACATGACTAAAGATGTTCGACAAGAAAACTATAATGTTTTCACACCAACAATTTTCATAAGTAAATAAGAAATTATACAAAGTGTTAATAATCTCGTTGGGAAAACTAAAACTTTCAAATTTCAATAGTATTTTCTCGTTAAACTTTAGTTCTAAAGTCAAAATATTATAAAGCTTTATTTATTACACACTGGTTGTTGAAAACTATTAGACAAACTTGGTGTATTATCGTCCGTTCCGAAAGTTAAAAATCTAAAAATTGAGTATTAGCAGCACATAGCCAATTAAAACGGAAGAAGTTTAACAAACTATAAAGGTAAAAAAGATAAGTTAACTATCATTGTAACAAAAGCGAAAGATGGTATTGTGTTACAAATGCCGGGTATTTGCACTTGTATTAGTTTTGAGCTTTCGTAATTAAACTTTCGTATTAAATTCTCGTTCAATGGCGAGTTTTACTTCTTCATTAACGTCATCATTACATATTATGTCAACGGAAGCTGGGTCCAACAAAGGACGGCGAGCAAGCAAGCACCGACGTTTTGCGCAATAGTAAAAATTGCGTTTTGTGATCTTGTAAATTTTTGAGGTTTTTTTCTTGTCAACAGCGATAAACCAATCAAACTCATTTCCACCAAGTATGTACAATTCTGAATCGGTCTGGCCAAAATCAACCTCGCAACCATTACATCGCTTGCTTTGACCAGTCCTTTTAATCAGCTCGTAGCACTGTACTGGCCGTTCTGGTTGCGATGGTTTGGGTCCTAATGGTTGTCCCACACGTACTGCCTTTTGATTAGGTATACACACTAACCCAGCTGCACTTAACTGATCTAATGCCGTTTTACCGGTGATTGAGATAAACGGCCTTTTCTGTTGTTTTGTTTTCAAATTTTTCGTAGTGCTGGGAGTTGACTTGTGCTGCCTTCTTATTTATATCCCTGTTTGGTACCACATCCACTTGGCTGCCCAAATCTAACCATATCAGTTAGGGATACTGCCTTCGATTTTGCAGCTAGAGCGGAGAGGAACTGAGTTAGGTTATCTGTAAATGCCGACTGGCCACACAAACCATACATGTTAAAATGCAAGCACTCCTGTTTTTAACATAAAGGTATTCCTTTTTTACTCATGGTGACGGTCAACGCTCTAGATGTATGATTCCGAGACACTTCGTAGTCTTGCGAAGTAAATGCATTTCTTATTAACTTTTTATCGATCAAACGCTTGCCATTCAAAAGAATATCCTCTTTAATATCATCTGGTATATGATTAGGTAGACTTGACAATGTTACATCTTCCATGGAATTAGCAGTAATAGATTGGACAATCTCTACCTCGTCTGCCTCGTGTTTTCTTATTGACCTGCTCTTAACACTTCTGCAAGATATTTTTTGGATTTGACACTGTTATATCCAAACCAGCTTTCGCCTATGCGCAGGTGACTGAAAGATTCATCGAATGAGGTATCTCTAGCGCCTAATGGAGAAGAACAGAAAGTATACATGAAAATTTCAACTCGTTCATTTTGCGTACCGTATTTTCTTTCACCGCTTGATAATGTAAATTAAGTATGTTTATTGGAGACTAGGCATTTTTTGAAAACAAAAAACACGGGCGCTGATCAGAAATGGGCGGTTAATGTATACACTATATTGATTGAATAACTTTACCAAAATTTGAAATAGTCCCTACTTACCTGAGTTGTCTCTCTTCAGCTCTTTCAGCTTTTGCCTGAATATGTGCAATGGCAACTTTTGATTGCACCATGCCTTAATCTGTGAATTTGTAAATTCTCAGCCACATTGGTCGTAAATTCTTCGATCACCTCCGCGCCACATGTGGTATCGACGTTTTCACTATCGGGATACCACATTATTCTTGAATCTCTTGTATCATTGATTTCTTCATGAGATTAGATTTGTAAAACACAAACCATTCGAAAAACCTGTATCCATACTCCGACGAAACTCTGTTGGCTCGTTCCAGGGCATCCCATTTTTTCTTCAGTATCTTCAACTTTTTATCAAACTTGATCCTTGATTTTGAATCCGCTAATTAAGTCGCTAGCAGATCTTTCTCCGCATATGTCCATAAAATATAAAACATCTTTATTTAACACATCTAGTTTAAACAAATGTTATAAAACACATTTGTTTGTTATAAAAAAACAATACTTGGAAAGTTGACTCAATACATTTGCATTGGATCTCCCCTGTTGATATATTGTCGCCATTGTTTTGAACTTTTCAGTGGATGTTCTTGATATTAAGAAAGACAAGGAAACACTTCAACAAAGTATTAGTTGCAACCATCTTGATTTAATAATTGCAACTCTTTCGTACGATCTATTGTTGCTGTTTATATGATTAAATGAGAATCAAGAAGATTCATTTAATAATGAATCATCAGAAACGAATAAATTAGTAAAAAATGATAATGATTCAAACATTTTAGATTATAAACTAGAAAATAGGTGTAAAAAAATACAATATTCCGAATGTTAAAGTCCCTATCTTTTTCCCGATCAGCCAGGTTCTTAGATAGACGCCTTTCTATATTCTTTTTAAAGTGTTTAAAACACTGCACATTTATTTAGTTGGTGGGCTCATCATTGTATTCCTCATCTGTATAAATTGGGATGAGTTGTTACCAGTTCTGGTTTATACCGGTTGACTCGGATTGAGCCAGCTACATGCTCATACAAAACATGTCCGCACACATCGCGTTGCTGAATGCATTTACATCCATGTCGTCGCCATTATAGATTTTTAAAATCACATAGTCATGGATCAGTTGCTCCACTGAACGACTTGTCAGGAACTGTCGGTAATAGTCGGAATTACTCCTCAACTCTGCGCTTAACCTTTTCTCTATCAATGCTTTTGGCACTTCAGTGACATGCTCCCAAGACCATAGCAAACAGTTTCCGTCAGCATTTGTTTCAACTCGCTGCAACCCTAATGGTTCAAGTCCTTTATCCTTTATCAGAATTTGGATCCTAATTGTGTTGCTTTAAATATTTAATCAAATTAATTTAATCAGTTTTAAAAAATTGTTTTTTTTACCTGAAACCGTTATTCACTAAATAGTAACCTGAAATTTTTTTCTGCAAAATGAGCAGACATAATAAAATCTTATGACACAAATGGATACGTTATTGGCTGGAACGTACCTGCATGAACGTGTTGCGATGCCACACCTCTCTTCATCTGAATTTTCTTGCCAGAGCTAAATTATAGAGGAATTAAAAACTTTTACTCGGATTTCCTGTTTAGTGCAAACCAGGTTCCTAGGCACTGGATTTTGTGTTCCTTGCAAGTGGGAAGTGCAGTGTTAGAATGGACAACTTCACTGCATATATTTAGACTGTCAAAAACTTCCATCTAAGTAACAGATTTTTACGAATAAATAATTGGTAGCTTCGATCCCAGTGCTTTTTTCCGCGTTTTTCGATAGTCCGGATTCAGAAAGCAGTCATAAGATTGAGGTTGGTGGGCTGGGTTCCAAATTATAAAAATATTCCGTGGGATGAAAGATTTGGATAAAAGGAATAAACCAAGTATGACGTGGATGCGTGATTTAAGAAAGTTAATGGGTAATTTTTGTTTTCCTATTATCATTGGATATGCAATGATAATATGTACATATGCAAATTAACAGCAAGTAGTATACCGATTCCAAAGTTTTAAAATAAGGACTGTTGTCTTTTTATTGGGCTATTTTCTGGGCTGCTGCTGATAACAATTTTTTATTCAACCTGACCCAGCCTGAAAAACAAGAACCGCGTGTTATATGTCTAGTCTGTGTTATGTGAAGTCCTTGTTTTATATGTTATGCCGTATCTGTTCTGTAAAATACCATGTGCGAGACTTGTATATATATAATGGTGCACACGTGGTAGGAATATCAGTTTCTACAGTAACTTGTAGATTATCTGTGTGATACATTACACCACGTTAAGTCGGGAGCCAACTTTTTTGGTTGTGTTGTGTTGTGTTTTTATCTCATGACATTCGTTTTAATTTTATATCGAAACAAATTCGTATTTTACCCCTTTTGTCGAAGGTTTATAAATGAAAATTTTCATGTATATCCTATCGTCGTCTTCTCTCTTTTTCTTATAAATAAACTAATTGAAGCCAAGCTGACTTCCGCATGAAGTCCGTCTTCGTCTTTTGCATACAGGAAATTTTGGTTCCAAAAACGGGTGATATTAAATAGTTAAAAGAAGGGGGCCTAAAAACGTGTACACTGGGATAATGTCTGCTGCTTTGAAATTTCATTATACTCCATAAGGAAAAAACAATGAACAGACAAAATTGACATAAATAAAAGTTTTGTGAATTTAAATATAAAACTTACGTGGGACTTTTTCCTGTCATGAATATGTGTTTACACAATCTTTCAACCTAAAAAGCAATTCTTTTGAAATGAAATGAATTTTGGATACTGTAAAACCTCTTATAAACGTCCTCTTTCTTAAAGTGCAATGAAACCTTGATAATTCGAACTCTCCATAATTCGAACCCTCCATAATTTGAATTCTCCATAATTCGAACTGACTAGGAAGGTCCCTTCATTTCTAATTACTATGTAAATGAACCTCCGTAATTCGAAGAAATTTCTATGGTGTTATAAAAAGACATGTGGCTTTAAGATGAGCTGCATAGCATTGCCACCTGATTCGTTTAACCTATTTTTTTAATTACTAGGTCAATGGTGACGGTAAACTTAGCAAAGGCCGTAAGAAATAATTAGTCAGTGGCTTTAGCCAGCTGAGTATTGGAATATGGATTTGTCGTCGCCGTCATCGTGTATGATTTTTACGTCTATAGTTTTATAAGCTCTCTTACCAGACTTGTTAATTTTTTGATTTTTTCTAACCCCGGACCTTATTTGGATCGTGATTCTTCCACATCCCCCCTCCCCCCCCCCCCCCCCCCCCCCCCCACCTTGGAAATATAAACCCTCCCGTTTATTAGGATTATCTGGAAATATCTTCTTATACTAATACGCAATCTTGCTTTTTTCTTACCTAACTTTTAAAGAAAGAACGTTAAGTAAAAATTTTCGGAAAGTTCGTCAATGGATGTTTGTTTATGTTTATTCCGTATTAGCATAAGGCACTCCGGCTTAGTGCTTATAATTGTTTTATGATATAAAATACGTAAGGGAAGACATGATATAGCATATCAGGCGGAGACTTCGAATTACAATCGAACGTAGCAGCTATTGACAACGAATGTAAAATAGTTGTTTGAAGAAAAAAGAAGCGTTTGTTTACATTTTTTAAGACGAAGTAATAATAAGAAACATGGATAAAAAAGACAATTTTTATTTACGAAGAATATTTTTTACATATTTACGAGTTATATATAATGTTGAAGGTATAAGACATATCAAACGGCATTTTATCCAGTTTCGGTTTGTTTTTTTAGATTTCCAGAGAAAAGAAAGAAAATTTAGTAAAAACTGTGTTGAGCATGGTATTTTTTAGTACAATGATAGAAAGAAGAAAGTCAAGAAGGTATAAAAGATTAGAGATTTGATTAATCTGTTGGTTTTGGCCGTGAGTAAAATTAGTTAATACCGATGGCCTTTTTTCTAATTGGCGATTTCTCTGTTCCTGGAATTTATAGAGAAAGAAAACTCAGCTTTGAAGAAAGAAACATTCTTCGGAGGTATGATTCTTTTTAAGATTTAGTTAATACCTTATATCTTACATACGTAAATCTGTATATATTCCAAAAGTTAATTCTGCGATGGGTATTGTAGTGTGGGGTGAGTGAGATATTTTACAATTTGTGAATATTTTTATCTGAGATTTAGTATTGATAATTATGAATCTATTCACCACAAAGTCTGAAAGTATTTTTGGTTGACTATAAAGTTAGAAAGTGGAAAGAATTAAGAATGGTTAGGATTTATTTTAGAAAAGATTATCAAATGCTTAGTATGGCGGGTAAAATATTTATGAATTGATGAAAGATTTTAAGCAGCGTTTTGGACTGCGTTTTTGTATTACATAGAGTTATTATAAAACGATTAGCACAGCGTGTAAAAACATTTTATTGAGAAAGATGTAAAAAAATTTTACACGGTATACTAGTTAATGTATAATTCATGAGGAGAATGTTTTGATATCTACGTATCTTATCTGACGTTGTTTGTAAGCCAAATCCAAATGAAGCAAAATAGAAAAATATATAAGCAGGTGATTCTGAATATGTCAGTTTTCTTTGTTTCTAACATTATTTTCAATCAAGCGCCCTTCATCGCTTCACTTTGCGTGACTTACTGTAGAAATCTTAGAGAAAACCACGGGGAGGATAGCACATGTACTGCAAAACCATAAAGGTGCGAAGCAAAAGATTGAATGAAACATAGCACGCATGTTTTTGAGCCAATGTTCTAATGTAACTTTCGGAATAGCTTGTAATGGCTCTCTTCCTTAGAGCCATCGAACAAAACTTTTTTATTTTGTTATTTACTAATAATAGTAATACCGGCTGGTGGCCTTGTGGTAGAGTGCTCGCCTTCAGTGCGAGAGGTCATAGTTCAAATCCTGGAGTCATGGAAGCGACTATAACAGTGTGGGATTGATATCTAAGGTGGTTGTCTGGTTGAGCGGTTGAAGCATACTTGCGGCTTCCGTAGCCCAAATGGGGCCTTTAAATGCTCTGGGACCTCCTCCGCAGGACCCTCATTGATAACAATTCTATCTGAACTGAAGTGGCAATCCTGGGTAAGCATTAATAATAATAAAATATCTTGACAAAATTGATGGTCTCGAATAATGTTGCATTTAATGGATTAAAATGAAATTTATTTCGTTATTTCATAAATCCCAATTAGTCACGGCACATTTAAAAATTTTTTTTGACCTTATCGCGCCTATAATGGTCGGTTGGTCGGTGGTCGGTTTTTACTGGTCAGTTGGTCGGTGGTCGGTGACCGGTCGGTTGTCGGTTGTCGGTTGTTTTGGAAAACGCCGCCTGTGCTTAGACTCAATTTCAAAATCAAAATAGTCATACAAAATATATAAAAAGAAGAATTTACAGTTACTTCTAACTGAAAATATCACTATTGAACATTTTAAATTAAGCATTGATTTTGGTGTTAGTATTGCCTCCTGCTTCGAAGCCCATCGACAGTTAGTAAGAAATTTCATCAGTTTTTAACTTAACTCTTTCAAACCTTCTTATTACCTTTTTCTCGTTTGTTATTTACACCAAACATTACATTTATACCGCTTATGATAGACGACCAAAAAACTAAGTGCTCCTTTAATGTGGGGATAACATCAGGTTAAAATTCCAGTTATATATATATGTATATATCCGGCTTGTTTACAGCAAGCAGCAAAGTTACACACAAATGAGTGAAAGACGGCAATTCGCATTTCTTGGAGGGACATCATTAAAATAGATATCAACTCCGAACACATTCTCTTTCGCGTATTGAACTCCAAGAAAATTAAGAAACACTTGGTCCCAGTACATCGGGTTAAGCTGCATTGAGATTAAGGGGGTGTTTACATTGTCAAAATCATAGGTTCAAACCGGCATGAAAATCGTTTCTGTTTATATGATCTATTTCCGTGCAGTCTTACTTGAAGCTTTCATTATTTTCTTTTAATTTCGCATGCGTGGTATTAAAGAAGTCAATCTCTTGCCGGCATGAAATTTCATACCTGTTTCTTTCTCTTACAAACAGGTATGAGTTCCATATCGTCTAAATCATGTAAACGCTAACAAAGACCTGACTACAGATAGTTACGACCTTTATACCGGCATGAAACTCCTACCGGTATGAGTTTAACCATGTAACACCCCCTAAATTGACGTTGCTTAAAGCTTATGTGGCTGGTCACCAGCCGGAAGAGTGAATATAAAACCTACTATCAGCGCCGACCAAGTTTAACACATACTTGAACACAGAAAAAAAAAAGCCGTTTAGGACAAAAAAAGTCCGTGCTGTGGTATTATCAATGGTATTATAAATAATTTTCAAGTGAATAACTATGTATATCTCAAGAGAGCCTCACAAATCGTTCCTTTAATTCCAAGAGGAACTTCTACAAAACGAGACACGTGCATGCTTTATCATTTTATACTTCATTGCTTCTAAAAATTAGTTTCACGATGAAACAAAAATATCTTATATGTCATCAGAAAAACAATGTGAAAGAGAATAGTGTAAGAATTTTATGATTAGATTTTTTAAAGTTTTTAAGATTTATTTTTATTTTTACCTTATTATTTATCTTTTATACAAAATATATACAAAATTTTGATTCTATAAGAGCAGAAAGAAAGTTGCATTTGTTAATATAGTTTGCCTTCTCAAAGTTTTGTTTTGTTCTCACAACTGTCGTAGTTTGTTGGTTTGGTTGAATGTCAACAGTTTTTCGAGTTTTTCTGTCGTTTAACTTTCTGTATCATTTTTTCCATCACCGCTGGATGTGAAATAATGTTTCATTATGAAGAACATGTGTAAATTAACTTCCAATACACATTGCATATTTGATCACATGTTCATTTTGTAATAGTGTGCAGGTTATTCCAACTCTGAAACTTTTGTTGGATATTTGAAAATCTCCTCCCAAAACAGCATGCTTCCGTTTGTGTTGATAGTGATCTTCTCTGTATGTAAAGAGGTGGCACTTTGCCCGACTCGGCACGGCGAAGAAAGGGTTAGCTTTGCAGAGACCGGCATATGTACAGAGCCCTTTAAGATGTTTCATCTTGTGATTGCGTCTACATGAACACTCCAAAAAGGCATATTTAAATAAAAAGGAAAAGTCCTGTTTAATAATGCATGCGCCATTTTTACAGCCTTCGTTTCCAGGTTGTGCTTGGTTGTTTTGGGCTGACAGTTTGTTCAATTTGAGGCAGCGAGGACGGTAAAGCCCCTATGTTGGACGTCTGAATGACCTGCTGTTCTCCACAAGTACAGCTTTCCTACTTTCGAGTCAAGTTAGCGGGCTGGCCTAGTTCAATTAATGGCCTTCACTTCTTGCTTAACGTTGGCACTCCAAAAATGAGGAGAAAATATATTTTCTGTACTAGATATTTATAAAACTAGGGAAGAAAGAAGAGAGGAACGTTTTGAAATAAATTATTTTGCATCCAGCTACAATTTTCTCGTCTTTTGTTCTCCAAACTGAAAGTCTAATTCTTCGGTCCTGTTTTTGTTTGCTTTGATTCGTGTAATGACAGAGGTTGTTTTACTATGTTGCTGATCTCTGTTGTCTGTAGTTAATTTCGATTTCTGATGATTTAAAGATAGTTAAAGATGATTTATATTTTATATTTTTATATTATATCACATTATATTATATATTTACATTTATTTATACTGATCTTAATATATTTATAGCGTGTTTTTATTTTTTTGCAGTTATGTGTTAGTTTACTGGTACGTACCAGTTTTTTGTGGGGGGATGGGTGCGGGATAGAGGGGTGGTATGGGTGGATAAATCTTTGTTATAGCTTCGGACAGATACAGATGAATAGGATTGCTTTGTAAATCTCCTCTTGGAGTAAGTGAGTTTCCTTTACATATAAGATTTTTTGTAATCTCGGTCCAGCCTCTTGCAGAACATCAAAGTTTCCTGATTACCTGATTCCGTTCTATTCATCTTTCAAGTCACTTGTCATTTCAGAAGAAAGATAGAACTTGGAATGGCTCGTTCCTGTATTTCATAGTTACAAGTGAACAGTATTCTGACAAAGGAAAATTAGGTAAGTTGGCTTTACAAAAACATGAATTAAAAACAACTTTGTTTTGTGCATGGCTGTGTTTTTTAATAATCTTTTGGTGTTCTTATGCTTTAGGCAGATGACGAACATCACTCTGAAGATAACATATAAGCTTGTAAAAATAAGTTTTCGAAAGTAAATGTCATTGAAATACTTGTCTCTGACCCTTGCCCTTACGGTTTTTTCTCGACAGTAAAAAATGCCCGATAATGGCGTTGCTGATTTGGCTTGAAAGCAGTAACTGCGAGTTTTTAATCCAGAGGGTGAGGATCTTGCCAAGTATCGTAAGTCAGGAAATAACATAGACTTTGTAAAAATTATTGTAAAGCAAAATATAGCTTTTGGTTCTTATATTCCCTTTTACATTTTATGTGCTCCTGTGGTCTATTTCGGTATACTTTGAAAAGGGAAGAATTATTAGAAATACTAAATTCTATGCCGCCTATAATTTTATTAATTAAACATTTATTGTGCCAGACATTATAGAGAGGATTCTTTCCTGGCAAATTTTTTTGCACTACGTGTATCGCTTACAAAGGTAACTCACCGAACTATTAAATTTTTACAACGTAGTTTTACATGAATTTTCTGTAAAAAAATACGAACACATTTTTTGAATGGATATTAATACGCGTATTGCATCGAATGCACCGTACCGAATTTTGTGCTGATACGCTCATCAAAAAAGTGAAGTGGAAATGAAATATTGATACATATTTTGTGATTAAAGATTATAGTTATACTAATAAAAGTATTTCATTTAATTATTTGCTTTATATTATGAAAAAATTGACCAAATGGATTTTTGTGTTTCGTTTTCATCTTCTATGCGTTCCTTTCCAAGCAGAATACAGAACATGCATCTTTTTTGTTTAGGTGTTATTCCTTTTTAAAAATATGGAAATGTCTAAGTTCCCAGTCTTTGACGTTCTGTGCGTTCTATTCATATCTGCCCGCCTCTGATTTCCATTCAATAATATCAGAACATCAAGTTAACTATTATTATGTTTTGCATAGATGAGAAGGCACCTTTTCAAAATGTTGAGAGAAAAAAAGAATCGGAAGAAACTGTATCAAATTTGTCAATTAATATTCCTTTACTCCTCAATAATGTTTTGAAGCAAAATTTAAGACAAGCGTTCCAAAGTTATTCTGCAATGGATTTAAGTGGATAGATCCAACCAGATTAAAATATTATTGGATAATACCCGACAAAACCATAGGCGTATTCAGAGTCAGTCAAAAAAAGTGGAGGAGTCCAACGTTATGATATTTCTCTTCAATCTTCAGTGATCGATTAGGTTATTTGCATGTTTTTCTTTCCTACATTAAATGACTATACTCTCCTCCACAAATTTTGGCTTATATGATACCTTACAATATAGTATCATACGATTCCTTGGTAATTAGCGCGTTTATAAGGCATTCTTTACCAAGACTGCAGATATAGTGAAAGTAGCATACCCTTTGTTCATAATGCAATTGTTGACGTTTCGTTTATTTCTCGAATTTTATTTAGTTGCTTCTTGGAGCTTGGATTAGTGTTTGTAAAGCGAACATCGAAGAAAAAACTTTTTTCCTCTTGCTTGACTTATTATCGTCAACAGTTCCACCATCATTGTTCTCACAGTGTACTGGTTGTTAGTGAGGCTCAATCTCATTGTCGTTATATGTTTGTGTCAAAACTTCAATTTAAACATAGACAAAATAGACAAGTGCTAGCAGAAGATGATTTAGACAGTAGAATTATGTTTCCATAACTATGGAATTAAATCCATTTACAAATACATAATTGTGTTTTGAAAACTTGGAGTTAGATCATAGGTTGGCAGAGCTGAATATTAATGGTACCATTAGTTGCTATAATGCAGAATTATACCTAACCCGCACTAACAAACAACTGAAGAACAAAGGTTTGAAATTCACGAAAAACTCTTGAAGACACTGCATCATCTTATCATGCAATATATCTTCTTGAATTTGGGTTAAGCACAGGGTTAAAGTCTGGCTTTTTGAAAGATAATGGTTGATATGGCTTTAAAACCTTTTTAACACTTTGCTGAATTCTTTGTTGCACTTGGTGTATGTTTGTTCAAATGTAATATATTTTTTAAAAATAAAATTTTTGGAATTTTTACATAACATTTATTGTTTATATCGTGTTTATCGCATTATATATTATGACTAAGTGAATAATTGCAGCTGTTTTTTACTGTCGAAAGCAAACTTGCAACGACACAAAACAACTGGTGATTTTAGTGAATATGGGAAAGAGCATATGCGAAAAGCTTTGTTGTCGTTCCTTATAACAGCTAAATTCAACCACATTGACATGAAAAAAGATGACCGGAAACATGGCCGATTTCAGGTCGTTTATTAGCTTAATTAATAAGTTAAATTTTGGACGGCCCGTGTAATTATAGTGCAAAGAAAATAACTAAGAACTCTGAAAATGGCGATAAAATGGAAGATATTATAGCTTGATTTCATGAAGATATTTTATTGAAAGAACAGGAATTAGACCAAGAAAGTGAAGTATCAGTTGTAAATAAACCGAACCGCACCACAGCAGTTTTCAGATGCGAAAAGGGTGTCTTTAAATATAGTCAAGGAGAAATGACTATGCTCCAAAATGGAGTCTTTGTTTATTGCCCCCGCAGCGAGCGTAGCAAGTTAGTAGGCATAGTAGTTTCACGAGATAGGGAAAGCCAGTTTTCGATTTTGTTCATTTTCCAACATCCATGATGCTTTGCGCGGTTTTCAGAAATCAGCTGACATTGCGTTTTTTTCATGTTGTAAACATTCAGTCAAGAAGCTCCATTCCACAAAATCAACGCAGTTGGTTTTTATATTAATGGCTTATTAATCGTTTAGTCGGTCAATATTTTGCCAAGTATTGACAGGCTAATAAGGTTAATAAGCCATTTAGTACCTGGCAACATAATCAAGAGAAGAATTATAGCCCTGCTAAAACTTTTTTGTTCTAATATTTAAAAGAAAAACATATGTTCCTTCTGTTTTGTTATATTTTCTGTGCGTGCAATGTAGAGTCTTCCTCATCATTTTGTTACTGCAGAGAAATAGCAACCGGCCACGTGACGTCAATTAACCAATCATAATGATCTATTGCGAGAAGATTCTGCACTGCCAGGTGCTAATATATCTTATATATCCCTTTGTCAAATGTGGTTGTAAAGAAAGTATAAACATGAAATCCATTATAAAGATAGAACAGTTGCAGGAGCTGTAAAAGAAAATGGAAGCATTCGGAGGCAAAATTTCTTCTTTGAACAAGTATTTGTAGAATACATACACCATACACCATTTCCTAGTTTCAGGTTTTCAGCTAACATTCAGTATTAGAAATGGGATGAAAAAAATGAACAGGTTAAGAAGAGCATGACCAGAAGGAAATATGAAAATATATCCTAAAATCTTGAGTATTTTGCTTAGATATTTTTATGGGAAATAAGTATCTTCAAAGAATATGTAAAGGAATTGATAACTTTCTTTTCAAAATTTTTCTTAAAAAATTATTTGCACTTTTGCTTCCGTCAGAGCCTTGTTAATTTCTTCTATTATACTTCCCAAACTAATATTAATATTAATATTAATATTAATATTAATATTAATATTAATATTAAAATTAATGAGAAATTTTATGAATAAGAGTTTATCAACAATAAATATTTAAAGTGAGCTATTATGTTTCCCAAACTGTAAATCGTGTATTCTGATATCTCGAAAAAATGTGCTCCTTCACGGTGTTTGAATATAAACAAGAACCATGGTATGGTGCAAAACGGTAGCAGCATTTCAAAACTAAGTGGCAATACGAACAAAATAGATACAAACTCATTCATCCGAGATTTACTTTTAAACTTTGTTAACCCTTCGTTGGAGTGGTGGAGTTTCTTACACTCGTCCTGTAAACATTCATTGAAAAAACATTCTTGAAACTTGAAACTTTGCTTGAAACTTTAAGTACCTTCATAACAATCAAAACTTTATGAAAATCATTCAAAATTATTGTATGTTCATTTGCACTTAAAAAAGAAATGTCCAGTTGGTTTATTTATTATGGGTATCTCACACACCACCAGACTAGTTTTCTTAAAACTACTCACCACGCTAACGAAGGGTTAAGTGTGAACAAGGTTTAAACTTTATTAAGTGTAAACAAGGTTTAATAAAGAAACAGCATTGCTTAAAACAAAAGAAATATACATTTTTGAGCTGTAACCATGGATACTTATGTTATTTTAAAATAACTTCTTTTTTTTAAATGTATAAGAGCCAAAAGGAAAAAAAAAACAAAAAAAACCCGTCTTCATCGAAAAAAATATTATAATAAATAAAAACGAAAAATCCATCCAAATGCTGGGTTTTAAACTTTATCACACAAAGTAAACAAAAACGTTCAAATAACAAACAAAAATACTTATAAGAAGGTCGTTTAATAGAGTTAAAGTAAGAACTGCTTCTTATGAAGCTTTTCATCTTGAACTGTAGGTGAGCCGAATGCCTCGGCAACAAAATAATACTTAATTTCAAGTGATATACTTCGCATTCAGAAGTAACTGAAATTCTCCTTTTTGTATTTCATGGGAATAAGATCCATTTTTTCGTGAATGGCAGGTAAAATACCAAAAAAAATACTTATTAAATGTTTTGATAAGCTTTTGAAAATTCCTAGCCTGCGTTCGTTCATACAATTTATATAATTTCGTAAAGGGAATTTCGCAGAGTCTAAAGCGTGGGCTAAATGCCATTTCGGCCAGAGTAGTAGTAGTAGTAGGAGGAGTAGGAGGAGTCCACGGGTGTTTTAATACGGTATTCGCTATCGCTGCTACCGTAACAAGCACGTTTAATGAATGTTTCAGGAAGAAACAATTTTGGTGTGCAAAACCTTTTCCATTCGACTTTTATTTCGTTTTCGTTACACCGGGTGGTTTTTTAAAAAAAACGCCCATAAAATTAAACCCTCGATTTTCTGAAATAAGTTGTGGATTTGCGTAAACTTTCTCTATTTTTTCTCGCAAATGTATTTAGAAATTTTTATTCGTCCGTTTTTGTAAGAATTCATTTTATGTTTAAGTCAAAAATAAAGTAATATAAAGGAAGGATTTTCCATTTGTTCAAATTTTGACGTCAATTATCTTTTATCTTTTCACGTCAATTCGTTTTCAGTGTGGGGTTGATATTTTATTATGCGCATGTGTACGATCCAGGGGAGTGATCTGTAATAGTAAAACGATTCTTCGATAAACCCTAAAAGAACGAAATGCTATCGAAACAGGATAAACGAAAGATATCAATCAAATATTATCGAAACAATATAATAATGATCTTACTACCTTCGTTTCCCTAAAGGCGAACCTTAATAATAACAATCCACACACTACAATGAAATACCAAATAAACTGCTAGCTACACATTTCGGCATAGTAGTCAAAACTAACTGATACGAAAAAGCTACGTTCAAACACATTTAAAAAATAGACGAACACATAACAGGTCTACATCGACTATCTCTCGGATAGAATAGTTACTGATACCTATCAAGGTTGTTACTTTTTATTACTGAACTTAAAGCGTTTAATAAAAAAATATTAAAAACAAAAACAAAAAATTTTACACACAGCTTCTTCATTCTCATTAAATGAACGTTGAGAAAATTTGATGAACTTTCGAACGCAAAAAACATTGCATTGCTATCTCCTCCGGGCAGCTTTATGATGTCTTCCTTAAGGCGCAACACTTCACGAAGTAATAAAACCCCGCAAGATGGAGCTAGAGATTCCCCTAATGGGAGATTCCCTCTTACTAATACGGAAAAAACATACATCTATTGACAAACTTCCCGAGAAATTTTCCTAAAGTTCTTTCTTTCAAAATTAGGTAAGAAAAAAGCAAGATTAGTATTAGTATAAGAACATAATCGAAAAAAATGATCTTCTAAAAAACACCAATTTCGCCGCCCAATTAACTTTCCGTTTCGCAATATAGCAACCTCAAAAGGATGTGAAAATGTGTGTTTTTTTAGTTTAAAACACGAAAAAAATCAGGTGTTTCCTAAAATAGATTGTGAAAAGTAAAGAAGAATAAATGTCGTGGTATAAAGACCTCCCATGGTTGATGGCAAAAAAACATAAAGATTGGGGAAAAGTATCGTGATCAGCTTGAAGTCTTGAATATGTTTCACTCAAACTTCTGAAGTGTTGAGAAAAAGAGATGTGGAATAACCGATCAGTTACTAACAACACGCTTGCCGAAGGAACGGCCGGCATTCAAATACACGTGTCGCTTTTATCGATCCTGTATTTGTTTCTGTTCATTATCGGTTCTTTTGGAAATTGTATCGTCATACATTATTACGGCTTCAAGGTAAAGCAAAAAACACGGTATCGACTGTTCATCGTCAATTTGGCAATTGCTGACCTGATCACGACAATATTTACGCCGTTGCAATTTTTATATCACCTATTGACGTCAACTTGGTCATTGGGTTCGCCACTTTGCAAAATAATACCATCACTTGGCCCGTTAGCGGTCAATGTGTCGGCATGGATTATCACCGCAACAGCTTTGGAAAGGTATTATGGTATTATTAAACCCATCGAGGCAAGAACCAGGAAATCTTCGAACAAGACCATTATTATCTTTATTTGGACAATCTCAATCGGAGCATTAGTACCGTACATAACTTCGTTGAAGGTTATGGAAAAGCAGTGCGTTCTGAAGTGGAGCAACAGCGTGTTTGAGTTTATTTATTCGCTCCTCATTTTACTCATACAAACCATCTTACCCATTTGTATCATGGCCGTTTTACTGGTTTGCATATGGCTGAGGGTCGACAAGAAAAAGAAATTCAAAAACGCCATTTTTCGAAGGGACAAAGAGGAAGTTCAGTTAAACCTGGTCAGGAGCTCAACAGTTTCACGAAAGAAAAGCAACATGTTTCGGCTGTTAATGCTAGCTTTAACGGTATTTATCCTCTGCTCAATGCCGTACAATGTATTCTATTCTATCAGTGTTTACTATTTGAATTTTCGCAAAGAAAGCTTGGAAAAACAGAAAATGATAGCTGAAGTGAACTTCTGGTTGTCGATTCCGGTCGTCCTCAACTCGTGTTTAAATAGTTGGATATACGCAGGTATAGACAAAATGTTCTTGAGATTTTACAAATATTTTAAAATACAAAGAAATCGGAACTTTTAACGTCGACCTATATTCGTAGCTCATACAATTTCGGCCAAACCAAACAAGTCTGATATATTAGTGATATATAGTGATAGTATATCGAAGTATTGAACCATAGCACGTTTAGAGTTTTGTAAGCGAAAAACAATCATGATCATGATAAGAGACCACATTATGTTTTTGTTTGGTCGTCAAAGAGGTAGAAAAGGGAAAGCATATGGACGGTGTAGTGCTGTAATATATTCTATAAATATTTTTAATATAATCAGAACATTTTAGTTGGTTATTGACAATGTCGAAACAAAGTGTATATGTGACACACACGAAATTCGTCGTCGTAATGAACGGGATACCAAACACAATTGACGGTGAATAAACACGACTATCGGCGTCGATCTCCCATATTTTGAGCTGAAACGTTCGTGATAGTGGGGGAGAGGGACAGCTGGACGTGTTGAGTTGTACATTCTGCAAATGAGATTTATGACGGGGAACATTATGTGCACTTTTACCTGAAGCGGTCCATTGTGCATGTCTTGCCAAGAATATAATACTATTCAGAGCACTGTTGGACAATAACAACCAGTTCACCCAGAACGGAGAAGTTTCGTTGACATAAAACACAACTGCGTACGGCAATGTGAGTACAACAAAACTGGACGCGATGTACATACAGAAAAAGAAAGCTCGGCGCTCCAACTGACTTGTCTTGTTTTTACGCGGTTTGGCGTTTCGTTTACTCAATACCCACAGTAAAAATGAATAACAAACGACATTTAACAGATCGGCCGCAACAATAAAACTCGACAACGAAATGCGAACGTAAAAATGGAAATCCACCGACGATTTGGTAACATTTTGTCGGCTACTGGTTGTTGTTTTATTAGAAACAGTAGCGTTACGTAAATCTTGTGATACAGTGCTATCGCTCGATGCCGCTGTTTTTGAATTTTGCATCTCGATGATTTCGTCAGTGATAAATACAGAAATACCGACGAGGAACGTCAACAGCCACGTCAAGAAAAGCACTATATGGCTTCTACGTCGTGTAACCAGAGTGTTATGTTTGAGGGGATAGTAAATGGCGCACACACGATCCAACGCGATCCAAACCAAATGAACTATCGAAGTCAAAACGAAAAAGAACGCGGTGGTGAACGTTATCTCCAACACTTTGTATTTCGTTACTTTCAGCAAAAAATGGCGGAGATTATTGTTACAGTTAGGCCATACAACAAATCAGCCACGGACAAACTCAAAATGAACATTTCGAAGACTTTAAGTTTGCGTTTCATCCGGCTAATGATCAATTTCGAACCCATTTAATACAATGACAATAACGCCAAGAGATAATCGAATGGTGATCTCCTCTTCAGTTGCCTCGCCAACAGTATCTCAAATGTGTCACTAATCTTGTTTACCTACAATGAGAAAGATGCAAATGAGATCGGATGGGTAGTCCACGAGTGTTTTTATCAAAAAATTTAAGCACATCAAAATTTCTTCGGTGAAAAGTAATCTCTCTCATTGAAATTTTATCAATTTCAGGTTGTTAACTGTTTACAAACTGTATAATCCAAATTTTGAGAAAGTTAATATTATATATATATACCTAAGTACTTTGTCACTTATAAGTATACCATGAAGGTTATTAGACATGTTTTAGATGGTACAGCATATATATACATATCCAGTGAAAGTTATTTTTTTCTGTTGAGTTTTGTATCCGTCACTTCTTGCCATGGTCTTTTCTTGTCATACTTTCCTCTCGTATTTCCAGATGTACGTGAAATATGTCTTTGAATTCGTAGTTTTCAAGGAAATCCTGATTAAACCGCTCAGTAAGTACATATGGCACGACTTCACTTAGCAAAAACTTTACAACTTCCACCACAGAGTAGGTTCGCCAAAACATAAAGATTTTTCCTCTATCACTTTGATTGAACTCACCAGGACAATTATTAACTTCTTGATTCCAATCATCCAGACACTTTAAAAATCTGTTCTTCCTTGTCCACTACGCGTGTTCTACAAATTACATTAAGAATTTTTTTTTGCCATTCCTTATCGACCTTTACGGAAGGTATTTTGAAAATTCCAATTCCCTGTGTCCTTTGAGACGACCCGCAACCGACTATTGAGCAATTATCGCCAGGCATTTTGATTACAAATAGTGATTACAAATTTTATTGCTCTTATTATTTTCGTTACCTATCTCCCCATCTCATTCATTTTTGTTTCTGTTTTAAAAAATATATATTTTGTTTTAGATTTTCTGTATGCTTGTGGTTCTCTTTACAGAGATAGGAGATGATGTTTATTGATTTTAAGTCCCTTTTATAAGTTTTAGTAGTTATTTTGGAAGGGAGAAATAAGTATAAAATGTAAAATTCTTTTTATGTTTTCATTGTAAAAAAGCATGCTTCAAATGAAGTGTTCACGGTCGCAACGAAATCAATGCATAATAAGATATATCTTTGATGTATGCCGAATCTCCTAACCATCTCAATTCTTTTAACTATGGTGGGACAGACCTTATGGTGTGTGGTCGTCTATTTCAAAAGCATATGGCGGAAAAACGTGCATGAAAACAATTGCGCATGTGCCGTATAGAAAAACCAGACCGCTGTATCGATAAACAGACTTTCACTTCGGAAAGCAGTGTTTACATGAAAATTTCAGGTCGGTATCGAAGTGAAGTTTTTCATTTCAAACCGGTTTCAGTTCACTTCGGGTCTCGTCCTTTAAAAATATAGAAATCCCTCTATTGATTAGTGGCAAAACTGTTTCATGTTTTTGTGTTATGTTTTCTCCAAAGAAAAAATAAGAAATAGAACAAATTTTAGCATTTATCTCTCAACATTCACATTCTTTTTAAAATTTTGTAAGTGGATTTTTAAATCATGGTGAATTTATTCTCTTTGCTGGATTTCCCTTCACCCTCCATTCAACGCTACAGAACAACACAGTTTCATCTTGATTACTTGTGCAAACAAATGTTTTTGGTTATGTTATGTTTCGTTTCTTTTTTTATTTTATTTATTATTTATTATTTATTATTTATTATTTTATCTTTTTCCAGAGAGTGTTGTAAGTTTATTTTTATTTTTAGAAAGCATATGTTGATTTTGAAAGTACGAATAATGGTTTTAAGAAGGTCGTTGAAAATCTGTTTAAGAGAAGAAATAGTAGAGTTACGCAAAGGGAGAAGTTATGACGAAGTGGCGTATATTCTACAAGGAAATATCAATTTTCCCCAAATTTCCCTTTTTTGGCCAAAATATGAAAAATGACTCACACCCTTGAATTCAGCACCATGGATATGTTCACTGTACAGATTTTAGTAGAAATTGATGTTCTTCAAATGTTTGGTCTAAATTTTGAATAAATTTCATTTTTTGACACACACACGTGTGGCAACTTCCGAGTACAGAACCACCCTTTTCGTCAAACATGGCTGGAAAGCTGCAATGCGAGATATTATCTTATTAGATATTATCTTATTAGATATCAGATATTAGAATTAATATTTCTTTTTTTAGTCCCCCATTCAGTCATATGACAGATATCTGAAGCCACTTCACAGAGGAACTTTTTTATCTATACACACACTGTTATTATTATTATTATTATTAATGTTTGCCCAGGATAGATTCAACAGTTCTGATAGAACTGTTACAAATAGGGTCCTGCGAAGGAGATCCCAGAGCATTTAAAGCTCCCATTTGGGCTACGGAAGCCGGAAGTATTCTCCAACCGCTCAACCAGACAACTCCCTTAGGTATCAATCCCGCTCTCAAGCTGAGTACTAAGCTGAGTGGATCGGTTCACACTGTTATATTCGCTGACATGACTCTACCACAAGGCCACCAGTTGGTGGAAAACAATGATGTGTCGTCAGCAAAATAATGTACGGTTGATTTGAGATCATTAGGCAAATCATTAATGTAAATCAAAAATAATAGATATAAAATACCAAAATGTAAAATAAAAAAATAAAGCTAAATTAGAATGAATAAGAATTGCACACGTGATCTGGACTTGAGAATTAAATTAAAGGAAAATCCATGCACTAATTCATATGCAACTAGATTGCATAGAGCAACTGTGACATTGGCAGTAGCAATTGTTGAGTGTTTGGATTCGAGACCTGAATAGACTTAATTTTGGGCAATGCTTTAGATCAGCTGGAAGGTTATTCCAGAGAAGCACTGCTCTAAAGACGAAAGAGTTTTTGGTGCACTCTGAGCGCTTAGGTAGCTGCAACAGAGTTTTATGACGCATGTTATAAACAACAGACTTTAAAACAAAAAATCCCACTTAAAAATTGGATTTAGTCGGAAAATCGACTTATACACTTCAGTGGCAAGCAACCTCAAATTTGATTTGTGTATTGAGACAGCGTTATATGTCTCCAGGACCTTCTCCTTGGGTGCGGCAAAATCTAGATTTACTGTTCTCAAAGCTCGGATGTGCGTGGATTCAATTTTTGCCGAATCTCTCTTTGAGCAGAGCATCCAAACTAGAGGACAGTATCTAAAGCAGGATAGAACATATGCATTGCATAGCATTGTTGCCTTTGGCAAATTTAAGTAAGAGCGAATTCGCAATAAGGCATTATTTTACAATTCGCTTTTGTGCATACGTCTAATATGTGAGGTGAAAAACTTAACCTGTCGTCGAGAGTCACCTCCAGCAGTTTCACACATTTAGTAGAAGGAATAGTGTGACTGTCAACAATAAGTTCGTTTTGATTTTCATCATGACAACCAAGAAGTAAAAACTGAAATTTATCTGGGCTGACAACCATCTGTGTCATCTGCAAATTGGAACCAATGACGAGGGGTTAAACATTCGTTAAAGAAATACCCGATAAGTCGGATCCGTTCTTCATCGATAGTTCGTAACAGGGTGTTGAAGCACAGGTTAAATAATATAGGACTTAGACAGTCTCCTTGTAGAACCCCTCTCTCTACCGTAATTGGATCGGTAACATAAGATTTTGTCTCCACTGAAACATGGTAATCGGTGTAGAATTCTGTAATGATGGAAATAATTCCTTCGGGTATGTGATGGAATTTTAAAGTCACTCTCAATAGGTCATGACTAACCTCGCCAAACGCGTTTTTTAAATCAAGCAATGGAATAACCATGCGTTTTTGTTTCCTTCTGCTATGATTTACTATGTATGACAATAGTTCGGTATGTTCGATAGTACCAGATATACCATTCCAAAATCCGTTCTGGAGGTTGGTTTCGATGTAGCTATTTTCGCTCACAAACGAATAAATCCTGTCACGAACGACTGACGACAGTATTTTTGAAAGTACTGGCTCGGGGGTTATCGGACGGAAGTTTGGTCTAATAGACAAGCATTTGCACCACTTTTCTTCTTTTTCACAATTCTTGCGATTTCGTGGTAGGTTGGTGTAGAAGAATTAAACAGCTTTGTTGGTTCATCTACCATTATCATCCATGACCGAAACGTTTCACATTAATGAGTACTTCTTTTTAGAATGCTTTTAAAATACTCAAAACACTGTTCTTCGTTGAATTCTGGTTCTTCTGCGACTTTTGTTTCGAAAATGTCCTTACAATATTTCCAGAAATCTTTGTTGATTTTTTCGTTATGATCAACTGAAATTTTCAACTTGCAGGCTACCTTGCTGTATTTGGCTCGTAACGGCTTGCTGATGAATCTAATTTCTGCAAGAAAGGAAGTCTCGTTTCTTTCTTTCATGCATCTGAGAACGTTTCCTGGAAAAGTCACCATATTAATTAGTAGGCGTGAATGAAACACATTTCACGAAAGAAAGAAGGCGCCTGACAATAGAATGAGCGTGACTGTTAGAAGTGCACAAGAAACGTGTTCTAAAACTGTTTCATTACTTGTAAATTTTTCTAGCTCTATAACCCCATATTAAGAGGGGAGCACTGGGGTGGGACTAACCAACTCTAAAGAGAAATGAACATGTAAAATCATTTTATATACACACAATAATACTAGTCTTATTTGTAAAATTGTAACTTAATTAGTAACTCACATTAGAACACTCTAAACAAACAAACAAAAACAAAAACAAAAACAAAACTCAAACTTTAAAAGTCTCCTAAATATCCTGTAATTTTTACCTGCATTAATTTGTAATTTAACTGCAGCTGTCAATAATGATGATAAGAAAGTCACAATTTGTTCTGGTGGAACTCTAGTAATATTTATTTTCCATCATTACAAAAGTCTAATAATCTTCAGCTATGTCAATGATTGTTGATCATAGGATTAAGTCACATATACTTGAAGGGCAGAAATTTTCATGGAACAAATTTTGGATTGTATTATCTAAGGAACTACTGCTGCTACTTTATTGAAATTTTATGACTTTTCTCAAGATTTACTAATTAAACTTTTGGGAAATCTGAGCATATATCAAGAAATTCTGTGAAAATTTCTGCCCGTTAAGTTAGTATTTGCACATTTGTGTAAATGATCAGTTAATTCTTTATGTAATCATTTCAAACGTTTGTCACCCACTTTGGTGTCTCAATTATTGTCCTTGACTCTGATGTTTTTTCTTTTTAATTGTAGGTGAACCTTCCTGAGGAAGATGGAATTTTCTTTAAGAATGGGAGGATAAAAGGACATGGTTTGTAATTCCATTATCCAACTAGTTAGGGTGGATACTCAATAGTCTGAAGATAGCAGTTAGTCATTAATATGAAAATATATATATGTTCATTTATCCTAACTATCTGATCACTATTGATTCTATCCTCAAAAAGCTACATATCATGGGATATTCTGGCATCTTCACAGCAGTAGATGATACTTCAATATTTATAATACCTCTATTAGACATTGTTGATGGTTTTTCCCCCTCAAAATTGATACCTGACCTTTACAGTATGTGTAAATTGTTTGATTAGTGTTTTTGGAGTTATAAAGTTATAAAGTGAATAACAAAATACCTCAAATTATGTCGTTTAGAACTAGATTCAAAAATGTGTACAAGTTGTACAATCAATGGACATGGTGTATGTATTCTCTGTCAAGGTTTCTTTAATCAAATGCAGTGCTACGGAGTTTAATGGTGTTCAAGATAATTGCATGATTTGAAAAATGAAATGTTATATTTACATCTCTCTGAGTTATATATTAATGTTACTATCTAACTGATAAAATGGTTTTTTTAAGTACTAATAACGTTCTATTGCGAAGGTTTTGCAGTTCTATATCGTACCTAATATATTTTCCTCAATTTCCATGTATAACAAACAGTTGGAATCTCATGGCTCAATAACTTGGAACCTTTATAGTGAGATTCAGATTTTCAGAATTCGCTAAGCACTGCATTTTGATACTGTTCATTTGAAAGATATTGAATAAACAATACTCCTTTTTTGTTATTTGTCTCATTTTAGGGGCTGGTTATATGGAAGACATTGTTCCGCTTAGCCAGGATGGGACGTTATAACGAGATCTTTCTATTGCCTTGATTTCATTTGTTTTATCAGAGTTGGGTTATATGCTGAAAAATCTTCTCGCTTAAACGTGATCTCACTTGCATAGAAGCGGGATCTCACCTAGCCTGGACGTTTTTGTTCAATTTCGTGACAATTTCTTCCATATAACCAGCCCCTAAGTGGTTGTTTTCATAAAGAAAAAGTGAGAAAAGTGTAAAATAATGAATCTGTGCTGTTCTGCGTGAATATACAAGAATCGGTCATCGCCTGTGTGTGAAATGTAAATATCGATCGCATAGGTTCAACTACAATCTTGTATAATAAATCATTAATTTTTTTGGAATTACTTCAGAGAGACAACAGTTTTCTAAATAATAAATGTTATGCATTTTTCTGGGCGCTTGTTAGCCATAGAACATGAATAGCAAGAGATATGGATTCAGAGGGAGGGAAAGTCCATAAAGTTACTTAAACAGACTTGCGTTTGACGTTTTACCTGTCTATCTTAATTTTTATTTAAAACGTAACTCGTGTTTCGTTGATTAAAATAGGTGTAAGCTTTCTGCTTACATCTATCCTGATCGAAATTTAAATCCGAGACAATTGGTAGTTATTTGAAAGTATCCACTCATGCTTATGCAATGATTTTCGTTACAATTACCGTAGGAGTCTTCTCTGGAATCCCGCAGATGGATGAAAAACATTAATGATGACGGCAATGAATTTGTGGTACATCAAATAGACCCAATTATAGGTAAATTTGTTATTTTTCCAAAAGCTTCTGCTACCAGAAAAAACATGTTTTTTTATCTGTAGTAGCAGTTTAGTTAAGTATTCTAATATTCCTACTAGGATCCAGGTTCTTTAATATTTAGTTCCAATTTCTTAGGTTTTGGTGTATTTGCCGTAAGAGACTTTCAAAGTGGAGATCCATTTCTTATCTACCATGGTGATCTAATTTCAGCCGATGTTGCAGACCTAAAGGTTGTTGAGTATAGCGAAGAAATATCATCCAAATTTCTTTTCTTCTTTGATTTCAAAAATAAAGAGTACTGCATGGTCGCAACGAAATCCACACGAATGGAACGATATGTTAATGACTCGCCGTTTTAATTTACTAATAGTAATATGGTGCTGAAAAATGATGGACTTACTCCATATTTATGTCTGATAGCATCTAAGGACATAAAACCAAATGAAGAAATTCGTTATGATTACGGACATTCAGCTAAATATTTGTACTGGAGAAAAAATCCTAAGTATGTGAAACCATTAATTTACTCACATTAAAGAAAGAAATTGATCGAAATTCAACGCTAACACTGAATAAAAGAACTACTGCTTCAGAAGTTTTAACGACTATGTTACACACGAAGGGAAATTTCAAAAATGATCAAAAGAAAAGTGATGTGATCCCACGGTTGGGCATACCAGAAAAGTAGTACACATTACGAAGGACAACTAGAACACTTATAACACAGATAACATTCCGCGCCGCATGTATTTACTAAATTTCACAACCTTTCTCCTGCGGCGGCAAGAACTACATTCTATTCCGAATTTGATATCCTTTATAACTGTAGATTTTCAACCTAAAGTCCTTATACTGGAGTATTGAATACAATTATTCATGTATTATGAACTCAATCTATTATAAAAAAATGTTAAGTACAATGTAACAAAATATGTGCCAAATTAAAAAGCTGAAGAATATATACTTCTCACCTGACAAAGATAGCTTTGCAAAATTGAACAATGGAAATCATTTTTTGGAAATACCTTAAAGTAAAAAATCTGGTTAAGTTCAGATAAGGCCGATAAGAAGTTCAAAGACTTCGGACAAGTCTACGTAATTCTGACAAGGTCAAGTTTTGAGGAGGAGTTCTGGCAGCAGATACGAGATAATACCATAGATGATGCCGCCAACAAAGGACCTAAAAAATAAATTATATAACTGTTATACAATCTCAGATCCACTAGTGATGAATTTCTAACTAATTCTCACAAGTATTATTAGAAATTTCATTAATTTAAAAAGAAATTCTGCAATATCTCATATTTTGATAATCTCCCAAAAGTTAATGGGCAAAAATTCACAACTTTAAGGTCAAAAAGAAATGTCGTAGGAATATTCGGCTTAGTTGCAGTTCACTCCATGAACGATTATCTTGCCCTGCAAAAATGAGTCATAATGAGTCATTCTTTGGAACTATTACAGGTCTGATCCATAGTAGCAGTTTTCGTGCAAATTTAATTTCGCGAATTGATATAAAGTAAACTTTTCCCAGGAATTTAATTTTGTTAATTTCGCAAATAATTAGTCTTCATATTTTTTTAAAATTAAATATTAACATGCATATGTTGACAGACATTGAGGCAAAAAGTATTCTTTCCTTTCACAAGAATTTAATTTTAAGAATACGTGAAATCCATTTTTTTCCACCTTGAAGTATATATTTGGAATATATACAATAAAGCCTGAAAGAAATTGACGCACCTGTGAAGGAATGAATTTTTACATAAAAATGCAAAAGATTTGTAAAGTCTGCTACATGAAGTCATTGTCTTCAACACGATTTGATAGGGAAAGATAACAATCTTAAGTGGAAATGTAAAGTTTCTTTCTTTCTTTTGGATCATTTTCATCAAAATAAAATGATAAAAGTCTTTTATTCTCGGATTTTCTCTGAAAAGTTCAATAGAAACTCCATTCCAGTGTCATATTTTTGGTGAAATTTATAAGAGCGTATTAGGAAAAAATAGAATTTTTAGTGCATAAAGGAATCGGTTAATACACCGATATAGTCAAAACAACAAGAACCTTAAAAGAAACAAAAAAGATAACGCTCCTTCACGGGAAAGAGATTACCCAATATCAAGTTTCATATCAATATCAATTATTTTCTTTGATTTATTTGACTGTAAATATTAGTTCAAATTGTGTATAGGGGTGCGGCTGTTTAAGTTTAATTTTTGTCATTCCCCAACAACCATCATTATCCACTATCTAAATTTTCATTCACGTTTTTTTTTTTTTTTTTTTTTTTTTTTAAATAAAATTAGGAAAGTAAACACGTCTTAAGTTAACACAAGACCGGACACCCACCCTACCCAAAAACAATTTTTAAAAGTACATAAACTGCCACTACAACCAGGGTCTCTCTATACTCCATATTATGTGTGTGGTGTGGATGTGAAGTGAATATATACAGCTAAGAGAACGCTATATAGCTACCTGTTTTTAGACACCCAGGAAATAATTTGTGTATTTTTGTATTTTCATCAACAGGGAATTTGTGAAATTTTAAAAGGCCACAAAAAAGGGAAAGAAGGGACAGAAGAGGAGGGAATAAAAATCGAAAATGGGATCGAACAGTTTCTCACAAAATCAATGTAATTATATAAAAAAAGGAGTAAGAATGTTCTAACCTTGAGTGCTGCACTGTGTCGTTCTCTCGAACACAAATTAGGAATGCACGTTTTCTGTATTTTAGGCCGCACTCACAATAATTAAATTACTTTATATAAGTTGTAGTGTACCATTCATACATTAACCACGGTTTGTGGACAGCCTCTATTCCAATGTTTTGCGGAATCAGCCTACAACTGTGGACAAAAAATCTTGGCATTACGTACGTACGTACGTACGTACGTACGTACGGACGGACGGACGGAAGGACGTACAAACGCTAATGAAAGATCAGCTGCTTTCCGCGCTGACCAACAATAAGTTTAAACAATAGTACACAGAGCGGGAGAAATACTGCCTACTGTGAATTTGCTGTAAACCCAGAAAACTATTCTAAAATCGACAAGATATTAAGCGAAGTAAACAATAAAAGTAATTGTTCTCCTGTGATTCAGATGAAGATATAACTGTTCAGGGCATACGGAAATTTACGGATGACCTTATGAAAAGTATCATAGGGAAAGAATACGTGGAAGAAGTTATGTTAGAGACATTCCTTTTATAAGGAAGGTGGTGCTGCAAAAAGGAGTTTGAACGATACGGATTTACTGGAGATTATTCCGCAGGAAATTTATTTTAAGATTCAAAAACAAATTCAGAATATTCTTGGTGAGAAACTCATAAAATATCATGATTATACTTTCAAAGTATTAGTACCAGATGCGATTGAAACCCTTTTTGCGGAAGCAATGTCTTGGACAAAAGAAAAATCGGAGAATCATTTCCAGGCTTTTTTACCCACGCTGGAGGAATCAGAAGACAGTTCTTTGTCAGGTGAAACCTTTGCTGATATGGTAAAAAAAGGTGCTGCGAAACGTCAAAATAGAGTGAAAAGTTTTCATGATAGAGTCAGAGATATAAATTTGACCAACGTAATTTCAAATCCATATGACGTTGTTATACATTCAGAGCAATCACAAGAAAGACCCCAGGAGGAAGAAATATGCGGGGAAGAAGTTTAAATTATGGATGTGAACGATAAGTTGATTGATAAATGCATCGACCATCATGTAGTTTCCATAATCGGCCAGGATGACATCAAAACTCCTCCAAAGCATAAAAGGAAAAAGAAACTTGTGAAGTGCCCTGTGTGCCAAATCGGACATACCTACATCACGCGACATTTGCTTAAGATACATAAATGGAGTTGGGAGAGTGCAGCGGCTGCCACAAGTCAATTTAATTCATTTCCATCCAAACCTAAAAAGGATGGAGGAAAAACAAGTAATTATCATTGCAGAAAAGTATGTCCTGTCCCTAATTGTATGCTAGTGAGGTAAAATATGCCTGACCACTTGATGAAATATCATAAAATGGAAAAGGGGCCACAATACTATTCACTTCTTAAAAAAGCTCAGAAATTTGCGTCAAAGTTCATGCCTAAATCACTTTCTAAGTCACCTCGGAAATGCATTTCTCACTTGTTAGGGGTTTGCCATCTATTGAAAATCAAATAAAGGAGGGAGATTCTGCAGTTACCGTAATTGAACCTAGTGTTGACTTTTCCTTACAATTATCTTGTGACAATGGTAGAAATGGAAATAATAACACGACTGTCCACCGTCATAATTCTAATTACCAATTTAGTAAGTTACGGTTGAAGCAGAAAACCGAATCAGAACAAGCAACAGTTACAACAACACCGATAAAGTATAGATCAAGTTTACTTTTCCAAACTGATTATGAAGATTCGCAACTCCTTGGTGATTCCAAAGTCAGTGAAGATGAATTAACCTACGAAAGTGACACTTCCTCATATGTCGATACAGATTCTGGCAAAGATTCCACAGAAGATATTTTAAAAGTTGCATGGAACAGGCTTGGTCAAAACGTAGAGACGTTAATAAGAAATTTTGTGTCTTACATGATTGGTCCAGACCGGAACAGAAAGAAAAGGTCCATTGAAGTTATAACAAGTGATATACATGCCGTACACGTGCATGTACATGTGCCGTACACGTGAAGATTGACCTAAGTATCATCTTTAAAAATGGTGGAAATGATTTTCGAGAGCAGTATCTTGTTGAATATTGTAAACAAATTGGAATTTAGGCAGCTAGTATTAAAAAATACTTGTATTCACTGAAAGATTTCTGTGAGTGTCTAATCGCAGGAGATATCAAAATTGTAAATACCACACAGCATGATATATCCACATTGATCGCAAAGATAAAACAATGGCAAAGGAACTATAAAAAGGAAGAAAAGCTTGGACGGCATATGCGAATGGCTGCAGATCAGGAAATGCTGGTAGACAAGGAACAAGTGCGTGTATATAATGAAAGCAAAGAAGCAGTTCAAGCTCGCTTCCTGATTGATGTATTAGGAAAAAACAGTAAATACAAGTTAAATCAAAGAGAATATTGTATAATTAGGGATAATATATATGCAACCATACATTTTACTATGGCTCAAAGGTGTGGGGTAACTGCAAATATGACGGTCCAAGAATTCAGAAAGACAAAAGAGAAGGAAAATGATCAAAAAATTATTGACGTTTGGGACCACAAAACTGTTGAAGCGTATGGTCCAGCGAAAGTTGCCCTCTCTGAGGAAAATTATCGGCAGCTGGAAACGTATATCAATGTTGCAAGGGAGCAAACACATCCCAAAAGTGATGCAGTTTTTCTGAGTTGGGCGGTATCATCTGTTGATATAAGTAAAAGGTTGCATGTATTATGGGTGAAGGCCGGAAACTATCAGAACAGAATCATTCCTTAGAATTTGTCCGCCAACATCGTAAGGAAATCGGCCAGCACTGGCTTAAGAGAAGGGAAAAGTTTATTCGTTAAGGAAGCAGCAAATCTTATGGCACACAACACACGTACCGCTGAGGAGCACTACTATATGCGTAACATGGAGAGAGCATCAGTTGTCGGTACAGCAAGTATAACCGAACTATTTCATGGTGAAAGTAATGAAACAAAAAGAAAAGTGTGGACCGAAGATGAAGTTTGTACCATCAAGAAGAATTTTAGAACTGACAATGAAGTAACACTAAAGAAAGTGAAAGAAAAATTGGCTTCAATGCCATCGTTGGAAGCGTCACCAAGACAAATTTATGACAACGTCCGACGTATTAGTCCGAATAAATTAAGTTGTCCAATGAAAAGAAGATCTTTGTTCAGTGAGAAAGACTTGACATCTTTACGAAAGTATCGTGCGGAGTTGATACGAGGTGGGTCGCTAAGTTGGGAAAGAGTGAAAAATTCCTTGAACCATCGGGGTTAACTGAAAAAATACAGCTTTGTGCAACTGAGGACGCGGATAACTTACGAGCGTAGCAGAAAGAAAGGAAAAAATGAAAGTAAGGATTTTTTCTATAATTTGCGTTGTGTATTCGATATTTCAAGTGCGTGTGAATCTATCAGGCTGGTTTCTTTCTTTGGTTTATGAAAGAAAATATATGCAACTAAAAAAAAGGTACTCTAGAAAAGAATTGGTCGGGTCCATATTTCAATTTATCTGTTTAATTGATTTTTTTTAGGTTGGATGGCATAAATCATATCAGCATGTCAGAATGAAAATGTTCCGTACTCCCGACATTATTTGTTGATACTCCTCATGCTGTTTATTTTGATTATTTTTCTTAGTTTGGATAGCTACGTTCGGGCTGCCAGCTCCCAGTTTATCAAGGTGTCACATCTTTCAGAAAAAATAAAGCGAAAAATTGTCTTATATTTGAGCCTATAGCGCCTCTCCCCCAAAAGTTCTTTTTAGTTACAAGCTTTTCTTTTGTTCTACGAAAGTCTTTATATGATATGACTTTAAGTTTAAAGCTAACTTATAAGTCAAAACCGTATTTGATAATTACAAGCAAGCCACAAACAATCAGGACTAATTAGAGAAACAAAAACGTTTTTCTAATTGGAGCCCACCCTAATTCTAATAAGCATCCCCAAAAGTTTCAAAACAGAACTTAAAAGTGCCCTGACGCTAAAATGAGGGTAAAAATAATAAAGAAAAGGTTCTCATTTTATTGAATTTTGATCACATAGAAAACTGGATAATGCAGTCTTCATGCAATAATTTGTTTCATTGCCATCTAATGACAATAATCATTCAACATTTGAATGGAATAGTTATATACCGCGTCAATAATTTGTGGATAACTTATGAGCACAGAAAGAAATAGATAGTGATAACAGCTGCAATACTTTTCTTTTACGACATTTGCAATTTTTTGTTCAACTCCTGTTCTATTTTGTTTGCTTCTGTTGAATTTATCACATTTTAAATATTTACAGTGATACACCTGTCCCAAATTAAAGACCTTGTTTTCCTCGTTTTATACAATTTCTTGATGCGCTGGTTTTTTTTTTACTTTAATACTTAGTAAATATCAGTATTATGAGAACTCCCAGTGCATTGATTAGAAGCAATTTTGACATTACATATGAGGCTGAGTGTACTTACAAGGTTAAACACGGGAAAAATTCGGAAAAGGCGTGTTAGTCATTTAGTTTTTATGTTGAACTTTTTTAAATTACGTTTCTATATTTTGATTTTTATTATGAAGTTCAGACTCTTCATCATGACATTTGTATTTATTAGCCCCTCGGACCAACCACTCTGTCATATTGGACTACATTAAACTAGGCAGGTTTTCCCGGTCATTAACCTATTTGTCAAGCTGTTCTAACTGCAACTGAAAGTTTGGGCTAATTTGTAGATGAAATAGAAAACAAACATCCCTTTCATAAAATCTGCGGCAAGATTTGTATCAGCAGCGGCGGATCGAGAAGCAATTTTATTTGGTGTAAAAATTATGGAGAAGAGTGTTTTCAAAAGGATAATTGCAATTTAATTGCCAATTCTATTTTAGAAAGTTCTCCTCCAAATTGGGTTACACCAGTCAAATTTCTGCTAGATCGCCACTGATCAGAGCAAACATTTTCACAGCGTCGTTTAAATTATTGCAAGTAAATAAAGAAAAGCACTTTTGAATCTGTCTGACACTAACATTGATGGTAAGGGGAGCTTTTTCAATCTAATTTTAATAAAAACAGCTATTGAAGTGGCTGATTGTAAACTATAATTTCAGCAAAATTTCCTTAAGTTATACCCGACTTCTACAAAATGAGTTTTAATTTTGAATAAACCTTTCTAAGGTTATTTATAGGGCTTGGTGTAAATATTATCATATAATACGTTTCCCTAGAAATTTCAACGATGTCTATTTTTGTAAACGACACAAATCCGAGATGTCGTGATTCATAAAAAGATATATCATTTCCCAATTCTTTCCCTCGCCAATTCTTTCCCTCGCCAATTCTTTCCTTCGGCAATTCTTTTGTTGTGTGAAGAAAATGTTGCTAGTGATAATAATCCCCATATAGGCTTTTTATTGAAAGATTTTACGACATTGCGATAGAAGCGCTCAATAAATCATCCTCTTGTTCGGATATCATGCTTTCTGATTTGGAAATTTCAAAAATGAAACCTTTCCTTAAGCGCTTAATCAATTCAGTTTCCATTCAAAAGTTTTTTCCGCGCGGACAGTGTAAATTTCAATTCTGATTGGTCCATAAGGTCCGCGGACGAAAAAAGTTGAAAATTTCACAAACTGGTGAAGAAATAGTCATTAACAAAATGCGCCCGTTTTCATCATTGCATGTTTTAAACATTTACACATGGTGCAATGATACAGCATTTGCATATCGGAGTTTGAAATCGAGGCTAAACGTAATGAAATTTTCACGATTTTGCGTTTTTTTCACGAAAGTTAATTTACCGTGAAATAATATATTTGGGTGATATATATGAAGATATATTTGGGTTCGAAAAAAATATCTAATAATTATCCAGTTTTTCAGACAGACCGTATGAGTGTATACATCTACCGATTTCTAACCAGCTAAACTTCTTCGTTAAAAGCTTCTTAAAATTGTCTGAAAGAACGAGGGATACCCGAATCTTATGCTCACGTACCCAGATATATTTAATAAGGTTTATTGATTGGTGGTCTCGTAACAGGAGTGCCCGGGAAGTCAGAGTAAAATCCTGACCGAGTCATGCCAGCGGTTATAACAGTGTGAATCAATCCACTCAGCTTAGCACTCGGCTTGAGAGCGGGATTGATGTTTAAGAGGGTCATCTATTTGAGCGGTTGAAGCAAACCTTGCGACTTCCGTAGGACAAATGGGGGCTTTAAATGCTCTAGGGCCTCCTATGCATTGATGAAGAAATGAAGAAATGGAAATGATAACAGAAATGATAACAGATATGAAGAGGCTGGGTAAACCTAAATAAATAAATAGATAAATAAACTTAGCTGGTTAGAAATCGATCACTGTATGGTATATCGAAAGGGAAAGATACTCTGGATTCGAAGTTGGTAGAACCAAAATAATGATTACTCTGCTTAATTCAATAACTTCTCCGGTAAAACGTCTTGCTTAATGACCCAAGCAAATTTCATAAAGTTCACACCATTAACTTCGCATTGGAAAACTTAATGATGCGTAGTGGTACATCTCCACACGATCTGACTTCATTGCATGTTATAAGGTACCCAAGATTTTAATCATTTCAAATGTTCAATGTATGGATAAAACAAAAGAACTGTTAACATGAAGTGTCTTAATGACAAATCCGTAAAGAAAGATTATTTAAATAACCCTACTACTGACGCCATAAGCTACTAATTCGATCGGCCACAGCGCGGAAATCTAGTTCATTACGGCTCTAGGAGCATTCCTCTTGAACTAATTATTCATTACGAACTGAGCACTATAGTTAAGAGGTTTTTTTGAGTTATAGTTCAAATTTTCTTTAATCTAATCTGGATGTTTCACAGTATAAAAAATAAACCGTAGAAAGAATGAAGCACAGGAAGGAGGTTTACGGATGGCGAAATTTGAAAGGAACTCAGGACTTTTCCTAAGTCACCTTTCAAACCATCTTGTTAGTTCTTTGTACAAACTTGTGTAAAAACGGAAGTTTGGGAAAGGTCTATGATGACTGGCCAAAGTTTTGATTATTCACTAATAATAATGATTGGGGAGTGATTACCAAGACACCAGATTTCAGAAAGTATGAAGTTTCATTTGCGATTCACTTATAGGGAATAGTTCTAGATGGTTAGATTACTTTTTGGAAGGTTGCATGTGTTTACAGGGTTTAGTGCTACTCATAATATAAGATAATCCAAGAAATTCGAGCCTATTTTCTCATGAAATATTTTTTATTGCAGATAACTTTGTCCGTAACATATTCATCATTCTCTAACATTTACGTCATATACATTGAAATAACTCTAGATATATGCCCAAGATTGAATCGACAGATGGTCTCAGGTCGTCTCAGGTCGTCTCAGCTCATCTCTTGGTGGTTTCAGTTCGTCTCAAATCGTCTCATCTCGGTTCAGATCGTCTCAGGTGGTTCCGTTGTTTAGTCAGTACGTGCTAATAATTGCCAGCACTTTCTTAGAACTTTAGTGAGTTTACTACTAGTAGGGAGTCAATATATACAGCAAAACGCTCCTTTTCCCCATTTCAGTGGTCAAACCCCGTTTCTGAACCTCTCTCAGCACCCCGTAAAAACATCTGTGACGTCATCAACAAAATTACAATAGGGGTCACGGTTGAATGAGTCAGGGGAATTTCCCTGACTCATTTTATTTTTAAAAATAAAATAAAAATCTAAAAAAAAATAAAAAATAAAAAAATAAAATAAAAATAAAAATAAAAAAATTTATATATAATAAAAGGATGGGTAATGATTTTGTTAAAGAATTGGATTATAATGAGTTGATGGAGAAGGCAGCTAGAGAAGGTGATATTGATCTCGTTAAATTATACAAAGAACAGGGTGCGACTAATTTTAATGAGGCGATGTGTGGTGCAGCTGGAAATGGTCATATCGATATTGTTAAATTATGTAAAAAATGGGGTGCGACGGATTTTGATGATGCGATGTGGTGGGCAACTAGAAGAGGTCATATTGATCTCGTTAAATTATGTAAAGAATGGGGTGCGACGGATTATAATAGGATGATGTGGTGGGCAGCTGGAGACGGTAACATTGATCTCGTTAAATTATATAAAGAATGGGGTGCGACTAGTTATAACTTTAAAGCGGTGATGGAGCATGCAGCTAGACACGGTCACATTGAGATCGTTAAATTATGTAAAAAGTGGGGTGTTAAAAATTTCAATGGTGCAATGTGTGATGCAATTGAATATTGTCATATTGATATCGTTAAATTATGTAAAGAATGGGGTGGTACTTTAAATGATGATAGACCAGGAAAAAAATAAATAAAATAAAAAAAGTTTTGTCAGAGATTGAGAATGGACCGTTCTGGGCCACCTCTTTCAATAGTTAAAATCTCTATTTTTTCTCGTTATTTTAGTATCTGCGCAGCTAGTTCAAATAATGTAAAAATACTCGCTAAATAATGTAATGAATTTTTGATAAATAAAAAATCGGGAATTTCCCTTTTTTTCAAAAAAAATAAAAAAAATAAAAAATAAAATAAAAAAAAAATAAAAAAAATAAAAAAAAAATAAAAAAAAAATAAAAAAAAATTAAAAAAAATAAAAAAAAATAAAAAAAAAATAAAAAAAAATTAAAAAATAAAAAAAAAAAATAAAAAAAATAATAAAAAAAAAAAAATAAAAAAATGAAAAATAAAAAGTTTTGTCCACTTTCAAAAAAATTTTTTTTCTAAAAAATTTATATATAATAAAGATGTGCGGTTTAATAACAAATCAATTTTTTAATAATGCGATGATATCGGCAGCGGAATACGGTCGTATTGATATCGTTAAATTATTTAAAGAATGGGGTGTGATGGATTTTAATGATGCTATGGAGATTGTAGTTATAGAAGGTGACATCGAGATTGTTAAATTATTAAAAAAATGGGGTGGTGCGACGATTAATTATAATGAGGCGATGGAGAAGGCAGCTAGACATGGTTATATCGAAATTATCAAATTATTAAAAGAATGGGGTGCGAATAATTTTGATGATGCGATGTGTGATGCAGTTATTGGTGGTTATATAGAGATTTTGAAATTATGTAAAGAATGGGGTGCGACGGATTTTGATGAGGCGATGTGTTTGGCAGCTGAAAATGGTCATATCGAAATTATCAAATTATTAAAAGAATGGGATGCGACGGATTATAATATGGTGATGAATTGTGCAGCTAAAAATGGGTATATCGAAATTTTGAAATTATGTAAAGAATGGGGTGCTAATAATTTTGATGAGGTGATGATGTATGCAGCTATTGGTGGTTATATAGAGATTATCAAATTATGTAGAGATTGGTTAGGTTATGATATTATGCATGAAGATTTATTTCGTTATCACCATAAACGTAAGTTTTTAAAACCATTGTATTATGATTTGATAAAAGTTGCGATGCATCCAGATAGAGTATTTGATTGGTATTTTGATGAAGATGAGAAGAAATTGATAAATGAATATTTTACGTAACTTGAAATTTATAATTTGGATATGTGGTAGTTTTGAAATTGTTAAATTATGTATAGAATGGTTATGATAATTTTTTCATATAATAAAAAAGTGAGTATCTTCAGTAACTATTATCATACAAGTTACTGAAGAATATGATATCCTCTAGGATGTTCTAATCGTATATATAAGCAAACATGTTTACCACTTTTCCAACGTTTCTTAATGGTTATCCAATCATCATCATTTATAACATTAGTTTCTTCATCAATCATCTTCATAACACTCTTTTCCTTTGGATACCAACTAAAGAGCATTTTTATTTGTCTTCTAATATCCTTCGGAACAGCTGTGTAAACTTGTGTGAGTAACCAGAGACTATGTTTTTTATGACGTCCGGAGATAGCTAAATCTAAAAGTGTGTTTCTTCTTTGATTAAGTTTCTCATCTGCTATACAATCATCAATGATGAATAGTGTCTCTTTGTTTTGAAAGATATTTGAGAATTTCTCAATCCAATCAAACAATCCTATTGTTGGTGTAGGTTTAATTAGAAAAATATCGTCTTCTTCCCATAAGGTTTGACATGTTTGATAGGTATCATTCCATTGAATAGTAGGACATATTATGATAATATATTCAAAATGTTGTTTGAATTTGGTTTGTAGAAGCTTTAAAACCAACTCTGTCTTTCCACATCCAGTGGGTCCAGAGAAAATTGTTGTACAAGGTTCCTTTACATAGTCCATTTATTTAAAATACAACACTCTTAAAACGTCCATCTTCAAAGTTGACTTGTCCATCTTGCAAAATATAGAGGTAACAATTGATAGATCCTGCAGTTTCTGCTTTTTTTGTGATTGCTAATGTCACACAATCACTCGTGTTCTTTAGTTGTCTCCCTGTTCCATGTAACTTATTATCAGGTGTTGTTCTAAAATCAATGAATAATGAGTAACTCGTGTTGTAAAATTCTGCTGGTGATATACTCGTATACTCATCACCGCTAAAATATAACCAAGAATTTTCATACATATCTTTAGGCAACAAACCCTCTGTATAGAGTTGATTTGGTTGACCTTCTACCGTGATGTTTACTTTTGATATTTTCGGATTGTAGAACTTTTCATTATCAAAAGCGTAATCTTTTCGATTATTAGGTTCTATGAAGAGCATTAAAATACCTTTTAGACTTTCACTTGGTGTATTAACCTGTATGTTCCATATAGTATCTTCTTTTTTAAGCGCTATTATTCTATATCTTAATATTCTATCAAAAGGAAATGATTTATTTATTGAAGCATACATAACGGTTTCTTTGAATTCTTCATCTTCTATTTTATCAAATTCCAAAGCGATGTTAGATATAGTATAGGAGCCATCAGGATCCTTCTTTGATGCTCCGCTTCCTGTTCCTGCATCTCTAATCACATTTCCATAAGGTGCAAATTTCAGTTCAAAACCGAGTCGATCATCAATCTGTACAAATGGTAGGTGTTTTAAGATATCATAATATTCCCATAATGGTATCGCAAATCTATTTCCATGTGCATTAGCCAATGCTGTTTCACTCGCACTACCACTTGCTCCAGATGTTTTAATTCTAATTTTATTTACATTTCCTTCTGTATCTACTCCTTGTTCGATCTTTAGAAGTTTTCGTTTCTCTGAATCCCACTTATCTGTATAAAGCTGATAGATATCAAAATCAACGATATCTTGTATGATATTCCCCTCATATTTAATTATAAGTTGAGTAATCAAACTCTTTCCGAGATTGTTCATAATATATCTAGTCGTATCCGTACTCTTCAGTTCAAAATCGAAAGTAAGTTTCAAACTTCCACTTTCTATAACATCATTTTCACCTAAGTTTGGTATATATACACGTAAAAACTCATTTGGATTAATGGTGCTTGGGTTGTGTGCTATTTTAACATGTTGTCTTTTAGCTTTTATACCAAAACGAGTTCTATATATTTTATTAGGGTTTAATATTTTTCCATATGAAGTCATTTATTATATAAGAAATGACAGATATTTTCGATAATCATGGATATGATGATGGAGGTGAGGATGGTGAAGGTGATTCATATCCTACCTCTACAACCGATCCTATACAACCGAGTGGAACAGATGTTGGTTTACCGGAAGTAACTACAGCAACAGCTGATGCGCAGAAGGATTTAATTCGTGTGAACTTGGAGAGTTTGTATGAACATCTTAAGGTTAAAGGCTCTTTGAACCTTATAGATGTGGAAAATTTTAAACTTTCGAAATACAAAGGCGTTCCTTGGTTCGAATACTATAAGGATGGAGATTGGGTTCGACTTACTAATAAACGTAATGGAAAATGGTTGAATGAGACTACGATCATCAATATTATTGGAAAGACCAGGATTAAAGATGTGCTTAAATTAGGCACTTCTCTACAAACAGAGGATATAGAGATGCAGGTTATTAATAAAGATATTAAAATATCTAATGAGAAACTCAAGGAGAAAGATCAGGAGATATCAGAACAACAGCGAGCAAACAAGTTAGATCCTGAAGATGTAGAGGGAAAAGAAAAACTTGAACAACTGCTTGAAGAAAAAAAAGTAATTGAATCATCACAGATCTCACAGATAAAAGAGACAATCACCAAGATAGCGGATAGTGACACGTCGTTAGGTGAGAAACTCCGAACTCTTTTTCGAGAGCAAGGTATTACGATTACGGCAATCATAACAGCGCTCGGACTCGTTATATCTACAATCGTAACTTCATTAATCGGAGGGGTGGGTATGGTAGTTGGTGGAAAACCACCGGGAAAAGGTGGAATTCAGCAGTGAATGAAAAAGCAACTCGAAGCTCTTGGACGACTACTCGGAAAGCTTGGTGCAAAGTTTGGAGCTGCATTACCAGGTATCATTGGAAGTGTTGTAAGCTGGTTATTAAACTTTCTGAAGAAGGGGATTATGATGTTAAGTTCAAATGTATGGTTAGTTATTGTTTTCCTACTAGGTTTGATAGGAAATTGGTTACTAAGAAAAGTAAATTCCAAGCAAAATAAGTGATACTCCAGAAATAATTAAAGCTTGCTTTTCCTCTTCATGTTGTTGTGTTGTATTAGATATTTCAGGTAATTTTATATCAATAGGTTGTTTTTTTTTATTTTTTTTTATTTTTATCTCCTCATGATGTTTTGGATGAAAACCTTTAAAAGGATCATGTTTTTTCTTCACATATTGAGGAGGAATCAATATTGTTCCAATATGATTTGCATTAACTAATTTTATAGTGAAATCTGTTATATCATTTAAATTTTTTAACTTCAAATCGCTTGGTATAAGATAAGTTCCTAAAGCAACACCAAAATTTGGTTTTGCTCTGGCATATTTCATAACATTTTGAAAATTTGTAATATCTTGTTGTAACGTATTTTTTTTTTGAATAATTTTTTCTGAAGAAGTTGAAAAAATCTTTTGTGCATCTAAAGCACGTCCTGTATTACCTATAATATTCGATCTCGCACTAGCTTGTGATTCTAAAATTAGATATGTATAATATCGTATAGATTGTGATAACCTTCGCAATCCTACACGTGTTAATCCGTTTACATGAGTTTCAAGCCACATTTTAATATTATCATTACCAATATTAATTCGTAATAGATATCGCCAATATGTAGGTTCTGGTATGATATCGAATTCTCGAGAAATACTTCGAAAAGCAGTCTCATTATATGGATTTTTTCTCGGTTTAAAGGTATGATCTCCTGGTAAAGGTATATCCATTTCCTCTAGAATAAGACGAGTTTGTAGGTATGTATGAAAGCGAAAAATAGATCGTATCATTGGATTCTTATGATTAAGATGAAAGGTGGATATTCCACAACCTATAGTACTTAACCAGAAACTAAATGAAAGTTGTCCAAGATAAAAATCAAACGGTTCTTCGAAACGATCATTCGGACCTTCAGGTTGAAATGGTAGAAAGATATTACGAAAATTTACAGCGAATGATGAATTATTTTGATCAACAACGATTCGTTGTTGCCATAATTCATTTGATGATATTAAAACACTGGGTTTACCATAATCAGGTATATATTTTACTTTTAAATTTAAACTTAAAAGATATATATATATCTTATATATATATAATAAATGGATCAATATATATATATAAACAAACTTGGTGAAACAAGATTACCTCGCACTTTGGAAATAGGAACTAAATTGTACTTATCTAATGCTTTGATTATAGTAAAGTGGTTTAATTTAGATCAGAATTCTCGCATAATCACATCGAGAGATGATGATCAGATTTTAACATATATCGATTTTGAAAAAGGTCTTTATACATCGAAAACTATCCTCAGAAATATAAACGCGAGAGGTAACAAAACAGTTTTTATAGATAAAAATGCAGATGGAACTTTAACCTTATCTGTTACAAAGGGGTATAAAGCTGCAATCACGGATGGATTATTAAATCTTCTCGGATTAACAATGCCTAAAAACAAACATTTCACAGCTGGATCTTATAGAACAACTCCAAATTTCTGTACATTTAAAAAGCTCCGCCTACACTGTGAAGAACTCGAATTGCATAACATGATGGAAAATATGAATATAACGAATACACTACATCATTTTGAATTTGCTAAAGAAGTATGAGTACAACGATCGTATGATATATGATTATACTTCAAATCCTATATACATTGCTAAAATTTTGAATTCTCCAATAAATACCTTAACCTTTAAAATTACTGATGAGAATGATAAAGATGTTGATGTTGGTGTTAGAATGAAACTATTGTTAAAATAAACATATGGCAAGTTATGATTTAAACCCTAATAATAAATTATATCCTGATTTATCCCCCAATGCTCCTCCTCTAGAAGACGAGGAAACACAACACTATAGACTTCAAACAATTAAGGAGACGGAAGCGTTCCTATCTAAAGAGATAGTATACAGAACATCTTTAGAACGTAAATTTTCACGTTACATTCTAGTTGGTACATATATCTCTTACTTTCTAAATACGACGAGCGTTGCGATTTCAGCTGGAGAAATCACATCTCTAATCTCTGGCATAGATGTATCGATGAATATCGCGTTGTGTGTAACAACTCTTGTTTTGAATATAATAGTGATGATAATTAAGAAAAGTGTCTCTGGTTTTGATGTGAAAAGACTGAAAAATCGTGATATTTCTATAACTGCTCAAACCATATAAGATGGTTTGATTATGCTTATATCAAAGAGTATAGAAGATGGAAATATTGATCATCATGAATTCAGTCGCATTATAGGAGAGAAACAACGTTATTTGAGTTATAAACATGAACGGCAATCAACATCAACTAAAGCAATTAAACAACTTTATGATAACCAGAAAGAGGAGCTGTTAGAGATTGGGAGAAAACAAGGTCGTGAAGAGATCGCAAAAAAGCTCATAACTCGTGCCAATATCCCGGATGTAGATGTTACATAATGTATGAATCACCACCTCCCTATGTTTTATAGTTTTGTAGTTTTGTAGTTTTGTAGTTTGATCAAACTATAAAACTTTACATGTTGATATCGAACATATCTTCGAACAACTCTCGCGTATCATCTGGTAGAGTAAAATGGTTTCTCCAGAAATTGTCTTTACCTAGAATATCTTCTCGGAACCGGTACCATGCATGTATAGCATTGGCGTCTTCACATTCGCCGAGCTCTTCCATCTCCGGATACCTTATTCCTAATACATTCAATCTATTACTAAGTTGTCTCCGTTGACATCGTATCATATAGTACGGATGTCTATCAATGTTATTTTTCTTAACAAAATAGAGAATGTTATCGATCGATCTTCGATGTGGTACATATCGTGCTTCAAGTTCTGTAACACGATTCTGAACCTCCATGATCTGATTCTGTGTCTCTGCTATCTGATTCTGCGTCTCAGTAATTGTTTGATCACGCCCCGCGATCTGATTCTGCGCATCAGTAAGAGCTGCATGTGCTTCGTTTTTCTCTTGTACAATCCTTTCAACTCCTTTATGTATGAGCCATTTTGTAAGTTCTACAGCTTTGGGTTTCTTGGAGCGAATTGTGATCTCTAAAGCACCTTCTAAAGAAACGAAGATATCATGCAGATTTTTAGATCTTCCAAGGGGTACCGTGGTATGGTACCCCTCTTTAAGTAAATCATAACGTGGTTTTAACGCTATATCTAACGCACTCGTTGAGGTTTGTATATTAACAATCTCTAGAAACCTTCCGAGATCTGCACGCTTAAACCAAGGTTGGTTTTTAGCATAAAAAATCAGTTCTATTGTGTTAGTGGGAAAAGTATGAAATAAAGATAACATTATTTATTTATTATTGTAAAAACAACTTCCAACTAGCATTGATATATAAAATATAGATCGCTTTTTTCATTCGTGAAATGGGATCTATATTTTGTTAAGAAAAATAACATTGATAACATTCTCTATTTTGTTAAAAAAAATACTATACAATCTGATCAAAAAATAAGAACTAAAAAGAAGCATTTTTTCACGTTGTATAATAAAGAACAAAATGAAGAACAAAATGAAGATTGATCAATTTATACAATCGTGAAATGGGATCCACCTTTCTAAATCTCATCATCATTATCAGATTCACTAAGAAGACTTTTATCCATGTCTACTCGCTTATACTTACCCTCCTTTAGATACACTTGTAAATAGTAATTATGGTTTTTCTGAGTGTATATACTTCCGATTTTCAATACACCTGTTACTTTACAGTTTTGATAGAATGGTATATCACCGTTAAATATTGTTTTAATATCATCATCCCACACGATAAGTTTAGGATTAATCCAACCCATAGTGGTGATCGGTTTATTTGTAAGAGTTTGAAAAAGATCCTCTTCAATACGTTTTATGATTGCTATATAAGCATCACACCACTTTTTATCATCTATCACTTTGAAACCCATCTTCCAAACCGAACTTTCGTTATATCTTGATATACCAGAGGAATAACAATTTTTAGGTGTTTTGATTAAGAGCGGAATGATTTTACCCGGTTCCTTCTCATAACCTATATAATATCTAATATCAGTTTTGTTTGTTAAAATAGGTTCTGATACAATGATTTTAGATTTATCAATTGTGTAAATGTTTGTAAGTTCTATATTGTTAGTAGAATTAAAATCTATTCGTGAAATTTTAAGTTGTCTAAATCGTAACATCTTTATTATTATAAAAACAACTTCCAACTAGCATTCATTTCTAATAAATGATTTTCTTATAATCTACTTCAACTCCTACTACTTCACCTGTTTGAACATCAATTTCCACACCTTCTGGTGTTGTTTGAATAATTCTTTTTGGTGGTGGTGGTGCTTTCTTCATAAGTTGACTAACATATGTCTTCAAAGCGCAATCCTGGCACTCTTTCCACTCTGTTTGAATACCAATACTACATTGATTTTTTTTATATTTCACGATCTTTTCTCCTCTCAAGAGAGCACTAAGTTCATCTTTGTTTAAAATAGAATATCCTCGAATACCTTTTTTTTTGCTTTCTCTCTTAAATTCATCAAAGTAGACATCTTTTATTATTGTAAAACAACTTCAAAACTACCACTTTTTCACATAGTCCGGAGGTACTTCCGTATCCTCCGGAATTAGCATAAGTTCTTCTCGAACGAAAGCTCTCTCGGGTCCATCTTGGAGATAGTATAAAATACGTTGTCCTGGATACTGTAAGATTTCACGGAAGCGATACGTTTTCCGACTGCAGTTGTTGTCCGTTGCACGACGTCTTATATCATCATGTTCTTCACCTGGTTGTAAAAGATAGCGATACAATCCTAATTCAATCAAAGCGTCTTCCTTCGGATAGAATTCGACTTTTAACGGAACTTTCTCAAGCTTTATCGCTTTGGATGGTTTCATACCCGTCCTCGAAAGCACGGTGTTGTTGAGTTGTTTCACACTTTTCTGATAGTATCGAATCCATGTGGTACTCTTTTTCTCTGGATCCTCCATCTCTTGCGCATCTTGTATTTTGAAGAGTTTCAAAGCTAAAGTTTTATTAAAATTTTCCACAAAGGCTGTAAACTTATGATGATACTTTGTTGTAATTCTCTTTACTTTAACATCGTGCTTCTCAAACAGTTTGCTTGTTACCGACTTGAACTCGGAACCATTATCAACATGGAGTTCATCCGGATATTTCAGAGGTCCTTTTTTATAGATGTCGGCAAACATCTCGGCAACATCGCTCGCTTTCTTTGTTTTTAGAGGTCTGCTCGCTTTATATCCCGAAGCGATATCGATAACATTCAAAACGTACTTGTACGTATTCTGATAGACCTTATCATGAGGTAAAAACATAAGATCCGCCTGATGTATATTGTTTACATTTGTTACATAAAAATGTGCATGATCAATATGTTTAGGACGAGGTAAATGGATCTGCCATAACGCCTGTTTAACAATCCAATGTATGACTTCCTTCTTTTTTAAATTAGATCTCTTTTGAAGCTCTTTAACAGCTTTGCGACCTATCCAAAGGTTTTCAGGTTGGTAGTAAATATCACTCAGTTTGTTTTTTTCACTCATTTATTATATATATAACGATGATACACAAAAAAACCTAAAATACTTAAACTTCCTCCAATAAACATCAACTCACTTAACTTTTGTGGTTCAGAAGGTTTATAAAAATCACTGAATTGAGGTTTAGGAGGTAGAGGATTAAGATGTTGTTTTGTTATTCGATAATATTCACGCATACCTTCATCAAGATCTCTTATATAATTAGTTGCAGCGTTTCTTTCTCGTAGTTTCTCGTTTATCCATTCTATTCTATTATGTTCCTCTCGATTCGCTTTAGCTTGAGCTTTTTGAAATTCTAATACTGCTTTTGCTCTTTTACGTCGTTCTTCCTCTGCTTCTTCAGCAGAAGAATGATTCATGAGATAGTTTCCACCAATGAAAGCACCTGCATTTAAAGCAGCACCAACAGCTATAGCTAGTAATGTTGCCATCTTTTTTATTATATAAAATTAAAAATTTGATTCATCTTTATTTTATTCTATATAGAAATAGTATCTTTATACCAACCTTTCTTGAGTGCCATATCATCACTAACAATCGCTAACTCAAGATAACTCGGGAATTTTAAAACAACGGATAAATCCATCTTCAAAGTTGGTGGGGTGGTATTAAAGATCTTTTTCCCTGCGGAGGCGTACAACAACGTGTAACCACCAATTCTAACTGTTCTCCAAATACTATATATTCCTTCCTTCTCCATTTATTATAACTTTTTAGATGATATTTTAGAACATCTAACACATCAACCTTATTTTATTTTTTTTACGTTTTACCTCCGAATCCATCAACATTTTTCACGTTTTTGAGCGATGAATCATTCGTTGTTTTTTTTTTTTCTTTCTTTCGACTCTTAAAATATACAAAACCAGCTATTACAAATATTACTAAAATTCCACCACCACCTATGATTTGATCTGAGTTGAAAGATTTATTAAGTTCTTGATTAAGTTCTTGATTAGGTACTTTATTAAGTACTTTTAGTTCAGCCTTCTTCTTACGATTCCATTCCGCTAACTTCTTCCCCGATGCTATTCGACCCGAGTTCTTCGTTTTTATAAGTTTCTTCTCTTCGTTGTTCATTTATTTTAATTCGTTCTTTTTCTTCCGCAAGTTTTGCAAATTTTACCCAATCGAGGTTGGTAAAAATGATCGCAGCTAGAGCGATTGGTCCGAGAAAATTATGACAATTAGAGTATATGATAGAACCTATAGTATCCATAGGTGAAACTTTTGGGATTAAATCAGTCATAGAATTTGTTAATGAGTTACAGGTTAGAGGGTTTTTGTTGATCTCATATATTATCTCATTAAAATCTGTTACACCTATAAAATTAGATATTGTAGAGGGAAAATCATTTGTCTTAATATTAGACAGTTTAGAGGGAAAATCATTTGCAATACGATGTTGTCTTTTTTTATAAAGTCGTTCTATAGTTTTATCACTTGCTTTACGCAATCTTGCTACTGTCCAAGGTGTTTTTCCTTCAAAATGTTCACCATTTTGTATAGCACGTGTTAGTTCTGCTCTTTTCTGAGCTTCTGCTGGTGTATCAACTTCATCAATTGATTCTATAAATTTATCAATCTCTACATTCATGATTGTCTTTATTATATAATGAAATATAAAAAATATTAGAAGTAAAATTATAATTTGAAAAAATCTAAAAAATCTAAAAAATATTAGAAGTAAAATTATAATTTGAAATATTAAAAGTAAAATTATAATTTGAAAAAAATCTAAAAAAAATATTAAAAGTAAAATTATAATTTGAAAAATAGAGATAGTTAGTATTTCATACATGATTGTCTTTATTATTATATTGTCTTTATTATTATATAAGACAACAAAACTCCTGTTCTCTCAGGAGAACCCTCTAGGGTTTTTTGTTGTTATTGTTGCTATTCCCTAGAGGGTTTTTTTTTATATGTGTCTACAATCTAACCGGCACTCCACCCTGGCTTCTCAAATCCACTAGCTCTGAGCTCTACCCCTAGATGTAGACTTTTTTGTGTGACTACTTACGAGCTCCAACTACTACGCACGTCATGGCCGTTCATTTTCTGCTCGAGTGTATTACGTCTGGTCACATTTTTTTACCGACAATGGTTGGCACATGTGGTGAATACCGGGAGCGGACGGCACCATCCAGTTCCAATCTAGCCGCTCCACTAGACCTTCCCTTTCCGGCAGACTCTGTCGCCTGTTCACCACAAATTTAAATTATTCAGCTCTTTGTTTTTATCATACTCACTTTCACGTGACCTTTTGCTTATGGTGTGCTATAATTTTTTTTTATTTTTTTTTTCATACATCTCATAAATTATGTATGGAAAACACATCTTCGGCTATGACTTTTCTCACGCTTATTCAGCATTTTTTAAACTTTTTTTTACATCAGGAAGTTTACTTTCTCTAATTTTTCGATCTTCCAAGGGGCGGCATACCATGCCGACCTTCACCAAGGTTACTTACTGAGATAACGGTCGTGTATGAATACCATCCTCATGAACACAACGTTTGTCGTAAAAGGTAGATAAACCCAGTTTGTTCTGTTCGTAGGTTATCATACCTTGATCATGAACGCGAAAACCTATATTTTAAGCAGTGTCTAGACCACCTTGTAAAGCCTTCATGTACCGGTTCCAGGTCAGTTCATTCTGTTTCTTCGACATACCCTTACATGAGTACTTGCTACCCTCTTTACCCTCTACAAAGTAACATTTTGCTGTCAGGGCAATCATCCTATACCCTATAAACTCCTCCTTGAACAACCCTCCCGTTCGACTAGAATAGTTGTCAGTCACTAACCAATCTTTCACGTTACTCTTATAGTCATCGAGTAACTCTGGTCGCACAACTTCCTCCAAGGTTTCTCCAGATAGCGCAAAATACAATGAATCAGTATCCATGTACATAAGCTCAAAATCGCTACGATCTACGTATTTGTCAAGGAAATCGTAGTAAAATTCGAGCATACGAAGTTTTGCTAGCTGGTATACCGCGATACCGCACTGATACGCCCTATTGATGGTAACCTTGCGCTTACCTTGACGAATCTCATAGGCGTCACCTATCTGTTCAACATCCTCGAGGAACGGTGATCTCATCGAGGCATCAACTTTCTTTTCATCCCTCATGAACGTCGTGTTGCAGTGTCTAGCCACGTTCTCTATCATCTTTCCATAGAAGGAATTAGCTTTTATTTTTGCCGTATTTCCAGTTATACGTTTATCAGGATCTTTGTCGGCTTCACGACGTGCGTTCGCGACTTCATCAGGAAACCACGCAAAAGGTTTACCACGTTTATACCTGACAAGTGTGTGAAATGCTGTAACTTTCAACCCATGATCCAGATACCATTTCAGGAGGGGGGTAAAGATCAATCCTTTCGCCATTTTCATCACCCCACAGAGTTTACGTGTACCCCGAATACGCTTTCGCCCCGTAGCTTTCAGGTACTCATGCATATGCTTCGGGATTTGTTCGTCTTCTATCTCCATAACTAAAAAGAGCGGAGACATCTCACTGAATTTTTCATACAACTCCAGAGATACTTCGATATCTACTACAGCAAACCCAAACAACGAGCCGTTTTCCACACCTTCTACCAACAACTCAAGGCTATGTTCAGCCTTAGGATTGTCGATCTCGATCACTTTTTCTTTACCACAAGGAAAGTCTTGCATCAAAGTACTGGGGTACAACATATTGGCATCAAGACCCAAGACCGTCTTGCATAGCTTGGCGTTCATGTATTTATGTGATCTTATCAGAGTCACGTCTTGCTCGTGATACCGACAAAACACAATAGCAGGACCACCTACCATACCTGTTTGGAGGAGTTCGTAAGCTCGGTTCTTCGTACATATCTGACAATCCTTCTGAACTTGTTTACAAACCTTACAAATCTTCCTATAACAAGTCTTTTCACATCTATGCTTACACGGTTCACCAGGTGCATATAGTTCAATATCTGGTTTCAGGTGAAGAGACTTGTTCAACACGTATCGCATCGACACTCCAGGAATACTCACGGCATCCTTTAAGATGTCTATGTCATCATCATAGTATTGCCGTCTTGTCTTATCCACACCTTCGACAAATGGCTCTACGTCTGACAGGTTATACTCTCTCAACCAATCCATCATTGTGACACACTTACGCTTGGAGAACTCTGTACAAAATTCCTCATACTCTTCGAGAGATAGAAGATTTTTTCCGATAAGACTGCTGTAAAAGGCTTCATGGTCTACACTCCCTACGTGACTAAGTTTGTCATAGCTTGTCAGCCACTCATACGGAAACACTAGCTTCTTCAGCTTGCATTCTAGAGACTTGCACCATTTTTCGTAACTCATGCCCGGAGCGAGAAAGTTTAGGATGTCGAGAAATTTGAACTTCTTAGTGATTAAGAACATGTAGATATTATCCTTCTTCGCCACCATGATCTTATGAGTCTCGTCTTCCTGTTCATGCTGTGACACTAGGCGTTCTACAAAGAACCGCTTGATCAAGTTGAGGTCATACTTACCACTGTTGAATCCAATGACTAAGACTTGGTTTACCCATTCGTTCCACTTGTCTTGGGTATTTCTTGGTAACATATCAAAATCTTCAGGTCTTGGGTATATTCTCTCCACCTCTGCTACAATGAGTTCCTGTCTCCTTTCCAGCTCTGTCACAAACTGTTCGATCAACACCTTAGGATCCTCATGTACAAGGAACGTAGGTATCTTGTTTAAACTGTCATGAATAGCAACACTTATCGGTACATGCTTCGATGTGTACGTCAGATCAGCTGTTCGATGTTGGTTCAAGGGTACCAGCAGAGCCTCAAAGTCAAACACAATGTAGTGGGGATATGGTGTAAACTTTTTCTTGAAAAACCTTTTCTTGATTTTAGGTGGGTTCTCACATTCCCATACTGACACGATGTTGTACCCAAGCTGTGCTACAGTTCTTGCTTTAGATTCCGTTGCACTATAACGTCTTTCGATCGCATCGGTTCTACTTGGTTGACAGGGACATCCGTGCCACTTACAACCGTTGTACTCGTAAACGGTCTTGGAAATTGGTTCATAACCATCTACCCACCACAATTCTTTACCATTTTTATCTCGTATCACACGTTCTCCACCGTGACCACAGAGTGCATGATGTATATGTCTACCCGTCTCTCGCGACATGTACTCGATCCACTGACACGCAGCATAGCTAAAGTTCCTACTTTCCCCGTAAAACACTAGCTCTGATTTGCTTGGTAAGTGTGTCACTTTTTTTCCTTTACAGATGATCTGAGTTTTTGCACCCTCACACTCTTCTTGCTTGTGTCGGATGAGGTTACAGACTTTCGTAAATACCTGTGTGCATACTTCGCATTCCCACCTCTGTGTTAGAACGTCCAAATCTTTGATGTAGAAACAATGTCCAGCCAACATACCCAGATTGATGGTATCCAGTCCTTTTTTGTATTGGTTCTGTCCGTATACAAGTTTCCAAGGGGCCTTGTCAGAGTTTGCCTTTGGTTCGTATACTCTGATGTTGATCTTGAAATGCTTCGCGATGCCTTCCATGTCTACCAGTTTCGTTGCACGTACATCCTTGCGCTTTAGTTTTGGATTCTCATAGTATCCTCTAGCCAGTTTGAGGGCCTCATTCGTAACAAATTCACTTCCTCTCGTCATATTACGTCGTGTGTAGATGGCTAGGCATCTCCACATACATAGGTTATCGATTCGTTCATTCTTACCATCCAAAGCGTAGACGCACCGTTTCTTTCGTAGCCAATCTGGTAATGGACCGCAACCTAGTAAAGGCTCTCTCGTAGATATGATCTTGACCTGTACGTGTTTGAATATGATCTTCCCTTCGTACGAACCAGGCGTCTCGATAGTTCTCTCTGGAGGTAAGTAAGCTTTGCTCCAAAACTCCACGTCTTCAAGATCTAGACGCTGGTTCTCACATTTTTCTATGAACGCTTCGATGTCTGCCAGGCTTGCGAGTGAACCTTGGGAACCTTTACTCTTAGAATATCCCGTTACACCGCGTTCCCTTGATAGATATCGCAGGTAAAACTATAGACAACCTTGACTCTCATATCGATATGTGGTGTGATTTTCCCCATAATCGCATCCGTCAATGTGTGGTTAAGATTCTTGGTAAACCTCCAAGTTTTGACTCGATTTCCGTCTTCTACTAGTAGAGTGTCGTGCTCATCGAATAGCTCCTGCACGTCCTCGATTGCAGCGTCATCACGGTTATTTGCTTGTGTGGTGTATAGGTGTTTGACGTCCTCCAACCCAACGTAGTCTGCCATCGCTTGTTTTTGAACTGCTGTAATCAGTGGTGACTGCTGTCCATAGCCTAGTCTCTCCCAAGTCCGATTATACAAAGAAGTAACAGAATCACGAACCCTTTGCAATTGATCAGCAAGGGCATCACGAGTCGCTGCTACAGGCTCTGAAACAGCGTTATACAATTTAGATATCGCATTCTTAAAATAACTCAACATACTTTATTATATACAGTTTTTAAAAAAAATAAAAGTGGACAAAACTTTTTTTTTTATTTATTTTTTTTATTTTTTTTTCATTTTTTTATTTTTTTTAGATTTTTATTTTATTTTTAAAAATAAAATGAGTCAGGTGAATTTCCCTGACTCATTCAACCGTGTATATATTGAATCCCTACTAGTAGTAGTTTTGTTTTTTAAGCTATATTTGTTAAGCAATAATCTTCTAAAAAACAACAATTTTGCCGTCCACGTAACTTTTCATTCCGTAATATCTCAAATAGGTGTGAAAATGTATATTGTTTCAGTATGTAACACGAGTAAAATCACATGTTTTCTGAAACAAATTGTGAAAAGTAAAAAAACAATAAATGTCGTGGTAGAAAAACGTTCCATGGTTGATGACAAAGGAAACATAAAAATTGGGGAAAAGTATCGTGGTAGAAATATCGATCAGCTTGAAGTCTTGAACATGTTTCACTCAAACCTCTGAAGTGTTGAGAAGTGGAGATGTGGAATAACCGATCAGCTACTAACAACACGCTTGATGAAGGAACGGCCGGTACTCAAATACACGTGTCGCTTTTATCGATCCTGTATTTGTTTCTGTTCATTATCGGTTCTTTTGGAAATTGTATCGTCATATATTATTACGGCTTCAAGATAAAGAAAAACACACGGTATCGACTGTATATCGTCAATTTGGCAATTGCTGACCTGATCACGACAATATTTACGCCATCGCAATTTTTATATCACCTATTGACGTCAACTTGGTCATTGGGTTCACCACTTTGCAAAATAATACCGTCACTTGGCCCGTTAGCGGTCAATGTGTCGGCATGGAGTATCACCACAACAGCTTTTGAAAGGTATTATGGTATTACTAAACCCATCGAGGCAAGAACCAGGAAATCTTCGAACAAGACCATTATTATCTTTATTTGGACAATCTCAATCGGAGCATTAGTACCGTACATAACTTCGTTGAAGGTTATGGAAAAGCAGTGCGTTCTGAAGTGGAGCAACAGCGTGTTTGAGTTTATTTATTCGCTCCTCATTTTACTCATACAAACCATCTTACCCATTTGTATCATGGCCGTTTTACTGGTTTGCATATGGCTGAGGGTCGACAAGAAAAAGAAATTCAAAAACGCCATTTTTCGAAGGGACAAAGAGGAGGTTCAGTTAAACCTGGTCAGGAGCTCAACAGTTTCACGAAAGGAAAGCAACATGTTTCGGCTGTTAGTGCTAGCTTTAACGGTATTCATCCTCTGCTTAATGCCGTACAATGTATTCTATTCTATCAGTGTTTACTATTTGAATTTTCGCAAAGAAAGCTTGGCAAAACAGAAGATGATAGCTGAAGTGAACTTCTGGTTGTCGATTCCAGTCGTCGTCAACTCGTGTTTAAATAGCTTAATATATGCAGGCATAGACAAACATTTCTTGAAATTTTGCAAACATTCTAAAATACGAAAAAATCGTTAAGTTTTTTTGGTCATCAAAGGGGAAGAAAAGGGAAACATGGACGGGGTAGTGATGTAATATATTCTATAAACATTTTTATAATCAGAACATTTTAGTTGGTTATTGACAATGTCGAAACAAAGTGTATATGTGACACACACGAAATTCGTCGTCGTAATGGACGAAAATTGACGGTGAATAAACACTATAAGTCTATCGGCGTCGATCTCCCATATTTTGAGCTGAAACACTCGTGATAGTGGGCGAGGAGGGACAGCTGGACGTGTTGAGTTGCACATTCTGCAAATGAGATTTATGACGGGGAACATTATGTGCACTTTTACCTGAAGCGGTCCATTGTGCATGTCTTGCCAAGAATATAATACTATTCAGAGCACTGTTGGACAATAACAACCAGTTCACCCAGAACGGAGAAGTTTCGTTGACATAAAACACAACTGCGTACGGCAATGTGAGTACAACAAAACTGGACGCGATGAACATACAAAAAAAGAAAGCTCGGCGCTCCAACTGACTTGTCTTGTTTTTAAGCGGTTTGGCGTTTCGTTTACTCAATACCCACAGTAAAAATGAATAACAAACGACATTTAACAGATCGGCCGCAACAATAAAACTCGACAACGAAATGCGAACGTAAAAATGGAAATCCACCGACGATTTGGTAACATTTTGTTGGCTACTGGTTGTTGTTTTATTAGAAACAGTAGCGTTACGTAAATCTTGTGATACAGTGCTATCGCTCGATGCCGCTGTTTTTGAATTTTGCATCTCGATGATTTCGTCAGTGATAAATACAGAAATACCGACGAGGAACGTCAACAGCCACGTCAAGAAAAGCACTATATGGCTTCTACGTCGTGTAACCAGAGTGTTATGTTTGAGGGGATAGTAAATGGCGCACACACGATCCAACGCGATCCAAACCAAATGAACTATCGAAGTCAAAACGAAAAAAAACGCGGTGGTTACCGTGATCTCTAACACTTCGTATTTCGTTACTTTCAGCAAAAAAATGGCGGAGATTATTGTTACAGTTAGGCCATACAACAAATCCGCCACGGACAAACTCAAAATGAACATTTCGAAAACTTTAAGTTTTCGTTTCATCCGGCTAATGATCATTATTTCGAACCCATTTAATACAATGATAATAACGCCAAGAGATAATTGAATAGCAGTCTCTTGTTCTTCAGTTGCCATGCCAACAGTCACCCAAATGTGTCACTAATCTTGTTTACCTACAATGACAAAGATGCAATTAAGATCGGATGGGTTGTCCACGAGTGTTTTCATCAACAAAATTTCACCAAATCAAAATTTTTCCAATGAAAAGTCTTTTAGAGGCGTTTGGGAGATTGAAGCATAGAAAAATTTAACGTTTACGGGTGAAATTGTTAGATGAACTGTATTCGCTTCACAATTTCCTGTTTTTTTAAATATTATTATTTCCAACGTTAGACATTCGATTTGTTCAAAACAATTGCGTATTTTCATCATCGTTTAAATCATTGAACAGTAAAAATCTTAGTACAGCGATATGTCAGAAAAGGTTCGTCGAAGATATGCGATTTCATTCTTTTTTTAATCAGCTTTTCAATCTCTATTACATTAGCACTTACTGCAAACCCTCCGTTATTGTTTTGATTTGAGGAGTATGAACTTCTCATCAATCAATTACATTAACAAATCGAGTGTCTAATGTTCGAAATTACTATATTTCCAAAAAAAGAAAATTCGAAAATATTTCTGAACAGTGTTTACATTATCATTTTCTCACTAATACAAAGTGAATGTCTAATCTGAATATAGCATTTTTATATTTCTTATGATGATTCTCAAAGAGTGGAACATGATTTTACCCGAGATACTAGTTTTCTCGCTTATACAAAGACTCGGTTTATACATCTCAAAAACAGGACAGAATTAATTCAGTACATAAAAAATATTTTATATCCATTTGGAAATGGTTTTAACCGAAATGCTTCGTGCTGAATTTTGTGTCACATTTATGGAATATTGAAGCCTCACAAAATCGTCACAAAAAACGAAAAAAACAACCTTGGTATACACAGGTTTTTTTTAGCTAATTTATTCATATTTCTCCGAAACTATTGAATTAATATAGGAAGAAAAAAACGTGTATACAGCTGCAAAGTACCACGCTTTTGGCTTGCGTAAATAAGCCACGAAAAGACCTTATGGTGCGTAGTCGTCAATTTCAAATATTTTTTTTTCTTTTAACTTTTACTTATTTTTTATTTTGTTTCTTTAATTTTCGCATTCTTTCAAAACAAATCTCTTCTATATTTTAACGGTTTAAGTAGTATGTCCATTGTGACGTAAATACTTGATTAGAAAAATCTGTTAATACGTTTTTTTATCACTTGTGAAAGCAGAATGCAAGAAAAAAGCAAAACATTTTTCATATGATATCCTTACTCACACTTAAATTTCTTTTAAGAAACGAATTATTCGCGAGTGCACCTGCTGAAAAATTAAGCCGGTAAGAGCTGTTGTTCACCAATGTGAAATGATGGAGAAGATTTATATTGAACTTTTATAATAAATAAATGAATGAACAGGCTTTTAGAACTCCACTTCTCTTGCCAAACATAATTGATAATTGATAATACAGTACTTGTCTATACGTTGAATATATCAACATATTAGATGTTTCTTCTAATTTTTTCATAACTTTTGAAACTTGTCATACCTTGTAAATGGCCATATTATATTTCATCAATTTCATGACAACACACCGAGTCCTTACAGGGCCGTACCAGGGTCAATATTCAGGGGGTGCAGGTGTTCACAATAACGAAGAAAATTTGAATTCTAGGATCTAATAAAAATTAGTATAAACTGCTTAATGGCAAATATTTTTATTAATCTTTAAATATTTTTATTAATCTTTTAATTTGGAGGGAAACGGATGGAAATCAAAGTAATTCCACCACCTTACATCTACGACGATACCACAATGAATACACCCGTTCTCGTCTGATCACAAATGTTAATAATTTCTATTAATCTTTAAACAAAAAATAACTTTGGCTGCTTAAAATGCACGGAAGATGAAGGACTAAAAAGAGACTAGTTTCAACATTTTATTCTTCAAAGTATGGGTATCAAAGTATCAAAGTGTGGAAATACAAATGAAAATTTTGTTTTTAAGCAACAATGATCTAGACCATTTTCATACATCACAAATGAAACAGTTTACATGCCAGTAGACACTAAAACTCTCTTCTTTGGCAATTTGTGTTGACTGAGCGTGTCAAACACTCTCTTCCTGCCGTAATTAATGGCTACAAATCTATTTTTTACATGCCTGAAGGATCATAAGATTCTGCAGTCGCCATGTCATTACGCATTGCTGATAGATTTCCAATCTTTTCAAGGCTGTGTTTTTCATAAAGACAGCAACACAGTTAAGTTTAGGAAAATTTTCTTTCAGTTTGGCAGGACAAATAAGAAATGGTTTTCGGAAAAGAAATATTTATTCAATGTTACATTGATTTCTTTTTGATCAACTTTTAAGTAGAGGGCCTTGGTTACTCTCATTGCTTAAAAGTCACATTCATCAAGAATTATTTGAATGAATGAAGGAATTTTGAATACGGATAAAGAAACTTTACAGAGGCCAAATCCAAATCTATTCTATTGTATTTTCTTGTCAGAATATAATCACGATCTTCAAAAATTACAAGAGGAGAGGGAAACTGCTTTAAAGTGCCTCTCTCGTCTTGCACAACCCTGAGAGTAACTTCTAACATTTGTATTAGCTTCTCCATTGAAATAATTACGCATTTTAAAAACTTTGGTAGGAAAATTTCAGGAGGAGCTTTAGAAGAGCGACCTGATGTATCACCAGATTCCTCCTCGTAATCTTCATATAGTGGCTCATTTGTCGACTGCGGTGATTTTTCAGGTTCATACTCAAAACCTATTATTTCCCATGATTTATTGGCCGAAGACATTAGTTATTCAAAAAAAAATAGAATAAAAATACGTTTATCTTTCTAATCATAAAATAGTTTTTATATAGAGAACTTTTTTACGCATAATTTCGATGAAATAGACGAAGAGAATCAGGGGAATTTCTATGTGTTTTTATCAAGTTTAAATATTCTAACCAAGTTTCTAGGTCATATGCATAACTGTGCATATTAATTATTTTACCCAGCCTTTTTTGTGTAACATATCTTCAACATGGTGAACGTTGGGTTTTCAGAAAAGCTTATAAAAAATTGGAATTAGAAGCAAGTTAAAATTGGAGTTGGTGGCGAAGAAGTTGCTGTGGTACTTTCACTTTTGATATCCAGGACTCTAAAGCATCTTTCCCTATCCTCATTACAAAATATACACAAAAAACTTCGTTCTATAATGTATTAAAAATTATATTAAAACACTAAGAATATTTGCAAATTCATCAAAGCATTTGTTTTTCTGTCTTCTTTACACGTTTAGAAACGTTATCCACGAAACGCTTTAACGCCATTTTTAAACCCGTTTTCTTAGCGAAGCAATTAGAGATCGAATTGACGCAGTGGGTGTTGAAGAAATGGGAAATAAGGAAGTCCGATACTAAGGAGGGTGTTATGAAAGGGCGGAAATTACTGCGACATTACACACTGACAGACACATGGAAATGAAAGATCAGCTGCCTCGCGGCGCTGACCAATAAATTTCCCAATGTTAGCTAGATATGGCACCACTGACTTTAAAATACAGAAAATTCAAGAAACCTTTAAATAAAAAAAACGATTTGGCAGCCAAAAGTAACAAATTCTATTCTATTGACTGCCAAAAGACGGTCACTTCGGGCCGCTTTTCAGTAAAAATGTAAATATTATTTACCCGTCTAAAGCTACAGGTATACACCCTCTGGTGAACAAGCTTGTTGTTCTAGCTATCATCCAGAGCTAGCTAAAAAACAGCTTATCATACATCATTCGTCATCACAAAGTGCACAAAACAGCTTATCATACACCATTCATCATCACAAAGTGCACAAAAATCCTTACTTTTAATGTGTGTGTTGAAAAAAATCAAAAAACCTATTACGCTTTTTGCTTTTTGAGTTTCCCAAACAGTAAACAGAACTTTCGCACCATATCTAAACCTGTTTTCAAGCGACTGGAGCTGCAGCTGGACTGGAGCAACTGACCAATCAAAGATCAAAGTGATGGGTAGGGCGTGTAAAAACAGGCGAAAAGAATACCGCTTTTTATAAGCACCCTTATAAATGGGCGCTTAGAACTGCGACATTATACACAGACAGACTGACTGACTGACTTATGAATCAATCTTATCAATCTTATCCCAGCGATATCTCGTAAACAGTTCTTCGTAAGCATGTGTTTCCATACATTGTTTTGATCAGCTTTTCCAGCTCTCATCACATACTACTACATTCATTTCATTATTTTCTTATTTTCTACCTCATTGCTTCCCTAGGCTTTCAATATTTGGCTTGCCAACTTAGCAACCAACTCTTGCGTACACAAACCTTAATATAGTGATTATCAAATATAGTGATTGATCAAGTCTTAAAACGGACAACACTTGTTAGATGGATTAGATAGATTTTCAAATACGAGGTTAAATGACTTCATTTTAAAAAATCCCATTCAAAAATAGATTCGTCTATATCAGACGATTTTCTGATAACAAACTCACGAACAAAACAGAATAGTGTGAACAGAATATTGATACAATTACCAAACAAAACTTCGAGTAACATGCCAACCATATGCCAGGATCGCCCTGACGTTCTATTGAAGACATAAAATTAGGTTGCTTCTCTTCTCCGAGGAAAACAAATTATTGAATATCATAAAATTGCATCTAACGATTTCTAACCAGGTAAAGTTTGACCTGTAAACCTTGTTAAATCTGTTTGGGTAAGTGAGCGTAAGGGTCAGGTATGTCTCGTTCTTTCAGACGATTTTAAGAAGGTTTTAACCAAGAAGTTAACTGGTTAGAAATCAGTAGATGTATACACTCGTATTGTTGACATCACGACAATCTTCCTTTATGTAATAAAATTAATTTAGATCTATAAATCATCACAAGATGCAATTATGTAATTAGCAGGACGTAAATTCAATACTATAAAATCCATTGTATATCTCTCATCCAAGTGGAACCAAAAGCAAAATATTTGACTCGATAGAAAACTGGTGCCTGCACTTAAACTTTAGTATTGTCTATGGTTGAACGAGGCTTATAAACAATAAGTAGTATATAATAAGAAATTAAACTATTGACAATGAATTTATAAGTTAAACTATACAATAAAGTTTTGCGTTGGACGAATCAATAGAGCACGACATTCAAAAATTTTAAGCAATAAAAACAATTTGCACCTCATTCAGAATAGGCTAATAAAAAATTGGCTTCGTTAAAAACACTATAGTGACATCAAACAGTTAAGTGCAAAAAACTTCCTGCTACAAAATAGCGTCCACTAGCATTCTTCTTGTCTTTAGTACGCGTTTTATCTAGATAACAGAGGCAGATAAAAATGAAATGCGTTTTATCTAGATAAAAGAGGCAGATAATTCTCGAGTAATTTTTCTCAAGTTATTTTCTCAAGTTATGACGTCATAATTTCGTCATAATTACCTCATGACAAAATGTGTTAACTCAAAATTGAGGCCTTTGAGAACCCGAGTTACAAAATCGAGTTATAAAGTCGAATTTATGGATTAAGACGTCATAATTCGAGTTATTCACTTGAAATTTTTAATTTTCGAAATCACTTTGAGTTAATAACTAGAAAATATATTTCTCGCTTCTACAACTTAATCATTTTATTTTGTTGCAAATCATTTTATTTTGATAAAAAAGATCCAAAAGAAAGAAAGAAACTTCACATTTCCACTTAAGATTAGGGTTGTTGAAGACAATGACTTCATGTAACAGACTTTACATATCTTTTGCATTTTTATTTAAAAATTCATTCCTTCACAGGTGCAACAATTTCTTTCAGGCTTTATTGTATATATTCCAAATATATACTTCAAGGTGGAAAAAAATGGATTTCACGTATTCTTAAAATTAAATTCTTGTGAAAGGAAAGAATACTTTTTGCCTCAATGTCTGTCAACATATGCATGTTAATATTTAATTTTAAAAAAATATGAAGACTAATTATTTGCGAAATTAACGAAATTAAATTCCTGGCAAAAGTTTATTTTATCTCAATTCGCAATATTAAATTTGCACGAAAACTGCTACTATGGATCAGACTATCGACCTGTAATTGTTCCAAAGAATGATTCATTATGACTCATTTTTGGAAGGCAAGATAATCGTTCCCGGAGTGAACTGCAACTAAGCCAAAGATTCCTACGACACTTCTTTTTTACCTCAAATTTGTGAATTTTTACCCATTAACTTTTGGGAGATTATCAAAATATGGGATATTGCAGAATTTCTTTTTATATTAAGCAATTTACGTTGTTTTTCAGGTTAAAATGAAAACAAAATCACATTAATTCTTCCCACTAAAATTAGTATACTTGTGAAAATTAGTTAGAAATTCATCACTAGTGGATCTGAGATTGTATAACAGTTATATAATTTATTTTTTAGGTCCTTTGTTGGTGGCATCATATCATATCTGCTGCCAGAACTCTTCCTCAAAACTTGACCTTGTCAGAATTACCTGGACTTGTCCGAAGTCTTTGAACTTGCCGGCCTAATATGAACTTGACCAGATTTTTTGCTTTCAGATATTTCTAAAAAATGATAACCATTGCTCAATTTTGCATAGCTATCTTTGTCACATGAGAAGTATATATTCTTCAGTTTTTACTTTGGGACATATTTTGTTACATCGTACTGAACATTTCTTTATAATAGATTGAGTTCATAATACATGATGAAAAATTGTATTCAATACTGCAGTAAAAGGACTTCAGGTTGAAAATCGACAGTTATAAAGGATATCAGATTCGGAATGGATTCTTTGTTTGGCCCAAATTTTCTTTCTAAAATGTAGTTCTTGCCGCCGCAGGAGAAAGGCTGTGAACTTTAGTAAATACACGCGGAATGTTATCTGAAGTGTTCTAGTTTTCCTTTGTAATATGTACTACTTTTCCTCTTGTTTATTTTTAGAAAGCATATGTTGATTTCGAAAGTACGAATAATGGTTTCAAGAAGGTCGGTGAAAATCAATTTTGTAAACCTTTACAGTTTCAGTTTTAAAAGTTGAGTTTCCAAAAAAATTATTTATCTAAAAGATTTAGGAAATATTGTTCATAGCATCTATGAACTATGAATAATTCCAGGACCGATCAAACCACCAACCTATATACTAGTGCCGTTCCTATTTCTTCCCAGTCCCTTCATGCACATGTGAAGATTAAAATGGTCAATAGGGTCCTGCGAAGGAGATCCCAGAGCATTTAAAGCCCCCATTTGGGATACGGAAGCCGGAAGTATGCTCCAACCGCTCAACCAGACAACCCCCTTAGGTATCAATCCCGCTCTCAAGCTGAGTGCTAAGCTGAGTGGATCGATTTACACTGTTATAGTCTCTGACATGACTCTACCATAAGGCCACCAGTCGGTGGAAAACAATGACGTGTCGTCAGCAAAAAATTGTACGGTTGATTTGAGATCATTAGGCAAATCATTAATGTAAATCAAGAATAATAGACCCAGTGGTCACAGGAACGTCGAAAGTGAAGTCTAGTCCGACCGTATTATAGTGCAGTGAAAAAAGACCTTTCTACAAAAGGAGAAAATATTTTAATTAACACATCTTCACCGGCAAGTGTAGAAGAATGAACCAAAAAACATTTCGAAATGTCTACTCTACTAAACATTTCGAAATGTCTATTTAAAAAGATGAATAATGAGATAACTTTTTTCACCATCTGCACATTTTGTTCAAAACATTGTTCTTCACTCCCCCTCAAACTAAAATTCAGTGAGAATTCCAATCATGAACCAGATGTTTGTGTAACAAAATATATAACGAGAGGATGCACGGTGTAGTGTCCTCCTGCGGTTCCTTCCTTCCATTTTCGTGATATAGTTACACGTCAACATTTCTTTCCAGCACAGGTGTTTATTCCAAAAAAACATAAGGGCAGTTTAGACTCACGGTAACCTTGATACTAGTACTAGTCGAAACGGCATTTTATTTCTAAGAGCAGGAAACGGTCCGCATAATTCATGAGCATGTAGCACGCTGAGACTTGCCCCGAGATACAGGGCATCACTTATTTTGAGTTCGTAGACTCAAGAAAAGTCATAGCGTGTTACATGCATTTGAATTATGCGGAATAATAATATTAATTAATTTGCTGACAGTGGAAAGTTAGCTGCAACCTTTTTCAAAAATAATGGGACAAAACTCTTTCTTACATAAATTTGTGGTGGAAAGAGGTTAGTACTTCTGTTTGTATATTCTCTCACTTAAACTTTGAATTTCGTGGGACCCATTAAATGTTGTATGCCGATAGGAAGGAACTTTCACGAGTCGAAGAAATGGAAAAATGAGAATCTTTTTCTTCAGACACAAATGATAGAGAGCAACAATATTTAAGTTCTACTCGTTTTGGTAAACCATCTTGTCTTTTCCGTCTGAACAAACTACTACACATTGGCTGAAATTCCGAGGGTAAAAAAAATCCATTTTTGAGGGATAACTTTCGCGAATTAGCTCTTTTAAGATGTTTGGTGGGATCAAACCTTTGCGATTGTATAGGAAAACAAGGAAAACAACAACAACAACTACAACGACAACAATAACAACAAAAAGTATGCGAAAGTATCCGAGGGGATGAAAGATTATAAATATTATAAATGTAAATGCAATAATTAAATAGCTTTGGGAGTTCTGGTAATGCTCTAGTCACTAAGGAAAACATTGGACAGGTAAACAAATAAACAAACAAATAAACATTAGTATGGGATCCCACGTCGTGAACACATGAGCAGAATGAGGCTGTTCCAAAAACTTTTCAAGCATAACTTTTCAAAATTCCACGGGCTCGTGTTTTATTAAAGGTTAATAACCCTCCCCCACCCCAACGCAAAGCATTCCGACTCCCTAGTAGAAAGAAACGAATTATTTCCTTTTATAAAAAAAACATCGTAGAAATACCAGAAAACAAAAACAAGAACGAAAACAGATAGATAGATGGATTGACGAGAGAGAGAGGATCATTTATTCGAATTTGATTCCCTGTGCCAGTGGCAAATCGTTGCCATAATTGACCGTGCTAAAAAAAAACCAACAAGCAAACAATTAAAACAACAACAATGTTTTTTTGCTGACAGGGTCGGTAAACAACAACAACAACAACAACAACAACAACAACAACAACAACAACAACAACAACAACAACAACAACAACAACAACAACAACAACAACAACAACAACTGATGTTAAAATCATGTTATCCGATGGCTTAATTCAGCGTTATCTTTCAGTGTTTGTCAATTTGAGTCTGAAAACTCCAGAATACGTCTCTCTGTATTTCTCGGATACCAATTAGGAGATAATACAGAAAATTATTTTGGAGGCTGCTAGTGGACCAAACGATGCAATACCCTTCCAGCTCGAGGTCTTGGTTTAAACAGAAAATCAGGAAAGGTCTATTCGATTTGTCGTACAAACCAACCAACCGAGTAGTGTTAATATCATTTTAGGCTTGTTTAACTACACAGAGACCTCGACTTTACCAAGCCTAGTTCACATATAGGAGAAACTTACCACGTAGACCGCCTGCAATATTGTTTCCATGCGTCACTTCCGGACTCCCTTCCACCACCGGTATGCTTTTCGCCGCCAAATGCACCACCGATCTCAGCACCCGATGTCGGGATGTTAACGTTAACTATGCCACAATCAGAGCCGGCCGGTCCCAACCAGCGAAAGATACGTCCTATGTCTTTGGTGAACACACTGCTGGATAACCCTAAATATAATATAATATGAAAATGACCGGATGACGTGCATACGTACCTGAGATTTTATAAAAACCAAAGAAAATAAGGTGCGCCTAACCTGTAGTTCGCTTCGAACAGTCTCCTCTTCAAAAATGTCAGACACCAGGAAACACATCGAAATAGAAAATACCAGTTTCCGAAAAATTTAAGAAAAGCTCCTACCTTGAGCAACTTCGTTATTCCAAGCAACAGCTTCTTCAAAATTGCTACATTTCAACACGTACAGGATTGGAGCAAACGTTTCAGTGTGGACGATAGGGGCGTCGTGTCGGATACCACTGATGATTGTCGGCTCGACGTAGTTACCTGGTCGGTCCAACACCTATAACGTACATTGAAGAAGACGCCTGACATATCATGTGCCAATTTAACACCTCCGCGACAAGGCAGGGGCGGTATAATTTCGAAAGTGTTCATACCTTATTACCACATAAAACATTTCCGCCCTGTAAGAATGCAAAATAGAACTTACATTTCAAGATCTACTCAAATGTTTCTTGAGCTCACAAGAAGATAAAAAAGGGGTTTGAACGAAAATTAAAAAAAAACATAACCTGTGCTACGGCATCCTTGATGGCTTGGGTGTAAGCATCAACGGCTGACTTTGTATGTAGCGGTCCGCATAATACACCATCTAAGAAAAACGACACAACATGTCTATTCAATCGCATGCTGGTTAATTTTCGTCAATTTTATTATTATTATTATTATTATTATTATTATTATTATTATTATTATTATTATTATTATTATTATTATTATTATTATTATTATTATTATTATTATTATTATTATTATTATTATTATTATTATTTCATATTTTAGGAGGTTGACTACGTCAGAAAATACAAATTTCTGTTATCAGTGTAGGACCTGCCAAAAATTATAAAATAAAATAAAATACTAGATAAGATGATTAAAAATTAGATAAAAACAGTAATTTGATGTGGATGAAAACAAGAAACTTAGCATTGTGAAAAAGTAGAACGTTTAAGAGTTAGCATACGATGTGCATCCAGAAGATAATACTATGATAAAACTTGGATATGCTCAGAAGTTTGTAGGAGATAGCTATCGTATGGAAAAAGATCTAAATCATGCAGGTCCTACTGAAAAATATAAACTAAATAAAAAATATAACTAGAGGCAAAAAGTAACCACGAATCAAGATACGAAAGAACCTCGGTACGATGCTGTGCAAGAATATAGATTAATTAGATGCTAGAGATAGAAAATTGATGGTTTAAAAATGCAGGATCTACTGAATAACTTTTAAGTAAAGAAAAACTAGGCAGAAGATAAATAAATTCAAAATAAAAATAAATCCCAGTCCGACAAGCTATGCAAACATTGACGTAGAAATTACAGGCCTCCCAGACTAGAAATGGCCAAAAATTTTAGGATTTTAGGACATTTTTAAGCAGTATTTTAGGACAATTTAGGACAAAAATGAGAAAAATTTTAGGACAATTTAGGACAAAATATTTGACAGTAGGGCAATTTAGGACATCAGTCTAAAATTTTGGATCATTTCGTACTGTGCTCATATCAAGTATTTAATATGTGGTCCAAAACAAGGAAATAGTAGGTTTAACTGTGAAACTTTCAGGCTGGACTATTATTTTTCTCATAACTAAAAACAGCCATTTTAATACACCTGTATTACATTTCAATATCAAAAACATAATAAAACATAATATCAAGATACAAGCTGGTAAAATGGAATCAAAAACATGATAAAAACAGAGAGAGTAACAGAAGCATAACTTAAGCAAAAAGAAATTGACATAGATTGGCTCCGTAAGTAATGCCTTAACATCTTGCTGAAATTTGAAAGACGCAATTTCTTTCCTTTTTATGTCACGTTGCAGATACTCAGAATACTATGACTATAACAAGCGAAATGAAACTAACAAAACTTCAAGAAAACTTCTTCAAAGACAAATCACTAAATAAATGTTCAAACATCTAACAAAGTGTACATGGTTAAAACTAAGAGAATAATAGGTTGAACTGCAAAACGTTGTACTGTTCTTGTAATACCCAAAATCAGCGATTATAAATGAAAACAAACACCACTTCAATTATCAACACAAAGTGAAACATAATATCAAGATAAAAACTGGTGACAATGGAATCAAAAACATGATAAAAACAAGAGAGAGAGTAACAGTAGCTTAACTTTAGCAAAAAGAAATTAGATTGGCTCCTTAAGTAATGTCTAGAATATGTAAAGCACATTTTTTTCCTTACTGTGTCACGTTGGAGATGCTCTAACAAATGCAAATGAAACTAACAAAATTTTTTAAAAAGACAAATCACTAAAATGTTCATCAAACTGCTAACAAAGTTATAGTAAAAGTTCATTTTAGTTCATTGAATATCATTAATAACAAGATAACATATTGAATTGGTTAACTTGTGTCGAAAATTTTAGGACATTTAGGACATTTCTCTAAATTTTAGGACATTTTAGGACAAAATCTTGAAATTTTGAGATTTTAGGACATTTTAGGATTTTAGAACACTCTGGGAGCCCTGAAATTAGGATAGGATTAGGAAATGCGAAGAAAGGTGTAGAGAAGCGTTAAAGTGCAGTATGTATCCAAAGAGTACAACAAGTGATAAGAAAGCAGATAACAAGAAAGAAATGTTGGATAAATACTGTACTACTGTAATGAAAATAAGTTAAAAGAAGCTAAAAATTGTGTGTTCTAATAAATCGTTTAAAATTAGCTAAGTATAATTCAGATTTTGCTGCAGCTGGCAAGGTGTTAAATATAGTAGCGCCCTGATAAAATGATGATTTTTTACCAGCCTCAGATCGAATTCTTGGTAAACGAATCAGAGAATTGTTTCCCCGTGTGTTGATGTTGTGTGAAACCATCACATACTTCGGTAGAGTAGAGTCAATTCCACGAATACATTTGAACACATCTGCTGAAATTTTACGTTTCCTTTCAGTCTCGATTGTTGGCCAAGTAGCCGCTAGATCTCCGACTGTTCTCTTGGCTCGACATTGGAGCCGTTCGAAAGTGTTAGCCCAGGTTTTGCTTTGCCCAAGATAAATATTTGAGCAGTACATGAAAGTCGGTTTGATAATGGTGTTGTATATTGTTTCTGCTACTATTGGAGATACTTTAACTTTAAAGTACAAATCGGTCTTATTATTTTGATTATTAAACATTTATTTGACACTTTTTTCCTTCTCAAGAGTCATAAGAGATCTGAGAAAATGCTGGGATACTGTTGTAACCGAGGGTGCAAAGTATGGTTATCACGTGAATGAAAGTAAAAGCTGGCTTATAGTTAAAGATGATACTCAAATGGACAAAGCCAAAAAGGACATAAAGTTTACATCTGAAGGTAAAAGACACCTTGGTGCTTCGATTGGTAGTCACGATTTTAAAACACAATATCCAACCGAAAAAATTAAAACCTGGAGTGATGAAATGGAAAGGTTAACTGAGAAGGCTAAAACGGAACTGCGTCCCACCTATGCAGCATTTTGTCATGGAGAGCTACACAAAGTTACCTATTTCATGAGACCAATTCACTGTATGAGTCATTATTTAAAACCATTATATGATATTATGACACGTTTAAAAAGATTAGGAATTCCGTTACACGTTACTACTCTGTAGTCCAGAACTTTTACAATTGCTTATCAATTTTTTCTTCAATCCTGGTGAAGTACGTGTTAACAATCGGCAGTGCATCTAATTTATTACAGGAAACGCCCAGTAATGTCCACCCCAACATCGTTTTTACAGCAATCGGAGAATTTCTTGATACCTATCGAATCTCTAAGGGTGCAGCAACATCAGCTCCAATCACCATTGATATTTCGTCTTCTTTATAGCCAAGGTCTTTCAGGTACTCATAACGTGGATCGCAATGAATGTTGTTGGGAAGCTTCTGACCCGTTACGTGGAATCTATTTCTTGGAACTATCAATGCAAAGGGTATATGCACTACATTCTTTTTATATGCAACCTGGGCAATATTTAGTTTCACCTTATTTCGTTTAATTTGTTCTTCCTCGTCTTTAATCGTACCAAGGCTGACAACAAATGTTGAATCTTGATAATATTGACCCATCAGCAGCTTTGATACACACAGGCGTTGATTAGTCTTAACATGGCCAACTTAGACATCCCTTTCGTCTTCTGGCCTTTCAGTCCTTCATCAACCATTTGGTAATTACCCTTTTACGCTGCTGTCACTTGGCTTTGTTTTAATTTTTCTTATCACGATTTGCGATTATTTTCTTACATCCTTCTTTATAGCAAGTATGTTCGGATTGACAATTTCTTGTTACATGAGCTACGTACAAACAATTGAAGCTTTTCCTTGACTAGAGAAATCCCTTGCGTTGGTTTAATGGCTTTGAACTGGGAACATATTCGCCAATATAATGATTACCATTGCATTGCTTGCATACCTGTTTACTCACACCATTTGTGTAAACCTTTAATGGATGCTCATCGTCTTTGACCTTTCTTACACTTGGTATGGGTCTTGCATTGCAATCACTCGATCTTCCAGCTAGTTTGATAGATGAAACAAAATCGGTATTGAGCAAATGCTCAGCCCATTTGTGTTGCAGTCTCGTCGGCATTCTTTTATCACCTGGTGCAGAATATCAGAGCCATTTATTTCAGAAACAGACTTCAGTCATTCCAATGTTGCCAGACAATCTGAGATGGAAAAGTACAGCTCCATCAACTGGGTTTGATCATGGCTACTTGTTGTCCATTAGTTCACTTCCTGAGTAGCGCTCGCACAACCCTGATCGGCTATCCATATAGATTCTTCAGTTTCTTAAGCACACGTAGCCTCCGAAATCATGTGGAAATCCCTATACAGCGTTCAGTGGTTCCCTTCTCAAATGCTGCAGCAGATAAGACAGTTACGTAATACTGCAGTTTCTTTATACACTTTCCTCAGTTCTTTCAGAAAATATGATATTTCCGTCCTACTTCCACGCAGTAAAATCAGCAAACTGGTGGCTTTGGTCTGGTTAGTTATAGCACCCTTCTTTCGAACACGTCCTTTGATCCGGTAAAGTATTTCTTGTTGCTACTTCGCATCATCATCAATATCCAAAGACGATGGAGCTTTCTTCAAAGTGTTTGAACCAGCCGACTGGGACAACTCTTAACATCATCTTTATTCTGTGCCATGGCCATAACGTAAGCGTTTCCAACAAACACCCAGCAACAGATGAAGATAATACGAGCAACGTCAAATTGGATCATAAAGGTCTCAGTGCTTCCCGCCGTAATGGGAAGGTGACCTACTAGTTCGTAACTCTCGTCAACAAGTATATCAACGCTGATGAATCCAATTAAGTAGATAACAGCTAAAGAAGTTCAACAGAAAACTTCTACTAGATAACAGCAAACAGGTAAACAGTGAAAACGCGAATCCAAGTGTGACAGGAATACCTTGCTTTAAAACTGTTTCCAGCTTTTCCAGGTTCAATAGACCTCTTCATTAATGACGTCACTTTCATTCTGTGCAGTAAAAGTGATGTGATCTAATCAACCACAGTTTTTATGAATTTGATTGGGATGCTGTCAGCTCCCTGTACAGGTACGGATGTCATCCTTTCAAACACAAATCATACAGTTTAGGATAATCTTTCGACTTGCTAAACTTGACGGTCAGAGGGTAGACTTACTGCTTTAGAGTTTTATATACTGGCAATAATGGAGACATTACATTACAGGAGACAATTTACATGGGATTTTACCTTCCAATGGATTGCCTATCTTTACTTGCTTATAAGCTTTCGTAAGTCGTTCCAAAACCTGGTCGTGGACTGATTCGTGCAAGATCTGAAAATAAAAACAAGAAAAAAACAAATATGAGAACAACGTTTTTGAATGACGTGTAGCGTCAGGCTGGGAGAATGCACACGACACACGACATTTCAGTAACGTCAGGTTGGGGTAGTGTGCACGACACGGCGTCTCTTCTTGAAGCGGTGAATAATAATTATTCATAATATCAGCATCTCAGTTGATGTTATAGTGAAAGTCATTGCGCGTGCTCAAACTCATCTTGAGACGAGATCTCGGAAGAACGGGACGTGTTTCACCCTTGTTACGGTTCATCAACCATACACGAACCAGGTCATTCTCCAGAGAAGAATAGACCCAGAAGAATAGACCTTTCCGTAAATTACGTCAGAGCTGGTTTCGCCTCGTTTCCAATCAAAATAATTATTACGCGATACAAGAAATTAGGAAGATAATTTTTCACTGAGGTGTCGTTTCCTTTTGTAAACGAAGCAATCGTGATTATTACTCAACTTGAAAACGAGGCAAAAGTTGCTCTGACGTAATTTACGGAAAGGTTTATTTAGTTTGCAAATACATAGGATGCATAGGACATATTTGATATAATGGTACCAACAACAACAACAACAACAACAACAACAACAACAACAACAACAACAACAACAACAACAAAAACAACAGCACAAAAAACATGTAACTCTTGTTACCAGTCTTCGTGTGGTAGTGCACCGTTGGCCAGCAGTACCGACGGCAGCAAATAAAGTAGCCGGAACCACAAGATCCAAGTCAGCGTCATCCATCACTATAAGCAAAAAGGTTCATTTTTACTTCACAATCACAAAAGGAGAGAAATTTTCGGGTGGATTTATTTTCGCGAGTCAATTTTTTCTATATTTCGCGTTGATTTATTTTCGCAAATTTGTTGTCTGAGGATTTTTCGCGAGGGTTTATTATTTAAAAATATTTTTTACATTTTGCTCAAAATTCGCGAATATCGCGAAAATTTGTCCAGCAAATAAGATTATAACATTCAAGTGTAAGACACACCAAATTTATAAAGAGTAGTGGAGAGATTTTGCATTTAGCCTGACATTTGGAAAAAAATGCCCTAAATTTACCCTAATTTTCATTCTGGTTGACCGTGATTTCCAGGCTACTGTCCCCCCTGGGTGATTATCTCTTTAGTCATTCGAACTGTAATGGTTCTGCAATTTCAGAAAACCTTTCCAAGCTATAAAAATTCAAGAACACTTTCCCCATCAAGTGCATGTCGCACTTACTGAATTCCAAATAGGACTTGGTAACCAGAGTTTAAAGATCCTCGCAGAATAAAGCGGTACACGAAATACACGCAGAGTTTTTTTCCAGAAGTCTTACTCCTTCAACAGAAACATCATGTCATTAAACAGCAAGTAAAAACAAAACATGAAAAACAAAAAAGACGCATCTGTTCCGCAGAGTAACCCGGTAAGTAACGATTTCAAAAACCTGGCAATAGATAATGGCTTCGTGTGGGCAAACTTACCAAGGATAGCATTATTTCCACCCAACTCGAGCAAGCATTTACCTATGTAGGAATAACATGATTAGATAAATACAGAACTGTCAACATTCAAGACTGCAACAGTTATAGTCAGGGCGCTGGAGGCCAAAAAATTCAAATAACTATGCGGACAATTTGAAACTGTTAAAAATGGAAAGAAGATAGCCTAGGCATGTCAAATCACTTTACTGGCCCGTCTGATATTTCTTGTGGGTCCGTGCCAGGGTAACTAAAGGTCCTGATCACGTTTTACAGAACAATAAAAAGATAGTTATTGAGGAAAAAACAGAAAATAAAAGGAGTTCCTATATTTTTAAGCAACCGCTACACGGCTACGAGGCCAAATCTTTGATGACGTCATAGGCCAAGAAATGGTGTTTTAGGTTTCATAACGTCTTATTCACCATTTTTAATTCATGCAAAAGCAAATTCATTTTCGCATGTAATTCCATAGAGTTGGCAAACAAAGATTTCGAGTTGCGGGAAAATACGGCTTTCAAAAGTAAATGAGTTTCCAAACAAACTCTTCAGACTTCCTTAGAATGTTGAATGCTTTCACTTTGCCTACGCGATTTTTTTAAATAAGCAACATAAAATTTTGGCCGAGTTGCTTAAGTTTCAGGCTAGACTGTTGCTTACTTGTTGCTTGTTGACTATCTACTTGGGAAGATCAAATTCAGGCGTTTGCTTCCTCAGTTAGGCTAGTGCGCCAATCGAAATCGAACTTTAGTTTTAATCAGGTTTTTCATATGAAACTTACGCAACTTTTAGAACAAGAACGTCTCGGAAACTATTGCTATTTGCCTGTTTTTTCCCTTTTTCTTTCTTTTTGTTTGTCCACTAGATTGGTCTGTTGCTTAGCAATTGCTTCGTTTTTTGAAGGATTTGAGCCTCGTTTTGCTGTAAAAAGATGGCGGATGCTTGTTGAATTTCTAAGAAATATTAGAGTGGCCAGTAAAGAAAATTTGTTTCTTTGAGTGGTAAGAGATAAAATTCCCTGTGTTTCAAATTGTCCGCAAAAGCGCCCTGACTTTCAGACACTCCAGGTGTTTTCATACATGAATTTGAGACGAGCAAGTGTGCACGTGCATTGCATGAATGGATACCGAGTAGCATATTCTTATTAGCCTGTGCTCTTTATAAAACATGTGTACTTGTGTCGAATGTCCGATTAGGATGAGACATTAATTTTACCGAATCTATGGTGAACCTCTTGTTTCACGATATGCCCAATCTAGAACGAGTTAATCACACGTGTAAAATGACAAAAGCAAACAACGGTGCTGTAGTGAAGGATCCCTAGATAGCGTGTAAATAGTGAAGGATCCCTAGATAGCGTGTAAATAGTGAAGGATCTCTAGATAGCGTGTAAATAGTGAAGGATCTCTAGATAGCGTGTAAATAGTGAAGGTTCCCTAAATAGCGTGTAAATAGTGAAGGATCCCTAGATAGCGTGTAAATAGTGAAGGATCTCTAGATAGCGTGTAAATAGTGAAGGATCTCTAGATAGCGTGTAAATAGTGAAGGTTCCCTAAATAGCGTGTAAATAGTGAAGGATCCCTAGATAGCGTGTAAATAGTGAAGGATCTCTAGATAGCGTGTAAATAGTGAAGGTTCCCTAAATAGCGTGTAAATAGTGAAGGATCTCTAGATAGTGTGTAAATAGTGAAGGATCCCTAGATAGTGTGTAAATAGTGAATAATCCCTAGATAGTGTGTAAATAGTTAAGAATCCTTAGAGAGTGTGTAAATAGTGAAGGATCCCTAGATAGTGTGTAAATTTATTCATACCTTCGTGCTTCCAGTAAAAGATAGCAGCTTAACATTTTCATCTTTTGACATTGCTTCTCTAAAGGTAACGTATAGAAAGCGAAGCTAAGAAATGATGACGACGCTTGCGTTGAATTAAAGAACGAAAAAGGATGAATCACGTGGTAACAGAAATAAGTATATTTACCCAACGTCGGCACCACCTTGGACAAGAGAACAAATTTCACCAGGAAGGTTATTAGCTTCCAAAACATCTTGGCAAAGTCTAGACAAATGAACAACAGAATGTCAATTTAATAGCATTTGAGTGTCAGATCTGTCGGCTTTTCCACTGAAGGTGTTAGATCGTTTCAAAGGTGTTACTTTTGACAAAGTGGAGAAAACACGTCACGTCACGCAACGAACGCCAAAAACACCACTGTGTGTCGAAAACAAAATGCGTAGAATTCAGCAACAACTTACTTGGTAACAGCTATAGAACTCAAAGGCGTTGTGGGAGACCCTTTCCTAAGAAAAAACACAACCATAACAAATCAGAGGGGGGTGGGGGGAGGGTGTTAATCCAATGTGCGGTTGTTCGAAGGCGCTTAACTGTAACAAGTAACAAGGATAAATCATTAATCAATTTCACGTGTCCGGAATACGAGGAAAATACAAGATTTATTATGTCAAAAAAATATAGAAACATATAGAAACAAGATACAGAAAAGCCCTGCAATGGTTCCTTTTGATTGACACAGAGAAACCTAGCAATTAAAAAGACCATAAGCCATTGCATTGTATTATTGTTATGTAAAAGAAGGAAAACAAAATCAGTTACTCAGTAAAATAGATTTAAGTTCAGATTCTTCCAGAAAACTAGTCTGCATAATGTATTTTTAGATGTAATTTGTACAATTAACGATTAATGGTAACTTTCAGATCGCGTCTAAGTCAATCAGATCAGTGTAATTTTGTACAGCTGATGATTAATTAGTTAAATTGCCCACTTCCAACCTCCTTCGTTCGCAGTTGCCGTCATGATCTATTTTTTTCCCACGTTTGTTACTCAACGACAATAGCTTTAATATGCAAAAAATTATTTTTGGCATTCACCTTCAGCGAGATTTCAAAATTCTTGATTTCATAATAGTGAGGTTGCTTAAATTGTATGTGGAAAAATAGACGTTTGCATAAATATTACGAAGGTTTTTTGGAGCTTAAAAAAAATATTGGTTTATTTAGTAGAAAACAGATGACATTTTTACTAGGTTTTCGAGGAAAATTTGAAATAACAATCCTTTTCCATCATGATCTATTTTTTTCCCACGTTTGTTACTCAATGACAATAGCTTTATTTAATATGCAAAAAAAATTATTTTTGGCATTCACATTTAGCGAGATTTCAAAATTCTTGATTTCATAATAGTGAGGTTGCTTAAATTGTATGTGGAAAAATAGACGTTTGCATAAATATTACGAAGTTTTTTGGAGCTTAAAAAAAATATTGGTTTATTTAGTAGAAAACAGATGACATTTTTACTAGGTTTTCGAGGAAAATTTGAAATAACAATCCTTTTCCATCATGATCTATTTTTTTCCCACGTTTGTTACTCAATGACAATAGCTTTATTTAATATGCAAAAAAATTATTTTTGGCATTCACATTTAGCGAGATTTCAAAATTCTTGATTTCATAATAGTGAGGTTGCTTAAATTGTATGTGGAAAAATAGACGTTTGCATAAATATTACGAAGTTTTTTGGAGCTTAAAAAAAATATTGGTTTATTTAGTAGAAAACAGATGACATTTTTACTAGGTTTTCGAGGAAAATTTGAAATAACAATCCTTTTCCATCATGATCTATTTTTTCCCACGCTTGTTACTCAACGACAATAGCTTTATTTAATATGCAAAAAAAATTATTTTTGGCATTCACATTTAGCGAGATTTCAAAATTCTTGATTTCATAATAGTGAGGTTGCTTAAATTCAAATGTGAAACAAAATTCCACAATCATCACCCACAATTCGAAATTCGCCAAAATGAATTGCGCAAAAACAGTAGCTTTTAGAATAAAAAAAATTACTTTTATATATATGCAAAAATTATTGTCTGGAGGAACTGGCCATTACCTATTGGTATAACATAGTTTTAAAGCTAATTTCTACTTGAACATGTAACTACTACATGTTAGGCATAACCTACCACACTTGCGTGTTTCCACAAACAAGACTTATTGCGGCGTTCCAGCCAAAAGGTGCCACAGGAAAATTAAAAGCAGTAATTATTCCAACTAGGCCAAGAGAATTCCATTGCTCTAACAAAGCATGGTTTGGTCCTAAGAAAAAAACCCCAATAGATATATTAACCAATCATGACAGAGAACATCAAACCCAATGCTAGCATTTTCCACAAAAACTCTTTCAGGAAAATTTGAATATGAAGAGGCATACGTTCTGATGGGATTATTTGTCCAGGAAGCATTCTTGATAAACCAACCGCATAGTCACATATGTCAACGAATTCCTGTACCTCCCCAATCCCTTCTGGTAAGATCTTCCCAACTTCTAATGAGGTCTATATAGACAAAGAGGAAAAGTAAATAAACAAATAAACGAAACAAATAAACAATAACTTCAAGTTTCAAACAAAAAAGGGTTGAAGAATTAAAAGTCCCTTACCAATTGGCCTAAAGGAGTGAGGTTTTCTCTCAGCTTGTCACCAATCTGACGAACTATTTCCCCTCTCTTTGGTGTAGGGACCTGTTAATAGTGTATTGGTTAAATTTAATCAAGAACAAGAGCGTCTCCCTTGTTGTTGATATGTCGAAAGGAAAAGAAAAGATTACTAGTAGTAGGAGTTGAATAATATTTATTTATTATTTATTTTAACCAAAATTAAAGATTTAAAATAGTAGCAATAATAGCAGGAGGGCGGTATCTTACGTTTCGCCATTCTTTCCACGCCTCTTGTGCAAGTTTGGAAGTCTCGCGGTAATCCGCTGCATTACCCTGAAAAATAAAACACAAAATACAAAACAACAAAATTCAACACCAACACAAAGAATTCTCAAAATGAACACACATCATTTAAGAAAAAAACATTTCTTACTTGTTTGACTTTAGCGATTGGGGTGTTGTCAATAGGGCTAACAGATGTGTATACCTGTAAAAACAGAAGAACCCATGGTCAAAATCAAAGTTAAAAGATTAAAGGAGGTTTCACCAAGTTGTTGATACTGAAACACTAATATTCTGGTGCGTTCTACATCGTTTTTCTTCAAAATGCACTCACCAGCCTGTGATAATTGTAACAAAAATAGCCCTTCCATCATTTTTATATTCAAAGCCATAAATAAATAAATAAATATATAGAGCCTCCCACTCCGCCAGAGGTAAGCTCTCAGCAGAGAGTGTCTTCCAATTAACCATTAGGTCGATGGAAGTTGATTTCTTGGCTGGCCAAAAGATGTCTATATAGCCAGCACCTTTGTGATCAATTGTGGTGTCGGTCAGACCACTAACTATATTTAAATTTAGGTTCAACAGTAGGAAACAAATCATTACAATCTTGTTGAACAAAAATTTGTAGACAACTGTGTTCGAGGCTCCCCCCTCCCCCTCCTCCAACCCAACCCCACCCAAGTTCTATGTTGCAACTGCTTGCAACAGTCAAACAACATTAAAAATGGAGGAGAGGGGGGATATCTACCTTTATTTTGGGGCTTGAAAATAAATTTACAATTCTTCCATACCTCTCCTGAGCCACTCCACTTTCCATTGTAAACGCCAAAGTTCTCCTCCTCTAGCCCAAGGTCTTTCAGGAATGAGTAATTGGGATCATTGACTAAATATCCTGACGTCCATCTGGAGTGGGAAAGTGCTTGTGAGATTGTTCTTCTGGAAATATGACGGGCTTTGATGCCGAACATGACGTGCTGAATATTATAGCAAAAAACCTAAAGACATCATTTAGTTGTACATATTATCAGCAATACAAAAAACATTTGCACGATCACTCAATTTGAAATAAAATCACCACTTTTCAAAATAGCTGAAACAGAAAGTGTTTTTGCTCAAAAAAGAAACAAAATAGAAAAACAATTTCATATTTTTTCGTTTAAAAAAAGTTTACATGCAAACGTTACAATTCAATATGACGTTATGAAGATGTCTTCTTAAGGCCTAATCTTAACCCAGTGGGCAAAATTTTCAAAAGTCTATGAGGAGGAGTGTTTTTCTATAAGAATGGCAAATAATATCGCCTGCTGTTTCAATAAAAAACACTCCTGCAGAGACTTTTTGAAGATTTTTCCTCCCTCTAGAGATGGAACTTAGAATTTTCAAATTGTATATAAAGGTTTGTGTACGCGATCATCATTAGTTTGCGGCCAAAACTTTGTTATTTCTGTCTGTATAAACGAAAACATTGTAGCACAATGCCTCGTTCTTTCAAATGCAAATTAGAGACTTTCAACCAAAACATTTTATGATGGCATCTTGTTACCATAGTGATGACCCATTTTGTTAGACTAAACACACTCCTCTACAAGCTAAAGAGAAACACCACTGCTATGAAAATATGATTGTGCCTTATTTCAAGTACCAACATATATACTATCTTTGCTAAAATTTCAAACATTCGTAATAAATAAAGACTATATTAACATCCTTTTGCATATATTACATTTAAAAAAATGAAAACAGGGGCTAGAACATTTTAATTGACAGTAATTAAAAATTATAAACTAATCTGTTATACAAACTTCACCAAGCAGAGATCAAGACAGGCATATAATTTAAGGCTTCCTTCCTTCCTTCCTTCCTTCCTTACACCCTGGCCAATGTAACCTACCCATGTGCATGCATTAAAACTATGAGAGATTGTAGTGGTTCAAATTGTTCAGATAACGTTGGTCATTTCCGGTCTACTAAGGACAAAATGCATCCGCAACAATCCCTCCACCTAATAAAATTGCTGAGTGAAAGTCCATCAAGTGGTGCTGATCCAAATGTTTCCATAACAACAGTATAGCATTCTTTTAAATCAAACATGGCGTTAACTTTTAGCTTCTGCGAAATATTTACGAATGTCATCCCATAATTTTCTAGGCACTCTTAAATCCAGACAAGCTCTTTGATTGATGCTGTCAACTAAAGTACAGATGCAAAAACAGTTAGTTGACCACACTACGGCAATCAGTGCATCCATATAGTCATTAGAAATTATCTGGTCTGGAAGTCTGGTAGTCTATTGTTAAGTTCTATTTTAACTTAAACTACCTAACTGTAGTTCACATGACTTCAAATAATTATAACTATGCATTGGTTGTAATTTGGTCATGTGATCGTGTGTAAAAGTTTGTCTGAACAGATCAAAGAGAAAATGGACACATTAAGTTCACAAATATGTCAATATAAGAACATTCCAGATGAGGGTATTTTCTCTAATGACTATGGTGCATCATGTCAGTAAACTGTACAAACCCAAAAACCTCTGGAAAACGAGAAAAAAATTATCCCTGGATACATCCAATTCAGAATGAGAATAGGGTTACGTGCAGGATACTCACTTGAAGCTGACATTTCTAATTTTTCTATTGAACTTTCCTGTAAAAAGAAGCAACAATAAACATCAGTGACACCTAACCAACCCTTTAAAATCTGTAACACCATCAGGGAGAGATTAAATTCAGGGATGTAAACGGATCATTTTAAAAAACCAGGAAATCAAAGCAAAACAGGTGGGCATAGCGGGGTCCTGAACTTCTGGTTAAAGACGACATTAAAATGCAATGACTCCTTTACATTTTCCGGCAAAAATTGGATGGGGTCATGTTTTCGTTCAAAAAGCGGGAATGTTAAATAAAATTAAAAAATTGAGCAGTCCAGTGTGAACAGACATAATTGAATAACACGTGGTTATAACATACTTCAAGAAATATGGCTAGTAGCGTAGGATTGACGTCTTGCGCTATCAGCTCCCTGTTTTCACTATTCTTATAGGATGCAGCAATGAGTGTTGGAAACAAAATCTTCTTCAACCTAAAATCAACATTTTATAGAATATAAAAAAGAAGCAGCACCACATGGTGACATGGAACATTATTTTTAGAAAGTTTTCCTTTATGTAATAGTGCAGTTTTTATAAAAATACAGTTAACATCCACTAGCTCGAACTTTCATTATCTTGAACATTTTTTTCGGTCCCTTCAACGTTCCAAGTAACTTCGAATGTTTGAGATAGATAATGTTTGACTGTATAACTAATTACTAAAGAAATGTTAAAAAAATTCCTTAAGTGTGTAGTGTATGTATAATTCCTCAACGGAGGGTTGCTATTTTCTACTACATCTGATTTACCTTGGATCGCTGAAGTAACCAAAGGGCAGCGTGCACAATTGCTGGATAAGAGATGGACCTCTTCCTGACTGAATGAATACCTTCAGAGAGTAACAATAACAATGGACATAAGTGACAAATGAGAGAAGCTTCTCAACATTTTTCCAGCCTCTCCGTATATTCACCTGTTATTTCTTTCATCCAAGAAAAGTAAACAAAATAGTTCACCTGATTTTCAGTGTTAAGCAACATGAAGAAACCAATGCTGATGATGACTTCGTGTAACAGGTCATCACACTTCTCATTCGAAGTAGTATATCTACCAAGAATCAGCATAAAATGTCAACAAAACTTGGAAATCAGATTTTGGAAATCAGATTTTGGAAACCATCAACTTTCAAATTAATTTTGTTACATGCAACAATCTTCCACTTCCCTACCCTCTTAGGACAAACGGAAACACTAAGTGGATTGTTCTTATAGTTATGTACCTTCCTTGGCTTATAACATCATAGATACCTATCCTTACATCTACTCACCGTAATAGGTAACTGACAACTGAACGATATTGTAGAGATACACCTTCACTGCCAATAATACTCTAAAAATAATGGAGACAATTAGAAGAACCTCACAAGCTCAACAAAAGTGTGTCATTTGTTACCAGAACATACTTGGAAACTGTACAAGTCAACCAAAGCTAAACAATTCAACGTCTTCATCGCAGAGATCAATAACAGTACAGTGAAATCGGCAAACGGAAGAGGACTTGGTGAAATTCTCATTGAACTGCCCTGATGCAGAAGGGAATAAGTCAATGCCACCAACCCTGAAGAGATAAAAGTGTACCATGTTATATAAGTGTTTATCAAGACAGGAAAAACATGGTTAATCATTAAGAGATATTACTATATAACATTCTACATAACAACTAGGAAGCAAACAGTCAAGCTGTGTGGTTCAGGCTTTTAAAAAACTTTGAAAATAAAAACACTGACAATTCTTATCAATTGGAGACAAAAAAAAGGTGTCTATAATTACCAAAGGCTTCAGTCTGTTGCATCGTTTGTGAAATCAAACACAGCTCATCCTTTTTCTGTCCGAACAACGAGTCCAGTCTGTAATGAAAGATTAGGATTGCGATAATATAGAATGCAAAACAAAAAATATCTCCCAATAAAAATATCTCCCAAAGTTCTTCAATGAACGACATTCATGACTCAAAATATATATTTAATCAATGAACAACCTTATAACACAGAATGCCAAAGGTTGAAAAAACTCAATGATGGATTTCACAACCATACTACAGGAAACGTCTTCCAAGGGACCCTGGATATCACTGTATATTTTGATTAGTTTATCGGGAATGCAGTTACATACTGCGTAGCTGAAACATAAACAACAAAGAAGTTTGTAAACAGAATGTTCTCTAAAGTAGGGCAATGAGAAAATGGAATAAAATTTAAGTGGAAAGTGGTCAACTCTGACAACTGCCTCCATGAAAAAAAGAAAACTTGGTTTCTCAAATGTACGACCATATGCAATAAACAAAATTTTACCACAGAAGTATAACTTTTTATTGAGTGATATTGCACACCCTGCATTACATAAGTAAAGTCGTGTGAAGCCAAGTCAGCTGTACATATATAAGACCTTTACCTAATCAAATCCAAAAGTCGCCGAGGTAAATCTTGAATGGTACTGTTCTTATCCTTTGCTATTGGCCATTTGGGATAAAGCGATTTCAATATCACTGTGATAGCCGACATCAAAATGAGGGTTAAGTTATCATCTAACTGGATGGTACTTATCAACGACAGAACTTTCTCATCTCGTGAAAGATTACCAGGTATGTTATTGTCCTGTATAACAGGGGTTGTTGATGAATTTGAAACTTCTGTCACTTGTGATGAACTGTTTTCAGATGAGCTTTGTCTTGTGTGAGAACCTTCAACAACCTACAGAAAAAACATTGTATATCACTACATTAAGGTTTACGTGTAAACTGCTTTTCAACTTTTTAAAAGAAAATGTTTAAACTATCTATCTAATCGCAATTATTATCCCCTAATTATTAACCCCTGCTCTCATTTATATATTTACATTTATATATTTATACTTCAAACTTCTATTGGTAGCATTCTTCCCAGCAACCAGGCATAAAAAATAATGTTAATGTCTTGCATGACTTGATAATCAAAAAATGCACTCAACCATTCTTACCTTTAATCTGTAAGCAAGCAAGTCAACCAGAATACCAAGTTTATTGGACAGCAGGAAGTAATTGCAATTTTCTACACACCCTTGGCAAGTAGACAGCAGTACTTCACAAGTATGTTTGATGATCCTGTAGCAATAGAAATAGAATCCTACATTTGGTGTTGATGGATTCTTAATCGATCAATAAACCTACATTTCTGAGCCCGATTGGACATAGTTATTGACAAAATTCTAGAAGGGAGAGAGAATGATTAAAACCAAAACATTGAAGTTTGGCCAAACTTAACCATAGGGAGAATCATATCACCAGCTTTTAAAAATTATAACTTATGTTTACAGGCGATATTTGACCAAATAATATCAACGTATCAATCATGGTCTGTAAAAATCACAATTAGATCAAAATTGCCAACAATATTTTTAAACTTGTATATTTTGTCGTCAATGTATATTCATTCATTTTCATTTAATGAGACGACGCCTCTATGTGATTTATTCTGATTTTCACATGATGTTTCTTGGATAAAAAAAAAATCGATGGCTCATTCAATTTTTTCTCCTATATACCCTATCTTACATAATTAAGGTTTACTTAATGTTAGCCATCTTTGTGAGCCCTGTCTTCCACAGTAATAATAAGTGTTCTTTCAAAACTACTAACTGTAAGGTGAGTGAGGAAGCTCTAACTCATGCTTAAAGTATTTTTTTTTTAAAAACACTACTGCATTACGCTCAAACATTATCATAACTTTTCCATAATTCTTTCATTTAAACTCATTTAAATGTCATTTAAATGCATTAAGTGTTTAAATGCTAATTGGAAACCTTTTAATAACGGAAATGTTTAAATAGATCGTCTAAACGACAAATGTAGGCGTTCAAATGCATTTATGGAATCTCCAAAATGCCATTTTTGACGTTGTTTAAACGCGTTTATAAAGTGGATGGTCCCTTTTCCTGCAACTAGTCACTATTTCCAATTCATTAGGTTTAGAATCCAGAATGTGTCAGTGGATTCCCTTTGTTCACACAATTGCACATTCAAGAATTATGCAGCAAGCCTGTCTCAAAAGAAAAAATCTTTCAAATGCTTTTTCTTGGGAATATTTTTTCAGGGGTTGAGACATCTATCTTCAACTTCTGTCTCAAAAGTTGAGAAAACCAGTAGATGAGATCTATACCATCATACACCATGAAATGAGCTTCAAAATGGTCTTAAGATATATTTTTTTTAAGCGTTCTTTCAAAAGTTATAGCCGCTGAAAAGTTTAAAGAGGTTTTCAAAAAGGTCTGAACGAAATGAAGTTCAAAGTATGTAGAATACTTTTGAGACTGGAACATCTTTTTCAAAAGACATCAAATGTTATTGATGTTAAGTTTTCAAAAAAGCCAAACATTTTCATAAAATAAAACTATATTCATCTTAAACATCATGATATATTGGTTTTTTGGAAAATTTAAAAAGTGTGGCTTTAATACGACATGATTTAAAAAGTTATGCTCACAGATGTTTCAATTTGCTTTCAATTATTTTATAATTATTCCTAAATAAAATTGTTTATTATTTTTTGTTATATTGTTTCATTGTCCAACATAAACTGTTGTGTCCATGAACTGATCGATCCAATGTTCTTCTAATTGAATTGAATTGAATTGAATAACAAGGATACTGTCAGATTATACTCAGTCATCGTTTATACTTGATAATCGTAGGGACTTTAAAAACCTCAGACACTAATAAGGTTGGCAACCTGTGAAAACAATTTTGTAATGAACCACAGAGTATTAAAAAATTTCAGGGATTTCGAAGAAGGAAAACCAAGCTCTTGTTGCTTTCATGTTGCCATCCTGGTTGTGTCTTAAAGTCCCTAATTAAAAGATCCCATCTTACTTAGGCGGTACAACCATGTTCTTTTGAGGTTTCTCTATGTTTGATGTATCCCATAGCAACAGGACCTTTGACAAAACTGCTAAACCGCCTAACTGACAAAAAACTCTTTGGTCGTTTACATTCTACAACAACAATAAGGCATGAATTAACTTTTACAGAACATAGAATGTTGCATATCAGTATAATAATGAGGGTGAATTATGTTCATCCCAAAATATAGCTACAAGCGCCACAAGTACCAAATATTATTTAAATATTTTCCATTTTTTCATCTATTAGTGATAAAAATATCTGCCTACGTTTGTCTTCAAAACGGAGAGAGGTAAAAGTGATAATTTATGCAAATTAAATCAAAACAAAACAGGACAGATCAAAATTGTTTACACTTGTTGTCAGCCATATTTGTTTATCTCAGAATTTCCTAATCAGACACAAAATATTGTATGTGAAATATCACCTATATCACCTAAATATCAATAACTTTCCTCTTACAGAGAGATTTCATAATTTCGTGACGAAGTAAATAGCTCTCTTACTGCTATTCCACAAGCTTTTCATTACCTGACCATCTAAAGATCTCATGATCTCACTCAAAGCTTTATCTAATGAAGCTGTTTTATTTGCGGGCCACGGTCCGTTTGAATGAGCTTGCAAGATTTTGCTTATTTCTTTAATTAATTTTTGGAACCTAAAAACAAAAGATATTTGAATCAGTTCAACGATTGTTGGGCTGATGGATGTTGGGCGGATGGATCATGCGCAGGTAGATCTGAGAAAATGAATGTGGATATATACGTCAACAGGATAGAGATTATGTATATGCCATCGCATTTGGTGCAATTAGAGTTGGAGAGAGTTGGAGAGAGAGAGAGAGAGAGAGAGAGAGAGGAAGTTGGGGTGCAGCTTACAATCCACTAATGAGCTTTGTTGTGGTGAAGTGATCAAGACTTAAAACTATGTACTTACTTTCCCTTCTTTACTGATTCGGCAATTTTGGAATTCCATTCAATGTTAGCCTCGTACTCCTTTCCTCTGAATGAACAAACATAATAAACAAATGGATTATGGTAAATAATACACAACAAACAAAAAATTTGTGAAACAAATGATTCGCTTACTTGCTGACCATGCGTGCTTTTATTTTCTTTGCTCGCTTTTTCATGGCACGTACACGATCCTCAAGCTCCTTTTGCTTCTTGGGATTGTGAAAATCCACATCTTTCATGTACTTGGATGAAAATGCTTCCTTGAATTCAAAATTGCCAAGGTAAATGGAAAAATGCAAACAAATTATAAATAACTCATTAAAATGCTAGAATTTCTTATTTAAAAAATTTCTGTACCATTTCCGCATCAGTTATCCTTTTGTTGATATCTTTTATAGCATTACGATGTTTACTGCCTTTCAAGTGACTGACCATGTAGACATCAGAGGCAATCTTGAGAATTAAAGCATATGTATTGGATAAATATTTTCCTGAATATTCCATTAGATAATCTGTGAATGCATGTCAGCTCCTCAAATACAACTGCATTAATGTCACTGAAACAGGTTCACTTATATCAGCTCACCTTTAATCCTTCACCAGAGAAAAAGGTGCTGAGCTTAAATTTTTACCCTCAGATCAGATAGATCGGATCAATTTCCACATTCTTTTGGTGACTTCAGAAACACAACAAGATGGCACTGTTTTGTTAATGTTTGTATTTCAGATTTCTTTCAATGTAGAATATCCCAAATATAAACATTTCTGATTGGCCAAATGTTTCGGATGCAAGATTGGATGGATTGGCTGCCTCGGATGAAAGTTTAATTGGTTCAACTTTAACCTACTACTACACATGCCTACTACATATGCAGAAATCTGGCCCTCCCTGTTTCCACCACATAAATGTAAACCCCATTTATTAGGGAGCCTATGCAATTGGGACGGCAACAAAGATGGTGAGGTGACAATTCATGCACAAATATTTTAGGTCTTAATGAATCACAAAACAATGAGAGTTTAAAGAAGTTGCCTGTAATAGCGAAAAGTTTAATTGACGAACTAAGAAGAAAATAAGTGCCGCAAAACACCAATGTGTTACCTCTACATCACAAAGAGTGCATTTTTTCAATTTTTCGTAGGGCATTGAGCTAGGTGTTTCTTCTATGGTTGCATGTCGTGATGAACAGGAAGCCTGTAGACAAACAAGAACAAATTAATAATTACGTTTGCCTGTGGAGTGAAAACACATATAATAGAAAATATACAACTTTAATTGGACAGAACTAGCTCAGTGGTCTTCAACATTTTGTTAAAAAGGATAAAAAAACAGAAAAAAGAAATAAAATGCAGCAACACAAACAAACAAACAAGTCAACAAACGTCAACAAACAAGTCAACAAACGAGTAAACAATAGAAACAACGAACCCGAGATTTTTCTTTGACTTCTTCTATTCTTTGCTCGTGACGTCTTGTCGATTCCATATGCTTAAAAAAAAGTATAAAAAAAGTATTAGCAACCACCCAAATAATATTTAATATTTATTGGCAACCGGATTAATTCGTAACTTTTTGAAAAAAAAAACAGAAAAAAAACTGGTCAGAAATTAATCATAACAATAGAAAACTGGAGAAAAATAAAGAATAAAATAAAATAAAGAATACAAGCGAAAATACACAAAACAAGCATTAAAAATAATTTGAAATTAGCTAAAAGCAACCTTTTGCTCAATTCTTTTTTGCAGTTCTTCTGTGGCATGTTGTAAAGCTTCGTCTCGCTTGGCAACCTTCAGTTTTCTTTCTCTAAACAAAATTTTGCATTATTTAGTTATCACATGCACATCACATGGAACTTATCCGAATTTCAGTTTAGGTTACACATTTTGGCTGAGTTTAACCTCAGTTTTAGCAACACTTTAAATAAGTTTCAAGTTTTTTTTCAAAGATATTAACATTCCCTTAAGTGACATCATTTCATGAATATTCATATAGTGAACCCAGTGGTCAAAATCTTCAAAAGGTCTCTTTGGAGAAGTGTTTTTTTATTGAAACAGCAGGCGATATTGCTTGCCATTCCTATAGAAAACACTCCATCACAGAGACTTTTGAAGATTTTGCCCACTGGGTAATGACTTTGAATTGAAACCATAGAGTTATGAGTCAAAAATAAATAACATGCGATGCATATCCATATTCAGGGTGTTGTCAGGCGTAGCACACCATGTATAACGTGGAATTCCCAATGCAGTCCAGTGTCAAATTATTCCCAATTCATGGAAACAAATATTTTTTTATAAAAAAAAAGATAATTAACCAAATCTCTTATAAAAAAATATACTGGGCTTATTCTAAGAAATAAGGTCATGTGTGTGATAATACATAAAAAGGCACATGGAGGGGCACCATTCTGTCAAAAAAGGCATTTTAACTCCTTACTACCCCTATTCAGAATGTGACCGTTTAAGATCAAAATAAATTTTTGTGATTTTTCATCAAGGGCATTGTGTGTGGTTATCGCACCCAAGTATGGTTTTAATTTAGCCCTGGCATATGATCATTCCATTGAGCTCTGTATGCGCTGAGAGATTCTTTTCCAAGTTAAATTGCACCAAATCAACAATTTTAATGATTGCAACAGAAGTGCCAAAAAATGACAATTTCAAGACATTTAATTGTGAGCTTCAAGTAAAAATATAATGCCCAGACATAAGAAGTGTTTTTCAAAGCTATTTTTAAGTATTTTTTGTTAGATAGAAAAAAAGCTAAATAAAACCAATTTTTTATTACATTTGGAATTTTTAATTTTTTTTAATAATTATTTTTTTTTTAGTTTATATACTATGGTTTCACGCAAAAGCATGAAAGAAAAATGTTTTTTCAATTGTTGTTGTTTTTATTGCAAAAGTATGTGCTCATAACATCAAGACCTCTTCTCATTTGTGGAAGACGGTGATCACACTGTAGCCAAACGTAGCAAATGCAGGAGGTAAATAATTCATTAACAATAACTTGGACTTGTTACACTACAGGCAATACTGTGTCTTTAATTATCAGCCCAATAATCACAGAGAAATTGATTTTAAGAGCATTTTAGAGTCTCTATATCCAAAAACTTTCTTTGTAGCACAACCATGGGATGACATTTTCAGGCTTAAATCCAGTAACAAAAATTCCCAATTCTGGTAACACTTCTGGCTAACATCCTGCCATTGAGTAACTTATAAAGGCTTCAACTTAAGTTACTATTGATCATTATTGCTTCTCTAGCAAATTCTGATGCCATATGTTCTCGTGACTTATAAAAGTATTTTTAATACTTTTGTCGTTCCTTGGCTTGCTCTTCCCTTGTCTTCTCTCTTTCCAATCGTTCTTTTTGCCATTTTTCTGCCTAAAAGAAAGGCAAAGTATATAACAAACTATTATTTCGGATAAATTATAAATTAATTAAAGAATTTGGCACTCCTTGAAGAGGAAATCAATTGCCCATCTGATTACCTGATCACCCCTTTTTTGTTTGATTTCTTGTAACCTGGCAACACGCTCTCTTTCCAGAGCTTTTCGCCTTTCCTAAAACGAAATACATATGTACAATAATAAAAAATAAACCCTAAAATTTTGTTGATTTTCTGCTACATGACTCTGTTTCGTAACAGATAAAAAAAACTGTCATTACCAAAACGATTGTGCACATTGAAACAACAGAACACACAATGTTGCCTTGCTCACTAACCTGAGCAGCTTCTTCTTTTGCTTGCTTGTCTTCCTTTCGTCTCTGACGTTCTTCCTAATGGCAACATGAAACAGGTGATTTAAAATTGAAAAAACAAACAAACAAGAAACAAACAACTTTCATATACTGTTGTCATACCACAAAAGGACAACATGTGATACACCCATTTACAATATTAAAAACAGTAATTCCTTCATTTCTTACCATAATATCTTGTAGTCGAGCTTCGGATTCCTAAAATGAAAAAAACATATATATCAGTCAAATAGGTCTCTCGAGATGAGATGAGAATTAAAAACTCTGTATTACTTGATGTTTCTCTTGAACCTCAATCTTCTTGTTTTGCGCTTCCAATGAATTGATGAACGCAATCTCATTAACCTAAATCAATCAATCAATCAACCGATTACAATCATTATTACCTTAATTCGATACTTTAATACTTTACAGAAACACTAGTTCCATACTTTATAACTCTTTCCTGTTTTGAAGATATTTAATGAAACGAAAGAAGCTTTTAACCTTCATCTCTTCCTCTTGAGCCTTTTTTATTTTTTCTTGAATCATCATCTTTCTGTTCACTTCAACTCTTTTCATTTGATCCAGCATTGTGCGTTCCTTATCTTGAATAAGATTATTCTTAAGTTCACGAACATTCCGGACCTAAGACAGAAGACCTTTCTATGAAAATTTTATGAAGTATCAAAACATATCAATTGGAAAAGTTGTAGGAGAGAATACTTTTTCTGATAGGGTTTTCAGTCGTTCACACTTATCTTCTAAAAGCCGCAATCGTCTTCGTTCAGCTCTAGCCTTGATGCAAAATTGGAATAAAAATAGTTAGAAATTATTACTGGTAAAGGTTGCAGTCATTTCCAACCTTCAGTGTCCATACAAGGTTTTTAAAATAAAATTAAGTATAAAGGTTTCCCTGAAACACTTGAAAACGATACAGTTTTCCCTGAGATTCCTATGAAAGTGATATATTTTCCCCTGATTTCACTGGAAGTATTTTATGTCAGTTGCAGGGAGGCCACTAAAATTACTCCAAAATGTCCAGTTAGTTTTTTGCTTATGCAGAGCACATAAAATTCCCAGAGTTTTCCCTGGCCAGAATAATTCTTCAAAAGAGTTTCCATGATTTTTTTCTCCAGGTTTTCCCAGTTCCGTATGAATTTTCAAGAGAAAAGTTATTAGTCATAGTTACCATTCTTTCTTCAGATCGCTTCACTGATTCTGATCTGCATTTTTTTCTGGATGGTGACGAGAGCTTTTGATGCATTTCTAATGCACGGCCCGGCATTCGTACTGATTCACTTATCTCCATCATATCGCCCCAATTCAATGTGGAATTATTTTCATGCTCATTGTCATACTGTGAACACATTTCTTCCCATGTCAATACTCTGTCTGGCTCATCCATCTAAGAATATTTGATTTGAATACCTTTACATGGATTCATATTTCGTGTGGACCAATTTTCACAAAAAGCAAAAAAAACTCGCAAAATTACGAAAATTAATCCACGCGAAAATAAGTCTACCTAATACTACAAAATGTAAACAGACAAAGTAAATGCAACAAAAAAAAGTTTTTTCACCCTTACCGAACTATCCAATGGCAGCTCCTCGGATAAATCTTTTGGTGTTTCTCTTCCATCTTCTACTGTAATATAATCTCGATCACTACTGATGTCATCATCCTGCTCATCAACTTTCAAGGCCTCCTCTTCTAACTCTTTGGTCAAGGTCTCTTCTTCAGCTATTGCCGATGCCAGTGCCTGTATGCAAACAGTGTTCTGTTAGTAGGTCTGAGAGCTTTGGTAGAGACAGGGATTTGGGGCGTTTAGAAAGCAAAGGTTACATCGATAAGCAAAATAACAAAAAAAAAAAAAGAGAAGTAAGTTCAAGCTACAGTCAATCCTTTCGATGACATGAAGGACACCGTTGGGAGAAAAGTGTCCAATCTAAGGTGTCTCTTAAGTAGAACTTTGGACCTCAACCAGAAAATGTATTTAATCCTGCAAGGTTTGACTGTAAATGAAACACCTAGATGTAATCAATATACTTTCTCTTGCTCTTCCTTTATTTGAAGCTGTATCTCATCTTCGGTGAAGTCATACGAAAAATCAAGTGTAGCATCGCCTAAAGAGTCTGCACTTTTCATATTCATATCAGCCGATTCCTCATACTTCGAGAATTCCTTATCATCTTCTTGAATGGTGGATGTCATTGTTTTACTGTCGGTATTGCTATGTATCACATCAGCAGTTGGGTGGCTTTGGTCCGCAACAGAGGTTGGCATAGTGACTTCATTGGCAGCATGATTTGGAGCAAAATTCTTCTTGAAACTTTGGTTTGATGATGTTGATGATACACTCACATTTGAGGTCTTGGAACGACTTCTGTTATTTGTGACCAACTCCCAACCATCATTATCGTCATCATCATTGTCAGCATTTTTGTTGGTAGAATCTTTTTGAAGGTTCTCTTCCAATGCTACTTCAAGGACTGGAGAAGGATAGCCAGCTTTATGTTCTTCGATCGAAGTTTGAATAGTCAGCTCCATTTTGTCATGAGGCATGCTAGTTGAAACTGTCCCTCGTACACGATCTGCCCATGAGAAAGGAGCGGTTTTAGCGGGACTGCCGAAATTCAGGAATTTCACTGCCGCTGGACTTGGACTCCGTCTTAAGTTTGGACTCATACATTTCCCAGGAGACATTTGCTTTCGAACTTCCCAAGCTAAACACTGAGGTCTAAGATAATAGGATTACCATAAAAAATACTATAATTAAATGAGAAGGCTTTTATTTTTTGTGACACTACTAATTTTGCCATAACAAATGTGTTGTATGCGTTTAAAACCTCAAAATTTCACTTTTTTAGATTGAGGGAAATTACATTTTTGAAAATTATTTATTCCCTATACATTATTTGAGAACACATGTGGCAGATGGGAGAATATGAAGGATAGTATAAATGGTCAAAGAAACACAAGAACCATTTGAGCACAGAAAAAGTCTGTTTACGTCTATAGCTACACTGCTGCTTCAATCCCTGAGATAACAAATACAGTGGTGCAACACTACATAATTAAACATAATTAAACATAATTTAACATAATTTAACATAATTAAACATGAAATGGTAATTTTACTGGCATAATAACAAGAAATTCTTAAAATAATTATTTTTTGAATGCGTATTAAGTAATGGACAAGAAGCTGTAATGCAATTTCCCTCAGCCGTACCATTTTTTCATTAAACCACATTCTCCATAATCTCAGCTCCTAATTCACTGTGAACGAGTTATTTGAAAATTCAGTTTGGAAACAAACTTGTTGTAATAGACAAATTCTATATGTGAAGTTGTCCAAAAGGTTACAATGAGTGTCAATGCTCCTTTAAATACAAACATATTGAATATTTATAATTTTGGATTTCTCACCTCACTTGGGATGTTTCAAGTTTATTGAATAACTCCAAACGATGAATAAGTCCTTTAAAATCTTTCTTACAAACATCAAGCATCATGATGACTTCCTAAAAAATTACAAAATTACATACTCAATTCACTAGGGACGTTTGAAGCAGAGGTTGTCCAAATAAACTTTTCTAATTCCTCTAGTTTAAACCATATCCACTTAGAGATTTCAAGGAAAATGCAAACAAAATTTCCGAGAAAACCAAATTTTTAAATATAGCAAATGTGTTATTTCTATTTTCAGCGAAATGTTTATAGTTGAATTTTTTTCATTTTGAACGAAAAACATATTTTCAAAAACAAAAATTGGACTATCAAAAGGAAGCATCGGTTAAAAAAATTAATATAATATAAATTAATATAACATTTGTATTGTGCGAGAATCAAAATAATATTTATGGAAAGGATGACTACAAAATGTTTTCGCTATAAAATTTTAAAATTTTAAAATTGATAAAAAAAATTTTCAGCACCAACTGACAAAACTATATTTTTAGATTTTGTAGTGGTGAAAGATATAAGTGCAGGTGCATATCTACCTATCTATCCTGTCACGTTTCAAACCAAATAATTTTTCGGTATTCCTTTAAAATCAAATAAAGGGATTTAAAATCAAATTTTTAAAATCTTGTGTATGGATTGGATGGATTTTATGGATTTTATGTCCTCTTTTGCAGTATAGTCAAACAAGAACCCATTCTCCACTAATTTTTAACTTCTGGGTTTTTTCAACTCTTCCTCTTTATACTCAAACTCACAACATTGAAACAGTAGAAGAGTTTAAATTAGTGCTCTAGGACATGTTTACTTCTACTTGGTACCTCATAACAACAACAAACCCAATGAAGAGTAAGGAGTAAGTATTGGTAACTAATTTTGCATATCATTACCATTAGAAAGATCAGGCCTTTCTTAGCTTCCAATCATTCTTTCTGGTTATACACAAATTCGTTACCTACTTATTCAATAATACGTGAAATATATAATATTCCACGCTTTCCAAATCTTTTTAAAAAAACATATTTTTTTTTACCTTACACCACTTTTTAATAAGACAAAAAAGCAGTTGAAAATATATTTTCCCCAAAACTTCTAATAACTATCAGTGCAGATATATATATATATATATATATATATAAGTTTTAAAGTTAAAGCAACTGTAATTTCCATGGTGGTTTGCTGTCAGTTCATGGTCAGCCAGTTAAATTAGAGAAGGATCAATGGTAGCAATCATAACCTTTCTAGTAACTCGAGATAACCCTAAAATACACCAGTATAAGAAATCTTCTTACCTTACATTCAATAATACTTTCATCATTTTCGCATGTTGCATAAATCTCGTCCACTGCACGATGAAAGTTATCAAACAAGTATGACCAGTAACGAGCACGCAAGTTCTTTTGTGAAGACACAGAAGAGGCAGAGCTTGGCCTCTGTATAGCAATGGTACCTTGAGAACTTGTTTCAATAACTTTCCTAATTCTTTCTTGGTATTCCTCAGATTTTGTTTCCCTGCATTTAGTTTCGTTGTTCAAGAAATCATTTGTTGCTTCATTTTGCTCCAGATCGGGATTTTTTGATTGACTTGGAGTTTCCTGATTTTCCAAAGTTTTGGTCGACGAATTTCCAGTCTTTTTTTTTGTTTTAGTTCGTCCACGTTGTTTTGGTATTTCATGCTGAGTTTTGTTATGTCTTACAGATCTTTCTCCATTCTTTTGAGAATTTTTGGAACCTTAAAAAGATTATATTGTTGTGGGATTTCATTAATATCTATCTAACTTATTTACAATTCCTTTCATAGTGAATGATATCCATGTAAAAAGAAATAAAATAAAACTCAAAATTAGCAGTTAACGTCAATCGTAGACCAGTTGACAAATTGTGTCAGTGCGTACGTGACGTAGTTAAATACTTAAAATTTCCATGTTGGTGTACTTTAAAGTTTTTTTGCATGTACGTTCACAAACATGTTTTTGAGTATGTGAAATAATATTAAAGAGTTATCATGCACATGTTTTTTTACAAAAAGCGTGAGCTGCCACACCAACAAAACGTGTGGAACGATTTGAATTGCAAAATATTTTTGTCACAAAGACTTATTATTTACTTAATAGAGTGTAATTGAATTGTACATCTCAATAAAAAAAAAACTAGTATGTACGCAGTAAATTGCATTCGTGATTTCCACTACATACGTGATCATGTACGTAGTATTTATCTTCTTTTCTCTGCAGTAAACAAAAAGTGTAAAAGATTGAGAGAAACATCATGTTTAGCATGTACTCAAAATTTTATTCAGAAGTACATAAACATACAAAGATTGTAAAACAGGAGTACGTGAAAGTACAAGTCTTGAAACATGATTTGTCAACCCCTGATAGACCAAAGAATTTGATAAATTTGCATTATGTTTATGAAATCCTCAAACCATCCCAATAAGTCCAGTACAGGAGCCCCAAAAGAAATGCGTACTTCTAAAGAGTAACCATCTTTAGAAGTTCATGTTTTTTTGTTTATCTAACCCAAGATTTCAAAAAAGAAAAAGTTTCATGTAAAAATTCATTCCTTCACTGACGTGTAAAGTTTCTTTCTGGCTGTACTGTATACATGAGAACCACCATCAAGATTAAATGTGAAAAGGTTGATGTTAAGTCCCTAATTTTCAAAAGAGCATGGCTTAGTTAAAGTTCAGTCCCGAAACTTTTAACCTGTTTCCACAAAACTGTAAGAATTCCTGGTTTCAAAGAATGATTCATTCTGTTTCTGACTTGTTCTTTGCAGGTCAAGATCATCATTCAACTACAACAAAGCCGGCAGTATAATTTTAATTGTCTTATATTATATTCACCTGTCACTGATGGAACAGACCAAAATATTATATTCACCTGTCACTGATGGAACAGACCAAAATATTATATTCATCTGTCACTGATGGAACAGACCAAAATATTATATTCACCTGTCATTGATGGAACAGACCAAAATATTATATTCACCTGTCACTGACGGAACAGACCAAGCAACGAGATTCCGAGCAATCTTTCCTTCTTTTTCCACGATTTTCCGAACATTGTCTCTACTACCAGCTCGGTTGAAGTCAGGTCTATTCTAAAATAAGAATTATGTTGAAAATGAGAACAATTTTTCTGTTAAAAAGATTGTTATTGAGTTTAAGCATTTACCATCCTAAATACACCTAAATTTCTCATGTCACACAAATGGAAATTGTCTAACAGAGCCATTGAAAAATGTAATGTGAGAGACACAAAAACCTCGACCAGTGGCAAAAGTTAAAAACATAAAACACTGTTGACTGCATCAGTATTAATTATTAATTCAATATTTGAACATTATTTCCACTAAAGCAAGCACATATTTATCGTGCAAGGCCTTATTTTCATAACCTCCTATAATTCTATCATGTCTCCAAAAACCATGTAACATGTATGGAACAACCTTTTTAATATATAAAAAACGGTGCCATGTACCAGCGGTGGATCTAGGGTATGTCAAAAATTCTGTTTTCAGTCTGTATTACCAATGGGATTACTTGCAAGTTTTTCTTTTATGGTTTAATAGCTAACATTCTTCTCCACAAATTTCGACATACCCTCTAGATCTGCCTCATGTCCCGGCCATAATGGCAAATTTGAAACATCAAAGGAATTGCTTTTTTCCTGTTGTTTAAAGGGGCCATTCTCCTAATGCAACATGGACTCAAATGAAAGATTTAAGTTCACAAACAAACAATTTAAAAGTCTTTTTTCCAAATTTTAACAGTAACTTGGAAAAAATGCAAATAAAGTTCTCCTCCACACAATCAAATTTCTAATAACCAAAAATTGTCTTGTGGCGTACTAGATTTGCAGTTCTTTGGCACAAAAACGTTCTCAAGTTTCTCAAGCTTTTTTTACTTTTCTCCTTGTTAGTATTTCCAATGATTTAAAACTTTCCCTCTGTAAATAAGTGGCTTTTATTTTTTTAAACAGAGTTTCGAACGGTTGGTTCCTATATTTTTTTCGTTACATGAAGAAATTTAAACAGCGTTTTTGGATTAGCAAATAATAAACATTTCAGCGAGCGAATGCCAAATTCATTGCGAGCAAGAATGACCTGGTTTTATTATCCACTTTTTAGGATCTTTTAATGCTATTGCTACACCAGAAGTGCCAGTAGCAACCATCACGGAAAAGTATGTTCAAATTCACGAAGAATATTGACCAGAATGCAGGTGGGGTTAAAACGTATTGCACAACACTTATTCACCCCCGGTTTCTTAACATTAGAAAACCAGCAGACTTAAACATAGATTAGACCATGTCCACACGTTGCAGATAGAATTCATACCAGATTGGCTTCATTTCGGAACCTTTTAGTTTACACGGTCTTTATTGGCATTTTTTTAAAAACATTCCACTGTCAAACTCTCACAGAAAACATCTAACACCAGCCCTTTTTATGCCAAGTTATGAAAATTAACGCCGTTGACCAGGAGTAAAAAGGGCCTGGCATTTCTTTGTAAGCAGAGTCTGTCTAGTAAGTTTGCAAGAGAGCTTTACAACCGTGTCGTAAAAATAAAATAAAACGTTACAACTAGAGTACATTATGGGTGGGGTTGGGTTGAAAAATACTATCGACTTGTGAATCTTATTTTAACAAATCCGCCCTTTTATCAGCTATGTCACGTGATAATTACCCATAGTTATATATACAAAATACTTCATATTCTGTAAATAAATTCCTATATCGGATACACTGGTTCCTGTGTATGGATGGATCCTATCCAATATGAAAATCGTTCCAGAAAGATCTATTCGCAACGTTGTGGCAGAGAAAGTGCTTCTTTTATCAAAAAATTAAGTTAAATCCCGATTTGGATCTCGAAGTTATATCTACAGGGAATGAATGTGAAGCAAAACATAAGAAAAATGACTTGGGAAAAATGTAAAAACTGTTTCGTACATAATGTCCACGTTAGAAGAATGTTTGTGTAATTCTAATTTTAAGCAGTTGCACAAGTTCAATCCAGACTTCTTTTGTTTTCAACATTTTTATAGAATAGGAAAAGAAGACCTGGGAACAAGGTTGAACAAGGTTCTTGGAAATGTTCCTGTGATGATCATTTGTGAAACACATTCTCACTCCCTTTATTGCCACCTCGAAGTGGTTTTCTCCAAGCATTTGCCAGCGCAGGATGTTGAGGGAATCGGAAAAAAGATTTCCTTTACATTTTCTGCTTGTGTTTTTACCGCACAATTATTGAAGTTAATAAAAATCCAACACGTCACTTATTATTTTGAAATAATTAAATCTCGCTACAGCTATTGATTATCCTCTAGGTGGTTCCAGTCATTAAATGTTGGGATGAAACACCGGAACACAGAATACATCTTTCCCAAATTCATGTTTATATGTTGCATTATGACATTACGCACCTCGTTTCTGTTTGGAAAATTAACGAAAATTGTCCCACTGCGATTCGCTAATGAGCAAAATATACACCTTTTAGGGGATAAAAAAAAGTTGGGGAAAAAATGAGTTGGGAAAGATAAAGTAGGGGGAAAATTAAGTGACTTTTCCAAAATGAGTCACTTTATCCCAAACAATTTTTTTGTTTTATGAAAAAAAAGTCGGGTTTAAAAATGGTCAAGGAAAAATTTAGTCACTTGGTCATTAAAACTCGACTTTTTTCCCCTGATAAGGTAACTACACAATTACCGTGAAACAATGAAACACATCAAAAGGAGTTCCGTATGTACAACTGAGTCATGGTCTCACTGGTTTTAAGAAGATTCCAATAAAAAATATGAATTTCAGAACGAAGAAATTGATATAGATGCACAAACAAATAAAAGATCACAAGGAAATTACTGTTTTACTGCAGAACAGAACCTTTAAGATGCATCATCAAGATATATAATTATAGTTGTACCAAAAAAATTTAGGGTGACAAATCATGTATGCCTTGAATGATGGTAAATGGGGTTGTAAAATTTCAATTATATATCTACTGTAAATTGCATTATGGATGGGACATGACTACTTCTGTCAAGATTCCTAAGGCATGTTGAAACCAAAAACAATTATTTATAAGCAAAAAGAACACAAAACCCCTAACAGACATAGCATAACAAAAACCGCCTGTAGACCGATTAACTGTGAAAAATTTAAAAAAAAATTATTGAGATAATGTAAAAGATTATAAACAGTAAAATAAACACCAGCATCCAATGTAACAAATCCGCAAAGCATTTATATAAATGTAAATGGGGACAACCGTCCACCAAAAGGTAATACAACATCAAAGTAGTTACGACCTTCCCATCCATAACCCAGTAAATGCCAATTGTCAGGATGAACTGGGCAAAGTCTAAAGGCATGTTTAATAATTTTGCCATAAAGCAATGGTGTCCCAGCTCAATCAAATTTGCAGTATCATCAAATGATGAATATGAAACAGAGTAACTTTCCTTAAAAATACTATCATTGACAGAGAAACTTTTAGGAGACAAACACAATTAACCTGAGCCTGATGTTTTAGCTCCAATTATTTATAAGCAAAAAGGTAAAGGGCCATAGCACCTTTAACAAAACATCAGTATACTTTTGTTAAACATTATAACACTATTAAAATAACAGAGCATCATGGACGGGACAAATTTTTATGACACCATCAATCAGGTACCATAAACAGCACATAAAACATTTTATTTAATTGCTAAATAGTTAACTACACTATCCCATGCAAAATCAGAAAAAAAATTATATAAAATACCCTTGGTAATAATTTCAGACTAAAATACCATTTTGGTGCAATCCACCTATATCAGAAAGTACACCTCAAATTTGCCTTGCACGTGAATCACTCTTTTGTAATTTTTAAGATAAATTTGTTCCCTTATCAAAGTTTCACTGGACCTGTTATCCCAACCTGGAAACTTCAAGAATTGGAATTGAAACGCACACCTTTAAAAGATAGGCTGACACGAGCAAATAAAGCACAGACTAGAAATATCAATTAAAAAAATCACGCAAACTAGGGTACAAACTACCGGCTTGCATTTTACAAAGTGTTTTTAAGGCTTTTGAGGCTTTATTCTAACAAAACAAGGAAAATGCAAAGTTATAAAATCAGCAAAAAAGATAGCTAGCTCTAGGTAGCTAACACAACACTGTTTTATGTGAAAGTTGACATGCCCGTTGTTATTCAGCTGTTCAAATCTCCTTTTAGTTCGTAAATTTTTACAAAGCTATTATTGTCTTTCCTAGCTGTTTTTTCGTAGCTGCACTGCACAAACACAAATAGAGAAAATAATAATTATGTTTCTCCCTTCTTCTATTGTTTTGCATCAATTTTCATCATCATGGTGTGGTGATACTGAGCTCAGTAGTCCCTCTCTCATAAAATATTGTTGGCACTAAATACTTACAGAATTCGTTCCACTTCTGAACTTTTCAATATAAGTTGTGTTACTGCTGTTTGCATTTGAATATGAAGGAGATGGAAGCTGCCCCGACGAGTTAGTGCGTCTCATAATTTTCTCCTTTTTTTTTCCTTTCTTCTTCTCTTCCTATCCTAGCGTCATTCAAACATAACCTATCAACTAAAGAATATCGACCATAAGTTCAATAAAATTTAAATCAATACGTTTTGACGGGTGTATAGTAAAATTACATGGTTACAAAATAATGAAAGCTTTGCTTCATTTTGTTAAATTTCTACAAACAGCATTGAATGCTGTTCCACCAGCCAGCCTAATTAATACTGCAAACTGCAAACCTATGCATTTTCCCTGCGGAGATCACGGAACCGAGACTTGCGGTAAGGAGCAACCTGATGGATGAGTCGCAAATTACAAAAATGAGTACCCTCAAGTGTGACTTAACAGGTTCTGTCAAAATATGATCTGAAAGAATGTTTTAGGCATTCATGAATAATTAATGAGCTCAAAACTATGGAATTTGCACCAAAAAGACGTGATTCCCCTGGAACGTTTCTGGAAGGGAAGCGTTATTTGAAGGGCGTTGCTTTGGAAGTAAATGAAGAATAAGAGGCCGATGCGTGGGATGAGCGACGACAATTTTGCACAAAAATTCAATTGAAGTAGTTTATGACCGTAAAATGTCGGATTTCCTGAAATTGGTCAATTTTCGACAGATTAGACGTTCCACTACGCAGCTGGATAATGGAGAGAAAAAAATCTCTCGCTCATCCCGCGGAGACGCGCGCGATTAACGCGTATAGATAGAAGGCCAAGTCGTATTTATGCTTATTTGATTTTGGAACGCTTGTGGTGAACAGAAAGCTAGCGAGACATAAAAATCATGTGGAAAAATATCGCCAAACGGCGTGGTTTCTTTGAAACATAAAATATCACCTCTCACTTTTTTGACATTTTTAGAAGGGTGTTCCCCCTTAAGGCGGGTTTACAGTTCTTGCGACTGGATCGCTAAAATTTTGTTAATTCAGCAAAAATTGCCACTTTCTGTTGGTTGAAAACAAAAATTCGTTGCGACTGGACGAAAATTTCGACGAAAATTTCTTTCGTAATAAATTCTTCCTACGCGGTATGCATCAGTCATCAAAGATTTAGATCTGTGGATGCGTGCGTCACTTGTATGTGTATATGTAACAAATTTGAAGCAGGCATAAGACAAATAACTCATGTTCCACTTTTCTACTTTTTCCAGAAAATGAAAGCTTTTAACTTAATCATCTTTTTTTTAACAAATTGCTGAGTTCCCAGTTTCGGCGGTTCCTTATTTTACGCACAAAGATAACAATTTAAACAGGTAAATTTTCTTGCTATAACTTTTCACAGCTGTTTAATTTCCTCGAAAACGTGACTGATTATTGCTTGTTGTTATTATTAAAGTATTGCTCTTTTATTCGTAGATCATACAGATATGCATAATACCTGCAATTTTATTGGTTTATACACAACAGGTTGGGAAAGGAGTTAGGTGAGTCATTCCATCATGTGTGGTGTCTCGCATTCGACGGGAATATCCAAGTGCTGATGACTTGTATAATGGCTTTTCTGAGGCAGATTGAGATGACCAGTCGGAAATGGACTTTGCCTGGGTTTTTGGAATACCAGATTAAGAATAAAAATAAAATCAACAACTTCGTTTTCAGTTCTCTATAATTTTATTCTTCTATGTTTTAGCGTGTTTTCAATTATTTCCTCTCTTAAAGGCCTTGCGTCTGGCCCTGGCGCTATGAAGAGAGGACGTTGACGTTTTCTTCTGGATCTTATCGATACTCGACGCTTTAGAGAAGCGCGTTTCGCGACCTTTAGCATGATATGACTCAAGTAGTCGTATCGCTTCTCCTCTTTCAATGCCTTGGCGACGAATCTTTTGTTAGGTTTTGAATATGCCTAACAACGCCACTGTAAATATTGGCGTTGCATTGCCTTCTTTGTCAGTGGTACATCTCTAAACATATAATGGTATAATGAAATATGGCAGTTAGAAACTCCCACGAAAGCATAATTTATCAGGATAAATTACCTGTTTCTGTCGACGTTGTCGTTATGATCTAATGCAGCAAGTTGCGTACCAGCAATCATTTTTTCCATTGTGAAAAAATGCTCTTTGGTAAATATCGTATTTTTACAGCATGAAAAACTTCTAAAACTGTTGTATGAACTTGCTCGTTCAATTTCTCCAAATCTTGGCACAACATCTTTTGCGATATGATTTTAATCTAAAACAAAGGTCGAAAAATACTTGGCGCTTATCTGCTTTTTTAATGTCATTTGCCACACTGTAATAAATCATTTGAAAAAAGGGAACCTACAAGTTTTGCGTGTACCGGTTAACCCATTACTAGCCATTCTTTTCTTCTCGTTTCGTCTGATGATAGCGGTGCATGGTCATATTTCTTATAGTATTTATTTTGTACAAAATTATGTCTATTTACAGAATGATTAATTATGGAAGTAAACCGTTCGCGAAGTTCTTTCCCATTTCCATTCCACGTCGTTATCGACCAATATAAATGATTGATTGCGGCCCATCGAGCAAGCCCATCGAGCAAGTACACTCAGGTCTAGAATAGAATATTATACAGAAATATATGAATTGCTAAGCGAATGTTAAAATTGGACTCGTACTTTCGTTCATTTGCAATCTCATTTGACAAAAATTTCAATTAAGAATGTGACATTTGATATCGCGGTTAAGTCGAATTATGATAATCTGTACGTTAAAACTTTTCGAATTAGCCATTCTAAAGGTGGGGTAGCGTTTGATATTAACGGAGGAGCATCTAAATTTTATAATGTTTTTTTAAACAGTTTTGATGGTGTTCGAGCAAGAAATTCCAACATAACACTAGAAAATTCAATTTTCAACGTGTCCAAAACGGCTGTTTATTACAGAAATAATAAAGACTCCGGCTTAAGCTTCAATATGAGAGATATTCAAATCAATTCTTCTAGCACATTGAAACCTGCAATGGAAATCAGTGGAGAAATAATCACTTATGTCAACATAGAACGAGTCGATGTCATTTTGGCTGAAGCAAAATTAATATAGGAAAGCAACCTATTCACAATGTTATCAGCTACATTAATTCAACTTTATCCTGTCCACAAAACAGTTCTCCATATTATGTTATTGAGACAAATAACGTTTTTAGTTTTCAATATTACTGCAGGACATGTAAAAAGGAAACATATACAGCAACTAAACATGTGGCAAATTTTTCTTTATATACGTCACAAAAACAGACACAATACAAATCGCCCTGAGAAGACTCGACATCAATGAAAGTGTCGATGGCAGTGAAAACCACATACAGCCGAAAATCTCATATAACCGGAAACCTACAACCAGCGGAAACGACATACATGTGCTACCTAACGAAATAACGTTGCTTAATAAGGACGACGAAGATAAGTGCCGCTGGTCTGGAATTTTCAATATTACTATTGGATTCTATCAATTAAAACAATTAATAACAATCCAATTGAGATCTGAGTATTCCTGCTCAAAGTTTGATAAAGTATAAACAGATAAATTTAATTTCGACATGATAAAACTTCCTTTCTCTTTATGTCCATCACTAAACTTGGACGATCAAAATAAAACTGTTATCAGAGACTTTCTTTTTTCCTGTGTTAGCATTGGCTGTATTACGTGTAGTATCCGTGTATGTGAAGTCTTCAAATGAAAGCAAAACTGTTGAGATTTCCATTAGTCAACAAGATCCTGAAAATATTGAAGGAAGCGGTAGTGCATTATTCTCGAAGCAGAACAATTTACACAATGTCAGAGTGTCGCAGATATCCAATATGAATCAGATATATACGCATCCAAAAATCAACCTGATGAGATATCGTTCATGGGTCGCTGTTACGTTTGTTTTTTACGATTGCTTACCATCAGATACAAAACCATGACAACGTTCCTGCTTGTAATGCTTCACTGTGTATCAGTTGGAAATGTTGATGTGTTATATATCTATGCCGAGGTAACATGCTGGAACATGTGGCAGTATGCAGCCGCTGTGTTGTTCTTTTTTGGATCGTTCCCTTTCCAGTAACGCTCTTCTTATCTTTAAAATTGCTAAGAAACAACATTATCACTGTTGAACGGTTTATTATTTTCACGATTTTTCCTGCACTTGTCCCCGTTTATTATATCACACAATGGAGAAGAAGATTCGGTTATGTCAACACAAAAAAAAACAAATTGAAGTCAGCTATCCTTGAACTTTTTTATCAGCCCTACCGTAGAGATGATCGTGGAAACATTATTTGTTGGCATTCGTGGATTTTGTTCCAAAGATTTATCATCGCATGCTTGATTGTCTTCTATATCGACCCAATTCTTCGACTTGCTTTAGTTTTTCCAATGATGGCTTTCTTTTCGTCGATTCAACTGAAAATCAAACCTTCCAAGGATCACTTGCTGAACAACTTGGAAGCTGTATCCATGTTGATCTTAACGTTTTTATGTGGTGTAAATCTATTTCGTTCCTTTTTATATGTTCACAGGCTAAGTAATGTCGATTCCATTGCGCTAGTTCTCAAGATCTACGGTACAATGGACGCATTACTAAGTCATTTGTTATATCTGATTATACATTTTTTATGGGTAAGTGTTTGCAAAAAGCTGTCGATGTTTCTTTCTAGACGTCATTGCAAGAAAGCAATTTAAGCTTTTATTTCGCAAAATGGTGAAACTGGATTTTTCAAATATCGAAAACTTCCTTGATAGTTTTGAAAACTTTTTATGTTCTCGAAGATTGAGTAGTAGAATTAGTAAAGTCCTTTTTTTATTATACAGGAAATCTGTTTAAATTCACATTCTTTATTTTGATAGTTTATTCATATTAAATTTCTGTTTTGTTTTATTTTATTTACATTCCTTTAGTAATTAACAGTAAAATACGTAGTTATGATTGTATGAAATATAAAAATTGAAATGTCATCAATATTGTTGCAAACTAAGTCTTTGTCAATGCGTTTCTGACAGGCTTGACTTTAAATTTAACAAGATGTTCGATGTTTTGCAATACACGTTGTTTTCATTATAAGCATCAGTAAATTTTGACTGAGCCTCGATGATGCTTAAGTGATGGTTCCGCCAAACATTTTTTTAATTTTGCAATTTCAACATTTTTTATTATATTTGATTTTTTTATAATTGAATGTTTTTGTAAGGATTTGGTATTTTCGTTATTTTCTTTTGTGCTCCTCAATTTTTCAAAAATTAAAGCATTTTTGAGCGTCAGTGATGCTTGTTGTTCAGCCTCAACCTCGATGTGATGCCTAAAATATCCTCTATATATAAAATATAGTCTAGTGATGCTTATAAAGGTGATTCTGATAATGGTGCGAATCATGGATAATAAAATAAATATATTATGAGTTATTATCCTCCAGTTTTTGGAAAGAAAGGAAACAAGTCACGTGACCGCAATTCTCAATTAAAAAGGTAACAATTCTCCATTTAGAGTTGACTTTGAGGGACTTTGCGCATGCTCTGTAGCTCAAACATCTTTATTGAAGACAAGAGAACATGCGCAAATCTCGCCAAAGTCATGTGCGCGCGGTCGATTTGGCCTATTAGAGAATGGGATTTGAGACTTTTGTTGGAAAAAAAGCAATAATATTTTTTTTGTTCCATTCTCGTTTGTTGGATATATACACTACAATTTATAGAAATAAAGTTCATTCATTGGCCAAATTTCGATAAGCACAAAGTATTTCATCACCAATAGATACACCCAGCAGCTTCAACAATTTCTCAGTGATCGTTTACTTTCTTCATGCTACTACATCTATATTTAGCAAGAGTGCTTCCACTCTAAACTAGCTTGGGAGTTACCATAAATATTCCTAGCACTGCATTGGAGGAATGGTCATATGCTCGGGCTTTGTGCTTAGAAGAGGGCGTGCAACTTACATTCATGGAGTAAAACATCAGCACCATAATCTTTGTAGTATTATTAAGAACATTAATTAATAAAACTTTTGTGAATGATGGAAACGCAGGAAGGAAAATAATTTTAGGTGAAAAATTGCCTCACTAAGAAAGTAGTGTCAACAAACTTCACGTTATCTGTCAAGATGTTACTTTTGCAAAAGCTTTTAAAAGTTGTTATTGACCATACAGTCAGTGCAATCAATAAAGGACCCTCTGATGGTAATCTGACAATCCTCTTTGATTTTCGAGTCGTCTCAAGCTCATCAAGCTTTATTACGTTTTTATTTTTTGAATACGATAATTATTCTTCAATCAAGAATGGATTCATTATATATCATTTGCATTCTTGGGGAACACCCAAGGGCTATTTATGATGTGGAAAGTTTCTTGAACTACAGTTGAACCTCAGTTATCCGAACTCTCACTGGACCGAGCTAATTAGTTCGAATAACAGGATTTTCAAATAAGTCGGTTAAACTATGACAGTTATTTAAGCGAAGTTGAAGGGACCGAGTTCGAATAACCAGGGAATTCGGATAACTCGGTGTGGATAACTGATGTTCAACTGTATATTTTAAAAAACATCTTCTGCAATAAAATAACTGTCAAATTGCTGTCATAATCACTCCCACCCTTATAATTCTGATTCAGTAAAAATTATCGTGACGAAAAAAACAAATTATCTCCCGTAAAACAGAACAGTGAACACGTAAAAAAAAAAAAAAAAAAATGTAAAAAAGTATTAAAATTAATAGATTAAAATTGACAACTTGATAGCGCTTTACATTCACGGTCAAAGCTCTAAAGTTTGAAGAAAGAAGAGATTTCTCCAACAAAGGAAAGAGATATACCCTACTAAAGAGCGATTGTTTACAAACGGTTAATTCCACCTGTACCTGAAGAGATTACGAAATAAAGATAGCTGACTCAGTAATAATAATATACAACTGGACACTGCAAGAAATGTGAAAACGCACGCATGCGTAAAACATAGACCTACAAGAAGGACAAATACCTTCAGATTTTAAATAAAAACAAAAATACTAAATTGATTAAACGAGGCAAATGCCTGCTCTTTTTCTCTTTTTTTTTTTTTCTACTTAAGTAACTTCACTTTCCGTAATAGATCTGTTGCTGCAATCACGGCGTGTGCATCGGCCTTTATTTTCCGTTTTGCGTTGAATTCCTTCAACTTGGTTTGTGTCTGCTCCATGTGCGTGATGTTGGCACCTTTCCCATATGGGGAATACCTTATCGGGGAAAACTTCGTCGGGGAAAAGTGACGAAATTTTGGCCAAGTGACGAATATTTTTCCCCGACGAAAATTTTCCCCGACGAAATTTTTCCCCGACGAATAATTTTCCCCGACGAAAAACCCTATTTTGAAATTAAACTTTTTGAAGAAAAAACAAGCTGACAATGATATTTTTCAATGGAAAGTCACAAAAATAGATTAAAGGGTTTTTCAGAGGGATTTGAAAGTTATTAAAAGACACCATAAGCGTTCTTAAGTAAAGCAAGTTTTGTTTTAAGTTTCGTGACGCAAAAATATAATATTTACAATCTTTTTTCGTCAAAAGGATTTTCGCATCGTGTGTACACTGCTTTTGCCGATTCGACTGCCTCTAGTATCCCCGCTTTTTCAAAACCTTTGATGATTGAGGACTTTTCTTGCTTCAAAAAGTCGTACATTTCGACAATCCACTTTGCATGCAGCGGCTTAAGGTCACTTAGCTTCAAGCTAACTTTGACGTCAGCTGGAGCTTTACCAATCCTCAGCTGTTGGCTTACTTTTTCGGCATACCATTCGTTGAACTTGTTAGAGATAAACTTTTTTGCCTTTTGATTGACAGTCAGGTCAAGCGGCTGGAATTTGTTGGTAAGGTTATGAGGCACAATAATCAATTGACAGTTGTTTTTTGCACATAATTCTTTTATGGCATCATTGTCCTGCCCCTTAAACGTATCCATGATAACCAGAGAATACTGCTCTGAAGGGTATTGAAGCTCCTCCTTCTTTTGACTCAAATACGGGAAGATGATACGTTCAAAAAGATCGATGCACTTTTCATAATTTGACCAGTGATTCTTGGTAAAGGTCACGTCGAATTCTTTGGGAAAAACATATTTTGGCAAACACCTTTTGGTTTTTCCTTGATAGATTACTTGAATTGGCAAGAAGGCTCCTGTAGCTGAAACCGTGAATGTTGCGGTTATTTGGCGTTTATCGTCAACACCTTTTATGGGTACAGTTTTCGAGCCTTTTAAACAGAAACTGTACTTGCCTGGAGACACATAGGATAATGGTGTTTGATCCAAGTTCAATACGAGATCTAGTGGGATGTCATGCTCAAGTACGACCTTGGAGATTCCACGCTGATAGGAGAATTTTTCCTCGTACAAAAATTTCTCAGAGGGCTCTACTTTCCCGGTTGTTCCTTTTCGCTTGACCCACTCCATTGATTGCAACAAGTATCGTGCCCAGTCTTCGGTGAGTTCGAGTGATCCACCGTGCTCCTTCAATAGGCTTGGTTCGTTTGCTTTGACAACACCTGAGAAAGGAAAGAAGTTGCTGTGTTATGCTAATGAAAGAAAAATTCATTTAATCTAGGGTTAACAAAACACACCATTAATCGTGAACGAAAAGACAAATTCGGAGTTTATTAATGAGGTTTTTAGAAAACCGCTCTCACTCACCTCTTGCTATTGCGATTACCATTCGTCGAGAGATGACAGTCCCGGCACTTCGTGTACCAATGATGATATCTTTGGCTTTTTTTATCAAATGGTCACTCAGTAGGTTCGGTCTACCTGTACGTTTTGAAAGGGAACTCTCTTTCTTAGTTTTGCATTTACCCTTCCAAGAGTTGATTGATGTGCGTTTCAAATCGTACTTAGGGTAGATTTTCGTGAATCTTTTGAGGGCAGCCTGTGTTCCATTTAAAGCGGCAAATCTACCAATCTCCAACTTCACCTTCTCAGGAACAGTTTGATATTTCTTTCGCTTTGATACTTGCTTTTTGACTTCTTCTCTTGCCATATCAACATCAGCTTTAGTTGCTTCGTTTGTCTCAGCAACAATAATTTGTTTGAGACCAGTTTTATTATTTTTTCCACTGGCCTTTTTTTCAGCAGTATTAAAATAAGAACGAAGGTCGTTTTTTGTTGCCATCTTACCAGTAACGTATCCTTTTTCTTCTACCACTTTTGTAAACATTCGATTTTTAACTCAAGCATTCGAATGAAGACGTTCGAATCCTTTTAAATAGACGTTCGAATATTATAAATTAAGACATTCTAATGAGAATCAAAGTATTTTGATTCTTTGTAGAGATTTCTTTTTGTCCTAAGCACAGTCTGTCGAAACAAAATGGATTACTCTTTTCAATGTGTTATTGCATCTCGTGGCTATCACGTCTACAAAGAAACCAGCTGGTCTGATGCGACTATCGGAGAGGATGTTAAAGTCGAGTTGGAGACCAACAAAAGATCCATTGAAACAGATCCTTACTCTTGCGCTATTAAAGCAAAACACAAATATTTCTTTGGTTGGAAAACAGTTGGTCATATTCCACGAGAAATCTCGCGCTACGTGTATTTCTTCATCAAAGAAGAAGGAGGAAAAGTAATTGGGACATTGAAATCTTTAGCGTATAAGCCATCACCAATCCCTTCTGGTGGGCTTGAGGTGCCACTAACCCTAACATTTCTGTGCCCTAAAAAAGTCATATTGGATGAAATGAAAGAATTTGTCGAAAATTTCTATTCGTTTACATATACGGGGATTGTTGCCGGTGAAGACGAAGATACAGATGATGAAAACGTGCATTTTGAGGTGGTAAGCCTTGAACCAAAGTGCCCTCAAGAATCCATAGCAAACAAGGATGAACAAGAAACCAGCGAAGACGAGGCCGAAGAAAAAATAGAGTTTAATGAAAATTTGGAATTAGATGTTAAAGAATGAAATATAGATGCAAAAAAAAATTCTTGTTTGAAAAATACCCCAGGGAAAATTTTCGTCGGGGAAAAGTGACGAAAATTTTAGCAAGTGACGAATATTTTTCCCCGACGAAAATTTTCCCCGACGAAAATTTTCCCCGACGAAGTTTTCCCCGATAAGGTATTTCGAAAAAATCGTTTAATATTCAAGGAATAATCAAGATGGAAAGACTTTTCAACACTCAAGACCGAAATCATCTATACAAATACTTCCCGAACTTCTGTTTAACACCGTTTTTACGATCTAGTCAACATCTTACCTCGTTTTCAGTATTATTTCAAAACTAAAGAACAAAAACCCAGTGAAACACCAGTGTACAAGGGAATGGGAAGCTGCGTACCCGATGCTCTTTTTCTCGAATTTCTGTTCAACCGCTGTGTAAGGGCTGAGTCAACAAGGTTCTCTACGGTCATAATACGGTGTGTTTTAACAGAAATTCGGGAACGTTCTTTTTGTGTTAACAGTTTTAGCTAAAATTCCAGGTCCGAGCAAACAAAACAAAAATGTGGCACAAAATTAACACACGCAGCAAAACGGCATTCCATTCATTCCATTCATTGTCTGCTACTAACTAAGCACAGTGTATCAAAAAACCGAAAATAATGATTACGAACATCTTAAACAGCATTTCCTGTTTTCGATTAATTGAACCGATTTTGATTTTTTACGACAAGACAAAATAGTGTAAACAGAGAATTCGATCGATATTTCTTTGTACTATTCGACTTGTTAGGGAAACCAAATATCGCTTCATTTTCTGCTTCTAACTATCGCATTTCAAGTTCAAATCCTAATTGGGTAGTCAGTAAAAAGAATCTGAAAATTTCGGTTATTAATATGCAGCCTCGTTTTCATTTTTGTTTTTTTGTTTTTTTTCTGTGTTTGCTATAAAAACAATGAATCTTATAAGAATAAAGATCAGATGTTGTCTTGCAGAAACTTTATATTTTTTTAGCTCTCACATATTTGCAGCAAGATGGGTTCGGTGTTATCGTGCAGTCAAAAAAAGGTATGATTTTCAATTATTCGGTCTACACGTTCCGTGTTAATATCTCTGTGTTGCTATTTCCTTTCTTTGCCAAAAAAAATTATGAAAAGTTTTATTGGTTGGTGGTAAGTTCAAACGTAGGCTATTGTTATAGGGAAAGAATTACCAGACCTTACGTATATTAACACAAGCCAATAAACAAATGGCGCCACTTAATGCTGAAATTATTAGTGGCAAGTTTCATTCCCCAGATCAACATCTTGTGAATGTCGGTATAGATCAACATCTTTGCATGTGAATTTCACCCTCTCCACACGAGTGACGCGTTCCTTTTAAGTGATGCTTAGTTGATAAACCAAGAAAACAGAAATATATTCCCTCAAAAATTTCCAATAAGGTGGCCATTGATATTGGGATATACTGGAATATTGCTTTTTTGGCCACACGTACTGGGAAATACTGGAAATCCTGAAGTTTGTCCTAAACTTTCCCCTGCATGTTTTAGAATAGTGTTTCTTAAGTGCATTTCTAAAATAAAAATATCTTGAAATGTTTGTATTCGTATTCAGTATTTGTATTTGTATACAGAACTATCAACTGGCGTTGAACTAACTTTTGGTTTTTTTAAAAATGTTCCTCGGGTAATTCTATGAAGTGTAGGTGAATTCCCTGAAAACATTTTGTTGAAAGTATTTATTTAGAACATAATATATTGTCACAACAATACAAGATAAACATACATTTTCTATTTTTAGGAAATCAGGGATTTGTACAATAAAATCCAAGAACATGAAAAAGTATGAATCCAAATTATAATCCAACCTCGTACCCAGGGTTTCTTGCCTTTTTGATATTCTTCGCTGCCATCCGAATATCAAAAAGGCAAGAAACCCTGGGTACAAGGTTGACTGCTCCTCATATTCACAAAAATACCTTCCCTTGATCTCATCAAAACTTCAGGTCGTCTTTTTTAAGATTTCGTCATTCACTTTTTAACCCTTCGAGGAAGAGGCTTGGAATTCAAGGAAGCGCAAAATAAATAGTGATATAAAAGTTTGTTTACAATATGTGTGTTTGTTTGTTTACAATATGTGTGCTTGTTTGTTTAGAATATGTGTGCTTGTTTGTTTAGGAAATAAGGAAGCTTCAAGAAGTAATCGAGGTATGGAAAAAAGAAATTTTTGTCCATAAAAGTTGAAATATTTCGACATTTCCCAGAGAGGGGCATCAGAAACATGCCAGGTCACCTTTTGCCTGAATGTTTAAGCTGCGTTAAGGCCAATTTCAACTTTATGCCCAGGCTACTTTTTTTGGCTTTTTCGCCGTATCAGAGAAGAAGGCCTGGAAACAAACTTACAAACATGGTCAGAAACCCTCTACCGTGTCACTCCTTCTTGCCAAGAGAGAAAAAAATGACAGAGAGGCTTCGTTTTTACGGATCGGTTATAATTGGATATTTCGACTGAAATGTCAGCAAAAAGCCTGATGACGAAATTTTCCAAATTCTCTATAAACATCACTTCTGTTGAAATTAACCGAATAACAGTTCCTATCTCCATTATATGAAGTTTATAACCTGCTTGTACTCTTGTTTCAGAGAAATAACCAAGCCAATAACCAGGTACGTCCTTGGATTTGTCTCTACCCATTACAAATTCGTTTTGAATATTGCGGAGTTTCAATTTGGGTGCACAAGATAGTATGCTCACACTTACCTGGGAATTACGTAGACAAAATGTCATACCTTTATCGGGGGAAGAGCATTGGGGCAAAAATTAAGTCGGGAAAGATTCTAGTCACTTTTCCCCGTTTTTTTACCGATAAAGTATAGACTTTGCGAATCAAAAAATAACGTGCTTATTACGACGCTAACGTTTGTTATTTATATTTGGAAAGTTTTTGCTACCAAGTTAATCTTGTGTCAGAATACAAAGATTTTTATAAATGAAAAAAACCATTTACTTTTAGAACTGCGAGAGATTATTGGAAAAGTTGGGTAAGATTCAATTTCCAAATTCTTTTGCCTTCATTCTATGGATACCATGTACCTGATGACAAAGCTACATAGAGCAGTATTTTCGACCATGTAAGAATGAATTGATTCCTTTGTCGTTGTATAATACAAATCGAAATCGGTATTTACAGGACTATTAAAAGATGCTGTAAGAAAAGTGCTAACTAACAAATTGTTTGTTTGCGTTACATGCCAATTATAGTTAACACTCAAACCACTAGACACCATTTCGATGTGCACTGTTGGACCAGCCTCCTCCTATCGATCTGAAGGCGATCCTTATCTGCATACAGAAAGGAAGCTTGTTGAAGGCGTAAAAGAAGGCCAGTGTCTGCCAGACATTATTCAGCATGAGAGTGGATCCCACCCACCACTGATGATATCTGTTCAAAGTTCACATGAGTTGATGAGTGAAGAGGTAAATGCACCAACTTTGAGGAATGAAGAGGTAAATGCACCAACATGGAAAAATGAAGAGTTAAATGGACCAACATTGATGAGTGAAGAGGTTAATACATCAACGTTGAGGTCTGAAGAGGTGAGTGCACCAACATTGAGGACTGAAGAGGTAAATGAACCAACATTGACATGTGAGGAGGCAAATGCAGCAACATGGATGGAGAAAAACGCATTCAAGGCGGTCGGAGTCTATTTCAACGGATTTGTCCAGGTATACCATACAGTCACGTGCATATAGTTATGAGATGCATCATTTTAATAAATTGATTGGTTTCTAGAATTACTACATGTTGTAGCTACCATTACATCATCCTAAAGATAAATGTTGGAGCAATGATTGATAAAGAGCTTGGTTTTCTTTCATCGAAGTTGTTACTTCGTTATCAGCCATTCTAAAAAAGCTGGATTTTTTTCGACCAGTGTGCCTAAAATTTTTCTGAATTGCAGTTCTCTATTTTACTAGTCTCTTGGTCCTCAATATGGCGGCGAGAGCTATCCTATGATTAATAACGATTCACAGCCGAAAGGAAAACCAGGTATGACCTAGCCCTGTATGAGGACTCTATAGCTACACAGTCTAACTCGTTTCCTTAGAAACACTCAGTGCTTTTGTCCACGTGATATTTGATTGTCAGGTGGATTTTGGGAATTTCCTAAGGAAACCAACTTCCACTTCATATGGAATTCATCAGGTTAACGGTGCCGATAATTCAAGAAAAAATGACGTCGCAAGACGTACAAATATACATGTGCATATACTTGTTTGTAAAGTCAAATAATTAAAATAGCCCTTGTAAAATATCGGAATAGGCCAGAATCTCCAAACTCGTATCCAGGGTCCCGGATAATCATCATCATGGGTGTGACGATAAGGGGGAAAATTTTACCTCTACATTACCTGGAAACTAGGAGTATAAGTGATGAGGAGACACATCTTCTGAAATTCTTTTAAATTAACCGTGTTCAGAAAGTGACATAATGAAAACATACTTTTTATATCTCCATCGTATTAACAGAAATCGTGAGAGAAAACGCATAATTACTTATTCCTGCGTTGTCATTGGTTATCAGGTTTCATAATTTCATAATGTGGACTACACGTTGCTTGATCATTTTACAACAGTAGGCTGGCGAAATCTCTTTTTTTATAAGACACATAATTAGAGAAAATTACTACAAAAATTTTATTTTATTTTGTACTTTTAAAACTGCGAATAACTAAGGAAATCCTGGAAGCCTGGAAATAAAACTAGGTAAAAACCAAAGTTCTATCCTTTGTTTTCAACATATTTGTCAGTCCAGTAAAAATATAGAATCCTTCTTACTTACATTCGACGATCGATTAGTATCGCACACGAAACTTTTGCAAACTTTAAAAGGTCTTTTCTTCTCCTTCCTTGTGTTTTACGTTTTGAAACTTTCAGAAAGTAAAATACAAATATTGCATTTATGTTAGTAAAAGAATTAGAATTTATTTCCTTATCTTTTTGAAGATATCAGGGATTTTCCAAAAGGTACACAAGATGAAGTAAATTAAAAACATTCTCAAAAATGTCACAAATCCAATGAAACGCGTAACCGGTTATATTTCTTTTGAATTTATAAACAGTAAACATTTGAATAGGACACGAGAAAAGAGATGTGTCTCTTTCTTTTCATCTTCCTAGCTGGAAATGTGTTTATTGCCCACATCTTGAATGCAAGTGATCTCCTCCTCTCTCTATCCTCTCCCCCTCTCTTTTTCTCTCTCCCAACCCACAACCATAGTGACACAATCGCGAAGGAAAAACAGGCTTCATTTAACTGTTTAGATTGCCGATGTTGTCCACGCGCTAAACCTGGTAGGTTTAGTATTCTGAATGGAAGTTGTTCACAATTCAATAAAATTTTACGCGAAAATCCCAGTTTGTTATCTTGCATTGATGGAAACAATCAAACGATTATCCACTTTGCTGTTATCAACGGCTTTGAGGGCTTGTTGAAAGAAATTATCAAGACCAAACCTGGCCTTCTGCTTGTCAACAAGACTGATGTGTGGGGAAAAACCGCTTTGCATTGGGCGTGTGAACTTAGGCTTGATAAAATCATCAAGATCTTGCTGCAACATAGAGCTGGCAAATATTTGCGAGACAGTCATGGTAAGACAGCTGCAGATGTGTATGGCAGAGTTCTAGGAGATGGTTCGAAGGGACATATTCAATGCATGTTGGACGTGAATTAACTTACTGACACTTTTTATTATAAGCTAATTGAGACGCCGTTGATATAACATACAGACGTAACTAAACTTCTCTGGTGAAAAGTGTTTGAAAGAACATAAGAACCTGATCCTTACATTCACCGACACCACACCAAGTTTAGTGAATGATACTTTTTCTTTATAGAGGTATAAAATAGAACTCTTAATTTTTCTTTTATTCAGATAAGGACTTTTCTAGCATAGACACTAGTTTATTGTAAATTTTTGATGGGTGTGTGTGACCCCAGATCATGTTCTGTATTTTATGCTTTATTTTAACATATAATTAATATCATATCATCTGTATATTTGTCGGTTAATGTACATTAATTTCTGTTTGGTTTTACTTTTAGTAATTAACTGTAAAATACTTTATTATATTGTACCCTATATATTATTGGTACAAATTTCGACTGTTTATGTAAACAATTTCATTAAAAAAATTGAAATATCATCAATATAGGTGCAAATTAAGTCTTTTTCAATGCGTTTGTGAGAGGCTTGACTTTAAATTTAACAAGATGTTCGATCTTTTGCAATACACGTGTTTGTTATAAGCATCAGTTAATTTTGACTGAATCTCAATGATGCTTAACTTTATACTAATTTGAGCCTAAAATGATGCTTAAGTGATGCTTTCGTCAAACAGTTTTTTAATTTTGCAATTTCAACATGCATGCTAATGTTTTTGTAAGGATTTGTTATTTTTGTTATTTTCCTTTGTTTTCCTCAAATTTCCAAAAATTAAAGCGTTTTTGAGCGTTAATGATGCTTGTTGTTCAACATGAGCCTCGACGTGATGCTTGTAAATGTGATGTTTATAAAACCAAAAACGTTTAACGATGACATGTATTGCTATAAAAATATGTAGAATAAAAATATGTGTAACATTTGAATATCTTCTTATACTAATACTAAATCTTGCTTTTTTCTTACCTAACTTTGAATGAAAGAACTTTAGGAAAAATATCTCGGGAAGTTCGTCAATGGATGTTTATTTTTTCCGTATTAGTATAGGGAGAATCTCCCATTAGGAGAATCTCTAGCTCCATCTTACGGGGTTTTATTACTTCGTGGAGTTTTTGTACCTTAAGGAAGACATCATAAAGCTACACGGAGGAGAAGGCAATGCAATGGTTTTTGCATTCGAAAGTTCATCAAATTTTTTAAACGTTCATTCCTTTAAACGAAAAATGAAGACGATGTGTGTAAAAGTATTTGTTTTCGTTTTTATTTTTTTATCCAACGCTTTAAGTTTAGTAATAAAGAATAACAACATTGATCGGTGTCAGTAACTATTCTATCCAAGAGATAATCGATGTAGACCTGTTATGTGTTCGCATTATCAGGTCATCATTTTCTACCGTGTGTATTTTTTAATGTGTTTGAATGTAACTTTTTCGTATCAGTTAGTTTTGACTACTATGCCGAAATGTGTAGCTAGCAGTTTATTTGGTATTTCATTGTAGTGTGTGGATTGTTATTATTAAGGTTCGCTATTAGGGAAACGAAGGTAGCAAGATCATTATTATATTGTTTTGATAGTGTTTGATCGATATCTTTTTGTTTTAGATTAGAAAATTGAATAGTATAGATGAATGTAATACAAGAAGAGAATGTTTAAATCATGGTTATATACATATATACATGGTTTTTGTATCATGATGCACAAGTGGAGTTTTGGGTTTTGACATTTCCACAATTCATAGCAGAATAAAGATTTGAAAGATAAAAACGTCTGAGAAGGTATTGTTTTTGTTAGCTTTAGTTAAGGTATTTTCTTATATTTTAGAAGTTTAATCGTGGTTAGGTAAGAGTATACATTGGTTAGGTAGGAGTATACGTTGTATTGTCTCTTTTCTAAATCTCTGAACATTGGAATTTCAGCTTTTAGTTTACCTGTACAACTTTAGAAATCTCTAAATAGGCCAGATAGCACTGAAAAGTAGGGATTAATAGCATTCTTTGAATGATCAATTTTGTGTTAAATATGATATAATTCCAACATGGAGAAACACAACAATTTTTGTATATACGCAGACTTACATGATAAGTCAGTATTGCCTGTAAAAACAATTTATGGAGAAAAACTGTAAAAGGTTTTTACACGCTACACTAGTCTTATATACTAATAGCGAGTGTGCATCCACTTTTTAGTTTGGTCAGTGTAAATAAAAGGACTGGGAATGAAATGTTCGAATGGACTGTTATATAGTGACATTTTAGGTCGTGCGTAACTGAGTTCTCGAGATATAGGCGATATTAGTATTATAGGAGTAGCGCAACGTCAGTGGGCACATTGCATTGCACCCTAAATAGAACGCGATATTTAAGGGCATATATCTCGAGAACCAATGAAAATAACTGACGTCGCTTTGGGTGCCCGATATTGGCGGTGGGGTGTCGAAAAATTTGGGTCTTAAACTTTTTGGGCACGGGTGTGACGTCATTAAAATCTTTGATCGACGATATCTCCGTAATGGCACGTCGTACACAGGCGATCCCATACATTTTTTTGATCAGCTTTTCGAGCTTTACAACTTAGTGATACTTAACCTTTTGGATTGTATGATTTTATTTTTCGTCACCCTTATATTTTGAAAGAGGAAGAGCACGGGCGGTAGGTGCAGTAACTCATGGGGAAAATGAACATGTAAAAAATTTTTACCCGGGATACTAGTCTATATACTAATAGCGAGTTGTGCATCCACTTTTTAGTTTGGTCAGTGTGAATAAAAGGACCGGGAACGAAATGTTCGTATGGAAAATGTTTTGATTAAATTTTAGGTCGGGCGTAACTGATTTGTCGAGATATAGGCGATATAGTATTATAGGAGTAGCGCGACGTCAGTGGGCACATTGCATTGCACCCTAAATGGAACGCGATTTTTAGGGTCAAATATCTCGAGAACCAATGGAAATAACTGACGTCACTTTGGGCGCGCGACATTGGCGATGGAGTGACGAAAGATTTGGGTCTTAAACTTTTTGGGAACGGGTGTGACGTCATCGAAATCTTTGATCGACGATATCTCCGTAACGGTACGTCGTACACATACGATCCCATACATTTTCTTGATCAGATTTTCAAGCTCTACAACCCAGTGGTACCTATTCTTTTGGATTGTGTGATTTTATTTTTCGTCATATACTATATATTGAAAGAACACGGGTGAAGATGGGGGTTGGGGTCAGTAACTCAGGGCAAAAGTGAACCGGTAAAATGTTTTTACCCGGGATACTAGTCGATATACTAATAGCGAGTTGTGCATACCACTTTTATTTTAGAGAGTGATACATTTAGAAAAATTTCACGGTCATTTTCTCACGAGGAGCGCGTAAAACCACGCTGCTGCGAGAAGCTTTTTTTTCGGTATTAGTATATTAGTAGTAGCAAATGACGGGACGTGAATTTTTTGGCACGGGTAACATTGCATTGCACCCTCAAAGGAACGCGACGTTTAGGGTCAAATATCTCGAGAACCGATGGGGATAACTGACGTTTTTGGAGTCCGCGATAATTAGGCAAAAGGGTGACGAAAAAAAAATTGGTTCTAAAACTTTTTGGGGACGGGTGTGACGTCATCAAAATCTTTGATCGACGATATCTCAGTAACGGCACGTCGTACACAGACGATCCCATACATTTTTTTGATCAGCATTTCGAGCTCTATAGCGTGGTACTACTTATCCTTTTGGATTGTGTGATTTTATTTTGGGTCACCCCTATATTGATAGAAAAATCACGGGTGGTGTGAACTCATGGGGAAAGTGAACCGAAAAATATTTTTACCCGGGAAACTAGTCTATATACTAATACCGACTGTGCATCCACTTTTTAGTTCGGTCAGTGTGAATAAAAGGACTGGGAACGAAATGTTCGTATGGACTGTTATAAAGTGACATTTTAGCTCGTGCGTAACTGAGTTGTGGAGATATAGGCGATATTAGTATTATAGGAGTAGCGCGACGTCAGTGGGCACATTGCATTGCACCCTAAATAGAACGCGATATTTAAGGGCAAATATCTCGAGAACCAATGAGAATAACTGACGTCACCTTGGGTTCGCTATATTGGCGGTGGGGTGTCGAAAAATTTGGGTCTAAAACTTTTTGGGGACGGGTGTGACGTCATTAGGATCTTTGATCGTCCATATCTCCGTAACGGTTAGTCGTACGCAGACGATCCCATACATTTTCTTGATCACCTTTTCGAGCTCTACAACTCAGTGTTACTTATTCTTTTGGATTTTGTGATTCTATTTTTTGTCATCCCTTATATTTTAAAAGAACACAGTTGAAGATGGGGGTGTAACTCATGTAAATAATTGTGAACCGGTAAAAGGTTTTTACACGCTACACTAGTCTTATATACTAATAGCGAGTGTGCATCCACTTTTTAGTTTGGTCAGTGTAAATAAAAGGACTGGGAATGAAATGTTCGAATGGACTGTTATATAGTGACATTTTAGGTCGTGCGTAACTGAGTTCTCGAGATATAGGCGATATTAGTATTATAGGAGTAGCGCAACGACTACTATAGGGGGATGAATTTACACACCGTTTTTGGATTTTCACGGTCAAATCCTTATAAATCCTTAGAAAAGTGTATATAAAATTTCAAAGTCCAACTCGCATTCATCTGCGCATGCGCAAAAAAAATGACGATTTCATGTAAAATATCACGAACATTAGCATATTTGATGACATATTGACTGCTTTCGGGAAATTCCCATGCGCTAACTTCATCAAATGAGTTAGGGGAATTCCCTAACTCAGTTCTGTCCACTTTCAAAAAACCTCCTTAGTTGAAAGAGTGTGTATAATAAAGGATGTTGAGTTACTTGAGAAATGGTATTTCAAAAATATATAACGCTGCTGTAGCACCTGTTGCAACCACTCGCGATGCTCTCGCAAAGAGACTTCAAGGTATTCGCGAGTCTCTTACTTCTTTATATAATAGGACTAGGAAAAGACTTGGTTATGGACAACAATCACCACTTATTTCAGCTGTTGAACGCCAAGTCATGAGAGAAGAGGAGGAAAGGATGCAAGATATCAAGCATCTGTTTTCAAAGCCAAAGAATCAACCGGATGACGCCGCGCTCGAAGATGCACAGGAGCTTTTTGATGAGCACGACACACAAACGGTGAAATATGGAGATCGTATTAAGACGTGGAAATTTACCAACAACCTTAACCAGCCATTGACAGAGCCAATTATGCGAAAAATCACTCGCTATATTGAGATGAGAGTTACAGTTGTGTATAGCTTTGGGTGTGATATCTATGATGGTAATGGTGGTGTAAGCAAGTATCATAAAACGAAGAGTTCTAAAGTGTCATTCTCAAGTTTGGCAGAGATTGAAGCATTCATAGTGCAATGTGAGAACAAGCGTCTTGATCTTGATGACTATGAATTCTGGGGCAAAGCGTATTTACCGCATGAGAGAACTATCGAAACGCGTGGTGCCTACGAAGGAAAGGTCGTGTTTGACCATGTGCAGATCAAAATCATAGCTACGAGAGAACCTTTGCTAGGTTGTGGTCCATTACCAGATTGGTTGAGAAAGAAGCGTTGTATCTTCGCTGTAGATGATAAGGATGCAAGAACCGACACTATGTGCATGTGGCGATGTTTAGCGATCTACAAGCGTAAGGATAAGGAACGAGGTACTGAAAAGCTTAAAAAGGAAGCCCTCAGACTGGCTAGGGAATACTACGAGCAACCAAAACTAAAGCGGAAGGATGTACGTGCTACGAGGTTAGTGGACATGGAAGGCATCGCGAAGCACTTTAAGATCAACATTAGAGTCTTCGAGCCAAAGACAAACTCTGATAAGGCACCTTGGAGACTTGTATACGGACAGAAGCAATACAAGCAAGGACTGGATACGATCAATCTTGGGATGCTAGATGGTCATTGTTTCTACATCAAGAAATTGGATGTCCTCACACAACACTGGGAATGTGAAGCCTGCCATCAGAAGTTTACACAATCCTGTCACCTCACCCGGCACAAACAAGAAGAGTGCGATGGAGCGAAGACGAAGATCATCTGTCCAGGTTCAAAAGTGAAGCGAATCCAACCCAAGTCAGAGCAGGTATTTTACGGTGATCGTAATTTTAGCTATGATGCCTGCAAATGGATGGAGTATATGTCGATAGAGACAGGAAGACATATCCATCATGCAATGTGCGGTCATGGTGGAGAACGTGTGTTACGAGATAAAAAGGGTAAAGAATTGTGGTGCGTAGATGGTTATGAGCCCATCACTAAAACTGTTTACGAGTACAACGGTTGCAAGTGGCATGGATGTCCCTGTCAGCCTAACAGAACCAATGTGGCCAAGAATCGGTACCTTCTAACGGAAGACAAAGCGAAAGTTATAACTGAACTTGGTTACAACCTCGTATCGATCTGGGAATGCGAGAATCCACCTAAAGTCAATAAGTACTTTAAGAAAGAGTTTACAGCATATCCTCACTACATAGTGTTCGACTTTGAAGCTTTACTGAAAGAGTTGAACGAGCAGAGAACAGCTGAGTTGCTATATATCTCTAAGCATGTACCAGTAAGTGTTGCAATTCATGACAGTTTGAGTGTAGAACCTACATTCCTTGTACATGAAGATCCTCAAGTGTTGATTGAAGAGTTTGTAGCGGAGCTTGAAAGGAGACAAGAACTCATCGTAGCAGAGGTAGAGAGAATGTATCCAAAACCTGAAGATTTCGATATGCTGCCACAAAGGATACAAGACAAATGGAACAGTTGGGTAAACCAAGTGCCAGTCTTTGGTTTTAATAGTGGAAAATACGATCTAAATCTGATCAAGAGATACTTTGTGGATAAAATCTCTAAGTTTGAAGAGGGAAAGAAGGAGATTATGGTAGCAAAGAAGGCTAACAACTATATGTTCTTGAGTATGGGTAAGTTTAAATTCCTTGACATTTCCAACTTTCTTGCTCCAGGTATGAGTTATGCAAAATGGTGTAAGTCTCTGGAATGTAAACTGGAGAAGCTGGTATTCCCATATGAATGGCTGACAAACTATGAAAAGCTTAGTCACATAGGGCCTGTAGGACATGAAGCTTTTTATAGTCGACTTAGCGGTAAAAATACGCTATCTTTAGAAGAGTATGAGAAGTTTTGTGTTGAGTTTGAAAATCGTGGTTGTATCACTATGATGGATTGGTTGCGTGAGTACAACATGGCAGATGTAGAACCTTTCGTTGAAGCGGTAGATAAGACAAGACAGCAGTACTATACAGATGATATCGATATTTTAAAAGATGCTGTTAGTATACCAGGAGTTTCGATGATGTATGTGTTGAACAAGGCATTGCGTTGGAAAGGGGGAATAGAGCTATACGCACCGGGAGAACCCTGTAAGCATAAGTGTGAAAGTACATGTTACAAAAAGAGGTGTAAATCGTGTAAAGAGGTACAAGAAGATTGTAAAGAATGTACAAAGAACCGAGCTTACGATCTTTTAAAGACGGGTATGGTAGGTGGTCCTGCTATAGTGTTTTGTCGTTACCATGAGCGAGATGTAACTCGGCTTAGATCGCATATGTATAAGAATACAAGGTTATGCAAGACGATCTTAGGTCTTGATGCTAACATGCTCTATCCTAGTACGTTGAAGTATGACTTTCCATGTGGAAAGGAGAAATTGATCAAGATCGATACTCCTACATGTACAAGTACTTTACAGGATTTGAACACAGGTATTGAGAATGGCTCACTGTTTGGTTTTGTGCAAGTGGATATTGAAGTTCCTGTGGAGCTGTATGATCGATTTAGTGAAATGTCACCGCTCTTTGTAGTTATGGAAATAGGAGACAAGCAGATTCCTAAGCGTATGCACGACTATCTAGAAGCTACAGGGCGTAAGCGTATTCCTGGTATACGTAAACTCTGCGGTGTGATGCAAGCTAACAAGATTCTGCTCTTTACTCCCCTGATGAAATGGTACTTAAGTCACGGATTGAGAGTGACAGCCTTCTATGAATTCCTGCAGTATAAGCGTGGTAAGCCATTTGCATGGTTCCCTGAGGAAGTGGCAGACGCACGAAGAGCTGCTGATCAAGACTCCGACAAACAGATCATAGGTGACACAGCCAAATTGAAAGCCAACTCGTTCTACGGAAAGATGATTGAGGATGTGACTAGACACTGTAACACGATATTTACAGGAGATGAAAAGAAGGTGGATACAGCAATGAGATCTCCATTCTTCGAGGATCTTGAACAGATAGGTGACGCGTACGAGATTCGTGAAGGAAAGCACAAGATTAGCATTAATAGAGCGTATCAGTGTGGTATTGCGGTATACCAACTAGCCAAGCTTCGTATGTTGGAATTCTATTATGATTTCCTGGACAAGTATGTAGATCGATTTAATTTTGAGTATATGTATATGGATACCGACAGTGCTTACTTTGCGATATCTGGAGAAACCTTGGAAGATGTTGTGAAACCTGAACTACTTGAGGAGTACAAGAAGAATGTGAAAGATTGGCTAGTAACTGATAAATACTCGAGTCGCACAGGAGGTCTGTTTAAACCAGAGTTTATAGGTAGTCGTATGATAACTCTATCAGCCAAATGCAATCTGGCAGAAGGGAAAGAAGGTACTAAGTATTCGTGTAAGGGTATGTCAAAGAAGCATAATGAACTGACTTGGGACCGATACTTAAAGGCTTTACATGGTGAACTAGACACTGCTCAAAATAGAGGCTTTCGAGTTGATGATCAAGGTATGGTCACCTATGAGCAGAACAAGCTTGGTCTATCAGCGTACTACGACAAGCGGTATGTTTTGGAAGATGGAATTCATACTCAGCCTCTTAAAATGTAAAAACAATCAAGAAAATCATGCTGAATATTGAGTAAAGCCGAAGTAGAGTTTTTGATGTGAAAAATAAAAATTAAAAAAAAATTATAGCACACCATAAGCAAAAGGTTATGTGAAAGTGAGTATGATAAAAACGAAGAGCTGAATAATTTAAATTTGTGGTGAACAGGCGACAGAGTCTGCCGGAAAGGGAAGGTCTAGTGGAGCGGCTAGATTGGAACTGGATGGTGCCGTCCGCTCCCGGTATTCACCACATGTGCCATTGTCGGTAAAAAAATGTGTCAACCATTGTCGGTAAAAAATGTGACTAGACGTAATACACTCGAGCAGAAAATGAACGGCCATGATGTGCGTAGTAGTTGGAGCTCGTAAGTAGTCACAAAAGTCTACAAAAAAGTCTAGGGGTAGAGCTCAGAGCTGGTGGATTTGAGAAGCCAGGGTGGAGTGCCGGTTAGATTTGTAGACATAAAAACCCTCTAGGGAATAATAACAACAACAACAAAAAAACCCTAGAGGGTTCTCCTGAGAGAACAGGAGTTTTGTTGTCTTAAATGATGAAATTAAGATGATTGATCAAGCCAAAATATAGGCTTTCGAGTTGATGATCAAGGTATGGTCACCTACGAGTAGAATAAGCTTGGATTATCAGCGTACTACGACAAGCGGTATGTTTTGGAAGATGGTATTCATACAGAACCTCTTAAAATGTAAAAAAAAAAAAAATCAAGAAAATCATGCTGAATATTGAGTTTTTGATTTACTAATCTTCACAGATCAGTAAATCTCTACAGGAGTCGATATGTGAAAAATAACACATAGCGACTTTACAGATCAGTCAGTCAGTCAGTCTTTCATATGAAGAGAAAAGATCGAGAAAAAAAAAAAGCGAAAAGGCGAAAAGAGAAAAAAATGGTTACCTGCGATAGTTGTCGAAAGCCGATGAAGTTAACACGAACTGAAAAAACTTACGATCAAAAAACTAAGCAAGTAGTCGCGAAAATGGAGTACTATGTGTGTGGTGGTTGTAACAAGATAAAGCAAATACCAAAGAAACCATAATTCACTGTAAATTTGTATATAGAAATAAATATGTATGAAACACTAATTTTGATATTATTTTTGATGTTAATTTTATACCGATTTAAATATATAATAAAGTTACTCATGGATCTCGAGAAAAGTTTATCTAATGCTCATATTGAAAATTTTTTGAATAATGCTGATTGTGTAGACACGCCTAAAAAAGGTGTGGAACAGGTGAAAAAAAGAGAGTTTTTAAAATCTCTTATTGAGCGTGGTGAAGGTTTAAAACTAGGTGGGAAAACAGCATGGACAATTGATCGTTTGAATAAAACAAGCAACAAAACTATCGATAAGTTACATCTTCGTTTACAACAGCAGGGAGGTCTGGATAAAGCTCAGATAGAAGCAGTGATGCAAACAGCAGCTCCGCAAATGAATAAGGTGATAAGTGAATTTTTCGGTGTCAAAGATATGGGCTTGATGATGAATCAATTAAATACTCATCCGCTTATTAATAGCTCGATTGCATGCAATATAAGTTCAAAATTAGAAGGATTTTCTCCTATGGATAATATGGGATCGGCTATCTACTCAAACTTCAAAAACTGGCTTTGTCCAGTAGCGTTAGTGTCGATCGTTTTCAATAATCTTGATTGGGAGAAGTATAGACGAATTGATGAACAGAAGAAACTACTAGAAATAATAAATGGGCAACGAAAAGATAACAAAAGTGAAGAACGAGGGTCAAATAGCATCGGGGAAGAAGTTAGCGGAATGGAATCGTAAGAAAAAGTTAGAACATAATTCAGCTTCGCAAGTACCTAATCAAGTACCTAATCAAGTACCTAATCAAGTACCTAAGCAAGTAGTCTCTTTCAGCTCATATCAAGTCTTAGGTGGTGGTGGAGTTTTAGTAATATTTGTCATAGCTGGTTTTGTATATTTTAAGAGTCGAAAGAAAGAAGAAAAAACAACGAATGATTCACCGCTCAAAAACGTAAAAAATAAGGTTGATGGCTTTGGAGGTAAAACGTTGATAGATGTTTGAACTTCAGTGAGATGTGTTAGATGTTCTTAAAATATCATCTAAAAAGGTATAATAAATGGAGAAGGAAGCTATTGATAGTATTTGGACAACAGTCAGACTCGGTGCTTACACGTTGTTGTACGCCTTCGCGGCGAAAAAGATCTTTGGTGTCAGCTCACCAAGTGCTAAGATGGATTTATCCGATGCTGGAAAATTCCTGAGTTATCTTGAGTTAGCGGTTGTTACTGACGACTACGCACTCAAGAAAGGTTGGTATAAAGATTCTATTTCTATATAGAATAAAAAAGATGGCAACATTACTAGCTATAGCTGTTGGCGCTGCTTTAAACGCAGGTGCTTTCATTGGTGGAAACTATCTCATGAATCATTCTTCTGCTGAAGAAGCAGCTGAAGAACGACGTAAAAGAGCAAAAGCAGTATTAGAATTTCAAAAAGCTCAAGCTAAAGCGAATCGAGAGGAACATAATAGAATAGAATGGATAAACGAGAAACTAAGAGAAAGAAACGCTGCAACTAATTATATTCGCGATCTTGATGAAGGTATGCGTGAATATTATCAAATAACAAAACAACATCTTAATCCACTACCTCCTAAACCTCAATTCAGCGATTTTTATAAACCTTCTGAACCTCAAAAGTTAAGTGAGTTGATGTTTATTGGAGGAAGTCTAAGTATTTTAGGTTTTTTAGTGTATCGTCGTTATATATAATAAAATGAGTGAAAAGAACAAACTGAGTGACATCTACTACCAACCTGAAAATCTATGGACTGGCAACAAAGCCATTAAAGAGCTTCAGAAGGCATCGAAAACTACGAGAAAACAAGTCGAAAAATGGCTTACTCATCAACCGCTGTGGCAAATACATTTACCGAGGCCGAAGCGTATTGATTATGCTCATTTTTACGTAACCAAGGTAAACAATATACATCAGGCGGATCTCATGTTTTTACCTCATGACAAAGTCTACCAGAATACGTACAAGTACGTTTTGAATGTTATCGATATCGCTTCAGGTTATAAAGCGAGCAGACCTCTGAGAACGAAGAAAGCGAGCGACGTTGTCGAGATGTTTGCTGACATCTATAAAAAAGGACCTCTGAAATATCCGGATGAACTCCATGTTGACAATGGTTCCGAGTTCAAGTCGGCAACAAGCAAACTCTTTGAGAAGCATGACGTCAAAGTGAAGAGAATTACAACAAAGTATCACCATAAGTTTACAGCCTTTGTGGAAAATTTTAACAAAACTCTGGCTCTGAAACTCTTCAAGATACAAGATGCGCAAGAGATGGAGGATCCAGAGAAAAAGAGTACCACATGGATTCGACACTATCAGAAAATTGTGAAACAACTCAACAACACCGTGCTTTCGAGGACGGGTATGAAACCATCAAAAGCGATAAAGCTTGAGGAAGTTCCTTTAAAAGTCGAGTTCTACCCTAAAGAAGACATTTTACCCGAGGCGGGGTTGTATCGCTATCTCTTACAACCAGGTGAGGAACACGGTGACACGAAGCGGCGCGCGACAGACAATAACTGGAGTCGTAAAACCTATCACCTCAAAGAAATATTGCAATACCCAGGTCAACGTATTTTGTACTATCTCCAAGATGGACCCGAGAGAGCTTTTGTTCGAGAAGAACTTATGCTAATTCCGGAGGATACGGATGTACCTCCAGAGTACGTCAAAGAGTGGTAGATTTCTGAAATCGATCACGGGCTCTGAGGCTGGCCTGTCCACTAGAAAAAAACTAGTTGGACTCGAAAAATATCTAATAAAGATGTTACGATTTGGCAAACTCGAGGTTTCACGAAAAGATTTTGGCTCTAGTGTAGAACTCACTGATGTCGAGAAGATCGATCTATCAAAGATCACCGTCTCAGAAGCTGTTGTATCGAATAAGACAGATACTAGGTACTATATAGGTTACGAAAGAGATCCTTTCAACAATCGCGTTGTTCCTCTCTTGATCAAGACACCGAAGAACTGCTATTCGTCAGGAGTTTCGAGGTACAACGAAAACTCTGTATGGAAGATGGGGTTTAACGTATCAGATGACCAAGCTTGGTGCGATGCTTACAACGCGATTGTTGATCGCATTCAAGAGCTTATCTTCACTACCTTGACAGGTACCGTAATAAGTACTATGGGCTGGATCAACCCCAAGCTCATTGTTTGGGAAGATAATATCAAGACGATGTTTAACGGGTGGGGTGTAGTACCGTACAATCAGAGCTGCAAGGCGACCGGAGTGTTAAAGATCGGAAGCGTGTACACCCAGAACGGTCACAATCACTACCTTCAAGTACACTTACGAGAATGCAAATATCGACAAATAGACGCTTACGAAAGTCTTCTGAGCAGCGACTCTGAAAGCGAAGATTAATCCACTAGTTTTGTGGTTCTACAAAAACCACAAAACGCTTCTACATTTCTCGAAGCTCCAGCAGCCTCTGATGGGTATAATGCTCGCCGAGTCTGAAATGTCGAACACGCTCTGGATTGGCTACTATGCAACCCCGCTCTCTTAACCAGTTGTAGCACACGATCGCGTTGGGCGTCTCTGTAAGCACAACTAGCTGTCCATTGGGGTAGTCGACCAGCTTATTTTGAATCTTTTGGTTCACATAACCCTGCTGCCCGCAAATGGCAATGTAGGGATATTCGTTGTCAGTATTCTTTTGAATGATGGCGATGCCGTTGCTCTTCTCTTGTTTCTGCAGATTTGGCACGACTCTCTGACGAAGATCTTCGACTTCCCTTTGCAGATCTTCGACTTCCCATTGCAGATCTTCGACTTCCCGATCTCGAACCACAATCTCGTGCCGAGAGCCTTCAAGATCATCGTTAATCAAGGCGAGCTCAGTCTCTCTCTCTTCGAGGGTGTTGTTTCGTTCTGCAAGCTCTTCTTGCAAATGTTCAAGACTCTTATAGGTCAACCATTTTGTGAGCTCAATAGCTTTTGGTTTCCTAGAACGAACTGTAATCTCTATAGCACCTTCTAAAGAGACGAAGACGTCATGTGGGTTTTTTGACCTTCCAAGGGTGTGGGTGGCATCTACACCCTTTGTAATATCTAATCTGGTGGAGAAACAACGCTTCTCTACATGCTGAACGCAACATCGTATAGCAGCGATCCCGAGAAACCTTCCAAGATCGGCACGTTTGAACCAAGGTTGGTTTTGTCCATCAAAAAGTACTTCTACCGTGTTAATAGGTACAACGTTCAACAACTCCAAAGACATCGTTTATTAGATTTAGAGGCGGGACAGGTTAGACTCAGACGATAGCAGCCAACGAGTACGTCAATTTCAGGAATCCACCTACTTGCGCAATACCCCAGTCGATGAGTCAGGATGCCCTTCTTGACTCATCTCTCTAGTTCCACAGTTGCTCTGTAGAGGTTGATAAAGTTTTTCCAGGCCAAATATTTTGAATACGTCAAGAGTGTATATAGGTCACTCCTCGGTCTAAATTTGACGAGGTTTTCACGCTTGATGGTGCTGAGATAGTGCTTTCTCGCCTTAGACTTGCCGCTGGTTATGCACACGGCAAAAGGTGTGCCGTTTCTAAACATATGATAGCTAAACAGCAACCTCGCCATCCTTCCGTTGCCGTCTTGAAATGGGTGGATCTTTAAAAAGTTCCAAAACAGCCTGCGACCCGTCTCTATTTCATGCTCATGCTGAGCCGCAAGGCGATCGACATGGCTCCCGTTTTCGTACCACTCGACGAGCTTCTGGAGGCTTTGCTTCACCTCCATGTGATTCATGTAGTCATCGACGCCGTTGTTGACGCCAAAGGTCCTGAGTTCTCCGGATGAGATAGGGCTACCACTTGCGTCTACGGACCCTTTCATCAGTACCCTGTGGGTTTCTAGTACCCCCTCAAGCGAAAGACTAGACATGCTGTGTAGGTAGTTAAATGCGCGCAGGTGCTGTGCTAGCTGGGTTCTGTTGGCTGCTGAGGAGTTTGAGTTTCCATCAGAGTCCCAATCGACCTCTAAAAAGTCAGCAGTCTCTAGGTTCGACAACATTCTATACGCGTCTCCATGCTTTAGGCCAAGAGGAAGCGTGCCCTCAAATTTGTTGCTGTGAAAGACGTAAGAAATGACCTTGTCGCGAGCAAACGGTCCTATCAGGCGATGACCCGCAAATTTTTGGCTCCACTCTCTAAACTTGGAGATTGACTCTACCATGTCTTGAAAATCGTCGTCGTCCATCCAGACAAGCTTTGTCAGTTTCATCGTTTATTAGATTTAGAGGCGGACAGGTTAGACTCACACCTTCTAAAGAAAGATGCGGTTTTTTTGACCTTCCAAGGGCGGGGGTGATTTCCCCACCCTTGTAATATCTAATCTGGTGGAGAAACAACGCTTCTCTACATGCTGATCGCCTAGCGGCTCAGCAGGAGCAACACGAGGTTTGCGGAGTAGGCATGACAAAGCTTACGGGTAATCTTACAGGTTACCCGTACTTTATGAGGAGAAGCTTTGACGTCTACGTGCAGTCTCCCGGACATTCAACGACTTGATTCGCAGTAGTTGAGGTAGGTTCTCCAGATAAACATGTCTTGTGATCGCGTATCGCCTAGCGGCTCAGCACGATCGCCTAGCGGCTCAGCAGGAGCAGCAGCGTACACCATCAAAGAACTGAAAGCAGAGGCACGGAGAAGAGGCATTCACGGGTGTTCATCGTTGAATCGCGACAACCTCACAGCAGTCTTAAATGGTGAAAAAATCACGGTGTTCAAAAAGAACCAGTCTCACATTGCAACACAAACAGAATGGAAAGAATGTCAAGACTGCGCTCTGAGAAGCTATACAGATTTTTTGTGTAGAACAGCCCCTCCTCCTAAAAGAAGGTTGGTATACGACGAAGATCTAATAATAGATTCAGATACCGGAGAAGTCGTTGGATGTGAGGTAGATTATTCAAGGGGGTTTTGATATGTAAAGCTGTTTTTGATCGCCTCGCGGCTGCTCCTGCTGAGCCGCTAGGCGATCATCGCCATAAGGTGGTGGCTGATCAAAATTTATGTGACACTTGCATGTGGGGTATCGGAATTGCCGACGAGCTTTTTTGCGATCTCTTCACGACCTTGTTTTCTCCCAAGTTCTAAGAGCTCCTCTTTCTGGTAATCATAAAGTTGTTTAATTGCTTTACTCGATCTAGATCGCAGTTCTTGTTTCTTACTCAAATAACGTTGTTTCTCACCTATAATGCGAGTGAATTCATATTGATCAATATTTCCATCTTCTATACTCTTTGATATAAGCATAATCAAACCATCTGAGATCGTCTGAGCAGCCGTAGAAATATCACGATTTTTCTGTCTTTTCACATCGAAAACAGAGACACTTTTCTGAATTATAATCAATATCATATTCAAAACAAGAGTCGTCACACATAATGCAATACTCATCGATACATCTATATCAGAGATTAGACACGCGATTTCTCCACCTGCAAGCACAACACTCGCCGCATTTAGAAAGTAAGAGATATACGTACCAACTAGAGTGTAGCGTGAAAATTTACGTTCTAGATACGTTCTGTTTACTATCTCTTTAGATAGGAACGCTTCCGTCTCCTTGATGGTTTGAAGTCTATAGTTTTGCGTTTGTAATGCTCCTGCTGAGCCGCTAGGCGATGTCGGGCCGTCTACAACATCTTCCGGAGCACTAGGTATAGTAGGATATAATTTATTATTAGGATTTAAATCATAACTTGCCATATGTTTATTTTAATAATAGTTTCATTCTAACACCAACATCAACATCTTTATCATTCTCATCAGTAATCCTGAAGGTTAAGGTATTTGTCGGATATTTCAGTTTGGCAATGTATACAGGATTTGAAGTATAATCATATACCATATGATCGTCATACTCATACTCTCCTTTAGCAAGTTCAAAATGGTGTAGTGTGTTCGTGAGGGTTGTATTTTCCATCATGGTGTACAATTTGATTTCTTCACAGTGCAGGCGGAGCGCTTTAAATGTACAGAAATTTGGAGTTGTTCTATAAGATCCAGCTGTGAAATGTTTGTGTTTAGGCATCGTTAACCCGAGAAGATTTAATAATCCATCCGTGATTGCAGCTCGATACCCATTTGTAACAGATAAGGTTAGAGTCCCATCTGCATTTTTATCTACATATACTGTTTTGTTGCCTCTCGCATTTATATTTCTGAGGATGGTCTCAGATGTGTAAAGACCTTTTTCAAAATCGATAAATGTAGGATTCATATCGGTAGCTTTCTGATCTTTCGATGTGATTAGGCGAGTGTTCTGATCTAAATTAAACCATCGCACTATGATCAAAGCATTATACAAGTACAACTCAGTTCCTATTTCCAAATCGCGAGGTAATTGTGTTTTACCAAGTTTGTTCACATACATATATTGCTCCATTTTATTACATATAAGAAATGACAAATCTTTTAAGTTTAAATTTAAAAGTAAAATATATACCTGATTATGGTAAACCCAGCGTCTTAATACCATCAAATGAATTATGGCAACAACAAATCGTTGTTGATCAAAATAATTCCTCATTCGCTGTAAATTTTCGTAATATCTTTCTACCATTTCAACCTGAAGGTCCGAATGATCGTTTCGGAGAACCGTTTGATTTTTATCTTGGACAACTTTCATTTAGTTTCTGGGTAAGTACTATAGGTTGTGGAATATCCACCTTTCATCTTAATCATAAGAATCCAATGATACGATCTATTTTTCGCTTTCATACATACTTACAAACTCGTCTTATTCTAGAGGAAATGGATGTGCCTTTACCAGGAGATCATACCTTTAATCCAAGAAAAAATTCATATAATAAGACTGCTTTTCGAAGTCTTTCTCGAGAATTCGATATCATACCAGAACCTACATATTGGCGATATCTATCACGAATTAATATCGCTAATGATAATATTAAAATGTGGCTTGAAACTCATGTAAACGGTCTTACGCGTGTTGGATTGAGAAGATTATCGCAAAGCATACGATATTACACGTATCTAATTTTAGAATCACAAGCTAGTGCGAGATCGAATATTATAGGTAATACAGGGCGTGCTTTAGATGCACAAAAGATTTTTTCAACTTCTTTAGAAAAAATTATTCAAAAAAAAAATACGTTACAGCAGGAGATTACAAATTTTCAAAATGTTTTGAAATATGCCAGAACAACTCCAAATTTTGGCGTTGCTTTAGGAACTTATCTCATACCAAGCGATTTGAAGTTAAAAAATTTAAACGATATATCAGATTTCACTATTAAATTAGTTAATGCGGATCATATTGGAACAATATTGATTCCTCCTCAAGATGTGGACGCAGCAGCGCAAAAAACACCTCCTCCTCCTCCTCCAAAACATCGCCCTGGCGGGCTCAGCGCAGCTGCGCATGACACCTTCAAAGGTAAGAGAACAGCTGGTTTTCATCCAAAACATCGCTCCAGCTCAGCCGAGCAGCCGAGCAACTCAGCCGAGCAGCCGAGCAGCTCAGCCGAGCAACATGAAGAGGAAAAGCAAGCTTTAATTGTTGCTGGAGTATCACTTATTTTGCTTGGAATTTACTTTTCTTAGTAACCAATTTCCTATCAAACCTACTAGGAAAACAACGACGATCCACAGGTTGTTTGCGACTGCGATGACACCTTTCATCAGAAAGTTTAAGAGCCAACTCACAACACTTCCAATGATACCAGGTAATGCAGCTCCAAACTTTGCACCAAGCTTTCCGAGTAGTCGTCCAAGAGCTTCGAGCTGCTTTTTTAGCCACTGTTGAATTCCACCTTTTCCCGGTGGTTTTCCACCAACTACCATACCCACACCTCCGATTAATGAAGTTACGATTGTAGATATAACGAGTCCGAGCGCTGTTATGATTGCTGTAATCGTAATACCTTGTTCTCGAAAAAGAATTCGAAGTTTTTCACCTAACGATGTATCGCTATCCGCTATCTTGGTGATGGTCTCTTTTATTCGGGAAATCTGTGATGATTTTTGTTTCTCAATTCCTTTTTTTTCTTCAAGCAGTTGTTCAAGTTTTTCTTTATCCTCTACATCTTCAGGATCTAAATCGAGAGCTCGCTGTGTTTCTGATATCTCCTGATTTATCCCCTTAAGTTCCTCATTATATATCTTGATCTTCTTACCAAGATCTTGCATCTGAATATCCTCAGGTTGTAGAGGAGTGCCTAGTTCAAGCACATCATTAATTCTTGTCTTTCCAATAATTTTGATGATCGACTTCTTACTCAACCATTTTCCATTACGTGAATCAGTAAGACTAACCCAATTTCCATTCTTATAGTATTCGAACCGAGGAACGCCTTTGTATTTCGAAAGTTTAAACTTTCGCAGATCTATAAGATTTAAGGAGCCTTGAACATCAAGATGAAAATACAGACCCTCCAAGTTATTGCGTAGTAAATCCCTCTGTATCTCTTGAGTTGCGCTAGATACATTAGATACATCAACAGTCGCTCCACTCGGTTGTATAGGATCGGTTGTTGTAGATATAGGATAGTCTTCACCATCCTCACCTCCTTCATCCTCACCTCCTGCATCACCATAATTATCTAAAATATCTGTCATTTCTTATATATATATATATATAATAAATGACTTCATATGGTACAAGTTTAAACCCTCATAAAAAATATAGAACTCGTTTTGGTATAAAAGCTAAAAGACAACATGTTAAAATAGCACACATCCCAAGCACCATCGATCAGAACCAGATCTTACATGTAAGATTACCAAACTTAGGTGCACATGATGTTATAGAATCTGAAAGTTTGAAACTTACATTCGATTTTGAACTGAAGAGTACGGATACGACTAGATATATCATGAACAATCTCGCAAAAAGTTTGATTACACAGCTTATAATTCAATATGAGGGAAATATCGTACAAGATATCACTGATTTTGATATCTATCAGCTTTATGCAGATAAGTGGGATTCAGAGAAACGAAAACTTCTCAAGATCGAACAAGGGGTAGATACCGAAGGGAATGTACTTAAACTTAGAGTTAAAACATCTGGAGCAAGTGGTAGTGCAAGTGAAACAGCGTTGGCTAATGCCCATGGAAATAGATTCTGTATACCATTATGGGAATATTATGATATCTTAAAACACCTACCATTTGTACAGCTTGACGATCGACTCAGTTTTCAACTGAAATTTGCACCTTATGGAAATGTGATCAGAGATGCTGGAACAGGAAGCGGAGCATCAAAGAAGGATCCTGATGGTACCTATACCATATCTAACATTGCCTTGGAATTCGATAATATAGAAGATATAGAATTAAAGAAAACAGTTAAGATTGCTTCCATGAATAAATCTTTTCCTTATGATAGAATCTTGCAACATCGCGTGATACCTCTCAAAAAAGAAGACCCCATGTGGAACATACAGGTTAATGTACCAAGTGAAAGTCTAAAAGGTATTTTGATGCTCTTCGTAGAACCTAATAATCGAAAAGCTTACGCTTTTGATAATGAAAAGTTCTACAACCCGAAAATCTCAAAAGTAAACATCACGGTAGAAGGTCAACCAAATCAACTCTACACAGATGGTTTATTACCAAAAGATATGTATGAAAATTCTTGGCTATATTTTAGCGGTGATGAGCGTACGAGTATATCACCAGCAGAATTTTACAACACGAGTTACTCATTGTTCATTGACTTTAGAACCACACCTGATAATAAGCTACATGGAACAGGGAGACAACTAAAGAACACGAGTGATGGTGTGACATTAGCGATCAAAAAAAAAGCAGAAACTGCAGGAGATATCAATTGTTACCTCTATGTTTTACAAGATGGACAAGTCAACTTTGAAGATGGGCGTTTTGAGAGTGTTGGATACTAGCTCCTGCGGAGCCGCGAGGCGATAAATAAATGGACGAAACTTTTTTGGCTATCCGAATTATAACAGACAACAAGTCAATCATTGATGACGTGTGTAACCGCGCGTCTCAAGTAGTATGGTCATATTCTCAAGAGGGAAAAATTCACCACTTACTGCTGCACTTCGATCCTTCCACAAAGGAAGAGTGGTTAGCCTCAGCCTTTGATGCTGCTGATCGCCTATCGCCTCGCTGCTTAGCATCAAAGCATGTTCGCCTATCGGCTGCTCCTGCTGCTCCTGCGGAGCCGCGAGGCGATAAATAAATGGACTATGTAAAGGAACCTTGTACTGCGATCTTTTCAGGGCCTACAGGTTGTGGGAAAACAGAACTTGTACTACGTCTGCTCCAAAATCAATTCAAACACCACTTCGAGTACATCGTCATCATCTGTCCTACACTCAGGTGGAATAGAACCTACCAGACATGTCATGCTCTGTGGGAAGATGACAATGTTTTCCTCATAATACCCGAAGATATACCTGGAAAAGGTGTATTTGACTGGATCGATAGATTTTCTAATCTATTTGCCGATAAAGAAACGCTTTTCATCATCGACGATTGTATTGCAGATGAAACACTCGACAAACGCAGAAATCCGCTTTTAGACCTTGCTATCTCAGGACGACACAGAAACCATAGTCTATGGATGCTCACACAAGTCTACACAGCTGTTCCAAAAAATCTAAGACGACAAGCGAAGATGCTTTTTGTGTGGTATCCTAATGAAAAGAGTGATGTCAAGCTTATCGACGGAGAAACAAATGTTATAGATGATTGGAGTGACATCTTACGCACCTTAAAAGCTTCGAAACATGCTTGTGTTTACATACGACGCGAGTTCCCAAGGTGTGCGCAGATTGTTCAATAAGTAGTTTGTACTTATTGAAGCTCAGATTTTATTGAAGCGCACCACATTCTTCAGTAACCATCATCATTATTAGAGTTACTGAAGATACTCCGCTAGAAATTTCTTCTCGTCTTGGTTAAAGCACCAATCCCATACTCTGTCTGGATGCATCGCAACTTTTATCAAATCATAATACAATGGTTTTGAAAACTTACGTTTGTGATGATAACGAAATAATTCTTCATGTATATTATCATAACCTAACCATTCTCTACACAGTTTGACGATCTCTATATGCCCTTCTTCTGCTGCTCTACACATTGCCTCATCAAAGTCAGTCGCACCCCACTCTCTACACAGTTTGACGATCTCTATATGCCCTCCTGTTGCTGCTTCATACATTGCATTGTCAAAGTCAGTCGCACCCCACTCTCTACACAGTTTGATGATCTCTATATGCCCTTCTTCTGCTGCTCTACGCATTACCTCATCAAAGCCAGTCGCACCCCACCCTCTACACAGTTTGACGATCTCTATATGTCCTCCTTCTGCTGCTCTACACATTACCTCATCAAAGTCAGTCGCACCCCACTCTCTACACAGTTTGACGATCTCTATATCCCCTTCTTCTGCTGCTCTACACATTACCTCATCAAAGGCAGTCGCACCCCACTCTAGACACAGTTTGACGATCTCTATATGCCCTTCTTCTGATGCTCTACACATTGCCTTGTCAAAGTCAGTCGCACCCCACTCTCTACACAGTTTGACGATCTCTATATGCCCTTCTTCTGATGCTCTACACATTGCCTTGTCGCACCCCACTCTCTACACAGTTTGACGAGCTCGATACGACCTTCAAGAGCTGCACACTTCATCGCACCATCAAAATCTGTTGCACCCCATTCTTTACATAATTTCACGAGCTCAATATGACCATTTTCAGCTGCATTTCTCAAGTAACACAACATCCTTTATTATACACACTCTTTCAACTAAGGAGGTTTTTTGAAAGTGGACAGAACTGAGTTAGGGAATTCCCCTAACTCATTTGATGAAGTTAGCGCATGGGAATTTCCCGAAAGCAGTCAATATGTCATCAAATATGCTAATGTTCGTGATATTTTACATGAAATCGTCATTTTTTTTGCGCATGCGCAGATGAATGCGAGTTGGACTTTGAAATTTTATATACACTTTTCTAAGGATTTATAAGGATTTGACCGTGAAAATCCAAAAACGGTGTGTAAATTCATCCCCCTATAGTAGTCAACGTCAGTGGGCACATTGCATTGCACCCTAAATAGAACGCGATATTTAAGGGCATATATCTCGAGAACCAATGAAAATAACTGACGTCGCTTTGGGTGCCCGATATTGGCGGTGGGGTGTCGAAAAATTTGGGTCTTAAACTTTTTGGGCACGGGTGTGACGTCATTAAAATCTTTGATCGACGATATCTCCGTAATGGCACGTCGTACACAGGCGATCCCATACATTTTTTTGATCAGCTTTTCGAGCTTTACAACTTAGTGATACTTAACCTTTTGGATTGTATGATTTTATTTTTCGTCACCCTTATATTTTGAAAGAGGAAGAGCACGGGCGGTAGGTGCAGTAACTCATGGGGAAAATGAACATGTAAAAAATTTTTACCCGGGATACTAGTCTATATACTAATAGCGAGTTGTGCATCCACTTTTTAGTTTGGTCAGTGTGAATAAAAGGACCGGGAACGAAATGTTCGTATGGAAAATGTTTTGATTAAATTTTAGGTCGGGCGTAACTGATTTGTCGAGATATAGGCGATATAGTATTATAGGAGTAGCGCGACGTCAGTGGGCACATTGCATTGCACCCTAAATGGAACGCGATTTTTAGGGTCAAATATCTCGAGAACCAATGGAAATAACTGACGTCACTTTGGGCGCGCGACATTGGCGATGGAGTGACGAAAGATTTGGGTCTTAAACTTTTTGGGAACGGGTGTGACGTCATCGAAATCTTTGATTGACGATATCTCCGTAACGGTACGTCGTACACATACGATCCCATACATTTTCTTGATCAGATTTTCAAGCTCTACAACCCAGTGGTACCTATTCTTTTGGATTGTGTGATTTTATTTTTCGTCATATACTATATATTGAAAGAACACGGGTGAAGATGGGGGTTGGGGTCAGTAACTCAGGGGAAAAGTGAACCGGTAAAATGTTTTTACCCGGGATACTAGTCGATATACTAATAGCGAGTTGTGCATACCACTTTTATTTTAGAGAGTGATACATTTAGAAAAATTTCACGGTCATTTTCTCACGAGGAGCGCGTAAAACCACGCTGCTGCGACAAGCGTTTTTTCGGTATTTTCATTTGCGTATTAGTAATGGTCCAACTCCATCTTACGGTTTTTTTCATGTCGAAGGGTGTTGTACGTGAGAGAAGGCGATGAAAGGTCTCCACGGAGGAGGATGCAATGCAATGTTTTTTCGTTTGAAATATTCTCAACGATCATTTTTGTTGGTGAAAAAGAAGAGAGAAAAAGCGTTTTGTTGTTGTTTGTTTTGTTTTTGTTGTTTGTTTTGTTTGTTTTTATTTTACAAGCGAAGAACAGTATTGTTATGAAAGAAAGTATTAGTATGTTTACCACCCGTCGTATGATGCAGAAAAGAAACGAGGGTTTTTAAAATGTAAACAAATCTGATTTTGTTTTCGTAAAGATTGATTCGCGAGACGAACGAAGAAATGAAACGAAGGATATTATTATTAAACGCAAATTAAAGAGTGGAAGAACAAATGTATGGTTTATAAAAGCAGAAACATGTACTGTACTGGTAACTGTAGAACATCTTACTTATTTATATGTTACAGTTGCACAGAAGAAGTTGTCAAAAATGGACGCAAATGGTTTTTAATTTATTTCTTTTTTATGGAATTGATTGGTTTGTAATGATGCAATCAACGAGTGGAAGTAAATACATAAAAAGTGAATGAAAACACGAACATAATGTCGTTGTTTTTGGTACTAACATGTGCTGGAAAAAGCGAAGAAACTGTTAATTGAATTGGAGAGGATTGTTAACGAAGTGGCATCATTTTTTTTACTTAAAATGGTTGAGCCGTTGCGATTGGTTTCATGTCGACCATGTGGGATTATCAACATTATCAAGATGTTTTGGAAGAGCTAAACTATTATTTCTGAGGGGTTTCTTTGCATGTGAAGCAGTAAATGGTTTTGTGTTACGCTGAGATATTATTGCTCATGTTGTTGTTGTTATATTTCAAGCGAATTTTTGTGGCTGTTTTCAAAAAAGTTAAAGCTCTCTCTCTCCCCCCCCCCCATAATGATGATTGAATATCTAACACCCCTTCTCCCCCTACACCCCACACCGCCTGCTAAAATTATAGGTTTTCATACTGTACTAAACACATCCTAGGGTTATTTCATCTTTCCTTTTATATAAGCTATGCTTTTATTGCTATTATATAATTTTGTTTGTTTTGTTAGTTTGGAAGGATGTAGTAAGAGGGAGACCACTGAATGTCTTTACATTTTAATCTTCACTGTGATCACATCTACCTATTCTATGATGGTTCTATCTATGTCATATATTTATTTAGTACAAGCGATTGGGATAAATTCTCGCGTCCGGCCTGTCACGTGATAAGTTACGTAATTCATGTCTACCATATTGAAATGAGGGAAAACAAATTTATCGTTCGCGCATGTTTCTTCCCATTCCATCGATGTTTATTAGCAAGACAAGGTTATTAAAGATTATCTTATTGGGAAACATGAGTAAAACTTTATATTCTTACGCAGAAAGTTTGGACAGTGAATCTTCTAGAAGATACAAAGAAAAACTCTGTTTGATAGGTAGATAATTTTATATATTATGCTAGCTAGGATGTGTTAAAGTTAGCTTGTGTTAAAGTGTGTATTAATTTATTTTTAGGTATTGAAAAATGCCCATATAAGTTACCAGAGGATGAGTGGAAAGATCAGATAGAAGAATGGCCATCATTGGAATACCACGATTTGTACCATTATCTGATAAAAACTCCAAGTAAGTAACTATAATATTGTCTAATATAACAGAACCTATACTATAGGTTGTCCTGTTGGGTTGAATCAGCCATTTAGGCTATAATAGCAATCCATAAACATCACTGAATTTATGCTGTATTATCTGAATATTTATTTTTTAGGAATTTATAGTCCAGCAGCCATGGAGAACTACAAATCATTAGAAGCCTACAAATATTTTGTGTCTGGTTGGGTGCAAACAGTAAAACACATTTGGAGAAATAACATCTTTATTGCAAAGTGTGAAGTTAGACCCTCGTATCGGTTATCTGATGACTTTCATGTACCCTGGGTTGCACTATCTGCTGCTGGAAGTGTTGTTGCTGGACATTGTACTTGCATGGCAGGGTATAAATATTTTCATTAAATTTTTTGTTTTAATTATATTAACTTCGAACAATTTGGCCCTGACAAAATTTCGGGTATATAGTTGTGTAATGTATCACTAATATATAACCACAAAAACTAACATATATAATATCTATGTTCTATTTTAACTTTTAGGTTGGGTGAAACTTGCTCACATGTTGCTTCAGTGCTCTACAAAATTGAAAAAGCAGTACGAAGTGGTATCACTGAAAAAGTTTGCACAGATCTACCATGCACTTGGAACCAAAATTATACAAAAAATGTTTCAGCTGCGAAGGTTGAACATATCAAGTTTTACACCGATGAGGCAAAGTCCAAATTGGTATCACAAATAAAGTCAACGGAGATCATACCGACTTATTCCCAAAAAGAAAATTTCTTGAAAAGAATTTCTGAGAGTAATGCTAATGTTGTTGGCCTTTCATTATTTGGCAATTTCCAAGAAAGCTTTGTCTCGACACAAACAGTTCAGCAGGTGAAGCTCCCACCTTCTCTAAGAGATTTATACAGAAAAGAACTTTGTAATGCTTCAGCTGACGTATTGAAAGCAGAGTGTCAGAAGATTTTGGAATCATTTTCTGTTGATTCTGAACAACTGGTATATGTGGAGGAGTCAACACGTAATCAGAATTAAAGTGCTACCTGGTATGACCAAAGAATTGGCCGAATTACAGGTTCCATTGCTCACCAAGCCTTATCTACACCACCATCACAGTCATTGATAAGAAGAATTTGTCAAAGTCAATGTCACACCATCAACAATCCTGCTTTAAAATGGGGTCGAGATCATGAAGCCGAAGCACTGAAATGCTATGTATATGCTATGTCAACTGACATACCCGAGTCTAAACAAAAACTGATTGGTAACCTGGAAAAGCATGATAATTTTGAGTGCCTTGATATTGGATTGGTTATAGACAAAGAGTATCAATGTCTAGGAGCTTCTCCAGATGCTGTTTTTCACTGTACGTGTTGTGGTTATGGTGTTGTGGAAATCAAATGCCCCTACTCTCTCAGAGAATCCTCACTGTCACAGGTCATTAAACAAGATAGCAGCAATTTTTATATTGAATTACAAAACGACAGTTACAATTTAAAGAGAAGCCATGCTTATTTTACTCAGGTGCAAATGGAAATGAGAGCAACAGAAACAAAAATTTGCTATTTCGTCGTATGGACACCTTCTGAAGTTTTAATTTTAAAGATTGTAGAAGATAAACAATTTCAGGAGGAACTTTGCATCAAGCTTTTTGATAATTGGAAAAATTACATTCTGCCAGAGCTGGTTACGAGGAAGTTGCAGCAACCCAGTGGAAAAGAAAATAACGCTATGAACCAAGTGGACTTAGATTCTCTTAAAAAAACTTATTGTCGGTGTAAGACCACTGTAGCTGAAGGCGATATGGTTGGTTGTGATATGTGCGATGAGTGGTTCCACCCTTCTTGTGTAAAATTGACTAAATTACCAACCTCAAAGGTATGGTATTGTCCAGACTGCAGAAAATCGAAAAGGCAGAAGCTGGACAATTAAGAATATTATTGTGCTACTATATAATATAATACAAGGTTATATATAAAAACACATACCAGTTCACTTTTGTAAATACGTTTGAGCAGTCAATATACACTTATTAACTTTCCTTAAACACTATACTTTCCCCTAGATTTACCAATGCAGCACACACAGTCACAATTTTATCGCAATTTATTAAGGTATTTGCCAGTTGTTCGTCTCTGATGCTTTTCACTGATCTAATTGGCATTATTCCTTTTAAAATCGTGTATCGGTTTTTTATTAACCCAATCACCCTTTCGATGTGGATTCTCACTGATGCAATTTTTCTTGTGCTTTCAATTTCATGTACAGACAGTTGTTTTTTGCCTCTAGTAAAAGCTGGAATGATCAATTCACTACCTGAATTCAATGCAAAGTCTTCTTGAAGGGTGAAACCCCTGTCAGCCAAAATTTGATCACCAGGCATGTGATAACGAGTGGTTGTAAACTCTGATTCCCTAACAATTTGAATATCTGAAGCTCTTCCTCCCCAGCATTGCGAGACAAAATTAACTGCTCCAAGTGGACTGCATGATATGAAGACTTTGATAGTCGTATGTTTCTTGTACTGGCTATAACATTGTGCTCTGGCTAGCAAATTCCTTGGTGATTCAATGAAAATTTCAAAGCAATCTATTATGCTTGTTAACCTTGGAAATTTTAACTTGAAAACAGGTGGGATGATACTAAATATTTGATCTCGGTCTGCCATTCTAATCAAGAATTTCAAGCATGGGTATAAAATGTCAATCCATTTCCAAAAATAATCATTGACTGTTGATTTTCCTATGCCAGAGATATGCGCCAATAACTCAAAAGTCAAATTGTGTCGAAGTTTTACCAATGTCAAAATGATTTGATCTTCACGACAGAGTGCAAAATTTGGATCTTCCAAACAAAAATCCTTTACATAATCAATCAAATTGTCTAGCACATTATTGTTAAGTCCAGTTAACATGTGGCATTTTCCAGCAGCATCCTTGATTGATTGGTGATGAAAAGGCATCTGACTTTTTAGTGATTTCACTTCCTCTCTCAGTAGATTTCGCTCATTACGTAGACTAGCAGTCTCCAAACAAAATCCCTCTCGTTCAGTCACCGAAACTGGACTACTAAAATCAAATGAAGTTGATGGTTCAGGAATTTCTGGTGATTCTATGGTAACTCCTTCAGGTGATTGAAATGATTCCTGAGGCATAAGTCGTCTTTTTGCTAAAGATAATAACATAAGGGATTGAATATAGAGAAAGCATACTATTAGCCCTCCTGGAGAGCTTTAAGCTAATTACAGCTGTACTTACATTTACTGATAACATTAACAGAAGCAGTTGAGGAAGACCTTCTCATCCTACGATTAGCTCGAGATGGAGTGACCTGTTTCTTGGATGCTGTGGAACGTTCAGGAAAAATGGATGGCACGTAATCTGGGTGCTTTTCAAAATTGTTTTTTTTCCCTATAAATAAAAAAGAAGTTCAAATCAATCAGCTAGATGTAATGTAAGAATTTTAAGAATTATTATACATATCATTGCACAACACTTAGCTAGCTAACCTGTCACAAAATGTTCAGAACAAACATAATGATATCTCGTTTTTGGTGACCAAGTTTTATCCAACACTTCCCATCTTCATCAATTTCTGCTCGACCTATTGCCTTTAACCAAAGTCTTCGTCGTTCCTTATCCATTGGAAGAATATAAAAGTTAACATCTGGTCTTGATTTAGCATTATTAGAACAATTTTTTACACAGCAACTACGTGGCATATCTCTAACTACAGCTAAAAACCACTGAAACCACAACAAAGGACGCGCTTGTTTTCCCTCATTTCAAAATGGTAGCTTTCCCGGACCGAGAAATGACGTAGCACCGAACGCGAGAATCATTTAATGAATTCATTAAAACAATATATTATTGCCATATTTATGTTGAAACTTTGGAATGAGATGGTGTGGTTTCAATGATGATTGATTATCCCTGTCCTCTACCCCTACCCACACCACTTACTATACCAAGAGAATTATAACTGACCACAACACATCCGAAGCTTTTTCAGGTTTTCTTTTGTCCTTCGAGCAATGATTTTATTGCTATTATTCCTTAAAGTATATGCTGCTGATTTGTTGTTTGTTTTTTCTTTTGTTAGCGTGGGAGGGAGACCATTAAGATCACTCCATTTTACTCTTTAGCTACATTGATCATTGCTGTATCTATATCTTATCATATTTCTTTCAATTTATCGCTGTTTGTGTTTTTGTTTGCTGACTTTACGTATGTCGTTTAGGAATCCCCAGACTGAAATTAAGTTATGGTGCTTATCTTGGTTCTATAGTGGAAATGACAGGGCACATGATATTTATTTACGTAGTGCTATTTCATATTCTAAGAGATTTTTTTCTGTTTCTGATGATCATGTATTTGCTTCTGTTCTATACAATTTCTTTCTTTCTAGATTTAGAAAATTTAATAAAACGGAATATGGACCAAGGAGAATGAATGTGCCAATCATGGTTTTACATCATATGGTACTTGCAATTGGGATAAATCATTTAATGAATTCATGGTGGAAAGACCCTTTGGTTGAATCCTGAGCAGGTATAATTTTTTTATGACTCACATTTGATTCAGGTATCCCGTGCAAAGACAATTTTACGGTTTCACTCAATAGTTGGAAAATGTAACAGAAACATATTTAGGTTGCATTTTTATATTTCTTATCATGGTGCGGTGAACTCATGGGGAAAGTGAACCGTAAAATGTTTTTACACGGGATACTAGTCTATATACTAATAGCGACTGTGCATAACAAATTTAGTTCGGTCAGTGTGAATAAAAGGACTAGGAACGAAATGTTCATATGGACTGTGATATAGTGACATTTTAGATCGTGCGTAACTGAGTTGTGGAGATATAGGCGATATTAGTATTATAGGAGTAGCGCGATGTCAGTGGGCACATTGCATTGCACCCTAAATAAAATGCGATTTTTAGGGTTAAATATCTCGAGAACCAATGGGAATAATTGACGTCACTTTGGGTGCGCGATATTGGCGATGAAGTGACGAAAAATTTGGGTCTTAAACTTTTTGGGGACGGGTGTGACGTAATCAAAATCTTTGATCGATGATATCTCAGTAACGGCACGTCGTACACCGGCAATCCCATACATTTTCTTGATCAGCTTTTCGAGCTCTACAACTCAGTGGTACCTATTCTTTTTGATTGTGTGATTTTATTTTTTTGTCATATACTATATATTGAAAGAGGAAGGGCACGGTAAAATGTTTTTACCCGGGATACTAGTCTATATACTAATAGCGAGTTGTGCATCCACTTTTTAGTTCGGTCAGTGTGAATAAAAGGACTGGGAACGAAATGTTCGTATGGAAAATGTTATGATTAAATTTTAGATCGTGCGTAACTGAGTTGTCGAGATATGGGCGATATTAGTGTTATAGGAGTAGCGCGACGTCAGTGGGCACATTGCATTGCACCCTATATAGAACGCGATATTTAAGGGCAAATATCTCGAGAACCAATGGGAATAACTGACGTCACTTTGGGCACGCGATATAAGTGATAGGGTGTCGATAAAATTTGGATCTAAAAGTTTTTGAGGACGGGTGTGACGTTATCAGAATCTTTGATCGACTATATCTCTGTAACGGTAAGTCGTACACAGGCGATCCCATACATTTTCTTGATCAGCTTTTCGAGCTCTTCAATTTGGTGATACTTATTGTTAGGAATTCTAAGATTTTATTTTTCGTCACCGCCATATTGTAAGAAAGAGGGTAAGCACGGGGGTTGGGGTCAGTAACTCAGGGGGAAAGTGAACCGGTAAAATGTTTTTACCCGGGATACTAGTCTTCTTATACTAATACGCAATCTTGCTTTTTTCTTACCTAACTTTGAAAGAAAGAACGTTAGGGAAATTTTCTCGGGAAGTTCGTCACTGGATATTTGTTTATGTTTTTTCCGTATTAGAATAAGGCACTCCGGCTTAGTGCTTATAATTGTTTTATGATATAAAATATGTTAGGGAAGACATGATATAGCATCTCAGGCGGAGACTTCGAATTACAATCGAACATAGCAGCAATTGACAACGAACGAAAAATAGTCGTTTGAAGAAAAAAGAAGAGTTTGTTTACATTTTTTAAACCGAAGTATTAATAAGAAACTTGCATAGAAAAACAAATTTTTTTTACGAAGAACAGTTTTACATATCTACGACTTATATGTAATGTTGAAGGTTAAGACGTATCAAACGGCATTTTATCCAGTTTCGGTTTGTTTTCTTAGATTTCCAAATAAAAGAAAGAAAATTTAGTGTTGAGCATGGTATTTTTTAGTACAATGATAGAAAGAAGAAAGTCAAGAAGTAATAAAAGATTAGAGATTTGATTAATCTGTTGGTTTTGGCAGTGAGTAAAATTAATTACCGATGGCGTTTTTCTAATTGGCGATCCCTCTGTTCCTGGAATTTATAGAGAAAGAAAACTCAGCTTTGAAGAAAGAAACATTATTCAGGTATGATTCTTTTTAAGATTTAGTTAATACCTTATATCTTATATATGTAAATCTGTATATACTGCAAAAGTTAGTTTTGTGATGGGCAGTGTAGTGTGTGAATGAGATATTTCACAATTTGTGAATATTTTTATCTGAGATTTAGTATTGATAATTATAAATCTGTTCACCACAAAGCCTGAAAGTATTTTTGGTTGACTATAAAGTTAGAAAGTGGAAAGAATTAAGAATGGTTAGGATTTATTTTAGAAAAGATTATCAAATGCTTAGTATGGCGGGTAAAATATTTATGAATCGATGAAAGATTTTAAGCAGCGTTTTGGACTGCGTTTTTGTATTACATAGAGTTATTATAAAACGATTAGCATAGCGTGTAAAAACATTTTATTGAGAAAGATGTAAAAAATTTTTACACGGTATACTAGTCATCTTATATATAGAGTCACACAAATAGTTGCAACTATAGTCTGCGTACATATATAGCCTGCGTGCATATATAGCCTGCGTGCATATATAGCCTGCGTACATATATAACCTGCGTGCATATATAGAGGTGTCACTAAATTTAAATATGTAGAGGACGGGTGGTCGATTGATGACGAGTTTCGAGTAAAGTTGCACCAATCAGTGCTTTGAAATTTGTTTGCTGCAAATGTTCATCAACTTGTGAAACTTAACATTTTATATTCCTAGGTCAAAGAAGTGTTAAAACGGGAAGTCAGATAGGGAAGAAGGTTAACGAGGAAGACGTTTCTCAGTGATTTCGGCTTATGGCTTATTATCCTCCAGTTTTTGGAAAGAAAGGAAACAAGTCACGTGACCACAATTCTCCATTAGGAAAGGAAACAATCCTTCATTTAGAGTTGACTTTGCGGGACTTTGTGCATGCTCTGTAGCTAAAACATCTTTATTTATGACAAGAGAACATGCGCAAATCTCGCCAAAGTAATGTCCGAGCGGTCGATTTGGCCTATTGGAGAATGGGATTTGAGACTTTTGTTGGAAATAAAGCCATAATATTTTTTTGTTCCATTCTCGTTTGTTGGATATATACACTACAATTGATAGAAATAAAGTTCATTCATTGGCCAAATATCGGTAAGCACAAAGTATTTCATCACCAATAGATACACCAAGTAACAATTTCTCAGTGATCGTTTACTTTCTTCATGCTACTACATCTACATTTAGCAAGAGTGTTTCCACTCTAAACTTGCTTGGGAGGTACCAAAAATATTCCTAGCACTGCATTGGAGGAATGGTCATATGCTCGGGCTTCGTGCTTAGAAGAGGGCATGCAACTTACATCAGCACCGTAATCTTTCTAGTATTATTGAGAACATTAATTACTGCAAACCTTTGAGAATGATGGAAACGCAGGAAGGAAAATAATTATAGGTGAAAAATTGCCCACTAAGTAAATAATGTCAATGAACTTCAACTTATCTGTCAAGATGTTACTTTTGCAAAAGCTTTTAAAAGTTGCTATTGACCATACAGTCAGTGCAATCAATATAGAACCCTCTGATGGTAATCTAACAATCCTCTTTGATTTTCGAGTCGTCTCAAGCTCATCAAGCTTTATTACGTTTTTATTTTTTGAATACGATAATTATTCTTCAATCAAGAATGGATTCATTATGGATCATTTGCATTCTTGGGCAACACCCAAGGGCAATTTATGATGTGGAAAGTTTTTGGAACTACAGTTGAACATCGGTCAAACTATGAAGGGAGTTCGAATTCGAACAGAGGTTCAACTGTATATTAAAAATAAACATCTTCTGCAATAGTCGAAAAGTTTTCACAACAAGCGAGAAAAAAAGCACCAAGAACGCCGTTGAAATAGACCTTTCCCGAATTTCTGTTGAAACACCGAATTATGGCCTAGTGACCATGTACCGCCTCGTTTTCAATGTCAAAACTGAACTACAGGAATTTGGAATAACAGAAGTCATTAATTTAGTAAAACAATGAATGGCTTCAAAATGAGGCGGAACATGTCGGTCTATTCTATTGTAGGGCATGGGGATTGTTTCTAAGCACACAAAGCAGACCTAAGATGGACAGTCGAGAATATACAGTATATACAGAATTTCTCAGATCTTATTCGCGAATACCTGATTATATTAACTCTCTGGTGCATATATTAATTAAAAATCTCACATAATTACATTATAATTTATTCAATATGTCGTCATAATCATGCCCAAACTAATTATTCTGATTCAGTAAAAATCATCTCCCGCAAAACAGAACAGTAAACACGTAAAAAATAAATAAATAAATGTAAAAAAGTATGTGCTGGGCAGTCCTTAAAATTAATTGATTAAAACCGACAACTTGATAGCACAACGGTCAAACATTCACGGTCAAAACTCTCTAAATAAAGTTTGAAGAAAGGAGAAATTTCTCCAACAGAGGGAAGAGATTTACCCTACTAAAGAACAATTGTTTACAAACGGTTAATTCCACCTGTACCTGAAGAGATTACGAAATAAAGATAGCTGACTCAGTAATGATAATATACAACTGGACACTGCAAGAAATGTGAAAACGCACGCATGCGTAAAACGTAGACCTACAAGAAAGACAAATAACTTCGCATTTTAAATAAAAACTAATAATACTAATAACTTGATTAAACGAGGCAAATGCCTCTCTTTTTCTCTTTTTTTTGTTCTACTTAAGTAACTTGACTCTCCGTAATAGATCTGTTGCTGCAATCACGGCGTGTGCACCGGCCTTTATTTTCCGTTTTGCGTTGAATTCCTTCAACTTGGTTTGTGTCTGCTCCATGTGCGTGATGTTGGCACCTTTCCCCTATGGGGAATATTTCGAAAAAATCGTTTAATATTCAAGGAATAATCAAGATGGAAAGACTTTTCAACACTCAAGACCGAAACCATCTATACAAATACTTCCCGAAATTCTGTTTAACACCGTTTTTACGATCTAGTTAACATCTAACCTCGTTTTCAGTATTATTTCAAAACTAAAGAACAAAAACCCAGTGAAACACGCACCCAATGCTCTTTTTCTCCAATTTCCGTGTTAGGTCATAATACGGTCATAATACGGTGTGTTTTAACAGAAATTCGGGAACGTTCTTTTTGTGTCAAAAAGCTAAAATTTAGCTAAAATTCCAGATCCCAGTAAACAAAAACAAAAAATTTGGCACAAAATTAACACACGCAGCAAAACCGACGATAAAAAACAAAAACATCGTAAAGATTACAGTTTACATCACTTTCAGGAATCATGTGAATAACCAGGGCAAGTGGAATATAAATCACTAACCTGAACCCATGGATGATGAAGAGCCTGGTTGGCAGTAAGTCTTTTTTTCGGATCAAGAACAATCAGTTTCTTCACAAGATCCTATTGGTGAAACAAAATTAATAATATCACTAGATGATTGGGTTACGGAAAGCTTTTAGTAAGTACCTTGTCGGGGAAAAAAGTTGGGTTTTAATGACTAATATTTTAATGACTAAATTTTTCCCCGATTATTTTTAAAACAGACTTTTTCCCCGACAGATATTTTCCCCGACAGATATTTTTCCCCCGACAAATAATTTTCCCCGATTTTTCCCCAACAAATATTTTTCATTTTTGGCTGACACTTTTCACGGGAGAAAATAAATCCCGATCTTATGTAGTTCGGCTTGACTGTAGCTTAGCTGTTTTCTTTTTACATCCATCATGTCAAATACAAATATAAGGAATAAACAAACAAGTATAACAATCTTTTAATTAAGAAGCTACTATCTGCTATTTTTAGAAAACCGAAAATGCCATATGCCATATAGGAATGATCCACGCAGTTCGCGTAATTGCATGTATCGACAGGTTGATGAAATAAGTTGGGGAAAAGTGACTATAACTATTAATTTGGTCAGGGAAAAGTGACCAAAATGAAAAATTGGCCGGGGTAAAGTGACTTATTTTGGAAAAGTGACAAAAAATTTTTTATCCCCGATAAGGTAAGTCACTTCACAACAACAAAAAAACATCGAATTATAGAAAGATTGACGCATTTCCTCGTTCATTAATTTTATTTGGAATTTTTGGAGTGGGACGCTTAAAGAGGATTTACGGTGTATAACAGCCGACAATTTATTAAATATCTCTCTCAAACAATAGCTAAACGATTCTAGAATTCATCCATTCAATCAATCCATTCAAGCGTGAACATTGATTTGTAATTGTTCATATATTTCATATTCCAAATTCATTTTTGTCACAAAAAATTCTTCAGCTTTTGGCTTTTCGAAAACATTTACCTTTGCATTCAACGACACTCCATCCCACCATGGCGATACAAACTCGAAATCGCATTTCAATATTTTTTGGAACATAGCTTGGTCGCCTGCTTCATCATAGAAAGGTTCGAAACCACACAACCTAAAAACAGGAACTAGTGATTACTGAACGCCTTAGTTTATTTGATGCTTGTCTGAACAAAAAATTTTTTGCATAAATTCATCATTTACATGATGTATGTGATCACACCCACTGCCCACATGTCAACGCCTGGTCCATACTCTTTTCCAAGTAGTACTTCTGGTGCTGTAAGGAGGAAACAAAACATAAATGTGTAGGGAATACTCACTGTTTCGGTAAGGAACAAATTTTTAGGGTGTAACGTGACTTTTAATATATGGCTGTTTGGACATCCAATTATCATTAAATGTTTGCGGTACTGAATTAAAGAATGTGGAGTTAATGTCTGCAAACTTGGCCTAATTTCCAAATTTAAGTTTTCCAGGTTTTTCAATACATGACATTTATTTAGCGTTACACTTCTTAAGACCTGTTCATCTAGGGATACAGTTTATACTGTAAACCAAAAAAGTTGGATAAAAAACATCCTAAATGTGATTCAACATTTTCAAATCATATATTTTGCATTCTGAAAATTTAATGAAAGTCTTATTATTGCAAACTTTTATTCTGCAATTTGTTTCCCCATTTTCATGTTCTGATTCCCAAACTATAATTTCGCAATATTTAATCCCGCAAACATTTTATACCCTTAAAGGAGAACTATGTTTACAAGTCTCCATCATAAATTCAACACAATGGGTTTACAAACCACAATAGCCTGGTGTCCCGCATACAGTTTGCATAGTTGTACTTGTTGTCAGCATTTTTGAAAGTCCGAAATCTGCTAGTTTTAAGGGCGAGTCTTCTTTTTCATTTGCATACAACAGATTCTCAGGCTACGGAATAAAGGAAAAAGATATCGAATCAGAAAAAATTATACTGGTAATATGTTAATATAAACAGTACAGCCAAAAAAGAAATTTTACATGTCCACATAAGATAATTAGTTTTCGCGAAGTGTCAGCATCTTTAATAGTTAACGGGCTTTTGTTTATCTAACGTGAGATTTCAAAAAAATTGTGTTGAAAACATGACTTCATGCAACAGATAAATTTTTGGAAATCTTTTGTGTTTTCTTGTAAAAATACATTCCTTCATGAACGCATAAAGTTCCTTTCGTTCCTGTAATTGACCTAATGGATTGGCATCTCAGAAGTTTGTGATGAAAATCAAATGTTACCTTTAAATCTCTATGTACAATGTCGTTTTCATGTAAATACTAAGGACAAAAAAAGAAGGGAAATAGATTAGAGAATAGAACAGGCATGCAGATAGAGAAAATAGCATGAAAATCTTTTAGGATTTGGTAAAGAAAAGGTTTAACATTACCCAAAGCCACTTTTCCACTAGACGGTATAGCTATTATTTCTCTATGTGATCACTTATTTAGCCATTTGATTGACTTGCGGAATATTCCTCAGAGAAAAAGTTGAACTTGATCCTACTTTTCCGCGAATGCTTTTGGCGGAATTTATTAAAAAACAAAGGCCGCTAGACTGCAAGCAGAATATCCTGCCTAGTGGAAAACCGGCTTAAAATGGCCATTATACACAATAATGCAATACTCATACGTTCGCAATGATTGAGAAAAGACCTCATGAATAAAGAACACTCCTTCTGTAAAAAACTTTTGAAGTATATCATAGGAACTAACTTTAAATTAATTCGTTTCACTGAATTACCATACCTTCTTTCCATATCTTCTTAAGTTTTATTCTATTTGGAATTGTCTACATCTTCTCAAACTGAAAATCTACTTCTTGCGTATTACCCTATGCATTCTTTATTCATTATTAATTTCATTTACACTAAATTTTCTAATCTAAAACATATATAAATTATAACACAAACACAACAAGATATCACTTACAAATCTCATGGTTATATTCTGAAAAATCAGAAACAACAGCTTCAAATTACTACAGCAAACAGTCAATGTGTTGCACTTACAAACTTTGTTATGTTTCCTTCTTGAGGAAATTGGATAATAAGATCTACAACAAATTTCCCTTTTCCATTAACTTATATCATAATGATAATGTCACAAGGGTTTGTGGTTGTACGCTGAACAATTATCGCCTCTTTAATAAAATGTCCTCCATCTTTCTGTACCAACCCATCTTAAGAATTTTTCATGATAAACATTTCTTTTTCAATGTTTGAGCATTCGGGAGAGAGACTATCGTGTACTCTACAGAATAAAACACTTTGTGAAACTTCTCCAATGTTTACCCATTACCCACAGCAAAAAAGCACAGTGCAAACTTCTCGAAATGAATACACTTTATTTTCACCAGTTGTTTTGTACCGACTAAAACATGAACCAACCAGAATCCACTAGAATCGACTAAGAACCCACAAGAATCAACCAGGAACCCACCAGAAGGGAGTAGGAACCAACCACAACTGACCAGTTATCTGGCAATTCAGATCAATACTTTACGTTTCCCCAATAGTTTACCCCAAAATGCCAAAATCAAGTGCACCCGGTTATAAGTGCACCCATTGATAAAGCACATCATCTAGGGAAGATATTGAAAACAATGAATGTTTTGTTTCATGCAAGTTTTTGCAGCATATATATGTGCATGGAAGTTCAATGCCTTCTCCAGCAGGAGTGCCTTCAGGACCATGACACTTTTTTATTTGTAATTCATCTATAAAATGTGCCACTTATTGGATCATTGGATACAAAATCATGTGCAAAGCTCTGGCCACATATCTTACAAATTTTTTTTTACAGCTTCACAATATAACCATTCTTCTTTTTCTTCTCAATATTTCTTTCTTTCTTTTCCCTCCCCCTTTTAATGCTCGTACCCGTATAATTCATTATATTGTATGATATAAAACTATTAGCTTGTAAGTAACCCTAAAATCATTCCTATTCAGTAATAATAACAAGTTATAACAACAAGTTTTGTTTTTGGTGGTGTGGTTTGTTAGTGGAAACCACCCTTTATGAATTCGACCTGCACCTGTTTTCTATGTTATGTCTAGACAAACTTAAACCAGACACCTGTCTTGTTATATTCACTGTTCAGTTCTGGTGGGTACCTGCTCAGTTTTGGACAGTTCTGGGCGGTTTTTGTTTTAGTCATTCACCCATTATTTTCACTTGGTAATTGTGACCATGCCGTTAACTTATACACACCCATACACACACTATATATAATCAAATATTAATAAGAATAAGCTTTTGTCTATCTATTTGTTTTATTGATACATCGAGTGAAACAGTAAAAAGCTTTTACACAGGAATATACAGATTATAGGCTACATACCCCTACAGCTTCACAAAGTTGTTTGACACAGAGTGCTGCATCTTGTTCACTATAAAACCCTTTTTCCACTATTCTAGAATGAATAAAAAGTAAATACTTTATTTTATATTCGAAGCCAAATCCTTTTTGTATGAATTCATTATTTAAGAGAAGGCCAACAATGAAAGTAGTTTAGATTGGGTTACCTATCGAAGAGCTCACCACCTGTGACAAGTTCCAGTATCAGAAACAAGTGTGTTTCAGATTCAAATATTTCTTTCAACCTAATCTAAACAAATAACGAATGGAGTTATTCTGATGTAGCTTTTGATGTAGTTTATAATTTTTACGACAATGTATCACTGATGATGGAACAACCAAAAATCCATACTTTTTCTAGTCTGGTCTTTCACGTAAGTCTGAAGTGTATCAGTCCAGAAGTGTATTCTAATGACGTGTGGAAACTTTAACATTAATCGTTTTGTGATCAAATGTGTTAATGAGCATGCAAAATGTTAATGTGTAACATTTCTACTTATACTGAGATCTCAAACATATCATCATGTAAACAGGCTTTTAAAGCTGATGTTATAAATAACAAAGATTTCTCAGATGTTTTGCCAAATAATTCCATATTTTGAGAAAATTTCGGTTTTTCTTTACACATATTTAATGGTTCAATTTATTTTGCAACTGATTTTTTGTTTACTCACACAAAGAATCACTTTCAGGGAAGGAGGTTTCTTGCAAACTTCACACCAGAAAAGAATTTTGAAAACAAAAGCTAAAATTACTTCACATATTTAGTTGTTGAATGTTTCCAAGAAAATTACAAAATGTTGTGTTTACATTGCTTTTATCCACAAACTAGACACTTAAAAAAATATTTTAGTTTTTAAGATACGTGGGAAATTCTTACTTATTTACAATGTGATATAGTTAAGAAATGTTTTCTCATTCCATAATAAGTTCATTGCCAAAAGCTTTTGAAATACATGTGAATAAGTGTGGCAGTATAAACAGTGACCTATTCTTTTGAAATATCTTTTAAAGACATTTAACAAAGATGTCTGGAATTGAGAGTAAGAGATAAATATATGCCCCTTTCTTGTTATTTTGTTTATAGCATGAACTGACAAAATCTCTCAAAGAATAACAATAAGCAGCTGATTCAATAAGCTGCTGGTGACAGCACAACTAGAAACAGTATATTGAAAGAAATAAGCTTACAATGTTTGAGTGCCGTAATCTTAACAAGATTCCTATTTCAGTTCTAATTATTTTCTTATCGACCTAGAAAAAAAAAATGTTGCCAAGATATAAATTATGTTCCAAAATTAGTAAAAATCAAAAACAGTAAAAATAATAAGCAATGAACCAAAAAATATAAAATGGTGTTAAATTACATTTTTTTTAATTTGCTTCATTGCGAATTGTTCCTTTGTACCTTTCTGTGTAACCAGTTTTACAATAGAAGTTGCACCTCTAAAATAAACAACCACATAATTAATATAGACAAATGACTGACAATGAAAACATTTCGTCAGGGTCAGCATGGGGAATCTTCACGATCCCTCAATCCCTGTACCTGGAACTTGAACTATCTGGGATCAAATATTATACTTAAAAGCTCCTGGGATGAATGACTGCGGGTTGGAGCAGATGACAATCTTTGGCACAATTTCGGGTGGGAGGCATCATTGACACAATCTAGGGATATCTCATTATGGAATCTTTATAGGAGCAAATTTTCTGATTCAAATTACTGATTCACCATGGGAAATTCATACAAAATGAAGAAACAAAGAATAACCTTTCGCAAGTCAAAGTTCTAGAGGTGTGTAGTTGTTGTACAGAGACAAGGAGGGTTTAGGGTTTTTATCCACCAAAAAAATTATTAAGAATAGCATTACTGATTATTTTTTTGTGATTGTTACTCCCGATGATGACAGAGAGTGTAATTCAACAGAGTAGACACAGAATAGACGAAATAGGAAAACGCTTGAATTCACTTGATTTGTGAAAATTAAATGTTGTAATAACATTATATTCCCTTGAAATAATTTTTTTAGATAAGTTCCTGGGAACATTTAGATTGCAGTGAAAACTAAGGGGGTGTGATAAGGAAATAGCGCCATAAAATTTATTACTACTATAATCACACGTTTTTGGGGGTGATTTGAGATAAATCAACACAAGGTTTTTAACAAATATTTTTAAAAAAACTGAGGAGAAGTGATATTTCCCAAATCACATGTGAATCAATTTGTTTATCAATTATTATCAAGTCATTGTTTTCTTTTTTCTTTTACTATCTCAGAAACATTTGAAATTTCGTTCAATATAATGTCTTCCCTTCCAAACATTTTTATATCTTTGTTCCAGTTGATTTCACACTCTGGTTGATTTCAAAAGACATACATCACCACAAACGTCAGCTGCTGTAATTTCAGGAAAACATGTGATTAGATATAAAATTGCTGCTTACTGCTTCTGAATATTTTTCAAAAACAGAAAAATAATCTCTCTGTAGCATACCATTTAAACAAACTGCTCGCCATCATGCAGCAGACACAGTGAATTTTTATTGAAAACTATTTTTTTGTGTGATTTTTGTGTGTGTAGTTAAGCTTTCTTTGCCTTGAGGATGAGATATCATGCACCAGTTTTTGTTTGTTGTAATGTGAGCCTTATAATTCAATAATGGGATTAATTGGAAATTTAATAGTATTTTGTAATGAAATAGATTCAAACCTGCCAACTTCTTTTCCAACTTCAAAAAAGTCTTCAACATTTTCCTTTCTTGATACAGAAAATAAGTAGACCATTTTATCAGATGTGATAATATTGGATTTTTTACGATATCCACTACAAATAATCAACGAGATTTTCTGTTTCTACGCATAGATCATATTCAATAATATGCAGTATGAATTATGCAGTATTCCTGTGGCGAAGTTTCATACACTGACGCTTTGGTAAAATGAGAAATCACAGAATCCAAAACAATGTCGAAATCTTTTGCCTCTACTTGTTCTGTAAATTCTGAAAATCGAAGTTTTTTGCTCCGCCTTTTTAATCGCTGATGCAAGTTCAAAAATATTCAAGTGAGTGCAACTTTTGTTTTATCTTTCAAATTTCTCTCAAAGGATGTTCTGTGTGAAAACAAGGTGGTTTATCTAGATGATTTTCGAATGTTTTTATTAGGTTAATTACAATTTGACTTTACCCATAACTTGAAATAAAATTTAAATACAGATATAATATAATAAAGTGAAAGTGTTAGCTCAGCTAGCCGCAGCACCGCCTCTCCTCCTAATTAGAGCTAAAGTGAAAGTCTATTCTATCCAGGGACAACTTCAAATTAGGCTTCGAAGCCGAATTAGACTTGTCGCCTATTAAGCTTATTTTTATGCCAAAAGTTATGCGTCCTTCCTCCACAAAAATACACGATTTCGGGAGATAAAAATGCAGCCATTATAGATTTTTTGATGTTTCTGCTAACCTTATTAGTAGGGAATACTACGCTTTTTTCGTTATGTTTACATAGGGGAAGTAAGACCTGCCATGGGAATATGTCTTGATTGTTGATTTTCTTCTTATTGTACCTATTTCTATTTGAGGGGACTGTTTAGTAGAGGAGAACTTTCTGCACTTGTTGGTTGGGACTTTTTTGGAAGAAAAAGGAATTTTTTAATCAATTTTTCCTATACTGTCAGGCGAAGCTGGATCGCAACTTGCCCTACTAGTGAACCGTTTGCATAATAGAATCCATAATGGCTGCATTATCTTCGAAATCGCGTATTAAGCTTCAATTTTTTTAAAACTGCAATAATAGCATACAACTTAGCTAGCTAACTTTATTTACAAATACACGATTTTGGAGATAATGCTCTTCATCCCTTCCGACAGTCAACTTTTTAGTTAACTTACTGCTAGAAATACGTTAAGCATTACTCTAACTTGTGCACTTACCAGCCTGGGGTCAACCGATGGCTCCTAAATGGGCTGAATATGCTGAATGGTGCTTCCACTACATCATCGCCCGCATGATGGTTAATTAGGCGTATTAGGCTTAACAGGCTGAATAATGCCAAATTAGGCAGAAAACAACAATTTTGTAAACAACTAGCTTTGTATACATGGTAATATCAAATAATTGCACTAGTGGCTTCGATTCCAGATTGGCTATAGTGTGTTGTCAAAATAAACTTGCAACCAATAGCATCAAACTTGTAGAAATGTACTTCCTGTTTTGATGAAGCCTAATTAAAAGTGTGTGCTCTTAATTTACATCCCTGAGCCACCTCGTTAGGAATAATAAACTTAATTTTTTTTTCAAATTTCGAAGCCCAATCTTATTTATTTTCATTTATGGAGAGACCAATAAGTTTTTCAAAGTCTATAAAGAGCATTTAAATAACCGATGATGCATACACATGTTGGTGGACAATTAATGACTTGATTATTAATATTCTATGTTGAAACATTCAGTAATTATCAAGCTAATAAAATTAATATAAACAATGTCACTTGGAAAGTCATCTATAGCTAGCACTACCCAGGCCTGGAAATTTGGCAGAAACGATCGTTTCGTTACCGCGACGTAAAATGGTAAAATGGCGGTAACGACGGTAAAATGGCGGTAACGATGAATCGTTTCTGCGCAGCTATCTTTGTTACGACATCCATTTTTATTACAATAAAAAATCAAAGTAATCAGGTTGTCATACTATTTTGTAAAAAAATATGCTTCAAATTCACGTTATTTAATCCGATGATCTTCAAATTTTAAAATACGAAACTTTCAGCATATTCTGGAAACTCTCTCACACTGTTGAATGTAAATGAATGAAATCTAACAATATTATCAGTGATGGAGCTCCACGTGGGTCACAAACAAAATTTGAAAAGAAACAAAGCATTCACTGTATCTACACATGCTAAAATTTTCAAAACATTACCAAAACATTACCAAAACATTTGACATTAATCTTTCACTAAACAAGAAAAAATTAAACTAATATAGATCCGCCTTAGATTTTAAAGAAAATATATTTTGATTTTGTTTTTTCTTCTTCATTGTGATTGAAACGTGTTTTACCATGCTTAATGTTTCCGTTTCAAGATTTGTCTGTATTCTGTAGTGTTTTTTCCCCCCACGTGGGTTATTTCATGCTGAAAATACATTTTGGATTAACTGATTCTCTGTTTTCCTGTAGTGTTTTTATTCCCCAACTGGGTTAAAATAATTATGCTGCAAATAAATTTTGATTAAATCCCATTCTTGATTTATAAATGAAATTTCCAGGTCTGTTCTATTTCATTTATTCCAGCTCATATTCCTCATATATATTATTCTGTGACAGTTCCAAAAGTGATGCTAGGTAACAAAGTGTTTATTGTATCATTCACGGGTAGAATAGTTTGAGAAACTTTCAAATGTTCAAGCCTTATTTGGGTAAACGAAATTTCGTTTTATCGTTTTTGCAAGCTCCAAACTGCGGTAACAATGAATTGTTTCCCTAGACTTAACAAATTTCCAGCCCTGGCTACCCAATTTGATTCTACCTATTTGGCTACCGCTAATACAGTCCAAAGAAGCAAATTGATACATATTTCTATCGGTCTGTTGGAAAAATAATGTCAACAAACTGTCCTTTTTTCACCTAAATTTGTGGTTGACCTTCAATTCACAATTGTTCCATAATAAAATGTAAATAAAAGAAATTGATGCACCACAAGAAGCAGGGCACATTCTTCTAACACAGCAATATTTGGGAAAGTTTCAGTGAGCAAAGGGTGTAACAAAATTTTGGTTTTCGAGATCAAAATTTTTTACTTCTTTCGCATATGAAATAAAACCTCTAGTATGTTATTTCTATCTGAGTTTTCAATCAGACCACGTTTACTGTGGTAACAAAAGTCTGATAATTTTGTTTAGTGAGAATTTAGCAATAACTTATAACACTATGACTGGTCACGATGGAAAAATGTCTTTTGTATCCCTTGTATGTGATAAATGTAGTGGTTTATAGATGCCGAAAACAAAAAGCAGAAAAAGAGAAAAAGAAAAGAAACACTCTCATGCAAAGGTATAAGACTAGTAAAAATGTTTGTACAATACAAATCTAGGATTTCATCATCAAGTGGAGATTCTAAAGTTGTGGAGCACACCATTAATGCATTGCAACAAGTTTTTTGTTAAAAAAAGTTACAGTAAAATGATGGAAATGGTTTCACCTGGTTGAGAATTTAATTCACTTATCATGATGGGATACACTTAACTGGAATCGTATAAGTCTCATTTTAACAGGAACCTGACTTTATTCAAGTTTTTTAAGTTTAAATCTTTAGTAACTGTATTTTTGCTGAGTCATTACTGATTTTGTGATGTGCAACTATCACTTGATTGCTTCGTTTTTATATTTTTTGTTTGTTTGTTTGTTTGTTGATTTGCTATTGTTATGCATCTAATGGTACCACAAATGGTCCTCATGGAATAGTTTTTCGTTAATGGGGTGGTCTCCTGTTCTAACTGCACTCATTTCAATTTGACTGTTTATCAAACTGGCCTTACTGCATTCAGGCAATTTTGAAAACCGTCAAAATGCTATTTCTATATTTTTAATTATTTTTTATCACCTTTTGTAGCTGAAAAATAAAAATAATGAAAAGGATAAAGTTTCAACAATTATAAAAAAAAAAATCACCAATAATGCAGGACTATGCTATGCATTACTTGTTATGTTACCAAGGCAAACTTCATTATTACATCATTAAGCAGTGAAAGAAATGAACGAAAAAATGTTTTTTGAAAGTTTTGACAGCTTAATTTATAAAATATACTTATATTAACAAAATATACTAATCTCAGAGCATTCGTGACCATGTTTATCAATCAAAGGTTCCGCTGTTGCATGTTGAAAAAAAGAAATGTTTTCTCATGGCATTTCATAATAGTAAAAAATCTGCACAAACGGACATTTTGATGTAAAGCATTACATTAAGAAAACATTTACTTAAGCAAAAAGCAAAAAGAAAGCAAAAAGCGAAGAGAAAGCAAAAAGAGAAGAATTAGAATAGGGTATATACCTTTCTCGCATTGAAGATTATTGGCAGTGAATAGTGTGTCTGTCTCCTAGGTACTCTCTTCACCTTCAACATCCCATTTTATCTTCCACTTCTTTCCTACTCTCTCAAACATTGTGTCAAAGACATGGCCATCTCTCCACTTCTCCCCAAAAAACTCATAAGACCAACGCTCATCTTCACTTCTAACAGCACTGTCGAATCTCCAAGCTTCAGTTAATATTCTAGAGCTCACTTTTATTCTAGACATTTTTCCAGCAATAAACTTCTAAAAACATAGACCCTAGATGACAGACAAAAATGAAAGCAAGAGAAATTCTTATTATAATATAAGCTTGATCAATTCTTTTTGTCATTTTCTTTGTCATTTTAGATTGTCTCACAAAATAAAAATGAACTCCTTCACAATGAACGCCTTTACATAAAACAAAATAAAAAATATTCTGTTGAAGTTACAATGTCTTCTTAATTGCTATATTTTTGAAAATACAGAACATTAGAGAACTGCTCAGACTAAACTGTAACTTTTATCAAGAAATTTAATGCAGCTTATTCATCAACACACTCACTTTCAATGGACTTAACCTTTGAAACGAAATATATGGCAGCTCTTATTTGTACTTAGTCTTCTTTAAGATTGGGGGAGGGGGTGGACTTGGCCTCTTTAATACTAAGGTAGCGAATTGAGGTCAAAAAATTTTATATCTTCTTTTTTTTTTAAATTAAAGATTGTTTCCCAACCATTATGAGAACGTATTTTTTAACTTCTGATTGCTTTCCGAACGCAAGATATGAGTATTTACAGTTTTATTGTAGTTGCCATGGTTTCGAAATTTGTGACATAACTGACGCTGACTGTAAATTACACGTAAAGCAGTTACAGTAAAGTTACCAATCAGATTCTGAAAAAACACAGTTTTGAATAGTCACGAAAGTAGTGAAACTAAATCCATGCAACATGATATATAAAAAAAATTATGTAACTATTACGCAGACATCTAAGAGTTCTACGACTTATGGACCATTAGTTGAACAACCGACCCTCTTAGGTGAACATTGGTAAAAACAAAGAAATTGGCTGCAATGGGTTGAATGACAAAATCAAAATGTATAAAAAAGTAAAATTTGTCATGGACCAAATTTGCAAAAATAAATCCACCCGAAAATTTCTCTAGAAATAGAAATTAGCCCTGTCTATGTATTTTCATCAGTCTGTTTTAATTTTTAGTTTGCACAGCAAAAGCTTGCAATTAACTTCATAAAGATAAAATTATTTGAAAATCATCTATAATAATAGGTCTCGATGATCAGCTATAGGACATGTTGCATAATTTACTTTCTTGGCGATTTTAACCATGAACTACATATATAAAGAATAATATCCCTCTTATTATAACCAGATCATTTGGTACTATGTTTCCGTAACAAAAGATTGCATTCATAATAAACCCATCGGTGAGCATTTAAAACGTGCGAGATTTTTCTAAGTTTTCATTTTTTATTTTAGAACCTAAACATGGCAACAAAGGCAATCAGTGGAGAAGATCATAAAATTTTTGAGATTTTAGGGGAGGGTCGTTTACTAATAGCAATAATTTTTATCGCTGCTGTGAGTGAGTTTTTTTAAGCTACTTCACATAATGACCTTTTGTGATGCAGCCCATATTTTTGTCCTGGATTCTTATATGTTCTTGATTTAAAGATGAGAAGAGAAATTATTTGTTAGAAAATTTTTTGCGAATTTTGGCCAAATTCATGAAATTAAATATCCACGAAAAATCCCTGGAGAATTGAAAATAAATCCAGGCAAAATAATATTAAAAAAGTTGTGCAGCTCTAAAAGCAAACATTCAAGGTTTTTGTGACTCGTGCACTATGAGTTAAAGACCTCACCCTCTTTGTGAACCTGTTTAAAAAGTGTAGAAATGACCGAAAAGGGTTAAATGACAGAATCACAATGTATAAAATATTCAAAAAGACTAAAATTAGCAAAAATAAATCCACCTGAAATGTAAAAAAAATTACTCACGAAAATATATACGTGCAAACTGAAAATTTCTCCCCCTTTTTTTCTTTTTGATTCTCCTTCTTTTTAGTTTTTATGTCCTTCATTAGTTGTATTTTGTTTGATAAATTTTTTCCCTTTTAGTGTGTCATATTTGTTGTGTGGTGGGCCAATCGTCAAATCCGGCGTGTTTTTCTAATATCAAAGAAAGGTCCGGTAGACCAAGCTGGCAGTAATGCTCCTCGGGTAATTTCATTGATTGTCTTGTTTCAATAGACTTGGTAACTTGAATATCATTTGAAGTGAAGAACAATACCAATGTTTCTTTGAAATATTTTTTTCCCAAATAATTGAGTGGATGGAATGTGATAATCTTGAAATAAAATTTTAAAGGAGTCTGCAGTTTTCTTAGTGTTTCAAATCGTTGTTAACTGTTATAAAATTATTTTTAAAACTGAGCTGTTGCTGTTTTTAGAGCCCCACGTTATGTAAATTTACTAACTCTCATTAATGTTTGACTTTTTTGATTTACAGGACCTTCGAAAGATAATCGAAGAAAATTTTAATAGGATTTCCGAGATGAGATTGGAACCCAAGCTCCTGAGTGATCAAGGGCAACACGAGTCGTCATACAGCTCATATGTTGATGAAAGAGGTAAGAGGTGTTTTGAAAATAACAAGCAATGATATGTTTCGATATACTCAAACTGAAAAGTTGTATACCATCTCTTCTTTTTCAACTTCTAATGTAAAATGTAATAATAAAAAAAATTGTTACATAATGTTTTATAACTATCATAGGAATGTCAGTAATTATTTATCATGTTAACATTGTAATAACACATAAATTAATCAACTTTGACTTGTATAATCTTGACGTGTATCTAATACTTGTGAGTGGAATTTTATATTTTACAATTCAATCTAAAAAATTTCTCTTGCTTCCAGTTTTGTTTTGGTTTTGGAATCCTAAAAAAAATATTTCTCTTCAGATGATAGCAGCTACAAGTTCAGAAGGAAAGCATTCGATTTGATGAGTTGTTTAGGTAAGCATTTATTCAATTTATACAGTTTTTGGCAAAACATTGTTGAACAGGGGTTGTTCATTCAATCATAATCGTTGTTATTTACCTAGATATGGTTAAACACACTCTTTAATGTTACAATAATAACAAGAGGCCCTTGATAAAAGGAATGTAATTATTAAGAATCAGGATTTAAGTAAGACTATTGAAAGATAGATTGGTTTCCTTTTTAGAAGAATTACTATCAAGAGTTAACATTAGTCTTGCACGAAAACCATCACAGACAGTGCGTCAATATTTAACCAGTCTTCAAAAGCCACCATATGCACCCTTCGAAGATCAAGAAGATTTATGCGAAAAAGTAACTTTTTTGTATGAACACGCTAGATATGGTGCAAAGGTATAACTTTTTGTACTGGCAGAAATACAAAATGCCTAAACTAAACCATTCTGTAATTCATTTTGTAATCACTAATAGGAGTTTACAGAGCATGATTATACAGAATATTCAAATGGTATTGACTTACTTTATGATAGGTAAGTGGAGTGCTCCTGTCAATCTGTTATGTGTGTTATGCAAAAGCCAAAACAGAATTGAAATATCCATTACATGATCGAATACTTTTTCTGTCTGATTTTTGCATGTCTTACAATAGTGGAATCCTGGATATTAAATAAAAGACCCGAGAAATGTTTGACTCATAAAGTGGATCCTCTTTGACATCAACCCCAAGTCAGAGGATTGATTTTTGAATTTCTGTTTTTGTTTAACAAGCAGACCATTTTTCTTCTTGTTTTTTCCAGAGTCCATCAGAAGTTTGTTGTGCCTGGTAGTTTGTTAGTCAATGCAGAGCATCATCACCATCTCATTGAAGAGAAGAATTTAAGCGAGGTCCCTCCTGCAGATACTGAGAGCCAAATGATTGTTCCTTCTGTTCTAGTGGAAGACAAAAACTTTGGAGTTCGGAATCGTGACGCCAGCAAAAATCTCGTAACTTCATGATTGCGTTTCAAGATTTTAAAGTTCAAAACTTATAACACCTGGTTTTTCTTTACGAAATTAAAGGAAATAAGTTCTTGTATCTGTTTCTTCATTTCTTCTTCATCAACGTCAAGGATTCAGAAATCACATGAAAGCTGTTTCGTTATCAATATTATTGTGGTGTTTACATTCTGTTTTAAAAGGAACTCCACACACTCATATGAACCAAAATGACCAACATAATGGATAGAAACTACACACAGTTTCATCTATTTCCTATTTCGTTTATTCATGAATATTGTCATGACAAAATTAGTTGTTTAACATGTAGAATTTAAAGATGGCATCCATTAAATTGGTTGAAATTGTTATGGTGAAATAATATTCTTGGTGAATTATTGAAATATTTGGTAATATTTTATTTTCAATTTGCTTCCATATATTTTTATTATTATTATTTATTTATTTTTTATTATTTGAGCAGAAAAAGGTTTAGCAAAATTTGGTGAAAGTCTGATAATAGTCTCTGCAATTTTGTTGTTTCTAGTAACTCTAAGCACTTACTATTCAATGCAATATTATATAATGTCCTCACATTGTATTTGGTCCATTGATCACCAAGTGTTCTTTACCATCGAAATCCAACTTGCAATTACTATGGGTACATGCCAGCTTTCTCGTTCTATCGGATATATACGAAGATCCATATTTGCCAGTACGTGCTTGCTAATCTTTGTAAATGATCTGAATTTCTCAATACGTTTGTTCGATCAGCATACCAGTTAAACATATCTTATTAAACATGTCAAATTGAACAGTCTTTCTACTCTTCATCCACATTTTCCAATCTACAAAATACTTCATCCATCCATAATCAAACAACTTACCATCTATTGAATCGCTCGCTTTCACATTCTGTAGCAAGTTCTTCTTTAATCTTCTTTTTGCATTCCAATTTCTTTTCAGGCTCCTCTTTAGAATCAGAACTAATCCAAATCGGAACATGTTTCATCTTCTGTTTTTTGTTTGGTTGTTTTGAAAAGACCTCCAATAGCTTCCTTTTGGTAGCAAACCTCACTGGCATGTCATTCCTTATGCATAAGATGGATTGCTTGGCATTTGAGTGTTTTGGCTTTAACAACGTTAAAATCGGTTCCATTTCCTTAGGTGCTTCATTGCTTGATATGCTAGATTGTTGCTTTAAAATGTTTGACTGACTTGATAGGATTTTGTCTGCAGCTTTATCCACAATTTGTGCACATAATAGCTTTGTCTTGTTTTGACAATTTTTTTTCATCTTTCATGTTGACTGTTTCCAAGCTCTATGCAAATTTTTCTCTTTATAACTCACACCACATTGCGACAATACAGTACCCATGGTAGCTTCAGTGTTGCATTGGTGTGTTACCTCCTATACTGTTGATGTTGATGTCAAAGGGAAGTGGTCAAATGGAAGTGGTGTTATCAGACATTTTCCTAACATGTCTATAAGATTTGCTTTTACAGTAAGTTTTAATGGGTATAAACATAGCTTCCATCTCAAGGTTGTTTTTTTTTTTAGCCCATCCCATCTACCACTAGATTGTTTTTTTCCATCTGTTAATCGACGTCCCAGTAAATCAGCATCAGTATAAACAGTTATATATAGTTATATATATTGTCTTTTCTTTATATATTTAATGATTCTTTTGATTCCCTTTCTAAATTTTCTTGGGGATTCAATGTTCTTGATTATGAGCTTCTGTACATGTGTGAAGTTGTGCTTCTTTCATATCATATTTTTACTCATTTTCGATATGGACATCTGTTACTGCTCCAAAGTGCGGAAAAAACAAATTCAACTCTATCCAAATCCAACCATGTTAGTTCTTTTATAGAAGCTTCAGATAAGTTACTTTGTTGTCTTTGTGGTATTGAAGTGGTGTAACTTGATCTTTCTCAAAGGCATTCTTCCACAAAGGCATTCTTGCATGGAATCAAATGAAATAAAAGAAACACCTATCACAATAATAAAAACCTGCCTCCCATCATTTGATGCTAAATATTTATATATCTATCTATATTATTAAGTAACATTAGGGCTCATTGAGATGTAATTGCAAACTCTGTTCTATATTATAATATGGTTGGTGTTTGGATTAAAAAGGGAGACAATAGTAACCAATTAGAACGGAATTGCAGTTTAGACTGTGCAGAAAGATTGAAAGTGCAAACTATAAAAGTAAGTCTTCTTTATATATATAAAACATTTTTAATTATAATGAATAAAGTTTAAGACCAGAAAAGTCAATATATCAATTATTTTCATTTGATATTCATGTGGTATTATTAACATCCCTCATCGTAACAATTGATGGATGAGTGAGAAGGATTTGTTCGAAATTATGAAACTCAGTCACGAAAAGATGTTTGTCAAGATCTGAAAAAAAGGAAAACAAATGATTAAATAATAACAACATGTCTTATCTTTTAAAATATCGTAGGTCCACTGCTATTACGCATCTCAAATTATGAAGGTGCACGATTTTTTATATTGTTTTAGTCAGTAAAGTCATCATATTTTCATAGCTCTGCTATTTCTATCTGATAAAATAATGGCACCAGGAGTTTTATGCCATAGAACACTCATCGTGGTCATTTTTACATTTTCTTGTGCTATACCATCAATTTCCTTTTCTCAATTTTGTGCTTTGTCCTATCTCTAGTTTTAACTTTTTTTCAACTTCTTAGCATCTTTTAGAGCATTTCATAAATTAATTACGTCAGCTTTTTCTGTACCTCATTTAGCTTATTTCTAATCATAATGGTAATGACATTCTCTTGCATGAGAAAACGACCAAGTTTTCCTGGAAATATTTAATTTTATTATCATTCTTAAGGCTATCCTTTTTTGGTTTCTGCAATCCAAACAATTGGTTTTGCATCTTGTTTTTTAGCTGGTTTTCTTGCATCGAGCCTTATCACCAGTTTCATTTTTGTTGTTGATGATTTTATAGAAATTTTTCTTTTCTCGAAAGACTTTCACCAATTTTTCCTCAATTTTTCCTGTAATTTGTTTTTTTTATTATTGTTATATGCAAGTTCTAGTTTTATCCTGGCGGTGCTATAATTATCGTAAAATATTTATGCATTTCATTCATATTTCATGTTGTTTGAGAACTGACTAGATGGAACAACAATTTAGTTCTAACATTTAACAATTTTTAAAAAGATCTTTTATTCAATAAACATTTACAATTTGAATATCGAAAAGGAGGTTGTACATATTGCCTTGGCAGTGTATAAATAGAAATTTGAGAATGGTCTACAGTCAAACCTGCCTTAACGACCACCTTTATAAAGTGGCCACCTGTCTTATACGACCATGCTGTTGTGGCCCTACCTAACTTTTTTTGGTCAAATCTTTCTCTATATAGCGACCACTTGTCCATAACGACCACAGATTTTGCATCCTTTAGGTGGTCCTAATAGACAGGTTTGACTGTATATTGAATATAGAAATTATGAAATTACTCAAACTGCATGAAATGGTCATAAAAATGTTTCTCTCTCACAATATTTTACAATGTTTTTCCTGTATGTGTCTTTTTGTTGTAGGTTTGGTTCGTTATCTTCAATTGAAACAGTCTTAACACCTCTCAAATATGTATAGCTAGGGAAACCTGACCCTTTCCCAAATAGAGGGGAAGAGGAGTATTTCTCTCCCGAAAATTTCTAGATATCACAGTGGGTTGTTATGTTACTCATTTTCCTCATGTTTATTATTATTATTGTGGATGGTGGTTTTTACAAGTAAATAGATTGTAATTTATAATATTAATATATAATATTTATAATTATTAAGATTCCTTTTAAGTATTCTTTTTTTTTGTAACGATTGAGAAAAAAGATAATACATTTAATAGTATGGAATGGGATTATTGTATATTCATATTTTTTGTCAAGAAAGCGATTTTTTTTATTAATTTGTTGTTAAAAATGCCTACTTCCTTCGAATGGTAGGTGCAATATTGTGGGGCAAAATGAAACCTTTCTAATGTGGTTGATTCAAGTTGGTCCCATCAACCTGTGTTACTTAAAAAACCTCCAACCTCTTTCTCCACGCTATTGTTATGCCATTAGCAAGTATGAGCTAAGTTGAATAACCAACGTTATTGATATAACAAGCATCGCTTTGTCAAATCTGATCGCAGAATCAAGTTAAAGATGTTTGACTTGAGTGCAGTTGGTGTAGTTTCTATTACATCCCCATTTGTTTCGATCCCCCATCATCTTTCTTAGAAGTACAATTCTCACAAGAAGCAAGAGTATACTGTGTTTTCTTTGTTCCCCTAGGTTACCATTTCCTTACATCATCAATTTATTAGTTTGTATATTTAACAAGATAATGGCGGAAGATGTTGTTTGTACTCCCGGCATAGAGAACAAAATACAACAGACGGGAAGAGACCATCTTGAGATTCAAAGTACAGAGAATAACTTCATTGCAGATGCAGATGACAGTGACCAGCAGCAAGAAAACTTTAACAACAGTGACTCCCTAACTAATAGAGATGAAAGCAATTTTATGTCTTTTAATGACACCAACGATATTGTTTATGAACAAAATATACCCATTAATACATCATCAACTCTTTTGCCAGCTGAGGAATGTCCAGTTGTTACGAACAATACCGAAAAACTTATTGATCCTGAAAAACGATGGAGAAACAGCGTAGAAGTATCAGGTATGTCGGTAAAGACTGCTGTGCTTGAAGATGATGTCATTGAGCAAATGCATGATGAAAGTACTGACTCTCCTAAATTAGAACATAGTGATTCCTCTGTTACAAAACCAAATGTATTGCAAAATCATGAGATGCAAGATGTTCGAACTGAGCTAGTCAAAAATTTCGATTTTGAAACTGAAAATGCTATATCTTATGATGAGAACAAGCAGACAGGTGTTGAAACTATCATAGAAGAAACATCCCCTATTGCAGAAGCTGAGAAAGAACCCGAAAAGATTGCCGAGACAGAGAACGAGTGGTTGGATGTTTTAGGGAACGATAGGTTGAAGAAAAAGGTATACTGTATTTCCTCTTTTAACCCCCTAACCCTCTAAAAGTTGAGTGAAGAAGTGGAAATTACTGGCAAATGTGCATGATGCTTTTTTCAATTCATTTATGCCCAGCTGCCCTCTACCCAAAGATAAAAAACAAAAATAATTACTAAACTTGGGCCCATTAATGAGGAAATACAGAAATTTTTTTTAACGTTATTTTGGTGTGAAACAGTAAATTTATTGTGGTTTTGTTTTGGATATAGATTATCAGGAAAGGTAATGGACGTTCGTCTAGACCTTTACCAGGTGATATTGTTGAAATCAGGTATGAAGGGAAGCTTCTGGATGGTGTTGTTGTGGACAGTAACCAGCAGACGCAGTTTGTCCTTAGTGATGAAGATGTTATACAAGGTATAATCACACTTTCACTTGAAATTCGATTCACCTTGTTAGTCATGATTTTGAAATGTATAAAAACCTTTTCATATATTATTAAACCATGAAATTGACAGCCATCAAATATTTTGATAAATTTTTCTAAAGAAAAGTAGAAAGTTTTCGAAAATAGGGAGTCGACTTAATTGCATGAGCTGTAGTTTGGTGCAATAACCCTTTTATTACAATTTTATAACAACAATTTTTTATCTTCTGGGGCTTGCTAATGTCCTTTTGTGGTTTGGTTACAGCTTAATGTTTTGTTATGTCATGTTATTAAGAGAATTTCCAATTTCATGCAAGTAAGTTTTTCAAGTGTTTCTTTAGCTTTCGATTTGGTTGTTGCTTTAATGGAGGACAAAGAGATAGCCAGTGTGTATACTGATACGCGATATGCTTATGGGATATTTGGCAGGTAAAAGCTACTTTAACTCATAATACATCTTAGTTAGGTAGCTTATTGGCCCTTGCCAAGCTTATTGTTTTTGAAAATTTCCTTATTTTTGAAAAGTGCACTGTTAAACCTAACCGCAGACAAACATCCAGTACCTTTTAATGGTTTTAATGAAAATTAATGCCATTAAGGGCAGGCATAAAAAAGGGCTAATGAGTTTAAAGACAATGTGTTGTTATAAATAATGCAAAATCTGACATCATGATGATCTCAGCACATGAGCATGAACAATACAACAACAGGTGAGAGACAAGAAAAGGAATTGTTGTATTGTTTGATCTTTATAAAAGTGGCACGTGAATTATCGTTTGTCATTAATATAAGCTACTATTTTTATTGCTTTTAATGATGACTTTCATAGAAGTTACTGAAAGATCTGCATCGGTAATGATGATGTCAGCACGAGGTGGTACCTCCGCCGGTATTTATAACCACACATTATCTTTAAACTATCTACTCAATTGGTGATAAAATCTCATGTAAGAGAATCTTATTTCAGTTCCCTTGGGTCTAAGGATTCCCATAATATTCAAAAATCCTGACTCTGGTATTCCTTGTGTCAGTGGGATTTTTGTTTCTGATCTGGCCTGCTCCTATTTTCTTTTTATTGTCTGAGTCTTGTTTTTTGTCAGGTTTGACTTCCGTTTTTAGCATAAAACATAAGTTTTGTTTGTCACGAAATACTAAACAAGTACTGATAGTCTCACATACTGTGGGTCTGTGAATCTGTTCTCTTCATGGTAACTTCCGACAAATTGTGTGAAAGTATTTAAACTGATGGTCATGTTGACACCGGTGTATCTGCATAATTATTTATTTTTTGTTTTTCACTATTTTCCGAAGGCCTGATTTCAAGCCTCCAATTCCACCGAATAGTGCGCTCACATACGAAATAGAAATATTATCGATTAAGAAAGGTGTATCAATAGTGGAACTTCCTCCTGAAGAACGTATTTTATACGGGTAAGTGTGTCCTTCCAACAAGCATTTCTACTGATAACTATGCTATACGAGTGTGTTTATCTATTAATTATGAAACCCTTCGAAAGAATCACATGACCTAATGCTCACTGACCCAAACAAATTTAACAAGGTTTGCACCATGGAGTTTACATCATGAAGTTTACACTATCAAGTTGGCAGATAAACTGTATGCTGCTTAGGCCTAGTTCTTCTAGAAAATAGCAGATCGATCAATGATTTGAAAATTCTGTTTTATTGACACGATCTTGGATCGTCCCAGGTAATTGTTAGTCGTCCTAAATCGTCCTAGACGCACGTTTCCATCTATATAAGTCCCCGATAACCTCAATGCGCATGATCTGATATGACGGGAGACGTGAGAACTAGGCTTCTGCAAGCTCGTTCATAAAAGCAGTGGATCGTGTGAACTGGGTCTTATTACTCTTTCACAAGTCAAGTGAGAAATGTAAAACTTGTGTTAAAATTCCATTTTGTGAAAGACAGATGTTTATAGCTGGAATTTCCAAAATCAGTATGGGCAATGCACTTGAAATGAACTGAGAGATTATTTCAAGTTTTAAAACCGGATGTTCTTTTCACCAGTAATCTTACTTTTCAGTTGAGGAACTTTGGTTGGACATTTCGTATTTGTGGGTTGCTTAAGGCGGAGCATGTTATATAACATAATTAAAGTCCGTGCAAACCGTTCGAACATCGTAAAACAAGCGATTTAACATGTTCTAACGTTTGATTTCTAACATGTTATACGCTAGTTATATAGCATGTTTGAACGGTTTGCACCGGCATAAACAATTTCATTGGGGTTTGTTTTTAGTAACAAAAAGAGATTACGCGGAAACGACTTATACTCAAGAGGGGATTACAGGGCATCGATAAATGTGTACAAGAGGTATGTGTTGACAATTATTGTATTCTCTATTAAACTTCATCCTGTGTGGTCCGAATTTGTAATTCTAGTATTCTAGTAGTATTAATAACAGGCTAGTGAGAAACGAAGCCCAAAAGGCCGATAACAGAGGTCGAGCTTGCGGGACTTGAAAAGGCTTGAAAATGTCCAGAAAGGCTGGAAATTAGTTCCCCTTTTAATTTAAGGCTGGATCATGATGAGGATTAGTTAGGCACTCTGTATGGTTAATACCCCTTGTTCTTTTGTTGTTTCGTATCTCAATCCAATGTTGAGTTCATTTGTTTGTTTGTTTGTTTGTTTGTTTGTTTGTTTGTTTTTTACTTCCGTATTTCATGATTTACCTTTTGGTTCAGGCTTGATTTATATTCCACTTTGTTTCTGTGTCCGGATTCACCAAATCCTCATATTTAATATTAATGAAGCCATTCTTAAGGAATTGAGAATTAATATTTGTTGCTCCCCTTTTCCCAACTTACCCGGCCCGGGCTGTTTATGTCCAAACCCATTTAATATGCTTTCGGACTGCGTCCAGTTTCAATATTTGTTTGATGAAGCTTTCCGTTGTTTCTTTCCGATTATTTACCTGTCAGGACACAGACTTCATTATTTGGATCACTTTTAACGTTATTGTTCACAGCTGTTGTCATTAAAGTATTGTTGATAGGGTGTCCTTTCTCCTCTATATTATTAGGAGTATCTTTGATACAAAATGATTGTTTGGTCTGTCGCTGGGTGAGATTGATTCGGTTCTTTATAGTTAGACTCTGAACGTTTTTTTCATTGGGGATTTAACAGTTTCAACGAAGAAATGTCCTATTGTCATTTATTGAATCTTTTCCTTTGCTTCTTATTGGTGAATGTGGCGTATTATTGAATTGAAAGTCACATCATCTTTGTGTATCTATTGAAATTTTATTGCGTGGTGGTTACTGTGACCAGTTCTTACATCCGAATTGTTATGGTTTGTATGATCTTTGCTGGTGCAACCGACAAAGATGATCGTTGTGATACATGCAGAACGAGTGGTTTTCAGTTTTCTTGTCATTTTGGTTGCATACAGTGAAATCTCGATATTACGAACTCCCGATATAACGAAATCTCTTTATAACGAAACCCCCGGTTCACTTTCCCCTCCCTTAACAAATCTTCTGAAAATCTCTTCTCGATATAACGAACTCTCGATTTAGCGGAATCTCGATATAACGAACTCTCGATTTAACGAACTCTCGATATAACGAACTCTCGATATAACGAACTCTCGATATAACGAACTCTCGATATAACGAACTGATTTCTCCTTCCCTTCGGGGTTCGTTATGTCGAGATTCTATTGTAGTTGCCAGTATATCATCCAGTGTTTTTAATTGATGCTACAAAACTGAGCGTGTTTGGATAAAAAAGGAATAGAAATTGTCCGACCATTTTGTGTCAATGATTAGCTTCGTTTCCATACAGACCTATAAATGACATGAAATAAATTCAGTTGTTAATAGCAGCAAATATTCTTCACATTCTAGAGGATTGAAATACTTAGAAGGTTCTGATGACAAGGTTAGCTTCTTTCTTGTAAAGTTAGAAATTGTGTTGTATTTATATGTTTTCCAATTACTTGCAAAGCCATTCTTGCAAATATGTCACTTAGTTCCTTTAGCTGTGTACCATTCTTCGATATTCACAAACTGGATTCAATCTTGGTAACCATTCAGATTATCCACAAAACTGTAAAAATTTTGCTTTATCGAAACGAACAAGCCATACATAAAATTTTACTTAATCGCCAGATTTCAAACATTGTTACCTGTTTTTGATCAAAGACCATACACTTTACTTGTGGAGCTAGTGAGCGCGTTGTTGGTTTTTCTTGCCTTAGGATGTTATCTCTATGCGGATGAAATGTTTGAACAACTTATCTGCTGCCCAACTCAAAGTAAGTTAAGTCAAATCTAAAACATCATTCATATGAGGGAGGTTTTTTGCAGATGATGGAATCTATTGATTTTCTATTGACAGGTGAAAGCCTACATTATGGCGATACAATCATTGGATGTTGTCTTGCATTACGAACCCAAAAATGTGAAAGCATTATTCCGTAAAGGAAAGGTACACCGCTGTACATGCGTTTTTGTTTTGTTTTAACCTTCAACTGTTATATTGATGTATGACCGGACCAAAACAGGTCTAGTTCGTGTTTGTCTTGTTTGGTTTGTGAACGAGACCACTTCGCCAATACGGTCAAACGTCTCTGTAGCAGTAGATATCACACACAATGGTGCATTTTGTTATAACGATCACTTTTTGCAGGAAACCACGAGTGCCTTTTTTCCTTGAGACGTCCAAGCCCCTGGACCCCTTTTTGGTCCCGATGACGATTGCTATAGACAGGTTTGACTGTATATAATTCAGAACAAGAAAGATTCTTTATTCGTGACAGGTAGAATCGAATCTGCACAAATACACAAAATAAACATTTGTTTGTTTGTTGTTGTTGTTGTTGTTGTTGTTGTTGTTGTTGTTGTTGTTGCTCCGCAAGAATTTCGAGAGTTGTTTTTATGATCTCTCAAACAAATATATCTGATTAAAGCGATGTTTACACTATTCGATTATTTAATATTGATTTGTAGAATTCGATCGATTGTTTTCTGTTTAAACTATTCGAATAGTCTTCGAAATCAACATCAGTCTCATCAATTGACTTTTTCAGTGTTACGATGGTTTAGGCAAGATCGAGGAAGCGTTAGATTGCATGAAGAAGGCTTCTGAACATGACTCGACCAACAAGGTAATAATATGTAATTTTTGTTTCTTGGGTATTTTCATATTAGGCGACGTTCATAATCATTTTGCCACGCCTATCGGAAATAGTCCGTTTAGATCTTTCACCCACCAACCCCCTAGCTTATAAGTTGAGTTCGACCCATTGACATTAGGCGGCAGGGGGTTCCCAAATATGCAATCATGGCTGATCACCTGTATTTTTTTTCTATTTCGCTAAGATGGTTTTGCAGGAGATTGGGCGTTTACGTTCACGTGTGGCGGTTGTCCATCAGAAAGAAAAAAAGATATATCAAAGGATGTTTCAGCAACGCCCTTCACACTCTTCATCAACAGAAAATGATCTGGATGACAGCGAGGTGAGTTTAGATGTTGTAGTTTGACTTGGTGGATAACCAAAACATGTATTCTTTCTCTCTAATGAAAACGATTTTGTTTCGAAATTGTAAACCAATCAAATATAAGTAAATGGTCATGTTTGTTTCACGTGCTATGATGAAGTTAATACATGCTAAGCTGACTGGATTGATTCATACTGTTATAATCGCTGGCATGATTTGGCTAGTAATCATATGAGATGCACAATTACTCGATTCTGATTGGTTAACAGGGTGTGCAATTACAGTGTAATTGAACACTGCACTCTCGATTATTTACTACAGAAAAAAACCGTTTATCAATCATTATAAATGATTCGCTCTCATGTGTAGTACAGCGTTGAATATTTTTTCTGTTGTAAAGTGTTTTTTCGAATGGAATGAAAAAGCGTAAAATTCGATTGTTGTTCAAATTATTCAGAAATATGAACTGGTTTAAAACTCTTAACTTCAAAAACATAAACACTAACTGTCCCTTTGTTTTTATATGATTAACCAGTAATCACATGGCACTAGTTCGTGAAATTACAGTTTAATTATAATAAGTAAAAAACAAAGTTGAAACTCGTCCTCTTCACGTTTTTACTTACTACCCTTGAATTAAACTGTAATTGCACTCAGGTCCATGCGATTACTAGTACGTATTGAACCCGACCTCCCCCGTTCAGGAAGCGAGACTCTGTTACTAGGCCACTAGTGGGTCGGTCGAATATCCAATTCCATTCGAAAGAAATTTTGATCAAATGTTCTTCTCCTTTAGACTTCGAAATGGACCATTGTGATTGGTTCATTTGTGGTAGCAGCTGCAGGAATTCTGGCCGGCCTTGCGTGGTTTAAAAATCGATGAATCACTATGGCGAATATGTTGTTGACATGGTAACTGCGTGAAGATTGTGTTGTTGGTTGTGACGAGAAAAATGTGGAACGCATCGATATTCATGTGACAAAGCTTCATACCAATACATAAACGTAAAATGGTGTGTGTGTGTGTGTGTGTGTGTGTGTGTGTGTGTGTGTGTGTGTGTGTGTGTGTGTGTGTGTGTGTGTACGTTTTCACTTCTGATTTCAGTGTATCTGTAAAACTTTTGCGAAGGTGTTATGATGCTATGCTTTACACAGTCGCTCTTCCTGTTTCTAGTTATGCTGTCATCATATAAAAGGCCAGTCGTTACTTGCAGAAAAACATTTCTTTGTTTCCTGAAGTAAAAAAAAAAGCTATTTTACCTCGATGAACCCAATAAGAAGTAATAGCTCTTCAACTATTCTTTATCGTTAATCGAGTTTAAAAATTTTACAGCTTTTACGTGTACGAGGTTGTTGGTCTTGAACGATATATATTTTGTTTTTTATTAAGAGAAATAGATTATTTTCAAGTTGCCATGGTTTCAATTACCCTTAGTTCATAATGATCTTAATGATCACGGAATGTTTGTACTTCTGCTCGTAAAGCAGTGTCACCACCTTTTTGAACGATTTGAGGTGGGATACGCTTTCCCTTCATGTTGTTTGTACCGTTATTTATTCTAGCATCAGAACTCTGCGACCAACTTTCATGTGGCTGCACGAATACCCATGGTCTGAACTTTGCATAAAAGAAGAGCACTACTCAGTAAAAAGCAAATGATAGAAAGCTCGAAAATTATTTCAAAACTGAAGAACTTTTCCTGAGTTCTTTTTGTCCATCGAAGATCGAAGATGTGGTGGATAGTACCTTTGTGTGCGATCGCTGAGGCCCGCGTTTTCACTCGCTGAGGCCCGCGTTCGAGTCTAAGTCCCTTCCGATGCGCTTTAAAAGCAGCGTATCTGTCCATTTGGAGCCATTTACTGACTGCCCACTGACCTTTGTGCAAGTTAGATACTCATGCGATACTCATTTCTGTGGCGCGGGACGTCAACTTCCCAGTTGTAAACCGGCGGGCGGAAGGACCAATCGATACGGATGATGGAGAAGCCCAGGAACTCAAAACCCGGTTAATTACTTACTCTATCCTCCCCAACGTACTAACTCCTACTATAAGGTTTTTTCCCCCTTAAATTAATATCAAACCTTTTTATCATCGATTTTACTCTTGACTAAAATTTCAATTATAGAAAATTGAATTGTTTAATAGTTTTTCTTTATTGAATAAATTCAGAGTAATGTAGAATAAATATTTCTTTCTTTCTTTTTCTTTCTTATCTGCCCAATGTGCGCCACCGGTTGTTGCTTCCGAAAGGGTGAAAATTTGAAACATCTGTTCCGTTACAGGTATTTATGTTCTTCTTTTTAGTTAACGTCTTGAATGAATTATTTGAATCAATCCTCATTGTAAACTCCAAAACAAAAGGTCATTTTTTTCCCAGACGAGAAGTTTTCCCCTTCATTAGCTTGTGCTTCGCATATTAATTTCGAAGGAGATTTCACACCGTGCAAGGAAAATAATCAAGATGGCGCATATCGCCAATATAGCGAAGTCCTCTCCTGTTACAAAGATTGCTAAACCTTTGTTGTCTATTTCTGATAATGAAGCCAAAAGAAGAGCTCTAAATTTATACAGAGCATGGTGGAGAGAGGTAAAATTCACAATATTCCATTTTTCCGAGGAGGAAAAGAAAGGAAGAAATTATAGCTAGCTTTGTGTGGTTGTTGTGTGTTGGTTGTGTACATCCATCTCAACATCATATTATCGTCCTTTCAGACACTACACACTATAATTTCTTGTCGAACAGTTCAGACCTGGAATGAGCTTCCTAAAGACGTCTTACTACATGCCAAAACATTGACTCCTTCCGGAAGGAAACTGGATGTCTTTAGAAATCTACTTTGAGCAATTCATTGAGGCATAGATTTGTCTGTGAATTTGTAATTCTTGAATAATAATAAATATACAGGAAATGCAGCATATAATGACATGTAATACAGAAATAATAATATCCATTTCACTGCATTTCTAATTCTATTTTAACTGATTTTCAGTTATTTCATGTCTGTGACTGCTGAAGTCAGGAATTTGTCTAATTCATTTAGATAGGTGTTACACCATGGTGGCTTCCAAATGACAAAATATTTGGGATTCTGAACCCTTAGATCGTCATAAATTGGGAACCCTGGCTTCAAATCTTTGTTTTACCTAGCTGTAATTGGTTTACTCAGGCCACTGTTAGTTTTAATAGTTTGTTTATCCTCAAACAAGTAGGAAGTATTATGGTACTGTGTGCACTTCAGTTAGGCGCTACACCATGGTTGCTTCCAAATGACAAAATATTTGGGGATCTGAACCCTTAGATCGTCATAAATTGGGAACCCTGGCTTCAAATCTTTGTTTTGCCTAGCTGCAATTGGTTTACTCAGGCAACTGTTAGTTTTAATAGTTTGTTTATTCTCTAACAAGTAGGAAGTATTACAGTGCTGTGTGTGCTTTGTTTTTATTATTTATTATTGAACAACTCCCCATTTTTAGTATAATTTGTGTTGCATATTTCAGTTTAATCTTGCTTAAACATGTTTTACAAAAAACTGAAACTGAAGTGAAGGTCTATATACCTGGTATATATACATTATTTAAATAAAAATAGCTGATCCAAATTGCTGAAAGAAGGAAATGTTTATAGAAAATTTTGTGTATAGTTCTGTGTATACTTGACCTTAACAGATTATCAATAATGTTTCCTTTAATGACGTTATCCATTTCGTGCGATCCCTATTTTCTTTATCAGACAAAACTTGTATGTTCGACAGTGTAATTTTGTATGGGGAAATTTGTGAGGGAATGCACTGTATTATTGAATCTGGTTTTGGTTATGGCTATGATACTAAATTCATGTTGAAATTGAGCCAATAGTGCTTGGAGATTGTCATTGTGTTTATTTCAAGATGCAATGTTGAGATGAAATGCAGAGAAATATTTATTTCTGTTAGAAATCTCCCTGAAGTCATGGGAAGACAATTCTGATAAATCATCAACTTCATAGACAGTTTGCTTCAGACTTGAAAGTAGTGTTTTAATTTCTGAGGTTAATAGGTTAGTATTTGCATTGGATTGTGTACACTGCATGCAAAACCAGGGAACAGAGTCATTAGAGTTAGTTAAGAGTTTCAAATATGGAAAGGGCCTAATTTATTGAATTTAGCATGAACCCAAGAGAGCCAAGATGTGATTTTACATTTGTCGGAAACCAACCTCTTGCAGTTCAAGTTCTCCAGTTAGAAAATAAGATTATATATGAATAATAAGAACAATTCTAATAGATATATATATATATATAGCTATCAACAGGTGACAGATAATAAGTTGGATGGGTTTGGTTTTGGAAGGAAAGCACAAAAAATTGAGCAAAGAACGTATATAAAACACAGTCTAGTGAGAGAGAAAAACAATTAGACCTGAATCAAGTAGAGGAGCTAGAGTTGAGGGAAAGTCCAATTTACATTGAGGTCTTCTTCAACTTCAAGAAGTCATGTGTTATTAGATCTACAGCAAACTTGGATCTTTATCATGTGAGATGGGACCAAGGCTGTTAATGCGTTTCATACTCTTGTGTTTCTCCCCATCTCCATTTTTATTCCAAGCAAAAAGGTTTTTTCAGTATTTTTCAGTTTTTTCAGTATTCTTCTTAATTTTTTTCATAGGTACCACACACACTTGAAGCGCATGCAATTGACATTACCGTAAAACAAGGCCGTTCTAAAGTCCGTGAAATGTTCGAGAAAAATCGTCATGTGAAGGATCTACGAGTTATCGATATGTTAGTAATCAAGGTGAGTTTTATAATATTGTTACTGCTACCTTCCATTATATGGTTTTGCCATCTTCCATCTTCCGTTTTGACAGCCGCCTCCGGAATGCTTGACGCGCTTATATGAATAAGCATATTAAGAGCATCTCTTAGGTTGATTTTCAACTTCAAGCAAAGAAAGAAGAAGAACGAAAGGAAAGTTGAGAAGGAAAGAAAGAAAGGCACCTTACTTAACCTTAAAAGTGCTGTTTTTGACAGAAGTGCACAGAAGCCAGTCAGTGTTCCTTACGCGAAAACGAAAATAATATTGCAATAACAAAATAAATTCTTAAAATAATTGAGGCTGGAGTCTATTTTACAATCTTTACAACAACAAAAAACTGTATAACTGTTGGAGATGATAGTCAACTACGTACCAACCTTTTGTTTAGGGCCGATTAGATCTGGAAGAAACACATAAAATGTGGAAACAGAAAACACACGTCATGCAGTATTTTAAAGAGACGGAAATACCCAAGCCCAAAGGCTTTTTGTCTCGATTTTACGAAGGTTACGACTAGAGACTAGAGTTCTGTCTTCGAATCGTTTGAATGTATATCCTATGTGTAAATATAAAAAATAACAGAGCACATAGTTTGTTATGTTCTGACGTAAAAGCTGAGTTTAACATTATCCAATTAACAGAGAATTCAATTGATTTTTCTTTATTTTCACAACTCGATTTGTCTTAGAAATCAAAATCGCTCCAATCAATCGATTAATGTAAACCCCACTTAAGGACACTCTTACGTATATGAAAAAATAATGTTGAAGCTCTCGCTGTAATGAATTTCTCGTTTCCATTAAAGTCTGGTTTCCAATAAAACAAAATTGTCGCACAACAGCGTGGAACTCTCGTTGTTCAACAGTTGTGCGTCAGTCTGTTTCCATTGTATGCGTTAAGCTCGGTTCCCATATAACTACTTTTTTATTGTGCAACAGTCGCCGACTCATGATCCCACGATAATCGCGCAACATGTGCGATTCCATGTTTCCATTTATATATATGAAATCACTGAACGAAAATCCAAAACAAATAAAATGGCGTCGGCTTTAAACAGGAGACTCCTTCTAAGCTCGCTTTTAGCCACATTATTAGCTTTGTTACGCATTAGAAGAAAGAAAGAAAAGAACACACCGCTTTTGGGTACGCAGTATTTTTCGACAACGGCCTCAACTTGGGGCGTACATGATACTCGTTGACGAACTAAAGATTTACCGATTTCACAAAAAGATTTAAGCGAATGACTCTTCGAGTGTTGTTATGGTTACATTATGAATTATGCGTTGGTTGGTAACGGATTTGAAAAATCTTTTTTTTTTTAAGTTTTGTTGTAAATTCGAAACACGGGTTAGGCCAGCTGTTTCCTCTTACTGTTTTTTTTGTTCGGAAATAGAAAAGAAACAGGAAAAATGTCGATCATCTTGGAGTCTTGAATATGTTTCACTCAAACCTCTGAAGTGTTAAGAAGTGGAGATGTGGAATAACCGATCAGCTACTAACAACACGCTCGCCGGAGGAACGGCCGGTACTCAAATGCACGTGTGGCTTTTATCGATCCTGTATTTGTTTCTGTTCATTATCGGTTCTTTTGGAAATTGTATCGTCATATATTATTACGGCTTCAAGGTAAAGAAAAACACACGGTATCGACTGTATATCGTCAATTTGGCCATCGGTGACCTGATCACGACAATATTTACGCCATCGCAATTTTTATATCAACTTTTGACGTCAACTTGGTCATTGGGTTCGGCACTTTGCAAAATAATACCGTCATTTGGTCCGTTAACGGTCAATGTGTCGGCATGGAGTATCACCACAACAGCTTTTGAAAGGTATTATGGTATTACTAAACCCATCAACGCAAGAACCAGGAAATCTTGCAACAAGACCGTCATTACCTATATTTTGGCAATCTCTATCGGAGTATTAGTACCGTACATTATATCGTTGAAGGTTATGGAAAAGCAGTGCGTTCGGAAGTGGAGCAATCGCATGTTTGAGTTTATTTATTTATTCCATCGTAATTTTACTCATACAAACCATCCTGCCCATTTGTATCATGGTCCGAAAATAAATTAATTCTGGGTTGTTTTTTTTACCTTCCAACTGCGAAAATGTTTGTCCTAAACGTATTTCGATTTTCATAAATTTTGACGCATTATTGATTTTCGCTGGCGAACTGGGTGATTCAAGCACCCACTCCGCAACCCTTATATATTGATCTGGTCAGAAGCATTGTTAACCCATTAAAGTTTTCATTTGCAAATTTTGCTACAACCACTGCTGCTTCTGTGTAGCTATTCAGTTTGTTTTGGAAAGCAGTTAGCATTCTTGAAGAGAATCACTAGTTATGACGCTTTATCTAATCGCAAAATGTATCGGATGCATTTACATATGGCTCCATCTGAACACGTAAATCCTGATGTTGATGTTATTTATGGAACCTAAAATGTTATGGCTGAAAAAAAAAAGATACATCTAATTGATAAAAACGGTTCGCAACTGTTTGATAAATTCGCTTGCCGGAAGATGTACTAGGAGTATGTGGAACAATGAGAAATATCTTACATGGAATCACATTTCAAATATATTTTATGATGACTTAGTTTGTGGGCATATATTTGGTTCCCAAAATTACGAACAATCACATTAATCTTACCTGTTTCTCTGTGACGAATGTGCGTCTTGCAGCTCAAGTATTGAGCGAATCTGTGTATCAAGCGTTGGCAACATATGGACCACCAGAATCAATTTGAACAGCCATTCACTGTCGCATGTTTGACAAATTATTTGATTCTATGAATGTGAAAAATACTTCTCAGTGCAATAAAAAAATTAAACCATTATTGAAATCATTTGAAGGGTCATGTGAAAACGCAGGGTACCCAAATTGGGGCCCCAGTTGGGCTACCTATTTGGGTACTAGAAAATTTTAAAGACCAGATTGAGAAATTGTTGTAGAGGCGCGGCAACCATTACTTTAAAGGGCGGAAGAACATTCCACGTATCAGGGCATACGCGTATCTTCATTTGGCAAGGGCAATAGATGACGAACAATACTAATTCATTTCCAAACGAGAAAAAAAATGGAAAACAAGAAGTATCAATAGATTTTGTTAATGGAAAATTTAGCGAGGGCAACTTTCGTGAAAAAGAAAAAAAACAACGAAATTTTCTCCTCGCCCTAAATATGACCAAATTCACGTTTTTGTCTTTTCAGGTAGTTATTGCACTATCCTTTTTTGGTTTTGATCCTGTTTTTCGTATATCGAAATCACGTTGCGTTGCAAAGTCTGTACTTTTGTACGTTGTTGCTTGAGTCTGTATTTTGCACGATAATAAAAATGGTAGCATTGCCGCACTGTGCAGCCGCCATCATGACATGACTTTTGCCACATGACCCAGTGTTTACTCAGTGAAAATACCCTGTCATTTCAGCCTCATTCTTTCTCCTGCTTCTTCTCTAGGCTTTGAGTACTTGGCTTGCTAACTTACCAACTAACTCTAGCTTGCGTAAACCTTAATATAGTGGTGTGCTTAAAACCAAAGAATCGAATCAAATAGAATCGAAAGATAAATGATTTTACTATATTTATTTATATTTATTATATATTTATTCGAAATCAGAATAAAAAAATTTACCAAAAAAAGTTATGATTCTTCGATTTTTTCCGTTTTTAGTTCCTGTCTTAAAATTCATTATATTATCAAAAAAAATAAAAGCGTGTCGTGATATACACACATTGAAGAAAAAAAAGGGTTCCCTGTTTTGGTTTTTAATTTCCTTTTTCCTGAGTTCTACATACAGTTCATGTCTCATTTTCAGACCACAAAAAAGTTCGTGGTGTAAACATTATAAACTTTATTTGGGCCAGTGAGGGTTAGGGTCAGGCCTCGTTTTTTCAAACACTTTTATGAGAGTTTGCACCGGGGGAAAATGAAAACGAAAACGAAATGAAAATGAAATGAAAACGACCTCCAACTGTTTTCGTTTTTTTACATATTAAACAAGGTATGAAATTTTCGCGCTTCTAAAATAAAGCTGTAATGCATCATACAGCTACCACAATGCATTCCGAAAAACAAATTAAAAACACATCTGCCAGTTTTGTTACTGTTTCAAAAAAAAGGTTTAAGTTTGTTTGATAAGTTGTCATAGTGACATGTTCACTGAATACCCATAATTACGTGCAAGCCACTCAAGGTCGGCAAAAGATATTTATAGAAAGAAATTGATTTCGACCATCTTCATTCAATAACAGTGATGTCTTGTATGTGTGTTTTAAACTTCTTTTTGCTTAAGTATGCCCTTTCGATTCAATTTTCTTTCAATCTGAAATTATTCCTGTGTTGGATTTACTTTAATTCTCGCTCAAAAACAAAATAAAATCCAAGCTGATTTCAAAGTAAACGATCTTGTTACTCTTAAAGCACTCATTTTTATGCCGAAGACATAAACTTGTTTACAAAATGTACTGAGAACTGGCACGATGTGTGTGATTAAATTACTGACCCACGCTGCGCTTTCGATGTCTTAAACGAACAGAACTCGTAAATATGCTGCATGGAAGATGGTCACAATTTTTCAAATGTGCAGACCTCGAAAACGCTTGGCTTGCTTTCAAATCATGAACGGATGAGTGAATCTCAGAGAAGAAGCAAAATATTAACAATAACAATAATAATGCTTTATAAATTCGAAATCTGAAAAAAATAAATTATATTCTCCTTTTTGATTTTGCTTTATTACTTTTTTGTTTACTTTCTGGTTGGCAGTAGCAACAAGTGGGTTAGATGTACTTATTCGAGCCAATTCGAGCGATAAATAGATTGTTTCTACGCAAAGTCTAAAATGATGTATCAACGAATTTGGAGTGATAATATATAGTCGACTGAAGAAAGAATCTAGTATCAAGAAACGTTTAGAAAACATTTTGGAGTATGTACGAAAGACAGTATACGGCCCGTCATTACGCGGCGCTATTTTTGTTATTATTGTTATTGCAAGATATTGACAAAGGTTTATCACAGGGACCGCAGATGTTTGAGTTAACGGAGGATACTTTCGGTCAATTTACTAAAGACAAAGATGTTATGCTTGTAGAATTCATTATGCCTTGGTAAGCACCTCCCTGTTATGGAACATAAGAGCATATTGGTTTCATCAAACAAATAATTTAAAAAAAAAGGAACTGTGGAAGAGTGCGACTCAGTTTATTTTCAGTGTTGATGAGTCATGGAGGCAGGGCGTTAAAATTGGGGCGGCATGAAAAATCCAATAGGAAAGCTGTTAAGATAAATTAATTACATGCCCTTCTTAAGTAACAGTTATTTTTATAAGATCAAATTCTCTCAAAAAATTTTCTCAATAATTAACATATCACTTTCGAGCATCAATTTAGCCTCGTGATTAGTAGATTTTCTTACCTTCCTATCAAATTTGTTATCAAAAATAACGGGGTGTGAATTTCTCTAAAAGATTAAGCAAATATCAATATCAATGGAAAATAACAATAAATTCTCCGTTAACGCTGACAATAACTTAAGTGTCATTTAAGCATCACATTACGTCACATCATATATAAACCACAGCCCATCTTTCCTTGAATCAGCCTCAATTCGGAACCGATTTTTATTTTCACGATCTCAAAATGTCTTTCAAGCAATTATATTTCTCAAATCACGAGCAATTTCCTGAATGGGTCATTGGAAAAGCATAATCGGTTTTATCAATTTAATTCCAACCTTTTTTTCTCTACCCTCCACTTTTCGTCAATTCTGGTTTGCTTTTGGTTTGGATAAATTTGAAGTCGTGACATTAATTAATTGTTGAAAAAGCAAATGTTGGAATAAAATGCCTCTTGTAACAAAAGCTATTTATGCAATCGAGATGGCGCAGTTGTCACAAAAAATTTCCTTGAGACCCTGTATAAATAATTATCGATTTTTCTGGTAGGTGTAAACATTGCCAAGCGTTGCAGCCAGAATGGGAGAAAGCTGCTCAAGTACTGGCTTCCAACAGGGAATATATTTTAGGAAAGGTAAGCAAGCAATTGGACCTTTTAAGTAAACAAAAATCGGGGAAATAAATCGAGGTAATAAAAAGTCGGGGAAAAATTAAGTCGGGAAAATTTTAGTCACTTTTCCCCGATACGGTATACTGTTGCCCATGATCAATTTTAGTTTTCGATTTTGATCCATTCTTCAAAAGAGACAGGAAGAACTGGATATAGCGTACATACGTTGGTATACGAAAAGGAAAAAAACATTCTCCTTCCTCAATTTCGATTTTTGATCATGTTTTTGAAGAGGAAGATGTTGTACCTTATTTTTCTAAGGGTTTTTTTCAATCTTCTTCGACTGTATTTCTGCTATGCTTTTGTATATATATATTTCAATCTCATTAAGTATCTCTTATCCGAAGTTGGCCTTTGTTAGGCAAATCCAAAGGGGTTCTTATCGGGGTTCACTTATCGAGAGTCAACTATAGTTTCATAGATTTCGTATGATTTAATTTTACTGGTGTAAAAGGGCCTCAAGAATAGCTGTTCTCGTTACCAGAAATATAGAAAAGAAATTTCACTAAAAGGCTATCAGCTCACTGGATTTCTTCTTGTTTTTCTTTAAGGTAAATTGCTGGGAGAGCGGAAAATCCCTCTGCGACAAGTTAAAAATTCCAATGTACCCTGAGATTAGATTATACCGGCATGGTGTTTTTATTGAAACTTATGACGGGGAACGCAATGCAGGTGCAGTCTTCGTATATTTTTAAAAAAATCTTCATTGAAGGAAAAAGTGCTTTCATTGTTTGTTTACGTCCCAAATTTTCAAAATTTTAGGTGCTCTGCTAGACTATGCACAAAGGGCGCAAGCAACAACTGGACTGGTTGGTCCAGCTGCTCCGCTCCCACCGCCTCCACCACCTGCACCACCTGCACCACCTCCAGCTTATCCATCAATTGCAATACCACCGTCACCCGAATACCCACCCCCTGACGCATCACTAGAACCAACTATATCTTCAGCTGGTTCTCCACCCCCAACAGAATCGAAAAGTATGCAACAACCGGCCATACAACCGCCACTCCCACCAGCACCTTATCCGTCAGCGGCACCACCGAAGCTAACACCTGCACTTCCAAAAGTCGAGGCGAAACAAGGTAATGATTTTTAAAAGTAATAAAAAATTTTACACCCTACTCTGTTCTTGGTATGGGTTTTCAGTCACTTATATCTTCAAGACTTTAATAGGTATTTCACATGCCCAGGTATTTCAGGGCGTGTGAATGGAGCTCACAGATACTCTCCTGTATATGAACTAACTGAAGGAGAAGTATGAACGGAAGGAAACGTTTGAGCATTTATGAACGAAAACCCTTTTAATAAATTATTTCCCTACAAAAGTATTTTCTTTTCTAAAGTGTCCAACAATAACGTTTTTTTACTTCTTCCAATTACAGATTTGGATGTTTATCAATCATTGATACCTCCTCCACCGATGGCACAAACGTACCAACCACCACCTGTCCAGTCCTTCATTCAAAAAGAATCCAGACCAGGAGAACAAGCCAATCAGAATCAATACAATGTTGAACAACCAGGGACTGAACAGCAATCCTTTGCTGCACCGATTTCGCAACAACAACAACAACAACAACAACAACGACCGCCGTCAGCATACACGATGACGCCAGCAGTCAATAACGGTAACACACCTTTCTGGAATAATTACAATTCTGCTTCTCAAAAACTTCAAGCGCAACAATCATACCAAAGTCAGTATCTTCAACAACAACGCAAACAGAATTTTCGCGCCTTTCCACAACAAGTTTCCATATTTCAACCTCAAGCCAATATTGCACAAGTCCAGCGGGGCGTTCAACTCCAGTTGCCTTCTGATTTTGAAACCAAATTACGGAACGCCGAAGCAAAGTATATATCTTCAAACCCAGCAAATCGGTTTAATACATTTAATCCATATGCAAATCCAGGTGCACCTTCCACGCAATGGAATCTACCTTCCCAGAATTTCGGTAATTCTGTACAAAGCAATCGCCCAATAAGACCTTTACCCGGTAAACAACCGAGCATTTGGAATTACGTAAAGGAGAATAAAAGAAATCACCGTTATCCGAACGTTCAAGCCTACTCCCAGCCACCGCCTGTTCCTACAAACCGTTTCTCTTCTTTCTTCAACCAAATCCCAAATCTTCAAAATTTTATGAACAATGAACGAGACTCACTAACGCAGTGGTCACATCAAAATCAAAACGTTAACCCAGGTTCCATTTTAATGAACTGGGGACCAAATGTTCAACCAAGCATCGAGGAAACACCCAGTTCCTTTCAGTTCGTGAAAACATACGATATGTCTCCATACATTCCTATCACCGGGCCTGTTGTCAAACAACATTTGAGTTCTAATATTCCCAATCCGCTAGGTTTCTACAAACCTCGGCCAATTTTTCACCAATTAAAAACACTTGACGATTACAACAAATTGAATCAAGAAAGTACGGCCGTGGCTAGAACAAATCCTCAAGCCTACACTTTCGACAATACGCCTGGATACCTTTCATCTAACCTGTATAACAATCTCTTGCAACGGCGTAAAGAATGGGAAAACCGGCAACCGAAACGGCCATACGCACGCGGACATCTTTTTGTTCCAAATACTAAACTAACGCACAAACTAGCGAATCGGAAAGCAACAATGAACAGGAAAAAAATCCAACCAAAGTTTCATCAAAATCTGTACTCGCCATATAAAAACCGTAGACCCTTTTACAATTCACCCAGTCATGCTGTCCCAATATCAAAACAGCGCGCCATACAAATTGAAAAAATTCGCGCTGCAAGAACTAAACAAAGGGCTCGGTTAAGGTTTCAGCGCCAGAGACAACAACTTCGCCAACGAAACAACAGATTTGGCGGAATGCGTGCACTCAATTTCATGAATCGACATCCGGTGTTTTATAATGTACCGACTAGAAAACATTACTCAAAACCATCGCCAATGATGACCGACTTGATACCAGAACAGCCGCAAACAGACCAAGCTCTGATCCGAAATAAAGTTCCCAGCGCAACACAAAACCAACAGGATTTCTACGCTAGACGCTTAGAAGAAATTCAAAAAGCAACATATCCGTACAGACAGATGCAGATGGTTGAAAGGTACAATCAAATTAACCCACCTTTTGTCTCTCTACGAAACCGCGCACGATTAGCTGAACAGATGGCGTGGAGATCAAGACAAAATGCCGCCAAAGTGCATCAAGCAAACATGGCGCATTTTTTTGCGCCACACAATGCCAGAGATCGTCCACGCATTTTGCAAACCCCTCTTGCTGACATTAGTGCAAAGAGAGCCGAAACTGAAAAACGGAAAACGGAACCCCAATTAAAAAATCCAAAACCTCTGATTGGATTCTGGGACAAGTTATACAAATATTATTCAAAGAAGGAAAGAGAATTCAGAGAGGGAACAACACCGAAGTCTGTAGAGAAAATTCTCACAAAAGATGACGCAAGAAAATCCAACATGAAAGAACTAGATCTGGTTGAGAATTTTCTTGAAAACAAATTTGAGCGCCCTACCAACGTTCCAAGAAAAATAATGTCATTTGTCAAAGCAGAATCCAAAGCTGTCGGGCCGACAAATCGGCAAAGCATCCAGAAAGAAGCGTTTCTTTCAAACCCTACCGTTCAACATGAAATCAAAACTCTCATAAACCCAGGGAACTCACCACAAACATCGAATTCACGCGACTCTTTTCAACTTGTAGAAACGAGTGAGCTAGGACAAATATTTCGAAATAAACATTTAAATGAAAAGAACAGCAATCAGGAATCGATCCAAAGTAAGTTAATGAAATTAAACGGGTCGCCGCAAGAAGCAAGAGATGGTGACGAAGAAACATCCAGTCAACTTTACAGTATCCCGAACACCAATAAAAACATAGCAGAGCCAGAAATAAAAGACTCTGTCGATGACGACGGCAGCCGACATGTGCAACTCACAAGTGCCGTGCCTTTCACAAAAGATACTTCAAGGCAGTCAGAAATTGACTATAATCAAGAGGAAAATAATCCAAAAGGTGAGGAAAGAACAATATCTGAATCGATAAGAGAAAAAGTGATGGAGCCGACTTTAGCGACAGTTACTGACGTCGCACCGACATCGGAGCAGAAAGACATGCGACTACCGAAAGATCTTCCCAGTGTTTCAGTAACAGCAAAGCCAAATTACAATGAACCGACTATTGGTGATGAACGGACAACTTCGAAACCAGGCCATGCAACCGAAAGTACGCAAGAAAATGCTGCCGATGCTATTTTGCACGACGCACAGGCTGAAGCGTCAGAAACATTGAAGAGCGCGCAGAAGAGAAAAGAGAACTCTACGGCGCACGTTCCTAGCCAGTTTGTATTAAAAGACATCAGCCGTAATCCCGAACCATGGGATAAAAGAGCGAAGGTGACTTTTAAATTGTCTAAAAAAAGCGGAATACCGGAAAAACCCGTTGAAGTTGTCGGAGTTTTCGGCAGCTTGAAGAAAAAGAAACGCCGCAAAAAGAGAAAAAGAAAAAGATCACATGATGATTTAGAGTATTCTCATTGGATAAAACATCAACCTATCAGATATAGTAAAACTATTGAAACAAAGTGGATTGAGAATACTTAGCAATACGTGTTTCCGCGCCGTAAAGAATGGATAGGGACGATGTCATAAAACTGGAGACCTACGATGGCGCCAAGATTGGATCCCTGCAAGAAATTTAAGTATAACATGACACCAGTTCTCCAATCAACGACTGGTCCGTAAAATTTCTTTATGATAGGTTTAATTTCGGTGATATTAAGAACAAGACAGGGAGCAACACTTGACAAGGTAATAGTGATACCTTTTCAAACTTAATGAGAATTCTCACTGAATTTATAAGTTAAAAAACTATATGGTGGCATTAAACGAATATTATTGTGGATTAACTCGCACCAGGGTTTCGTGCTACACGCTTTTTTATAGGCAACACAAAAATTTGGCTGAGGCTCAATGTTGCTTTAGTTGCTCTCTTTAACAGGATGATTTTCTGCTTACTTTGCTGCTTGTTGACTATCTGCGCGAAAAGACCAAATTTACTTGTTTGTCTGCTCAAGTAGACGAATGCCAGTTTCTTTCCAATCGAACTTTTATAACACGCGACAATAATTTGTGTCCCCTTTTTTGCCCTTTTTCTGTTGATTCAGTCATTCGATCTTCTTAGGTTTTGCTTACCGGGCAAATACATTTTAGATGTTGCTTGGCAACTGGTTCGATTTAAGAATGATTGGAGCCTCGTTTTGATTATGAAATGTTGCTTATATAAAAAAGTGTGTATTTGTAGCAGGGTAACTTGAAGAAAATAAATATGCTCATTTCAAATTGATATTCTGATGCATGCCGGGATATTCTGATGCATGTCGGGAGAAGCTCTCGAGGTCTGAAATTCTAGCAAACAGTCTTGCAATTCCTTCTCCATTTCATTTGGGAAATTGCCCTTTAAGTTTAGAAGTCCTCTTTTGAGTTTTACAATGTTTGTGTTTCTCAACGAATTCTGCCGATCAAAACTACAGCACATTACCATAGTTACCATACAGGTGTCTTACTTTCTGATAGCAACTATAACTACCAATAGATCATCACCATTTTCTTAGCGCCTCGTATCCAAGTCTTGGTAAACTAACAGCAACACATGTTCAACGAGTCGATTTGAGATCTTTTTTTTTTTGGGGGGGGGGGGGGGGGGGAGGGGGGCTTCTCTTATAATTCTTTTACATTTCTAGAGGAAGACAGGCTTATAGTTTCGGGAAACACATAGAGCTTAACGAAGCGAAATTTGAAAAATTACAACTTTCAGTTGTTCTATTTTTATATATATATTATATATAGTTACTTTTGTTGTAAATATTTCTTAGGAATCTTAAATAACGTTAAAAGTTATCTTCAAACATTTCATCCCTTTTATTGTTGGGAAGTTTAACCCTAGAACATGCACACTAGATTTCATGCTGGGAGAGTCAAATGTTCTGTTTGTTTCCATGACAACATTATTTGGTTTTCCTATTTGATTGACAATATTTAAGAGTTCTGAGAGTGTATCTTGTGTTTGCAACCTAACATCTGTACTTCCATTATCAATTTGGCGAATCTCTACTAGAGGAAAAATGTCGCAGCGGGCGATTTTTATCGTTGCAGCGAAAAGTAGAAATGGTTTCTACTTTTCGTTCAACCTACATTATCCGCCTCGACTTCCATTGTTTTCAAGGTGGAAAAAATCGCCCACCGCAACATTTTTCGCCTAGTGGAGATTAGGCTTAAAGAGCCATGCATTTAGTACGCATTTACTAAATAACTAATATTACGCCCACTACCCCCTTGTACGAACAGTACCATCTTCACCTACGCTCTACGCTCTACGCCCTCCGTCGCGTACAGGAACTTGTCATCCAATACCCCATAATCTTCCTTCAGTGTTTGTGTTACATTGGTGTAAGACTTTCTGAGTAAAAGTTTATCACAGTAACCTCGAATGAGAAAAATAGTATTGAACCCGCTCTTTATTTAGCATTGATATTCCCTTACGTACTGATCTCAAAATGATTTCTTTTTACCAATTTTTCCCTAACTACTGTTAAAAGAATATTAAGAGAACAATTTCTACAAAAAGATGCTGACATTATGTTACAGAATTGATATGGTTGACTTTCATTCCGCCATTTTAGTTCCTACCATTTTGAAATTGAACTATCAAGCATATCATTACTTTATCATATTTTTTTTCGGCTTTTTTCCGGCTTGGCCCTTAAGTTTGGTTTTAACCAGTGAGAATTTTGAAATTCTTATGAGATTTGAGTGAGAATTTGTAATTCTCACTTAGTGGAAACCAAGCTTTAATGATTGATTTTAATTTGACTACTAACAGCACCTTCCTCTTTTACTGAAAAGCTGGTTTCTGAAATTCTTACAATTCTTACAACATCTAGAACCCGAACCTCCACCTATCGATTGCACTTCACCGTATAACTTTTTAGATAACGCATTTGCATCATACACAACAAGTACACAATCTAGACCAGCACAATACGTACAGAGTTGGACGGACGATAGTAAACATGCGTTTGACGAACATTTACCTAGCGTTGAAGCGCCTACTGAAACCATCATTAACAACTTTGGACATAAACAGGTACCCAACAAGCACATTGGCAACAGTTTTGAACAAATCCTAAAGGGCACTAGCAACGAGGTTGCCGGGCCGTCTTTGGCTTCCATGATATTACCATCATATCGGGTTTACAAGGCGAAACAAAAACAACAGGAACTCTATAATATTCAACAATACGTTCCTCAACTTTTTGCAGCCGAAAACAACGTTCAAAACACACGTACGAATGAACTTCACCAAGCCAACCAAGAGACGTGGAAAACAAATACTGACTATGATCCACGGCAACAACCTTCTGTAAGTGCATACACAGAAACACAATATCCACAATCGTATTCCAACAGTCAACCAGCTGCAGTAACGCAAACAGCCCCAACTAACGATCCGTACCTTCAAACTCTGGCAACGAAAGATGAAACACTGTCTAATAGTTCCAACTTTGACCAAAGTAATGCGGAACAATCATTTAAAAATAATTTCCAACAAATGGATCCGAATTCTTTCACGAAAATTTCGGAAATATACGGTGACTGGAAAACGTACGACATCCCGAGCTCATCGGCAAGCGTCGCGAATGAACCTGTGCTGTCACCAAAATCTAAAACAGTTCCTGGAGCACAGTTTGAACAGCCCGATTCAAGTCAGATGCAACCGGTTATTTCCTCTGCAGTCGGTCAAGAACCATATAATACAGTGACCACATCTCAGACTCAACCAAGTTACCAAGATTCTGCCGTTGCAACTGCAGAAGCTCCGCCGCCGCCGCCAGCAAACTTCCAAAGCAATGAAAACCAGCAAATACAAGCATACGGACCTAATGTACCAACACCAGATCAACGATCTGCGCTTCAAATACAAACCGATAATAATGGAGAAAATACAGTGACAACCAATGATCAGCCACTAGTAGGTCAATTAACAGCCAATCAGGAAACGCGACCGAGCGTTTCAACGTCGGGTCAAGAATCAGCGGTTCAAATACAATCCAATAACGAAGAAAATACAGTGACAGGGAATCAACAATCCACAGCCAATCAGCAAATACAACCGAGTGTTTCCATAGCCAATCAACCAATCAAACCCGACACTGTACCCGTGGACAATGAAAACCCAAACGTCTATCCAGAACCGAAGAATTTCGGTCTTAATTACTTGCTCACGAAAAAGCAAGCAGATTTGATCAAAGAGCAGAACCACTTGATTTGGAAAGACACGAAAACGACATATACAAAGTACCCAAAACCTGAACCGTTGAAACCAAAAACATTTTTAAACAGTTCCACGTCGAAACACGAAATTGCATGGCCAAGTAAACCTGTAAAAGTCAAAGTCACATTTCATAAAAATACTGAAGGTAAGTGAGTACTTACCATTCTATTTCGAATTCCCAAACTTTCAAAACTATCAACTGCAAGTTCCATTTATCTTAAATTTTAAGGCTGTAATATACGATTTCTAACCAGCTTAGTTCGTGGTGTTAACTTTGCTCTATTTATCCGGGTAAGTGAGATTAGGTTTGTCTCGTTCTTTCAGACGATTTTAAGAAACTTTTAACCAAGAAGTTAAGCTGGTTAGAAATCGGCTGATGTATACATATCATTGATAAACCTTGTTTATCCAAACACATTTTACCATGTTTACTATGATGATGACCAGTATATTCGAGATGAACAGTTCTTTCGTAGCATTTATGACGATTAAAACTACTGTATTTCCTCTTTAAAACGCCCCGGCGCTAACTATTATTTCTTTGGAATTTTGGAGCTGATTATTCAAAGAGGGGTGTTTATAAGTGGGCGTTCATTGGTGGATAGCGTTTAAAAAAGGGGGCGCAAAAAGAAGACATACGGTAGGCTTTTATCGGATATAATGAATATTTCAACCGCCTTCGGTCGTTTCCTAATTTTCAGGAAAATACGAGATGAAGATTGGTGGCCCATACGATCAATTCGGAAACAATATTGGGGCACGTACCAATAACCAACCACATAAACCACCAGACTACGAGAATTTATCCAAAGCTGACAGAATTAAGTTGTTAAGGCAAAATTATCGTGAACTGAAAATAGAAGAGGAAAGGCAAAAATTTCCAGCCAAATACATTTCACCAACAAACCGCGGGTACATGGCTCCACCAGGGCAGCAAATGAAGCCCAATACTTTGAAGCGTCCTTTAGTGACAATCAAGAAGCCGAACTCGGTGGACAATACCATCACGTTGACAACACACGTACCGCAGGTGGTAAAAACAGACGTGTCACAAGATAGAAACTCCAAGACTAATTTCAAAACAATTTCCATCAAACTTCCCATGAACGTTTCACTAGCGACCGTGTTGAAAAATATTTACGAACACATGTACGAGTACTACTATCATACGCGGCCGTTGCAAGGTAGTAATCAAGATGACACAACCATTCGTAGGGTTATCCAAGAGCTCGTCAGACAAGATGTGAAAAACATCTCCCGAATTGTAAATTCCAACAACATCAACACGAATCTTGATGGATTAGCAGCTGTTCCCGCAGACACAAAAAACAATAAAATAGGCCAAAGCAATCAACGGCCCAACTCCCTCAAGAACCAAGATGCTTCTCAGAGAGATACCAGTTCTTCAAAGACGGCAAACCCCGTACCTTACCAGCCAAATACGATCTATGCACCGCCGCCATCAAGCGATCATACTTTCCAGCTGGACGACATGGATCAAAGGTATTTGAAGATGTTATATTATAGAAAACTACAGAACGACCGATTGAAATTTCTTAATAAGTTAAAAGACAGAGGTCAAGTTCTTCAGGCAACAAATCCATCTCCCACATTATCGGCAACACCGCAGAATTCCATTAAAAACAGTGGAGAAGTCATTGGTGCGAAGCCAAGTCTTGCTGGAACGTCGCCACAAAACGAGGCATTAGAAAGGCAAATCTATGAGCGAATGTTAGCACGACAGAGACTTGCACAACAAAGAGTGTTCCAGGAAACAGTACAAGGAGCTAGAAATGCACAACCGTCAAACATAAAGCTGAGTATGCAAGAAGAAACGGCTAAACAACAGCCGTATGTTATCATTGAGGACGTACCAGAAACCTATACCAGCGTGCAACCCGAAACAATATCGTATAGCCAACAAAAGGATCTGTTTAATGCATTAACATCTCGTAGCATAGGGGCACAAAATACCAACATGCAAGTGACACAAATGGTGGATACTATCAACACCAATCCAGACGTGTCCGATGTTTCTCAAGCAGGTGTTAATAGTCCTGCACGTCAAACAACTGACACAGAAGATGGTGTTGTGCGAAGTCGATTGACATCCACCAATGCGAGGCAAAAACAGAATGGTTCAACGTCAGGGGCGTTGGAATCTTACCTGCAAGCTATAGACGATCTCAAAAAGTCAAACAGATTAGAAGAAGCAAAGAGATTAACTGGAACTATTTTGAACACCCCACTTTCTCAGATAGCTGAAGAGCATGTAAAGAGACAACCAAACGGGAACACCCATGAAAAAATAAAGGGACCGTCGTATTTTCACTCGGACTACGGCGATAACATAGGCTTTGTTAAATACAATGTTCCAAAAGCAGACAACAAAACCTTCACCACCAATTCACCAGAAAAACTTCAATCTGCCAACATTCTTGCGAGCAAAAAAGAAATCAAGAAAAGCAGCAGTCATTCTCTACCTTCCCCGTCTAGCTATTTTGTTATCGACACTACTGGGGTAGCAAACAACAAACCAATGGTTATTGAAACAGTGGAGGAGTACCTAGCCAAAGCTCAGAAGAAAACAAATCCAACACAGCATTCAACTGTTTCTGAAACTTTAAACAAGGAGAGAATCAAAAGTCCTCAAACCTTCTCGTCTGCATTAACTAACAATGCGGTTAGGAATGGATCGAACACAATGCACAGCAATTCAAATACCGTTAAAACACCGATGGGCTTGACTGCTATGAAGACTCGTTTTATTCCTCCTCTGCGTCATCTGACTAAAAGTCTGACGTACAAAAACAAAGATACAAAACCAAGTAGCCTGATCCAACAAGGCTATAACGAAGTGCAAAGAGCCGAGAATAATCTGGAAACAGACAAACAACTGTTAGATTATAGTCCGCAACTAATGGAACGTCCTCGCGACCCTTTCAGCAGTTATCCGACGATAATAGAAGAACCTGAGCCGGCTCTTTCAGCCACGGAGAGTTATGCAGAACCACCATCGACGATACTTAGTCCAGTCCAATCTTCTTTTGCTCAATATTCAAAAGAGTTAGGCGGTTTGGGAGAACAGGCAAGCTTCGGAGATTTGGATCAACAGCTATCCGAGACGTACCCTCCAACGAAGAAGTTCATAAACAGCGCTATAGCTAAAGGAAGCGCATACACCGTTGATGAGGAAGTACAGGCTGCAAAGCAAAGACTTGGTATCTTTCCGAAACAGACTTTTGATAATAACAGAACAAGTCACAATGAGGACCCAGATTGGGATAAGAAAACCACAATTTCGTTTGACTCAGAGATTGTATCCAGAAGTTTCACCCCAAAACAAGCAGTTAGCGGTGGCACCGCAATAGCGTCAAGGAATCACATTCCACGGCCGCACGCTTTTTCATCAACAGAAAACAGACACGGTATCAACGGATATTCACGCGCGGTCGTTCCAGCTTCCCCAATCTTCAGGTCAAACATCGTTCCGAAAAATAACGCACCGAAGCTGATCGGGTACGAGCATGAGATTGGTTCGCAAGAGCATGCGCAAAAGATGTCAGAATTTGACGCAATTCTTGGCGTTAGAAACGTTATTCCACTTCCTTCCGCCTTGAAGAGAACATATAGTCAACCATCGTCGATGGGTTTAAGTAAACCGCTTAACAATGACCAGGTCCTCCTACAGAGACACCATCGATTAAGAAAAAAGATAAAGCTAATGAAACGCGACAGTCCATTACGAAAGAAACGCAGTATGAAAGCAAAGCAACATTTCCAAAGAAAGGTCAAAACACTCCTGAAAAAGTACCAAAAAACGCATAGCCACAAGCAGATGAAACGCTTCCTGATTCAGTTAAAGAAGCGATACACCGTCAGGAACAAGACGATGACAAATAGTTCCAAATCGCTTCAGACGACAAGTAACATTAGCAAGAGAGATGTTCCAAAGGGCAGGAAATTTAGCAAATTAGATATTCAAAAGGCAGGGAGGTTTCGCAGCAAAAATATAGGCATTGAAAATTCCAACTTTAAAACCAAAGTAGAGAAACTTAACCTTTCATCAGCAACTTTGCTTGGCCTCAAGAGAAGTCAAGATGACACGATAAGTTCAAAACCCTTGAACAACTCCCAAGAACATAAACGCGTTAAATCACAGTCTAAATATCAGAAAATAACACACCCTAAATCCTTAACATCGAAATCTCAAATAACCGTAAGAAAAATGGGGGAAATCTTCAAAAGGACTTAGTAGATCTAATGGAAGTTGGCAGAAAATCACCAAATCTGGCAACCGTCACATCCGATCCTGATTTGGAGAAAGCTGGTAACGAAATAGGTACTTCAGATGAAGTAATCGCAACGAGAAAGAGCAGTATTCAAGGAGAAAGCATCTCAATGGATTCCACAGTTGATCTTAATCACGAGCGAATGATCGGCGACGATGTCATGATGGCTAACGGGAAAAACAGCGACGTTGGACGAGAAGAATCGTTAACAAAGTCAATGGAGAAGTACAGAAAGTCCTTCATACCGAAACCAACCGTCTGAGACGATATGATGGAGAAAAAGACAGTTGTATGGTTAAAACAGCAAACAAGTGGAGGATGGCGATCCAACGGGCATATGGTTGCACTGAGGTCTCGTTGCTGCTCGTCCTTACAACATTCAAGAAATTCTGTTAAGTTGATTTGGCTCGTTTCAAACCGAGATCTTCCCTCCTCATGTGAAACGAACGGAAGGATTTTCTCCAGACGCTTAAAGGGATATGTTCAGGTCTTTAAAATATACAAGAGCCCGTCGTGATGGTAGTGTACGATAAAATCTCGTAATGTTCATGGTGTAAACCTTGTAGAATTTGTTTGGGTGATTGAGTTTATAAAAACCTTTAACCTCGTTCTTTCAAACACTTTTATAAGAGTTCTCACAGAAAAGTTGTGATACGAGATTTTACCTCGAACACCCTCATAAGCATGAAGGGTTCAGTTCCAATGTTAATAGGCTTTTTAGTGTTAAGCACAGTAATTTATATTCTTTATATGTTTTGATAAAAAGTATCTATTTATTTATTTATTTATTTATTTACACATTTACATTATTTACATATTTGTATAAGTTTTAGCTATTTTTCTGTAAGCTTCTTTTCTTTTTAAGCATTTGTTACCAACATTTTTTTTCATTGTTGTTACGTCATCAAATGCATTATTGTAAATAAAGTTTGAAAGGATGAGGCATCTCTCCTAACTGAATCTTCTCTCTGTCAAAGAACGAGTGATTTCAAAATGGTAGTTCTAGCTATAGCACTTGTCTCTGTTATATACAGCAATGCATCATGGTTGTTATAGGGACTTTATAGACAGCAATGCATCATGGTTGTTGTAGATGCGAGGGGAAGTACCAATTTTCTACGATTTACTTCAAACCTCGTGAAACAAACTTTCTAAAGCTCTTTTTAAACGCTTTCTGTTTCCGTTTTTTTTTTTTTTTTCTTGAAGCAATATTGTATAAAATTTTAGTGTTTTGGATTGGATTGGATTGTTTAGGATTTTAGATGCACATATAAAGAATATGTGCGTGTGGCGTTTGTGTGTGTGTGTGTGTGTGTGTGTGTGTGTGTGCTGGCACATTAAAGCCTGATCTACATTAGTGCACATTACAACAATCATATTCTCATTTAACGGAGCGGAAGGAAAAGAAATCACGTCGAGATCTAATGTAAATCAGGCCTTAATGATCAAATTTGACGCCAAGCGGGCGTACTAACACAGAAAAGATAGTTGTTTGAGCGAGTATACTGAAATGGCGCTGTTGTTTTTATTTTGTTAGAAATTTTATTTCTGTTCGCAGTTCATGAAACATATGTACGTAATTTAAAGAATATAATGCTTCCACAAGCATATTGAGAATTCTTTCGATTTTCCCGAAACGGAATTTGATTTCCTCAATCATCACCAGCCATTAACCAACCTGCTTAGAATTGTTTCTGGAATGTTTGATTCCGAAAATAAAATACGCTGAATGAGCGAGTCAATTCTTAACTAAACAATTTGAAACTTTTCTCAGACGAATCCTTCAAACTTTTCATCTTTGGATCAAAAATGTTCTTTCTCATATTGCATCCCCTCTGTTCTGCTATAAAACATGGGTGTATCTATAAAAAATGTGGGATTTCCAAACGTTCTAACAAATATGCCAAACCATTAGCAATCTCTTAATGTTTCGACCATCCAAAGTCTTATAATCTAGCGTTTGTAACTACAAAAAAACGTGTGCGGTAATATTGAACGATACCATCGATCGGACCATAGAACGATACATCGATCAAACCATCAAACAATGCTTAACTGCTAGTAGATATATAAATGTTAATACTTTACTCTATGTCAATAATATTTGCACTTCTTACATAAATGAATTATAATAAATAATAAAAAATAAAATCTCTCATGTTAGTAAGTAAACTTTATACAAAATTAAAATAGCTACTTTCTATAACCAAAAAGTTTATAAAACTGTTGCTTACGGTCTTTACTATCTGAACAACAAACAAAGGCAGTACTAAATGCCAAATTTAGGTCTTTTCATTTGATTTCAAATAACCTATCTGTTTCATTTCCAATAATGTTCCTTATCTGTCTAATTTCTAAGTCTTTCTCCTGTGGGAAGTTCAGTTTTTAAAAAAGGCTTGTGACGTCTTAGTTCCGAATTGAGGCCACGTCATGCGAGTCCTATTAGTCCCTGTCCCTGTCCTGTGTACCAAATTTCATGTCGGTCGGTGTATTAGTATCGGTATTCATCGTTATGTTTTTCTACATTCCCGTAATATAGTCTATTCTGTAAAAGTTTGAACTTGACGGAGGGACGGTCAACTATGAGACGGTGAATGTTGGACAGTGAGGCGGTTGGACGGTGGACGGAAGGACGGTGCAACAGTGGAACAGTGGACTGTGGTTTTGAAACCACGGGATGTCAGCGAGGAGGACATTTTGAAGAGAGGTTCCTGGAAAAACTTACGAGCCTTTAAAACTCATTGTAATAAGAAGATCATCGGAGTGAACGATGATATTGATTTCTATAAAATTCTTCAACCTTGAAAAATGTCTTAGATTGTGTTTATAAATTCCTTTTTCTCTTACCAGATTATTGGACAAGCAAATTTCACCCTGGGACTAGACTCCCATCTCTTTAAAGTCTCGCTTACCCTGCGCGACCTACGAAGGGAGAATGAATTCCCCGATTAAGCAAATACTTACGTATGACGCTTGATGGATATTCATTCGATCTCCATCGGGAGAGTGTGGGTAAGTAAGTGCCTGCAGGGACATCAAGAAAACCATTCTTCAAAGTTGAGGTTGAGGCAAGGGAGTGCGTATGGTTTAGTGATTGCCGGATGTGGAAATTACCTAAATGAAATCATAAGACGAAAGTAATTACATAAATAATTAGAGATAATTTATACTTATAACCACGTGAAGGAAATCGAAGATATATCAGTTTCTCGTTTCTCGTTGCAGTTCTAACAGACAGGATGGGTGATCACAAGGATGTTTATATTACGCAGGTAGAATTTATCCAAGGAGTGAGGAAAACATACTGCTTGCAAGCCATTTATGATTTGAAGATTAACGACATTCTAAATAAATGCGATGACTTTATGTCCACCGAAAAAATATGTAGCAAAATAACCGGAAAAACGATTATTGCGAAATATCTTGACAAGTTTATGCGTTATCTCGCTGCTTTTGGTGTTTTTGAGAAAAGCCATGTTAATGACATCCTCAAATTCAAGACAACTAAATTTTTGAAGGTAGACGAGGTCTTGTTTTATGCTGCCGTATACCCAATTGAAACACACTTCATGGATTTACTGGAAGGAAAGACCGGCGATAAATCTCTTTTTGAGTATGTCAACGATTATAATGCTTGGGATTTGCTGACAAAGGAGCCGTACAATTCAAATTTTATTGACCATAGTCGGAAATTAATGTTTTCTGATTGGCTTAAACGAACAAAACGATGACGGTCATTATTCGCCAGTGCAGTTTTGTTTTTCCTGGAAACGCAATATGGTAGCTTAAAAAAACAAAAAAACTTAAGATTTCTGCTGATGCCATTGCATTGTGCAAATTTCATGCAGGATGCTAAAATCTATAATCATATGAGATGCACAACTACTCGATTCTGATTTGTTAACAGGGTGTGCAATTACAGTGTAATTGAACACTGCACTCGCGAATATTTACTGCAGAAAAAACGAAAGCGTGATACCTTTTTTTATTTCCTTTTATCAATCATCGTTACCTTATAAATGATTACAATCTCACTGAATGCACACTGTTGAATATTTTTTCTGTTGTAAAGTAGTTTTTCGAATGGAATGAAAGAACGTAAACATTCGATTGTTGTTCAAAATATTCAGAAATATGAACCTAGTTTCTCTAAACTTCAAAAACATGAACACTAACTCTCCCTTTGTTTTTATATGATTAACCAGTAATCACATGGCAAAAGTTCCTGAAATTGCACTCACGTCCATGCGATTACTAGTACAGACATTGTTGCTCAGCTGATCTTTCATTAGCGTTTGTCCGTACGTAATTCCAAGATGTTTTGTCCACAGGTGTAGGCTGATTCCGCAAAACATTGGAATAGAGGCTGTCCACAAACCGTGGTTAATGTATGAATGGTACACTACAACTTATTTAAAGTAATTTAATTATTGTGAGTGTGGCCTAAAGTGCAGAAACCGTGCAATCCTAATTTGTGTTCCAGAGAACACGACACAGTGCGGCACTCAAGGTTAGAAAATTCTTACTGCTTTTTTTTGTATAATGACATTGATTTTGTGAGATACTGTTCGATCCCATTTTCGATTTTTATTCCCTCCTCTTCTGTCTCCCTCCTCTCCCCTTTTTTGTGGCCTTTATATAGTGTGCCACTTAAAATTTCAGAAATTCCCTGTTGATGAAAATGCAAATACACAAGATATTTCCTGGGTGTCTAAAAACAGGTAGCTATATAGCGTTCTCTTAGCTATATAAATTCACTTCACACACATAATGGAGTAGAGAGATGACTCCTGTTGTGATGCAGTTTCGCTACTTTTAAAAATTGTTGGGTGTCTTGGTTTCCGGCAGTTTCTTGTGTTAACTAAAGACTTGTTTTTTCTCCTAATTTTATCTTAAAAACAACAAAAACATTTGAATGAAAATGTACGTAGTGGATAATGATGGCGGGATGACAAAAATTTAACTTAAATAGCAGCACCACTTATACACAATTTGGACTAATATTTACAGTCAAATAAATCAAAGAAAATAATTGATATTGATATGAAACTTGATATTGGGTAATCTCTTTCCCGTGAAGGAGCGTAAGCCGCCAATCTTTACTTATTTTCTTTGAAGGTTCTTGTTGTTTTGACTATATCGGTGTATTAACCGATTCGTTTATGCACTAAAAGTTCTATTTTTTCCTAATACGCTCTCATAAATTTCACCAAAATATGACACTGTGACAGAGTTTCTATTGAACTTGTCGAGCAAATCCGAGAATAAAAGACTTTTTATCATTTTATTTTGATAATAATGATCCAAAAGAAAGAAAGAAACTTAACATTTCCACTTAAGATTGTTAGATTTCCCTACCAAATCGTGTTGATGACAATGACTTCATCATGTAACAGACTTTACAAATCTTTTGCATTTTCATGTAAAAATTAATTCCTTCACAGGTGCGTCAATTTATTTCAGGCTTTACTGTATATATACCAAATATATACTTCAAGGTGGAAAAAAATGGATTTCCCGTATTCTTAAAATTAAATTCTTGTGAAAGGAAAGAATACATTTTGCCTCAATGTCTGTCAACGTATGCATAGTAATATTTCATTTTAAAAAAATATGAGGACTAATTATTTGCGAAATTAACAAAATTACATTCCTGGGAAAAGTTTATTTTATCTCAATTCACGAAATTAAATTTGCACAAAAACTGCTACTATGGATCAGCCTATCGACCCGTAATGGTTCCAAAGGATGATTCATTATGATTCATTTTTGCAGGCCAAGATAATCGTTCCAGGAAAGAACTGCAACTAAGCCGGGTATTCCTACGACACTTCCTTTTGACCACAAATTTGTAAATTTTGCCCATTAACTTTTGGGAGATTATCAAAATAAGGGATGTTGCAGAATTTCTTTTTAAATTAATCAATTTTCGTTGTTTTTTCAGATTAAAATGAAAACACATTAATTCTTCTCACTAAAATTTCTAAAAATACTTGTGAAAAATAGTTAGAAATTCATCACTAGTGGATCTGAGATTGTATTACAGTTATATAATTTATTATTTAGGTCCTTTGTTGGTAACATCATCTCTGGTATTATCTCGTATCTCCTGCCAGAACTCCTCCTCAAAACTTGACCTTGTCAGAATTACCTGGACTTGTTCGAAGACTTTGAACTTGTTGGCCTTATCTGAACTTGACCAGATTTTTTACTTTCAGATATTTCCAAATAATGATTTCCATTGCTCAATTTCGCATAGCTATCTTTGTCATGTGAGAAGTATATATTCTTCAGTTGTCCTCATATTTTCTTCAGTTTTTTACTTTGGCACATATTTTGTTACATTGTAATAAACGTTTTTTTATAATAGATTGAATTCACAATACATGAATAATTGTATTCAATACTCCAGTATAAGGACTTCAGGTTGAAAACCTACAGTTATAAAGAGTATCAGATTCAAAATAGAATTATTTGTTTGGCCCAAATTTTCTTTCTAAAATGTAGTTCTTGCCGCCGCAGGAGAAAGGCTGTGAAATTTAGTAAACACACGCGGAATGTTATCTAAAGTGTTCTAGTTCGTAATGTGTACTACTTTTCTGGTATGCCCAACGGCGCTGACCTTCAGGCCCCAGGTCCTTTTGTTTTTTATTTTGTTTCTTTAATTTTCGCATTCCTTCAAAAAAATCTCTTCTATATTTAAAACGGTTTAAGTAGTATGTCCATTGTGACGTAAATACTTGATTAGAAAAATCTATTAATACGTTTTTTTATCACTGAAAGCAGAAAAAAAGCAAAACATTTTGCAAGAAAAAAGCGAAATATATGATATCCTTACCCACGCTTAAATTTCTTTTAAGATCAAACGAATTATTCGCGAGTGCACCTGCTGAAAAATTAAGCCGGTAAGACCTGTTGTTCACCAATGTGAAATGATGGAGAAGATTTATATTGAACTTTTATAATAAATAAGTAAAAATCTTAGTACAGCAATATGTCAGAAAAGGTCCGTCGAAGATATGCGATTTCATTCTTTTTTTAATCAGCTTTTCAATCTCTATTACATTAGCACTTACTGCAAACCCTCCGTTATTGTTTTGATTTGAGGAGTATGAACTTCTCACCAATCAATTACATTAACAAATCGAGTGTCTAATGTTCGAAATTACTGTATTTCCAAAAAACGAAAATTCGAAAATATTTCTGAACAGTGTTTACATTATCATTTTCTCACTAATACAAAGTGAATGTCTAATCTGAATGTAGCATTTTTATATTTCTTATGATGATTCTCAAAGAGTGGAACATGTTTTTACCCGGGATACTAGTTTTCTCACTTATACAAAGACTCGGTTTATACATCTCAAAAACAGGACAGAATTAATTCAGTACATAAAAAACGTGTACCACGCTTTTGGCTTGCGTAAATAAGCCACGAAAAGACCTTATGGTGCGTAGTCGTCAATTTCAAATATTTTTTTTTCTTTTAACTTTTACTTATGAATGAACTGGTGTACGCGAATATACAAAACACGCAAATTTGGTTGTCTCACTTAGATAGTCAACAAGCAACAAATAAGCAACAAATGAGCCTGTAAAAGATAGGAACTTAAGCAAAAATTTGTGTTGCTTATAAAAGAAAGCGTGCATCTTTATGAGTTATATGAAAGAAAGATATAAGATAATATATAAATAATATATAAGATATATAAAAAAGAAAGCTTGAGTTTTATGAACTTCTTTTTGTCTTTGTTCCATAGGCGTATGATGACGTAAGTTTTTACTAAGATTTTATATAATGGACTCATCATGAATTTGCGTGGCACAGTCGTAGGATCACGTCTTGGAAGCTATCTTTTGTCACAGTAAAATCAGATGTTTTCTGAAACAGATTGTGAAAAGTAAAAAAAGAATAAATGTCGTTGTAGAAAAACGTTCCATGGTTGATGACAAAGGAAACATAAAAATTGGGGAAAAGTATCGTGGTAGAAATATCGATCAGCTTGAAGTCTTGAACATGTTTCACTCAAACCTTTGAGGTGTTGAGAAGTGGAGATGTGGAATAACCGATCAGCTACTAACAACACGCTTGATGAAGGAACGGCCGGTACTCAAATACACGTGTCGCTTTTATCGATCCTGTATTTGTTTCTGTTCAGTATCGGTTCTTTTGGAAATTGTATCGTCATATATTATTACGGCTTCAAGGTAAAGAAAAACACACGGTATCGACTGTATATCGTCAATTTGGCAATTGCTGACCTGATCACGACAATATTTACGCCATCGCAATTTTTATATCACCTATTGACGTCAACTTGGTCATTGGGTTCACCACTTTGCAAAATAATACCGTCACTTGGCCCGTTAGCGGTCAATGTGTCGGCATGGAGTATCACCACAGCAGCTTATGAAAGGTATTATGGTATTACTAAACCCATCGAGGCAAGAACCAGGAAATCTTCGAGCAAGACCATTATTATCTTTATTTGGGCAATCTCAATCGGAGCATTAGTACCGTACATAACTTCGTTGAAGGTTATGGAAAAGCAGTGCGTTCTGAAGTGGAGCAACAGCGTGTTTGAGTTTATTTATTCGCTCCTCATTTTACTCATACAAACCATCTTACCCATTTGTATCATGGCCGTTTTACTGGTTTGCATATGGCTGAGTGTCGACAAGAAAAAGAAATTCAAAAACGCCATTTTTCGAAGGAACAAAGAGGAGGTTAAGTTAATCCTGGTCAGGAGCTCAACAGTTTCACGAAAGAAAAGCAACATGTTTCGGCTGTTAGTGCTAGCTTTAACGGTATTTATCCTCTGCTCAATGCCGTACAATGTATTCTATTCTATCAGTGTTTACTATTTGAATTTTCGAAAAGAAAGCTTGGCAAAACAGAAGATGATGGCTGAAGTGAACTTCTGGTTGTCGATTCCAGTCGTCGTCAACTCGTGTTTAAATAGCTTTATATATGCAGGCAAAGACAAAAATTTCTTGAAATTTTGCAAACATTCTAAAATACGAAAAAATCGTTAAGTTTTTTTGGTCATCAAAGGGGAAGAAATAGGAAACATGGACGGGGTAGTGCTGTAATATATTCTATAAACATTTTTATAATCAGAACATTTTAGTTGGTTATTGACAATGTCGAAACAAAGTGTATATGTGACACACACGAAATTCGTCGTCGTAATGGACGAAAATTGACGGTGAATAAACACTATAAGTCTATCGGCGTCGATCTCCCATATTTTGAGCTGAAACACTCGTGATAGTGGGCGAGGAGGGACAGCTGGACGTGTTGAGTTGTACATTCTGCAAATGAGATTTATGACGGGGAACATTATGTGCACTTTTACCTGAAGCGGTCCATTGTGCACGTCTTGCCAAGAATATAATACTGTTCAGAGCACTGTTGGACAATAACAACCAGTTCACCCAGAACGGAGAAGTTTCGTTGACATAAAACACAACTGCGTACGGCAATGTGAGTACAACAAAACTGGACGCGATGTACATACAGAAAAAGAAAGCTCGGCGCTCCAACTGACTTGTCTTGTTTTTAAGCGGTTTGGCGTTTAGTTTAATCAATACTCACAGTAAAAATGAATAACAAACGACATTTAACAGATCGGCCGCAACAATAAAACTCGACAACGAAATGCGAACGTAAAAATGGAAATCCACCGACGATTTGGTAACATTTTGTTGGCTACTGGTTGTTGTTTTATTAGAAACAGTAGCGTTACGTAAATCTTGTGATACAGTGCTATCGCTCAATGCCGTTGTTTTTGAATTTTGCATCTCGATGATTTCGTCAGTGATAAATACAGAAATACCGACGAGGAACGTCAACAGCCACGTCAAGAAAAGCACTATATGGCTTCTATGTCGTGTAACCAGAGTGTTATGTTTGAGGGGATAGTAAATGGTGCACACACGATCCAACGCGATCCAAACCAAATGAACTATTGAAGTCAAAATGAAAAAAAACGCGGTGGTTACCGTGATCTCTAACACTTCGCATTTCGTTACTTTCAGCAAAAAAAAGGCGGTGATTATTGTTACAGTTAGGCCATACAACAAATCCGCCACGGACAAACTCAAAATGAACATTTCGAAAACTTTAAGTTTGCGTTTCATCCGGCTAATGATCATTATTTCGAACCTATTTAATACAATGACAATAACGCCAAGAGATAATCGAATAGCAGTCTCTTGTTCTTCAGTTGCCATGCCAACAGTCACCCAAATGTGTCACTAATCTTGTTTACCCACAATGACAAAGATGCAATTAAGATCGGATGGGTTGTCCACGAGTGTTTTCATCAACAAAATTTCACCAAATCAAAATTTTTCCAATGAAAAGTCTTTTAGAGGCGTTTGGGAGACTGAAGCATAGAAAAATTTAACGTTTACGGGTGAAATTGTTAGATGAACTTTATTCGCTTCACAATTTCCTGTTTTTTTAAATATTATTATTTCCAACGTTAGACATTCGATTTGTTCAAAACAATTACGTATTTTCATCATCGTTTAAATCATTGAACAGTAAAAATCTTAGTACAGCAATATGTCAGAAAAGGTTCGTCGAAGATATGCGATTTCATTCTTTTTTTAATCAGCTTTTCAATCTCTATTACATTAGCACTTACTGCAAACCCTCCGTTATTGTTTTGATTTGAGGAGTATGAACTTCTCACCAATCAATTACATTAACAAATCGAGTGTCTAATGTTCGAAATTACTGTATTTCCAAAAAACGAAAATTCGAAAATATTTCTGAACAGTGTTTACATTATCATTTTCTCACTAATACAAAGTGAATGTCTAATCTGAATGTAGCATTTTTATATTTCTTATGATGATTCTCAAAGAGTGGAACATGTTTTTACCCGGGATACTAGTTTTCTCACTTATACAAAGACTCGGTTTATACATCTCAAAAACAGGACAGAATTAATTCAGTACATAAAAAATATTTTATATCCATTTGGAAATGGTTTTAACCGAAATGCTTCGTGCTGAATTTTGTGTCACATTTATGGAATATTGAAGCCTCACAAAATCGGCACAAAAAACGAAAAAAACAACCTTGGTATACACAGATTTTTTTTAGCTAATTTATTCATATTTCTCCGAAACTATTGAATTAATATAGGAAGAAAAAAACGTGTATACAGCTGCAAAGTACCACGCTTTTGGCTTGCGTAAATAAGCCACGAAAAGACCTTATGGCGCGTAGTCGTCAATTTCAAATATTTTTTTTTCTTTTAACTTTTACTTATTTGTTATTTTGTTTCTTTAATTTTCGCATTCCTTCAAAACAAATCTCTTCTATATTTTAAACGGTTTAAGTAGTATGTCCATTGTCACGTAAATACTTGATTAGAAAAATCTGTTAATACGTTTTTTTATCACTTGTGAAAGCAGAATGCAAGAAAAAAGCAAAACATTTTTCATATGATATCCTTACTCACACTTAAATTTCTTTTAAGAAACGAATTATTCGCGAGTGCACTTGCTGAAAAATTAAGCCGGTAAGAGCTGTTGTTCACCAATGTGAAATGATGGAGAAGATTTATATTGAACTTTTATAATAAATAAATGAATGAACAGGCTTTTAGAACTCCACTTCTCTTGCCAAACATAATTGATAATTGATAATACAGTACTTGTCTATACGTTGAATATATCAACATATTAGATGTTTCTTCTAATTTTTTCATAACTTTTGAAACTTGTCATACCTTGTAAATGGCCATATTATATTTCGTCAATTTCATGACAACACACCGAATCCTTACAGGGCCGTACCAGGGTCAATATTCAGGGGGTGCAGGTGTTCACAATAACGAAGAAAATTTGAATTCTAGGATCTATTAAAAATTAGTATGAACTGCTTAATGGCAAATATTTTTATTAATCTTTAAATATTTTTATTAATCTTTTAATTTGGAGGGAAACGGATGGAAATCAAAGTAATTCCACCACCGTACATCTACGACGATACCACAATGAATACACCCGTTCTCGTCTGATCACAAATGTTAATAATTTCTATTAATCTTTAAACAAAAAATAACTTTGGCTGCTTAAAATGCACGGAAGATGAAGGACTAAAAAGAGACTAGTTTCAACATTTTATTCTTCAAAGTATGGGTATCAAAGTATCAAAGTGTGCAAATACAAATGAAAATTTTGTTTTTAAGCAACAATGATCTAGACCATTTTCATACATCACAAATGAAACAGTTTACATGCCAGTAGACACTAAAACTCTCTTCTTTGGCAATTTGTGTTGACTGAGCGTGCCAAACACTCTCTTCCTGCCGTAATTAATGGCTACAAATCTATTTTTTACATGCCTGAAGGATCATAAGATTCTGCAGTCGCCATGTCATTACGCATTGCTGATAGATTTCCAATCTTTTCAAGGCTGTGTTTTTCATAAAGACAGCAACACAGTTAAGTTTAGGAAAATTTTCTTTCAGTTTGGCAGGACAAATAAGAAATGGTTTTCGGAAAAGAAATATTTATTCAATGTTACATTGATTTCTTTTTGATCAACTTTTAAGTAGAGGGCCTTGGTTACTCTCATTGCTTAAAAGTCACGTTCATCAAGAATTATTTGAATGAATGAAGGAATTTTGAATACGGATAAAGAAACTATACAGAGGCCAAATCCAAATCTATTCTATTGTATTTTCTTGTCAGAATATAATCACGATCTTCAAAAATTACAAGAGGAGAGGGAAACTGCTTTAAAGTGCCTCTCTCGTCTTGCACAACCCTGAGAGTAACTTCTAACGTTTGTATTAGCTTCTCCATTGAAATAATTACGCATTTTAAAAACTTTGGTAGGAAAATTTCAGGAGAAGCTTTAGAAGAGCGACCTGATGTATCACCAGATTCCTCCTCGTAATCTTCATATAGTGGCTCATTTGTCGACTGCGGTGATTTTTCAGGTTCATACTCAAAACCTATTATTTCCCATGATTTATTGGCCGAAGACATTAGTTATTCAAAAAAAAATAGAATAAAAATACGTTTATCTTTCTAATCATAAAATAGTTTTTATATAGAGAACTTTTTTACGCATAATTTCGATGAAATAGACGAAGAGAATCAGGGGAATTTCTATGTGTTTTTATCAAGTTTAAATATTCTAACCAAGTTTCTAGGTCATATGCATAACTGTGCATATTAATTATTTTACCCAGCCTTTTTTGTGTAACATATGTTCAACATGGTGAACGTTGGGTTTTCAGAAAAGCTTATAAATTTTTTTTTTTTTTTTTTGACAACATGAAGAGAATTAAAAAGTTTTTAAATACATTTTCGATATCAACAAGTTAGAATCTTTAATTATTGAAATTTTAGTTTTTTAGCGGACACTACCTTTAATGTTCGAAATAATTATTATTTTCAAAAAAAGAACATTAGAAAATTTATCAAACTTATTAAAGAAAGAAAGAAAGTTGAAAACATTTTTTTTAAAAACCAAACAAGACAAGAAAATTTTTTTTGACTCGATGAAAATTCTCAAAAGCAGTACGGAATTACATCAGAGTTTGGAATAATCGAAGCAATGGGACAGTCAGATTGCCTCACATTTGGGACATCGAAGCGGCGCAAATTTGCCTTTTATAGAAATTCCCTGGCTACGAAATATAATCCGTTTAAAAATTAGGTATAATATATTATATATATATAATAATAAATGAAGCTACACAACCATACCCCTCTCACAATAAAATTAGCAAAATTAAACAATCTTGTGCATAGTAGCTTACATTGTATGGCAAGAATTTTTTTTGACATGAAAGTCTTGCGATTTTGCAGCGGGGTTCAAAAATCAAAATAACAAAGAAACAAAAACAAAAAAACAAAAACAAAAAAACAAACATTTTTTTAACAAAAAAACTTGTATTTCTGGTCTTTTGTTTTCATTGAAGTTCCTTAATTATTAACTCACATGACTTTTCATTTTTCATCACTCTATACAATACTGCAAACCAACTTTTGTTGTATTGAACAAGCGAACAACCGTTATCTGAAACAAATATCTTGGTCTCATGAGCGTTTGGTGGATTGATTTCAGTTTTATGCATTAAAGGTTCGAGAGCGGAGTTGACTGTACTGCGTATTTAGTCATAAAGATCACATTTCAGTTGAACCGGGTGCAAATATTTTTTAATATTTTTTGTGTATGTAACTGTGAAATTAAAATGGCAAAAAATTTAAAACCAAGACAACTGCGAAAATCTCTTCTCTTGCAAACCACATGGATGAATTAATAACATTATTCCCCTCTAATAATTTAGACAGCCGTCAAATATTAAACAATGTATCACCATCATCACCATACTTGGTTCGACACAGTTATCCCTATCGTTTCTTTGGCCACATGCACGACAGTTGACTTCATTTCTTTTATTTTACGTTTAAAGAATGACAAAATGCACAAAAGCGGCCTGGCATGTGTTTCCATACACACATTTTGTACTAATATTTACAGACAAATGAATCATAGAAAATAATTGATATTGATATGACGGTTGGACAGTGGACGGTGATTTTGGAAACGACCAATGAAAAAAAGCAAACCAAGAAATCTGTCGCAAGTACACGTATAAGGGGTTGATAAGAGAGAAGTACGTACAATTTTTATGTGCACACGCTTTTTTTTATCAGCAACACAACATTTTGGCTAAAGCTAAGGCGCCACTAGAGCTTTTTTTCATGCGCATGCAATGCAACATTGCTGCATTGCATGCGCATGAAAAATGTTGCACGTGTCCCATATCACTTTTTATTTTTCCGTGGGACAAAAATTACGCAATGGAGCAAAAATTTTGTCCCCGGAGCAATGGAGCAAAATAGATCTGAATCTATTTTGCTCCATTGCGCCCGGGACAAAATTCGACAATATTTTTGTTGTGGGACATTTTTTCATAGTGGCCCATGCTTTAGATAATGTTGCGGGACAAAATTTTTATTGTGACGTCATTTTACATTCGATTTGAAATTCGATCGAATGCTCTTGAAGTTCCATTGCAGTTAAGAGAGTAAACAAATCACTTTCTTGTTAAGAAGACAGGCTTGCGCAAAGAAAAGATGTCTGAAAAGAAGCGACTCAACGACAAAGAAAAAATTACATTAATTGAATTTTATAAAAACAATTCTGCTTTGTGGGACAGTGATAACCTTTATCACAAAAAATGATAAAGCAAAAGAGCCCATAAAGTTGAAGTTACAAGAACTTTTCAACCGCACGTACACCGTTGAAGCTTTAGAAAAAGCATTTCATTCATTACGATCTTCTATGCTGAGAGAAGTTAAGAGAAATGAGGGATCTGATGTACCGTCTTCAAAATGGAAGTTCTACTCGCACATGGAATTCATCAAAGGTGAATTAACTAAAGAGAAAAAGAAAAGCCCCGAGTTTTCCTTCGAGGACATTGAAGATATCATTGATTATTACCGCGAGAACCCCTCTCTGTGGAATTTCAATTCTCAAGATTATAGAGATCGTACTTTACGAGAGGCTCTGATGGAGAAACTAGGTGAGCATTTTTCCGAAAAATTTACCGTTCCTGAGCTGAAGACATGCTGACATGATATCCTCACCAAATACAAAAGAGAAAAACAACGAGAAGAAGGTTCAAGAGCTTCCGGATCAGGAACATCAGAGCTGTATTTTTCAACTTGGGAACATTACAATCAAATGGAATTCACAGATATTACAGCTGGAATGGATGAAGCAACCAGCACGCTAGGAGAAGAAGTCTCAAATCAGCCACCCCAAAAGGAAAAAAAAGAACCAAAGGTTTCAGAGGAACAAAAAGCTAAAACAGAATTGTGGAAAACCCTTGCCACATCGATTGCTCAAAAAAGTAAGAGCAATGAAATTCCAAGCCAAGATTTGTCAAACCAGATGACACCTCTTGAAAAGCGAGCCCACTTATTTGGTAAAATGGTAGCTGATAGTTTGATGCAGTGTGATCAAAAAGATTGGCCACTTTTAAAGAAAAAGGTTATGGACCTTTTTTATGATTATGAAGTGCATAAGCAGGAATCAGCATTTTCGCATGCTGCTTCTTTTGGTTATCAAATGGGAGCTCGTCAACAAGCACCAAGTAGTAACACATACACTGGCATGTTGCAAAGCCCATCTTCAACAGTATACACAAGCCAACAATTTTCACCTTCAAGTTCGAACTATTCAAACGAATATTGAGTGTTCATACTATATTACCGTAAAAGGACTTTACAATGTTCTGAAAAAGACAAAAGACAAAAGACGTTGTCAGATAAGTTCAGAAAAGTTGCCTTAACATGTTTATCAAATACATTTTTCTTCAGACCATAGCTCCAAGTTAATATGCTGACTTCGAACAAGTGAATTAAGAACTGAAAAACCGAAAAGATCACCAACTTATTTTGAGTAAGCATAGAATCATTTAGCAATGTCCATCATCAACGAAAATTTGCGCGAATAACATAAAATTGCAAATTGTCCACTATTTCTTCCCTTAAATGTCCTTTGTATTTTGTAAATCATTTCCTGTTCAAATGTCAACTCGTGCGCTGCGCCATTGCCATGTAACTGCCCCTTCCATATTGAAATACTCAGTAAATTCCTCTCGAATAGCCTTCGCTTGATTGCTTGATCGATTGCCAAAAATATCATTTGCAATTGGAAACCAGGTGTCACTTGTAGTATCGCTCCTCCAAGCTCCTTCTGTGATTTCTCCTCTATCACTTTCTTGATCAACAAGACCTGGAGGCAAATCAACTTTTCCTACGGAGCTGTTACTCCTTTGCCAGTTATGTAAAGCAATAGCTGCCATTGTTATATTGGTCACCTTTTCTGGTTCGAGTGCTATTGGACGTCGAAATACACGCCATCTGTTGGCCAGTATACCAAAACCATTTTCAGATATCCTTCGCATTCTTGACAGGCGATAGTTGAAAATGCGTTTTTCTAAAGTTAAACCTTTTTGTGGATATGGTTTCATCAAATATCTTTTAAGCGGGAATGCATCGTCACCAGTTATAACAAACGGAACATCATTAGCACGTCCTGGAAGGTTTTGTGGAAATGGCATGTTCAGTGTTCCATTTTCCAAGGCTTTCTTTAGCTTACACTGGTCCCATATTCCTCCATCTGAGTTCCTGCCGTTTACACCTGCTTCAGCATACAAAAATTCATATTCTGGGCCAACTAAAGCCATTAAAACAACGCTGTCGCTCCCTTTATAATTTCTATGACGTGAACCCGAATTATGAGGTTGTTGAATTACGATGTGTTTTCCGTCAAGTGCACCGCATCCATTTGGAAAATTCCAACACTCGTTAAACTTGTGAGATATTTCAATCCACTGAGTCTCAGTTTTTGGTGTCTTTAGGTACTTGAGGCCAAGTTTTTTGATAATGATATCGCATACTTCTGCAACTGCCTCTGATATCCGTTTTCGTGATATTGTGAATTGAAATTCCAGCGATCGAAACGTTTCACCCGTGGCTAGGTATCTCAATGTAAGACAAATTAACTCCGGAGGAGATACAGATTTTCTCATAAGAGTGTCCTCCTTTTGTAGATCTTCCGAAAGAAGGTCGACTAAAAACATAAACTGCGTGTTGTTCATACGGATAAAATCTCTGCATTTCTTTGAATCGTATCTTACTTCTTGAAAAATTGTGTGATATAATCCAAGGTCTTCTCGTTTTAACAGCCATGGCTTAACCCAACATTGTCTCTCTGTTGACTTTTTTACATTTTCATCTTCCTCTAAAAGAAGCAGAGCTAACACCATTTCTTCGTACGCGGCCATCTTCTCATTCAAAACCACGTTCGATTCTATCTATATATCGAATTTTCTTTGCAACAATTTACAACCGGCGTCACTAACAAGAGTTTCATGCGCATGCTATGGGACATGTTGCATTGCATGCGCATGAAAAAAAGCTCTAGTGGCGCCTTAGCTTAAGGCTCAAAGTTGCTTAATTTTTTTCTCATTTTCAAGTTCGACTGTTGCTTATTTGTTTGACTATCTAATGTATTTTCGAACTTTAGTATTAACAGGGATATGTAGAAGCGCAGCCACCCTACGGTTTTAATCACGTTTTTCGTATGAAACTTTATTTCGACATATTTTATATTTTATAATTTTGACGTTTCTTGAATATCAAAGATATAATAAAATAGTATAAATAAAGAACGTGTTTATTGGCGAATGGCGTTGGATGAAATTTAGTGAAACTACAGCTAAGGCGCCACTAGAGCTTTTTTTCATGCGCATGCAATGCAACATTGCTGCATTGCATGCGCATGAAAAATGTTGCACGTGTCCCATATCACTTTTTATTTTTCCGTGGGACAAAAATTACGCAATGGAGCAAAAATTGCATTGCGCCCGGGACAAAATTCGACAATATTTTTGTTGTGGGACATTTTTTCATAGTGGCCCATGCTTTAGATAATGTTGCGGGACAAAATTTTTATTGTGACGTCATTTTACATTCGATTTGAAATTCGATCGAATGCTCTTGAAGTTCCATTGCAGTTAAGAGAGTAAACAAATCACTTTCTTGTTAAGAAGACAGGCTTGCGCAAAGAAAAGATGTCTGAAAAGAAGCGACTCAACGACAAAGAAAAAATTACATTAATTGAATTTTATAAAAACAATTCTGCTTTGTGGGACAGTGATAACCTTTATCACAAAAAATGATAAAGCAAAAGAGCCCATAAAGTTGAAGTTACAAGAACTTTTCAACCGCACGTACACCGTTGAAGCTTTAGAAAAAGCATTTCATTCATTACGATCTTCTATGCTGAGAGAAGTTAAGAGAAATGAGGGATCTGATGTACCGTCTTCAAAATGGAAGTTCTACTCGCACATGGAATTCATCAAAGGTGAATTAACTAAAGAGAAAAAGAAAAGCCCCGAGTTTTCCTTCGAGGACATTGAAGATATCATTGATTATTACCGCGAGAACCCCTCTCTGTGGAATTTCAATTCTCAAGATTATAGAGATCGTACTTTACGAGAGGCTCTGATGGAGAAACTAGGTGAGCATTTTTCCGAAAAATTTACCGTTCCTGAGCTGAAGACATGCTGACATGATATCCTCACCAAATACAAAAGAGAAAAACAACGAGAAGAAGGTTCAAGAGCTTCCGGATCAGGAACATCAGAGCTGTATTTTTCAACTTGGGAACATTACAATCAAATGGAATTCACAGATATTACAGCTGGAATGGATGAAGCAACCAGCACGCTAGGAGAAGAAGTCTCAAATCAGCCACCCCAAAAGGAAAAAAAAGAACCAAAGGTTTCAGAGGAACAAAAAGCTAAAACAGAATTGTGGAAAACCCTTGCCACATCGATTGCTCAAAAAAGTAAGAGCAATGAAATTCCAAGCCAAGATTTGTCAAACCAGATGACACCTCTTGAAAAGCGAGCCCACTTATTTGGTAAAATGGTAGCTGATAGTTTGATGCAGTGTGATCAAAAAGATTGGCCACTTTTAAAGAAAAAGGTTATGGACCTTTTTTATGATTATGAAGTGCATAAGCAGGAATCAGCATTTTCGCATGCTGCTTCTTTTGGTTATCAAATGGGAGCTCGTCAACAAGCACCAAGTAGTAACACATACACTGGCATGTTGCAAAGCCCATCTTCAACAGTATACACAAGCCAACAATTTTCACCTTCAAGTTCGAACTATTCAAACGAATATTGAGTGTTCATACTATATTACCGTAAAAGGACTTTACAATGTTCTGAAAAAGACAAAAGACAAAAGACGTTGTCAGATAAGTTCAGAAAAGTTGCCTTAACATGTTTATCAAATACATTTTTCTTCAGACCATAGCTCCAAGTTAATATGCTGACTTCGAACAAGTGAATTAAGAACTGAAAAACCGAAAAGATCACCAACTTATTTTGAGTAAGCATAGAATCATTTAGCAATGTCCATCATCAACGAAAATTTGCGCGAATAACATAAAATTGCAAATTGTCCACTATTTCTTCCCTTAAATGTCCTTTGTATTTTGTAAATCATTTCCTGTTCAAATGTCAACTCGTGCGCTGCGCCATTGCCATGTAACTGCCCCTTCCATATTGAAATACTCAGTAAATTCCTCTCGAATAGCCTTCGCTTGATTGCTTGATCGATTGCCAAAAATATCATTTGCAATTGGAAACCAGGTGTCACTTGTAGTATCGCTCCTCCAAGCTCCTTCTGTGATTTCTCCTCTATCACTTTCTTGATCAACAAGACCTGGAGGCAAATCAACTTTTCCTACGGAGCTGTTACTCCTTTGCCAGTTATGTAAAGCAATAGCTGCCATTGTTATATTGGTCACCTTTTCTGGTTCGAGTGCTATTGGACGTCGAAATACACGCCATCTGTTGGCCAGTATACCAAAACCATTTTCAGATATCCTTCGCATTCTTGACAGGCGATAGTTGAAAATGCGTTTTTCTAAAGTTAAACCTTTTTGTGGATATGGTTTCATCAAATATCTTTTAAGCGGGAATGCATCGTCACCAGTTATAACAAACGGAACATCATTAGCACGTCCTGGAAGGTTTTGTGGAAATGGCATGTTCAGTGTTCCATTTTCCAAGGCTTTCTTTAGCTTACACTGGTCCCATATTCCTCCATCTGAGTTCCTGCCGTTTACACCTGCTTCAGCATACAAAAATTCATATTCTGGGCCAACTAAAGCCATTAAAACAACGCTGTCGCTCCCTTTATAATTTCTATGACGTGAACCCGAATTATGAGGTTGTTGAATTACGATGTGTTTTCCGTCAAGTGCACCGCATCCATTTGGAAAATTCCAACACTCGTTAAACTTGTGAGATATTTCAATCCACTGAGTCTCAGTTTTTGGTGTCTTTAGGTACTTGAGGCCAAGTTTTTTGATAATGATATCGCATACTTCTGCAACTGCCTCTGATATCCGTTTTCGTGATATTGTGAATTGAAATTCCAGCGATCGAAACGTTTCACCCGTGGCTAGGTATCTCAATGTAAGACAAATTAACTCCGGAGGAGATACAGATTTTCTCATAAGAGTGTCCTCCTTTTGTAGATCTTCCGAAAGAAGGTCGACTAAAAACATAAACTGCGTGTTGTTCATACGGATAAAATCTCTGCATTTCTTTGGATCGTATCTTACTTCTTGAAAAATTGTGTGATATAATCCAAGGTCTTCTCGTTTTAACAGCCATGGCTTAACCCAACATTGTCTCTCTGTTGACTTTTTTACATTTTCATCTTCCTCTAAAAGAAGCAGAGCTAACACCATTTCTTCGTACGCGGCCATCTTCTCATTCAAAACCACGTTCGATTCTATCTATATATCGAATTTTCTTTGCAACAATTTACAACCGGCGTCACTAACAAGAGTTTCATGCGCATGCTATGGGACATGTTGCATTGCATGCGCATGAAAAAAAGCTCTAGTGGCGCCTTAGCTTAAGGCTCAAAGTTGCTTAATTTTTTTCTCATTTTCAAGTTCGACTGTTGCTTATTTGTTTGACTATCTAATGTATTTTCGAACTTTAGTATTAACAGGGATATGTAGAAGCGCAGCCACCCTACGGTTTTAATCACGTTTTTCGTATGAAACTTTATTTCGACATATTTTATATTTTATAATTTTGACGTTTCTTGAATATCAAAGATATAATAAAATAGTATAAATAAAGAACGTGTTTATTGGCGAATGGCGTTGGATGAAATTTAGTGAAACTACAGCTAAGGCGCCACTAGAGCTTTTTTTCATGCGCATGCAATGCAACATTGCTGCATTGCATGCGCATGAAAAATGTTGCACGTGTCCCATATCACTTTTTATTTTTCCGTGGGACAAAAATTACGCAATGGAGCAAAAATTGCATTGCGCCCGGGACAAAATTCGACAATATTTTTGTTGTGGGACATTTTTTCATAGTGGCCCATGCTTTAGATAATGTTGCGGGACAAAATTTTTATTGTGACGTCATTTTACATTCGATTTGAAATTCGATCGAATGCTCTTGAAGTTCCATTGCAGTTAAGAGAGTAAACAAATCACTTTCTTGTTAAGAAGACAGGCTTGCGCAAAGAAAAGATGTCTGAAAAGAAGCGACTCAACGACAAAGAAAAAATTACATTAATTGAATTTTATAAAAACAATTCTGCTTTGTGGGACAGTGATAACCTTTATCACAAAAAATGATAAAGCAAAAGAGCCCATAAAGTTGAAGTTACAAGAACTTTTCAACCGCACGTACACCGTTGAAGCTTTAGAAAAAGCATTTCATTCATTACGATCTTCTATGCTGAGAGAAGTTAAGAGAAATGAGGGATCTGATGTACCGTCTTCAAAATGGAAGTTCTACTCGCACATGGAATTCATCAAAGGTGAATTAACTAAAGAGAAAAAGAAAAGCCCCGAGTTTTCCTTCGAGGACATTGAAGATATCATTGATTATTACCGCGAGAACCCCTCTCTGTGGAATTTCAATTCTCAAGATTATAGAGATCGTACTTTACGAGAGGCTCTGATGGAGAAACTAGGTGAGCATTTTTCCGAAAAATTTACCGTTCCTGAGCTGAAGACATGCTGGCATGATATCCTCACCAAATACAAAAGAGAAAAACAACGAGAAGAAGGTTCAAGAGCTTCCGGATCAGGAACATCAGAGCTGTATTTTTCAACTTGGGAACATTACAATCAAATGGAATTCACAGATATTACAGCTAGAATGGATGAAGCAACCAGCACGCTAGGAGAAGAAGTCTCAAATCAGCCACCCCAAAAGAAAAAAAAAGAACCAAAGGTTTCAGAGGAACAAAAAGCTAAAACAGAATTGTGGAAAACCCTTGCCACATCGATTGCTCAAAAAAGTACAAGCAATGAAATTCCAAGCCAAGATTCGTCAAACCAGATGACACCTCTTGAAAAGCGAGCCCACTTATTTGGTAAAATGGTAGCTGATAGTTTGATGCAGTGTGATCAAAAGGATTGGCCACTTTTAAAGAAAAAGGTTATGGACCTTTTTTATGATTATGAAGTGCATAAGCAGGAATCAGCATTTTCGCATGCTGCTTCTTTTGGTTATCAAATGGGAGCTCGTCAACAAGCACCAAGTAGTAACACATACACTGGCATGTTGCAAAGCCCATCTTCAACAGTATACACAAGCCAACAATTTTCACCTTCAAGTTCGAACTATTCAAACGAATATTGAGTGTTCATACTATATTACCGTAAAAGGACTTTACAATGTTCTGAAAAAGACAAAAGACAAAAGACGTTGTCAGATAAGTTCAGAAAAGTTGCCTTAACATGTTTATCAAATACATTTTTCTTCAGACCATAGCTCCAAGTTAATATGCTGACCTCGAACAAGTGAGATAAGAACTGAAAAACCGAAAAGATCACCAACTTATTTTGAGTCAGCACAGAATCATTTAGCAATGTCCATCATCAACGAAAATTTGCGCGAATAACATAAAATTGCAAATTGTCCACTATTTCTTCCCTTAAATGTCCTTTGTATTTTGTAAATCATTTTCCTGTTCAAATGTCAACTCGTGCGCTGCGCCATTGCCATTTAACTGCCCCTTCCATATTGAAATACTCAGTAAATTCCTCTCGAATAGCCTTCGCTTGATTGCTTGATCGATTGCCAAAAATATCATTTGCAATTGGAAACCAGGTGTCACTTGTAGTATCGCTCCTCCAAGCTCCTTCTGTGATTTCTCCTCTATCACTTTCTTGATCAACAAGACCTGGAGGCAAATCAACTTTTCCTACGGAGCTGTTACTCCTTTGCCAGTTATGTAAAACAATAGCTGCCATTGTTATATTGGTCACCTTTTCTGGTTCGAGTGCTATTGGACGTCGAAATACACGCCATCTGTTGGCCAGTATACCAAAACCATTTTCAGATATCCTTCGCATTCTTGACAGGCGATAGTTGAAAATGCGTTTTTCTAAAGTTAAACCTTTTTGTGGATATGGTTTCATCAAATATCTTTTAAGCGGAAATGCATCGTCACCAGTTATAACAAACGGAACATCATTAGCACGTCCTGGAAGGTTTTGTGGAAATGGCATGTTCAGTGTTCCATTTTCCAAGGCTTTCTTTAGCTTACACTGGTCCCATATTCCTCCATCTGAGTTCCTGCCGTTTACACCTGCTTCAGCATACAAAAATTCATATTCTGGGCCAACTAAAGCCATTAAAACAACGCTGTCGCTCCCTTTATAATTTCTATGACGTGAACCCGAATTATGAGGTTGTTGAATTACGATGTGTTTTCCGTCAAGTGCACCGCATCCATTTGGAAAATTCCAACGCTCGTTAAACTTGTGAGATATTTCAATCCACTGAGTCTCAGTTTTTGGTGTCTTTAGGTACTTGAGGCCAAGTTTTTTGATAATGATATCGCATACTTCTGCAACTGCCTCTGATATCCGTTTTCGTGATATTGTGAATTGAAATTCCAGCGATCGAAACGTTTCACCCGTGGCTAGGTATCTCAATGTAAGACAAATTAACTCCGGAGGAGATACAGATTTTCTCATAAGAGTGTCCTCCTTTTGTAGATCTTCCGAAAGAAGGTCGACTAAAAACATAAACTGCGTGTTGTTCATACGGATAAAATCTCTGCATTTCTTTGGATCGTATCTTACTTCTTGAAAAATTGTGTGATATAATCCAAGGTCTTCTCGTTTTAACAGCCATGGCTTAACCCAACATTGTCTCTCTGTTGACTTTTTTACATTTTCATCTTCCTCTAAAAGAAGCAGAGCTAACACCATTTCTTCGTACGCGGCCATCTTCTCATTCAAAATCACGTTCGATTCTATCTATATATCGAATTTTCTTTGCAACAATTTACTACCGGCGTCACTAACAAGAGTTTCATGCGCATGCTATGGGACATGTTGCATTGCATGCGCATGAAAAAAAGCTCTAGTGGCGCCTTAGCTTACCCAAACGTAGAGAGGCTTACCGTAGAGCATTTCACTCTTATATATTTTGACACAAACAAAATAGTTCCAGACCCAGACCCATAGATGGACGATTGTTTCGATACACGTAGGTTAAAGCCGCTGAGTAAACAATGGCAATGATAAAACAACTAATTGTCTCTCACGGTTTAAAATTAAAAATTTAAGAATCCATCAAGTGTTTATAAAGAGCGGGTATAGCAACACGGCCCTTTGTTAAAAAACGAAAACAACAACGGTCGTTGTAAATATGGTAAATCACGATCGAATGATCAGAGGGCAGTAGAAATCTCAAATCAACAAAAGCTCCTGGAAAATAGCTCACGAAGTTCCTGAGTTCGATGCAAAATCATGATTAAATCTGTGACAAGACATCGCGAATTCACTGGACCAACGCCCCACAGTGTTGCTATTGTAAGCATAGACAATTTTGTTTCTATCCTTCTTTTAGTGTAGGAAGACAATAATTTTGGGGGCTGTCGTTCTTTGGGTTAATGTTCAACAAAAAAATGAAATGTATTGAATCTATATAGCAATTGTTGAGACAACAATTTCCCTTTAAGATAATAAATAATCCCATGACTGCCGAAAGATATAATTACGGCTGCACACTATTTCTTTCTTTTTGCACCCCCTATTTTTTCACTACAATTCAAAATGCATTAATGCAATAATGGCATTATTCCAAACATTAGGGTTGGGGTTAGGGTTATTTCAAGCGAATATTAATGTAATTACAACATTTATATTTGCTTGAAATAACCCAACCCTAACGTTTGGAATGGATTGCAGTGAACATAAAAGGATGGGTGCAAAGAGGAAATAGTGCCAATACTTTTATACACCACTAATACTCCACTGTCTGAGAGCCTCACTCTTTTATACTTGCCTGCTGGCTCAACCTGATCAATTGAACATTAATAAAAAACTATGTAATGATCCATTACCTTCAAGAAAACATTCACTATCCTAAAACTTTATTCTCAGATTTTCTCAAAAATCCTAATTCTAAATATATAATTCTAAATTCTTAGCTGACAGATGAAGTAGAAATCTCAGATTTAATACAAGGTTCTGGCCCCAACTCTTTTTCACCGTCCATCTTAAAACTCATTGATAAAATCATTGCTAAACCTTTATCAGAAATTACAGTCAAACAGGTATATTCCCCAGACAATCTTTAAAAATAAAGGCTTTGTCCTTGATAATCACCCCTAAATAACCTTAAATAAAAGATATAGAACTTATTAAACCTGCAAAATTGCATATTTTTCTCACAATACGGATTTAGAAAAGGCCATTCTATGTTTCATGCACTTTTCAGCATTACAGAAAAAATTAAACACACGCTTGGCGATAATAAATTTGCGAATGCGGCTGGAATTCCGAATGAATTGTTCAGATCTTACTTACATGAAAGAGCACAATCTGTTTTTATAAATGGCTGTTTATAAAAAGAGTTGAATGTCCTAATACCTTATGTACATACTTTAGGAAGCCAACGTCAAGAAAAAAATATAATAGTATGTATGAGAGTGTAATTCTTAACTGTGAAAACATTCCATTTGTTTTATCTTCAGTTGGCAAGACCAGTTAGCAAAAGGCCTGCAGAACATCTGATTTTAGAAAGACGTAGAATAGAAGATCTAAGAGAGCAGTCCGTTGCTGATTCGAAATATAACAAACAGTGCGATTTAAGGGTATGTGTTGTATAACTTATTAATTTTGATGATCGTGTTGTTTTCCCCTCCTTGATTATTGTTAAAAGCTATGCTTGGACAACAAATCAATATTTGTGTTGATTTATATTCATTTTTGACATTTGTTTCATTTTAGTCAGCATGGGAAAGAGCTACAGACAAGCGAATACAAAAAAACGTTGTCAAGCGAGAAATGATAAACTACATGCAAAGAGAAAATGTTAAGATAGAACAACGAAGAGAAAGGTTTCATACTTTATGCTTTATATGACCAATACACCTTTCCCAAATTTTTTGTTTAAATGCTGATATTTTGCCCTAACAAGGGTTTAAAGCAGGCAAACTGGAACAAGATCAAATCTAATGTAGGTCATAAAATATCTATTTACCAATGGCATTTTTTTGAGATGGTCCAATTTTGAGGCGATTTTGTGCTTCAATCAATTCAATATGCGGCACTTACGTCGATCATCCCACATTGTCGATTTTGTACTGTTTTGGGGAATTTGAGTCACAAATATTTTTCTTGTTTTGTTTGGTCATTCAAATTGTAGTCCGAAATACACTGTATGACATCAGTTGGCAGGAAATGAAACCACTACATTGCATGCAAAATGAACGCAACGTTTAGCGACCAATATCTCAATATTCAGTGGGAATAACGGACATAATTTTGGGTCTTGATTGGCCACAAGACGTGTGACAAAATTTTGGGGACTGTGACGTCACACGACGTAAGCAAAATCTTTAAATAACATCATCTCGGCAATGGTTTATTGTAGGCATGTGATGCCATACATTTTTTTCATCAGATTTTCAAGCTCTATAACATGGTACTACCATGATTTCTGTTCATTCTTCTGTGATTTTAATTTTCATGATTATAAGCATGGGTGATTCACAAGTTTCATTTCAACCTCATTGTTCCTCCCATGCTGCTCTAAATATTTGGCTTATCAACTTTAGCAACTAATATAGTGATTATTAATAATAGTGATGATGATGTGTTTTCACAGTAATTATTTGCCTATCAGATAGGCAGATTCTGTCCTTATCTTATATTACTGTGGGACAATATGTTATCATCACAAAAACGAGACCTGTTAGGACAATCTAGCCAAAACACAAGGTACACAAGGTATATGAACATATTGTTCATAAAAGGATCACATCAGGTTACTGTCTAAGTTTTCTTCTTTTTCTTTTGTGCTCAATTCTCTGCTAAATACTTACTATTAAAATACTACTAATACTTGTGGTGGCATTCTATGAAGACTTATCCAACAAATTTCAATTTTGTTCCTAATTTTGTTCCTTAGGGGTGTATAGCTCACTTGGTAAGGCAGTGGACTCATAGTGCAAGGGTGATTAACTGATAGTGGTTCAAATCCAGGCACTGAAATTAATAAATAGTAGAAATGATCTCGTAAAAAATGATTCGAAATAACATTGAAAGATTGATATAATGAAGTGGTAAAAATGCCTTAAATTGATTATAACACCACCACTATCATCTATCAGTCTGGTACATGCGGGTTGTCGCCTTAAAATCTGGGGTACACATTCCAGATGGAGGCCCACATCAGTGTAATCACTGTAAAGGTTTCAATGGGACTCGATAAAATAAATGGGAAAAAAAGAGAGAAAACACTATATGGACAACATGACAATTAACTGTGGTAAAGGTTGGTTTACATAGGGGCTGTATCAAATTCACAAGTTCACAAGCATTTCGGATATTCGGAACAAAACATGAGAACCTTTTTTTTAATTGCCATGGTAATTGTATTTATCCTGTTTCACAATTTGTGGTTTATTTCTGGCTATTTTCTTGATCAGATTGCGGGCTATGTTGGTTGCTGAAGAAGAGCAATACATAGAAGAGATTGAAGCCATGGAGGAGACTGTGGAAGAACGTCAAAGTAAAATGAAGGACAGGGCGAAATATTTAAAGGAAAAACGCGAAGCTGAGCGGTTGGCATTCGTGGAAGATAAAATGGATGAAAAATTTCGGTTGGTTGTGTGTTTTTTTGTAATTTCCTACATAGGTAGTTTTTAGAATGTATTGATTCACTTCTTCGATTTTGTAAACAGAAGTGAATGTGAAGAGCTACGTTCCGAATTGAGTAAGCGTACCCGAGATCAGATCTTTAAAGATCGAGAAGAGCAAATAAGAATGAAAAACGATAAGAAAAAGCAGGAGCAGGAGATTGAAGAGTACTATGCACAACTGTGGGCAGAGGATACACGTTCCAAGGCAAACCGAGAGGAACTGGAAACAAAACAGAAAATTGAAAGGAACAGATCAGCACTTGAGGTATTCGACATTGCATTCTCTTTAAAGTGTGCTCAGTGGTAATTTGTTTTTTTTTCCAAATGTTTTGTGTAGTAGTAGACTCAATATAAATAAAATAAAGATTATTTATTATCTTATCTTATTTATTATCTTATCTTATTTATTATATTATCTTATTTATTATATTATCTTAAAGGGATTAAAAGCGTTAACTAAAGAGCTATTGAAAAGCAAAAGCTGTTGTAAGATAAGCCATAAGCCAATAGCAGCTGTTCATTATAAACTGCTGAAAATGAGTATTTTTTTTACGAGTGGCCGGTATTACGAGTGGCCGGTTCAAACGAAGCCAATCCAAAATTTTGCTATGCAAACAGTCGTCGCAGCATATTTCAAGAAAAAGAAAAAGCTTTAAAAATACATATTTTGAAATTTCCGTCAGCATTCAACATTGTAAACTCTTTTCTGTCAAATGAATCAATATCCAAAGTGATTACATAATACCTACAGACGTGTGACTGAATGGAAAACACCCAGTTGTCGGTCAAACTGAACGAGATATTCAAAATGAACAACAAAAAAAGACTTGTTATAATGTTTTTCTCCACCTCAAAATTTCTGTTTAGATTTTGAATTTACAGACAATGGCGATTGAAACTCAGAGGGAAGAGGAGAAGGAAATAAAGCAAATTGAAGCAGAATGGCTGGTTTGTTTGTCTTATTTTTCCTGTGTTTGTCTCATATGTTATCGTGTGTGTGTATGTGTGTGTGTATGTGTGTGTGTTTGTGTTTCATGAGCAATGACAGTGATTATAAGGAAACATTCAATGTTAACCGTCTAAAGCGGACGATAGGATCAAATTTGTTGAAAGTTTAAATGATACACGGTTCGATTTAAGGAAATCGAATTGTTGACATCCCGCTCATATTTTAATAAAGCCGATTGGTTGAAGTTGATTGGTTGAAGTTGAATCCAATAAATTAAATTTGAAATCAGCTCATATGCGATCATACTTTGGTGATTGGACAATTAGACTCGTGTATTTCGACATGTCAGATTTATCTAACCGAAGTTACGGTTTTCACCAACTTATATTCGTGCCTAACTTACTCGGATCACCAACACCAAGTCCTGGTTTTTGACATTCTTATTTTTAATTTCTCATATGTATTTATGTTAAGTTTTCATATTTCTAGAAAGAAGAGGCAGCTCTTCGCACCTACGAAGAAGAACAATTACGGAAAGAGAAATTAGACAAGCAACGGAGCGCCAGAAGAGCACGTGACATCTCCCTTAAGCTTAAAAACAAGAAGGATGTACGTCAACTGACAATCTCTTAGTTGCTTTTGTTATGAACCAGGCTCACATAAACACTGGTTGTTTTTTAGGCCAGAGAAAGGCAAGAACATTTAGCTATGGATATGAAGATTTTGCAAAAGGTGATTGAGGATACGCAGAATCAAGCAGTAGAAGATCTCAATAGAAAGGTAATAGTTGAAATGTCTGTTCTTGAAAACGAATGTAATGTCACAACACAAGCAAGGTTGTTTTTAAATTCTAAAGTGGGGTTGTACATTATTCAGTTAATTGAACTGATTTTGATTTCTACGTTGTCGAATAGTGTAAACAAAGAAAAATCGATTGAATTTTCTGTTACTACTATTCGATTTGTTCAAAAAGTTTAAGTCGGTTGAATTATATGAATAAGGTCAACTCCGCTTAGCTGCTTTTGTCTTGTACAATATGTGACGTACGTCTCCATGACGTAATCGTAACTGATTAACGACATGGGGTTAGTCAATCTCACGACGCTTTAAAAGAACCTTTCATTTCTTTGTTTGTTCAGAAACAACTTCGTCATGAAATGCAACGCTTCATGAACTACGTGGAAAACACCCATATGGACGAAGCTGCCAAAGAAAAGGATTTGGAAACGTTTATAAACGGAGAAGTGGAGAAGCAGTGGAAGAAGAAAGATGAACGCAAGAAAATGGAGAGGGACGCCAGAAAACTTTTAATGAAGAACGTGCATCAGACGCGCGAGCTGCAGATTAAAGAACGAAGTATGTCGTATCTGTATTGGCGTAGCTCTCACTACCCTGAGATAATTTTACTAGTGGGAACGCTTATATTAGGTCCTCTGGTAAAATTCTAGTGAACGTTCCACTGGGAGAAAAGAGGATCTGTTTGTGTTCTTAAGCTACTGATGCCTATAGACCTTTTCATAAACTACGTCACAACATCCATCGCCTCGTTTTCAATGTTTATAATGATTAAGCATGATAAAAGAACATCGGAAAAAATTCTTTTCCTGAGCTATCATTTCTTTTTGTAAACAACGCAAATGTCTTTTATTGTTCATCTTGAAAACGAGGCGATGGATGTTGTGACGTAATTTATGAAAGGGCCTATTGTCCTTACAAAGCAGAATAATCATCACTAATGCTATATTTATTAATTTATTCATTGCACATGTTGACTGAGAAGTGATGCAAGGAAGGCGGATAAAACGATGGTCCTTTCAATAGCTATCATCTAATAATGATGTCATATTAAAGATTTAAGAAGCACGAGGTAATCCTATGCTTTTTTTAGATGAGATATTACGCAACGAACACGAGGCTGCTTTAAAAGAGCGCCAAGAGCTGCGCGAACAGATCCTTGAGCATAAAAGGTTAGAAGATGAGCGATTAAACCGAATACGGAACGAAAACAAAAAATATCAAAATGACTTAGAACAACAGATAAACTACGAACGCAAGCTAAAAGCAAAAGAGATTCGTGACGTCAGAAAAGAACTAACTACGCTCCAGGTAATTTTGTTTTCGATTTCCATGCTGATGTGACACGGCCACCTGTCAATCATAAACAACTTATCAGGTTGTTCGTGGTTTATTTTATTAACCTTGTTGTTATCGACCTCATAGGAATTTTTAAATTCATTTCGAAAAACCTGTTGGGTTTCTTATATTCTTGCACCCCCACTAGACCCCTTGCGAACCTGTTACTTCAAAAGATTCTGAACAATTTCCCGGGTGTATGAACCTCACTAATGAACAACGTTTGTCTTGATTTCAGGAAGCTGAGATAAAGTATCAACGCCGCCTTCGCTCGGCCCTCGATAAACCGGATCTGAAAAAGCAGCATCCACTACGCGTTGTCGGGTTTAATAGTCTGAATAGTCGAGCCAAAACCTGTTAGATTTATTGTATTTGTATATTATTTATCTTGTAAAAATGTCTTTCATAATTCAATAATGACTCTTATCTTTTCCCATTCTTTCTTATTGGGTCTGTAAAGTATAAACTTCATACAGCTTTGTAAGTAATATATCTTTAAAGCCGCATTCACATTTACGTATTTTTATTTTATTTTTTTACATAAGAGCGTATGTAATTTTTTTTACATCAAGGCTAATATGAGTGGCGGAACCGCGAAATCCAGGATTTCTTGCGTTTTTGTTGGTATTCTGTGGTGTTTCCGGTGTTTCGTCACAACTTTTATGACTGGGGGATCATCTAGAGGATAATCAATAGCTGCAAAGCATACAAGCTTTGTTTTTTTTTGTTGTGTGCATTGTGAACCACAATCACCTCGAGGCTAACAAAACTAATGATGTGCGAAAGGGAAATTCAGAAATCATAGCAACAGGATGTTTGGAACCATCATGACAGCCAAGTAGCGAGAAATAAACGCATCCCTTCAAAATAATTAGTGACGTAAGTCGGAACACAGAATATCAAGAAGATATTGCAGCGTTTATAAAATTTCAAAGGTTATATTAGCGTGGTGTTTGTTGGCGGTTGGCGTTTTAAAAGAGAGAGGCGTTTATTTCGTTGTTAGCAGTTCGGGGATGTTTGGATGGGTACCTCCTGCAAAAACAAGAAAAATAAAGATTTTAGGCATATGTCTTGTCCGTGTACAAGACATATGGACTCTATTCTAATAAACACGCTTTTGTAGTTACGCCGTTGTAGGGGACGGACTGTTTAAATATCAAACAGTATCTTTTAGTTAATATTACATTCTTTTGTTTCTTGTAGAAAACCACATTCTTTACTAAATAATTAAGATAAAGTACAGAAAGACGTCTTGTTTATGTGGTTTTCTTTAACTGACTGTATTATATTGTGTGTAATACTAGACAGTATTTTTTTGCATCAAATTCCTAATAGTTTGTGTCCAAACAATACCTCTGATGGTGAAAGGTTGCATCCTGGATCTGGAGTATTACGTTTGATTAGCAAAGCACGGACCATTTTGTCGGTATCTAGATGTCCGTGAGAATCGATATTATCCATGAGCAACCTCTTGACGGCCTTAACAGCCAGTTCAGCTCTTCCGTTGGAGGATGGTAGGTAGGAAGACGAAACACGATGCCTGACGCCCCACTTTTGAAAAAATGCCTTAGTCTCCGCAGCTACAAATTCAGGTCCACCATCACTCGACACTTCAACTGGCACACCAAAAGTCATGAACTGTTTGCGAAGTGCCGAACATAGACCCTTAGCGCCAGTGTTGCTGCTACTGGGTTGAATTTGCGCCTGTTCAGTCCAGCCCGACAAACGATTAGCTGATACAAAGTAGAAATGTGCCTTGTAGAAGAAGTAGTCACATGCAATTGCCTCGAAGGGTGTCGTCGGAATGTGTGGTTCGAAGGGTGGCAGCTTTGCTTGAGAAGGTGCACAACGATTACAATGGAAGCAGCTATCACGGACGATTTCGATATCTTTTGTGATACCAGGCCAGTAGACGGAACATCTGGCACGATCCTTCATTGCTGTCACACCTTGGTGGGCCGGGTGAAGTGACTCACCACGTGAAGTGAACTTCAGCTCGTAGTGACTTTGGAATAACCACTCGGTTGCTCATCATAATCACATCATTGACAACATGGAGCTTATCACGTTGTTTCCAGAAATCCGATATATTGGCAGGCATTGCAGCTTGTGTTGGTGGGAATGCAGTCTTGATGTGGAGCATTAGGTCTCGGCAGGCATCATCTTTGGATGTTGCGTGCTTTACGATGTCCCAGGTTACTGCTCTGAAATCGTGGAGATTGTTGGCTGAGATTTGCAATAGGTCAGCTTCCATTGCATCGTTCTCGTGGTTGTAACGATGAATACTGTCCAAGGCCATTGCTGTGCTGGTCGTTTGTCCATCTGAATCATCGTCGCCCTGCGCAGGGTTTCTAGATGTTGCATCCGAGATGAAGTTACTTTTACCAGGAGCATGGATGATCGAGAAACGCCATAGGAGTGTCCGTTGTTTAAGACGGAATAAACGCGGGTTTGCAATCTCGTCAAGCATTCTGTCACCAAAAAGTTTGAGGAGAGGTTTGTGGTCGGTAACGATAATTAGTCGGTCGCATCCTTGTGTGAAGTACCTTGTTTGCTCGAGAGACCATGCTATGGCCAGGGCCTCACCCTCCACTGGTGCGTAACGTTTCTCAGCCGGGCGAAGGAATCGGGACCCAGCCAAGGTGATCCTCCACCCGCTTTGACAACAATCAGGTGACAATCACAATGCTTTTGGGAGAGAAAGAATCCGATTCATGTTTTTGACCAATCCGGCCGTAAACAGGTATATCTGTGTGGGTCGAAGATTTCCACTCCCGTGAGGATTGAGTCAACCACATGGTTCTTGGATATCTGAAATGCGGTGTCAAGCTCTGAAGTCCACTCAAACTCTGTCTTTGGACTGAGCAAACGCTTGAACGGTTCCATAACGTTGGATAGCTGGTCGTAATGCGAAACTTGGTTTATTAATCCGAACCAGGATCTTACATCAGTAAGTTTCGTTGGCGTAGGGAACTACAAAATAGCATCGACGATTTTCTGAGCTGGTGTAATAGTGTCCTCAAAAATATGGAATCCTGCGAAGTCTACAGTCGTTTGGGAAAATTGAAACTTCTCTTTATTCAGTATGACGCCATTACTACCAAGAAGAATTAGGAAGTCGATCACCCTCCACCAGTGCTCAGTGAGATCTTCGTCTCGATCCCACATCAAGGTGTCGTCTACGCACTTTGTCTTTCTTGCTATGTCCGCAATAATCTCATCAAATCTTCTAGAGTACGCGTCCCCACTGGCAAGGAATCCTTGAGGTGCAACTCTATACCTATATCTTCCCCAAGGTGTTATGAAGGTGGTATAATGGCGATCTGCAGGACGTATTGGAACTGAATGGAACCCGTTCCATGCATCTGTAACGGTCTTCCAGCTATGTGACGGTACTTTTTTCGCCTGCTTGAAAGGAGGTTGGACATGATGGGTCTCTCTGAGGCAGAACGCATTGAGTGGTGATAAATCGACTGTACGGCGGGGCGAACCATCGGTCTTTGGTGTAATAACCATTCTATGGCACCATTCAGGTGGCTCCCCGATCGGGACCTTCTCGAGTACACCCATGGCTACACCATTGTCCAACTGTGTCTTCACGGCATCTTGCCAATGAAGGGGAACAGGTGCTGGTGTGTGGGCGGCATATGGTGTTGCTTTCTCGTCAACATGAAGGGTAAGTTCAGGGCCCGTCATTCCAGGCAGCTCTTGATGTGGGCACTGGTTGAAGGTCGACGCCGCGAAGAGGTGTTGCTGGAACTGGCCGTGTCACCTTGCGCAACCGAAGATACCTCCGTAAGTACCAACCACATCTGCTCCATGGGACAGGGACAACCGCAGCACCTCTCTCCACTCTCCAAACAACGATCAAGTCACCCACTGAAACACTTTCAAAACAAGTAACTGGGAAGTCAACTACTCCTCTCATTCAACCTGTAGCACCTTCAACCGTTGCTTCAAAAGCATCCTGACGAGATTCAACCAGGGTCTACGACCAACGCAGACCCTTCACCACCAGTAGATCTACAACCATTCGATTCTCCCGACCAAACACAACAATCCGAGTACACGATTAGAGTTCAACCAACATCAACAGAGAGCGATACTGACGTACATCGTCCCCAGCTTCGACGTTCGACACGAGTTCGTATCTTTTAGTTAATATTACATTCTTTTGTTTCTTGTAGAAAACCACATTCTTTACTAAATAATTAAGATAAAGTACAGAAAGACGTCTTGTTTAGCCGTTAATTGGAGGGATGCGTTTATTTCACTACGTACATGCGTCGTTTGCCAGAAGAAATACGGTATTTATTGTACGGATTTTAACCTGTTACCCGTATACCGTGACCCATCATCGTGGTGGAAAATTACGTGTAAATGTGCATCTTGGAGGATATGATCAAAACGTCATTTATACGGCGTTATTGCACTTTCGTACCCCCTAATATTATTGATGATTCTGATACAGAATTTCATGCCGATTAATAATCACATAAGAACTTGGGTCTAATAATCAACAGAACAGAAGTTATTGGCCTTTAAAGATCTCTAAAATATCTGTTTCTACAGTTCGATTACTTCACAGCTCATCTCCGCTGTGTCTGAAGACCTGATTTATCGACACTGTTTATTGCATCTGGATCTTTTCAACATTATTAATCGGCATGAAATTATGTATCAGAATCATCAATAATGTTAGGGGGGTACGAAAGTGCAATAGCGCCACTAGTAACTGCACACTTTTTCTCCCTCGTTCTAGACCAAAACCAGCGCTCTATTATGGGGCGCGAAATCACTGCAAAAAATAAATATGGCACCAAAGTTTTGATAGCCGAATTTTTTTACAAATTGAAACAAACCAACTGAAAGAAACATGTCTGAAGTGAAGTCTGAGCTAAAGTTGGCACGCGAGGCTATCAAAAAGAAAGAATATAAGGAGGCATTGAAACACTGCAAGGTATTTTGATATCATAGATATAGACATTTCATAAACATGGACATTTTATAGCTATAAGAGTGCCTGCTCTCTCCTCTTACACCACTGCATGTGCCAATTGCTGCTAACTGAAACTTTGATCGTTCCTTTCGTTCATTTAAAGATAACAAATCAAACAAAACTAACGTTATCTGAAAGTATAGACATTCAGCTATCATTATGGAAAGTTTCAAAGTGAATCAACAAATACCTACTGATTTATAGGGTAAACTAAAGAACTAGTGTGTGTAGCGCGTGTAAAAACATTTTACAGTTTTTCTCCATAAATTGTTTTTACACGCAATACTGCCATGATAAGTCCGTGTATTTACAAAAATTGTTGTGTTTCTCCATGTTGGAATTATATCATATTTAACACAAAAATATTGTGGATCGACCTTTCAAAGAATGCTATTATCCCTATTATTTTTCAGATCTCTCTGGCCTATTTAGATATTTCTAACGTTGTACAGTTTAACTAAAAGCTAAAATTTCAATGTTCAGAGATTAAAAAAAGAGACAATACGTATACTCCTACCTAACCAATGTACACTCTTACCTAACATCTTTCACGGACAACCCTCTGCTGCTACCAGCTGCACAAATCCATTGATAAGTCAGACCAAGGATCTGCCACAACTCAAGATGCAATCCTTCAAAAAAACTGTTTTTTTGGATATTTATTATTTTTTTGCACCATTTCACTGTACAACGCCACGTGATCCCATCAATTGCTCAAGAATAATGTTGTTCGTTACATTGGCGGTTACATCGCGGACAGTCTATTCTTGTTGCCAGAAGGCCGTACTGACGGCACCAACGAATACATTCATCGCAATTGTATTTAAACTTTGCACCAATTTCAGTCAACGATATGCTGTCAAAGACAACAACATCAGGTCTTGCAGGTACAGCCATCACATACGAATTTGTTTACGAGTAAACTAACTGCTGACATGTTTTTTTCCCTTTTATATCCCAGCTCGAAAAGACAGCATTCATAAGTGTGTATAGAAAGAAGACAAAAAGTAAAAAGATAAAAATGAATGGAAATAAATAGAGAAGAAAAATTTACGGATAAGACACGTGGTGTGGACCTTTGGGATTGCGACCCGACGACGAAACAACAATGCCCAGCGCAGCAAAAAGCTTAAGCTCGATGACGGAGAGTGCATAAACAAATCCAACAGAGTGGACGAAGATACCGCGATTGGGAACCGCTTAAGTTATCAAAGCTTTGCTAATTGTTACCGCTTAAATTATCAAAGCTTTGCTAAAATTAATTTTGTAACAACCTTAAATTTTACTTCAAATGACTTTATTCCTCTATACTAATGTTCCTTGTAACATTTGGGATGGATTGGAGTGAAAAAAAATAGGGGGTTGCAGAAAGGAAATAGCGCCCAAGTTTCTAACCTAAAACAAAAAGGTATCATTCAAATACTATCAAAACAAATGATAATGATCTTGCTACCTTCGTTTACCTTAATAATAACAATCCACACACTACAATGAAATACCAAATAAACTGCTAGCTACACATTTCGGCATAGTAGTCAAAACTAACTGATATGAAGAAGCTACATTCAAACACATTAAAAAATAGACATCGGTAAAAAATGAACTGATAACACGAACACATAACAGGTCTACATTGACTATCTGGTCAGATAGAATAGTTACTGATACCGATCAATGTTGTTATTCTTTATTACTGAAGTTAAAGCGTTGAATAAAAAACTATTAAAAACAAAAACAAAAAATGTTACACACAGGGTCTTCATTCTCATTAAGAAATGAACGTTGAGAAAATTTGATGAACTTTCCAATGCAAAAAACATTGCATTGCGTTCTCCTCAGGCGGCTTTATGATGTCTTCCTTAAGCACAACACTCCACGAAGTAATAAAAACCAGTAAGATGGAGCTAGAGATTCCATTTATGGGAGATTCCCCCTATACTAATACGGAAAAAATAAACATCCATTGGCGAACTTCCAGAGAAAATTTTCCTAAAGTTCTTTCTTTCAAAGTTAGGTTAGAAAAAAGCAAGATTTAGTATTAGTATAAGAAGATTAAAAACAGGAGAATCTCCAAGGGAACGTAAGAATTTGTGAATGTAAACATGATATTTATCTATATAGTCTATGATTTCCTATTTACTTTCAGAATGTGATGAAAGTTGATAAAGAAAACTATAATGCGCTAGTGTTTATTGGTTTGTGTGCAACAGAACTGAATCAATTTGAGCAAGCTAAACAAGCATACGGAAGAGCTATTGACCACAACAAGGATCATGCGTCAGGTTGGCAGGTAGCTAGGCGTATTGTTGTTGTGAATGGATTTTTATATTTATATATATATATCTGTTTTCTCATTTCTTTTAATTTGAAAGTGTTTTTTTTTAAAAAAGAATTCTAATTTATTTTTAACACATCTTTGGAATTTAACACTGTGAAAATCCATCAAGAGGAGCTTTATTTCTGATTTGAATCGAAGTCTTTTTTCTGCATAAATCAATGAAAAATGTTAACTAGACCAATTTCATCATTTAATAGGGTTTTGTTAACTTATTGGAGCGTGCTAATAACAATACTTGGTCCAATGAATTGACAGATGCTTACAGCGTATTACTTACCAACCATATCAGGTGATTATTCTTTAAAGTCCTTGTTTTTATGTTGCGTTTTTACTTGGTTATCAATACAGACTTGTTTCTGTGCAGATAATTACTAGAAATTGCCCCACAGCGATTCACAGTTAAGCAAATGTATAACCAAATAATTACTGTGAAACAATGTATCAAAATAACGTCTGTTTAGACAACCAAAACAGAACATAAAAAACCTGAACTCAGGATTTGTCAAGACACTCTTGCCTTTGTAAGGCAATGAATCGATAATGCGACACCTCTGTAATAATGTTAAAAAAATACTTTGGTTTTAGTGAATCTGAGAAATGGAAAGAGACATGCAAAAAGCTTATCGCTCATCTATCGAAAAACAATAATTTAGAAGAGGTATACTTTGTTCTACAAAATAATAAGTGCTTCATAAAGTTGTTGTGTTATTGAATGATGCGGACAGATATTTTAATGAGCATCCGAAAGGAAATATATACTAATTTGATTATGACAAAAATAGAGAAAAAAATCTTATTCTTACTGAAGAAATACGATACGGGGAGATAGTGGGTACAGTTTATACAGATAAAATTAAACTTGTATATTCTACACAGGCATGGCAGTTTTCCACTTAACTTTAAATGTAGAATTCTGAAAAGCATACTTTCACAATTATTGTAAATCAGTCGAGAAAATAAGGGGTGTGTGTGCCATTTGTTGTATGCTGGTCTAGCATTTGGGGTTCAGGAGTGAAATTGTCTCCCTGTGTTATAAGGTATTATTGTTTTTTTTATGTTTTGTTTCGTGAAATTAACTTGACCACCCTGGGTTTTACTAGTTGGTGTTTTTGTTCAGACTTGGAGAAGCTCTCCCAGTGGGCAAAATCTTCATGAAGTCTCTGTAGAGGAGTGTGTTTTTTTATTGCAACAGCAGGCGATATTGCTTGTATTTCTATAGAAATACGCTCTTCCACAGAGACTTTTTGAAGATTTTGCCCACTGGACTTGTTTTCTTCCGCAGTTTTCATGCTGGTCTACAGTTAAAAACAGTGAATAAAAATAAGGGAATATGGGAAGTAGTCATGTTAACAGGCTTATAATGTGTTCTAATGTCAATATTTATTACTATTTATTACTATTTATTACTATTTTATTACTATCTTCTATGTATTATTTTTTCTATTGTCGGCCTTTTTTTCAGGTTTACAAGTGGCAAAAAGAGCTGTTATCGAGATGTCACGAAATTCCAAATGTCATAGAATTAAGGAAAGATATAACAACAACCCTCTCAAATTTGGTAAGTCTTTTATTATAAATAAATCACAGAACAAATAAGTTTATTTTATGAAAACAAACTAACGATATACAGGTTGTACAAACAGCTGTTTCAACAGAAATCAACTGCTTTTAACTTCTTTTTTGTCTGTGATCGTCATATATAATTCTTTTACTTACATTATAAAAACATTGTATTCAATTTTCTTTACAAAATATCTTCAGCTAATTTATTTGCTTTGGTTTAATCCTTAAGCTGCAAGCATTGAAAACAGCAATAAAATGTTTTTTCTGCAGGTAAAGTTGAAAGGTCCATCTGAAGATCAAATTTTAGAGGTAACAGTTCGTTCATGTGTCTGAATAGTCAATGTCATGGTAATAATAGTTGTTGTTGTAGTTTTTGTTGCTGTTGTTAAATGTTGATTTTGCAGCTTACTGTTCAATCAGGTGAAGTTCTAGTGTGTATCTGTTGCGTTGTACAGAAGGTTAACCCTAGGTTTATGTTACATCCAGTAGGAAAACTCCCTAAATTTTCTACTCGCACAAGGGACAAGTGTATCTTTGCCCCTTGACATTTTCACTGGCTGTAGTATTGTTTTGTCAAATTGATAACATTGTTTTTTTATCAAAATAATTACCTTCGGGGCAAGTAGATGCTTCCGTAAGCAGAGTTACTAGCTTGGTGCAGATATTGTTTGCCTCGAGCAACAGGCAATCATAAAGTTTTCCCACTGATATCACTACCATGTTTTTTTCTGGTGTTGAAATGAAATAATAATACTTTCATTTCTTTCAGCTTCTTGGCAGTTATAAGAACCTAATAGCAGTTTCAGAAGAAGAACACATCAATATTGAAAGTTGTGTCGTCAGCTACTTGCAGCTTTTAATGGAGTATTCTGTATGTTTTGAAATAAATTTAATCAATGTAGAATCTGTATAAATCTTAGCACTAAGTCCTTTAAATATATACAGTACAAATTAAAGCTATGCTTATCATAATATAAAACAACTGTTCTGAAGGCTGATTTTCATCTGAATTTCGATAAAGCAACAACTTTTTAAGCTTGAAAAAAAAAAAAAATAGATGTATGATGATTTCTTTCAGAATTATATCACTATCTGGACTTGAATGGCTAGAGTGTTTTTATTTCCATCAACCAAAAGTTGTAGCAGTGTTTGTTTGTTTGTTTGTTTGTTTGTTTGTTTGTTTGTTTGTTTGTTTGTTTGTTTGTTTGTTTGTTTGTTTGTTTGTTTGTTTGTTTGTTTGTTTGTTTGTTTGTTGCTGATTTGATTAACTGATACTATTTAACTGATACTATTTATATATTCTGCCATTTCTTGAGCAATGCTTTTTTTGTGTTGAAGAACCATTATATAAGGGATGTGGAGACCTTGAAGGCAATATGACTTTTAATTACTGTCTTGCTCCCAACTCCAGTGTAAGATTCAAACTAAAACATTTACTTTTACTTTTACATGTTAGTTTTTTTGTAGAAACATGGATATGAAAGTTATCCGAACTTGACAGAAATTTCCAAGGAGATGGAAAAACTGCACCGAATGTTTGAAAGCAACTTATACATTTTGCAAGTACTTTGCACGACCATGGCATACGAACAGCTTGGTACGTTCTGCTGCGGAAACAGTTTTTGTTATCAAATTCGTTTTTGTTTTATTGTAAATAATGTTTTAAGGTTTCTCTAAACTTCATAATGGTAAACAGAGGTATGCAATTCTTTCCACACTCTTATGCAGAAGCACTGGATTTGGACGTGCACTAATTGATGTGTCAGATGAATTTTTTTAGATCAGGAAAGCATTGGTGAAGATAGGTTAACACTTATGAAAACATTTACAGAAAATGCAACTGGTGATGAGAAGGGAATGCAGTTTACAGTCGGTCTTCTCCATTACTTGAAAGATGAATACAAAGATGCATTATCTGCCTTTACTACTGGTAAGGAGCTATTTTGTATATAAAGCATTCTCATTGTTAGTTTCACTGATATGCCACAGAATTTTAGTGAAAAGCAAAAGAAAATAGAGGTGTTCAAAAGTGTTCAAAAGTGTTCAAAATCTGCTTATGATGCACAAAGGAAAATTCAAGGTCAGAAAATTATTGTTTTCTAGTAATTAACATAATTTTGTTTATTTTATATCAGCTTCTCTTGTTGTCGATCATGCAGATCCATTGGTTCTTTTCTACATGGCTAAAGCAAGCCACTTTCTTCATCAGACCAAAAAATCAGTGGAATTTATTGGAAAATGTAGGCGTGTGTTAGGAAATATCATATTTACTGAAGCAACTACCACTCTGGAAAAACATTTAGAGTAAGCTTTCATATAGACCTATCCTGGAGTCATGTTTTTATGTTGCAATTAGACATGACTATTAGTACAAACTTCATTTCTTCTGTAAAATTGTCCCACAGTAATTTGCCATTTGCAGTGACAACCAAGACAGCATAACTCGTGATAGGCTTTTGAAAATGTTTTTTGGACCTTTTCTGATGACTGCTTTTCCAATCTACCACCTGGATTCGGAAAATGAGTGCTCGTAAATTCTGTTCTCATGCTGTTCCTTTTATTATTGTTAGTATGTTAGAAGCACAAAATCTTCTGGAAGCTAATGAAAAAAGCCAAACTGTGTTAAAGGCTTTACATGACAAGGTACCAGGACCATCATAACATTATAATTTCTTCAATATCAAACATTTCAAATTGTTGTTTTGTACAACAGAATGCTAAAATTTGAGCACAAACTTTTCTTAAAGCATTAAACTGTTTATTTTGGCATTTTTAGCTTTCGAGACAAGAGGATGATATCAATGTTATGCTAGTTAATCTTCAGATCTTAGTGCAAGTTGGAGAAACAAACATATTGAGTGAGGTGCAGTAGTGTTTCATTTTGGTCATCTTTATTTGAATGTTAGCCATATAATGTACGTAGGTACATAGAAAATCTCTGCAGTAGAGCAAATATTTTGAAAGTGTACTTTGCTGCACACCAGAAACATCAGTCTATATACAGTATGCTGATGAAATCAAAACTAGTTTTTCCTTTTCAATGAAAAAAGATAAGAAAATGGATAATTAAATATTTTTTAACAAATTTTTCTTCCTTATCCCAACAGAATGTCTTTTCTGGATTTGTTTTGTGATGGATGTCATTTTGAACAAGATTTGTTGTCGAAAAGTGGAAATCAATTTTAACAAAATTGTTTCTTTGAAGTTTTTTTCTCTGGAAAGGAAAGTTTTGAAGAACTTGATCTCTTCTGATTTCTTTTCAAAAGTATACATAATAGAAAATTCTTCTTTATCAAAAAACAAGAACTTGATACGAAAGGAGAAATGAAAGTTACAAGGCTTTGATCAAAATTTTTAAAAAAAATTTTTCAAAATTTTTTGAAACACTAGCAAAAAGAGTTACACAATTTTTGTATACCTGTTAATCAGGGAAGCACGAAAACATTGAATATGGATTGAATATGCATTTTGAAAATGGATTCTGCCGCCATACCAGTTAGCATTTTGATAATTCAAGGGATGGCTAATTATTATGCGGAAAAATTGGTAATAACTATTTACTATTAAAGCTTCCAGTGGCTGGTAAGACAGATGGAAGGCGAGATTTAGTGTTTCTTAAACAATATCTGGCGAGGCAAAATCTTGGAAAAGAGACCCATATACCAACTATTCTGTCCCGTTATCAACTGATAAATATTTTCAACGGGGATGATTCAGACATTTTTTTAAAGCTACTCCGAAAGGAACTTATGGAGTTAGAAGATGACGAATCTGTGGGAGGCAAACACAGCAAAGTTCACATAACAGGGATGTGCACCGCTAACTCTGTTGGGAAAAGTTACCTTTGCTGGTTATCAGAAGGAGTAAAAACCCTTGGTGCCACAACAGAAAGCTTGGATGGACGGATACATTTTTTGGAATTGGTTAAAGTAACTGGCCTGAAAGTTTTTAACTAAAGGCCAAAATGTTGCTATGATAGTGGTAACTGTCCTGCTCACCCAGAAGTTTTAGACCTACAATCACTCAAGTTTATTTTTTTGCCTTCGAATATCACCTTAATGACACCTCAATGACACAGTCAATGGATCCACGGTGTGATCCGGACAAGTGAGGACGCAAGGTTGTTGTAGTACAGTGGTGGATTCCAAAAAAGATCTTCCAAAATTTAGTGTCCTTGACACTATGATATATGCTTACACTGTCTTGGAATGAAGTGTCTGACAATACAATTGTTAACTGTTAGCAGGTATTTCATCCCAGAGTCAAAGAGAGGAAGTGCAAGATATTGACAACCTTTTGCTCTGATGCTTCTACAGCTACTTCAATGAAGAGATTTTGGCTCAGTACAGAGAATGTAGCGCAAACAACAATATCGACTATAGTGTCATCGCTATAGGAAGATGAAAACGCGCCTGTAAAACCCTGTAACGTTCTTGAACGTTACTCCCTCTATCAGAAAGAAGATTGTGCTTGAGAATTTCAAAAACTGTCTTCCATTCTAAATAAAACCGGAGAGCAAATATTGCTTGATGACTATTTTAACACAGTTTGAAACTATAACCTACTGTGATGATAGCTTGTTTAGAAAACATGTCTTTTTCTCCTAATTTTTCTACAAAACCCCACTTATTCAAACTACTTAGCTTGGTCCTGTGGGAGTTCGGATTCGACTGTACTTCTAGCTGTTTCTGTATTTTCAGCTGAACACTACTTAGAATGAGCAGCCCTTTTGAGAATAGAGGGGTGCTCATTTGAGGGCAGTGTTCTTTCGGGCAGGGCCGTTCATTCGAGTATTATGGTACTTACATATTAGATTTTCAGATTTTAATCAAACAGTGAAGAATTAATGCTATTTTGAGCTTTTAGCCATTTTTTCTTTTTTTAATTAAAATTAGCAATTGTCTGTAACAAGCAATTTGCATTAATTTCATCCATTGTTAATTTCCGATTAGTAGGTGTAATCAAATGTATGTTGTGCTACAGTGTTTCATCTTTTTGTATTATTGTAGGTCATATCCAAAGCTGAGGATATGAAGAATTCCTTCACAAAATGTCAGAAATCTTTGTTTCTACAAATCAAGGTGATATACTATTAGATTTGATGTCTCTATAGAATTACATGTGTTCGTCCGTGACCATATAATCTTCTTTTATCGCAGGCCGAGATCAGCATTTTTGAGAAAAAGTATTACGATGCAGAAGTCAGGTTGGCTTTTCAGTAATGTTATTTCGTTTCAATTCCCTGATAATTAAGGAATGTGTTTATAAGGTGCTGTATTTTATCATTATCGTTATCATTATCATTATCATTATCATTATCATTGAGACTAGTAAAGCATGTAACTTTTTTATTTTTTTACATTTTCCCCATGAGTTACCACCCCATCCCTACCTGTGCTTACCCTCTCACAAGGGTGACAAAATATTAAAATTACAGAATTGCACATGGAAAGTAGTACCATGTTGTAGAGCTCGAGAAACTGATAAAAAATGTGTTGACAACAATCCGTAATGGAGATATCACCAGCCAAAGATTTTTTGACATCATGGCAGTGACATCATCATTACCCCATCTAAAATATTATTGCCAATAGTGGCCAATATTGCGGACCCCACCTGACGTCTATTATTGGTTATCAATATATTTGCCCTTAAATGTTGTGTTCTATTTAGGGTGCAAGGCAATGTGCATCATGCATATCTGGACATCATGCTACTACTATAATACTAATCGCTATTATATAGGATCGCTCCGCACAATCTAAAATGTCACTTTATAATTTGCCATATAATTGATAACATTTTCAAAGGGACCTCCATCCATACATTGATCCTGCCATTCCTTTTTGACTGGTTTTAAACCAAGGATAAAGTCCTAGTTTGAAATCAGTCTACCATTTTGCTAGAGATACTTTTCCCATTGCTGTCGGCAACTTCTATGTGATACTTGACTTGAAATTTTGGATGGAAGAAAAATTTTCAACAATTTTCAAAAAAATATACTGAACTACTGTGTATAGTTTAATTTTGACTGGTCCCAATTACTTCATTCCTTTATAAACGGAAATACATCCTGTGGAGGAGTGTTTTTTATTGAAACGGCAGGCAATATTGCTTGCCATTCCTATAGGAAAACACTCCTCCTCATAGACTTTTTGAATATTTTACCCACTGGGATGTGCTAGTTTTGTTAGGCTGCTTTCAAACTAATGCCACCAAAAGTAACACAATTACAAAGAGGAAACTTCTAATTTTTTAAGGTTGCAAGAAGCACAAGAAGCCCAGGACAATTTCAAAGTCCATTTTTTGCTGGGCAAAGTTTATTGGCTTCTTGGAAATGAGAAGACTGATTACTACCAGCAAGCATACGCAGAGTTCTTAAAAGTGAGTATCTTTTACAAACTCACTCACAAAGTTCATGGAGGGGATGGTGTAGTGTAGGGGGATAGTTATTTTGTTTGTTTGTTTGTTTGTTTGTTTGTATCTAATCTATATATTAATACAATAAGAGTTTTAAGCCCTGGTTAAAAGTTCTGAGCGAAAAAAACAAAAAAAACAAAAATTTGTTTAAGAGACAAATGTGGCAATGGTTTTTGTATCCGTATGAGTATAAGTATAGGAAAACCATTGCATTGCATCAAATGTTAACATTTCTGTTTGTTAACGAAGAAACAATAAAAAGAAAAAGAAAGATAGTCAAGAACGTATGGAAAAGTTAGATTAGTTAAAAGTTGTTTAAAATAACTGTATAAGAGTGGTGTATCTTACACCAAGAGGTATGATTATATTTTTGCTTCAGTTTTATTATTAAAGATGATACATAATAGATAGAAACGCATATACAGCAGTGACATGTAGAGGAGGGTTTTTTCACAAGTTCTTTTTTGTAATATGCTTGGTTAGACTGCAACTTACTGAGAAATGAATCGGTAAAAATGTTTTACCCGGGCAGGTAGTCCAAATGCATCGTATCAACCCATTTGTACTAGTAATATAACATGACCTTGACAGCAATTTGAAATTAATACCCCGAGTTTCATTTTGATGTTTTTCAAAATAGCGAAACAGTTGAAATGAAGTAAGGGTCTATTATTTCAAAATTGCCTGAAAGTTTCTTGTTATTACTGATTAATTGTATGGTTATCTTTATTTGAATTTATATTTTGTTGATATCTTTTTCTGTCTTTTCTTTTTTCATGATATGAATTTTTTATCGTACAACATTTTTCTTAACCAATCACAATTTGAATCATGAAAATCACGTTCAAATCTAAAAACTTTAAGTCTAAAAGCTTTCTTTATTATATATATATATTTTTTTAATACATCAGAGCTGAGAGAGCTGATGACAGTTAGATGGGCCCTAATGTATATCAACCATATGATTAATAGCCTGCTGCAATAGAACAATAGAACATTATACAGCTCTGTCCAACTAATATGTTGCAAGATTTTCTAACTTGCTATGTTCTGAAGGGTTATCTTTACTGTTTTCACAGGCTGCCAAAAAGGATCAACTCTATGCTAACACGTTTGTTTACTTGGGATGTTATCAGAGACAGTTCATCAAAGATTACCAGTATGTAGACGCAATGATAGTTGACATAAACATTTATATTGAGAAAATGAATAAATTTTTTTGTAAGAAAGATACTAAACTAAGACCTTTGTTTATTCATTAGGAAAGCCTTAAAGTGTTTTGAGAAGGCATTTTCTTTGGATGTATCCAATACTGAGGCTGGTAGTCAACTTGGTGATATGTACCTACAAACTCACAATGAGGTATGATAATTCTAGTTGCTTCGTCATGCTTTTATAGGACTCTTTATTGTATTGATGGGAACTTTTTCCTTGTAGGACAAAGCAGCGAAAGTTTATGAAATTGTAACGTCACAGGCGAAAATTGGAGAGTAAGTATTCCATTAAGGTTTTCCTCATAATGGTTAGGACAGAAGTCATTGAAGAAATGAAAGTTGAATAAATGTGAGGTACTTAAACGAGGTTGAAGTTGAACAAAAAATAACAAAACAACAGAAACTTATACATGATATTCTGATTGGTTGGATGGAGAGGTGAGACATTATAAGCACTAACATAGCACCATTATTATATGAAAATAAAAACATCGTAAGGTGAAAATTGAGGAGTAAGTCTAAAGTAGTTTCTTATCCAGTGTTATCATGTGTTATGCAGTGTTATTGTGTGTTATCCAGTGTTATCATGTGTTATGCAGTGTTATTGTGTGTTATCCAGTGTTGTCATGTGTTGAAAGTTTGTTTTGAGGGTGTTTTTTGCTTTCTCCAATCATTGTGTTTGCATTCCAGGTCTGTTTGGGCTTGGGTTCGTCTCGGTCTCATCTACTTGAAAAAAAATGAAAATGATGCTGCTATTAAGTGGTAACAATAATTCACTTTAAGTCTTCAATCCTTTGACCACTGCTATATGTAACACACTAACCTTTGTCAGAACCAAAAATTTATGGTAGATATGGAAGAAGCTACTAGCATTCAATAATGTGTTTGTTTGTTAGTTTTCAGCATGCATTGCGAGGGAGAAGTGACGTAAGGTACTTGGTTACTTTTTCTTTCTCATCAAGTGTACCCTAGGTTAAATATTCCTATTCTTGTTTTTACTCTTTTTTTTTTTCAGCCATTATTGGGAGTGTTTGGGAGATGCATATTTCATGAGAGGAAGCTACCTATCATCAATGAAAGCATTTACAAAAGCTTCTCAGGTTTGTTGTTTCATTCAAAGAAAAGCTCTGTTTACACTAAGTTTGTTCCATGTTATGAAGATTTTCCATAAGGGATAGTAAAAACGAAATAAAAAAACAGTAGCTTTAACTAGCGGAAGCTTTTTAGTTTATTCAACCATCATCATTTCTATATAGTAAAAACTAAATTTGTTTCATTTCTGTTTTTCATTTGCATCACCTTTTGTTATAGTTGGACGACTCATCTGTGTACTGTCGATATAAGTAAGAAATGCTATCATGTGCTGAGTTCTTTGTAAATGTCTTTAGAAAATCACTTATCTATGGTCATCTCATCTCAACCTACCTTTCAAGTTAATCATGGCGATTTCAAAAACACATTGAATTCTGATATTTTTGCTTTTAGGATTGCTAAGGTGAAACAGATGCTGTGTTTGGATGTTGAGGCTATTAAAGCTTATGAGGAACTTGTACAGAAACATCCGAAATATGTTCCAGCTCTTCTTGGTACATCCAAAAGCTTCTGTGTGCACTATAGATGCCTGAACAGCAATATTTATTTATTACTCCCCAATATCACTATTTCAGATGTCCCTTTAATGGCTTATTAACCATTTAGCCGGTCTCTCTGGGAACATAGTGTCCAAGGCTGTGACTTCATAGACCAAACCTAGTGGGGCTAAGTTAATAGGCTATTTATAGCCCTGTTTTGTTCTACTAAATAATTCTGATCCTTCTGTTTTCATTTTCGTTCATTCATTTTATTGAGTCTTTTTCATCATGTTTACCTTGTTCTATGAAAATATTGACCAACCATGTGATGTCAATTAACCAATCACATGTATGTAGGTATTTAAAATGACTCTCTTAAAGTTGTCCTAGTCATTTAAAGAGTAACTTTGACTAGAAAAAACTGACAAACAATTTTTTAATTCTTGAAAACATTCCTAGTGGCAGGAACTCCTCTCTTGTTCGCTTTTGTTTGTTGTTAAATTGACCTCCTCCTACCTCCCTTGTACCTCTTGTTACTGGTTTGTTCTTCTTTGCAAAGACTTCGTGTGCTTTTCAACAGTTGTACAACATAGTTGTTGTGTGTCATTCTGTACGCGTTACAATTTTTGTTTTGAGCAACCAGTTTCCAACAAAACAAAACAAAAAAAATATTTAATGGTTCCCAGGGCAAAGTCTATGAGGAGGAGTGTTTTCTGTAGGAATGGCAAGCAATATAGCTCAATGTTTCAATAAAAAACACTCCTCCACAGAGACTTTTTGAAGATTTTCACTACAGGGTTTGATTTATAGGGTTCATAAACTTCGAAATCATAAGTTTGAATTATGAAGGTTCGAACTGAAGGAATTTGACTGATAATACCTGCTTATTTCAGGTCTTTGTGAAACCCATCTTCATCTCCTTCAAGACAACCTAGCAGTCACATTTGATGGTCGAGCAGTAGATCATGCACAATGCATCTTAAATTTTGCTTCCAAGTAAGTGTGTCAAATACATGATGATGATGATAAAGATGGAATTTTAACTATCAAACTGTGATACTCTGGCATCTCTAAGCAGTTGTATGTGTGTTCTGTTTTCTTATTCCATAACACCGTCCCTAGATCATACACTCCTAGGAGCATCAGAATATTACCTTCAGTTTATCAATCGTTTCAAGCTGAACTTTTTCTTAAAGCACTTTTACTTCAGTTGTGGATTTAGACGAGTTTGCACCTACATTTAATTTGCATTTGAGTTTAAACTAATTGATTTGTGTGTGTTGAGGATGCGATGATTCTGTGTTGTGTGTGTTGAGGATGCGATGATTCTGTGTTGGTTAGTACTGGTTTATCTTGTGAATCTTCATTCTAGAGCCGTCCAGATACAGCCTGGTTATACTTTCATTTGGAAAGTTCTTGGTGATGGTTTGGTTGCTCTGCATGTTGTTAAGCCTGATTTGTTATGGTACGGTATATTTTGTGTGTCTCGTTTACCGTATTTGATTTATTTAACGCCCGGGGCGTTTATTTAACATTTTCACTTTTAGGGTGGGCATTTATTAGGAAAGTGTGTTAAAAATGAAGGGGCCGTTAAAAAAATCAAATACGGTACTTGATGTTGGTTCTCTTTGTTCTTATGTCATTCCTTGTCATGTTAATATAGGTTGGAGATCCCAGAAAATCTGCAAAAAGTACTTTCGATACCGGTGCAAGGGAAAGCTTCTAAAGTGACAGTTATGGAAGTTGGAACACGGTTAGAACAAAAACACAACCCAGTGAGCAAAATCTTCAAAAAGTTAACGACTAGGAGTGTTTTCTATAGGAATGCCAAGCAATATCACCTGCTGTTTCAATAAAAAAAACACTCCTCCACAGTGACTTTTTGAAGATTTTGCCCACTGGGAACTAACAACGAGGACAGTGCCGTGAGAGTGATCCAAGAATATTAAGAAATTAATGAATCGCAAAGCAATGATTATTTAAACAGCTTGTCTGTAATAACAAAACGTTTGATCGATGAATTAAGAAAGAAACAAAATGCTGTTAAAACATGATAAAACCAATACGAGAGAAAAATAATCTACTGCCTTTTTTGCGTCTTCGCTGTTAGGATGTCTTTATATGGAGACCGTATATTGCAAGGCGAGATAACTCGGCTAGACGATATGTCGGTCGGGATTGTTTATATGAAGGCGGTTTCATATCCTTTCGGTTTACTGTTTATAAAAAGCCCCTTAGTAAAACATAATTTGTCACGTGTAGAAAGTGAAAATCTGCTAATGGTAAAATCTTATAAATTAAAATAGTCATAACAATTATAAACTAGTCTTCCTTTCAAGACGGAAAATATTTGTTTCGTGCCCGTCGTCATCCTCGTCGCCGTCCTCGTCGTCGTATTTGCGTAACCGGCCTAATAATTAGCGCCCTGATCTGTCAAATTAATCAAACTAATGCTAATTAGTTCTCTTCTGTAGATGCTTCATGATGGCGGTAAAGCTGCATGAAAACATTGCCAGCTACTGGCATGATCTGTCTGTCAGTGTGTTTCATTATGGAATGGTATAAATTCATCTGGTCCTGAGTATTATCTTTCTAGTTATAATTGGTCTCCTTCATAATTTCTGTCTCATATATATATTTTTAAGATATTAGATGGCCAACCTGGGAAAGAGAAAGTTCTACAAAGTGTTCAGGTAGAATGACATTACATTGTTGTGTTTGTAAATGTTTTTGTATTTGGAACGTGTCTTCTTGCTGCAATCGTGCATTACTATCACCATGAACAGTCGAAATACTTCAACCAGAAAGATTTCCTCTTAAGTTTCTTGTACCCAAGTCATTTTTTGTAAGGTGAAGATCATTTTTCATTCGATTAAGGAATATGTGTTGGTATCAGACGTAGTTGTTATGTAGCTCCTATCTCATTCTTTCAGATCATCAAGAAAGCCATCTCTATCGACCCTACTAACGCAGAATTCTGGAACACACTTGGTGTGATCACTGGATGTTCCGGGCCGTCACAACAATGTTGTGGTCACAATATTGACGGTAAAAAATCAACTGAAAAGTTTGAATCATTTTGACCGGTGTTCCCAGTCCACGCTTCGGTGGACAGTACAGTCCGAAAGAAACAAAGGAATTAATTTTTACATGGAAACAAATGATTTTCGTGTAAAGTTTTATCTGTTTTCAACGCGATTTTATTGAAATCTCACATTAGATAAACAAAACTCTTCGGAAAGCTAATTATCTTTCGCGGACACGTAAAGTGTTTTTTTCGGGCTGTACTCCTATAAAGCTTAGCTGTTTATGTAACGACTTATTGTTGTTTTTGTTGTTGTTGAATGAGTTTTATGTTTTATCTCCCATTCCTGGCGATTTCGTATTTAGACATACAGAATCCTGCACTTAGTCAACATGCTTTTATCAAAGCATTGCAGCTGAATCCTCAGGTATGTGACATATACCTTTCATGTTGATCAATGGCGTCGAATGTTCTGACTTGACGCCCTTATTTGTCTATTATTTCACTTACGTTTTGTTTAGAATGCATCATACTGGGCCAATCTTGGAATATTGTATCTCAAACACGATAAAGTCAAGGTGAAAATTCGAGTAGAAGGGTTATTTGTTAAAAGACTCAAATACCGTGTTTACTCGGATGACCGCCCTGGGCTCTCATTTAAATATTCGCTCGTAAAGGGGCGTTCACTCGATGGTAATCCTAATAAAATTCAGTTGAATTCAAAATTAAACAACAAGAAAGAATGAATGAACAACTAAACGCCCCCTTTTACAAGGTGGGAGTGCTCAGTCGAGGGTGTGTGTGATCATTTGAGTAAATTCGGTAATCGTTACAGGATGCTGCCGTAACTTGATCTCTCATTAAATCGTCATCAAATTCCTAGGCGGCGCACGAGGCATTCAAAAAAGCACAGTCATGCGATCCAAAGCTTGTCCAAGCCTGGGTTGGTCAGGTAAGCTGTTTGTTGTCAGGGTTCTTTTGGAACTGGTGATACTAAACTGTGAACGAATATAGCGGCTAGACTTCCTTAAAGTTTGTTTTACCTTCTTTGAGAGCAACATCAGTTTTATTGTTTTTATGGTGTTGCTGGTGTTAGGGTTGGGGTTGGGTGGGCGAGGCAGCAAAGTCCTTAATTGTAGACAATTAATGAACTTCAATGCCAAGTCCAGGCGTTGAAAAAGGTTTTCATGTCGGTTTACAAGTTGTACCTTCGTAAGTAGATATCGTCACTTCGTAACATATGTTCTTTCGTGATACCAACAACTTCTATTTGGATCATCAACAATGAATTGAATCGACTCGACCATTTTTGCTTGCCTCGCTAATTGTTATCTTTAATAATTTTCGTTTCTGTTAATTCTATGTAGGCGTATATTGCTGAACTAATCGCTGACAATGATGCAATGGATTTGTTTCGCCATTCAACAGAACTCACTTTTCATGTAAAGTCCTGTCAATTCAAACAAATGTCTCAGGCTTTCATTTCCTTTGAAATAACGCTCAATAAAAGAACCTCTTATTTTCCAGGGTGAATCAAGCCTTGCGTATGCACAATGGGTATGCAAACTCCTGAAATCCATCGAGTCGCAGTCTGTGGTCATAAGCACCAAACCAAAGCCTGATTTGTCTCATTTACCCAAACCTGTGAAACGTATTATTCCAAATGCTTCAGTATCCTTACAAAAGTCCTTAGGTAACATTTCAATATCACAACAATCTTTGGCTGAAAATATTTTCAAGTTTATCATTTTTCGTTTCCATTATTTTAGCACGCAACGATCAGGATCCTTGGTCAAACAATGTCTTGGGACTTTTGCTAGAACACGAGGGACTTTACAAGCAAGCAGAACTGGTTTTTGGAAGGTGAGTGTGTTCTCTATCTATTTTCGTTACTAACGCACTGGAATTTTCTTTTTATATTTCTTCTGATTTTCTTGCAGAGCCAGAACAGTTTTAAATTCAAAACCAACGAGTGATAAGCAGACTGCAATGTTGCGCCAAGTCTTGATCAACCAGGCTAGAGTGTTGTGGTAAGTCGAAATATTTTTTACAGACGTATTTTCCATCATGTGGGGCGTATATGATCAAAGCTTATCTTATTATACTTACGTCCTTGTGTCTTATAAAAGAACGACGAAAAGGCCCGTACCCAAAGACGCCGCCCATGATACGGTCCTGGATGATAGCCTGTAAGAAAGTTGCTTCACGTTTTTCTCTGCTTTATCATCCAGTGAATTAAAGAAATATGATGACGCCATAGAGATCTACAACATTGCAAGTTTGCAGAGTGCGAGAGAGATTTGTGGTCTTGGATTGACCTACTATAAAGCTGGTCAGTTTCAAAAGAGTTTCCAAGGTAACTTTTCAATTTGCTTGTCAAACGTAGGTTTCGTTCAGAATGAAATTAAAGCCTTGAATGATGTGTGGAATTGGGGGATTTCCCATAATGCCTCCCTATAATTGACTACAACCTCTAATCACAAATCTTTCGGTTCTTTTAGCTTATGAAAAAGCTCTGAAAGTGGCCACGGAAGATCATGAAAAGTCGGAAATCCTAGCAGCCTTGGGAATGATCTCATATGCTATGCACAATGCTGATTCAGCGAAATCCTTTCTTTTTCGAAGGTATGTGTTTTAATGAACTATCCCCTCTATTATTTTGATGGAAAAACTTTTATAGTCTAGGATATTTTTCAATGTAGTTCTCAGACTAAAGATTGCAATCAACATGGTTTGATGGCATTGACTGCTCTTGGTTTACTACACGGTGACGGAACGCTCTCCACCGCTGCACTTGCAGAATTAGCGAAACACAAGCTACGTCGTAAGTTAAACTATAGTCACCTTGGGGGAGGATTTTCCAATGAAATTGGGGGATATACTACCCAGTTCTCGAAAGATTGCATAGATCGGTTCTTGTAACGCTGAAACACTGGACTACCATTGTTTATAAAGTGATAGTTTTGCCTTACCTTTAAAGTTTTGTCTCGTTTCCTATCAAAATTGTATTGAAATTGGCCTGTGTCTGCATTTGGATGAGAAAGGTAGGGGAGCATATACGAATTATAAAAAAGGAACCATTAAAACTTTATGGAATTTCTGAACTCGTCCGGAAGACATTGCTTAAACGAAGGGGGATTATAGATCTCATTGTGATCGAACAAATTCCGTTTATTTTATGTTTTTCTTCTTTTTCAGATGATGAAGGGTTTGAAGTGAAGAGATGCATGTTGTACTGCGCCTTCCACATGTTGCAAGTAGGTTTTTGCATCTTCCACATGTTGCAAGTTGGTTTTTTCTCCAGAAGCATTTTCGTGCTGTAAATCCTTTTAACGGCAGTTTTCATCACTTCTGACGTCCACGTCAAAGCAAATTGACGTCGAAGTAGAAACGATTTGTTGAAAGCTTTTCTTTCTTTCCGTTAGGGGCAAGCAATGGCTGCAGAGAGGACTCTAGTCAAAGCTATTATACGGTATGTTGCTCTATGATCTCCCAAACATTAACTCACTTACACTGTTGGCGTTTACTGAGAAGCTACTCACACGAGTCACTAAAATACAGACCAACAGACATTTCTCGTCAACATACATCTGGTCTGTGAAATAGGCCTACGTTCATTCTAACCGCTTCATTTTATTTTAATCACTACCCTAAGAGTTTTTTATGTATCATTTCCAACGTTTGCACCACGAACTTTGGTGGTCTGAAAACGAGACGTTCACTGAATGCTAACAATTTATAGAGTGAAAACATTCTTCATCTTAAACATTACCCTGCCAAAGTTCATCGTATAAAGGATATTCGTGAAAACATTCTTCATCTTAAACATTACCCTGTCAAAGTACATCGTATAAAGGGGATTCGTGAAAACATTCCCGAGATACCGGTTAGGTGAATGTTCTGTATATTCCTTCTATTACATTCAAATTTTTAGCTACCCGCAAAATACGGAGCTTTGGTGTCACCTCTCTAATTTCTTAATGAAAAACCGCCCAAAACAGTTCAAGGTACGTGTCTTTTGGTGTTGAAAGCACCCTCGGTTAGTCTGTTACTACCAATGTTGATTTGTTCTCTAGACGTCGATGCGTTGTTATAAAGCTGCTTTGTTTCAAGAACCTAACGAGGTGAAACCTTTTTTACTATCCCCTTTTAAACATTTTTTGATTATTGTTAAGAGTTTTTTTCCTTGTTTGTTTAGATCTCCTCCAAAATGGCAGCTGTGGGTGCGCTGGCGTTTCCTAAAATTGGATCGCCAGATGTGTTGCGTTATGCACAACGTTTAGTACACAACCACCCAGATAAACCAGAAAGCTGGGTTCTGTTATCGACTGCTTTACTGTCACAGGTTATTATGGAAGGAAGGGACACAACGTCATCGCTCGTTTCTTTAACTAGACTTGCTCTCATCAAAGGCAAGTCTCTCTAAAAATACCTTCGTGAATGGTGTTTGAATAAACAAGGCATGCTTGTATAAAATGTTTCTTTCCCTGGAAGGCTTCGATTTAGTTTTTTTGAATTTTAAAACGTGTTAGCCTTGTTCACGATTTTAGCCGTCCGTCATTAGTTCGAAATTCTCGCCGTACTTTTAGTTGATGAACATTTGACGTCCTTGAAACAGGAACGTACTGATGTAGCTGGTAAGAACAGACTGTTGTCGCTGTATACTAACCTTTACTCGTGGATGATGAAAGCGTTCGTTGTCTCCAACATATTCTACGGTGACGTCAAAGCAGCTGACTCGTTTTGCAATCGTGTCATCCCGACACTGACGGCAGACTGGAATAAAACCGACTTTATTTTCTTAAAAGGTAATTCTTTTTGCAGGCATTCGGTTCTCTTTCTTATTTATGTTAGCATGGCAACACTTTGATATCCAACATATTTAAAACATATAATAATAATAATTTGATATATTGAAAACGAGTCCGGCATGCATCTCAGAGAGCGTGTAATCTGTAGGATGATGAAAACTGATTGATAAGATTGAGGTTAATGTTGGACCTGCATAATTTTTTTTGTCTCAAAAATAATCAGTCGAATAAATACCGATCGAATATTTTGGAATCTCTAAAGCCTGTTCCCTACTTTGGCGTATTTTTAGAAAAGAGAGCATGCGCAAAGTCCGCTGAAGTTAACTCCATTCCGCCTCGTGGAGAATAGGCTTAAGACTGTTAACTGTTCTTTCAAACCATGGCAAACAAACATGTATCGTTATTAAGGCATTTATTACATTACTTCTTTTTTCTGCATACTGATAACCTAACTAGCTTCCAAAACAGGATTTACGCTGGTATCGCCTAAATTTCTCCTTACAAGGTAGCAATAGAGTTGTTGTCAAAAAATTTAATTCCATCCGATACTTGCAGGGTTGGCAATTGTACAAGAACAATTCAATCAACAGGCTGCCGTCAGTTCGGAAAATATTCGAGTTATGTCAACTGTGGCGTGTCAAAGCAACGATCCCTGGAAGTGGCAGGTATTTGAGCTTCATATTATACAGATTAGTCACTCATCTCCTAACTAACAAGTCATTTTGCAAGAGAGGAAGGCCTGGTGATACGGTTATGACTATCTATGGAGAGTTGCTGTAAACTCAGGCCGACATTTCGCGTGACTATTTCATCGTATTTTTCCCGTTTAAGATTATGGTCCGACTATACGCGTCCTTCTCAGTTCCTGTTTCTGCAGACTTATGCTATCGCCAAATCTCGCGTATGAAAACAGATGGTCATTTCTCGTGCGTTTCTGTACTCGTTCAAGCGTGTCTCCTTGCAATGAGAGCGTTTGAGGTTAGCAAGGATTCGAACTGGTCAGTGAAATACCAGGAATATATTGACGAGGTAAAATTGTGTTTGTTTTGTCTTGGTTTTGGAGTTTTTTTTGGATTTTTTTTTGTTTCATGCCTCCCAAGAAGCAACTGTAGACCTACTATATAGATGGACCTTGAAAGCACTGTTTGAAATATCAAGTTGTTTGCACGAATGGTTCCAGAACACATTATTGAACGTGTTTTCTTGAGGCTCAAGTCTGTCGAAAAGACAACCATCTGCTAAACGACAGTCCAGGCTTAAATTTGCCCAACAAGGAAAAAACAAACTAAAAAACAGAAAACTGAATAAAAAGGAGAAATTTCAAGAATGTCTTCTTCTTCCTCTTCAGAGAGTTTGCAGGTTATTTTGTGAGTTATCTTCATAAACTCAACAATAGGTCTTTATGTAGATAGTCAACATGCAACAAAGTAAGCAAAAAATCAGCCTGTAAAAGAGAGCAACTTTGAGCGTCAGTCAGAATTTTGTGTTGCTTCTAACAGACGTGCATAAGTTTTACTGGATTGTATTCAGGTTTGATATGCAGGGTTGGTAAGGTCCCATCCAACTGTCACCTAAATAATCTTTGATTTTTTATTTCAGTTGATTAAACATCATGATGGAGATAAACAGAATTATGTTGGAGATGAACATAATTATGTTGGAGATGTTATTTTGTTGCTTCGTTCAATTTTATTTCATCAACAAGGAAACCAAAAGTACGTACGCATCCTATGAAACTAAATCTTCAATATTTGCGCATGCGTAGTTGAAAGTTCATTATAACCGTTTGTTTTTTTAGGGCTGCTTTGAAGTACTTGAATAAACTGAACTTCGTTACCAATCCACTTCTGTCGAAACTACACAAAGGATTGTTAAATTTATGGAAGACTTAAAATGAGTTTGTAGTGTATTTCAATTTGTTGTTTTTCCAGAATACATGAATTTGTTTATTTTATTTTTTTATTGTTGGATGTTCATCCATTTTTTCCGTTAGAATCCCCCACTGACCGTGTACGTCGGCTAAGTGAGACTGTTTCCGTTAGAATCCCCCACTGACCGTGTACGTCGGATAAGTGAGACTGTTTCCGTTAGAATCCCCCATTGACCGTGTACGTCGGCTAAGTGAGACTGTTTCAATGAGACATTTCCAACGCTAAAAATTTATATTGGGTATTTAAGACATCTTCAGATTAGCATTCTTGAAGTAGTGAGTACATGGATTACGCCCCAATGTTAATTTATATTGGGTATTTAAGACATCTTCAGATTTGCATTCTTGAAGTAGTGAGTACATGGATTACGCCCCAATGTTGGATGTCTATTATCCAGAGTATTGCTATTGGAAGTCAAGTCCTTTGAGGGGACTTTAGTCTTCACACACAAAAAAAGAAATCCTTTTTACTTACTATTTCACTAACATTCCATGAGCGGTCCTCGTTCATTCCAGTTCACTTACACGTGCTTAGTGGCGTAAGCACGTGGTGGAGGAGCTGCAGTTGTTGCTGCTGTGCACAACTTAAACCAACCAAGTACATCGCGCCCACTCAACTCGATTGTGATACTAGAATCAGTTTAGACAGGGAAGCCTCATTAAAACCAATATTTCGCGTAAGTTTGCCATATTTGCTTGGAATCTATAAAAAATATATTTCTCTTGCAGTTTGTAGAGACATTGTTTAAATTTGAAAAACACCCCAGGATTTCTCAGGGTTTTCCACTGTTTCTGCTTTATTTGGACGATCACCAAATGTTTTAAAATTGTTCGTATGTTGGGGAAAATTCGTTTTCTGTTTCCTTTCTTAATCTCGGCGTTATTTGAAGGGCGTTGCTTTGGGAGGTAAACGAACCATAAGAGGCCGAAGCATGGGATGAGCGACGAAAATTTGCAAAAAAATCCAATTTAAGAAGTTTATTTATAGAAGTTTTGGACAAATATTGCATCAATATTACATGAGATAATTCAGAAGTCCAACTTTTGAGTAACGTTATTTTAAAAATAATCATCGAATTTCCGAATGTTTTTCGGAGCTGGAACTAGAAGCACGTCTACACATTTTGAAACCAAAAATCCGATTCGGTGCAACAGATTGCACCTAAAAACGCCCCTAAGAGGCGAAATTGTCAGATGAACATACTTTTAAGCTCTTTTACTCAATGCGCTTTAAATGCGCTAAAATCTCGTATCAGTAAAGTTCATGGTGTAAACGTTGTAGAATTTGTTTGGGTGATTGAGTTTATAAGCAACTTTTGCCTCGTTCTTTCAAACACTTTTATAAGAGTTCTCACCGAAACGTTTGCGATACGAGATTTTACTTCGAACACCCTCATATACTTGAAATGGGTAGAGAAAACGCAGAACACAAAAATCCGTTTAGGACATAAAACATCGATCTTGCAAAGTCCGTCCGGTATTATAAATATTTTTCAAATGAAATCAAATCTCAAGAGAGCCTCACATAACGTTTCTTTAATTCCAAGAGGAACGTCTACAAAACGAGGCACGTGCACCCTTTATCATTTTATAGTTGATTGCTTCTAAAAATTAGTTTCACGATGAAACAAAAATATCTTATATGTCATCAGAAAAACGATGTGGAAGAGAAAAGTGTAAGATTTTTACGATCAGAATTTTTTTAATTTTTTTAATTTTTCATATTTATTTTTATTTTTGCCTTATAATTATTTATCTATCGAATTTATTCAAAACTAAATCTAGATACAAGGTTTTGATTCTATAAGAGCAGACCAAAGAAAGTTGCATTTGTTAATATAGTTAGCCTTCTCGAAGTTTTGTTTTGATCGTACGGCTATCGTGGTTGGGTTGATTGAATGTCGAGTTTTTCGAGTTTTTCTGTCATTTAACTTTCTGTATCATTTTTTTCATCTTTGCTGGTGTGAAATAAATATTTCATTATGAAGAACATGTGTAAACTAACTTCCAAACACCTTGCATATTGGTCACATGTTCATTTTCTAATGATAGTGCACAGGTTATTCCAACATTAAAACTTTTGTTGGATATTTTAAATCTCCTCCCAAAACAGCATGCTTGTTTGTGTTGATAGTGATCTTCTCTGTATGTAAAGAGGTGGCAATTTGCCCGACTCGGCACGGCGAAGAAAGGGTTAGCTTTGCAGAGACCGGCATATGTACAGAGCCCTTTAAGATGTTTCATCTTGTGATTGCGTCAACACGAACACTCCAAAAAGGCATAATTCAAACAAAAGGAAAAGTGCAGTTTAATAATGCATGCGCCATTTCTACAGCCTTCGTTTCCAGGTTGTGCTTGGTTGTTTTGGGCTGACAGTTTGTTCAATTTGAGGCAGCGAGGACGGTAAAGCCCCTATGTCGGACGTCTGAATGACCTGCTGTTCTCCACAAGTACAGCTTTCCTACTTTCGAGTCAAGTTAGCGGGCTGGCCTAGTTCAATTAATGGCCTTCACTTCTTGCTTAACGTTGGCACTCCAAAAATGAGGAGAAAATATATTTTCTGTCCTAGATATTTATAAAACTAGGGAAGAGAGAAGAGAGAAATAAATTATTTTGCATCCAGCTTCAATTTTCTCGTCTTATGTTCTCCAAGCTGAAAGTGTTATCTTTTCTGTCCTGTTCTATTTGCTTCGATTCTAAATGGCTTAAATTCGTTATGGAAGAGGTTGTGTCGTAATGTGGCTGATCTCTGTTGTCTGTAGTTACTTTCGATTCCTTTTTGCTTTGATTCGTAATGGCTCTACTGAAGGTTATGTTTCCATGTTGCTGATCTCTGTTGTCTGTAGTTGGTTTTGATTTCTTATGATTTAAAAAATAGTTAGAAAGAGTTGGAAATATAGTTAGCATTAAGATTTTAAGCTGTTTAAATTTGGTGTTCATGAAAATTTATATTTATATATATTATATTATATTGTATTATATTATATATTTATGCTTCTTTATAATTATCTATATACATTAATAACATATTTGGCAGACTGTTACGTACGAGCTTTGGGTGTGGTGAGGTATTGGGAATAAGGGGGATTGGGAAAGAAGGGGATTGGGAAGGAGGGAGGAGATGAATCTTTCTTATAGATTCCTACTGATAAAAAAAGAATCTGATGGCTTTGTAAAGCTCCTCATAATAGGTAAGTTATTTTCTTTGAGAACTTTATTTTTCGAAATCTCAGTTCAATCTCGTTCTGTTTTTTTCTATCTCACTTGTCATTTCAGGATAAGATAGAACTTGAAATGACAGGTTCCGGTTGTATATGGCAGTTTAATTACAAGTTAACAGAATTCTGACAAAAATTAGGTAAACTTGTTTTAAAAAAACATTAAGTAGGAATACGGTTTCGTGCAGTTCATTTTTCTTACAGTTTTCTTACATCATTTTTTCGTGCACTTATATTTTAGGCCATTGACGAAGATCACCCTGAAGATAATATATAAATTTGTAAAATTAAGTTTTCGAAAGTAAATACTATTTAAATACTTGTCTCTGACCCTTGCCCTCACGGTTTTTCTCGACAGTAAAAAAGGCCGGAATATGGCGCTGCTGGTTTGGTTTGAAAGCAGTAACTGCGAGTTTTTAATCCAGAGGGTGAGGATCTCGCCAAGTATCAAGTCAGGAAATAACAGACTTTGTAAAATCATTGTATAGTAAAATATATCTTTAATTTTTTCTATGACCTTTTACATGCTTCTGTGGTCGATGAAAAGATATACTCAAAATCAAAATCTTTACAAGAGATTGCATTTACTAATAGGTAACAGCCACCTTATTTTAAGGGCAGGAAAATCAATGGGCAGTTCAGGCAAACATACATAGTCATTTTGTTTTCACGTAATTACTTCCAGTTAAGTCGTTCACTTATTTTCGAAATAATTGTGTAAGCGTTCTTCTTCTTTCACATCTCAAAAGTTCTCGTATATTTAATAACGTCCGCGCTTTGCCAAGAGGAAAGGAAGGCGGACTGTACAATTTAATTAGGTATTAAATGGCATGCTTCATCAGATTTGACCGATACACATTGCTCATTATTAAAGTTTCTCCATGCTTAATTAGAGCATTTTCTGCTGGGTAAAGACAATGTGTTGTTATAAATATGTTATAAATACATCATGATGATCTCAACACATGCGCATGAACAATAACAGGGGAGACACTAGTAAAGGAATTGCTGTATTGTTTGATCTACATAAAAGTAGCACGTGAATTATCGTTGGTCATAAATATAAGGTACCATTTTTGTTGCTTTTAATGACGACTTCATAAGTAACCTGAAAGGTCTGCATCGGTAATGATGATGTCAGCACGAGGTGGCACCTCCGGCAGTATTTATAACAATACATTGTCTTTAATTAGAAGTTTATTTTAATTTCTGGGTCTGTAATCGATCTCGAGCCACATATAATGTCTTCAGAAGCCATCTATGCACTCGTGAAGACTGGAACAAAAAGGCTTTTCTCAGCCATTCACATTCCAAACTAGAGCTGACAATTCAACGAAGAACTGAGATCTGCACCTTGCCTTGATGTTAATAATACTCGTGTGCGACGCGTACCTTTCAATGCAAGAAAAAATAGGATCACCGTGGGAAGTAGGGCTCAAAGGAATTAGAGAAACGTTTAGGGTGTCAGTGATTCTTTCAAAGTGATTGTTGAAAACACCGCAAATGTCTTTATCATCAGTAAACATTTTGTCATCTTTGACAAGAATTATTCTTTCGTTATTTGGCTCCACTTTGTTACTAAACAAAGGTGACGGATTTCCAAAAAAACATTGTTTAGATTGGTATGTCCAAGTTTTGAAAAGAAAGCCTTCTTTTCTCTTCGATTTATGTTAACTACTAAATTCCTTTGTTTCTTAATGGCTTTAACATGCTCAGACTTGCCAGTTTGTTTCTTAATGGCTTTAACATGCTCAGACTTGCCAGTTTGTCCAGCTATTCGTTTAAGCTGGGTGCGTTTCATGATGGCGCTCCTGAGTTCTTTTAGAAACACGAGGCTGGTTATTACCTCTTAAGAACTTAGTTTTTAACGGTGCATGTTTGTTTAAAACTGATGTAAAGGCACTTGCGTCGTAATCTGCAATATTTTCAACAACTGACCTTTTCAGTAAAAGCGTTAACATCAAAATCTTTATAATTCCTATATGAAATTTTCAATGGTGGAAGCTTGACAAATTGCGTCTTTAGCATGGTAATAACTAGATTGTGGTGATCACTCAACCCGGCATAATAAGGTTAATGCAAGACCCTGTTATTGATTTCCAACATGTTTTCTCCCTCATGTGACATAAGGGGGATTGAGCTAACAAAAATTCCTCCATTTTGGTCCTTTCAGGCTCTAAGTTGAAATCACCTATTACTAAGATGTTGTCATACTCAGCATAAAAACCTAAACCATTCGAAAGTTCAAACAAGAAGAAATCACTATCCTGCGCCACTGCGTCACCTGCGTCACCTGCGTCACCTGCGTCACCTGCGTCACCTGCGTCACCTTTAAATAACGTGATGTAGGTTTGTTCGAAAGCGTAAAAAAACATTCTCTCACAAAGGAAGCCTTCTCTCTTTTCTCTCAAATTTATTCTGCCTTCCAATATGACATGTTCAACTCCCATAGTCATTGCACCATTTGATATGAAAATAGGGCATATCGCAATGTTAAATATTGCGATTTATATAAAATTCAAGAAGAACATATTTTGGAACATTTTCGGGATCCACAGACGAAACGTTACAAGCTATCGAAGATTACGTAACAGTTTAATCATTTAAGAAAACACTCGTAGAGTAAAGAAAGGTTTAATAGATTTTTCGTGACATCTTCAGAATTAATTTTGGTAATAATTTTTCTTATATCTCATCTTGACGAAAAAAGTGTCCTTTTTCGAGATGGAGAATTTTTCATATTCATCATATTCGTTATCTGCCAGTTCTTCTTCCACGAAACTCACCGTACAATACATTGGTCTTCAACGTCGTTTCAACGTTGGCAGAATGAAATGCTAATCGTGTTGTATCCTTAAAAATCCAGAAATCTTTCAATATATAAATTCGTCGTTAATATTTGTTAATCCAAGAGTAAAGAGACATCCTTTTCGAATATGCTGTCTCGTATTCATAATCTTACTATATTTGGAAAGACCACCCAATTTTGTAAAAAAGAAATTGAGATTCTCTGTTCGAATTTTAAAGAAAGAACTGCTTAATTTTTTTAGAAACTCCATGGCAACTCAACTTATTCCTATATCTTAGGTTTACATATGTCTTCGTTCCGTTTGGAGTGACGTCGGATGGACCACAAGCTTTTTGTTTTGTTTTCTTCTTCTTCTTCTTCTTCTTCTTCTTCTTCTTCTTCTTCTTCTTCTTCTTCTTCTTCTTCTTCTTCTTCTTCTTCTTCTTCTTCTTCTTCTTCTTCTTCTTTAATTGGCTAAAAATATGTTTGTTCAGCTTTTTATATATACAGCTTTTTATTTAAAAAAATGCATTTCTGTTAGTATCACGTCAAAACGTTCATTTGAACACGGTAATTACATCAGAGAAGTTATTGTTCGCAGCTCGTTTTAATCATTTGCAGGCAAATATCTTCTACCCTTATCTAACATGTGGAAGATCATGTATGGCTTGTTACTTTTGGCGATTCTACAGGCTGGTGAAGGTCATCGAATCTGCAACACGAAAACAAAACTGGGAGATTCGAAGCGATGGCCAGGTCATATCCAAACTTCTGTTGAATTTTATTTGAAAAGTGCAGTAAAGAACTGGGTAATCGAGCTGCATTTTAGCACGCCACTACTTAGTTTGAAACAATGGATGGGTGATATTACGAAGCCGTTTACTATCATACACAACAACAGAAACATCTTTTTTATCAAATGGCGACCTTGGAATCAGCGTTTGGGTATGGGTACACAGAGGCTTGTTTACATAGCCAATTACTCTGGTAGCATCGTGCCAAATCTCCAATTGGCAGCTATTTGCGGAGAATTTGAACAAACCCCTCAAAGGAAATCCGTACTTTCAAATTACAACCAGACGCTCACGGTACCACCCGTAACACTTTCCTGTAACCAAACAACATTCAACACATCACCGAAGTGGGTCAACGGCGTGTTGCGTTTGCCGGTAGTGTCGGACATCGTGAACGGTTGGATTTTCGAAATAAGATTCGCTTCGAAAATAATTAAAAAAAAACTGAGCCAGTCATTTTGTGAAATTGTTTCCGTGACGAAAGACATTTTGATTTGTGAAAATTTCATCAAGAATGCCATCCTACGCAAAGGGGATGTGTTGGAATTCAAGTACACTGTAGAATTTGCAGAACCGTCTAATCATTATATAGCGGAAGCTTGGTTCGGAAAATATCACTGCAAATATTGAAATGACAGGGGGGGGATGGGGGGGGGGGGGGGGGGGGGGGGGGGGGGGGGTAATATACAATGAAAATAAAAATGCCAAAAAAATTATGCAATATTCCGAGTTCATGTTTTTATGTCGCATTTAGACCCGGCGCTCACACAGACTTCGTGTTACAGACAGGCGATTTATCTCACTAACTACTAACTAGTAAAGGATCGCCTTGACATGATGTACAACTCATCAAACTTTAGTTTCACGATTCGAAGCATATTTGAGTTCAACCTTTCAGTAATGCTTAATATTTCCATAGAAATACGTTTCCATAGAAATACGTTTCCATAGAAATACGTATTTCTATATTTTGTTCAGTTCATCAGCAAGTGATGTTAAAGTTATTGTCAGAGTTTAACTGAGAACTTTGCTGTTTTTCATTGTATCTTGTCTATAGGATAATATAACAAGATGCGATCATCACTAGTTTGCGGTATGAACCTTCAAACGGGTTAAACGAGTTATTGAATGCCTCGTTCTTTCAAACAAAAAAGAGAGACTTTCAACCAAAAGGTTTCATGATCACATCTTGTTACCATAATGATAACAGTTTATCACTAGTAAAATCCATGCCAAGGATTTTTGACATCATATTGAGAAATTGGTTTGATAAGTAAAGAAATTATCTACTTTGTCAAGCTAAATTGATGCTCGAAGGGGCGGGGATGTTTAATTATGGAGACAATTTCAGCCAACGATGCGTATTTAAAAAGGGTGTGCATTAGCATCATATTCATTGACAGTCTTTTCATTGCAACATCAAATACCCCTTATCCCTCCCTTACCGACTCACAGTTGGATTTTTAGAGCGTATGTCGTAACTTGTTGAGGAGAATGTTAGTTATTAAAGCATAAACGAAAAACGTGCAGAAAAGGTGATACAGACTGAAAACAGAAATTTTTGTTAATTTGCTTCTCCACAATTATTGAATACCATGGATCCGCCGCTGTGGGCTGAACAATTTTTGGGTAAAAAGTTAAGGAGAATATTTATATTAGAACTTTTTTCTATAAATAATTATATATAAATATTTAAGTACAAATTTGAATCTCGTTCTATAAAAGAGAAATTTGTTGCCCTTATATAAGAATTAAACGGTGGAGTTTACGGCGGAGAGAGCTACATCATCCACATCGAAATCCGTCTTGTCGTGGTCAAACTCGCCGTTATAATATTCTGTCGACGGTTCTTTTCTAAAGACAAGAATTCGAAATTCTGTACCAAGATGAAACAAAAAATGATTTAAGTAATCGAGACACATAAAAGAGACGTTTTTCACTTGAGGGGCTACAATATGAATCACGTGATCTTACGACTTTGGGTACTGCAGGCCATATCATTTTTGTTTGAAATTTTATTTGCCGAAGTCACACTGAGATTAGTTCAGATTATTCATAGGGCTTTTTTCGATTTTGGCCAAAATATTATTCACATAAATACTTTTTGGAAACAGTAAAAAATCTCTTCTGCATATCGTATAAAAGAATCCGAAATAAAATCGAAAAAAGCCCTATGAATAATCTGAACTAATCTCACTTCGGCTAATAACCGTATTTTGTCGAAAGAACGTCCGGGGTATTTCTTAGGTATCGTTTATTGAAGCAATGAAAATTGAGGAATATAAAGGAATGAAAAAGTTATTCAAAAAGCTCTGTTTTTTATTTGTGAAGAGAACAATGTGTGTGTTCAGGGGTGAGGGAAAACAAAAGCAAGTTAAAAAAAAAGAAGAATATCGAAATATAGGTTTGGGTTCGAAATCAGTAGCCATTTTGAGGATTTTCGAGCACGCTTCGAACCACCATTAGATGATAATGTTAAACAATTTTGATTGGTTTTCGCTTTCAAAAAGTTCAATGCACTTAAAAAATGTTGTTTTTTATTTCGTCGCAGAGAATCGCTATAAGGGACCTTACGCAACTGTGAGAGGAACAATGCGAGTGATACACAAATACTCAGAAAACAACAACAAACAAACAAACAAACAAACAAACAGTCACAAGACAATGAAAGTTGTCAGTAATAAAAAATACGTTTGATCGATTAATTAATTAAGAAAGAAATGCCATCGAAACTGGTTAAAACCAATACAAGAACCCACGACCTCTCGTTTGACGGGCGATTGCCCTACCGCCTACGCTACCGATCCGATGTTATTGCCCTAGTTCACAGTAGACTCCCAATCCAGGACCGGAATCCTGCGAACCAGTGAAATCTCATCTAAGTGATGGACAGACCGAGCTCAACTACCAGCCAACCCGTTAACCCGTTTGTGGTGATTGGAAAGCTTAGTACATCAGAGAGTCACCCAACAGGGCCCCGGTTTCGGAATAATCCGTTGCTTCAATTCCCTTTCGATACATTACCCCTGCGCAGCGGGGATTGGAAAGTACAACTGTGTGTATAAATAAATAAGGTCTGACATTAGCACTTACTTGTGTGATTCTGTTCGTTTCTCGGGATCCTCTTCATCGTCTTCTTCAAAAGAAAACAAATCGGCTGGTACATCTTGCATTTGAACACTGGGTGCACACTGTATCAATTTCAGATGGTCAAACACAGTATTTTTGATGTTCTCCACGTATTGTTTGCTGTTTTGATTAGAAAAGGAGCTCGTCATAACCGGACATAGCAAATAATCCGGCCCGAAAAATTCCGCATAGTCTGTGTTCATAGGAATCTTTTCGTCCACAACTTCGTCCACAAGTAATGCCGTCTCGTAGGTCCAGCACCTGGAAACGTTGCGGATGGTGTAACCACCGCCGCCCAGAACAAGCAGTGGAATCCCAAACGATTTCACGTATTTTACGCACTCGCCGTGTCCAGTTATATTCAAAGAGAAACAGCCCAGTCTATCAAGTGCCAATGAATCTGCGCCACATTGTAAAACTATGGCCGACGGGCGGTATTTTTCAATGACGCCCTGTATGACTGGTTTAAATAGCGATAAATAGCAGTGGTCGTCTATGCCATCTTTAAGCGGGACGTTCAAGGAATAATATCTCCCTGTATCTTCCCCAACTTCATACATGTCCCCTGTTCCCGGAAAAAAGAAATTACCGTATTTATGGAACGAAACAGTCATGACACGGTCGGTTAAATAAAAGGCTTCCTGCACTCCATCACCGTGGTGAATATCGATGTCAATATAAAGTACCCTGGCATGATATTTCAAGAGCTCTAAGATGGCGATCACTATGTCGTTCACATAACAAAATCCAGACGCCTCGAACTTTTTGGCGTGGTGTAAACCGCCCGACCAGTTAATTGCGATGTCGCACAGACCCTGGTTTAATTTAATAGCGCCTTGTAACGAAGCACCGGTATACATGGAACAGAACTCAAACAATCCAGGGAATATGGGGCTGTCATCCCCGACACTAAACTTGCTCAAAGAACTTGCAAAACCGGCTTTGTTCGTGGGTGTAACACGTTGCAAGAAATGGATGTAATCGTCGGAATGAAATCTCGTCATATCGTACGGCGTGGCGTGGTAGGGGTTGAATATATCCATTTTTTTGTCAAGTCCATATCCGAACACCAAACTGTGTGTAAGTGACAATCGATGTGGTTTCATTGGATGCCCTGTGCCATAATGGAAGTTCCCAACATCTGGATCGTAAAAATAACAAACGCGACGCTTCGACATGTCAAATCATAGCTTGATCATTTTCTTTTGAACTGGTAACTATCATATCTAAATAGCAGAACGTATGAATTCTGATAAACAGACTTTTCCATTTCTTACGTCATTTTCGTTCTCCACAAACACAACCTCTTCACTAATCCCCTTAATAATAACTTCTGGTTTCAAAGAACGGTTCATTATAATTCGGACTTGTTCTTTGCAGGACAAGACAACCGATTCGGGGGTGAACCGGAAGCCACGTCCTTGACGCCCTTATTATTCTGATTGGAAACGAGGCAATGTGTGTACAGAACAACGTTAGTGACGTTATCAATGAAAACACTAAATTAAACTCTGCTTTACTGACAATTTCTCATCACTATAAAGTTACGGTGAAAAGTCTTATAAAAATGTTTGAAAGAACGAGGCAAAACATGACTCTAGCCTCAATAACCCAGACAAAACTTACAAAGTTTTCACCATAAACTTATGTGAGGAGAAATTTTCAGTTGAACTATATGTAACTATGCAGGCATGTTCGGTAAAACACAATACAACACATTTAAAAATGGTAGAATTTATTTTCTTATCGACAAATACCGGTGATTTTCAGAAACATTTGATTCAAAAAGTCTATAGGGAGGAGTGTTTTCTATAGGAATGGAAAGCAATACCGCCTGTCGTTTCAATAAAAAAAACACTTCTCCACAGAGACTTTTTGAAGATTTTGCCCACTGTGCAGACAGACACAAACAACCATCAAATATAAAACAAACAAAATGTTTAAAAAAAAAATAAAAATGCTGAGCTGTTTTTAGATCTCCACGTTGTTGTAAATAGAAGCCAAGAGAAACGAGCAACTTTGACATAACTGTAACATGGGCGTAAGAACGTGGTTTAAGTTATGGATGGGGTTATATATTAGAGGGCCTAACATGAAGGGGAAATTGGAAAATTGAAAAATCTTTCTCGAAGGGGAACAGTAAACAAATACATGTAGCTTAGAACGAGTATGCTTATGTGCAAATTTGAGACCATCAAGCTTATCAGTGAAGTCTTATTCTGTGTTCCGGTGTTTCATCACAACTTTTATGACCGGAACCATCTAGAGGATAATCAATAGCTGTAAAGCATACAAGCTTTGTTTTATTTATATTATGCATTGTTAACCACAATCATCTCGAGGCTAACAAAACTAATAGTGTGCGAAAAGGGAATTCAGAAGTCGTAGAAACAGGATATTTGGAACCATCATGACAGCCAAAGTACCAAATTTTTTTTATCATTTCAAAATAACTAGTGACGTCGGAAACACAGAATAAAAGAATTTGAATGAATGAGACATCACATGACCTAATGCTCAATGACCCAAACAAATTTCACATGATTTTGATGTTCTCAAATTGACAGAGAAACTGTATGAAAGGAAAATATATGAAACACTTCAGAGAGATCAACGCAAAGTAAACTAAAAAATGACAGAAAAATTAGAGCCCAGGCCCAGTTCTTATGTCCTTGTACGTCCTTCTTACGTCCTTGCACCATACAAAATATAACCACAAAAACAATAAAATTAGTAAAAAAAAAGTGAAAAGTGAAAAATGGAATGTTAACAAAATACAATTAAAATAATATAGGAATTAAGAAATTAAATAAAAAAATATAGTCAGTAAGCTATTTCTTTGTGATATAATACAGTATTTTTTTTAAACGTTTAATATGAAAGCTATGGTACTTTTTTAACTCGATCTAGAATTTTTCGTAACACAACATTTGAGCTATCCATGAGTTCTGGATAAAAATCTAATCGAATTAACAGTGCTATGCTGTTGTGATAAAAACCAAGGAAGATTTCATTATAGCAATCCATTGCAAGGAAGTTTGGATCGTTACTTTTCGGAACAGAGGAAAACGGTTCGATTTCTTCAATCCACTTTTGGCCAACGTATGACTGTACAAGATATGCAAGTGCTAGTAAACTGCAAACTTGAAAGAAGCTGGCAGTGGTAACGTACATCACATGATAATACAAAACCGGATAAATAAGACATGCTGCCAGCTAAAAACAAAAAATATCAGAGTGATTAGGCCATCTTTACACTAGGAACATCTTTCACTTCTCTATATTTTTTAAATTCGTTTACAAAAACTTTCTTCTTGGTTTCCTTACAACACAGAGATGACAGATATAACTTTCTTCACTATAATATTATATAAATGACTTTGAAGCCAAATAATGCTCCATACCCCTAGTAGTGTGTGCTGCTTCAAACACAACCCAAGTATGCACAGGGTGTTAACATGCATCATGAAAGTAGGCATGATGCAGCTCAACAAAAACATGGCTGACCACGTGATTAAGCATGATGTCACAGTATGCAAGACCAGATTCCTATGAGAAATTTATTGCAAAACTACACGACAGCTATTAGATTAAAACCATTGGAGTGAAGCATTTATTGTTTTGTACAAATTTAGCAGCCAATTAACACTATATAGATGGGTGGGTTAAATTCTTTGAATAATTTTGGTCATGTTGAACAGATTAAAAGTATTAATTCAACCTTTAGCTCATCAAACATCATTTTATTGCAATTCGTGGCAGTGTAAACCAGGCATAAAAGTTACGATTCCAGTTTCTCGATCAAAGAAAGGGATGATTATGAGTAACCTGATTTTTTTTCGTGCTTTTATTTTCTATTAAAAAATAAAAATAAAAATATCTGTTGACACTTTGTGGATATGGGTGGATTTGCAAATTACTGTCAATTTGACACTAAATTGGGACAAAACAGTATAAGTCCAGTCCCCACTTTTTAGGAAAGGATTGATGGTTTTCTAGTGGGTAGCAGCCAGGAGATCTAACAACTCTTTGCCGGCTTACTCAAACAAGCTGCAGACGAGCAGCTTGTTACAACCCGAAGGTCTCAGATTTTGGCTAAAGCGCACTGATTGGTTAATAAATTTTTACATAAACTTACTTTGAATATCTTGTCCCGGCCTCACTTACCAAATCAGTTTAGCTTTGCTTTTGTTCATAAATGTCAAAAAAAAAAAGAGATAAGAGATTCATTGCAAGAGTTTTATTGATTTGTTTGTCTGAGGGGTCACATGATGGCAATTAAATATAATTTTTTTGACAATAGACATTAGTACTTTGTGTATTATCATGCTATTTCTTTCATTTTTAGTTATAATGCACTTCCGACAACATTAACACCCCAAAATTTCAGTGGGATATTCAAATAGATTTTATAATGTAGAAAAAATTTTCGGACTAAAAAACATTGTGACATATGCAACTCGAAATTTTATCACATTTTTGACATACATGACCTTAAGATTGTAAAAAGGTCAGAATAAATAAAACAGTAAAACCACTTGGCAATCAAAATCTCGTTTTTTAATAAAACAATTTGGGTTTAGGGTTAACAGTTTAAAAGTTTAAATTGATTGCAATAGAAATTACTACAAAAAAAGAAAAATACCATTTAATAAATTTAGAATTGACGCCGAAATCGTCTAGGAATTGAAACTGTAGCAACAGAAAGAAAAAAATTAAACGTCTTTAGAAAAAGAAAGTAACAATAATAAAAAAGTCATTAAATCGATGGTAAATTCAATTGAGAAATCTTTACCGAATTCGGAGAAAGTTCAAGTCGCATACACAAGCACAAAGCTAGGATTATCTTTTCTGATAAAAGATAGAACTGAAAAGAAGCACATCCATGATTTAGTGTATATGACGTCATGTAATGATTGCGACGCCACCTATGTCAGAGAGGTAGCACAACATTTTAATGAACGCATTAAAGATCATAGCGGAAGAGATCACAACTCCCATGTCTATTGCCACGCTGTCAACAAAGACCATCCAATTGTAGACTTAGAAAATTTCCAAATATTACGACAAGGTTTTAAAAACAATAGATACAAGAGGAAAATTTCTGAAGCACTCTACATACGCGAATTGAAACCATCACTTAATGCTCAAGAGAAGTCCGTGCCATTGAAACTTTTAAATTAGTAACGTGCTTATGTGTTTCATTATCATATCGGATTCAAAGGTTTCTATGGTTACGAAGTTATGTATATAACATCATTACGCATCCACTCTTTTAAATTTAACGTTTTAACTTTGTAATAAATTCATTCTGATGATGACCTTTGGAATGTGAGGTCGAATATATAGGTTTTAAACAACCATGAAGCTTCTTATTATCCTTTTTCTCAACAATAATAAAAAGAAAGAAGTTATCCTCAAAAATATGAAGTAACTTTTTTTTCGTCATAAGGATTTGAGAAAAAGCACTCCCTTATAAAATCAGCATGTAGACACGTTGTTATATATACTTTGAGGTATAACCTGCAATGAAATACAAAGAAAAACCTCACTGAACAAGATTTGAAAGTGTTGATCCTCCGAAAGCTTTTTGTCTCTTGATATCTATTTACTCTCTTCTAACAATGTATGAATAAGGAGATCTCCTTGACCCAACTAAATTTAAGGATGGAATGAAAGGAAAAATTATCTTTTAAGACAACTGGAATAAATAATATTGAACAATAAATCCTCTTATCATCTAATCAACACCAGAAAATGGGGCTGATGCTTGTGCTACCTGCAGCATACACGATTTTGGGGATAATGCAGCCATTTATTCTAAACAGCCCAGATACATAGGCACAAGAAGAAGAAAATCAACAATCAAGACATTTTCGCACGAAAACGAAACTTTCGCACTTTGTAAACATAGTGAAAAAATACCTCCAGTGAAATATGCCCTACTTAAGTTATCAAAAACATCAAAATCCAAAATGGTTGCATTATCTCCGAAATTGTGTATTGTGAAAAGGTCTAAAGCCACATACTAAACATTGATTAATGCAGCCTGGATTTAAATTTTAGATAAGAAATACGGGGAGAAATAATGTTGGGGTTGGGTCACATTCGTCAGTCAAGTACAACCCTAAATTAAGCTATACCCTTATAACTAAGAGGTCTGCTACCTCTTAATTTAGAGGTAGATGGCTTAATTAAGCTATATATTTAGGCTTAAAATTTTATTTCAATCTCTTCCCATGTTCACAAAAAGCAAAATCACATCTAACTACAATAACCCATAGTAAATAAGGCCAGGAATTGTAAGAACAAAAATCACGAAGATTGTAGGGTGCAAATTTCCGCTATGGCTACTTTCATTCGGAATAGCTTAATAAGAAAGGTACATCCTAATTAAACGATCGTTAAATTTTTTCAATTTGTTTAGGTCAGTGTGGGTAAGGTTCAGGCACTATGTCTTGTTCTTTCAGATGATTTAAGAAGCTATTAACAGAGAAGTTTAGCTGGTTAGAAATCGGTAGATATATACACTCACCATGTTGAAAGTTGCACTTCATAACTTAAAACGTACCCATGAAATTCAAGGCAACTTGGCATGGTGGTAGAGGACACACGTGTGATCTAGTAGGTACCATTAGAAACTGATGCGATTTTGCTTCAGGCAGGTGTGAGCAAGGAAATAAAATTCCTATCTCTTAGTTAAGCAGTCCATCTCTTAATTAAACTATTTTAAACCACCTAGTTAAGCGTATATAACTTAATTAAGGGTTGTACACTTGACAGTTCGTATTCCATGATGTTAAGCATCTCCAAATTGTGGTGTTCAGAGTCACAAACCCACCCATTGACATATGAAAACACCCAAAAAAAGAGTATAGCCTCTACTAGCTATTATAATATAGCTAAACTAAGCTAAAAGCTTTTTTAGCAGCCGCGCCAACCACATCCACCAAATAAAAACATCAATTTGACGTTTGTGCATATATGCTATTATATGATATGGGAAAAACGTAGTGTGTGGTTATTTTCTTTTTAAAGAACAACAAAACAAAAATGTTTGGACTGCTCCAGTCTCTCTTTCCTACTCCCTTTGAAGAAAGCATTGAATCAAGCTTACCAGAATTTCTTGTGTGTATATCGTTTGTAGGCAATTTGTTTTGATATGTCAACAAAGAAATCATAATCAAAATCTAGACACTTCTTTGACGCCATTTTGAAATTGATTGATGACACGAGCCAAAGCAGCTGACACATCAAAAACAAGCGGAACAAATTTCCAAAGCGTACTTTCTCTTACCGCCGCGCTACATAACACGAGAGTTGAGAATTTCTGCTTATATGCTGATAGAGTTGACGAGCAAAATCTGCAGAACATGGAAAGTAAGAGCTTTGCCTGCTGAAACTGAACATTATTACATTTGAGATGAATGAATATTTTGAAATACTGGTGCCTCGTGCACTTACTATTCCAATCCAATACTCACACTCACACGAAAAGAAACGGAAAGAAAACAGTAATGTCACAGAGCTCGAAAAACTATTTAAAATTGTATTAAATCAAAAGATTTTACTGACGGGATGATTTATTGGTTGTTGTAAAAGAGGAATGTGCTCAGAACTAGCTCCATCTGAACTAAAGGCGCTAAACTAATTCAATCATTGTATTGAACAAAAACGAAAAACGAACTCAGAAGTGATCGAAATTTTGACGGAATCGATGAGCATTAAATACGAACATGACACACGTATTTTTACTTGGTTGTCAGTACGGACCTCGTTTCGATGCTTTGCATTATTTTTTACAGTGTTATTGTTTACAACTTGAAGTAATTATCAACACAGAAACGAGGTCCATGTCTAAAAAATCGAACTCGGAACCACCCTAGGCTAAAGAACTTATAAGCAATAATAAAATAGCAGCACTTCAGCGCCAAAGTGGGCGCAACAGCGTGGCGTCAACAGGTTATGTGGCGTCAACTAGCCAAAAGAGGTGAGTTAAGAGAAGAAGAGGTTGCAAAGGAAAAAGAAAAAGAAAAGGCATATGTTGGTTCTCTCACTTGATGTTTTACGACATAAATTAGTAAAAAAATATATTGGGTATGCATATGTATTTATATATATTTTTTTATATATATATCTTATATTCATCACACGTTATAAAAAAATCCATTTCGAACAGATACTGGGTGCGTTCTAACTAAAACTACCAGTGATGGTGGTACTAACATCGAGTGAAACGCAAAAAAAAAAAAGCACAAAATTGACCAAATAATTTAACGAAACCAACGTTACTAAAGCACGAAATCGCCGAAAGATTTAACAAAACCAAACTTAACAAAAGGCTTGCGAAAGGAACCGGACCGGTGATAAATTACAAATTTTCTTACCGGCTTCTAATCTTGATCCGTTTCTATGATAAAAGGAACAAACCAATGCTACAAGATCCCATGCGACAAAATTGGATTCGCTCAATTGTTATGGTAAGGTTACAGATTATTTAATGTCGCACGTGACATGCTGTCAGTTAGAACTCACAGGAGAGCTGCAGTGACTTTGTAGCAAGTATTACGATATAAAGTATCAGTGTAAGGTAGTACTAGCCTCATATTTAAACATAAACATTTATATTTTGACACAGAAAAATGATTCAAGCTCCAGCCTAGTTCTCAAAAATCGTAACAAACCCCAGATCACCTACAATCAATGACTACATGTCTTACAATATATGGGATCATCTCCAGTACTTCAACATAACTGTCCTTTTACTTTTTGTTGGATGAATAAAATTTAGGCTAGACGAAATAGATTACCTTGTCGCAGCGGATAATCATAGATTTTGACGATTTATGAGAACAGGGATTTTAAGGTTAAGGGTATCAAATCTTTAATATCAAAACATAAATTATACTCAATTATAAATATCACGCAGAAGGAGAATCAATTTTACTAATAGCAAAATAACAGGGGGGCTGGGGAGGACAAGTGACACCCTGGATCTAGTGACAATCATCCGACAGCCGAGCCGTCGTTCCTCCTGTACATAGTTCGCCATAACTTAGACAAATTCTTCCTCTTTCATTATTGTGTTAACAGCATGCAACACGTCATCGCATACGTGTGTCGGAACTGAAAAGTCGGGACGACAAATCGTGTCTCTATGGAGATGATTGACATTATCAAACACGCCCTCTTCAACACCGTAAACCCCTGTCTTCACCAGGATGCTTTTCATTCGCAATGGTCGAGCTCGTGAGTTAGGGTGGATGGCGTCAGTGGCTAGAAAAAAAACTCAACTTGAATAAAAAAAGATCCATTTAAATATATACCTTAAGGCAAGGAGTTTCCCCAACCGGGGATCCTAAATCCGCGAAATTAGAATCCCGCCAAAAATAAAGAGATTGGTTTTAAACATGTTTTCATTAAAAATTGTAAGGTTTAGCCGACACTATTCTGTGAAATTAAAATGTCGCAAAATATGGTATTTCGAAATTAAAATGCCACGAAATCAAAAAATTGACAAACAATCAAGGAATTTAAAATGCAATGAAAATTTCTCCAACCTTAAAGTAATCAAAAATCAAAACAAAACAAAACACCATTGTTGGTCCTTATTACACCCTAGTATATTACTTGGCGTTAAAAGGGGCGTCGTTAGATGTTTGTCTACCAAAGTTTAACCGTTGACTTCTCAAAAATAACGCCAATAAGGGCCGGCATAATAGACCACAACAAGGTAGTACACATTGTTGCAACTTATACAATCCAACGGGAACGAAAATGTTAAGAAAATAAAGGGAATTTCTGAAATATCTTGCAAATGAGTAAAAGTAAAAAACAATATCTTACTAATATCTGTTCCTTGCACAGCTTTTAAATAATTATTGTATAAATTTGCACCATAGATGTCTGTATCTGGATTGTCCCTAACAAAGACAAAATTTTAATCTTTGAAAAACAATGTGACACCTATGTTATAACGACCACCTTTATAAAGCGACCACCGGTGTAAAGGGACAACTTTCAAACACTCCTACGTTGGTATTTTAGTAGAAAGCTCACTGTATACAACAACCAACTTATCAGGTTTACAGAGTGGACGTTATACACAGGTTTGACCAACACTACTCTCATTTGACTAGTGAAAGGTGATTATCATTTAACAAGCTTACTATATTAACGGGATACTGACTATTTTCTGCATCTGTACTAAGAAATAAAGCCTGAGGTTGATAGTAGAGGTCGAGCATTCGTAATACCCACAGGTGTAAAAATTCGAGGCAAAGAACAATTCTAAATTCTAAATCTCCCGAGTAACAAAGTGCATGCATATTTACTAACGAGACCAGTAAGAGAATCCAGCACGAGTAAGGCGTTTAAAAACAGACTCAGGAAATGTCTATTGCTGAATGTTTACAACCAAAGCTCACAAGATGCATAAATTTACACAGTTAAAAAGGTAAAAAAAGGAACTCACCCTACACCATATATGGTCTTGGTATTTGAACCACTGCCGTACATTTTACTGACCAGATTGTACATGACACCCTCAGTGTAGCGATACGTAAAAAGATTAGGTTTTCCAAGTATAGCTGTATATTCTAACCGCCTTCCAGTGAGTTTCTATAAATTACCCAGTATATAAATGAGACCTGTTTTTATTGTATTTTTTGACTTGATGAAAAGACAAATCATGATTGCTTATCACAATAAAAGCAGACTTAAAGATAATGAACTGTTATAAATAGAACTGAGGGTTGCAGTGTGCTGATGTCAGCAGTTGGATTCCCTCATTTGAATAATAAGAAATGGGTCAGCTGCTCCTTCCAGACCATGTCAGGGATTGAGGGATTCATTCAAATGACAGGATTCATTCTAATGAGGGATTCTACTTATAGCAGTTCATTATCTTTAACTAAAAAATTAAAGACCGCCTCTACATTGTTTTTCATAATTATTTATTATTCTATTTCAAAAATGTTTTGGAATACAGTATTATCCCAGAAATTAGTCCACCCAATTATATGCAAACCCAAAGATATAAGCCCGTCAGACATCTGTCTGAAGGAAAGTAAGAACAAGCTTTTTTGTCTGTCACAAAGCAATAATTAAAAATAGAATTTAAAGGGTTAAACGAAACAAATCATGTGATCTTTCATCAGGGGTGAGGGATGCAATAATATTAAGGCAGACGATAAAAAAGGTAAACAAACACAACAATCATGTAATTCATGTTGTAGCCCGTTTAAAACCTTTGACGGAAAGTAAGCAGAGGGCTTATTCCCAGCATTTAACAGCATGTATTGTAGATTGAATTTACCTGGTACATACTTTCCAAACATAAGAGGAAACCGCCATGACCAATCCTATACAAACAAATGAAAAAAGGTTTTAAGCCGTCACAAATTTTCCCCTGCCAAAATCTTTGTGAATTAAGTTACTTTATAAAGTTCCAATTTACTGAAAGTTTGATGCACAAAGAGGTGCCTATGGCCTTTATAATGTTTAGGTGTAAACTGAAGTAAATTTAGCAACACTAACAAACATTAATATACAAATTATTTTTAGTTGATCTCTGTGCGAAAATGGTGTCATGGACATTTCAGTTGCAAACAACTGAGTCTCATGTTTGAGCCATGGTCCGGTAGTATTTCAAAACTCCACTCCGGTGCACTTCAAAAGAAGCGTATCAGCCTTAGAAGCTATTGTCTGACTATACAATGGCTTTTCTTCAAGTGAGAAGTTAGAAATTATTTCAGAAGTAGGAAAATGTAGATTCTGCTTTGGAAAAATAAAATTAAATAAAAAATGGCTTTTAGACTAAAAAAATTGTTACCTTGGATTAGCAGCTTCGCTCATGAATAGAAAATCCGTATTAATGGCAACGATAGGTATATGAGCACCATCAAAATGTTGATGTCGTTTCGATGGGTCACCTTTTGATAGTAAAATGTCAATGATGATCTGCAAACTCTTTTCCCAATTCACTGGTTCACCCATTAGCAGGATGGCTGCATGAAATTAAATTCATTTGCACACTCATAAAATAGCACAGATCATCTAAGTTTAGTTTAGTTGTGTGACCTCAGTTGTTTACACATTCAACTGAAGTTGTTCAACTAAGAGAAATCAAATCATGTTTTCAAAAAATGAATTCTGAACAAGTAGCCACTGCTGTGGCCATAGTTCTTGCTGTAATTTATTAAAAAGAAAGAAAAAGCAAACAAATTTTGGTGAACGACATGTGACGAAATCATCCCCGAGGTATTTCCAGGTGTATTTCAAGGTATTTTTCCAGGTGTAAAAAAATAATATATGATACAGGGCAATCTTGCAAACACTTTAGTGTTATCAGGGTGATCAGAAAAAAAAAAGGTCCTCTGTAAAAGTTGCCTATATCTTATGCCTATATGGTGATATCTTAGATGTTCAACAGAAATCATTTTCAGCCTCAATTTGGATACCATGGCATTGCAACTGCATTGCACTGGGTTGCCATGAAATGCAGTTATAAACAATTAAAAACTGTAGCACAAGTTGTGCGGTTTGCAAGTTTTTTTAAACATTGAAAGTGATGCCTTTTTCCTACAAAGACAAGGTTGTAATCAAGCACTATCGCCTTGATAAAGGTTCTGGAGTGAAGCTTTTGCTAAAGGAGTTCCCAAAGAAAGGCTGGTCAAAAGGTGGTTTACAACATCTCCTTGACAAAATTGATGAAACCGGATCGGTAGAATTTCGAGAAGGTAGGGGAAGACCAAGGACAGCCAAAACAGAAGAAAATATTGAAGCGGTTGAAGATCTCATTCTCGGTCAGGAAGACCAACCAGAAGGTCATCTTAGTCAAAGAAAGATCGCTGCAAGACTTTGGTTCTGAAATTGGTTCTGAACGTCTATTGGTGCGGCGGTCAGCATTCCCAAAGAATGTGATTTTTTCCTTGGGTGCCTCAAAACTAGGAAAAACATCTGTATTTTTCATTGAACCTGGAGCAAAAATCAATTCCACTTATTACTGTGAAAACCTGCTGAGCAAAATGCTTCCTGAAATGGAGAACTTATCTGTTAGTGATTACATACTCACTCACACACATCACAATTTCCCCCGACTTATCTCAACCAAAATTGTAATGAATATCTTTTCCCAAACTACTGGCCTCCAACCTCACCTGATTTAAACATCCTAGATTATGCCATTTGGGGAGATTTAGAGACAAGGGTCTAGCAACACCAACCAAGAAATATCGAGAGTCTTAAAGCAGCCATTGTGCAAGAATGTGACTGCTATCCACAGAACCATATTGATAATGCTGGCTTTAAAAAATTTGTGACGTCAAAATGTTATAAATGTTATAATGAGTGTTACTCATGATATAAAATCATTTAAGGAAATGAAATGTCAGACTTCCTATTTCCTTCTATTTCTGCCTCATATAAGTGCATTTTTACAAAATTCAATGTTACCTTCCTAAAAAACAATAAAATTATAGAAATTTTCACAGGGACCTCTTTTTTTTTCTCGATCACCCCTTATATAGTTTTTATTTCTTTGCAAGCAAAAATGATTTGTGCAAATATATGTATAACTTGAATACAAACCTTCGACTGGATAAAATGGTTTCTCAGGAGGAGTTGGCTAAAAAGAAGGGAAAAAATACAATCAAAATATGGTAGGAAATGGTAATACATTATATAAAAAAGAATTTTGTCTTTACCATTTTGTCTCGTTTATTTCTGTCATTGACATCAAGCTCGGGAAAATGTTGGTCAATGTCGTCAACATGAGAGACTTTAGAGAAGCCACACCTATATAAATCTGTTAAGGTGACCTTACTGATAATGGTTTGCAGAGACATGTAAGTAGTAAACAAAGCCTTACATATTATTATTTTAAACTTTACACATTTGTTGCTAAATATCATTTTATTTATTTTATTTATTTATTTATTTATTTATTATTTATTTATTTATTTATTGGTTTTCCTTTTACAGGTATATGTCAAAGTATATACAGTATGAAAAGATACATTTCTGCAATTTCAGATACTGGACCTTGGCCAGACACAACAACATGCTTATGATGAAGAATATCAAGTATTCTTAATGGTGAGTGTGATAATACAACTTGAGCTGGGTCTATCTATAGTTGAAGCAAAATTAAATGATCATTAAAAGGGTTATGATATGAATCACATGATTTTACAACTTTGGGGATAGCACCAAAAATTGATTTAAAAAAAGTAAACAAATACAACAATCACGTAATTCATGTTGTGGCCCTTTTGAGGATGATCCACCCATTTGTTATTTGCCAAATAGATTCCATACATTAAGTTGGCTCACCATGCAATATTTTAAGTCAAGCTTTTTAGTTCATTAGTTATTTGAAAAAGAAGAGAGTTGTTTTTGTTCGACAACCAAATGATCATTCTCATCTTACAAAAAAAGTCCTGAGAATCCAGAAAAACTGGAATAACCTGGAAAATAAGTCTTGTCTAGCCAATTTCTTTTGTTACGTTCTATAAAGTGCATTCTAATACACCCCTTAAGCCAATAAAAAAATGAGCGAGATAAATTATAGAGATGGCTTTGAGCACAACTCTTGTTAGTCTTTGAAAGAAAAAAAATTTTCTTTGAAAAAGATCTTTAGCATGAGAGGAGTGTTTTCAACCAGAATTTATGATAAGGTTTTAAGGATATTCATAGGTCTTTGAGTATGACATTTTATTTTTTTAAATTGACCATAAACCTTTATTTTTATTACCTAATATCATATGGTCTGAAAGCCAATTAAATCTCCTAATTAATGAAATTTACAGAATTAAAAAATGATAATTTGTGTGAAAGATAAAAATCATTTCCCAAAAACTTTACATTTTGACTTTCTGTCTCAAAACCCCTGATCGAATAAACACAACAATTACATCATTTGATTCGTCACACAATGAGTGTCATGCTAAAAAAAATACAGTTTTTTAGCTACCAGTCTCCTCTTCCAAATGAAAAAATGGTAGGGTGCTAGTATATATATTTTGAGACAGAAACTCAATATGTACAGGAACACCCTCGAAAATATTTTTTCGAGATAAATAAATTTAAAGTTTTTGTGAGTTACGTACTTGTTTAAAACTGCAAAACAATGAGGTCAGATGTCTTTTACAAATTTTTACAAATTAAATTGAATAAAGATCAACACATTTTAATAGTTTCTTTTTAAAACTTAAATTTCTGTATAAACAAACTTGGCCAAAAAATAATTAAATCCCAGATTTATTTTATTTCTTGACCAAAATATCATTCATATAAATACTTTTTGGAAAGAGCAAAAAAATCTCTTCTTTATTTCCGAATAAAAAAAAATCCGAAAAAAAATTAATAAAAGCCCTATGAATAACCTTAAACTAGGATGGAGTGTTCAAAATTGGTACAAGTGTTTATAATGAGAATGTCCCATTTACAAACAGAAGCTTTTAATCGGCCTAGAACAAAAATCAACCTGCTTTGCCGGTAGTGTACCATTCAAACAATTTTCAGTATAATATTAAAAGAGCAAGTTAAATGCTGGTCATTTAAACCAAGAAAACAAAATAAATTACCGGCCTGCAGGTACAGCGAACAAAAACATTGTCCATATCATTAATTGATTCATCACTAAAGGCGGGTATACAGTGAAAGATATAATGGATGGAGTATTTTAAAGAAATTCAGCACATTTTGAAATGTTTAATTAGCCTGTCGTCTAAACTTTCAGATGAATTTTTTCCCCAACTGGGCTGTTAAACATTTTTTCTTCAGAAAGTTTCTTCAAAGGAAGTCGACAGTTAGTATACAAGGTCACACATTTTTATCAACATGTTTATTTATTTTTTTGTACTTTCAGTAAACAAGTAAACATGAAGTTCAATGGTGCAACAAATAAATTTTCTCCTATAAATTTTGTGATCACCTGAGAAACAAGCCATCCGAGATATTCAGCTAGAAATAATTCAGCCACCTAATAGTTGTCATAAAAAGTCAGACTAACACTGATCACGTCAGAGCAATGTTGATATTCAGAAAACGTCAGACACGAAAATTGATTTTATCAGACAGATGTTAGAAACTGTTATGAAATGTCAGCAAATGTAAAATAACCTTAAACAGACTTATTCAACATTTTTGTTACATAATTGCCAGAAAATTCTCAGACACCATTTCAAGTCATAATGAAGAGATCAGATGATGCCAGACGGTATAAAAAAAGATCCAATTTAACCAAACAATTCAATCTTTAGCCCGTATTAGTACAGTAGAACCATTTTCCCTTAAAGTTAACATTTGTTTATGACTTTCATAATTATTGTTTATAAACATAAACATTTTTCAAAGGGAGGAATACTTATAAATTAGAAATAATTTGAAACTGCATCCATAAAATTCCACTTTTGGTTGGAAATTTGAACTTGATTCAACTTTTTTTTGGTGTATATATATGTGTAAATAAATAAATACTTATATAATAACAAATGAATAATCATCGAAGCCTGCTTCACATCTACAGCATATTCTCAATAATTTGCTAACAATGTCTGTACAATGAATACCAACCTACTAAACACTTAAACAACTCTTTAAATACTAAATACAGAACATGTCAGTTGAGGCGATGAATTCTGATGTTTCTTGACAGTAAATATTTTTTTCTGACATCATGTAATTAGTTTCTAAATTAGTCTGACATTTTTGGCCGTAAAAAAATATTAACTGACGTCTTTCTGGCACAGCAAATTTTAGTGAATTATTTGAAAATAACATCTGACATCTCTTAATGCTATCAGACATTAGTCTGACATTTAATAACTTTGTGTTCTGATGATCGTGACACTTTCAAATACTTGTCAATATTTCTCTGATGCTTCCTGATGTTGTCAGATGTATTATTGCCCAATCTGACATTCATTAACCTAATAGTGTCATGCTTTGAATGAATGGTTAAAAAAAATTAATATATAAAACAATGGAGCACGCATATTCTTTAACAAGAAACCTTTCAATGGAGCGAGATGAAATTTTTCATTGGTAAGAAAACTTAAACAAAATATGTTTCGGTAGTGTAGTGTCCCCCACCCCCTCCAATTTTAATGAATTCGTTTTATGCTTCAAAGTGTCTGGATGCACATCAAAAAATTTTCTCATTCTTTAAAAGGGAATTGAAGGAGTAATAATTCAACTGGTCATGTATGTAAGGAAAAGAAAACAGAAGAAACCGTGCTTCACATGCAGACAAGCCTTTTTTCACTTATACAAACATCATCATCGACAGGAGGGTATATTTATATTTAATGGTATATGTCCAGTAGGTATATTTTTGATTGATAGATGATACATTATCAGTATTCTACTTAAATGAACTTCAATGGTTCCAAATAAATGATAATTACCTTGACACCAATTTGCTTTTGCAAATATTCGGCTCTCTGCTCTTCAGTCTCGCATCCTCCATTCGTTAAATAAATAATTGGGACATGGCAAGACTCTAACACATTTATAGCTTCTGCTGCACCAGGAATAACCTTTCTTCCACGAACTAAAACTCCATCTATATCAAAGATAACTCCAACTTTAGGGGTATCAAATCTGCTTAGTTTTTTTATCTGGGTTTCATTGTTTTTTATTACCTGTTTCTCCACAGGCTTTACTTCTACATCCAATTCATTAGTCGCTGTACTAACCGTTGATGATAAGCGATAATAGCAGTCATTATTGCACAATCTTCTGGTGAAAATATCTAGGAACAGGGCTTGTTGATCAACAGCAGTAGTGGTTCTTAATCCAGTACCTAAACTGTGCTTTAACAGAGGACACAGGGACCACAATAGCCTGCCCCCCATGTCTTCTGTTTTCTAGCGATTTTACGATAGACATAGATAAGTCAATTAGTAATACACTGCCCCTTGCTGAACCTGGACACTTGTGTTTACATCCGATGTCTGTCTCTCGATAGTAGCCATGTTGGTGAAATTTTTGGAATTTTTTCATCGTTCCGTCCAAATTACGCATGCGCAAATCAGATTAATTTCATTGATAAAAAAAATCTTATATAATATACTAAATTAATTAATGCTACAATACACTCTCTGTAATTCGAACATCCAAGGGAGCGTAAAATATGGTTCCATTTATGGAGAGTTCGAATTACGGAAGTTCATTTACAAAGAAATCCTATGTGAAGGGACGTTGGAATTAGTTCGAATTAGAGAGAGTTCGAATTATGGAGGTTCGAACTACAGAGATTTGACTGTTTTACATAATTTTTTAGAGCCACCTTATCGGTAAAAAAAAGTCGGCAAAAAGTGACTAAATTTTCGCCAAGTGACTAATATTTTTTGTGCTTCTTCATAGTGAAAAGAAAGTCAGCTCACCAAAGTCAGGATTTAGCAGATTGGAATAGATACAAGGACGTGAAACACTAACTTAAAAAAGCCATTAGAAACACAAAAATGAATTTCTTCAAGGCAGATTTATCGTCTATAAGCGCCCAAAGGAGGTGTGGAAAACAATCAATATGTTACTGCGACCAAGCCCAACCAGAATTTCCGTCGACCCAGAAACCTTAAACCAACACTACAGCGAAACTGGTTCAAGAATTACTGGGAAGAAAGGCATGGACAAGAAAATGTTATTATCAGAAATTCACAACCTACCAGATCGTACAATTGAGTTTTCATTGCCGCCGTCCATATATCGAAAAGGGTTCGAGGCTGTTTACTGCACCACGCGAGTTATCAAAATATTTGGAAAGCTATATAATCATTGCGTACTGGCAGCTCAACAGGGTACGACAACATCCCTGCCAAATACGTTAAGATGGCCATATAATATTTAACATCTCCGATCACTATAAACACTGCAATCGATACTTCTACATCCCAACTGCTTAGAAAACAGCAAGGATTTGCCCAATTCCAAAATCAAATGGTGCTAATACTCCTGACGAATTCCGACCGACATCTGTCCTTCCAGTAATGTCGAAAATACTTGAAAAGATTATACTCCAACAAATGTCATTGTTTATTGAAGCGGGAAAATACAACAACGCTCAATCTGGTTTTCGGAGTGGTCATAGCTGAACTACAACATTATTGACGACTCATGACAACTCATTACATCGGCAATGCATAAAGATGAAATTACGCTAGCAGTTATGGCCGATTTTTCTAAAGTCTTTGATATACGGTGGAATATGGAACCTTAATTAAATCATTACACGAAATGAACTTGTGTAAACATATCGTCCTACTTTTCCATAGCTGTTTAACCAACAGATATCAAAGTGTTCAAATCGAAGGCAAAATATCCACATCAATCGAGGTCAAATTTGGAGTACCAGTATACCAGTATACAGTATACTAGGACCAATACTATTCAATCTTTACGGCGGGAGATACAACAATTTATAAGAGTGCGAGAATAAAAGACATCCGAACATATTTTGCGCAGATTCAAAAAGAGGTAACAATACTAAACGATTGGGCAAGAAGGTCATATCTAAAGCTGAACGCCACGAAAACCAAGGCAATGCTGTTTACCACGAAAGCACTTTCGAACAAACAATCTAGATGAAGGTGACCAAGAATTTTGCAAAATCAAAATTAACGGCGAAGAACTCGAACTGGTAAAAAAAGCAAAAGCTGCTTGGAATCACATTTGATTCTCACCTTGACTGGAACGAGCAAATCAAAATCTTCACCTAAAGTTCTCACGCTAAACTAAGAACAATGAAACAAATAAAGAGATATCGTACTATTCCTCTGAGAAAATCCTTAGCTGAAATGCATATTCCTTCCGGGTTAGACTATGGTAATACAGTTTTATGCAACATGACGGAACAACAAATACGTAGGCTCCAACGAATCCAGAAATGCAGGATTGTCTATAACAAGTACGCAACAAGCCAAGACATCATTACCTTAGAATGGCTTCCAGTCAAAGAATTGAAAGAAGAGATCAAAACAGACTTTGGTATCACAAGGATGGCAGTTACAAAACTGACCTTATCCACCATTGGACGAACAGACGATTGGAGCGGATCCTTACTGCTTTCGGGAACAACTTTCCGCCCACACTTTATTTTTAACTGCAAGTCAAAGTCCTAAATGTGCCAGAAATGCGGATTTTTGATATTTTTGATATTTTTGATATTAGAAACAATATTCGAAAATCATTGAATAATATATGAAATGTAAGAGTAAGTGAAGATGCGATAACACGCGATAACACGCATTGAACATATTTCACGTGTAAAGCAGAATAATCACTGGAGACGGCGCAAGAAGATACCAAAGGCGTAGCTAGAGCTCAGTCAAAATTTGTGGAGGAGAGGTTAGTCATTTAAAGTAGAAAAGGGAAACGTGCAAGTAACCTAATCGACACTTAAAACTGAAGAGAAATATCATAATGTTGGAATCCTCCACTTTTTTTGACTGACCCTGAATACGCCTATGGAAACCTAAGTGTTTCTATGTGTGAATTATGCGAGTGTAAGGGACCATCACTCTGTTTGCATTCATACCGTTAATACAGACATTGCCATCTACGCCCTATACTTTCAACACAGCCTCGAAGTTGCGATGTACAATCAACATTGAGGTGGGAAAGAACAAACGAATCCTTGACATCCACGAAATAACTTCTGAACTTGGACGTGGCTCTTGTGATGCACTTCCCTCTTTCCACGTGTTAACTGGAAACGACAATACTAGCGCCCTTTACGACAATACTAGCGCCCTTTACGGAATCGGTAACGCTAAGGCATTTAGATTACTGCAAGACTCAGATGATGAACTCTTTTGCTCAGCTTGGTAATTTCTTCACGTTTGGTGCACTTTTCCCCAATTCTTAATGATTTGTTTGTTAACTGTACTCAAAACGTGTGAGACCACGGACGAAACATGGTGACGATCGCAATTTGACGATTCAAATTTATTGCGAAAGAGAAGGATACCACCAACTAGCGGCGCTTTATGTGCCACCTGAAAAGAGTTTCTACATTTCAGCTACATTGGTTAATGTTCATTATTGGTTAATGTGTTACCCTGATATACCTGGACCAAGTGGATATGGTTGGACTGTGGAGAACAATCTCCTGAAGACCGTCACCTTAGATCGATTCAATGTGCATGCCGGACTGCTTCCAAAAAGCAATTTGAAATGTAGTGATTTATGTAGATGATGTACAAGGCTCTGAAAACATTGATATTGTTTCAGACAGGTACTTATGAATATTTATGATCTCAGTACATGAGCATGAACATTTACAATAGGTGAGAGACAAGAAAAGGAATTGTTGTATTGTTTGATCTTCATAAAAGTAGCACGTGAATTATCGTTGGTCATAAATATAAGCTACAATTTTTGTTGCTTTTAATGATGACTTTTATAGAAGTAACTGAAAGGTATGTGCATCGGTAATGATGATGTCAGCATGACGGTATTTATAACAACGCATAGTCTTTACGATTTTCCGTTATCCCTTACGTTAAAAAAATACGAACATGTGAATGTGGCTAAAGCGGAATTTCCATTTCACTTTTTTGATACGCATATCAGCACAAAATACGGCACGGTACACGTTCGATACAATACGCGTATTAATATCCATTCAAAAAATGTGTTCTTATTTTTTACAGAATGTTCATGCAAAACTGCAGACGTTGCAAAATTTTAGTAGTATGGTTGGTTACCTTTTTCAGTGATACGCGTATTGCAAAAAAATAATTATCTACAGAAAGTTGATGTTTGGAAGTTGATGTGCATTTCTTTTATATTAGAAAATTTAGTGCCAATGAAAAAATAAATGGTTTTGTATCATGGTAATACACAAGTTGATTTTTAGATTAAGATTTTCAGAGTGGAATAAAACAGTATAAAACAGTACAGTACGGTACGGTACAGGAGCGCGAGAAAATAACAAATCAGCTCGTGCAACGAATTCAGATGATGAAATGAAAGCAGATCGCCTCATTAAAGGTCTGTTATGCTGTCAGCCATAAAGACAACATAAGATATCAAAACTTTTTGATATTCTTATTAACTTACGTGAGGGAGATATTGTCAGTCTTCAAAATTGTGCAATTATACGATTTATCAATAAAAAAACTTTAATTGTTGGAAATTAACACGAAGGAGATACATTAAAGATAATGAACTGCTATAAAGGTCGTGAGAAAACTGAGTCAGCAGTTTTCTACTAGGGAATCTCCACGAGAAAGCCAATCATTTGTTTACCTCGTCTGTTTGCCATTTTGATATAAGTCAGCTGCTCCTTCCAGAACCATTTCTTAATGTTCAAATGAGGGCTTCCCACTGCTGACATCAGCACACTCCTCAGTTGTATTTATAAGATAACCTTTAACGGTTGTTCTCCTCCTTGGTATTAGATGACGAAGAACTGCACTCTCCATCCTCTTTTATAATCGCTGGCTACAGTCATTCAATACAATCGAAAAATGATTATAGTATTTTGAATGGTTTGCTCGTTAATTAAGGATATGTAAAAAAGGTAATTGGAAGGATTAATTATTGTATGGCAGATTAATAACGTCCTGACGACTATTTAACTTTTTATAAAAAAGAGAAGAAAAGAAATTTATTTGTTATGAGGGATATTACCAACAACAACAACGAACGTTAACCTAAGCGATAAAAGGCACGAACGGTTTTAATGTGTTGATGATAGTGTTAGAAATAGCAGGCTTCAAAGGTTTTTTTTTGGTGAAATATTATTGAGAAAGATGAAACAGTTGAAATTCGATAAAATGTGTTCGATGCAAAATCAATATCAGCAGTTTGGTGTCGGTCGACTTGACGTTAGTGATGAACGACTTAACATAGAAGACGCCGTCCGAAAAGTACGATTACAACGTCGGTTCGTGACAACAAAAACATTTTTATTCGTCATCATCTCTTTCTCTTTACTTGTGGCGCTGCTGTTGGTTCTGCATTGCAGACGTTCGGTTACCGTACAAGTGGACGAATTTCGAATCAATCTGTCGTCGAAAGACATGAAGGAAGTCAAAGAAATGGTGTTTTATGTCAGTCTGTATGAAGATCAGGTCGAAACGGCGTCATTCACAAAAACAATTGACGGTATCGACATCACTATTGACGGATAACCAATACATATATATATCGTTAATTGTTTTAAATATATATATGTATATATATATTACGACCTGTAATGGAGTACGGTTTGCCTCTCCACCGTACACGTTTTATCATTTTATCTTTTGAACAAAATGAGTCTGTGTAAACATGTTCTCTTGGACATCAAAGGAGGAGAGTTTTCATGATTCGAAAAAACTCATCTTTTTACGGTGTTGTTTTCATTTACATTTTGCTCAACCTCGAGCGAACCCAGGTTTCGATAAACAGCCTGCTTCAGTGGCCATAAAATTCTCGATCCGTCGCTGTGCTGATTCTTTGAACGTTAGTGCGTGTTGTGATTGAAACCTTTGTATTCCCTTTAGACTCACTACGGTCTTTTGTGAGGATCATGAGAATAAGGTCTGAACATTTCCAACTCGAACAGCGAGGCTATACTTTTTCACAATGTTTCAACTTTCGTATACCGTCTTTCCTTGAACATGGAAATTTCCTTTTTAAAAAATCAGACTTCCAGCAAGAGGGGCGCTTATTCAATGAAGTACGGTACGTGGGGGAATGTTTGCTGTATGTGTATTTTTATTTATTTATTTAAAGTAGGATAAAAAAATAACATATTAAGAATCAAAAAAACAAACGAAAAATTGATAAAGTAGCTCATTGTAGAACTAATGTAGAGTCCGATTGAAGAGCATATATTGCAACGACATTTGTCTCCATTCCAATTTTTAATCACTTTTTGTTGAAGTGTTTGCGTCACGGAAATACATATTGTGTGTCGGTGTAAATATTTTCTCAGACCTATATACCGATACATATTCCCAACCTCGAACCCAGTCGTCTGTATATCGAAAGATAAGAGATTCTGGGTTCAAATTTAACACACTCTTGCTATGAGACGGAAGTACGTAAAGGAACCCAACAGCACTCGTAATTGCACTTCTCCACGCCTACTTTTTTTAGAAATTTTAAAATTATATTTTTATATTTTTTTGCTGTTGTACATATTTCGCCAAAACGTTACAATACAAGGGTTTAAAGTAAAAATACAATTGAATGTGGATTTATTTTCCCCGTCCCCCAACATCCTCCCCTATTTGTTCAAGAAAATGACTTTTTTCATTATAAATTACGCCTAACAGCAAAGAATCTAATGTAGACACTTATGTAACTCGAACATTCGATAATTCAAGAGGAAAGTTCTTTGTTCCCATGGAGATTCGAGTTATCGGGAGTTTGCTATTAACGCTCCGTATTAAATCGTGTATCTTCCAATCAGGTCAGAAGTATTTATGCAAATCAACCACTCGAAAAACGAGAAAATAACAGAAGAAAAACTTATTACGTAATTGCTTAAAGGCGGGTCACTATACAAACACTTTCTTGTTTATTTTTGTCTCCATAGTATTAACGAACTTCTACACTATGACCGTTTTCTTGTCTTAAAAATATATTTCAACTAAAAAAAATGTTTTCGTATGCTACATAATCCATAAGAAATAGGGGTCTGGAACTTATATAACACTTCTCTTCCAACCCCCTTTCCAACCTTATCTTAATTTTCCACGGCGCGTCTCTGTTAATTATCCTGTTCAGAAAAGAGATTTTGATTAGCTTCTCCACACGCTAGGTGAACTACACGTCTTCACAAAGAATGTGTCTTGTAAACGTCGAAGTAAAAACCTTTTGCGTTTTCCTATCCTCCATACTGAGGTATCCGAAAAATTTAGCATTCACCATTTTGACAAGAAGTTCATTCATCCAGCTCGTAATAAAAACCCACCACGACAAGTCGCTTAGTCTTCTGCTGTCATGACAACGCTGCAGTGTTTATTTCATAACTTCTTAAATATCTTCGAAACGAACAATGTTCAATAATGGAGTACGCTTCAACAGATTAAAGTCATTTATGTGATTTCTTCGAACGAAAATTCTATTTTTAGAGTGTCCAAAAATATCATGTATGCTGACTATAACCGCCGATAAATTCCATAAGAAGTTTTGGGTTGAATTTACGGATCAATTTATGGACTTCATTCTTGAAGAGTTAGAACGTGTATGGTGCCCAACCTTGTATTTTAAAACAGACCTGGTCACCAGGTGTTGTGAGCTCAAGTGTGTTTGCCCTAATTGCCTTGACATGGACTGAAGTGACCTTTCTACTCAGTCAGCTATGAAGCAGAACATCCACAAAAACCTTTGAACCGAGAAAGAATAAACGAAATGAGTAACCAAGACAACCAAAGTGCATTAAACCTTTAGACTTGCAATGTTACACATTTCATTAATATGCTGGTGGAATGAGAGGCTGTTGTCAATGGTAACACCGCGCAACCTAAGTGTTTTCAGTGAAGGTACTGGTTAAATGATCTCAAAAGCCAATAACAGGTCCGTATGATTTCCTTTTAACCTTTAAAAAAACACTTCAGTATCCTTGATGCCCGGAACACAGAAAGCTAGTACAGAAAAATGCCTTTAGAGAGACAGAATTCATCAGATTTTTTTTTGTTGCCTTCCGACGCCAGATTGACGGTTTCGACACCACTAGTGGCGGATAACCATATACATATGTATATATATTTAACGACCTGTAATGGAGTAAAACCACCGTTCCACCGTACACGTTTTATCGTTTTATTTTGAACAAAATGAGTCTGTTTAAACATGTTCTCTTGGGCATCAAAGGAGGAGAGTTTTCATGATTCGAAAAATTTTGTGTTCGAAACTTTATTAAAAATAATAACAAAAATAATAACAAATCCTACCAGGCATTGAACGCAGGGGGAGACTTATTTTTGTTACATTCAATAGATATATTTCTATTTCTACTTGTTTATATTCTCACGTGCGGATGATTATTTGAAAATTTTCAGGTATGTGTAAACATGGTTGAAAATAACACAATTCTCCGATAATCCGATGTTTTTCAAATCACAATCGTGAGAAGATGGACAAAATTAATAACCCCGTATTCAATCTAGCAACAATCTATTGAATAATCGAATTACTACAGACCACGGAATTAATCCTTTTTTTAATTCATAAGAACATGATTCTAATTGGAGTGAATGAATTGAGTTATTTCGGGCATATTCGCAGTGGCAATCAAACCTACCTATAAGTCATCATTACTACTCATTTTTGAAAACGCCTTTCAGTGTAAATGCGCACTGTCCGGTTTGAAATTCTCTTATCTAGAAATAAGTTGAAATTAATAAATTTATGATTTACAAATTATTTTATATAACTTATCTTTGAATTTTCTGTCCTTTTGAGCCAAAGTTAAATTTTGAAAGGATACCGATTTTTTCTCGTGCTACTTTCTCGTCAACATATCTATTAAATGACTGTGACGTAAAGGAATTTCTCGTTGATTGTAAGCTTCCCTGATGGGCGAGTCAATAGCCTTAATAATGAGCGAGACAATAAAGAGCTTAATGCTGAAAAGCTAAGAATTAAAAGTCACACGCAGCGCTCCTTTAATATAGGAATTTTGTATTGACCGTGTTTTTTATTTCGCATTTTTATTTAAAAGGAACCTCTTCAAGTTTTTAAAAACAGGAGAATTTTTTTTTTTTAAAAGGGAGTTGTTAATTTTTGTTCACATTAACTTCGACAACAACAACAACAACAACAGGTGTTTCAAAACAAGAAAATGAAAAAGAATTGACGCGGAAAATAAGAAGGCAAAGTGAATATGCGTCTCATTATTTTTCTTTCGGTGGTGTGTTTGTTGGGGATTAATGGCCAACCAAATGAGATATCGAAGGGTAGGTGTCGATTTTGATAAGTTTGCCACTGTGCAAACTATTTGTTTTCGTGTGTATGTTTTGTCAATCGACTCTAAATAAAGCAAATGAATGGATGAACGCTTGCCGGATTCGGGCATTTGGATAATTTCTTGATACAACGTGTTCTTACCCCAACTAGAGGAAGAGGATCTAACCTCGTCCCCTCGGCTTCTTGACTGGGGACGAGATTGGAAGTTACCAAATATTGTTTTGTTTGTTTATTTGTTTATTTGTTTTCTTTTACCTTGTCTAAAATACTAAAATAATGAGAACCTTCAGTAGGAAGCTCGTGAGAACTCCCAATCTCATAGCAGGCTGGAAACACGCTTTTCTTGTAAATATGACAAAACATAACATTAACGCGCTTTTTATAAGCGTCAGCAAAAATCGACCAGGATGATTGGTGCTTAATTCTTGGCCATTTTGAACCTATTTTGGTGCTGCAGTGGCGCTTATTTAAGTATCAAGAAAACAGAAACCACCTACTACCTGCACTTTCACTTCAGAGAGAAGGACTATCTTGTCTCCTTAAAGCAGAGAAAGAATGAGGGCCGGGAATTTTTTTTTCTTCGCTATGATTTTGTGCATGGAGTGGTGCTTTTAAAATACCGCGTTTGAAAGTGATATCGTTCAGTACCGTATTGGTTTTAATAAACGATGCGGTCTTGATCTTATATGAAAAGGAGCACTGTGTACCAAATTCATCAACCTTTGAATGACGCCACTTTGAACGTATGTCTACTTTGAAGTTCGATAGCCACGTGGAATAAGTTACACTTTGTATGCAGAGGAGAATATAGGGAATTCGATCCTAGCTGTACTGGGAGAAGACCTGCGTGATTCTACATCCGGGTGGCTTGAAATTGATTTTATAAAGTTCATTCTTGAATTTGATGTTTATATCTTTTACATCGACTAGTGTGTTTTGTTGAACGAAACATTTCTGTCTTTCCGTTTGTCGATGAAACCAATGCGAACGCTAAGCTTTTGATTTTTAAGAATTCTTTTTCTTTTAAGAACAACATTAAACGCCATCCTTTTAAACCACTGCAAAGGAAATAGTTCATTGCCCTAGTGAACTACTACTAGTTTTCTTCTTCTTCTGGAAATCACTTGTGAACGTTCAGCAGGCCGTTTTTGGAAACACTTCTTAATCGCGTTCACGACCTTTTAAAAATGGAAATATAGAATGCTGATGAATATTTTTCTATTGTAAAATATATTTTATGTTTTTACGTTCAATACTGCCTTCGCCATCGGTCACGTAGATTTATCATGTCCATATATCATGTATATGGAAAACAGAAGGGGTTATATCTTCTAACCATATGTGAAGGTTTCAAAATTGGCATTGGCGGCATGCTTCACGTGATTGGCTGATGCTCGAAAACTATAACAAACAAATAGAATGATTCACTCTCCTTCACAGGGATCACCTGTTTTCCCTGTAACACAGACAGGCACAATGAAATCCTGAATGCGCATGCTGTCCATTTCTATAGGAGTAACCAACAGTATCGAAAAGGGTTTGGAACTAGTTGATGTAAAGAGAGATGTATTCGATGGGGTTACACTTCCTGATTGGCTCAAAAGTAGTGACGCGTCAAACGAAAAAGGAGACGATGAAACACGCACCGCCATCTTGAATGAACTAACAAATGATGGCGAGAAAAAAGTCACGTTGACGGGAGATGAGCTGGAGACAGGTACGAAGGGTGTAACCATTACGAATCTCTACTTTTATTTTGACCTTTCCATGGATTCTTTAATGGTTGAAAGCTCTGTAACTCTGAAATGAATCAGCGAGGCACAACTGTACATCACACTCTTCCACACCGATACATTTTCTTTCCAGTTAATCGCTTCATAAAGGCTTTAAAAGGTATCTCAAATGGAGAGCAAAAATTGACAAAACGCGAATCTAATCACATCAAGGAGTGTAAGAATTCAAAATTTTTCATCATCTTTAAATCTGGTCAGAATACCCGGTTTTTCTGGATTATCCGATAACTTTATCCGATAAAATCGGACAAACAGTATTTTCTGTCTCGGCATTTTTCTTCCCATGTTTTACTTCTAGTGGACGACGTTTGCAAAGATCGTCGTGACGACTGCCTGACGTATGAAGATTATTGTTCAAGTCACAAAGACACAATGGAGACGGAATGCGCAAAGACTTGTGGGTTTTGCCGTTAGTATCAATCTACATATCAATAATATGCTTTTCTCCCAACCTCGTCCCCAGGGCTTCTTGCCTTTTCGATATACTGGATTATCGAAAAGGTAAGAAGCCCTGGGGACGAGGTTGACTTTTCTCCATAATAAAGGTTTTAAGGGGAAAAAATACATCAGGAATCTGCAAATGGATAACATTTTTATACGAATAATTTGGTTCGGGCAGTAAGTTTGATTATGAATAAAATCACCAGAAGCTTCATTTTTATACGAGATTTATTTTCAGCTGAAAATCTTACGTTTATATTTCGAGATTGGTCATGTTAGGGAGATTTCGAAGGCGTCATGAGTTGGTTGACTGGTAACCACGAGTAACAAATCACAACAACAATTATTCCTTTATCATCCTTCTATACCATGTTTATTTCATATCGATGTCGCTTTTCCATAATGTCAGTTTGAATCTGCTTTTCAGACGCATGTGATGACATCGGACGAAAAGCTTACTGTGCTCAAATCAAATATTTCAATCTTTGCGGTCGTGACGAAGCACAGAAATATTGTGCCAAGAGTTGTGGCGTTTGCGGTATGAATATTTTTGTCTAGTAACCTCAGACCCAGGGATTTGGCTTTTATGTTCAAACCTCGCGTCTCTCTTTTGTCCTCAACTGGACTATTTTTACCACCACGAAGGAGCGACAGATTGCTAGCAATAAAAAGGAAAATTTCTTCGGTTACAGAGAACGAGTGCGGAAACAGCGTGCATGGTTGCTGTAGCGACAAGAAAACTTTAAAGGAAAACGAGGAAGGGTCAAACTGCCCAGGTTAGAATTTACCATTCGTTTTCTGTTGTTGTTTAATTTCTGTGATTGCTCTTGCAAGGATAAAACACTTTCGTTCGTGCTTTTCATTTAGTATGTAAGGATAAGTTTGACAACGTTTGTATCATGTTCAAGAATGACTGTGACAACTACAGTGGTGCTGGACAATGGCTTACAAAAAATTGTCCTGTCACGTGTGGGCTGTGCGAAGAAACAGCCACTGAACACATTGTCGGTAAGTTTAACTGGTCATTCAATTATTTTATGGGGGAAAAAATCAAGAAAAATTGACTAAGTGACCAAAATTTTCCCGACTATAAAAACCCGACTGACACATATTTCCTAAATAACAGTTATTCTCTAAAACCCAAAATTTAGTCAGAGAAAAAGTGACTAGTTTTAAGTATTGGTGCCCAAATTTTTACCTGGCTAATAGTTTCCCCCAGGTTGAAAAACCATGAAAAATTTTGGAACATGAAAACGAACGGCAAAAACCACGGTAAACTAACAATGATTGTATTTTTTGGTCTATTATTGACAAATCTTTTGATACAAGGGTCCTGTAGAGACGAACCATTGCAAAAGGAGTTTTGTCCATTATGGAGAAATGCGGGCTGGTGTCTAGAGAAAAGGAACTTGATGAAAACGTACTGCGCCAGAACATGTCAACTATGTAATATGAAATAAATCGAACTTGGTTTTTCATTCAAATGTAAATATGGTTGTAAATTTTTGTCTAATTTTTGAACCCTTTTATATATTATTATATCGAACTCCATATTTTCCATATTGGTTAGAATCAGCGAGCCGAAAAATGTTTTGTGTATGCACCAAAATGGAGATTTAGTGCTGGTTGTGTCAATCAGAAAAATTTCCTCAGTGTGTAAGATAAACTCTAATCGGTTGTGCTACTTCGTCCCCAGGTCTTTTTGCCATTGCGATATTTACTGGACACCAGCGAAGTATATCCAGTATATCGAAAAGGCAAGGAGCCCTGGGGACGAGGTTGATCGATAGAGCGGTCTATGACTAAAGGCAGTAAGGCATAGTTTTGTTCAAAGTCATTATATATTTCCCTGGAGGTCTGGAAACTATATTGTTAAGTTTCTTTTGTCGGTGACTATTTTTACCTGGAATTGTAGCTTGTTGCGTACGCACTTTGATCACGTGATACTAAAACAGTTACAGCATTGGAGGTTGTAATATGCCATGTGATCAAAGAAGGTACACGATAAAAAAATAGCCTATTGGAAAGATCGAGGAAATAATGAACAATAAGTTTTTATAATCAGGAAAGCTCAATTTTTTAATATTATAACTTGATGGAGATCAGTTGGTCAGAAAAAAATGGCTAAACTCTTTTCAAAAATGCACATAACAAGTGGCTTTTTAACGCTGAAAATGAATATCAGCTTCCGCATTTTCCTTTGGTAAAATAAATATTATCTATAGCTATGTTTGTCTTCTGTTTTCCTTTCCTTCCAATTAGACGTAAATGATACTTATTACTGACGTAAACGTTGACTTGCGCGTGTGACCACTCCGTAGTTTCTTTCTCCGCAGAAAATATAACACGTGGATCGGGGAATTTTGCTTCGGAGGTCGGCATTGGTTGCTGTGTCACCGACAGTTTCCCTCCGCTCATTAGATACATGAAATTAAAACACATCACTCCGTGATCCACAGACTCGTCTGGCAACACGAGCTGCCATGGCAACCACAGTTTGGCTCGATATCCTTCATGTTTGACATCAAGATATAGATAACTGCTCGAATTATTAAAACCGGTAGTTGGACCGTCCCTGGTCACACCGACCGCCCAATCGGCCGTATCTTCGAAATGTACATTCTCCCAGTCACATTCATTCAACTCGAAATCACAACGAAAATCTTTGCTCTTATTGGTGGACGCCGTGTTCGATTTTGCAACTACCTGGGTGGTACGTAAGCAGAACTGGCAAGACATTTGACAATTTTTTTTCATGTATTCAAAATATCTGTCTTTTCGGTGACAATAGCCGGCGATGGCATACTGACCACATTTTTGATTGTTGTCTGCACAGTTCCGATCGACACACAATAAACAAGTACGACGACAATGTTTGGTCATAAAGTCGTAATAGGAACTACTGTCGTCACAATGTTGCTTCCAGTCGGGACAGAGTTCTCTTTCGTCTTTACAAACGTCCGGCTTGACTGTTTGTTTCTCTCTCCTTTCGACGGTAGGTCGTAAACATAGATTACATGTCGATCGGCAAGACCGGTACATAAAATTGTAATAACTTCTACTGGTGCACGCTCCGCTGAGTAACCAATAGTAACAGGACATATAAGTTTGTACGTCATAACAATCGGTGTACTGGGCCAAAATAGTACTGTCCCTCTGTAACAAAAATAATGCCAGTACTTGAAATATCATATTTTTTTTTATGAACTTTACGAAAAGAATTATTTTTTCATCACTTCTTACATCAGTCTATGTTGTGGCGATCCATTGTTTACAGACGGTTATTTCCAACAGTTAATAAAAACATGAAAAACAAACCAATGACACATGACTTTTGTAAAGGACCCTCCTCCGTCGACGTCATTTACTGTAATGAAGCTCTTCTTCGTGGTGTCTGCGTCCTACTTCTTGGTAGTTTTTTTACTCAGCGGAAAAAATTTCGCACGTCCGATTTTTTGGGATCGCTTTTAAATTATGCATTTGGAGTGAATTGAAAAGTCATTGGAAAGTGAAAATTTCTGTCGAAACGAGCGACACGTTTAAAACCCAAACAAATTAAATATTTGTGCTACAAAAATTTTCACGAAGAAGGTTTTCTACATGAAATGAAAAAAACTGATTTTTCTTGTAACAGCAATGATCCAAATGAACATTATGAAACTTTAGAAAAAAAAAATTGAAAAATCATATACCAGCAGCATGCATGCACGTATTTAAAGCAAAAAAAAGGTGCCATTTATGAATAAAAATTTACGCAAAGCTATATATATATAAAGGACCAGATTTCCCAATTTATTTAATGTTGGTTTTACGTAGTTTACAAGATACATGATATATATAAAATGAACTAATCAATACCAACTCGTCAAGCTAAAATTTATCACAAAACCCTACAAAGTTTGCAATTGCATTGCTCGATTAAGTTAATGGATTTAAGACAGAGTTTAAAAGCATCTAATGAAGGTTTAGACTTGACACTATCTGGCAAGGCGTTCCACGAAAGACTTCCTCTAAATAAAAAAGACTGATTGCCAAAGCGACTTGAACTTGATGGAGGAAGAGAGAGAAGATTTGAGTTTCGCAGACCGTAACGGATGTTTTTGACCATGAATAGTGTCTTCATAAAAGATTGAAAACTAGATACAATTGAAAACTAGATACAATAAAAATCTAACTATCGAAAATGAGTTTTAAAAAAAACAAAGGAATTTTTGAGTGAATTTAAGAAAGAAGACTATTAAAAAAAATTTAACCTTAGTCACCGGAAAGTCACCGGAAAGGGTGTTATGGAAAATAAAGACTTCTGGAAGACAACCTCGCACCCAGGGATCCTTGCCTTTTTTATATACGGACGGCGGCAATCATGAAAATGCAAGTGTCGAAGGGGAGAAAGAAATTGCAAATTTTTCAAAAACTATTATATAAACATCAGAGAAAAATCTACAGGAGTTCAACCCAATAGGTCAGATGATGAAATAATTGATGTGGTAAAAAGATATCCCAGTGGGCAAAATCTTCAAAAAATCTCTGTGAAGGAGTGTTTTCTATAGGAATGGCAAGCAATGTCGCAATAAAAATAAAGGTATCCATGGGATATTGCTTGTATCCATGGGACTTTACTAGAACTTCTAGTAAGACTGTCCTCCTGGAGCAGAATTTACCAATAAAATATTCTCGATGATTTCTCTTTTCGCCACAGGACTTGATTAGTCTGTTAAAAACATCACAAATTTACGCCAAACAACACATCAAAAGTTGAATAATCGAATAGTCAGCGGACCACAAAACGATTCATCTCAAAAAAATGCCCTTGTATTTAGAAATGTTTATATGTAAGTAATATTTGATCTTGCCAAATGAGCTCCAGCTGCAAAGAAACTCGCTACGCTCGCTGCTTTTTGCTTACGAAAAAATGGTCAAAATTCACGGTGACGAAAGTACGCTCATCCTTTATTAGCAGATCATCAATCATTCATTCATTCAGTGTTCAAACATGTCCAGATGATAATAAGAGGAAACAACAAACTAACCAGGAGTTTTATTGTTCATAAAGGATTCCACGGAATCATAATGCTTCTTCTACCTATAATCAAAATTACTGACTGCTGATCTTACCATCACATAACGGTTAGCCCGCGTGTGATAACCCGCAACAGTATACAGAGAGTGTGTTTATTTAACATTTCCAGACCATCCAACTTCTCGTTCAAAACTCTTATAAAAAAAGTTTGAAAGAACGAGGGATCATATTCAATTTAATGCTCACTGAATCAAACAAATTTAACAAGGTCTACATCAAGGAGTTTTGATGGTCTGCAAGATAAACTATGTGATAACAAAAACAGGGAACGTTTCGGTGAATGACAGCATATTGACAAATACAATTCACTGAAACAACAGTCTTTCGAGAAAGTTTCTTATAATTCAGCCGGAGAGTTTTATAATCTATCCTGCTGAAACTATGAGGTTCGGAATTCCCGAGTTACAAAACCGAGTTACACATTATAACGTCACAAACCGAGTTACTTAACTCCAAATAATGAACTAAAAAATTTCCGAGTTACTAACTGGGTTTGTGACCGTCATAATGCGTAACTCGGTTTCGTAACTCGGTCGGGAATTCCGAACCTCTGAAACTACTAGAGGCAAATCTCTTAGTGCTTAAAAAACACAATTCACCCTGTTGTAAATAAATCGAAAGATTGGCATTTTTCTTTCGAAATTTTATAGAGTGGTTATAGAAGATCCTAGGAGAACTAAACAAATCATTAGAAACCAAAGGACGAATCGGAAAACCATCTAAGGAGGAGAGAAGAAGCTGTAATAGGAACCTCGATCATTTATACAATTAATTTTTCTTAAAAATACAACTTGATATCCTAATAACCTTTTTCGTGCCATTTTTTCCAAGAAATGTTCGACCTCTCCATATTTAAACAGAATCCCGGGTGGTTAATTTAATGATTTTGGATCCTTGATTCTAAAACGCTGTCTGCAGCACTGTGTGACGTCTTTCTAACGATAGCACAATGGAACCACATCTTAGGGACTGGGTCCCAGTGGCCGTTGATTGGAGGTGGCCGTTCTAGAGAGGTGGTCGTTATTAGGCGTTCCATTGAAGAAGAGTAACATCATAATGGCATCAGCAACAAGTAATGCATTAGCCTCGTGCTACGGAGTCTTGCCTTTTTGGCGAATGGAAGGAACAAATCATAGGGTATTAGCCTGTATGTCATCACCTAACATTCATCGCGGCGGTGATCGTGATTATTCTTTTTTGATTCACACTTCATCGTGTAAACCAGGCTCAACCTGTCTACATAAATCCCGCTCCATATGAAGAGATTCCACAAATGAAAGGAATTCTTCTGTTGAAGCATCTCATCTGACATGTCAACATAAACATGTCCGATATTGGTCATGTGATAAACATAACAAAACCTTCTCCCATTGGATGATCTACCACAGCAGAAACAAACTAGATTTGAGCGACTTCTCCTTTTACAACAGTTAATTCAGAAGCTAGTTGATTTCTGGCGTTTTGGAATTTACAACAATTTAAAAAAACATTATTCTCAAAGTTAAAATGTAAACCAATGAAATAATATAATTCAGCGCCACGCGCCCTTACGCCCGTATTGGCGAGGTTACCATGCACCTGTAAGCAAAGACTTGGTCTTCATGCGTTATTTCTTTTGAGTAAAACTAAACTTCTCGGTGACACTGTTATGACAAGGACTGTTATGTGTGGTCTCAAAATTTGAATTTGTTTGTCCCTGGTGTTCTGTTTAAGTGATGCACTTACACGCGAACAGTGCATACCTTTAATCAACAACAGAATGCTTGAAACAAGTAACTATTGTTTATATGATGTTGAGACGAATCCAAATTTGTTGGTAAACAACATCTGCAGACGAGTAAACAAGTTTTCGAAAGTACTTATTTGCAACAAAACAAAACAACAACAACAACAAGTGGATTTAAAACTTCCCCAGTATAGAGAATTGTGGATTTTATGAATGCTTTTTAAAAGAGAGGACAAAAGATGTATGCACATGACAAAAGAGGGAAGAAAGAAAAGATGATAGAGACAATACAGAAATTATAATTCATTAACGGAAACTGTGAAAAAATAAAAGACTTGAGGTGAGAAACTTAATAATAAAAAATCATTTTTACGTCCTAAAAATATGGGACTCTCAGAACCATGTCCTTGACTGGGTTTCTTATAAAAACAACACGTGCAGTTAATTCAAATGTTACATCATTGTCACTACTTATGTTCCAAAGACGAAGGACTGTTATGTAATATAATCGATATCTCCAACTCTCAGAAGACCGACAAAAAAATTCGAGAAACGAAAGCCGTTTTACCTAAAAGAAGGTTCAAGGGATGAAATTACTTCCCAGTGGGCAAAATCTTCAAAAAGTCTCTGTAAAGGAGTCTTTTCTATAGGAATGGCAAGCAATCTCGACTGGTGTTTCAATAAAAATACACTCCTCCATTTCGAAAGTGGTTTACAGTAATGGGCTTTATAGTTATGAATTTGGCGCTAAAACTGCCTTCATGACAAGAGAACGAACACGTGTTCGAGAAGAAACTCTTTCTAGCTGAATTATTTGAAAAATATTTGTTTTGGCACGAATGCGTGGAAAAAACAATCAATCGAACGTCAGTGTCTTTGATTGTGAGAATTTTTTAGTTTTTATTTGGACTGTGAATATCAAAAAATATATTTCCCAGTATAAATTGCTCCTAAGAAGCGGGTGTTTATATGATAGCCGTACTGAACTCCAACTCTTTTGAGATTTCAGTGCGGTTTAAGAATCTACCGCCCTCTCTACCGCCTTCTCTACCGCCGCTCGAATAGGATGTTCAGCATGACCTCCCCCTCCCCATTGCATTATCCAGAAAGAATCACGAATGATAAAGATGCAGTTTTTTGAAGCCTTTTATCAGACACAAGGTAGTTGTTACAGAAACACATTTTTTTCATTTTTCGAGTTCCCTGATATCATCTTATGTTAGAGTTGGGCGGTAGAATGGTTGGCATGGAAACATCCAAAAACACTGTTCACTTCTAAAACATTCACTACATTCTGTGTGAAGCGTGGAGGAAATACGAAGGTGAATGATTTGACGATTTTATCAAAACTGGACATGATACTTCGACGTCTTTTGGAAAAAAATTAAGGGCCGCCATTAAGGGCCGCCATAAAAAGGACCAGTAAGCAATTGCAGAAACAGACGTCATTGACAGTTTCGTTTTGATACCTGACGTGACGGTCTTTACATCCGTAGGGAATAAAAGTTTGAACAACGCGTCGATTCACTTTCAGTGACTCATTCAGCGCCCCGTTCAATGAATCATTATAATACTAGAAACAAACCTTTAAGAGAATATTAATTTTTACCTGGCCACACAATGATTGTGCTTCGTTACGTATCTTGTTTTAATTGCGAATGACGCAAACTCTCTTCAGATAAACTTTCAACGGACGAAAATATTTCTTTTCTAAACATTGATTGAAGAGCAGGCGGGGGAAAATTGAACAGGCAAAAAAAAAAAATATGAGAGAATCCTATAAGAGTAGACAGGAGTTTTTCTGAGCAGATATCAACTGGCTCTGAAAGTGAACACAGCAGTAACATTCAAAAATGCATTCGGCAGGTACAGTGATTGTCGCTGTTCGCGCGACGTCATCGGCAGTCACGAGGTCATACACAAAACAAGAAAGAACCGCACAAACGACAGACTCGTCGATAAGAGTGCGGACGTCACACGAATCAAACACGACATTCCGACATATGACGAATACTAGTATTCTATACGACACGAAAAAGTTATTTAATCGAGCGTTAGAACTTTACAATCGATCGCAAAGTCAGAACGTTAATGGCACGTGGAAGGTGAAAGGATCGTTTTTCGAGTGCAAAGGTGCTTTGCGAGTCGTTCAGCGAATGTGCACAAACTGTCGCGACAGTAACAAACCGAAAACGAAAACCGACTTATATTATATTGACATAACGGAAACCAAAAAAGAACGAACGGTACTTTGTCACGGCTGTATGGGACGTCATTTACACAAACATGTCGGATCAGATATGCTAAACATTAAAAAGCAACTAAGATATTTCCGACGGCAGCAAAGTGACGGACAATTTCACGTCAAGTCGTGCACTTGACATACACTTGTTCTTGTAAATCCTGAGTGTAATATTAACGTTTTGTAAATTGAGTTTTGAAATACAAATGTTTGTGTAATATAGTGTAACAGTGTCATGCAAGAGTTTCGTGATCATATTGTGCAATGTAATTGAAACCAATGATTCTGCAATAACGGAGAGACAGTTCATGAAGATCCACTCGATATGACAGATCTCCATCAATTTGTTTGTTTAACCTTTTGATTGAAAGTTTCTTTTTTTATCATTTGAAAGAATAAGGCAAGGCGCAACAATGATCTCGTTTAACCCAGACAGAAATATAAAAGTTTTGACCGTAAACTGGTGATGATCGCATGTTACAGTGAGCTATAGCCAAAAGTAAAATAAATTAATTAATTAATTAATGAAAATAATGAAAATACCACATGCAATGTAAACAGTGCTTAAACTTCGTGTTTTCGTTACACAGACATACTGATCAAAGTGCATGTGTCGTAATTTGAAAGTTGATTATAACCAATCGGAAAAATGAACTAGATGTCATTACAGGCAAAAGGATTTCTGCAACATTTGCTGATCATGTCAGAAAAGAGCTGCTAATTAACGAAACAAATAAAACTTTTATTTAGCAAAAAGAATTTGAAAAGAAAGCCGTGTAGGCATTAAATACCCCAAATCAAATGTATACATTTAAACAATACATAAAAACAGATTTTATAAGGTTTTTCTTTGAATTTTAATTTACAAAATGATATTGAGAGATAAAAAAATCATATTTGATGGAAATAAATATACGTTTCGCCGTTTTCTTTCACGGCGAAAATTATAACAACGAGGTGTCAAATTGGCCTACTTAGCATAAGTGACAGTTCCGCGTTTCATGCTAGGTTTGAAAATAGAAAAAACGAAGAAAAAGAAGAAAAACACGGTTGTAATTTCTATGCTTACGCAGAAATCCAATAACCGAAAAATCGAATGAGAAAAATCATTTTTTGAGTTCGAATAGCATGAGAACTTATGTCAATAATGGAAAACGACAATCGATGTTTTTTTTCTTCAAAAACTCTTGAAGATCCTCAAAACCACAACTCTTTTCTCAGATAAACAAAAAACTGACTTTAACACTTTGATTCAAATTGCTGACAAAAAATACATCTGTCTGACTGGAACTTTAAGAACACGACCTTCTTCTGTTTAGATATTATTTAGGAACATGTCCCTCACCTACATCCACCACCCCGCAACCCTTCACCACCACCACCGCACGACTTAAGATCTTGTCTTGGTGTGTGTCCACATGGGAAAAAACAATATTATGTAAACTGACGAGACGAGTCAACCTCATACCCAGGGTTTCTTGCCTTTTCGATATACGGTGGCGAAGAAAACCCTGGCGAACGCTGACTAAAATTTCCCAAATTTTAGGTTGGGTTTTTTTTAATAAAAAAAGAGCGCTTCGTTTTCAGATTTATATTGGAAACAAAATGGAGTGTAGTGGTGTGAATAATTTTTTCAAAAGGCTTCAATTTGCATTAGAACATCACAACATAAAAGGTTTTTTTAAAATACCACAACTAGTACAGCCTTTACTGTATTTATACCAAAAAAAATGAATTTAACAACTGGTTTTGGAAAGTCCTTCTATAAATTACTCTCATTTTTCATACCACCGAAGAAAGCTTGTTAGTACCGTATTTCTCCGCCGATAAGCCCAGGGCTTATCTGATTTCAAAGAGCTTTTTGGTGGGCTTATCTGCGGGGATGGGTGGGTGGTGCAGACTTACGCGGAGAAATACGTTATTGCAGAAAAAAGGCATCGTTGCAGGAGTACTTACCTATCATACATTCTCATACTTACATTCTCATGAATGAATCTCATCATTACAGAACAGTAATGAGATCGAGGTGACTCTGAAATATCCTGAAAGTGGAAAAATAGAATTAAGGTTTGCTCACACAGAAACTCTTTTAAGGGGGAACACCCCTCTAAAATGTCAAAAAAGTGAGAGGTGAGATTTTATGTTTGAAAGAAACCACAAGGTTTGGCGATATTTTTCCACATGATTTTTGTGTCTCGCTAGCTTTCTGTTCACCACAACCACACTACAAGCCTTCCAAAATCAAATAAGTATAAATATGAATAGGCTTTCTGTACGTGTTGATCGACGCCCTCTTTGACGTCTTTAGGTGCAAACTGTTGCACCGAATCGGATTTTTTGTTTCAAAAGGTTTGGACGTGCTTACAGCTCCGAAAAACACCATTTCGCAGAAATGTTGTTACCACTTGCCTCCGAGGGATGAGCAAAGAGACAATACATTCTCTTTAAAAAAGTCTACTTAATACACAACATGTTATTTATACGATTTATCATAGTTCAACCCTCCTCACCCTTTTCAAGGTGGTTGCAATAGAAGTTCTGAATTTTAGCTATAAGAGGTCCTTTATTGATAGCAGAATTTTAATTTCTTAAAAAGCCAACCTGTATAAATATATCTTATAATAATAATAATAAAGAGGGAATGAACATTTGTATAAAAATAGGGGGATGGGAGGATAAAATAAATTAGGGGGCTGCTTAACCCTTTCTGAACTATGAATATTTGCATACTTTTAAAATTTGTTATAGTGTATAAATGTAATTTGTCTTACACTAAAGAAAGAGAAAACTTCCGTGTTTGTGAAAACTTCCGTGTTGACTACAAAGATTTCGTGGTAGTTTGTTTGATGATATCGTTACCTTATGCCACTGCAAATGATCAGCTAATATAAAAAAATTGATGGTTATAGAACCGTGACCTAATAAAAAGAGATAAAATTTTGCGACCGATACAAACAACAGTTAAATAATCAAAGAAAAGATTATCCAAGAACAATAATTTATATGAAATTAAAATATTGTGCATATGGCTGGAATTTTATTTAGTATAATTATTGATAATCAGTATGTAGGAGAAGAAAAAAACCCGACAGGAGACTGTATACAGAGTTTCATGCAGAAACAACTCCAATGATGAGGGAAGATATAATAAATGAACTTAAAGATAAAAACTGTAGGATTAGAGTTATTTCTGCAACGACAACAACAACAACAACAACAACTTTAGGAATGGGAGTAGATGCCCCTGGTATCATAAATACAGTCCATATTTCACCACCTCCAACTTGGAAAGCTACCTCCAAGAAATTGGAAGAGGAGGAAGAAAGGGACAGAACTCTCTATATAGCTACATTATACTTCAACAAATTTGGCCTCAAAAAAAATGGCAACGTAAATGATGGAATTAGAGATTATTATTGCACTGAGCTGCGCCACCTTTCAAGAATAAAATAGGTGCTGTGGAAACTGTGATAATGTACCCCGTACATCACAATTGATCAAAGAGAATATTGTAAAAATCTGCAAATGTATCGTCAATGTTCCAGCTAATATGACAGTTTTACCAGTAATGGTTACTGCAAACGATTTCTCAAACGTAAATTTAACGAATGGTACTCATGTCAAGTTAAAGGGCAGCTAGATAAAGGTGTTGAGATTGATGATGTCAAAGTAAGATTACAGTTGACCAAACTTAACCTATTCACGCTGGTTGGATTGTGGAATTTTACAATCACATGGCGCACGCCAAAAGGGAAGGAAACCATTAAAAGTGGATGCAAAAGTGCTGGTATTTTTGATGCCTTAGAACTCGGCTCAAGCAAAATGCCATCGATCGATCCTTTCGAAGATATAGACCCTATGCTGAGCAATGATGTTGAGAAATCTGATGATCTCTTAGTAATTTGTGATGTCACAACTGAGGAATTTGAAGCGTTATGTGGAAGCAAGATCCAAAAATGTGACGAAGACGCTGATTCTGAATGAGTACAGTAAAGACCTAAATGTGATTTAACGAATATATTTTTATATATTTGAGGAGCACAAAAGAAAATAACGAAAATACCAAATCCTTACAAAAACATTCGATTATAAGGTAAGACCTACATCTACGGCAAAAATAACATACAAAAATAAGTAAACCTTCCTGATATTCAAATATTACACATATTTTTATTTTATATATTTTTATCTTTAAACGTTTTTTTTATATAAGCATCGCCTTATAAGCATCACATCGAGGCTGAGGTTGATCAACAAGCATCACTGACGCTCAAAAATGCTTTAATTTTTGGAAATTTGAGGAACACAAAAGATATCAAATCCTTACAAAAACATCCGATTACAAAAAGATCAAATTTAGTATACATGTTCAAATTGCAAAATTAAAAAAATGTTTGGCGGAACCATCACTTAAGCATCATCGAGGCTCAGTCAAAATTTACTGATGCTTATAATGAAAACAACGTGTATTGCAAAACATCGAACATCTTGTTAAATTTAAAGTCAAGCCTGTCAGAAACGCATTGACAAAAACTTAATTTGCAACTATATTGATGACATTTCAATTTTTTGAATGAAATTGTTTACATAAACAGTTAGAATTTGTAAAAATCATATAAAGCGTACAACCATAATTAAGTTTTTACTGTTAATTATTAAAGGAATGTAAATAAAGGAAAACAAAACAAAAATTTAATATGAATAAACTATCAAAATAAAGAATGTGAATTTAAACAGATTTCCTGTATAATAAGAAAAGGACTTTACTAATTCTACTACTCAATCTTCGAGAACATAAAAAGTTCTCAAAAACATTTAAGGTTCTAGAACAGCTTTAGGACGGCCTGGTATTCCTTTGAAAACGTCTGCTATTTAAATGGGACACATATGTTAATGTACAAAAGAAATTTCTGATGGAGTGTGTTAAGTCGTCTTCGTCATGAGAACTGGAAAAAAAGGTCGAAATTTAAAGATTAATTCTCGACCTAAAAGCAAACTATTCCATCCCCCAATGCTGTTTTTAATAAACATTAGCCATAATTCATCACAGAAAAAAGAAGTAAAGGAAAAACAGAAACCAGTCCTATTTGGTTACGTAGCATACCAAAATTCAGGTGTTTCAAAATTGATATTAATAGAGGCAAAACAAAACACAACAAGAAATACAATGGTTCAATTCACAGCGCTGTACCCATACCTAGTATTCAAGGTCAGTCAAACAAATGTGGAGGAGTACAACGTTATGATATTTCTTTTCAGTCTTAAGTGTCGATTAGGTTACTTGCACGTTTTTCTTTTCTACTCTAAATGACTAAACTCTCCTCCTGAGCTCTAGCTACGCCTCTGATTTATGCATAACTTTGCAGGCTTCCATTTGCGTAACTTTTATTCCACAATTTATTTTGCGCAATCTTCTTTCCTTGACTAAGAGAATAAATTTAAAGCGAGATATTAAATTCGTGGGAATTTTGATGCGTAAGAAAAATACCGGCACCAATTATGTGGGCGCTAAAGTCACCCGCCATACGGTCGCCTAACCTTATCAAAGTAGATTATTATTTGCCCGCACGAGCGCAAAAAATATCTACTTCGTTTCATTTTTTCGTTTTTTCGAGTAAAGCCTACTGAGTTGCAGCATAGTAGATATTTTCACAGCACACAAATGCAGTATTTGACTACTTTGCCAATTTGACTACTTTGCCAATCTAAGGTAGGCCTTATTATGTACGAATATCGAGGTTACGAAGAATATGAAGCGAGACCGACGAAGAATGTGATGATGGAAGAACTTCTTTTTACTGTTTAAACATTCGCATACTTTATTAATTTAACTTTACAATAGTCATGGAGGATATCGAAGAAGTCATTTTAAATTCTGAAAAAAAACAAATCTAAACTGGAAGAAATTTGAATTAACCGACTTAAACAACTGTCGCCCTTATAGACCTCTATCTATCGCAACAAAATGCATTTTAACAGCTGCTATAAAGCTTTTGGAAGAATAAAAATAAGAAGTATGCTAACTTCTTAAAGTTGTATCTTCGTAGTTAACTTAATGTAAGCTAGCTCGTAGAAATATCGATATTTTTGAAATCAAAACCAAGGAAAAGAGAACATTTTTATACATGGAAGAGTAAAGAAATGCATTTAGTGGAGTGATCATTATGCATGGACTGAAGATACTTAAAATAAATGAAACAAGAAAATGGAAAAATAAAGCGAAAAAAGTTTCGAGTGAAAAAATTTCTCGTCGCATATGCTGCTTTTTCAAATATTCGAATAATGAAAGAGATTCAATGTAAACTCGTATTTCAATCCAAAATATAATTTCGGATCATGCAAACAAAATTCATGTTGCAAAAATAATCAATTAAATTAATTCGAAATTTCATCGAATTTCATTTTTAACTTTTTCACTATCGATTTTTTTTATAAATTACTATACCCTAATTAAAAAATTGTATTATTCTAAAAATTTACTTTACATATCTTCGAAACAATCCTCTTATCCTTTCCTCCATATCTTCTAACCATCTTCATAATACACCCTACAAATCATATCATACGCCGTTTCGCCTAGGTTATTTTTTATTTTCGTGTCAACCTCCGTTTCTTTCAGTAGAAACTCCACAACCTCGTATCCACCTCGCATACAAGCAAAATGGAGAGGTGTGGAGTTCTCATCGTTTCTGTTATTCATCCAAGATTTGCTTGCATATTTGATCAACGTTTGTACGTAATCGATCCGGTTAACCAAACATGCCAAATGGAGTGCGGTCTTACCATCATCACATACATCATCGATATCAGTACCGTTGCGCATCATCTGATCGATGAGTGATGTGAGTGATAGTACGTAAGGATCGAATTAAGCCGCCGTTGACGAAGGAGGATAAAGTTACAAATTAAGCTTCACTACCGGGCATGTATAGTATATATGTATAGCATTAGTGATCAAAAATCAAAACCGAGGTGACTATAGCCAGGATTTTACGGTAGGTATCATTGGTGTAACTAAAAGACTATATTAGTAAATAAACTAGTGTTTCAACCTTTCATATAAATATTATTATTTATTATTTAAATCTCATTGTGCTGCGTGCATAACACTCTGTTCTAATATTAAGTAGTGATAGATAAACGTAGTGCATAAAGCAATAAAGTTTCATTATTTTCATCCCTCATCGTAACAATCGATGGGTGAGTGATAAGTATTTGTTCGAATAATTTATCATGCTCATTCCGCATAAGAAGGATCATAAGACCTGAAAAAATGAAAACAAATGATTAAATAATAACAAATGGGAACTAAATAAACAGAAAATAAAAAGGTTACATATAAAATTTGAAAGTTTCAGGAAAGTAACAAAATTTTGGATAGAACAGTGGAATGGAATGACATGAAATTTGACGTCATTAATTTTTTTGTTGCAAAACTGAAGTGCAAAATTTTAGTAAAAGGATTTGAAAAATACGCAACTAAATGCATAATATCAAGGTTAATATGTTGCTTGTTAAGAAGCTCAAAAAAATTTCAGGAAAGATGATAAACCTGTTCCAAACTGAGCAGAATTTTTCAAGTTGTGAAATTTGAAAAAATTGATATTCAATGAAAACTGTTTTTAACAGTTTAATCTGGATGCCAAGAATTTTTCAAACGTTTAAAATTTGTGATGAAAATGTAAGAAATAGAGCATGTTTGGAATTTACAAACAAGCAAGGTATTCAACATTCATCAGATAATCTCAACTTTCACGCAAAATTTTCATAGAACACAGAATAAATTCATCACGTACTTACGATTCCGACATAAAAACCACAAAAAAATCCATTCAAAACAACATCGACTATACTAAAAGCACCGTTAATGTGAAATGAAATCGGACAGAGGAATGGAATATAAAAAAAAAATCGAAAACTTTGATTCGATGTGATTGGTTTATGACATTCAATAATGTAGCATATGATAATAACACTTTCCGTCACAAACCACGTGACCAATGATTACATTTCTTAACTCAGTAAACCTGCATCGTTCGAAATTGCGCACTGAAAGGAATTTGAGTTAGCTACACAGTTTGGTTCGATTAAGGGAAATTGAATCGTATTGAACGATACGATCATGAATCATTGTGTAAAATATTCACGACTGCAAAAAATCCTAAAACACTCCTCAACCTGTATATATCTGTCTCGAGCATTCAAAATAACTCCGTTAGCGTTTCCGTTTTCCTTCGTTTTAGTTTAGCTCCTAAAAAAAGTTGAAATTATGAACTATCACGCAGAACGTTTATATAGAGGCTGCAGTTTTTGCCTCGTTGAGATTCCGCTTTATTTTATAGTAAGGGATTTCCTTGCAATTTAAATATATTAGACTCATCTATTGGTTACCAGGTATTTTTTTTAAAATTTTGTATCTGTTTTCATTTTTCTTATGGTGAAACAATTTTCCTTAAAAGTTGGATTTCTGAATCCCGGAAAAGAAATCTCAAAAAACGTTGATGCAATCATAGTCATTAGAATATTCCCTGGTCTGGAAGTCTATTGTAAAGTTCTATGTCGGTATTTTTGACTTATGGAACTGTAGTTTGTTTTGCATTCACTTTGATCACATGATAGAAAATAATTACTGCACATTGGTTGAAATGTATCATGTGATCAAAGTGGGTGCACAATAAATGTTATTAATAAGTTTCAAAGAAAAAATGAACAATAACTTGTTATAATAGGCCTCTAGACCATTAAATTTTCTAATGACTATGATGCAATAGACCTTTTCATACATATGCCACTTTGGATCATTGCAAAGATTGCCTAGTTTCCAATTGGAATAAAAATGGCGTTTACTTGCATCATAAAAGAGATCATAAAATGCATGACCTTTTTTCATGCATTAGAACCTCAGTAATATTCCAAATGCAGAAATGTTATAGGCGGAGAGATTTTGTTAGGCTCGATTATCCAGTTGCACAGTGAATTCTCAAATCTGTCACCAAAAATTGAACAATTTCAACAAATTGGATTTTTATGCACATTTTTGTCACTAAATTTACGATGTGGCCTTCTATAATTCATTTACTTCCGAAACAACGTGCTTCAAACATCATAAGTAAATCGATCTTCCAAATCGATTCGGAAATTGTATTTTCTTTTCTCATGGAAATACTTACACGGAATGATTCGTTATCTCTTGCGGATCAGACATCACATCGATGAAATCCGATATTGCAGACTTCAAATTAAATTTGATAGTGTAGAAAAGAAAACCTACTACAAATTTAATTTGTAGTAGGTTTCCTCTTCTACACTATCAAAAATTGTTGTTTCGGGATAGTTTGTTATTATTAATTGCCAGTCACGCCACCGACCTCCTAACTTTCTTTTTCGAATTCTACAGCAATCAGTTCCTTTTATCCACTCCAATAGAATCATTTGATCAAACACCCGAGTACATTGGAGTTTCGTCACCGGGAGTGGTTTACCAAAGCTGAAAAATAAAAGCAGAAATAAAATAAAAGTTCAGAGACTTCAACCATATTTCTGAGCTTATAGTTTTGGAAATACTCATTTGTCACTTTATTTTCTGCCTCATTTTGATCTTCGACACTCATATTACAAGCAGGAGAGATATACCAAGAACAAATTCAACGGTACCAGCTCGTTGTCATTATCTAACCACACCAACGGAAAGCAAGGAAATGACTACGTAGGTTACAAAATTGAGGTCCTCAAACACGCAAACAAACTTTATTTCATTTGTTGCAATGGGATGGAATATTCTCAGATGTGGAAAGCATTGTTCAGCCCGGATTCTTATTGTGTTTTCAAAAGATTTAGGGAGGTTTGTGAGAAAGCACCTTTGACAAAAAAAAATGTTATTTCCAATTTTAACTTCAGACAAACTTAAAAGTAAAAGATATACGTCATAAAATCTGTTTCTTAGCATAATCTATTTTGAAATAAATCTTCCTGCAATTTTGAAATAACACTATCGAATTATTTAATCAATTCTTTCTTTTGTGTGACTGTTCTTCTAAAATATGTTTGCTTTCACTGATAACTGTTCTGCTTTTCTATATGAACCTCCTGCACAGTGAAAACTTCCATGACTTCTGCTCCATGACACTTATGTAATATTTGGAATTTCCATGACTTATTCGATGACGATAAAGATGGTAAAAGAAGACACAAGTTTAGACTAATCCATATATTTTTTTTAACTACGTTTCGAACGCGTTCATTATCAAGTCAATTGTTTTTTTTACAACGAAAACTAACATTTTATATAAAGGCGTGTTCACACGCATGAAGCATAATTAGCTATGTTACAAGCAGTTACCAGATTAACACATATAAGAAACAAAAGATTATATGCATAAATTATCAAAAATCTATCCGTGCACGTTAATTATAAAGATATAATGGAGTGGAGCGAATAGTTTTATTAAGGACCGGTTAAATTATAATTATAAGTAAATTATTCGATGATCTTAACAAGTTCCATGACTTTTCCAACTTTTCCATGATTTCCATGACTAAGGGCCACCCTGCAATACGAATACTAGCTAGCTAAGGAAATACTTAAAGAAATTACTTACTATTGTATCAAACACGAAGACAAACAGCGACGCATGGAGGCTTTTCTTCAACTGACTGTGAAAAAAGGCGTGTGACCATGTGACAAAATATAAAGGCATACCACACAGAACATAACCACAGAGCAGACTGAACCTTGTTCCCAAGCCCTACTTCCTACTTCCGACCACATGACTCAGACGCAGGCACCATATATCGCATAAAAGCGGATTTGATTTATTTGACTTGTAATTTATTACGGTAGCAGCGAAAGCAAATACCGTATTAAAACACCCTCCTCCTCCTCCCCCGACCGAAATAGCTGTTTGGCCTACGCCTTAGAAATTCTTAGAAAGGGGGCGAGGGTGGAAATATAACCTGACTTTCACTGGTGAATAGTTTCTTACTATCTTATTACGTCACAGAGCAAGGAAATGAATTAGTATTGTTCGTCATCTATTGCCCTTGCCAAATGAAGAAAAACGTATGCCCTGATACGTGGAATGTTCTTCCGCCCTTTTAAGTAATGGTTGCCGTGCCTCTACAACAATTTCTTGACAACGATTCCTTAATCTGGTCTTTAAAATTTTCCAGTTCCCAAGTAGGTAGCACAATTAGAGTCCCAATTTGGGTACCCTGCGTTTTCACATGACCCATATCAAATTGTACAAAAAATTTTGAGCGGAATTTTTTTAACCGGCGTAAAGGCGATGCAATGAAAACTGTCTTTCTAATTTAACCATTCAAAATTTCTTGTTCAAAAGAACATAATAAGTAGCAGTGGCAGATCTAGGGTATGTCAAAAATTGTGGAGGAGCACATAAAATTAATTTCTTTTTTCAGTTTGTATCACCAATGGGATTACTTGCACGTTTTTCTTTTATGGTTTAATAGCTAACATTCTCCTCCACAAATTCCGACATACCCTCTAGATCCGCCACTGAGTAGCTATTAATTTTGAACTCTACATTAACCTCAAACTTATTCAGTTCATTAATTCTTAAAAACATTACTCAAATAGCAGAAAACGAAACAACAATTATGTTCTAAGAAATTAACAAAGAAAATGAGACTTTTCCTATCACAGTCACTCAAATAACAAAATGATCGATCACTTTTTCGTAAAAGCATTGAAAGATTGAAAAACAAACGAACAACCTCTTCATTTCTGAGACGTTAAACTTGAATAGAAACATTGGAAATATATATTTTGACCCATAATGATGAGTCAAACAGATAAACTTTTTCATAATCTAGAACACAGCAATTATATAGCCTCGTTTCTAATCCAAGTAAGGCAGTAGAAGCTAAAATAAAGGTCGTGAAACAGATAAACCTGAATTCTGTAAGCAACTATTCTGTTACGAGGTTATATATGTTAGAAACAGATAAACCTGAATTCTGTAAGCAACTATTCTGTTACGAGGTTATATATGTTAGAAACAGATAAACCTGAATTCTATAAGCAACTATTCTGTTACGAGGTTATATATGTTAGAAAAGGAAAAAAAGGAATGCTACATATTGATGAAATCTCAATCATAAAAAAAAATCGTAAAATTCAGTCACAGTCAAAAAAAATTGTATAAAGTACCGTTTGAACCCTACAGCCACTTTTATTCAAAATTTATGCTTTTAGTCGCTAGCCCAAGAAATAAGTTGTTGAAAAAAAAATAATGAATCGATTTTAAGAGTCGTGCTGAAGGCCACTGACTAAGGGTCAACTGGCTAATAATGATTTTAAAGTTTTTAAAGCGTTTTAGTAAAAAGATTAAACAAGAATGTTTTCTGAAAAACCAAACGTGAAAACAAACAAAAAAGGAGAAAGATTAGTTACAAACAAACACAAAATGTGAAAATAAAATAAAAAGCTAGAAAATAGATACTTACCACTTATGGATGAGAAGATAATGGACAAATGAATCAAAATGTCGTGAAACATTCTTCAAGAGGATAATCAAAACAAAACAAGCCAACAGATAAAACGATCGTTAAAACTCCTTCTATAAATCTTGTTCGTACGACCCTAACAAGAACTCTAAGAAGAATTAGGTTTGGTCATAGTCACAAGAAAAAAACTAGTCTAGAATCAGGGCCGTTTTCGGGCCGGTTTCTTATGAATAAGCGGGTGCCGTGAAAAACTAGAACCCATGCTTTTTTATGGTGCAAAATAAATCTTGTAACAGGCGGGAAACTTCGAATTTACTGAAGTAAACTCACCATGCCAGGTCGAAATTGCTCTGTATTTGGCTGTTCTACCTCCAGATATACAAAAGGGATTGCTATATTTCGTGTTCCTCGTGGCGACGAAGAGTATAGCGTTAACTTGCGTGCTACTTGGGTCGATATTGTAACCAGAGACAGGGTTGTAGACAAGTCTTTGAGGGAACAAATTCAGAAAAGGAATGTAAGTATATGTGAGCGCCATTTTGAAGAGAAGCAATTAAGGAGAAGTAAGTTATATTTCACTATGACAATGATCTTGCTGCAATACAAGGTTTTAAATAACTCACAAGACATCACACCACCCCCATGAACTACTTTTTTGAATACAATAACTAGCTCTCTCTCTCTCTTAGTAAAAAAACAAAAAACAAAAACAAAAACAAGTAGCAGTTTTAGCAGTTGAAGTTTTCAGCATGCTTGGAATTCGTGTGACGGGTCAAACCACGTTTCGTTAGGCAGGTTTTGTTGCATTTTTTACAGGAAAATGAAGCGGTATAAGTGGCAGCAGGTATATCATCAACAACTGAATTACAATCACCATTCAATTCACCCTCTCCTGATAAAATGTCTTGGTCAATGACTGCAAAAATAGCGTCAAATTCATCCCCAGAAAAGAAATCTTCCTGTCTTGTCGCCATTTCTGCTTGTTCTTTGCACCAAATTGTACGGGCCGTATCAATTGGAAGTTCACGCTGCAAATCGGTCGTTTAGGGCCGCATCTTCCAGACTAGTTTTTTTCTTGTGACTATGGATTAATTGATACGAAGAGACATAAAAAAATATTAACTGTTAATTTTATTCGAGGGCCCATTCGTTGCATTGCAATTTTTAATATGAATACTGAAATATTACTTTAAAACTAGACAAGCGTATGCAAAACCCTTCCAACGCCAATTGCAACAGGGACTTACTTGAACAAATACAAACGGTTATGAGTAGAATTTCGCCTTATGCCGCAGCTTATCGTAACTTGGCTCAGGTCGAAAGGGAAGAGCAAGAAAGAGCGTTATTAGAAAATAGGCCATCCTAGGTAGTAGGTATGTATATGCGAGAGGGTGATGACAGAAGGAGATACAACGCTCCACTTCACAAAGGGGTTGCTGCATTTTTTGTAGGTAATGATGGCGCACCTCCAGCAGGTAGGAATATTGTAGTTTATCCCAGAGATCAGTCGCTACGTAATATTCCTTACACCTCAAGAAATATTGATTCTATGATGTACCCTATGATCTTTCCTAGAGGAGATCCTGGATGGAGTCGAGACATTTGTCACGTGCCGGACTGAAAGACGTAATAATGTGACTCAGTTGCAATTTTTTATTTATCGGATTGCTATCTGATAGTCCAGATCTGATATTTATCGAATTGCTATTAGGCGTGAATTTTCTGCTTTATATTTAGCTGGAAAACTATTCCAACAGTTTGTTGTCGACAGTTACATCAAGGTAGAGGGGGAAAGGGTTGAATTCATTCGGCACAATTAAGACCAATTACGGGCTGATAGCTACAGTGGCTTGATAGATTATTTAGAGCAAACTGCTGAGGAATGAAACCTCCGTACAGGCAATATTGTTGTTTTACCTTCAACCTTTTCTGGTTCACCTAAAAATATGCATCAGTTGTACTTAGATGCTATGGCATTAGTTGCTAAAAAAGGTAAACTAGATTTGTTTTTAACTTTCACGTGTAATCCTAAATGATCTGAATTGTTGATAATCTGTACCAGGCCAAATTGAAGCTTGAAGCTCTCAAAAAAATATTATTAAAGATTCTGTTTTACGCATTTCTGTAGCGCAGGTGGACGTCATAGAGTTTCAGAAAAGGGGTTTGCCACATGTGCACATGTTGTTACATCTTGCCAATGAATTTAAGTTGGGCAATGCTGACGACATTGACTCATTGATATCCGCGCAAATCCCAGATCGGGACCAAGAACAGGAACTTTACATATCATCATATTCTGCATGGTCCATGGTCCATGTGGCCATTTGAATGAGTCCTCTCCGTGCATGCAAGATGGTTAGTCCAGTAACAATTTTCCAAAGAAATTTAATAATGGTAAAACCGAAAAAAGGGGATGACCCATTTAAAGACTCCATTGAAATTCCAGGAGAATGTGTTTTACAGGAAAATGATAACATTGTTCACTCTATTGTTAGTGATGTTGGAGAGGATATATCGAGTCGTGTAATCCTGACACCGACCAATGACGAGGCTTTAGAAATCAACGAACAGATACTGGAGCGAATGCCAGGTGACACAGCCACATACTTTAGTGTCGATTCTGTTGTTTCGGATGAGCAAGAAGAGATAGACCAGTCTCCGATGGAGTTCATCAACTCGCTTACTACTTCTGGGATATGCCTCCACACATATTGAACTTGAAAGTGAACAGTATAGTGATGCTGTTGAGAAAGCTGTCATTCAAGGATCGTTCATGCAATGGCACACGATTAGTCAATCGAAATATCCTCGATTGTGAAGTGCTCACTGGCATCTCAGCTAGAAATCGTGTGCTCATTCCTAGAGTTACGCTATGCCCAAATGATACCAACCTTCCTTTTCAGATTAAGAGTACACAATTTCCTCTCCGCTTATCCAACCCCCTTACAATAAACAAAAATCAAGGTCAGACTTTTGAAAAGGTTGATATTTACATGCAAAGGCCTTGCTTCAGTCATGGTCACCTATATGTTGTATTTTCACGAACACGAAGCTTTGAAGCTGCCAAAGTGAAGGTTTGTAGAACTTTACAGCAAGGCTATTTTAGATGCTTCACTAGAAATGTTGTTTATCAACAGGTATTGTGAACATAACTTTCATACTGAAATAATGAGCATCTATTTGAGTAAAATGTATGGATGACATTGAGTTTATTACTGAAACGAAGTAATTAAAAAAAATTTTAGGCGGTTACACACGCCGGGTTGGAAGAGGGACTGAAATTGCGGCAATGAATGCCGGGTTGGAGGAGGGAAAAGTAAAGGGGTCCCACTTGGAAAATCAGATTGCTGACAGTTTAGTTCAGATTGATGGCATAATTTAGGAATAGGGAATTTGGAATGTGGGACCCCATTCTGCGGCAAATGGATTGCAGGGTGGAGGAGGGAACTTATGGGTCGAGGACGTGAAATCTGCCTGTTAAAAGGGAGGAAGGGTGGACCAGGCAGTCATCTACCTGACATATTCTTCTCTTATTCCTTTCTTTTTAAGATTTTGACATCTTGTTTCACTGTATTTATACACGGAAACGCATGCGCAACTATATCGTTTCAAAAATTGGTAAACAGTTTTAGGATTTTTGCTTTTTGTCTTGAGAAGAAGCTGTGATCAGTATGGTTATTCCTATTTCGACAGTTAGATTTTTTCTTTTCTTATTTATTTAGGATAATGAGATATGTCGAATCTATGTTGCATGGACGCGCCACACATATTCACCTATGGTATCTTTGGAAAAATGATAAGAACTTACAATTTTCTTTTTCCTCAATTGCGTGTTTGTTGATAAAGTGAGATTGGATTTTAGTATTTTTCTTATTATATTGGACCATTTCATGATTTGATGTTACGATCACAATTTCAATTAGGTTTACAGAATGTGTAGTGTCGTAGCAATGAAGATAAATATCAGCTTATGTGAAGAATTAATAGCTATTTTATAGTTGACTTTGAATTGGCCAGTCTTGGTCAGGTTCTCATAAAATATTATGGGTACAGCAAAAAATATTATATTTACTTGATGTTATAATTGTAAAGTATATTTTTGAGAATATATACCTGAACCGTAACATCATATTGTATACCTATTTTCAACATGGTACGAGCCGGAGTCGGGGTCGGGGCCAGAACCAAGGAAGAAGGCAGCGGCCATATTATTTTTTGTTGTTGTTAAACAATAGTCATTAGAAAATTCCTTGGTTTGGGTACCAGAAACCTCGATTTATTGTCCTTTTTCCTTCCACATTTCATTTGATTACATGGCGAAATAAACCAATGAACAGTAATTAAATATTGTCATTCAATCTAAGTAATTGCAAAAAAAACTACAGTGAAAACTTAAACATGGAAACAAAAAACAATTATAAAGAATCAAACCGTAGGATTTTCTAATGACTATTTTTTCTTCTACTTTCGATCTCTCTTCTTCTTTCCTTTTTTTCTTCTACAAAAGAATAATTGTTTGAAATGAAAAAATTGAAATACATAAATATAGTTGGAGTTCTCACTGGAGTTTAACATGACTTACATGCCGTTCTGTATTTTTTTCTGTAAATTTGATTGATTGATTGATTGATTTAACCCTTCGAAATTCTCATTTCTTCGATTAATTATTTATTTATATATTTATTTATCTATTTATTTATTTGTGTATTGGTAAATTTATTTATTTACTTGTCAAAAGAATTAAAATTACCAAAATATAGATAGACTATTACTATTATCGTTTGGGAAATTTTGGCAGAACTAATTTTTGCAAATAACCTCAAAATCGCAAAACTTTCTTCTGTAAAATTTTTTCTCAGCTACCATTTTATCAACAATCTATGTGCGGCGAGCGACGCCGCCTTGGCCTCTAGTCCTATATATTAATACCCAATTCTCTGTCTGTCTGTCACGCAAAATGGAAGACGCGAGAAGTGCGAGCGATCAGGGAGTCAGCAACGTAAGATCACACATAAATTATTTTTTCTTGTGCTATGTCTGTGTGAAACCGATGCATTGCGACCCAAATCAAGCGCGAGATTTAGGAAAAATTTTCTCAAGAACCAATAGGGATAACTGACGTTTTTGGGGGTCCGCGACATTGGCGATGGATTTGGGGCACACTGCATTGCACCCTAAGTAGAACGCGATTTTTAGGGTCAAATATCTCAAGAACCAATGGGAATAATTGACGTCACTTTGGGCGTGCGATATTGGCGGTGAGATGTCGAAAAATTTGGGTCTAAAACTTTTTGGGGACGGGTGTGACGTCATTAGGATCTTTGATCATCAATATCTCCGTAACGGTTAGTCGTACACAGGCAATCCCATACATTTTCTTGATCAGGTTTTTGAGCTCTACAACTCAGTGGTACCTATTCTTTTGGATTGTGTGATTTTATTTTCGGTATCTTTTTTTAATATGCCTGATGATGATAGCGGGGCCGCTCAAAATGTAGTGCTGCGCTAAATAGAAATATAATGTTTCTATTGTTTCCATTGTTTACACGTAAAAGCTTATGAGATTAAAAGAAATCAGACAATAGAATTAAATATTAAACTTGACACGACTGCGATTGTAATTAAAAAACTGGATTAAATCTTGAAAATCCATTAAGCTATTGTCTAAAAAAACGAGACAATAGAATGGAATTTATTAATTACATTTGCATACTTATTTTTTTCTCTGATTTATTAATCTCTTTCGTCGACTCTACATTTTGAGCGCCTCCCGCTATCATCATCAATGCGTCTGTTTCAAAGGAAATACAAGAGCCTTACGGCTTGAAGGTCAGCGCTTACTTAGACTTTGTCCATACACGATTTGAAATTGGATAAACCTTCACACTGAGGACCTTTTTTGTGGTAACATAAATTTGCAATGCTTTCATAGACTCGTGGCACAACAGTTCTAAACAAGTAGATTTTTGGGCACAATTTTTTTCCTAATGCACTTTACAGAGAACAATACAGGGAACGATGGATGTTTTCAGTAACATTAGTATTGCTATTTACTTTTTGAAGTAAATCTAAAATTATCTACATAATGTTTTATCATCATCACCATACTCGCGCTTAAGCATCCCTTTCTATTGTTTCTTATCCATGTCAACATCCACAGCTGTGTTTATTGTTTTCATTTTTTTATATGCACATCAGCTGACTTTTTTTTTAAATTTTTTTTTAAAGAATGATAAAACGCTCAGAAAACTGCTTGGCATGGGTTTTCCTAATTTCAAATCAACTTGAATATTAGAGGTCTTTTACATGAGATCCGAAGTGAACTCAAACCGGTATGGAATGAAAATCTTCACTTCGATGCATGATCCAATTCTTATTACTGTTTACATGCCTTCGGGCGAAGTGAAACTCACTTCGGGTGTAGTTTCACTTCGGTCAAATTGACCAAAATGAAATCTCGAACCAGTTTGAAATTTAAACACTGCTCCCTGAAGTGAGAGTCTATTTATCGATACAGTGGTCTGGTTTTTCTATATGGCACATGCCCAGTTGTTTTGATCCACATGTGCAACTCTTGTTTATGTCATTGTGATTTTGGCTAGTTTGTGAGATGTCCAACTCTGAAAGGATTTTCCGACATATGTTCAAACTTTATTAGAAATAATCCACTGATTCAGCAAAAAGTGAAATGTTTCATGTGAATAGCTCCATATTTCAAACCGGTTTGAGTTCAATTCGGGTCTCATGTAAACGACCTCTTAGTTCCAGACATCTGAAATTGTCCGGCATAAAAACAGTATATATTTGTCTGACAAAAGAACCTAATCAACAGACATATTCGTCTGGCGAGAAATATCAAGTGTGGTGCAACGTAAATAAAATACCAAAGGCAATCCTTATGTTTGGGGTTCACAGGTTAAATCGTCGCCCACTTAACTGTTCGTTTTGCTTCGTATATATACAGAGTAAACACTGTGATAATGTTAATGTCTGGACCAGGTTTACAGTTCTACCAGTGGACATCTTGTCCGACATGGAAGAAATAATCTTCAGGCCTGCACAATATCATCCCACAAAGTTAAATCCACACAAAAATTAATTCACATATACTTTAAGTATAAAGTATGCAAATTCCTAAGATTAAGAGTTTTGATGCATGGATCAATTATATATAGTATAATAGTAGTAATGCTATCATACACATATATACCTGAATTTAATCCATAACATAAAGGTCAGTGGCTGATCTAGAGGGTAGTCAAAATTTGTGGAGGAGAATGTTAGCTATTAAAGTATAAAAGAAAAGCATGCAAATAACTCCATTGCATTGGTGAATACAGACTGAAAATAGAAATTATGTTAATGTGCCCCTCCACAAATTGCAAATACCCTCTAGATCCGCTGCTATATACATTCAGTGTTGTTATATCTCCAGCATTAAGGACTCCTTTTGGCATTTCTCCTGCTTCAATACACACTCGTCGTTGTACGTTTTTCCATCTGTTCCGCAAACTTGCGTTGATTTTGCCGAACACTTATTTTGTTTGCATTCACATTGGTTCTCACATTTCAAATGCACTAAATGAGAAAATATGATATCTCTAAATGAGCAAATATGATATCCCTCTGTAATGTGAATGACTTTCGTCTTTCGAGTGTTTTGATAAGGAAGAAAATAGCACCCAATTAGGAATCACTTAAAACACCTCTTCAGAAAAAGATTATAAACGTTTGAATGAAAACACAATTTGGTTACTAAGGAGAGAGTGTTATTTAAACATAAAAGAAAAACGTGCAAATAAGCCCATTGGTGATACAGACTGTAAACAGAAATTATGTTAATGTGCTCCTTCACAAATTGCAAATACCCTCTAGATCTGCTGCTGAAGGCAGTATATATCAGACGCCTGTCTGCATGACTGGCAGTTTCTTTTGTTTTCTTAGCCTTAAATGACTGGCAGTTAACTTGTTCATTTTTATTGTAAAGAATAATAAAAATGATTGCATATCTATATATACATTGTGTACACTGGAATGTCTTGTGGCTGTGCTTCCAGCTACAAAAATCTGCCAGCCATGCATAAGCCTAAAAACAAACAGAAACTGAAGCCAGAAAATTGTTGAGCTATTATTTGGAAAAAAAATAAAGTTTTAAAAATTGGAGCTGGTGGTGAAGAAGCTGTGCTACTTTTTCACTCTCAAACATCTATCCACATTATCATTATAAAGTATACACACAAAACTCAGTTCTGTAATGTATTAAAAACTGTATTAATACACTTAGAATACTTACCTTTTTTGAAGTAAAGTTTCTGTCTACTTCATCCACGTTCGAGAATCGTTATCCGGAACTTTACGCCATTTTTATAACCCGTTTTCTTAGCAAACCAATTAGAGATCGAATTGATGAAGAAACGGGCAATAACGGATTCCGATAATCGGGAGGGTGTTGTGAAAGGGCGACATTACACACTGACTGACTGACTGACAGACACGGGGAAATGAAAGATCAGCTGCCTTGCGGCGCTGACCAATAAGTTTTATGATTTATAATTTATCTATTATCCGATTTATCTATTATTTATATTTATGATTTATGATATATATTTAAAAACTCAATAGATATAATCGTTACCAAATAAGGACAAAAAGCAACCTTTCATGTTGTTCGATATTTTTGATGTAATAGGTTTGATCTGCATTTTGAGCTCTATAGCGTGGTACTACTTATCCTTTTGGAATGTGTGATTTTATTTTTCTGCACCCTTGTATTGGAAAAGAGTAAGAGCACAGGCGGTGGGGGCGGAAACTAATGGGAAAAATGAACCTGTAAAATGTTTTTACCCGGGATACAAGTTTACTAACTAATAATAGGATTGACGTCAGATACATTATTTCTCTGAAAGTGCATGATAATATGGGATACTATCATAAGCCAAATTCTCTTTGTTTTTGTCGCTGACTTGGAGCAGTATTCGCCTTTTTATTTAGTGTTAGGATGCAAAGTATATGCTTATTTTTTGGAGCAATATGAACCTTTAAATGCTTACAAAAAAAGAGAAGTAACTTATATGTTCACATCTAAATAACCACTTGTTGTTTATAATTGAATATCGTTAACTTAACATAAGGAACCACCGAAACTGGGAACTCTTTTTAACAATTTGTTAAAAAAAAGATGATTAAGTTGAAAGCTCTCATTTTCTGGAAAAAGTAGAAAAGTAGAACATGAATTGTTTGTCTTAAGCCTGCTTCAAATTTGTTACATATACACATACAAGTGACACACGCATCCACAGATCTAACCCTTTGATGACTGATGCATACGCGTACGTAAGCCACTTCCATATGAAGTGCGCTAGTGAGTTTTTGATTTCTTTTTGGTGAAAACAACTACCTTTAACAACTACCGCGCTTAGTGTTGAATGAGGCGAGGGCGAGGATGATGGATCGATTGGCATTGTGACAGCCGAAGGTGACAAATTGTTCTTCGTCATCGTTGAATTCTTTACCTTTACTCCTAAGATTTAAAAGAAACATCTTTATAAGAAAACAAGCATCAAAAATCTTGCCAAAGATAGTGCAAGGAAGTTAACAACTTTTTCTTGTCTGCCATCTTTCTAGTTAAAAAAAATATGAGAGTTGCAACATTTCTTTCTATTTGTGAAACTGATTTTGTAATCGAACGTTTTTTTTGTAATCGAACGTTTTCAGACCGGTCTGAACAAAAAGTGTGGATACACGTTTTTTTCAGACCGGTATGAAATTTCAGTTCGGTCCTTAAGACGGAACTGAAACTGGACCGGTCTGAAATTTCAATTCGGCAAACATGTGTATACGATAAGTGGAGTTTATGAGGAGACCGAATTAAACTCAGACCGGACTAAAATTTAGACCGGTCTGAAAATATACGTGTAACCATACCCTTAGATTTTGTTCGTTCGCGAAAGTTTATTCACGCGAAAACAAACCTGATTTTGAATTCGCGAAAGTTTTTTCCGCGAAATTTGCCCCCAAAATTGCCAAACGCGAAAGTTTCTGTTAGAAATTTAGCGTTTTTTGACACGCGAAAGTTTCTGTTCGCAAAAGTTTCTGTTCCTAAAGTATACGTTATATGTCATTTGTAAATGTTTTATCCTAGTGAACGGTACGTTTGGGTTACAAATCTGAAATGAAAAAAAAAATCCTATTGGTCAGTTAACCTTAAATGTGACGTCACTACGGTACAGCCGGCTGAAGTGTCATGGCAACAATATTGTTATAAAATAAAGGCATGAGTATAAACAAAAAACAGAAAAAACATAGATAGATCATGGACGTATAAAAAGAGAGGGACTAACAACTAACTTCTAAAACTTTTCAAATCTATTGTAAAAATCTTTTACGTCGGTACGTCACTGGATTTTTGTTTAGATGGGCGGGTTTATACGACTGTTTATGTTTCACGCTCTGCGAAAAATCAAAGAAATTGGAAGAAATGCGAATTGCATATAACTATGAAACGTTCATTAGTACTCCAAAACTGCTACTCAACCTTTTTCAAAATGTAGAATGAGCGTTTACAGGGAATTTTGTCGCATTATGTAGTATTTGGTGGATATAGTTTTTACGAAAAATTCGGATCTTAGAAAGGTGCCTGACTGACGCCTGAAAATGTACAGGAAGAAGAATATCTTTTCCTTCGGTCCTGAAAGTTTCATGGTTGAGGCTGTAGGAGGTCATGAGGAATCAGGGTTTAAAAATTCCCTACAAAATAAACTTAATATCTTAATATTCATTTCTGGTTGGTTTTTACGATCTTAGAAGCCAATAGAAGCAGATATTCTTAACTGTATTAGAGGGAGTTTCAAAACTGCCTTTGTTAAAATTTCAATAAGAGGAGGCGAGCTTTATTTGAATGAATTTATAGAAGTTGTAAGTCCTTCTCTTTTTATACGTCCATGGATCAACGAAAAACCAAATCAGAAATGTCCACGTTGCTTGTGACAGGGAACTGAAATAACACTCCAATCCGACCTCTCTCCCAGTTTTGTTCCTTTTTCATTTTTTCCCCATTGTCTGAACACTCCCTGCAACTTTCTGACTGACATTTGTCGGAACGAAAACCATCACCAACATCTATTCGACATCTGTCGACATTTCACAACGATTCCTTGGTTTTGTTGCCGTCTAAAATGACGAAGTTTCATTTTTATAACATCTTCATCGGATCCGACATGTTTGTGTAAATGACGTCCCATACAACCGTGACAAAGTACCGTTCGTTCTCTTTTGGTTTCCGTTATGTCGATATAATATAAGTCTGTTTTCGTTTTCGGTTTGTTACTGTCGCGACAGTTAGTGCACATTCGCTGAACGACTCGCAAAGCACCTTTGCACTCGAAAAACGATCCTTTCACCTTCCACGTGCCATTAACATTCTGACTTTGCGATCGATTGTAAAGTTCTAACGCTCGATTAAACAACTTTTTCGTGTCGTACAGAAACCATATATCGTTTTCATGCGAAATTTCGTACAATTCGTACGAGCCGGCGTTTCCACTCACGTGGGTACTGACACACGTCGACAACAACGAATCTTTATTCGTGTCGATTAACAGATCCGATGGGCTCTCAATGGCCGAAATACGTCGTCTGGTTCTTAAATTCGGTTTCTTGTTATGCGTGTCTCCACTGCTGCTGTTGAGAGATAATACAGTATTCATGGCGGATATCGACTCTTTTCGACCCGAACTCAACTGAAATGCCATATGTTCTGGATATACTTATATATATATATCGTTTATCGTAAATAGAATGCAACGATTATCGTGGTATTGTCTCAAGCCGGCAGGAGGCGGATCTGTCTAAATAAAAAAGTCGACGGTTGTGACTTAAAGGAGATGTGAACGATCTCTTCTGAACAATAACAACAACAACAACAACAACAACAACAAAAAACCCGACATGGAAACTTAAATACTTCAAATTTCATTGACTCAAAAAAATCACGTTTAAAAAAAAAAATTGAGAACTTTTTCAAGCTCTTGGGGAGGCATTGTTTTCATATTTTCAGGAAGGCTATTCGATGTATACGGTTATAACCCCAACAAATTAGTAGTGATGCGTAGACACACTAACAATAACTCCATCCCAAACTGTTGTTGTTGTTGTTGTTGTTGTTGTTGTTTATTAATACGAAACATATCTTAAGTTTAATCGGAGATTTTTCGTAAAGACAGTAACTTAGCAACGAAACCGCCTTATCAACATAACAAACAATACTCTATTTTGTTGTTGAGAAAATATATTTCGAAGAGATGCAACCGAGCAATAGGAAAACAAACAAAATTCAGCAGATCAATAAGAAAGGAAAGAAAATTTAGTCGACCAATAGGAAGAAAACAAATGTGCAATTAAACAGGCACGAGATAAGAAAGACCGCTTACCTCAATTTTTTCTTACAACTCCTGTGCTGTGTGTGATTAAGCAAATCTGGAAGATCCGAGTTGTGTCGAGAATTTTGAATAAAAATAAGTGCACGCAGCAGCCTTTGCAAAATCTTAAATACGTTTTCAAACGTTATGAAGTAAAAAGAAACATATTAGAAATTAGATTTGTTAATTGGAATTATGATAAAAATAGACGATAACACAGCTGAAGTAAAAATCTTTCTTTGTATGCAGCGTCCTCTTTAAAAGCATAAAAATATATGCTTAATTACTACAAATAGTTTATAAGAAAATCTTTTGAAAGTGGAAAAAATTTATTTGTCTCGTGAAACAGTTAATGTCCAGTCACAATTACTTTCAGAGGCAACCGTGCATGGAATGGTGATGGACAAGACGAACGAAAACGTGGAGAATCTGGTGTTGTCATGGCAACAATGACGTGTCCATCCCAATTATAGAATACATAATTCAGCAAATCCCAACCAAAAGCGATATACAAACTCTATTGATTAAAAACAAATTTCCGCCATCAAAGAAACGCAAGTTTAAGTGTTCCCCGAATGTCTCTACCCACCAGTCAAATCTGTCAAGATTTTTCCTATAAAAAAGTTGAATAAGTGGGACAACCATTCTTAATTTAGTTAATTTGGAATGTTATAGTGGAGGGGCCACATTGGTTCATTGAAAGTCGCCAATGTGGTTGGGGGAAAAAAAGAAGAAAACTCTAAAATTTCAACTTGGCTGAAAATGATCTAAAAGATTTTTATTTTCAAATGTGAGGAAGATATGTACATAAAATGAACGAGTACTTTAACGAAACAAAAGTTTTCTGAGAGCGGCAGATATTTTATAGTCTAGTATTTCAATTCTCTGTGATAAAAACATCTTCACGCAAGCAAGTAGAAGCAACAAAGAGGAAAAAGTCAAGAACATTTCCCTAAAAAATCCATCCATCAGCCCTTCCACAAAACAACTTGAAACAAACATACCTTGTAGTGAGTGGCAGGCAGATTTTTCAGCTTTTCGGCAGCCTAAAAAAAAATTTCTTTCAACAACAGCAATATTATTTTGAAGTTTTAACAACGAAAAAGTAGTAGGACGCATGTCCTTTAATCAACGACGACATTGAGAAACTTATGATGACATAATGACGTCAGTAATTGATGACAGCCGTCGTAATCGCATTGTGATGACAACTGCTTGTCAAAAAAAAAAACGAGATTCGAAATTCAAGACGTCAAACTAAATAAAATAAACAATGAGACAGAACGAACTGGTATGGAATTGGCTTCAAACGTCGATGTTTCGCCAAACTATCATACCCTGCCTCGCTGTGATGCGATGTTTTGATGAAAATTATCACCAATTGTCACTGCGCCACTGCGATTCCAGTTAAGTAAAATATATCATTGAGAAATTACCGTGAAACATTAAACCATCAAAACTAGGCGGGGTATGTGGTTAGACAAAATATTGGCGTCTAAACTAAAATGTAAAGGTTAATACGACATCTGAGACTTGGGAAGAAAAGAGATCAGGTTTTAATTGACAAAGTTGAAAAAAATAAGAAAACAACATAACGAGGCTTGACTGACACTGCGTTTAAAGAGAACTTAGGGATACGCAATACATGCGATAGATCTATTACTTGGGGAACTTAAGAAGACATTAATACGAATGAGTAAAAGTTGCGAACTGGACGATGGGAAAATATTTGTCATTACAAAAGAAATAATTGAAAATTTAAGTAGAGGGGAGTTTTAAATCCTTGTGCTTCTATCCACAGTGGTTGGTTATTCTGCCGGCCGACTTGCAACTAGGAAGTTGACTTATCACCAGAGATAACATTGTTCAAACTTGGAAGAAGGCCAGTCAGTCGATTGCTCCCAATAGGCTGATACGCTGCATTTAAAGCGCATCGTGAAGTATCGAAATGCAACATGACTGAAACTAGAACACGGGAACATGAAACTAGAAAACTAGAATGCGGTCGCATTCGAATGTACTATCCACTACACCACCGCTGTACAAAAATGTGATAATGCCTAGATCGTGAACCAAGATGGCGGTACTGAAAGTTCAGTTTACTAACCCTTTCTGGTGTGAGGTCTCTCATGTTTTCAGCGAGCAGTTCGAAGCCGACCAAATGTTTTTTCACCTGCAAGAGAGCAAAAACTACAATCAACCACGGCAGTATTTTTATTACCTGTTATTATTATATTTTTATTTTTATTTTCAATGAATGTTTACAGGACGAGTAAAGAAGGGTTAACAGTAAAACTCGGATGAATGAGTTTGTATCTGTTTTGTTTGTAGTGCCACTTAGTTTTGAAATGCTGCTACCATTTGGCACCATATGGTTCTTGTTAATTTATTAAAAACAAACAGTAAATCTGGTTATATTTTGAAGAGGAAAATTTACGAGGAGTTGATGGCGTCATGAGGGAAATGGAGAATGGAAAATAAAGGATTTCAGTATACTTACAGTGGCTGACCTCAATAAGGGCGGGTAGTAATGGGCGTGAAGTTGCCAATGAGGGTGATCATGTTTGCACTCATTGCCAGTGGGCGCACCTAAAATTTCATTTCAATGCAACATTTGAAAACATTCTCTGTGGTTGCCAATGGTAACATAATATAGTCAAGATATCTGTCATGATGGAAAAAAAATAGTGAAAGTCATTGCGCATGCTCAGACTCAACCAGAAGTGAGATCTCGGCAGAACTGGTCGCGATTCACCCGTGTGCTGAACAGCCACTTATCACGATTTTCTTAATAGCGAAAGTGTTTGAATGAAAGCACTTTAGCATGCTTTTACGGTAGTTACACTTAATATGATAAGGGCCGAGACACCGAGAAGCAACGACCGAATTTTAACGTCCAAGAATCGATAATCCACAGAAAATCTGAACAGTGAAAACTTATGATCCAATTTCCTAACAGAACAAGAAGTGGACATGGGTGGCAGTTTTATTTACGATAGGCTGAGAAATTTTATCCAAATTCTGAACATATTTTGGGTTAGGGTTCACGATACTACGAGCCGCACACTATGTAGTTATTTGATTCAATGCTATCAAATGATGTGAAAATAACCATTGCGTCATATCAGCTTTAAAATTAAAACATTACAAATCATCAATTCATCAACTTGACAAAAACCTCTATTTCTTATACTAATACTAAATCTTGCTTTTTTCTTACCTAACTTTGAAAGAAAGAACTTTAGGAAAAATATCTCGGGAAGTTCGTCAATGGATGTTTATTTTTTACGTATTAGTATAGGGGGAACCTCCAATTAGGGGAATGTCTAGCTCCATCTTACGGGTTTTTATTACTTCGTGGAGTGTTGTGCTTAAGGAAGACATCATAAACCACCCCCGGAAGAGAACGCAATGCAATGTTTTTTGCGTTCGAAAGTTCATCAAATTTTCTCAACGTTCATTTCTTAACGAGAATGAAGACGCTGTGTGTAACATTTTTTGTCTTTGTTTTTAATATTTTTTTATTCAACGCTTTAAGTCCAGTAATAAAGAATAACAACATTGATTCTATCCGACGAGATAGTCGATGTAGACCTGTTATGTGTTCGTGTTATCAGTTCATCATTTTCTACCGATGTCTATTTTTTAATGTGTTTGAATGTAGCTTTTTCGTATCAGTTAGTGTTGACTACTATGCCGAAATGTGTAGCTAGCAGTTTATTTGGTATTTCATGTAGTGTGTGGATTGTTATTATTAAGGTAAACGAAGGTAGCAAGATCATTATCATATTGTTTTGATAGTATTTGAATGATACCTTTTTTAGATTATAAAATTGAGTAGTATAAATGATTGTAATGCAAGAAGAGAGTGATTACATACATATTTACATTGTTTTTGTATCATGATGCACAAGTGGAGTTTTGGGTTTTGACATTTCCACAATTCATAGCAGAATAAATAATTGAAAGATAAAAACGTCTGAGAAGGTATTGTTTTGGTTAGCTTTTGTTAATAGGGAGATGTGAAGGTATTTTCTTATATTTCAGAAGTTTAATCGTGGTTAGATAAGAGTATACATTGTTAGGTAGGAGTATACTGTCTATTGTCTCTAAAAATAGCATTCTTAGGATTTATGGTGTCACACCAAAAATCAATTCGAGGCTAGAGATGCAATAATATTATGGCTGATCGTAAAAAAAGTAAACAAAACACAACAATCACGTGATTCATGTCGTAGCCCCTTTAAATGATCGATCCAAAATATTTATACAACAATTTTGTGTTAAATGATGTAATTCCAACATGGAACAATTTTTGTAAATACACAGACTTATCATGGCAGTATTGCGTGCAAAAACAATTTATGGAGAAAAACTGTAAAATGTTTTTACACGCTACACTAGTCTATATACTAATAGCGAGTTGTGCATCCACTTTTTAGTTCGGTCAGTGTGAATAAAAGGACTGGGAACGAAATGTTCGTATGGACTGTGATATAGTGACATTTTAGGTCGTGCGTAACTGAGTTGTCGAGATATAGGCGATATTAGTATTATAGGAGTAGCGCGACGTCAGTGGGCACATTGCATTGCACCCTAAATAGAACGCGATATTTAATGGCAAATATCTCGAGAACCAATGGGAATAACTGACGTCACCTTGGGTGCGCGATATTGGCGATGGCGTGTCGAAAAAATTGGGTCTAACACTTTTTGGGGACGGGTGTGACGTCATCAGAATTTTTGATCGACGATATCTCCGTAACGGTACGTCGTACACAGACGATCCCATACATTTTCTTGATCAGATTTTCGAGCTCTACAGCTTGGTGGTACCTATTCTTTTGGATTGTGTGATTTTATTTTTTATCGTCCCTATAATTCGAAAGAACACGGGTGAAGGTGGGGGTGTAACTCATGTAACTCATTGGGGACGGGTGTGACGTCATCTAAAAGTGAACCGGTAAAATGTTTTTACCCGGGATACTAGTTTCTTATACTAATACTAAATCTTGCTTTTTTCTTACCTAACTTTGAAAGAAAGAACTTTAGGAAAAATATCTCGGGAAGTTCGTCAATGGATGTTTATTTTTTACGTATTAGTATAGGGGGAACCTCCAATTAGGGGAATGTCTAGCTCCATCTTACGGGTTTTTATTACTTCGTGGGGTGTTGTGCTTAAGGAAGACATCATAAACCACCCCCGGAGGAGAACGCAATGCAATGTTTTTTGCGTTCGAAAGTTCATCAAATTTTCTCAACGTTCATTTCTTAACGAGAATGAAGACGCTGTGTGTAACATTTTTTGTCTTTGTTTTTAATATTTTTTTATTCAACGCTTTAAGTCCAGTAATAAAGAATAACAACATTGATTCTATCCGACGAGATAGTCGATGTAGACCTGTTATGTGTTCGTGTTATCAGTTCATCATTTTCTACCGATGTCTATTTTTTAATGTGTTTGAATGTAGCTTTTTCGTATCAGTTAGTGTTGACTACTATGCCGAAATGTGTAGCTAGCAGTTTATTTGGTATTTCATGTAGTGTGTGGATTGTTATTATTAAGGTAAACGAAGGTAGCAAGATCATTATCATATTGTTTTGATAGTATTTGAATGATACCTTTTTTAGATTATAAAATTGAGTAGTATAAATGATTGTAATGCAAGAAGAGAGTGATTACATACATATTTACATTGTTTTTGTATCATGATGCACAAGTGGAGTTTTGGGTTTTGACATTTCCACAATTCATAGCAGAATAAATAATTGAAAGATAAAAACGTCTGAGAAGGTATTGTTTTGGTTAGCTTTTGTTAATAGGGAGATGTGAAGGTATTTTCTTATATTTCAGAAGTTTAATCGTGGTTAGATAAGAGTATACATTGTTAGGTAGGAGTATACTGTCTATTGTCTCTAAAAATAGCATTCTTAGGATTTATGGTGTCACACCAAAAATCAATTCGAGGCTAGAGATGCAATAATATTATGGCTGATCGTAAAAAAAGTAAACAAAACACAACAATCACGTGATTCATGTCGTAGCCCCTTTAAATGATCGATCCAAAATATTTATACAACAATTTTGTGTTAAATGATGTAATTCCAACATGGAACAATTTTTGTAAATACACAGACTTATCATGGCAGTATTGCGTGCAAAAACAATTTATGGAGAAAAACTGTAAAATGTTTTTACACGCTACACTAGTCTTCTTATACTAATACGCAATCTTGCTTTTTTCTTACCTAACTTTTAAAGAAAGAACGTTAAGTAAAAATTTTCGGGAAGTTCGTCAATGGATATTTGTTTATGTTTGTTCCGTATTAGGATAAGGCACTCCGGCTTGGTGCTTATAATTGTTTTATGATATAAAATACGTAAGGGAAGACATGATATAGCATATCAGGCGGAAACTTCGAATTGCAATCGAACGTAGCAGCTATTGACAACGAATGTAAAATAGTCGTTTGAAGAAAAAAGAAGCGTTTGTTTACATTTTTTAAGACGAAGTAATAATAAGAAACATGCATAAAAAAAACAAGTTTTTATTACGAAGAATAGTTTTTACACATTTACGACTTATGTTGTGTAATGTTGAAGGTATAAGACATATCAAACGGCATTTTATCCAGTTTCGGTTTGTTTTTTTAGATTTCCAGAGAAAAGAAAGAAAATTTAGTAGAAACTGTGTTGATTGGTATTTTTTTAGTACAATGATAGAAAGAAGAAAGTCAAGAAGGTATAAAAGATTAGAGATTTGATTAATCTGTTCCTGGAATTTATAAAGAAAGAACTTTGAAGAAAGAAACATTATTTGGAGGTATGATTCCTTTTAGGATTTAGTTAATACCTTACCTTTTTATTTAAATTTTCTTATTTTCTTAATTTTTTTTTGTAGCAAGTTGTTTGAGGGACTTGGAACTATGACGTCATTATCATGACGTTAAAATATATTGCCGACTACATGTTGGTCACAATTGAATTTGTGTGCAATTTTTCGCTGGGCTTAATATATATGACATTAAACGCATAATTATTGCGTTAACTGTTGCCGTTTGGGGCCCATATTGGCTTTGAGTTATGGCTCAAATTGATTTCTTCAGTAAAACTTTACATTAAATATGATTCGACGTAAACATGTAATAACATATTTAACAAACAAACTTCTTCCGTGTTCCGTGAATTCTATTTTTGGCGACAAAGAAAGGAGAAATCAATAGTTTTACCTCGGGTAAAAAATTCATGAATCGATGAAAGATTTTAGGACGGCGTTTTGGACTGCGTTTTTGTATTTCATAGAGTTATTATCAAATGGTTAGTATAGCGTGTAAAAACATCTTATTGGGAAAGATGTAAAAAATTTTTACACGGTATACTATAGTAACTATATTAACTGACAAAAGGTAAAAAAAAACCTTATATATATAATACGCGTTGTGCATCCCACTTTTATTTTAGAGTGATACATTTTTAAAGATTTCACGGTCATTTTCTCATAAGGAACGCGTAAAACCACGATCCTGCAGGTATTAGTTTTGGGGGAAAACCCTTAAAGTGCATAATATGTTTTGATCATTTTGATTGGCTAACGTGATCTAAAAGCAGTAGCAGCCAGATTCGTTCGTACAATGTCAACAGATTCCTGTTCGTTAAATAGGAAAATTGCTCATGTGAATTCTGTGACTGACGAACGAACTTGTTGTCACGGAGACTCCTTTCGTTCGAAAAATTTATTTATGGAAATTTGATTGCGCAAGATCTATGTGATGACGAATGAACATAAACAAAACAAAATGGAAGACGTTTTGCAGTTGGAACTTGAATAAGGGCGCATTTTTTCATCAATTTAGCTACAAGTGCCACAAATATCCTGGGTTTTTTTTTTAATATGTCCCATTTTTTTTTTAATATTTTTTTTTTTTTAATCTTTTATTGGTAAGAATACCTGTCTACGTTTGCCTTGCAACGCAACGCAACGCAGATAGGCAAAAGTGGTATCGTAGGTGCTTGTAGCAAACTTGATCACACTTTCGAAACATTTGCACTCAAACTTCTCTTGCTACAAGTACCAATTTTTTCTACCTGAAGAGTATCATTCGTAATAATTTATGCAAAATAACATATCAGTCATATTTTATCTAATTAAATAATTATCCAAGTTGCGAGGAAATAGCGATAATTTATGCAAAATTTTATTTATATTTCGGAGACATAATTTTCATCTTCAGCGCTACACAAAGCAGACAAGCAGGAGATCATGAGAAGTAAATTTGCGAAGAAAACGCTGTTCTTATCGAACGCGTTACTTTAGATTTTCGCAAAAAACGAGTGCTGGAAAACGAAGATGGTATTTAGTTGTTTATAGCGTAAAATTTTAGGAAATGGCTTTTAAGACGATTGAATTAACGAGAAAGGAAAACTGTAAACGTGTACTGGAAAGTACTTTAGATTTTAACAAAAAACGAGTGCTGGAAAACGAAGATGGTATTTAGTTGTTTACAGCGTAAAATTTTAGGAAATGGCTTTTAAGACGATTGAATTAACGAGAGAAAGGAAAACTGTAAACGTTTACTGGAAAGTACTTTAGATTTTAACAAAAAACGAGTGCTGGAAAACGAAGATGGTATTTAATTGTTTACAGCGTAAAATTTTAGGAAATGGCTTTTAAAACGATTGAATTAACGAGAGGAAGGAAGACTTTAAACGTGTACTGGAAAGTACTTTAGATTTTAACAAAAAACGAGGGCTGGAAAACGAAGATGGTATTTAGTTGTTTGCAGCATAAAATTTTAGGAAATGGCTTTTAAAACGATTGAATTAACGAGAGGAAGGAAAACTGTAAACGTGTACTGGAAAGTGAAGAACATCTTGCTAATTTATTTGCAGTTATTAAAAATGCTTGCACAGAAGAAGTTGTCAAATGGAAACAAATGGTTTTTAATTTCTTTCTTTTTGGTGGGATTGATCGTTTTGTAATGATTTAGGAATTGACGAGTGGAAGTACATACATAAAGAATTCTGAAAGCAGCATTTTTTCTGTTTTACATGATCATGTACTATACGATTTCTTTTCTTTTAGATTAGAAAATTTAGAACAATGAATTTGCCAATCATGGTTTTATATCATTGGTACAAGCAATTGGGAAATCATTTGATAAATTCACAGAAGAATGACACTTCGGTTGTATCTTGAGCAGGTATAATTTTATTACGATTCACATTTCAATTCACATTTGATTCAGGTATCCCGTGCAAAAACATAATTTTATGGTTTCACTCAATATATATATATATAGTTGGAAAATATAACAAAAACATTTTTAGGTGGCATTCTTGTATTTCCTTTATCATGATTCTTACAAAGAGTGGAACCGTAAAATGTTTTAACACGGATACCAGTTTCTGTTTAAACGCCTTGTTTTGGTCTTGTAAGTACATCCGGCCTCGTTTTAGATAACAAAATGACTCTTGGTGCTGTAGAAGTACTATCAACAAACTTGGTGCTGTAGAAGGTGTGATAAGTTGTTGACAATTTCTCACAAGTTATGAGGCCAGTATTTTATGACACATACAGTCACGACAATGACAAAAAATGAGACGTTACCGTGCCAACCCATTGAATAAGGGAAGGAGGTCTGGAATAGATTATCGTATTTTGTAAGGTACAACTTCATGATGGTCGCCAAACCTGAATAAAAAACAAGTGAAAAGTTTCAGTGAGGCATACAGAATGTTTTTGTAACAACACACAGAGAACAGAATCAGTCTAGCTCATATCACTGGATGTGGAAAACAGAATCAACGTGATTGGTAGCTTGACACATGAGGACGGGGAAACACATGAGGAACAAACAGTGTTCTTCACGCCATTATAACAGAGTCTTCTGTACATCCACGAAAAAAACAAAAATTCAGAGCATCATTATTCTAGTAATTCTAACAACAATCTCAGGAAATCGTAAAAGTGACTGGAGTCCAGATAGGCCTTAAGAATACATAGTGGAAAGGCAACTATGATCAGAAAAAGTAATGGGAACCCCTTAGCCTCCCTCTCTTCCACGACCAACAAAACACAGTAACCAGTTAACTCACCCCACCAAGGGAAACAGATATTTGTTCGAGTTAACGAAAATTTGTCTAATGTGGTGTGCTCAATAACACGCAAATGAGAGATTTTAAAATAACAGTTAGAGTCAACGGTAGTTTTTATCTACGACGCAGCTCCCTGAATCATTTTATGTCAAGATCGCTGGAAAAAGGGCCAACCTTGGTGATGGAGGAAGACTACAGTTTGCCAGTTAATATCTACTGAATTTTTTCTGTTTCAGCCAACCACGATTATTTGAGCTATCTGGAGAAATCAACTTAAATAAAAAAATAAAATAAAAAAAATGTTTAATAAAATCTCATTTCCAGGGCTTCTTGCTGTTTCGATATAAATAACCGTCGTCCAGCCTATTGAAAAGGCAAGAAACCCTGGGGAGGAGGTGGTGAAATTACAAAATGTTCGAGTTATACTGTATTTGAATTAATCGCCAGCTTTTTTAAGGAAATATTAATGCAGAATGCAACAGAAACACAAAAAAATAGTTTGAGAGAGTGGTACTTCCAAGTATCTGGTAATCAAGTTCACCAACGGTTACTGAGTAAGTAGTTGATGTCTTAGTCTTTTTGCTTACTAATATTATGTTCAAAACTATCTTACTTTCTTTCTGTTCAGTATTCAAATCGGTCAATCGCTGAGTGGGCATTTTCGGCAATAACAGTAACTCGTATGGCCAGACTGCCCTGAAACAAAAGTGGTTTTAATGTAACAAAGATAATAGTGATTGTGGTAACGACAGTACTCAGCAGTTTGGTGTCGACTGTAGGCTGGATCTTAGATCACGTGTTGATTTTTATCTCTATTGCATAAGAACTAATTTTACTGAAATTTACCACCCGAATTTACAAAGGGAAGCGTATTGAAAAGGCGTGTTTAAGAGGGCATAGATGCTGAAAATAGAAAATATGTTAGATATAATGTAATCATTTCGAAATAAATAAATATTTACTGAAAAAACTACTCTTCTTTAAAGAATGCTTTGGTTACAAAACCATCAAATCTCATGTCATATATTATATATATTATATATCAACTGGGCTTATAAGATTCTGATGGGTACATATATGGGGCGGGGGCTTATGGTCAGAGTTTTACAATAGATTTTAGGTAAATGTTTTACCGTGTTCTCTTCATTTTCAAGAAATAACATAATTAATGAAAAATACTGGTGTCAAATTAATTTACGATCAAACATTATTAGTGAGAAATTTGAACATACCAAAATGGTACCACAACCAGCCAGTGGTTATTTTCAGCCACAACTCGTTTCTAAAAAAAGGATAGTTAAAAAGAAACCTCAATACAAAAGAAAGTTATAGAAAACGAAGTTAAACAAGTTGACTAGAGGCTGGAGGGAGGAGAATATTTTTGCAGAACAAGAGAATTTCATATCGGTTATCGATCATAAAACGAATCATCTGAAAGGCATTGATTAAAATCGTCTACAAAAAATCAGGTCTATTTAACCCCACACAACAAAATCATGCCAAAATTTGACATACAGATTGGAAAAGGATTTGGTGTAAGTTTCTTTATGATAAACATGAGTCAACATGGTTCGGCTTGGTAGTTGGTTTTACATGTGAAACTCAAGGCATGTACGAAGGTGTGCAAGGAATAAGACAAGCGCATTTTTGAGCTCCTCCACATATTGAATTATCCTTCTTGGTTCTAATTCTGTGGAAAGACCATATAAAAACTAGTGGAGTGCAATTGTGTGTTCTGTGTTTTAATTTTTTTTTTTTTTTTCAATCTTATTTTTTCTCTGTAATGGTTATTTTGACAACTGAGATACCATAAAGTGCCATAAAAAGGGCCAATAAGGTGTTAATGTAAAATTAGTATTTTGTTCATACTTGTAGCAAGGGAAGACCACCAAAGTTCCTGGTCTAAAATTTGTTTGGGTCAGTGAGAGGGTAAGGCTATACTTTTTATGTGAGTTTTCACCAGAGAAGTTAGTCTGTAAATGATAAAAAAAACAGCCTCGGGTATTTGGCTGAAGCCCCTGTCATCATCATAGGGGAATTACTTACTTCCAGTGTTTCATAGAAATCAAGTTTCAATGTTTCTCAAAGGAATTTTGTAAATACTATTCTAGTCATCGGCTGTTTCTGACAATTGTTGTCTTTTGAACCGAAAAACCTCACGTCTGGCACTCAGAGAGAAAGAAGCTTCCTTCATATTGATGAAACCACATGATGTTTATTCAATGGTTATACAAACAAATAACAAATTGAACCTGATCTGCCTGTTCACTTTGTGCATAGGTTATCAACATGTTTTTGCCATGTTTTCGCCAGTACTCCTTTTGGTGTTTGTCCTGGTAGATAAATTGTATAGTATACAAAAAAAGCAAATACATTCCTCACAAAACAGACACTGACTCAATATCGTGATTTACAATTTGAAAATGGGAGGACTCAACCAAAGAAAGACCATACCTCTTTGTAAGCTTGATTAGGGAGGAAGGAGCAAGCCCAGATCTTGAAAAGAAGGATGAAAAATTAATACTAACTGGTGATGGGGCATTAATGTAAACAAACACAGAAAAAACAAGATAGATAGATTGAAAAAACATTGCAGGGACAAATAATAAGTGAAACAGCTAAGGGAACTCATTGCATTGCATTAACGTTTTCTATTTAACGAACCGAATGTTACGCAAAAATGAGAAAAAAAGTTTGTTTACAAATTTTTGATGTCATTTTCATGAAATTTTTGATGTCATAGTAAAGCTCGGGCTTGGGAGGGCAGTACATGACGGAAGTCAATATTTGAAGGTAATGCCCGAAATTAACAGTTAGTATATGGGTTATTACCCATGTTTGTGTTTCTTCAAAATTATACTTCGCTTCATACACAAAAAAAATTGTAAACAAAATTTTCTTTCTAATTTTTGTGTCACATTCGATCTGTTATTAAAAATAGAAAAAATGCAATGCAATGAGTTCCTTAACTCTTTCAGTTATTACCAGTTATTATTATTTGTCCCTAGAATATCTTTTCTATCTATCTACGTTTTTTCTGTGTTTGTTTATATTCACCCCTTCTATTTTATAAAAAATATTGTTGCCATGACACTTCAGCGGTCTGTACCGGTGAGTATAGACCGGAGTGACATCACATAAAAGCGTAATTGACCAATAGGATCGCCCAAATTTTTTGTATAGAATACAGCCCTGCTACACGGGTAATAACTTTGAATATTGACTTCCTTCACATACTGCCCTTGCAAGCTAGTAGTTAGTACCCAATATTTCATTAAATCTGTTAGATATAAAAGTATACTTTTTTGAAAAAGTTTTTTTCTTGCTCTAGATAATGGAAATAATGGAATAAAAATTTTCATGTAAAAATGAATATTTTTTGACAAATTGAGCTCAATTTTGTGTTCCTGTCACACAACCACTAATGTTTTTGCTTTGAAAATTAATTTTCAGAAGTTGGTACTTTAAACTAAAATAGTGTATTTTTCAAATAATTCCGTCACTCAAAAGATATATATATTTTTCCTTTACTTGAATAAATTTCTTCAGCCACTGTACTTTAAGAAGCTGTTTTATTTAACGGTATTCTTGAAATATTTTTGCTTCTGAAAAGGTGTAAAATGGAATGTGTAGAAACAAAACATGTTACGTTATTATTACGAAATATTGTTATTTACTTCCTTATCTTCTTTTTCCACTAATAGAGACTTTTTCCAGATTGAAATATATTATGCGTGCAAAACGATTTATAGGAAAAATGCATACTATAGTCAAAAACCAGCAATTTTGATTTTTTTTCGATTTTCCCTTGTAACCTTAATTTTGTAAACACTCCCTATTAAACTGAATTACTGAAGCTCTTTGCCACTCTAAAGATTCTTTGGCAGCCGACCGCCTTAATCCTCATAAATAATTCCGTTTTTTTTACGTTGTTCACAAGATGGTTTTACTTTTCGTTGAGTTGAATATAAGTTTTTCTGAGCTCAGCATTGACCATTTCGATGCACTCAACAAGTAGTTGACGTGGATGAGATTGATAAAGTAGGCTGGTATCATCTGCATATTAAAGACAGCAACATGCCTCTGATGACAAACCTCTGACTCCATATTTTTGGAAGTTTGTAGCATGCTGTTAATATGGCTGCTATTATGTCTGTGAGCGGATAGACTTCATGATTTTGTTACGGTTTTATAATCCGTCAATCAACCAAATTGTTGGTGTTCTGTTATTAAAAAAATCTAAAACCTTAATTTGGGTTAATTTAATTCAAAAATTTAAATATTTTGGTTGAATCATGTTAATTTCATTGGGTATAAATTTCCTGTAATAAGGTAAATATGTTGGTGTTAACATTATTCAATTAATTGAATAAATTTTTAATTACAAATCGAATGTAAACACAGCATTCTATCAAATTTTCTTTGTTTCACAGATCGTTTTGTTGTATTTTCAAATCAATAAATGGAATAATGTAAATGGCGCTTTACACTACACAAATAATACAAAAAATGTTTCTATGGAAATGACTTAAGTCATACCTGACAATGAGGGTGTGGATTGGAACAGCCCATTTGTTTGCCTTTGTTTTCAAATACCTGGAGTGCAAAAACATTCCAAACATAACTGTTTGGTTAGGGTCTAGTATGAACTTGACTTCTACTTGCCCCGGTAAAAGTTTTAAATGAATAAAGCCGTGTTTACACTCTTTGATAAATTGAGCGGTAGAAATCAAAGTCACTTCAATTAATGGAAGAGTGCAAACCCGTCATTACGAAGTCAGTTGCTGCCGACAACTAGATTTTAATCAGTGGAAAAATTAACCCATCAGACCTGAACCCACTTATATGTTTTCGCCAGACTTTCGTATTCGATTAACCACGTACGAATTACTTGCGCAATATCATCAACTTTCATCAGCGGCAAGGAGAGATCTCCGTAAGGATGGAAACACATCACTTTGCTGCAGAAAAAATGATGAAGACCCGGTTATACAAAACTTTTTTTTAGATTTTGGGTGATTTTAATGTGATCTTACCATACGCCACCAGCGGCACCAAATTGAAACAGCTCCTTGCTTTTTTCATTTGCAGGACCTAGGTTTAATGTACAACAACACATTCACAAATTAATACTTCAAACCTAGCTCTCTGAAAGCAGAGTCCCTTTGCTACACATATTCGTAATATTTCTTTCTTTTATCCAATAGGTCTCAAATGTTAGCATTTTTTATGGTAGACAAAACTTTATCACCTCAGGAGGAGGTACACGACGTAAGTCTCAACAAAGTGAGACCATTGTATTGTGTATTGAAAAGAATGTGATGTTTACATGCAAGTATCTCTATAACTAATGACAATAAGTGACAATCACTTGGGGTTCCGAATCGGCCATAATGTATCTGACAAAATATTGGGGACTTTAGTGACATCACAACATTACATACAAATTATAACAAAACATCCAAACTGCCAAAACATATACTTACTTGGTGCATCCACCAGCAATGCTGGGAAATCATTGTCAAATACGTAAGTGCTTGTATATTGAGCAGTCACCTGAAAGATCGAAAGATCGAAATTTGCAGATGGACAGAGAATATGAACCCTGACGTACGCTTGGTGTTGTTTTAAAGAGTAAATTCCTGACAAATGTAACAAGTACACATACATGTAACAAGATACTACATCAAGTGAAAATATCAAGCCAGATCAATGAAGTACGTCCCTTTATTAAGTTTTTCCTACTGCTTCGCTTTTCACTAAAAACCATTCAGGGTGAAACAAACCTAATCTGTGAACAATCCTCAAGCAGCAAAAAAACATGTTGAAACTGTTGTTCAACACACAATCAAGATTTTAACAAAGCTGATGACCCTGAGGCCACACTCTTATAAAAGAATATTTAAGTTTTTGTCGAGTTTCGAGTTTTTTCGGGTATAAGGCCAAACCCTTTTAAGTTTTGAGTGCATTTTATCTTTTGAAAGCAGGTGGAAAAGTGGAAGCAACGGTAATAGGACCACGTCAAAATAAAAGAAATAATGGCTTGGAAGTCCCCTGTAAATAAGTATTGAAAGGTGCAGAATATGCAATGGATAATAGTTGAAGTAAATAATATTTTAACGAGAACAAAGTAATAAAACTTGATGAACTGAGTCCTTAATTATGGATTTGCAACACGACTCTCTCTGGGGAAATTATTAGTTTGAGGTAACGCACTGAATAACTTAATGCCAAGGTCATTTATCCGTAATTTAAGGACATTGCCTTATAAATGGTTTTATTTTTATTAAATTGTTATTAGCTGAAGAAATAGATTTGATTCGAATGTACTCAAATGAAAATGCTTACTGTAATTAAAAATCCCTTTACTTTAAGATTATAAAGTAAATTCATTATGAGAAAAAGGATAATAAGAAGCTTCATGGTTATTTAAAACCTATATATTCGACCTCATATTCCAAAGATCATCATCAGAGTTCTCTAACAATTGTCCGCGGTTATTTGATTTCCGCGAAGCAAGGAATACCCTTACAATTGGTTATGTTCTTTTAATTTCCGCGAAGCAAGGAATCACCTTTTTAATTATGCAGACAACTTGTGTGTTATTAATAGCAGTCAAACATTATTAATTTTAATATATACGAATTTCGCCAGCTTAAACTTGAATCAACGTTTAGAAAAAGACATTATCAAAAGATTATTGACAGTTATGAGAATTTTGGTCACTAAAACCCAAAGTATTATATATCATTGGAAAGGAGATTTGATGCTTGATAATCTTTACTTTGGAACCATAAGCTGAAAATGTGACTGTCCAAAGGAAAAAACTAACATGAAATTTATAGATATACCCATATTACCTATAATTTTTACCTATAATCTATCTATTGCAGCTTAATCTTGGCAGCTTTGAACTTAACTTCATAATTCTAAAAGATTTTTTGGTGCAAGATGTGATGTTTTTCAGTTAACAATATACGGAAACAAATGATTTCCCAGCTTACAAAACACGGTTAAAGCTTGTTGGTAGGATTTTCATGGAAGTAGTAAAATCCTTTTGAAATGACAACAGTCTTGCTTGAAAACTGGATTATAATAACGAAATAATTTGCCTGATTTTTTAGGCAAGTAGAACAATGTCTGGTATATCTAAAATCCATTGTATGATTTCACTGAGATCATTTTGTATTTCGACGCAATTAATGCAAATATATTTGGGGAAGTTAACATATTGCTGCAGTTGGTATAAAGGTAAAAGTGTACATCGGTAGTGCGCCTTTGATTTGCATTTGTGGCACTGAAGGCTGTGTCGTTCCAAGTTGTTTTTTACATGTGTTTATGGCACATTTTCTTACTCCTTCAATGTTTAAAGTGACCCATTATCGCATATCCATTTTTATTGGTAGTTGTTTATTATTATTGTTTTAAGCAAAGTTGGTGTTGTTGTTTTTCAAAAACATCTCATCTTAATGACATCAAATCTTAATGACAAATTAGCTATTGGACAGTTACATTCACATAACTCCAAACATTATACCCGAAAACTCCTGGCAATTCTTACAGTGAATGACACACTGAACACAAACTTATTATTCCAGGTGATTTTTTTATTCCAGGTATAGTAAGTAGGTATCAAAACAATTTCAGAAGTAAATCTTCAAAAGTTTATGGAATTCCAAATTTTGTCAAATTTCAGACAATTCTCCATAACGATATAACAGTCTGGAAATGGAGTGCTACATGAACATAAAAACCTTTGAGCATAAAAGTAAATTAGATTTCTAAAAAACAAACCAACCTTCCCGCTCGACCGCACAGCACCAGGACACAATGGGTTCTTGGGATTATGTTGAGGGACATCCTCTTCTTCGGCAGGTTCAATTTGCCCCTTCCACGGCCGTTTCAATCGATGTGGTGATACAATAACCCATTCATCAATCAGGGGATTGTATCGCCTATGAGGGTGGTCTTCTGGATTAAACATTTTTCCAAAACAAAAATTATGCAAAAATAATCGTTGGATCAAGGTCGTGCTAATGATGATAAAGTTTTGCAGAAGATATTTTTTTTTTCTCCAATGATAGATAATACACAGGAGATTATGATGCAATTTTCAATTTAAGTGGAGTTTGTACTTTTCATCCTACTTACATAGATTCAGGGCTTAGTTTCAACTCCTTTCAAGGAAAAGGAAGAAGTGGGTTTAATTGGATGGGAGGGTCAGTCACTACACTAAACACTTGATCAAGAGTTCGGAACCACAATCAACACACTTTGAAACCTGTTGGGTTTTTTGGTCTAGCTAACCTAGTAAATAAATCGGACCTTGGCTGTTGTAGGGAGTTGTCTAGTTGGATCTAAAATCATATTGGTAGATCCCTTCTCAAAATATCTTACATTTTCCACTTCAGCTGTGCCCTGTGCTTATATCCATGTAATAGCATCTTTTCTTCCTTTTAAGCAGATTAATTTTGACTCTTATTTAATTTTGCAGACTTATTGACTTTAAGTATACACATCTTATCATACAAACATTTTGCAATTTTTCAAACAGGCTTTATTCATTCTGTGAAACCTGTGAATTAATCTGAATTAATCTGTAGGTAATAAAAGTGTTCCAGCAGTCAGACACCACTAAAAAAATAGAGAAATAGAGAGTTTATGTAAATGCAATGTCAACGAAAAAAGCAAAGTGTGTGAAACTAAAACATTGTTTTTCTTTGTGGATTTTAGTAAGAAAGCGCTGGTCCTCCATTTTGAAATTTTACAGACAAGTTATTTAAATATTAAATTTGCATTGTCATTTATTGTTATCTGAATATTCACGTTGCTATAATCGCTGCTGTCGCAGCTACATAAACCCCATAATTCTTGATGTTCCAGTTCAGAAAAAAAATCAAAAATTCAACTTATAGCCTAAACTATAATAACCATCAAATGCAGGAGACTTTATTATTATCAATATCATTCTTATCCCTTGCGTATAAAATTTGCTTTTAACAAGAACACAAAAACAACTTGTATATAAATGCTTTCAAAAAGGTCTTGCAAGACACATGCATTGATGAAATATTAAAATATTAATTGCTAAACTTCTGGCATCTTTGTGGAAGAGATTCGCTTTGCTTGTCAAATTGAATACAAAATTAACAAATATAAAACGAGAACTGGATGCAAATAAAACCTATAGAAAGTTCTAAAAAATAAGGAAGAAAATATAAACACGTTATCAAAAATGTTTGACGTAATAAACCAGGTATATATTATAGAAAATTTGAACATTAACAATCAAAATATTGTGCCTGTAGTGATACTGACAAAGGAGGTAAAAATCCAAAATGAATATAAATTAAATCAGTGTTTAGTTCATTGTGTCATTCAAAGGGGCTACGATACAAATCACATGATAATGCGTCTTTTGGTGCAGCACAATTTGAGATGAAAAATGCCATATTACGATGTACACAAATGCAACAATTAAGTGAGATTTGTCCCATAGCTCCTTCTATGTAACATTTAATATTTCTTTGTTTATCTAACGCAAGATTTCAAAAAAAGTTGTGTTAAAAACATAATGACTTCATGTAACAGATAAAACTTTACATGAAAATCTTTTGTGTTTTTAAGTAAAAATTCATTCCGACGCGTAAAGTTTCTTTCGGGCTGTACTGGAGTGTCAATGCAGTTTTAAACAGAACCTACAGTAATATACAAAAACTAAATTCTCTATAAAAGGAAAAGGATACAGACCGAAAGAAATTTTATACGTTCTCTACAAAATGATTGCCAATTAGCCACAAGACATGCTGAAACATTGCAGAACTTTAGTATACAAAACAAGTTCCATACATTATTGTTTTCCATAAAAATCATTCATTTTTTCATGTTACGAATTATTCTTAAGTTTCATTCGGGCTGTATAAGAATTAGGCGTTCAAACTAATCAAACTTCCTTGACAACTAAAAATAAGCAATGCTTAAAGGAACAAAAATTATACAGACTAGGAAAGCAGTTCTAGTTTATTCAGGGATCGAATAAACTAGAGAAAAAATAGTATTGCTGTGGCAGACAGTCGAGAAATTTTTTCTGTATTTTTGGCATTTCCCCTAAGCAAATAAAAGCAACTATAAGGAATGATAATTATCAGGTCACAATTCATTAGTAACTTGATTTAACTCACTAGAATTGTGGAGCTCTATTGATTCGTTAAAAGAACGAGAAAGCCTCATTTTGGATTGAGAACAAATGAAAAAAAATGATTCCTATTGCATGAATCGGAACGGCTTAATTCGCTCCCTGCTGGTCATGTAAGCCAAAAATAAAGATAAATTAACAACAAGAAGGCGACAGGTAAACAATACAAGAAAAACATATTGCATAGGAAAATTAAGAAAATGTAAACAAAGGTGAAGTATTATCATCTAAAGACAAGTTTATGAACAGTATGCTTCGGTGAATTTTTCTAAACATAATATTGAATATAATAACTTCTGTGAAATGTGACTGTATCGTCGCTATTAAAATTGAATTGCTATTAAATTTCCCTACATGGTCTCTCCTTTTGCATAAAACCAGACTTTTGAATTTGTTCCGACTCGAACATAAAAGAAATCAAGAAATCATCTAATAAAATCCATAACTGGTGGTTGTGTTAGGATGTTGCCCAATGCTTTTCGAAGAGTGGTTTTCGTAATAACAAATACCAGTTATTAAGAAATAACCAAACAATACAAACAATATTTTCAGAGGTTTTTTCTCGTCGTCGATATTCAATTCATGAGGAAGGACCTCAAAAAATGTAACATACAGGAAAGAACCTGTGGCAATGGCCTGTAAAACACAGGAAAAAAATTTTTTCAAAACTTCATTAAAACTATCAAGGACTAAAATACCAAGTCCAACACCAAGGGGTGCCATTATTGCAAATATCGCCAAGCAAAGTAAGACAACTTTGGATTTGAAATCTGCATCTACCAACTGCACACCAATTGAGAATGCTATAATACTTTTATGGATAAGCAGTCCCAAGAAAATATTCAACAGAATGGATATATCTGAAGTTAAACCGACTGCAAGACCTTCAAATAATGAATGAAGAGATATGGCAAACACCAAAATATAAGTTCGAAAATTTGAATGTGTTACAGACTGCACAGAGGCGAGGCTTTTTGTTCTTTTCATTACCTTGACATGGTGACGTGTTCCATTTTCGGTATAAAATGTTTCCCCAGAATAGACGGATGACGAAATAGAGCAATGTGACTGTTCCAATTCTGATTCAGAAATTGAATTTCCATGTAAAATAGAAGTATGTCCAACTGTAACATGTTTTCCATCTGTACATGGATTAAGAAGCTCAGTGGTTGGAGTCAACAACTTTTCTTGGTCATCATTATTATCTTCTCCATCATCATCTAGTAAATTATCATATTGTGGTGCGGGAAATGGATCATCATCTATCTCATGGCTATGACCAGGATGATTAAGAAACGTATTTTTACAGCAGGAATGAACAAATTGTTCCATTACTAACATCAATATAAATCCTAAGCCAATTATAAACTCTCCAAGAGGAAAAGAAGTCTGGAGGTTCACTGATGCTAAAGCATCTTTTGTTTTGGCCAAAACCATTGGTATTAAATCTAGTACAACTGTACTAAAAAACACACCACCGGCAAAACAATTGCACAGACTGATTAGAAGGTTTCGCATACGAGAAGGAGGTTCATTTTCATCTCTTGCAAGTTTTAAAGGTATTGCTCCAAAAATCATTGAGAGCAAGAACATAAGTATGGTACCAATAAGCTTGATTGACCAATGAGGAAGATCTTTTATAGATGTCATGCTGTATAATATCCTCTAAAAATGTTTTAAATACGAAATGCAGGGGTAGAAACACAAATAAAATAGCACAAACTAAAAATAAGTCTCATTCAGTAGAACATTTGTACTTTGTCAAGACCAGCTATTATACTCAGAAGCAAACTTATGAAAAAAGAAGACCGATTACCTTAGGGAATTAATTTTTGCCGATTTTGGCACAATCTGCGAAAAATCCATTTCAAATAATTTCCCATAAAACTTCCAAGTATTGCCGATCCGCAAAAATTATTTTAGATTTTTTAAAAATTTACTCATTTTTTTGTGGTTTTCGAGATACTAACAGCAAAAATGTTATTTACTTCTTCTTCTTTTTTTAACTGTATACAAACATTTTAAAAGATGAGTTGGATTTGTATTGTATATACATCATTTTTATCATAGTAAAAAATCATTACAGGTGAAAAAGTTATTGTGGTTTATTTTCATCATCAAGCATTGTAAAAATTTTAGAAATTCTTTGATCTGTGAAAATAAATTCTTGTATAACATATATGCCACATTTCCTTATCTGCAAAAATTAATTATAGGCAGATTACAGGAGTGGCTTTTGCTGCACAACTTGTTTTCACATTAATACAAAAGCCCAATAAAACTCAAAATGCATAAGTGGATCTAGAACAAGCAAAATTCATGGAGGAGGGTTAAGTTATTTGAATACAAAAGAAGTGTGCCAGTAACCTAATTAACACTTAAGATTGAAAAGAAACTTCATGATGCTGTACTCCTCCAGGACTCTCTCTGTCTCAAACAATTGATAATAGACATTTAGTACTTTATGTATTATCATGCATTTTCTCTCATTTTTAGTTTGCACTGGATATAAGTTTTTTTTTCTGCAATGAATTCCATTAATTTTTCTCGAAATGTTCATGCCAACAATGAATTATAATTATGAAGAAAATCGGTATAGTTTTTAAAATATTGAATTTGAACTCATATTAAAGGCAATGTGTTGTTATAAATATAGCAAAATCTGACATCATGATCTCAGCACATGAGCATGAACAATAATAACAATAATAACAATAATAACAGGTGAGAGACAAGAAAAGGAATTGTTGTATTGTTTGATCTTCATAAAAGTAGCACGTGAATTATCGTTTGGTCATAATGATAAGCTACTATTTTTGTTGCTTTTAATGATGACTTTCATAGAAGTAACTGAAAGGTGTGTGCATCGCTAATGATGATGTCAGCATGAGGTGGTGCCGGTATTTATAACAACACATTGTCTTTAATTTGTCACTCATATTAATTTTCTGTCACAGGTTGAACCCAGCTACTCTCGTCTCAGATGGGTAGCTGGGATTTCCTGGCTACCTCTATCTCAAACTTCTCCCTATCTATCTCAAACAAATATTTTAGTCCCCAACCATGGCAGAGAGAAGTTATTAGGATTGTTAAGGGTGGACAAAACTACCTTTAATGGTTAAAATACCATGGAACTAAATAATTAACCAATTAACCAATGTTCTTTTGAAGGACTACCACTTGACAATAGGTTTATTCTAATTGAGCAAGGAGAGCATCTGCTGTAGTTTACTATTTACAAAGCCATAAACAACTTCCAAATAGAATCAAATAAACAAACCATATCAAACAAAAAACAAAGATGTATTTATCTGATAAAAAACACAAAAAAGTCTTTCTAAAGTATATATAAACAAAACCAAACTTAATGCAAACTTTACTTCTGTTTTTTAAATGCGATTTTCGAGGTATAACTGGGAATTGATTTATTTTTATAGGTACTTAATTCAGTTATTCAACTTTGTTACTTTAAAAATTAGAAAATGGCTCTAACTGTGAAACTATATTTCTGCCATAACCATCAAACAAAAAGTTTAAAATTATTAAAATCTATTTGCATATGTTTCACTACTTCTCCTTTTACTGACCCTCTGTTGGTTTTATCTGTGTAACTATATGTGAAGGTTTAAAGGAAAATCACCACAAGAAGAAATAGCAATGAATATTTGCGATAATATTAATTAAAGAACAATAGATTTTTTATGGCTGATACATTTGATTTAGTCTTAGAATATCAATATTTGCGATAATTATATTAATAAAGTTTATCGATAATTGTGATAATTACTTTCTTTATCACAAATTGCAATTAATTATCAATAAACTTTCGCATGATAATTTCACATAATATACCAAATAAGCGTTGATTAATTATTCCAGATCTTTTTAGAATAATTTAGAAATTATCACTATTATCACAAACCTCATTAACTTATGACCATATTTTTATCAATAAACCTTTGCGATAATATTATTTTTTTGCAATAATTATCGCAAAATTCTTCAATATTATTGATATTATTGATAAATTTATCAATACTGACATTGAGTATCGCTATTTGTGCTTGTAGTGATTTTCCCTTGAACCATATATATATATATATATATATGTATGCTACAACATAGACACAACAAGCTCAATCAAAGTGTTGTACTAATAAAAGTTTTTTCTTGAGGCAAGTGATAAAAATCCAGGACATTTCCAGGGTTTTTAATTAAATTTCCCCAAAATCCAGGACAATCCAGGACAATCCAGGATAAAGAGAAAATTCCAGGAGTTTCCAGGATAAAGAGAAAATTCCAGGAGTTTCCAGGACTGTCACTGTGTGGTGTGTGGGCTACCATTCCCTTTTCCTCCAACGTATCATCGATCTAGTGATTTAAAATTCTGTGGTAACATCTAATTTTGAAATTAAAGAAAGATTTTTCTTAAACTAAAGAAAACCAACAAAATACTCATACTCAGATACTCATACAGGACAAAAAAATCTTCAAAAAAATTGTTTTCAGTCATTACTCAAAAAATGCGCAGACCCCATGATCTATTATGCTCGCATAAGCATTTATTACACTACATGGATATATGCGTACTGTATATGACGTGCGATATGTTGCAAAAATAAATTGTTCTATTTTAAGCGAAAATATGCATTTTTTCGCTTATTAAAACTTGCATCTTTCGCTCGCTTGTTAAAAAAGTGTGTACTTTTCGCATTTAAAATGTGCGACATTTTTAAGACGAAACATGCGGCCGCGCTTTTTTTTATTCGGGAGCACATTAACATGGATAAAATTATGTTCGGCTGCACGTTTATATTTAATAAAAACCACTTTGTCCAAATCAGAAACATGCTGTTGGAATGCTGTTCAATCCACGGCGCGGTAACAAAGCCAACCATCATGAAACAAAGACCAGACCACGTAAACCAGTTAAATGTAAACGAACAAGATGGTCGGCACCAATTCATTATTACAAGAACCACGATTCAACCTACAGAATTATGTTGGCTGGAGATATCGAAAGAAACTCTGGACCAACATATTGTAATGATCAATAACAGAAAGATGCAACAACAAACGAATGGAATGTTGTAAGTGTCGATCTGTCACTCACTACAAATGTATCAAAAATATCAACGTACGCTTCGCTAATTGTCGCATTCCACCAATATGCTGGACGTATCGACAGGTTGGGGGCCGATCAACCATATCACAGTTATTTCAAGTTGTGGAGAAATGGGCTGACATACTTGACAAAGGTGGAAAGGTAGACACAAAAGGCATTTGATACAGTTACTCCATAGAAGGTTATCAGAAGTACTCCGTAGATAAGGATTAAAAGACAATTTGTAGTTGTGGATAAAAGACTTTTAACTGGTAGAAAGCAACGTGTCTATGTAAATGGCATTAAATCTGAATTATTCGAGGTTTACTCAGGAGTTCTGCAAGGATCTGGTTTAGCCCCACTCCTTTTCATCATATACATTAACACAATGATTGAGGATGCTTGGTGGCCTCATTCAGAGAAATACAAACTGAAAAAGATACATTTAAGCTTCAAGATAATATCAATACCTTTCATAAGTGAACACAAAAATCACTGCTAAAATTCCACCCAGAAAAATGTGAATTGATGCGAATTCGATCGAAGCCACGTACCCATCAAGAAGGAAACTTCGAATACAACTTAAGCAGTGACAAACTGAAGAACGTTACAACAGTAAACGACCTTGGCTAAATGACTAATTAAAGGTTTATAATCTTTAAGGCCATAATTTTATGTTATGATTGGAAAGTTATAAAAAAGGTGTCAAGAAATACTCATTCAAATCGCGAGTCTGTCAGCAGTGGAACAATCTTCCAGCATTTACAGTCGAAGCACCAAGTTTAAACACTTTTAAGTGTTGGTTAGACAAGATGTGTAAAATTGGAGTACCTATCATGTTCGATCCCAACTGTCACATCGTCCAGACAGATTAGATACGTAAACATTACTGATTAAGAATCTGCTGAAAAAAATCAAAAAAATCCATAAACTATGAATCTAGTATGAATCATGCAGCGTAACGAATAATTAGCTGATAATAAGATAAGTTGGCGTTGGAGTCTATATCACGACCAAAATTATATACAACGTCCGGAAAGACATACACAGAGAGAATAGATCCAGACATCGAACATCTCTGGTTGGAAATAAAAGGAAGAAACAAAAACCATTCATTTTTACTTGGATAGTCTATCAGTCAAGTGCAGATCAAGGAAGCAAAGACCTTTGGCTCCATAAATTTGAAAATATCCTTACCCAAGTCAACAACTTGTGGAGTGGCCCAGTCATGATCTGTGGAGATTTTAACATCAACCTTATCGAATACAGGAACGAACTTCAGATTTTTAGCTTGGAAATGTAGTGAACAAACCAACAAGAAAAGTTGTATCAATAATTGATCATATCATCAATATTCCTAAAAAGATCTTGCACACAGACGCCATTCCCTGTGAAACAATCAGTCATCACGATGCTCCCTTTGCAATAATAAACATCTGAAGCGACTTGTTCGCACCACAACACAAATATGTATGAGATTTCAAAAACTTCTCATTAGAAGAATACTGCACAGACTTCAGCCACATGCAATTTAACATAATGCATTCTAGTATTTTTATTTTTATACCACCTACCAGACTTAAATTCAGCAGCCAAACCGGTGCTGCTTCTGGATATTTTGTTTTTGGCAATGTGTAGTACAGGATCTTCAACTAACCTGAGGCATAGACATTCAAATCAAATATTTCAGTGACGTTCATTTGTTTTGGTATTTGAAGGCCAATACAACTATTTCTCATTGTTTTATGACACTTGTTGCAAATAGTGGGTGGGTGGATTTCTGTTGTGTCGTTGGTTACGTCTACATAAAATGCACTTTTAATGTCGTGTGCTTATTCCTTTTGAGTTATTCCCAATTCCATCGCTACATATGCGACATAACAACATCAGGGTTTTTTGGTGTTTGCTTCGATTTGCCATTTTGTGAGGTACCAGCACTACCAGAATAAAATCTTCGATAACTATCTTCAAAAAAATGAGCTCGCTGAGGTTTTTTCAGGTGGGATGCAGGTAAGGTAAAAATTTAAGGACAGGTAAGCTTTGTTGCCTGAAAAACTTCTGAACTTGAGTTTTAGATATTTTAAATGTGCTTTGTTTCGGTTATATTGCCTGGTCATTGACTTCTGTATTTTTTGCGAGGGAGCTTTCGAATGTGCACAATTCTCACAACATTCGATTGATATGAATCCTTGGTCCAACTAAAATTGGATAAAATACTATTTCTTGGGAAATTTAACTCTAAAAAGCCTAAACTTAATGTTTTTTTTATAAATATCAATTATGGCGGATTTGTACTCGTTGCTTCGTAAACAAAAATATTAAAATACACGCATGTGTATAATAAATTGAACGATCGCTACACAGGAATCAAACGGGCGTGACATACACATTCAACATCATATATGCATTAGATGATCCAACTAAAATACTTATAACTCACTAGCGATTTAGGTGTTTTGATCGCACGGCAAGTATATCCACAGCCATCTCCAGGATGTTACATCGTTGACATGACGCCTAGAATAACCACGTGTTTTGGGTGCAGATATAACTTAAGAGGTTTTGCACCGAACCTCAACTTGTGTTATTTGAAGAAAGCAGGGGTGTAGTTGTTGTAAGTATGGCACATAGGATAATACATGCGGTGCGCTACATATACACTCCATAATTGCGAAATGTTTATTTTCATTTTTACCTACATTGATGTATTCTGCGATACGACCAACATTTCAACCCCTACCTATATGCTATCATGCATCATGATCCACATGAACCGTTTTTACTGCCACATCATCGCATGTATGTTTTTATGAAAATAACCATCACATGCCAATTTAAAATGCAAGAAAAACTTTAGTTTCTTCGAAAGGTGTTTAAACCTTATCATTTATGCGTCTGCATCCGCCAGTTCTGGTTTTATTTTAGAGACTTCTTTTTGTATAGTTTTGTATCGTTTACAACAAACGCAGTTTATATCGTGTAGTTTATACATGGAAAGCAGGGGGTATGTAAAAGCGTAGCTGCAATGATGAAAGATAACATCATTGCCACTTTTTCAAGAGGTTCCCACTATTTCAAAGGGGTCCCAACACTTTTATAGGGTTCACTTTTTCAAGGGTCCCAGGTCCCAGGTCCCGGGACTCGTCCCACATTTAGAACATGCCTAATAAAAAGGTGGATGAAAAGACCATTTTTTGTGAAGGGGCAAAAGGAAAAGGAAAACACAATAGAATGTCAACCAAAATTTTTTGCCCTCTCTAAAAACATTAACCGCCCGCCAATGAAAATGTAATGTTCCGGTCTTCAAAATTAATTTATTATGTGTACACACGAGACAGGATGTAAACAAACTTTGCTACGCTCAATGACCTATCACGTGATATTCATTGATAGTTATAAGAGATGATCCAATAGGATTTCTTTAATTTCGGACTTTTGCATAAATTATGGTTTCTATATACGTCTCCATTATCTTCACTCTCAGTTCACCGGCAAGATCGTAAAAAACTTTTGATGATGCTATAAATGTGTGTGGAATGTGTTATATATTCTTTGTAAATCTTTGCAAGTTTATCCTTTTTGAGAAGAACCTTTATTTATCTGAAGAAATGTATTGGACATAGGGCACTATTTATATTTTGTTTGGTATCTTCGATTTTTAAATATGGATCGCATAAAATGGCTTGAAGTTGGATGGTTTCTGGTTTTACTGCTCTGTGAAACAAGTTGCTCAAACTTAAATCTATATATTCCGAAGGAGAACTTAAAAAGCGACCTCAGTGAGTTCATTTTACAAAGTTTTTCCTGTTTTGATTTAATCGGGGTAATTCTTTTTATCAGTTATGAAGGATTTGCGCGTGTCAAAATCAGACTCATGGTACCGTCCTAAAGATTCTTTTAATGCTCATTCTTTCATAATAGTATATGTACAACATACTCTCCTTTTCATCTCCTTTTCGCAATTTTTATAATGAATTTTCATAATATAACTTGAAATTTTAGGTTTTACTATATATTTATAATCCACTTTAACTTTCAGATTTAGATTTTGGGAGTGACATCTATATAGTTAATGAGGGGAAGCAAGCACCATTACTTTCCAATCCTGATGCTTTTCGTGGTTTGATTGCTCCACTTCATCCTTCAATAAAAGAGTTAGAATTTAGATGGAAGTCAATTCCGAATGATAAGGTACATGATAAATTAATATATTTCATGATGATCACATTAACAGATAAGGTCATTATGATATTTTGGTATTTCAAGAATTTGGTCATCACAGAATGAAGGCTATTATTCTCTTCGTACGTAATCAACAAAAAAGCCTTAAAAAATTGTTTCTATACATAAATAAAATTTATATAACATAGAATTCAGCAACAAGTGGTAAAGACATCTACATTTGTATGCTACCAATGTGTCTCCTACTTTCCCGAGTAATTGTTAGTGTAAATTGGGTTTTAAAGTTCTAAGAAAGCATCAACATTAGTAATAAGGCTAATGATTCACCATCCTGAAATTTCATTAAATATTTAAAACATGAAAATAATAGAATATTCCTTTTTTCTCACATTTGTATAAACCTAATAACAAAAGAATTGTTTAATTAAAAGAAATAAGAATATATTCTTCCTTTTTTGGTAAAATTCTTTAGTAACAGACATGTATCTGTTTAGAAAATCATGATTTAGCTCATAAATACATATAAATAATATAACCTGATGGATGAAGGCTTGATGCCGAAATATATAGTTTGAAACAAAATGTTTTTGTCTTGTTAAAATATTAAATAATATAATATATAATTCAATTTTAGCCCAATATTTTGTCCAGCCCTTTTAAATTTCCTAAGTGGTTCCTACTGATATTTGCATAACGTGTATCCTAGTCATAATGATCATCTGTCAAGCTCATGGCTGTCCTGGCACCATATGATTCTTTTTCTAATAAAATTTCAAACAAGTTGAAGGGCATTGTTGCTCTGAGTTATTCTGAAATTTTTTGATAAATGCAATACAGATTTCTAAAGAGTGTTTTTAGATTTATTGATGACCAAACATTTTATGAAGCTGTAGTTTCTGAGAAATGTTATCACTCATCTCTACAGATATCTAGCAAGCTCTACCCAACTCATATTAGAGTTAGGAAAGCATTTTAAGCTCATTTTCACTTTTTCTGTTCTTCAAATATGTACGTTTTCAAGTTAACTTGAAATAGATACACATATGAAAGATCTTTTACAACAGAAAGGAAGTCCCGAATATGTGTTGTGATTGAACCTTTTCTCATTTTGAAAACATTACAGCTTCTGTCCAAGTGAGATAATAAGCTTTTGCAAATTGTCAGTATCTCTGTAGAGGTTAAAAACGTCTTAATGAGTTTTCATGTTTTGAAACCTGAAGTGTTTAAAAAAATCAGGCTGAACATATAAGATCTTAAAGAAGAACATTAAGATTTTTTTCATTTTCATGTTCAAATTCATCTCTTCACGGATGAGGGCTGTATATTGTAGCAAATTCCAAATAATAGCAAATCATTATAATCAAGGATGAATGGAAATAGAAACTTCTTTCCTTTATCTTTAAAGAGTAGAAACCTGTTGTATTTGTATGATGTTAGCACAAGATTTTCTTTTTCAGGACATCAAGTACTCTATGTCTTTATCAAGTAGTGATGAAAATGTAATGGATACTCCAAAAAGTTCTGTTCCCATGAGGGCTTACGTCCCTTGGTACGATAATGCCGATACAGGTATATAGCTCTTCAGCGGCTCTCACAAAAGGTTTCTGTGAAGCTTTACTCTAGCTAAACTAGAAATATGCTAAGTTATATCATCAGCAAAAAAGATGGTAACTTTATGCAATAAACACTTTAGCTGTTGGAAATTTCACAAGTCCATTTTTGTGGATTATTTACTTTTTAGTACAAATTCGCTTTTAGTTTTGATTTTTGTGAAGCTGATTTTCTTTCCTAATTTGTACTCTGCTCTTGTTTTACCATCTCAATAATGGAGTATGTACTTGGTATATAATACATTAAAGATATGAATAAGAATATTGATTTCATTGAAAAATCCTTGCTCAGCTCTTTTTCTGTTTATTTTTTGTTAACGTCATGGTGTTGTATACTATTTTTATAATTCAATTTGTTGCGTGATGCTCGTAAAATATTTAACACAAATTCTCATGATTTTTCTATTATTATAAATTATTAATAAAAATGTCTTTCCTAGAATGTCTATCCAATATTAAAAAAAAATTCTTGTTTAAAAAAATTTGTTGATCATATAATAATTAAAAATTTCAAATGAATCCATTGTAAAAATAATGCTGAAATCTTTTGAAAAGGAAATAGTTGAATCTAAAAAGATCATTAATATATACCATTTTCTTTTCAGACACTTTATTCTCACTAAAATGTACAAGGTTGTAGAGATTTTATAAGAATTCGGGGATTCTTCCTCCCTTTCCCTATTAATCGTTTCTGCTAATATTTACACAAAACTTTTGTTTTTTGCATACGATTTATAAAAAAAGACCAATAGTTCAATATTGATTAACAAGAAACTGACTGACAGAATTCATATTGTATTGGTCTTTTTCTTCATTAGGTGTCAAAATATCTTTTCCTTGCACTGGCAAGAAAACAGGCGTGGTTGATCTTGGGTTTCATTTGAATTACACAACAACCACAACTGGTCATCGAGAATCTCTGCATATTGTTGTCCGACGTCAATGTTACAAAAATTGTAAGGATTTGCTCTATAATTAAGGATTTTTAATGTTTATTGAGTCGTCAGTCTCGTTTCTCCATCAGCCATCTATAAAAACGGATTCTTTTTTTCAGATTCCAAAAAATTAATCCCAGCAACATCTGTTGTGAAAACAAAAATAAGCAAAAACACTTGGTCTAAAAACTTAATAATTGGTCTCGTTACGTCCTTTTTGCTCTTGTTCGTTATGGTTGGCGGTTGTCTGGCATACTGGTGTGTACAGAAACGAAATAGAACATTGCAGATGCAATTCGATTATGATTATGAATTGAAAATGAAGGAACGAGAAGAGGAAAATAGAAGGTATAGGTGCAAACTTGTAAATCACGATAAAATCCTTTCTGATGTTTTAGCCCTCACTAATTTCTAATACTCAGAGGCATACGAATAATCAATATGCATTTTTTAATGTCCTTTTGTTTCTATGTATATTTGAATGCAATCTCCACAATCCATATTTTGGGACGTTTATATTTAAAAATCAAAGTGTTATGGTGTGTATCAAAGTGTTAGGGAGTGTTTAATTATGAAATCAATTTGTTAAGTATTACAATTTGAGCATGAGTATTTATTGGCATCACTGAAGTCTTACTGTGGGCGTTTATTCTGGAGTGGACCTATGTTTGGTCATTGAAAAGAACATATTGTTCTTGGGTTTTTAATTTATATCGTTTTCAACTAGGGCTTCCAAGAAAGAGGTGGTTATAGATTTTAGCGAATGTGATGATCTGTTACAAGACGACACCGATGCAATCTCCAAACCCATATTCATACCAAAACGCAGTCATGACTACCACCGCAAGTGGAAACGACATAGGAGACACAGGCCAATAAATAGTGAAAAGGGAAATTCCCCACCTCGTTACGATATAAACGAATCAACCAGCCTGTACGCAAGAGGACTAGAACAAATTCCCGAAGAAGATCCTCAATCAGAATCCTGCGGCAATAGTTTATCCGAAACAGATGAGGATAACTCTGTACTTGAGAATATTCATTCTTCGAACAATAAAGAAATACAAAGTGAATCTGATAGTAATATAAATGAGACAAACTTTTCAAGTAGTGGTTACAGCTCTGCAGGTTCTGTTAATTCAGGCAATGTGGAGGAGAGTTTAACCCAAACAAAAACAATAGGAAATAAAACTCGTAGGCCTCCTTTTATGTATAACCATGGTCCATGTGTTAGTAGCAGTGGCCATAAGAAGATGAAAGATAGCAAAAATACTCAGCATAGCTTAGATAATCCAGGTAAATTTGATGTTTTTTTTTACAATGTGATGTGCACCTCTATTAAACATTCCTTCTATACTTCCTCATGTTTTTTCCTTCAGCATATGATGTATCTCCTTTTAAAAAGCTGTCTGTTTCAATCCTTCCAAACTCTTTCCTTCCAAACTCCCACTCTGACGTGCACAGATGTACTAACACCAGAACACCGCACGAAGAAAGACTTCCATGTAAGCAGTCTTTTTTTTATATTCGGTCATTTGAAATTTGTGGCAGATTTTGTGTGAATAGCTGTCAAAATTGTTTGAGTTCCACCATTGCTTCCCATGTTTAATTAATGTTTCTTTGTTGTTGTTGTTTTTTGAGTGGGTGTGGGAGTGTTTGGTTGGTAAAACTCTCAGCAGCCAATGAAATGTACAAGATTGTGTGGTTTTATGCTTTCCTGGAGATTGTTATTTGTTTTGTAGTGGATTCATCAAAACGATTAGAAGAATTATACTTTTATTTGAACAAAAAATGGAAATCACGTTTCTCAAGTTATCTGCTATCCTCACATCAAGTGATAGTTGATAATAATCCTCTGGGCAAAGGTAGGTCCCTCATTCACAAACTTTAAGGGGCTATGGCATGAATCAAATGATTGTTCTGTTTGTTTACTTTTTTTACTGTCAGACATAATTATTATCACATCCCTAATTATTATCACATCCCTCGCCTAAAATTGGTGCTGTACCATAAATCTTAAAATCACATGGTTCGTGGTAGTCCCTTTAAGTTTCACGTTTTTCAAGCCATGGCATTCGTTAGGAATTTTTTAATTTCTCATTTACCACGTTTAACTTTTATTTTTTGTAATACATTTAAACGGTGTATTTGTATAAACACCCCTCTTAAATTTAGAAAAGTTTGATTTTTGATAAAATACGGTAGTCATAATCTTAAAGGGAGTCCTGTTTTTCTGGGGTTACATACCATGATTTCTATTCCATGTGATATGAAGTGTTTAACAATAAGATAGACTTGGGAGAAAAAAATCACTATAATAGCGTGTTTCCAAATTGAATGGAAATCTGCCTGTTCCCCAAAATTTAATTCTTAGCTATTTTCAAGTTCCACTATGCTAATTCTGTAAACTTTAATCTGGCAAACATTTTAAATACCTTACAGGTAGCCACAAATGCCTTGTATTAAATATTGCAGCTTCCAATGAATTGTTTGGTAGATGTGTGTGTGTTTTTTTCAGGTGCGTTCGGCCACGTTCATCGAGGTAAAGTAAAAGGCCTTTGTAAAGACGACACCACTAAAATGACTTCCGTTGCTATAAAGATAATGATCCCTTCCTCTGACTTTGATAGTATCACCACGTTTGTATCTGAAGCACTTCTGATGGCCAGATTTAATCACGAAAACATAATGAACTTATTAGGTGTTGTGTTGCAACCAGCTCACGCACCACTCATAATTACTCCTTACATGAAATACGGTGATTTGAACCAGCTCTTACGGAATGCCCGGTCTACACCTCGTCGACATCAAACATTCACCTGTAAACAGTTGATCAATTTTGCTGTGCAAATTGCAGATGGCATGTCATACTTATCCTCAATGAAGTACATTCATCGAGATTTAGCCAGTAGGAACTGCATGTAAGTATGAAATGAATTCGGTGTTTCCATTTATTTATGCTCCGTAACACAACATACATCCACCAAAAGGCTGACCCCCTGAGGCATCTGTGAGTAATGAGAACAAAAGGAAACACCTCACCTTGGGCAAGATAGAGTATAAACAAAAATCAGCAGGTTCACAATTTATGCCAACCTTATGATGATAAGGTTTTGAGTTTGAACTAAAAAGAAAGTAATCACATTTTTGTTGTTTTCTTGAATTTCAGCTCAATGTTGTCAATATTTTATCTATCCAACTATGCTACTCTGCCTCGTTTTGATGTGTTACATTGTTTCGCGGTAATATCTTGCTTAACCACTGGGACAATTATATCAGAATATCGCATCAAATCGAGGTCAGGTTTGGCAAGAATGCGTTTAAAAAAAGTAGAAGTAAAATACTACAGTGTGGTTGGATAGAATTTACTGCACAGCAACAGGTTTTAAAATGTGATTTTCTAACTCTTTTCGTTAGGGTCAACGAGAATTTGATGATAAAAATATCGGATTTTGGTCTGGCGAGGGATGTCAGCAAGGAACATTATCGGATGAATAAAAAAACTCGCTTGCCTATCAAATGGATGGCCTTGGAAAGTTTGACAGATTACATCTTTTCCGAAAAAACCGATGTGGTAAGTGAGGTTTTCTTTCCGATTGGGAAAGAAACAAATTCGTTTTCTGATCAGAGCGACTGGTGGCCTCGTGGTAGAGTGCTTGCCTCCAGTGCGGGAGGTCAGGGTTCAAATCCTGGCCAATTCATGCCAGCAACTATAACAGTGTGAATCAATCCACTCAGTTAGCACTCAGCTTGAGAGCGGGATTGATGTCTAAGGGGGTTGTCTAGTTGAGGGGTTCAAGCTGACATGGGGGTTTCCGCAGCCTGGGGCTTTAAATGGTCTAGGACCTCCTATGCAGGATCCTAATTGATAACAGTTCTATCAGAACTGAGGAGGCTTTCCTGGGTAAACATTTATGATAATAGTAATAGTAATAAAGCAAACAAACGATAGATTTTGTGTCCCACGCGACGCGTCCCACCAAAAATTCAATTGGTAATCAGCGTATTGGCTGAAGCTCTGCGGGGAATGGGAACTTTTCAATTCATTTTATGATTATAGGGCGTCTTTCGGCCAAATGTAGCTGTGGGTATCTGTAGTAATTTGCTGGAGGTGTAGTGTTCAACTTTTTATCTATTTTAGTGGGCGTATGGCGTTGTGTTATGGGAGTTAATGACCCTGGGTAAACAACCTTACTCTGGACTGGAAAATCATGAAATGGAGGCGTACTTATTGAGTGGTAAACGCATGAGCCAACCACCCAATTGTCCTGATGATATGTAAGCTTCAATTGTTTGGCTTTCATCTTTATAGAGATGTTTCTTTTTCTCCTTTATTTCCTCTTCTTGTTGGTCATCCATTTGCTCAATTTTACCCAACTAGTGTAGCGTGTAAAAACATTTTACAGTTCTCCATAAATTGATTTTTACACGCAATACTGCCATGATAAGTCTGTGTATATACAAAAATTGTTGTGTTTCTCCATGTTGGAATTATATCATATTTAACACAAATATTTTGGATCGATCATTCAAAGAATGCTATTATCCCTATATTTCAGTGCTATTATTTGGGCTATTTAGAGATTTCTAAAGTTGTACAGTTGAACTAAAAGATTTAGAAAAGAGACAATACAACGTATACTACCTAACCAATGGATACTCCTACCTAACCACGATAAAACGTCTGATATATAAGAAAATACCTTCAAATTTCCCTATTAACTAAAGCTAACAAAAACAATACCTTCTCAGACGTTTTTATCTTTCAATTCTTTATTCTGCTATGAATTGTGGAAATGTCAAAACCCAAAACTCCATTTGTGCATCATGATACAAAAACCATGTAAATATGTATGTAATCACTCTCTTCTTGCATTACAATCATTTATACTATTCAATTTTATAATCTAAAAAAGGTATCATTCAAATACTATCAAAACAATATGATAATGATCTTGCTACCTTCGTTTACCTTAATAATAAAAATCCACATACTACAATGAAATACCAAATAAACTGCTAGCTACACATTTCGGTATAGTAGTCAAAACTAACTGATACGAAAAAGCTACGTTCAAACACATTAAAAAAATAGACATCGGTAGAAAATGATAAACTGATAACACATAACAGGTCTACATCGATTGTCTCGTCGGATAGAATAGTTACTGATACTTATCAATGTGGTTATTCTTTATTACTGAACTTAAAGCGTTGAATAAAAAAATAAAAATAAAAACAAAAAATTATACACACAGCGTCTTCATTCTCATTAAGAAATGAACGTTGAGAAAATTTGATGAACTTTCGAACGCAAAAAAACATTGCATTGCGTTCTCCTCTGGGTGGCTTTATGATGTCTTCCTTTAGGCACAACAATCCACGAAGTCATAAAAACCCGTAAGATGGAGCTAGAGATTCTCCTAATGGAAGATTCTCCCTATACTAATACGGAAAAACAAACATCCATTGACGAACTTCCCGAGAAATTTTACCTAACGTTCTTTTTTTAAAAGTTAGGTAAGAAAAAAGCAAGATTTAGTATTATTAGTATAAGAAGATAAAAACAAATGATCTTTTGTTTTATTTTTTAGTTATCGTTTAATATCTCAGTGCTGGTTAGAAACGCCCGCCAAACGCCCATCCTTTTCCCAGCTGCATCACTCCTTGGTCCAGAATCATTCGAATTACTGAAAGAAAAAATAAATATAAAGGCTAACAGTGAATCCAAGAGAAACCGTGTGCTGGCCAAATGATAGAATCGTGCCATTTTACTGTTAAAGTCCTTTTATAAGGAATATAAATTCTCAGAAAAATATTTAATTCCATGGTTTATGTTTGTGAAGTACTTTTTGAAGATTTGAAGATGAAAAAAAAAAATCCGAAAAATTTCACTTTCAAACTAAATCAGTTCTATCTCTTCTTCAGCTTCGTTTTCCAACCATTTTTTGTATTTGTTTGTTTGTTTGTTTTTTAGTATTATTTTTGTTTATATATTTTGTTTACGTGTTAATATTTTTTTATACTCCTCATGCGTGTTCGTGTTGTTGGTGTCACTGTATTTCGTTTTTTCTTTTTCGTGTCACCGTTGCATCGACACTTGTTCCCATTCCTCCTTGTTAACATTATCACGTGATTCATATGATATTCTCTGTATACAAATTGAAAGATAACGTTTTCTGTAAATATTTATTATTTGATGGACCAAGAAAAACTACGAATGAAATGCTTTGAGATTCTTTGTTTTTATTGCAAACTATATTGTGTTCCCCTAATTCAAATCGCGTATACGCGAGGTGTTTGAAATGCAAAGCGCGCTCGTTGTGTCACCAAAAAATAGCCTGTAAGCCCTTGGATCTAATAATCACAGTCTAGATTATTTAGCCTTGGCTTTATGTTTGTATGATGATGCTAAGTAAGGCGATCGATATGGAGTTTTGGAGTCGAGACTAGGCATTCACACTGAAGAAAAAAGATTGCAAAGCCAGCCACACATGGATGGAAATGGAATGTTCTTTTCTTTTTTAAAGCTTGTCTCCATGAAATGCATCCAGAGCAGCAGGGTTTTTATAAAAGACTTCCATGTCTAATTGAATATATTTATATTGTTTGTCAGTCTAGTATTCATAATATATAATTAGAGTTTATCATGTCATAGACCGGTTGTTTTTGTTTGCGACGTTTCGACAGTTACTACTGTCATCATCGGGCGTTTGTAAATGAATGATGTAAAGTTTATATATGTTTTCAGTAGGATCGAAATTAGGATCGAAATTATTTCGGACCTGGAAGGAAGCAATGTCAATATTTCGGACCTGGAAGGAAGCAATGTCAATAATTTGTTTTGCGTAGAGCTGGAAACCATATCGCAGGAACATTATACGATGTACTATTAATACTGGAATTGTTTTTGACACTGTATATAGTCTCTTTGACTTTTCGAGCAGTCCATCCTTTTTCCTTGTCAAGGATCTTTCTATTCTCCCAATCAAACTTGTGGTCATTAGTCCAACAGTGGTCAGCAATTTCGTTTTTGGTTACATCGCCATTCCGTACGGCTCGCATATGTTCTTTGATGCGTTGCTCAAATGTTCTTTTTGTTTCTCCTATATAAACTGATTCACAATCACTACATGGAATTTGGTATATCACGTTATTTGTGTCGTTCATTGAGATCTTGTCTTTCGGATGAGATAATATGTTACGAAGAGTTTCCGTTGATCGAAATCTGCATTTGATGTTGTGTGCACGGAATATTCTTTGTAAAGCATTACTGATACCAGATACATAAGGAATACTAATAGTGGTCACCGGTTCTTGTTCTGTTGATTCTTCGGTGTTTGAAGTTCGAGTATTGTTTATTCTATTTTCAACTCTTCTAACAATCGTCCTGTCATATCCATTTGCTTGGAGAACCGATTTGATATGTTTCATTTCTTCAACACGATCATCGTCATTACTAACAATATCTTTCGCCCGATTTATTAACGATGCAACAACACTTTCTTTGCAACTTTGTTGATGGTTTGAGTTATAGTTTAGATATTGGTCTGTATGTGTTGGTTTACGATATACGTTCACTGAAATGCTTCCGTCTTGATTTCTTTTTACAAGAGTATCCAAGAATGGGATGCAATTATTCGATTCCTGCTCGATTGTAAATTTTATTTTCGGGTGCAATCCATTTAGATGTTGATGAAAATTATTCAATGAATCTCGTGTCACTATAGCGTAAACATCGTCAACAAAACGTTTCCATACTTTTGGGGGTTTGTCAGCGGTTGTTGTGGCTGTGGACTCAAACGCTTGCATGAAGATTTCAGCAACTACAGAAGATGCCGGACCTCCCATTGCAACTCCATCTGTTTGAGTGTAATAAGTTTCATCGAATAGAAACCACGTTTTTGTTAATACAAGCGTTATCAATTCCAAAAATTCTGTTGGTGGAATTTTCGTTTTGGATGAAAAGTTTGAGTCATTAGAGATTAAATCTCTAATTATATTGATCGTGTCATTTATCGGTACATTTGTATAAAGTGATGTAACATCGAATGATACCATTTCTTCATCAACATTGACAGTTTTTGACACTTCCAAACATTGACACTTCCATGTCTCTTTAACACGTAATTAAATCTAGCTGTATTAACAGTTGCTAGCTCCTAATAAAACATCATTTTGACTTAATAATACAACGAGCTATCATTGTTTGGGTTGTGTGATATATGTTCAAGTATTGCCTATGAAATCGTTGAAGGACAGAAAGAGAAAGTTTTTTAATATTGATTTGTTGGCCGAAAATATGATGGAATTTTCATTAATTTGAGAGGACTATATTATTGTTCATTATTTGTCAAACGAAGAAGTTTAAAAACTAGCGCTAATAGGCTTTTTATTAGTGGAAGACCTGAGACAATGGAAAATATTATTTATAAAATCAATGTGAAATTGTTATACCAGGATACCTAGATCAACCGTCGACATGGATGCTCATAATAGTGTTCTACGAATCCCTGTGTGTGGAAACATCATAGACCATTTGCCTATTATAAATGTTCTTAGGGAAGAGTAAGAAAAACACTTAGAAGATCAATGTTACAAAAGTTCGAAGTAAGTCACTCACTACCTTCATCAGTGTCAATTGCGATTACAATCTCGTTCTTCACAAGGTTGTTGCAACAGAACCATAAAATAATATTGAAGAAGACAGTATCAACCATAAGAAGGATAAATTGAATATTTGTCACGTTAATCGTTAGAAACGGTTTCGGAAATCAATAAAAAGGCACAATAAAGGCAAATCTTTGCATGTTTTTTTTTAAATCGATTTAATTGATGTAAGAATCAAATGTGCAAGTTGTTTACAAAGATACTGACACATTGGTAACCCGAATTTAAGATTTTCCAATCTTCCTATTTTGTTACTTATTGTGATATACAGTCAACTTCTGGTACTTTAATGTCAGAAATTTTTGCGGGAAGAAATTAAGAAGATTTCGGGAGAATTAATTTTCGTGAATTGACCGAAGTGCAAGATTTTATTTTCGCGAATGAGCAAAAATCAAACAAAAAATCAAGAATTTAATTTCCCAATTGATGAAAAATAAAACGCTTTTTGAGCATTTATTTTTAAATTCGCTCATTTAATTGATTATTTTTTGGAATTGACCGGTATAAGACGATGTTAATGTTCAGCATATCTTTAATTAATTTGAACCTTCAACAAATTTTGAACCTTCAACAAATTTTGAACCTTCAACAAATTTTGAACCTTTAACAAATTTACAATTACTCCTCATTAAATTTCTTCCCGAAAAAATTGCTGACATTAAAGTAACTCAAACACTGGATTACTCGAACTTTAATTATATATAATCTCTTGAACTATTTTCTTGCGAACCTTACATCATACTTCTTTTTAGAAATCACTTATTAACTCGAACCTCCACTAAATCGAACAATCGTTTTCTTGAACTGTTTTTTCCTTATAGTGTCACCTTCAGCTACTTTGTTCGGATAAGTTCAAACTTTTTACTTGGGAAAAGAACTTGATTTATTACAAAATTTCAATTTCTTACGTGTTATTTCAGTGATATTCAAATGTATATACATTTGTCAAATATTATTATCGATAACCCTATGGGCTGAGCTAAAAACGGTTAGGTGGGCTGGCTCGCTTTACCGAGACATATTTCAACTCACGGTTGTTATAAAGAAAGGGGGGGCTGGGATTTTTTACTGAACTTAAGGATTGTAATACTAAAACAAGAGGCACTGGGTCCTGAAGGTCATTGCGGTTGGGCATACCAGAAAAGTAATACACATTACGAAGGACCCTATAACTAGAACACTTCATATAACATTCCGCGTGTATTTACTAAATTTCACGCCCTTTTTCCTGCGGCGGCAAGAAGTACATTTTAGAAAGAAATTTGGGCCAATAAAAGAATTCTATTCCGAATCTGAATTTAATTGCATCTTTGTCATTGTAGGTAAACAAGATTAGTGACACATTTGGGTGACTGTTGGCATGGCAACTGAAGAACAAGAGACTGCTATTCAATTATCTCTTGGCGTTATTGTCATTGTATTAAATGGGTTCGAAATAATGATCATTAGCCGGATGAAACGCAAACTTAAAGTTTTCGAAATGTTCATTTTGAGTTTGTCCGTGGCGGATTTGTTGTATGGCCTAACTGTAACAATAATCTCCGCCATTTTTTTGCTGAAAGTAACGAAATGCGAAGTGTTAGAGATCACGGTAACCACCGCGTTTTTTTTGTTTTGACTTCAATAGTTCATTTGGTTTGGATCGCGTTGGATCGTGTGTGCGCCATTTACTATCCCCTCAAACATAACACTCTGGTTACACGACGTAAAACCCATATAGTGCTTTTCTTGACGTGGCTGTTGACGTTCCTCGTCGATATTTCTGTATTTATCACTGACGAAATCATCGAGATGCAAAATTCAAAAACAACGGCATTGAGCGATAGCACTGTATCACAAGATTTACGTAACGCTACTGTTTCTAATAAAACAACAACCAGTAGCCAACAAAATGTTACCAAATCGTCGGTGGATTTCCATTTTTACGTTCGCATTTCGTTGTCGAGTTTTATTGTTGCGGCCGATCTGTTAAATGTCGTTTGTTATTCATTTTTACTGTGGGTATTGAGTAAACGAAACGCCAAACCGCTTAAAAACAAGACAAGTCAGTTGGAGCGCCGAGCTTTCTTTTTCTGTATGTACATCGCGTCCAGTTTTGTTGTACTCACATTGCCGTACGCAGTTGTGTTTTATGTCAACGAAACTTCTCCGTTCTGGGTGAACTGGTTGTTATTGTCCAACAGTGCTCTGAACAGTATTATATTCTTGGCAAGACGTGCACAATGGACCGCTTCAGGTAAAAGTGCACATAATGTTCCCCGTCATAAATCTCATTTGCAGAATGTACAACTCAACACGTCCAGCTGTCCCTCCTCGCCCACTATCACGAGTGTTTCAGCTCAAAATATGGGAGATCGACGCCGATAGACTTATAGTGTTTATTCACCGTCAATTTTCGTCCATTACGACGACGAATTTCGTGTGTGTCACATATACACTTTGTTTCGACATTGTCAATAACCAACTAAAATGTTCTGATTATAAAAATGTTTATAGAATATATTACAGCACTACCCCGTCCATGTTTCCTATTTCTTCCCCTTTGATGACCAAAAAAACTTAACGATTTTTTCGTATTTTAGAATGTTTGCAAAATTTCAAGAAATTTTTGTCTTTGCCTGCATATATAAAGCTATTTAAACACGAGTTGACGACGACTGGAATCGACAACCAGAAGTTCACTTCAGCCATCATCTTCTGTTTTGCCAAGCTTTCTTTGCGAAAATTCAAATAGTAAACACTGATAGAATAGAATACATTGTACGGCATTGAGCAGAGGATAAATACCGTTAAAGCTAGCACTAACAGCCGAAACATGTTGCTTTTCTTTCGTGAAACTGTTGAGCTCCTGACCAGGATTAACTGAACCTCCTCTTTGTTCCTTCGAAAAATGGCGTTTTTGAATTTCTTTTTCTTGTCGACACTCAGCCATATGCAAATCAGTAAAACGGCCATGATACAAATGGGTAAGATGGTTTGTATGAGTAAAATGAGGAGCGAATAAATAAACTCAAACTCGCTGTTGCTCCACTTCAGAACGCACTGCTTTTCCATAACCTTCAACGAAGTTATGTACGGTACAAATGCTCCGATTGAGATTGCCCAAATAGAGATAATAATGGTATTGTTCGAAGATTTCCTGGTTCTTGCCTCGATGGGTTTAGTAATACCATAATACCTTTCAAAAGCTGCTGTGGTGATACTCCATGCCGACACATTGACCGCTAACGGGCCAAGTGACGGTATTATTTTGCAAAGTGGTGAACCCAATGACCAAGTTGACGTCAATAGGTGATATATAAATTGCGATGGCGTAAATATTGTCGTGATCAGGTCAGCAATTGCCAAATTGACGATATACAGTCGATACCGTGTGTTTTTCTTTACCTTGAAGCCGTAATAATATATGACGATACAATTTCCAAAAGAACCGATAATGAACAGAAACAAATACAGGATCGATAAAAGCGACACGTGTATTTGAGTACCGGCCGTTCCTTCATCAAGCGTGTTGTTAGTAGCTGATCGGTTATTCCACATCTCCACTTCTCAACACCTCAAAGGTTTGAGTGAAACATGTTCAAGACTTCAAGCTGATCGATATTTCTACCACGATACTTTTCCCCAATTTTTATGTTTCCTTTGTCATCAACCATGGAACGTTTTTCTACAACGACATTTATTCTTTTTTTACTTTTCACAATCTGTTTCAGAAAACATCTGATTTTACTGTGACAAAAGATAGCTTCCAAGACGTGATCCTACGACTGTGCCACACAAATGACTCATCATGTGAGTCCATTATATAAAATCTTAGTAAAAACTTACGTCATCATACGCCTATGGAACAAAGACAAAAGGAAGTTCATAAAAGATGCACGCTTTCTTTTATAAGCAACACAAATTTTTGCTTCTTTTACAGGCTCATTTGTTGCTTATTTATTGCTTGTTGACTATCTAAGTGAGACAACCAAATTTGCGTGTTTTGTATATTCGCGTACACCAGTTCATTCATAAGTAAAAGTTAAAAGAAAAAAAAATATTTGAAATTGACGACTACGCACCATAAGGTCTTTTCGTGGCTTATTTACGCAAGCCAAAAGCGTGGTACACGTTTTTTATGTACTTTTATGAAGTTACTCTCAGGGTTGTGCAAGACGAGAGAGGCACTTTAAAGCAGTTTCCCTCTCCTCTTGTAATTTTTGAAGATCGTGATTATATTCTGACAAGAAAATACAATAGAATAGATTTGGATTTGGCCTCTGTATAGTTTCTTTATCCGTATTCAAAATAATTTTGATACGGTCGTTCCTTTTCAGTTTGTTAAGTGCATCTGTAGTTGGTCAGCGCGGAAAGCAACTGATCTTTCATTAGCGTTTGTACGTCCTTTCGTCCGTGAATTATTGTCCGGCTTAATTTTTCAGCAGGTGCACTCGCGAATAATTCGTTTCTTAAAAGAAATTTAAGTGTGAGTAAGGATATCATATGAAAAATGTTTTGCTTTTTTCTTGCATTCTGCTTTCACAAGTGATAAAAAAACGTATTAACAGATTTTTCTAATCAAGTATTTACGTCACAATGGACATACTACTTAAACCGTTAAAATATAGAAGAGATTTGTTTTGAAGGAATGCGAAAATTAAAGAAACAAAATAACAAATAAGTAAAAGTTAAAAGAAAAAAAAATATTTGAAATTGACGACTACGCGCCATAAGGTCTTTTCGTGGCTTATTTACGCAAGCCAAAAGCGTGGTACTTTGCAGCTGTATACACGTTTTTTTCTTCCTATATTAATTCAATAGTTTCGGAGAAATATGAATAAATTAGCTAAAAAAAACCTGTGTATACCAAGGTTGTTTTTTTCGTTTTTTGTGACGATTTTGTGAGACTTCAATATTCCATAAATGTGACACAAAATTCAGCACGAAGCATTTCGGTTAAAACCATTTCCAAATGGATATAAAATATTTTTTATGTACTGAATTAATTCTGTCCTGTTTTTGAGATGTATAAACCGAGTCTTTGTATAAGTGAGAAAACTAGTATCCCGGGTAAAAACATGTTCCACTCTTTGAGAATCATCATAAGAAATATAAAAATGCTACATTCAGATTAGACATTCACTTTGTATTAGTGAGAAAATGATAACGTAAACACTGTTCAGAAATATTTTCGAATTTTCTTTTTTTGGAAATATAGTAATTTCGAACATTAGACACTCGATTTGTTAATGTAATTGATTGATGAGAAGTTCATACTCCTCAAATCAAAACAATAACGGAGGGTTTGCAGTAAGTGCTAATGTAATAGAGATTGAAAAGCTGATTAAAAAAAGAATGAAATCGCATATCTTCGACGAACCTTTTCTGACATATTGCTGTACTAAGATTTTTACTTATTTATTATAAAAGTTCAATATAAACCTTCTCCATCATTTCACATTGGTGAACAACAGCTCTTACCGGCTTAATTTTTCAGCAGGTGCACTCGCGAATAATTCGTTTGATCTTAAAAGAAATTTAAGCGTGGGTAAGGATATCATATGTTTCGCTTTTTTCTTGCAAAATGTTTTGCTTTTTTTCTGCTTTCAGTGATAAAAAAACGTATTAATAGATTTTTCTAATCAAGTATTTACCTCACAATGGACATACTACTTAAACCGTTTTAAATATAGAAGAGATTTTTTTGAAGGAATGCGAAAATTAAAGAAACAAAATAAAAAACAAAAGGACCTGGGGCCTGAAGGTCAGCGCCGTTGGGCATACCAGAAAAGTAGTACAAATTACGAACTAGAACACTTTAGATAACATTCCGCGTGTGTTTACTAAATTTCACAGCCTTTCTCCTGCGGCGGCAAGAACTACATTTTAGAAAGAAAATTTGGGCCAAACAAATAATTCTATTCTGAATCTGATACTCTTTATAACTGTAGGTTTTCAACCTGAAGTCCTTATACTGGAGTATTGAATACAATTATTCATGTATTGTGAATTCAATCTATTATAAAAAAATGTTTATTACAATGTAACAAAATATGTGCCAAAGTAAAAAACTGAAGAAAATATGAGGACAACTGAAGAATATATACTTCTCACATGACAAAGATAGCTATGCGAAATTGAGCAATGGAAATCATTATTTGGAAATATCTGAAAGTAAAAAATCTGGTCAAGTTCAGATAAGGCCAACAAGTTCAAAGACTTCGGACAAGTCCAGGTAATTCTGACAAGGTCAAGTTTTGAGGAGGAGTTCTGGCAGCAGATACGAGATAATACCAGAGATGATGCCACCAACAAAGGACCTAAATAATAAATGATATAACTGTTATACAATCTCAGATCCACTAGTGGTGAATCTTATATACTAATAGCGAGTGTGCATACCACTTTTATTTTAGAGAGTGATACATTTAGAAAAATTTCACGGTCATTTTCTCACGAGGGGCGCGTAAAACCACGCTGCTGCGACAAGCGTTTTTTCAGTATTTTTCAGTATTAGTAATGGTCCAACTCCATCTTACGGTTTTTTTCATGCCGAAGGGTGTTGTAGGGTAAATAAGACAACGAAAGGTCTCCACGGAGGAGGATGCAATGCAATGGTTTTTCGTTTGAAATATTCTCAACGATCATTTTTGTTTGAACAAGAAGAGCGAAGAACTGTATTTGTTGTTTGTTTTGTTTTTGTTGTTTATTCTGTTTGTTTTTATTTTCAAAGCAAAGAATAATTAGTTGGTTGTTAAGAAAGTATTAGTATGTTTACTACCAGTCTTATGATGCAGAAAAGAAACGAGGGTTTTTAAAATGTAAACAAATCTGATTTTGTTTTCGAAAAGATTGATTTGCGAGGGCGAGACGAACGAAGAAATGAAACGAAGGATATTGTTTTAATATTAAACGCGAATTAACGAGTAGAAGAAGAAATGTATGGTTTCTAAATGCAGAAACGTGTACTGTACTGGAAACTGAAGAACATCTTACTTATTTATGTTACAGTTATTAAATGGTTACTAATGGTTTTTAATTTAGTTTTCTTTGGTGGAATTGATCGTTTTGTAAAGATGGAATTAACGAGTGGAAGTGTATATACATAAAAAAGTGAATGGAAACAAGTAAACGCGTGCTGGAAAGCGAAGAAACTGAATTGAATTGAAGGATTGTTAACGAAGTGGCATTAATTTTTTTACTTAAAAATGGTTGCGCCGTTGCGATTGGTTTCATGTCGACCATGTGGGATTATCAACATTATCAACATGTTTTGGAAGAGCTAAACTATTATTTCTGAGGGGTTTCTTTGCAATTGAAGCATTAAATGGTTTTGTGTTGCGCTGAGATATTATTGCTGATGTTGTTGTTGTTATATTTCAAGCGAATTTTTATGGCTGTTTTCAAGAAAGTTAAAGCTCTCTCCCCCCCCCCCCCCCAACCCCCTCCCCATAATGATGATTGAATATCTAACACTCCCTCTACCCCTACACCCCCAGCTGGAATTATAGTTTTTCATACTGTACTACACATCCTAGGGTTATTTCATCTTTCCTTTTATTTAAGCTATGTTTTTATTGCTATTATATACAATGTTGTTTGTTTTGTTAGTGGGGAAGGATGTAGTAGGAGGGAGACCACTCAATGTCTTTACATTTTAATCTTCACAATGATCACATCTACCAATTCTATGATGATTCTCTAAGTCATTCCTGTATCTATATCATATCTCTAATAATTTAGTACTGTTTTTTTCTTTGTTTCTTTGTTTGTTTTATTTGGTCAGTGGGTGGGGAGGGAGAGTGTGCAATGTGTGATTTCTTTCAAAGTTGAACTTTTGCTGCATCATGTACGTTTTAGGGGAACATACTAATTATTGTTACTGGCTTTATGTATGTCATTTTGGAATCCGCAGCCTGAATTTAAGCCATGGTTCTTATCTTGATCGTATAGTGGGAAAGTTTCGGCACATGATATTTATTTATCAGTGCTATTTTACATTCTGCAACCATTTGTTCTGTTTCTGATGATCATGTACTTGCTTCTGTTATATACGATTTCTTTCTTTTAATATTAGAAAATTTAGTATAAATAAAAATAATGACGAAGAAGAATGAATTTCCCAATCATGGTTTTAAATCATGGTACAAGCGTTTGGAAGAAATCATTTAATGAATTCATTAAAACAATATATTATTGCCATATTTATGTTGACACTTTGGAGCGAGATGGTGTGGTTTCAATGATGATTGATTATCCCTGTCCTCTACCCCTACCCACACCACTTACTATACCAAGAGAATTATAAACCACAATTATTGACCACAACACATCCCAAGCTTTTTCAGATTTTCTTTTGTCCTTCAAGCAATGATTTTATTGCTATTATTTCTTAAAGTATATGCTGCTGATTTGTTGTTTGTTTTTTCTTTTGTTAGCGTGGGATTAAGATCATTCCATTTTGCTGTATCTATATCTTATCATATTTCTTTCAATTTATCACTGTTTGTGTTTTTGTTTGTTGACTTTACGTATTTCGTTTAGGAATCCCCAGGCTGAATTTAAGCTATGGTGCTTATCTTGGTTCTATAGTGGAAATGACAGGGCGTGTGATAATTAGTGACTTAGTGATATTTTACATTCTAAGAGATTTTTTTCTGTTTCTGATGATCATGTATTTGCTTCTGTTCTATATGATATCTTTCTATTTAGATTTAGAAAATTTAATAAAATGGAATATATGACCAAGGAGAATGAATGTGCCAATCATGGTTTAACATCATGGTACAAGCGATTTTGATAAATCATTTAATGAATTCATGGTGGAAAGACCCTTCGGTTGAATCCTGAGCAGGTATAATTTTTTTATGATTCACATTTGATTCAGGTATCCTGTGCAAAGACAATTTTACGGTTTCACTCAATAGTTGGAAAATGTAACAGAAACATATTTAGGTTGCATTTTTATATTTCTTATCAAGATTCTTGGGAGTGGAACCGTAAAATGTTTTTACACGGGATACTAGTCTATCTTCTTATACTAATACTAAATCTTGCTTTTTTCTTACCTAACTTTGAAAGAAAGAACTTTAGAAAAAATATCTTGGGAAGTTCGTCAATGGATGTTTATTTTTTCCGTATTAGTATAGGGAGAATCTCCCATTAGGAGAATCTCTAGCTCCATCTTACGGGGTTTTATTACTTCGTGGAGTTTTTGTACCTTAAGGAAGACATCATAAAGCCGCACGGAGGAGAAGGCAATGCAATGTTTTTTTGCGTTCGAAAGTTCATCAAATTTTCTCAACGTTCAATTCTTAATGAGAATGAAGACGCTGTGTGTATTTTTTTTGTTTTTGTTTTAATTTTTTTATTCAATGCTTTAAGTTCAGTAATAAAGAATAAACACATTGATAAGTATCAGTAACTATTCTATCCGACGAGATGTAGACCTGTTATGTGTTCGTGTAATCAGTTTATCATTTTCTACCGATCTCTATTTTTTTTAATGTGTTTGAACATAGCTTTTTCGTATCAGTTAGTTTTGACTACTATGCCGAAATGTGTAGCTAACAGTTTATTTGGTATTTCATTGTAGTATGTGGATTGTTATTATTAAAGTTCGCTATTAGGGAAACGAAGGTAGCAAGATCATTATTATATTGTTTTGATAGTGTTTGATCGATATCTTTTTGTTTTAGATTAGAAAATTGAATAGTATAGATGAATGTAATACAAGAAGAGAATGTGAAAATGATGGTTATATAAATATATACATGGTTTTTGTATCATGATGCACAAGTGGAGTTTTGGGTTTTGACATTTCCACAATTCATACCAGAATAAAGATTTGAAAGATAAAAACGTCTGAGAAGGTATTGTTTTTGTTAGCTTTAGTTAAGGTATTTTCTTATATTTCAGAAGTTTAATCGTGGTAAGGTAGGAATATACATTGGTTAGGTAGGAGTATACGTCGTATTGTCTCTTTTCTAAATCTCTGAACATTGGAATTTTAGCTTTTAGATTAACTGTACAACTTTAGAAATCTCTAAATAGCACTAAAAAATAGGGATAATAGCATTCTTTGAATGATCGATCCAAAATATTTGTGTTAAATATGATATAATTCCAACATGGAGAAACACAACAATTTTTGTATATACACAGATTTATCATGGCAGTATTGCGTGTAAAAACAATTTCTGGAGAAAAACTGTAAAATGTTTTTACACGCTACACTAGTATACTAATAGCGAGTGTGCATACCACTTTTATTTTAGAGAGTGATATATTTAGAAAAATTTCACGGTCATTTTCTCACGAGGGGCGCGTAAAACCACGCTGCTGCGAGAAGCGTTTTTTCGGTATTAGTATATTAGTAGTAGCAAATGACGCGACGTGAATTTTTTGGCACGGGTAACATTGCATTGCATCCCCAATGGAACGCGACGTTTAGGGACAAATATCTCGAGAACCGATGGGGATAACTGACGTTTTTGGGGTCCGCAATATTGGGCGATGGAGTGACGAAAAAAAAAATTGGGTCTAAAACTTTTTGGGGACGGGTGTGACGTCATCAAAATCTTTGATCTACGATATCTCCGTAACGGCACGTCGTACACAGACGATCCCATACATTTACTTGATCAACTTTTCGAGCTCTATAGCGTTGTACTACTTATCCTTTTGGATTGTGTGATTTTATTTTCGGTCACCCCTATACTGATGGAAAAATCACGGGATGGCGGTAACTCATGGGGAAAGTGAACTGGTAAAATGTTTTTACCCGGGATACTAGTCTTATATACTAATAGCGACTGTGCATAACAAATTTAGTTCGGTCAGTGTGAATAAAAGGACTGGGAACGAAATGTTCGTATGGACTGTGATATAGTGACATTTTAGGTCGTGCGTAACTGAGTTGTCGAGATATAGGCGATATTAGTATTATAGGAGTAGCGCGACGTCAGTGGGCACATTGCATTGCCCCCTAAATAGAACGCGATTTTTAAGGGCAAATATCTCGAGAACCAATAGGAATAACTGACGTCACTTTGGGCGTGCGATATTGGCGACGGGGTGTCAAAAGATTTGGGTCTAAAACTTTTTGGGGACGGGTGTGACGTCATCAGAATCTTTGATCGGCGATATCTCCGTAACGGCACGTCGTACGCAGACGATCCCATACATTTTCTTGATCAGGTTTTCGAGCTCTACAAATTAGTGATACCTGTTCTTTTGAATTGTGTGATTTTATTTTTCGTGATATACTATATATTGAAAGAGGAAGAGCACGGGATAGTGGTAACTCATGGGGAAGGCGAACCGGTAAAATGTTTTTACCCGGGATACTAGTCTATATACTAATAGCGACTGTGCATAACAAATTTAGTTCGGTCAGTGTGAATAAAAGGACTGGGAACGAAATGTTTTTATGGAAAATGTTATGATTAAATTTTAGACCGTGCGTAACTGAGTTGTCGAGATATAGGCGATTTTAGTATTATAGGAGTTGCGCAACGTCAGTGGGCACATTGCATTGCACCCTAAATAGAATGCGATTTTTAGGGTTAAATATCTCGAGAACCAATAGGAATAATTGACGTCGCTTTGGGTGTGCGATATTTGCGGTGGGGTGTCGAAAAATTTGGGTCTAAAACTTTTTGGGGACGGGTGTGACGTCATTAGGATCTTTGATCGTCGATATCTCCGTAACGGTAAGTCGTACACAGGCGATCCCATACATTTTCTTGATCAGCTTTTCGAGCTCTACAACTCAATAGTACCTATTCTTTTGGATTGTGTGATTTTATTTTTCGTCATATACTATATATTGAAAGAGGAAGAGTACGGGCGGTGGGTGCAGTAACTCATGGGGAAAATGAACATGTAAAATGTTTTTACCCGGGATACTAGCATGTATCATTTATGTATGTATGAAAAACATTTTACTGATTCACTTTCCCCATGAGTTACTGACCCCAGCCCCTGTGCTTACCCTCTCTCTTACAATATGGCGGTGACCATGGAGCTTTACAACTTAGTGATACTTAACCTTTTGGATTGTGTAATTTTATTTTCGGTCACCCCTATATTGATAGAAAAATCACGGGATGGTGGTAACTCATGGGTAAAGTGAACCGGTAAAATATGAAAAATATGATTGAAATGAACTGAAAATTATGTTTATTTATGACTTCTGGTCCATTGTCGTTGCTCCATGTGAAAGCAATAGAGGTAAAATAGGCTTAAAATTCCTTCACAAACAAGATTGTAATTTATTTATTTATCGGATTATTAATCTGTAAGGGGCATCTACTATGAATATATGCAATTAAGGTTTTCTATTCGTTCATTCTAAATATTCTTAAACATCAGATTAGACCTGCATATTTTCTCACGATTTCATGAAGATAGTTAGCTTACTAATTACTTACTAATAGTCACTTATTCTTCCAATTCCCCAGTGTAGTAGTTAAAAGCAATTATGATATTGAAAACGAGGCGAAACTTGATGACTAGGCCATAAAACTGCGTTAAAAAATCATATCATAACATTGGAATTTTTAGTTTTTAGTTTAACTGTACAACTTTAGAAATCTCTAAATAGGCCAAATAGCACTGAAAAATAGGGATAATAGCATTCTTTGAATGATCGATCCAAAATATTTGTGTTAAATATGATATAATTTCAACATGGAGAAACACAACAATTTTTGTATATACACAGATTTATCATGGCAGTATTGCGTGTAAAAGCAATTTATGGAGAAAAACTGTAAAATGTTTTTACCCGCTACACTAGTTTCTAACTAATTTTCACAAGTATTTTTAGAAGTTTTAATGGGAAGAATTAATGTGATTTTGTTTTCATTTTAACCTGAAAAAACAACGAAAATTGATTAATATAAAAAGAAATTCTGCAATATCCCATATTTTGAAAATCTCCTAAAAGTTAATGGTCAAAAATTCACAAATTTGAGGTCAAAAGGAAGTGTGTAGGAATATTCGGCTGCACATATTAGTTGCACAGTTCACTCCTGGAACGATTATCTTGCCCTGCAAAAATGAGTCATAACGAATCATTCTCTGGAACCATTACAGGTCGATAGTCTGATCCAAAGTAGCAGTTTTCGTGCAAATTTAGTTTCGCGAATTGAGATAAAATAAACTTTTCCCAGGAATTTAATTTCGTTAACTTCGGAAATAATTAGTTCTCATATTTTTTTAAAATTAAATATTGCCATGAATATGTTGACAGACATTGAGGCAAAAAGTATTCTATATAATTTAATTTTAAGAATACGTGAAATCAATTTTTTTTCCAGTGAAATTTTTCTTACCACTTTGAAGTATATGTTTGGTAAATATACAGTAAAGCCTGAAAGAAATTGACACACCTGTGAAGGAATGATTTTTACATAAAACTGCAAAAGATTTGTAAAGTCTGTTACATGAAGTCATTGTCTTCAACACGATTTGATAGAGAAAGCTAACAATCTTAAGTGGAAATGTAAAGTTTCTTTCTTTCTTTTGGATCATTTTTATCAAAATAAAATGATAAAAGTCTTTTATTCTCGGATTTGCTCTGACAAGTTCAATAGAAACTCCATGAAAGTATAATATTTTTGGTGAAATTTATAAGAGTGTATTAGGAAAAAATAGAATTTTTAGTGCATAAACGAATCGGTTAATACACCGATATAGTCAAAACAACAAGAACCTAAAAGAAAAAAAAAATAACGCTCCTTCACGGGAAAGAGATTACCCAATATCAAGTTTCATATCAATATCAATTATTTTCTTTGATTTATTTGACTGTAAATATTAGTTCAAATTGTGTATAGGGGTGCTGCTGTTAAAGTTTAATTTTTGTCGTCCCCCAACAACCATCACTATCCACTATGTAAATTTTCATTCATGTTTTTTTTCTTTTTTGTGTTTTAAAAATTAAATAAGGAGAGTAAACAGGTCTTAAAAGGATCCTACCATCTAAAACGAAAATTTGTTATTTGTTTATAAACAAATAACCAGGAAAAAAAAAGATTGCCATCTGACTTTTTTGACAGAAGTGAATCACTGCTATGCAATACTGCAAAAACGTTCGCAAAATATACCCGCCATTACAGCCTTTCGCTTCACTCCTTCGATCCAAAATTCAGTTATAGCGTCCAGTCCCCACACGCCGTGTGACGTATGAGTGGACTAATGAATATAGAAAGACTTACTCACCCAGTGGAGACCCACTTGTTTTCACCTTTTTTATGGCTCATTGAACGCATTTATCTTTACCATGATCAGTCACAAGTATGAGAGAGGTAAAATAACAAAAAAGTGTAATGAAATTCAATTCCATTTCCACAAACAAAACAAAATATTAAATAAGAAATTCCCAAGAATCGACTCTTCTGTCATTTCCCAGAAGAAAAATCAAAACAAACATTCGTCTTTACAACCCAAATTGAAAGATTCGACCCAAATTAGCAATATAAACTCTTTTAAGTTCATCGATTTGTTCGAAGAGATGACAAAGATTACGATTCAGACATCTTCGAAAAGTTTTCACCGTGCTTGTCTATATTTATTCACACCAAATTGAACTCTCTGGTATGATAGACCAACTTGTTGTTTATCATTTGAGCCACGTAAGGACTAGGGGCTACTCTGAAGTTTGTTTTGATGAGGAAGAAGCGAATTCTCGGAAAGACAATACAATATTACAAAATAATGTTGGTTGATTATCGACCACTCTACCCAACAATTTTTGAAAGTACCGAAACTGCCACTACAACCAGGGTCTCTCTACTCCATACTATGTGTGTGGTGTGGGTGTGAAGTGAATTTATATAGCTAAGAGAACGCTATATAGCTACCTGTTTTTAGACACCCAGGAAGTATTTTGTGTATTTGTATTTTCATCAACAGGGACTTTGTGAAATTTTAAGTGTGTCACACACACATTAACCACGGTTTGTGGACAGCCTCTATTCCAATGTTTTGCGGAATCAGCCTACAACTGTGGACAAAAAATCTTGGAATTGCGGACGGACGGACGAATGCTAATGAAAGATCAGCTGCTTTCCGTGCTGACCAACAATAGAACTACTTGTCTAAAATTGAATAATTATTTAAAAATTCCATCTCGGGTTGCTGTGTCATAGAAGTGAGATCTCCCTTAGTTCAGTTGGCCCAACAAGATTTATTTTTATGAAGATTTCTTAATGATAGTGTAATCTCGGCTAAGGGAGCCAGTCCAGCTAACCAGGACAGCTTGCCTTCATATGAATATATACGAAACTTCTTTCAGTGAATATGCAGGTAACATAGTACAGTCACATAGTCATCATATATAATAATACTGTAATAAGAAATGGTTTATCATCTGATAGCGAACAATCACGAACACTCAAGGACCGTAGACAAGACTGCTTTTCATTCAGAAAGTGATCCACAAAAGCCTTTAAGTAGCTTACTTCTGTAATATTTACTCCTATGCTCAACCAATTGGTAAATTTAGAAAGTTGACCCAATACTTTCATTACATCCATGGTAATGCGGCAGTCATTTAGGGACAATTGATTAATGTGTAGTTTCTCGTGCTTGATTATCATTTTCAAGATGTCGGCTGGTAGGATTAGAGTAGAACCACACAAGAATTAGCAAGACAAACCAGATGTAGTTATTAACGGATTAATGAGACTAATTGCCTTGCGTTGAATTGAACGTAATAAAAAAACAATCCATCTAGTTTATAGTTTATAGTTGGTCATTTTTGCCAAAATTCGACTTGAAGGGAGTTTTGCTTCAGCTGAACTGTTTCCCCGGATCCTTTCGAGATTTCGGTAACCGGCAATTAATTCTATGTTTGTTTTGTTTTGTTTTTTTACTTTTTTCAGTGTTTTGGTTGTTGAGTATGTATATACCACTTATGACTGAGCGTGAATGTGATTTGTGAGTAAGTTTAAGTTGCAACATAAATTTTGTTTAACCCATATACGTATCCAGCCTCCTTCACGCCATTTGTATGTATGCAATGCATTTCTTGTTTATGTTTATATGTCGAATTCTGACTCACTTGACCTCCATCTGGACTCGTTTTGATGACGTGACAGTACTTCTTTCGTTATACCTTTTGCCCCATTGTAAAAGGACCTCTACCGAATTTAACGCTGTGTTAATGGCTGAGTCATCGAGTTTGGCTTCGTTTTCATTATCACAATTGCTTTTAACTACTCTGTCGGGAAATAGGAATAATAATAATAATAAGAGCCACAATAATTTTGATCCACATTTTCCATTTCTTACCTTTTGAACAGTATAAAATGCTGCCTAAAGCGACGAGTTGGACCAAATTTCTAAAGAGATCGGCATAAAAAGGCATGCCGTTAAATTTGGACCGGAGGAACGATAAAGCAATGATGAGTAATTGAATCATTGGTTATCTTAGCAACACTCAAGCGTCAAAAGTTATGCAACAAAGAAACTTAACTAAATTTTGCTGATCATTAGAAAAAACTTGTGTTATATTGTAGATATAATAGCCTACTATTATTAATACGCATGCGGTTACGTCAGTTATTGTTTTATTTATTTATTTTTTTGGTTGCTTTTTGTTTTTGCTTTTTCACTCTGTGCGTACTCTACTCCCTGTTCACAATTGGCTACCGGTTTTAACCAGATATAAGATTTGGTTTGGCTTTAAATGATTAAGAAAATGTGTTACGATTTTCCTCAGGAATTTTCCTCACTCTCGGCCGAAAAACTGGCCATTTTAATCAAAATGTCACCTTCGTTAGTGGAAAATTTTAACGATATACACGAAACAACTTTTTCTTAACAAGACTAGGTTAATATCTAACAGAATTGAAAACGAAACAAACGTAAAAGTCCAGGATTCGACAGTGTTACGTTACAATTTCGTCCATGGATAATTAGATGAAATGTCTATGTTGAATAAATTTTATTCGAACTTTACGCTTAACTGCGCATGTGCATACGACACAATTCAGGAAATTTATTACGTACAGTTGAAATTGGCGACAGACAACCCACGTCTATTACATTTTTGACTTGATGCAAATTATCAGAAATTTAGTAATATTAATATAACTTCCTCTAACGTTTGTAAATAGATCCACGTTCTGAGTAATAAAAGTTGATAGAAGTAAATTTGTTGGTTTTCTAATTTTCTTTTTAATTGGGTATCAACTGGATGTCGTTTGTGGTATGTAGGGAAGTTAGCTGATCAACTCTTTTACTCAGTTCGTAAATTATATTCCATGAATGTTACTGATGGACGTGTGGAGGTAAATGTGACAGATGTCCTTAATCCTTAATTGCTGAATTTAAAATATTGCATTTTTGAAATTGTTTCAAAGAGTTTTTTTTATGGATGTACCTCGTACAACTTGGATTTCTCTGCTTCAAGACGGCAGGGGGAGGGGGATCACTTTCAAAACTGTATCAACGCTTCAAGATGGCAGGGGGAGGGGGGATCACTTTCAAAACTGTATCAACGTTTGAGTCAACTCTCACGCTACCTCGAATAGCCATCTCGAACATCTGTTGTCTCAAACAAAAATCATACAGCGTTTCGTTGCATTAGAAAAGTCGTTGCTTTTTGGAACTCTCGCCATCTCGAACATTTTTTCCTTCAGATTTCAAGATGACGGGATTAGACTTATCGCTTTCGGTCATAGAAAGTTGCAACAGCTCATTTTCGTCAAATAACGCTTTACAACATCGACAGAATGATGTCGTTAACGAATCATCCAATTGAATTGTTCATTCAAATTGTAATTGGATTATTATGAATGGGATTGATAAAAATCTAATAAGATTAAAACGCCTTCATTCTTGCGCCCACGAAAAAAGTCATCATAATGTTCAAGAAGCATTTACTGAACCAATGAAATTTAGAGGAGAAAATGAATGAACAGTCGTAATATCAAATATTGAAAACGTTGAGAGATTTTTAGTAAATATACGACTCTCTTTTATAAGAAATTACCTAGTATCCCGGGTAAAAACATTTTACCGGTTCACTTTTAGATGACGTCACACCCATCCCCAATTATTTACATGAGTTACACTCCCATCTTCACCTGTGTTCTTTTAAGACATAGCGGTGGCGGAAGGTAAGATCACATAATTGCTAAGAATAAGTATTACTAAGTTGTAGAGCTCGAAATCCTGATCAAAAAAATGTATGGGATCGCCTGTGTACGACTTACCGTTACGGAGATATCGACGATCAAAGATCCTCATGACGTCACACCCGCCCCCAAAAAGTTTTAGGCCCAAATTTTTCGACACCCCATCGCCAATATCGCATGCCCAAAGTGACGTCAGTTATTCCCATTGGTTCTCGAGATATTTGCCCTTAAATATCGCGTTTTATTTGGGGTGCAATGCAATGTGCCCACTGACGTCGCGCTACTCCTATAATACTAATCGCCATTAAAGTCACAACTCAGTTACGCACGACCTAAAATGTCACTATATCACAGTCCATACGAACATTTTGTTCCCAGTCCTTTTATTCACACTGACCGAACTAAAAAGTGGATGCACAACACAACACTTAAATTCGGAAGCTCCGATGCCAGTTCTCTATACTATTATTGGTTCTACGAAGCTCTTGGTCAGTTCTATGATACATGTTTCATATATCTATTGAAAAAACGGGCCACGCCGAGGAGCACTTTGCCTGTAGCGATTATTGTGAGTTCGTAGACTCAAGGCGTGTTACATGCTTTTGAATTATGCGGACCAGAACTAATTTTTATTATTATTATTTTGAACTTACCATATTTATTTCTCCTCCATTAATTTACTGACCGTGATAAGTTAACTGGTCTGTATAATATTGCGACAATTCTTCATCGCTTTCAAAGCAAAACAACATGGAGAGAAAAATAAGTCACGATCAACTTTTGTTGGCAATATTCGATGCACAGACAAAGCAACGAAGATAATAAAAACCTATTCTTTAATATTTCTAGTTATGTTTTATGTAATTCTTCAAAACTTTTCTTGGTTCTGTCTATCTTTTTTGGAGCAATTCTCACAGACACTCTAGTAAACATTTATCAGAAGTTTCTCTTGAAAATCATATTTTTCTGCTAAATGGTTAGACATAACAGCCTTTTTGTAAAGTATAAGCATTATTGTAATGTTTTAAAAGAAAATTTACGCTGAAATAATAAATTTATGGTGAAAACAGGTTAGTCCTTTCTGTTTGTATATTCTTTCGCTTAAATTTTAATTTCGTGGGACCCACTAAATTCTTATCAGAGAAAATGTAAGGGATATGAGACTGTAGTGCATATAACGTTGGCGCTAAAATAATCTTGTAGCATCTCTATTCAATATCATTTCCGAATAAGAAAAATTCATCATTTTCAGAAATAACTTTTCCCATAAACTGACTTTCTCTTAGAAAACTAATTTAGTTTTTTAATCGATCACATTTAAAAAACCTAAAAATGCCTGTGCTATGACGGCATCTCTATAATTCCGTCACACCGACACTTCCTTCTGGAGGCTTTTCCTGACGCAATTTTCTAATTTTGTTACACGCCTGACGGTATATATAATGCACCAGCGCACAAAGTAAACAGGCTTAGAGTTGGTCATTCTGTATACAAGACGGCAACAGCTTGTCAATTATCTAACACAGAGTAATTACTGATGAGTAATTGGATTTAAATCTCACTAATAACTCTTATTATTGAACTTTTCGTTGTGGAAGCAAGAGTTAGAAGGAAGTGAAGTAAAATATTATAATAAAATAAAACTAAACAGACCAGTAGGAATATATATTTTGTTCTTGATTGTCAAATTTATGATGAAAAATTGTTCCATTTTGTTGCTGATTGCGGTTGTCGCCGTGGCGATTCTTTCCCGTGGTGGTAAGCAATTTTTACTTATTTTGAAATTGACATGACCGTGTCGAACGTATATTCCCTTTTTTCACGAATCAACATGGAAGTGTTTGTTGTGTCTTGAGTTCTCCGAAACTCATTTTTATTCGTCCGGCTTACTTTTCTTGCAAGTTACTGTAAGACTGAGGAACTTACATTATTATTGGTCAGTATTTAGGTTGTTGTTGTTGTTGTTTATGTCGTTGTTGTTGTTGTTGTTGAAAAATTCATTCCACATGACGTCTTCAAAATAGCTTAATGACCAGATTATTTTCTCTTGTAAAGCGGAAATTACTTAACGACATATCCCACATTTTTTTTATTCCGCTTATGGGCTGACTTACTTAATTACTGTTGCTACCAAGCCTTTCATCAATATAAACAATGTGCTACCATCATGTTTAGCCTCGTTTTCATGCAATTTACTACTTTTACTACCTAAGGCCCACCGCCTAAAAATATCACATGAATCGGTTAAAATTTAGATCACTTCTTTCGACCATATTTCCATAGCTTTTTGGTCCGATCCTCTCCGTTCCGATATCTAGCAGTAACATTAATCAGGGACGGTACGGGAGCCCTGCTTCCATTACACTCGGTATTTTAAAGAAATTTCCGATTGAGAGCCTAATATACAGTTAAAATATATTTATCTAATAACAGGTTCTAATGGATCGGGGAATTTTAAATTATCTCACATTTCCTGACAATTTCTGACATTATCCACAAAGTCGCAAACATCCGATACCTATAGATTGTATTTGGTGCATTCAACTGGAAATGTACTCTTAACTTTGAAAATGAAGATGCCAAGGGATTGCTTTTGACATGAAATAAGATTAAGTCTATAGCCCCGTTCAAAATCTATTCTGAAACTTAAGCGAATTTGTGCATCATATTCCTTATTAAAATACATCCTCTTAATGGCTCCCAAATCAAGCTAAGTTGATTTACTTATTTATTTATTTACTTTATTTACTTGTAGAAGGATCGACATTAGAAGAGAACGGCTACCGAAACGAACTCGACGATTCAGAAGAATATACCCCAGGTATGTTTGTTAATTTTGGGTTATCATGCCATCTTCTTAGTAATACACTTTTTTATATAAGAACAACCAGGCTGAAATTTTGCTAAAACTTAAGAGCAATTTAAAGACAATATGAAGCTGAACTTTTTCAGAAGGTCGTTAATTAATATAAGAACAAGCAAAAATAGTGTTTAAAATTTCCATGTAAACACTGCTCCCCGAAGTGAAAGTCTGTTTATCGATACAGCGGCCTGGTTATTCTATACGGCACATGCGCAATTGTTTTCACTAAGAACAAATTGAGGATGAAATTTTCAACAAAAAAAAAAATCAAAAAAAATCATGCTGAATCAAAAATTACTGGTTCTTATAAAATAAAAAAAGAATTGTGTTTTAAGATATTCGTAGAATTGGATAGAAAACAGGAAGTCTTTTACATAAAAGCTTTTCTGAAATCTATTCCTTCTTTCAGTCCTATGTCATTGTCAGGACCGAAATTCTTTGAAATTCTTCAACCAATCAGACAGTTTTACACGAAACGTATTGAATCGGATGGCTGCATTTGAAGCATTCCTCTAATCAGATGGTTATAATTTGTTTTTTTGTTACAGGTACGTTACATGAAATATTTGAAGATCTAGCCGATCTACACAATGACGCGAAACCCAGTTGCAACCGACGACGTAGCGGCTCATGTGCCACAAGACGACGTCGTCGTACTGATTAGGAATATCGTCGTTTCGTTACTTATGATTCAAAGCGACAATTTAATATATCGGAATATATCGGAAAGTGCTTTTCTCAGATAACGTTATTATCATGTAACATTGCTACAATATGTAAAAAGTTGTAAATATCCTAAATAAAGCTTGGAGAAGAGCCTATCCAGTCTTTGTGTAGAAGTTCCATGCAGCACTTGGGCTAGAAGTACGTTTGCTGGTAGAACGTTTTTCTGTATATTGACATAAGCATGTAACAATAGAAAAATCCATTCCATAGGACATTTTGAATCACTACACACTAGCAGATGATCAACACTCACGCGAGTCTGAACGTTTTAATCACTTGAATGATTAGCATCGTGGGAAACTAGCGAAAATGACGTCATTTTTCCTCGAATAAAGATGAATGATATCATCACTACTTGTCATGTCGTCTTCAATATTTTCCTCTTTTCTCCCTCTCACCCAGCCGTTCCCTCTTTAAAACAGTTGAATCTCTATAAAGTGGACACCATCGGTGGCATTAAGAAGCTGGTCGCTTTTTAGAGACTTTCTCTATGAGAATTATGACTATAAATCCATCCATCCGTACGTGGATTATGTGTCCGTTATACGGAGATATCCGCTTTATAGAGATTTCACTGTACTTCATTTTTGGTCAATGCGGAGGAGTGTTTTTTTTATTGAACCGCAGGCGATGTTGCTTGCCATTCCTATAGAAAACACTCCTCCTCATAGACTCATAGATCCCACTGTCTCATAAAGTTCATCAAATCTAAAAGTGGTGCCATTTTATTGTGTCAACAGTTCTAAATGCCTCTTCACAGGTTTGAAGCTTTCAAGTTGTTCGATGTACTAAAATCACAAGACGTGGAAAAATAACGGTGTTGCCACAACAATACTTTTCGGGTAATCATTCCGATTTGATTGGTCAATTGGAAGTGAAAATCGTGCTGTGTGATTGGTGCGAATTTTCTAATGGATGCCAATCACACTTCGATTTTGTAATTGTATGCATTTGGATAATTAGATAGAACTAATAAGATAGAATAACCAATTATAAAGTTTTGTTGACAAACTTGTGGAAAACACATAGCTTATAAAAGGGAATAACTGAAAAAAGGGACAGCAGGAATGAAGTCCCACCACCACCACCGTCCCAACGCCCACTGACCCACTTTTTTTCCTTACACATGTATGATAAAACCCTATTTCGCAGGAAGTAAACAAGGTCGCACTACAACAGTTAAAACGCTGTTTAAATTGGTCTCATCAAGTCAATTACATGCATTCTATAATATTTCATTTAATGACCTTACTTGTCAAATCAATATTCGTTTGAGTACTTCAATAAATATAATAAAAAAACTTCGATGACGATTTAAAAGAATTAGCCAAAAGGACATTTTATTTTTATATTTTTATCTGGTTCACTATGCAGTTCCTTCCAGCCAAAATAATTCTAAGTCTTTTGATCATCATTATTGGTGGCTGTGGTAAGCTTTCTATTCTCTTATTTTCCTAATTTTTTTCCGTTTGTAGTTATATATGTTGAGAAGTTAATTTACAGAGAGTTGATAAAATCCGGATCAATAAACTTCACACAAGCAAAAATATGTTTTGAAGAAAGGTAGGCGCGTGATCTTGTTACGCGAATTGACCTCGTTTTACACGAATTATTATGTTCGGGAATTATTGTTTTCATAAGAAAGAAAAAAACTTTGTAAACAAAATTCCACAGGTTTGTGCGTGTATGTGTTTTTTACTGATCTGCTTATTATATAACCAGTGTGCGGAATTTTAATGGCTGTTGCCAATTGCATTTAATGGCGAGGTGGAAATAGAAACGAGAATATTCCACGTGGAAGCAGAGCATTATTTAGTAATATAATATTTATTTATAAAGTCGCTGAGTGGTGCCACCATTTTTCTGGCATTGCACGCTTGAGAAAGCAATAGTTTTAATCAAGTCGAACCAAAGTAAAATAGTAAAATTTGAAAAATTAACATTATGATAATATTGCTGAGTAAGCGTCATTTTCTACATGATATGAATGCGTCAGCATGGTATCACCATCGGAATTGTCTCGTTCGGCACCACTGAAATTTTATAGAAAGCCGTGTCGGGCTGATCTGATCGAGTAGAATTATGATTCGCATGACAAGCCGACTAAACACATGTAGACGCATATTTATAAGCAACAAATCTCTCCAAAAACCAAGCCGTTGCTAAGAAACGGCCCTGTTTGTCTGGCAACCCAACCCCTTTAAAAACTCAAAGTAAGCAACATGATCCTTTAAAAAAGCAAATTAAGTATCACCAGACAAAGTTACGTGTATAATCTTTTCTTAGGATTATTTGCCATTATCACAAATTGTCCCACACTAACGGTTTCCAGTTCAATACCGTAAAATCCTGGATATAAGCCCTACACGTTACTTATACCGGGATTTTACCGGAATTTATGTCTCGTATTTTAAAGTTTGTCAAATAGACCTTTCCGGAATTCTGTTTAAACGCTGTGTTATGGGCGAGTCATCAAGTTTCGCCTCGTTTTCATTACCATAATTGTTTTTAACTACTCCGTTTGAAAACAGGAACAAAAAGTGACCATTACTTAGTAATTAAGTTATGAAATCATTAAAACAATAAAATGCATAGAAACGGGGTGAAGCTTGATAACACGGTCATAATACGGTGTTTAAACAGAACTTCGTTTCAAATCTTTTTTCCACTCTAAGTTGCTTGGCACTTGAACTTGTGTTATTTTCTTGGTATAGATATTTTAAAAGCTGAAGACAACGATCTGAATGCATCTTTAGCAGACATATTATCAGGTAATTTCTAGAGCGTGTTTTGTGAGTGTTTGTCCCTAAGTGTCACACAATCCGTCAGGTGTTGTATACAGTGGCCCCTGTGAATCAAAGACCCATAAAAGAGCCCCTCGTATATACGTCATAAGAGCAGTGTGTGCAGACTTAAGTAATCAACGCTAAAGGTGCAACAAGTCTCCCTTGTTCAAATCTAAGGCCAGTTTCGATTTCAGCGGACCCGATACACAATGTTTACACTTGGTCAGTTGAAGTTGCATTCAGTGAGTCCCATGAATGAAAAAAAAAAACCCAACTAAATACTACACTGCCTTGTGCATAACATCGAGGTGAAAGTATGAGCGAACTAACAACCACGCTGTAAAGAATGGAGAGGCTTTTCAGACTTTAAGTTGATTATTTAGTGTTTTGATTCAGAAATTTTTTGATATAAAACTCGGTTTCCTCTTGGTAACCAGAAAATCTTACCAGAGATCAATTTGAGCTTTCGGCAGCAGGGTTGCTTAGCAACTTGACTGAATTTAAAGCTTACTTTTTATCAGCTAATGACGTTTACTTCTTGCTTTCTAGAAGGTCCGTCGTCAGATGAAAATGATCATGCACTGGAATACATTGCAGGTATGTTGAACTCCATTTCACCAATCAAAATGTTCCAACAGAAGCATATTTGACCTATCAGATGCTTATAATTGTTATTACAGGCACGTTACATGAAATATTTGAAGAATTAGCTGATCTAAAAAATGATGCCAAACCCAGTTGCAACCGACGACGCAGCGGTTCATGCGTCACGAGACGACGGCGTCGAACTGATTAGGAATATTATCGTTTCCCTCCTAATGATAAATAGCGACCATTTAATATATCGGGAAAGAATTTAAGAAATTTACTCAATTTTTCTCAGAAAGTTATATGATGACTATTTATTGCTTGCATGCGTACTTCAAAACAGATATGTGAGGATATAAGAATAACGATCTGCTATCAGTATGAACAGTTGTTTTGCGAATCCGTCTTGTAATCACCAAACAAGTCAGAATCATTTTCTCCAAGATTGACCAGTCGTATCTTCGCATCCTAGCCACAATTCTGCAGATGCTTCTCAACCTCGAAAATGTTTCCGACCAAAAGGTGTCCCAACGAGATAAAGCCTCGTTTTCATTACAAAATGTAGCTATTTATTGCTTGCATTCAAAAAAACAATTAAGCAACAAACAAAAGGATAGAACAGAAGGAGACAGAACTCTTAATTTTTATATTATTCAGATAATGACTTCTCTATTCATTTCGGTATCTCTTTGATGTTATCTGTGATGCGCTTTTTACCACTTTTCAGTCAAACGGAATTATTTTGAAAAATAACGACAATTTGAAAGCCAAATATTTTAGATAGTTTTCTTATGTAGGGTCACACGGATTATAGAAATTAAGTCGTTTACAGGAAGAGATAATAGAACCTACAGTTTTAAATAGTTTTGAAGATATCATATGATTTATCTAAAACTTTCAGTCCATATATCTTTCAAATTAGATGCCTCCTTAGTGACGTGCGATCGCAAATTTGGTTTTCTCAATTGGAATTTTTACATTCTTGACGCCAGAAAAAAGAAATGGGAGCGATAAGAAAATAAAACCGTTTCGTATTTTATATAAAAATTCTTTGAGATTAATAAAGAATTCTTTGAATTTTACAAAACAATATTCTAATAATTCAAGAAATCTACCGCTCAACATATATGAAGTTTCGTTTAAACAGAATTGAGCACAGACAAATTTCATAAGTAGTAAATAATTAAAGCAAAGCGATGTTTCAAATTCTCATAAAATAAGACACCTATTTATGATGCCTTATACGGACTATTTCAATTATCGGTGCAGTTTTTTTAAAGCAATTTTCAGATTGAAAGCGAGGTTGGATTTGTTGCCTAGGTGATAACATGATGTTTAAACTGAAACGTAAAAAAGGTCCATCCGGTGCAAAGCGGAAAGTAAGAAACGTTTTTGGGAAATAAGGATTGCACGTTCATTAAAGACCGCATAAACAAGCTCCAAGCCAACCACTGAAAAAATGACACGTGTGTGGATGTGACATGAAGAGAAGAAAAGAAGAAAATTCGTTCCATTTCTAGCAGAGTAAAGGAAAAGACATCAAAGTTCGGTTAAAGACACCGATAATTCTCGTCAATGTTCCATCCAACCTAGTTTTTTAATCACCGACCGAAACTCCTCATTGCAAAGTTATCTTGTTAATATTAAGATATTAAGTTTATTTTGTATCCAACTCCTCATGACCTCCTACCGCTTCAACAATGAAACTTGTAACCGCGTTAATTTCATACATTTTTCAAAACATGAAAAGGCTTGTAAAATAACACAAAAATATAAGAAACTGGAAAAATATTCGCCATATTGCACTCGGCACTGTGCGATAACTAATACTTACTGCATCAATCCAAGGCATAGTGTAATAACGCTCGCGGTAAAATGAGTACTTTTACATGAAAAGTTTTACTGTTTACAGAGGTAGTTTTTATCCATGTGAACTGCCCGTAAGTTTTTTTCTTCTGTTTTGTTGTTTGGTGTAAAGATATTCTTTTTACCATACATTTTCAGTCGTCAGTCAGGCATCGTTTTAAGGTCTAAATTTTTTGTAAAATCTATATGCACTAAATACTACATAATCCGACGAAATTCGCTGCAAACACCCATTCTACATTTTGAAAAAGTTTGAGTAACAGATTTGACGTATTAGCGTCGCATATTTATTTCGTGTTTATTTTTATTTTTATATTTATATTTATATTTATATTTATATTTATATGTGATTCACATTTATTCTTATTTCCTTGATCTTCCACAATGTGTCGTATTAACCAGCCCGTCTAATCTAAAAACCCGGGGAAACGCGAGGCGAGGATTATATCAAGGAAATGTCGACATAAAAGATTTTAACAATAGATTTGAAATATTATACTTCCAACATTAAAATTTAAAACAAACAAAAGGACATGACTTCCAGATTTGAAAAGCTTTCGAAGTTAATTGTGCAAGTCCTTCTCTTTTTATACTTCCATGGTCATTCAAGATTATTACCTGGAAGCCATTATGAAAAGTGACAGTACAGCCAAATGAGAGCTTCTGATTGGCTTAGACGTGTTTCTCGAGTTTGCGTCATTGGTTAGACACTGGTATCTTAAAAAGGAAACAAATAAACGAAACTGAAAAGAAAGCAAGCAAGTTTTAAAAATTTTTTCGTCAATAATCTTTGAGGCACTCTTTAGTATTAGACTGGCTTCATAAATAAGAAATAAATTGATAAGGTCGACCTGTACTTTCGGACCTCTGGCTTTGTATTTTTCTGTACAGATGCGCAAACAGTCAGTATCCCGTTACGGCAACAGCTTGTCGATTATCAACAGAAACTAATTACCGGTGAGCAATTGGAAAAGTGAAATTTAAAAGTGAGTTATTATCTCACTAACAACTCTTTTTATTGAGTGTCAAACTTTTCGTTGTGGAAGCAAGAGCTTGAAGGAAGTGAAGTAAAAAGTATATATATATATATATATTTGATTCTCAAGTTGATGATGAAAAATTGTTCCATTTTGTTGCTAATTGCGGTTGTATTCGTGGCGATTCTTTCCCGTTGTGGTAAGCAATTTTTACATATTTTCACTTATACGCGTGGTGTTTGAAATGGAAAGCGTTCGTCGTCGTCATCATCGTCATCGTGTCACCCAAAAAATAGCCTGTAAGCTCATACAAGTACCAGTCTAAATTATTTAGTAAAGTAAGTAAAGTAAAAACTAAGTAAAGGCGATCAGTATGGAGTTTAGCAGTCGAGGCCAGGTATTCACATCGAAGAAAAATCTCGTCTCCATGAAATGAATCCAGTTGATATAAATACTTCACTAAAACGCTCATCATCATGTTTAGCTTTCATATTCGCAAATATGTTCAAGTATAACCTAGGAAATCGTCGAAAGACAGAAAGAGAATGTTTTATGATATCGATTTGTTGGCCAACAAAATGATAAAATTTTCATTAATTTGAGAGGACCATATTATTCATTAATTGCCAAACGAAGTATTGTGTTACTTATATTACAAGATTAATGTTACAGAAGTTCACTATACTGTCATCAGTGCGAATGCGATCACAATCTGAACTTTTTAATCAATTTTTCCTATACTGTCAACTTGCCCTACTGGGGAACCGTGATCACAATAGAATCCATAATGGCTGCATTATCTCTAGAATTGTGTTTTTAATTGATGTAAGAATCAAATGTACAAGTTGTTTACAAAGATATTGACACGTTGATAATCCGAATGTAAACTATTTTTCCCTACATTTATAGAATTTATAGCAAAATCTTTCCAACCTCTGAATTTCTGTTACTTATTTTAACATATACCTTTTCTAGGAAATTAAAGCGCTATGAAATCAACGGAGGAATTTAATGCGAAAGAAATTAACGCGGTTGACGAACTTTGCCTTTTGTTTTTGAATGAAATTAACGTGGTTGCAACAAATAGATTTCGAAATGTACGAAATTAACGCGAATTTCAGGCATTGGTGAATTTTTGAAAGGCAAAAGAACCACAAAAAACACAAGAATATTAAACGCAACAAGTAGTTTTTTTCAGTGGACTATCTCTATGTCGAATATCTCCAACAAAATGTTCGGTCCCTTAAAATTTCCCCCAAGAACACCGCATAGCCTTTCTCGATTTCGAACTTCTCTATCTCGAACTTTTCCTTATATCGAACAAATTTTCCGGTCCCTTGAACCATTTTCTCTCTATATATAGAACATTTACATATTCGAATTTCATTTTTGAATTCCCGAATAAATTCGAATTTGAATCAAAACAAAAATTTCGACCGTAAATGAACAAAAACTGTTTTTTGTTCTCAGTGTCGTCAAAACAAAAATGTCTGTCAAACGTAAGCTGGATACGAAAACTTTGAAGGAAAAGTGTGACATTATGTCACACGTAGAGAAAGGCATGACAAATAAAAAGGCAACCAATTAATTTGGTGTGCCTAAAAACACCATTTCAACTTATATAATGTTTCTGTTAATTTCTATTTTATTTCCCATTGTTTCTTTTTAGCCATAATAAAGGCCATTCAGAAAAATAGATTCAGTTAAATACTTTCCAGGTGTTGAAAAATACTATATTGTCTTAAGTCTTATGAAAACTGCTCATTTTGCAAGATTTTGTAAGATCTCAAACTTTCTCTATCTCGAACAAATCTCCCGGTCCCTTGAAAGTTCGAGATAGAGAGAGTCTACTGTATGAGTAACTTCACATTATCCCCTTATAGTAACACAATCATGGACATTATGTGAACGTTTTTGACACTTTTTGAATTTTTTCTGTAAAACGTTTTTTATTTGAAAAACAGTGAAACAGTACGCATATAAAATTAACGCCTTATGAGATTTGCCCATATTAAATCAACGTTGAGGGAACTTAAAGTAGATGAAAGCAACACATATTTTTAAAAAGCGCATTAATTTCCTAGAATAAGGTATAGTTGACTTCTGGTAAAACACTGGAGAACTCGCACTTTCGAACTATTTTCTTGTGAACCTTTCCGGCTAACTATACCATCATGCCTCCATATGAATATATACGAAACTTCTTTCAATGAATATGAAGGTAATATCATTAAGTCATATAGTCACCATAATAGTAATACTACTAGTGTAGCGTGTAAAAACATTTTACAGTTTTTCTCTATAAATTGTTTTTACACGCAATTATCCATGGTAAGTCTGTGTATCTACAAAAATTGTTGTGTTTCTCCATGTTAGAATTATGTCATATTTAACACAACATTGTTGTATAAATATTTTGGATCGATCATTCAAAGAATGCTATTATCCCTATTTTTAATGCTATTTGGCCTATTTAGAGATTTCAAAAGCTGCACAGTTAAACTAAAAGCTAAAATTCCAATGTTCAGAGATTTGGAAAAGAGACAATACAACGTATACTCCTACCTAATCAATGTATACTCCTACCTTACCACGATTAAACTTTATTCTGCTATGAATTGTGGAAATATCAAAACCAAAAACTCCACTTGTGCATCATGATACAAAAACTATGTAAATATGTTTATAACCATGATTTTCACATTCTCTTCTTGTATTACATTATCTATACTATTCAATTTTCTAATCTAAAACAAAAAGATATCAATCAAACACTATCAAAACAATATAATGATGATCTTGCTACCTTTGTTTCCCTAATAGCGAACCTTAATAATAACAATCCACATACTACGATAAAATAAACTGCTAGCTACACATTTCGGCATAGTAGTTAAAACTAACTGATACGAAAAAGCTACGTTCAACCACATTAAAAAATAGACATCAGGTCTACATCGACTATCTCATTGGATAGAATAGTTACTGATACCGATCAATGTTGTTTTTCTTTATTACTGAACCTAAAGCGTTGAATAAAAAAAATATTAAAAACAAAAACAAAAACTATTACACACAGCGTCTTCATTCTCATTAAGAAATAAACATTGAGAAAATTTGATGAACTTTCAAACGTAAAAAACATTGCATTGCCTTCTCCTCCGGGCGACTTTATGATGTCTTCCTTAAGGAACAACACTCCACGAAGTCATAAAAACCGGTAAGATGGAGCTAAAGATTCTCCTAATGGGAGATTCTCCCTATACTAATACGGAAAAACATACATCCATTGACGAACTTCCCAAGAAATTTCACCTAACATTCTTTCTTTAAAAGTTAGGTAAGAAGAAAGCAAGATTGCGTATTAGTATAAGAAGATATTTGAACCATTCGTTGTAATCTGAAGAAGGAATCGCCTTGAATAATATTTCTCATTTTTGCCTAAATTCGTACTAGTCCCTTCGAGATTTCGGTAACCGGCAATTAAATCTATTTTTATTTTGTTGTTTTTTAAAAACAATTCAGTGTTTTGGTTGTTGAGTATGTTGAGAACACATACGTTCTCGTTACAGTATGTATGTATTGTATGTATGTATGAGTATGTATGTACATACCACGGATTAAACCCTGAATGCAAGAGTAACAGTTGTGTATGTTTGTAAGCATGCGAATTCTGTCGAACAAGGTTTTAAGTTGCGGCATAAATTCTATTTAACCCCTAACACGTACAGCCCCCTTCACGCGATATGTATATCTGCAAAGTATTTCTTGTTTTGAAATTGACATGACTGTGTCCAACGTATATTCTCTTTTATTCAAATTTCATGATTTGTAGAAGGATCGGTATCAGAAGAGAATGCCTACCAAAACGAACACGATGATTCAGAATATTCTATGCCAGGTATGTTTATTATTTTAGAGTTATCATGTCATCTTCTTAGTAATACACTTTTTTATATAATAGAGTCTGAACGTTTTCAGAAGGTGTTTCTGAACACTTCCAGGCTAAAAACTTGTTATAACGAGAACGTATGTGTTCAATGAACTATCAATATCAGAAAGTTTAGTCAAGCACTATCAAGTCTAAACACGTTTAGGTTTCTGTTTGAAGCAAAACATAAGAGCAAGCTAACATTTAAACTTTAGCTCTGAAGAAAAAGAATGTTTTGAAATAACAAACAAGACAGTTCCAGGCTTTGCGGATAGTTAGTTTCAGTTCTATAAAAACGAAATGGGAAATTACAAAAAAATCTTTAATTGGATGTAAGATACTGATTAAAAATTTGTTGAATAACAAAATAGTTACACTAATAACGGTTTGAGAAAATACATATCTACTTTCGTTTCGTCCATGTTATCTATTGTAGTTGGGTGGTCTGAAATTAATTGAAGAACAAAACAGGAACAAATTGAAGATAAAATTTTCAAAACATATAGAATAATCAGGCTGAGTAAATAAAAATAAAACAGCCTTAAAGTCCGTAAAGGCTGGTTTCCACTTAGCTGGATCGGATCGGATCGGAACGGATCGGACCGGAGTTTTAAATCCGCGCATACGCAATTTCTTCTTTTTGCAAGTCAGCGAGTTTTACCAAAAAAAGGCTTTATGCTAGAACCTTAGATTTGAATATTGGCATATAAAGGGTTAAAGGTTTTCAAGTACATTTACACTTTATTAACAAAATTGGGGCGAACGGGCTCAAGTAAACAAGTTATAGGATTATGTATTTTGTATATGTATAAAGCTTGTAATCATATTTATCTAATAACAGGTTCTAATGGATCGGGGAATTTTAAATTATCTCACATTTCCTGACAATTTCTGACATTCTCCACAAAGTCGCAAACATCCGATACCTATAGATTGTATTTGGTGCATTCAACTGGAAATGTACTCTTAACTTTGAAAATGAAGATGCCAAGGGATTGCTTTTGACATGAAATAAGATTAAGTCTATAGCCCCGTTCAAAATCTATTCTGAAACTTAAGCGAATTTGTGCATCATATTCCTTATTAAAATACATCCTCTTAATGGCTCCCAAATCAAGCTAAGTTGATTTACTTATTTATTTATTTACTTTATTTACTTGTAGAAGGATCGACATTAGAAGAGAACGGCTACCGAAACGAACTCGACGATTCAGAAGAATATACCCCAGGTATGTTTGTTAATTTTGGGTTATCATGCCATCTTCTTAGTAATACACTTTTTTATATAAGAACAACCAGGCTGAAATTTTGCCAAAACTTAAGAGCAATTTAAAGACAATCTGAAGCTGAACTTTTTCAGAAGGTCGTTAATAAAAATAAGAACAAGCAAAAATAGTGTTTAAAATTTCCATGTAAACACTGCTCCCCGAAGTGAAAGTCTGTTTATCGATACAGCGGCCTGGTTAGCAATAATAACTTTATGCTAGAACCTTAGATTTGAATATTGGCATATAAAGGGTTAAAGGTTTTCAAGTACATTAACACTTTATTAACAAAATTGGGGCGAACGGGCTCAAGTAAACAAGTTATAGGATTATAAATTTTGTATATGTATAAAGCTTGTAATCATAGAAATCTAAGAGAAACATCTTAAACCAGCCAGTGTATGAATAAAATGATTCAAAAATGAAAATGGGACTTTTAATTTCTTTATTGAAAAACAAATATAAGGGAAAGTGAAATGAAATGGGGATTTAATTTAATTTGATTTAAATCATTTAGAAGAAGACATATCACCAGCAGAATGTATAATTACATAATTGTTGGATAGACGAATGCTGCATATAGCATAGATGAATGTATTACCTAAGGGAAGTAGGAGTATATTTACATGATAGGCCACATGAAATGAAGGCCATATGAACTTCTCATTGCGGCATGAAATGGTGTTCTGTTTGCATACATTTAACTAAATGTCGCTTTAAAACTCGTGTTGGGGTGGCGGTACAGATGACGGCACGAAAAATTTGCACAAATCTTTTGTTTTATGATAACAGTAAGAACGTATCAAGTACACATCAATTCATAAAATTTCATGTCAGTTGTGTTTACATAAAATTTTGACACACGACATGAAAATTAACCGGACATGATTTTCATATCATTTCCTGTTATGTTTTAACAAGAAAAATACCACCATGAAACTTCACATAAGCAGCCTGTATTTTTTTCTTTCATTCGCAAAATTAAATTTTCATGGAAAGTCCGATTTTTTTTCAAATTCGCAAAATAAATTCCAACAAAAAGTTACATTTTTAAATTTGCGAAATTAAATTCCACAAAAATTTCGTTTCTTAAGGTCAAAGGAAGAACTGATTGTTGATAAGTTAAGCAGGTCGATATGGCGGTGTTGTTTATATAACCTGGATAATGTTCTTCTCTGTTTTTGTTAATTTTCTGTTGAGTTTGGTAATAATATGCATTGACGCTAATTAGGAGAAGGTGGGTTGGTTTGCGAATTTGCGTCAATTTAACGGTAATTTTGGCTCTTTTTTCATCACGTATGAGACCACGGTATATTAAGGAGGTAATATAGTACAATATATTATAGAGATAATATAGAATTAGATATAATAGTCATACCACGTGATGATATTCCCCTAAATTTGGACAAAACGAAAAGTGCGTATTCCAAAGAAATTATTTTTAAATAGCAATTTCTCAATTCACTTTCAACTATCACTATACACGCATGTTATCAATGTGAAATGAACTATATACAATATATACGTCAAATTTTCTTCTTAAAACTGAGTGCTGAGCAAATACAGAGCAAAATCAATTTTGTCCACAATTTCGAATTCATTTTTTTGCATTTCCTTGTCAGTGTTTACCTTTCATATAATTCTAAATGTTGTTGTTTGCAAATTTTGAATTTACAATAAACGTTTTATGTTTACAAAATTATGTTTGCAAAATTCTGTGTCCTCTCAATAACTGTGGGATATTTCATCATATGCCATTAATATATGCTTATATCAATTTTCTTCAAACAAGCACAAACAATTTGTCTCCCAAGAGGGGGGTCATTTATGACAAAATATTGGAAAAACATTTGGAAATTTCCCCTTCCCATTATTTAGATAGAAATAACTTGGTTTCCTGGGTAATAAAAATATTAGAATATTGGGAAAAATAAATATTATGCTGGAAGATGTTGCTAAGCAACACACCAGAGCAGAACCGTTGAAAAAACTCAATTAACTTTCATTATGGATAAAAATTCCATACAATCCAATTATTAAGACAGATTACAAATCTTCTTTTACTCTTTCAATCTCTGTTTTTATCTAACAAAATGTTCTGCAAAATGTTTTGTTTTCCACACTAAAAAACAAACAACGACGATTTTAATACTGAGCATGCGTGCTGAAGCCGCTGACTAAATATAAAATTCGTATATATTAAAAAACTTCTAATAAAGTTATATGTTCTTCAACAGGAAGCCTTTCACATAAAATCGTTTCTGAAATCTTTTCCATCTTTCAGTTCAATGTCATCTTTAGCATCGAAATTCTTTGAAATTCTTCAACCAATCAGACAGTTTCCACGATACATATTTCACCAATCGGATGGCTGCATTTGAAGCATTCTTCCAATCGGATGCTTATAATTTGTTTTTATTTACAGACACGTCAACTGAATTACTTGAAGATCTAGCCGTTCTATACAATGACGCAAAACCTGGTTGGAGACGACGACGTGGCGGCTCATTTTTCATGAGACGACGACGACGCTCGTCTTGAACGTTTATTGAACTCTAAATGGTCGTTTCGTTACTTATGATTTAAAGCGACCATTTAATATATCGGAAAGGAATTATGTGCTTTTCTTAATTTTTCTCAGATAACGTTATTATCATGTAACATTGCTACTATATGTAAAAAGTTGTACTAGTATATTTTGTAAAAACATTTTTACAGACTCATTTTCCCCACGAGTTACCGATCCACCTTCACCCTTGCTTACCGTCTCGGGAAGGGTGACGAAAAATAAAATCACAGAATGACACATGGAAATTATCACTAATTTATAGAGCCCAAAATGTATGATAAAAAAATTTATGGGATCGCATGTTGACGATGAACTGTTACCGAGATATCGTCGCTCAAAGATTTTACTGACGTCATGGCGTTCTCCGTCTCCAATTATTAAGTTACATAAAGTGGAGCCCCAAATTACGTCAGTTATCCCCATTGAATATCGAGATATCTGCCTCTAAATTTTCGTAACTTTGGGGACGCAATGCAATGGGTTCCCATTGACATCGTCCAAAAAGTAGTATAAAATCTTTTGTGTGAATTTACGTTGCGCATCCTCAGAAGAAAAGCTCGGTGGCCAAGCTTACTTAAATAAACTTATTGGTCAGCGCCGCGAGGTCGCTGATCTTTCATTTCCCCGTGTCAGTCAGTCAGTCAGTGTGTAATGTCGCAGTAAATTCCGCCCGCTAATTCCGCCCTTCAATATTAACTTCAAATTTTCCATTCCAATCAACAAGTTTAAAGCACATCTTAAATAATTATTAAAAGATGAATTGTTAGAAATAAGTTATAATCTTGTAAATATTGAAATTCAAAAGTAAAATAAAAAATAATCAAATTATCCTTTCTAACGCCTTCTTCTTAACACCTTTCTTTGAAATGCAGTGAATTCTGGGAAGTAACTACAGTCTCGTGGTACGACAGTACCTGTACTGCTTACATTGAAAAAGTAAATTCGAACAAATCTAGTATATATATCGCTTTCTCGTTTCAAATTCTTGCATATAAGAAGTTGAGATATACAGTGGAATCTGTCTAAAGCGGACACCATTGGTGCGAAAGAAAGTGTCCGCTTTAGATAGATGTCCGCTTTATAGAGAGTTTTCCTAAAACTGATTTTTATGGTCCAAATTTACCAAAAGCTGTATTTTTATCTCGTGTATGGTTCACTTCGTTCTCAGGCTATAAAACAATAACAACAACGGAACAAAAACAGGCACTTTAAATGCAGCTAAGAGAGCAAATATCTAACATGAAAAGTCTTTTACAAAAAAACATTAAAAAAATACTTGAAATTGTAAGCAAAAAAGTTGAAAAATGTACAAATTGATGAAAGATATATTGTGTTATTTTGTGTCCGCTTTATGCCGAGATTTTCTAGGGCAAGCCTTCATTTGGTGCAAAAAAACTGTCCGCTTTAGTACTGTCCGCTTTATAGAGATTTTTTTATGAGAATTTGACCGTAAATCATTCCGTTCCACGAGATTGCGTCCGCTTTAAACAGATGTCCGCTTTATACCGTGTCCGCTTTAGACAGATTCCACTGTACTATCTTACTTACTTGGATGCAGAGATTTTTGCCTTCCGCGTGCTTAGTTTCGATAGCAGAGAATACATATGCCAAACATGCCATTTAAAACTAATGAAAAAGAAACTTCCCTGCCAAGCTGTTGTTAACGATTTGCAAGTTTTTGAGTTGCCAAATAACTTTATTGATGTTCGCAAACTTGAAAAGACAATTATTTCAAAAAGGTTGTTATTCAAATAAATCACTATTGTGCCTAAAGGAAAATCTCTCCTAAAATGAAAGGATCTATTTGTAATGTTCCCATAAAGGCAGATGAAATTTGCAATATTTTACCGCGAGGATTGGATAACAATTGAATAGTTCAAGTTGCTTTGAAGAAGAAAATGTCATTCAAATCTAACGTTCTTTTTGAAGCAGTAAGGCCTGATGTTGTCAGAGAGATTTTGATTTATTTAAAGTAAAATAATGCATAATATTCTAACATCGAGATAAATTTAGATAATGTCCCTCGTTGTTGGGTTGGAGAAATTAACAATACATTTGATGAAGATGAGGTCGATTTTGTAAATGAAAGTCAAATTCACCATTTTAAACAAGGTGATCAGGAAGAAGAAGCGAATCCTTTAGATCAATTTCGATTGACTGCCTCTGAAACTGTTTACGTGCCCAAGCGTATGAAATCAGTGATGATGCAAATGTAACCATTGCACCAGGAGAAAATAAGCAACCTTTGCCTATAATATGCGATGATGATTGTGAACTACTTGCGCACCCGTGGTTATTTCCAACTGGAAAATTTGGATATACTCTTGAAAGAAAAGAAAAATTGAGCCCTTGCAAATATTTCAACCAAAGATTATTAAATTACAAACAAACATTTGCTTCAGACTCTGATTATATATTTTTTGCCCAATCACTTACTCAACATTTGAATTTGAATCGATCTATCAACATAAAATCTGACGGGTTAACAGCTGGCGAAATTTCACAAAATTTTAAACAAAAAATTGGAGAACTAATGGCTAATGCCGAAGCATTCAATTTCATGAACACTTTAAAAGGAACCCCTGCGTATTGGAAACGATTTCTATTTGAAGTACTCGCCATGGTTAAACAGTTAGGATTGCCAACTTATTCTATGATTCTTTCATGTGCAGATCTCAGGTGGAACGAGCTAGTCGAAATTATAGGAAAATTAAACGGTATGAATTTAACGACAGAAGAAATTGAAAATTTGAACTATTTTGAAAGAACGAAAATTCTCAACAGTAACCCGGTTCTCTTGGCCAGACACTTTCAATTCAGAGTTGAAAATTTTTTCAAGCACATTAAAAGGACCATTTGGAAAAGTTATTCATTATGCTATACGGGTGGAATTCCAAGTAAGAGGTAGTCCTCATGTTCATTGTTTACTATGGGTAGAAAACGCACCTATTTTATGTGAACAAAATAAAGACGAATATGTTGCTTTTGTAGATAATGTCATCAAATGTGAATTAACTGAGCAACATGACAATGTTCAATTGTTTCACTTAGTAAAAACCTATCAAAGACATAGTCATTCCAGGTCTTGCAGAAAATATAAAAATGTTGAGTGCAGATATTCGTTTGGTAAATTTTTTACAAATAAAACACGAATAGCGGAGCCAATTCCTGACAATTTCACTAAGGAAGAGAATGTTAGAATGTTGCAAATACGAAAAGAGCTATTAGATAAAGTTCAAAAATATATCAATGAAAACTTGAATCCAAGGCGCCGTAACATGTACGACCCTACAAAAGAAAACTACGACCCACCTAAATCCATTGATGAAATATTAGATGTATTAGACATTAAAAAATCAGAATATTCCCGTTCACTAGAAATGTCACCTGATCATAGTCATCTGATTCATTTCAAACAATCTCCTGGTTCCTGTTTCACAAATAATTCTTTTGAAGATGGTTTACTTGCATGGGAAGCAAACATAGATATCCAACCGGTTTTAGATTATTACAAAGCTGTTGCTTACATGTGTGGATATCTCTCAAAATCAGAGGTTGAATCCACCGAAGCAATGAAACAAGCAGCTAAAGAAGCACATGAAAATAGTCAATCTGCTTATGAAAAAATGAAATTAGTATCCAAAGCTTACCGAACACACAGACAAATGTCCAGGAAGCAGTTTCGATTGTTTTGCCAGAAATTTGGTTACTTAAAACATGTCCAGCAGTTACCTTTGCAAATGGTAATCTTCCTGAAAATCGATACCGCGTTTGTCGAAGCGAAGAAGAAATAGTCAATATGCCTGATGACAAAACTAACATTTTCAAAAGAAATATGTTAGACCATTATATGGACAGACCAGATTCCTCTTTTAAAAACGGAAAATACGCAGTTATGAAGAATCTCTGTTATGCTGAATTCCTATCCAATTATGTCTTGGATACAAAAACAACCTATGAAGACGAAAATGATTGCCAACAAGATGTTCTTGAAGATTTGTTGTTAGATGAAGAAAACACACGATTACCAGCATCTGTTCCACTCGTGTCATTAAAGGAACGCGTAAAATTGAGGAAAACCAAATGTGTGTTAAGATACTATGTACCTAACAAAATAACGAAAACAGAAGCCTATGCTCATCATATGTTGTTCATGTTTTATCCTTTCCGAAATTTCCGAAATGAAACTGAATTAAATGCTACACTTTCCGGAACATATACCGAAAGAATGTTAGATCCAGCAGTTTTAGACGTTATCAACGCTAATAAACAAATTTGTGAACCGTATATGGTGAAAAAGTGGATAACGCATTTGTTCATTTTAATAAAAATAATGCAAACGGCTTAGATACAGCTGGAGAACAAGAAAATGACTCTGTAAGAGATGAACTAGAACAACATCCAAACAAAGATGAGGAGTTTGATGATAATGATGATGAAAATTATTGTGGATCACCAGCTAATGTACCATTAACAGTTTCTGATGACGAATTGAATGAAAAAATCCGTTCTTTAAACAAGAAGCAGAGAGACATTTTTGACTTCATCAACCAATGAGCAAGACAAACAATGAAATCTTTACGAATCGAAGGAGCATCAAAACCTAATCTTTTTCAAATATTTATCACTGGGAGTGCTGGTTGTGGAAAATCACATTTACTCACAACAGTCAAAATGTATTTACATAAAGCTTTGTCCTACGGTTCGGGTGATTTTAGCCAAGAAAGAATGATGATGTTAGCACCAACGGGAGTAGCAGCTGTTAATATTGATGGTTCAACTATCCATTCAGCTTTAGGAATTTTACCAGATCGAACCGGTGGTAAATGCGTTTCTAAATTAAGTGACAAAAGAAGAAGTACGTTTAGACAGAAGCATAGTGAACTAAAAGTAATAATTATTGATGAAATATCAATGGTGTCTAACAAACTCTTGCTGTACATTCATCAGAGATTATGTGAGATATTTGGCTGCACTCAAGATCTACCATTTGCAGGAATATCAGTGATTGCTTGTGGTGACTTTTATCAATTATCACTGATTCAGCAAAAACCTGTGTTTTTAGAATTTAATGATCACATGTTAAATATCGTTCATTGTTGGCGCTATTTTGGAATTGCTGAACTAACTGAAGTCATGAGACAACGGGCAATTTATCGATAGCTTCAATTTCATACTTCATACCTGGAAGGTCATGTAATTTTCTCTGATTATGTTCATTAACTAATGCATTCTCAGCCCAAACATTCATTGATCTGTTAAACAACATTAGAATAGGCTTGCTTAAAGATAACGATAAGGAAATTTTACAATCGAGAAGAATTGAGAAAGATGACCCAAACTATCCAACAGATGCAATTCATATTTGGGCTGAGAATGCATTAGTTAATGAACATAATCAGAGAAAATTACATGACCTTCCAGGTATGAAGTATGAAATTGAAGCTATCGATAAATTGCCCGAGAATATCACAGCAAACGTTCTTGAAAAGGTCTATCAACGAAATCAAATGGATACTGGTGGATAAGCTTGTAAATTTTCACTAAAAGTAAACGCAAAAGTGATGTTAACATCTAATCTTGACGTCGAAGATAAACTATGTAACGGCCAAAAAGGAACCGTTGAATATCTCAAAATGGAAGATGAAAATTTAGGCATGAAAACAGCTAATGCCGACTCTTATGGAAGAGCTCATATCTTAGTACCAATTAACAGAGTTGAAAAAGAGATAAAAATAAAACAGAACAGTTTGTCATCACCAGTAATAAAACCACTCTAATTTCCATTAGTTCTTTCCTGGGCTTGTACAGTAGATAAAGTTCAAGGTAAAACATTTCCGCAAATAGTCTTCAGCCTTGATATGCTTCGACAACGACGATTCAATTCTGGTCAAGTTTATGTTGCATTAAGTCGTGTAACATCTTTAGCTGGATTGTATATCTTGGGAGAAATTGATAACAAACATGTAACTACCGATTGAAGAGCGACAGCTGAGTATGAATTTATGAGAGAAAATCTATCTTTAGATTATAATGATTCAGAAACTGCAGAAGAGTGCCTATCTATTTCATTACTGAACGTTCGTTCACTTTCAAAGCACGCTAGTGACATCAAGCATGACATTGAACTTATGAAAAGTGATATACTTTGTTTCACAGAAACCCAATTAACTTCCAGTATGAACACAACGCAGATATCAGAAATGTTCACTCCTTTTTCACTAGAATTCAACAATACTAGTAATGACAAATTTTCAAACATTGCATTGGCATATAATGATGGTGTCACATTAATTAATACTATTTCCATGCCAGGAGCTTCTCTTTATACATCGAGTAAGCCTCATTCTTTCTCTGACCATCTGAATATCATCCTTTTGTATAGAAAAAATAATTTACGATTAGCAGACTGTTTATATCTTATCCAACATTTTCGTAGCCAAATTGACATGATGGTTCATATTGTTCTAGGGGATTTCAATATTAATACTCTACGAACAGATAACACAGTGTTGCATGATTATTTAAACGAGGATGATGTTTTAATGAATGACACTTCAACTCATATATCTGGATCATTGATTGATCACGTGTACGTCCACAAAGATTTCGCTCAAACTACTGATGTTAATGTTTCAATGCGTTTTGTTTACTATTTAGATCATCACGCAGTTAAGTTGACGCTAAAGCAGAAGCTTTAATTCAATGATAACCAAATTATAAATTGTTCCATTTTATAAAATTTTATGTTAATTAGAAGAATATATCACATAAAATGAGTCAAAGCTCATTACTTTCTTGATTTTCGCAAAACGTGAATTCTGTTAATATGCTATGCTCTCAGAATTAACCTCTGTTGGTGCTGACCTTCCAGCCGTAAGGCTCTTGTTGCTTTTTAATTTAGCATGTAGGCACAGCGAGTTACGTTATCATATTATAATACTCGCCGCCCTTCAAAACTGTTAATGTGCATTCTCCCAGACAAGAAAAAAAATAAAATTTCGAAAAGCTAGTAGAAAGTACTACCGTCTAATAAAGCTCGAAATGCTGATTTAGAAAATGTATTCGATCGTCTGTCTTCGACAAAATCTTACGGGAATATCGCTGATCAAAGATATTAATAACGTCCCATTATCCAAATTGCCAATGTTGCGGACTCCAAAAGACGTCGGTTATTCCCATTGGTTATCGAGTTATTTGCTCTCAAATGTCGCGTTCTATTTAGTACGCAATGCAATGGTTTCACTGACGTTGCGCAAGAAATCAACTTTATTTAACGTTGGTATATTGATACACTAGTGCAGCGTGTAAAATCATTTTACAGTTCTCCATAAATTGATTTTTACACGCAATACTGTCATGATAAGTCTGTGTATATACAAAAATTGTTGTGTTTCTCCATGTTGGAATTATATCATATTTAACACAAATATTTTGGATCGATCATTCAAAGAATGCTATTATCCCTATTTTTCAGTGCTATTATTTGGGCTATTTAGAGATTTCTAAAGTTCTACAGTTGAACTAAAAGATTTAGAAAAGAGACAATACAACGTATACTCCTACCTAACCAATGGATACTCCTACCTAACCACGATAAACTTCTGATATATAAGAAAATACCTTCAAATTTCCCTATTAACTAAAGCTAACAAAAACAATACCTTCTCAGACGTTTTTATCTTTCAATTCTTTATTCTGCTATGAATTGTGGAAATGTCAAAACCCAAAACTCCATTTGTGCATCATGATACAAAAACCATGTAAATATGTATGTAATCACTCTCTTCTTGCATTACAATCATTTATACTATTCAATTTTATAATCTAAAAAAGGTATCATTCAAATACTATCAAAACAATATGATAATGATCTTGCTACCTTCGTTTACCTTAATAATAAAAATCCACATACTACAATGAAATACCAAATAAACTGCTAGCTACACATTTAGGTATAGTAGTCAAAACTAACTGATACGAAAAAGCTACGTTCAAACACATCAAAAAAAATAGACATCGGTAGAAAATGATAAACTGATAACACATAACAGGTCTACATCGACTATCTCGTCGGATAGAATAGTTACTGATACTTATCAATGTGGTTATTCTTTATTACTGAACTTAATGCGTTGAATAAAAAAATTAAAACAAAAACAAAAAATTATACACACAGCGTCTTCATTCTCATTAAGAAATGAACGTTGAGAAAATTTGATGAAATTTCGAACGCAAAAAAACATTGCATTGCGTTCTCCTCTGGGTGGCTTTATGATGTCTTCCTTTAGGCACAACAATTCAAGAAGTCATAAAAACCCGTAAGATGGAGCTAGAGATTCTCCTAATGGGAGATTCTCCCTATACTAATACGGAAAAACATACATCCATTGACGAACTTCCCGAGAAATTTTACCTAACGTTCTTTCTTTAAAAGTTAGGTAAGAGAAAAGCAAGATTTAGTATTAGTATAAGAAGACAGTTTTTATATTACAATGTATAAATACTTATCTAAGCCGACATAAATGTTCGTGCAATCTTGCATGTTATAATAAAGAGATACACCACATAAAATAAATTCTAAGTAAAATAATTGTATGGCCTCTCGTATACCTCTCGCAGCCTTATCTACCATCTTGCTTGACAGATAGACAAACAAACAGACAGAGAATCTATAATATATAGTATAATATATAGTAGGCGCCAAGGCGGTGCTGGTTGCCACTCATAAGTGTTTGGATGCAATGGTTGTCTGTCGCCCAGGTAAGTTTAAGGAAATTTTGACACAAGAAGCTTTCCTTTCCTATTTAATGTAAATCAATTATTGCTGAGTATTTTTCAGATAGTTTGGTTTTGGCAAAGGCACTCATAGGTAGGGCAAATTAATAATCTTTTTTGTATATTTTAAGAACTTCATTTTATTTTTCTACACTGCACAAAAGTCGACATTCAGGAATTTTGAAAAGAAACATTCGATTTTCAAATTAATATAAATTCCATTACAGTACACTACTTTGAGCATATACAACTTTTTTGGCCCCTGCATTTTTGAAACCGTAGCGGCCCTGCATGCAGAATTATTGTCATTAAAAGTGAAAGTGAAAGTTCTTTTTGTTGAAATAATGAAATGCGAACAAATACAGTCCATTTAAGGCTTACATTAGAAATAATAAATCGCTAGACTGACTGCCGCTTATAATAAAGTTGAAATGTACTCTTTTAAATTTGATATACCCAATCATATCTCCCACCCGTTATGATAAACAGTTAAAGGCTCGTTTCGTGGTAAAAGCATTCATCCTGTACTTCCGTTTCCTTCAGAAATCTCCCTTTTTTTGTATTATTTCTTGCTAAAAATGCAAACGTAGATGATTCTGGCGAACGGCTCTCACCCTTCTTCTATGTTCAATTTCTTTCTTTTTATACAACATTTTAATAATATATTTTTCCGTCTTTGTACAGATAATATGGAAACCGTAAATCGGAATACCTGAATCAGATGAGAATTAAAATGGGGATCGTAAAAAGATTATACCTGCTCAAGATACAACCGAAGTGTCATTCTTCTATGAATTTATCAAATGATTTCCCAATTGCTTGTACCAATGATATAAAACCATGATTGGCAAATTCATTCTTCTAAATTTTCTAATCTAAAAGAAAAGAAAAGAAATCGTATAGAACAGAAGCAAACACATGATCAGAAAAAACAGAAAAAATTCTTTTAAAATGTAAAAAGGGACTAAATTAATAAATATATGACTTTTCCACTATAGAACCAAACAAAATAAGCACCGTAGTTTGAATTCTGGGGATTCCTAAACGAGATGCATAAAGCCAGTAACGATAATCAGAAGGCTCCCCTAAAATGCACATGATGCAGCAGAACCAGCAACTTGGAAAGAAACCATACATTGCCCAATCCCTTCCCTCCCTCAGCCCAAATAAAACAAACAACAAACGAAAACAACAAATAGCGATAAATTAAAACAAATAATGAAATAATTGATGCAGCAATGATTTCGAGAATTTCGAGATTTAGAGAACCATGATAGAATAGATTGATGTGATCAATGGAAAGAGTGAAGTGGAAAGATAGTCAGTGGTCTCCCTCTCACATCCTCCTACCCCACTAACAAAACAAACAACACGCTTAAAAATATAAATTGCAATTACTTAAAAATGTATATAGCGATACAAACATAGCTTAAACAACGAAAAGGAGAAGTTAAAAAAAACCCTGGGATGTATAAATATAATTAAGTAAGTGTTATTCTCTAGGTTGCTGGTGTGGGGGTGGAGAGCATAATAGACGGGGGAGGGCTTAGATACAAGACATGATAAAGCTATAGCACAGTTTACACAGTTCGTTTCGAAGTATACAAAGCGTCCTCTCGTTCGCTGCATCAGATACCATTATGGAACACAGAGAACGAAACGGGGTTAGCGGGGATATACAACATCACTTCTCTTCTTTATGACAGTTCGTACTGGTGGTTTGGGGACCCTTTGTTGTCGTATGTTGAGTTCTGCAGTTTCTGTTTCGTCAGCGTTCTCGATGTCACTAAAACACGCTTTGGTCGCGCCACAGATTGTGCGTCTGTTTCATCCATCACTGTCATATCACATCCTCTCTGTTCTTCAACCAACGACGGGAATATCCACATGATCTTTTGACCGTGACATTTCAGACTGTCGCAATTCTCTAATACTCCGTAAAATGGCTTTACATCGTCCTTGTGGCCGCGAATGAGATTATTCTCAGTTGTCTATTTCAAACAGCACCACGCTTGCTCGTTTCGGATACTAAGTATTGGGTTCGATGGTAGATTGGCTGATATTTTATTGTTCGAGTGTTGTTTAAGACGAGAACCAGATCACCTTGCAATAATTTTGCGGGTTTCCGTTTGATAGATTCGTTCATCACATGTTTTCTGTTTTTTCTTTGGAAGTAGTCTTTTTCCTTTGCTGCTTGTCGTTCTCTGTCGTCGTGCCGTGTTCGTGTAAAGTCCTTTCTGTAACCATTATTGGAAAAAGACACCGCTTGGTGACGTTTTGTGTGGCGTGGAGCGATAAGATCCCAGGAGTTCATTAAGGGCTTATTCCCGATCTCGTCCTTCATGAAACGCTGCCTTCATGGCATTCTCTAATGGTTTCATGAACGTTCAACATTCCTGACCTGTATTCCAGAACATGATCGTTTTCATCTGACGACGGACCTTCTAGATAGTTGGCAGTAAACACCATTAGCTGACAAAAGTTAAGCTTTTAATTGGATCAAGCAACTTGCTTAGAAACCCTGCTGTTGAGAGCTCAAATTGATCTCTGGAAGGGTTTTAAGGAATAGAAACCATGTTTGATATCACAAAACTGCAGTTGTCAAATGGACTTCCTTCAAACTGAGCCCGTTTTAAAAAAATAAATAAAAAAACGTCATCTTACGTAATCAAATTAAAATCTAAAACGTTTCTCCATTTTTATCAACCATTGATTTAAGTTCGCTCATACTGGCCTATCTGAAGCGGTGGAGTGTTTAGGGTTTTTTATTCACTCACAATACTCGCTGGATGCAACTTCAACTGACCAAGTGTATACATTGTATCAGATCCGTTTGAAATCGAAACTGACCTTACATTTGTTTCAACTTGATATGAGTAAGTTATACGAGCATATGGGAGCGTTGCCTGGGTAAAACATTATTACCGATTCAATTCCTGTTAAGTTGCCGTCTACAGAACAGCCCAAAAGAAAGTTTACGTGTTCGCAAAGTGATTAGCTTTCACGAATAATTGGTGTCTTTTAAACATGCATTTTCATATTCAATTCTATCACATGTCTAAACAAACTGCGTTGAATACAAAAGTTTTTAACAATGACTTCATATAACATAAATCTGTACACGAAAATCTTTTGCGTTTCCATGTAAAAATCCATTCCTTTGCTGACGTACAAATAAAGTTTCTTTATGGCTGTACTTTACCCGGGAATATCTAAGATCACGTGAATAAAAACCCTCCTCTCCATGGCAATTCTTCTGGAATCAACTTATTAGTCTGTACCATAAAGACAATCTTTAATTATAAAACTGAAGCAAACATATAATCATACCCCTTGTCTATTTGTAAGATACACCAGATTTTCATACTTATAAAGTTACTTTTAATACGCATAACGATAAAGATCCATTGTCACATTTGTCTATTAAACAAATTTGACGTTTTTTCATTTTTTTTCGCATAGGGCACTTGACTCTTGTTTCTTTAACATTATACTACCGTGATATAAGCTATGTACCACCGTCTACAAGGTATAGCCTCCCTGCACAAATGATAGTCATATAGAAGACTGCACATAGCAACTATCTATCTTCAAGACGTTTCTTAAATAATTTTGCATAATTATTTGCATTTTTGGACTTCTCGATTGGAACATTTACATTCAGAAGAAGGAAGGAGAGGGGTAAAAAAATAAAAATAAAACCGTTTCGTATTTTATATAAAAATTCTTTGAGATTAATAAAGAATTCTTTGAATTTTACAAAACAATATTCTAATAATTTAAGAAATCTACCGCTCAACATATATGAAGTTTCGTTTAAACAGAATTGCGCGCGAAAAAATTTCACGAGAAGCAACAGTTTACAGCAAGGAGATACGTATTTTGTTGCGCAATATAACAGATTCATCAGCTGGGGAGAGAGTAAATAAAGAAATACGCAGTGGGCACGCATCCGTCCTTTAGACGCCCCGTGATGTCGTCCTCTCGTCCACGTACCATTGTGGACATCCTCTAGATGTCCTTTGGTCAAAAGGACGTCCTTTGAACGTCTTCTTCAAGTCCCTGTTGGACATCCTATTCGAGCAGGATGTCCTAACTGGACGTCCCTGTACCCACTGGGTAATTGCAACGTACCTTCGACACCAAACAGACGAATTTGTGTTTCAGACCATCCACGATACCCCAGAATAGACCGTTCGCCTCGTTTTGATGCATTGTTTTAATGATTCTTTAAATTAATGACGTAAGTAATACGCTGAAATCTCTATAGCAGTTACCCTATCAAGCGGACATCTCCGTATAACGAACACATTCTCTATGTACGGATGGATGTATTTACCGTCAAAGTCTTATAAAGTCAAGACACCTTTTTATGCACCTAATACAGACTATTCCGATTCCTGATTTTTTTAGATTGAAAACCAGGTTGAATCTGTTGGCTAGGTTATAACATAATGTTTAAACAGAAACGTGAGAAAGGTCTATTCTGGTGCAAAGCGAAAGTAAGTCAAATTTCTGCGAAATAAGGATTTTACGTTCATTACAGTCCGCTAAACGGTGAAGGCGCCATTCATAATCTTAAGGTGGCGACTAATGACAAAGACAGCTCTAACGAAAGTGATAGATCAGTGTGAGATAAACACAGCTCCAGTTACGTCAATATTTATATAAAAGCTTTTTTGAAATCAATTCCATCTTTCAGTTCAACCGAAGTTCGTTGAAATTCTTCAACCAATCAGACAGTTTAACACGAAACATATTCCACCAATAGGAGGGCTGCATTTGAAGCATTCATCCAATCAGATTCTTATAATTTATTTTACAGGCACATTAAATGAAATAGTTGAAGATCTAGCCGATCTACAGAACGACTCGAAACCCCGTTGCCCGTCGCGAAGACGTGGCGGCACATACAACTCAAGACGACGTCGTCGATCCGATAAGGAATATCGTCATTTCGTTACTTATGATTTAAGGCGACCATTTATCAGAAAAGAAGTTGACACAATTTTTTCTAAGAAAACTATGTGATAGCTGATTATTGCTTCCATGTATACTTCGAACTAGATATGTAAGAATTATAAGAATAACGAATCAGTGGGAACAACTTCATCATCAAAATCGTTTGCTTCAACATTTCACAATCACATTGTAGAATTCGTATCTTAGCAACAATTCTGCGGTCTCGCGACTAGGTATCTTAATTACAAAGTATAGCGCGTCGAAAGATACGCAACATTACTATCGACAAGAAAATCACAAAATGTAATTAGAAAAACACAGCAACTAAAAAACCAACAAGAGGCTCTGGGGCCTGAAGGGCAGCGCGGTTGGGCATACCAGAAAAGTAGTACACTATAACACTTATAACACAGATAACATTCCGCGTGTATTTACTAAATTTCACAACCTTTCTCCTGCGGCGGCAAGAACTACATTCTATTCCGAATTTGATATCCTTTATAACTGTAGATTTTCAACCTGAAGTCCTTATACTGGAGTATTGAATACAATTGTTCATGTATTATGAACTCAATCTATTATTAAAAAAATGTCAAGTAAAATGTGACAAAATATGTGCCAAAGTAAAAAACTGAAGAATTTAATTTAATTTAATTTGGCGAATTGATATAAAGTAAACTTTTCCCAGGAGTTAATTTCGCAAATAATTAGTCTTCATATTTTTTAAAAATTAAATATTACCATGCATACGTTGACAGACATTGAGGCAAAAAGTATTCTTTCCTTTCACAAGAATTTAATTTTATGAATACGTGAAATCCATTTTTCCCCAGTGAAATTTTCTTTCCTTGGTATATATACAGTAAAGCCTGAAAGAAATTGACACCTGTGAAGGAATGAATTTTTACATAAAAATGCAAAAGATTTGTAAAGTCTGCTACATGAAGTCATTGTCTTCAACACGATTTGATAGAGGAAGCTAACAATCTTAAGTGGAAATGTGAAGTTTCTTTCTTTCTTTTGGATCATTTTTATCAAAATAAAATGATAAAAGTCTTTTATTCTCGGATTTGCTCTGACAAGTTCAATAGAAACTCCATCAAAGTGTAATATTTTGGGTGAAATTTATAAGAGCGTATTAGGAAAAAATAGAATTTTTAGTGCATAAACGAATCGGTTAATACACCGATATAGTCAAAACAACAAGAACCTTAAAAGAAAGAAAAAATAACGCTCCTTCACGGGAAAGAGATTACCCAATATCAAGTTTCATATCAATATCAATTATTTTCTTTGATTTATTTGACTGTAAATATTAGTTCAAATTGGGTATAGGGGTGCTGCTGTTTAAGTTTAATTTTTGTCGTCCCCCAACAACCATCATTATCCACTATGTAAATTTTCATTCATGTTTTTTTGTGTGTGTTTTAAAAATAAAATTAGGAGAGTAAACAAGTCTTAAGTTAACACGAGACCGGCCACCCATCCTACCCAACAATTTTTGAAAGTACAGAAACTGCCACTACAACCAGGGTCTCTCTACCCCATACTATGTGTGTGGTGTGGGTGTGAAGTGAATTTATATAGCTAAGAGAACGCTATATAGCTACCTGTTTTTAGACACCCAGGAAATATTTTGTGTATTTTTGTATTTTCATCAACAGGGAATTTGTGAAATTTTAAGTGTGTCACACACTTAAAAGGCCACAAAAAGGGGAAAGGAGGGATAGAAGAGGAGGGAATAAAAATCGAAAATGGGATCGAACAGTTTCTCACAAAATCAATGTCATTATAAAAAAAAGCAGTAAGAATTTTCTAACCTTGAGTGCTGTGTCGTTCTCTGTAACACAAATTAGGATTTTTGTATTTTAGGCCGCACTCACAATAATTAAATTACTTTATATAACTTGTAGTGTACCATTCATACATTAACCACGGTTTGTGGATAGCCTCTATTCCAATGTTTTGCGGAATCAGCCTACAACTGTGGACAAAAAATCTTGGAATTACGGACGGACGGAAGGACGCTTTCTGCGCTGACCAATAAAAACAAAAATGTCAACAACAAATAACGAGCCGAATATATTAAGACACTTTTTATAACCAACATGGAGCTTAAATTGGCTCACCCTCAGCCAAAATTTTTTGTTCCTTATAAAATACATCGTGTAATTTCAAAACAAATCGTCATTAATGTCATGACAACGCCGTCGTCATAAACGGTTCGAACTTTTACATTCATGACGGCGGAAAAGAATATAGAGGAGCGATAAAAAATAAAAACGCTTCATGTCTTGTATAAAAATTCTTTAAGATTACTAAAAATTACTTTGAATTTACAAAATAATATTCCAATAAATTAAGAAACCTCAAGATATATGTTTCGTTTCAACAAATTTCACGAGCAGCAAAAGTTTCAAACAAACCGTTTGTTGTGCAATATAAAAAATCCATCAGCTGGGGTGTGAGCAAAGAAAGAGAGACTCGCAAGACGAACCTTCGACACCAAACAGACGAATTCGTGTTTCGCACCATCCAAGTTACACGACACGGCCCCACAGAATAGACCGTTCGCCTCGTTTTGATGGAACTCATTTTGTTAAAGATTTTTCAACTTTATTAGTACTAGTAACATGCTTGAATATGTCCTTATGACAGACATATACTATCCTCGTGTACGGATGGATTGATTTTACAGTCAAAATCTCACAGGTCAGGACCCCTTTTTTATGAACCATCGATCCTAATACAGACTATTCCAATTCCCGCTAGAGTTGCTCAAAGCAATTTTGAGATTGAAAGCGAGGTTGGGTACTTAAACAGAAATGTGAGAAAGGTCTATTCTGGTGTAAAGTGGAATTATGAAATAAGGATTGTACGTTCATTAAAGCCCGCATACACAAGCTCCAATCCACCCAATGAAAAAAAGACACGTGTGTGTATGTGACATGAAGGGAATAAAAGTTTCATTTATAGCAGAGTAGAAATAACGAACGTCAAAGTTCGGCTAAAGACGCCGAAAATTCTCGTCAATGTTCCATCCAACCTAGTTTTTTAATCACCGACCGAAATTGCTCACTGCAAAGTTTTTTTGTCACCTTCGAGTCCTAGAACAAATAATAATATGCATAATACCGATACTTAAGTACATGGCGCGAAGGTAATACGAGCTCACGTACTTTCCACAGAATGACAAAATTATCATTAGAACATGATATAAATCCTTCTTTCCCACAATCCACCACGGTCTGAAAACAAACACAAATCATAGAGACAACCAATAACAGCTTTGTGTTTAATATCATGCGCGAGTTCCAAATACAACATTTCAATTCTATAGGATAGGTAACCTAAACTAGCTTTCCATTTCCTACACCAAATTCCAAACACTTGACAGAGAAAACAAATGTTCTCATTATAAACAAGCTCATTGTCAGCGCGTCCAACATTCTCCCATTGAAAATCTTCTGTTAACATAGAACGTACGAGAAAAACGAACATATAGATACCTGCACAGAGTTCGAATGTCCATAACAAACTCCGATCAAGTCTAATTTAACGGGGAAATTTTTGATAGATTGTAACCTAACAAAAAATGGAGGGAAAAAATTATTAACTCAGTTGCAGTGGGGAACATCTAAGTCAGCATGTGTCTCTGAAGGGATCGCCTGTTTCCATGGAAATTCTCTCACCTCTGCTTAAGTAACCTTGAAACCGGAGAATCAAGGAAATCATTGGGCGCCATATCATCTAGAAAACAAACATAAACAAAACAAATATTTTTTACGCCCTTAATGGCGTAAATTTTAATGTTACGACATTAAAAGAGCAGGTGTTAGATGTTTGTCTGTGATAAGGTAAGGTAACAAAACTGGGGTAGCAGGATAACATTTTTACGCACCATTAGTTTTCGGTGGAGGCGCCGCCCATAGTCTTACGGTAGCGTCTAATGACGACGTGGCCAGGACAGCTCTAAGGAAAGTCATAGTCGTATAGAACAGAAGCAAGTACATGATCATCAGAAACAGAAAAAATTCTAACTAAATAAATAAATATCACGTGACCTAACATTTATTTTTATTAAATCAAAGTAATATACCTTTTTTAGATAATTTTTTTCTCTCGAAAACACTTGAAAACCTCGAAAACACTCGAAAACCTCGTCCCAACTTCTTTTTTGTTTATATGCATTAATGTTATATTCGATATGCAATACCTACTCAATAGTTTTATTGATATTTTTAAAAAACACCCTGACAATGAGCTAATAACGCCACATTCAAACACTTACCCTCCTTCAAGTAACGCCATTGATGTGACTTGCGAATGATGTGCCGCGACAACACGACATACACATTTTTCTGAAAATATTGACAGATATATAAAAAACCAAACGAGTCATTTGAAGAGGGTTTATCCAAAACTTAACACTTACCGTTCCTCATAGAATCGAATATGGCGAAACCAGAACCAATAGCTGCGAAGATATACCTCTAACGAAAAAGGTTTACTCGTTTCATTCCCTTTCAAGTGTTATATGAAATCGTTCTATTAACGTAACAGAGATTAAAAAGAAGAATCGAAGAAACTTTAAACGCTAAAAATGAATGTGTAATAAACGCTAATAAACGCTTAGTGTAAACCAACCTTTAGAGAGAGGGGTTAATAGCTCCGTATGCGTGACATTTATTGGAGGGCGGCGTTTAAAAAGAGCGGCATTTGCTAGAGGAAATACGGTAACAAAACAAGAGAAAAAACAAGGTGTTGAAAGAGAAAGTAGATGAAACCTTCTCAGCAATCAGAAGATGTTGGATGGAATATGGGTACGTGTGATCGAGGATATTCATAAAAGCTTCATATCGGTTGAACTGGCGAGTTGCGTCAAGTCGATGTGTCGTCCAGATGATGATGGCACCGTCCATTGATGCAGAAGCAAACATGGCGTCTATAAAAAAAATACAATGATGAAGATGTGGAAGCTAATGATTAAAGTGTTGTTGCTGTCACTGTTATTGAATCACTCATTAATTTTCCGTGAGAAGCATTCAACAGAGATGGCTCTGATACTTGGCGGAATGGGAATGTGCTTATGCTTTTCCCTAAAAAAGAAGGTCTGCTTCATATCATATATCGTATTCATATCATATAAGGCCAACGTCACTACTGTTGGATGGACTAAGAAATTTAACCAAATGTTTCTTTCACAACTTTCCAACCTTATGGTCCCTAAAACATGACTATGGCAACTTCACAGAGGAATACATACAACATTTTTGTCCAACATATACTTCTTAATATTACAATAATAGTGTAAAAAAAGTATCAAAATTTTATAATGTTAACAAAAATATATTTATTAGAACTTTCATTATTGTTTATTTTATTTCATATCTGCCATTATGGCAAGCATAGTTTACCATCTTTGTTTACATTTATGGCTACCATTTTTGTTTTCGCATATATTCACGTCACTGCTATCTGTCACTCAATCGATATGGAAGTCAATAGTTGACAATCAATCTTAATACTACTCTCCATCCCTTCATACAGTATACTCCTATTAAGTGAGGCCACGGATAAAACTGGAACTTTTCTTATGTGGGACTGAATCAGCTGCTCATTTCATGAAAGTTTCACTTATTGTAGGACATTCTTTAAGTGGGACCAATTTCTTGGGCCCCTTGAGAGTCCCAATTAACGGGAGTACACTTAGTCATTCCTCAATCATCCACTCATATAAACAGCCCTCCCCACCCATATAAACAGCCCTCCCCACTCATATAAACAGCCTTCTCCACTCATATAAACACCCCTTCCCACTCATATAAACACCCCTCCCCACTCATATAAACACCCCTCCCCACTCATATAAACAGCCTTCTCCACTCATATAAACACCCCTTCCCACTCATATAAACACCCCTCCCCACTCATATAAACAGCCTTAGATATTTGACAGTATTTATTAAAGCAATAAAATTCGACCAAATAAATCAGACGTTTTTAAAGCTTGGTTCCCATTTGTGGTTTAATCGCGTTTATTGGCGTTAAGCAGGTAGATTTTAATCGCGTTAGGTTTTTAACTCCAGTGGGAACGTTTTTGACCTTTTGACCCTTAAATATTAACTCTGTTAAACGCGAATAAAATCTCAAAGTTGGAATCAAAATTTTTTGATTTCAAAAATGAATTAAACCCCGCGTTTAAATACTCATTTGCCGAGATCAAAAGAAGCCGAGAAAAATCTTATTCTGGATAAAAAATTATCCTGGTTTTGTAAGAACATTTTACGTTTTCATAAAACAACATGGCAGACAAAAAATGTTACTCACTTCACGAAGAAGAATTATTGTCTGAAGAAGTACGTTTGTACCCTTGTCTTTATGACAAATCTCAAAAGAGTTATAAAGAAAAAGATGCTGTAAAAAATGCCTGGAGTGCTGTTGCTGAAAAGCTCGAATTTATCAATTCCGGTAAGATATCAAAATATTTATTAGGCATTTTACTGAACTCGAATGTTATACTGTACGAATAAAAGACTTTAATTCTTTTAGGCGAAAAAGCTCAAGCAATTTTCGCAAATCTCAAAAAACGGTATTTGAAAAAGAGAAACGAGCTCAAATTGTCTAAGAAATCTGGTACCTCTGCAGATGCTGTAGCGAAAGCTGAGAAAAATATAAAACCCTATCAGTTTCTTGCTTGGCTTGACGACTTCGTACAAATGAGGAGAGGGAAAACAAATATACCCTCCTCTCATTCTAACTTGGAAGAACTCAGCGAATCAGAAGAGTACTCAGAGCAAGTACAGGAAGAAGACATCAACCTAGAGTCATACGCTGACGAAATCTTTGCGTAAGAGGAAGAAGCAGATTCTGTTGAGAATAATGATATTAGTAGACCTAATATCATAGTCTCTAAAACAAAGAAAACCGAAAAAGTTGGCAAAAAGAGGGCAAGAGAGGATATCACCAGTGAAATGGAGTTCTCTGTTATAAAGAGTTTACGTGACAGCATTGTGGAAAGGAAGAAGGCCTCAGTCATAAGCCACAAAGAGGATGACGCAAATGATCTGTTTTGTAAAAGTTTAGCCATCGATCTTAAAGGTCTTTCCACAAAGTTTAACATTAAAGCTAAACATGAGATAAGAAATATATTATTCAAATACCAAATGGAGGACCTTGAAAACAAGGAAAAAGATCGTGGTAATCCATCATTTCGAAGAGGTGCCTATAATATAGGACTATCCACGCCGATGTCACCGCCATTTTCACCTATTTTACCCAATATTATGCAATCAAGTCATTCGCACAATCCAAGAAACGAAAATATTCATGTTGATGGAAATAGCAATTTTCATATGTTGTAAATATATGTTTTATTAGATAAAAAAGCATACATGGAAGCAATATCTTTTTTCTACCCTTGTTCTGAATAATGGGAAGTTCTCCTGATATAAGCAAGTTGCCAAGGAACACTTCCTTCCTCGCTGTTGACATACTCTTTTAACTTTTCTCTCGTTTCTAATCCACTTCTACCATATCTTGAACCACGCACTGGTCGAATATCCATCAAACCATTTGTACTGGCAGTCACTGAACGCCAATGACCTTCAATAATGTTCCCATTCTGGTCTTCTGAGTCTACAAACCCAGTTGGAGAATAATAAGCATTTTCCGTTTTCCTTAAGTAATTGTGGAGTGCCAAACAAGCTAACGTATACTTTTCAACATTTTCAACTGCTGCCCTGATAGGCTTTTGAAAAATTCTCCATTGCGCTGACAAAATACCAAAAGCATTCTCAATTACCCTACGACATCTCGAATGACGGTAGTTATAAATACGCTGCTCTTCTGTAGCATCTTACCCTGGATATGGTCTCATCAACCACTGTTTAAGAGGAAAGATTTCATCGCCAAGTAAGAAATACGGTAGCGTTACATCATTTCTCTCCGATAAACTGCTCTCAACTGGAATATTTAACAAGTTATCATCAAACTGCTGGCCAATTTCCGAGTTTGCCAAGACACCGCTATCGTTATTGCTACCGTATTGACCTAGATCAAAAACAGTGAAACAATAAGCAGCATCACAAACGGCCAGAAGTACTATACTAAAGAATCCTTTGTAATTGTAATATAAAGTTCCACTTCCTTTGGGACATTCAATTCGTATGTGCTTTCCGTCAATGGCACCAATAACATGAGGCATGTTCCATCTCTCATCAAATTGCTTGGAAATAGATAGCCACTCTTCTTGTGTTTTCGGAGCTACCAGATACTCATTTTTGAGGCATTTGTATATTGCTTCGCATGTCTCAGCAATGATTTTGCTGACAGTAGCTTTGCCAATTCGAAATGAATAGCTCAATGATTGTTGTGCGTCACCGCTAGCCAAAAACCTTAAAGTTAAAGTCAAACGTTCTGCTGTAGGTATGCATTTTCTCAATCTTGTGTCTTGTTTTGTTATATATGGAGACACTAGGGCAAGTAAGTGCTCGAATCTTTCAGGGGACATTCGTACGAACCTAAACCAAACACGGCAAAGAATTAGGTCGATAAGTATAAGAAATTACATGATAACTATTGGTACATAAATATGATTTCACAAACATACATAAACCAACACAACATGCTACATTACAGCTTTTTAGTCACAAAATTTGGTGAAGGAAATATTTACCTAAAAAAATATTCCCTATCATGAAGCTTTAATTCCAACACAAGCCGATTATAGTCTCCAAGTTCTTCTCTTCGTTGATATATACTGCGAACCCAGAACTTTCGTTTTTTACGGATGTTTCTATTTCTTCTTCGACGTCTTCTCAAAAGCATCAGCAACAATAAATATTCTTCAACTAATTCTTCCATCATCTCTACACTCAACACTCTTTTTATTTATCAACGCGTTTAATTTCTGGAGTTAATTTCGTTTCGAGTGGGAATGTTAGCAGGTATTGTACCGAATAAAATTAACGCGATTCTTAAAAATAAAATCTTCAAAATTAACTCGATTAAACCACAAATGGGAACCAAGCTTAAGTGTCAATGGTGCTGATGGAACATTTAAATTGTGCACATTAGACATGGCGGAGAAAAGGACGTCTCTAACTATTCTTGTTCTTTATTCCAGGAAAACATGTTCTTCTTGTGTAGTTCCCATAATCTCTCGATAAGTGGGACATTGTTGATTGGGCCCACTTATCAAAAATTCACATCACTGGGACATTCACTGAGTGGGACCAATGTTCTATATCCCCTGAAGACCCCACTTACTGAGCTTTTTTTTACCGTAGATAGAAAAAAAGATCACTAGCCAAAGCAGACAAAAAAAAAGGTTACGGTTACCGGATATCAGGATTAAAACAGTGATGGATTGTCTGTGTGGAGGAAGCTTTTCGAATTCAACAAACTCATAAACGGAATCATTTCTGATGGACTGGTGATATTGTTCTCGAGTGGAGGACACACAAATATCACTGGATTCAGACGTCAAGCTGAACTTTATATCGTACACAACTGAAAGAAAAAGGATGAACCAATATAAGAACACCCAACTCTGATGAAGTCTTCAAACGTTCTTAACTTTTCAACTTTGAAGCCTAAAAATGTCCTTAATACGTTCTTAATTTATACACTATTAAATATATAAAATTCGAAATTCAATGAACTTGGTTGACATTTCCGATTTTGATGGAGTTGAGTTGATACTGTTGTAAACAACATGATGATAATATTATTGTGTTTGACCGTTATAGTTACATTTTCTTGTAAAATGTAAAAAATATTTTCTTAAGAACAAACGTTCCTAAGCCTCGATTGATCTTAGCATGTTCTTAACTGTTAAACCTTCCAAGCCTTATGTTCTTAATATCCTTTGTTCTTCTTTGTAGTGAACACGTCAATTACTGTAAGCACAGAGCACAGTATCCTTTGCATTACTGAGATGAAGCCTCATTGCTTGTTCTGCCTCAGGGATGAGACATAAGTTTTGACTATAATTTCCCTCGAGTTTCTCCCTTGGAATTTCTCAGATATATGTGTTCAGAATTAGCTGAAACATTTTTACTATGAAATTATTTTTTTAAACAAAATGAAAACTGAGGTTTAAAGTCCCAATACGACAAAATTCCGAAATTTCAAGATCAAACGCATCTCTCCTATAAACGCTGTCTTTAAGGCATACCGAACTACCCAGGGTATCACGCATTTTGCGTTCGAACACTCGGAGCAAGTCACATCTCTGCATCGCATCACTTGATAATGGATTTCCCTGTCATCTACTTGTAATGAGAATCATACACTTTAATAACAATAATAACAAAAACTGGAATGTGAGTGTGAGGAGAGAGGGTTTTTTTTACTGGATTAACGTGAAGGAAGTCAATACAGAGAAGATGGAAGGTAAATTACTAAATACCTAGCTGTGTTGTATCTGTTGCAACAACAATACGATCAGTTTTAATACAAATTAACGTGTGGATGTCTGAAATAAACATGTACTAAATAGTATTTAAATATTATAATTAATAAGACACGAATAGTCATTATGAATCCTTCACAGTTACAAGACTTACAGTCAAGGCTGTTTCTTTGATGTTTTGTCAGTAACTCCAAATTTGGATTCCATAAGCAGATGTTCTCACCAGCAGTGAGTAGAAGATTCGGTTCAAAAGAGACAATCTTGAAGCACTGACAACAGAAAAAGTAATATCAAGCATATGAAGCAGAGGAGAAACAACAAAACAATACCAAGCATAACACCACCACCCCACCCACTCAGAAACTGAATATCCACAAGAGGTAATGACTGAGACTTTGTTCAGAAAGGACGGTTTGAAAACTAAGAGACCTAAAGTTTCCAGGAAGGCAGTTTTCCATGCCAGTTGTGATGTTGCATAAAAATATGCTGACGTCAGTGATTTGCTTAGGCGGGATAAAAAGTAGGATTCATTTTTCCTTTTTCGTGACCAAATAGATATCCCTTATATCTCTCATGTAGTTTTCAAAGATTTTCCTTAACAGAAATAAACATCTTGTGTTTTTCATGTTTACAGCAATGTTTTGATTTTTGGCACACTGCCATAGTGGAAATCAATATTTTTTACTATAACTTTTTTCGTGGTGAAAAAGTCGTTCGCACGAATAAAGTTGCCTAGCGGAAAACCGGCTTAATTCTACCAAAACAGCAAACACTGCAAAACTATGATCAGCAAAACACATGATAATGTTCTGCAATCAACATTTATGACAACAAGCAACATAACTATTACTGATGTCATTTATTTTGGGAAGCTATTTTTCTAACCTAATTTAAATACTTTATAAGTTTCAAGGCCTTTTCTTCAAGAAGTTTTTTAAAGAACTAATTACGAAAAAGTTTTTTAGAGAACAAGTTTTTAATGATAAAATAAAATAAATATATAATAAAATATAAAAAATAAACTTGAAGCTAATACTTACCTTCACTGTTCCTTGCTGTTTGTTTATTATTCGTTTGATGGCACCAGTTGTTAAGTCCCAAATCTAAGGAAAGGAAAGTCTTGTATATTAACATGTTATGCTTCCAAGGAAAAATAACGCCCCGAAACAGGAACATAATAACAACATTTTTTAACATAATATCCACTGATGGGTACAAGACAGGTGAAATGCTACTTACCCTTATAGTTTGATCGGAGGATGAGGTCACCACTACATTACAGAACCCCTCTTCTTCATCCAAATAGTTTTTGATAACAATAGCTGACGTTATTTTTCGGGTGTGACCGGTCAGATGACATAACAACCCACCCGTCTAATTTCGCAGAACAGAAAATAGATAGGTAGATAAGTTATTTCAATCTCTACAATGAAACTTTACAAAATACTGAAAAATAGAGGAGACCACTCTAAATAGAAAAACTTTTACTCAATCAATCAATCAATCAATACATACTCTACAATCCCAAACAGTTCCGACTTTGTCATGGCTTGCTGTGAGAACCCTAAAACATTAATAATGTACATTATATTTCAGATTTTGCAGCTAAACCAACAACCTGAATTCACGCAACCAGCCGAAGCATCTAGCACTGACTTGTGGCCTAGTGTAGAGTGTTTGCCTCCAGAGCGGAGGTCAGGGTTCAAAACCTGGCCGAACCATATGACAATATGAAATGATCCACTAAGCTTGAAAGCAGGATTGATGTTTCAGGGGCTTGTTGAGGTGGTTTGAGTGGTTGAAGCAGATATACAGCCACAAGCACTTACAGGCCTTCAACTTATAATGGCCTATTAACCGTTTAAGTGATGTCATATGAGAGAGCGAGGAGTTATAGCCCTGCTAAAACTTTTTCTAATTAAATAAAATATTTAAAAGAATAACATATCTTCCTTTCTTTGTTTACATTTAATTTCTTTGTTTACATTTTTGTAAAGCCAGTCAATACGAGAAAATATGGACTGGCCATGTGACGTCAATTAATAATTGACGTTAAAAAAAATGCTAAACCAATCATAATGATCTATTGCAAGAAGACTCTACACTGCCAGGTACTAGAACCTCCAATGAAGGATCCTCATTGATAACAGTTCTATCAGAAGTGAAGAGGCCATGCTGGGGAAATAATGATGATTACCTGTACTCATCAAGTTTTACAATGAAATCGATGATATCGTTATGTCCATTTAGAATGTATATTTCGTTGTAAGAATTTTGTGGTTGATTTTCTTCTACCTCCGGAATAGCCTTTCATACAAAAAGTTAGAGCAAGTTGTTTATTAGCGGAAAGAATCGGAGAACAACAGAATTTGAATATTATATTTTGCAACGAAAACTTACATGTTTTGTGTTTTGCGATTTTTCACTTCTTTTAAAGATCCGCAGCATTTTGTTTTAAGCACATTCTAAAAAATGAAGTAATGCATTATCATCTAAATAGGAATGAAAATACAACCACTATGCTTTCTTTTGAAACAGAAAAACTCGCTTATCTCGCAAGAAATTTCCCAACATGTTAACATACAGTTTAGACTAAATAATTTAGAACATGAAATGTTTGAAACATGATATAAAATACAATCTTTTTTATATATCTCTTCTGCAATAATAAAATAACTTATACAAGTCCCAAAAAGTTAAGCTTATTGAAAGCATAACACTAGCAAATCATGTTGAACACAAAAGATTGATTTTAATGACTTCATGTTACAGATAAAATCAAAAACAAAAAGCTTCCATGTTCAAAGTTTCTTTCAGGCTGTACTATAGTTGCACCTAGATAGGCATCAAGGAGCAAATTAGAGTCTTGGTAAGATTTACAACAAAACAATCACAGTTGAATGCCAACAAATCAAAAGTCAACATTGCATTGTCTATCGGAAAGGGCAAATAATGCTCATTTGGACAAAACCAGTTTATCACAATCACATAGAAGAAGCAATTTTTTTTAAGCATGCTCAACAAAAAATAAACTATGCTTATCAAAACAGGGGATTAATTATTTTTTGACTTTCCTGAAACAAAGAAATCTCAAATAAAAATGCATCCATTTCACCAGTAATAAGAGTTAAATCATACTCTACTGGAGTTTGGTAAAATTTAATATTAATCACATTACAGTTACTTGACAAAATGAAGTACAATGGGAACTGCTTGAGGCAAGTCAAATATGACCTATACAGTACAGCCCAAAAGAAACTTTATGCGTCCACAAAGGAATGTTTTTTACATAAAAACATGCAAGTCATGCAAGTTTTATCTGTTACATGAAATCATCATATTTACAATGCAATTTTTTTAAAATCTCATGTTAGATAAACAACTTCAAAATGGTCACTCTCTGCGAAAGCTAATTGTCTTAAAGTTTCTTTCTGGCTGTACTGTAGATGGCATTTTAATAAATACTAGGGTTGAATTACAAATTACTCTGTTTCATAAATAACGTCATCTTCGTCATCTGATACCAGGTCAACATCTCTTAAGTACAAAATTGATTCTTCATTTGACAATGGTTCTAACTCCATATCATCCTCTTCATTGTCCCAATTAAGGTATTTTCGTACTAACGCTATATAATCATCCCTTAGAATCTCCTCAAGTGGACATCCGGCTTTAAATAAGTCTTTCAATACATTGAAGAATCCATGCCCGTAATAACAATCCCCAATCTTGAGAAAGTCCTCCTCAAAGAATATCTGATAGGCATCTGTGTTGTCTTTCTTTTCACTGCTACTGTTGTTTTTAAGCTCCTCTTCCAGAATTTGCACAAATTGTTTCTCTTTCATCCATATGTTATCTATGTTCCCGTCCACATGCGTTTGGTTGCAATCTACGTATCTGGATATTGCACTGATAATCGCAAGCTTATGATGCAAACAGTCTACAGTGGAGGTAGAGGCTTGGCTTGTTTCATCGATATCAAGTTCTTCCTTAATGTCTAATTCAACAAAATCTAAGATATCATTCAATATGAGGCCAACCTGATTCGACGCAGTCAAAAATGTCGGTTTCCATGGAATCTTCTTTGCTACTTCAAAAAGCTCACATTGAACTTTCTTAACAAAATTTTGTACAACTCGCACATTCAGAGAAACTTCTTTGGCAACCTTTTTGTAGTTCAGGGTTCCCTTCTGAGTAACACGAAAGCTTGTATGCCGCTGTGGTGCATATTTCTTTAGATCATTATCAGAGATAATGGTAAACTGCCCAGATATTATAATGGCAGCAGTCGACACAAATGAGACATAATTTTTCGATTGTTGATTTCCCCATTCTTGATCATGAATTACTTGTGCTAATCGAACAGCGTAACATGACACAGTTTTTTCTAAAGATGGTTTTGACTTCTTAAAAATATGTCCAGCCAATTCATGTGTTTTACTTTTAATCATTCCGAGGAAATCTACATGCAAACTTGATGGGAAGTCGAACAGTTTTGTGACAAATGTGATGGCTTTACCAAAACTCCTGCAATCAAACATGGCTTTCTTTTTGAAAAGTGTTCCTATCATTGGTAAATTATGTGATCGATAGAGTAGAAACAGCAAAGCAAAGATTGTATTTCTCTTGTTTTTGTGATGTTTTAACTTTGTATTGTTCCATAATTTCGGAAGCATTTGAAGTCCCTCATTTCTGATACCGTTTGGAGGATTCAGCGTGAGAACACAAGAGTGATATAAAAACTGAAAAGCCCCATATGCACGTCCCTTATACTCATCTTGAAATGATGCAAATGTTGAGCATAGGATGGACTGTGGTTCAGTTTCAGACAGGTAACTGTTATCTAAATTTGAATAAAAATGTTAGTATGCTAGATTCTGAAAGAATCTGTTTTTAAGAAGGTTGTTCACATTGTAAAAATGATCATGAATAGTATTTATCTGTTGTAGTCATTAAAATCTTTTATGTTCAACTTGACATGTAGCAGCGGATCTAGGGTATCTCAAAAATTGTGGAGGACCACATAAACCTAATTTCTGTTTTCAGTTTGTGTCCCCAATGGGATTACTTGCACGTTTTTCTTTTATGGTTTAAGCTAACATTCTCCTCTACAAATTTTGACATACCCTCTAGAACCGCCTCTGACATGTATAAACACATGCTTGAATTGAACATTAACTGTTTATTTAAAATAAACAAAATAACTTCTAGCTTAACATTCAGACGTGATAGCTAATCATATCTTCACCACTTTTACACAAAACACAACAGGGGGACACATTATAAAGTTTCTTTTTGGCCTACTGCCATCCATAACTGAGTGTCACCAAATAATCTATGATCAATAAGCAGTTTTACCTAAGATGTTTCCACAGGATGTACATATTTTATGATAATTCTCCACTACCACATCAGCACTGTTGCACGACCTGCAAGTGAGCATGGTTGAAAAAACAGCAGAATCTTTTCTTCAAGACACTAAAAAAAACTTGTCAAAATTATATTAACACAGTCAGAAGTTGAATAGTTGAAGTGCGAAAAAGAAACTGCATTAAAAATTAAAATCCGAATAGGGCAGCAGGAACCTCAAATGATATAATTATCATAATAGCTAAAAATGAAGACCATTTTAGAAGAAGTTTTGCGTTGTGGTTTTCACCAGAATCCCGTGATTGAGTGATCGGAACCAATTTCACTTTCATATTTGTCCGCATGGTTGAGCTATGAAATAAACTTTTATAAAGAGTTTATTAGATTTTATTAGGATAAGTGTAAACACGTATGGTTCGTGCGAATTTCAAAACAAACGAGATTTGCCATTATTCATCAGAAAATTTTGTATCGATTCGAAAATGGAGCAGTTTGAAAGCTTAACCATCAATGATGATTCTCACTTCTTCAATGCCTTTAAAACATTGAATATATTTCGAGAATGTGGAGAGCTCTGTGATGTTGTTATCAAAACTGACAATGGCTTTGAATTTCCTGTTCATAGAGTTGTTTTGAGCGCTTGTTCCCCTTACTTTCGAGCAATGTTTACAACTGACTTCTTGGAAGCTAACCGACCCTCCATACATTTGAAAGACGTTGACGGAAATGCCTTAAGGGACATAATAGATTATTTTTATTCAGGTAAGTTAACGGTGAATTGTTATAATGTCGAAGAAGTTGTAAAACTTGCTAACGTTCTACAAATTGAGGAGCTCATGGAAAAATGCGAAGTATTTTTGAGGCGTAACATGTCCCCAACGAATTCCCTGGGTTTGCAAGTTTTTGCTCAACAATATTCACTGGAAAATTTACTGAAACATTCAAGGCGTTATTCTTGCTGGTATTTTAATTATATCAAAGATGAGGAAGAATTTCTCTTGTTCCCTTTTGAGGACCTGAAAGCATTGATTGGTCATGATTCTCTTCGAGGACCTTCTGAAGAATACGTATTTGAAGCTGTTTTAAACTGGATTTTATATGATTTTAAAAATCGAAAGTTTTTCGCATCAGAGATACTACCACTAGTGCGGTTTCCTTTAATGAGCTATCAATATCTGGCAGAAAGTAATGAAGTTAAATATTTGTTGAGTAATTTCTCTTTGGCACAGCCACTTGTTGAAGAAGCCTTGTTGTATCAAAAACAAGAACTGAATCTTGATCATGACAGTTTGCTGCCAAAAAGATTTACTCCACGTGCATCATCGGAAGACATATATGTAATTGGTGGCTGGTCTAATGGACAGAAATTGAGCACTGTTCAATGCTTTTGTGTTGACACCTTGAAATGGATTACTGTTAGGAACATGACTGTGGCTCATGTTTCAAGGGAAGCTTATTTTCGTGTTCTTGTATGTAGTGAAGAATTATACACTATTTGCTTTGATAAAGTAATGAAATACGATCCAGTTGAAGGTGTATGGAATAAATTTGCTGCAGGACCAGAAGTCCAATGCAAATGGTCTGCTGTGTGTGAATACAATGGTGCATTTTATGTCATTGGTGGTAACAGCTTGAAAACCAGCAAACGTTTTGATACTAAATCACGAGAGTGGAGAGATTTATCACCGATCAACATTGCTAGGTATTTTTTGTTTGTTTTGAGGAGATTGGTATGCAGTGACGGATCTAGAGTATGTCAAACATTGTGGAAGAGCACATAAACGTAATTTCTGTTTGCAGTCTGTTTCACCAATGGGATTACTTGCACATTTTTCTTTTATGGTTTAATAGCTAACATGCTTCTCCACAAATTTCGATATACCCTCTAGATCCGCCTCTGGTATGCAATCAAAAACGGTAAGGTAATAGAAAGAGAGAGAAATTTATTCATCATAACAGTGACTACATTGTCGTTATATTATATATATTATATATATTATATATAATATAATTTATATACTCAGGTCATAATGGCAAAGTTACAATTGGAAACCCAAACTATTAACCTGGCTAGAAAACGCAATGGCTACCTAGGGTACTGGTTAAAAGTTCTGATTAATTCTTCCCTAGATATTATCCCGGAATTGCTGTCATGAATGATAAAATTTATGTTATTGGTGGTCTGGACAACCGTTGGAACCCGCTTAAAAATTGTGAAAGATACGATCCAGTAAAAAATACATGGCAAGACATTTCCAGAATGAGAACACCGCGATGGAATTTGGGTGTTGCTGTCCTTCACAATAAATTATATGCTATTGGTGGAAGTCATAATGTCGAGCAGTTTGCAAACACGGTTGAGGTTTATGATCCAGAATGTGATTCTTGGGGGAGGTCTATAGCACCTATGAATTTCGGCCGACGTTGTTTAGGTTGCAAATCATACTTTTTTGTTGCTATTTTCTTTAATTAATAATAATTTAAATTGATTGCATACTTGTTTGTTTTCTTTAGGCGTGGCTGTGGTCAATAATTCTATTTATGTTGTGGGGGGTCGTGTGGCAAACACTATTGAGTGCTACAATGAAGAATTAAATGAATGGAAAGTTGTGGGATCAGTACAAGCTTGTTGTAATTTTGGCTGCGTTGCAATGCGTATTATATAATAATGATAATGGAATTCTAGAATCCCGTTACCGTAAGTCATATCTATATTTGTTTTCAAGGTTGAAGTGATCATTCTGGTGAGAGTGTTTTAATTTCTCAGGGTTATTCTTTCAAAACATTTTTAAGATTGGAGCTTTTAATTGAGGGTAAATTATCAAATGGACTTAATTTTGAGGGTATAGAAACTTTATCTTTTCGGAAAGAAACATAAATTCATTTGCTCTATTCAAATTGAAATTTAATTAAGTTGATAAGATCATTCATTAAAATGTACTTATCATAGTCTTGATAAGAGTTTTTCTTATAATAGAAGTAAATTTGAAAATATTTTTTCTTTTATTTTTGTTCTATTATGGCTTTAGATAAAAATAAACACATTACAGAAGAGAACGTCTGGAATTTATTCAATAACGAATACGAAGAATCGTTTATTAATCCTCTGCTAATCTTTTGACTGTGTATTGAAAAAAGCCGGATATTCTTTTTTTATTACATCAGATGTGAAGTTAGTTTATGTTACCGTATTTAAGTTCGCAGGAAATTTAAACCCCAGCGGATTTGCAATCACAAAAATGGTATTTCCTTTTTTGGCCTGAAGGTCAAATTAATATATTGTCGTTTTTATAAACCTTTCTGGTTTACTGTTTTTCTGTTTGTAGGTATTTTTCGAAATACGCATGCGTTGCTGGCATGGATGTCATGATTTTCAGACTTGTCAATTATGATACCATCAAAGTAGAACATTATTTCATGTCTGTTCTGTGTTTTTATTTTGTTTGGATTATTCGGTATTTTCGTAAAATCAACGTATAATGTTATTGTTTTAAAAGCATTCTTTTTAATTTTGTGATTTTACATATTTATAAATTCATCATTATGTACTGTAATGATTCCAATTAGTGGCCTGAGCACTAAGTGGATAGAAGAAAAATTTCGAAAAAAAAAATCCCTTCACTTTCCCCTTGATTTTTTTTGCTAAATAGAATTTATATGTCATGAAATGTCAGCAGCTCTGTAAACACCAAATCGTTTTTTATGCACTTAATTTATCGACTAAATTTAAATAAGCGATCATGAAGACAGTCTGTTGTTCGTTGAAGCACCCACTTCGTTCAGGGGCGCTTAAACGAATATGGGCGCTTATTGAACTTGGAGAGATTCACCTGGACACTAGGGGCGATTCAGATGTGGTGAGCGCTATGATGGTGGAACGTTTTACTGAAAAAACATTCGATATTCAAGGTATATATATTTTGATATAGATGTGTGTGTGTGTGTGATTATTTTGAATTATATGACTGCTCTGTTTATTGTATTTTCTTGAAAAAAATTATACTTTTTTGAAGTCAGATAGCTATGGTTGCTCATTTAGAGCAAAATTCAACGAATGATAATTATGTTCAACAAAAAAAACCAGTAATGACAAAAGCAACTTTTAAATGAACGATATTTTTATATTTGAAGATTATTTTTATGATATTAATGTTCAACACTTTCAAATTTTTGGGTGAGAAAATTATCAAAACGGTATGATATTTTTCTCACTGAAATTCTCACCGAAGCCAGTAAGAATTAATTTTTCGTTTCCACCTCGAGAGTAAACTTTTCTAATGCATGACGCCAAAATAAGTAAAATCTTCAAATCAAATAAATTGAGTGCAAAATCTATATACTTTGCTATTCATATTTTCCAGACTAATTCATGGTCCTGTTACGAAACTCTTCGGTGTATATAAGACATTCGTTGAATACAAAAATTATTCATTGAATACATAAAAGTCGTTTTTTGAATGTTAGTATCATTCGTTGAATATAAATATCATTCGTTGAATTTTGGTCTAAATGAGCAACCATAGATAGCTGGGGTCAGTTTATGATGGCACTTTTGCTGGTTCAAACTATAAAACTTTCGATTCTATTTATGAATGAAAAATAGGAATTTTTCTAGAATTTATACATAATATTTGAAATGTATATATAATCGTCAATATATTATAGAATTATTTTCAGCATTGTAGTATTTTCTGCCACTTTTCAAGCTGCCAAATTCCTGCGTATCACTTGTATACCCTGCGACCAGTAATCTGTCGTTTACGTGTGAAAGCAGCCTCATCTAATCCTCGCTGACACTCCCTATATTTTCTAACCATATATCCTGTCTGGATGCCAATATATAATGTTTCCTAGTAACTAACAATGTTACCATGTCGCCAACGCACGAGTAGTTTTCAGAATTGTTTGAATACGGGTTTTAGTTTTAGGACATGGTGTTTAGCCTGCGTTTAATAATAATAATAATGATTTTCTTCGGGCATATCCATGTTTTAAAATGGCTCTTCGTCCCTGACAATAAAAATTCAAATTTTATAGTAAAAAACCCCAAGCAACCAAAACATTATGCAGCGTTATGCATGTGCGCTTAAACGCTTAGCTAAAGAACTATCTTAATAAAATACTTTTAATTTATTTAAAAATGTCTGATGATTTTTGATCGCTCTCAGACTAGCTAGAAGGTCGGTAAAAAGACGACTGCATATCCCTTCAAATGTTTTTGTTGAATTTGTCACGGTAAGTTTCATTCCATTGTCAGGTACAATACGTTTCGGACACTTGCTCTTTCTTTCACGTACGGTCAAATAATCGCTACTGATTTTAAGAGCTCAAGGCGTATTCGATTGTGTTGCGGCAGATGACAAAATAGCGTATTACAAGAGTCAAGTGTTGATAACACAAATGACTGAACAAGATGTTTTAATCTTCGTAGTACACTAAGTTTCTTGTAACAGAAATGCGGGAGATCATTCAGAAGGGTTTCAAACGACAGGTGTTCATCTATAGTAACTCCAAGGGCTTTCCAGCCTTTCACACGCTCGATGGTACGATTTTCATGATGGATAACAATGGTCTGTGTATCAAGATTATGTAGATTAGATAATCTAAGTGACGATAGTAACATAAATTTTGTTTTATTGTGGTTAAATAAAAGATTGTTGTTCTTCGACCATTGGGACAAGTAAGAAATTTGCTGATTCATATTTTCAACAACGGTGGAGAGTTGTGATATTTTAGAATGAAGATAGGTTGTTGTGTCATCTGCGTATTGGCAGTGGTTGCCGATAACATGATCTTGGAGATCGGACACGTAAAGGTTAAATATTGGTCCGAGAACAGAACCTTGAGGAACATCGAAGCGAACCAGACCTTTTGAGAAACCTTGTCGTTGATCTGCACAAATTGGTAGCGTTTGTTTATATGGAGGTCCTGTCAATGCGCATCTTCACTAGGCCGAAAATATCACTTACGCTGGCTTACTCAAACAAATTTAACAAGCTTTACATTACAATATTAACTGGTTAATTAGTTTTGCAACAGGATTTCTGGTTCCTTGTTTCGTTCTAACTCTCCTATCTTGTGCATCTATTCTATTTAATTAAATGGTCTTGAAATACCAATGTTAGGAACATCAAACCCAGGGTCTTTTGTCGAAAAGGGTTTTTATGATTTATGATTTCTTCATCGTAAAGATAAGCTCAGATAATCACGTTCAACAAAGTTTAAATGAAAAGCAGACCTTGTGCATTTTCTATCCAAAAACAGACAGTTGAATCATCAGGTTAATCCGAGGTTGGCATACAGTAATATTTCATGTTTCTAGAACTGTCTAGCACGTGTTTCGTGGACGCTTCATAAACGTGGTTTAGCGCACGTTCATCATCATCATCATATCCGGCTTCGAAACCCGTGAAACTTTCTGCTACTTTGACCGCCATATTTAATTCTAACGGAAGCAAGTCTTGAGTCCGCATTTTCAAATGTCCGCTTTCAAACGAATCCTGTGGGATAAGACGGATTCTGATGACTGACTTCCATCCTAAGTTATATCCTTGCCGACTTTCTCTGTCTTTCCATACTGCATCACTCCAAGTCTTCTGATACCTACCCCTTCCTAAACTGTCATCAACCAGAATATCCCTGCATTTATGCCAAGCATAAACTTCCATTCTTTCTATATGAGACCAAGCCATTGCAGTCACCTATGTTGTATACATTCTCTTATGCTATTGTAACTGGCATTCTGCTTCTCTACTCCAAAATAGATGCTCTGTCACTTTTATCATTCTCGCATCATTTCTTTCTTTACTGGCCAGGTCTCAACACCATAACACATTGCATACACAAGCCTGAAAAAACCTCCCTTTACTTACTTAAGGTAAACCTCTGCTATCTAACAAAGAGAAAAAATCTCTGAACCCCAAGCGCCAATAGAATCACCCCTAGGTAATCAATCACCAAGGTAACCAAACTTTCAAACAATATCCAATGACTCTCCATCACAATTCACTACTACAGATTCTTCTGCTGTTACAAACTTATGCAGTCTTCTTTAAGCCTGCCTTTAATATTACAACGCGTGTGTACCCAAAATTTGCGAGACCTACAATAGATAGTTACTACCAGCACCAATTCCATTAATCATACAATTGCTAACAAATCAATCTGTAAAAGAGAGCAACTTAAGCGCTGGTCAAACGAGCGCAACATTTTATGCGACAATGTTGCGTATGATGTTGCATGGTCATGCAACATGTTACAACATCGATTAATTTGTGTTGTTACGTTCGTTTGCCATACCTACGCAACATTTTTATGGTTCGCACAACAAATGTTATTCATAATGTTGCGTAAAAGTTTAGCCCATGTCAAACGAGTGCAAATTTTTGATGAATGTTACACTGGTTTGACCAGCGCTTTAACAACATTGAACCTGTCAGTCGAAGATATGTGTTGCTTCTAAAAAAAAAACGTTTTTGTTTCAAATTCTACTCAATTCTAGAGACAAAGAGGTGTGGTCATCGATTCCTTCAACACGACGTGACAAAAGAAGAATTACTTAACAACATGGCGGAAAGTTTGAGAGACAGACAATGAACATAACAATCGTTTAAATAATTCTTACAGACGAAATTTTCTTTGTATTTTTTCGACAGTCAAATTCATCGTTATCCAAATTACAAAACTGAAAATCATTATATATATATACATACAAAAAAAGGATTTAAAAATGCTTGATCACAGAAACAAAAAGACGAACAAATCACATGAAATAATTTGTGGGAAGTTTGACCTTTCCAAGTTAATATAAATTTCTTGAAAATGGACTCGCTGATACTGTATTTGCATTTTTTGCGCCCCTTTCTTTTGAGCGCCCTCAAAATTTAATAGCGCCCGTAAACATCAAAAAGGAAATCGGAATGTGATAATGTAATAGATTGGTCGAACAGGTTTCTCCTCGTTTTCAAGAGAATAAATACTGGCGATTGTGTCGTTTACGGAGAAAAAAACCGGGGGAAAAATTATTATCATAATGATTAATGAATGACCTGCTCTGTCCCTTTATGCAATTCATACTGCCTTTATAACGCCCAATATAAAAAAGATCCGCCCTTCAACGCCCACTACATAAACAGATATATGGAGATTACAATGAGACGAGTAGTGCACATAAAAACGTTATCATGCAGGTGTCTTTATTGTTATCAGCACAAAGTGACTGGAACACTTGACTTGACATCGAAGACTCCGTTTCATATGCCACCAGGAAGATCTGAATTCAAAGCTGCGATGACGTTAACCAGTTTAGACGATCGAGGCTTTTGGTAATCGATTATACTTGCAGATGATTTGAAAAGCATTTGTACATTCAGAATTCCCCTTTTTTAAATAAAACAGTTGGCGGCTAATCGACCCCTTCAAATCCTTCCGTATTTTCGATAGCTAACCTCAATTTCTCGCGTAGTTCGTGATAACTACCGTAAGGTGGTAGATCTAGTCGATTGAAACTGAAATGACAAAATGGATCAAACAGTGATTAAGGTGTTCATTCAACGGCAGCCGAAAAGCCAAAGTAAGTAAGTGCTTAACTTTAGAGATTAGAAACGAAGTGCTGACATTACACATTTTTAAGATAACATATAAACCTCCTCTCTCCACCCCCGATGTTTTCTTAATCAAGCAAAAATTATTAGCAGATATTTTATGTAGTTTGAGATTGGATAGTCTAGGGTAAACGTTCCGTTCCTGTCCACGGAAAATTTCAGAGAAGTAGAAATGTAATACATTTTCTTAGAAAAAAAAAACTTACAAAAAGGTGATTTTAACACGAAGAATCCGAAGATTTTGCCACGGAAAAGTGACTAATAGACCTTTTCCGAATTTTTGTTTAAACGGTGTGTTGTTATGGCCTAGTCAACAAGTTCCGCCTCGTTTTCATTATCATAATTGCTTTTAACGACTCCGTGGGGAAATAGGAATAAAAGTGACCATTATTAATAAGTCATACAGTTATGAAATCAGTAAAACAATAAAATGCTAAGAAACGAGCTTGATAATACTGCTATAGAATGTTAAAACAGAAATTAAAAAAAATTAGGGAAAGGGTTTTTAAGTGGTCCGCCATTTTCTACGGTTACTCTACAATTCATCATTACTGTTCTCATTTGTAACACAGTTTTCTTTCCCCCGATAATTTAGACAAATATAAAATGCATCAGAGATGGAGATATTACGAGAAAAGTGTCAAAGATGGAGATATTTCACAAAGAAAAACCATACCATGTATGGGAACGAGGCAACTGGTGGCCGTTTCCCCATCGTTCGATGGTAAATTTTTGTGGTCCGTTACTACCATATAACTCCGCGAATCCGTTCATTGGCACACGCGATGTTCCGGTTACAAATTGAAGTAACCGTGCTTTCATTTCGTTATCGAACTGTGCAACCGCCTAAACAACAAAGAAGGAGTTTTTTGATAGGTTATTTTGCATAACAAAAGGTCGGTCGAAAGACTCGATCTCCACCTTCGAGGTTATTACCTTCCAGAACCATTGTATGACAACGTGTTTATCGTGATAACCACTCCGGTATTGTGTGTGTTTTCGCCAGTCGTCCACCTCAATCTCGCCCAATCCGCAAAGTAAATACTGAAAAATAAAGTAAACAATGAAAAATAAAGTAAACAATGAAAAAGACATCAGGTACATCGTCAAAACAAATAAGAAAAAACACAACGAAGGAGGGACATATGTTAACACTCCATACCTCTAATTCACGATCGTCAAAAACTTTTATAAGGGACTGCGTGATAATATCTTGGAAGCCCTGAAGAAATATATAATATATATATATATATAAAAAGCTTCGTCTGGGAAAGACTTAAAGATAGACTTTTTTGGAAAAGCATTTCAAAAGATTAGACTTGAATCTCGTTAAGTATTTCAAAAGATTAGACTTGAATCTCGTTAAGTATTTCAAAAGATTAGACTTGAATCTCGTTAAGTTTCACCTAAATCGTTTAATTCGGACAATTTTTTTTATATCCCCTGTCAGAACTGATATGACTTCTCGAGATTCAACTTCAACATGGCATGGCATGGAAATTTCAATAAAAGGGATTTAGATATATGGTCAGGAGGAAAATAACAAGAAAAGTTACGAAAAGTTTCCCCGATGAGTTAAAAATTACACTCTCTTATTGATTTGAACAAACATGGAAAGTGTACCAGCATGAAAGCGTGCATTTGATCCTTGACCCGATCAACAAACCTCCACTTGATAACGAGGCTGTAATAAAAATAAACAAAACAATCAAACAACTTAAACCAAACGGTAACGGTGTCATGTTAAACGATCACGAATTATCCCGAAACATACTCGATATATTCCCGCTTGTTGGCATTGGTTACGGGGATTTGTTCACCGTTCGGTTTTAATTCGCGACTGACCACCTGACCAAACGCTTCCTCTTCCAAATGAAAACGGAGATCTAATTCTTCAGGGTCATTTTGTAACAGCCACACCAAACTGTTGTGATATTCAGAGTCCTAGCGAAAGAAAAACAAACAAGTCATGACATCTCATCGGAAAAGGAGGTAACTTTTATTTCTTTCTATACACTGTTCACCCAGTAGAGCTTCCTCGACAGATCTGATAGAACTGTTATCAATGAGGGTCCGCGTAGGGGGTCATAGAGCATTTCAAGCCGGATTTCCATTCAACAGCTGCAAATCTGCAACATTCTCAACTAGACAAGCCTCTTAGATATCAAGCTGAGTGCTCATCTGAGTGGATCACTTCACACTGTTATCATCACTAGCATGACTCTGCCAGGATTTGAACCGCAACCTCCCGCTCTGAAGGCAGGCACTCTACCACGAAGCAACCGGTCAGAGACATAGTCCGAAATACTCCGAATATCATAAGACCAAGAACTAATCAGATGACTTACGACACTTTCCATATCTTGCAATGTCATTTTCTTTCCTAGCATCATTTTATAGAAGGGCCTGATAAAGAAGGCTAAAAAAAAACGATCATTAATACCTATTACTCGACATTCTGCAGAACGATACCTACAGAAGAGTTCTTTTTCAAAGGTTCTTCCAAAGTTCTGGCATTATACAACGTTGTTAGTAATGGATCTTTAAAAATAAAAAAAAATAGTTAAGGCGTCTACCGTCAAGGAGTTTTCCATGATACACCGCCATTCCCGCCACACGCCCGATAAATTTGAAGTACGACAAATGCTGATCATTACACAGGCCAGAATTTGGATTGATTTGAAGCGTATAGTTGTCACTAAGAAAAATAACAACAAAAAGAACTGAGGGATTGTGAGAGATAAAAGTGAGGGACTGTGAGAGATTGAAAGAAAGGCTGTATAAAAAACAGATGAGTAAGCAAAATTTTACTCACGTGGCAGAATATTCGAACAGACCATAATAAGGATTGAAAATTTCTTTGGACAACAAATAAAACCATTCCCTAAAGGAAATTGAAAAATCTTTTGCTGGATTTGCACTGTTTTCTTTTTATATATATATATATATATATATAACCATCAACACAGACGAATCCTTTGAGGGTTCTTAACTTTTCATTTTTGAAGCCTGAAAATATTCTTGCGTGCAGAGCATAGCAGATTATTAAAACAATCGGCATGTATTTTCTTTCTGTCCCTGCATTTATTACTTTTTATGACGTCATCAATAGATTATTAAGTGTGTAAACAAACCTCAGCCTGGTGTGGTGTGTTAAAGCCGAGTTTACACTAATGCGAATTTAAAATTCATCCGGTTTAACTTTCTAAGCGACCCAACCCGAGATGAGATAAAATTTGTCTCGTTAAAAAGAAAGCCATCTTTCCACTGGTAGGAAATCATGCAGAATATACACTATCCTCCAGATAACTCGAACCTCCAAACGGACCAATGACCATTGTTCGAGTTATCGAATGTTCGACTTTTGGAGAGTCTTTTATCAGAAAGTATTCAATTTAGTTCAATGAGAATGCTAAAACAGTAAGAGATACTTAACGTTCGAGTTAGTTCGAGTGTTAGGATTGTCCAAGCGAAGGTTTTTGTACACATTTTCTAATGTAATGTTTCTCGTGTATGTTCTTAGCGTTTTGAGCCTTATGTCACGTCCGCTGTTCTTGTATAGAAGGGACATTTGTCAGCGAGTGAATGAATGGTTGTGGAGTAAATCAAAAGCAACTTCGTTACCTGGACACACCTCCATAATCTAGCCCAGATTCCCCATCGAATACGATCCACAGTTTGGTTTTTAAAAGCTCCACCTTTGTGCAGTTCAAAAGAACAAAGCGATACGAATCTTCAAACAGTTTATCACGGCGCACGTGAATTTCGTATTTATTGGGAACGTTATCCTAAGAAATAAAGCAAACACAATATTTCGGTTTCCCTGTCGTGTAGTGGTCTCTAAGTTCTTTGGCAGCCACCAACACGACTTAGTTGTTTGGAACACGACGTTACATTAACGTTTCGTAGTTAACTTCCCTGAGCATACCATTGAGAAAAGAAATGGTATTATTTAGCCTCAGCAATTAATGAGGATCTTTAGAGCGTTTCATGCTACCATTTGGGTTACCACAGACACAAATCTGCTTCATCCGTACAACTAGAGAACCTCCTTAGACAAGCTGAAAGGATCGATTCACAGTGTTATAGTCGCTGGAATGGCTCGCAGCCGATAACGTATTGAACATCGAACTCCCGACCGACTCTACCAGTGAAAATACTTACCGGTCTTTTCAAAGTTGACCGGAAGAAATCATATTTGCGTTTGTAATCACGTGAGTAAGGTAACACCTAAACAAACAAATAAACAATAATTTGTTATCGAAAAATACGAGTATACACATTTACCGATTTCTAACCAGTGAACTTCCCGGTTAAAAGTCTCTTAAAATCGTTTGTAAAAACGAGGCATAACCTGACCCTTACCCTCGCTGACCCAAACAAATGTTTAGCTGGTTAGAAAACGGAAAATGCACCACATGAGAATTTTAATCAATAATACCCTGTTCACACAAGCAATAATTCCCTGTTCACACAATTAATAATACCCTGTTCACACCAAAAATTAATTTGAAACTGGTTTTATCAAGAACTTCATTCAGAAAGTATTTTTTTACTTCAGATTTCTTTCTAGCTTGTATCTGTAATCTTGGATCTTCCCATTGTGTGGACTGAGTTTCTAAAAATAAAAAACAAATTTTCATAGAAACCTCTGGGTTTTTTTAAATTTCTATTCTTCCTTTCAACAGGATGAGGAAGAAACAAATAGCCAGTTCCATCGCCGGCACCTTTTTTTCAACTATTCCTCTTGCATTTTAGTTTGTCTTACATTTACATTCATTACAATCACAGAATCACAGAATGATAGAAGGTTGTTCTCACTAGGCGGAATCATCCATCCAGACTTGTGTTGTTTTTTATCATCATTACGCTTATGTTTGGATTTTTTTTATAGAGTTTCGGCTTTTCTCTTCTCTCGTCAAACCACGCATTGTTTCGTCAATACCAGAATTGTTTCCTGCTTCTGATAAATAATCACTCACATCATCTTCGTTACTTGAATCAGTAAAAATTGGTTTAATGCTACGGCCTGTGTTATTGCGTCAAAGTCTGGTTCAGTTTTGTCATATGCGGGGGTTTTTTTTTATCAGTTTTCGAAACTGAGTGAGATAGATTTTGTTTGTTCAATTATCGCCTAGGGAGAGTAATTCATTGACAACATTTTCTAAATTGTAACAGAATTTGCTCTGATCTACGGTGGTATTAGTTCCATCAGAACAATTTTCTTTTTTCCTACAGAGCATGCAAAAAGTCCGCCAAAGTCAGGTGCGGGCAGACGATTCCACCTAATGGCAAACAACCTTAATATTATGTTACGTGATCACAGCGAGTGCACGACATAACTGGTTTGTTATAAAAGAAAATTGATTATAGTAAGTCTCCAGGGAGTATCACTATGGGATATCAACCACTGACTTACCGTGATCGATGAAAAATACACGACCATCAGAGTGGACTCTCTCTTCCCAGCGTGCCTGTCAAACAAAATAAAAAAGTTCACTAACATACAGTTTATTTGACAATTTGAGTTTATCTGACAATTTGAGACCATCAAAACTTCGTGATGTCAAAATTTCATAAAAGATTTTATTGCCTTTCCATATTAATACATGAAGAACTTTGAGTGGGTAAGGCAAGAATAATTTTTTTTTTTGATAAATTTTCTTTTCAGTCTGTGCTGAACCATCATTAGTACATTGTTAAATTTGTTTGAATCAGTGAGATTCGGTCATGTGATTTTGTCAAACAAAGTTAGTATAATATTTCAGAGTTCAACCTACTGGTAAGGGACCGAGGTCTATTGATTCTGTTGACGAATCGTTAATTCTTGGATCGACCTAATAATATATGATAATAATTAAAAGAAATGTTCTTAGAATTAGGGGGATGAGATGAACAAGGCGCATTTAAAGAATGTAGGAAGTCATGAATGAACCAAGTAAGACAACTAAAAACGAAACAATATAACAGGTAGTACCCAAGAAGTTACACGGCTGTTGTGATTGATGAAAAACACTCGTCCGTTAGCAGCAAGTTGCATTGCCCAACCTGGCGGTAGTGGCATCTCAGTTTGGCTAGGAACATCTGGGTGTAAACGTTCGTTTAGATGCTGCGGGCGCACACTAATGTCTGTGTTAACGTCCGGAGGATTTGCATTATCCACAGAAGTCGATATACTAAAAAGAAAGCACATAATAAAATAAAAAACCCCGGTGGTTAAAAGAGGAAATACAATAAAAGAAAGTTCATCACTACTTACGATCGAGGCCGTACCCAACTAGTAGTTCTTGAGTTATGATCGATATACAACGTTTGACCATTTACATTCTACAGAAAAAAAAAGAAAGAAATGATGGTTATTTTCTCATTTTAACTTATCCTGTTTTAGTAGCAACGCAGCAACAACAAAAGCTGATATAAGAAAAAGAACCAGTAAGATGTAAAAGAAAGAGGCTTACACAACGTTCCTCCCATCCAGGAGGCAGAGTAGTGTCCGATGGACTCTAAAATAAAAACATGGAAATAACTAGGTTAATGGAAATTACCGCTTAAACATGGGACCTATCAGTTAATTCTGGAGAAGAAAACAATTATAGTTGTTTGAATAAGTTCACTTCATTCTTACAAAATTGGTGATGACAAGACATTAATGTTGTTTTTTTAGATAGACTTTACCTCCTCCCGTGGTGCCTCCACACTGATATGGCGTCGCACGTTGAAGTTTTGTTGTTGGGAAGAAGCTGAAGGTGCAGCTTGTGCTGGTTCAGAGCTTAAATACAAAATATAGACAAATAGTTTTTCAACCAAAGTTACATACAGTCTCGCTATCTTGACTCAAGACCAAGATTTTTATTTGACATAACAGATGGGTGTGTTTGAGATAGCGAGATTTGACAGATATAAGAATAAATTGGTATTTAGAAGTACATCAGGTAGCTGTCTTACCTCGTTGGTCTTATCCAGGTGGTTGTGCGCATGATATGGTTCACATAGAATGTGCGACCGTTTGCATCCTATAATAAAACAGATACTTTTGATGGTTGAAGTCGGATGATATACACAACTGAAACACTAAGTATCCATATACCTGTCGCTCTTCCCAATTAATGGGCAAAGGTTCCATATTTTCTGATTCATTGGATACCTGTCGATCGACAGATATCTCTTCAACATCTTCATGACTTATTGACTCCCAGCCAGGCTAAACAATGAAATAATAATAAATGATAATATTAGACAACTGTGGTATGGTCATGAAGACAAGAAGTCTCTGAAAGCTTGTTAAGAAAATAATGATAAAGTCAATGAATTTGTCTCTGTAATGAAATGATAACTACAAGTTTCAATCCCAGAGAAGAATACATTGTTTTTTTTTGCGATGTTATCACTGTTTAGATAGTCTTAATTGGGAAAATATCAACATTGCACTAGCAACAAAAACGTGAACAATAACAAGATGGAAGGTTAAAAGATGGAAAAAGAAAAAGAAAAAGAAAAAAAAGCAAATGGTTATTAGACAGAAATCGTGATGCAACGTACAGGGAATCACAAAAAGGATTTATTTATATATTCTTCTTTATTAAGGAACAAATTGGTCAATGAAACTGGAATATTGCTTGCCCTCACTGATTGACCGTTCTGAAGATATTTTTCAATTGTTGGTTTGACACACTTTTTATAGAAAATCTTAATAAGATCGCTAGATGATAACAGCCATTTTCAAAAAAGCAAAGTTCCATTAGAATTATTTCGTAGAGATTATCTTAAACTCAATGACTTCAAGGGAGTTCATGGAATCCTGCAAGACCAAAATACATGAGATAAGATTTTAAACATGCTTTTAAAATTTTAGTGTCTATTATTCCTTCCAAAGCCAAAATCAGGATTCCTGAGCAAAAGAAACTTTCGGTACCAAAAGCACATCGTAAATTAAGAAACCCTTAGAAGTGAAACCCTTCCTTGGATTTCCTTTTTTGAGCCAAACTGAATACAAATAAATAAATAAACGCATTTCATATTTATATTTTATTCCGATCTATTCCCTATTATTTATTATCATTTTTTTATTTATTTATTTTATTTATTTTATTTCATTATTTTATTATTTCATTATTTTATTATTTTATCATTTTATTATCATTTTATTATCATTCTTTTATTTCCTTATCAAGTCCTTAGCAGCACTTGTCTTTTCTTGTTAAAGCCACCTGTTTAAATAAGGTTAGAAAAAAAGCACAAAAAAAATTGTGAAATAACATTTTCATGAGTAAATGTACAATTCAAAATGGTAAACCAACAACAAAAGCAACTACATTGTTTTAGAAAATTGCCGGACCTCCTGCGGATTGTATGATTAAAAAAAGTCAAATCAACTAAGAAAGAGAGATATTATCCTGATAACATAATAAAAGGATAATGGAACAAAGCTTGGAAGTTTCTTTTTTTATTATTATTCATCTTATCAAAGTCAAATTTGAAAAGTACACATGACAGAAACAGTTCACAAGGTCAGTTAACAGAAGGTCCAGAATCGCCCTCACTCGTAGATTATGATGTTTTTCTTTTCATTTCCTGTCGATTTAAAATATATTTTCTTTCTGATGAGGTATCAACCAATTAAAGAAAAACGTCATTCATTTCTTCAAAACTAGAAAACATTATATCTTCTATTTAATCTGAATAAAATAAATAAAAAAAGGTAACCTTTCCAAATTTTTCTTCCCAGAAAACCTTCAAAAAACTAGAAAATATTCTCAACTTTTCCCATCAAATACAGTGGCATGAAAACACTCCACGTACACAACACAATAACCGGCTTTTCAATATTTTCTATTTATATAAGTCTCCCCTGAGTGAAAACAAAGAAGCTATCCAACGGAACAAAACTTGCTTCTTGACTTCTAATGGAACTATCATTCGTCGAAATAGAACAGAAACATTTGCATGGTTTTGTTTTCTTCAGTTAACAAGTTTCCTATAAAAACATTGCTCCCTTTTGAATTAACTCACTCCAGGTAGCATTCATCTCACTAAATAAGCAGCTGTAACAGAATTCTAAATAAAATTATTACTTGCTAATTATAAATTAATAAGTAGAACGCAAACAAAAAAAACCACAAGGTGAGCTAGTCAAAGATGCAATTCTCCCACTAAATGCCTTTTGTTCTCCAAAGATTATTTAAGCAAGCTGCAAACAAGTTTAGAAAACAATTAAAGGTAGGCAGAGGTGGATGGAAAATGTCAGAAGAACAATCCAGTAGAACACAGATAAGGTGATTACATATCAATAAATGTTTCAGTGTGCTTTAGGTGGGCTCGAAATTAGAGTGGAAGCTATTTTCATGCTATTTGATTTCTCGTAACCAACCATTAAATTTGCGCACACATTTTCTTTATTCTTCTTCGAAAGCTATTTGCAGATATTGATTATGGTTCAGTTTTAATTTCGCACATTTCATGAATTCAAAGACATCTCCTAATTTAATACAAGTAAGTCTTGAGAAAACTTTGAATAACATAAATTGCATTTTCTTCAGGGAGCCACATTATAGATTACCAAACATACCCCCAACTATGTTTGGCAATATTCTGCGACGAGAGGAACAATATTTACTGGAACTTCACCACGAAGAAGAGATGCTTCGAAAAGATGAGAAAGCACACGTGGATGCTCTCAAAATGATTCATAAAGACCTGAAACAGGTAACCTCAAAATAATGTTTTGAAACAATCAAACCAAAAGAAAAGTAAAAACATGAACCATTGTAATATCTTTTTTGCTTTGCAAAGCCAAAAAATTTAAAATGCTTTGAAATAGAATGAAATGCTGAACTAGCTTTTATTATTACTTTCTTTTCATGCTTTATGATGATGCCATCTCCTCTATTACACATTATAAATCCACGAGAACACTTTGAACGCTGTGTTAATTATAACCATGACTTTAAGAAATCTTTCTAGTATTTGTTTTTAGAATGTTTTTAGTGGTCAATATACGGGTAGTGCTTTCATGTTCTCTCAAAGTCTTTGGCTCTCAATGTGATGGCACCACAAAAAAATTTCTGATTCTATTTCAGATTCAAATCCACATCCATGATAGACAACAACAATACAGATCGCTCATTTGCTCCAAGTATCAACATTCGTCTGAGCAATCCAACCATGAAAACGTGACGGAAAACAACCCACCCCTGTTACGGTAAGACCCACCCACTCCTTTCGGAACTTTTGTGGTGAATTTGTGCTTTTCTTTAATATTGAATAAACAAAATTCTTTTTTAGAGATGTTCCTGTCATCCATTATCCTGACATGGAAACTATGAAATGTGAACAAACCAGACACAGCAGAAGTCCATCACTTATACCAAGTCCTGTTGAGAACACTAACAAAAGACTGTCTCCTTTCATACTCAAAACAGGTGAACAATTGAGCAGATTTCAAGTGATGCCAAGATTGAAAGGACCACCCATGAAAACCTGTGCTTCATGCCGACACAGTATTCACCGAAATGCCCCTGTTTGTCCGATATGTAAATCAAAGAGCCATTCAAAGAATCCGAAAAAACGAAAATCCAGTGAAGATTAAACCAAAAGATAAAACATTGTTTATAGTTAAATAAATATTACAGATTGTAAATAAATGTATATAAACATAGAATTTTTAATTTTCACAAGAACAGACCCAAAACTTGTATAGAGAATTAAGAAAAAAGTTTGGGAAGCACAACTGTTGATACTTCTCTGTAGATATACACACCTCCATAGGTCTTGTCAGTGAAGATTCTGATGCCAATCGGTTTATATCACGAGCAATGTGCCCTGCCTGAAAGCCATCTCGTTCTGCAATAAAAACAAAACAAAAAAAATAAAGGTTAAATACAACATATAAAACAAACAAACAAAACAAAACAACAAAACAACAATAAAAGAGCAGAGGGATATTTACTTCAGTAAAGTGCAGTTAATTAGGTATTAGATTTTACTAAATGTTATGTGTTATGTGTTTAAATTATAAAATTATACTTCTCTCGTGGTCAGTTTTCAGTGAATATATGTGAAGAGCTTTAATAATGAAGACAGGAGATTTTAATAGATCTTTCTATAAATTTACATCAGAGCAGGTTTTCCTGTTTCTACTTTTAATAAATCATACATATAAAGCATGATAAAAGAACTCCATAAACAGTTTATCGCTGCGATCATCATTATTATGTTAGTTGAAGACGAGACGAAACCTTTTCTAATATAATTTACAGGTCTACAAAAAAACAGTTTTCATTAAATTAGTTTCATCCTTTCATATATAAAATTTTACGAAAATGTTTATTAATGTTGAGCTTCATCTATTGATCTTACCTAACGTAGGGAGATCAACCTCAAAATCATCTTCATTTGGATTTTGAATCATTAATGAGATTTTAATATTTCCACGCACTCGCGATCGTTGACTGAGAAAATTAAAGCAAATGTTATTACCATACTAATTAGTTAAATATATATAAAACAGAGGGGGATTTATTGGGTTCACATTCAGAAGCTCGCTAGTCCTGAAACTCACCATCTATGGACAGCTGTTTTGCCAAAAACACAATTATGTTGCCACGAACCCTGGATCGAGAACTAGGCATACAAAGCATACAGTTTCAAAACTGCTGAAGTGCTAAAAGAGCTGATTCGTAATTTCACTCGTGCCTTACTTGTACAACTTTGAATTATAAGAAAAGTTTTATAAAAACCTTCGTCGATGTAATAAGTATTCTTTAGTTCCAACTGTGGCAATATTTGGATCATCTTCGCCCTAAAAATATTGACATCCAACAACATTAAGAGGATAGTGACGTAAAAAAACCCAACACAAATACCATATTTTCTTGATTAAGGGACCCTCCTGGAAGTCCGATTTTTAAATAAGCACCTCTGACAAAACAAAATGGGTGGTAATTTATTTAATATATTATATACAGTGAACTCCCGGTAACTCGAACACCGGATAACTCAAACTTTCGTTAACTCGAACTATTTTCTCTGGTCCCTTGGAATTTCCTTAATACTTTCTCATAAAAAATTCTGGTTAACTCGAACCTCGGATAAGTCGAACATTCGTTATCTCGAACCTTTTTTTGTCCCCCTAAGGCAAATTTCTTCGGATAACTCGAACTTTCAGAAAAAGAGTAAACAGAAAAGACTCGATTTATAAAAATTTATTTAGATTTCATGTCAATCAAATCAGCTCACTCGTAGAATGTCATCTTACAGAAAAACTAAAACAAACTGAAATACGAAACTTCTTTCAGTAGTGTTTAATATGTATATGCTACAATATTTACTGCAGTTTGATATGATGACATATGAAAAAATCGCGATAACTCGAACTATTATCTTATTTTTGTCTGATTTCGACTTAACGGGAGCTCCGCTTAACTCAAACATTCGTTATCTCGAACTATTTTCTTGGGTCCCGTGGGAGTTCGAGTTACTGGGAGTTCACTGTATCATATTATATATTATATTATATATTATTACATTTCTTTCAATTACAGTTAATCATAATGATTTTGGGAACAACCATATTTCTCCCCATTTATTAGATTTCTATTGTCAGCACCCTATTGAATAAGCCCCCCCCCCCCCCCCCAGAAACCCCTTCCCTCCAACCCTCTCAAATAAGTGCCTCCTGGAAATCTGATTTTAAAGTAAGAGGAAATATATTCAAGGAAATCTAGTAACATTAGAATGAGTATTTGACAAGTGCAGTAAAAGTAATCCCAACAACTTCACCAATTAAACTTACTGAAATATTATCTAAAGGGACTTCTGCCTCACCCAGGAAGTCGTCTCTGGTCTAAATATAAAAAACATTACTTTATACAATAAACACCATGAAGAGAGAGCTAATTATGAGTCATTGACAGCTATTCATTTTTCGTTTTCCAAAAAAAGACACTGTCTCAGACTTTCTAAGTTTTTCATGGAGACATTAAAAAAGATATGGGAAGAATAGAAAAATCATCCAAATATGGTGACAATTTATACGTACTAGTCTGTTTTCATCATATATTTCAAACAGTAGTCGATGTTGGACAATATCAACCTACTCAATACATAAAAACAAAATTTATATTAATGAAGTTCTTCCAAGATAAATAATACGAATTACTGGCCTGCATTTTGCAATTTCACAATGTTTTTAGTGACAAATATGTGAAGTTACAATCAGCAAAGAACAGAGTAACATAGTAACTATGCATGCCTAAAAGAAACTTTACGTGTCCAAGAAGCAATGAATGTCATTATGTCATTATGTCTTTTGAAATATCACGGTAGATAAACAAAAGACAGTTCTAGAGCTGGCAACTCTTCGCGAAAGCTAATTATCTTATGCAGAAAAGTAAAGTTTCTTTCGGGCCGCACTGTATTTGTTCAACAAGCAGAAGTATGATTTTACCCGTATCAAGAAACTTGCATTCCATTGAGGGTTCAGGGTCTAAAACAAAGAGCCATGATAGTGTTAGTGCACCATCTTGCAGACATATATGTGTTGGAATCACATTTTGCTTGATGCTATAAATTCCGTGATTAAAGTTGTTGAATAAATTTTGAATAATTGATTAATAAATTAATAAATACATATTCATTTCCAGACAATTCCCAAACTTAGAAGAAAAAAACAAACAACACCCTCAAAATACCATATTACACAGAATAAAAATGGGTATGTATTATTTTGTGCTCCCTAAATTGAAGCAAGCACAAATTAACAGAAAGGGTGAAATTGTAATGGACTAGCTCTCTGTATACTGTGATACTAATTCATACAGTTTTTTTTCATTTTGCATCAATTACTATATACATCGTTTTTATTATGTGGAATAAAGTAGAAAACCACATGCCTTCTTTTTCACTGGTGTTCGCACGGATTCAATAATTACATTCCTATCACCATTAAACAACTTGATAACACAGTATGGATCACTGAAATAAAGATCAAATTTAATAGGGTGGTGTAAACACGCACAACCAAATACAATTTCTCTTCCCATACAACAATGGGAATAAGCTCTGAAGCCTCATGTCACTTTTTACGAAAATAACTTTCCAAAGGGTACCAAAAGTGGGATCTACAATCGTTTTGTCTGAAATATCATTTCCTTTATATTCAATCATTTATTTTTCAACTTCTAAAAACTAGAAATCTATAAATACAAACATGAAAATTCTTTGTTAAAATACACAAGGTTCAATATACTACCTTAGGCCAAAAATATCTTTTTTGGCTAAATTAATACCAGCAATAACTTTCACTTTCAATATCTTTATGTTAGGTCCAGTTTCATTCTGAATCAGAGAGATGTGATTTCAATACAATGTCAATGATAAGTAATTTAATGATTTAAGTCCCTGAAATGATGCTTGCTTGACAAAACAAATGAGTTTAATTTTTTTTCCTTAACATTATTTATTCATTGCATTCATTGAATCTTGAAAGAAAACAAAATCAAAAGCGAACATTATAAACCTCTTGCTCACCTCGGGCAATCCCCAAACTCTTCTTCTCTCAACTTCATTACTAGACATCTAAAAATATTTTGTTAATAATTCACGTACGCAAAATGACAACAGTTTTAAAATCGTACTTTGAGTGGAAAATATACTTTGCCAAAAAGAAGTAAAAACATAAGTCTGAGGCCACTCCATCTTAAAGGCCACTATAGGTTTAATCAATTTGGTACCTAAAACAATTTTTTTTCTGTTAAATAAATATTTCTTTTAATAAATGATTTAAAATTTTTGTTGTTTTATTATTAACACAATTCAATAATCAAATTTGACATAAACCATTATCATATAAACATCCTCATTTATATAAATGCCCCCTTGATTAAAGCCGCCTCCCTCCAAGAGACGTTTGGCTTTTAAACACGTTGGTCGTAAAATTCGGTAAAATATAGTAGGCCACCTTAAAAAATATTGCAGTTCTGCATGTTTTAAATTCTCTATTTTTACCAACTAATAGGTTTACGCTAGGGGGAGCAAAGTGTGCAGTACAAATTGTCCTTGATAATAGAATATTATATACATTAACACGGAACATCTTTGGGAGCTAATCATGAGACATATCAAAACAATAAAAATAAAAATAATAAGAGAGAGGTATTGTTTACAAATGTTCTGTTCTTTCCGCAATAATTGCCAGGTGTTTAAGTATATATATATGAAATATATATATACTTAATATATATAAGAAATATTAACCTCAATTCATTTCTACCAACTAGTGCACACACTTCACAAAATATCCTCTTGATTTGGTTCTCTAAAGGAGTCATAATTCTATTTTTTTTATTTATTTATTTTGATATAGAACTGACTTTATTGCCACCTAGTTAGCAAAAACCATCGCAATTCGTATTACTTATGTACTTAGGATCTCAAAATCTTTTATGCGTGCATGTATGTATAATGACAATTAAATAAGATTTCTTCAAAATAGCCATGAGCACTTTCTGTGTATTTTCATGTGTTTTATTTGATTTTTAGTTTCACAGGGTATAAGCTTTGACTGGACGAAAATTGGTTTCTTAATATAGTTGTTAAATGGAACAGGAATAAGAAAATCTTTTTAGAAAGTTATTTTGATAATTAAATAAATTGAATGGAAAAGGTTTTACACACCAAAACAGTTTCTTTCTGAAAAATCCTTTTTCACAGAGATAACCTTCATAAGGCGTGCTTGTTTATATCCAAACACCGTGAAGGAGCACAAATATTCTTCTGAGATATCGCACATTGTTCTTAAATGGCAATATTTTCTAACGCATCGAAAAAAATTCTTATTGGGAAATAATTTCCAGATAAGAAAACTGATATTGGTATTTTCAATTTCCGCAAAACCTAATAATTAAATGCAATTAAATAGATTTGCAACTGTAACTCTTTCAAAATTTTGAACAAACTATCTGAGGGGTAAAAAACAAATTCACCAAAGCTTTGTGAAATTACAATCAAATAAAGTTCCTGATTTCCTGATAAAGAAATCTCTCTAAAATGGTACACTTGTTCTACAGGGGAACCTTGAGAAACAGTAGTTTAGATTGACTTTTCCAGAAAAGGAAATTGTTTCCATTATTATATGGACGTCCAATAGAAAGTTTACCTGAGCATTCGTTCCAAATGGTACTGTTTATTTACCTATCTAGTAATATATTGATTTTCTTATCTATTTCAAAATCAAACCTGACCAAAATACCCAATTAAAAACCGTTTTAGAAGAATGTTTTTTTGTATGCACTCTAATATAATATAGCTACACAGCCAGCTGCTAGCTATAATAACTCACAAATCAAACTCACAAAGCTAGTTATAGAAAAGCTATAGCTAGCTAACTTATTTTGAATAAAGCCTGATTTTCAATTTGTATTCTCCATAACACATTTTAATATTTTGAGTGCATATATCATATAAAAACACTCTCCAGAAATGAGAGACTTGACCTCCACACCCAAAAAACAGCACACCCGTTCCAGCGTTTGTCAAGTAAAAAGACTTAACACTGAATTTTACGGAAGCACGATAATTTGAGCTTCATGTGTCGTCAGGAACATTATAGTGTTAATAAACTATTTTTATTATGTTTGTGGGACTTTTTCGCTTTGTCCTCTCCCTCCTGTTTGTATAAAATACAGACTCAGAATTAGAATATTTAGTTAACGGAGGAGGGTGTATAATGTTATGATATTTTCTTCACGTGTTACATCAGCTTCGTTCAGGTTAGCGTAAAAGATCGGAAACCGAACACGATCTAAAGGGAGTACCAATAAAACTGAATAAAAAATCATTTTCTAATCATGTCTGAAGAGGTTGTTGAAAAAATTAACGAAGTAAATATTTCTGGTAAGTACACAACAAATAGTAGAGAGGACATAAAGAAAATTTCTCCTTTCATTTCTTCGATCCTAAATCGTTTCCTTGTGGGAAATATCTCAGTTTAGCTGAAGATATTTTCAGTTGATGGTCCGAATATAATTTCATAGTATCATATATAAACATGAATTGTGAAATTTAAGAATTTAGCTGCTTGCTTCTTTTATTATAACTCATTCGTTCATTCATTTCATTCATTCACGCAAATTTTGCCATACACTCGGCCTGCCTCCTGTTGACTTACCTGTTGATTCTGTGGAAATAATCTTTATTACGACTTTAAAATTTGTAAATCTATTATTGGATTTGATCTAACTAAAACTTCTCTAAAATATTATTTATCAAAAAAGATAGTGTTGAAATATCACAAAATAATGTGTGTTTATTTTACTAACTAACTATAAAGCACAACATTTATATTTTTTATAGTATTTGTTTTCTCGAAAATGTCTTTGTGCATTCTAAAGGTAAATTTTATAATGTACCAGTGATATTTTCTGGGCTTTTTTGCTTAGGCAAGTGTTTTTTTATTTTGCTGACTGTGCTACTCCCATTCCATGATGACTCATCAGTTATTTTCCTTTGGTGTAGATGTTATTTAACTAACTCCTTGTGGAAGAAAACTGATCAAATGTTTGTGAATTTAATCAGAGGACATAAAAGAATTGAATTAAAACTGAAAATACTTTCTAATAATAATTTTTGAGCCAATAAGAAAATAAGTTTATAGTCGAGTTTTTTTTCCTTATTTTTCCTTGAAATATTACCAAAAAAACCTTCAATCTGGAAAAATAAATTTCCAGAAATATTTGAATTTGACTCATCCATGAAAATAAATTCCTGTGAATTTTTCATCTGGGAAAAATAGGGGATGGGGGATGATGATGAAAGATAAAAAGAAAGATGAAAAAGAAATAAAAATTATAATTGTGATTACTTGTACAATAATAATATTTATTCTAAGTACAGATAAAGCTGTGAAGCTATACCCTGCAGCATGAAAGAAACTTTACTTGTGAAAGCTAATTATCTTTTAGGTGGACATGTAAAGTTTCTTTTAGGCTTGACTGTACACAAAATACTCATGTGTAGTTTCTTCCATGCTAATATGAGTGAATGAATATAATCTAGATCATTTCAAGTAGCTAATAGTTCTCCAATTTTATTGCTACTGAGGTTTGGGTTCAATAAATCACCTTGGTTTTCACGTCCTTCCAAAACCTCTTTTATTTTTGTTCTAATTTGTAACTTGCAAAAAAAATAATGGTTTTGGTTTATTGAATAACACAAGCCCCTGAAAGAAATATTGTTTATTCTCAGGTGGCTGCTGATGTTTCGTTGAGATGAGTTTACCTGCAATAAGATTGTTTGCATCAACCTTATCACTTGTGCGGAATAAGTTTCACAGCAAACATTTAACTGAAAAAGGAATTTCATTATACTTCAGTACTCGAAGGCCTGTTGCAAATGATATTGATAAAAAAAAATTCAGACATGCCATGTTTTCTTCTTTCTCCTGTAGAGGTTAGTGAAATTACTCATTTACTAATTGCTATGTCCATAATGTACATAACCACACATTTGGAGGTTTTTTTTATAAAATGGTACTGGTATGAGAGAGTGTAATTAATTGTTAATTCACATGTGAAATTAATTTTAACCTTTGGACTTTAAGTGAAGGTTTTGAATGAAGATGCTTAGAAATTATTTGCTTCTCAACTTCTCAACTTTCCTTCTGAAAGTTTGTAATCGAAGGTTAAAACGTTTTGTGAAAAAAAAGAAAACAAATTGTTTTGTTGATATTTGGAGCTAAAACATTAAGGTTAGCTCAGGTTAATTGTGTCCCACACAATGTATTGTTTTGTTTTGTTCTCTATTGTATTGTTTACATGTTCCTCTAAATTATGTCTTTAGCTACTGAGTATAGCACTCTTTTCCTTGTCTTACTTACTTTTGGTACTATTGTTTTAATGTGGTCTGGGATCATGCCCTCGTTTACACTCGCTTAGCCCAGTCTATATAAGTCATGTGTTTGTTCTCTATGTTCTCATTCTACTTCGTGTCTTTCTTTGATAAGTGCTAGCTTGGTTATGGAAACTTGGTAATCCAAGCTGTACCTTAATGTTGTCTATGTGAAGCTAATGAAATGATGCATGTGATGATTGGTATTATCCAATCAAATATTTAAACGCATGGGCAAATTAAATTTCAGTTTTCCATGATAGATTATAATGTGTCAGAGACCTTTTCTTATACAAAACTCAACAGAGAAGATATTATATGTTCAAAACTGTTTTCTTAATAAAAAACTATTATTTTAATAATTTTCCCTTGAAGTACTTGTTTACAATTTTGAATTTTATTTTTATGTGTTGAAATAGTTCGTCCAACAGATAATAATCCTGACATGCCATAAAATGAATTATTTGAAAAATACAACAGCAAGGTCACTCCATCTTAAGACACAGCTATTTTGTATTAATGTCTCTTTAGCTGTTTAGGCAGTCAATGATGAGAAATTGTTGACTGAGGCTGACTTCATGGACAGAACGCAGCCCTGCTAACACTTTTTGTTTTGCTTCAATAAGGATTATTAAGAATGTCAAATTCCTCTTCTGTTTTCTTATATTTTCTGGTCTTGCAATGTAGTGTCTTGTTCAATACTGACTGGCCACGTTACATCAATTAACCAATTATCTTATGTACTGCATGGCTGTAAAATAAAATTCAACATCTACAAACATCAATAGAAGACATCAATGAAAGCCGGTGACACAACAAGAGCAAGAGTACACTGTCTCAGAGGAAAATTAAAACTGTTGCTTATTATTTAGTGTCTGCTCTACCAGCTTCAAAGATGAAAGAGGGATAAATTAGTACAAATTAATATGCAGGATTTATGATATATTTATTAGTGCAACCAGAATGGAAGGTTGCCCGTTCCCTTTATAATACAGTAATCATGATAGTGTGTGGATGGAAAATGACGTTATGTTTTTATCCAAATAGATTTTATCTAACAATAGTTGCTGAGATCGCTAAATTAGCTTGTTTAAAATTAAAGTGTATGGTACTTAATAAAATAACCAGTACAGTTAACTTCATCAATTCTATTTGGTTGTTATACAAGGTTATTCCAAAATTTTCTAGGGTCTACTGTTGATAGTACCAAAAATCACTTGTTTTTTTTTAAATTTTATATTGATGCTCAAGAAATTTCTTCTGTCCTGAAAAGTAAGTTCATTCTTATTTAGATATGAAACCAATTTATACATCCGAGAAATCCGGGAATGACGAAGCAGGCGATGGAACTGACCGAGCTCCATTCAAAACTGTCTTGCGAGCAATGCGGCATGTTGGAGGGGAGCCATTTCCACAGTTCATGGTTGATGTTAAAGAAGAAGGAAAAACTGGTTTCGAAGTAATAGCGAAAGCACAGCTGAAAAAAATGACCAAGTTATATGCTCAAGAGAAGCGTAAAGCTGAGGACAGAGAAAAGAGAGAGGTATCAACAATATTTTGGTTTTTAAAACTTTCTATCAGTTCTGTGTTTATCATGTTCTAGACACTCACCAGCTTGCCGTATCAGTGATAACTGGGAAATGAATGTTAAATGTTGTGAATGGGATTTGACTTGTCTTGATGCTAACTGTTCATATGATTTTGATCAAGTGAGGGAAACAATGAAAAAGAGGTTTTATAGACTTCAATTAATGATACATTTGATAATTATATATAACATTATGTAAGAAAATAGAGAAAGAGAAAGCTTAGTTACACAATTACTCCATAATGAATAGGGGAAATTAAACAAAGAACAAAGAACAAATCCCATGACACCTTACAGAGTCCATGTCTTTAAAATTTAACAGTCTTTTGTTAATTTAACATAGTTTTTCATAATCAATTCAATTGTATGTCTAAATAAACCACATTGAGCACAAAAGATTTATAAGTTACAGATAAAACTGTATACAAAAATCTTTGGTGTTTTCATGTAAAAGATTCATTCCTCGATCTCGTAAAGTTTCTGTGAGGTTGTACTGTAGGTATTTTTGGCCTATATTTTACAGATATAGAAGAGTGAAAGAAGAGCGATTATTATTAAGTTGTACTTTGTTTTATTTGTGTTAGGCTGAAAAAGCAGCTCAACACCTGAAAAATTTAGAAGAAGCCAAAAAGATTGTTATAGAAGAAGACAAATCTCTGCCGGAACCAAAAAGGGTAAGTGGTGTGACATATAGGCACTTGAGACTAAATCTTTCTGTTTATATCTTCTGAAACACCAGTGTGCTTCCTTTTCAGATCAAATTGAGAGATACACTGCAGCATAGAGGGCAAAGGTTAAAAATTTATGGTTGGGTTCATCGTCTCCGCCAGCAAGGTATAGTTTCCAAGAGAATTTATTATTGCAGATGTCAGCATTTAAATGACTCTGCCTTATCGATAAGAAATTTCTTGTTTTAGGGAAAAACCTGATGTTCATTGTGTTGAGAGATGGTACAGGTTTTTTGCAGTGTGTTCTTGCTGATAAACTATGCCAAACATATAACGCTGTACGACTAAGTACGGAATCCACAGTTGTTGTTTATGGTACCCTTCAAGAGGTGCCCGAAGGCAAATCGGTAATTCATTTGTATTGATGCTTTTTTTTTTAGTTGTGGATTTTCATAGAGGTTTTAAGCAGCTAGGACAGGAATCAAAAGAAATCTAATTTTCCAAAATATATAAACCACAGAGTAATGAATTTCTGACTAGTTTGAAAGAATTGGAAGAATTCATATTAATTGAAATGAATTATCAAACTTAAATGTTATCGAATTCCTTTAAAATAGAATATTGCAGAAACAAAATCGATCACGCCTTCGTTGTGGGAAAATATCAATTTTTACATTGTCTATGGAACGTGTGATTTACTAATGGATATTTCGAAATTAGCATTTTCTTTCTTACAGAATTGTATAAGATAAACAAAACTTTTAGTTTGTTGTTCTCGTTGCCATCATAGTTACTATAGTTACTTAGGGATCTACTGACTAAAGCTGTGTTTACATTATTCGATTCATTGAACTGATTTCTACGAGAAATCAAATTGTAGAACCGAAAACTTGATTGAATTCTCTGTTCGAATTGTAAAAAATGAAAATCTGTGAAATTATTCGAATAATGTAAACTTCGGCAATATTGCTTAAGTTAGAGAAGTTAAGACCTTTTCTTTCTTGTATGCAGGCTCCAGGTGGTCATGAATTAATTGTTGATTATTGGGATGTTGTTGGTTTTGCGCCACCAGGTGGTGCCGACAACTTAGTTAACGAGGTAAATGTTTTGCATCATGAATAGTTGGGCTTAACAAAGTTTTGGAATCCCCCAGCATCCAAACGCCTCTTAACAACTGCCAATTAACAGCTAAGTGGTCACTTCTTGTGGCAATGGAGATACAGGAATTGTGCTTTTTTTTTACTTAATTTGGTTCTTTTATAAGATAGGAAAATTTCCCCATTTTTTAGTTAGATACTCCAAGTTTTGAAATTTTTGCCAACCCTTCAAACTTTAGCCCTACAAGTGACCACTACTACAAGTGACCACTACTACAAGTGACCACTACTAGACCTTCCACTGTATTTACTTCAGTAATTCTATACACTGTCTTTGGTTCTCACAATGATACAATAATCTATATTGTAGAATTCCAATGTGGATACTCTGCTTGACAACAGACATCTTGCACTGAGAGGTGATCAGGTTAGAACATACAGAATCCTCCTTGTATAACATACGATTAAAGCCGTATTAGCCGATTGTTTTTTAACAAAAAGCGTCCGCGGAAAAGTAGGATCAATTTTAACTTTTCCACCGTGGAATATTTCGCAAGCCAATCGAATGGCTCGCTTAGTTTCGCGTGGAGAAGATAATAGACGCTTTATTGTAAAAAAAGATTCCTTTTCTAACCCCCGGTATCTTTGTATTGTTTTTTTAGTTATCGAAAATTTTGAGAATTCGCTCGAGAGTCACTCAATGGTATGGTAGTGTGTGTTTGTATTAAACGTTACATTGCTACACCTTGCTCAAATGTCTGTGGCATCACTCAACCATCGATTTAGGAGTCATGACATTAAATTTGATAACAAAACAGGGTTCGGAAAAACCTGAAAAAATGTTTTTAAAAAAAACTTAGGGAAGCTCAAGGAAGATTTTGAAAACAGTTTCTGCACAAAGTTTGAAACTGGTTCTAATGTTAGCTAATTTTTTTATACCTATATGTTGTACTGTAGATAGGGAGAAGAACCATTATATATAAATAACACCCAAATAAATGATGATAATAATAATAATAATGTAACGCTGTATTTTGAAGTAACTTGAATGATCACCTTCCATAAAAAGAACTCAGGAAGAATATAACACTTTCACAGGAATCTCAGAGAAAACTCAAATCTTTTTCAAGTGTGTTTTTGGGACAATGCAAGGAAAACTCAGGGAATTTTAAAAGCTTGTACGAACCCTGCCTGATAAAGGTACATTCGCGTCTTGTTCAATTGTGATTCAATTTCCGTTCTCCTTCAGCTTTCGAGAACATTACTTTGATCGTGGTTACACAGAAGTTACGCCACCAACCCTAGTACAAACACAATGCGAAGGAGGGAGTACACTTTTTAAGTTCGATTACTTCGGTGAAACTGCATATTTAACGCAATCATCTCAATTGTATTTGGAAACTGCCATCCCGGCTGTCGGCGACGCCTTTTGTGTTGCACAATCCTACAGAGCAGAGACGTCGAGAACAAGAAGACATTTAGCTGAGTATGTACATCAAAGGGTCCACACTTCTTCTTAGGGGCTATGGTTCAATTTTCGCTGTTGTTGAAATGTGATTCTGACTGTTTAGGTACACACACATCGAAGGAGAGTGTCCGTTTATAGACTTTGAAGAGCTTCTAAGCAGGATTGAAGATTTGGTGAGAAACTTTTCTACAGGTCGATTTAACTATTCGACGTTAATATTAATATTAATTAATATTAATTATATTTTCCTTGAAGTTTTGTTTTTATCAATTTTTGGATAAATTTATGTATTTATTTATTACGATCTAGGTTTGCGACGTAGTGGATAGATTTCTGAAGAGTAAGGAAGGAGAGCTTTTGAAGGATCTCAACCCTGTAAATACTTACTTTTTGTATACACCTTGTTTCTGCTGGTAACTCGAACTTCCAAGGGACTGATGATAATAATTCGAGTTAGCGAATGTTCGAGTTATCGGATTATCGAGTTAGTGGGATTACACTGTTGTTTGGCTGCATGTTACCTCCTGCTTATTCTTTAATGAATGGACGGGGGTTCCAAGAAGTGTTTCGAGCTATTTTCTCTCTTGTATTGTAGGATTTTCAACCGCCTAAAAGACCGTTTAAGTAAGTTTTCTATTTTGCTGTTTTGCATGTATAATGGCTTAATAATTTTCGACTGCGATACTTTCCTGTGATTACTCGCGCCTATTTTCTTTGAAGGCGAATGAATTATGCCGATGCTATTGAATGGTTGAAGGCTGATGGATACAAAAAAGATGACGGTACAATGTATGAGTTCGGTGAGGTGAGGAGACTCGGGTTTTCTTGAGTTTTGTTGACAGTGTTGGAGATGCCCTCCTACATAGTGCTCATCTTGTGTTATCCGGTATAAGCTTTTTTTATTATCCGGTATATGAACTTCTTTTCTAGGATATACCAGAGATGCCGGAACGAAGAATGACTGATGCTATCGGAGAGGTGGCGGATTTTTGAGAACTTTTCCGATGAGTATCTGTACACAGACTTTGTTTTACACTTTCTTTTCCGTCTTTTAGCCAATCCTGTTAATGCGATTTCCCGCCGAAGTAAAAGCATTTTACATGCAGAAGGACCCTAAGGATAGGCGTGTCGCAGAAGCGGTATGCTACAGTCACTTGTTGGCAATTTGGTTGGCAATCAATTTGTTTTCCTGCTGTTTTGAACTAATCACTATTTTCTAGGTTGATTTGCTGATGCCTGGTGTTGGAGAAATTGTTGGCGGATCCATGAGGATGGACAATTTTGTAAGTTTTTAAAAGTTGCGACAGGAGCAAAGGAAGTATACAAGATATCATTCACCCTTTGTTATATATTCTTATAGGACGAGTTGATGGAAGCCTACGACAAACAAAAATTAGACCCGGCGCCGTATTATTGGTACACCGACCAACGGAAATACGGTACATGCCCACATGGCGGTTATGGGTTAGGTTTGGACCGTTTCGTGACATGGTTAACAAACCGCTACCACATTCGTGATGTGTGCTTCTATCCGAGGTTCATCGGTCGTTGTACACCTTAGTTTTGTTGAGAAAACAAATAGTCTGAAACAAATCTGAAAAAACTATCAAAAAAAATCTGAAACATTTGTTTTGTACCTTCTTCCGACGCTTCTTCATCCCTTCTTCATCTTCATCCCTTCATCATCTTCATCCCTTCTTCATCTTCATCCCTTCATCATCTTCATCCCTTCTTCATCTTCATCCCTTCTTCATCTTCATCCCTTCTTCATCTTCATCCCTTCTTCATCTTCATCCCTTCTTCATCTTCATCCCTTCTTCATCTTCATCCCTTCTTCATCTTCATCCCTTCTTCATCTTCATCACTTCTTCATCTTCATCACTTCTTCATCTTCATCCCTTCTTCATCTTCATCCCTTCTTCATCTTCATCCCTTCTTCATCTTCATCCCTTCTTCATCTTCATCCCTTCATCATCTTCATCCCTTCTTCATCTTCATCCCTTCATCATCTTCATCCCTTCTTCATCTTCATCCCTTCTTCATCTTCATCCCTTCTTCATCTTCATCCCTTCTTCATCTTCATCCCTTCTTCATCTTCATCCCTTCTTCATCTTCATCCCTTCTTCATCTTCATCCCTTCTTCATCTTCATCCCTTCTTCATCTTCATCCCTTCTTCATCTTCATCCCTTCTTCATCTTCATCTCTTCATCATCTTCATCCCTTCATCATCTTCACCCCTTCATCATCTTCATCCCTTATTCATCTTCATCTCTTCATCATCTTCATCCCTTCTTCATCTTCATCCCTTCTTCATCTTCATCCTTTCTTCATCTTCATCCCTTCATCATCTTCATCTCTTCATCATCTTCATCCCTTCATCATCTTCACCCCTTCATCATCTTCATCCCTTCTTCATCTTCATCTCTTCATCATCTTCATCCTTTCTTCATCTTCATCCCTTATGATGTCTCCGTGAAGAACTGCAATAGCCATTTGTTTTTTCATGAATTTCGTGCAGTGTTTAAAGTTGTAACATACTCAGCAAAAGTTATTAGAAATGAAAACGGAATGGGGTCAGCAATCAGACTTAGTTTTTGTGTTTTTGATGTTTTTACAGTTGGGATAGCTTCTGCCAGTTTTAATCTGGATGTAGGTGCAAGTTTTATGGCGCTAGCCTCGTCACAACAAAAGTAAATGGTGGGATTAAAGTAACAACAATCTCTCAGGACAAAAAAGAAGCTAGAATAACTGCAGTGTGGACACTACCCCTGGAGACTCCTTGGATAGCAGGTTTAAAAAGGTTTAAAAAAATTCCTGAAAACTTTTTCTTTCTTCGATGTTTGAGAACCAACCAGACATAACAATTTCCTGGTCACACCATGCATGTTGTAGTAAAACGACACTACCTGGTTACCTTGCAAAGGTTTTATGGCACTCTCGTCCTAGCGTTAACTTTATGATTCTTCCGTCATCTAAGAAGACTTTCCAGCTTTCATGCCACTAAATTTTTAATAGAGTTTCAACATGGCGAAGAGGCGTACGGATGTTTTTGCTTTCTTGTTTGTATATGCTGTTTCTTTGCTACGAAACCTCGATTCCAACAAGAATATGGAATATGATTTTTTTTGCAATACGTGTATCTCTGAAAAAGGTAACCAACCAAACTACTAAAATTTTGCAACGTCTGCAGTTTTGCATGAACATTCTGTAAAAAAAGGCGAACACATTTTTTGAATGGATATTTGAATGGCGTATTGCATCGAACGTACCCGATTTAGAATCGCTCTGGATAGAGATTTTTGTATACAAACCAAAATCAATTCGGTTCGGTTGTTACTATCGTCCTTCTGAGAGTAAAAAACATTTACGTAAAGAGTTTGACAAATCGAAAGAAAGGCTCGTAAAACGAAGAAGGACTCTGACTAGAGTGATATAAAAGACTTAGAAATCTTTGTAATTCAAACATCTAAAAAGCTAAATCAAGCTTCCATAAAAACTTGATAAATGAACACCATTCGAATCCTCAAAAGTTCTGAGATGCTATCAAAACAATTTAAATCGATCTGATGTATGAGCAATTGGAGCACATCAATCGGTACAACAAGGAGGTGATTATAATGGACGATTTTAACGTGAATAACTTAAATAAATCAGTAACCAAAGAATTAAAAGCGAAGTTTAGCACTTTAGGCTATAAACAAATTATTAAAGACGCAACGCGAATAACAGAAACTACTTCGACCCTAATCGATTTGATATTCACAAATACGCCATCAAATACATCGGAACCGTGTATTTTTCCTATCTCGTATAGCGACCTTGACATGATAGGTTGCGCTCGGAAAATAAATCGCTGAAGTACGAACAGATTACGATCGAGTGCAGAAATTATGCGAACATAGATCACGAAGTTATGTGTCATGGCGTTAAGAACATAGACTGGACTATAGTATATGAGGCAACAGACGTGAATTCCGCTGTTAATCATTTCAATTCGAAACTTAAAGAAACTTTTGACAAGCATGCGCCAACCATCAGAAAAATAGTTAAAGGAAGACCTTATAAATGGATGAACGCAGATCTAAAGAATAACATGAACAACTGGCACCGGCAGTTAAGAAAGGCTCGTAAAACTAAGAAGGAATCTGACTGGAGTAAATATAAAAGACTTATAAATCTTTGTATTTCAAACATCCAAAAAGTTAAATCATGCTACCATAAAAACTTGATAAATGAACACCATTCGAATCCTCGAAAGTTCTGAGATGCTATCAAAACAATTTTTCCGAACAAACCGAAAGTGTTGGCGTTGCGTCACATAAGAAAGAAGATGTCAAGTCGAAAGTCAACACATTCTGTGCATACTTCAAGACAGCTATCAAAAAAATCGAGGAATGTGCTTTACCTCTTGTTAATTTCACCTGGAAATACGTACCGCCATTACCACAACATACGTGCAGGACATTTGTGCTAGATTACATCTAAAGTATTTATAGAAAAGGAACTACGATCATTGAAAAGAAAGAAAGCCACAGGGATTGATAATTTACCACCTGCACTTTTGAAGGACTAGTAAATGCATATCAGGACTACTCTGACTTATATAAGTCTCTCGATCCAGACCTCAACAGTTCCGACAATATGGAAAAGTGCAAGAGCGACACCTATATTTAAATCTGGAGATTGGTCACTGTCAACTAATTATCAACCAAAATTTCTACTTCCTGTACTGTCAAAAATACTCGAGAAGGCAGTCCACAGGAATCTTACGAACTTCTTGGAAAATGAAAAGCTTCTGACGAATAGTCAGTATGGTTTCCGCCGAAATTACTCTACCAAGATGGCTGCGACATTACTTTGTAACAAAATAAGAATATCGATTCCGGCAAATTAATTGGTGCAATTTATCTAGATCTAACAAAGGCTTTTGATACCATCGGACATAACGTACTACTTATAGCTGGTACAGGATAAAAGGAAAGGAATTACTTCGGTTCACCAATTATCTGTTCAACAGATCACAAGTCATTGAAATTAATGGAATAAAATCTAAGTGTGAGCCAATTTTCTGTGGCGTGCCTCAGGGATCCATACTGGGATCCCTTCTATTCATAATCTTTTACAATGATTTGATAGATCATGTTCGTCATTTTGAGGTGATAAAATACGCTGATGATACTATACTTTTTTTTGCTGACAAAGATGTTTCGTTAATCGAAAAACGTCTTAGTGAAGCTATGGAAAGTATTGGGACATATTGTTTGAAGAACGAACTGATCTAAAACACAAAGAAAGGAAAAACTGGAAGTGATGCTATTTGGCACATCAAAATGACTTAAAGAGAATTAGCAATTACCTATAATGGCGTTCCTTTGTAAGATATAACTATCTCGGTATTATCGTTGATGGAAACCTTGAAATGGCTGACAACTTTAATCGATCCTACAAACTTGCCAGCTCACGTCTCAGATTGTTGGAGCAAATGAAACGATATTTGACAGCGAAAGCATGTAAAAGTGAATATATTTCGATGGTTATTCCATTACTGACCTACAGCTGTCCTACACACTCCGTTTTTACAACTCACAGATTAGAAGTTTCGAATCACTGGATAGGCGAGCGAAAGTTATTTCCTATTGGAGGACTGTCAATTATCCAAAACCAGATGAAACAAGAATCTGTTATTTTTGTTAAAAAAATGTATTAATAGTGAATTAGGATATGAAATATTTAATTCATATTTCAATGTAACAGCGCACACTATGAATACAAGAAATAATTTTCATAGCATCAAATTACCTCCAGTAAAACTAGAAGTTGCTAGGCGTGGCTTCTATTGTACAGGTGGTACTTTGTATAACAGCTTGCCATTATAATTAAATTATAAATACGTTAGAATTTAAAAAAGCTGTTTCCATTTTTTTTCAGTTGATTTTAGTTTTAGTCCATCCGGATGTTTGGTGAGTGCAGTGGTTTAATGATCAAGTGATTGAGTAGTGGTCCTAGTCTTCGCACCACTTCATATCTTCCCAACAATGTCCATCTTTTTACGTATTAACTAATTTTAGCATATCCATTTATATCATCTTTTACCCTTTTTTATTTTTGACAGGACAAACATTAATAGCAGTTTTATTGTACATAATATTTGTATATATCACTGAAGTTTCCATCCTGTATAAATATTCATAAATAAATAAATAAATAATGTTTTGTTCGTGTAAACTGGGCCATGATGAATACTTTTAGCATAATGCGCGAAACGTCAGTGAAATTTAGTGAATTGACTTTCTGCTGTGGTCGAATTTATTCTTTTCTCCAATTCACTTTGGATTAGAAAACTGCCATAAAGGGTATCGGATTTATCTTGGTCAAGGATGTGTTGGACTTCATAACTGCTCTCAGAACAAGTGTTCCTTCTGCTGAACATGTGTTCTTTCTCCTTCTATCGCAATAGTTTCTCTAATGGAAACCTTTGTTGGAAACAATCAGTTTGTTTTCCTTCCAATGCAATGAACACAAATTTTTTAGTAACATTTGGGCATGGATTTACAGCCGACCTCCTCCAGGCATACGACAGCTCCGTCCGTACGCATGATGGGCACATTACACTTGTTGTGAATTCATTTCGTTCGCACGGAAAGAGAAGCCTACGAGAAAGCAACATTCTGAGCCATTTAAAATCTTCGATAATTCCTGTTCGCGTACACACACGTAGAGGTTTCATTCGTCACCGCGCACGTAAATTCGGCCTTTAGGTAGAGTTGACAACACACACTCCAATTCACTTCTGCAGTATATATACATTCACAAGATATAGTAGTATTAGTACAAGGCGGAAAAGTCTGTTTGCTATACTTGGGACTTATACTCCATAAGTAAAACCGGTTCTGGATTCCGTGTGGTCAACGCTGATATAGCCGAAAACTCCTCCCCAGAGTTTCTGTCAGTAAGCGCGTTAATTCGTCATGTACCAAAATATCTATGAAGGTATTGTTATTTTTAGGAATAGTAATCCACAGTCAAAACTATTCAAGCTATTGTTGCGTATTGTTCGGTTATTTAGTTCTGATCACTGAGACACAAGAATAAATAAATAAAATAACAATTTTGTTTGCGTATTCTGAAAACAAAACAAAAAACATTACAATTTCTCTTTCCTCAAAAAACAACAACACGAAGGCTAAATTTCTTGAAGCCCTGTATGTTTCAGGAAGCAAAGCAAGGTTGAGAATTTTTTTTATAAGCAAATGAACAGGTCTAAATTTTGAAGACCCAAATGCATCATATATACATTATTTACACCGAGTCTTCCAGTAACAATTCCCACATGAAAAGTCAATGAGAAACTACAGACCAGGGATCTGTTTTTTCATTGCTCATCGACCATTAGTTGTTTCGAATGTTGCTGTTCCTCAGATTCTGTCAATGCGTCCTTTTCATCGCATGGTCGTGGACTGACAGGTTCATTATCTAGTAACGAACTTGGCTTGGAACATGATGGTTTCCTTTGCGGTATGCTTGCAGCGTTTGGAATTTCTTTGCCAATCACAATAGTGGCATCTTTCTTCTTGGCACTTCGTTGGACATTGTAATCTCCAGAATCAAAATATCTTGCCTAAAAGAACCGAAACATAGCATTTTGTTTCCACCTTTCTTTCCATGATTAAAAGGTATTCAAGAGGAGAAATATAACTTTGGAAAATGAAATGTTTACTTACCCCACCTTTCCCTTGCAATCTTTTTCTTAGGAAGTCTGACTGTTTAGGTACACCCTGATTAGGGAACTTTTGCTTAAAACGGTCTGCCTCAGAAATCTAAGGAAGAAATAAATGAAACATTGAATGAAAATACAATACTTGTTAATTGCATTCTACTATAAACAAGATATTTGACCAAATGTGAAGCAAGGCACCTTAAGAATGTCATCTTAGCGGTGCCGTACCCAGGACGTTTTTGGAAATACCGATACCACTTATGGCAGTATCTTCTGACGTGTCATTATGGTTATTGGCAGGGAGAGTAGATTTTTTGTTTTCTGTCCTTGATTGCTGGAAAACACATTTCCCAAATAGGATAATTCCCTGTATCACTAACAACTTGGATTACAATTTTTCTTTTAAGAAGTTTTGCGCATCAGAGTTTGGGCACCCATACCGGTGAAACACTATTGAAATGCTCCTGGATATGACACTACTTATATATGAATCAGTCACCTCCAATGATATTATTACTAGTGTAAAACCTTCAGCTGTTATTTTCCAACAACCAAGGAGAGTACAACACTTTTCGACGGTGCCACCCTTGCTGAACTAGGAATCCATTCATGACCATGAATCTTTTAAAGTCATACTAATTGGGAGACTAACTGTCTAACTGGGTGACTAACCATTCAATAGGGCGGCTTAATTCTACAAGGCAAAAATTAGCAATTAGTTGTTGATTTTATAAATATTGGCGAAGAAGAATGGATTTTATCACAACTAGATTTAGGTGAGTTAACACTTGATTATAAAAATTTTTTTGATCGATAATCTTTTTTTTATTGCCAAATTTTACACGTGCCTCATATTTGTTATGATTTTAGAGTATCAGGAACAAATATAAGTTTTAGTTGATAACTTCCTTTGCCGCATTTTGTTTTCAATTGAAGGGCAATAGATGGTCACTTTGGGAAAGATATTTAAATAAATGATATTTAAAAAAAGCAAAAACAGTTTTTCTCCTATGAAACTCTTATATTTCACCTACTTTGATGTCAAAGACAGCAATGGCGAGCAGTAAGGTGGTTTCCTGAAAAATCCTTGGTTTGCGTCCTTTTCTTCTCTTCTAAATTGAGTCGACCGGTCCCTCTGTATCAAAAACATAACATTTTTTTCTTTCTATTTTTTTCCTTTCAATTTTTAAGTTTTCCGAGGGTTTTTTAGCGGTTGGTTGCACAAACGTTTTCGAAGGCTGCACCCTACATGTGTTTTTGTTTGGTTCCATTCAAATATGTAATTTGGAGTTTTGGCAAGTTGGTAAATTTATCAGATTTTGTTATTTTGGAGCATAGCATAGTAGATAAATTATCTTGTTCCCCAGTCCACGCATTTCACAAAAGAAAGAAGATAGCTGATGATAAAATGAGCGTGGCTGTTGGAAGTGCAGAAGAAACATGCTGGTATCTGGTATGTTGAGTTCAGGTTGCGAGAATATACTTCGGCATTACCCAATTAATATAACCAATTTAGATTTCTATGGGACATCGAAAAATTCCAGTGTTTTTTAACGCTGACCGACCGCCTCCTAGTTGTAGGGCGTTTCTGACCCAAACGGAACATATTTTCAATGTCCGTCTAAGTTCCTTTGGTGATTTTGCCGAATCGCCGAACAAAAATTTCTAATAAAGCCATGTTTATGTGGATACTAAATCCTATTCACCTTAGGTACTTGATTAAAGCTATCTGCCCACACACCCTCACTACTATTGGACATAAGGAAGCAAAATATGACACAAGGATGCCTGTAATTTTGTGAAAACATGAAAATATGCTTCTATGTTTGAAATTTTAAGAAAACACCTATATAGAGAGTTTCTGCTTCTCTTTAGCTTTCCAAAAATGTATAGTTTTATATGGTTGATGTGTAAACTTACAAATATATTCATGATTTAACGTTGACCTTATTGCAGGATGACGTTCTCAAGAAAAAAGGACAGTACGTGTACATTATCACCAATTTGTCCTAAAAAAATCCCTGTACAATGTGTTCCAGCAATTTACACGGCACTACGAGACCCCTGTTGACAATTTTTAGATGGCTGTTCGAGGTTGATAATTTAGCAATTGATTTATAGAAATCACCAAATTAGGGCAATCACAAAGTAAGCGGATCTTAGGCTAGTAGACAGTTGGGGATGCAAACCAAGAATCTTTCAGGGAACCGCCTAAAGTGAATCGTGTTAATATGAACACAATCCATGCATGTGCCAAGTCATCACAAGCAGGGAACAAATTAGAATTTAGGGCAACATTACATTTTATCCAACCTTTTCACAATTTGATCAGAGTAATACAATAATGAAAAATAAAATCCAATTATAGTTTTGTAAGTGATTGACAACATGGAAGTTCTTCTTCTGGGATAGATATAAAATAGAACAACTTTTTACCTCTTGCGGCTTTTTGAACGTCTCCATCATCACGGTACTGGTGAAGCTAATCTTATTTCGAATATTAACCTTCTACGTTTTTGTTACCATACAATGCAGTTTAATTCATGACGTTCTGACAGATCTGAGGACAAAATCAAGGTAGTATGCGGAGAACCTACACGGAGAATTAAACAGCACGCTTTAGAAATGGCAGAGTTTTTATATAAACATTCATCCAATAATTTTGTTTCCGCGCTCGATCCGCGTTTATGGTTGTCAGTCTAGCCCTCGTTCTTCACTCAATATTCATGGGTCAAATTGCAATTCAATTGTGCCACGTATTAGCCAAGGCTAGTACAACAAGTTCATCATCACATGATTAAACATGGTAACTCTAACAGCGCTGTTCGATGAAGACGACAGAAAAAATCCTGAAGATTTGCTATTCTAAATGCTTTGAAACTGGTTGGAGTGACTAGAGTACTGCAAAACCAATGACAATTTTGACGTCGTCTTTAAGCAACTTTCTGCTAAGATTCCAGAATTTAAAAAAGTTTGATTTCAGAAGAGAGGGCAAACCGGCGGCGGCGGCGACGGGGCGGCCCTGGATTTAAAGCTTTTTATAGGTATATATAGGTTTTTATAGGTATAGGTTTTTATAGGTATTTTATAGGTATTTTATAGGTTTTTATAGGTATTATAGGTATATAATATAACCTAATTAAATATAATGAACTGTTATGAAGGTCGTGAGAAAAGTCAGCAGTTTTCTGCTAGGGAACCTCCATGAGAGAACCAAACTTCATTCGTTTACACCCCATTATTTATTTTTGTTTGAAATTTTTGATATCAGCTGGGGCTGCTCCTTCTTCCAGGCCAGGACACATTCCTTATTGTTTAAATGTGGGATTCCCACTGCTGACACCAGCACACTGCAACCCTCAGTTCTATTTATAACAGTTTATTATCTTTAAGTGATTTTTAGTATAGCGTAAAATTTGTGTGATACTGTCTCATCAATACGTGCCTTAATTCCAAACAGCCATTCCGAACGCAAGTAATAACAAACCTGTCTGGTTAACAAAATATACATCCATAGTCAACAAAATCGCCACAAATACTAAAATGTTAATGAAACAGAAAAGACTTTGAACACCAGTTATCAGCGTGTGAAGAGAATCACTTGTGCAGTAATAATGGGCCTCCTACACCATTTCAATATCTCTGAATTATATACGCGTCGAAACAGGAATTCTACAGATTCATATTTTAGATAGATCATTAATCACATCACATAATTACATCACAGAGCTTGTTAAATTATGTGCGAGTCTCAAGGGGACAGTCAATTTATTGAAGGCAGAAATTTTGTGTTCATTAGGTTGATTGACAACACAGTATGCATTATTATTGATGTGGATTGTATTTTACAGATTGTATATTTTGCATTTGGCATTAGGCACATTGATGGTATTTAGCTTAATTTAGCTTGATCAAAAAGTTCTCACAACTAATATATACTCGAGATCCATTTAAAATCCCATTCTAATTTTAGGCTAGTGGCCATTCACAATATTGATTTTTCAATCAGTAGTAAAAGGGGCTAGTCATATATCTATTTGGTGCACATTTTGCATCAGAATGGCGTTTGTTGGTGGGTGTGTCAAGAACACTGACATGAAAATTTGTGATTTTCTTCTATTTTAGCTTTACAAACTAGCATCATTTTTGCAAAACAATAGATGTAAAAAAACAACTAGAATACAGCAATTTCACTGGATTTTCGCCCTTCTATTCTCACACAAGTGGAGATTTGGCTCCTTGTAATGTAAACAATTTCTTTTTTATCAATTTTATATGAAATTTAACTTATGACGTGAAACACAGCGAGTGGGCGGGTAAGATCTTTTATGTCAGAATGACGTGAAATGTGCACCAAGTCGGAATCTCAGAAAAACGAATAAAAGAATAATAAACAAGTACGTTTTATGAAGGCTTTCTATGTGAAAATGCATTTTCTAAAAAAAAAAACTGTTTTGATGTGCAAAACCTTAGTCTTTAGTTATTATTAATGTCACGATTCCACAATTTTTCGTTCAAAAGATGTCATTAAAAATGACAAATAAACATCAGACTGCTTTTGATGGTATTATTTTGTGGCATTATATATCCCCTGCACTCCTTTAGGTGGGAAAAATTTATTAGAGGACCATTAATAAGAACAAGCAAAATAAATATGCAAAATGTCTCAATTCTTTTATAATGCAGATGGATCATACTTGAAAATATGGGTTATCAAACAGCAAATAGAAATATCATAAAAACAACTTAGAGAAAATCAAGTGTTTTTTTTTTTCAATATCTAACCTTCAGGTACAATACGAACATTCTGTATTATTTCAGTTTCATTTTTTGTCAGTTTATCTTTTTAGATCATAAGAAATGTATAGCTCCTTCATCTTTCTATTGCTGTCTTTATGTTATTGTTTCGGAAAAGAACACATAAAAAGAACTGTAAGTTTCATTGTAGAACTTTCACCAATGTCCATTGCATTTTTGTTTTTGTTTAGCTGATTTTCTTAATCTCGTTTTCAGATCAAACTGAAACATATTCCAATTGCATGCTCTCACAATAGCACAGTTGACATTATCCATGTCACTGCTACAAATAATGTTATGAAGACTGATGTCATCCATTATTTGTGGACAGGTGTCGGTAGACCGACCATAGTCATAACACACACAATGAAACCCTTAACCGTTAAATTTCATAATCAAAATATTTGCCAAAAAGGTGATGGTAAAAGTTTTAGCTTTACGCCAGAGGATACAGATATATCAGGAATTATTATAAACAAGGTGTTCTCCTTTCAAGACCTAAAAGATAAAGTGAGTTTAGAAAATGTACATACCGGTCCTGACATTGCTCAACATTTTAACTGGACTCTTGACCCTGCAAAGACGCAGACTGATATGGCCACCTTTCATGGGAAGTCTTCGCATTATAATGGAAGCATCATTTTTAAGGTAAAACAAATCCGTTATTTTTTGTTTTTTTAAGTTCAAAATTGTACTTTACCAATCATATTGGTTTGCCTGTAGACAAAAGCACATGGTGAGTTTGGGCATTCCGATTTGTTACCACACAATCCAATTACAGCTAATCTGACCGAATTTACCTTGATATTGGATAGACTTCAACCCCAAAAATCTAAAACAAGGTATGCTGTTGAGGTGTTATTTTTCAGCAGTGCACATGCTGGAAATGGACATTTCGACACTGTCAAATACATTGATGATGAGTTTACCCCTGGAGTGTTTGACATTTGGGCAGCACATTTTTCTGAGAACGCCTTCTCGACTTGGAAGCCAGTGTCCTACAAATCGATAAGTCGATCTCGCCAAACGCAAGGATTTGCTACCAATTATGCAGGTAATTCTCGCTTGAAAGAGAAAGGAACGTTGTCACAGTACAAGAAGGACAAGGTGTGGACTATAGTTGACCAACAGGAAAATTTGCAATTCTTCGCCATGAATCTGACGTTTGGTGTAGCTAAAGATGGCTGGTATAATGCTAATCCGCACACAAGCTGGTAAGTTTCTAACTTGAATAAGAATCTTATTGGTAACTTTGGTGACCATTGGTCATTTCAAAATTACTGGGCTAGTATAACCTTCTTAAGCCTTGTTCCCAATGCAGCAATGATTGCTGTCGCCCAACTTAATTACTGATGATGAGTTTGGTGGGAACACATATGTTGCCCAACTAAAAAGTCATACCATTTGCTCCCTCAAATTCATCATTTAAGACAGTGGTGATCTTTCTGTTATGTTGCAAAAGATTTTAGTGAAGTGGTAACTTTAATGTTTAAAAGCCATTTGTTGTAATGGTGGATGTGTGTTTTGTAAAATATTGAAGAATACACTAACTTAAAATGGTTTTACCTACACCAAACGTAACTCCGTCAAAACTTTATGATAAAGTTCCTTTAGTTTTTAACAAATTTTTCGAACCTAAAATTTTCTTCCCTGCTTTGTTTTTATTTTGTTTTCATAAAATCTTGTAAAATAAAGCTTGAAGCTGAGTTGTCAATGAACTTTGAGCTACAAGCAATGAGACATATCGCGGCAGTGAGAACTAATGTGTTGAGGGAATGTTACCGTAACATTCGAAAACCTTTAGGTGTGTTGACCACAAGCCAATAAAAGATGACAGGTTGCCAACCAGTTGGCCAATGACCCGATACATTGCCTAAGCATTGTGCTGGGAACAGCAACACACTTACAACCATTAGAGATGGACGACACTGCTAGTAACAAGTCCATTCCATTCTACTTACACATGTAGACCATTTGACGAGCGCACCTTTGCTGGATAACTCCCTCCCAGCACAGTGTTGTCTAAGGCCTCTTTTGTATAGGATGCTTTTTTCAAAACAGCAATGATAGCTGGTTGCGCATCCTGACTTCAGTTAAGTTTTACAATTAAGTTTTTTTCTTTCAATAGCTTCAACACAATTTCTATCATCTCATCAACCAGTTATTATTATTATTAAAGTTTAACCAGGATAGCCTCTTGCGTTCTGATAGAACTGTTATCAATGAGGGTCCTGCATATGAGGTCCTAGAGCATTTAAACCCCCCTTTTGGGCTACGGAAGTCGCAAGTATGTGTCAATCGCTTAACCAGACAACCCCCTTGGATATCAATCCCGCTCTCAAGCTGAGTGCTAAGCTGAGTGGGTCGATTCACACTGTTATAGTCGCTGGCATGACTCGGTTTTGAACCCTGACCTCCCGCACTGGAGGCGAACACTCTACCACAAGGTCACCAGTGGCTATGCCTATTCAATATCTCCTTTTTCATAAACAGTATTTGCTTTTTCTGTTTCTAATCCTTTTCTAATTTTTATATAGTTTGTATATAATTTTGTAATTAAGTTTTACAAGTTATGTTAATTCATCATTCCAGGGTTGGATTGACAGGCGTTGGTACTCCTCCCACAGACAGTATATCTAGCACGACACTGGCCATCATCATAGGTGGTGTGGGGTCACCAGCAGTGGCGATTTTGATGGCTGTATTCTACTTGGTTGTTCGAAAAGTTCGGTTGACGAGAAAAAATAAGTACGCCCAGATTAACTAAAAGTTCTCGGACTGGCATCTTTCTTTCCATCGTTAATTTATATTATATGTTCTTTCCACTAACATGAGGAAAGTTCTTCCAAATAATGATTTTTAGTTGTTCATATTTTCTTAACACTCATGCACCTTGTTATTGGGTGACGTTAGGTCACGCGTTTTGTTTAATTTTTGTCTGTAAAGCGAAAAAACTTTACACTAACCTTCGTTCCTAGCGGAAAGTTCTTTTTTTTTTAAATAAGTGATTTCTACTAGTTTCATAGCAATTTTAATTTTAAGAATTTTTGGTGCTGCATTTTGAGAGAGTTCTGAAATACTGTAGTGTGGTATTTCTTTAGTTTTTAGTGCGCCATCCGATGTGATGGATCGTGCCCTCTTGTGGTGAAACCTCAGGTTGTACTCCGATTGTACGTATAGGCATGTTATTTTTCTAATATTTTCATGTATTTTTCTATATTTATGCCTTTGTGTGTGCGGCCATCTCTTCGGTGATTATAACGAAACGAAAGGGAAGGTTTGATATAACTAGCAAGCCTCGTAATCTAAATATATTTTCAACCTCACGTTTACCTTTATATGTCATGTAGATATCAGTTATAGAATTTTTTTCGTTCGTAATATAATTTTTCTAAATGTTTTTTTTCATTTGATTATTTCACATTTTTTGTAGCGCATGCAACCGCTCTTCCTTATCAGAAGATGCTTTTGAGAAGGAAGCCACCTCTTCCATAGATTAAAAAATTCCATCTCTGTCTTTATGAGGCCTTGCCACATTAACATGACCTCGAAATGGTCTATACCTATTAGTCCTTTTTACACCGTCCATTAATGGCGTTAATTTCCAATGCTTGGCGTTAAAAGGACTGGTGCTAGATGCTTGTCTGAAACTTTAAAAAAAAAACACCAACAAAGATCGGCCAATGTTAAATTTGAGCCGGTGTAAAAAGTGCCAATAAAATTATTTTTTCAATTCCAGACTATCAACCATATATACATTTTATGATCGGAAGTAAAAAAATCGTTTCCCCTTCATTTCTTCATCGTGTGTTTTCGTTACGTTTAACCTGCAATTTCGTATGCTTAACGTTTTGATATCTGCTAAGCTTCACAAAGCTCTACTAGTTTCGTGCGCGCCTTTCGACTATGACGTTTAATTAGCCGTATTTTTGGTGTTGTCAGTGCATGGTTCGTTTTTTGTCGTCGTCGTCATATTGTTTTTTTTCTTGCTCGCGTTGACGTAGTTCAACACATGCTTTCTTCACGCTATCGCTGCAATGTTTACCTGAAGGAGAGAGAAAACAGAACTATTTATAGCCGCGAAGACCGACTGCGATGTCGTACAATCAAAGGATAATGTTTTGGTCTACATTTTTGGTCAGTGCGACCATGTTTATTTTGTAAACATGCGAAGTAAAAAACAGGTTTATAAATAGATGTAGAATTAAAAAAAAAACTTGTCGAAGTAAAAGAGGTAACATCAACAATAAATAGCATAACGCTCCATCCACATTATGGTAAATTACAGCTTACCTATTTTTCCTCTCTCTGTTTTGGGCTTTTCAACTTCACATTTTGCGCAACTTAGCGCACCAACAATAGGCGGAGCCGGTCCAATGGGAGACGAGGGTTTATTTCGATAAGGCATTGCCATGGCGTACGGATTTCCGCCTTGTTGCGGGACAATGGAATTTTCTACAGTAGTAATGTAACCAGCCAACGCCTCTGGAGAAAAAATAACAATTTTTTTTTAAAACTGAAAGTCGGAGCAGCTATTGTATTCTATTTTCTCCACCACGTGATCACTAGTTGAGCCATTTTAGTGGTTTATTATTCTACGGGGAAGAGTTGAATTTGATTCTACTTTTCCGCAGACGCTTTTGACTGAATTTATTAAAAAAACAAAGGCCGCTAGACTGCAAGCATATTAAATATTCAGTGTCTGGTAGAAAACCAGCTTAAAGGCTGAAAATGTATCCCATAATCAAACATTTGATGATCAGAAACAAACTCTCACCTGCAGTTTGTTCCCCGGTATAATCGCCAGTAAATCTGCCCCGATTGAAATTTTTCAACTGCGGCCAGCTTCTGACACCATACATTTCGCATAAACCCTTACCTGCACCGAAACAATCGACCTGAAGATGAAATACTCATTATACAACACTGCCCTTAAGAGGGGGATAAAAGGGGGATATATTTCTCGGTGTAACAAGAATCCAAAAAGGATAACTCTCCATTCCAAAAACAATCAAGACTTTTTGGAGATTAATTTCTCTGTGAAATCTCCCTGTCATTTGATTTTCTATATAAACGCTCCTCCTGGAAGTAGTACTATGTTAAGGCAAGATTTCCAATTTCCATTTATATTTGGAACATATGGAGGGTATGTCTTCATTTTCATAATAAGCTAGAACAATTTGAACAAAACTAAGCCTTGGGGTGATAATTCTATTATAAAGCATTTTCCTTTTATCCATTACTAACAATTACCTTAGCAAGATCGATACTTCTCGTACCCAAAGATGAGGCAGCTGCTTCGAAATCAGGTTCTAATTTTTTACAGTCACTGCACCTAGAACAAGAAGAGAGAAGGAATCTTCACGTCAAGGTGTCTCAATCTAATCGCGTGAAAGCAGTTCTAAATTTACGGTCAAAACGGTTTTCCACTTATGCGTTCGTACCAATAAAATCTGTCAATTTCCACATACTTTAACAGAAGTCTGTGGAAAGAAAACTGTCGCTAGTGGAAAACCGACTTTAGGAGTGTGTCTACCTAACGGATTGGTATCTTTTCGGTTAAAGTCTCTTTTTTTGTTTGAAAGAACAAGGCATGATCTCGTTATCCCAGACCAAATTAACAAAGTTTTTACCACAAACTCTTGAGATACCAATCTGTTAGTAATTAAATTTGAAAGATTGTTTCTGTTACCATGGTGCATAGAAATTGACAAGCAACACTTCTTTTCCTTCGGCATAGTTGAAAAAGTTGTTATCGTCAAGTTCAGTAACAGACGCCCACGTGTTCGCCAGTAGACAAAAGAGAACCGCCAATCTTACGCCCATTTTATTTGGTCTATTTCGATATTATAATATTTCTGAAAAGAAGTGCAGATTTAACAAACTTCAAAAATATAAGAAATTGCATCAGGAATCAAAATAGCGAACAGTTGAAAATAACTGTAAGAAAAGCCCCAACATACAGTGGTCTCTCTCTGCCTCGAACTTCTCGCTTTCTCGAACAATTTTCTCGGTCCCTTGGACATTTCTGTAGCCCTTAAGATGTTCTCTATCTCGAACTCACTCTCTATCTGGAACAAATTCCTTGGTCCCTTACTAGTTCGAGATAGAGAGTGAGTCCACTGTATAAACAATCAAGTCGATAAATCAGTAAAAACGTAAAACAAAATGTTTAAATTTGAGGCAAGATATAAGTTACAAGTTCAAATTTTGGCTAGAGATTAAATGAACATAAACGTTGAAAAAGCAGTTTCTAGTAATATTCATTAGCTATTTAAGTTTAAAAATGAAACCAGCACTATTATTGATTTGTACTACATTGATTGTAGAAGCTGGTCTAACGCTGATAGATTTCCGCGTTTAAAACTGCTTCAAAACTTCCAGCCCACGACTGTCACAACAGCAGTTTTCTTTTTCTTTTTTTTTCCAAATGAAAAGTGTAAACGGAAAAAGAAAGTTATATTCTTGTGAAATATCCACCATATTACTTCGTCGTGTAAAACCACACCATTTCATTAATTTTCGTAAAGGAGAGTCCTTTCGTAATTCCTCCATGCGAATGTTGTCTCGCTATAAAATTACAACTTCCCAAATATTACCTATTATTAGATCTCTCCCTACCTTTCCCACATAAAGGGACAATTTCTTTACTTCAGCTCATCAGTCACGCATCGATGAATTTGAATGAGACTCACACAACTTTTCTAGCATATATTCTATCTCAAGAAAATTTAACGCATGAATGATTACGATATTGCATCGAATCGAATTGTTTTGGGAAATCAAGGCCAACGTGAAAATGAATTCTGATAATGATAAATGGCGTGCCAAATGGCGCTAGTTCTCGACCACCAACCCTTAGCACAAACCTCCTTATGGCGTATACATTTTTTTGGATATTGTCTGACATGTTTTACTGTAAAACTATAGCTGTTTGTTAAAGAAGGGTTTAAACTGGCAGGTTCCTACCCTTTAATTTAACGTGTCCCCTTTAATTAGCAATACTTAGTTATCCCGTCAAGAGAAGGAGTTCTGTTTCAAAAAAAAGTCCATGGACGATAAGAATTCTTTTTCTTTCACGTTGGCGCCACATTGATACTTGAGAATGAACAAAGTTGACGATGCCGCTCATTCGTACACACTCTCGTCACAGACTTGTTTTGTTTTCTTTAAATAAACAAATTAAAACTGTCGATTATATTTTTATCAAGTGATATTTCTGTAAACTCTTCCCCAGGCCTCTATAAACATAGAAGTATAAATCACGATATACGAAAAATACGAAAATGTTTACCAAGAAAAGATTGTTACTCGCGAGAATCGCCTCGATGTAGTTACATTCTAGTGTAAATCTTGTTCTACTTGTTTGCACTAACGAGACAATGAATGGTTAGCTTTTACGCAAACACCCGGGAACTTATAATAAGATCAATGATCAATTTTAAGTGTCGGGTAACAGGTCGGGTGACTTATTTCCGATTATTCCGATTATTGAGTGACGACTGAACTGGAAATAATCAATTTCCAGACCTCATTCACCATGATAACAGTCGAAATATATTAGTTAATATTATATTATATTTTTTTAGTTTGCATTTAACTAGTACGGTTCAAATATACGTGCACACATCTTAGGATTATAATTTTGGTATATCGATGGAAAGGTATTACTGAGCACTATAAGGCGATGAGAATTCACTTTAGGAACGAAGAATTGAAGTAGAAAATTGAAGGTGAAAAAAATGTGCTTCTGAAAGTGATGATAATCTATATCATTATATCAATCTTATTTAAGCCTTTATAATTTATTCTAACTGTAACTAAGGTAATAAATAAATAAATAAATAAATAAATAAATAAATAAATAAATAAATAAATAAATAAATAAATAAATAAATAAATAAATAAATAAATAAATAAATAAATAAATACATAAATGAATGAATCGAATCATATTTGTCACTCCTTCGCGGGGACTGGTAAGTAAGTTGTAATGTATGCACATGAAAAGGAGACAAGCATGTTCGTTTCAACTGTCCGTTTTTTATATATTATTGGATCAAGTTTCGAAAATATGAATGAACTAGAATTAACCTCTTCTTCTCAGTGGAGTGTTATTGGATCATCTCTGTGAATAGCTGTGTAGTTCCGGTCTCCGTGTAGCTCGTCTGTTATCTCTGCATGGAAGTTTACTTGCAGGATGCTTTGTGTTTATCATTCTTGATGCACTGGATATTTTTTTCCATACACAGTGGGAATTTGTTTTGTGGTTGTGTATCAGAAGGAAAGAAAGCGCTTTAGTTGCAATAAATAAGCAAATCTTCTGTTAAAATGCTGTGAGGAGAATACGTCCAGCAAGAAGTTGAGTGATTATGAGAGATGCGCTGAATAGCAGTCAGGTTTCAAACTATTTTGATCTGCATTAACGTAATCCTTACCAGACGTTATTCCGTGCCAAATTCAACTAATAATAGACCCATTCCAAATTTTGTTTTAAACACCGCAGTATGGCCTAGTCAAAAAGTCTAGTCTCGTTTATATGTCATTTATAGTTACACTGTATAACGTTTACTTAGTAATGGTCTCGCTCATTCCAACTTCCAGTAGAAAGGTAAGAAGCATTATTAGTGTTGAGAACGAGACATTGGCTAACTAACTCAGCCGTAAGACGGCGTTTAAATACTATTCGGAAAAGTTTTGTCAAACAAGATGCAATCATTAAACTTTTTGGTTGAAAGTCTCTTATTTTCGTTTGAAATAACGAGGCATTACTCAACAATGTTCTCGTTAACCCAGACAGAAACAATAAAGTTTTGACCGTAAACTTTTGATGATCGAGTCTTGTTAGAGACAAACCTATATTAACTAAACATTTTTGAATGTTCTGAAGTGCTTCTTTCGATTCAACGAACTGACCTAATAATTCCACTTTTCACCAATGCCATATTTCCCTTGTACAGAAACGAAAACAAGGCTATGTTTTTTTTCGTGTATTACCTTGTTTTTGGGAGTTTGGTTCAACCAACTACCAATCAATTCAAGTTCATTGTCTTAAATCCTCTGTTTTCTTTTGTGTTCTTTATCTTTTTGTTGTGATCACAATTGCCCAACTTAGTCAATTTATCTCCCAAATGTTATACGCAAGTTCTATTACAATTTCATGGAAAATGCCATCAATCTCCTATTGAAAACGAATGGTGTGTATTTTTCACGAGAAAATTTCTATCTTCTGATACACAACTTATGTTCTAAACGAATTCCATTTTCCCAGATGACGTGACATTTTTTTGCGTGCTGTTTGTTTTCTCATAAAATTATTTGTTATTATCTTAATGTTAAGAGTGGCACGCACACACGCACTACTTGCCTTCATTAAACCAATGTCCACGTTTTATCAGGGGAAGTTCATGACATTGAAACATTCGATAAACTAAAAAGAAAAGATATACGCTCACACACAAACAAACAACATGATGTATTGGTTGAATTTTTGGATTGTCTCCATGGCTGTTAATGTTCTTCACAACCCAGTTTTGGTGCAAGGTATGTAGAAAATGGTGGACGGTGGAGAAAGAATGTGATATGAACATACCAATGAATTCAACGCGGTGTAAACTTTGTATAATGTGTTTGGTAATTGAGTTAAGGGAGGCAGGCACTACTGCCTCTAGCAAATCCTTTTGATAAGACTTTTCACATGAGAGTTTACCTGGATTGAAACTGGTGTAGATAAACAAACGCTGATCATTTGTTATGACGTGTAGTGGCCGACACCTCTCCACACAGCAGCACACTGCTTCTCAAACTTATGGAAGTTATTTCAAATAATTCAGGAACATATTTTTATTATATTTTTATATTTTTTTTTTACTTCTTTGTTCAGGTTTAACGAAAGGCTTCTTGTGTTGGCGTGTTAGAAACCAAGACACCAACACGTGTAGCGAACTCATTGGTCAGTACGATGACCAAACATTATGCTGTAAAAATGGTGGAAAAGCTGCGACGAAATTGACATCAAGCATCCTAACGTTCAAGTATAAATTTGGATTGATACCGGCTCCGTGTGTGGCTTGTACCAACGGTATAATTTTAAATTTGTATTTTGTGTAACAACACTGAATGTATATAGCAGCGGATCTAGAGGGTAGTTGCAATTTGTGGAGGAGCACATTAACATAATTTCTGTTTTCAGTCTGTATCACCAATGGGCTTATTTGCACGTTTTTCTTTTATGTTTAAATAACACTCTCTCCTTAGTAACCAAATTGTGTTTTCATTCAAACGTTTATAATCTTTTTCTGAAGAGGTGTTTTAAGTGATTCCTAATTGGGTGCTATTTTCTTCCTTATCAAAACACTCGAAAGACGAAAGTCATTCACATTACAGAGGGATATCATATTTGCTCATTTAGAGATATCATATTTTCTCATTTAGTGCATTTGAAATGTGAGAACCAATGTGAATGCAAACAAAATAAGTGTTCGGCAAAATCAACGCAAGTTTGCGGAACAGATGGAAAAACGTACAACGACGAGTGTGTATTGAAGCAGGAGAAATGCCAAAAGGAGTCCTTAATGCTGGAGATAGCTTATCACGGTCCTTGTAGAGGTAAAAATATCCTTTTTACCGCTTTGTTATTTGTTTCCTTGTTGAAAAAGAAAGACAAACTTTCACATTTCAAATTTTGGCCTCTTTGTTACCTCACGTTCACACGTTAAAGCCTGGCTAAAGATATTGCAAAATCTATAAATTTGAAGAAATTTTCCCCTCACATGCACGAAGCTATCAACACATAAATTTATTCACTCTGTTAACTTATGTATTTTCTTTAAGAGAACTGCAAGAACGTGAAGTGTGACCAAGGAAAGTCATGCGTTTATGATCAAAACGGAACATCTCACTGTATTTTCCGAAAGTGTCCGAAATCATGTCAGCCCGACCAGTTTGTTTGCGGCTCAAATGGGAAAACTTACCGATCTAAATGCCATCTTTCGAAAGACGCGTGTGAATTGGGTAGAATTCTGGTCAGTTACTTGGGCAAATGCAATGGTACGTATGAGCTAATGCAGAGCGAATCGGTATGCGGAGAAGCTCAGCTCAGCTAGAGCTAAGCTGACTAAACAGCCGTCATAATATTTTAAACGTTACTTATAAACGACACTTTCTTAGTGTGAAAATATAACTACTCAAAGCTCTCCGACCCCGATTTCCTTGGCAAATAGTGTAAATATATTTTTGCGCAATACTCAGTAAGAATGCTCTCTCCCCACCACTAAAGGTGGCAATTATTAGCGAAAATTATATCGAAAAAGGCAAGAAGCTCTGGGGATGAGGTTGCAAATAGACTTGTCCGAATTTCTGTTTTAACACCCTGGTAAAGCTGCTTTATCAAGTCCTGCCTCGTTTCTTAGCATTTTATTGTTTTACTGATTTCATAACTGTATGGCTTATTAATAATGGTCACTTTTATTCCTATTTCCCCACGGAGTCGTTAAAAGCAATTATGATAATGAAAACGAGGCAGAACTTGTTGACTAGGCCATAACAACACACCGTTTAAATAAACAGAATTTGGGAAAGGTCTATTTTGAGTTGAACCCTTATGTTGGATTTTCGGAGTTGAAGTCCTTTCTCGTCAAAATTAGTGAAGCATTGTGGATGGATATTTGAAGATGGCGGAGGAGAGATATTTGTAGAGAGGATAAGCATTCGGTTATTCTCCTGTTTTTCCTTTCTATTTAGAAAACAAAACTTGCAAGAACGTCAAGTGCAAAAAGAACCACGCGTGTGTCACAAACGCCTCTGGGAAGCCATCATGTATTAGTTGTTGCCATGGTGAGAAAAGCGTTCCAATGAAGTTCTTGAAAATTTGCGGGACTAATGGCAAACTTTACAGCCATTGGTGTGATATGTGGAAAGAATCTTGTCGAACAGGACGAATGGTCAAAGTAGACCCAACAAGCAGAAAATGTAAAAGTGAAAAACGACACTATTTAGCCTGGTGATCCTGGTGATTATCCGAGCCTACAGATGTGGCTCAGCAAAAAAATTTAAAAAACTGGTCACACAATCTATTCTATTAAAAAGAAACCCACGGTTCTCACTGGAAGTTGTTTATATTACTGGTGACTTTTATAAAGGACAGATGCACGAAATCAAACTATACTAAATCAAAGATTTCCCCGTATTTCGTATGAGAGGACAAAATACTTATTGTAACATTATGCAAATTTAAGCTTACTTCGCCAAATTTCAAATAGTGGTGATTGGCGTAATGACTTCCCTTTTCGAGAAAACTAGAGCGTAAGGGTTTCTGCAAACTTCAATAGAATTAGGAAAAGCTTCCTCTTAATGTTCTGCTCTTAGTGTCCTAGGTACATTGCACAACCCTATAATCAAATTTTGCCCGAATCGTCCTTTTTTGGAAGAAAAACGATTCTCAAATTTAAAATCGGCGCCATCGAATTGTTCTACATGAAAATTTTCATGAAAATTGAAACAATTTCGAAATCTCCTTAGATTATAAACTGCGGTCATCTTCATAAACTGAAGGCTATACCCTCATACCTTCCTTCGCCGGTCGGAAGTCAATAAAAACATTTGCATTAATAGTATTTGATTCCTTACCAACACCCACCCACCCAGCCCGTTCATTAGCAAACGTCCTTTGTCCAATCATAACCTTTAAAATTACGTCCGAGAAGGCGTTATTATTGTTAAAATAAGTAAAGCACATGTTTGCAAAGCGGAAGATTTAAAGTGGGTTTATTTTCACTTTCTTACACGACACTTAAAGTTCGGTTGTCATGGAGACCATCAAAGTCCTTTCTTAAAAAATCCCAAGGATAACTGAGCTGTTTTTTATATTAAAAATGAGGCTGAACGTCCTGGTCATTATACGCCCATAATACGGTGTTTAAACGGAAATTTGGAACGGGGTGTTTTTGGATACTTTGGTTCGACGAAGATAAAAATTTTCACCAGTTTATATATAAGTTCTGCTTGATTCGCTTTGCTTGTAAAATTCGTGGTAAAAACACGAAAAAGGGAGTCAGGAAAAAACAAAATGTAATAAATAGGTTATTTTCTGTATGGACTCCAGAACATTTTTCAACCATGATACCTCAATAGAGACAAAAAGATGCAGCAATAATCAATACATGCACTTTTATTAGAACTTTGCTGAGCCTCAAATGTTATTATTCCTGTTCTTAATCATTAAAAAAATTCTGAATAAGATCTAACCCTGTGCATTTTATTCCTATTTTACACTTTTCTTACGATATTGCTAGAAAGTTGAAAGGTGCTTTGAACCTCAACAGAGGTTAGCCGTTTTTAAACAGTTTTATTTCAGTACTGTTGCATCAGGAAATCTTGTCGTTTATGGTGTGACAACTTTTTGGTTTGTTATTATTTTGAACTGAACCTGATCTGAGCTTCTTATTTTTTTGGAACGATCTGAGCTTCAATGTTCTAATAAAGTGTGTTCTTATATAAAAAATACTGCAAGGCTTAAATTGTTGTTGTCATTTATAAATTAACTCGTGATCCTGAAAAATACCTTATCGGTAAAAAATAAGTCGGCAAAATATTTCGCCGGCAAACAAAATTCGTCGGTAAAAAAATTCGTCACCTGCTAAATAATTCGTCACTTTTTACGGACGATTTTTTTTGCCTGGCTATCTGAAAACACCTTTGACTTTTTTCTTTAGTTGTATATAGTTTGTTTGTTTTTTTAAAAAAAGAAGCACAATAAATACTGATTATCAATCTTAGATAATTTGCACAGGAATGTCCTTATTGATTTCCAAATCAATTTCGCTTGGCTGACTTTTTTCACTCTCCTGATCTTCTTCGCTTTCTGGTTCAAGAATAATTGCTTGATAATCGTCGTCCTCCTCGTCCCCGCTATCACTGGCAGCAACCGACAGATTCCCACTATATTCATAACTGTAAAAATTTCGAATGACTTCTTCCATGGTATAATGAGAGAGGGACTTCTAATCCACCAGAAGGAATCGATGACGGCTTGTATTTCAACGACTTTAGAGTTCCAAAAACTTTCCCATTTTCTTCTTTAATCAAAATCAGTTCCAATCAAGGGTGGCAAAGATAACCGACAGATAACTGCAGCGTTTACAGTTACTGTATCAGGTTCATTTTTACCTATCCAACTTATCTATAAGCGTAGTCTACCCAAGTACGATTTCCCTAGTTGCTTTGATGTTACCTTTACTTCAAATCATTGGTCCAATTATGAAAAATGCGTCAGCTTGTTCGAGAAAATCATCTTCCCCTATCTTAAAGCCAAGAAAGAAGAGCTTGGTTATCCAAAGGAGCAGTACTCATTGATTGTGATGGACACCTTCAAAGGTCAAGATAACGCTGATATTAAAGAATTGTGTTTGAAAAACGATTGCGAGTAGCGCATAACTTAACCAACAAGTTCCAGCCCCTTGATATTTCTATCAATCAAAAAGCAAAGAAGTTCATCACTCATAAATTCAACACATGGTACGCAGATCGTGTTAGTGAGCAGTTAAAAAGAGGTGTAGCTCCTGGTGATGTGAAAGTATCAATGAAAATGTCCGACTTGAAACCTTTGCATGCGCGTTGGATAGTTTTTATTCTTCTGTATTTTTTACCTCGATTTAATCAAATCTATAGTCGAATAGATAAACTAAGGGTATTTTTAAGTAGCAAAATACTGGTTTATTAAAAAAATGTCGGTAGGAATGTTCGTCGGTAAAAATTAATCGTCGGTAAACTATCAAAGCGATATTTTCTTTCACTTCCTAAAGAAACAACGTACCCTTATAAAGCAAGAACAGTAAAAAAGAAGGGAAGATGGCGTTCAAAGTTATTGTCAATACTCAGTGCCGAAGCTACAAGGGGGTCATCCTAAATTGCATAAAATATCTTATGAACGAAAATAAACTAACTCCTAAAAAACTACCTTATATCAATCAACTTTAACTTCAATAAACATTAAAAGGGATCAAGATCTATCTCGGAAACTTGATGACCGATAATAGATTGAATCATTTGTCAACATCAGATATTTTCGAAGAGGAGCTAGAGATGTTATGGATCGCAAAAATGTCGCTGCCCATGAACAATGGTTGCCCATAGAGTAACTCTAATTATAAGTTTTTTGGCATTCTATCTTTGGAAGCTATGAAAGCATAGGGAATTTCAGCGAGAAGAGACTGAAAATGTAGTTTAGATGTATACCTCTCAACGGGGAGAAATATTGACAAGATAGGAGAATCCAAGGGGAATTGAAAACCGAGTGAATCTAGGAGGAGGGTGTACCAGGAGGAGGTGTATGATCTTTTCTTTCGCATTTTTCTCTTTTTCATTTTTGTCCCGCTCGTCTTACCCAGGAGCAGAGGTTTACCGCTCGCGGGAGTTTAGTCACGTGATAAAAATGCACATTTTGGATTCCTACGTTTGAACACAGTACTTCGGTTCGACGTTCAAGGTGAGAAAGAAAGAATGTCTTACCACCTTATATTCTGTCGTTATGAGTTGATATTTCTTTTTGGTTTTAAGTAATTGAAAATCTACATGAAATTTTATGTAATTCATTGATATGTCGTGGTCGGTTACTGTTTTTCTTTGTACTGGCTGCTGTATATCCCCCAATCAACATGGCGGGGGGTTCTCACCTTTTTTTGGGTTTATTTCCCGCGCGTTCTTCTTTTTTTTATTTCTTGTTGGACTGTGATACTGTTTTAATACGAAATATTCTTTATCTTTATCTTTTGATATGTGTTATTGGCGTCATTAAGCAGTTAAGTTCATTTTAACTTGACATACATCATACAGTTCAGTTTTAATTATTTTTTTTACTTTGTTGTTTTTGTAGTCTCTATGTCTGATTGCGAACAGAGCTACAGTACAACTCGGAACTCCAAGGAACATTGATGAACATTGTTCAAAGCATACGGAAGTATCAGGTTTTCAATTGTCTTTTATGACGACAATCATCATCAAAAGGAATTCTTTGTGTTAAGGGGGGAAACAGAACACTCACCTGAATCGTTTTTAGCATCGTTTACATCGAAAAAGTTGTTGAAATATTCTACCATGGTGTTTGTTTGTTTTGCTCCAAATTCATTGGCTAGATGTCCAAAATTAAAAGAGATTCTCCTCCTGATGACAAAAGTTTTTGCAACAATGAATGCTCTAACCCAGACAGAAACGACAAAGTTTTGACTGCAAACTAGTGATGACTGCATCTTGTTAGGAAAGATCCTAAATTAATGTGCTGTGTCTGTGTCGAATTGGTTCCAGGCCAAGGAATTTGAACTTTTCTCTGTACTAACTGAAGGTTCCAATTTTTGTGTCTCAATATCGATTTGCTGTCTCTGGATGGATTTTTACTTTTGCCTCCCAGAACTAATATTTTTTTACTGATTCCGCTATACAGATATTGTGTGCTCACAGAGTCCTACTTTCAATTGGTAAAAGGCATTTATAGAAGTGAATCAGTAACAGAACAATCACTACCACCAAATTTAATGACCTGTGTTCCCAATTCTCTTATATTCAATCCATTAAAAAAATGACACTATGATGGAGTTTCTATTTATTTCATCAAAGAGAATCGGAGAACACAGTACGGGATGAAAGAAACTTTATGCATCTGCGAAGGAATGAATTTTTACATGAAATCACAAAACATTTCCGTGTAAAGTTTATCTGTTACATTAAGTCATTATGTTTTCAACATGATTTTTTTGAAATCTCACATTACATTAACAAAAGACCATTGACTTTTAAAGATTGTGACTCTTCGCGAAAGCTATTTATGTAAAGTTTCTTTCACCCTGTACTATACTTGTAACAAAATGGCATCATGTTTTGGTATTGAGAGGCTGAAAATTTTGGAATTAAGAAGTGATGTGACGTGATGTGACCTGTATTACCCCCTGCATGATTAATGTGGTACCATTGCGATTATTGCTCGAAATTTAAACATGGAAAATAATAATAAGGTCATTTTAATAAACTAGCACGTACACCTCAGCACTGCAAATAACGTTTTTGTTACTAACTAAAAAAAATTTTAAGCTCTTTGCTAACAATATTTTCATAACTCACTTGAGAATAAAACCAAATAGACCGAATACTGTGATTATTATTTTTTTTCCATTTAAGTAAGAGTAAAACCAAACTAATTAAAGATTGACCTTGTGTACAAAATGAAAAACCATTTTGTGTGATAAATCAGAGAGTGAATGTATAGCCAGTTTTGACTTGTAATGTGTCTGTTCAAAGTCAACCTGCTCATCCTGGCTAATTCACCGACTCCTGGCCTAGTTGTAAAGCACTATGTTGACTAGATCTCAACAACCTGCTACTGTCGTCGTTGGTACCCAGGAAATTATAGATGATCACCAGCCATGGGGTACTACAACTAGTGCGGAGGTGAACACTGACAGAGCACAAATGAAGCAAGTCTAAACCGCTGCATTCATAAACGTAATTACATGACATTTACACAAAAACTAGACACATCACATCTCACACATCAAATAGCAAATGTTTTTCTACTGTATTGAAGAAATAATGTCTTAATAAACATTTTTGAGAGTAAACAGAAATTTCTACCGGACAACATGTGAATCTTGCACGAAATGTGGCCGGTAGAAATTGTCAAATGGCCGGTCAAAAGGCACTGCAGCTTGGTAGAAAATTTGAATGTTCCTTATATACTTCAAAAAGTTTTCTATTGATTTAATTCTGTAAGGGGTTCATAATGGCAATTAGATAAGTATTTCTTTACAAGAGACATCAGCAATTTCTGTGTATTTTCATGTGCTTTGTTTGATTTTAAATTTGCACAGGCTATAAGCTTGTTATTAACCTGATAAAATAATTTCTGAAAGTCATCTATAGGCACCTATTATTACTTGACCAACTTAATTCAGCTTCTTCAAACATAACATTCTTAATTTTTTCCTGCTGTCATGCAAAGAGTCTATTGTTGGTATTTAATTTAATTTAATGTAAGAAAGTACCTTCTGAAGATGTTTTGGTGTGTATGGATATACTAATATGCTGTTATTTTGTGTGCGTGTGTGTGTTATCAATACAGCCCTTCTAATTCAAATATTTTCACGTCGACAGTTTTTTACTGACGTGAATCCAAGAAAATCAAAAACACGTTGGACAAAACATGAATTACGGCAATTCGGGTTTTGTAGAATTCGACCTTTACAATGTAGTTTTTGAACTTTTCTTTTTTAAGATCTCTTTGATATCAGTAAAAAAAAATTTATCAAATTTGTTCACGATTGGCTTGAGAAGATGGACGATCGGGTAAACACGGGTTTTAGTAATTAATTCAATAATTCCATCACTTTCAGAAATAACGTTAGAGCAGCCATCCTCGAACCAGGTGTCTCTATCCCAGGGTCGATTTACGGAATGCAAGAGACCCTGGGTTTGACAACATACAACATACTGGCTAAAAAAACTTTACCATAAAGTATTCTTCACCTCTATATTTATTTTAACTGTAACATAAGTTACTTATTTCATATTTTTATATTCTTTTTATTATTATTTTCTTGTATGTAAAAAAATCATCGTATTATTATTACTATTAACTTAATTTCATTTTATGTATGTATAAAAAAATATTTTTACTGTCTGGCCGTTTACATCAAGAACAGGTGGCATATTTTATTTATTTATTCAAATTTATTTTTGGCAAAGCGATATTTTCCTGCAATTCGATTGGCTTGCGTCAAAATTCTATATCAAAAAAGTTGAAACCATTCTTACTTTTTTCTTGTGCTGCTCGAAATAAACAATAAAAAGAAATAACCTTTTTGCTTGGTGCGAAAAAATCCCCCTGAAAGTAACTTTTAAACACCATCTTTGCAAGTATTTTTCATGCATGCAGTCAAATATAAGGGAAGAAGACTGACTAGCTATGAATAACTACTTATGTGATGTGTGTTGGGACTATTCAGTCTAGTAGTAAATGCTTCACATATTTTCTTCTTTTACTGCTCCAAAGGAAAACACGTCTGCACGTTGACGTGAATTTGAAGGGCTGCAATAACAACCGATTCTAATACAATATGCTTTTGCTGTCATTCTATTGGGCAAGTTAAGACTCGCAACAGCCATTTCGATACTGTTTGAATTGTTTCTTTTAGAATATTTTGTAAATACTTATGGTTTTGTAAATATTGTGGATGTATCTATATATACCATGAAGGAAGTCAAGAGTAAACATTCTTCAGCCGAAGTAACTAGTTCATCTAACAATATGCTCCAGAAGGTTACCATTATGCATTTTTCTTCTTCTTCCCTCTTTGTTTACCGTCTTTCCTTGAATATGTGCCCGGGTCATTATTTAAAATCAGACTTCCAGGAGGCGAGGGGCGCAATATTTGAGGGAGGCGCTTATCGGAGGGATGTCGCTTATTAAAGGAAATACAATAATTACATCAATTAATTTTTAATGTCAAACACAAGGGTCCAAAAATATATCTTCAAACAAATGTCTTTTACTGTGCCATAATGTTTTTATAGGCAACGGAGGAGCAAATGAGATATGCAAAATTATCTCAACTGAATCATAACCAAGAAGAACGGAAGATACAGGAGAAAATCAAAAAGGTTAATTTTCAGGATTCAAATCAGTCAATCATGCCATGTAACATGTCATAGAACATGTTTAAAATCAGATGTTTGAACAGCATATAACCATTGTTATATAACAAGTTTATAAAGCTCGTCCAACATGTTTAGATGTTTTTGAACATGTTCAAAAATGTTTGATGGTTTTCCAACATGTTGCGCAAACTTTTTTTTACCCAATATAACATTTTAAATGGCAAAGTGGAAGAGTTGTTCAAACTGATCAAACATGTTTATATAATAAACCATATATAACATGTTATATGACATGTTTGAACTGACAACCTTTATTTTCTGAACCGCACTACAACTAAGATTTTGAAACTCTATAAAAGTACGTGTTACGAATGTTTTGTTTTCGTAGGTATCGGAAGTCACTGGTGCACCTCCCGATCTTGTCTCGATCGCTCTGCACGACAGCCATTATGATACGTCAGTAGCAATACAAAGTATTCTTGATGGCGCTTGTCAGTTAGAACAGGTAAACAAAGCAATGAGCTACAGGGGGTAATACAGATCAATTTTCATAGCGGTAAAACCCATGATAGAATAGATATTTTATTACTATAAGGAAAAGAAAGAATAGAAAGTACATCTATTTTTTGCCTTGTCGAATAATGAATGAACCAAACTTTTGAGTGACTTCAACCCTGCACCCAAGCTTCAAAACTACTGCCACCCAAATTGAAGTCCTGTATTACCCCTATTGGTATGATGTAAATAATCTTCTAATTTTTAATTCCATAATAGATTTTCGGTACATTGATTTAGTAACAGCCTATTATTATATATGATAGATATAACATTGTCATGAAGATTCCACAATTATCCAATCGAAATTTTACGGACTACAGAGATCTGTAAATGAGTCAAATTTTACATCTTAACAATAATTTGTCTTTGTAGTATATTCTTTTTTTCTTCTTTTTTCTATATCATGTCAGGATGAATGGGAAACAAAAACAAAAAACCGAAGGAGTCGAAAAAACATCACTTCAATCCCCGTTCCTGAAAGTTTCGAAAATGCCAACAAAACTGCTAATAAACAAACAAGTTCCCTAAAACAAAACAACATTTTTGATTCCACTGAAGGAGATGAACAAAAGACAGTCACCTTCAAACCGGCTCGTTTATCAAAAAATGCAGCAGCTGGCGGTAAAGGTAGGATTGTGTTTTTTCCTATTATTTTAAAAGGTTTCAATAATACTGAATTGTTAACTTTGATTTATGTACAAAATGAATATATATGAATAATTTAAAATCACTGAACGTACTAGAGGTCATAAAGTCAGAGACTTTTTCCAATATCCCAGGAAGATTTTGGAAATTCTAGCTAAAAGTTTGAAATCAAAATATTTTAAAGTTTCGAACATTATATATATCTTTGAAAATGGAAGTTTTGCAAAGAACATGATTTTATCCATTAAATATTTTGAGAAAAAAGGACAAATTAAAACAGTCAAGCACAAAATACATGGTTGTCACCTTATGATGATGTCAGCACAAAAGATTTTGTTGCATTCTTTAAGAAGTAATGTACCACTGAGATAAGTTCACACCATACATATGAAGTTATCAAGGGGTCTACTGCTGAACACTACAGCCCAAATGAAACTGTGTCTGCGTATTTGCTTCGTGAAGAGACTGAACTTACCATTCTTTGTCCACTTATAAAGGCTGTTAATTGCCTGTCTAAACAAATCTTGTTGAAAACAAAAGATTTTAATAATGGCTTCATTGTAACAGATTAAACTGTACTCGAAATCTTTTGTGACCACATGATAATAAAAAAATCAAAGCAAAACGTCAAGTCACGTCACGTCACGTTTTATGTTGTTGTTTTGTTTTGTTGTTTGTTTTATGAATTTTGCAAGCAATTACTTTCTTATTACAACTTTTGGATGCAACTTTTTTTTATATTTGTTTTCGCTAATTTTCTCAATATATCAATTTAAAAATAAAATTTTCTTCCACCACTGTGATTGTACCAATGAGATCGTAAGAAATAATGCTGACTCACCCATGTATTTTATCCGCCAATAGACTCTTAAAGGGTAATAAAGTAATCCATGATTTAGGACGATCGTCTTCTCGTAACTGGAGAAATGAAGACCGCAACCAAAATGATGATAAAGAAGATGGATCCTATCATAGGGATGGCTCAAGAGATCGCATGCGATCTGGTAATGAGAGAGGTCGTGGTCGTGGAAGAGGATCAAGAGGGGGATTTAGAGGTACTATTTATTTTGATTTTTATTAAAATTGCTCAAATGCCCATTCTGGTGTTAATCATTTTGACTATGTTCTCCTTAGGTGGTCGTGGTGGTCGAGGTGGATTTGGTGGTGGTGGTGGTGGTGGCTTCCGCGGGTAATTCTTCATAATTGATTCCCTACACGTACTTGCAAAATGTGTGTTTTTCTTATGATCCTCTCCCATCTTATTCTTCTCAGGTCAAGACAAGGTGGCCGTCTCAATAAGGGAGGATTTTCAAAAAGTCAAGATCCAAGCGAGAAGTTGGAAAATGGCGAATTGGATGACAATCCTCCTGGTATGAGATTTTATTTATCTTTTAAAACATAGATAATTAATGATCATGTCTCTCATTTTCATAGCTTCAGAATCATTTAAAAGCTGACAATCCAAAGCCAATATCAATATCAAAAATGACAACTTAAAATTTTTAACCGAAATATGAAAAATGATTCCCTATTCAAAATCAGTGCCATTGTATTGTTCTACTTACAAATTTTCATGAAAATTGAAGCACTATCGAAATTTGGTCCAAGTTTTGCCAAAATTACCCTTTTTTGGGCAAAAGAGGAAGTCACCCAAATTGGAAGTCACCCAAAGTGGTCCTTACCCGAATTGTGAAGTCATGTACTATATCATAATTTCCTACGCTTGCACTGAAACGGAAAACAGTTTAAAAAACAGTTTAAGTTTCCACTCATTAAGAAAAGAACTTTTTGATAAAGAAACTGCTGTTTTCTGTATATTTTCTGTATTTTCATATTGACTTGTTCATAAAGAAATACATTTCCTTTGGCTCAAGAAGTATTGAAGAGCTGTTCCAGTGGGCAAAATCTTTAAAAAGTTTTTTATTGAAACAGCAGGCAATAAACATTGCTTGCTATTCCTATAAAAAAACACTCCTCCACAGAGACCTTTGAAAATTCTTATAACATTTATTGTTTTATTGTGAAACGTTTTCAGGTGAATCATGGGATATCGATATCGAACCTGGTTCGAAAATCGAAGGTATGTTGTTCATTTGGGTCCGATATGTTTTTAATTGATGTTTGATTTTTGGTCAAATCTTTGCTTTGGGTAACAACTGTTTTTTGTAATCCTGTCAAGCAAAGATATTCATTAAAACCCTGTTGGCATAAACATCTAATTAATATTTAATTTAACTAATGTACAAATGAACAGATTATGCTGGTCTCGTGAAGGAAGGTTTTTCCATTTTAATCGGTTGTGTTCACTAACAGAAATCTGTACACAATGACTTTAATATTTAAGACTGGTCTGAAGATGTCGTTAATGACGATAACGATTCTAATTGGGCAAAACCAGATTGGGCCGAGGTAAATATTTGATTACCTTTCTTTTTTTTTAATTTACTTTTTTTGCTTGACAAAAATTCAAGTCTATGTCGAATTTGTTTTAGCCTATTAAAAAGGAATCATCAAGTCTATTTTCGACTGAAATCAGTTGGTCACAGCTGAATGGAAACGCTTCCGAGACTTGGAATGATGAGCTAACAGGATCAACCAAAGACGACCGGACCAAATATATCCCCGAAAAGTAAGTTTTTTGATTTTTTTTTTGTGATTGGTATTTTCATTATTCAAAACTTTACCCAAATCCTCATTATGTTAAGCATCGACACAGCTGTCATTCGATCTGTTCCAACCTCATCTACGGCTGGTGAGGTAACGTCATACCAACCTACTGGCGAGCTCAACAGATACATCACATCCGCAAGCAACCAGTTCCCATCAAGCCACCAGGAAGGTGGATTAACAAGCAGTCTGAACGATCGAGCATTTTCATTACCCCCTAACAGTAATTACACAGAGAGTGTCAAGCGCACGGTTGCCACAATGCCGATGGTATCCGGTGTGACTGAAAGTCATAAGCTAGAACAAGAACAGCTACACGTTTCAAAGCCGGAAAGAAGTGCATCGAAATCTCGTAAAGCTCATGTACCTACTCAGCCGGTTGTTATGCCTCGCTCAGCACAGATGATGAATGACATTGAAGAGCAATTTTCTGGTTTGGAATTTGGCAGTGTTCAAATTAGCCCCGGTGTCAACAAACACAATGTTCATGACAAAACGTTGCCAACCAAAGCAAGGTGAACTAATTATTCGGTCATTTGTGCATACTTTGTAAAACTTGTTAATTGACAACAAGCGAATCAATGACTGATTGGTGAAATTAATTATGTGTCAATTATTATTTACAAATTGACAAAAAAAGCAATCTTTTTTTCAAACGGAAAAAAATCTAAAATTGATTTCTGCAATCAAATTTCTTATACAAATTTTAAACTGGTAAATGTTATTATACTGATTTAAAAAAATTGAATTAGTTTATGCATCTTATTCTTTTCTAAATCTGTCAATGAAAATATGCAAACAAAAGAATGTATTGTTTCAACAACAATGTCTTGTGACATTAGAAACTCATTTGTGCAAATCAGTGTCATTTCAAAACAAAATGTTGTTTAAAATGTCTACGAATAACCATTTGATGGTTGCATATTTACCTGGAACATCATATGTCTAAGGCCAAAAATCACGGAGGTCAGTTTTGTTCAACAACTGATCATTCTCGTCATTTGAAAAATTGCTGAGAATCTCGAAAAGCTGGAATTACCGGGAAAATAAGTCTTTACGGCAACTTTCTTTATCATGTTCAATAAAAGTGCAATACATCTTTTCAGCCAATAAAAAATGAGCCAGCCAGCCCCTTTAAAAATTTGATAACCCTCCCTTCTTTTTTATCTTACAGTATAAGCAGCTTGCGTGAAGAAGCGGATCATTGTGGAAAGAATGAGGCTCGGCTATTGCATTCAAACAAGTCATCTTTACTGCCGGAACCATCCAATCAACTTAAACCTGACATTCCTAAAACACCACCTGGATTTAAACCTTTAGATCAGAAGGTAACGCACTCGATTGGATCTCCTGCCAGAACTTTGAGTCAGTTGGTAAGAATTTTTAGCTCCAGGAATTGATGTTGTGGTACAGCCCGAAAGAACCTTTAGGTGTTTGCAAATTATTACATAAAAACACAAAAGATTATTAAACTCTTTTGATTTCAATGTAGTGATTTATTTAGACACTTGAACTAAGCATGAAAACACATGTGAAATAAACAAAAGACTGAACTTCTAAAAACACTGACTCTCTGTGAAAGAATTGAATGTGAACACGGCTACGTAAAGTTTCTTTCAGGCTGTACTATTATAATATTTCACATAAGAACTGTATGAGGTATGTTATTCCTCTTGTTCTAGACTAATGATCATATGTCATTTTCTGCATCAAAACACAGTGTGTCCCCTCCTGTCAATTCTTCAGCTCTCAATATATTCTCTCACAATGATGGACTCGGTAAAATCATGAGTGAATCGTATAATGGACGCCAGCGCAGTTTACCAGAGCAGAAATATTTGTCGGAACAGCAGCGGGAACTCACAGAGAGGGAACAACTGTTAACTGGTCAGAGAGCATTTGCCGAGCAAAAGTCTCGTGCGCACCACAAACTTATTAGCACCCAGCGTTCTCAAGAAGATGCTATACAGGCGAATGAATTAAGTGATCAGAAAAATTTAGCGGAAAATCGTCTGGGACTGGTAGAATCGAAAGTTGTAAGTGTATAACAATGAGAACTTCTGTTGATATTTACAAAAAAATGCTTATTGCTTATTGTGACAAGCCAGTCTTCGCACTGGTCATGCACATTAATGACAGCATTCGGCTGTGACATGTCTAATGCTGTCATATTTTCACTAAAAATATGATCATAAGGATATTAACAGCTGAGACGTTTATTAATTTATTTTTTAAAGTGCAGTACTCTTCTTTTTGGTGTTGAATGTTATTATAAAGGTTTTCTCTATTAAAACCTTCCTCTGAAACCACTTTATTAAGTAATCTTTTCTATAGAATTCCAAATTAACGTCTGCCAACAACACTTACTTATCAACAAAAGTCATTACGTCAACTTCGTCATCTCGTGGCACCAACCACTTACCTAATTACAATACTACTAGTATATCCACGGAGATGCTCGGCCTCACATCAGCTACTGGAATTCAACCGTCGGTGAAGGCTCACACATCCAATAGTAAGCTTTCTCTTATGTTGACTATATATTGTCATTTTGTGGTTGTCAGCTTTTATGCCTGTTATGAAAAACACTTGTCTTTCCAAATGAAAACTCATGGGTTTATTTCTGAATGCTGTTATGCTTGTTATTGTTGTATTTATGATCAGCATTATGTTTCACCTGTTTTATTTTCTTAAGAATCTCCTCTCCTCAGACGAAATGTTGCAATCCTTTTTGAGTATTTGAAATTAATGTTCCATCTGTAAAAAGAGCCCTCCGTGTTCCAAAAACAAAGACCCTAATTTTTTTGGCTGTTCTTGTTGTAGACAAGGTATCAGTAGCACCTCCAAGTATGATTCCACAGATGAATTTATACGCAGGTGTTCAACATGGCATGGTACCTACCTATCAGGTTAGTCATCACAGCCACCAGCTACCATGTTGTTTGATCTTACATTCTGCTCGAATGATCTGATTTTTTATCCTTCTCATTTAGCCCCAACCCATGACTAGTTATAACTACGAAGAATTACTTCAAATGCGAGGACTGCCAGTTGTGAGTGTTTCCTTATAATTTAGTTTTTGTACCAAAGTTAGATTTTCAAGGGGGGACAATCTTGCAATTTCAATTTGAGTTTTTGTTTACTATTGGTTGTCAGTGATGCAAAGATATTTGACCTTTATATATACGAAAAATTTATAGCATGACATTTTTGAACATGTAATCTTTTGGGCTAACCAAATTGGGCTTACCCTTACCCAATATACTATATTGAAGGAGGGGTGTAAAAAGTAAAATTGGTTTCGTAGAACACATGACTTGTGCATGCTTTCAGAATTGTGTTACCGGATCATTCAACAATGTATTATTTTATGTATGTATGTTTGAATGTATGTATAGCATGTATAGGTTATTTGTGAAAAATGTATGAGATTTGATTTTGTTTGTCACGTAACCTCCTTTTTAGTTTCAAAACATCAAACAACACTAGAGCCGAGCTTACTGTGTTTTCATGTAACTATGACAGCATGTTAATGGTCAGCAATAAACTCAGAAATATCTTCTTTTTTTTTCCAACCATGATTTTGATCAAAACCTTCTAGTTTATGTAACTTTATTTTTGTATGCAAACATTGGTTGCTATGGCCACTGTTTATTGTGCTGTTAGTCATTTCGCTATATGTATGACCTTGTTTTCCACTGGCAATCATCAACAGAAGTGAACAATACTAAATAATTTATGTAGATTTATTCATCAATGTTTCTTAAATAATAAATTATGATAAGAATAATTAAGAACGTTCCTTTCGAACTTGTTTGCTTGTGAATGCAATGTTTTTCTATTCATTGGAATATGCATTTCCAAAGCACTGTTTTGATTATTAATTTGTCTTTGCAATTTTTCAATGTGTGAAAAGTACAAGGGCTAGTCTCTCACTATCATTACTGCTTTACCCATTATAACATCAGTTTTTGAAGTTCTCTTGGAATGTATCACCTATTCTTGCCAATAGGATGCCATAAATGCGCACCCTCAGTCTTTCCTTGTTTTTTTCGTTTTCTTCATCTGAAACGGATGGATTTGAACTTGCGTTGTTTCTGCTTTGACCCTCATTGTTACTAGTGCTACTGTTTGCACTGTTCTGCGTAAAAATATTCTGGATGTTGATATTGGCTTGGTCGTTTTCCATGTTCAAGGAATTTAAGAATTCCTGCACTCCTTTCAAAGAAATCATTTGTACACTAATAATACTGAGTCCATATGTATTGAAAATGTTTTAAGAGTATCATTGACTTCTGCCACCTCTCTCTTCTGTGTGTCGTATTAATCACATGGAATTGCTGCATAAGTTTTTTTATAATTTCGACTTTTTAAATAGTGGTTCTGTTAAATGATTAATGAGACTTTGATTGTTCTTTGTTACTTTGAATTGGAGTGATTCATGGCAGCTTGTGGAAATTCCTAAGAGAGAAAAAAAATTATTTGACTCAATGTTCAGTATGTCCAAATTTCGCGTTTGCACTGTCATGAGATTATTCATGGACAGCCACTTAAGTCTGTACGTGATGACTCAGCACAAAATTTATCATTTCACTCACTAAAAAACTTTCCTGATTAAAATGAGTCATTGTCTTTAACCCTAGGGATTGTCCTAATTTTTATTAGGGAAATTCTGTAATGACGATGAAGAAAGATTTAGAAATGATTGAGCTCTGACGATGATGGCCTGCCTGTTGTGAGCTATTGTGTCGGTTGTTATGGGGATATTTTCCTGTACTTTGGCAAAAGGGAGCAAGTGGGGGAAATTCTGAGAAATAAAGGATTTGAAATCTTTTTACCTGTTTATTTTCACGGAATTGGGGCACCAAAATGGTAGATATAGCTTTCAAAATGTACAGCTTTTTCTCTTGCAAGAATTTGAATAGACCTTTACTAAAATTCTGTTTATATCCTGTCTTATGGCCTAGTCAACAGATCTAATCAAAATGAAACTTATGATTGCTTTTAACTTCAATACCAGTGAATTGCAATAATATTGAGGTAAGTTATGAAACAATAAAATCCATAAAAACGAGGCAGATTTTTGGGGAAAGATTTATTTTTTTAAATTTGACAGGTACTTCCTTTGCTGAAATGTGGCAGAACAATAACCCTGGGTTAAATTTTTGGCAACAAAGTGAATGTTTGTTCCTGTTCGGTTTTATCCTCCTCATAAAGTGTGTTTAAGAGTAGGTAAGGTTGCAACTGAACATATCATAAGAGGTTTCAATCCTAACAAAAGAAGTTGTGACTGTTAATGTGCAAAAACTTAATCCTAAAATAATTGGTGCGAGGAGAAAGCTCCTGAATTTCTATTACTCTAAAAAAAACAAAAGAAGATATCTTTGCTACACATTTTCGAAGGAGGCAGGAGGTCGAATTCACTCAGAAATAGGTTGGCTTTTTCCCAAACAAATGTACCTGATCGTGGGAAAGTGACGAAAGTTTTCCCTGGCCTAATTTCTCTCCACTTTTTTCCCCTGTTTTGTTTTCTCTGATAAAGTATTGAGAAAAAAAAAATGGTTGACTTACTAAACTCTCCTTGACCTTGTTTTGTTTTTGATCTGTTATATTAAGTGTTCAATTTATATCGTGAATATGTTGATTTTTTTCTGATATCAGACCATTTCATTTCAACCGGGGGTAATATTTTTAGCTTTGCAGAAATGTATGTGTACCAGCTAACTGAGTGAGCGTTGGATTTACAAAAAATCAAGAGAAAATCAAATACTCCTTCATTGAATTGTTATTTTTCAATTGAATTGAAGATTTACATTCGATAATATCGCATGATTATTTTTTCGGTGTTGGTACCCCCCCAATCAATCGTTTACTATCAATGGTTATTGAGAATTTAAGGGGGTTAAAAATTGATGAGAATGAAAGATTGACGTAACACGCGTGTGATTTTGTATTCCTCCACATTCATCATTAGAAAATAGTAAGAATTTGCAATCTGAAATGTTGGTTGCATCAGCTGTCCCGAGTCCCCTCAATATCTTCCCCTATAAAATATGTATTCTTCTATTCCTTCTTCTGTCATTTATATTTGCCAGTACTTTTACTGCAATAGACTCTCTAAAACTCTGCAGTGCCATGGAAGGACTTTAATTGGTTGGATTAGAATGTTCGAATTACTGAGGTTGGTTTACATAGAAATAAAAAGTGAAGGGATGTTTTAAGTCCGAATTAAGGGAAGTCTACTGTACGGTTTTATCGATCCCTCTAGTGGGCGTGGTCAAGTGTCCTCCATTGCTCATCTCCAGAACGGGAGGTCAGGGTTCAAGTCCTGACTGAGTGTGAATCAATCCATTCAGCATAGCACTCAGCTTGAGAGCAGGATTGAAGTCTCGGGGGTTTAGTTGAGCAGATGAACCAAACCTGCGGCTTCCGTAGCGCAAAAGGGGGCTTTAAATGCTCTAGCACCTCCTTCGAAGGACCCTCATTGATAACAGTTCTACGCAGGACCCTCATTGATAACAGTTCTAACAGAACTGAAGAGGATATGGACATGTTTTTTTTTATTGTCCCAAATTCAAAATCTTAAAAATCATGAAAATCACAAAAAGTGCAATAATTTCCCTTTTGGTCAATATTATGACGTAATAATATTATGACTTATTATTAGGGGACATGAATAACAACAGTTTGAATATATATATATGTTTCTCACTCATATCAACTTGACAACCTGTCGGGAGATCCTTGTCCCAATTTCGGGCAGCCGGATTAACAGTTACAGAAGTAGCGTCGAACTGGAAGATTTTCACAGTTTCGGCTTACGTCAAAATAACGAAAACTATGATAATGTTTTGACTTCTCTCTGACATTTTTCACTGTTTATATTTTTTAGTCGCCATACGCTTACGATGTTTCAGTCTATCCAACAGCACAAGCGCCTCCACAGGCCACCACCAGAGATGGTTTAAGTCCCTATCAAGGTGAAAGACTAAACCTTCTTATTTTTCCGATGGCATAGTATTTCCTCCAGTTATATTAACAATCTTTCACGACATGTTTGTTGATATTCTTAGGTGGTGATTCAAAATTCCCTCGCGGTACAGACGAATCGCCAGTCAGTTTGCAAGGTAAAGTTGTTGTTTTTGTAGATTGTCCGCCTTCTCACTGGGCGCTAAATCGAAAATCACTTGGCTTTGCAGGGATCCCCCCCACATGGGCGCTAATTAAAAATCATGGGGCTTTGTAGGGATAATAATTTATGAAAGTAATGGCGACCTGTACTACGATGGCGTCATTTGAAGAATCACAGGAGGGATTATAGTTTGACTTTCAATAAGAATTCCGAAAAGATATATCTGAAAGTGCAAGAAACTGCTACATCATCTAAGACTAGAACCTCAGTCAATAATTACCTAGTCGCTCCATCAAGATAGTTGCTCCATACTTTCATAAGAGTCCTCCTTTTTTGTATTTTAGAGCATTGCCGTTGAGGACTTTGTTGTTGTTTTTTTTTTACAGGTAATCCACATGTGGCTGGTAATTTACCTGCTCAAGCTTACCTGAATGCAGCCAGCCAACTACCTTACGGCTACACGTATTATCAAACGGGTGTGTTACCGCAAGGTGGTGTTTTCCCGTCAGCAATATACCAGGTGTGTTTACTGTGTCTGCTGGCATATCTCTTCCCCAGACAGTCTCAGATTTACAGTTGAGAAACGCTGGTAGCCTTGTGGTAGAGTGCTCGGTTTTCGTACAGGAGATGGTGCGTTCAATCCCCGATCCGCGTCATCGAGTGAATTATTCTTGTCTTGCTTAGAACAAGAGTGAGAGTGATGTATATGAGGGTTGTATAATCGAGCGGTTGCTTCCGTCTCTTATGGAATTGCAGAGGCTATCCTGTGGAAATTCTAATAACAATATGATTTCCTTTTTCAGGTGCAACAAGGCAAGACTGGTGCTCAGTACCAACCACCATTCCAGCAGCAAGGAGGATACAACAGCAAGTTTTCTGGTACTTTTTCAATTTCTGTCTTTTTTTTCTCAGCGTTTTGTTTCAACATCTCTTGAGATCTGACATCTTTCTTTGACCAGGTGGTGCAAGTGATTTCAGCAAAACTAGTTTCCATACTTCTGGTTCACCACAAGCAGCACTGTCACAACATGGAAAACCTAATTTACTGCAAACTTGTAAGTTGATTGTTGAGTTTGTTGTTATTTGTTTTGTTTTTTCTGCACTGACGGGAGCCGAATAATATATAGATTTTTTATTTTTTACCATTGTAGCAAACAGTACGACGATGTCGTCCACAGCCCACCAACCTGTCCCGCAATCAGGCTACAAACCTCACGTAAGTCTGTGCATGTGACAATTTCGTTTTACCCAGGGTTTGCGGCGTACATACATAGAAAACGTGGATCTTTTTTCAAATAACTCTGGGAAAATGCGGAAAAACCAGGGAAATAATTATGGAAAATAGCATTTGTTTTGTAATAGATTTCATGGGAAATATTTAGGTTGATTCAGGGACTTATTTAAAAAAAAACACTTCGCTACGAACTCCCTGTTATCGGCTAGCCATGATGTCATCTCATGAAGAATAAGTTCTAAGTTCTTGAAAGATCTATTACATTTCTTTCATTTAGTATAATCAAGATGGAAAGGGTTTCCTAGGCAACAGTCCCACTTCGCTCCATGCCCAGGCGAATATGCACTTGCACAACACGCATCTCAGTCACTTCCTGTTGCAGCAACAGGTTGGCAACCCCATGGCCACACACCACCATGTGGACCCGACGGCTCATCGGAATCAGGTGCACCCACAGATGTCATTTAGTGGTAACCAGCAGAAGAGGGATCATAAGGGCAGTTACCCATCTTACTGGTCTGCTACGAATCGTTAAAATCGTCAGAAATATGTGGTATCACGTGATTTGAATTCACCCATCGCATTTGTTAAATTCAGTTTATGACTAATGAAACTCGCGGTCTTCCATTCTCATTGTCTCGACTTATTTTTGTGACGTGTGACCAAGGAAAACACTTTTTCTGTTAAAATGTATTATTGTTCTTCTTTTCTTTCTTTCTGATTTCCAAAAATGGAGAAAAACTTCTTCGAGTTAGTTCACCGGATTTGTGTTTTGAACTTGTAGAGAACACCAACCAATCATTTTTCAGATCACGAAATTTCTGACCAATCATTTTTCAAACCACCGATGTTTCTGTGTATGAATAACATATGACTTCTTTAATTTTAGAGACAAGAAAAAACTATTATCCAACTTTTGTGTCATTAAAATGTTTTCGAAATATATTTTACCGGCGAATTTATTGGCTGTGTGTAAGTGTCGTATTTTTTTTTGCCGAACAGAATGTATAGTCTTTTGTAATATATAATGTCTATGGATCGAAGTTACTTCTGCTGATCACGTGTGAATATTTGAAAATTCTGTTGGTCACTGATTTCCGTTGTAGTTTTTTTTTATTTTGGTTTTCTTCAAAATTACTAGCTTTATTTATTTTGCTAGTATTTTCGTCTTTGTTTTCGAGGATTTCTTTTTTTACCAGAAAAAAAAGATGATGGACATACGTTTGCGTTCTTATAAATCATGTTAAAAATTATTTTTTTTATTATTTGTATCTTGCATCATCGGCAGTGGATTCAGCAGTGAACCAAAATTTTTGCGGAGGAGAGCGTTAAAAATGAAGAAAACAGCGATGGAGGGTGAAGAAAATATTTGTTCAATATCTCCTCCTCTTACGTTTTTTTTGGAACGTATTCTGTATCCACTTCTCCCATATCAACAATTTTCCCTTGTTGCATCATCATTTTCATGACACCGGTAGCCGATACCGACCCTGTTATTTTGTTAATATATCTGATAGCATGATATTGCACATGGACTGGTTTCTAGTCACGTGGTTTTGGACCTCGTGGATTGATCGTGCTCTTTTTTAAAACAGGCGAAAAAGAATGACCACGTTCGTAACAAAAATATGATGAAAGAATGTTGTTCTTCACCGAAAAAGTTCTTGATGTTTTATCAGGGCGTAACTTGGACGCAAGAAGGAACCAAACGTAAACTGTTGTGCCCAATAAAGGCTGGTTTACATTAAGGGGAAACTTCTGCGCGGACAAAATGGGGATTTTGTTTTACTCTGTGTGGACAGAATAGAAGTTGAATAGCCTTCTTTTGTTTCTGCTCAATTTTTACCAACAGCCAACCAGAATGCATAAATTTTTTAAATAAATTTTCCTCTTTGTGGAAACTAAACTTAAGGCAGTAGTAGTGATCAACTGATTGAACAAGTCAAGGACTCGTCAAGTCAGTAAAGTTGTGATGACTTGATATCAACGTGTGATATCCTCTTATGTGTATATACGGCTTGACCTAACGTGTATTTGAAATATGTGCTTAGATGAAAAATGTTAGGACGAATCACAGAAAGGTATTTGAAAGACGAGAGCAAGCAGTTCGATTTACTCACCATCTTTAACCTGAATGTCGGCGGGAAAGGTAAGAACACGTTTTTCGGTTGCCGGTTCATTTTGTGATGGTTATATGATGAGACTGTTATTCCACTGTTTTGCGATCACATAACATTTTGGTTGAAAGTCTCTTGTCGTTTGAAAGAAGGAGACAACAATGTTCTCGTGAAACCAGACAGAAATAATAAAGTTTTGACCGCAAACTAGTGATGACCCCAATTTCGTATCTTAACCACTTAAGATACTATAGAATAGAATATGTAATGATTTGTTTTTCATCTCGTAGGTGTGCATGATGTTGGTTGTGTAGCGGATTGCACGAATTTAATACACTTGGATTTATCTTCTAACAAGATATCAAGCGTCATGGCGCTCAGTACGTTTCGTTTTATCTTACTGCTGCTTTTCTCACGTTATTTCAAAAGTTCTGTAATTTGTAAGGGTTTAGCCCACGTGGGCTATATTGCGTAATAACTAGTGTTTCAGGGACATTACATTTGTCAGTTATAGCCCTCTTAATTGTATTTTTGAAAGACAAGATCCTGGCGCGATTACTTCGTTATTCACCAGTTATTCTTCGCAGATTCTCGTTAGTCCTTATCTGCCAAATGTTTGTCCTTCTATCCCCCGCCACACCACCCCCGTCCTCATCACTTCATTACCTACAGAAATGCGTAGATAAGATCTTAAATCATCTTCAGACGCACAAAGCTTTGCTACGTCCAGTACACGCACATGGATATGGAAGATTGAAGTTTATCAGTAGCACAGTAAAGAATGTTAAAATATACCGACAGTTGTTAGTGACGTTGTATCTCTTGCTTGGTATGGCTTGGGAAAATGGTAAAACACTTGGCTACTTGAAGGAGAACATACGAGAACATTCTCGATTGATCGATATAGACACGGGGTGAACGATCTCAAGTTGTTGCTAATGGCAACATGAATGGTGATCACACCTGACCGAAATTTGATGAAATCATAATGAAAGGTATGCTTGTTTGTTCAGGGTCGTTAACAAGTTTGGTAACATTGGACGTATCCTGTAACAGGCTAACTGCATTATGTAAGACGTTTTTATTGTTTATTTAAGTTTTGGTTTTAATTTATGATAATGGTTATTTAAATTTACGAAATCATTAAGAAGTTTAAATGTGTTTGGATAAATGAGATAAAACAGAAAAACAATGCCTCCATAACCTAAACATAGCTTGATTTGAGTCGGGAAATGATAAGGATCTCCCCTTTAACCAAATTTCATTTATTGGCGCATTTACCTTTTTTTTCTTATTGTCTTTGAGCTTGCGAGGCTAACAGTTTGCAAGCACTTCCCGATCACAGTCAAAACTACTCTTCTCTCCCAACTTTTCTTCCTTATTCCAAAGGAACGAGTGCTTAATTTCTACTTCTACTGTATGCTCTCTTGTAGCTGGCATAGAACAGTTGAAATCGCTTCGTTCCTTGGACGCGACTGGGAATTTTTTGAACAGGTATGCTTGTATTCGTGTTGCGAGATTTCTTCCTTTGTTCGCGTCTGTCTCTCTGCAGGGTGGCCACTACTCATGGAAAAGTCATGGAGCTTTTTAAGGTCATGGAATAAGTCGTGGAAATTCCAAATATTGCATAAGTGTCATGGAGAAGTCATGGGAGTTTTCACTGTGCAGGTTCATGAAGAAAAGCAGAACAGTTATTAGTGAAAGCAAACATGTTTTAGAAGAACAGACACAAAAGAAAGAAATGATTAAATAATTCGATAGTTATTTCAAATTGCAGCAAGATTTACGCAAAGAAAGTTCAGATACTTACTATTCTATGGTCCTTTACAATAGACTTTATTTATCAGCCAGTTCTTGGGTTTTCGTTGATTTTGAAGAAAGGAGTGCACTCTTTTTGCTTTATAAACATTCTACTCGGAAAGAAAACGCATTTAGAAGAACAGTCACATAGACCAAAGATTTTATGAAGAAATTGGTAATTATATTGGAGTAGGTTATTTTAATACAAAGACTATTTCTATGTTTAATTCAGCAGATTTTAAGATCAATTACTCTTACCTTATTACTCCGCATACAAAGCCACCCATTTAAGGGCATGTCCTTAAATTCCGGATCAATGACTATTGCCATATAAGTTGATAACCAATGCATCACCTAAAACCTCCAATTACAACTTTCCTAGAAAGAGTTGTGAGAATGAGTTTGTTCATCAAGTTTTATTGCTTGTTCTCATTAAAATATCATTTACTACAACTATTGTCTTGTCCATTGGATATTTTTGACTTTTTAATATGTATTTTCAGGGGACTTCCAAGCAGTTAGATGTTTTGCTTTGACGTGGTCTTATTGTCGTTGCTTCCTCTTTTCCACCAGCTTTCAAAAGATAAAATACACTCAAATTTTATTAGGGCTTGGCCTTATTTCCGAAAAACTCGAAAATATAAATATTCTTGCGGGATAATAGGGTAGGATTTTGCTAGTGTTGAAGAAAATAGGCTACCTTTTTGTTGTTAACCATTTTCCTGAAATGTACATGGGTTTCTGTTTGTCTAGTTTTTGTTCTTCTCTTGACCGTATTAGCTATCTTCCACCTGTACTGAGGAATTTAGTCAAGAAGTGGTGGAAATTTTTTAAAAAAAGTCATGGGAAAGTCATGGATTTTCAATTTCCAATTTGAGTGGCCACCCTGCTCTGTGAGACAGTTCGGTGTAGACTTTATCCATAAATTAGGTGACAACGTCTTCTTTTAAGGAAACTAGGGACCATTCGAAGATATTTGCATCTTGCGTCTTTGTTTTCGGTACAACTTCAAAGCATAACTTTTCACCTCGTGCATAGCTTATGATGTAATTAACTGACACAATTTTCTCAATGGTATGGCATGAAATAAACTTTCTTTCTAAACAAAATCCACAAGGAAAACGAATCCTTTGTTTCCCTGGCGTCGCCGTCCTCGTTGTCGTATTTGCGGAAGTTCTCTAAATCAATGTAGTCTATATAAAGCGGACACATGGTGGACATTTCAACCCAAGCAAGGAAACGGAACTTCCAACTCCTGGTGGTCAAACTCCTATGAAGAACCTTTCTATAAAGAACACGCTAGAGTGGAATTCCTTTTAAGCGGACACCATTGGTGCATAAAAAAGGTGTCCGCTTTCTAGAGATTTTACCTATGAGAATTTGACTGTAAATCCATTCATCCGTACATGGGGTATGTGTCCATTATACAGAGATATTCGCTTTATCGGGTGTCCGTTTTATAGGGATTTCACTGTATTTTGATGTGAAGAAATCGTGTTTTGATTGGTTGTTATAGTAACGTATTATTGTATTCTATTGTTAGTATCGACTGCTTGTTACCTTTGACCAAGCTGGAGGAATTGCGATGGCTAAAACTTGTCGATAGCGAGAGAAATCTCTCCAACCCAAGTAAGTAAGAAGTAAGAGGAACTCAACCGGTTGTCTCCATTACTCCAACGATGTGTTTATGAGATTTGACGTTGTGGACTGGTGTAGAGAGATGTATTCGTGTTGTTTTCTCATTTATAGTGTACTGTTCAAACTTGAAGATAGACCACGGCGTGATGGACATGTTGCCGAATTTGCAAGTTTTAAATGGTAAGTGTGACCTTGGTGAGTATCTTATCCAAGGTTGGTGTGTGGTTTAATGCGGTTGTTATGGTTTCCGTCTAAAATTTGATTTGATTAATTTTTTGTATGGAGGCCAACCGCAAACAATTAAATTAATTTGATTAATGTTTTTGTATACAGGCCTACCGCAAACGAATGAAGGAAAGGAGTTCACGAAATTATGTGATGAGGTAGACAACATACAATCGAGTTAGTTGATGTTATCTTTATAAATCTATGTCTCGATTATGTTATTTTGTTTCTTCTGATTTGATTATGAGTACTCACAAATTTGGCTGCGGATTTCTCTTTTTGCTCTTACCTGTCTAAAACCGAATCCCCAAAACTAGACGGAAAATGTCTCAGTGGGCGATTTTTATGGATGGAGCGAAAAGTAGAAATTGTTTCATATTGTTGCATATACATTATCTGCCGCGAATTGCATATCATTAGCTGCTACTGAGCATGTTTCGAGGCCGAAAAAATCGCCCACCGCGATTTTTCCTCATAGTGGAGATTCGGCTTAACGACGGATACTTTTCCGATGATTTTAGAATACGGCGATTCAGTGGAATGTGACTTAAACTGGAAACCGTCCTCAGTCGAAGGTAATATGCAGACCATTGTTTACCAGTCGCGTGACTGTTTTGTTACCCTGGGTAAATTTTAAAGTTTACCCTGGGTTTCCTTACGACTCAAACGTTTGAATACAACATCTTCAGCCGGTTATTATGTCCCCTTCGGATTATGCTGGCAAGTCAGGAAAATGAACGTCATTAGGGCCGTCATTAGGGTCATTTAGGGCCGACGTAAAAAGGGCCAAAAAGGTACTTACTAATGTTTGTATATTCTAGACAACCCGTTTTTGAAAATCGGATTGGAGAAGAATGGCACATACGAGAAAACACTTGGTATGGAAATACCGAATACCGTATTTTTGACAGTATCATGTGACAGTTGTTATTTCTTGGTTAGGGGATGAATAGATGAGACGAATTTTTCGTTTGTTTAGAACTGGCCAGTGAGTGTGAAGAGAAAAGTCGCCAAATTCATGATTTGCTGGCAACAAGCAAAGAGGAGATATTACCCGACTGGACGTAGTTGATTAGGAATTATTTCGTTATGTATTTCTGTTCAGGTCTATCAGTTCTTCAAAACGACACAGAACGTAACAACCCCTGATATCTAATAGTTGTGAAAAATAAATAAAAACGCTCGTGAGCGACTTGAGAAGTTCAGCTTCAGACAATTTTCTGTATAAATGAGATGGTAGTGTATATAAATTGTGTTAGCATGTTTAATATGTTTTGTTATTTATTTCATGAGACACAACTCATCAGAAAAGAAAATCAACAATGATAGTTACAAGTTGTCAGATCCCCACCGACTGGTAGTGGTTGAGTGTTTGCTTCCTGTGTGAGAGAAGTCATGGTTTCAATCCCCGATCCAAGTCATACTATTGATAACAGTGTGAATCATCCCTTTCTGTTTAGAAACCAGCAAGAAGAGGACTAGGGTGAAGAAGGAAGTTCTATGATTGCAACTTGCTAACTTAACATACTTTACCAATAACATAACATTACCATCCCAGTGCAGTTAACATCTGAATGTCATGCTGAGGACTGAAACGAGCTGGGTGGCCGTGGGTGTTAACTTCAGAATAACTACATCTTTATGGGTTCGCTACAAAAAATTATTTTTCTAAAATATGTATTTTCAAATAGTGTATGATAATAAAAGTTACGGAATACGACATATGTGAAAACGCTCATCGCGTGACTTTAATATATTTAAAAATTATTGGTGGAAGTGGATCACGTGACCATAGTGTGGAAAACAGTACGAAAGTTTATTGGCGTACTTATAACGGTCGCGTACATTGTCCCTCGGCGTTACTCTTAAACTTTGGAACCCCAAAACATAGCCTAATATATTCTGTAGTAATTTATGTTCGACTTGTAACACCATCATTTTTTAATCTTCAAAACGATACTTCTGTTCACGTGTGGATAGGGCTATCGGAAAAGATTATTTTAATCTGACGTGTGCCGATGTGAAAATTCAATAATAGAAGCTATCGGTAACCGTGATGTAAGGTTGAGTACGTCCAACCTCTAACCCAGGGTTTCTTCTTAGCCGCCGTCCGTATATCATGACACATTCGAAATTTACAATTTGATTGATGTGCACATGGAAGGGGAGATACAGAAAGATTGAACACTTCTTTTTTTATGAGAATACAGTTTATGAGATTATTGAGGCTCGAATGTCTTAAAATGAAGGAATAATGCCCAAGCCCAAGTTTCATGAACTTCAAATTCGAACTGGTCAAATGATCGGTGTTTTGTCGGTTGCTCTTAAAAACGACAGAATTTTACGTTTTCTATGTGTGTTTTTGTCAATGTTTTCGGCATTTCCCAATGATAAACTGGTAAGCGATCAATCATTTTTGTATGTTTGTAGAAGTTTAATTCGGCATAAAGAACACGTGAGAAAGGTTCTACTGGTTTATTATTTATGGATTTACATTCGTTATTGTTTCTGCGGATATTTTTTGTTCGCGTGGATTAATGGGAAATTGTTTGCTGCATCGTGTCAAGAGTGTTAATGTAACAAGATGCGATAATTACGCTTTTTGGTTGAAAGTCTCTTTTTCGTCACTACCTGTGGGGAGAAGATTGGTGTATAAAATGTGATCCTAGTGATTCGACATGGTTCGATCAAAAATTCACTTTCAGCATTTCGAATAGGTTAATGTAACAAGATGCGAACATCACTAGTTTGCGGTGAAAACCTCGTTATTTCTGCCTGGGTTAAACGAGGTAATGGTTACGTAATGCCTCTTTCTTTCAAACGAAAAAGAGAGACTTTCAACCAAAGTTTAATCGTATGTTGTGGTGTCACTCGATTGTTCCCACCACTTCACTCTATTCCGCCCAATTAAACATTGTTTAAAATTTCATAATCCAAATACAATTCTTTTGCAGTACGTAATATGATTTTACTCGCCTCTTAAAAGAACTGATAAAAATACAAACGCATATTCCTTTCATCCACTATCTGGCGAAAATCTATCCAGGTAAAATATATTTTGATAGTTATGCCGAGGCAATGCAAAAATCATTTTTGGATGAAAACCTGTGGCCGCTATTTGGGGTTCCACTGTATAACAAAATGAAGTGTAAACAGAGAACAGAATCAATTTTGTTATGTTTTCATAATTCGATCTCTCGTAGAAATAAATTAATCGTTCAATTAACTTAATTAATCGGATAGTGTAAACCTTGCTTTAAGACGTAATCGGATAGTGCAAACCCTGCTTTAAGACGTAATTTTTGAAACGGCCTATAGATCACTATAGAATCAATTATATGCGCGCGCAGAAGTTACAACATATTTAGCTCGTATTTGTGACGTCGTCTCAAGTTTAACGCAAGAAAAATGGTGATTTGAATAAAAAGACAAACATTCAGTGGTTAAATATTAATACCATTATTTATTGAGTTTCTGCTTCAATTCATCAGGTGCTATTCAATTTCGCACAATGACGATGATAGTGAAGATGAAAGTCTTTATGTAATACCAGCAGGATTCTTTCAAAGTTATATTCAAAGGTTCTTTCTTCATTTTCGAACACAGATGATCTGATTCCAAAATATTTTCTCTTCTTTAGTTAAACTTTTTACAATCAGAAGTTTTAAATCGTAATTTCTCTATCTCGACCTAGATGATGTGATAGTTAGAACAGGCGGGTGAAAGTGAAATTATGTTTGTTTGTGGAAAAACCGCGTTGAAGGGAACAAAAACGCAGAAATGCTCTCAGTTAAAAAGTGAACTGAAGAGGTTGAAGAGGCAAGACATTATTCATGTTCTGGAAGAGCAAATCAAAGGTATTCTAACTATGATGTAGCGCAATCTTCCCAGAACAATCACGTCCTTGCAGTCGGGAAATATCGGATGAGGAATCGGGTCCTTTTCTGTGATTGTTTTTATTATTTTACATTTTATGTTTTTTAGTTAAAGCCATTAATCGGGTTCTAGAACTTCATGGTCGCCATTACATGCAAATCAGAATCAACCGTGCTGACATCACAAGCGACAACACCTTGACGCTCAAGATTTGCTTCAACACCAGCGAGGAGGTGCGGAAGTATCAAAAACTCATCGTCGCTGGAAGCCTATTCGCCGATCATGTCGTTTTATTTCACTCCTTAGACAAGCATTTTCGAGCGGTACAAAGGATTCTAGTAGATGCCGTTCCCACCAAAACTATCAAATACGAACCGATTGGGCGACAGTTTGAAATCAACAAAGAGATATCGATTCATCGTATCGAGAATGTGATGGAATCCCTCCACCAGCAACTGGAAGGTGATGAACAGTATAAGTTAGAACTGCTCCGTTTGAGTAATTGCCACCTGCAGGAAGGACACGTATACGCCATGCAACATCTATTGAAATACGTCGAAAAAATCGACTTGACGGGAAACGATCACATACCGCCAAAAGCCTTTCACATCTTGTCGAATAATCTGTTCGGATCGAAAGTGTCGTCCATTAAATCGCTGAACCTGAGTAGCTGCAATCTGACCGATCACCATTTAGTGGACTTGCAACCGGCCCTGTACTTGGTGGAAACGTTAGATTTGAGTTACAATGAAGAGCTCACTCCAATGGCTATGAAGATCATCACCAGCTCAATACATGTGGCCAATCTTACCAACAGTACTAAGCACTTTCTACAGCATCTCGTACTGGCCGGTTGCAATTTACAAGACGGCCATGTTAAACAGCTTTATCGCTGCATCAATGTTTTGCATTCGTTAGATTTGTCGGGAAATACTTGTATGACGTCCGAGGCTATGGGCGTCATCGCGGAGGCTGTCGGCAATCCCGAGAACGCTTTACCTGAGGGCCTGAAAGTGTTACGCTTGGAAAATTGCATGATAGCCGATCATCACTTGCAGAAATTATCGTCCTGTATCCATTTGCTGGAAGAATTAGATTTGAGTTGGAACGTGTTATCTGTAAATTCCCTGCATATACTCAATTCAAGTATTGCTGATAATGGAGCGCCAAATTGTCTGTTAAAGAAGTTAAACATTTCTGGCTGTGAACTGAGTGATGAGCATTTTGTACAACTAACGGGTTGTGTTACGCGGATTACAGAATTGCATGCGGGATACAATAAAGATTTGACGTCAAAGTCTTTGGAAATGCTTTGTGAGCAGCTTAAGATATCCAGCGAAACAACAGCGTCGACCCTGACGTATCTTGACGTTTCGAGCATCGATGTTGAAGAGGACATGTTAGAAATATTGTTAGCTTGTTGCAAGCAGAAACTAGCGATCCTTGACGTCAGTTCTTGCAAACTAAATGACCGACATATCGAGAAATCACAACTTTCTTTTCCGATGTTGACGGAACTTCATTTATTCGATAACCCGACTCTGACGGAATATGCGCTGAAAGTTATATCCGACGTGATTGTTTCAAGGAAGGAAAATGACGAACCAGTTCTTTTAAGATATCTCAATCTGTCGAAATGCCAATTGACAGACAAACATATGGATTACTTGCAGCCATGTTTGCGTTACCTGACAACACTGGATATCAGTTTCAACCCCATCCTCACGCCGAATGCTATGAAATCTCTTAGAAAAGCGTTTACAGATGATGGAACAAAATCGTCATCCTTGGAAGAACTACGCATTGCGTCATGCGGCTTCAAAGATTCTCATGTTGTCAACCTTGCCGACTGCTTTGGCCGACTGAAGAAGCTCGACATCAGCGCCAACAATTTGACGTTCATTTCACTGCTGGCCATTCAGAACGAGTTGGTTGAAAAAAAGAGGAATAAGCATACGATCGAATTGGAACTTTTAAACGTCTACCAGGCGTTTTGCTTACGAGAATACCATTATCGACAATTTGAAATCGATCTCAAAGCATTGGGTGTGAAAGTGATCAGCGTTGTATGAGCCAGACCGGCAGTCATTAGGAAACATGTCCAAAAGAAAACAGTCGTGGCATTGGTGGCAGATGAAGCGGGGAAAAGGGCTTCCATGTTCCATATTCAGGGATGTGTATGTTTTCTACACATAATTCCCTGCTGCTTACTGAGTGATATTAAAAAAAATCTCCATGAAAAAAGTAATGGGGTCGTAGTTGCTATGGTTACCGTAAAAAAATGGAAAACAAATCAAATTCAAATATTTATTTCGTAATGTTATGATATCAATAAAATAAAAATTTCTCTATAAAACATTTGCTACATCGAGCGTAAATTTCTATGTCGTCGTTGTCCGGTAAAAAGTGTCGAACTAATAGTCGGGAGGTGACGGAGCATATTTCAACACAATCTATCATCCAGCAAATTAGAAATTCCTTTTCTAACGTGACTTAATCAACAAATACTTTTTTGTATATAAACAATATTCTTTGAGTTAATTTAAGATCAGAAATCCTCTATGAACGCTTGAGGGTGTCAAACCACTTGAAAAATCCGCCAAAGTCAACAATTTCATATACACGGATTGGTCCGTTCCATAAGAAATAAGGACGCGTTAAAGGCGCAAGTTACATGGGCGGAAAAGGCGTTCATAAGAGGGTTTTGAATAAATGAAAAAATAAATTAAAAAACAAGTTTTTCTAACTCGTTTACATTTTTTATATGAAATCTATTTGCTATATTTAAAAGAACGTAATTGCTTCATATAAAAGGTTAAAAAGAATTTCTGTCTGGTTGTAAAAAAAAGTTTTCGTTTCTCGAAGTGTTAATCAAGTGTCGGCTGATGAAATCTCTTCAAAAGAGTTGGACGTGTTTGTATATTTCGACCTTGGCTTGATTGATTTCGTTCTTCGTCCGTGAGATGTAATAGGCTCTCTTCGCATTTCTGTGTTTATACGACGGCCGTACTTTGAACGGAATTCTCAGTTTGGCCTCGCTTTCAAAAAGATGTTTATGAAATTACACAGTGTGTGTGATGAACAACTATAAAATCAATCAATCACTAAAATGCATGAGAACGAGGCTGAATTTAGAGAGAGGAAAGATCCAGTGTAGCTTCTTCTTCATGTGTCTCCGTCGTGTAAAACCCGCGGTCATTTTTATGTCAACACACAAATAGTTAACAAGCCATCACTTCAGTGAATTTCAACTTCGTGGGAACGAAAGAGTTGGCCAGTTATAAGATGTGCCAGAAGTCAGCATATCTCTGATTAATGTTTCAATTGGGGTTTTACCAACCAACCGAACGAAAAACAAGTGTTCGATAACCGCTGGACTAATAGTTCTGATAGACGGTAGCCGAAGAAGAAGTTTACCAAACCTAGTCGGTTGGTTAGGATATTGGGTTTTTGTGTAATCTTCCAAAGCACATTGGGTTTTCTCTTGCAAGGTTTCGATGTATTGTGGGTCACCCAAATTTGGTGCATCTAAGCATAGAATCAAAAATGACGTCATAACAACGAGCGCAAATGCAGTCAACCAATTTCAGAAATCATCAGTACGTACAACCTCGAACCCAGGGTCATTTATCTTTTTGATATATGGACAGCCACCTCCTCCCGTGTAATATCGAAAAGGGAAGAGACCTTGGTTTGCGGTTGCGTTACTTATGTTTTTTAAGTGTATTTTTAATTTTTTGGCGAAATCCCTTGAAGTATTTGAAACCCAATAAAAATTCTTTTCATAACATCAAGATTTTATTTTATTTATTTCATGAGTATTTACACAAGATTTGATGGAACAACAAAACGCTTCTAACACCGATCCAATGTACGCACACACAGAGGTCAATCATGTCATGCTGTTACTCAGTACGTCACGCTAGCATGATCACACCTAATTGTCATTTACCACCTATAACCTTGGCATGAATAATATTTTCTGAAAACTGTTCATTTAGTCACAAAATATTCTCAGAGAAAAAAACCCTTGATATGTCTTCTTATTGTAAAATGCTATTAAAACCCCATCGACATTCTGAGAAGAACTGTTTTGACAATTTTTTTTCAGTAGATCGGAACAAACTTTAGGATAATCAATGCCTTCCCGATATTCCGATCAACGAATTTGCTTACCTGAAGTAAAAATGACGATGGCTTTCAAACATGCATATTCGGCGGGGTCTACGTGCATGGCTTTTAATTTGTCCAGCTGGTCTTGAAGGATTCGAACATGATCGAGGAACGATACAACACGGTCTGGTGACGAATTGGCATTTGTCTGTGGACTGATTAAATGTGCCACTTGTATGGGCATCGGACATTGTGCGGCGTTTAAAATAAACAGTTCTTTCCAGCCTAACCTGAGTAAAGCCACCTGGTCTGCCACGGCTAAATCCGGAAAAAACGGGATGTTTCGTGTCCATTCTACGGCGCTAAATAACAATCTGGCCGCCAATTCACAATTATCCACTCCCATGAGTCCATAGCCAACGCCCGGCATTCCCATTGATTGTGGGTACCTTACAACCGGATACGGTTCTGCCCGAAGTAACAGTGACACGAAACTAGAAAGGAAAGAATGTCCATTCATCATCCCGTTGGCCATCAATGGTCCCATTCCAACTTGTTGGCTTGCAATGCGACCACGTTGAACAGCTACAAAGAATAAAAATTCAAAACATTCAAAGCGAAAAGAAAACAGAAAAGAAAAACATGAAATGGATAAAAACTCAGCATGGGCGTGATTTAACTTCGTAAAAACAAATCTAGTAATTATCCAATGTTATCAATGCCAGAAACCTTTATAACGAAAAATTATAAACAGTGTACTCCCGATAACCCGAACCTTCAAGGAAGCGATGAATATTGTTCGAGATACCGAATGTTCGAGTTATTTAGTGCCATTTATGAGAGAGTAGTACAAGGGGAATACTTAAACGACAATCAACAAAAACAATCAATTGTTTTCAATTCTACTCAACAATCACCATCCAATTATATTTATCTCCACTTCTAAGCAATTATTTTAAATTGTTTATTTGTTTTTTTAACCACATCTACATGTACACTACCGTCGCTATTTCAATGTTAGAGACAAGCAATATTTTTTGCAATTGAAATATAATGCCATTATTATTATTATATTATATTATAACAGTGTTCGAGTTACTGAAAGTTCGAGTTATCGGGTTGCACTGTATGTGTGCGCAAACATTTTAAAGAAATCTTTTTCATTTCTCTTCATACGCAGTGGACTTTGGATGATGTTATCCCCTAACCACCTCAGCCTGTTCTTTTTTTCTTAAATTTAATTTAATTTCATTGAGCCGGTACCTACCAGTCGTTTTCGCTCCACCATAGATGAGTAAATTTCCGAACGTAAACAAAGGAGATTCATCACGCCTTAAATCTTGTTCGTACTTTCGCAATAAGCGGTTTAACAACTTAATGAGGTGTTCACAAACTGTCTGTTACATAAATCTTAATTTTGATGACGTCATTCTTAGATAGTTTTAATGACCGTGATTATTTTCATATAGACGTTTGCGGGTTTGTTTTTTTTCATTTTTAAGGATTTTCCATTTCGTGCAATTGTAATTCAAAGCTAATTTTCAATCACGATTTCCACGAAGCTTATTTCTTTTGTATAAAAGAACACTCAAACTTTGATGATGCTTCGAACGTTTTTGACTTTTCATCTTCGGAGCCTGAAAATTGTCCTCAACTATATACATTGGAATACCCCTTCGTGCACAAGGAGCGGCTGCGCTGGATTTGGTGTGAAGATTGAGGCATTCCAGGGTATATCGAAAATTATGAAGGAGTGCATTATTATTTGCACATTTTTCATTTTTCTTTTATAGGTAACAATCTCCTCCACAAATTTCAATATACCCTCTAGATCCGCCGCTGCCTTGAATATTTTTCAAACCTTTAAACTATCGAAGGTTCTTGTATCGTTTCTTCTTATAAACGAAATCGAGAATTACTTCCTTTTTCAGAAACTTTCATTTACAGAATATATAAATATATTTTTATCGATTTTCCCTTGAGTACAGTTGAAACTGCAATATCATTTACACATAACTGTCTATCACATAAAAAGCTCAAAGTATTGAAAGAAAAAAAAGTTCACTGGAAGTGTTGTTTGATTTGAGTTTTGTCACGAAAAAAATCGATGAAAACCTTTAAACACGGCAACATAGCGTTAAAAAATATAAAAAAAAGCAATGGCGGGTAGGTTTGTTTTGCATGTGTATTATTGTATTTTTATTTACTTCTGGCCACTATTTAGTGTAAATGTAAATATTTGGGAAGAGGTGGGGTGGTGGCTGCAAAGCTAGGCGAAAATATTGAAGAATGAGCATTTGAGAAACGAAAAAAAAAAAAACTACTCCAAAAAAAGTGTGAAAAACTTCCAGTTAAAAATGTTTGATCACGAACTACTCAAACGACTTTGCTGCTGCATTTTACGGTGTAGCTATTCGTGTATAAACTTAACATAAACACGACATTTGCTTGTTTATGTTTATTGTTGTTGTTTATTTTCCATGAAATGAAGACAAGGAAATTTTTTTAAATAATAAAAACTTGTCACGGAACAAAGAAATCCTCATTTTATTCATCCACATCCGCAGCAACAGATGTTTTGATAAAACAAACAACAACAACAAAAAATCTTAGAAAAACTAAATTTTGTCTATACCTTCTCTCCTCATTCCAACTTTCAAGCATTTCTTCAAACGACAATGTTGACACTGGTTACGATGATGTTGGTCTACTGGGCAATTTCTTTGTGCACGACATGCGTACGTTAAATTTCTGCGAACACTTCTTTTGAAAAAGCTTTTGCAACCTTAACGGAGAAAATACTTTGTATGAATTCAGAAACGTTTTCCATGCAAATCTAGTAAAGGGTGGCGACCACACTGGGTTATTTCATTGCAGATGATGGTTAAAGAGTTCCTTTCGTTGTTCCAAAAATGCCAAATAACGTTTTCATATTTTTTTCCTAATAAAATATGATTTGAAATATCCACTTAAGTTTTTAATAAGAGAGATTATGAATTTCCTGTTTTGCGGGCGTACATATCACGCATCAATATCAGAATGTTTCTTTCTTTCTAGCTTGGGAAGATTTTATTCTCTAGAATATAAAGATAGCTTTAAACTCAAGCAAAGCAAAATAAAACTTCAAAGTCAGATCGGATGTCTCCTGTGGAAGAAGTCATGTATTTTTAGAAATCATGAAATTGACGCATGTCATTTTTGATCTCAAATATTTTTCTTTCTTTTCAAAAATTAACTCGATATACCAGACACACATATGAAGAAACATTCATAATTTCTTCAAATAAATAAGACTGTTTTGAAAGGTGCAAAAAACAAAATGACGTACTAAGCTGGACAAAAAATCCTCTCAAAGTAAATTCATTCTCTAAGAACATGAATTATTTTCCAATTTTGAAAAGATTATTGGTTACAGATATTGGTCATTGATCAAATACATATATTAAAATTACTCGAGTTTCTAGTTCAAGATAATAATTTGTCTCTAAACTGTTTCTGAATGGTTCATTTAATCATCGAAGAAACGTCGTTTCAATTTACTTCGATCGAACATCTTGATTTCCTTTAAAACTGAAATTAAGAATTTCTTAAAAAGAAAATATAGAAAATACACACATTTCACACTTATAAAAGTTTCGGTAGACAAGACGTAGACACGGAAAAGAACACTTCCGCAGTGGTTGCAATCGAGATTTAATACTTTATTAATGAAAAAAAAAAACGTTTTGTAAGTGGTCGGAGAAATTTTTTGTTCCACATTCAAACTTTTATTATTGTCTCGTCTGAACACGAATTGATATGAACGTTTATTTAAAGAATTGATCGTTTTTCTTACTTTTCTAAAACTGGCTGGGCCTAATTCCGAACCCTATCATCACAATATCATCACACAACAACGCTTTCAAAATAATTAACTAGAGAATAGATATTTTAAAATTCCTTTTCAGCTGCCATGTTAATTTCATTGTACAAAGTGATTCAGCAAAAAACAACGAACTCGTTATAGCATTTTCGTGTTTCGTGTGTTTCAGATCAATAGACCAACGTGCAAATATTTTGTAGATAGATAAACAAATGATTTAAGCTAATTAAGTACCAGAACAGACACGATTAGGTTTTTCCATAAATATTGAAAAATTGCTAATAGCAAATTATAATGTACATATCCTAATAATTTTAAAAAATTGATTTTAAAAAAGTAAATTTGTTCTACCTTCACAGGTGTAAACGCCATAATGTTTGCCAGAAGACTTGTCACCACATACAACACAATCAATTGGGGAGTTTTTAATATCCCCTTGCTCATTTACTTCGACTTTGGTTTGAATGTCCCAAATATCATTTGAGGTTGACGTTTCGATGCTGTGATGCGCAGATGTCAAACTTTCGAATTTTAAACTTTCGATCACCTAAAAGAAGGATGCAAACCGTTAGAGTCAGTTGTTTGTCGCTTACAGAGTGCTCTTATATTTATGAACCCTTCACTAAGCTAAACTATAATCAATATTTTTTTTAACCCAAATACGATTGCATGAGCCTCTTTTTTTCTAATTAATTTAATTTCTTTTAAATGTATAATAGACCAGACTAAACAAAACCTCACGACCATCTTCGTTTGATGGCGTAAAAAAAATTTACAATTAGAAACAGAACTGTAACAAAACCTGAATTTAAAAATAAAAATAAAACGCAAAACTTATATACATCATTTTTTGCGTTTAAAAAAAGTTCATGATTGAAAACCACTTTATTTAAAACTTTATATAAAGGTAAGAAAAAAATTTTCATAACACAATTCTATAAACCGATAAAATCTCTGACCCCATGAAAATTCGATATAGTCATACCGTGGTGCTGTCACTCGTTGATTCAATATTTTCCATTTTCACTCCAACTAGAGGTTTGACCTTTAGGGCGACGAAGTTCAGAAGCTCTTCTGTTCGCTACAATTTCAAGAAATTCAAATAAAAAAAAATGTGAAGTGTCATTCCTTAACTGACCGTGACGAACAATTTTTTGTCTCTCTGTGTACATACACTTGGCAAAAGAAAAGAAACTGCAGATCACGTGACTTGTAACATAATTATGATATTTAATTTGATGTAACATGAATAACGTGTTGCCATAGAGACCAACTCATGACTGCTTTTGATTTGTTGATAAGTTATGTGGAAAAAAGATATCTCGTCGAGATTGGCAGCTATAAAGTTTCATTTTTTGAAACGCGAACCTAAACAGAGTCTCCGAAAATATATCTCAATTGTTCTATTGTGTTTATTTCAACTGACCTACTAAATGAGCGATGGTCCAGATCAATTTCTGCTCATTATCACAAATGAATGAAGAACATAGATTTTCTGTTTATTTTCATCGTGTTTGTTCAGACTGACAGATTTCGAAAATTTTCTTTTAATTTTTTATTCTATTTTCATTCATTTCATTTCATTTTTAACTATTTATTTCTTAGTGAATAAAATGATTTACAGCAAAAATACTGGCGAAGATTTTTCAACAGCGAGACAAGTATTAATTACATAAATGAAAAATCTTATCATTTTTTTTCTTTATGAGAATGAAAAGAACAACACACGAGCTCGGAAATCAATTTGACTCAACCTCGTTCCCTCGTCGTTTTCAAAACCCTTCGATTTCAATGAAAAGGTCAAAAACACGTAGACAAGCAAATCAAAATTTTTGATTTTTAACGGACAAATATTAGCCAGCTAACATAGGGAAGATCTAATTCTAAACTAAGTAGTTTGGTAAGGATTCTAAAGTGAACCAATCAGCGGCAAGAAGGTGAATTGTAACAGATACTTGTTTTTGTGAAACATTTTCAAACATGTAAAGGTTAAACAGCTATTGAATCAATAAATAAAATTAATTATTAAACAGTATGGCAGCTAAGCTTACAAAAATTCCCTCGTAGCGAATTTCAAAATAAGCTCGTTTTCTTCCAAAACATCATCAATGGCCGTAGGTCGTAGTAAATCAAATTGACGAGAATCTTTCTTTTTCAATGAAACCAAAAAGAAATAATAATAATAATAATAATAATAATAATAATAATAATAATAATAATAATAATAATAACTTGCCAAGTAAACGACGTTTTCGGGGTTTTTTTATACCAAACGTGGTCAAACTTACTCAAATGTTTCAGATGTTCAACAAACGTTATTTCGTGTAATTACTGTGAATTTGAAGAAGAAAATCCTGCCGAAATAATTGCTGTAAATAGTTTAAAAATTAAACCCTTTTTTAATTGAATGTAGCCATGATCAGGACAACAGGCCGATATTGAAATTGAGATTGAATGTCTTCTATTTTATTCATGTTATTATCATTTTTTTCCATCTGAGATTGAATCAAATAAAACGTAGCATGATTTACCACGGTCGTCAAAATATCAAATTTACATACAAAAGAAATTCAGAAGATTTTCTGAACTTAATAAACAGTGTATAAAAAACTTTACGTTTGTGATAGCCGTTACGTTTGTGATAACGGGTATATTACTCACAGAAATTTATAAAAAATTTTTAGAAGCAACTGTTTGTTGTTAACCGATGGTTGTTCCAAATGCAGTTCCATAACTTTTCCTGGTATGGTTTCATGGAACAATAATATATTTGAAGCACAAAACTTTCGTGGCGAACCAACCATGCAGTAGAATTTGTATAAGGCAGTTGTATGAACCTGACATAACTTCTTTTACTGTGTCCGACAACGGATCGGAAGATGACGTGGCAGCTCCGTCGTTTTCATTCCTTGACGACAGAGATGTTGAGGAAGACGACACAGACATTAAAGCATAAAAGATAGAAGTTGCAAAAAAGTACCGAGCATATGAAAATGCAGGTTAGTTTGTTTGTTTGTTTGTTTGTTTGTTTGTTTGTTGTTGTTTTTTACCACATCTTTCTATTTGTGTTTTTTTATAAGCATAACAGGAAAATCCTTCCTGTCAAATAAAGCTTAGCGTACCCGTGCCCAACAACTTTATAATGTTCCGTGCTTTTCTTGTCATTTTAAGCCTATCTTGGTGCTTAAGGAGTGCTTGTTTGATATATTACAAGAAAATATGTTCTCAGAACTTCCAAAGCCACCTACCTATATTTTAACTTTAGAAAGAAGGACTATGTTCTCAATGATTTTGAGCCTAGATTAGTGTACTTATCTTTTTTGTGAATTTATGCCTCTTCGTGCTTATAGAAATGTGTAACTATACCCTAACGAAACCAAAACATATATTGATAGAAATATGATGACTCAGCTTTAATAAACTAGCTCGGGTATATTGAGAAGAAGTTTTTCAATGCCTCAAGTCTAATCAATTTTGATTTCAGAAAAACACTGAAAGACTCAGGAATAATAAAAAGGTTTATAATATTTTGTCTGGAAATATAAACCATATTTTAAAAAAAAAGCTTCGGTCGATTTTAATCAAGTTACCATTATAACCGTAAAGAAAATAGGTTCGGCAGCTAGGTTCGGCAGCTTGGTTCGGTTATCTCTGTAATACAGCATCTCAGGCATTGCGAAAAAGACCTTGCGTTCCAGTTCACAATCGAAAGAGTTTTTTTTGCTAATAACACACACTCAAGCAAACTCCAAAGCGAGTAATTCTAGTTATACGTTATCTATGGTAGGGAAGAGTGGGGCTTAATGAAATTTTTTTTTTGTGTGAGTATGGGCAACGAAAAACTTTTTCTATGTTAAATGATGGTCCATTGTTCATTCAAATGTGCATTTTCGGATTTACTAGGACGTGTTTAATAAGCAAGAAAACTGAACATAAAAGAGTGTGTTTCATTCTGCCCACATCACAAATTGTGGCAAGATGAAACAGATGGAAAAACTCATTGCATTAGCTTTTAACACATATGTCTAAACAACAACTAATTTAAAGAAAAAGTCAGTTGTAAACTCAAATATCACTTATGTAAGTTCACTTACAGTTCTGGCACTTAATTTACCGAAGTAAATGACCACACTTTACAACGAGCACACTGAACCCCTATTTCTCCTGGATCACTCTCTGTTTGTGTGGTGTTCATTAAAATAAAAGTATTTTTGAAGTTCTTCGCTAGATTGACACTGAAAACGACATGTATAGAATTCTGTATTGCTCATGATTTTATTTCCAAGTCTAACGCAAAGGGGATCTGTTTCGATTAGCCCCATCGTCAGTTGTCAAATATTTTTATTAATAAATATTTGCGGTGTATCGAATGTTTATTTTTTTGTTCATTATCGGAGGAGTGATAAATAAACACAGAAATGAACATTATAATTGCATATATCAACTTATTTTTCATTTTTTCCAAAAAATGACATAATTACTTTAATGTGTGAAAAACAGATTTTTGATGTTTTAGTTAAATATTTGTTTACCAAATTTACAAAACAAATTAGGAAATACAGTTATTTCACACTGATATAAATTATATTGACCTTGGAAAATAATCCCCAGGTTTCCTTAAGTCCCGCTCTCCCCGACACATTGAATTGCATTGCATTGTGGTAGTTTTGTTTGTTTTTTTCCAAATCATTATTATGTTCTTATTAATGTTAACCCAAGGATGCCCGTCAGTTCTGAAATGACTGTTGTGAAATAGGGTCCTGCGGAGGAGATCCAAGAGGATGTAATGCCCCCATTTGATGTACGGAAGTCTGTTTTAGCCGCTCAACCCTCTCATCAATCTCTCTCTCAAGCTGAACGCTAAGCTGAGTGGACCGATTCACATTGTTATAGTCATTGCCATGACTCGACCAGGTTTTGAACCCTGGCCTCCTGCTCTGGAGACGAGCACTAACTATACCACAAGGCCATCAGTCGGTTACAAACTTGCGAAAAACAAAAGAAATAGATGCACAGAAACATTAGCAAAACAAGCAGGTTGTTTCAAACCTCCTTAAAAAGTAATGAAACTGCTTTTAAACTCATCACATTGAATGCAGTAAAAGATTTCTCCAATAACTTTTATTTTGGTTGACAAATAACTCTATGTAATAAATCATAAATAAGTCAACGCAAGTCAACGCAAACAATCTAAACAAACGTTTCTTCATATTTCCCAAAATTCTGAGTTTCGAAAACTTCTGCAATGTGTATAGTTAACCAGGAAGATAAATAAACATTTACCGCCCTTCGTAATCCGATCCCTGCATGATAACGCCATTTGTAATCCTATCTTTGCATGTTCGAACGAAAGCAAATGTCAACAAATTATGTCAAGGGCGTTACGAGACATCTCAAAAAATTTGACATTTAATAGCAGTCACGACCTCGCTTTCCCAGACTCTTTCGTGCTGATATCATATACGTTGGCGTCAAAATACGCCCTGTGGCGTGATATCTCGTGCTTTTATCGCTGTTTTTGTTATTCGCTTGATTTTTCGCTTGTTTACTAAATTTCATTGATTTATTTATTCCATCAAGCAAATCGCTTTTTACGTAGAACGTAGCGGATGGCATCAGATTGTGTGAGCTTTCTAAATACACTTTTGAAAATAGTACTTGTTATTTTGCGTGATATTGGATGGAATTCCTAAATCCTAGAGTTAATTTTCAGTTTATCTTTCATTCTATATTACCTTTTTTGTTGTTGTTAATGTTGTTGTTGTTGTTGTTGTTGTTGTTGTTGTTTCTTCGATATAGATTAACTAGTTTATAGTGTAAATTTTGTTAAACTTAGTGAAGTTATGCCTCACTTTTATTAGATTTTTCTCAGGAACTTTAAATTAAGGAGAGATATCTCGATAGGTGAATCTAGTCTTAAAAATCAACTTTAGGCGGCATGTCTCTTAATTATGTTACCAGGTACTAAAATTAGTGGGGAAAATATAGTCTGGATAAATTAATAAACCATTAAAAGAAATGCAGTAACCTCATATCACTGGATGCATTTCTTCTGATGGCTTATCAACCGTTTAGCCCGTCAATAATTTCGCAACTATTGACAGGCTAATATAAGGTTTATAAGCCATTTAGTACCTGGCAACATTATTAAGAGAAGAGTTATAGCCCTGCTAAAACTTTTTTGTTCTAATTAAAGAAAATATTTTAAAGAATAACATACAGTCGACTCTCGATAACTCGAACACTCGAAAACTCGAACAACTCGGTAGGTCGAACTTTTTTCAAGGTCCCTTGAGTTTACAAGCCCTTTTGAGGCAAAAAAAATCTCGAAAACTCGAACACTCGAAAACTCGAACATCTCGATAGGTCGAACTTTTTTTTCGGTCCCTACGCTGAATTCCTCTCGATAACTCGAACTTTTCTCAAATATTTTTAAAAAAATTCGAAAAGACGTTGTAATTCGAACGTTTGAATTTCGAATGTTTTCGAAAAATTCGAATTTTCAAAACACAGAAGAAACGCATGAAAAACAAAACACAAAAAAAAAACTTAAAATGGCGCCTGTAAAACCACGAAAGCTAGACAATAAATCCATAGGGATTAAATGTAAAGCCCTAAAAGACTTGGAAAAAGGTATGAACAACAAGGACGTTGCAGCAAAGTACGGTGTTAAAAAAAACACCCTTTCAACATGGCTCAAAAATAAAAAGAAATTAACAACTTCACTGGAAAAGAAAGGCATGTCTTCATCACGAAAAAGCACACGTTGCGGAGACTACGATCAGGTAGATAAAGCTGTTTTTAAATGGTTTGTGGGTATGAGGAGTCAACAAGTTCCAATTGATGGCACCATTCTTAAAGAAAAAGCCTTGGAATTCGCAAAGAAATTAAAGATTGAGGGGTTTAAAGCATCGGATTGTTGGCTTGGCAATTGGAAGAAAAGGTAACACAACAACATTTTTTTTTACTTGGCACTTTTTGTATCAGAACATTGAATATTATTACATAAGATTTCCACCATTTTCTTCGTACCCGAGATCTTCAACTTGCAAGGAACTTGCATTCCGTCCCCATCGCCAAGATTTACCGCCTTTCCAGTTATGACAACATTGCATTTTGCATCTTGATCCGCTCTGAGGAAAAAGAAAATCATCTTGGCAAACTTTCCATTGGTACCGAGTGGTAAATGCCCTACTATCGATGTGTTCTTTTTGACACAAACTGCATATTTGTCCTTCACATTACCTGGCTCCATTTCAGTTTTCAATTCCTCGTTCACAACTGGCGTCCATATATCTTTGTAAACATGATATCCCTTGACATAGCTTTCCAATTCTGTACTTGACATAATAATTAAGGGGATTGGGTCATCTTCATTGATAAAAACGTTTGCAATTTTAAGTGCCATTTCAGGTGTCTTCTCCAGAGGCAGTCGCGCGCTCAACAAATAGATAAAAAAAGGAATTTTCGGCAATGCAGTGGCTTCTTATTTTAAATTTGAAGACAAAGGCTTAGACTTACTTTTCCATCTTTTTTAGAAATGGGGTCACCTTGAAAGCCATCAGTGGAGAGAGTGCTAGCGTAACAAATCAAATGACAGCACCTTGGAATGAGACAACACTGCCTACCTTGTTGTCAAACTACAAATTGGAAGACATATTCAACGCCGACGAGTTTGGTCTCTTCTACCAGTGTTTACCGTCCAAATCATTCCACCTGGTTGGAGAAAAGTGTTCTGGAGGAAAGAACAGCAAAGTGAGATTGACAGGGATGGCGGCCGCAAGCGCAACTGGGGAAAAGTTGGAAATGTTTGTAATCGGCAAATCCAAAAAACCTAGGTGCTTCAAAAATGTGAAGCATCTTCCCTGTCGATATAGAGCCCAGAAGAAAAGCTGGATGACAGGAGATTTATTTGAAGAGTGGGTAAGAGGATTAGACACTTCTTTTCGAGCTCAAAACAGAAAGATTGTGCTTTTGATTGACAACTGCCCCGCCCATCCTGAAATCAATAACCTTACAAACATCAATTTGGTATTTTTGCCTCCAAATACAACGTCTGTCCTCCAACCAATGGATCAAGGTGTGATACGAAGTCTCAAAGCTCATTACCGAAAGAAGATCGTTCGTCTTTGTATCAAAGCACTAGAAGGCGCAAAGTCACTTCCAAAGATAAGCATTCTCCAAGCAATGAAACACTTGGTATTGTCATGGAACGCTGTATCGAAAGAAACCATTGTTAACTGTTTTAAGAAATCTAACATCAGCATATCGAACCAACAGGCAGCAGTAAACGACTATGATGATCCATTCAAAAGTTTACAGGAAGATATTGATAAATTGAATGAGTTGGATAACGAAGTAAATCTATCAGCTGAAGCCTTTTCTAATGTGGATAGTGATGTTGTCACATCCGCTACAATAGAAAGTGATGAAGATATCATCGCCCAATTGATCGAAGTTGATGAAGGTTGTGAAAGTGAGGAAGGTTGTGAAAGTGAGGAAGATGATCAAGATGACGAGAGTGTTTGGCATACGCGCCCTTCAGCCAGTGAAATTGGAAATGCATTAGAAGTTCTACAAGACCTTTCCCTTTTCAGTACACATGGGGAGCAAATCCACTCACTTGTACTGAAGATCGAAAGTACACTCATCCTTGAGAAATGCGAAAACTTGAAACAAAGTTGTATGACTGATTTTTTTCGTAAGAAATGATAAGTAAGAAAATTGCTCCAAATTCCTCTGTGTCATTTTCATTTTCTTCTTGATTTAACCTAACATCTTGTCTACCCAGTACACCCTGCGATTTTTGCACTTTCGGTAATACATTGAGACAGCGAAAAATACCCGGAGGGAGTCAAAAATGCCGGAACTGGAGATACCGGCTATATTACCTAACATCTTGAAAACTCGAACTCTCGATAGGTCGAACTTTTTTCAAGGTCCCGTGAGAGTTCGAGTTATCGAGAGTCGACTGTATTCTCTTTCTGTTTTCTTATATTTTCTGTGCTTGCAATGTAGAGTCTTCCTCATCATTTCGTTACTTTGTTTACATTTTTTATGAAGCCGGTCAATACAGGAAAATATGCGATCTTCAACTTCGACCAATCAAAGGTCGAATACATTTTTTAGTAGATACTTACAAATTACTCTGCCCGATCGCAATAAATCACAAAACAATACAACTTTAGTTTCCATCGAAAATGTAAAATTCGTTCATAGCTTCAGCCTAGATTGTTCAATGTTCCCAATATCAACATGGATCTTGTTCGGTTCAATATAGCGGGAACCTCTTACGCGAAATATTGCGGCTCATAGTAATGAATACGATATGATTGTACGTAACCAATTCATTACCATGCTTTGTGGAATGTCTTGCTTAGCAGAGGCGTGCAACATTGGAAATTATTTTTTTCACGAAATTCAGGAAATTTACTTTTTTAACTAATTAAAAAAACCTTCCAATGTTGCGGGATGTTTTTTGCGTAAATAAAAACAGCGAGCGTATGCTAGATGCTTTGCAGCAGGAGCTCATTTTGCAAGATCAAATATATATTACGTCATAGAAATTTCTATATACAAGGGCTGGGTTTTTTTGAGGGATCATTGTTTGTGCCAAATTGTGGTCGTTGACACAGCAACACATACTTCGATTACCCAACCTCGCATGTATTGTTTGAACTGATTTTTGTGGCGTTTTTGACAAACTAATCGATCGACCCTGTGTGGAGCAGAGTTTTACTAGAACTTCGTAGTACTCTGCTATAAGCTGGATTTCCACTTCACTTTTTTTATATACGTACAACACGCATGCGCGTATTAATATCCATTCATAAAATTTGTTCCTTCATTTTTTTTACAGAATATTCATGCAAAAATGCAGACGTTGCAAAATTTTAGTAGTTTGGTTGGTTCCCTTTTTCACTGATACGCGTATTGCAAAAAAAAATAAAATAAATCCAATTCAACTTTATGTTTTGGTACACGAAGAAAATTATTGATACGCGTATTTCCATATTACAATCAATGTGCGTGCTCAATGATACGATACGTGCTGATACGCGTATTTTTTTTGAAGTGAAAATTTCGCTTCACTCAGTGAAATGTAGTTCCTTTTAATCCTCATTCTCTCTCCTGCTTCCTCTCGACACTTTTGATATTTGACTTGCCAACTTAGCAACTAGCTCTTCCTTACGCAAACCTTAATAATAATGATGTTTGAGTGTTTTTGATCTGGACGGATGCCATTGCATTGCGTAAACTATGCCAGCCTTTGTTACCCCAAGTCAGCATGGATAAACGTTATTTGTTTATATTTGGGAAAACAAGTTGAACGCAAAAAATTTTCGTGAGAAAAAAATATTCCCAATGTTGCAGAAAAATTTAACTTTTTAACTAAAAATACCTGGTATTTTTAGTTATGTTTTTTTTAAACTTTTTCACGGCAATGTTGGAGAAATTCAGGGGGTTTTAGTTAAAAAAGTTAATTTCGAGAAAGAAAGTGTCCAAAATGTTGCACGCCTATAATGAAAAAGGGAAAAAAAGGAAAAAATGTTTTTGACCTGATGACAAGGTACAACCCAACAGCTAAGTTGTACCTTATCCAAGATCTGAATGCAGCACATAAGTCGAATGAACAACAAAAGAAACGAAGCTATGTACGAAGAGTAAATCTCATTGATCAGGCAAGTTTTACACCCCTTATATTAACATGCTTCGGTGGGATGTCGAAGGAATGCTTGACGTTTTACAACGGACTGATAGAATTGGTTGCAGAAAAAGATTAATATGTCTCTTGAGATCGGAAGCGAATGGTTACTGCTGCTGATTCTAACAACATTCATCTAATGCAAAAAATAGACTGATTGTGATTGGGAAGAGTAACTTGGGGCCCATTTGTTTAATACCTGATCGTGCGATCTCACGGTTGCCCTGACTGCCCAAGAAAATACATTTGTTTGGTTTTTGGGGAAAGTAAAATCTGAATCTCTTTGCCCTATTATGCTAGCAGTCAAAGGTAAAAACGGATACTTACCATGGTGAAAGCCTTATTGCTCCGACTTCCCAAAATATCCATTTGCTTGGTCACTGTTTATTAGTAGCGCTTCTAATAACTGCGGGGAGGCCATGTCGAATAATTTCAATAAATTATTTACGAACCGAGGAACGAATTAATTGTGCACAAAAATGTAAACAGATTAGCTTAAAAATTTATGCGAAAAAAGAGAAATATTGAAGACATAGCAGTGCATAGTGGGCAAATCCTAATTATGCGAAATTCACAAAACCATTTTGCTAAGGGCAGTCGGAGCATTATTTTCCCATTTGTTTGGTAACTGAGGACAGTACTGACAAACGAAGCATGCTAGTACCAAAGGGATGGACCCTTGTAGTACCATTTTTGTGTATTAAATAAATTGCGATAAGACTCTACACTGCCAGGTACTAATTCTGTGACTTTTGGTTTCCCCTTAACCTCAGCCAAGCCCCTGACGTAAACCTCATTCCAGCATCCTTTGCGTTTCATTTTTGTTTGTATTTTGTTTTTGTTTTTTTTTGTCTTGTTTTGATTTTTTCTTTCATGTGGTAAGAGGAAATTTTATTTCATGATTTTTTTCAAGAGTGTTGATTGTTTGGGATTTTTTAAATTTTGTTCTTGAAAATGTCTACTATATTGGACCATTAATTTAACCACAACAGTCAGCTGCAATGGCAGACGCTGAGATCACTACAAGGTGGTGGTTGTTTCACATTGCATGACAGGACTATTATCCTTTGTTACTAAGTTATGAGAATCAAACCTTTTATCTTTAAACTTTTGGGTGGTTACCAAATAAGCGAAATGAGTCAAAAGGAACAACAACAACAACAACAACAACAACAACAACAACAACAGATTTCATTGGTGACCAACCATACATTCAACCTGGTTCATTTTTGAGATTTTAATGACAAATTTTCACCATAGGGAGATGGTAAATATTAAATGCGGAATACCAAAACAAAAATATTGGCAGCCATATTGATATCGATTACGGCTGCTTTATTCCGAAGATGGCAGCTAATATTTTTTTCATTTTTTTCATTTTGTTGATTAAAAAAACCCTCGAAAGTTTTGTTTCCGAAATGGAAAATTCGTTTTCTTCTTCCAAAAAAAAAGTCAAAACTTAAATGCTGAATCCAACAAAAACATTTAAATTTACATTCAAGTACATCATTTTCAAAGTAAGAAAAACAAATATGGCGGATAAATTACGTGATTTAAATGTAAACAAAAAAACATGAAATCACTTCAAAAGGTTAAACATTTAAACTTACTCTTGTCTTCAGAAAGTACATTCTTCCAAGCACACAAAATTTCTGCAAAGAATCTGTTAAAACCTGGCTAGCTGTTCTCGATTAGCAATGTCCCAATCAATCAATCAATCAACCAACCAATCAATCAATCAATCAATCAACCAATCAATCAACCAACCAATCAAGTTAATCATTAAAACAGAAGGAATCAGAAAAAAATCACAAACTCAACAAAAAATCAAAACAAAAATTTTCAAGTTAGACTAATATATATGACTTGAAATATAAAAAAAACTAACAAGCATTATATGCTAACTTTTTTCTTCAAAATTTCCTCTGTCCTTCAAAAAGTCCAGTTGAGCGCCTGTTACTTCAAGTCACTGGATGGAAAGGAACGGTTCCTGTTCTCATGTAGGCTGACAATACAACTTTTTAGACTTTTTCCACTGGGATACAATTATGAAATCAAAAAATCAACAACAAAATTTGATGGGAAGAATGTAACAGGTTGGATCAACGGTCATGCTGTTTTCGAAATCCGTGGTTTATTGACTGTTTTTTCCTTTTACGATGTCCAGAACTCGTTCTAATGTAAGATTTTCCCATACCGCAATAACCTTAAAGTTGTCCGAAGTTTATCGTCCGAATTTTTTAAAATTTGTCCGAAAGTTTATCGTTCGAAGTTTTTTTCACCTACACACTATTCTCTGAAACTATTATCTCTTAATGTGGATTGTCTCTTAATATCGACACACACACTAACAGATACCCAAAACACAAACAAAAACAAGGTACAGCACTTCTAAAAATGCAATGTCCGCGAACGCTTGTGTGCTGCCAACAATACCAAAGTCGACCCCCCACAAAGAAGGAAACGTCTAACATCGTCTCCAGAGCTTTTCGATATACTGGCAAGAAGCCCTGGAGACGAGGTTGGCGAAACATCGTGGACTTGAATAGCGTTTAACATGTTTGATTTGTGTGTGTACTGTTAGTTGTATACAAATGAACAATCGATTAAGTGGTTCTTTGTTTTTCTGTCAGAATGATGAGATAAATCATTCATTATCATATGAACCGTAACATGTCTTTTTAGGACATCAACTTCCTTCCATCAGAAATGAATTAATTACAACGTGTTCGAAAAAAATGCCGATAATTATGTGTTTGTTTTCTAAAGAGACATTCATGTGTTAAAAGCATAGATATATATTTTGGTATGGAATGCCGACCAATCATAAACTTTAAAAGCAAGCTATAAGCAACCCACACGCGTTTGACTGCATGTTATTTATAAATTTCCTTTTTTTGTAATGAAACTCATTTTCAGACGTAAAGAAAAATCGTTGATAGGATAGAATCTGCAACTTTTATTCACACAGTTTTACAGCTTCCTGAATCATCGCATTATATATCTCTGGATACTTTGAAACGTTTTACTAGATACTTTAAAACGTGCAAAAAAACAAAAACAAGAAATTTCTGCAAGAAGACTTTAAAATACCTGTTCAGAAAAATTCTCTTCAAAAACCTTTTCGAACTCTTCGCACAGAGTCTCCATTCTGTGACCATCTGCAAGGCTGCTTCGACAGACTGATTTTTTAAGCTGTTTTAATGCTGATTTCTCTGAAGAATCCGCTGCGCGTTCCTGGAAGATTAAAGCTGACCTCGGGTTGTTTCTGCTAATCGATAATATAATTACTTCGTCAAAAAATTAAATTTACTTTTTGTATTTCTGGTTGCTAAGAAATTTGCTGTTTGTAATTTTCGTAATGTTATTTTCTATTGCTCAATCAGCCATTTTACCACAGGTTTAATAGCAGTGACGTATAAATTGTGCATAGGTGGCTAAGAGGGTTTTTTTTTTCCATCAAAACTGAAACATCACTCCGCACCTATATGTTAATGGTGGAAACCTTACAAATTTAGTCTGGGAAAGTGAGGCTAGAGTCAAGTCATACCTCGTTCTTTAAAACATTTTTATAAGACTTTTCACCGTAAATTCGTAGCGAGGGAGAAATTGTCAGATGGACATAATCCTGTCAATTTACCCCCATTTTACACACCCACCCGTCCCTGCCCTACAAACAGTAAATCAGATGATATATGGTGAAACAGGGAATAGGAAAATGTTTGAATTCGTTTTAACGCCATTTTGTAAAAATATATTTCAACGGAACGAAATGTTTCTATTTCGAAACGACGCAAAAGTTCACGTGACCCCGAAAGTTCACGCGGAGTTTAAGTGAACTCGACTTCTGTGTAAGTTTTTGTTGGTTTTTTCATCTTGAACTTTTCTGACTAAATATATGTGTATATGTAATATATATGAACCAAATACCAACAACAGCGAAACTTGAAACGAAATCAGTTTAATTTTCCTGACGTATATTTCCGTATCGAAACACAGCTGCATATAGCTCTGTAGATATGTTTCTCTCCGTCAATACTGCATTAACTCACTTGTCTAATAGCGTAAACCACGGAACAACATGGAACAACACGGAGAATATGAGAACAAATAAGATCTATTCCGAGAAAGCCATTAGCCGCCAATAAATATTTATAAATATAAATAGTTATAAATATAAATAGTTATAAATATAAATAGTTATAATTATTTATTAGATTTCTTATTTCTTATTATTCTTATTACTTATTACTATTTATTATTTATTATCTTATTTATTAGATTTATTATTAGATAATAAGTGGTTAGTAATGGATGGTGGTCTGGATTTAATGTTTACTGTTTTGACTGTTTTGATATTGAGCATGTTTTGTTTAACGCAACCATCAAATTATCTTTCCTGTCCTCCCTGTGAAATTATTTTTTAACGTATGAGTTTTGAGTAATTTTATTTTTAAAAGAAAATCATGTTTCAAAAACAAAATACAAAAAATGAGACTCGAGAGATGTGATGAGGTAATTCGGTAACTAGGCAGGTTAATAACATAATTGACATAATTAACATAATGTTCTCATGGAAATTTTCTGGTTGATGTTTGGCAGTTATTAAATAAATAAGGTCGCCATCTGATATATTCCCTGCGCGACTGACGTGATGTCATTACTGCGATAAATGACTGCAATGCGTCACTTCCCCAAAAAAATAAGCGACACAGGGCTTCCGAGAAAGAAACACATCAAACGGAAATATATATCGCGAAACACATCCTGTTTATGAAATTCAATGAAAAAAAAGTTTGTTTCGTCTGACACTTTCTATCGTATGGGTCTGTTTACCTGATGTCTTGAATAATTACATTACGGTCGTGTGAAGCGGGTCTTAAACGCAAAAAGGTTTGTTAGTTTAATAGCTGCCCACCTTTCTTGTGCAATTATGTCACTTTGTGAGTGTCTATCAAACTTGACGAGCGTTACGTCGATCATTTCATGAGTATTTAAAGGTCACTTAAAACTCCGCAGATTATATTGTAATTGCGTGATTTACATGACGTGATTTACAAGACGTGGCACAGGATTCCTAAAGTGCATTATAATACAATAGAATAATTATCCTTCTATGAAATTCTCTGCAGCACTTCAACATCTAGTTGATCTAAGTCTAGCATTGAACCAGAGGCGTAGCTAGAGATCAGTCAAAATTTGCGGAGGAGAGTTTATTCATTTATAGTAGAAAAAGAAAATGGTGCAAGTGACATAATCGACACTTAAGACTGAAAAGAAGTATCATAACGTTGGACGCCTCCACTTTTTTTTGACTGACCCTGAATACGCATATGTGAACACAGAATCATGGATTTTCTTTCTTTTTTTCGTAGACAAATCTCTTCCTCGCACACACGCCGCTATACGTTTCCTCTTGTGATTCAAACAATGGGCCGGGCCGGTGGGAGGGTGGTGGCGGTGGTAATTATTTAAAGACATATTTCAACTGTGTGGGATAATTTGCAAAAACTTTAAACACAAAAACGCGGCTTAATAGAAATCTTTGTTTTTTCTTTCGAGATCGTAAAAGTAAAAATTACAATTTCAAATTCATCCGGATCAGTGCTTCAATCTGATTAATCTGTTTTGTGAGCCGGTTTCTGTTACTATGGAAATGTCCAACAAACAGGATGATAAATTCGAACGACGCCATTGTCTTTTGCTTGAATTTAAAACAATGGAACAATATTTAAAAGGGGTTTTTAAACTGGCCCATTGAACGTCTCTCTCTATGGATTGCAATAAACTTCTTTTATTTAAAGCCTTTCAGAAATTGAATAACAAATTTTGTACTCCTCAAAATGTCTTAAAATGACAATGATAATATATAATATAATATATAGAATACATACATATAAAACTGCAATATTTTATGTACAAACGTTTTAGTTTTTTCCCTTGAAAATTGGTCCATGGCTTCACGTACACCACTGAGTGTTAGGCGAACCAAACATCAAATCCTGTATTAAAGCGTTAATGTCTGTTTTCCCGACTAACCATGGAAAGAATAATTGTTCCACCATTGTCGTTATTACTGATCTCACAGCGGCTAGTCGCAACAACAGCTTACCAAAGCGTATAGGCTGGTCGGGGTGTTTTGTTTTTACGTAATTTTCCAGTGCAATCATCGCCTTCTCTTGGAATGTTTGAACGAAGGCTGGATTGGTGAGTCTTGGTGCGTCTGCAAATAGAATTGAAAAACAGATTTGTAACAGAAACATCGTGAAAGCTACCCTGGTGTAAAAGCTAACCTGGTAGAAGAATATCAAGTGATCTACAGCCAACTCCCGCTATATCTCGAATTCTCAAGGGAGCGAGTAAGATGCTCGAGTAAGATGTTCGAGATATGTTCGAGTTGACTGAGTAACCTTCACCAACATATTGAGAACTTGACACCCTTCCCCTATGTTCAATGTTAGTTATTATAGGAACTAAGCGAGATGTTTAATGCATGAAAACAAATAATGCAGGGGACTGCAGACACTTCAAACAACATTGATGACTTTTAAGTCGCCTCAATATGGTCGTTTGGTAACTAATCCTTATAACCTCTTACCAGGAGTAAAAATGATCATTGCTTTGAGACACGCGTATTCAGCAGTATCTATTTCCAAGCCATTCAAACGTTCCAGTTGGCCTTGCAGGGCTTTTACATGATCACAGAAGTTCACATGAAACTGAGGCCCATTGTTAATGGGGGAAGGATTGACGTAGTATGAAAAATCGAACGGGGTGTTAGTTTTCGCGAGATTTAATATAAGAAGTTCCTTCCATCCAAATCGAGCTAACGACAACTGATCTGTTATAGGTAACGTTGACAGCATGGGGATGTTTTTAATCCATTCTATAACGTTAAAGAGCTGCTTCGTTGCTACTTCATATATATTATCACAAGATGAATAGGATTTGTTTGTGAAGGACGAAATGCATTGTGGGTCTTGTATCGGTTGAAACGGTTCTGCTTCTATGAGGCCACTCAACAACTTCGATGAAAATGTATCTGTTTCAGGCGAGTCACGACAACTGGCCTTACTCGAAACTGTGGATTGTCTACCGCGCTGCACAGCTGAAACGAAGAAGTAAAAATGTATTCGATACAATCATAAACTTTCTCAAATTCCTAGAAAAAGTCTACTACCAAAATATAATAAAAATTTACAATTTGGCTCTTCGTCTAGATAATATGAAAGAACAGAACAGTATATATGATGTGTACGTTATCAAAATGTAAAACACATAGAATAGCAACAGACATGAGAAAAACAAACTTATAAACAACCTGAAGGGAAAAAAGATTACAAATTAGTTATGCCTCAGTAGTATCTGATTCCCCTCACGATGTTTTATAGGTAGAATGTATTAGAAGAACCAAATGATGAATTGCAAAATATTGCTACCTTCTCTCCTCATTCCAACTTTCAAGCATTTCTTCAAACGACAATGTTGACACTGGTTCCGATGATGTTGGTCCACTGGACAGTTTCCGTCGACTTTACAAGTATATTCCAAATTCCTTCGAACACTCCTTTTGAAGAAACTCTTGCAACCTACAATACATAGAATTTACATGTCAAACCCCTATACCCTTTCAAATCTTCAGGGTTTGCGATCAAACCAGATGTACAGTTCAGAAAGTCTCTGTGGAAGAATGTTTTTTTATTGAAACAGCAGGCGATATTGCTTGCCATTCCTATAGAAAACACTCTTCCTCATTGACATTTTGAAGATTTTGCCCACTGGGATGTTGTGTGATCAAAGCAGATGTTCAGTTAACATATCGTCGTGGTTGGAGCTTACCTTCACAAGTATACACACCATAATGTTTTCCTGAAGACTTGTCACCACACACAGAGCAGTCAATCAACCCCTTTACCATTCTACCTGCTGTTGGCGAACGAATATTAGGAATCCCTGCAATAGAATTGCTTGAACCAAAAGAGGAATTTGAACTACTCAACAGTGACGATGTAGAGCTGAAGAGAGATGTGGTGGAGCTCCATTTGGGTAGATTCACTTGAACAGCAGTGGCTGGTGTCACGTGATCAATGGTTGTAGTTTTTTTTGCCAAATGTTGACTTTCAGATGCGTTGAATAATCCTTCAAGTTTCAGCGACATGATATCCTGAATCTAAAAAGAAGAAGAAAGTTTAAAGATATTGGGTTAAGATACTTGTAGAATATTTTGGGGAATCCATTTTCAAATTTGTCCAGTTAAAAAAACATGTCGACGGCTACAATAAAATTATATTTTATTTTTAATTACAGTTGACTTACTGAGGCTTGTTCACATGCAGTTGGGTTCTCCATCTTCCAGACACCCTCAAATTCGACTTCACTGTATGAATACATGTCTACTACTGAATGTAAACACGAGCTCCTCTCAAACTTTATCTATAATTTATTCCATGGAATCGCTATTGTATTATAAGTAATTAGTTCTTTGTTTCTGGCAATTCATTAGATCGAGAATAATTAATTAGTTGCATACATTATGCAATCATGAAAATCTTCTCGGAAGTCTAAAGTGGTCGATCTAAGAATCTAGTATTCTGAACAAGTTCTGAAAAATTTTAACCCGTTATTCCTAAAAAATCGCTTTAAAGATGTCAAATTCTCGAACATATCAATTAGATTTTTCACCGTAAAGGGGAAGTCAGTGAAAAACCTAGCTCTTCTTTCTTTGAATCCATCCAAACTTTCTGAGTATAACACAAATAGCTCGATCATTTCTCATTTTGAAACTCTAAACCTGCTTCGATCGTCGTTATTTGTATAACAAAATCAATGTGATGACAATGTTAAACGAATCTCTATCGCGTACTTGTTTTTGTTTTGGAAAAGTGTCTTGTTTACATTTCGTTGTTGTTGTTGTTGTTGTTGTTGTTGTTTTTGTTGTATGGTCTTGTATTTGGTTCTATTATTCAGAAGACTCGCTTTTAGGAAGAAAGAAGATTTTCTCCAGTTTTTTTGTTTACCTTATTTCATGAGAAGTTCAGAAGCACAAGTCTTTATTTTCATAATTTTCATAATGGCTGTCTAAACTAACATTTTTCAAATGCCTTCGTTTTTCACGTCTGTGTTGTCACTTTGTTTTCTGTCGGAGAATTGTTATTTTAACAGATCTCTCTTCCAAATTCTGAAATGGATTGTTCCGTTATAAAAACAGTTCTCCAAAAAGTTTGAAGAGTTTGAAAAACATCTTTTACGGTTAATCTCTTATGTTGAGTTGTTGTCACCCCCAACCTCTCATTTCCAGTGCTTTTGTTTAGTATAAAGATTTCAGAAAGTAAGGACATGTTTCGTCTACGTACATTTTTATTTTATAAGACTGGTTCTTATTTTTTGATTCAGCATGATTATTTTTATTTTTTTGAAAATTTCATCCTCAATTTGTTCTTATTTGTTCTTAATTTAATTCTAGAACTTAAAATTTTCGCTTGTTCTTATTATTTGTGTCAAAAAGAAACATTTTGTTCGTTTTCAGACTTGACAGTGCTTCTTGACCAAATATTCTGTTGATAGTTCATTGAAGGCACAGTTTGTCGTTATTACATTATAAGTATTTAACCTGGAATTTTTCTTAAGGTCCTTTTGAAAAAGTTCAGCTTCGCATTGTTTTGAGATCGTTCTTCTTGGTTGTTCTTATAAAGTTGTTCATATAAAAAAGTGTCAATTCTTGAGCCATTTGAACGACAGCGATCCTGATTTAATTTTATGCGGGGAAACCTTAAAATTGTTATGACTTGGCGAAAATTTAAAAATCAAATATGATCAAAATTCTGTTAATTTTCTCCTGCGCCTGGATGGTTTGTGGTTTTGTGTCAATCTGAGTATCAGCTTGGAGCACGTTGACCTGAGAGTGATTCTCGAATTCAGTTGTGTGAAAGCTATCCGAAATCCTAGTATATTAAAATAGATGCTGGACTCTAGTCGATTTTTTTTGTCCTATTGAATTTCTTTTCGACTTTGGTTGGTTGAATAAAAACGGTAAAACTAGAGTTATCCCATTTCACCGTTCCCTGATAAAATTAATAAAAATAATATAAATTAATTTAAGAAAAAGAAAAAAATCCAAAAATATGTAATCATGCTCAATCTTGTACGAGATTTTATAACACATCTTTTGCAAAGTATTTTCAAGAAAGTCGTAGAGTTAGGTGGTGCTAGGAAGTGGGTTAAAATTTGGTTTTTCTGTGGATGTTCATCCTTTAAAAATTCTCTACGGAAATGTTTTTGTATCTCATAATTATAATTATTTTTCTAACATGCAAACCCATTTCTTCAACCTAGGGAACAGGATCTCTTTTCGATAACTTAAACGAATGGCGGCCTTTCTTGTTGAATGTCTTACTTCATCTCGCAATTTGAGAATACACGGTGGAAAATTTGTTTTGTTCAGCAAGGGTTAGGGTCAGATAATGCCTCGATCTTTCAAACGAGTTCACAATACTTTTCATCAGAGAAGCTGAATGCTTTCAAAATATACTTCTTACGAATTTCTGTTTTAAAACACCGTATTACGGTTTTGTAAACATTGCCCGCCTTTTTGTTATGAAATTCCCATAAAGCGGGCATCTCCGTATCATAGACACATACTCCATGTACGGATGGATGGATTTGCAGTCAAACTCTCATAAGTATCTCTTGAAGCGGGCACCTTTTTTACCGCTTTGTAGAGATTTAACTGTATCACTAAGTAAGTCCTGTCTCAACCAAATGCAAATATTCTCCATTAGATCGGCTTTTCTGTGGTATCAGGAAGGGAATGTCTACTAAGGAATGGTACGAATCTATTTATCCAACTCTTGCTATCATCACTAGTTCGTCAAAAGTTCGTGGTCAAAACTTTGTTATTTTTGTCTGGGTTTTCGAAAACATCGTTGCGTAATGCCTCGTTCTTTCAAACGAAATAGAGAGACTTTCAACCAAAACGTTTTATGATCGCATCTTGTTCGACAAAACACACTGTCTGCAGTCGAGTAATTAAAAGTAGTTAGGTGCGCAATGTCAGGGGCCATATAATGCAGACTTTAAACAGAAATTCGGGAACAGTCTGCTTGGTTAGATCGAACTGCTTTTAACAGAAATCCTGACCAGCTGGTGTTTCTATGAAATAACAAGTGTCCTAACCTACGTGTAAGAAGAGATTCTATGAAATCCCATTGGAATGAATTCTTAATTGCTATTTAATTACACTTATTATAATTATACTCAGTTATTTCTGAGATTACCGTGGAAGATCGAAGTAATAGCTATGCGTGCTTTAATTTCTCTTCATTTTTTAATGATAGGATGTGTAATGGAGAAGATTTATGTCTGATGTCTTAAGGAAAACATTATTGACGTCAGAGTAAGGCACGTTGTTTTAAGACAAAAAATTCATTACAACATCGGCTGGATGCTTCATGTCGTGTACTGAAAAGAAAGGCTTTCACAAAAATATTCAGATATCGCACTCTTTTAAAAAAAATATCTTGAGACCCGACTTCATGTGACTTATGAAGAAGAAAAAAACAATCCCCCTAAAAAATCTTAAGTTTTTGGTTCTTCCGACCGATACTTTCTCTGTGACGTACGTCTGACGAAGAGTGTCGTTGATTAAGATGCGGTGAGATTATGAAATGTTTTGTCGTAATAAACTGCCAGACGATTTGATTTATTAAGAATGTCGAAAAATTATTCAATTTCCCTTGACCACTACCTAGTGTGTTATTGCACGACACGAAAGAAAAGCACGACAAGGGATCTCCTACAGGGATCTGGAAGGGATCTGGAAGGCATTGGGTAGTTAAAGAATAACCTGGTCTGTATCTTTGATCAGACGCTCCCATTGTATTTGCGGCAGGGGCTGATTAATCAGCAGGAGTTCGAAGTATAAAGGAAATTTTAGTGTAGGTTTTTTAAAAGACTGAAAATTGCTTCTAAAAATTGTGGCAACAAAATGGCTGACTCTATGCTTTTCCGTTTAAAAGCGACGCGAAAAAAGGTCTGTATTTCTAAAGCATCAATGAAATGGTTTTGGTGCATCATTTCAACCAAAACCCTTTCTCATGTTGACCCTTTCCTCAAAACAAAAATAAACAAATAAACAAATTGATGAGTCATTTCAAAAGAATTCGCATTTATTTTTTAAAAACATTATCCTTAAATCCACAGGCGTAACATCCTATGTTTCAATACGTGCTTCCTTCGTGAAATAATTTCTTTTAATGTCAATCAAACAGTTGGAGAATGGAGAATGGGGCCCCTCTACCATCTCCTCCCTCTCACCCCCCAAAAATATTCTAGTCCCCCACGCTGTTTTTCAATCTCATTTTCTAGGAAGTAAATATTTGAGTGTTGCTCAGAGATTTTCTCAAACTTTCAGCTTAATGTTCCTACACACAGATTCCTGTCTTATTGTTGTTGATGTCATTATTGTTGTTGATGTTATTTGTTTTTGTTTACTGTTGTTTGTGTTGTTGTTTAATGTTGTTTGTGTGGTATTTTACTGTTGTTGTTTTTAATGTTGTTTACTTGAACTGTGCTATCAAACGTTACAAAATTTGCGTGGAAACTTTTGTATACAGGATTTTTTTAAAAAGGTACAAGCAGTTCTGATGAGACCCTCGATCGACCAAACCTTCATCATGATAACATTTCAACTGTGACACCATGCCATGTCATCAAATCAGGAAAAACGAAGAGAATTTCTAGGAAAAAATAATTCCTCCAGGGGATAATTATTAACAACAATTAACGAGTTTTTATTTTTGTAATTTGGTCGGTGTTGCTAGTTTTGAGAAAGATTGAATACAGTCTGTGGATAGAAAGTAAGTGTTCGATTTTTCATTCCTTTTAAAACTTCTGTTTCTGACCGTTGTTTGTGTACGCCATATTGGAATTTGTTCTGCTGTAAACAAATACACTAAGAAGAACTCAGTTTCCAATGAACTGATCCGTGTTTATGTTTTAAAATAACTTTCTCCTCGTCAAAATCTCTGTGAAAGAAAAAAATTGAAAATAACAAATGGACCAGGTTTGGCTGCTGTAGTGAAATGTGGTCTAGTTAAACCTCTCTGTGGTTCGCAAAGTGCGTGGCAGATGCATCTGTCGGTCATTTCGTCGCAATTAGTTTAGTTCTCCCACGCAGAAAGTAATAAGGTGATCCTTCTTCGTCATTTAAAATGTTTATTTTGTCGGAAGAGAGAATGAAGAATTGCCCTCCCTTACATCCAAAGGTAATGAACAAGATTTCTTTCTCATTCAAACACTAACACGTTGAAAGGAAATGCACATTGTAGTACTCCCCCTCAAAGCAAGATTCAAGGGACAAATGGTTTCCTCTTGAGTCTCTAAAGTGAGGCTCTCCTTAGATTTATGATATATTTTACCGAGACCGGTTGCTGTGAGAGAGTTTGACCTAAGGTTGATCATTTATGGCTTGCTAATACCTTAACTGATCTCAATAAAACCTTACAGAAATGATCAAGGATCTCAAGTCTGCAATTTCTTTACTGAAAGCCCATGCGAGTTCATGATTTACTTGCATTTCAAACAAAGTTTGCCCCTAACTGTGTCTTCCAATAAGCCAACCCAAATTTCTTTTGGATCAACTAATTGTTTATTTTGTTTGGTCTATAAAATGGAAGGCTACACGCTATCAGACGAAGAAACGACATTTATAATGTAAACAAGAGAGTACCTTCTTCATGAAGCTTTGTCTTCTTAGTCTTCTGTCAACACCAGAGTTAAATTTTAACTTCAACAACGATTCGAAAATTCTTTTCATTTTATTTTTCTGTTCAGTATATTTTATATATTATATTATATTAAATATTTATATATTTATATTTTAGACACACAACACCTTTCTTAGTTTTAACTTTTAACAAAATGTTTGTGATCGTAAAAAAAATGTTAAAATATGTTCATGTTGTGACAGGGGTGAGTTCGAAAAAAACTAACAAAATAAAACAAAACAATTGAAGCCAAAAGGGTGTATCTTCGTGAAAACGAGAATTATTCATTCACAGAATAATTGTAAAAGTTTTGCACACAACAATTTAGCTTATTTGATCTGGTGACATGCACTTTCATTTATAAGAAACTACCTGAAGGGGTTAACCCTGAAGGTTTCCTTACAATGTCAATTTTTCAGACCTGAAAATGTTCTTAAAGTTTCTTGATTACCGTTGAAAACAGTACTAAATTCATTATTATCTTTCATATTTGGGGCCTGAAGAGACAATGAAAACAGGGAAGATTCTTAGTCAGCTATTTCCCAGCCCATGAGTGTCTTAGGTTTTCGAATAGCCGAGCCCCAGTTTCTTATAAACCAGTCTTATAAATAAATAAAAGTGTATGTTAAATAGACATTTGTTACAAGCTTTATGTAGAGAAAGAAAATGTATGCCATGATATGAAAACACATAAAAATAATTTTTCTACGTGATGAAAACGCACAGCAGACATAGTTTACTCCTTTTGGTGACTTCTGTCACCCAACATGTTTATTTTCTTTGCATTTTATTTTTACAGGAGTTTCTGTAATTTTTTAATTTAAAAAAACTTTTTGGGAAAATGGACAGCTTATTTTCCCCAAATTTTCCCCATTTTTGTTTCTTTCTGTAATGCTTCACTTTCACCATCTTTAAGTTTGCATTGGAAGTGATAAATAAAATACAGTATAGATAAATAAATATGGATAAATTAACTTAATCCCTTACCTTTTGACAATTTTGAATCAAATATCAAGAACGATCATCTGAATAAAATTATTGTAGGATGAGCTTTACTATAAAGAGAAGTTTATTTATTTCGTTACTATATTTTGAACTAGAACGCCATGACATTTAAACGAAATTAATCAACTTTTCTTTACAGTGAATCTCAATATAACATGAATATATCCAGATTATGTTTCTTGATATAAAACAATCTAATAGGTCAGTATTTTGTCCCCAATTTTATATGCTTTTTTATAAGACCAATTTTATAAGAACACTCAAATATTGCTGAAAGTTAAGAACAAGTTCAGAACAACCTGAGGTTCAAATATAAGTTCTGAAACTAACAACAAATCAGGCTTGAGTAAAAAACAAGAAGTGTTGCTTCTGAATCTTAAAGTTCATAATACCAATATTCTATTTTCCCATTTTTATGACTGAAAGCGCTATGTAAGTAAAATATTTCATACATACAGTATGATTATTATTATTGTTGTTATTATCAATATTTATACAGGATGCAGTGGTCTCTCTCTGTGTCTCAAACACCCTCTATCTTGAACTTTTCCCTATCTCGAACAATTTTCTCGGTCCCTTGGACAATTCCGTAGCCCTCAAGCTGTTTCGCTATCTCTCTCTCTCTCTCTCTCTCTCTCTCTCTCTCTCTCTCTCTCTCTCTCTCTCTCTCTCTCTCTCTCTCTCTCTCTCTCTCTCTCTCTCTCTCTCTCTCTCTAAATTTAAAATATATTAAACATAAAACGTTATATAAAACTATATAAAACACTCTTTAACATAAAGCAAAGTATTTCGAATAGAACTGTTTTGAAAAGCGATGAAAGCAGAGGGACTACATCTAAGCTCATATCCTATACAGATCACTGGACAAAATACTGTTGTTATTGTTTTCAAGTAGTCTATTATTTACTAAAACTTCAAGCAATGTGACAAGTCTTATAATACACTGTAAAACGACTAAACACCAACCAAAATTTGCTGAACATTAAGAACATCGCAGACTGAGTCTGGAAACAGGTTGTTATTTGGAAGATTAGTAAGAACAAGAACAATTTAACAGCCAGGTTTCAACTTCAAATTTACTGGTTCTTATAAAGAGTGTAGAACGACCAACTATTTTACTACCTCTGTAGTTATACAACGATGTGGATGATTTTTCAACAATCTCTGTTGTTTTTCTTAAAGATAGAAAATGATTTTTTCATTATTATTCCTTAGGTGACACTTGACATGTTAGAACAAAAAATAAATAAGGGATGAACTTTGCACATTCTTTTTACTGGTAAGTTAACTTCTCAAACTCTTCAGTTTTTATATAAAATTCCAAATTTGTTTGAAGGATCTCGTGTTTTTTATGAGAAAAACAACAACATTTTCTTGTCGTTACTGATCAATTTGCCATTTGTTGCTAATCTACCTACTGCTAAATTATATAGGCCTAATAACTAAAAAATATATGTTTCACAGAAGTGTAATGAAGGCTGCCGTCAAACTATAGAAAACTTCTTATCAATGTCTTATCAATGTTAATCTATTCTTTGGTTATTGTTCTCGTTGAAAATTGGAAAAGTAACTGGGTTGCTGCGATATCTGGTCTGTCAGTCGTTCGATAAAAAAATTCTGTCGAGGCAAAAAGAAGTTTCTTGTTTAATCATATCTGGACTTTACTATGAATTACAATTACGCATAAAAGTTGTCTGGCTATCACATGATGACCTTTTAAGTATATTTTTTTACGTTGATGGCTGTTACCAATTTTATTACATTTCAACACATCTCAGAAATGACTTTCCACGTATTTTCACAGAATTTTTGTATTTTCTTACGGACTTCTAAGGTTTGATTTATGAGAATTTTTTTCAGACAATTCTTTAATCACCTAAATTTCCGGTACTAACATTAACGAAAAAATTTTACAAAATGGTGAGAGATGGTTGTCATGGCAACAACAGAACTCTTTCCTTTTGCCATATTAAGAAAACAAAATGGATTTTTATTGAATCGTAAGATGAGCTTTCGCGAAGAGATGCTATCTTTAGAAGTTAACGGTCTTTTATCTAACATTTCAAAAAAGTCGTGTTGAAATCATAATCACTTCATGTGACAAATAAAACTTTACACGAAAGTCTTTTGTGTTTTCATGTAAAAATGCATTCCTTCGCAAACTCGTAAAGTTTCTTTCAGGCTGTACTACATACTCCACTTATTTTCTACACATGTTGTTATGTGATTTCTTATGAAGTCATTCGTTTACAACAAGTGGTTCAACACTGAATCCAAATTTATAGGTGATAATTTATAGGTGCTTGCTTGTTTGTTTGTCTCCAACTGAGAATTCTTGAGCTGATGTTTATTATAATACTGCATTTATAATTGATTTTTGATTTTTTCTGTATTAACAATTATACTCATTTCTAGATGAAGACCTAAATGTATTTATTGTACATCACAGGAAATTAATCCTTGTCTATATACCTGTCCATGTACTAAAGTCGGTGTCAATAATATTTGTACGTATTACATAAATGAATGCCAATTCTGATCTACTTATCGCATTTTAGCAAATGAGATATCAAATCAAAGTCGAGTACTTTAAAATGTTACATGAAGATTTAAATTTTCGCTAAATTTGCGAATTAATTTTCGCTCAAAAATTGTGAGCTTTTTACAGAGAAACCATGAAATAACCCTTCTAACCCTTATAAGTCCTAGCCTTACACAATGATATCTTTATTTTTCTTCAATTCGGATTCAATCTTTGGTAGTTCATCGCATTCATTTTATGTAATAAGTGCAAATATTATTGACACAGAATTTACTTATATTGTTATGACCGAAATAACCCAAATTTTTTCACACTTACTATAACTTTGATTTCTGTTGCACCATCTCACCATCTTGAATGAATTTTTTTGTTCATTACATATCAATCCGTATAAACATTAAAACGTAACAAGATCTATCTCAGAAACTTGATGAGCGATAGATTGAACCATTTGTTAACATCAGATATCTTCAAAGAGGAGCTAGAGATGTTATGGATCTCAAAAATGTACCTAACGAACGAGTTTATAAAAACACGAGAAAATCTCGAAGCAACATTTGGGTTATTCAAGTAGTATTTTTTTAAATTTTCTTGTTCTGTAAAAATATAGTTAACAAAGATCCTGTCCGTTTGTCTTTTATATATACTTTTTCTTAAAAAAGCAATGCCTTTTCCCGAAATAGAGATTATATGTCCATTTGTTTTCCCTGAACAATGGTGGCCCATAAGGCTATTTTATAAGCTTTCTTTTTACGCACCACCTTCATAAGTACCAGAGGCTCAAATTCTCTCAAAATCATAACGAAGAAAAGAAATTTTCTGTCCTTACACTTTCCTTTCTTTGAGAGACAGGTAGTTCTTCTCTTTTAAGTTAAGATATAGGCAGTACCAGCAAAAACCCTGATTAGATTTAGATAAATTAGATTTTAGAGTGGGCGTTTATTGGAGAGGGAGATGGGCGATAGATAGTAGATATAGGATGGATCTTTGGATGAAATGAAATGTAAGACATAATAATTCAGAAATGTTTTTCTCCTATGAAACTTTTATACACATAGTGAAGGCAGTGCGCATTTTTACATTCAACACGGCAGGTCGGGACGTGTTTCGGCCTTGTAAGGGCTCATCAGCTGTCTATAACCACCTTCCATTTGTCCATAAAGGTTGATGGAAGTTGATGTCTGGTCAAAAGATATCTTTATAAGCCGGCACCTCTGTATTTGTCACCTCCTCTCGATGCTTAGCACGTTAAAGCGATTTCAATATATCACGGACATCTTTTGTCCACGGAGATATCACGGACCAGATCACGTGCATTCCGCAAAATACTAATTTTCAGATAAAAACTATTTGTTGAATGGAAAAAATTGGTTACTCAAGAACAATCTCTTGTTGAATCAAGAAAATTAGTTAAGAGGAAAAACAATCAATTTTGCAACAAACACCAATCATATTCCCCTTTGTTTCTATTTGTTTCTATTTGTTTATTTTTACTACAGTTTTTACTAATCATCTTTGCATCGGCAATCAATCCGGTGGCTTGAAATTTGAACACAGTTGTTGAATTTGTAACGAAGTGACGCTTCAACGCTTATGCGATGTCCTAATCAGATCGTGAGCTTTAAAACAATGGTCTCCTTTCACCCAGACAGACATTATAATTTGTAAGGTTTTTAAATTCCAAATGGAAACATGGCAAAAAAAACTGAATCATCCGTACGTGTGCGTTCATCCATTCTGCTGATTCGTTTATAAGTGAAAACAAGTGGTTTTTAAACCGTAGGTTTCTGGACGTGATGGCGAAAATATATCTCGTTATGTCTATAATGACACAATAAGTTAATTGACCTTTCATAAATTACGTCGTTACATCCATCGCCTCATTTTCGCCCTGAACATTAACGACGTTTGGGTGGTTAAGAAAGAGAAACGATACCTCAGGAGAAAATGTTTCATGTTGTTCTTTTATTACGCTTAAGTACGGAGTAATTATAAAGATTAGAAACGAGGCGATGGATGTAATGACGTATACGCGGAGAAATACGATATGTAAATAGAAGTGGTTCGAGAAATGAGAACATCACTCAACTGTATTATTGTTTAAAATTGGATCTATCATAGGCAGTAAGCAAAACTCCAGGCGAAAAATGCGAATCAATATTATCTATCACCTCAGAGCCTGGTATCCATAATTTCACAAGCAGTCTTTACATAACAAACCTTTCGCAAGGAGATCACATCATCGCATCATAGTGGCAATTTTGGAAAAAGATGCATTCTAATATATATAATACGGTCTTCTGGGTTATCTGATAACCCACAGTCGATGTAACGAATAGTTATTACGAAACCCTATTCTCCTTCTTAAGAAACCCTCTTTAAAATCTCTTTAACGAATTTTAAAGTACTCGTTTCCACCTCTCCACTAGGGGCCCGTTATATCGAAATATATATCGTTATATCGAAATTCTGGTGCAAAATATTCCTACACCTAATAATCACCTATGAAACAATTGACAAGCCACAACTTCCTAAAGTAAGCAGCATTCACCAGGCTTGGAGTTTTTGCCAGTGATTAACGCAAATATTATCGAAGGCACAAGGCCAAAGACGGTGGAGATTTGTTTCCTTAGAAATTAATATGTTTTCACATGATATAACAAGATTTGATGGTTGGTATTTCCTTCGTTTCGATGTGAACAGCATGCACATGGTCTTTGAGGTGTTAAAAACTAAATTTGAAGTTTTTGACCATTTTGATATTTCATTAAGATCGTCTTCGATTTCTTTTTTTGCTTTATGGATGGTCTCAGGCTTGCAGTGCTGGTATAAAGTCGAATCGTCAGCGTATTGAAGGCTTTTTGAATTTTGAAGGATGTTATTCATATCTGCCACATACAAGTTAAAAAGCACTGGTCCTAAAATAGAACCTTGTGGAACTCCAAATTCTATGTTCTTTAAACGAGATTGCTTGTCATCAATTTGTACATAAGATACCATTAGTTGTTTAGATAGTCAGCGGTCCAGTAAAGGAATGATTTGGAAAAGTTCAGAGAATGCATTTTTGTTATTAAAGATTCAAGGTCAAGAGTATCGAAAGCTTTTGAATAGTCGGTGAATATGACCATGGTTAATTCTCCATGTTTGGACGCTCGCAGAATATTATCTCGGAATTTTATTAATAAACTGATTGTAGAGTGATTTTTCCAAAAACCAGATTGCGTTTCATTGTAAACAATTTGATCCTCAATAAATTCTTGGAGGTGGCTGAGTACTAGACGCTCATAGATTTTTGACAGATATGGTAATAATGAAACTGGTCTATAGTCATTGGGATTTGAAGATGATAATACCTTTGGAACGGGACTAATTTTTGCAATTTTCCAGGCGGATGGAAATATTTGGTTACGAATAAAGTTATTGATGATGTGAGTAAGAGGGGATGCTATATAAGTATGCATAGGTTTAATGAGATGGGCTGGTATATTATCATAGCCTGCTGAACAGTCATTCCGAGTCTTCTTTAAAGCATCTATCACGTTTTGTAGGGAAATTTGGCGTAGTTTAAATGAAATGCAGCTGCTTTTTGGTAAATTAAAAATGGTGGATTTAATTTCAATTAGAGATTTGGGTTTTGCCAATGCGATACGAGTTGCTGTTGTGTTAAAGTGATTGTTAAGTTTATCGGGATTTTCTTTAATGGTTTTGAAATTGTGGTTTAAGATTCTGTGGAGAGTTTTCCATATTTCCTTCGGTCGTTTTGAAGATAATGTTTTTTGGTAGAATGAGGTTTTGGCTCTCTTTATTGCTGATTTGATTTCGTTTCTTACAGATCGATAGCTATTCCAGTTTTGGTCTGTTTTAAACATATGTGCTTCGTATCTTAGTTTATTTCTTTGCTGCTGGAGATGCATGATGTCAAGATCTTTCATCCATGGTGCGGGAGGTCTGGTGAGTTACAATGAATGTCAACGCATTGTTTGATAAGGTCGTTTAAAATACCAAGCGGTTCATTAGGGTCTTCTAGCGCATATACGATAGAGAATGGAAGTTGTGAGAAATCTTCAGTGTATTTTTCCATGTCAAATTTTTTGTAGTTTCAGATATATTTTTAGCGTGATTCGAAACGTTCTAAACGGATGTTAATAACCATATATGGTGCATCATGATCGCTAATGGTTGAACATGGTAGGACGTCACAAAGAAGTACTTTCTCTGGAATATTGGTAATTAAATGATCGATCAGTGGTGATGCTTTCCTTGTTGGTTTCGAGACAACGTTTTGGAGATCAAACTTGTCCAACATGTCCATGTATTTCCTCGAAATCACATTCGTTTCCATTAAATTGGTGTTAGAATCACCTGCCAGAATGATTGGGCCAGTCCATGATTTTTTTATTTGAAATAAGATTTTTTCCACGCTGTCAATCCACTTTTGTTTTGATTCTGAGTCAAACTTTGGTTGATAAAATGTACCAAGCAAGAAGGACTGCTTTGTGGTCTTATCTTTTGTTTCTATCCAAAACAAACGACGTAACGACGTAATTTTTGATTCCATCTTTGATATAAATTCCTACGCCACCACCTTTCCTCGCATTCCTATTTCGATATTGAAATTCGTATCCAGGTATGTTGACATAGTTAAGTAAGTTTTTGTCGTCTTTTAGTCAGGTCTTTGATAACGTTATAACGTCAAAGTTGTAGGTATGTATTGGAATTCATCGAAAGACGATAACATCGATTGTGTGTTTAGGTGAGCAATGCTCATGCAATTACTGTGTTGCTTCAGTTGATCAAGATGAGGGTCTTCAAAGATGTCGGTAACTTCAGGAGAAGTTAGATTAGTTAAATCCTGCAGTGATCGAACGTTATGGAATGGTAGGAGACTGAGTGTACAGTTGTGACAGGTCCACAGGGCTGCTTTTCGGCAGTTGATGATCTTATTGGTGAAGTTTGTAGCACATTTTTGGTGTGTTAGCGTTTTACGTTTTTCACATTCGATTCTTTTATGGTTTGTTTTTACAGGTTTCGTGCACTGATTGCAGTAAGATGGTCCGGGGTTTTCTTCAATATCACCAGCTAATAGGATACGATAGGTGGAGTCGTGGTTGCTGTAGTATTGAATCGGAGCACTCAATCTTATCCTAATACTTCTTATGATAGGAAATTTAAGCTTACAGATCGGCTGTGTTGCTTTAGTGTTGGCTGTGTTCATGATGAAGGTGGTGATAATAACAGCTAACAGAAAAGATCTTCGTATATTAACCATAGTGAATGGAGGTTCTCAATTTATGTTGCAGAGCTTTGAATTCTTCTTACGCGTACAAATATCAATTTTGACAAGGGTCCAATTGACTCCTGCCCGTCTTAATTGAAATTTGAAGCGATTGCTTGATTAAATATATCAGAATTTAACAAATTTTATAAAATATATAGAGGAAATTTAGCAGCAGCTCCAAAAAAGCGTCCGTTGCGGGAAGACAGAATTTTATCTTCTATTCCGATCGAAAATATATAGGACGTTTCAGACAAAACAATATTTTGATGGAGAGTGATATAATTTCTGATTTTAAAAAAAAAGAAGTTCAAATATCAGTGGTCCTAGCGCAAATTTTGACGCCACACTATGAAGAGTATATATATTTCCCATGAATAACTGGAATGTCTAAGAAAGATCTTTCACGCTCTCACGTTGCCATCGTATTTCCGCAAGCTCCCTAGTAATGTGACGTGCTTCTTACATCTGAGAATTAATTGGAGTTTGGTGCCTACTTAAGACAATATGCTTATTAGAAGAAATTACCCTAATTCTATTGCCAGGTCCGTTCCCCTAAGATTTGTAAATGGATCTTCTAAGAAATTCGAGAATACGAGTAAATTTGATTGCGTTGGAAAACGACTTGGTTGACTTCAAAAATTTCAACAGAGACCTTACCCAAATACGACAACGAGGACGACAACGAGGACGGCGACGTGAAACAAAAGATTAGTTTTCCTTGTGGATTTTGTTTAGAAAAAGTCTTTCATACTATACCATTGAGAGGATTTGCCAGTTAATTACATCATTAGCAAATGGTTTTCACTTTCTATACACAGCATGAAAAGTGTTTTGAAGTCGTCCTGAAAACAAACACGCAAGAAAAGTAGTATCTTTTATAGATCCTGTTTCGATTGCATTTTTCATTTTCTCATTGTTTTTTAATATTCGTGGATTACTCTCACGTCGCCGTTCTCGTTGCCGTCGCAGATGCTAAATAAAATTAATGACGGGTGAGTGGGGGTGCATGAGTGGGTGGATGACAACATTCGGGGAGTGGCGCAAGTAGAACAACGCACGTTTCCTTAGCCAACATCGAAAAGGGGATGTTAGATCTACCATTAAAGTACAACAAGATTTTTAGTGATAATTTATGAATTATTTATTTCGAATATGTATCTATATAACATGAATGATTAAAAAATTTAAAACGGGAAATACAGTCAATCCTCCTGGAATGGCTTTTGACAGAAAAACTTTTGTTAGATATAATACACGTAAACAACTTTTTGTTGATCTTGCTAAATAGACTGGCCTCCTAAGATCTCCTATTATGCATTGTTGAAGAAATTGGACCCCTTGTTACGAAACAAACCACAATGATGCGTCAACCGATTGATCCCGAAGTTAAAATTGCAATAACATTAAGATTTCTTGCAACAGGTGAATCTTATGAGAGTCTCATGTATCAATTTCGTGTTCACAGTACTACAATAGCCAAGTTTGTCCCAGTTGTTTGTAGCAAAATATTTGATACATTCAAGGAAAGATTCATGCGTCTCCCTAATAAGACAGAAGAGTGGGAAAACATAGCCTATGAAACTTGCCGTATGTGGCAGTTTCCTAACTGTATCGGAGCTGCCGATGGAAAACACGTAGCAGTAATTCACCCTTCTAATAGTGGTTCGGACTTTTATAATTATAAAGGATTCTTTTCTATTGTTTTACTCGCGATCGTTGACTATGATTACAAGTTCACTTTTGTTGACGTAGGCTGTCAAGGTAGAATCAGTGATGGTGGAGTTTACCGAAATTGTTTTTTTTATCGTGCAACCCAAGAAAATATATTGGGACTTCCACAGGCAAGACCACTACCAGTATCTAATAATCCATTTTATAACGATCAGGACACCGAGCCAATGCCCTATATATTTCTAGCTGATGATGCGTTTCCCTTAGGTGAACACTGTCTCAAACCTTACTCCCAGAGTGGTTTAACTCCAAGAAAACGCATTTTCAACTACCGCTTATCTAGAATGCGACGAGTCACTGAAAATGCTTTTGGAATATGGGCAAACCGCTTTCGCGTTTTTACAACTCGAATGTGCTTAGATCCAGACAAAGCAACAACCATCACCTTGGCGGCATTAGTGCTACATAATATGCTCCGCGAGCTGTCTAGTGATTCTTACACACCAGAAGGATATATCGACCAGGAAACAGAAAGCGGGGACCTTATTGAAGGGGAGTGGAGGGAAGAAAATGTTGGAGCTTCGGTACTTCAAGATTTGCCGTCGAGACGCAGTGGAAACAAGCCTACTAAAAATGCCGAAAATAATAGAGATGTATTTGCTGATCACTTCTGGGGACCCGGTCAGTTACCATGGCAATGGAAAATGATATAATTGGAAGTCACAAACTCTAGGACATAAAAAATATACTATTTTGTAGTTTATTTAATTCTTTCTTTTTCGTTTTTACTAGAGATAAAAAATGTTACAAGAAGCTAAAACAAAAACACCTGTTTAATGTCCTATTGATCCGGCTGAACTGCTATTATTCTGAGGTGAACCAAAATATGAGTGATGCGGGTCAGTTGGTGTTCCGGCTGAACTGCTATTACTCTGAGGTGAACCAAAATATGAGTGTTGCGGCCCAGTCGCTGTGCGCACCAATGAAGAAAAAGGATTTTGATTTGCATGGTTTCGTGTACTTTTCACCTGGCGCTTATATGCTAAAACCATTTGTTGTAGACTGATCATTAATTCATCCTATGCATCGCATTCTGGTATCAGCTTTAGTTGCGTTTTTAAAAGGTTGCAGAATGCATCATCTCCATCTTCTTCTGCTTGTGGCTGCCGCTTAGATGAGACTAAGGACTCCAATGCGGTAGCAGCCGTATTCATGACTTTATGTAGTTCATTACTTTGCGCTGCAGCAAGCTTTTTGGACGACTTAGCTGAAGGAGGCTTTGCATTTTCGTAAGGTGATCCTTCTTCAATGGCGATCTCTTCAATAGCATCTGCATTGCTCTTTGTCCTACGTGGTGTGAAAGAGTCGCTCAAAAATTCCAAGCTTTGAAAGAACTTCCAATGGCTAGTATAAACGTCATCAGCTCCAGCTCCACTTGTTTTTGAACTCTCGATCATTCGCTTTTGGGCCCCGTAATAATTCTTTAAGTCGGTTAACTTTTTCCCGATTTGCTTTATCGTGGCAGTTATCTCCATGGCTTTTAAAAGTGTTTCAATGGAAGTCAATGATTTTTGCCTTATATCCCGGTTAAAGTAGTTCTTGTGTCTTGTATTAAAAAGATTGTCATGATGAGACCATTTTTCTATTAAAAGAGTTGTTTCTTCATCCGTCCATACACGTGTTGCTTCGTTTTTTGCCTTTTGTGGACGACCTCTTTTTTTCACATTTTGTGGCTGGCTCGAATGGTCTACTTCGCTTGATACAACGGTCAAGTTGATTTCATGTTCACGTTCTTCGTCTGCATGAGGCTGATTTCTGTAAATGAAGTAATCAATTTGACAGTCATTAAATATACTCATTTCTTCATTCATATTTAGAAAACGATTAATCATTACTCACTGGTATCGATTTTCTGTGTTTGCTTGCGCTTGCTGCGAATCCATCTTTTGTTTATTTTTTTTACACACACTTTCTCTCTGCACAAGAAACCAACTTTTTTTCTTTATTTTTTTCTCCTGATGTTCCCTTTAAACCCTTTGAATTTCAGAATTCTATAGCTATTTACGACATTCCTATTGTTTGAAAATTCTTCGTGTTGTGAATTCATTTGAACTAGTTCAAATCAATTCACGATACGAAGAATTTTTAAACAATAGAACTTTGACGTCAAAGCGATTTCTTTGCTCTTATTCTTTCGCTAAATACACAGTAAAATAATGAAACAATAACAGGTGTGTGATAAATTAAGTGTTATTCTTCCTGAATATTCTCTCGTGTAATGGGACCTTTATAGATCCTGTTTCGATTGCATTTTTCATTTTCTCATTGTTTTTTAATATTCGTGGATTACTCTCACGTCGCCGTTCTCGTTGCCGTCGCAGATGCTTAAATAAAATTAATGACGGGTGAGTGGGGGTGCATGAGTGGGTGGATGACAACATTCGGGGAGTGGCGGAAGTAGAACAACGCACGTTTCCTTAGCCAACATCGAAAAGGGGATGTTAGATCTACCATTAAAGTACAACAAGATTTTTAGTGATAATTTATGAATTATTTATTTCGAATATGTATCTATATAACATGAATGATTAAAAAATTTAAAACGGGAAATACAGTCAATCCTCCTGGAATGGCTTTTGACAGAAAAACTTTTGTTAGATATAATACACGTAAACAACTTTTTGTTGATCTTGCTAAATAGACTGGCCTCCTAAGATCTCCTATTATCATTGTCGAAAAATTCGAAAAAAATGTCAGTGCAAGAAATGTCAGGATGCCAAGCTTAGCACTAAACAGGATCATTGAAAAGGACTACCCAACGCTACACCTAAACAAAATCTCGTAACAAAAATAGCCGTTTGCGACTTTTACAAAACTAAAATTGGCTCAACAACGTTCTACGTACACTGAAAACAAGTCTGTAATGTAGAAAAACATGTTCCCTCAACATGAGGAATTATCATCAACTTTGTATCACCTTTTATGTTTTCTATAAAAATGCAGAAGATAAAATATGGGTACTATCACAGCAACAAGACATAAAAAGAAAATCAAATGGATCCAAGTAATTGAGCAAAAAGAACCATATTTTTCAGGCTTGGCTTTAGAACTTGCGGGAAAGACAACTTGTGCTTTCATTGCACTCACAACTTCTTCCATACTCTCTTTCTTTGCTTCCACTTCTGCAACGTTCTTTTCTAATTCTCTGTCCATTCTCTCGATAAATTGTGCAAAGGGTTCATCGCAACCATCAACAGGCTGGCCAATACGTACAGTACGGTATTTCGTCCTATCATCAAGTAAAGATTCTGTTTCACTTGTGCGTAGGAAACTCAAGTCAAATATTTCTTCCTCGTCATCAGATAGGTAATCTAAATCCTTATTTATTTCATATTCTTGTTGTATCCTAAATTTGTATTTACTATCTAGTTCAATAACATTTGTGTTTGCATCTATTGATTTGGTGTTGGTGACAGCTTCATCTACCATTTTTGCCTGATGATAATCATGATATAGCTGCCCTCCTTTCATCACAGGTATTTTGGCCGTCTTTAAAGCATGAAGGTCAATATCATTGTATATTTTGTTGGCTAATTTAAGTTCGGAGATCTAAAATGGTAGTTATTCACGTTCAATTTTTGAGATCACACATTTGTTCACATTTAGCAAAATGAAACAAAAAATAGGGGGACCTCCATACTCATGATGCTACAAGAAGCAGCCTATGTGTGTTTTTCAGGTTTCTGCCCCTAAGATGGTGGAATCTATACTTACAGTGCAATTGTACTTTAATGCTAATTTCTGTAAAGTGTCTGAATCACTGATATCAACATATATTACTTCATCCTTAGAACCAAATAATGCCTTATCTGCAGGTAAGTCAGCACAGGGATCGCTATCAACAGACAGATTCCGTTTTCTGGACCTACATGTTAACTCATAATATTGTTCTTTACTCATTTCGTTTGGGATGGCAACTGTCATGGAATTCAAAACATGTACTGATGTGAAGGCTTCATTTTGTGGTTGCACTGACAGATCAATATCTAAGATTCGGCTGATTTGTTGCTTTTTTGCAAGGTTATCTGTATCTGTTGTCGTCATCACATGTCTTCTTTCATTATCAGAATAATTCTTTGAAAAAAATTAAACAACAAAATTAAAAAGAACAAAGTACCTGGATGCCCGGCAGTTTTTTGTACACGTCAGTGTAACATTGAAACTTTTTGGTTGTTTTTAAAAGGAAAGTGAAGGAGTAATCAAGTGCAGCACATGTAAGGAAAAGAAGACAATAGAAACTGTTGGCAAATTTGTTTTTAATGCCCTGCTGTTTTTCATGTCCAGTGGAAATGTATGATCCGAAAGTTTTTTAAAAGAAAAGTAAGGAGAGTAAACAAGTCAACTGCCAGACACTTAAGGTTAATAACACAAAAGAAACTGGCAGTTAGGGAAAACAATAGAGCCGTGCCATTTTTTTATCATTATACCTAGGAAGTAATAATTTTTGCGAAAAATAAGCACGTTTAAAGAAAAATTGCGAAATTAAGTACACATGAAAAGTTCTGAAATTATATTATCACAAAATATCAGGTACCCAAGAAATTTTAGGGATATACCATTTAGTTTTCTATCTTTAGTCTGACTTAACATTGTGTAACTTTCTTTAGTCTGCCTTATGTGATTATTAAAAAAATTGATGATGTTAAACTGTACTTAAAAAAGGGATTTATTGCTTGTAGTATGCTAGCTTGGAGCTTTCGTTTAACACTCCCTTGTACGGCATTTTGTAACTGAAAACAGTCTTAAAGACAATGTCAATGTGTTGTTATAAATACCGCCGGAGGTACCACCTCAATGCTGATATCATGATTACCGATGTAGACCAGTTACTTCTATGAAAGTCATCATTAAAAGCAACAAAAATAGTAGCTTATATTTATGACCAAACGATAATTCACGTTCTACTTTTATGAAGATCCAACAATACAACAATTCCTGTTCTTGTCTCTCACGTGTTGTTATTGTTCATGCTCATGTGCTGAGATCATCATGATATCAGATTTTGCTATATTTATAACGACACATTGTCTTTAACTTAAAATGCAATATAAAATAATACGACAATTAAGGGATCCCTCATTCTTCTATTGTTTTCCCTTACTGTGTGCCACACATCTAACGTCAATGTTCCTAATTCCAAATGCCCTTCCTAATTCCGAGATTCTGGTCACAAAAATATACATCTATACTCACCAAAATACTCACCAAGTATAACTAAAAGTTTGTGTTTGTATTTTAGTTTGATTGACAGTGCGGGATGTGCAATGTTTTTAATTTGCAGACAGTTGGAATATGTGTTCAGAATAAGGAAGGCCGTTCAGAATAAGGAACATTGATAGTACAAGATACAGGTGTATTATGCAAGTATAACAAAAAATTTTCATTGTTTCATGTTGATTTCTATAAGGTTTGACCCAACAACTTTAGTATCCACGAAATGAAAAAGGAAACCTAATTCACGTTCAAAAGGATATAAGATATGAAATACAATATCAAAACAACATTTGTAATAAAAATATACAAAAATTTCTTTCCTTTGAAGATTAGATAAACGTAGGAGAAAAGGAATGGGAGGACACGTTTATGTTCACCATACCAATATTTTTTCAGCGTGCAAAATTTTCAAAACAATTTTGAGATAAAAAACGGAACAGTAAAATAGCAAAGTAGATACTGTAAAAACCATGTGCCGTAATGGTCCCAATGGAAACACTACAGTAGAGACGATATTTCTTTTCTTTACCACTAATTACCCTTAAGGCTACTAGTAACATTTTCATAATTATTACATCACAATGTAAAACAAAATCTGGTAATCACCTGGTTATTAAGCATGGCGCGAACATATTATTGCACCGGGGGAACGGAAAACTCCCTGCATTCTGCATTCAAAACGGGGATTTAAAAGACATGATTTGAAGTCCCATGGTCAATCTTCTCGTTACAGTAGTAAACAAGATGTGAGGATAACAACACACGCATGAATATCAACAACTTCATTTCGGTCGTGTTTTTGGTGTTTGGATTTGTTTAAAGAGGTTTCAGACTCATCTTGAATCTACCCCCAATTATTAAGCGATATTTCAAATTTAAACTATTGGGTCAACAGTACTTACAATTTTTCAATTTCTTTCATTGATTAATCGTTTCAATTTTAATGTGTTACGAGAATAGAAGCATGACGAGGATTTATGAACTTACCTTATTCTTTTTTTAGCTATTGCTTAGCTTTTTCTTACGATCAGGCAGTTTTTGTTTTAATTTCATGATCGAGGAGAGAGGATTGAGAAGATTTTTAAAGGAAAGCATATAAACTAAAACTTAAAAATTGAGAAAAAAATTAACAAAAACAAAAACAAGAAAAGTCAGAGAGAATAATTAACAACAGGATTGGGAACAGTTAATTCAAAACGATAATTCTCTCTAGATATTGGTCTCTTCAAAAATCAAGATTATGAGCTTTATCCACGCGTCACTTTGACTCGTTACAGTCAACACCATTATGTAGAAGGATAATTTAACCCAACGGTAGCCGACAAATAAAAACACCAAGAAGTAAATATGGCAGCAGTTGAAACCAGATGAAAACAGAAACCATGCAGAGTACCTTATCGGGGGGAAAAAATTTTCCCCTGTCTTCCTTTCACCCCGCACCTGTATTTCCCCCGATTTTTTTCCCCGACCAATATTTCTCCCCGACTTTTTTCCTCGACTATTAATTTTCCCCGATTTTTTTTTCGTCTAAAATATCTTTGCATGGTAATTTACACTTTAAAATGTTTTATATTTTTTTGGTCGAAAAACTTTATTTATTCATACAATTACTTGAATTTAAAGGAACTCTTCATCCACCACAAAAATGATATTTTGTAAAATATCCTTACAAAATCAGAAAAGAAAACGACGAGTGAATCTGCTTAGCATAAAAAAAGGAAGAAAATTATTTTATTTATTTATTTATTATTTATTGTTTTATTTATGTTTTACCTTGTTTTATTGTAACGTATCAATTTTATCTTTTTTCATTCCCCTTTTGTTTATATGTTATTTGTATAGTAGACCAATTATGTGACCATTGTAGATAGTTTTCAAATAGTGTAACCTTGTTTTAACGTCATTGCATTTTTTACCTGATGATGGTATAAATCCGAAAAGCTGTAACATATATTATTGTTTTTATTCGTTTTAATATAAAACTTGTTTTAATATGAACAAACTTGTAAACGTTTACAACAATAACTCAAATACCTAATCGATTTTTAAAGAAATATACTTGAACCAAGAGTTACAATTTTTCTCTTTGTAAAATCTAAAAACTGATCAGTTACAAAACTTACTTGGGGAAAAGCGACTAATTTGAAAATTTAGTCGGGGAAAAGTAAGTAATTTTGCAAATTAGTCGGGGAAAAATGACTAAATGTTCCTTAGATGACTAACTTTTTCCCCGACTAAAACTTTTCCCGACTAAATTTTTCCCCGACTTTTTTTTCCCCGATAAGGTATATCATACTTTCATCATCTTCAAACAAGGGGACGTCAGTTACCCGCGCTTTGTCCTCAAATCTTTCGAAAAGCGTCAAATTGTTGAAATATTGGGAGTTTTCGTTTTAGCGGATGGTAGTTATGGTGGTATGCGCTTTTTCGGAATATATAGTAGTAGCAAAAGTAAAATGAATATCAATCGATTGAACAATATATTTATTATTACAATATATAATATATTTATTTGCCATTTAATAAACTATTCACATAAATAAATATCATATCTAATATAAAACAGATATAAATAAATATCATATCTAATATAAAACAGATATAAAATATATATCATATACCAAATATATAACAGTTTGTAATACGACGAGCAGATCCTTTTGCAAACATGAAAATGTGGAGGAGGGTGATTTTGAGATATTAAAATTTGATAGTATTTCATTTTTCTATGAATTAAAGATTTTTTGGTGATGACACTTATGACACTTTGTGGATTATTGAGTGATTGTCAATATATTCGTTGTCGAATAAAAATTCGTTTGTCGTCCAAAAAAAGGGATTTCAAAGATTTTGCCTGTCGCAAATTAGTAACTCCACTATCGCTAGAAGAGATAATACGTTTGGATAATCGCTTGAAACACTCCGTTACATATTCATATAGGCTTATCCCCTTTATTTATATCCGCCGAAACACCTGATTTTATAAAATAAGTGTACAGAGAAGAGCGTGTAATGCGGTAGTTTGCTTAAAAAACTTTTTTTTTACGGAACTGTTTTCTGTTCCGTTGAATCACAGTCATAAGTCATATTCTTATGATTATGGTTGAATTGAATGTTTATAAGCGTAACACTACTGTACAATGGATGGAATATTGTCCAAGTTAACAAATGTAGGTAATTCGTTACGCGAGGTAATTCTTAAGGAAGGAGAATCAAAAAGGGAATTAAAAATCGGTCCGGACTTATCCGGATGTTGTCCACTGTATAGAGATTTCACTGTATTTTATTTGTTTTCTCTACGAAAATGGGTGATTTATATATTACTCATAACAATAAAAGCTCACTAAAACATTCGATTGACAACGAATTTGATGGGGGCGGGATTCGAACCCGCGCCATCGAAATGACTGGTGCCTTAAACCAGCGCCTTAGACCGCTCGGCCACCCCACCTTGGTCTATATTTTTACTTATTTGGGAATAAAATCAAGAATAGGAATATAATAAACTAATACTTGAAATGTTAGATGAATAAATTTTTACGAATAAATTCAGAGTTGCCCAAAATTTCTTGTGCAACCTAATACTGATGGGCAGGCGAGCGACGCGGCTAAGCGAGTTCTCCAGGATATGACTACTTGCCGAGATTTGTCATACAAAAGTGTCGCACTAAAAAAAAGTGTCACACTTTTGTACGGTAGGTCGTTTCGCCTTATGACTTTTAAAGGCTATCGAACCATTGACGATTTCACGGTTTTTATATATAATTATTATATTAATATATAGTATTCGTAAATAAGTCAGGAATCCCTTATCTTGTAATATATTTTGTCTTTTGGCTCGTGTTCAATTTGTTAGCACAGGTTTTTTCAAGCGATTTTTTTAAAGAAAAACAAAGGATATAAGAACATAAGGCTTCGAAGAGGTCTAAAAGTTAAGAAATATTGCCACCATGTTGTTAACAACAGTATCAACCCAACTCCATTATTAGGAAGATGAATTTCGACTTTCAGATATTCACCAGTGTATAACTTAAGAACATATTAAAAACATTTTTAGGCTTCAAAGTTGAAAAGTTAAGAACGCTCAAATGTTTCATCAGAGTTGCGTTTTTTTCACACAGACCAACGAAAATGCTATTACCGGCGGAAACAGCAGCATATATCTGTCTCCATACCATCACGTATTTTAGATCACGCCAAATCACATTATTGCACGCGTTTCATTTTATAAGCACCAGTAAAAATCGAACCAGTTGGCGCTTATTTTTTGGCTATTTTGAGTCTTTGGTGTTTAAGTGATAATTATTACCTATACCTTAACTTTAGAAAATCTTCGAAAAGTCTCTGTGGAGGAGTGTTTTTTTATTGAAACAGCAGGCGATATTGCTTGCCATTCCTTTAGAGAACACTCCTCCACAGAGATTTTTGAAGATTTTGCACACTGGGACGGTCGCACAGGAAATTCTAATCTCTTCACTCCGTCACTTTAATACATGGAATGACTATAAATAAGGATGAAGCCACAAGACCAAAAGCGATATTAATTAAAACCTTCACTTGGTTGATGTCATGATGATCTCAATTAAACATGAACCGGGATGATCTCTTTCTGGCCTCCTATTGCAAGCCAGACGTATAGTACGTCTAAGTTTTTGAAAAGCCATACGTTATCGGGGGGAAATAAATCAGGGGAAAATGACAAAATATTTGTGTAATAAATTTTTCTCCGGCTTAATTATTTCCAGACCTTTTTTTTACCCCGATTTATTTTTCCCTGATATAAAGGTAAGCGTCGATATTCTGGCTTAAATCATTGAGTTTTATGACTTGCCAGTTTAGCTATGAGCAGTCCATGAGGCTAGCATTCAAAAGCTTTTGACAGGTCCATCAAAATAGCACTGATCTTTCCCTTCTTTAGGAGACAATTTTGCCAGTTCCCAAGCATACTCAATAAAGCATATTGTGGGCCTTTCCTGAAGCCATAGCCATGCATTCATATATTGGGTGAGCTGATTAAGGCAATAAAGCTCTCACAAGCCTTGGAAACTGCCGGTAGTAAGCTGATGGGCCTATAATCATCAAGCGGTATAAGTACAACAATTGCGCATTGCATTCGAAGGTTTTAGACTTATCGTCTTCCTTTACTTACCGGACCCGGATCCATCCGCACATGAAAAAACGGAAATCCACATTAGAGAAAACGTTCAAAACTCACACCCATCATTTGTCGAAAGATGCATTTCAATAGATGGATCAATTTATGAATAAATGTGCTGTATTAATCACCACCTAAAAATTTCTGGAGTGCGATTTTGTTTATTTAATTACCCCCGTGTCTCGTGTAAATTCAACACTAATTTCAATCTCTTACTAGTGTTAATGCTTCGATAAAACGAAAGCTAACGGTAACATAGGCCTGGTATTCAGCTGAATTATAGGTGAGCACAACGTACAGCAAGTACAATGAGAATGAAGATGAAATAGTGAATGAAACCACAAGTGTTTTTTTCCTTTTAATAGAATTCTGTATCAGCATTTAATTTTCTACTACCTTTAATTTGCCACTACCGTCTGAATGGATTGCCTTGTTTTCCCTGAGGCTTTATAGTATAGTTGACAATTTTTTCGAATTTTCAAACTCCGATATTTCGAACTTTTGGCAGTTTTGAGAGTTCGAATTTCGCGGGTATCTCTTTCCTCGTGGTGCCTGTAGAGAAAATGCAATGCTGCGTGGGTTATTTTTATTTTTTCCCGTTTATTGTAAGTATACTTCATTTATGTCGTCTCAGAAATATCTTGTAATGGATATTGTAGTGAAAAAGAGGCATTTTGTGTTCTGTGATCTGACATGGCTCAATTTTCCATGGCAGGAAAATGAACTATTATTTAAATTCTTCACTCCAGTGAGAAGCTTTGGCATTGAAAAGTCCTGTTATAGAAATCATGCAGTGATGCAGAATAAAATTTATGGAATCAAATTTGAAGAAGTCAACAAGTTTGATCAGCTTAGTTGCAGTCTCATAATGACTATCCTTGTCCTGCAAAGAACGGGTCAGAACATATAATGAATCATCCTATGAAACTGTTACAGGTTAAACGGAACTCAACTGCCACTAAGCCGTTTGATCTTTTTAAATTTAAATCATTTAGAGGGAATATGAATGATCGATTTTGACAAATTGGAACTGTGTATGTATCACAGAAATGTTAACATTCAACAAATTGACTTTGACAAATTGCACTCAATAAATTTGATCTTGTATTACCCACTTAAAGTATTTATTGGTTCTCATCTTAATTGACCTTTCCAAGTATCTAATTTAGAAAATCTGTCACTCTGTCAATCCAAAGTATTTAATTATTCAGCATGGCCTTATGAATCTGTACAACTAAACATTCCCTTGCCAGCATATGATTAGCAATATTATATCACAGGTACCATGTTTACATTACCTTAAACCACTTTTATACCATCAAATGTTTGCTAAAAGGCCCCTTAGAGATTCTCCTGTTTTGAATTCTTTATTACAAGCTAATTACGAGTAATGTTTTTACCTTGTTATATAATTACAAGTTTACGTCCTCTATAAACATAAAATCAAGGAAATGTATAAAATTATGCATAAAAGAACTATTATGTATATACCTATGTGTATTGAAAAATAATAATTTTTGTTTTCATATATATATATAATGTCTCCTCAGAGAACAAAATAATGTATAAGCAGGACTTGGAAAAGCCAGGGAATTCTGAAGTTTGATCATCCATATTGTCAAGTTTGAAAACCTGGAAATTGGGGTCATAATTGACAATCTCAGGGAAAAATCATAATTTAAAGGTGACTCAGGGAAAACTCAAGTAAAACACATCTTTAATTTGTAAAGTCTGATGAGGCTGAGCTTAGTAGGAAATATGAAAGTGGATCTTCTCTCATAGAGGTCATGTTCTGATTGGTGAAAATTTCTGACGGAAGTTTTTAAGCAATCAGGATACAGCTTCTGTGCGAGAGAGTTTGCTTTGCACTGATTATTCACCTAGTGATCTTAGTAAAATAACAATGATATCATGTTTTTTAATTTTCTGGACTCGGGGAAAAAACTGTCATTTTATATTTTCACTCAGGGAAAATGGTACTGATTTTAAGAAAAATTTCATGGAAAAGTATAATAACTGGACTAAAGTTAGGGAAATATTTTTGAAAAAACTGCTACGAATCCTGTAATTGTATGTTCGTCTTTAGTTAAATGACTTTTATGATCATCAGTATGCATCAAAAAGATTGAGTATGTTTTATATGTCGAATGTATTAGTTTCTTATAATTATAGTAAAAAGGATTATTATCACGAAACAATCATAAACATCAATTGATAACATCAACAATGGTGGAGAACGTAGTATTTTTGAAATGGTTGGAAAATCAGTTGTCCTTTTTACTTGGATTTCCACCTAGTGAAGACCTTGCCAAGTGAGTCTTTACATCATGTCCTTCAGATACTGCAAATATGTAAAATATGTACCCGCAAAAAATTCAATTTTGTTTAATCCGCGAAAATTAATACCTGCGAAAAAAAACTTAAAAAAAACCCTGAATTTCTAAGAATTTTCCACCCTTATGTCAATAACAACTTAGAGACAAAAAATACAAATTAATTTAGTAACAATATACTGTTATTTTCTTTTCCGCTTATCGAAGTTGCTCCACCCAGGGAAACACTAAGCCTCGCTTCCTTGTTTCCACAAGAGTTTGATTCATACCGATGGAGGGTAGATGATGTAAGTGATGATGAATCAGAATGAGAATGCGACGATGACACAACTGCATGTAATGACAATGACATAACTGATGGTGCCAATGGAGATGTTTCTAATGCGGATGATGATGGCGCGCGCAACGTGTTTGATTTATTTGAGTAGTTATATTGTAACATTTCATTTAAAATTTTTAAACAAGTGAATAGGTAGTTTAATGTTGATCAAAAGTTCTTGTGTTTTTAATTTTTTCGATTTTGGAACTGACTGAAACCTTCAAAAAAAATTACTTAATTTTTGATGATTCGTGAAAATTAATACATGCGAAAAATCTTCAAACGAGCCATCCGCGAAAATTAATACCCACGAAATGCAATTTTTTTCGATTTGTTTTTTACCGCGAAAATTAGTACCAGCGAAAATTAGTACCATTAAGGTATGTTTTGCCCAAAGTGACCGTCAAAAGAATAGAATTTGTTACATTTGACTGCTGAATCAGCTGCTTTTCAGTAAAAACTTAAACATTTTCTACCTGTTCATGCACTCAATTCAGCTATCCTTTAGTTATCTTTATATATTTTTACAGGTACATACTTGCATTTGAAAGTGCTCAAGAAATACGAGAGCATTTCTCAAATTTGCTTGACTTGGAAGATCCAAAATCGAAATCTTTTCTTGATGAATTTTTTAAGAGGTGGACTGCTGCATCTGTAGAGAAGGGTTACAAAAAAAAAGAAATTGACTCACCAATTTTAAAAACAAGAAAACCGCAGGTAGGTGTTTCTTTGTTTCCTGGGAAGCGCCAAACATTTCAATTCCATAAAAAAAGCTGACACTTTGGTTCTTTGATATTTTTTTGATCATTCAATTTTGGTGAGATGTAAAAATCCTTGTTTCTCATCAATATTACTGCATTTTCTTAGATTAATTAAAGGGATTCTACCATCTAAAACAATATTCTGTTAAATACTTCTCAAACCAAATAAAAAATCCCCATATCTTAAAAGCTATATAATAATTGGGTCGAAAATGAGCCAACATTATATTTTAATATTGTACCGTCTTTCCGAGAATTTGCTTCTTCCTGGTCTATCATACCCGAAAGTTGAGTTTGGTGTGAATAAAATATACAAAAATATAGCACTTTTCCAGAATGTCTGAATCGTAAATCTTCGTCATCTCTTCAAACGAATCAATGAAGTTTTAAAGAGTTTATATTGCTAATTTGGGTTGTAAAGACGAATGTTAGTTTTGATTTTGCTTCTGGGAAATGACCGAAAAGTTGATTCTTGGGAAATTCAAATAAAATGTTGTTTTGTTTGTGGAAATGGATTTAAATTTCATTACACTTTTTTTGTTATTTCACCTTCTTATACTTGTGGCTGATCATGGTATAGATAAATGTGTTCAATGAGCCTTAAAAAAAGATCAAAACAAGTGGATCTCCGACCTCAAAAAGCATCCAGGAAAGTATTGCAGGCATAACATTTTCACCAGGTTGGCAAAATTTTGCTGGCATTTTGAGAGTCCAGGGCTGCTCTTTTTACTTGATAAGAGCTTTTAGTCTAAATTTTGACTCACCTATTAATTGTTGTTGGATGTTACACATGAGAGGAGAGAACAAGAGCACACATACATTTTTCATGTAGAAGGTACGCTCAGTATTATAAATTAAGGTACACACAGTACCAAAATTCAAGATGCACACAACCTCAAACTCAAGGTGTATACTGCACTATATTCAAGGTGTACACAGCACCACACTCAATGTGCACACAGTACCAATTTCATTCAAGCCACACACAACACTACAATACAAGGTGCTCACAGCACCAAAATACAAGGTGTACTACACAGCACCATAATACAAAGCGCACACAGCATCGAAAACGGTATATATCATATCATATTTTATATACCATATCTCACAGTACCAAAACATGGAAAACACGTAACTGAACTTAAACTGCTGACAAGGCCATCCCAACATCCATACCAAGAAAAGGCAGTAGGAGGGGAACAATATGTGAGTCCTAAGGTTATTGCTTCTACTCCTGGATAAAAACCTTGTAATAAAGAGCCAAACAACACATACAAGGAAAACTGTGGGAATAGCAATGCAAATAGAACATGAACACAAAGAAAAAGAGTCAAGTGAAAGAATGTTCTTCGGAACAGCAACGTTCAGATGAAACGGCAATGTTCAGATGAAACAGCATGAATGATACGTAAACGTTTCAGCTCCAAATGTGGTTGTGATACCAGTAAACTAGTATTGATAAAATTAATATATCAAAACCACCTAATAAAATTCTTGGAAAACAATATGAGCTAAAGCCTGTTGGTTTAGCCCCAATTAATAACTGAAAATTTTAGGATACATCCCTTATTTAAATCAATACTTAAATACTGAAATGTCTATTCTTTCTTTTTGCAATTTTCCTCTACACAGCAATGTAACCATTCAGTAGAAATTATTTCCTTTTTTGACCGTTTTCATTATGATGGTTTATTTTTTACATATGCTTGTTTTAGGGAAACCCTGACAAAGAAAGAATTGGAAATGGTACCAGAGATTCTGAGAAAACACCTACAAAGATGTCGGTTGATACAAAAGGTGCTGAATTTTTAGATAAGAACAACGTAGGAAGTCAAGAAGTAACTAAGGTAATTTTTCATTTATATGCTATCAATCTTGCATCACCACTTTTCCCGAAAGTTTATTCCAGCTATATTAAAGATTTATGGTCATTTGCGAAAGTTTATTCCCTTTAATTACGTGATTTTCACTCCTTGCGGAAGTTTCTTTCAAAAAAGTTTCTTCCCTTAAAGTAGTGCCATCAAGAAAATTGAAATTACAGTTCCTCAGATTTGAAAGATTTGAAATCATGTAATTTTCTAGAAAGGGATTCCATTCAAAAAGAAGAACTTAAAGTATATACCATTATACAGTGGAGATGGCAAACTTAAAACAGATACTGCACTCCTTCCTGGAAGAAATGCGTGTCAGTGTTTGGCACAGAAACATAAACTGATAAATAACTGTATTGAGTGTGGTAGGATAGTCTGTGAGCAGGAGGGATCAGGTAGTGTTTCTTATAATTATTTTTTCTTTAAGCTTTTTTTCTATCATTTCTTTTCTTGTAGTCAAACGGTTTTTTTGTACATCGTAGGACCTTGTATGTTTTGTGGTCATCTTGTTTGTTCTCCGGAAGAACAAGAAATAATATCCAGGGAATCAAAGAAAAGCAAGAAGCTAATGGAGAAGTTATTAAGTCAAACTACTGTGGTAAGTTTTAGACATTTATCAAAGTATTGTCATTCCCAATAGATGTTTCCTGTTGCCCCCATTGAATAAGCACCCCTCCTGAAAGCCGGATTTATTACCAATGAACAACCCTATTAAGAAATAAAGAAAAATTCTAAATTCTTAATCTCTTAAGGAGATTGGTGCATGTATATTTAGGGTTGATTCAGATGCAATTTAAAATGGTCTCAAGGTACTTCTTTCAGTTTTAAGTCATTGAGACAGTTTTTGACTATAGGTGAACCTGAAGGGACTGTTGAGACTAGGAAGGATCTCATTTTGGAAACATTTCTGTTCCAGCATTTTGATGGAAATATTTGTCATTGATAAGATATTCATGGAGTAAATAGGTCCACTTGAATCTCAAAATTCACACAGTACCATGAAGGTCTACTTTAACATACATTTCACAACTTTACTTTGTAACAGAGTATACCTTCGGTTCTTATGACCTTTCTAGTTAGTTGTTTACTTGTTTTGTTACTTGTTTTTATCCATGGAGGCGCTCATGAGACTCGATTGAAAGTATTTCCATCTTCACTGATATGGTTGATAACTTACTTGCTTTAGGCAATAATTCCTGACTTATAATAAGTATTATTATGAAATTTTATCAAAATATCAACCAATCATTATTTTCTCCGACCTGAAAAAAAAAACTTTGGAAATTAAAAAACACTTATAAAACATAATTCTAACTAGCCAGGTGTGTTTCGATAAAATTTATTTTCTATGCTTACAACTCGTTTCTTTTGTTTCAAACAATTGTTTTCGGAAAATGCTTTAATGTTTTTAACTGTCGCCTAAATTCGAAAATATATCCACATAGAAATTTTTCTCCTTAAGGTAGCACATTTCATTGTAGAAGGAAGAAGGTCTGTGTGCACATTTAAGAATGCAAAAAGCGATTTAACATCCGAGGCAAGACAAATTGATGCGGCAAAGTTCAGCTTTTTGAAAAGCTATCTGTGCTTTAAAATGATAATTACAATTTTAAACAAGTGGTACAGATTTAATTTGCCATTTTTTCCATAACTATATTTCCATAACTAATTTCTTAAATTTACTTGCACAGCTAATATTCTAATAAATGCATGCATGCATTCAGATCTCCTTGACATTTGTGACCAGTTAATTTCTTGAGAGAATTATGAACTGCATGTGAACACGATGGTCTTTTTTAGCTGCATGTGAACATAAACAATCTCATTACAAAAGGACAAATTGATTAATTCATTCTGAATAAAATCAGAACGAAGTGTTACTAATGATTGTTTGAAAACAAGAACAGTAATTCATGATTTTAGAGAATTTAGCTAGAGTACCATATTTCCTTTAATAAGTACCTGAGGTGCTTATTTAAAAATCAGACTTGCAGGAGGGGTCCTTATACAGAATATAAAAAAACAGGGAGAAATATTGTTGTTACCGAAATTATTATGATAGTCATTGAAAAAATGTAATAATATAACAGGAAAAATTAATTTTCACATTTATTCAAGGAAATACAGTAAGTTGTTTAAACATGAACTCTGGAAAAATTTGTTTATAATCTAGTATTCAACATAAATTTCTAGAATGATGTGGAAGCCATACACGAAAATGATGGTGGGTTGCAGAAAGCAATTGCACACAAGGACAAACTTCTTGAGTTTGATAAAAATTGGTATGTTTAATGTCCGCAAAGTTTTCACATTTGTTATGGTTGTGGAAGATAACCAACTGCTTAGTGAATAGTTGCCTGTAAAGATTTTGAAGAGTTTCTTTAACTTGAAGCTTAAAATCCCTCCAATTTTGGTAGGCTACCCTACAGCAAGTCTATAAAGTTGTTATGTGTGATTTTAGTACCAAGCGAACCAAAGTGATTGATGACGAAGCTGATTATTTTGCCGCTGATAATCGGTGGATGACAAAGCAGCAAAAAGAAGCATTGAAAAAACGTGATGAAGAACTTCGTGAAAAACGCTTTGCTTCAAGGCGCAACAAAAAATTTACTATTGATTTTGCTGGGAGAAAAATAATGGATGGTGAGGAAGAAAAGTGTAAGGTGTCTTTATTTTCTTATTTTTCTGTCAATCATCTCTGAATGTTTTTGTCACTGTTAACAATAGTGAATATTCCTTTCTGTCAGATATATATGAAGAAAAGACATCCAATACAACAAATTACGGCACTGAGAACGTTGTACCTCTGCTAGAAGGTTTTCAAGAGCGTTATCCACTCATTGATCCTCGCATTACAATTGAACCTCCAAAGGTGAACTTCCGCAATTGTGAAATCTTATTTTGTTGTTCTTGTTTGTCTTTCTCTTACTTCTGATCATTTTTTTCTCTGTTTGATACACTAGTTTTCATCAGGAGATTCTTTCAAAGGGAATGTGACACAGTTTTTGAAGACACAACAAGATGCTGTCAAGAATTCTTTGAGGTTGCAAGACAAAGGATTGCAGGAGATGGTCGACCAAGGTGATTTTATGTTTAGTTTGATCATAGAAATTAGGAATTTGTTGACCCAATTCCTAAATCTTCTGGTCTCAATATCTACCAATTCAGTAGAATGTTTTTAGTGCTTTTTGGTTATTTTTGAACATATTTGTGATTCCTGATTTTTGATTTATTTTATTTTTTATTGAATTCATAACCGCAAGGAAATGAATATGTATATAGTCTTTGTCAGATTGAATTATGTAAAAGTTTATTTCAGGTATGTGCTTAAGCATGCATCAGCCATGGGCGTCTTTGCTTGTGCATGGAATCAAAAAGTAAGTAGAAATTCTCATTTAGTTTTTAAACTTTATTACATGGTTACACCATAAACTCTGCATGGAGTGTGTGAGGGGGGGGGGTGTGTGTGTGTGTTGGTAGACAAATTGGCCCGTGGCATTTTTGAAGGCTTTAACCGAATTCCCTGACCTTTTGTGACTTTTCCTAACTTTTATAAAGGTTTCTGAAAATTGAAAAAAAGGGTGACAACATCCCTTTGGCCAGGGGTGGGCGTTTTGTGAACAATGGGTATTTTTTTTAGAATTGGCCTTTTGTTTTCCTGATTGGAATGTACTCAATCAACTTCATTTTGTAATGAATTGATCTTTAATGGTTACCAGATGAACTTTGGAGTAATTTACAGGCCAGTTATAATAATTTGCAGACTAGATTTGGCAATTTACGGACCAGATTTTTTATTTTACGGAGCAGATATTTCAACTACTTCGGGAAGCTGTTTTTGAAGGTTGATTATTCAATTGCATTATCTGCTACTTATTTTTGTGTGAGAGAGCCCTTTTTTATCTTATTTCAATTAGTTGAAGTAACATGTCACTGGATGCCAGAAGCTACATTTCTCAAAAAAGTTTCAAAATTTTCTAATTTTTGATCAATCACCAAATTCTCATAACATTAAAACAATTCTTACAATGACCAAAATTTGTGCATATTGTTGTATTTAGAATAATGTAAATTTTTACAAAAAAATTAGTTTTACCTATAATTTATGCTTTTCAAAAACTTACCTAAATTTCAAAATTATTCACAAAATAGACAAATTGATGACGTCATAAAAAAAATGATGATGTCATCATTACATCATTTGTTATTATTGTTGTAGCAAATAGATTACTTAAAGTCTGTACTAAGTTTAATGTCATAGGCATCGATGGTTTAGCAGATATAATACATTATCTAGGCGCAGGCCAAATCCCCCCCATGTATACGAAGGACAAAAAAGTTTGGTAGGATAAAAAAGCTTGGTAGGAATAGGCTTAAAGATCATTAAATTTTTCATCTAAAGCATTGACAGTGGTTCTACCGAAAAGGCTTTAAATGTTGTTTTACTTTGGTTTTACCCACTAAATATGGTAAAATACCAGGTGGGCCAAAACTTCACTATAAACACATACAAAACTTTAACACTTTGAATCTTGAGATATTTTCAGCAAAGTTTTATTTCCAAATTTGGAAAATTAAAGAATAAATAACTAGTTTTTCTAGTACATTCCAAATTATGTTGTTCAGAAAGTTGACGTCACAAATTGTAGAGTAACTCCACAATTAACACTTTACAATTTCACTTTATTACTTCATAGTTACTTGTTGCTTTAATAAAGTTCATCAACAAGGACAATACAATGGCATCTTTATTAAAGATACCTCTGCATTTAATAAAATTCCGTTATCCTGAAGTTTAATTCATTTAAAGAAAGATGTTTTTTTCAAGTGGTGAGTGAGAAAGCAGTTATCAAAAATGATTACTTAGAAAAAAGTTGGACAGCATACAGAATTTATAAAGAAACACCATTCTGAAGGTTTTTTTCGACTTTTGAAAAGGTTAAATAAAGACGAAACAATGGATAGAAGAACTGGTTCCAGTTGCCAGTTAGGGCAACTACCAACGAAATTGCAGATGTCTTAGAAGAACTTGTTTCAAGAAGAAACTCCTAGCACCCATAAAAGCCCTCGCGAAATAGCTTTGCACATAGGTATTAGTAGAGGTTTGGTCAGAAGACTGCAAAAGAAAAGGCTAAAGAACAAGAACACCTCGGATGAGTAACGGAACCAAAGAAAGAAGAACAATAAGAGCAGGTTATTTGGGGGAATGTTTTGAACAAAATCAAGGTTGATTGAGAAATTGATTTGGCAGGACAAAAAGGATTTTACAAGTGCCAACAAATGTGCAAAATAAAAGAGGGTGTTTCAAAGGGAGAAAAGATGAGTTACCACATCCAAATCATTTCCATCAAACAAATAAACAATCAGAAGAAGTAATGGTGTAACAAAACCATTTATGTAAATGATAATGGAATGAAAGTTAATGCAAAGACAAACAAACAACACCTGCAAAAACAGCTTTTTTTCTGCTATTCTACGCCTTTTTACACACAACAATTAGATTTTTATATAACACAATGCAGGGTGCACATCGTTCAAATCTTGTTTAATATTTCTTTATAAAGAAAGCTAAATTCACGTTTCATCAAAGCTGACGAATGGCCGCCCTCATCCCCAGATTGGCAATCCCCTAGATTACTTTTTTTGGCACCCAATAAAGGAGAAAGTTTTTGAAGGAAGGGTAAACAATACATTCCAAAATGAAAAAATCTAAATCAACGAATTAAAAATGTTTGGAAAGAGGTTGCTTCCGATCTTCCTTCAATTTAAAATCCAATAAAGCAATTTGCTAAAATGTTCGGCTCAGTGACCATGAATGACCATGATTTATGGCTAAATCATTTTTTTTTCTTAAGTTAATACCTTCTGTAACACCATGTTATGAGAATAATTATGTAAAAATTTTGTAATGTTAGTAAAAAGTTATGAAGTAAAAAAAATTTGACGTCGAAATTTGAACAAATAGAAATCATGCTTTCCTTATACTTCTTTTATTTTTGACTTAAAACATAAAATGAATTCTTACAAAAATGCATGAAGAAAAATTTCTAAACATTTGTGAGATAAAAATAGAGAAAGTTCAAATCAAACAATCTTGGCCCACCCGGTATATTCCAAGTTTAAAGATCAATTTATGCATTTCCCTCACAGATTTCCAAATAGTACATTGGCCTTTTCAATATGTTGCAATATGTAGGTTCATTTGGTAAGAAAAAACTTTTACTTTTTACAACTTACTTTGTGGAACAATTTAACCATGTTCTTTTGCAGATTAGAAGGACGGAGTTGGTATTCCGCTCATCGTGGTAGATTATGGATTGCATCTACAGCTAAGCCTCCAGATGAGGGATTGGTGAAAGAAATTGAAAAGGAATACAGAGGCTACTATCCAAGTATGACCATCTAAAATCAAATTAAAACACTATCACAATGTATTCAAGACCCAGCTAGTAAAAGTTGACGAATGATGTATGTTTTTAGATGAAAGGTTGAACTTTCCAAAAGATTATCCATCTGCTGCTCTGTTGGGCTGTGTTAATGTTATTGATTGTGCATCGAATGAAGAATATTTTCAACAGGTCAGAATAATTTGCTTTCTGCTGGGTTTTCTATACAAAAATGAGTTCAAGTAATGTTAAATGATCAGCAGCAGCATTTAGTTGGTACAACAACTGAACATTTATGTCAGGTTTACATTTTAAGGAGACTTAGCGTCAAAAATACCATTTTAGCTTGAACTGTTCTTTATCTAAATTAAGGTTCATTAGTAAGTATATTTTGCTTTTTTAAAGATATAAAAAGTATTAGATGTGAGTTTTTTTGTGTATAAAAAGTCTTTTTTGTATGAAAATCATCAGCTAATTTTTTCGTATACTCATGATTAATCTTCTGTGCTTATATATTAAATCATAATGTTGAGGAATTACAATTTTCTAGAGTTTTGCATGCTGGGATTCTCAGTCTGTAGTAAAGTCTAATCTTAAACTGAAGAAATCTTCCTAATTAAATAAAGCTCAATAAATAAAAATATCATAATGTGATGCTTTTGGGTTATTTTGATAGCAAGCTATAACATTTTTTAACATAACATGTTATATGGATTCTATTAACAAAAACCTGTATTCATAATCATCAAATAGATTTCCAGAATCCTTAGGAATTTATCATTTGACGATTTACGGTATAGTGCCGTATAGTGCTAGAATTGATAACAGAATGAATCAAATCATGGATATGTGTATCTGCTAATTGCTCTCAATTACAAATCCTAATCCCTTGTGCAACTTCTGTAACTTCCGATCAGCCATTTTGTAGTTATTTTACTTAAATTTAGTTACTTGCCCTGAATTTTCGCTGGTTTTCTATTCCCTCTGAGTTCAAACTACGAGGGTACTAGAAGGGATTGTGTCAGAAGTGACATATATCATTATTAATCTATGACTTTCTATCTTTAAACTTTCATAACTTGTAGGGTATATTCAATCATTTTATATATTATAGAACACACTATTTGGCTTTTCCACTTTGATGGGCAACATTGTATTAGGAGGTTTATGCAAAACACAAGTTTCCAAGAAAAAAAAGTTGAATAGTTACAAGATAGAGATTCTAGCTAGCAGGTGTAGAAGTTTGTAATGCCTAAACTTGGAAAAAATTGCTATATTCACAGTTTGCATACACAAAACTTTAATGTTTATACACAGCTCACAAACTACACAAGTGGGACCAAGAACTGAAAGTTGTCCCAGAAGTAAGAAAAAAATATCATCAGTATTTTTGTAACTTGACATCAGAACATAATGTAAGATTTGTGCTTTAAGAGGAGGTCAAATTGCATTTTAATAATCTTCACTGGAAAAGGCTACCTTATTAAATGAAAATAAACATACATTATTAAGCCTCACAACAAATATATTCTGGGGCACCCAAAATGCATCATAATAAACACTGGAAGGAAGAGAACAGAAAACATGGAAATTCCTTAATATTTTTGGAAAGAAAATAGAATAATGGAAAATATTTCATTGAATATTCTACATTTTCATGTTTTTCAAAATCTTTCAAATAGGTATGGCTTAATTTGTAGAATTTGTTTTTCAAATTTAAGAGTATTACAGCTTAATGTGCGATGATCAATGTAAGGTGATCACAAACAAACGATAAGACATTGGGGAAAAATCTTGAAAATTTTGAGAGTGCACAAGTTTATTTTGCAGGTGTTTACTTTTGTGAATAGCCTATTTTAAAATATTTCACAATAATAAGCTCTTATAAGATTTTTCACTGGATCAAACTGTCACGATTGTAACAACATATTGCGATAAGTTTCTTCTGTGAAAGTTTCTTCCTTCAAAGTTTCTTCCTTCAAAGTACTGTGTATCATGCAGGCATGACTAAATTGATTTCCTCCATATATATCTCCATGCTATTGCTAAGTATCAACATATCAGATATTCAGATATTTAATGTTAAATTAAATCTTTATGACATTAATTATGAGCGTTATATGGCTTGATATGAAAATCCCCAGAACAACTAACAAACAATAGAAATGTTGGATTAATGAAAATTTCTCAATTAATTGTCTCAGTATGCTTGCTGTGTTCATTTATCATAGATTTTTTATTACTTTTACAGCATCCAGACAGTCAAGAAGAATCAAACTCTGCGTACTTGTTTGTTTGTGAGAATGCACATCAATTAAAAATCAAATTCTCTATGAAAGGAAAACACAAAATATGTAAGAAAGATGATTATTATATCTTGAATTAGCTCATTTTGGTCCATCATCTCACTTAACGTGCAATGGTGATTCTTTAGATAAACTGGAATCACATATGCATGTTGCGGCAAAGAAGAATTTAAATCCTAGTTGACAGTTGACGACCTAGTTGATGATCTATATCTTTTGTTATTGGCAATCATTTGTATTATGGCAAGAATTCCAATCAAAGAAGGAGTGTCTTTATGCCTCACTTAAAAATTCACTATCTGTCAGGTTATCTGTCTGTAAAATGCATACATGTAGTTTTAATTTTTAGAAAAATACAAAATCATCTTTTATTATTCTTTTGTGCTTCCTAATTAAGGTTTTGCCAGAAATCCTTTAGTCTTTCTCATGAATTCATTGGGTTTTTTACTAAGTCAATTTGTTTTAAAGTTTTATTGCATTTAGTGTCATAAATAATTAATACATAAAAGAGCATGATATAATTGCAAGAACAATGGATTTGTTAGTAAGTTCATGTTGTTTATCAGTTAAAGTATTTCTTGTTGCAATAGTTTCAATGTTACAATTCAGTCATAAGTTTAGTCTTGTTAAGTGATTCTATCAGGGGACCAGGCAGTCCGTTAGCAGTCCCAGGTTAGTGATTTTCAGCCAAATGGATGTTGATTTTGAATGGTTTTTCCCTGTGAACTTTTTTGTCATTGGATGTTAAGGTCATTATAATATTTGAATCTCCCCCTTAAAAAATCTATTGACGGATGAAAGTTATAAATATTACAATCACGTGATCATAACAAAAATTAAAAGCAAAACTAGCCTATGTGGTGGGCTAGACTTACGCAAAACATGTTCTCCACGGACATGATGCAATGCACTGAGTCACATTTCGTAAACGTAAGTATATGAATATCAAGTCAAATAGTAAAATCAGAATTTACGTTGAAAAGACATATTTTATTTTGAATTGAAATTCAGTAGACATGCCTATTTAAATAGAATTTGACACTTTGATTTTGAGGCTGCACTCCACAACCACTGTTTTTCTGGAGAGACAAATAGGTTTTGATTTCTATAGAACACTTTATTCCCAGGAATACATAAATTTAGAAATCTGCAAATGTGATATTTTACTCCAAATATTGCCTGAAAATAATGTGCATGTCATAAAAGGAAGGTCATTGTAATAAATTGGTGAATTGTGTAGAACAGTAAGAACTTCAGATGAACACCACTTCCGAGTATGATTTCTCTTATAACTCCACTTAATGATTTTTTTAGCTCCGCGGCCAGATAAATCATATTCCAAAGGAAATCCACAGAAATTGTTTTCATCCTTTTATCTCTGCAAACATTTCCTTTCAATTCCATAAGCTTTTCAATTGACACAAACACTCTTGCTCTATCAATGACAAAAACTTCATCTTTGAAGCTACAAACATCAGTACTTGACAGATCCTTTAATTTTTACTTCACTTCATCAAGATTTGAAACCAAGGAGGCACCAAGTGGTTCAGTGATGTTACTTCAAAGTGACATGTCAACTTTGCAAGATTCCTTTCCAGTGAACAATGACTTTTCATTCATTCATTTTCATTTTGTGAGGTCAAAAAACTCTGGAAAATTTTCTGGATAAACTTTTGCGAATGGGCGTTATGCCAAATTTTGCGTGGATGAACTGTCGTGAATAGACAAATTGAAAAATTTCGCATGGATAAACTTTGGTGAATCCGCAAAAAGGCAAAAAAGTTTTCGATAACAACCTAACTACTTGTTTTATCGACGAGAAGGAATGGTTCGTGACTTTGAACTGTTTTGCAGTAATTACTAGACGATAGTTCAAGGTAAACAACTGATAGAATGGGTTTAAAAGAAGCCAAAACCAAACATACATACGTAAGAACAACCTTTTTTTAACTACTATTTACAACTGTTTTTTAAAAGGGGTTAAACTTGTTCATCACCAAAGTCGTGAATATTGCAAACACTCCTCTCTCTTGCTGCTCCTTGGTAACTTCCGCACTTTCCCATTCATTCCTCGTCCAATTCTGTATCTTTATCCAAGCTACACACTATGGTGAGCTCTTCTCCCCCCATAGTGCAAATGGATGATTGATTTGAATTAACTCGGCTCAGGAGCTTCTCTGGTATTTATTTCAACTCTTTTTGTCTTCAAAAGACAAAAATTCGCAAATTTTGGACCTTTTTTTTTGATAAACTTTCGCGAATGGACAATTCTGGATGATTTTGTGTGTCGAATTGGACCAAAATTGTAGACAAACAAGTTTGAGTTTGATGCATTTACATCAACAAGTGTATCTTCAGAAATTGTTACTTCTTCAATAGTTCTCTCCTCAACATTCCCTATAACAGGTGTATCTCCAGAATTGATTGCTTCTTCAACGGTTTCCTTCTCGATAATATAAGAATCACAAATTTCTGGCATATTATCAAGTAAGTACTTTATGAACTTGTTGTTGTTCATAAACATCATATTCCTTTTTCTTGTGTACTCTTTGTGGACTGAAACTTTTTCTTCAATAACCTTCCCCATTTTTATTACTGAATATTATTTATATTAACTATGTTACCACCGACTGGAGGCCTTGTAGAAGAGTGTTCGCCTCCAGTGCGGGAGATCAGGGTTCAATTCATGGCAGCAACTATAACAGTGTGAATCGATACACTCACCTTAGTAATCAGCTTGAGAGCGGGATTGATATCTATAGGAGGTTGTCTGGTTGAGTGGTTGAAGCATATTGCGGCTTCCGTAGCCCAATTTGGGGCTTTAAATGCTCTAGGACCCTCATTGATAACAGTCCTATCAGAACTGAAGAGGCTATCCTGGGTAAAAATTAATAATAATAATAATCCTAGAAAACAATGAAAAAATGTTGTTAAAACATTATTCTTCAAAAGTCAATTAGTAAATGCATAAATCACAAGTCATTTATCCATCAATATCTTTGTAATAAACATTTTTTAGAGAGTAAATCGAATTTCTGAAGTTGCTTTGATAAAATATTAAACCTAGAATATAGTTACTGCATTTCCTCTAATAAACGCTGCGGCGTTTATTACAAATTGCAGATTTTGGATGCGGTGTTTAATAGAGGGCGGCGTTTATTACAAAATGAAAAATCAAATAAAAACAGACTTTAAACAACAATGTTTTCTCTTCCTAAAAAACGTAACAAAAGATTGTGTGAAAATGTTTTATACAAAAGATGTCAAAAAAGAATATCAAAATCACTGTCGCCGTCAGAATCCTCTTCTATGATACGAAAACTTTCATAGCTTTCGCTGATGTCAGAATCGAAAATTTGAAATGGATTTTCAGAAGATCGATTTTCACCCAGTGCTTCCGTTGCCTGTTTCAATAAAGCAGCACCAGTCGAACAAGATGAATCCTCTTTGAAACAATGGATTTGCTCATCCTCTGATGCATCCGTAGCTAAGTTTATACCACATGACTTGAAAGACTTGATGATTATCTCACTGCTCAATCTGAATGCCACACTTCTAAGACCCATTGTATAAGTTTTCGTCGGGGTGGGGTTTCTGATTTTCCCCTTTTGTAAATTGCTGTACGCCTTCCACCATCCATTCATTATAAAGATCTATCATGCGACTCTTGAAGGGCTTGTTCCATGATACATCTGGCGCCTGTATGTATTTTGTGCAGCCACCTGGAATTATGATATTTTCAATTTTTCCTTTCGACAATTCTTGCTTAACGGAGTCCATGATGTGGCACTCAAAAGAATCCCAAACCAAAAGCCGCCGGTTAAAAGAAAATGTGTCCAAAATTGTTTCAACAAAGTGCAAGGTGAGTTCCTGATTCATCCATGCATTTTTTGATGACACAACGACACATTTATTTTTAAATTCTGTGTTAAGTTCTTTACATTCACGCTGTGCACCACCAAAGACGATAAATGGTTTCAGTTTAGCCCCATCAGCTTTTGCTGTCAAACAAACAGGAATCCTGACCTTTTCATGACCAGTTGACTTCAATATTACTTCCTGTTCACCACGTCGCTCTACAGTTGTTGGTTCAGCCATATCCGCCCATATAGCTGTTTCATCCGTTGCAATTATGGAGCTTGCATGGAATTTGTACTTTCTTGTCATTCGTCGGACATGGATCACGTATTGTACTAGTCTATAACAAGGTATGCAGTATCTTTTTGGATTGTTGTTGTTCTGTGCCGTAATGAAAGGCAATTTTGTTTCATAAACTTCTCTAACCAACCACGGCTAGCCTAGAAACTATCTTTTGAAACAATATCTCCCCCAGCACTTTCATCATGGATGGCCTTCGCTTTTCTCATAATTAGTTTTCGAGAAACACGTAAAGAATTTGCTCTTCTTTCATGTATCCATTCGAGTAGGTCTTCTTCTAAGTCGACGTTTTTGATTTTACATCCTCCTTCTTCCAATTTCATTCTTTTCGCTCCTCCTTGTTTCAGCTTATCTGCATTAGCTTTCCATTCTCTCACTCTCTTTTTGTCAACACCGTATTTTCTTGCTGCTTCACGATTAGTATTATGTTTTGCGTAATCAACAACTGTGGACCTAAACTCAAAAGTAAAACTTCGCCTTTTTCCCCTTTATGGGAAATAGATTGTTCATGCTCTTCTTCATTCGACATTTTTTCTGCTTTGTCACCACATAACTCTTATGAAATAAATTGTGAAGGCAAAAGTTCTGTCCATGTGTGAGTCAAGCTGCAGCTGTGTTTGTTCACACCTTACGATGAAAGTTTATCACACCTTCATTCCTTTAAAATTGAATAACCAATTAAAAAAGTTTCCGATTTCTGCCTTCATGCACACCGTCCTCAATTAAATCACATTTTCCGAACCGCTTACAGGCAAATGAGAAAAGTTTTTTTAGCAGATTACGAAGAGTGATTTCAGTAAAAAATGACTCGAGCGATTCCAGTACAATTCGAAATGTATTTAAATGTAAGATTTTTTTCCAATATCCGTGGACACAAAAACATCTGGACACCTGAAATTGGAGAGTCTTTGGTTTGTAAACGCAATGAGCGGTTGGAGGCCAAAGAGCTGAATGAGTATGTGATTGGAACGTACAAGAAGATGTCAGACGAGGAAATTCTAGTGGGACATTTACCAATAGAACTGTCTAAGCTAATAGCATTTTTCATTAAAATTGACGGCACGCAATCGTAAATGGTAAAAAGATACGAGAAGTTGGTTTGAGTGTTCCTGCACAATTCAACTGTTACACAGCAAGTAAAGTTTATGCAAAAATTCTTCATGACGAACTTATTACAATTGCTTGGCTATAAGTGCAGCGTTTAATAGAGGGTGTATTTTATTAGAGGAAATACGGTATATAAAAGCTGACATATCATAATCATAAGGTAAGTGAAGAAACAGTTTTTCATAAAAAAAAGAAAAGACTTTCACTGACTTCGAAGCTTCCTTCTTCAGAAGATCTGTTTTCATTAACTCAATTTACTAATTTAGAAATTAAATTGACTTTTTTTATTATACTAATCGAGTTAAGAATTATACCGTTGTGCATTACATTGTATTTCATCCATCAATAGATTCTTTAAGCAGAGATTTTATGTTCAGGTAGAATAAAAGATGTTCATGGTTTGCTAATGATCCACTTATCAGAGTCTCCAATAAGCAAGTTTTTTGTCTGTTACAGTGCATCAAGTACAGAGGACACACAAAATTTCTTCACACTAAAGTCCCAGTTTCTGGGGTCTCACTTAGAGTGTCTTAAACTAACAAGATAGGTATGATCATAAACTTTTTGATTGAAAGTCTCTCTTTCTTCTTTGGAAGGATGAGCCATAAAGTCACCATGACCTTCGTTTTACCCAGGCAGAATTAATATAGTTTTTGCTGCAAACTAATAATGATCGGATCATTATAAAAACTTAATATACAGGTTACAGGGTGATACTATACTTAACATGAAGGTATAATAAATGTTCCTGTTTGCCAAGAAATATTATTGGCTTTTTGTTTTTCAGGAATCTTTAAAAGAGAGATGCTTGTCTGTGGAATACAAACTGTCACTTAAGTTGCTGTGTGCCTACACCAGAAACATAGTTGACAACCCAACTGTTGATAAATATCGTAAACTACGAATAGGTAAGTTGGTGACCATTTGACGTCAAGCCGAATAAATGTGGTCTGAGCTAAACTGTTTATGATAAAAAAAAATTGTTGAAAGCTGTGTACTACTGAAATGGCACAATAATTTAATTTCTTTAGTCATTTGCATTGTCTTTGTTAATAATTTCCATCATAATCATCCATTGAAAAGGTTTCTCAACGAAATAAAACTGTCATTCTTGTCTTATTGTTCTTTGTTTTGGTCACAAAAATGGTCTCTAAGGTTTGTCATCAAATTATTAGTGCATTCTAAATAACTTCTCCTCAATTGAAAATTTCCTTTTGTGGTACTTGAAATCATGCGTAGGTTACTCAAAAAATGCTGTTGAGAAAGGCTTCGTAATTTTTCTTAATCATAGCAAGTGTGGTTACTATTTTTACCAGGTAATGAGAAGTTTAACAAACATATTTGGATTCATGAAGAGTGCAGAACACTATTACTACTCCATGGGTTTGAGTTGGTAAGATCATAATTTTTCTCCTCAATCTGTAATACTATCTATATCTTCGTGACAGATTCATCAGATGCTATAATTGTCTATTTAGAAGGAGGAATTTGTTATATTACCACTTGGACTTTCAATTACTGTTTTAAATGATCTCCTTCAGAGGGAGCTTTGCAAAATAGAGCCAAATAAAGGCAATGATGTGTCAAAATCAACTGTGAATGAGGGGGCGACAAGTGCCAATTTAAGTTTGATTGGTGCTAGAAGTCGAAGTATATTTGATGAGCAAAAAGCAGATTTCACTCTAGTTTCATATTTACTGCAAATGGGTTTGTATTCAAATATTCTTGTTAGTGCAATCTATATAACTTCTCTTCAATTGAAATTTTCCTTTCATGGCACTTTGTACTTGTGTGTAGGTTATTCAAAACATGCTGCTGAGAAAGGCCTGATAGCAACTGGTAATGTTGGTGTACAGCCAGCCATGGACTGGTAATTTTCTCTCCTTTTCTTCCCATGCTTTCATGAAGATGTCATATTATGTATTTCTTCTGTCATTTTCCTGTTTGATTTATCAGGATAGCTGATCATCCAGAATGCATTAATAAAAACGAGGAAATGGAAATACCTCAGAGTGGCCAAACCTTTACACAGGGGGTGAGAGAAGACTCAAAGGTAGAGAAAATCTTGAAATAATTATCATGCATATTCCATTAGTGTTGCCGATGGGTGTAGCTTGCTTCCTGTTCATATTTGAATTTTTTTATGGTTAACATTTCATCTTGTTGGCTACAGGAAACCTCTAAACTGTCTTCAAGATTAGGCAAATTTAATGAAGATAAACACAGATATCAAGAGAAGATGCGTCTCCAAGCAATTGAAAAAGCAAGGTAAGTGCTACTATAAATATAAGCCAAGGCAGATTTAGTAAGCAGTGAAATCAGTGGAATAAGACTTTAAGTAACTTCAGTTCAATCACAAACCGTTTTTTTATTGAAGTGTTTGTACTAATAAGTATCTAATATTTTTCTTTTACTCAATCATGGCAACAATGTGGCAGCAGCTTTCATTTTATTTGGAATATGTTTAGGTTGGAGAAAATGGAAGAGAAACGATCACGTGAGCAATTAAAACGAAATCTTCAAACAGATAGGTTAGAATCTAAGGAGCGGGTACGAACATATTTTCTTTCTTGATTGCATTTACACTGCTTAGATTTCATGTTATTTGATTGCTTTTTTGATAATTTTTACAGTTTGAACGTGAAAAACTTATCCGCCATTCGGAAGAAAATCAGAACAGCAGTAAAAGCCAGCAACAGGACAGTACTAGTAGATGCTGTATTCGAATCAAGTTACCAAATGAGCAGGTATGATAATGAAAATACCTGAAAACTGTCATACAAGTGTCATTTCACTTTTAGGCAGAACAGATAAGCTGAATTACCAAAAATTGCCACCTAAATGTTTCAAATAAGATTATGATTGAGAAGCTCTAAAAGAAAACTGTGTCAATTTATCTTCAATTTGTTTTCTGTTTTAACAAATAAATTAAAGCTATCTGAACCTCAAAGCCAAGGCATGTGTGCGATTTACTGCTTAGGATGGTTGTTCTGGATTCATGACAAGGACTGATTGGTGCTTATACAATGTATCACATACCTTAAAACAGAATTCAAGAGTTATCTTGTTTTTCACCTTGGTTAATGTTGTATAACTGTTTTTCCTTTGTTCTTTTTTAGTCGTCAATATGGGAGGGGGATAAGAATGCTTCAGTCAAGTCTTTGTGCAGGTATTTATAATTTGTTTCTATTTTTAAATCTTGAAAGTCATTGTCTGTGTGCCTCAAATTTCCTGGTTTTTATTTTAGTCATGTGATGTCTCTGATTGACCAATCAGATCAAGGGGTGCAAATTTTTGTACCTCCAAACGAACAACTGGACATTGCAGACGAAACTTCAATTCATGAAAAAGGTTTAAGAAACATTTCCTATTTCACCATGGATCACCTTAGGCCCATTCTAGATTATACATCATTCTTACTTTTTCATTATACAGGTCTGTTTCCGAAAGCAACTGTACTTGTACGGTATTGTAACCAACCATCACATGAAGACATGAATACAGATGATTCATTTAATGAACAAGATTGCCAGCAATCTAATGAACAATCAACTACATGAAAAATGTGGAATGTGAAAGTTTGAATTAGTGAGTACTTACAATTCAGTAATCCCCCAACAATGCTCTTTTCTGTACTTTTTTATTCAAAAGAAATATGCTACACCACATATTTCATTCTTTAAAAAATTTGAAATTGTATTCATTTAAAGCTGTGGACATGTCATTTTTCAGAGTTTAATTACAGTAACTTTTTTCAAATGCATAATTATGTTCCTTGACAGTGCAGTTATTAACAGTTCTTGGTAACCCTATAGTGATGTCTATAAGGCAATATGGATGGTAACATATCTGATTGGCTGAAACGAACTAAAAGATGGGCATTATTCACCAGTATAGTTCGCTAGTATAGTTTTTACTGGAAATGCAATATGGTACCTTTAAATGTAAACAAAAACTTATGATTTATGCTGATCCCATTGCATTGAGAATGTAGCGTACTTGGACATCTTTGTTTATGTTGAGGTCAACATGATAAAATCTAAAACAATAAGTTTAGTATGTAAGCCAGTTAATAAGTACAATATTATTAACTGTTTTGTTTATATTATAATATTGACTCGCACGCTTGGTCGGTACTTAGACTATGGGAAATATTTTCCATTAAAGCCCCAAGTGGTTATAATTGTATGAAGGCAATATTTTTAACATTCAAACTCGGTGTTTATAAAGTAGAGAGAAAACAGGAAAGAGATGTTAAGAGACTCTTTTGTATAAGATGACTAATTTTTAACAATTCTGGTGTATAAACTCCAAACAAGTGTTGCTTATATCTTTTCTGGTTCTCATTCTGGTTTAAAGTCTTCAGTTTTCTTCTGTTTTTTGAAAGCTTATAGCTAGTTTCTTTATTAAAGTTAGGTTGATGTTTGAAATTGTTTGCCAAGGACACTACTTATGATAGATCAAACTGTGATGCTATGTGACTCTTGATTTTTTTCTTTAAGCATTCATTGTGATCGATTTCAATGAGATTGGCTTTTGGACACTTAATGAACAGATGAAGTCAAAAATGATGCAGAATTATATTTGTTTATCTGAAAGGGTATTGTAAAACTATGTAAGGTAACAATTATATAATTATGTCGAGAGTGGTTCTTGAAATCTCAGAAATTAGTAGGTGATATCAAGAATAATCATGGTGTTCTACAATAATGATCTTTGTTAGAAGGCCTTACGAACAGAATTTAAAAAGTATTTGTTGAGAACATTGTTCAGTCTGTTTGAAATGAAATTTTATTTCACACTGTTGTGATGTTCATATGATTATTGTGACAGCTATTAATTCTGTTAAAGCCATCACTTTTAAATCAGTTTCTACTTCCTTAAAGAGTAAGTTGATGAAAGCAATTCTTCTACAACTACTCTGAATGTTTCCTTAATTATAATTGTATTTAGAACTTCTCTGTTCAGCTTTCCTTACATTGTTTTTGAAATCCAATTCCAGTATGTGATTAAATGGGCCCACAATCTCTGATCTTTTCAACCAAATGTCTTAAAATATGTGTTGTTATGTTAGATAACCAAATTGTGCAATTCCATGCCATTGAAGCAATACCCACTTTTATTTCTTCTTCTAAGGTTTCCATACTTGACAATGAAAAGTATTTTGAATGAATAGTTTGAAGAACATCGAAAAAAAGTATATTAGTGTTCTTCTTCGATGTTGCAGCAACAAATCTTTAAGCAAATATACCCACATTTGATAAGAAGTGTGCTATGTAAAAGATAGAAATACAATTTAAACAATGTTATAAATGCAACAAAGAATCATCTTGCCGCTATTTTGGTTCGTGTTTGAAACAGGTGCTGACTTGTTGTTGATTCATTTCTTTCAGATGGCGCAGTCTTTTTGAGTGCGTGGATATAACAACCATCAATTTCATACCAAGGGCATGCCTTCTTTGCACCAGTGCCAATCAGGAAAATCTAATTTCTATTGTAGAAGTTCGACAAAAAAATAATAATTAAAATGAGTGAATTTCACTACTATCCCATGTAAATGTTTTTTTATGGTGTTAATCCAAATGATAACACAAAATTTGAATGTCCTTTTGAAGTGTTTACGAAATATGAAACCGTAAATTCGAGGATTACTTCAATCATATATTTGATCTGTGTGTACGAAAGTAATTATCCATCATCGTCTCCATCTTCATAATCATCATCATCGTTGTCGTAACCACATCTTTGCGTTGTCGTCCATAACCATAGTCATAATGCTAAATAAAAAATATTAACCAATTAAGTTATAAGAATGAAAACAGTTATGATAGTAGCTCACCTTTTTATGGATGGAATTGAGCCACGTGATGCAACTTTAACTTTTGATTTTAAGTGAAGTGTTCTTCAATGGTTCCGATAGGTCAAACATAAACGCTTATAATGTGCAACATTTTATAAATATTAAAGCTACAGTTTTAAGCAGGCCTTATATTGAGAACTCAGAACTACTTGAGTTTTTTTTTTTTTAGGAATTCTACAGTATTTGTATAAAACTATCATGGTAATGTGTGGTGCTGCCACTCTCAGTCACTTTACACTGTATTTAGAGTTAAACTGCTGAGATTGTCCCAATTATGTTATTTTTGTAATCTGGCCAAACCGCAGGAGAACTCTTATGGTTTTACCGCCTCCAGAGGAAACCATCATTATCCTTCCCACCGTTCTGCCATCAACATTTGAAAGCTTTCTAGATTTTTGACCCAGGATGTGTATGACGATACTCCAGGAAATCTTGTATTTGTCTTGTCTACAATGAAATTGGTTTAATATTAACTATTGATGAACAAAATTGAAAAGCAGAAAGATAAAAATATAAGGAAAATGAAAGGCATACAGTTTTGTGGGCAATCCAAGTGATCTACAAAGAGAAAAAAATTAGAAATATTTCAAAGAAAAGTATCTATGTATTTGTTGTTGAGAAAATGTAAAAGCATGGATACTTATCGTTTCAGCGATGAGCCTGCACTATTACCATTTAAAAATAAGATAGGAGAGCTAATGTTAATGAAACTTGGAATGGAACCTCTAGATCAGTTGTAACTGATCATTAATGTAAATAACTGTCATCCTCCTTCAAATCTTCCCCTGCAAGATAAAAGGGAAAAGAAGTGTCACAGTGGGCAAAATCTTCAAAAAGTCTATGAGGAGTTTTTTTATAGGAATGGCAAGCAATATCGCCTGCTGTTCCAATAAAAGCACACTCCCCACAGAGACTTTTTGAAGATTTTGCCCACTCAAGTAATATAAAATAAGACTTACAAATAGTTTAGAAGGAAAAAGATATCACCTTACCACCTGACCCTATGGATAACTCGTTGAACACTGAAAACATAGAAGTAAGAAATATTAAAGCGTATCTGATTAAAATGACTGTTGATGGTGAATTGCTTCCATCAAGATTGTTCGATCAACACCATCCTTAATTGTGACGATAGACGAGTGAGTTTTTAGGATGTTTTCGAATTTAGCCTACTCACCCTGCAACATGAGCGTCCAAAGATCTGAAAAAAATGAAAACAAATGATTAAATTATAACAAATGGGAATAAACCAACTTTTTTTATTAAGTGAAAGGTAATGTTTTATTAAAAACAATATTTTAAATATCCAAAAAGATAAATGCTTTATTTAAACTTTGGTTGATGAATCAAAAACGAATTAAAATTATTTTTTTATGTCAATAATTTATCAAAAACAAAATTTTAGACTTTCGTTCAAGGCGGATAACTGTGTTTGTCTTGATATCATTACTTTGTAGGATGATATTAAATGTTGTGACAGAGTTTGGATAGTAGGATGTAGGTGTTTGTTGATTTTGAGGCAAAGATTTTTTAAATAGTATAGGAATATTGTATTTACTTCAAATAGATTTACACAGTTTAAGGCTGCAGTTTTCTTCCATTTGATACGGATGAGGGTCTTATATCAATCTTATTGTCTGAAACTTAGGTAGACAAAAAGTAAAGAAACTCGTGCCTACAGAGTCCCGAAATAGCCAAAATAAGAGAGGACTAGAGAGGTTTACCTAACCTCAACTTGGAGACTACCCCTAGTATAATTTTTTAATCACCATCAAGATCATTTCTGTCAACTATCTTGTAAATAATAACCCATAACTTTTCGGAAACCCTAAAGTAAATAAACCAATCATTTTTAGAGAGAAAGCAGTAGATAAAAACTTTTAACTTTTCATGAAATGTTCACGAAAACTTTTCATTTCATCACAATTATTTGTACTTCATTGTGACGTATCAGCAGCGTAAGCTTCAGTCCCTGTTCCCAAATGCCATACAACTGCCTTAGCTCCTTATTGACTAGGTTGTGCAGGCTTTCACTCTCCTCTACTTAAAAGTGAGTGTTGTTTAACAAATGGTGGCACATCAAAAATAATTTCTTGCATCTTCCTCGTAATTGTGTCCCTTGGAAAACAAGAATGATTCCACAAAACAACAGATTGGCAACAAACACATCGGCACTCATCACTAACTTTCAACCTGTTATCTAAGGATCTAGAGACAGCATCACACCCATCCAATTCCCGGCACTTCATCCATAATTCTAATAATTTAAGGCTGATACCCAACATAATGTGCAAAACTAGGGGAACAACATTGGCTAAGGAAAAAATGTTAATATTAATTTTCGCATAGTTATTTTTAATTTGAAATACTTATGGAATGCACTTTTGTTTTTTTTCTAAGGTTCCTTAGTTTCGTTTGGAGATGCTCCAGGCAACCCTCCCAGCATCTTTCATCACATTTGAGGGTTGCACCACATTGAATAACACAAAAGCAGAAATACACTATACATACTCAATAATTTATATTATTAACACGATATAAAACATTATATTTATATATCTTCTCTTACATTACCACAGACATCACAGACTTATCTCCTCTATAGAATGCCCTTTCGCCATTAGCCTTACACTGGACACATCGTCAAACCTTCCATAACTGAAGCTTCTTATCGGCGGTGCTCCACAATTCCAAACGACGCATGAGTAGCGCAAGCTTCAGCTGTTCTTGAACACCATACAACTACCTTAGCTCCTTATTGACTAGGTTGTGCAGGCTTTCGCCCTTTTCTTCACTTAAAAGTCCTATAGTATAACAAATTGCGGCACATCGAATATAAGGTCTTGCATCTTCCTTGTAATAGTTTCCCTTGGGAAACAAGAATGAAATTCTTCACCAAATTTATTACACAGACTAGTAAGCGCTTCTATTACTGGGTCGATTAAAAACCTTTTCGCGAGCAAAAGAAGCTGAATGTGACTAAAAACCCCAAAAAGGCCCAAAAAATAAGTGCGAAGCTCAGGTTCATCAAGAACATTGCAAAGATGTTCATGGTTTTTCAAAAGAACCTTGCAATGATTCCCAACGAACACATTGCCATGGTAGTCCTGGCGAACATCCTTGATGTCATCAAGGCGTTGGAGAAGTTCTTTCTCTCGCTGACCCATTACAGCTTTACACTTTTCCTGAACGGACCTACAATCAAACTCTAAATCCTGAACCGCAGCATCAAGAGCAGCTTGTCTTTTGTGATGATCATTAATTCTGGCCTTACAAAGTGAATTGAGATCATCAGTTTTTCCCCTACAACCTAAGCAGTCATACCTATCTATATCATCTAAAAAAGATTCAGATTAGCCGATCAACTTGCATAATTGGTCATAACATTTTGTGCAGGTATCACACTGAACCCACTCAATATTTGAGACAAAAGGAGTAATTAGGCACAAGCTGCTTGCACACGACCCAATATCTTTTCTGTGACCACTACCACACCGATTCAAGGAATTTTTCACAATATTTTGCAGCTAGCTTATATTTCCACTTAATGCAGCACGTAACCTGGCCTATAAATTGATTAGGTCAATAAATTGGCAACCTAAGCACCTTAAACTTTCCCTAGCTTCCTTAAGCAACTTGCTTTGCTCCGCCCATTCATTGCTTAACCTAGACCTGTTCTCTAAGGATGTAGAGACAGCATCGCGCGCATCCAACTCGCGGCACTTCTTCATTAATAGTTCAAATAATTTAAGGGTGTTACCTAACATAATGTGCAAAACTAGGGGAACAACATTGGCTAAGGCAGAAATGGGAAAGATCACTGGCCTAAAAAAGCTCATATCATACTTACCAGTTTTCCTTAGGTTCCCACCTTGCTGATCCTCACATAGGTTTTCATTATAACATTCCTCTAGCGACTTCATAGTGCGCTAGGGAATGTCACAATGAGAGGTGTATGTGGGGTGTCAGCATGATTTCGTAGGGACTCAAATTTAACATAATCCTTGACACTGGGATAAGTTGCTGCTGATCCCTGGTGACCAAGAACATTATTTATAAAATGGAAGTACCCCCAAGGAAAACCGTGACCTTACACCCATCGAGAAGGAATGTTGACAACTGTATTTCCTGCAGAACATTACCATATGGCCTGAAAACACGAGCCATGTCTCCAGGACAATCGGACAAAATGTTTTATACATTTACCTTTATTTCTTCTTCATTTCAACACAATTATTTGTACTTCCTTGTGACGTATGAGCAGCGTAAGCTTCAGTCCCTGTTCCCAAATGCCATACAACTGCCTTAGCTCCTTATTGACTAGGTTGTGGAGGCTTTCACTTTCCTCTTCACTTAAAAGTGTGTACTGTTTAACAAAGGGTGGCACATCAATAATAAGTTCGTGCATCTTCCTCGTAATGGTGTTCCTTGGGAAACAAGAATGATTTCACAAAACAACAGATTGTCAACGAACACATTGCTATGATAAGCAATATACTTTTGGTTGCACACTCATCACTAACTTTAACTAAGGAACTTTAACTAAGGATCTGTTATCTAAGGATCTAGAGACAGCATCACACCCATCCAACTCCCGGCGCTTCATCCATAATTCTAATAACTTAAGGGTGATACCCAACATAATGTGCAAAACCGGGGGGATAACATTGGCTAAAGAAAAAATATTAATTAATATTAATTTTCGCATAGTTATTTCTAATTTGAAATAATTATACAATGCACTTTTGTTTTTTTTTCTAAGGTTCCTTAGTTTCGTTTGGAGATGCTCCAGGCAACCCTCCCAGCATCTTTCATCACATTTGAGGGTTGCCATCACCTGAGCCTTGATGATCCCCATTCGAACAGGGTCCAGCTTACTGAACAAAAGAAGGAAGTAACTTCTGTAGGACTATATTTCTATTAATAATAAATTACAGAATTTTGAAATCACCACATTGAATAACAAAAAAGCAGAAATACACTATATACATAATCAATAATTTATATTATTAACACGATATAAAACCTTATATTTATATATCTTCTCTTACGTTACCACAGACACTTATCTCCTCTATAGAATGCCCTTTCGCCCATTAGCCTTACACTGGACACATCGTCAAACCTTCCATAACTAAAGCTTTTTATCGGCGGTGCTCCACAATTCCAAACAACGCATGAGTAGCGCAAGCTTCAGTCCCTGTTCTTGAACACCATACAACTACCTTAGCTCCTTATTGACTAGGTTGTGCAGGCTTTCGCCCTTTTCTTCACTTAAAAGTCCTATAGTTATGTGCTGTATAACAAATTGTGGCACATCGATTATAAGTTCTTGCATCTTCCTCGTAACAGTTTCCCTTGGGAAACAAGAATGAAATTCTTCACCAAACTTATTGCACAGACTAGTAAGCGCTTCTCTTACTGGGTCGATTAAAAACCTTTTCGCGAACAAAAGAAGCTGAATTTGACTGAAAACCCTCAAAAAGACCCAAAAAATAAGTGCGAAGCTCAGGTTCATCAAGAACTTTGCAAAGATGTTCATGATTTTTCAAAAGAACCTTGCAATGATTCCCAACGAACACATTGCTATGAAAGTCCTGGCAAACATCCTTGATGTTATCAAGGCGTTGGAGAAGGTCTTTCTCTCGCTGATGCATGACAGCTTCACACTTTTCCTGAACGGACCTACAATCAAACTCTAAATCCTGAACGAGCAGCTTGTCTTTTGCGATGATCATCAATTCTGGCCTCAAAAAGTGAATTGAGATCATCAGTTTTTCCCCTACAACCTAAGCAGTCATACCTATCTATATCATCTAATAATGAATCAGATTCGCCGACCAACTCCCATAATTGGTGATACCATTTTGCGCAGTTATCACACTGAACCCAGTCAATATTTGAGTCAAAAGGAGTAATTAGGCACAAGCTGTTTGCACACGACCCAATATCTTTTCTGTGACCACTACCACACCGATTCGAGGAATTTTTCGCAATATTTTGCAGCTAGCTTATATTTCCACTTAATGCAGCACGTAACCTGGCCTTTAAATTGATTAGGTCAATAAATTGGCAACCTAAGCACCTTAAACTTTCCCTAGCTTCCTTAAACAAATGCTTCGCTCCGCCCAGCTCAGTCATTGGTTAACCTAGTCCTGTTCTCTAAGGATGTAGAGACACATCGCGCGCATCCAACTCGCGGCACTTTTTCATTAATAACTCAAATAATTTAAGGGTGATACCTAACGTAATGTGCCAAACTGGGGGAACAACATTGACTAAGGTAGAAATGGGAAAGATCACTGGTCTAAAAGTGTTATCATGATACTTGCCAGTTTTCCTTAGGTTCCTGATAAATGCAAAAAACACATTTAAGACTGATCCAGAGGAGAGACTATACACAATTTCAGAATGGAATTTAATGTGCTTCCAAACAAAAGCCCATACTTCGTTCCCAAAGCCATCATCTCCTCTTAGATGATTGCGCACTTTCAAATCCCCCCACACCGCTTTGATGTAAGAATTTAAATCCCTGACCTGGAGAACTACTACTACTACTACTACTAATCATTTATTTCAAGTTGACAATTTCAAAAATATATAAATTTTTGAACATTTTACAGTTAAAAAATAGCTATACCATTTCAATGGCATGCTAATCAAAGTCAATATAAATATTAGAAAAAACAAAAATTACAAATTCACAAAATTTAAACAAATAAAATAGAATCTAATAGGCACAATATCAATCATTAGAGACTTATTATATAAAACCTACGCCCGCTACGTATGGTTTGCAAATACGACACGGGCAGTTTGTAGGTTTCCATTTTCTTATTTGACTTTTAAATCTTTCGAGAATCGAAAAGGTAGTCCGTTCCATGTTTTTGGTCCAAGTACTGCAACAGATTCTTCACTAAATACACTTTTAACACGGGGTATTTCAAAATGGCAGCTGTTGCGAAAATTATAAACAGTGTGGTATTTCTCCTTAAACATTTCTGAAAATATTTCAAGAGAAATTCCATTTACAACTTTAAACATTTCTATGCAAAGTCTTTGAAGGTTACGGTGATGTATGCAAACAGACCCATCTTTGTCCAGAAGTTCCTGGAACGAAGATTGTTTGTCATTATACACAATTTTAAGGCATCTTTCGTGTATTCTATTTATCTTGTGGTTTATCTCCCTACTATGGAACATCCAAGTTAGAGGACAGTAAGAAAACTGAGATTGAAAAAATGCATTAAATAACAGTCGCCTTTTGTCAATATCCATAAATTGTGCTACCCTAGCAAGGGCATATAATTTTTGATTTGCTTTTTTACACATGGAGTTTATGTGATTCCTAAAAGTTAGTTTGTTGTCGATCTCAACGCCCAATAATTTCACAGAATCATTACTTGTGATGCAAAAATTTGCTAAAATTAGCGAAATATGTTCCGAGGAACACGCTATTAGATTAAATTTATCTGGGTTAGCTTACAATTGATTGTTCGAAAACCATTTTAGGAGATCTGAAGATAATTTCTCTAACAAGGAAACAACATCCATGATGCAATTTCCAGTCACATAAGGGGTGGTATCGTCAGCAAAACTCGTAAAATTAACATCTTCGATTATAAAGAAAAGGTCACATAAAAATATGTTGAATAATAGTGGGCCTAGTATTGAACCCTGTGGGACACCAGACAAAATTTCTATCCAAAAGCTGTAAGAATTTCCAATCTTAGTTCTTTGTTTTCTATCAGATAAATAACTATGCAATAGCTTTTTCATCAAAACCATAAGCATGCAGCTTTGCAAGAATTAATTCATGTGAAAGGCAATCAAACGCCTTTGAAAGATCTGTAAGTAGTGCTGCAATGTGCTGTCCTTTATCATAACTAGATTTCCATTTTTCAATCATTGCTAGAAGACAATGCTGGGTGTTATATCCTTTTCGGAAACCGCATTGAAATTTAGAGAAAATTTTGTCAAAGAAATTAGATATTTGGTTGAACATTGGCCTTTCGAATACTTTTGATATATTAGGCAAGATACTTACTGGTCTATAGTTTTCCTTTGAAGTTTTCGACCCCTTCTTAAATATGGGTATTACATCTGCTAGTTTGAAGTTTGAAGGAAATGTGCCAGATTTTACACAGTTATTAAATGCTGGGGTTAAAAAATCAGCAAACAAGTTTGCGTTTTCCTTAATCACTTTCGTTGGAATATCATTTTCTTGACAAGACTTAGAAATATCTAAATTCAAAATTTCTTTGTAGAGCTCTTCTCTTTCAATTTCATTAAAACAAAAAGAGAGTGATCCTTGGAATTTTTTATTTATAGCTTCAATACTTGGGTGATTTTTGTATTTATTAATAGCGATGAGAATTGGATCTGATAAATTTTCAGTACTTGTTTCATTGCCAATAAAAGGAGATATATTTAGGTTTGAAACAATATTTGCGAAAAAGTTGTTCGTGGTTTCACAAATTTCAGTATCATTGTTTACTAGTTTTTACCTAAAACTCCAAGAAAAATGATAGAAATACTCAAACTTGCAATTTGAAAACATTATCTGTCTGAATAATAATAAGAGTTAATGAGAAGGAAATGAGAATGAACCAATCATTGACAATAACATTTATTCTTATAACAATACTAAAACAAAACAAAAACTAAAACTAACTGAAAAACTAAAATAAACTAAAATAAACTTTCAGATATTGTAACATACTGTAAAATTCCGATCCGGGGCTTATGTAAGTTAAAACATAGTTTTTGACGTGCTTCTTACCGACAACAGCTTATAAATGTTAAGATAAAATTGTAAGGAGGCCTTACATTGTAAACATAAAATCAATTTTTGCGGAATTTTACAGTATCGGTATGAAACTATCATACAACTTACGAAAATTCATTAGTTTTCCAGTGTGTTAGTATATAGTAAAATTGTAATTTGCTTTTTTGTCACTGTAATAACTTATACTAAATATTTATAGAAAATTCTCATTAGAAACATCTCAGTTTTTAACTAAATGTATGATAGTTTCATACCTACCTCAGTTGTCAATACATTTAGAGATGTTTACCTAAATCCATAGACAACTAAGTTTGTCGCTGTGATATTTAAAACTGTATTATGGCGAACGGCAGGAGGACTGTTACGATTTCGCGGCCTCCATACGAAAACGTCGTGGTCTTTCCCACCGTTTCGCTTCCAAACTTTAAATGCCTTTCCCGATTTCGGCCCGGGGTGGCTCCTCCTATATTGTAGAAAATCTTGTCTCGTGTCTACAAAGAAATTGGTTGAATATTAACTATCAATGAACAAAATTGAAAAGTAGAAAGATAAAAAAGATAAGAAAGAACATTAAAACATACAGTTTTGTGGGCGATCCAGATTATCTACAAAGAGAAAAAAACACAAATATTACAAAGAAAAGTAACTACTAATTTATTGTTGAGAAAACATGAATGTATTAGATACTTACTTATTCTATCAGGAGCCTGTACGGGTGTCACTGAAAGATAAGACGGGAGAGTTAATGTCAATGAAACTGGTAATGAAAACTCTAGTACGTGTTTATAGATAAGAAACATATATAAAAAAATGATAAAACTTACAATTAACATTTCGTTCTTCCACTATAAAAAAAGGGCATCATTATTCAAAAGACAAACCAATAACAGCCATAGTGTAAGCATAGTTAAAATATACTTACTTTGCTGCTGCACTTGTACCACTGAAAGGAAAGACTCAATATAAAGACTCAAAATATAACAAATAGTATAAAAGGATTATCAAACTATCATTACCGGCCACATCTGGTTCTATAAAATGAAAAGTAATCTAAGTCAAATTCAGTATTTTTACATAGTGATAATCATAGTTAAGAAGTAGAATATTACCTTCTGCGATCATTTCCTCCAATTCTGAAACAAAATAGATATTAATTAAATAAAGTAAATCAAACTTAAGAGTAAAAAATGAATTATGTTAATCGTTATAATCTATAATTTAATAACAGTTGTAACTCATCATTAATCTAAATACCTTGATCATCCTCCATCAAATCTTCCCCTTCAAGATGAAAGAAAAATTAGTAATACAAAATGAGACTGTTTGAAATTATTTAAAAAGAAAAAGATATAACCTTACCACCTGACCCAATGGATAATTGGTCGAACGCTGAAACATATAAGTAAGAAATATGTAAGGGTTTGCGCTACTTTAAAGGTTGAAGAAGATAAAATTAATCATTTACCCTCCTCGGTTGTTTTTTTCGAAACTGACATTTTTTTTTATAATGTTATTTATTTTCACTAAATGGAAAAGTTCAAGTCAATTCTCAATCTCTAGAAAGGTATTAAACTTTGGTTCATGAATTGTGTTTAAAAGCTTTTTTTATACATGGTACGTGAGGTAAATATAAAGTAAAATGATTTTTTTATGTCAATAATTTATTGAAAACAAAATTTTAGTCTTCTTTATAAAGATGCCCTGACTTTTGGTTCATGAATTGTCTATGAAAGTTTTTTCATACACAACTCATGGTAACAGAGTACACGGCGAGAACGTAAGTCAATGGGTCTTGTACTCCACCTAAAAAAATAAAACAGAATACACAAAGAAATTTTCGGTGAAACATCACACATTACAGTTGAGCCACAAAACAGTATTTCCTACATAAATATTGTAGTAATACAAAACAGTGACTTTAAAACATCTGTAAAAATCAATACATAAAATAACACTAATGTACAACATTATTATATTTTATTTTATTTTATACTTTGCTGTAAACAAATCAAAACATACAAACTTAGGAACTTACTGCAACACTTGTGGGAAAACCACGTTTTGTGTGTACAGCTTCCCATTAACGTAACCTTGCTTACCAGTCGCAGCAATTTTGATTTTTACATTATCAAAGGCTTTCGCCCTGGAGCAAGCGACATAAAGCTGACCATGTGAAAAACACGGCCTCTGCAAAAACAAACCAATTTTTTCAAATGTTTGACCTTGACTCTTATTGATAGTAAAAGAGTAGGCCAAACGAATTGGAAGTTGTCTGCGTTTAAAAGTAAACGGCATACCTGAATCAGAAGGTGCCAGTTCCAATCTACGTATAAAAATTATTTCACCTACAGCTGAACCAGTAAGGACTTCAGCTTTTATTAAATTACGTGACAGTTCCCGAGCAATCAAGCGTGTCCCATTGCAGAGACCCTTCTTGATGTTAAGGTTCCTCAACAACATAAGTGACCTTAAGCAAATACGACGGGAAGGTTTCTAAGACGGGATTTTCGATATATTACGTCATTTTTTATTACTGCGCATGTGTGTTGAAGGGTGATTCCTAGAATTAATACGGTCGAGCTGAAGTCGAAGACCTCATAAAGCGAAAATGACGTTCACTGAAAACGTGAAGTGAGAAGTGCAATGTGCATAATGTATTCTTTGTATTTTCAGTTGTAAAATTGTTGTTATGGCCATTTTAAATCGTGCAGGTTGCTGCAAATGTGTTTGATCTAAACAAATTAAACTATTTCTGATCTTTGAGGAATGCTTTCTTATCACAAAGAAAGCATGACTTGAAAAGTATAAACAAATAGAGCCAAATGTAGAAAATTTTTTTAACAAAATGTATTTATATATCGTAGACAGTTAAATATATGTTATAAAAGCGAATATGGCAGAAGAACAACAAAAAGAAGATCAGCAGCCAATAGTTGCTTGACCCAGTTTTGGAAATTTTTTGTTACTGGACTACATTTTTTAAAATTATGTTGTTACTTATCCCAATTTGGGGTACTTTATGTTATTAGGCCTTGTGTCTTAAAATTATATTGTGTTACTTGTCCCAATTTGGGGAATGTTATGTTACTGGGACTTGATTTTGAAAATTGAAATTTCAAAATTGTTAGAATGAAATAAAATTTGCAAACATGCAAAATTGTTTCCTTTTTTCTCTGATTTAACTGAATGATGGTACCTCTGGTGTTTGTTCATCCATTTGCCCTCTTTTTTCTGTATACACGATTTTTTTTTTATAAGCAACTTAGAATTTTGGTCAGAACTCGAGTTGCTTATTTTTTAGCCAAAATCTATATCTGAAGTTGCTTAATGGTTGCTTAATTTTCTTAACAAGTTTTAGTGTAAAATACGATAAAAGAAGAACTCAAGAGTGATGACTTTAAAAGCTTAGAACTCAAGATTATTTTTTACCAACATAAGAAAAATATGTATAAAATCTATAAATTCCTAATTAAAAAGCACGTTAAAAATGTTTCTGTGTTCGTCCTCTTCGTTTTCGGCTTCATCTTCATCCTCAATTTCTTCACCTTCATCATCTGATTCAGGTAAAATGTCACCTGGGTTATCCCTTACTTCTTCTGGCATAGGAGTCTCTATAACTTCAACTTGATTGTCAATATCGACAGGAGGTGGAACAAGATAACCAGGCATGCCTTCAGGATTTATCTTATCGTCCTCGCTACCATCAGCCGTAATTAGACATCCTGTTTTCTCAAAGCTCCTGTAAAGCATACGAAGGAATTGCCCATCTTTTGATGTTTTTCGGTAAGCTTCACCCACCCAATTAATAATCAAAATTCGGCGATCTTTAGCGGATAGTTTACGGTCATCATTACCAAGCCAGAGTTCGATGTTTTCATCATTTTCGAGCCAGATATTTTGTTCTTCTTTAATATGTGATTTAAAAGCTTTTCCTGGTCCAGCGTCAACGGGTTGCCAATAATGTGTCCCATTAGGAACACCAAACCAGACAATACCTTTATGCTGTCGAACTTCTTTCAAAAACTCATCACTAGTTTGGGCTGTAAGGTTATCGCAGAACAGAACATACTCATCAAGGTTATCGACAGCCTTTGAAAGAGTGTTTTTCACCCAATTCACGGAAAACGCTGTATCCGCCCATGCATTTGGTTGCCAGTAAACATCCACATCACTGTCATATGCTGGGAGTTCATCTTGGCTAATCCTTTTTCCAGTACCTCGAAAAATCAATGCCGGCTTCACCATTCCTTCAGGACTGAAACACATTTGAAGGGTAGCTTGTCGCTTATCAAGCCCACTGCCAGGTTGAGCTATGGATAGTGGTCCCTTCATTCTTTTCCTTTGGCCATTGGAACTTCGTATGTTCGTTTACTTTCTATAACAAACGGGAGTGGAATTTGATCGACATTGATTCTCTTTTTTGGTGAGAACCTGCCCCATTTTATATCGTAAGTGAGTTTTCCACTTCCAGACTTTATCACCTTCTCCCTCAAATTTGAATGCCATTTCATCAGAGTCGGGGCTTGCTTCTTCACATCAACTTGGCGCTTACGTTGAACACATAGCATGCGAATCTTATGTTTCCTTAAAAAATGAGTGATGGTTGACTTCGGCAATTTGTTGGCATTCGGGCTTTGCTCCAGATGAATTTGATTGGCTCGGACACACAACCACTCAAAATTAACTTTAAGTCCCTTTTTTCGTGCTTCGTTGAACTTCTCATACAGTTTGTTAAACAAAGCTTTGTGTTTGTCCCCTCTTCGACACTTCTTGAACAGCATGTTTTTCTTGCTTTCGTTGTAATTTCTGTAGATTTCCTTTTGTTTTGATTTCCATCGTGTTATCATACTTTTATGGACATTGTATTTTCTTGCTACATCCCTACTAATCATACCATCGTTTAAGTCATTCAGAGCATCAACCTTTTCCTTTAAGGTATAACTCTTCCGTTTGTCAGCAACTTTTGGCAATTCATTAACTTCAACATCCGTAACAAGCTTCTCTAACACCGATTTAACAGTCTTTTCAATATCATTGTATTTTTTCCCATCATTCATTTGATCTAAGCGCATTGACTTTGGCTCTTTATCATGTTCGTCTTGATCCGACAACTTATTTTTGCACCAAAACTCGTGCATCGAAAGAGCTTGCGATGTCTTTAGTGTTTTTTTGCAAACGATACATTCATGCAGGTTATCTTCTTTTTCCTTTGGCACTACATTAACCAACTCACCACGATGCGAAATCTTTTTGGTAAAACCAAAGTTGAATAAATTCGTCTGTTTTCTCTTACTCATCGTCTCAGCAGCGTGTCAAACAAATAACATACACAACACTGATAAAAAAACACAACGAAGTCAAAAGTTCAAAACTGTGACGTTCGAATGTGAAAAGAAGACATTGTATTGGGGCAATGACTTGGTGTATCACTATTTTCAAGAACGTAGCAACTGCAATGTAAGCGCCTAACCCTTACTCAGAGCACGAAAGTAATGGGTCTTTTTCATAGTAGTGATACACCAAGTACTTGCCTGTATTGGCGGGCATAAATGAAATTTACGCCCGCTGAAATCTCATTTGAAGGGTAGCTTCATTATTTTTGAGTTATGTAAAAAATCGAGTTGCTTATGTTTGCATTTGTTCAGAACTGAAGTTGCTTAATATTTTTTAAGATCGAGTTCAGTTGCTTATAAACGAGTTGCTTATAAAAAAAAAATCGTGTATATAAATATTTTGTCAATGAATTAGTTTTTCAGGAAAACATTAAATTCAAATATTTGGATCTTCTTAATGAAATGAAAATAGAATTCTTGGAAGTGTAAAAGAAATGAAACAGACTATGAGTTTTTAACAAGAAATTTTCTTTTGTAGTCACCAATTTCTTGACTAATACAGTTTTTACAGAAAATATTCTTCTATTGTGGGTGGCTCTACATCAAAGAATTCTGAAGTTTGAGATTTGTATAAACAAACATGTGCATTTGTCAGAAGCCCACATACCAAATACATTTTGCCAACTGCACTTAATTGTAACTTTAAATTTTTTTTGAAGTCCAAAAATGCAAAATATCTAATGATCTCTTTAAATATCCATTCTACAGAGACACGTACTTTGCTCATTGTTTTATTAAATTCATCCTGTAGAGGAGTTATTCTGTTTCCTTTGAAAGGGGCTTGTAAATGTGCCCTCGGTGGATAGGCTGGGTCACCATAGATACATAGAGGAGTTCCATTTTGCCTGTTACATTGTTGTTGCAATAGGGGTAATAAATTTGAATCTGCTAACATTCCACTGTCGTGTCTCCTCCCTTCCACTGGACCATACAGATTTGCAATGAGGCCATTTGGCGCAACAACTGATTAAAATTTAATAGAGTGTACCCTTTTGTGTCCATTGTATAAAATTCTTTGTATTCTGGAGTTTGGTCTACAGATAGGGCGAACTGTTCCATCTACAAAACCCCAGCAATTCTGTAAAGCAGCTCCCTTATCGTGAATCGCGTCTGCATATGCTTCTAAGTTTTGCAAGCTTAGCCAAGGTTGGTTAAGATTTCGTAACTGGTGACCAAAATTATCGTAAACTAAGTTCATTACAGTATTAGACATCATACATAATTCGGGAACTGGTCTGTCAAAGCAGGGATACGAAAGACTTCTGCTAATCTATAAACATCTGCTTTGAACAATCTCATCTCTGATTTACACTCTATATCAGTTAAGTTTTCTAGATCAAATTTCGGGTAAGACCAGTACGGGTAGTCATAATTTTTGCTAGTGTTCATATCATACAACAAGGCAAATTCCTCAGCATCAATGATCCTATCACAGTATGCTAAAAGGAGTGCATCTCTTGTCTGTCTAAACGACGCCATATTTGTTTACATGTAGATGCGAGAAATTTTGCTGCCGTCGCAGCGTATTTGCTTAATGCAAATTTAAAGACGGTGTCAAAACGTGCTCTTTCCAGTCCCCTTGATCAATTATCCCGTCATTCTTAATATGCCGTCGTGTTTGCTTAAGGTCACTATAATTATTGCCCCAACTTTAAGCCTCAAGCAATGTGGAGGGTGTGATACTATTCAGAAAATCAATAGGATAATTCTGCCGTTCATCTTCATCATCACATACAATCTAACAGTAACAGACTGCATCTCCAGGCAATCTATCCAACACCTCATTATTAATGATTAAGGATTGATCATTGGTAGGTGTCAGAATGGCAGTCGTGGCATACTGGTGAGGTTCCAACGCATCATACATTACCGAAATAAGGGATGTGTTTTCCGAAACAACACAACACTCAGGAATTACAATCGCACCTTTAGCAGGTTCGTCCTGTTTGGTTGGTAGTTGCCCATTTCCCAGCTGTAGTAACCACTCACAAAATTGTTGTTCATCAGGCCTGGCTCTCATGTTTTGAGTTAATGAGAACTTTGAAACTGAAGCCCACAAAGCAGAACTGGTTAAACAAACCTCAATAACATCAGTTGGTTTTGCCTTCTTTACGACTGGCAAACACTGACGGAAATCTCCTCCCCACAAAAATACCTTTCCTCCAAAAGGCACATTGCTGTCGCAGATATCTCGAAGTAATCTATCAACAGCATGAAAAATGTGAGTGGAAACCATTGTTGCCTCATCAATGAGAAACAGGTCCACACTGCGTAAGTATTCACCGTGTGTGGATGTTGGTGTTACGTTACATACGCTGCTTTCTAAAACAGGAACAGGGAAACGAAATAATGAATGCAGTGTACGGCCACCAGAAATTAAAGTGGCTGCAATTTCAGTAAACGCAGGAGTTGCAACCGTCAAACCTCTGGCTTTAGCGGCTGCAATGATATAGTTATATGTAAATGTTTTACCTGTCCCAGCTGGTCCATCTAGATAAAACAGTGTATCAGGTTGTACCAAACCATTATGCACATTAAAAACAGCAGATAATATTGCATCTGCCACAGCTACTTGCTGGTCATTTAGCAGAGGCCTTACCTGATGTGCTTGCTCAATGAAAGCATTCACATCAACCTCTTCTTCGTCAACCTGCTCGATCAACTCAGGAAGGTTAAAAAGTGTTAAAGACATACCAAATTGTTTAAGGACATTATCAATATATCCCAAAACTCTTTGTTCAGCTCGTTCAACAGGTAGTGTTCGTGTGTAGTCCTCACACAAATGGCCTTTGAACGCATCCCACAATTGGAGAGGATTCAATGGCTCACAGTGGGTCAAAATAGTTACAAACAGTTGCCTCAATTGCTGTGGCATTTGAAAAGTCGATGCTTCTTCCAATGTATTATGCCATTCTTCATCATCTTGAAGAAGACCTCTGGCTATACACGCTTCACGGAATGTATCAAAAATCGTGTCATTGAACGTACGCAAATACTCGAATGATGTTGCACCAGGAACATGCAGTAATAAAACACGAAGGAAAAATCTTTCCCCTTCAGATGGTCGTGCATTGTAGAGTCGTGCAATGATCGGTTTATGTGTTAATGCTCTCTTTTTCCATATCTTGTTTTTGTCATTAAAAACGTAATGATATGGAATGTTGGAGTATAAATATTGATGGGCATCAGGATCTTCCACATTAAGTTTGAACCAAGCTGTTAAATGAGTATCCTTTAAAGCAGCCCTTTCAACAGTTGCCTCCTCATCTCCAGGTCTAAAAAAAACCTGTTGAAGATTAGGTAAATGAACAGCTAACCTTTTTATGCCATGCGACTTTTCATGCATGGAGAACTCAAATATTCTCCACAAAGCTTCAGGTGCACTAACGTATCGAGCGTCTAAATAGGTTTTGATTTCATCATATTGCAATTGTTCATTAATTTCAACATGTGCTCTGTCATGACCTTTATACACATATTTAAACAAATATTTAACGCTTTTAATCGAAGTGCAAGCCTCCAAGTTTATATGTGCGTTATATTTCTTTGACAACCACGGACAGTATGGAACCACCCAACGATTATCTAAATCCACATTTTTAACCCTCACAGTACGACCGTCTTCTCTCCTGCGATAGGTTGGATACCCATTAACATTTATCTGGGTTTCATTGCAGAATTGCTTGGGAAAGTTCTTGGTACAGTTACCATCATCTCCCATACAGACTGCATTAACTTTGTTATTTCCACAGGGCCCATCTATCATGCACGTTTTGATAACACTGTGCAGTTCTGGCTCCTCGTCAAGATCCGGAATTTCAGCACATATCAAGCTGTCAATGTCATCTGCATTTTGAAGCTTATGTTCTTGCGCTAAATGAATTAGAATATGTGCATGAGGTAAAGAACGTTTCTTAAATTCAATAACGTATAGATGAGAAATTGCTTTCCCTAAAACATCATTCTTAAGCACATCATTTAAAAGGGCTTTTAATTTCAAATTAAAAACACGTGCAACCAAATCAGGTCGATAATGTGCTGGTTCATTTTCTAAATTTTCAGTAATTTCCCTCCACTTTGGATTACACGTAACAGTGCAAAACAAATCAGGTTTTCCCATCTTAGTCACCATAGCCATCGCATCTTGGTAATTCTGTTGCATGGCTCGTGGACTACCCTGAAATGAAGAAGGCAATATTATAGGTCTGCCTGCATTCAGGTTTCTGTTTTCCGCCACGTTGGCAAGATGATCAATCAGCCCTTGGTACTGTTCAACACGTAAAGCTGACTGGTTGTTTCGAATGTGATGCAAACGATCAGCTTCAACCTTACAATAACTGTCATCAGCAAATTGTTGAAGTAATTTCTTACCTTTTAAGATCGGGTTAAAAGCATTTCTTAATGCAAACCTGTAAGTATAATATTGCAGCATGGTCGTGCGACATCAACGACCAGATGCATACTCTGCTACATGAGGAATGTTAGGAGTCCAACCGAACTCTCCTCTTGGGAAAAAAACTGGATAAACCATTGGATCCAGATGAGGTGAATGAACTGGTATTTCACGCAAGGGCATGTTCCTTGGGTAAACCATTATATCACGGGCTAACGGCGGTGCACCATCTTCACCAACAAAAACAGCAGCTACTTCATCATGGTGTGGTAAATTGTATCGCCGACGATCACCACCAACTCGGAGGCACATTGTAACCTGTAATTCAAAAATATATATTTACACAACATCAAGTCTCATAAGCAATTTGCATAAAAAAAGGAATTGAAAGCGAAGTTAGACCTGAGGTGGAGGGCGATTTTCATTTTCGGCTTGTTGCATTTCTTCAGCTTCTACCTCACCCATGTGTTTATAAGCTGCTGCATAAGGACTTTCCCTAACAATTATGTCCTGCAAAGTTTGCATCACTTCAGGCAAGCAATCTCGATTTTCAGGTCTTGCCATTCTCTCATTGAACGCATCCATCCCATCATAAATATACAGTTGACCATATGATGGAGAGAGACCTTGCGGTGGATGCAAATTACCTGTTCGGTGACACACTTGTCCATTAATTCGAAACACTGGTGGTCCACGACCGGGTGGAACAGCCAATTTTGCACCCATTGATGCAAAAGCAACAGAACTGTTAAACTGTCGAATATTTTCTTGGAAGTTTTTAGCTTGGGCATTATCACCAACTAAAAGATCTCTAAGATCATTAGGATAATAAATATTATCAAGATTAACCTTACCATTATGACAACACTTAAAGTTAGTTTCATCTGCAAACATCTTGGCACCACAAAACACACAAACATTGTCCATTGCACCAAGATAGTGTTGCTCCGGCAAATGACCTTGTTGTCGAGCAGCACGATGCATTGGCGGATGTTCACGTTGGTTAACCCGCCTTGCTCTCATGCGATGAACATTTTCATTTTGCCTGGCTAATCTTTCGCCTGGCTCTTCATTTTGACGATACTGAAAACGTCTTTCAGCATTATTAATTCTGCGCCGTTCAATCTCAGCAATATTTTCAGGATTATCTGCATGTGGAATGGCTTGATGAACACCTGGTTGCTGAATGTTATCATTAACATTACCTAATTCCTGATCAGCCAAATTATTCAGTTGAAATTGGCGACGACGTGCTGCAGATACTTCTTAATGTGCAAACCTGCAAACCTACGCTGTATAACAGAGCGTATTTGTTGTTGATCAGGTTGTTGCAAAACAAACTGGACATTCCTAAAAACTGCTTGAAAGCCAATATTATTAGCTCCTACAATATTGAACATGATGAAGAAACACTAATATAAAATAGAGTGATAAATATAAAGTAAATAATAGCTACCAAATAAGAGCAACACAACAGACAGTATAAAACCTGTTAAAAAATAAAAAATGTAAATTATGCTTCTATTTTAATCCACAATGTTCGCAGCAAGTAGTAAATTATTAAGTTTAAAAAATTCTTACCTGCCCCTACCAAACAGCGACCAAAATCCTCTATTAAATAACAGTTCAAAACCTGAAAAAAAATATAATTCTTTCTACAAAAAACTCAACACAACACACGACAAAACGTTCGCAACTTTGAAACCATTTTTGATATTAAAAGCTATACTTACTTCTTGTTTACAAACTGCTCTTCCGCTTTCGTTTTCGTTTCATTTTTGTTTCTTTTTCTTTCCAACCAAAATTATGTTCGCCTCCTCTTAAACCTGAAAAATATTAACATTCTTCTTTCTACAAAATACCATTTCGCAAATTTAACTTTCTTTCTTTCTATATTTTCAATATAGCTACTTTTACACACACTGACTTTAGTTTTGATTTACCTCCGATTTAATTACCTACTAATCCAATAATTCAATAATTTGCTTCGTTCGTACCCACATTAAATTTTTTTTCAAAACAAACAGAATTTTCTTGTTTACATTTTAAACGACTCCGTTGCTATCGTTTCTTTCCATGTATGGATAACAGCCGACCATCTATGGTATGTAAACAAATCAAATACCGAAAAAACGCTTCTCGCAGCAGCGTGGTTTTACGCGCCCCTCGTGAGAAAATGACCGTGAAATTTTTCTAAATGTATCACTCTCTAAAATAAAAGTGGTATGCACAACTCGCTATTAGTATATAAGACTAGTATCCCGTGTAAAAATTTTTTACAGTTCACTCAGTAGGTAGAAGAAAACAAAAAAAGATGGTGTTTCAGGAAACATGTAACAGCTTCTCTGGACAAACCATAGAATATTTTTACACACAGTGAGTCTAATCCTTGCCATACAAATTGTAGATAATCTCACATGGAACTGACACTTTCAAAAAAAAACTAATCAGTTTCGCTATGATACAATCCAATAGAAACTCCATCGCAGTGTTATTTATTATGAATGAAACTTTATAAAAGGAGCATTTTGGGAACAAATTTGTGTTTTTAATAGGTGGATGATAGAGAGTCGATTTAAGAAATGGTATAAATTCGATGAGTTTAGATATTTCAAAAAATCTGCTTTTCGCTTTTTCCTTATATTTTTCACGCTCTTGGGAAATAAACAACGGTGGAGAGCAATAAAGCGAATCGGTGAATAAGAGCATAACCCTCGCATTCTGTATGTTTTCCCCAATGAGTGAAACCGCGATGTATCTATACAGATTCCCTTAAGCCCTTATAGATGAGTCGAAAAAAGATCTTGCCTATTCAGGTAAGTTAAGGATTATGATAAGGGTAAGGATTGATTAGCAAGAAACAGAATATAAATATATAGGGCAATGTTTCGATTTTTTTAAACTATTTTTTCATTACATATTCATTCATTACATATATACTTTCCAGCGGAGATTTACCGGACACATAAAAAGGCCAAACTATATAATTTTTAACCATAAACAGGACCAATGATTATAAAGTCCTGGATATTTTCACCAGCGATTGTTGCACGTAACTACAAAAGAGTTCATCCATTGTTAACCATAACCATCAAAAAGCGTTTTTGGTTTTTCCTTTCAAACATGCTCTTCCAATGCTCACATTTACTGAATTAACTGTCATGGGCTTCTTTTAATCCAATCATTTTCGCTTTTTTTGTTTCTTGTTTGTAAAACGATTACGTACCATGTTCAGCGATTGTATGAAGAATGTTTCTTCCTGCATCATCGCTTACTTCTGCATATTCCATAGAAAATAAGAGCTGAATAAAAGAAAACAAATTTGATCTAAAAATGAATAAGACAATATGTTGTTGAGAGAATATAAGCCTTCTTGCATGCCTAACCGCCATTATGTCAATGAAGTATAGCGTGTAAAAATCTTTTTACAGGTTCATTTTCTCCATGAGTTACTGCATCCATCACCCTGCTTTTCATCTTTCAAAATATAAAATTGAAAAAAATCAACTAACCTGTTAAGGTCTATAAATAATCATTGCTCACAATTTCCAATAGGCGTGTTTGAAAAATAAAATAAAAGAATTTGATGGTTTCACCTAAAATAAATGAAAATACTCGATTAACCAACATGATCAATACATCCTAAATAACCTGTAAGCTCAATGTCCATAAGGTGCCGATTTAAGTCTGATATAGAATCACTGCTCGCTTACATAGATTGAACGTTATCAAAGTTCTTAGAATGTTTTTGTTCAGTGCACATCATCAGCTGATTCTTTTGAAACGAAGATATAAATGTGTCATAATTGCATCAATAAATAATAAATGACGTTCACGTGACAATACTGGTGCACAAAGTTGTGAAAAAGGCTGAAACATCTACACGCTTTTCTTATGTTGTTGCCAAATTCCTAACTAATCATCTATTCTATGAACTTTGATGGGATATAATAACAGTTATTTGATAGGTGAATCACAGAATTAGCTTATTTCCTAATTTACGAAATTTTAAACAATTCCTGAGAACAGACTGACTACGAAAAGTTTGTGAAACTACGAAACTAAAGTAACTATGGAAAGGAAAGTGTGGAGATTGTGATATAACTTCTAAAATATAACTTCTAAAACAATAAATAAACTATAAAAATAAACTATAAAAGTAAACTATAAAAACTATAAACTAATCTGAAACTGCCATCCATTAGTTAATGTTAATTTAAGCAATAAAAGGTAAGTTTCAATTGTATGATAGAATAATGGTAATGCTAAATAGGATGAGAATTTTAACAATTTGAAGTAGATTTTAAGGCATGGCAGTTTCATGAAGACCTCGGTTTTCACTCGTAAGCAGTGAAAACCGAGGTTTTTGTGTTATAAGTACAACTAATTTTTCTTGTAACTCGTTTCTTTTCCCGTTTCTTTTCCCGCCATGCAAACCCATCCCGGTCACGGCCACCATTACGTTTCCACGCACGATAAGCGTTTATAGATTTTGGACCAGGATGGGTCCTGCGATAACGCAGGAAATCGTCAACAGTATCTACAACATTGAAGGAGATCATTTAATATCTTCTTATGCTAACTGAAAACATATCAATGATATTCTCAAAAATAATATTACCTTGTTCTCCAACACGTGGCACTAAAATGGAAAAAAATACAATTAGGAGTTGTGGCAGAGAAAATGGAAGCTGTTATCTAATATTCCCATTTTAAACCATATTACTGATTCAATGAGTTTGAGAATTAAAGTTACTTACAACGTTGCGATTGATTGGGAGGTACTAAAACATGCAGAAAAAAAATAAAATTAGAAGACATGACAGAGTACATTGCTGAAATACAATTACAGATTCATTCAGTCATAGTTAAAGTTACTTACATCTTTCTACATCATTTTGTGGTACTTAAACATGCAGAAAAAAAATACAATTAGAAGATGTGACAGAGAAAATAGAAGCTGTTTTGAAACCTACTACAGATTCATTCTGTTAAAGTCAATGTTACTTACCTATCGCTACATCATTTCGCGGCACTAAAAAATGCAGAAAAAAAATTAATTAGAAGTTGTTATCTCATAGTCTCCAAGAAAAATGTAAAAATGAAATGATCTGATCAATATCATAGTATTATCATTGTTATCATTCTACTGCACAAACTGCAAATGAAACTGTAACCAAACCATTTACATAAGTGATACAGTGTTCTTACCAGCGACTTCAACTGGATCTATAAAGTAAAATGTATATTCAAAATATCCTTTTCTTATATATGTCATGTAACAAATTATAATATATGTCAAAAACTAACCTTCTTCAAAAATTAATCTTTCAAATACTAAAACAGAACAGAAACAATATTAATTTTTTATCTACTTTGAAATGAACAAAGTAGACAAAATTACTGTCTTACCATCATCGGACATCGGTTCTCCTGCCATTTCTTATCTTCTCATACTTAATACTTAATAATTAATAATTTCACTAAAATAAAACATTGCAAACAAATATTAGATTTCAACATTGATAACATGTTGAATGCCCTGACTTTTGGTTCATGAATTGCTTATGAAAGGTTTACGTCATAGGCAATTCATGGTAACGGAGTACACAGCGAGAACGTAAGTCAATGGGACTTGTACTCCACCTAAAAAAAACAGTCTACAAAAATGAAGCTGTTGTTTAGGTAAAAATAACAGGTGTTATTTAATGCATAAATAGAAATTATAAGAAAGCTTCCGATTGAAACACACAGAAAACAGAACTGATAACAATTGAGCCAGACAATCTCAACAGTACGAAATTGAGCTACAGGTTAGAAGGTACAACAATCTCAACAGTACCGAATTGTAGACACCTATCAACTGTAAAGTTAATAGTGGAGCTACTGACACAACAATATCAACAGTGCCCAAATGTAGCATATTAGCCCAACTGTTCTTCCAGCAATGTTTTAAATAATGTTTGAAATAAAATTCGGATTTCCAGAGAGTTTGCATTACAAAATTTATAAAAACACAACAGTGCACACATTTTACTGTAACACTTGTGGAAAGACAACATTCTGAATATAACACTTACCATTTATATACTTCTGTTTGCTAGTTTCTGCTATTTTGATTTTGACATTTGCGAACGATTTTGCCCTGGAACAGGCAACATATAGCTGACCATGTGAAAAACATGGCCTCTGAAGGTATAAACCTATCTTGGCAAATGTTTGACCTTGATTTTTGTTAATTGTAAAAGAGTATGCTAATCGAAGTGGCAATTGTCTACGTTTCAGAACAAATGGCATACCTGTATCCGATGGAGATAACTGAACTCTTGGTCAATTACCTGTTCACCAACAAAGATAGCTGCAACTTCTTCATGGAGAGGCAAATTATATCGCCGTCGATCGCCACCAACTCTCAGATGCATTTTGACCTATAAAAATATATACACATTGTATGTCTTGACATATTTAAATGTATCAAACACAAAAATCTGAATTTTATTATAAACTTGTGAGGGTAGACGATTTTCAAGTTCGGCTTGTTGTTGCTCTTCAGCTTCAACCTCTCCCATGTATTTATAGGCTGCAGCATAAGGACTCTCCCTGATAATTATATTTTGTAATGTTTCCATTACTTCGGGCAAACAATCTTGATTTTCTGGTCTTGCCATTCGATGGTAATATGCTTCAGCACCGTCATGGATATACAACTGGCCATAGCAAGGAGGGATACCTTGCTGCGGATGCAGATTACCTGTTCTATGACATACTTGACCATTTATACGAAAGACTGGAGGTCCACGGCCTACAGGTGTAGCCAGTTTAGCACCCATTGATGCAAATGCTACAGAACTATTAAATTTCCGAATGTTTTCTTGTAGCCTGTACGGTATTACCTACTAAGAGATCCTTAAGGTCATTTGGATAAATGAAGTCATCAAGATGAACCTTGCCATTGTGACAACATTTAAAACAATCTTCCTCAACAAATTTTAAGGCTGCACAGAAACTACATACCTGATTCATGGCACCCAAATAATGTTCTTCTGGGAGATTTTGAGGCCGTCGGGCAACACGAAAAAAAATAAGCAATGCACGTGGAGCTCTCCTCCTAATACGGCGTGGGACAGCAATATGTCTTTGGGGTTGCACGTTATACTGTATGGGCTGTAAAACTAAATTATCAACCCTATTTCCTATTTGGTTAGCATCATTATTAATATCATGATAGCGCGCGTCAGCAACATCTTCATGTTCAAATCTACGCTGAAGAACAGACCGTGCCTGCTGCTGAATTTGTGGCTGTAAAACAAATTGACCACCTCTAAAAACTGCATGAAATGCTGAAAACATAATACTTAGGTGCCTCAAAAATGCTCCCAAACTGTGCTAGATAAGGTTGAAACCTGTAAAAAAAAATGAACGGTATGATCTCCCAAAAAATATCTATAGCTATATATGCTCTTAAAATAAAATAAATTATAAACCTACTGTTTAAATCTTTTACTATCTTCTTATACTAAGCTCTCCTGTCGCACTTCTCATGTCTATGGAAGGTAAAAAAAGTAAATAAACGCTATGTAGCCTAGCCTATATATATAAAGCTATGATATTCATCGGTGGTGTTGGCTATATTCATATTCTAGCTATTACTAAAATCTGATATTACAAACCTTTATTAAACTTTTCTTTTTGTAATTCTCTTCTTATCTCTTTGTGTACTCTTCCACTTCTAAATAATAATGTGGAAAAACCATGTTTTGAAAACTGCAGGCGTTTTATCGTACACCATTTTACTACCATTGTTTACATCCAAGTGATCAAGTCAAGATCTTTCGCTTTCGATGATTGCCTCAATAATAAAAACTTACTTTTCTAAGACTTTTTTGTTCGCTGCTCCGTAAACACCTTCTTATTTCTTCTTTATCTCTACCACTTCTAAATAATAATGTGGAAAAACCATGTAAAATAAGGCCAAAACAGCCGTTTTATCGTACACCATTTTACTACCATTGTTTACATCCAAGTGATTCGATTGCCTCAATAAAAACTTACTTTTCTAAAACTTTTTACTTCGCTCGTAAACACCAGGTTCGCTGTTGTTTTCTTCGTGAACTGAATTTCTTTTTGTTTTAATTTTATTCAATAGAGTCGACGTTCGAATGTCGTTCGAAATTCCATATATGGAAACAAAAACAATGGGAATGAGTTTCATATGCTAATACGGAAAAAACAAATATATCCATTGACGAACTTCCCGAGAAATTTTACCTAACGTTCTTTCTTTCAAAGTTAGGTAAGAAAAAAGCAAGATTTAGTATTAGTATAAGAAGACTAGTATCCCGTATAAAAACATTTTACGGTTCACTTTCCCCATGAGTTCACCGCACCATGATAAGAAATATAAAAATGCAACCTAAATATGTTTCTGTTACATTTTCCAACTATTGAGTGAAACCGTAAAATTGTCTTTGCACGGGATACCTGAATCAAATGTGAATCATAAAAAATTATGCCTGCTCAGGATTCAACCGATTAAGATAAAAAATTATAAACAGCGCAAAATTATATTATATTAATTTATTGAGCAATGAACATTTCTGGACATATATACACTAATGATAAAAAATATTGTAAATATGTAAGGGTCAATCGGTATTAAACAACATCACACATCTAACACGGTGGACGTAAATTAAAGACGTAAATTATTGAATTTCTGCAATCGTGTATTCGATATACATGTACAAAAGTTATTATCCTTCTTCGTTCCCATCGTCATTATCATCATCGTCGTTTTCTCGTGGCCATGTCTTCATGTCGTCGTCTAATTATCATCATCGTCGTCCATAACCATAAACAAAATGCTAAATAAAAAATATGATCCAATTAAATTATAAGAATAGAAACAGTTATGATAGTTATCTTGACTTTTAACTTACCTTTTAATGGAAGGAATTGAAACACGTGATGGAAAGTTAACTTTTGATTTTAAGTGAAGTGTTCTTCAACTGTTTCGATTTAGTCAAACATAAACACAAACTGAAAGTGTAGAAAGACTAAAAAAGTAGATATATTATTAATGTTATGTTACTATATAGAATACTATATTTAGATCTAACTTATCTAAACTGTTTCGTTTTTACCTAAAACTCCAAGAAAAATGATAGAAATACTGAAACTTGCAATTTGAAAACATTATCTGTCTGAATAATAATAAGAGTTAATGAGAAGCAAATGAGAATGAACCAATCATTGACAATAACATTTATTCTTATAACAATACTAAAACAAAACAAAAACTAAAACTAACTGAAAAACTAAAATAAACTAAAATAAACTTAAATATACAGTAACATACTGTAAAATTCCGATCCGGGGCTTATGTAAATTAAAACATAGTTTTTGACGTGCTTCCTACCGACAACAGCTTATAAATATTAAGATAAAATTGTAAGGAGGCCTTACATTGTAAACTTAAAATCAATTTTTGCGGAATTTTACAGTACGGTATGAAACTATCATACAACTTACGAAAATTCATTAGTTTTCCAGTGTGTTAGTATATAATAAAATTGTAATTTGCTTTTTTGTCACTGTAATAACTTATACTAAATATTTATAGAAAATTCTCATTAGAAACATCTCAGCTTTCAACTAAATGTATGATAGTTTCATACCTACCTCAGTTGTCAATGCATTTAGAGATGTTTACCTAAATGCATAGACAACTGAGTTTGTCGCTGTGATATTCAAAATGCTACGTGAATTGGAAACGGCAGGAGGACTGTTCTGGTTTCGCGGCCTCCAAACGAAACCATCGCAGTCTCTCCCACCGTTCCGCTTCCAAAATTTGTAAGCTTTCATTGATTTAGGCCCGGGGTGGCTCCTCCGATATCGGAGAAAATCTTGTTTCGTATCTACAAAGAAATTGGTTGAATATTAACTATCAATGAACAAAACTGAATAGTAGAAAGATAAAAAAGATAAGGAAGAACATTAAAACATACAGTTTTGTGGGCGATCCAGATTATCTACAAAGAGTAAAAAACACAAATATTGTCAATGAAACTGGTAATGAAAACTCTAGTACGTGTTTATAAATAAGAAACATACATTAAAAAATGATAAAACTTACAATTAACATTTCGTTCTTCCACTTTAAAAAAAGGGCATCATTATTCATCAATGAAACTGGTAATGAAAACTCTAGTACGTGTTTATAAATAAGAAACATACATTAAAAAATGATAAAACTTACAATTAACATTTCGTTCTTCCACTTTAAAAAAAGGGCATCATTATTCAAAATACAAATCAATAACAGCCATAGTATAAGCATATTTAAAATATACTTACTTTGCTGCTGCACTTGTACCACTGAAAGATAAGACGGGAAAGTTAATGTCAATGAAAATGGTAATGAAAACTCTAGCACGTGTTTATAGATAAGAAACATAGATTAAAAAAATGATAAAACTTACAATTAACATTTCGTTCTTCCACTATAAAAAAAGGGCATCATTATTCAAAAGACAAACCAATAACAGCCATAGTATAAGCACAGTTAAAATATACTTACCTTGCTGCTGCACTTGTACCACTGAAAGATAAGACGTGAGAGTTAATGTCAATGAAACTGGTAATGAAAACTCTAGTACGTGTTTATAGATAAGAAACATACATTAAAAAATGATAAAACTTACAATTAACATTTCGTTCTTCCACTTTAAAAAAAGGGCATCATTATTCAAAATACAAATCAATAACAGCCATAGTATAAGCATATTTAAAATATACTTACTTTGCTGCTGCACTTGTACCACTGAAAGATAAGACGGGAAAGTTAATGTCAATGAAAATGGTAATGAAAACTCTAGCACGTGTTTATAGATAAGAAACATAGATTAAAAAATGATAAAACTTACAATTAACATTTCGTTCTTCCACTATAAAAAAAGGGCATCATTATTCAAAAGACAAACCAATAACAGCCATAGTATAAGCACAGTTAAAATATACTTACCTTGCTGCTGCACTTGTACCACTGAAAGATAAGACGTGAGAGTTAATGTCAATGAAACTGGTAATGAAAACTCTAGTACGTGTTTATAGATAAGAAACATACATTAAAAAATGATAAAACTTACAATTAACATTTCGTTCTTCCACTATAAAAAAAGGGCATCATTATTCAAAAGACAAACCAATAACAGCCATAGTATAAGCACAGTTAAAATATACTTACCTTGCTGCTGCACTTGTACCACTGAAAGATAAGACGTGAGAGTTAATGTCAATGAAACTGGTAATGAAAACTCTAGTACGTGTTTATAGATAAGAAACATACATTAAAAAATGATAAAACTTACAATTAACATTTCGTTCTTCCACTATAAAAAAAGGGCATCATTATTCAAAAGACAAACCAATAACAGCCATAGTATAAGCACAGTTAAAATATACTTACCTTGCTGCTGCACTTGTACCACTGAAAGATAAGACGTGAGAGTTAATGTCAATGAAACTGGTAATGAAAACTCTAGTACGTGTTTATAGATAAGAAACATAGATTAAAAAATGATAAAACTTACAATTAACATTTCGTTCTTCCACTATAAAAAAAGGGCATCATTATTCAAAAGACAAACCAATAACAGCCATAGTATAAGCACAGTTAAAATATACTTACCTTGCTGCTGCACTCGTACCACTGAAAGATAAGACGTGAGAGTTAATGTCAATGAAACTGGTAATGAAAACTCTAGTACGTGTTTATAGATAAGAAACATACATTAAAAAATGATAAAACTTACAATTAACATTTCGTTCTTCCACTATAAAAAAAGGGCATCATTATTCAAAAGACAAACCAATAACAGCCATAGTATAAGCATAGTTAAAATATACTTACCTTGCTGCTGCACTTGTACCACTGAAAGATAAGACGTGAGAGTTAATGTCAATGAAACTGGTAATGAAACCTCTAGTACGTGTTTATAGATAAGAAACATACATAAAAAAATGATAAAACTTACAATTAACATTTCGTTCTTCCACTATAAAAAGAGGGCATCATTATTCAAAAAACAAACCAATAACAGCCATAGTATAAGCACAGTTAAAATATACTTACTTTGCTGCTGCACTTGTACCACTGAAAGATAAGACGGGAGAGTTAATGTCAATGAAACTGGTAATGAAACCTCTAGTACCTGTTTATAGATAAGAAACATAGATTAAAAAATGATAAAACTTACAATTAACATTTCGTTCTTTCACTATAAAAAAAGGGCATCATTATTCAAAATACAAATCAATAACAGCCATAGTATAAGCATAGTTAAAATATACTTACTTTGTTGCTGCACTTGTACCACTGAAAGATAAGACGGGAAAGTTAATGTCAATGAAAATGGTAATGAAAACTCTAGCACGTGTTTATAGATAAGAAACATATATAAAAAAATGTTAAAATATACTTACTTTGCTGCTGCACTTGTACCACTGAAAGGAAAGACTCAATATAGAGACTCAAAATATAACAAATAGTATAAAAGGATTATCAAACCATCATTACCGGCCACATCTGGTTCTATAAAATGAAAAGTAATCTAAGTCAAATTCAGTATTTTTGCATAGTGATAATCATAGCTAAGAAGTAGAATATTACCTTCTGCGATCATTTCCTCTAATTCTGAAACAAAATAGATATTAATTAAATAAAGTAAATTAAACTTAAGAGTAAAGAATGAATTATGTTAATCGTTATAATCTATAATTTAATAACAGTTGTAACTCATCATTAATCTAAATACCTTGATCATCCTCCATCAAATCTTCCCCTGCAAGATGAAAGAAAAATTAGTAATACAAAATGAGACTGTTAGAAATTGTTTAAAAAGAAAAAGATATAACTTTACCACCTGACCCAATGGATAATTGGTCGAACGCTGAAATATATAAGTAAGAAATATGTAAAGGTTTGCGCTACTTTAAAGGCTGAAAAAGATAAAATTAATTATTTACCCTCCTCGGTTGTTTTTTTTGAAAATGACATTTTCTATAATGTTATTTTTTTCACTAAAATGAAAAGTTCAATTCAATTATCAATCTCTAGAAAGGTATTAAACTTTGGTTCATGAATTGTGTTTAAAAGCTTTTTTTATACATGGTACATGAGGTAAATATAAAGTAAAATGATTTTTTTATGTCAATAATTTATTGAAAACAAAATTTTAGTCTTCTTTATAAAGATGCCCTGACTTTTGGTTCATGAATTGTCTATGAAAGTTTTTTCATACACAACTCATGGTAACAGAGTACACGGCGAGAACGTAAGTCAATGGGTCTTGTACTCCACCTAAAAAAATAAAACAGAATACACAAAGAAATTTTAGGTAAAACATCACACATTTCAGTTGAGCCACAAAACAGTATTTCCTACATAAATATTGTAGTAATACAAAACAGTGACTTTAAAACAACTGTAAAAATCAATACATAAAAATAACACTAATGTACAACGATATTATATTTTATTTTATATTATATTTTACTGTAAACAAATCAAAACATACAAACTTAGTAAAACATCACACATTACAGTTGAGCCACAAAACAGTATTTCCTACATAAATATTGTAGTAATACAAAACAGTGACTTTAAAACAACTGTAAAAATCAATACATAAAATAACACTAATGTACAACATTATTATATTTTATTTTATTTTATACTTTGCTGTAAACAAATCAAAACATACAAACTTAGGAACTTACTGCAACACTTGTGGGAAAACCACGTTTTGTGTGTACAGCTTCCCATTAACGTAACCTTGCTTACCAGTCGCAGCAATTTTGATTTTTACATTATCAAAAGCTTTCGCCCTGGAGCAAGCGACATAAAGCTGACCATGTGAAAAACACGGCCTCTGCAAAAACAAACCAATTTTTTCAAATGTTTGACCTTGACTCTTATTGATAGTAAAAGAGTAGGCCAAACGAATTGGAAGTTGTCTGCGTTTCAAAGTAAACGGCATACCTGAATCAGAAGGTGCCAGTTCCAATCTAGGTATAAAAATTATTTCACCTACAGCTGAACCAGTAAGGACTTCAGCTTTTATTAAATTACGTGACAGTTCCCGAGCAATCAAGCGTGTCCCATTGCAGAGACCCTTCTTGATGTTAAGGTTCCTCAACAACATAATTATTGCCCCAACTTTAAGCCTCAAGCAATGTGGAGGCATACCCGACGGTGTGATACTATTCAGAAAATCAATAGGATAATTCTGCCGTTCATCTTCATCATCACATACAACCTCATCGGCGCTGTAGTAACAGACTGCATCTCCAGGCAATCTATCCAACACCTCATTATTAATGATTAAGGATTGATCATTGGTAGGTGTCAGAATGGCAGTCGTGGCATACTGGTGAGGTTCCAACGCATCATACATTACCGAAATAAGGGATGTGTTTTCCGAAACAACACAACACTCGGGAATTACAATCGCACCTTTAGCAGGTTCGTCCTGTTTGGTTGGTAATTGCCCATTTCCCAGCTGTAATAACCACTCACAAAATTGTTGTTCATCAGGCCTGTCTCTCATGTTTTGAGTTAATGAGAACTTTGACACTGAAGCCCACAAAGCAGAACTGGTTAAACAAACCTCAATAACATCAGTTGGTTTTGCCTTCTTTACGACTGGCAAACACTGACGGAAATCTCCTCCCCACAAAAATACCTTTCCGCCAAAAGGCACATTGCTGTCGCAGATATCTCAAAGTAATCTATCAACAGCATGAAAAATGTGAGTGGAAACCATTGTTGCCTCATCAATGAGAAACAGGTCCACACTGCGTAAGTATTCACCGTGTGTGGATGTTGGTGTTACGTTACATACGCTGCTTTCTAAAACAGGAACAGGGAAACGAAATAATGAATGCAGTGTACGGCCACCAGAAATTAAAGTGGCTGCAATTCCAGTAAACGCAGCAGTTGCAACCGTCAAACCTCTGGCTTTAGCGGCTGCAATGATATAGTTTTATGTAAATGTTTTACCTGTCCCAGCTGGTCCATCTAGATAAAACAGTGTATCAGGTTGTACCAAACCATTATGCACATTAAAAACAGCAGATAATATTGCATCTGCCACAGCTACTTGCTGGTCATTTAGCAGAGGCCTTACCTGATGTGCTTGCTCAATGAAAGCATTCACATCAACCTCTTCTTCGTCAACCTGCTCGATCAACTCAGGAAGGTTAAAAAGTGTTAAAGACATACCAAATTGTTTAAGGACATTATCAATATATCCCAAAACTCTTTGTTCAGCTCGTTCAACAGGTAGTGTTCGTGTGTAGTCCTCACACAAATGGCCTTTGAACGCATCCCACAATTGGAGAGGATTCAATGGCTCACAGTGGGTCAAAATAGTTACAAACAGTTGCCTCAATTGCTGTGGCATTTGAAAAGTCGATGCTTCTTCCAATGTATTATGCCATTCTTCATCATCTTGAAGAAGACCTCTGGCTATACACGCTTCACGGAATGTATCAAAAATCGTGTCATTGAACGTACGCAAATACTCAAATGATGTTGCACCAGGAACATGCAGTAATAAAACACGAAGGAAAAATCTTTCCCCTTTAGATGGTCGTGCATTGTAGAGTCGTGCAATGATCGGTTTATGTGTTAATGCTCTCTTTTTCCATATCTTGTTTTTGTCATTAAAAACGTAATGATATGGAATGTTGGAGTATAAATATTGACGGGCATCAGGATCTTCCACATTAAGTTTGAACCAAGCTGTTAAATGAGTATCCTTTAAAGCAGCCCTTTCAACAGTTGCCTCCTCATCTCCAGGTCTAAAAAAAACCTGTTGAAGATTAGGTAAATGAACAGCTAACCTTTTTATGCCATGCGACTTTTCATGCATGGAGAACTCAAATATTCTCCACAAAGCTTCAGGTGCACTAACGTATCGAGCATCTAAATAGGTTTTGATTTCATCATATTGCAATTGTTCATTAATTTCAACATGTGCTCTGTCATGACCTTTATACACATATTTAAACAAATATTAAACGCTTTTAATCGAAGTGCAAGCCTCCAAGTTTATATGTGCGTTATATTTCTTTGACAACCACGGACAGTATGGAACCACCCAACGATTATCTAAATCCACATTTTTAACCCTCACAGTACGACCGTCTTCTCTCCTGCGATAGGTTGGATACCCATTAACAATTATCTGGGTTTCATTGCAGAATTGCTTGGGAAAATTCATGGTACAGTTACCATCATCTCCCATACAGACTGCATTAACTTTGTTATTTCCACAGGGCCCATCTATCATGCACGTTTTGATAACACTGTGCAGTTCTGGCTCCTCGTCAAGATCCGGAATTTCAGCACATATCAAGCTGTCAATGTCATCTGCATTTTGAAGCTTATCTTCTTGCGCTAAATGAATTAGAATATGTGCATGAGGTAAAGAACGTTTCTTAAATTCAATAACGTATAGATGAGAAATTGCTTTCCCTAAAACACCATTCTTAAGCACATCATTTAAAAGGGCTTTTAATTTCAAATTAAAAACACGTGCAACCAAATCAGGTCGATAATGTGCTGGTTCATTTTCTAAATTTTCAGTAATTTCCCTCCACTTTGGATTACACGTAACAGTGCAAAACAAATCAGGTTTTCCCATCTTAGTCACCATAGCCATCGCATCTTGGTAATTCTGTTGCATGGCTCGTGGACTACCCTGAAATGAAGAAGGCAATATTATAGGTCTGCCTGCATTCAGGTTTCGGTTTTCCGCCTCGTTGGCAAGATGATCAATCAGCCCTTGATACTGTTCAACACGTAAACCTGACTGGTTGTTTCGAATATAATGCAAACGATCAGCTTCAACCTTACAATAACTGTCAACAGCAAATTGTTGAAGTAATTTCTTACCTTTTAAGATCGGGTTAAAAGCATTTCTTAATGCAAAGCTGTAAGTATAATATTGTAGCATGGTCGTGCGACATCGACGACCAGATGCATACTCTGCTACATGAGGAATGTTAGGAGTCCAACCGAACTCTCCTCTTGGAAAAAAAACTGGATAAACCATTGGATCAAGATGAGGTGAAGATGGATAAACCATTATATCACGGGCTAACGGCGGTGCACCATCTTCACCAACAAAAACAGCAGCTACTTCATCATGGTGTGGTAAATTGTACCGAAAAAACGCTTCTCGCAGCAGCGTGGTTTTACGCGCTCCCCGTGAGAAAATGACCGTGAAATTTTTCTAAATGTATCACTCTCTAAAATAAAAGTGGTATGCACACTCGCTATTAGTATATAAGACTAGTATCCCGTGTAAAAACATTTTACGGTTCACTTTCCCCATGAGTTCACTGCACCATGATAAGAAATATAAAAATGCAACCTAAATATGTTTCTGTTACATTTTCCAACTATTGAGTGACACCGTAAAATTGTCTTTGCACGGGATACCTGAATCAAATGTGAATCATAAAAAATTATACCTGCTCAGGATTCAATCGATTAAGATAAAAAAACAGCGCAAAATTATATTATATTAATTTATTGAGGAATGAACATTTCTGGACATATATACACTAATGATAAAAAATATTGTAAATATGTAAGGGTCAATCGGTATTAAACAACATCACACATCTAACACGGTGGCAAAGACGTAAATTATTGAATTTCTGCAATCGTGTATTCGATCTACATGTACAAAAGTTATTATCCTTCTTCGTTCCCATCGTCATTATCATCATCGTCGTCCATAACCATAAACAAAATGCTAAATAAAAAATATGATTCAATTAAATTATAAGAATGGAAACAGTTATGATAGTTATCTTGACTTTTAACTTACCTTTTAATGCAAAGAATTGAAACACGTGATGGAAAGTTAACTTTTGATTTTAAGTGAAGTGTTCTTCAACTGTTTCGATTTAGTCAAACATAAACACAAACTGAAAGTGTAGAAAGACTAAAAAAGTAGATATATTATTAATGTTATGTTACTATATAGAATACTATATTTAGATCTAACTTATCTAAACTGTTTTGTTTTTACCTAAAACTCCAAGAAAAATGATAGAAATACTCAAACTTGCAATTTGAAAACATTATCTGTCTGAAAAATAATAAGAGTTAATGAGAAGGAAACGAGAATGAACCAATCATTGACAATAACATTTATTCTTATAACAATACTAAAACAAAACAAAAACTAAAACTAACTGAAAAACTAAAATAAACTAAAATAAACTTTAATATACAGTAACATACTGTAAAATTCCGATCGGGGCTTATGTAAATTAAAACATAGTTTTTGACGTGCTTCTTACAGACAACAGCTTATAAATGTTAAGATAAAATTGTAAGGAGGCCTTACATTGTAAAATTAAAATCAATTTTTGCGGAATTTTACAGTATCGGTATGAAACTATCATACAACTTACGAAAATTCATTAGTTTTCCAGTGTGTTAGTATATAGTAAAATTGTAATTTGCTTTTTTGTCACTGTAATAACTTATACTATATTTATAGAAAATTTTCATTAGAAACATCTCAGCTTTCAACTAAATGTATGATAGTTTCATACCTACCTCAGTTGTCAATACATTTAGAGATGTTTACCTAAATGCATAGACAACTGAGTTTGTCGCTGTGATATTTAAAACTGTATTATGGCGAACGGCAGGAGGACTGTTACGATTTCGCGGCTTCCAGACGAAACCGTCGTGGTCTTTCCCACCGTTACGCTTCCACACTTTAAATGCTTTGACCGATTTCGGCCCCGGGTGCCTACTCCGGTATCGGAGAAAATCTTGTCTCGTATCTACAAAGAAATTGGTTGAATATTAACTATCAATGAACAAAATTGAATAGTAGAAAGATAAAAAAGATAAGAAAGAACATTAAAACATACAGTTTTGTGGGCGATCCAGATTATCTACAAAGAGAAAAAAACACAAATATTACAAAGAAAAGTAACTACTAATTTATTGTTGAGAAAACATGAATGCATTAGATACTTACTTATTCTATCAGCCTGTACGGGTGTCACTGAAAGATAAGACGGGAGAGTTAATGTCAATGAAACTGGTAATGAAACCTCTAGTACGTGTTTATAGATAAGAAACATACATTAAAACTAAAAACAAACTAAAAAGTGGATGCACAACTCGCTATTAGTATACAGATGTACATAAATTATGTAATTACGTAACAAATCATTACCTTTTTTGTTTAGATGCACTTTGCTTCTGTTAATATGGATAGACTTTATTGTGGCAGAATGATCAATATAACCGATATTATTTTCCTTGCATAAATCTTTTAGATTTTCATTCACTTCTTTCACTTTTCCTTCAAACTTGTCATTCCAAACGATTAGGTTGGATATAGTGACATCGTTTTCCATGTTTTTTAAATTTTTCGCAACATTAATAATATTATTTGCAATGGTGCCAGCGTTTTGACGACTTGGAACATCGTTTGTACCGACATGTAAAATAAGATGGTTTGGCATTTCACGTAGTGATGGTTTAGCGTAGTCATACATACAGTTTGTTTTCGCTCCACTGATAAATTTGACATTAACTTGACAGTGTTTTAACTTCCTCGATAAATCCCATCCTGTTGTAAATCTAAACATGCTGTCAGCAAGAACTACTATTTGGTTGTTACTTTGTTTTTTACGATTCTCAGTCACGTTATTACCATATATTTTATTAATAGTTACGTCATTATCATTAACCTGTCTTTCTTTAGTACTATTTTGGCTATTAACACGTTGATTGATTGTGTCGGTAGGCATTGACTTTTGTCTCGGTTGATGATTTTTATTAGATTCGGTTTGAATATCTAACTCATCCCGACGGGTAGATTTGCAACTGGATGTTTCATTATTAGATTTAACAGTTTCCATAGCAACCAAGTTTGTTGGTGAAACAAAGTTAGAATTAAAATTTGAGTAAGAGGGAATGTTTTTATTTTCACGCTCTATTAGTTCCGCCGTTGAAACTTTTTTTTCCACAGGCAAAAGTTTAACAATTTGCTCCCTTTGGAAAGTCACCTCCTCCCTGTGATGCCTATCTATCTGATCCAGTTGATGCCTCAGAAAAGAAATTTCCGACTGTAACGAAATGACCATTCGTTCATGCACATTTACGTTGCCAGAAGACAAATTAGAGCTTTCTTTTACGTCGTCTGCTGTTCGGCCAATGAATCTTTCTAGCTCATCAATAGTTTTGTTAAGGTTTTCGTTCAATTGAACTACACTTGTATTGCTCTTTAAAGACAAATCTAGCTTTGCTGGTTGTGAACTGTTTAGAAAAACAGACTCGCCGTTCTTTATTGAAATTGTTCCACTTTCAAGCAGGAGAACAGGTAGTATCATCCCCACCACTTTGTAGAAGAAGGCGTTCCACAGGCAGTGAATCCTTATCTACTTGGCAGGTTAACTTAGCCTGATCTGCCGGTATCTTTGGTTTTAAAGGGAGGATAGGGTAGTTCACGTGGTCCGCAGCTTACGAAATGCAGTCTTTGACATCCGGAGGTTCGCTTGCAAATCTACAGCGTGGCGCACAGACAAACGTCTTACAAACTTCTTTTCATGAACTGCATTTAATAACCATGGCATCTGATGGCACCTTAAGCTGTAGTTCCAAATCATTTACAGTGCCACTATACTGACCTATCTAAGAATCTAGTGACGACATTTTCGAGTCCTCATTCCTAGTGCGTAAAGAGAGGACCTCAGTTTCCAGCGCCTTTACCTGCACATTCAAATTTGTATTGAGAACCACTTACTGGCCTTTCTCAGAAATCAACGAATCAATTTGATTCCTCGATTCCTGGTCCTTACGCATATGGCTGCGGAGCTGAGGCTCATAATTTTCTCTTGCGGCCTTAAACGGGTCTGCATCTGTTTTTTGTTTCTTAGGGCGTGGCTCTCCAGCGCTAGCAGTTGTATGCAAAAAAAAGTAACTCCTGTGTTGTTATCTTGATAACAACGTTTTTTCCTCCTGAAATTCACTAATTGTGCCTTTATTTTAGACACATCTGGCACATCAAAATCTACTGGGAGCATGTGGCCCAAGAACTTATGTAACATTACATAACTCCCAAGATATAGGTTTAGAAGCAAGAACATTACCCCAAATGAAATCTTCTTTGGATCCCCCACCCTCGGAACAAAAGGAAAATTTTCTTCCTTGGCCCAAGATTCTTTCAATCTGATGGCCTCTTTGAAAAGGTCGTCCTTTGTTTAGATCCCATACCCAACACACTAGACGAAAAAACAATGCCAAAACGAAAAAATTAAAACAACTTTTATCTTATCTATTCCAAACAAATATATACCACAAAATAAACGACACGGAACAAACAAATACAACACAATTACAGTAAAATACTATTTTTGCGGAAGATTGACGAATTCAGTTAGTTAAATAAAACGAAATCACTTAGCTTTATCCTTTCAAGCTTTTGAGCGAAAAGGCTCTTTTCGAGATTGTTCAGACATTTATTTACATTGCACTTTTCTTTACCATTCAAAAATTCAGCCAATGTTCAGCCCGAAAGCTCGGAGAGATGGGTTTCTAAATGCTTTTATTGGTCTTTTCCAAATTTTGTTAATGGATGGATCGTGTAACGGCCATTGAGTTAGAATTTGACGTGTTAGTTTTTCACCTGTAGCTGTGTAGGTGGTGATGAAGAGTAGTGTTGACGTTTTGTTAGTGTTTTTTGGTTTGTGAATTAATTCTAATTGGCTGAAATTGAGTGCTTTTCTTTGTATGTAAGGGATGGTGGGAGTTGTGAAGACTGGTGCATAGGTTGGTTATTTTATAAAGTCTAGTTTCTTTCTTTGTCTATGTATATCTGCATGCTTGATTGTTGATTGATGTTTTTGAGTATTCGAATGTGTATTTGATTGTTAGGTGTATCTTGTTCATAAAACTTAAGGGAAAGTAATTGTGTTTGTGTTCCTCGGAATATGGAAAGAAGTCATCTATAAAGCGTTTCCAGAGGGTGATGAGGATTTTGAATAATTTATGGTTAGTGACTTGTGATTCTTCTGTGACCATGAATAAATTTGCATCCAGTGGTGCCATTCTTGTACCCATCGAAGTTCCGTCTATTTGGTGGTCGTGTTTGTCCATAAATTTGAAGGTGCTGTGTTTCAATAAAGTTTGTATTGTATTGTACGGGTTGTATAAGAGGGAAAGAAACAGAAGATTGTACGGGTTGTATATAGTTTCAGTCCTGACCGTATTCATTACCACTAATTCATTACTTCATTACCACTGGGAAGCTTTTTTATTTGTTGTCTTCCCAGTGGTAATGCTCATTCTACTTACTATTTCTCCTCCCACGATGTCCCTCCCTCTCTCATCCCCTCTTCCTCTTACATCCCTAGCTCTTCTTTCGGCCTCCCTGCTGTTCCCACATTCTCTCAATTCTTCTTCCATGACACGTTGAGACCACCGAAGCTATAATCAAAAGGTTTTGTTGATTATGGTTCAATTTGTAAAAAGAAGTTTCCTTCAAAAGTGTCTTTTCATGAGCATCCCTCATCTTTATTCTTGCCCACGGAAAGTCACGTGACCAATCACCGTACGCGCGCCGCTAAAGTCTACCATTTTGAAATGGGTGAAAACAAAACAGCCAATTCACTGATTTCTCATATGCTCACAACAAGATAAAGATGCCAAAGAGTTGCTGTGTAACTTACTGTACTAATAACAACTTAAAAAACACTAATAAAAAGTTTTACAAGCTTCCAGAAGACGAAACAAAAAGAAAACAATGGTTGGTCGCAATAAATCGAGCTGACTCAACACCTGGAAAAAAGCATAAGCTGTGGTCTCCCAAGTCAAAATGGATCTATGTCTGCTCAGACCATTTTATTTCTGGTATGTATAAATGGTCTTTCATTCTTTACATGCTGCTACAGTTCTTTCTTGTTTTGTTTTCAGTGTGTAAAAAACAGACCAGGGATTTTGAGTCTGATGATGTTTTTTTGTTGATGTAGGTGAAAGATCATTAGCTACAAACCATCCTGATTATATACCTTCTGTATTTCCGCAGAAACCAAAGTCTGCATCATCAGTATCAACGACCACACCAAAATCTGGAAAGATACCATCATCGCCGCATCGACAAAAGTTGAGTCGACAATCCAGGAGAGCTAACTTACAATTAAAAAAAGGTAAATTTGTAATTAAAATAAAGATTAACGTTATTCACTGATGTGTTTGTTGAAGCCAGTAATAGGGTAATGGTGGTAAATCTTTCAATTTTTTTTTCAGGTTTTACACGGAAATTCATGTTAACAAGTCCTCAGTTTGAGCCAGATGTGGCAGGAAATGATGGTACTCCAAATGATTTAGAATTTGTTGACAGTGAAAATTTTCAACAAGATGAAATAAATGATTCCGTTGACACATTATCGCTACAATCGCCATTATCCATTTCTGAAAGGGAACAGATATATATGGAAATGGATTCCTTGAGAAAAGAAAGAGATGCATTAAAAGCTGAAAACAACAAGCTAATTAATAGCTTGAATTCGTGGGAATATAATTATATCATAAAAAACGAAAACATGTGCAAAATGTTGACTGGATTAAAGCCTCATGTTTACCAAGCATTGGTGAATTACTTAGTTAAAGGCCGAGCTCCCTCAACAAAACCTCCACGCCTGTCTGTTGAAAATCAAGTTACATTAACAATCATCAAGTTAAAACAGAATCTGATCTTTGATTTGCTTGCCAGTCTATTCGGCATTGGTTCAACAACTGCCATTGAATACTTCTGGCTTTGGATTGACGTAATGTATTTCAAATTAAAGTACCTCATCCGTATGCAAGATCGTGACCATATCTTTAATAATATACCTGCTGTTTTCAAATCTAAATTTCCTAGGTTGACATCTATAATTGACTGCTTTGAAGTCTTTGTCGAAGCCCCAAGTTCATTGTTGGCAAGGGCAAAATTCTATAGTCAATATAAAAAACACACAACAATCAAAGTGTTTATCTCATGTAGCCCATTGGGAGCAATAAATTTTGTATCCAAATGTTATGGAGGCCGTGCTTCGGACATTCAGGTTGTGAAAGAGTCTGAATATCACACATTAAAATACCATGTGCCAGGAGATCAGATATTAGCTGATAGAGGTTTTACTTTGCAAGATGAGTTTGCCGCAGGAAGTTCATCCGAGCTGCTGATACCAGCATTTACTACTGGAAAGAAGCAACTTTCTGCCAAGGATGTAGAAACATCAAGGAAAATAGCATCAGTCCGAATACACATTGAAAGAGTTATTGGGCTTCTTCGTAACAGATACACTATTTTGAAAGGCATTTTACCCCTGAAAATGGTGAAGAGTTTGAAAGATGAAGTTTGCTGCTCACCTCTTGTAAATTGTGACAAAATTGTGACTGTCTGTGCAGCGTTAACTAATTTGCATGAAAGTATCGTCTTTAAATAAATTTTTTTGGATTTTTTATATTTTTTTTTTTTTTTTTTGCATAAGGTCTTTTCAAGTGTGTTTGACTAACCTGTGTGAAAGTATTGTTTTCAAATTAAACTTTTGAGTTTTTGGTGTTTTCTTCAGATTATTTTTATAATTTCTTTTTAACTACCTATGGTTGGGTTGATAGAAAAAACACTTTGCTTTGCTGCAATTGGCATTTGAGTTTAATCTATAGTGAAAATGAAATTGTATAAAAAGCATCATTTTATGTTTTATTCAACAAGATTGTGCTTGGTGTAATCATAATGAAGTTTTCATTTGAACATAGAAAAGATAAGATCTGTCAAGATTTTGTAGCTTTTTTGAAGTCTGTTTCATACTACTTTCTATAACTTAAAATTTGTAATTTAGTTGTAATAGATGACCTTAAACTGCTTGATACAGCTGTCTTCTTTTGAATAAACCCGGTAAATTCTTATAGACTTCCGTGTAATCTACCTAAGTGGATCAATTTTTGCGCGGATTAATTTTTGCGAACGCCCATTTTCCGATTTTTCGCGCGGATTTAATTTTGCGAAAAACACCAAAATTCGCAAAAATTAATCCGCGCAAAAATTAATCCACTTAAGGTAATTTTCGTACACCTACTTTCGTGAAAGATTTGTATTTTCGCGCAACACCTGAAGGTTGATTTATTGCAAATCAATAAGGATTGTGAATTGGCCACCACCTAGTCTCGAAATTGCGGAACTTAAAATTGGGTGATAGAGTGAAAAGTTTTAAAAAGAAAATTGTTTTCACCGTATATTTTGTAGGTCACAAAATCATTTCTGGTTTTTTTTTAACTTATTTTTGCGACAAAAGTAATTTTGCAAAAATCCCTTAAGTTAATTTAGAAAATGTTTCTGCAAATTCCTGTCCATCTTATCGACTTCATTGAATTTAGTTATTATTCACAATCTTTTCTTCCACATTACTTTCTTTCCTTAAGGCTAAATAGCGATAACTTTTTTTTCAAAAAAGTCATTTTAGTACATTATTTTCTTGTGAAAAATAAAAGTATAAGCAAAAAGAACTACAAATCTATTGTTATTATTTATTTATAGAAAATGAACACAGTACAATGTTAGCTCAAAACCCAATATGCTTATGTGGAAGAAAACATAAAAGAAACTGCAAAATAAGTCAATTTTTCTTTGTTTTCGAACATTTCTTGCAATTCCAAGTATCTGGCTTAGATAAAGTCTTTCTACCAACACACCTTGGGTGAAATAGTTATTTGCATGTCATGCATTGCATGGTGTCCTCGTCATCATCCGTTTTGCATTTGTCACACAAGTCTTTGGGTGGTTTATTACTTTTTGATTCATTTTCAAATGATCTCAACAAGAGTTCTTTCAAAATAACATTCTTCCAATAAAAGTCACACTTCACTATCATTTGCTCTAGTTTATGGTAATTTGGGGCGATACGAATACACAAATATTCGGTTGGAGTCCAGACAAAGAAGTCACAGTATTGTGTTCCAGTAACATACAACTGTAGCTGAACCTGGAAATAATATGGATGGTCTTCCTTTAGTCTATACTTCCCTGAATTATCTGTATAAATATAAAAATTTCCTTTTTCAATTTCTTCTTTTAATGAACGATCCCTTAAATTGTAAGGACATTTCACTTCCAATGTTCCATATGAACAACATGTGCAAAAGACAACAGAGTCAGGTGATGCCCCATACCATGGTTTTTCAGTTGAGATTACAAAACCAATTTGCTGTACGTCAAGATCTTCATGGAGAACACTGTCTGTAAGGGGGATGCTACCAATGACAAATTCAGGATTACTGTGCACATTAATGTATAAATCGATTGCTCTATGCTCATTCTCTCTACCCCACTGCAAACTAGGAATGTTTGGGCTATTTGGAGTGTCAGAACATATGTTTGATACTAAACTTTGGGAAATGGAGGTAGTGGAAGTATGACATACTTTATGAAACATGGATCCTGTTATGCGTCCAGCCCTCTGTCTAAACCATTCTATGCATTGAGACTGGTTCCTAGTAGCTTCCTCCACATATGTATATTGTGAAGAGTCGTAACTCTTAATGACAGCAATTGTTTCATCAACTAAATGTTCATACTCTTCCAGAGAGAGATTTATGTTCTTTTCATTGTAAAATGATCGCAAAGATGGAATCAACTTTGTGACTTCACGGTCTGTGTCAAGTTCACTGACAAAGTTTTTTTGGTAATCACAAAACAAGCTCAAACCAACTATTTTCGGCTCATTTTCATTTAAATTGTTCAAAAATTCATTGAAGTCATCTAGTGATACAGAAATCTCACGCCGTGTACTTGTAGATGATATCTTTGATTTAGCTTTCTCTGAGTATATATCTATCTTAGCTGCAGGTGCTCTTGTTATATTTTTTGTAAAGTTTTGATTCCATTTACATGGTTGATCTGTGGGGGCTAATTTAGTCATACCAATGCGAACAGCCGCTTCCACTTTGTACAGCAATGCTGCAACATGTGAACATGTTTCCCCCAACCTAAATAATTAAAAAAAAATACATTAAATTTGTACATTAAATTTCCTATATAGGCAAAATAAAATCTATTAAAATGCCAAATGTGAAAAAGTTTCAATATATTTTCATATTTTCACAGTAACTACAATAGACTAAAAGATCATGTAGATAACAAGCAAAATTTTAAGCACTATAACATTTTAAATACAAGAAATAATAATAACAAACTGAAATTATTTTAAACATTTTTTGTTAATGTTCATAATATATCAAATGATTTGGTTTAGCTTGCTTCGCAGTAGTACAAAAGTATGGCATAAACATTCACTTTGATCTATTGCTCAAAACAAAACATTAATGATTTACTCACCCTGCCATACAATCACAATGACCAGCTAAAACAGAACCAAAATCACTCAGTGCTACCCACGGTTTATGTGTTTTGCTTGTGGTTTTGTATGAGGGTCGAACATCAGCTTTCATTAAAATGACACCACTTTTCTTTATATGCCTAATTGTCTGAACCCAACCATCGATGAAGAATTTATATGCCTCCAGAGACTTGAAATTCTCCATTGCCTCAGGAGAGTAAATTCCTATAACAAATATAAAATTGTAAGTAACGCCTTTGATCAGTAAGTGCCAGTGGTTAACTGAAAGGACTTCCATTTTGATCAGTCAACTGTAATTAAAATAGAAGTCCATTATATTTAAAAGTAAATATAAATAAATAAAAATTTCATTATGCATACTTGGTGTTTTAATCAAGTAATGGTAGAGATGATGATACATTAATTCAGGCCACGCAGTTGGATCATCAACCCATTCTTCGTCAGGATATGAGTAAGGACATTTATTAATTCCTACAAGGAAAAGATTAGACAAGATAACTTAACAACATTTACAAATGTTTAGATCCATTAAGCTAATTTTTTGTTTTCTTTCTCAAATTAATTTATCATATAATATATATAGCTACTTCAGGTAATGCAAATATTTATCAACATCAAGTGAATAGAGGGCAAAGACCCTGCATATTGCATCTGATGAAAAGTGTCGGAGAGAATAGGCGCCAGAGAATACAGGGGCAAGAATATTAAGATTTGAAATAACTAATTCCCTTACCTATGACGGTTAATTTTTCTCGATATCTTTTTTTAGCAGCATTTTGTAGTGTTTCTTCGTATTGAGAAGACATTTATAGACTTATATATAATAAAACTTTGTGATTTTCCAAGTTGATTACTATGATTCTACGCTGCTGCAAGTGGATATGCGCGTGTTGTTTTCACCCATTTCAACATGGTAGACAAAAATAGCGATACATTACGCAATGTCATGACGTCAAGCCGAGGCGAAGAATGGATGTCTTATTATTAACAAAGAAGTTTGAGAATTAATGTAGAAAGAAATATCTTAGGATGCAGAAGCAGCGTCGCATGACCTCTATGTAAACCTCGTCCTTTTGTTTGGACCCGATACTCAAATTCACTGAAAAATAAACGAAATAACGAGCATAAGTAAGTACTGATAACCTTGAACCTCTCGTGACTTATAAAAGTAATAAAAATATATAATACCTTATCGGGGGAAAATAAATCATTTCCCCGTCTTATTTTTCTCCGATTTATTAAGATTAAGGTAACACCAGACAATGAATAAAAGTCCATTAAATAAATTTGACCGAATCATATTGAATTTTATTTGGCAGTCATGACTCACTTTGAGTTGCATCCGGACTCCTGTTGGCATCTTTCCCCGTCGTTCTTCTTTTCAGCCTCTTCTTCGTAGTCATTTCCAGTGAAGTACTGCTTCTTTTCACCATTTCGTAGTTGATATTCTTTTAACCTCTCATAAGTTAGCTGGTTTCTTATCATCTCTGAATACCAGGCGAATAAAAGAAAGAGAAACGACTCCTACATGATTCCAACATTACATTATACGAGCTTATAAACGCATTGTTGTTGAAGTGAACGTCAACCTTTAAATGATCCGTCATCTTTTTTAATCTCTCGTCTCGAAAATGTACTATTTTTCCTAACTTTAAAATGATTAACAAGATTAATTTGGGTCACACTACCTTGAGTATATTCATCTTGAAACATTATTATTAACCATCTATTAAGGGCATCTTCGCACTGTATTATCCATTGACTAGCTATGTTCGATAATACCTTACCCTTCATAAATGAAAAAACAAAAGTGATACAACTGTTTATTTTGTTCTAAAGAATTAAAAAAATGTAAACCTACCTTTATTTGAATGTGAATGTGAATGTAGGCATAGCTGATATAGAATCTGCGAATACACATTGTTACAGCATTGCAGGTTTCTCCTTGTTCATATCATTACTTTTCTGCCAAGGTCTTTGCTTGTCTGTTTGCTGAAGGTTCTCTGAACCACAGTCGTGGAGGAAAACAAGTGCTTACTTGGACATAAATTCCCAATCGCCACCTCCAATCTTCTCTTAACACCAAAAGCAGATCGCAGTAATTGGACAGTTATTGCCTCTTTTTTATTACAGAATCAGTGTGTACGGCTTTGGTGGGAAGCCCAAACCTGTCATAACCCTACATCAGCAATCATGTAGATTTTAATCAACGCAGCTTTGTTCTTCAAGAAGTAGTTGGTGAAACTGACTATATATTTATTTCAGTGGTCTGGGTCCTGTAAGAGTCGATGATGCGGAATTTCTCCACTCCTAACATTTAAATCAATGTTTCTCAGTGCATCTTGCTTTCTTCCCACTAAGTGTAAGCTTGCTGTATATATCTTTGCGCCAGTCACATTTCCTTAGGATGTTTCGGCCTCTTTTCCGCACCATCTGCACTTTTTCTCCATTGGGTTTCCTCGACCTCTGGTTTTATTGAAGTTTATTGGGATGGTTCTGCACAGGGTTTGTCCTTTACGGGTAGCATCCGGAAGGACAGGCACTTCGAATTTACCGTGAGGTTTTTGCGATCGAAAAACCATTCTGCTGTTGTTAGCAATCTCTCTATCCCTCCTTGGCTGTCGCTTGCTAGAATCAGGTCATCAGCAAACGCTAGACAGGGAATTCGTAGTCCATCAATGGAAGCTCCGTACTCTTTTTCTACAGTCTCCAGAAGCTCATCCAGTAGGATGTTGAAAAGCAGGGGCCTAACGGACACCCCTGCTATACGCCCGACATGATTTTTTCGTGCTTTTTCCCCCACTTGATATCGTTGTTGTTGCGTTAGAGTATAGGTCCATGATGACCTCGCAGACTTCTAACGCTACTCCTTTACGCTCTAGAGCTTTTATCAATGAACCATGCGTGACCGAGAGTATGAACAGTTCGGCGTACATTCACGCGATATTAGAAGGTTGTTAAATGGTGACCGTTTGCAGATTTTCCGTATTTTGAAATAGGCTATCAGATATTTGATCCAACTGGATTTCCTCCCTTTTTGTATCTTCTTGATTATATTTAGATTTCAATTTTGTTGTTTATGTTTTATATATTTTTTTGTGGGAGGGAGTGGAGTGGGGTAACAAACAGACTGATGAAAGTGTTCTCAACTAATACGAAAATTATATCTGCGTTCAAACTTCAAACTATTTTTTTGAATCATTGAAATTTGTATTTTTGAAAGTGAGGAAATGACATGTATATATTTTATAATGGAACATGAAACTTATCATCTTAAGCAATTTTTGATGTCCTTCAAGAAGGGAACTTTGAAACGGCATTGTTCATGACCATGAGCCCTGCATTTGGAAGTCCCAAGTTAAATGACACATCTATTTTGTATATAGCCTGCTTGCAAACATTTGAGTGAACACCGTTTACAGGACCAGGGGAGGAGACGTTTTAGATCCGAGTTCGGATTGGGATTGGAAGAGAACAGGCCAAGACATGGTGCATATACAATTTTTATAAATTTCTTCAAAACAACAAACTTAAAAGAATTCAAATATTTGAGGGATAGAGGGATTCAAGTAAAGTTCTATTGAAATTGTGGAATTAAAGAATACCATTTATGAGTGAATACCTTTTAAGGGAGTTAATTTTCGTGGGAATTGAATTGAATCATAGTAAAATATCATCAAAGGAGCGAATAGACCTTTCCCGAATTTCAGTTTAAACGCCAATATTTTTCCAAACTATCGTTTCCGCCTCGTTTTCATGCAATAATTAGACAAGGTATATAATCAAGTAATTACCATAAAACAATGAATGGAATGGAAACGAGGCGGGTATGATAGTGTGATGAAATATTGACGCTTAAACTGAAATTCGGGAAAGCTCTATTTTGTTTCATTTTCATTGTAAAAATTTGGAAATTCTTCGATCCGCGAAAATAAATTCCCGTAACATATGCAACATTTGTTTACAGAATACGAACGGGAATTAACAGTGGGACATTTGAAAAATTCTGTTGCTCGAACACACGCTGGTTTGAACATAAAGCCGGAACCAGGCGGGAAAATGTGAAGTCGCGAAAATTAGAAACACTTTCTACTTTTCGCATGGCGACATTTTGATTAGCCAATCAGGTTACTTTTAAAGTTTCCGCCACTACATTTTTCCGTCTAGTGGAGATACGGCTTAAGTCTCCGTCCTCTCGGCAACAAATCTCCAGTTCGTAGAAACCATTCGTGAGCAAGCGAGACCTTTCTTTTCTAATGTCTACTGACCTTACATATCTTCAAACTAGCAAAAGCATTTTACATATATAAAAGAAGTTAACATATTTACTTATTATACTACGATCAAAATGTACATAATACACAACATACGCTTATTTCAGATGGAAAATTTGAAATATTGGATTTTATTCGCTGTCTCGAACTTTTTCCTCGAATGCCTTGATTAAGAAAGCCCTTAAATTTACCCGCTTATAACGAACATGACTTATACCCCGATATATCGAACTGTTTTTGTTTTTTCGCCCTTTCATTTGCCAAGGGATGATATTATGAACTTAGAGTATCTTTAGAAACCTTTTTGGGGGAAATCTTTGAAACAGGAGTATATGTAGTGGTATATTCTCGAATTAACGCTCTCTTCTTTTAACGCCTTTCTTGTAAACGCCCCTCTAAAAATCTTTTATAAACGCCTTCCTCTTACACGCCCCTTATTTATTAGAAAAATTGCTCCTGAATGGTCCGTTTATTCGAAACATTGAAAAAGTACCTCAAATCTTCTAATAAACGCCTCTCCTATATTGGTGGGACACTAACCCGCATTTGCAGTTGGAAAAACCTGTTGTTTTTTAGAATTGGTGTCATATGTTTATTTGAAAAAGACAACCTAGTACCCAGGGTTTTTTGCCTCTTTGATATACGGACCTTTTGATGTCCCACGTCTATGGTGCATGAAAAAGAACTAGAAGCCCCTAGGCTTTAACAATTTCCGCCTCAGTCCTGGAGAGTTCAAACTACTTTAGGATCAAAAATTCGTGGATACATAGTTTCACGAAAAAAAGGAAAATGTTGGAACTTAGGCATTTTTTGAGTTTAGATAGGTGGTTATCAGCAAATAGCTGAGCTAAAAATCGGGGAAGGGAGCACTAAAAGAGGAAATACATTAAGTGCAAAAATGAAAAGCTTCTTTCAGTAATAGTAATATACTACTTCTAAAACTCGTTATGGGCTGTTCACTTTGGTCGTTTTTTTGTTTTTTTTTACACTGGGTTACAGGATCTGATAACATAATTTATTAAAAAAACTTGTTTCTTTGGTTCCCAATCTATTTTTTTGTAGGGCAGTCATATGAAAAATCGCCTAAAAGTGTATACCTTATTGGGGGAAAAAATCGGGGAAAAATTAAGTCGGGAAAAATTTTAGTCGGAGAAAAAGTTAGTCATCTAAGGAACATTTAGTCATTTTTCCCCGACTAATTTGCAAAATTACTTACTTTTCCCCGACTAAATTTTCAAATTAGTCACTTTTCCCCAAGTAAGTTTTGTAGCTGATGAGTTTTTTAGATTTTACAAAGAGAAAGATTGTAACTCTTGGTTCAAGTATATTTCTTTAAAAATCGATTAGGTATTTGAGTTATTGCTGTAAACGTTTACAAGTTTGTTCATATTAAAACAAGTTTCTTCCTTTTTTTTATGCTAAGCAGATTCACTCGTCGTTTTCTTTTCTGATTTTGTAAGGATATTTTACAAAATATCATACTTTAATCTGAGAAACTTTCGCGAGAGAAACTTTCGCGAATTTCGCGAATTTTGGCTTTTTTCGCGAAAGTTTATCTCGCGATAAATTTGAAATTGTTCATTCGCGAAAGTTTATCTCGCGAAATTTTGCTAGTTTTCCCATTCGCGAAAGTTTATCCAGTAAAATTATGAAAAATTTTCTGCCAAGATTTTTGAAATTTTTTTCAGAAATCATGTATTTAAAGGGAGGGAAAGAATTGTCTGTTTTATTCTTCTGGAAAACTTTAGAAAAATATACTCAAATAATAATACTCAGGATTTTTTTCTTTCTTTCTTTTTCAAAATATTCCGTTGTTCCTATTACAAAATCATCTAATCGATAATAACAATATCTGATTCTTTTCCCGGCTTTTTGTCTGCAAGTCTCGGCTTCTTTGGTGGTATTTTTCCCCTGAACATGTCGCGTATATCATACGACTTTGTCTCTTTTGTAGCTCTTTTATCCAATTTTCCTTTTATTTTTGAGGCTGCTCTGCTGGCTGAAAGTCAACTTCTATCTCGTCTGCTAGGAACGATCCCAGGATTTCTGGTGCCATTGGCTCAGCATAAACTGCTTCAACAAGTTCCATCAGTCGGTCGAGAAGCTGGGCATTTTTTTGGGTTGGAGACATTTGTACTGTTACATTGCACGGGATTTCCAAACCTCCTTGAATAAGAGGTGATCTGCGGTAATTTGTAGATGTTAAATCGGCAAAAATTCTCGCATCTCTAACCAGCAAAAACTTGAGAGTTCGTGAAAGTTCTCTTGGTAAATGTCCAACAATCAACCCGTTCGTCTTGCATACTTTTATAGCAAATGTATCGAATGCATTATTCTCTTCATGAGAACAGACGAGGTGCTCTTCTTTGATGGGATGCCAATACTTTCTATAATAATGGTATCCCCGAATCGCTGCGTTGAATGTTTTTGTTAACATTATTATTACAATGTTTTATTGTTGTCGGAACAACTTGTCAACTTTGTTGAAATTTTGTCTTTCGAACTAACCTCCATTCGAAAAAAAACCAATTAACTCTCCATGGTTTTTCCTAAGTATTTAATCGTGCTCTTTCAAAATTAAAACTAATATCTCTGCGATGGAGTGTACTTTGAGATGATGAAATCGATTTCTTTTACTGTAATTTTCGAATTTTGTGTTCCATTAACCTTTTTGTTTTGTTTCTCTAACGAGTCAAGATGTCTTTCCTAAGAGCTTCGAACAAAGAGAATTTGCTAAACACCAAAGAGAAAAATGAGCATAACTCCAGCGGAGCTAAAGAAATGGAAGGTAATTTTTATTTATATTTTTCTAAGAATTGAAAGAATGAAGAAACAAGAAAAATGATTCTTAATTCTAAACGAACGCTTTTCGCCATTAGCAATTATTTTGACCTGTGGTATCGATACTGTAGTGAAACGTTAGTGAAACCGAAACTGTTCCTTGTGGGAGGAGAAAGGATATAGTGACAGTAGGATCGGGCGATAAATTTATTGTTTTCAAAAAAATGTTGAAGCTTTCTTATGTGTTCTTTTTAGGAGAGGGTGAAAATATTACGACGCTTGGTGATATCGATTATTCAACAATGCAAAAAGCAACAGCTTCAAAGCCCAAAGGTTACACTAAATGGTCGGACAAAAATCGTTATGATATCGGGAAATATGCCTCGCAACATGGAAACGCAGCAGCCGTTCGGAATTTCAAAAAGGAATTTCCGAACATAAAAGAAAGCACTGTAAAGGAATTTAAAAAAAGGTACGAACAAAAAATCAAAGAAGAAAAGAAAAAGAATCTCCCATCATCCAAGGAAATTTCCAAATATCAAACAAAAACTGGCAGGCCGTTGCTTCTGGGGAAATTTGATACTATGGTCCAAAATTATATTGAGGCAATGAGCAATCGTGGTGCCGTTGTAACTTGGGCTGTTGCGAACTCGGCAGCAGCTGCATTGATCAAGAAGTATCCTGGTGTAATCGGTGATATCGATTTGGAATCTTCTTCTTGGGCACAAAGCCTTTTCCGTAGGATGGGCTTCACGCGTCGTCGTAAGACTACTTCAAAGGTTGACATTCCAGAAGCTGCCAGAAAAGAGATTGAATACCTCTTTTTGTATGAAATCGTTACTAAGGTGGAGAAGTATGAAATTCCCGACTCATTGGTGATCAATTTAGACCAAACACCGCTGAAGATTGTTCAATGCTCCAACAGTACTCTGGCAAAGAAAAATAGCAAACATGTTGCTATCGTTGGCTCCTCAGATAAGCGCTCTATCACAGGAACCTTTTCCATCACTCTTTCCGGAAAATTCCTTCCAATGCAGCTCATTTACGGAGGTAAAACTCAGCAAAGTCTGCCACGTTATCAATTCCCCTCTAGATTTTCATTAAGTGTGAATGAAAACCACTTTTCTAACACAAACGAATCTATAAAGCTGCTGAAGGAAATCATTGTACCGTATGTCAAAAAGGAGCGTGAAGTGAAAGGTCTCAGAGAAGATCAAAAAGCTCTCGTGATAATGGATGTTTTCACGGGACAGATGACGTCCGATGTCAAAGATGTTTTAGAGGAAAATAACATATTGGTTACTAATGTACCTGCCAATATGACTCGTTTTTATCAGCCATTGGATCTTACCGTTAACGGAAGTGCAAAGCGCTTTCTTGCAAAAAAGTTTCATGGTTGGTACTCACAACAGATTTCTGAGCAGTTGGATTCTGGGAAATCACTGGAAGACATAGATATTAAGCTACGCCTCTCAACGCTGAAACCTTTACATGCTGGCTCGGTTGTTGATTACTATAATTTCATTACGTCGGCTGAAGGAAAGGAGATAGTGGTAAATGGATGGAAAGCCGCTGGCATATTCGATGCCCTGAAGCTTGGTAGCAAGAAATTGCCGAGTATAGATCCATTCCATGATATCGACCCTTTGGTCATTGAAATTAGTGTCATCACAAATGTAGGCGCAGTCTGCCAGCTGGAACAGGAAGAGATCGATGGGTTTTGTCATCCAATTGGTGCAATTGATTCCGACGACGAAGAGGAGTGGGAGCCAGAAGGCTTTAAAAACGTATTCGATGATGTTTTTAACGATTTTGATGATGAACAGTCTTTGTAACTATTTATTATTACATTAGAATTGTTAAGAAAATGCAAATTCAGATATGTTTGAAACTAATATTCGTCTATTTTCTGCAACAATAAATCCTTGGTTTTCTAAAATTATTTCAAAAAATTTCTTCATTCGCGAAAGTTTATCTCGTGAAAATTAAACAATTTCTTCGTTCGCGAAAGTTTATCTCGCGAAATTTGCCGTGTTTTTCGATTCGCGAAAGTTTATCCAAAAAATTTCGCGAATTTTTCAGCTCGCGAAAGTTTCTCTCGCGAAAGTTTCTCCGATTAAAGTAGTTGTGGTGGATGAATAATTCTTTTAAATTCAAGTAATTGTATGAATAAATAAAGTTTTTCGACCAAAAAAATATAAAACATTTTAAAGTGTAAATTACCATGCCAAGAAATTTTCGACAAAAGAAAATTGGGGAAAATTAATAGTCGAGGAAAAAAGTCGGGGAAAAATACAGGTCGGGTAAAAGGAAGACGGGGGAAATTTTGGTCGGGGAAAATTTTAGTCACTTTTCCCCGACTATTTTTTCCCCGATAAGGTAGTCCATATAGCGAGTCAGCTAAGAAAATTATAATAATATTATTATATGCGGTGGCAGCTAGGGAAAATCATAACAAGATATATTATTGGATAAAATTATCACTAATGCTGATAAAAAGACAATATATTTTAGGAATATTATTGATAATTCAAGTGCAATGTTTTTTTAACATTATTATTCCGTATTCCGTGATATAAACTATGTACAGCCGTCTACATAGCAGACATAGCAGCTATTTATCTTCAAGACGGAACTTCGAATCACATGTGCATTTTAATAATCATTTATTTGGCTCCATTATGTATACTGTATAAAAGTCATGCAGGTAAGATTAATCACGTAAGCAAGAGTTTGCAAGCCAAAGCAGGAGAAAGAATGAGGAGGAAACGGAACTACATTTCTCTGAGTGAATTCAAAAACTCGTAAATATTACTCACAGCAGAGCCTGAGGGTCAATAAATGAATGATGATGAAAATATACTTCCCCCCGTTATTGTTTTGAACAGATGTAACGAACTTGTATTAATTATACATCGTGTAATAATAGGTTGTATATTTTTGGTCAAATTGTTTTTCTCTTGACCAAAAGTGTAGATAGTATTTATTTATTTTTCTATATTTTTACTATTTATTTGTGTTATATAATGTCTAAATGTTGTTCTAATAATCCATATTCTTTGTGTGGCAAGGATATAAAAAAAAAATCATTCTGCAATCCTCTGTGATTCTTGTGGACTTTGCTCCCATTACAAAGTGCAATTGGTTACTTAGGCAGGTGGTTGAATATGAATCTCTACTGAAGAAACAATTTTTTCACTGGCAATGCCTAAAATGCTTATTTCCTCAAGTTGATTTACCTGAAGATACCCTTTCTTTTTAACCAAAATCTGCTCAAAGTGATAACCTAAGCAGATTTCTTTCAAAACTACATATATCACCAATTTTTCTGAAACCTTTGACAGTGACCTAGGCGTTGAGGGAATTGACCGCAATTACTATATGGTAGAGAGGAATTTAAAGAAGAGGTGACTACAAACTCAAAAAACTACCTTTCCTTTTTTCACTTAAACATCTCCTCTCTTAGCCTCCATTTTGAAGAACTCAAAGCCCTTTTTAAAGTGATCTATGACACAGCTTTGGTATTATCGGAATAACAGAGAGCAAACTTCAGGATAATGTACTGCCAGCAGACTGTGAACTGACAAACTACAGTGTCAAACATTACCTCTACCGAAAGTAATTGTGGAGGAGCTCTCCTTTACATCTCAAATAATTTGACATACTGTAGACCTGATCACGACAAGTTAGCTTATTAATCAAAAGAAGTGGAATGAAAGTTTGTGGAAATCCCCTGTAAAAACAAGAAAAATGTAGTTGTTTGCTGCATCTACAGACATCCTAGAATGTCTGTGGATGGCTTCAACAGTGACATACTTGTTCCTCTCCTCAATAAAGTCTCGTCAGAAAATAAGTCTATTGTCATTTAACAGTCTGGTGGCTCTATTGAGGCCTCAAAGTTCCTTGACACTATTTGTTCCTATTACCTTATGCCTAACATCATCCTGCCAACTCGTATCACTAGCACTTCTCATACCATCATTGATAACATTTTTTCATCTCTAGAACAACTGCATGACCCAGTCTCTGGTAATATTGTAACATGTATCTCAGATCATCTTGCTCAGTTCCTCATCCTCAAACAATCTATACTAAACATAACGGTACATTCATGAAAACACATTGTAATTGGTATTTACTTAATTCTAGGTAATAAACTTACAGCCATTAAATGGGATGAGGTTCTGTACAAATCTGGGAAGTCCAACCCTATCCTTAGATAATTTCTTCAACACTGTGAAGGCTTTCTGCATGAATTAGCTCCAATTAAACATTACTCTCCCAAAAATTCCTCATCACTTTGGATGACTAAACAGAGGAGATGTTCACATGCATATCTTCACTTGATTCCCATAAAGCAAATGGTCCTTCAAATATTCCATCATTGATTAAGTCTGAAATCTCTGCTCCACTAACAGAAATAATAAATTTATCGATTGGATGGTAATAACTACTGTCATATTTCCCTTCTTTCAAACATCGATAAAGTTTTTGAAAAGCTTGTATAGAAACGTCTTTACCAGTTTCTGACCAGGCAAAATGCTTTCTTTACCCAACAATTTGGATTTAGAAGCAACTATTCTACCTCTCTTGCAATACTAAATATATACCAAAAAATTGCAGATGCCTCGGATGCAGGAAAATTTGCTGTTGGAGTTTTCATTGATATACAGAAGGCCTTTGACACGGTTGATCATAAAATCCTAGTGAAAAAACTGGAACACTATGGAATCTGTGGCAAAGCACATTCTCTTCTCAAATCTTACCTTATTGGGAAGCAACAATTTGTTTTGGTCTCGGGGACTTTCTCAAGAAAAACAGTCATTAACCATGGTGTACCACAGGGTTCCGTTCTAAGACCACTGCTGTTTTTGATTTGCATTAAATGTCCTACACTATGCCATTAAATTCTCTCTTGTGCACTACTTTGCTGATGACACTAATCTATTACAGTTCAGCAACAACCTGAAATCACTCATTAAAAGAGTTAACACTGATCTTAAATTTCTCTGGCAATGGCTCAATGCCAACAAAATCTCTTTTAATGCAGATAAAACTAATTTTTCACCATCACTCAAAACTTATTCCTATAAAACTAAAAATTGGTGGCAAGTGCATTTTTCCCAGTAATACAATTAAATACCTCAGTGTCCTCCTTGATTCCAATCTTAGATGTACATCCCAAATTAACAACGTTGCTATCAAGCTTAAAAGGGCGAATGGAATTCTCTCCAAGCTACATCACCATGTGCTTCCTGATATTCTTTGTTTAATCTATTATGCATTATTTTCCTCTCATATTAGCTACTGCTGCCAGATCTGGGGCCAGCCCACTCACCACCTTATTGTATCAATGTCTTACGAAATTGTGCTCTCCGCCTCATGACTTTCTCACACTTTAGACAACCTGCAAGTCCTCTTTATACCACGTTTTACACCATCAAATTTTGCTAAAGACCCTTTTGATTCTCCTATTTTGAATTCTTTATAACAACCTAATGGCCGCATTGTTATTAACAGTTCTAACTTGTGTATAGCGTATTTAAGTTTGGCAGGCAAGCATGCAGAACAAATTGGTCTTGATAAAAGAATACTTTTATATGTAACATTAGACGTTTGATAGCTATTGATTGAGACATGAAAACAGTATACATCACAGTGGATCCATCTGTAAAGTAAAGTAGTTGAAGTAATGATATATATATGTTTTATGTTGTCATAGTGAACGCTGAAGATTATTTATTGAACGATCAAAAATGGAGCAGAAGAATGCTCAAGATGAAAATGATTCTTTAGACGGTGGTCATGAGCCATTGCTGGTAATCTTTTAAATAAAGCATGAATGGACAGGACATTTACAGATAATGACAACTGGACTTTAATTTTGATAGTTACTATCTTTGGTATATTATATAAATTTGATTATTAAATCTGAACTTTACTTGTTTTTCTTCAGAAAATATCAAGAAGTGATATGGCACTGTTTAACACATACAAGGAGATAGATGAAAATAAGAGCAGTAACAAATGTCGAATTTTGGTGATATTTTTAATTGTAATTATTGTGATCTTGACCATCCTGCTTATTGTAATCGGCATTCGTTGTAAAAACAGCAGTAACGATGATCCAAAACATAAACAGCACACAGGACACAAACAGAATGGGAGTTTATTTTTTCATATATCTGATACGCATCTAGACTTGTATTATGACAAAAATACACCCAATGTGAACAGTAAGAAGCAATGGTTATTTTGCAGAAAGATAAATAGTACACAAGAGGGGAATGCTGATAATGTTGGGTTGTATGGCAGAATTGGATGTGACAGTCCGAGATTATTAGTTCAATCTGCTGTCAATCACATGAAAACAGTTTATGAAGAGAGAGGAAAGTCTGTCGAATTTGTACTGTTGACAGGTGGGTGAAGGAATGATTTTTTTCCAACAATGTTCCAGGTACTTTATCCGGTTAAAAGCCCATCAGTTTTTATTGTTGTTGTTGTTGTTATTTTCTTGTTAAACAGTGAGGTTGAGATAGAGATTTGGTTAATCCTACTTATAATCATAATCCTAGATCATCTGCAGTCATCGCTTAGATTACCTCTATGCCATACTGGAAGGTTGCCAGAACACAGCATTTATGGGCAAATATCTCTGTAAGCAATGGGGAAGTGATGTCAATTGGGATCCGTAATATTGGCTATGGGTGGCAAAAAATTTTGGACATCTTAATCTTTAAATGCCAAAATGTCCATAACGGTTCGTCGACATAATGAGATCCCATTCTTTTTTTATCACTTAAGCTCTAAACTTATACTTTCCATGTGCTATTCTGTGATGTTATTTAAAGTCACTTAAAGAAATTGAATTGGTAAAAAAAAAAGTTTTTTCCTGGGGTGCTAGTTTTATTTATTTTACTTTTTATTTAGGTGACCAATCAGCTCATAAATACAATAAATTTATTGATGATTATAAGCCGAGCGTTATTTGGTCAATTGGAAACAACACTAAGATGATATCAGATGCACTTGACATTCCTATCTTTCCAGCAATAGGTCAGTAAAGATTTTACATGTCATTTAAACTTAATTATAATTGCGTTCTTTCCTTTTAAAACCCAAATGATTTTTACAAGCAAATCAGCTTGATTATTTAACTTGATCTTTCATGATGATGGTGGTGCAGGTGTGTGTGCAAAATTTGTTTGCGCTTTTTGTTTTGTTTTGAGTGGTTGATATGAGCGTTTAATCTCCTACGTTTAATGCGTTTGACTAATGCATGATAATTTCTCACCAAACCAATACATCTGTTGATCATGGTAGTAACGTCAGACAGATTTGCTGTCCCGATGAACTGTGTTCAACATCGGGTGCTAATTTAGGTTGGGTATATTTTTCAACTGTTTTTCCTTGTGTGTAGGAAATAATGATGTGCTTGTGGACTATGAACCTCCAAAAGAAGGTTATTACAAAATCATGCGGTCCATTTTTGAGCCTGTCATATTCCATGAGAAAGTGGAAAAACTGAATTCGAAAGAAGAGTTTCGAAAGACGTTTGAATATGGAGGATATTACAAACTTGTTGTTCATGGTAAGATAATGTTATTTTATGGTGGAAGAATGTACAATTCAGCTCAAATATCATTGAGGTAACTACTCCTGGGCACTGCGATTGTTGCACCCAGAAAGTCAAAGATAGAGTATAAAAAATATAATATAAATAATATAAAGGAATAAAAAAAGGACAAGTAAATAAAAAGACGTTATTTTAAGCCGTTTATTTTGAGTGGCTTCAACCTGGCACATAAGTTTCATAACTTTGGTGTAAGAATGTACAATTCAACTTGAGGTAACTGCTGCTGACACTGAGATTGTTGCACCTAAATTCAGGGAAAGTTAGATGGATTGAATAGTTATTTATCACTATCAGGAATAAAAAATGTAAATAATATTAAGGGAAAGGAATTATTTTAAGCTCTTTAGAACATTGAATTAATTAAAAATTAACGCAAGTTTCGAAACTGGCACTGCCAAAATTCAATTCCCGCATCAGCCTCTAATCATTCATACCATGGCCATCCTTAGTACAAAATCTAAAATTCATTCTGCTGAAAAGTTCCAGATTTTCAATAGTTGATTCCTTTCCACATTGCGATAATTGGTTGCTCATCAAAACAATTAGAAGTGACATGGTTCAGAAAGATTATAGAGGTCTGAATAATCAAGTGTGACAGGACTATCTAGATGTTAATAATGTTTTTGTCACAGGTATTTGTTTATCTTAGATGGTGAGTTGGTTTTGATCTTCTTGAATACAAACAATTGGAGCACAAAAGGTTATCTTCACAATGTTAATGTAACTGAAGTTGGAGACACGCAAATGCTTTGGTTGGATAAACAGCTTTCTAATGCTTCTAGCAATGGACAGAAGGTCATGATTGTTGGCCACATTCCACCTGGGTAATTCAAATATATTGATACAATCACTATTTTATAATAGATAAAAAGATACTTATATAAAGATCTATTGTAATTGGCCTGTTAGTAATTAACTTATAATATAATATAATATATAATATAATATATAACAATAATATATAAAGATATAGAATGGCCTGTGGGTACTTCGAAATAAACTTTGTTTTCCTAACTAGGTGCTCTACGTTTCTTCGTAAAGAATCTCCACCTTATCCAACAACGTGGTTACAGAATTATACTGACATTTTTGTGAAGAAAACAGCTGATACTTATGCGCATATTGTAACAGGTGACTTTATACTTCATGTGTCTACCTTGTCTATATAGACCTCATTTCTATGTTGAAAATTGCTCCACTATGATTTGGGTTTTTGCAGAATAACTAAATAATTGAAACAATGTCTTGCATCAGTTATGCCATCAATTATGCCACATCATTGAAATAGTCATGGCGGCCGTAGCAAAACATTTTTTTCCCCAACTAGTTCTTTCGATATCTTTTGAATCATTTTAAACCAAAATTTTAAAATCTGTTTTTTTTACAATTACGAATGCTTTAAGAGACCAAAAGGAATAATTCTCAGCTGTTAGCTTGATGTTTACTAGATACTTCTCTATCTTTAAATCATCCCGTGGTTATTGATAGCGTACATTTTTAGGACCTATAACATGGTTTCCATGCTCGCGTTGATGCAAGTTTTTATTTTGGAAAGTGATACTTTTTTCATAGAAACAACAAATATGTCTGTGGTCCTTTTTGTTGTTGATGTCTTGCATCAGAAAGTTGATTTTTGGGACAGGACTTGTTGCTGACCACATATGGGGAGTGCCAGATACAGCAGCTGTGATTGTGTGTTAGCTACCTATGTGCTGAATTCAATAAGGTTTCTAATGTCACTCTTGAAAATACTGTGATTGATGATATTTTCATGTTTTTCTCTGTGATTTTCTTGTTGACAAGAAAAACACAAAAAGACAAGAAAAACATTAAAAATAATTGATTTTGTAGATTGAAAACCCCGAGTTGAAATAATACAACGTTGAAGTGATACAAACCATCCAGCATACAATGAACATTAGCATAGTGAGTCTGTAAAACGTACCATATGGTATACCATGTGATATACCACACAGTCTATACCACTTTATGTTGCAACCCATTAGCTCTTAAACGAACCTGAAGGAGCTTTTTTTGACTGCCTGTAATTGACTGTAATTCACAAAACAAGTTTTTCCAATTGTAGGATTATTTTAAAGACTGGATAAAGCATTATTAATCATGTTTTAATAAATAATAAAATTAAATTTAAATAAATTAATTTAAATGACCTTAAAAAACGATACTTAATAAGTTTTAATTCTTGTGAATGATAGCTTATCATAGAATGAACAAGTGTAAGCAGACATCCACAACATCTATTGGTCAACCCATGTCACCACTCCTTGTTCCATTTTATATTTCAGTGCAGCTGTATGGACACACACACCAGGATAAAATCAAATTGCAAGACTTAAATGATGACTTTCCCCCGAAATCTTCGTCTAAAAAGTCTATTGCATTATTATGTCCAAGTATAACACCTATATTTCATGTTAATCCAGCATTCCGATTGGTTGAGTACGACAAAACATCCAAAGAAGTTATTGATTATACACAGTATTTTGCAGACTTATCCGCAGCTAATGGTAAGTGCTTTTGTTTGTTTAGTAGCTAATTTTTTCATAGATTTCTCCTGTAGGTTGTAGACTATGGTTTTGGATGCCATTTTTTTGAGCAAAGTTGGCATAAATTAGAGAAAGTGTGGAACAGGAATTGGACACGATACCCAAACATTCCAAATAATGCGGTTAAGCCTGGATTTGGGTGTGTTATCCCAACATTCCAGATTTTCCTACAGTTATCCTGGTTTTAGGATAGATGGTAAAACGTAAAAATGTTATGGGGTCATGAACAGGACAAAACCGTAATACAATTTGTTGAGTCATGTTTATCATTTTATTCCATCATGATTGTCTCTGTCGAGCTGTATAAACAATTTCATCAAATTAAATGAAATTAAATTTAATTCCAAACTACTCTCCTACTGTATCACATTTCAGATTTTTGTAGAGAACCAAATTCGCCTTCATAATGATTCGTGAAAAATTACATGAAATTTTGAACCCTTCTGCACATAAACATCATGATCAACCTCAAGGAAAGTTCAAATTTGAGGAATAGCTAGTTATCATTCCGAGGTCACCTCCACCTGATGTGTACTAGTAATTGCATTACAGTTTTTATTTACTACAAGTGTACTTGTTATTAATGTTATTAATGTTTGGAGAAACCAGGTTAGAATCGAATGTTTACGTTTTTTCATTCCATTTGAAAAAATACTTTGCAACAGAAAAAATATTCAACACTGTACACTCAGTTAGATCATTAATCATGATAAAATGATAAAAGGAAATAAAAAGGTTTTCCTTTAGTTTTTTAAACTTCCGTACTGAAACTAACACCAAATGATTTTACTAACTCATTTAAGGCGAGTGTGACGCCTTTGGAGCATAACTTTTTAAATTGCGTAAGACAACCATAATTTTTATTTTTTCCAAGAAACAACTATGTTATCTGATAGCAAATAGAATGCTGTTTAAGATGGATGTATTATTTATAGTTTTATTATAAAAAATTTCATTTTTTTTACGGTAGCGAATACTTTTCCTCCTACTACTCCTCCGGCCAAAATTGCAGTTTAGTCTACCCTTTAGACTCTTCGAAATTTTCTCTACGAAGCTATATAAATTGTAATGAACGAATGCAAGCTAGGAAGTTTCAAAAGCTTATCAAAACATTTAATAAGTATTTTTTTGTATTATTCCAATTAATCATGAAAACATAAATCTTATTCCCATGAAATACAAAATAGAGGATTTCAGTTACTTCCAATTAGAAGAATCACTTGAAATTAAGTATTATTTTGTTGTAAATAATGCATTGTGCTTTGAAGCTCACAACTGAAGCGTTTCTTATTGTAACTCTATTAAACCCTCTCATAACTATTCATGTTTGTTATTTGAATGATTTTGGTTTACTTTGTTTGTCAAAGTCTAAAATGCAGTATTTTGGATGGATTTTTCGTTTTTATATTAATGATATTTTTTTCGAAGATGTTTTTGGTTTTTTTTGTTTGTTTCGGGTTTTTTTCTTTTGGCTCTCATACATTTTTTTTAAATATTTTAAAATAAGATATGTATCCATGGTTACAACTTACCCGTGTATATTTCTTTGTTTTAAGCAATATAGTTTCTGTTGTTTCTTAATTAAACCTTATTTACACTGACGAAAACATAAAATGGTGTTAGTGTAACTAAGTCTAAAAAAGTTTAAAACTAGGATGGATGAGTATGTATCTATTTTCTTCATATTGTGACTTAGAAATGTTGCTACCGTTTTGCACCATATAGTTCTTGTTTAAACCTTAACATCAATAAAATTAGATTTCTTTTGAAAAATGTGTTCAAAGGAATCAAAGGAATTTGCTGGTTAGGTTAATATTTTACAGCATTCTATTCTACATACTTTGAACTCCATTTCGGTCTTATTTTTTATCAATGGCTTTTTTCGTTCAGTTTTTATTAATATTTTTGTGTTCATATCTTTTTGAAAACCTCTTTTGAAACTTTTGAGGGTATAACTTTTGAAAGAAACGCTAAATAAACAAACCTTAAGACCGTATTGAAGTTCATTTCATGATATGGATCTCCTCCACTGGTTGTCTCAACTTTTGAGACTGGAGTTGAAGATAGATGTCTGAGATAGATAGATGATAGATAGATGAAGGAAAAATATTCAGAGAAAAACCATTTTAATGATTTTTTCTTTCAAGTCAGGCTTGCTGCATAATTCTTGAATGTGCAATCGTGAGAACAAAGGGAAGTAGCTGCCCGGGTAAAAACTTTTTCAGGGCTCCCAGAGTGTCCTAAAATCCTAAAATGTCCTAAAATCTCAAAATTTCAAGATTTTGTCCTAAAATGTCCTAAAATTTAGAGAAATGTCCTAAATGTCCTAAAATTTTCAACACAAGTTAACCAATTCAATATGTTATCTTGTTATTAATGATATTATTTATTCTTTAGATAAACTTCTATACTGTTTAATCAATATCACCCATTGAATTATTCACTCAAATTATTTGTATTTTCTTTTGGTTCTGGTTTGCTGTTTGTAGTTGACTTAAAATGATTTGAAAATCTTTGAATTCAAGCATAGTTATTATTATGTCTGGTTTAGTTTCATGTCGTTTTTTTAGCTAGAACTTACATATACAATAATAAAAGGTATATATGTAATGGTATTGATAACAATTGTATGTAATGCAATGATAAATGTCGTCAATGAGTCAGTAGTATAGTTGTATAGGTTGTGCATATACCTAATTGGTATCTGATGCAGTATTGTGTTTATCTTTGATCTGTTTGATCTGTGTTGTATTTTTTTTGCATTATCTTGCATGAGTTTTGAAACCTATTTAGGCAAAGTAGACATGGGTGATGGATGGATCATGTTACCTAACCTAGCAATAGTGTATTTGATTTGAATCTACAGTATCAATGAGGGTCCTGTCTTCCTGGCTATCTGGAGTGCGTCTATGTACAGCTCGTTGAATTGGAAGTAGCCAGCAAATTTTCACTTCCGAAATCCTTGTGACAGTGTTACACTCAGGACCCTCTAGTTCGTAGTCACTCGGACACTGATCCACTCCACGTGATCCCAATCATTTAGGAAAGAATACCTGGAAGGTAGTAAAATGAGAGTTTTATTTTTTTTAGATGACTAGTAAAAGAAAAACTAAGTACAATAAGTTATGGGAGTCAGATTTTGATTGGATTCAGCCCTGTAGAGATGATATTCACTCTGCTAAATGTAGATTGTGTCAGAAAACCTTCTCAATCAGTGGAAGTGGTACAGCTCAAGTGAGAAGTCATACTACTAGCAAGCTCCACATTGCAAGAGTGAAAGAAACAGGTGGACAGAGTCATTTTAGCAAAGACAGTGATAGCGCATTGAGGTTAAAAGGACCTATAATAAAATTGAGTGAAGATGAACTTGTTAGAAATGCAGAAGTAATACGAGCATTGGAATGTGTTGACTCAAATTATTGACATTACTTAAGGAGCCAATCTAATTTCTTTTTGCTAAAGTTAAGCTACTGTTACTCTCTCCCTTGTTTTTATCATGTTTTTGATTCCATTGTCACCAGTTTTTATCTTGATATTATGTTTCACTTTGTGTTGATAATTGAAGTGGTGTTTGTTTTCATTTATAATCGCTGATTTTGGGTATTACAAGAACAGTACAACGTTTTGCAGTTCAACCTATTATTCTCTTGGTTTTAACCATGTACACTTTGTTAGATGTTTGAACATTTATTTAGTGATTTGTCTTTGAAGAAGTTTTCTTGAAGTTTTGTTAGTTTCATTTCGCTTGTTATAGTCATAGTATTCTGAGTATCTGCAACGTGACATAAAAAGGAAAGAAATTGCGTCTTTCAAATTTCAGCAAGATGTTAAGGCATTACTTACGGAGCCAATCTATGTCGATTTCTTTTTGCTTAAGTTATGCTTCTGTTACTCTCTCTGTTTTTATCATGTTTTTGATTCCATTTTACCAGCTTGTATCTTGATATTATGTTTTATTATGTTTTTGATATTGAAGTGTAATACAGGTGTATTAAAATGGCTGTTTTTAGTTATGAGAAAAATAATAGTCCAGCCTGAAAGTTTCACAGTTAAACCTACTATTTCCTTGTTTTGGACCACATATTAAATACTCGATATGAGCACAGTACGAAATGATCCAAAATTTTAGACTGATGTCCTAAATTGTCCTACTGTCAAATATTTTGTCCTAAATTGTCCTAAAATTTTTCTCATTTTTGTCCTAAATTGTCCTAAAATACTGCTTAAAGATGTCCTAAAATCCTAAAATTTTTGGCCATTTCTAGTCTGGGAGGCCTGCTTTTTATCGATGCAATTCTCGTACATTACAACGCGAAAGAAACTTCGGTGTTATTTTCATGTCCAGTTCTATTGCATGTCTAAACCAAACTGCATAAAATACAAAATATTTCAAATTTAATAATGACTTCATCTTTCCATGTAAACATTCAAGTTTCTGTTTGGCTGTACTTTACCCGGGCATATTAACTTGGGATACCGTTGCCACATTTGTCTATTAAACAATTTTGATGTTTTTTTGTTTTTTCACTTAGGACTCGCGACCAGGGCTTAAAACGCTTATAGTATTAATATATAGATGACTGATGCATTCCAGATATTCAGATTGAGAGTAAAACCTAATGAATTGCAAATAATATATAGATCATACTGAATTATTTTAGGAAAAAGTACTTTTTGACCAAAAAATGACCGTTATAAATAGATTTGATTCACAATGTTTAGTTTTTTGGATATAATATTTATTCCTCTACAATTTGATGTAAAAAAATTTTTTTTAAATTTTTTCGCAAAAAAAGATGTTACACACATATTTGTGACCGATCTGGTCTGTAAATAAAAATTTACACTAGTGTAGTGTGTAAAAACAGTTTACAGTTTTGCTCCATAAAATGATTTTACATGCTATAATACTGTCATGATAAGTTTGTATATACAAAAATGTTGTGTTTCTCCATGTCGGAATTACATCATATTCAACACAAAATTGTTCTATTAATATTTTGGATCGATCATTTAAAGGGGTTACGACATGAATCACGTGATTGTTGTGTTTTGTTTACTTTTTTTTTACGGTCGGCCATAATATTATCGCATCTCTTGCTTATAATTGATTTTTGGGCACCATAAATCCTAAGATCACGTGATTTGTATCGTAGCCCCTTTAAAGAATGCATTTATCCCTATTTTTCAGTGATATTTCACCTATTTAGAGATTTCAGAAGTTGTACAGTTAAACAAAATGCAAGGCAGAACATTTTTTACCACATGGCAACTAATAAAAGGGATTTAGATAAAAAGATTGTGGACAATGTATTCTCCTACCTAAACAAAATTAAACTTCTGAATAAGATAATACCTTAAATTTTCCTACTTTACCAAAGCAAACAAAAACAATCATACCTTTTGACATTTCTATCTTTCAAACTGATTTTTATTCTGCTATGAATTGTGAAAAATTCAGAACCCAAAACTCCACTTGTGCATCATGATACAAAAACCATGTAAATATCTATGTAACCATGATTTTCACATTCTTTTCTTGCATTACATTCATCTATATTATTCAATTTTCGAATCTAAAACAAAAGGATATCGAAACAATATAATAATGATCTTGTTACCTTTGTTTCCCTAAAGGTGAACCTTAATAACAATAATCCAAATACTACAATGAAATGCCAAATAAACTTCTAGCTACACATTTCGGCATAGTAGTCAAAACCAACTGATACAAAAAAGCTACGTTCAAACACATTAAAAAAATAGACATCGGTAGAAAATGATGAACTGATAACACGAACACATAACAGGTCTACATTGACTGTCCGATAAAATAGTTATTATTATTGTGTTGCTATTCTTTATTACTGAACTTAAAGCCTTAAAAAGCCTTAAAAATAAAAACAAAAAACACAGCGTCTTCATATCTCGTTTAAAGAAATGAATGTTGAGAAATTTGATGAACTTTCGAACGCAAAAAACATTGCATTGCATTCTCCTCCAGGCCACTTTATGTTGTGTTCCTTAAGGCACAACACTCCACGACGTAATTAAAATGCGTAACATTGAGCTAGAGATTCCCCTAATGGGAGATTCCCTCTATACTAATAGGGAAATAAACAACATTCATTGACGAACTTCCTGATAAATTTTACCTAACGTTCTTTCTTTAAAAGTTAGGTAGGAAAAAGCAAGATTTAGTATTAGTATAAGAAGATTTTAAATGCACAATTACTAGATTCTGGTTGGTTAACTGGGTGTTCAATTACAGTGTTAACTCTGCATTGTGAATATTAACTGCAGAAAAGAGTTCAATATTTTTTTTAAAAACTTCACACAGGTCTAAATTTTATTGTTTGGCACATATTTGTCTTAGTGGAAACAACCCTTTAATGAAAGTTATGATCAGTTTTTTCAATTAATTTTAAGTTTAACTCAATATTTTTAAACATTTCAATACTTTTAAATTTTCCACTCGCTTTAATACATTTAATACGTTTAATTCCTTGAAATCGATTTCGTTTGATTCAAAATCCCAGAAACGATACATCTAAATGGATTATTTCAACCAGAAAATCGATTTCAGGAGAATCGATTCTCCTAAAACTGTCACATAGATATTATGTATCCGTTAGACAGGAAGAGGAATATTCTCAAGCTCAATTCAACATGCTAAAAATCTGAAGGGGAGAATAGTATTTTTGATGATAAAAATATAAAACTATGAAAAAAAGAAAAAAACTGTTTTCATTTTGTGGTTTCTGCAGGAGTTACAGGCTAGCAGCTACGGGATTTAACTTTTCCTTTCCTGATTTTGAAAGGTGCACAAGGGAAATCATCTTTGTACATGGTTGTTCCTCCTGCAGATCATGTATAACTGACGCAATAAACTTGCATTTAAAACTTGCCCAAACGGTACCACTGAAATCTCAATGTGATATGATGCGATGAAAACGATGTTGATGATTACGACGCAAAGAAATGATAAATACAGCTCTATAAATCATGTTGTGGTTTTGTCCTACATGAACCCATCATAAATTATTTCTGGATATCGAATTTCTGAGGGATACTAAAAAAGCTGGAATTTGTTATCATGACTTTAGTGGTATATTCACAGTTTGGACTGATAGGTAGAATTTTTCCTTCAGTGATTCAGTGATATTTGAGAATTGTAAAACAATTATTATTGATACGTTTTGGTTTAGTCTATCAAAAAACTGTTTGGCAGAAAGAGTACTCATTTCAAGAGACTTATGGCAAACCAATTACGAGCAAGGGTTTGGATGAGCTTGTAGATGAGTTACTAGATGTTACCGTTCCCACATCATTGACGTACAATTCATATATGAAAGTCATGTCATCGTTTGACGATACTAGAAGATTCATAGAGTATTGTGGATCCAAGCATTACAAGCAAGACACCTTTAGCAAGTGCATTGAATTTTACAAGAATGTGGGGAAATGAAATTAATTTTTTAAAAGTTTCGTTATTTTGGTCATTTGGTGCTGATGATTTTGTAGTTTTAGTACATTCCAATTATTTTGTTTATAATATACGAGAGCTACATAATTTTAGTTATTTAAGTATTTGTGAAGATTTATTATGCATTTATGGCTTCATCTCCATTGATTTTCTTTATTGTACACATACACAGCTAACTCCACCATTGTACATAATATTTATTGATATCTCCTGCAATTTCATTCATCAAAATCGTTATTTACTTATTTTTTATCTTTTAAAAAGTTTGAAAGTTAATTATGAGTGAATTTGAATAGCTCGTAATGCCGGGTTTATTGATTAACATAAGAGGAATCTAGTTGTGGAAATGCTTAAAGTAAACTCAAGGGATCCTTTATGAAATAAACATAAATTTATCCGTGCCTTCAATCTAAATATTTTTTGCTATATTTTCCTTCAGTTTATCATTGTGAGTTTATTGGGCATCAATGAAATACTGTCTGAATTCTATTGTTTCTATTGTTTCTATTGTCAATGAACTTATAAAACTTCCGCTAAATAAAACTGTTGGTGAAAAGCCATGGAGTTAAATTGCATAATTAATTATGTTTATCAAAACTTTGTGGTTTCATAATGTTGGATGCCAATTGGTGAATTTGTTATCTAAAAAGAAGAAGCAAACAAATGATAATTTAGTCTCTTCCATTTTTAAAGAACAATTATTTCAACAATTCAACAATATTATTTGTATTATATATTCCAGTATCGATTTTACTCAATAGTATAGGGAGAAGTTGTTATTTTCTGTGTCAATCCTTGCTCATACAAGTGCAAGGATACGTAGAAATAAACAGCAGGCATGTCAGAAAATATTATTAAATCATAGTGATATTTCTACACATTCTTTAGGTACGCAAACTTCACTATCGTTGTTAAAAGTATTAAATGTTTATTACATGTTTAATGTTGTGTATCAGTTTCTCTCATTTTCTTGTTAATGTTTGTAATTATCGTCATGAGATTGTTTGATTGCTTCTCAACTTTTTTATGTGCATGTATATTTTTTTCCGTTCAGTTGAGTCAAACTAACTATACATAATTGTTGAGTTTTTGTATTTGTTTTACATTGGACACAATAGTAAGTTTGTAATGTTTTGTATTCTATGCTTGTTACTAAGCAACATTTGTTTATGTTATATTTTTAACTTTGAATTCACATTTATATTCCTTTGGTATTTTGTCGAAATAAACTTGAAAAGTCACAAAGTTGTGTCCTTTCAAACCAATCGTTGTTTTGTATGATAATTTTGCCACCCATAACACCCCTCCTCCCCCCTTAATTGACAGCCCTTGATAAATTCTGCATAAGTTATCAAGAAAACAAAAGGGACATGATAAACAGGGATCTATTAGCAATTTGTTACCACTTTACAGATACTTTCCTGAATTCGATGTCAAGAATTAGTTGTGTGTGGGAAACCTCATTTTTTGTAGGATTGTATTGCATTACATGAATTATTAAATTAATTTTTCTGAATTTCCCTGATTAGATTATCAATGATTATCAATAATACTTATTATGATTTTCCCTAAAACTGTCACATATATAATGTATCTATATATACCGACTCATTCCTCCCTTAAATATTATTTAAATATTATTTCATCTTCCTCGTCGCTACTGCAAATTTCTTCGTCATCTGAGTCAAACTGAAACGATTCTTCAGCTCCTGACAATTGTTTTTGAATAAACTCTTTCATTTTCTCCAATAATAGTTCCAAGTAACCACACAAATCTCTTTCAACCGTTGGATATAGCTTCTTGTCAAACAGATACCAAGATTGGTATGCTACTGAAGTTAGCAATCAATTGGAAACGGGTGTTGACCCACATGATTTAAAAGTTGATGCTACCCTGACTGCATTAAAACCTTTGCATACCAAATGGATAATCGATCATCACAAATACATGCAATCCTCCACCTGTGTGGCTTTCGAAACCAGCTTTCAAAACGCAAATATTTTGCAAGCTTCAAGCCGAGGAACTCGTAAAATTAGATGAAAACCCTTTTACTGAGATAAGTATTGAAAACTGAACTAAAACAAAAATTTAATACGAACGAAGACTCGATATGTGTGTTATTGATGTATTTGTTCATGAATATATTTCATGATTTGTTTGAAAAAAACCTTAGTTTTTTGCTCAATTTCTTGTATTTTTTAATTCTCTTAATTATCCCAGCCCAGAAACTATTTCAATATTCTGGAAAAGAAATAGAAAAGTATGGCATTCCGTTAACGCCCATATTAACTTTAATCGATTTTAATCGATTTTCTGATTTTAAAAAACTGGAGGTACTTTGTTTTTCTTGAAAATCTTACGATTTGTTTTATTTGGCTTATAACTTAAAATAACGCCCATATAATTTTCTTGGCAGGCCAAAATATCGCCACGGTAAAAGGAAGAAGCGTATGATAAATTTAACGCCGGACGAGCCTTTTCGTTTGTAAAATAACGTCCCTATTCCGCCCGCCCTTAATCCGCCGGGACGCCTAAGAAATCTTGCATTTACATGAAAAAAGTACAGCCAGGGCGGTACAAAATCGTTTGATTTTATTATTCTTTAAAACAAATAATTTTTTGTTGCAAATTCAAAGCTTTTCCAGTTTTCCAGAGTCTTCATGAGAAAAAACGTCCCGGCTGGCTGGGGGATCCAGCGCTTTTCTCATGCGTGACACTCGCCTCATATGCCTCAAAATGATTTTCTGTAGAAAGGTAGGATCTCGTTTTTCGACCGGTCTTTCCTTCCCTATAAGCATCTCCTAAGTTGGATAGAAAACAGCAGAGTTATTCCCTTTTACTGCTGGAAAAGCTGTAGTGTATTTGTCCACCAGAATGTCATCAGATAACCTTTTTTCAATCAATCAATCAACCGCCATTGCATTCATAAAATATACTAAATCCTGCAATAAGCAGGCGGTCTCTTCGAGAAAATATCGATTAACCACGTGACATCAATTAACCAACCACGATATTCACTGAAGAAGACTCTGACTCTGTGGGGGTCATAAAAAAATCAAATCTTCTGGATTTTGTGTGACTTAAGATTCTCACTTGCTTGTAACTATCCAATCAATGACCTCGTTTAAAAAATAGAAACTAGTTTATCATCTATGTTACATGTTCAAAAATATCCATAACAGACAAACTTTTTCCTCGAACAGAATGGGGTTTCTTCGGAAAACGTTTCGTCCCCACCTCGAAAGTTTTTAACTCGAAGCCGTAACGTGAAAATTATCTTTCCCAGAGGTATCGTTTCTCTTAAAGGGATCCTACCATCTAAAACAATATTCTGTAAAACACTTCCTCAGACCATAAATAAAACATCCCCATATCTTATAAGGTATAAAATAAACGCTAGGGTCGATAATCAGCCATCATTATGTTTTAATAGTGTACTGACTTTCCGAGAATTCGCTTCTTCCTCATCAAAACAAACTTCAAACAGATGTTCGTCTACAAGACACTTGACGTGTTTAATGTCGAATACGTCGGCCATTTCCAACAGCGCTTCGTAGTTGGATGAATCTGTAAGTATTAAAATGTGAGAAAGCTAATGAAGCTGAATTATTCATGGTGGACCTTATGTTCAAGGCAATAAATGAGTATACAGCCACTGGCAGGGATCGCGAACGGTTATAATTTTTTCATATTTGAGTACCTACGTTTACAACGGTTACATTTTCTTCTTATTTGGGCAGCTAGTTGTCAAGTCATCATTTTTTGAGATACTTCTATTCGTTTATTTATTTTAAATGACAGAAACAAAACTGGTCATTCATCTCATCTTAGTGATCTCTTTAATACATCAAACAACTTGAAAATTTAAATAAAGAATTTCTAAACCCCCTATGATGTTCTTGGTTGAGCAGCTGCTTCTTTTGCGTTCAGCTAAGGCTCATGTAATTTTCCTACTGTGAATAGTGTAGGTGGTGACAATCTTTCAGTCTCCATAATACAAAGCAAGCGCAATGCGGGTCACCTGACGGGTGATTCAATACCCTTACAAATAAATGTACCTGCACAAAGTAATCGCCACGTTCTCAGAAACATGCAAAACGCATAACACATTTATTGGTGCACATTTCCCATACGCTAACAATCGATCTCAGTCAAAAAGACAAAAAGACTATTATAGAAAAGGACGATAAATTTTCACCTTTCAAACTATAGTTCACTGTGTAGAGAAGGCTCAACATCTCCAAAACAACATCAGGGTCATTTTCAAAACGAATTTCTTTGGTGATTCCATCTTTGAAATTCGAACTCAGCATGCGATCGAACACTGGTGACGCAATCGACAAGATGTCCGTATAAACACAATTTGTTTTCTTCCATCTCTGTGCAGATGTTCTCCATTAACAAGTTTTCTTACACATCTTTAAAATGTTCTTACAAGAATGAAGTTGCCACTGTCCACTGAGTAGAAAGAAAATTAGGAAACAAAAAATTAGATATTTAGAAATACGAAAACTCTGAATCGCTAAAACTGTAACATGAAAGTCAGGAGAAGAGTTTTCGGTGGCGTAGCATATACTCTGTCGCCTATTTTCTGTGACTCTGATGTCCATTGCTTTAAATCACGTGACTCTGATGTCCATTGCTTTAAATCACGTGACTCTGATGTCCATTGCTTAAATTACGTGCTATATCCACTGTAATCGCAACCATCGTAAAAGTCGTTATAGTAATCGGAATCATCATCGCTGGTGACATGTTCGCGTGATATGGTGACGTATTCCACTTTGGTGACACGTGACGACAATTGACGTGCTGCTTGTTGAGTTGCTTTGTAAGCCTTTTTTATTAATTTACGAGATTCATGTTGGTCATTGCCACAGGAGAAAGAATCGCAATCTGGCTCTGCGCAGTCCGGTTGACCATCAACAAACATGCTTCTTGCTTTATTCAGTAGAATTTCTAACTTGGTTTCAGCGCTTATTTCCGCCCAAACTTCTATATCGCCACTGTTTGGCCACAAGTCATCAACAGTGAAACAATGGTTCATATGTTTTACTTTGGTTTTTTCGAGCTGAAATTTCTCAGCTAAGAGAAGAAATTTAGGTTGACAGAGCATGGCGTCGCCTGCAAGAAATTCATCGACAGTGGTAAAAACTCTTTTAATGTCGTATTCTTCTGCTAGCTCCAATAATTTCTCGCATTCAGATTTTTCTAGAAACAATTAACAAACTTTTTGACAAGAAATGATATCGTTTTCTCGCTATCGACACAATGAAGTACCCCAGGCCCCTAGCGGCGCCGCCCCTGAAAACTATGCTCATTTGAATCTCTGCATCAATCTTTGTTGAATAATACACTGGAACACATCTCAAAAAGTCAATGATTATCACTCCCAATGAGTCAAACAGATTATCATTTCGTTCCTAATTACCACTCCACTACAGTGGAATAGAGACAAAACGGACATCTCCCCAGTATAACGGACACATACTCCATGTACGGATGGATGGATTTGTAGCCAAACTCTCATAGGTAAAATCTCTCGAAAGCGAATTATTCACCAATGTTGTCCATTTTATAGAGATTCCAACATATATAAAGAAATGTCTTGGAATATTATGTAAATTAACAATTTTTGCTTGCTATAAAGGTCCAGTGAAAAGTCTTAAAAAATTGTTTGAAAGAACGAGGCATAACCTTGCCCTAGCCTGGCCAACCCAAATAAAATTCTACCATATACTTAGGGTAGGCGAGGAGAATTGTCCAGATGAACTTTCTGTTAAGTAACACTTACCACTCAAGCTATAAGCCATTGGATAAATTATATTCAACATTTCCAGAACAACTTTCGGATCTTTCCCTGGTAAGATGATTTCTTTCGTTATGTTATCTTCTTTCAAATCGGAATTCAACATTTTATCAAAGACTGGTGACGAAATGGATAAGATGCTTGAATGCACGTGAAATATCTCTGCTAGTTCTTCGTCAAGTAGTTCAATACGGATTGTAGAGTCGCTATCATGCCAAGGCACGGTATAACAATGTTTGTTCATTTGTTTTCTAATGTTCTGTTCTTTTGTTTTTTTGTTACCATAGGCGGTTCCCGGATGTGTTCGTATGTTGAAGAACGCCATCAAATCTACTGCAGTATAGTTAATTTGCTACGACGAAAAAAAACAACTGGGAACCTCTACAATCTCGAACCCAGGCCCGTTTGTCTTCATAACAAAAAGTGAGACAATCGGTCCTGGGTTCGTGGTTGAGATTTTTCAGTTTAGACTGTCAGAATGTGTTTGTCTGACCATTTCAACACAGCTACACAGTGAACAAAATCTTCAAACAGTCTCAGTGGAGGAGTGTTTTTTAATTGAAACAGCAGGCGATATTGCTTGTCATTCCTATAGAAAACACTCCTCCTCTTTTTGAAGAATTAAATCTTTTCAAAGATCGAACCATACACCCACCTGTTAAGGTTTGTGGTTCTGCTTCCCAGTTTTAGCAACCCTTTTCACCTCTAAGCTGGTCCTGACACCATTTGTCCAGTAAATGGAGAGTCGAAGTGGAAACTAATTCATGCAAAAGCACATTTTCACCTTCAAACCTCGTTTCAACTTATGAAACGTTTTATTTTGCTTAACAACTTAGTTCCCAGGGTTTGTTGTGACTTCATCTTTTGCCATGTTCACAAAGGCAAACAACCCTGGGAAAAGAGGTTGCATGTATTAATTTATTGGTAATTTCGAAGGCTAATGTGTTTGTATTGAAAAGGTAGGCATGAAGTGAAGAAATATCTTTTTCAATAGCAAGAAAAGATTATTGCACAAATTCAAATTCTTCAGCTATATTCATAGGCGGATCAACAGCTTAAGTAAAATTTATGGAGGAGAGCTAAGTTATTTAGAGTAGAAAAAAGAAAGTGCAAGTAGCCTGATAGGAATTCTTAGAATTTCATTGCATACACAATGACGAGGAGGGATTATTATTTTACTTTTCGTTTCACTGTTATGTTTACTTTCTTGAAATCAACAATAATGTTATTGTGCAATGTTGTTATGAAAGCAAATACATTGCGATAACATCGAGACAGGTCCCTTCAGGTTACTGTTTGCAATTATTTTTGGATTCTGAAGCTTTTACATACACATATTATACACCACCAAGTTGATATTTTTGTGAAAGGACGGGAAGGCAAATGCTTGTAATATAAAGCCATGGTTCTTAAAAAAGGTTAATCAGAAGAGCAGTTAATTCAAACCTCGTACACGGGCTAATCTTACCCAGCTTTTAGATGAACTGACGAAGTGCTTGTTGTCTTTTTGAAAGACGGATGACTTTTGGTAACTTTTTCACTTTGTTTGTTTCCGAATTTCAAGAAATTTCTTGGGCAAAATTGAAAAAACAATTCCCTACAAATGCTGTGGTAAAAAATCACTCCGTTGGACTGGTCACTGGACTAGGTCCAGGGGCCAAATATCATGGCTGACAAGTTATAAGAAAACGTTAACGTTGTCGTTAAAGGTTCTAGAAACAGGTTTGCTCACTTTTTTATTTATCTGCAACAGTATTTAACCGCTAGGTCAACGAGCAAACGAGACATATGTTATTTTATAAAAAACGAGGTAGGGTCAATAATTCAAGAGGGAGGGGCTGTATTAAATAAGAGCACTCATTCAAGTACTTGCAGCAATACACAACAACAAACCCAGGGTCTCTTCTTGTCTTATCGATTTTTCTTTATAAATAAATGCACTCATTAGATAGTTTAGGTTATTTATATACAATATGGTATACCATTATGGTTTTCTTCTCAGGGAAAATAACTTTATGCAAAGAATATTATAAAACTGGTAAGGATGCATTGGAATTCACTCTCCAATCCAGTGACAGATCCAGGGTTTGTATTATACGAATATTGTGGAGGAGCACATGTAACATAATTTCTGTTTTCAGTCTGCATCACCCGTGGGCTTATTTGAACGTTTTTCTTTTTATGCTTTAAGAGTTAACATTCTCCTCCACACCCTCTTTTAGATCCGCCTCTGCAATCAATCCACTTAATCCAATTGTTTCAAAAGAAATTTTGTGAAATGTGGAATTGAAGAGTATAATGAATTCTATGGAAAAGTTTTTGTATTAATAATGAGCAATAACAGCCAGAAACTGTTATAATCTGTTACAAAAGTAATGATATATAGAAGAACTCATGAAACGCTTTAAGGTCGGTTCCCACCAGACGTTTGTCGTTAACGTTTATGTTTACAAGCAATTGAGAACATAAATCTTTCAGTGTAAAAGTAACAAATGTCGTACAGGAATGGTTTGTACGGTGGCCCATAACTGCCACGGCAGAAGAAAATTGTTTACGGCAAAAGAAAGTAGCCCACGGAAAAAGAATAAGACTCACGGCAAAAGAAAGTAGCCCACGGAAAAAGAATAAGACTTACGCCACAAAAGAAAGTAGCCCACAGAAAAATAAAGTAGCCACGGCAAATGAAAGTAGCCACGGCAAAAGAAAATAGCTTGCGACAAAAGAAAATTGCTGTCACGGCAAAAATGAAAGTAATTAAAATGGTAGCGAAATTAACGTGTTTGATTTGGTTGGAATTGGAAGCACGTGTTGCGTTATCTTGGCTGGTTGGTTATTTCCTATACTGTATACAGCTTGATTGTTTAAAACTTTGCCACCATCAGCTTAAACCTTTAGGATATAAGAGTGGTTCCCAATGTTGCTCCATGTTGCTCTCCTTTTTTTACTACGAGGGGAGGATGAAAAAACATTTTGAGTTGCAGGATCCACACAAAAAGATTTTGTAAGTGGTGTGGTGTTGTTTAAAGGTTTCATTCAGTGTAGGGTCACTGTGTATCCATCTTAATTAATTGTTTACAGTTGTGTATGTTCTTACCTCATACTTTCTAGTGTTAATATTAACATGTTTTGTGTGAATTGTGGAAAAGAAAGAATAGATGATAATGCAAAGTTTTGTGATGCTTGTGGGAAAGGTGAGTATATGAATTCAAAGTCTTCCATGAAATAAAAAAAACTGTATGTCTATTGCTTAGTAATAATGTAGAGGGAACTTTTTGAGATCATTTCCTTTTTATTTCTTCAAAATTATGCATTTTTGTTTTACTATCACGACAGCTTTTATTGAAAACAGTAAACAACACCCATTGAGTGTTACTACATTACTATATACAAGACTGATGTTAAAATTGTATTGTTCATTATTTTAGATTTTCCTTGTTCCAATACAACAATGAAAACGACCAATCAACAATCAAGTAATGAAAAGGAACATCTAAAAGGTAAAAAGAATTTAAATTATATTGATTTCATCAAAGTTTACTTTGAATACAATGAAATAAAAGGCTTAATTGAAGTTCAGTAGTTACAGGAGTCAACTACAAATAAGCCAAATTATCATAAAACGTTAAAGTCAGTTTGAACATTTTTTTTTATGAAATAGAAAATTTAAAAAACACACAGCATTTCATCATATTTTGATTACACTTTATAAAGACAAAGTCAAAGTATAATTGTTTGTCTTTTATATATTTTCTATAACCATAACCATATACAGATAATAAAAAGCAATTCGATATTAAGTAACACTATTGTATAAAATGTATTAAACCAGAAAGGGAAAATCTCTGTTATATATATACATAATATACAAACACGATAAAATTTCTTCCTTTCATATTGACTATTGATAACTGATAAGAAATGTTTTTTGAATAAAATGTTATTTGGCATTAATTAACCCTAAGGTGGTAAAACAACATTTTACATTTACCCATGTTAGATTTTAATCAAGTTAGATTTCAATTTTTTTACAGAGAAACCAATGACATATTTGGAATTTTCAAAGGCAAAATCTAAAAGCTGGTTCAAGAAGGTGAAAGGAGGCACTTCAAAAAAGTCAGATGAAGTGATGATAAATATTGGTCTTCTGGCTTGGAATGAAAAAAGCAGTTCATTGAAACCCATTCGTGGCAAGCGTCTTTGTTTACGTACTCCTTCTCAAGCCCCATACGAGACACTACGTTCCGATGCAGTAAAAAAAATGACGAATTTCTACAAAGATCTGATAGATGAGAGTTTGCATTATCACTTAGCATTCGAAAATGGGGAAGTAGCACACTACATACCTGGCACTACTGAAGATTTTAATCTAAGCAAATATAAGAACGAACTGGGGAAAGATTTCAAAGCCATAACATTGTATCTGCTTGCAGAAAATGATTTGGTCATAAAAGATTCATTGAATGATGACACTCATGGAACAGAAAATAGTTTTGAAGGCCCTTGCAAGAAATTCAGAAGTGATTTTGATCAAGAACTGGAAGACAAAGTTTTTGCAGAAAGTTTGCAAGCTCTTTTTGATGATGAATTTCCTATCCACGTTCCAGACCAACATGACTCACCACCACGAAGTGAAGAAATTTCATTGATGAGAGAAATATTGCATGCAGAGTCAGAAAATCTACCAAAATCTGTAGAAGAAATTTTAAATTGTCTTAGCATGAATATCAAAAGTGAAGGACATTTCTTTTTAAACATAAGAAGAAACTGTGATATACAAAGAGTGCTAAACATTTGGAGCAGACAAAAGAAACAATCTCCAGAACAAAGGCTAATGGTAAAATTTATTGGAGAAAATGGCATTGATTCAGGAGCACTGAGTAAAGAATTTTTCACAGATGTAATCCCAAAACTTGGGGAAAGCATGTTTCCAAGTGGAGCTCCTAGAGAAAGCATGTCAGATGTTGAGAATGGTAATTTTCTTTATTGTGGTCAAATCATGGCAGCAAGCTTGGTCCAGGGTGGCCCTCCACCTTCATTTTTGCATAAAAGTGTATTCAATCTTTTATGTGATTCATTCGACATAAAGAATTTAAAGATGGAGGATTTTGTTCCTAGTGACATTTTAATGTTTGAACAATCCAGAAGAGAATGCCTCCTTTATTATAGACAATGGCTATACTGGTCATATCAGCAAGGAGAATATAGATCCTATACTAAGAACTGTTATGATTGGTCTGATATCGCGAAGGAGGATATATCTCGAAGAAGTTGCTAAAGGGTTGCAATTGTACGGACTCTATCCTAAAATTGTTCAACATAAAGGTTTAATGGAAGGATTATTTATAAAAGCATCATCTCAAAACCAAATTGTAGATTCAACGTATTTGATTTCCAAGCTCAATCCAGTCTATTCTCCGGAAGGTACTAACAGAAAGAGGTTAGAAGAAGCCTTCATAGATTATTTGCAAGACTTCATTAACAACTTGGAAGACTCAAATATCACAGCAATTACGGAGGAAGCCATTGCAAATTGTGACCCACCAGAAACCCTTGATGACACCATACCTTACGGCAAGGAAATTATTGATTTATCAGTTGCAGGCTTACTAGGATGGTTGACAGGACAGAAGCACTGTGCTTTGTTGGGAGAGGATTTGAATATCACTGTTGTCTTTAACCACGATTGCAATATCACATATGGTCCAGAACACAAAGTATGCTACCCTATTGTCAGTGCATGCAGTAGACAGTTAACACTTCCAACACAACATTGTCAATCATATTTAGAATTCCAACAAAACTTTCTTTTGGCCTTTTCGAAAGCTCAAGCGTTTGGTCGTAGCTGAGAGTATTTCGGAAAAACAAACATTTTAATAGTTTTTAGTTTTATTGTTCTTGCTAGTCTTTTATTTAATCTTTGTTATGTAACTCGAAGTTACTCGTTTAAGGTTTGATAACAGCATTAATAAAGCATGGGCTTGGTGTCAAATAGTTTAGTGAAGATGCAAATGTCGAAGGTAAATTTTTTCAAAATTCTTATGAAATTTTCACTGGAGCACTTTCCTTTTCATTTGTACCCTCTTAGCCGTTTTTGCCGTTTTAACAGCGGTGTTTTAAATTCATATATATTTTTGGTTTCTGAATATTTGGCTTTTTATGTTTCAAACCGATCCTTTTCTTCCCAAAAGTTGTAATTCACCTCACGAAGTCAGAAATAAACTAAGAAAATAACTAAAAGTTTTCTATGTGTTCAATATGTGAATTTTTAATTTTCTTTTTTTATACCAGGAAATGACAATGTTACATTGAAGCTATTGTTGCAGACTTTGTGATTTTAGTCTCATTTGTTTTATTCTTGATATTTCCTGGATGGACTTTTGTTAATACACGTTTTTTTATCATTTTGTTAACATAAGCTCTTCCTTTTCACATTGCTTAGATTCAACACTGTTTTATTGCTTTAAAGGTTGCTCTAAGTCATTATGTTTTATTTCTTTGATATTATTTATATAGCGTAGTATTTAACCGGTTTCAAAGCCGATTAATACTTTGTATAGCAAATCTTATTGTTAGATACATAAAAAAGAACTAGGAGTAACTGCAGTAATTCTTTGTTCTTTCCCTTTTAAGTAAGCTTTCCACAGAGTAATGATCACAGGGTATACTGATATACTTGATATATCATATCCGAACACAAAAATTCCATCCCGCCGAAAGTTTAGAGCTTTGATGTAATCTATTCACAGACGGATATAATAAATCGGTAGAGGTTCAAACCGTCATTCCAGTTTATGGGCTGCTGCATACCAGCATGCCTAATAAGATAGTTAAAGTATTGAGTGTACTCGTTTGAATAGTCGTTCCAAACGACATTTTGTGAAACATCTTGCAATTTAACTGTTGTTACCTCATTTTTGAAATCTCGCGAGTCTACCTGTTCTGGTAGAAAATATAAGGCGTCTGGGCGTCCTGAGACTGTCTGAAACCTTGATTTTCTTATCAAGTGGGTATTCCAAGAATCTTTCACTTCGGCTAAGTCACGTTGAAGAATTCCAGAAAATGAATACCACAGAGCCTCCATTTTAACCTCGGATGAAGTGTCTATTTCCCCTTCAGATTCAAGATCTTTAAAGAAATTTCTCCACCAGCTTGATCTTTGTTTACAAAACTGAGACCACCATCCTTCAATGCGTTGATTTTTAGGCGACGAAACATATTGATGTGCCTCAGCACTATCTCTAAAGTATGAATGTATGGCTGCAACTATGCTGTTTTCTGTCCCAAGGTCAGTGATAAGCTCAACAGGGCAGCCCTGAACCTCTTGAACTGTCGATAAATAAAAGCATGCGATATTATCGGGTGCGTTGTTTGAACGAGTAACTTTTAACCAAAGTACTCGTCGACTGAATCCATCTATGGCGCCATGTATTGGGAAACTCCAAGGTTTTAGTTTATCGTAGCCGTCGATATGCCACGCAAAGTTTGGGCCAGGGTTCACATACCGTCGTCTACGCAAACGATGACGTCTCCTATTCTGAGAACCCTCTGGGTCTAGCTCTTTTAAAAGTGTTTGGACTATTGCTCGAGGAACTCTAATGCCTTGTAGCTCTAAAGAGTGCCAAATTGTACGGTAACCGCCTGCTGAATCTGGTCCCTGTACCATATCTTGAATTTTTTCTCTCAATGTGTCATGTGGCACATTTCCTGTAGTGTTTCTACGTTTCAATCCATAATGTTTCATGCGCCTCAATAATGTTCGATAACTTAATGTATAGTCATGGTATTTCCTCAAAAACAGAATTATGGTATTGTAATCAAAACCCCTGTTGAAATAATACTTCAACAATCCCTCTTCATCAAATTGTTCTTCTTCTTCACTGGATGTATCTTCACTATCGTCTTCCATTTAGACAATAACAATTCAAGCTAAGCTTTTCCACCAATAACTGTTTAAGGTGCTGACAACATACTTCCTGCTCTTATCCATGCTATATGATAAACTATGTATGAAAATTAAAACATTTTTTTGTAATTTTTGAGAGGCCTTTTATCTTTTTTCCGTGGGTTTTTTTCTTTTTCCGTGAGTCTTATTCTTTTTCCGTGGGTCTTATTCTTTTTCCGTGAGTCTTATTCTTTTTCCGTGAGTCTTATTCTTTTGCCGTATGTCTTTTTTTCTTTTACCGTGCGTCTTTTTCTTTTGCCGCGGGTATTTTCTTTTACCGTGGCAGTTATGGGCCACCGTAGGTTTGAGAATATAAAAACATAAAATTCAATGAAGAATCGAAGAAATTGTAACGTTAAACATTAACTGAATGTTAAATAAACGTTGATAAACGTTAATACACGTTAATACACGTAGTTTAAACCGACCTTTAATCGACTACTCTCTATATAACATATACTTTAAAGAACATGTTCATGGAAAATACTGGCAGGTGTGTTAAAATAGCAATCAAGTAACATCTTATTGACCATCGCCAACAGGAAATGACAATTTATCCATGAGTTCCCATAATTTCGCTTCTAATGTCTTGATAACTTTTGGAGCAACAAATAAGTGTGTTGCATCTAAATCTTCAATGACAAATTTCTCGCCAAGAATATTGTTTTCATCCATATGTAAAAGAAATTGCTTCACGGTTGGATCACTAGATGAAAATAAACAATAACAGAATGAAATGAACACGCAGCTTATTCAAAAAATTTACATTATAGGCGGGTATCACACATATATATATTTGGTGGTAAAGTTTTGAGTCAGTCTGGGACATTAGACAGAATTGGCAATTCTTGCCGTAACAGCCAGGAACTCTTTTTCGAATATTTTGTTTTTTCTCCATTGGGAAATACTCAAACTCTCCAAACTGGCAAAACAAGTTTCTTCCCAATGAAATATCAACAAAAATAAAAGAATAACTTAATAGCAAAGGGAACTTACTGGGATGATCAAGTTTCAGTGGAAGATTTGACAGCTACTTCCAGTAGTTGTGCTTTTCCAACACCTTTTCCTCCTCTAGTAAACAAGTATTATTGGGCAGGGGTGGATGGTTGCAGAAGCGTTTAAAAAAAACTACACATAAATGTAATTTTCTATTTCATGGTCTCCCAATCACAAAACACTTGCAGTATCAAGTGAATAAAACAATGCAGAATTGGGAAATATTTCCCAACACAAAAAGAATTGCTGATTTTATCTAGTGTCCCAGACTGTTAAGGGTCTCAAAATAGATCAGTCTGTAATAAAAATATTTAAAAAGATACTGCGACCAAATCTTTGAAGCCATTAATATTTATGTCATAATTTTATATTTTTATAACCTCTAACACCAGATTTTGTCATGGAAATCTTTTGGTAGGATAATTATACCTTGTAATGAGCAAGGTACTACCATCTAACTCCAGTACTCGAAACTACTAAATTGGGAGGTAAGTGACACTTAAATTGGGGTGTGTATGGTTATTGGACTGGAAAAAGATGTGTGGTCAAATGCTTCAATGCAGTACAGCCCAAATGAAATCTTATGCATCTGCGAAGGTATGAATTTCCGTGTAAAGTGTTACCTGTTACATAAAGCCATTATGTTACCATTAAGTTATCAAATCTCACATTAAGACTGTGATAGCAACTCATTGCAAGATCTTATTATCTTACAAGGAAATGTAAAGTTTCTTTCAAGCTGTACTTTCATTTCAAGATGGCGGCGTTGCAACTTAGACTTTAAAGTTTTCCCAGACTGCTTGACTACATGCCCTTATATGAACTAGGATGAAGCATTTGATTATTGATTTAGTATGCGAAAGCCGGACCCCACGGTCCCCTTTTGCCTCGGTAAGCAGTGGGAATCAAACCAGGTTCGCACGAATGTAAGCCCGGAATGATACCCACTACACTACGGCAAAATGGTTCCTAGGAACCCAGCTCACATTTCGACCTTTACAGGCCTTCTTAAGCGGACAACCAGTGCCAATTACTTGATATGTTCATTGGAAGAACACTGGATACTTCAGAGACATATATGAACTAGGATGAAGCATTTGATTATTGATTTCGTATGCGAAAGCCAGACCCGACGGTCCCCTTTTGCCTCGGTAAGCAGTGGGAATCAAACCAGGTTCGCACGAATGTAAGCGGTACAATATATATATATATATATCTTCTTATACTAATACGAAATCTTGCTTTTTTCTTACCTAACTTTGAAAGAAAGAACTTTAGGAAAATTTTCTCGGGAAGTTCGTCAATGGATGTTTATTTTTTCCGTATTAGTATAGGGAGAATCTCCCATTAGGGGAATCTCTAGCTCCATCTTACGGGGATTTATTACTTCGTGGAGTTTTTGTACCTTAAGGAAGACATCATAAAGCCGCACGGAGGAGAAGGCAATGCAATGGTTTTTGCGTTCGAAAGTTAATCAAATTTTTTAAACGTTCATTTCTTTAAACGAAAAATGAAGACGATGTGTGTAAAAGTATTTGTTTTTGTTTTTATTTTTTTATCCAACGTTTTAAGTTTAGTAATAAAGAATAACAACATTGATCGGTGTCAGTAACTATTCTATCCGAGAGATAATCGATGTAGACCTCTTATGTGTTCGTATTATCAGTTCATCATTTTCTACCGATGTGTATTTTTTAATGTGTTTGAATGTAGCTTTTTCGTATCAGTTAGTTTTGACTACTATGCCGAAATGTGTAGCTAGCAGTTTATTTGGTATTATTAAGGTTCGCCTTTAGGGAAACGAAGGTATCAAGATCATTATTATATTGTTTTGATAGTGTTTGATTGATATCTTTTTGTTTTAGATTAGAAAATTGAATAGTATAGATGAATGTTATACAAGAAGGAATGTGTAAATCATGGTTATATACATATTTACATGGTTTTTGTATCATGATGCACAAGTGGAGTTTTGGGTTTTGACTTTCCACAATTCATACCAGAATAAAGATTTGAAAGATTAAAACGTCTCAGAAGGTATTGTTTTTATTAGATAATAGGGAAATTTTGAAAGTATTTTCTTATATGCCAGACGTTTAACCGTGGTAAGGTAAGGAGTATACATTGGTTAGGTAGGAGTATACGTCGTATATTGTCTCTTTTCTAAATCTCTGAACATTGGAATTTTAGCTTTTAGATTAACTGTACAACTTTAGAAATCTCTAAATAGGCCAAATAGCACTAAAAAATAGGGATAATAGCATTCTTTGAATGATCGATCCAAAATATTTGTGTTAAATATGATATAATTCCAACATGGAGAAACACAACAATTTTTGTATATACACAGATTTATCATGGCAGTATTGCGTGTAAAAACAATTTATGGAGAAAAATTGTAAAATGTTTTTACACGCTACACTAGTATATATATATTACATTATTACATTTTGTACAGAACGGAAAGATTGGCCATGGGACTTCAAATCATGACTTTTAAATCCACGTTTTAAAAGCAGATTTCTATATAGGGGGTCCCTTCCCCGGTGCGATATTTTGTTTTCGACATGCTTAATAACCAGCTGATTATTAGAGTTTGTTTGCATCGTAATAGTTATGAAAATGTTACGAGTAGTTTCAAGGGTAATTGGTGGTAAAGAAAAGAAATATCACCTCTAGTGTTTCCTTTGGGATTATATCGGCACATTGTTTTTACGGTATCTACTTTGTTATTCCACTGTTCCGTTTTTATCTCTAAATTGTTTTGAAAATTGTTTTGTCGAGAAAAGAATATATGGACATATCCTCCCGTTCCTTTTCTCCTCCGTTTATCTAATCTTCAAAGGAAAGAACTGTCTTTATATTTTTATTACTAATGTTATTTTGATATTGTATTTCATATCTTACATCCTTTTGAACGTAACTTAGGTTTCCTTTTTCATTTATTGGATTCTAAAGTTGTTTTGTTGAGCATAGATGAAACTACCTTGAGTGAAGAAAAAAAAACAAGGTTGAATTTAAAATTGGTAAATTTTCTTCAGTCTATGAACAGACTTTTCCAAACATCATTTACAACTGATCAGTTGTTAATGATGTTCAATATCTCTAAACTTTCCATTGGATAGGTAGAATTTTTTAAATTCCCCCCATCTTCTCCTCTAGTGCTAAAGCTATAAAATCCTGAATTCCCATCTCTCTTTCCAATATATCACATCGTCATCCATTGAAAGCAAAACAAAGCATCAAAAGTTGCCAACTAAAACTCAAATTTGTTCCTTGTACTCTTTCTTATCTTGCTTTATAAAGTTTCACCCATTGGAGATGACGACGATATATATATGGAGTTTCCCCATCATCATTTATATATGGCTACTATGTAGCTAGTCATCAAATAATAGTAGCAGAATCGAAGAATGTAAAAGAAAAAGGAAAACGATATTATAGAAATTATCATGTAAAACTAACCATTCAATTAATACTCCTTTTAACACGTTTACCATGTTTCTGCTGCTGTATGCATGCGCTTTTCCGTGTATAGTTATTTTGAGCTAGCTGAGCGCTTCTTAGCTCTTCGAAGTCAAATAATGAATGGAAGAAGATAAGGTGGGGAAGTTTGTGATAACAGTAAGATTCTTTGTTACGATTAATCTTTAGTCGTGGTGTGGTGGAACTCATGCACTCATTAAATTGAACTCATGTACAAAACCTCTTTTTTCCGAGATCAGTGAACTACAGAACTCATGCACGAAAGTTTCAAAATGGTGCGTAAGCATTGAAGCTCGCTTTCATAATTACGTCACTTTCAAAGCGAAGTTGTTTGCATGAGAACAGAATGTTTATGTTTCAAATTCTTTGAAACATAAACATTCTGTTCTCATGCAAACACAATTTGTTTAATAAACATCTGAGGCAAAAGGTTGCTGAAATGTTTTCCCAAAAATGAAGTGAATTGAATATGCTAGTTAATCAAAATTAATTCTACACATATAGAATGAGTCTTAATTTTAACGAGACTGATTATTCGGGCATTAATAACATTTCAGGTGAGTATTCTTTGGGTACAAAATGACAATATAGACAAAGATGATGTTGTGTGTTTCCTCTTTTCATTTCTCTTCTTTTTTTGCATCCTTTAGTACACTCTTCTGGACTAAATTCCTTATCACCATATCTTAATCTCGATCCATCGTTTTTAACACAGGTAGGTGAGTTGTTATAAACAAAAGAACAAAAACAACAACAAAAAAAAAATATAATTTCTATAATTTCTATTATGAACCCTGAAAAGTTTACTTCTGGTAATAAATTCTTGTGTGCAAGCCTATACGAATCCTGAATAGAGTATTAGGAACACATTCGTTGATAACTTCCGTTACCACGATTTGTTTTCCATTGGAGGACCATAGATAGTTGATTTAGAATAGGTAGTGATTTCTGGAATGTCTGAATAACTACACTAATGTCATCAAAAACAATTGCAAAGATGGATTGATTGATGAGTTTTTAGAATATTCTATACGATGAAGGTTTAGATATTTAAAAAAAATATGTTTTTCTCCTATGAAATTCTTTATATTTTTCACTTCTGTTAATTTCAAAAATAATGATGAAAGCGAATCAGTTAATTCTTTTGATGGCAACAATAGCCTTTCCATCCACTATAGCAGCATTAGGCGGTCGATCTTACACCATCCTCCCCCCATCCAATGAAATCTGCCCTACTAATGTAATAAAAAAACAGGTATATGGTCAGATCACCCCAATTTTTGATTTTTCATTCAACTTGCAGACAAATTTCTAGTTTTTGTTATGTTATACAGGATGGTGGAGCTGAATTTGTCTTCGCGGAAGATTCCACCAAACGAAGAAACTGGGAAAATAGGATATGTACAAGTGTAGGAGACTGTTATATGACAGGTAAAATGATACAGTTTACTTACTTGGTGTACCTCATGGGGATTTGATTCTTCAAGAATCTGGTTTCCATTGATGGCCACCACTTTCTTTGTGCCTTAAATATCCTTTACCATATCCAGTTGGCTGTTGGTATCTGCTCTGCGACATGCAGTATAACCTGGGGCTCATCAGGGATTTTCGATAGTTACTTGTCTAATATGCCTTTGAAACTGTCAACGCTACAGGCAGTTAGATAACGTAGATATCTTAGCAGGATATTGAACCAAGTTGAACAAAGGAAGCCTGCACCAACATCTGAAAAGGACTTCTTTTTACAGCTGGTATGTAACCTAAACAGCCTCTTCTGATATGTGCATGGCAAAAATACCTTTCTCTCCTTCTCTGAAGAGAATATACTTTAAAATATTTTAGTTGCTTACAGAAGGATAGATTGATGGAGTTATTTATTTTTTGGAAAAAAACTTCTCTGAACTAACTCCAGTTGTTGTATTTCTCCAACCTTGACAGGATTCCAAAGTTGTAAACAATACTGTGGTAAAACAAGTGTTATCTAAGTTTTCTATTGGATCAAATTCTATTCGTCTGCAGTTTCTTTTATTTATTTATTTATTTTATTTTGTTATTGATGTTGCAACTATCAGAGGTGTTTACGATCAGAGTTTCATTCCCTGTCGCACACACCCTCCTTGATCTACTTCTGCACATTGTTGTTCTGTTTTGTTTTGGGTTTTTTGTATTTTTTAATATTTGGGGAACATTTTACATTTTTGTTCAGGTTTAACTATTGGTGGCATGTGGGGAGTAGTTGAAGGTATCAGAAGTTCTGATGGTGCAACATCCAAATTAAGATTGAACAGGTCAGTGAACTACTCATTTCATCTTTTACGGCTAAACTAACAATTTGAGAGAGTTTTTGTTTTCCAATTAGGTTTGTCCCAGTTTTTGTGACACTATATGTCACAAAATCGATTTTGCAACATTTAGTGGCGTTTGTGACCACAAATTTAATAATTTTTGTGAATTTTTTTCCTGAGTAGTATTTATTAAGTCATGTTTATCATATACTTCTGTATGTAACTTGAACTAATTTTTTTCAAATTCTGATTATTGTTTCAGCGTTTTAAATGGTTGCACTAGGAGAGGACCATTCTTAGCAAACAGCCTAGGAATTGTAGGTGGGTAAATTTGTTAATTTATAGCACATATCCATACAAACATCTTGAGAGTATAGATTTTGACAAAAAAAATATTGTGGAATTAAAAGTACCTGAAAAGAAAACATTTTGACAAAAATTCCATAATCAGCGCTAATATATGCAAGAAAACACTGTATTTTATAGCTACTGAATTGCAAAAATTAATTTAAATCGTTTTGTTTGTGATGAAATTTTTCTCCCTCTAATAACAAGGTCATTATCAGGGTGGTCATTCCTCCTGTTCTGGAAGGCTTAGATAACATAGTCCTGTAAAAGTCCTGGAATTTATTTTGGAAAACCATGAAAATAAAATTTTGATTCTGTAAATTCTTGATCATGCTGGATTTGGCCAAAACATTATTGTGTATATTTAGCCTAAACTTAAGTTTCTCCTGTTAAAACAAAAAAAAAAGTCTTTGAAAAATGTAAAAATAAAAAATCTTATGATTCGTAACCTTGGCGGTAACAGAGATCTCTTTAACTATCTTCATATTTAAATTTCCACACCACTTTTTTGCATAAATCGATTCTTCTATGAAAAATATGATTACCTACCAAATTTTATTTATTTTGGTAAATTAATTCAAAAGACAAGGTTTTGAAGTTTTACAAACTTAGCGAATCGTGACGTCATTATAGCGCGGATGATTTTTTTCAACTGTTCATGGTTTTTTTATATAATGTTAAATATGATCTTAACACTCTTTGGCTCTCTTTAGTTCTGTGTTAATTTCTAATTTAAAAATATTAAGGCGTGATTTACATATTTATAGGATACATATTTATAAGATATGTTTTCTGCACATACTTTAATTTACAAACAATGTCATGTGCACTGGGGTTTGAATAAACTATATAAAACCTTGATTTTAAGCTTATTTAAGACTTAAAATTAGTTTTTGTAATTGACACAACAGTTCTCAATGAAATTGGAGCTGTTTGTCAAAAGTTTTTCTCTTGACAAATTCTCATTTAATGAAAATCCCATAATTGAAAATACTTGGAGATGTTGTTTTTAGCCCATGAAAACAAATACGGTAAAAACCGAATAGAAATTGAATTGAATTGTTTCTAAGCAATCTAAGCAGGTCACAGGTCTGGACCAATTTCGGGATAAATTTCTGACTTTCTGACATGTATTTGTTCTAGCTCTGATGTATAGCTGTACAAATACAGCAATTGAGAAGATTCGTGGTGTGGAGGACGAGTATAACTCAGTTGCTGCTGCTGTTACCACGGGTGTACTCTTTAAATCAACAGGTGCGTCCAATAGGACCTTATAAGGAAATCAGATGATATTGAATGGATAAATGCTCAAGTTTAACACTAATTGGAAACTAATGTATCACTTACATAGTTAACATGGAAGAGGACCAATCTGTCTTGATTGATCTGACAATTTCTCCGCGCCAAAAGTTTATGGTGAATACCTTTTTTGTCTGGGAAAGTGAGGCTAGAGTCACGGTATGCCTCGTTCTTTCAAAATATCTTTGAAGACTTTTCACTGTGAATTAAAAGTGGGGAGAAATTGTCATATGATCATACTCATTAGCAGTAGTAGGTAGTTCAATTATTGATTCAAGTGCAAAGCACTTTGTTTATGTTTATGGCATTCCATCATTCGTCTTAGTTGAATTTTAAAGGGTCTACAACACGAATCCCATGATCTTGATTTATGGTGCAGCACCAGAAATGCTCGATACTGACGGTAAAAAAAGTAAACAAACACAACAATCACGTGATTCGTCTTGTAGCCCCTTTAAAGCACAGTTGAGTGACACTTGTTAAACTATGTTATTTTGTTTTAGCTGGACCACGTGCCGTAGCCATTGCAGGCGGTCTTGGTGGTGGTTTGGCATTACTTTATTACACTGGAAATAAACTATGGAACAGTCGTGGTCAAACGTGAAGCACGTCCCAACCCAATTGGGCTTGAATGATCCCTTTACGTTTGTCGTTGTAGAATATATTTTTTGTGCCGTTATGAAGATATTGCATGTGTTTGTACTTGAAAAAAGTTGTAGATGAATCTGTCCAAAAAAAATCGACAATCAGTGTTGTGAAAAAATGTATACAAATGTATATCTAGCTTCAGTATACCGCGAGGTCTTATTTTATAATTTTCACTTTGTATTGAATTCAGGATTGTGTTTTTATATATCCTAGACGTCAGTATTTCTTTTTTGTCAATTTTGCTGTAACCATCTGTAAAGTTTCAATGAAAATGTTATTCTGCATAGCCAGAAAATTACCTGGTCTAGAAGCCTATTGTCACGTCGTATTGTCGGTATATTTAACTTAAAACTGTCTAAGTGTAGTTAGTTAGTTTCGCACACTTTTTGATCACATGGTAGTTAATAATTGCCGTGCATTGGTTGTAATTTGCCATGTGATCAAAAAGTTATTATTATTATTATTATTATTATCAAATGTTTATACAGGATGGTTCATTCAGTCGTATAATACATAAATATATTTACACTGTTTTCAAAGAAGTCCTTTTAAATAAAAGGATAAATGTAATTATATGCAAAATAAGTTAAGTGTTTTATTTATAAATATAAATATAAAATTGAATATATTTATATTGTTTGTCAGTCTAGTATTCATAATATATAATTAGAGTTTATCATGTCATAGACCGGTTGTTTTTGTTTTCGACGTTTCGACAGTTACTACTGTCATCATCGGGCGTTTGTAAATGAATGATGTAAAGTTTATATATGTTTTCAGTAGGATCGAAATTAGGATCGAAATTATTTCGGACCTGGAAGGAAGCAATGTCAATATTTCGGACCTGGAAGGAAGCAATGTCAATAATTTGTTTTGCGTAGAGCTGGAAACCATATCGCAGGAACATTATACGATGTACTATTAATACTGGAATTGCTTTTGACACTGTATATAGTCTCTTTGACTTTTCGAGCAGTCCATCCTTTTTCCTTGTCAAGGATCTTTCTATTCTCCCAATCAAACTTGTGGTCATTAGTCCAACAGTGGTCAGCAATTTCGTTTTTGGTTACATCGTCATTCCGTACGGCTCGCATATGTTCTTTGATGCGTTGCTCAAATGTTCTTTTTTTTTCTCCTATATAAACTGATTCACAATCACTACATGGAATTTGGTATATCACCAAATTGTGACAGTGTTGGTACTTTTGACAGTGTTGGTACTTTTCTGTTGTGATCAAAAAGTGTCGGTAAAAGTGGGTACATGATAACGTTTGTCTATTGAAAAGATCAAAGGAAAAATAATGGACAATAAGTTGTTTTGATATGTTTTCAGACCAGGGAAGTTTCTTTGTGGGGATAACATTGTTACAATAAGCATCAAGAGGAATAGCTGAAACGTGAGAGGGAGTTCAGATCAACCTTTAGTAGCCTTCAAACAAATTGTGAATTACACTGTTCAGATGTCTATTCGACTGTTTGTTTATAGGTGCAGGTGTGTGGATGTCGTTTTTATTTCTCATATGCTCTTAACACTCTTTTTCACTTGTGTCTTCTGACATCTGTTAATATAAACAACATAGTCATTGTGATAGCTTCACTGACCACTTTCTGCGTTTTGTTGTATGCTCTATGATGATGTTAAACTTTCTATTTCTAGTATGTTGTACAATGAAAAGAAAGGAGGCGCCATCTCCTGAAAATATCAGTACGATTAACGCCACCGCAAATCCCGAAAAAATGAGTCGAATGGAAGTGTCGGTTGATGATCAACAAAAAGATGAAAAATACGACCGCCAGCTACGTTTGTGGGGTCATAACGGCCAAGCAAATCTCGAAAAGGCTCACGTGTGTTTACTTAACGTAACGGCAGCCGGCACAGAAGCCTTGAAATGTTTAATTCTACCGGGCATTGGGAAGTTTTCTGTGGTGGACGATGGTGTGGTAAGCGAGGAAGATTTGGGTAATAATTTCTTTTTCAGTAGTGAATTTATCGGCCAATCCAAAGCTGAAACAGCTCATCGACTACTGCAGGAATTGAATCCGGACAGTGTTGGTACTTTTCTGAATCGTGATCCGATCGGGTTACTGGATAACGATCCGGAATTTTTCAAGACTGTCACTGTTGTCATATGTTCTCGTGTTAACGAACACGACTTATTGAAACTCGGTAATTTCCTCTGGCACATCAACGTACCTCTTGTTGTCTGCGAGAATCTGGGTTTTTTTGGATTGTTAAGAGTTGTTGTCAAGGAACATGTTGTTGTGAATCACACCCTGACAACACTTTTGATGATTTACGTCTCGATTGTCCATTCCCGGAATTACTGGAGTATATGAACTGCTTGAAGCTAGACGATATGGACAGACTGGAACATTCACACACTCCATTCTTGGTGATATTATATAAATATCTGGAAAAGTGGCGAACACTGAACAATACTACCTGGCCAAAAACATATCAGGAGAAGCGCCAGATTAAAGAACTCATCCGTAGTGACATTTTGAAGAATGAAAATGGGGTGACTATTCACGAGGAGAATTTCGAAGAGGCCATTCAAAACGTAAATAGCGCGTGTACGAGGACGAATATCCCGAGTGATTTGAGATCGATATTAGAAGATGGGATGGCCAATGATCCCATGAACGCGGGAGCAAATGCGGGTTTTTGGATTTTAGTGAGAGCCCTAAAAGAATTCGTTAACCAACAAGGCGTATTACCTTTACGTGGAGCTATACCAGATATGTTTTCAGATTCGAAGAGATACATTGACCTGCAGAATATTTACAAGAGCAAGGCGAACATCGACACCGAGCTTGTTGATGAATTCGTCCGAGAGGCTTTGGGCGATTTACAGCTGCCTCAATCCTATGTTTCTGAAGACGAAGTAAAACAGTTCTGTAAAAATGCATTCTTTTTGAAAGTGCAACGTGGTTTGTCTGTTCACGACGAAATCAAACAGGACATGTCAGACCACAAAATCAAAGATGGTATCGAAGCTGTGAGTGATAACTGTATTGGTATTTATCTGGTTTTCCGTGCGGTAAATCACTACGCCAATCGGGGAAACTTTCCAGGCTTACAGCAATCTGAGGCGAGTAAAGAATTAGAAAACTTGAAACGAATTACTGGCGACCTAATTACGGAGCTTTCATTGCAAACTGCAGTCCCGTCAACTTACCTGGAAGAATTATATCGGTCCAATGTCAGCGAAATCCATACAACTGCGGCCATTATGGGTGGACTTTGTTCACAGGATGTCATTAAACTCGTGACGCGGCAATTTGTTCCTATTGACAACTTATATATTTATGACGGACTAACTCATCAAGGTGCTACTATTAAGTTGTAGAGGGATATGGATATGAAAAGAAGAAATATTCTCTTTGTCAATGCGTAAAGTTGAATGTTAGTGGTGTATTAAACATGCGGGAGTATAATTAAAGTCTGCGGGGGTGCTACAAATATTTTAGTTTAACGTAACAAAAAGGTCCTGTAAGACGGTAAAATATTTGATAAATTATTTGCTTTTAAATAGATCAGTTTATGTACTAGTTTATCTATCGTCCATCATACCTAAATTAAATTTATATTGCGGTAAATTTTCTAACTTTTTTTCTAACTTTTCCATAGTCTGTTACGAATCCAATCAAAATCAAAGTTTATTGTCAGCGCAATGTTTTCTACGGTTTATCCTTGTTTATCTTCGATAACCCATCACGCCCTTAGTGGCAATTTTGTGTAAATTTATTCCAGTGATTATAAGTTTTACGACATCACTAGTAAAATTACTTATCGTAGTTGATTCCCTATGAAATCGTTGGAATCCGATTTAAAACCGATTTACCAATGATGCATAAAATCGTCGTCGGTAAATTGCGGTAAATTAAAATACCTAAATTATTCAAAAAAAAAAGTTAATTAATTGACGTCAGACAAAAAATTAGTTTCCATTATGAAAGTGTTTCTACTTTGAGCTTAATTTATCTAATAGTTTACCCTCTGACAGGATCTTAAAAACTAATTAATAATTACGGCGAACTAAAACTACGAAACGCTCAAGGGACCAACATTTTGTTCGAGATAACAGAGTGCGTGTTCGAGACAGCAAGAATTGACTGTACAAAAATTAAAAGCTTTCATGAAAATCTCTTTATCCATCACTTTAACTCACACGCTATACTAACTTCTGTTATTTCGAACATTCGCTATTTCAAACGAAATTTCTGGTCCCTTTCGAGTTGGAAATAACGGACGTCTACTGCACTTAAATTGATAATCCTACATACACACTAGGTACTATGCTGTACACAAATCTGAAGGAAAGTAGCTCTGCACTTAAAATTTCTCTTAGATTTTGGCCAAGTGCCACTATTTTTCTAAATTAGAAATGCGCGCTAAATTTTAATAGTTAAACGCGTATATAACAACCTCGTTCCCAGGGCTTTTTGCCTTTGTGAACACGGCGAAGTTCACAAAGGCAAGAAGCTCTGGGAACGAGGTTGCATATACAAGGGAGTGTTAGAAAGAACATATTTCTTTCTAATCGAGAAAGCTAAGAATATTCTTACGAAACGCCAAAAAATTATTGAAATTGCCGACAGGGAGAAGAGAGTGGCTTCCGGCTCTGAAGGCGGCAAGAGCACGTCGCAAAGCAACTTCCAAAAAGAAGCGAGCGTCTCAAAATGGTGAAGTATGTAGGGATAAAAGAGGACCAATTATTTTGCAAATGACCAAATTTTTCCCCGACCATTTTTAAAGCTGACTTTTTTTTTTCCCGACAAATATCTCCCGATTTTTCCCCACCAAATATTTTCGGTTGACGACTCTTTCTTTTATGTTGTCCGGTTTGATTGCAGCTTGCTGTTTTTTTCTTCTTACACCCATGTCTTAAATGCAATTAAAAAGGAACAACGATTCAAACAAGTATAACTATCTGTTAATTAAGGGCCTATAAATCAGAGGCCATAGTGCTATTTTTAGAAAACCGAGACTGTCAGAAAGGAATGACCACGCAGTTCGCGGAATTGCATGTGGCGACCGGTTGGGTGAAAATGACTAAATTTAAACCTGACGTTTTTGTCCCCGAAAAGGTAGGCAAAGTACGACAACCTGATGAACCATTCCACACAACTAATCATTTTGACATTATTTGCACGCGTATACTTCTGAAACCATTCGACGACTTGTAAAATGGTATATTGGTAACGAATTCACAATGGATCACAGTTGAATAAGAGTCGAATAAGATCTTGGCCAACAAAGTTTCAAGGTTTAATTCGAAATGTGTATACCCAAATTCCGAGGCAGTAAACGCCTTTACCTTAAATTGGGACGGCGAAAACAATTGAGCTTGTCCACCTATTTCCATTAGCCCCGTCGAGGGAATAATTAATTTAATTGGATACCGCACAATATATGATAAGGTGGAATATGCAGAAATCCTTTTGCACATATGGGGAATTTATTATATATTTTAAAGCAACCGTGGCTTCGTTTATTATTTATTTATTTATTTATTAGATCTTGTCAATTTTTTTACCGGATTGTGATAAAGGATTAAAAAGATCAACGTTGTTTATTGTGCTTGTGTGGTACCCGTCTATCTATCATCAATTTACCATAATTTTCGGGAGCGATTTATTCTCCTTTTCTTTTTAAATTGTGTTAAATCGCGATTCTTGGCCAGTCAGCGTATTTCATAATTTGAAAAATCTTAACCTATAACTTAAAATTTTCCTGATAATATCTGATCAGATGAAAATCTTTAATGATGAAGGAAATAACAGTACAATAGAAGTCCATGTATAGCCTGGTTGTCTTTTTTAAAAACACTAAAAACAATATCTTTGTTCTTATTATTTTCAATGGAGTAACAACTTTTGCTTGCTTCACTATTTCTTAGGTTATCTGTTTCTAGATTTATTTATTTGGACAATTTCCACAAGTAATAGACAATAGACCTAATTTTCTATCTAATAGGCAATAGACTATATCTTATTGGCCCTTATTTGGCCTGCCCTTATTAACCAATTTTTATTCTCTTATCTCTGTGTTCATTTCTTCTCGCCTCAAATCGAATTTTGGTGCTGCACCATAATTCATAATAACACGTGATCCGTGTCGTAGCTCCTTTAACAATTTATACGTAAAAGTACAATGTGTATTTCCGCTTAAACTTCTCGTGACTTTCAGACGTACTTGTAGCTACCATACACATTCCTGCATTCTCGGCTCTTGGAGTGGTTGTACCGAAGGGCCACTTTATCTAAAACCCTTCTTATCAGTGTCATGCCATAGTCATTTGCAGTTAGGCCATTGACTATTCGATCTTTTTCCTCTCGAAGATCGCATTAGCATCAGTGATTTAAATTTCGATTGTCATGTTCAGTATCTGTGCAAAAATGTGGCTGGACAGTTAAATGCAATAACAAGATTAGGTAATTCCTTAGTTTTTGTGCAAAGTTGATTATGATTCATAGTTTCCTCGATACCAACTTTACTTGCTGTTCACTAATTTGGCTTTTTTCATCTGCTACATCCCTCGGGAAGATAGAGAGAATACAAAAAACGGGGCGATTTCTTTACAACAATTATGAAAGCCAAAATGAAAATTTACTTATAAAATCCAGTAAACTCATAATGAATGGGAATAGATTAAAATCTATATATATTGAAATATTTAAAAAAATTAAAAAAAATGAATCTATCATTATATAAAAAATATTTTTCACCTGCAAGAAAGTAACCGACCAATTAGATCTTCCAGAATAAATAACCTTAAAGTGCTAACTGTAAAAACAACAACTTACGGAAGGAAAAATTTGATGTCATTTGATTATCGGGTCCAGTAAATTACCGTTCGCTTCCATTTTAATAGTGAATTGAATTTGAACGTGAAGGTCATTCACATGGTTGTAGGAACATGTCATCTCCATGTCTTTCCATACTTTTTGGTGGACTAGATGCAGTTGTTAGTGCTAGATTCTCATGAAATTGGATGTGTATCACTGCTACTGTGGATGACGTGGTTCCAGTTTGCCGAAAACGTTGAAATCGAAATGCAAATTTTCCCACCTTTTTAATTGGTGTGAAGTTCGGATGTAAACGTACGATGTATATTTCCGCTTAAAATTCCCGTGACTTTCGGACGTACTTGTAGCTACCATACACATTTCATATACGTGCGATATAGATAAGGTGTGAAAATTTGCATTTCAATTCCATCTTAATCGTATATAAGGTATATATATGATAAAACGTAGCTCAACGTAAATCATCAGGTCCATGACATGATCAACTCTTCACTTATTATGAACAATACTGGTCCGACAAACAAAATCTTCCAATTCCATTTAATGTTCATTTTTCTAGCTAGAGCTAGCTTTATCTTGAGAGCTGATATATACAACTCCGCAGCAGTACAAATCATTGGGAACAGACATGGGATGCAAGTCCCATGTCAAATCAAATTTACGGGACCGAAAGTATTTTTAGACGAGTTGAAAGATATTATGAAAACATTTTGAAGTACTTCTAGTTTGAAGAAAAATGAAAAACCTTTTTTGTCATTAGACCGTCGGGACCGAAAAACTTATTCGAAAACTCCCGGTGTTCGACAAATTGGGGTATAACTGCCCAATTTTTTTCAGATGAAGTACAGGCAACACGAAGGAAATTAACGCGAACTTTTGAAAAAATACAAAACTTTGCATAAAATGAACGCGTAATCCTTAAGCCCCACTAATGATGGGGTTAGCGGCGTTAATAAAGAAGCTAAATGCGTTAAAGGCGTTAACAAGATTACGCAGTGTGAATGGGTGGCGTTAACAACAACATTAAACAGTAACGGTCTTGAACGCCGGTGTTAGGATATCAAAACTGACGACGTTGACGGCCGACGTTAACACGGTGTTAAGAAACTTATCTTATGAATGACTGAAATTAATTTCACGACAGACAGATCAAACCCTCGAAATAAAAACAATTTCTTCTTTCTTTCTTTTTTGTTTTATTTGAAAAATTAATTTTTACAGCAGACATATTTCATCAACGCTATTAAAAACCAAGTAATCGACATTCAAACAAAAATATTTTTGCCAACGAGAAAATAATTATTTCAAACACCATAAGAAGAAATTTCTACTATTATTTTTTTTATCATTCGTGAAAATATAGTTTTTAAAAGATTGGGAATAACCAACGGAAGTAGTTACAACAGGTATTGTGAAATATTTTTCCTACTACTTTCATGAAAAAATGTCCAAAAGTTAAAAAAGACAGATGATCACAGGTAAGAAATGAATTTTCAGAAAAAACTAGGTATGCTATAAAATCACATGTACGTATTTTTTTACGTAAGGAAGGATTTCATAAAAAATGATGGTTCATAAAAAGTCATTGATTGGATTTACGCCTCCAAACGTTCATAGACCTCACACAGGTGCATTTATTTTAATGTTTGTTTCTGCAAAACACTACGACTGCCGGAACTTCTTACTTTTGAACAACCGTGGACAGTTCATTGGACTCCATACTGCTTTTTGATATTTTTATCAAACCCAAAAGAACCAATCATTTTGAATATTTTCTAGTTCGACATGTTTTCGAACGTGATTGCACAATTTTTCCTTCTTTTTTTTTTTCTTTTGCCTTACAGTTTCTTACGTGCAAAAACATTTGCAACTTTTTACGTAACCAAAGAAAATATATAAACACCATCAATTCCGAAAGCGTTTGCGTTTGTTTTTTTAATTACCCTATTACCCCGCATATAAGCGCTGCGCCTATAGCAAGGACAATCAAGTTCTGGCGCGATTTTTTTATATAAAAAACGGCGACTTAAAGGCGCATGTGCCTATATTTAATTGACCCTTTAGAACGTCCTTTCATAGCCTGGAATAAGAGCCTTCCGTATGGGTGGGGAAAAGTCTAACAGGAAAAGCAGGAAAATTCATTTTCTAATGGTTTTACATTTTAAAACTCTATGTCTACAACAACATCGTCATCATTGGAGTCACCCTCATCATCAGAACTAAAGTCTGAGTTTAATTCGTCCTCGTTTTCGGGAGATTCGGGAAATCCAGATCTTTCAGCGATTTCATCCTCAACTTCTTCGTCCAGGATTGCTGAACGCATTTCTGCTAGAAATTCGTCGACTTCTGAGATAATTTCTTGTGGAACTTCGCGTGTGTAGATTGTTTCCCGCAAGCGCGAGTGTAAGGTAGACACATCTCCATTGTAAGCTATGTATCCACATTCGCTGAAGCCTTTCATTATTAGCTCATTTGTGGCAACCTTCTTCCATATTTCGTCTACCCACTCTGCTACCAGTTGATACGAGGCTCGCTTCCTGTTCCCATTCTCTGTGTATTCCGCTTCGCCGTGTTCGATCCAGTCTTCCCATTTTTCTTTCATCAGATCCTTAAATGGCTTATTTACATGAGTATCTAGAAATTGCAGCAGTGGTGTCATTCCTCCGTGAATTATCTTCACACTGCTGCTTTGATCAGTAAACGCCTTTCCAGCACTTGCATGCCAGGAGGATACTTTCCCACTGGAGCTTTCTTTAAATTTTTAAAAATGATAAGTGGGGGTAACCGAAAAGCAGAATATCCACCTTCAGTTTTTCTCACTCCTGCCGTTAATGCTACCGTGAAACGCAAGCGTTCATGTCCGGTGGTTTTAACTTTGACCGTACTCACTCCTCTTTTGTCGATGGTTGATGAGCGTGGTATATCGAAGTAACAAGGGGTTTCATCCATATTTGCCAAATTTTCAAAATTTTCAAGTTCACGCATGTCCTGAAGAAATTCTTCTGCGATTTCAACTGCATTTTTCGGAACTTTCTGGCCAACACTTGTCACACGCCTACGTACCAAGTTATTTCGGCGACACATTCTCCGAAACCAGCCCATGGAGGCTTTAAAGTTTTGATTCTCGTTTGGGTACAACTCTGGAAAAAGGGCTTTTGCCTTCCTACAGATTTTTTTTTGGGTGACAGTGATGCGTTGCTGTCGCTGATCAGTGATATAGGATACGATAGCTTGGTCTAAAAGTGGATATGGAGTGATCCCTTTTCTCATCCTTCTGCAGTGTCTTGAACGAACCTAAAAAAAAGTAAAACAAAAGCTTTTTAATTAATTGGCCTGTTGTAACCATAATAACAGCAAGCTGTCCAACACACAGAGAAATAATTAAAATACAGTCTTTATATTCACGCCCTTATAGGGGGGCATTCACCAATCTGTTCTTGCTGGCTTTGATAATAACTTCCTTCTGCTTAATCCACCGCTGCACGTTCTTCCGATGTATATTAAACTCCTTAGCAGTTTCCGAGACGTTGTTCCCATTTTTCTCTACCTTTTCCAAGACTTGTTTCTTAAAATGCAATGAATAAGATTTTCTTTCATCGGCCATGTTGTCGAGATCTTGTTAGCGCGAAACGACCAAGAAGATGCGAATGAATGAAGACGTTCGATTAGACGTTCGATCAGATGTTCGATTATAAAAAAACATTCGATTTTTTGCACTCTATCGGAGATCCAAATAGCGATAGATAACCTCTCATAGGAAGAATTAGAGAAACCTATATAAACTGTGAGATGTCAAGAACAAAGAATTGTACTTCCTATGAATTTGAATTTGACAGCTGGGTAACTGGACATCACGTTTACATGAAAAAATGGACTCCCGTCGTAAATGAGATGCTGACAGCAGAGATGGAGCCAGAAAATGAACACGACAAGTTCGCAGTGAAAATTGTCAAAAACAATGAAGTTGTTGGACATTATCCAAAAGAATTTTCGAAATACTGTACTTCTGCCTTATTTGCTGGGGCAAAGATATCCTGTAAAATTACGGGAAAGAGGGAAAACAAGAGAAGGAATGGCTTGGAAGTACCATGTACCTATACGGTGAAAGGACCACACTTTATGGTGTCTAAAGTGGAACTTTTTGTAAGAGATTACCTGAGAAGAACAAAATAAGTCGTCATTAAGATGTGAATATTTTATTGGTTTCGTCCCCTAAGCTTGGACCTGTGATCGAGTCATTTCGACGAGATATAGGCGCATGCGCCATGACCCGGATATAGGCGCATTGCGCCTATAACCGGGGTGCGCTTATATGCGGGGTAATAGGGTAAGTGTGCGTATGTGTTGGGGGCGGGTCGAAGCAACAAAAGGGCAGTAGAAGTAGTAAACTGGTTTCGTGTAGTAAACAACAACAACAACAGAGAATTATTTATCTAATCTAACTCCATATTTCATTTAACGCTAAGACGTGAAAATTAACATATAGGTATATATTGTAAAGATATTGCCGATAACAAACAGAGTGTTGAAAAGATGACCTGGAATTTTTTAACGCGTCCAAAAACTAGTAAACCGCTCCAAAATGATATAATCATGAAACATTATTTTCGACCTAGTTATCTTTCCAGAAATTTGAGGGATTCAGTCGAATGTTATCCACTATAATACACTTGATTTTTCAACATATTTAAATATTTAAACAGACGTTTTCCTGCCAGTGTAAACTCTTTATAGCTAAACTGTACATATGTTTCTTACCATTAGTAACCATGGGGTAATTAGTTTGTAATAAAGAATTCAAAACAGGAGAATCTCCAAGGGGTCATAAGCAGCGATTTGATGGTGTAAAAGTGGTTTAATAGCATATGTAAACATGAGATTCATTATAGGTTCCTAGATCTTAGTATCCTAAGTGAAGAAAGAAATTATAAAGCGAGGAGAGAACTAGTAAGCCGGCAATAAAAGATTTGACACTATGTGACAAGTTTCTAGAAGGTTGACTCTGTATTTGTCTGTATTCTATCAAGAAGTACTATATTTATACCATCATGCATTTCATTCCCTATTATTTCCTATTTCATTTCATTATCTTTAGCTTCCATAAAGTAAAGTAGTTGAAGAAATGATCACAATTTTTGTTGCCACACTGTAGTGAACATTGAAGGTTATTATTGAACGCATAACAATGGAGCAGAACAATGCTGAAGATGAAAATGATTCTTTAGACGGTGGTCATGAAACATTACTGGTAATCTTTTAAATAAAACATGAATGGACAGAAAATTTACAGATAATGACTATTTTGCTTTTGATTTATATCTTTGATTATCTGAATTTCCATGTTTTTCTACAGGAAATATCAAGAAGGAATATGGATGAGTTTAACACATATGATGGAATAGATGAAAGGAAGGGCAGTCACAAGGGTCGAATTTTGGTGATATTGTTAATTGTAATCATTGTGATCTTGATCATCATTCTTATAGCAATCGGTATTCATTGCAAAATCAATAGTAGTGATGATCCAAAAAAACAACAGCACTCAGGACACAAACAAAAGGGGAGTTCATTTTTTCATATATCCGATACGCATCAGGACTTGTACTATGACAAAAATACACCCAATGTGAACAGTAAGAAGCAATGGTTATTTTGCAGAAAGATAAATAGTACACAAGATGGGAATGCTGATAATGTTGCGATGTACGGCAGAATTGGATGTGACAGTCCGAGATTATTAGTTCAATCTGCTGTCAATCACATGAAAACAATTTATGAAGAGAGAGGAAAGTCTGTCGAATTTGTACTGTTGACAGGTGGGCGAAGGAATGATCTATACTAATATTGTCAAATATTTTGTTGACTAGTCAAATACCTGTCAGTTTTTGTTGTTGTTGTTATTGCTTTTGAACAGTGCAGCCCGAAAGAAACGTTACTCATTCGTAAAGGGATGAATTTTTACGTGAAAACACAAAAGATTTTGTTTTATCTGACTTGCACAGACATGCGATTGAACTAAACATGAAAACACATGTTAAATAAACAAATTACTGTTAACTTCTAAAGGCAAACGTCTCCTTGTGAAAGCTAATATTACCTATATATTACCTATAAGTTCCCTATATGCACACATTCTTCTTTGTTGATGGTATTTATACGAGAGAATTGCACCAAATGTAATTTAATTTATTTACTTTTTATTTAGGTGATCAATCGGGACATAGTTACAATGAATTTATTGATGATTATAAGCAGAGCATTATTTGGTCAATTGGAAATGACACTAAGATGATATCAGATGCAATTGACATTCCTATCTTTCCAGCAATAGGTCAGTACAGATTTTACATGTCATTTAAACTTCATTATAATTGTCTGGTTAAGCAAGTCAGCTTTTGATTATTTAACTTGATCTTTCATGATGATGGTGGTGCAGGTGTGTGTGCAAAATTTGTGCGTTTAATCTCCTACGTTTAATGCGTTTGACTAATGCATGGTAATTTCTCACCAAACCAATACATCTGTTGGTCATGGTAGTAATGTCAGACAAATTTGCTGTCCTGATGAACCGTGTCCAACATCCAGTGCTAATTCAGATCGGTTATATTTTTCAAATGTATTTCCTTGTATGTAGGAAATAATGATGTGCTTGTGGACAATCAACCTCCAAAAGAAGGTTATTACAAAATCATGCGGTCCATTTTTGAGCCTGTCATATTCCATGAGAAAGTGGAAAAACTGAATTCGAAAGAAGAGTTTCAAAAGACGTTTGAATACGGAGGATATTACAAACTTGTTGTTCATGGTAAGATAATGTTATTTTATGGTGGAATGTACAATTCAGCTCAAATATCATTGAGGTAACTGCTCCTGGACACTGAGATTGTTGCACCCAGAAAGTCCAAGATAGAGTAGATATTAAATAAAATAAGTAAATAATAAAGGATAAGTATTTAAAAAGTCGTTATTTTAAACCTTACATTTCGAGCTTCAACCCGTCACGCAACGCAAGCTTCATAACTACCGCTGCGCAAATTCAATTAAAGGAGAATTAACGTCAGAAAATCCCGAAAGTTTTTCGAGTTTTGAAAGATGACATAAAAGTACCGAATAATAGATCAGTAATAATTACAGAGTAATAAGGATTTAAAGTTTTCTCAAATTTCTATTTCGTTTATTTATGTTTCACACATTGTGAAAGCTCTCAGAAATTGAAGAAATGTGAATTAAATAAATTTCATTTGTACTTCAAAACTACTACTTAATGTTTTCAAGATGTCTGGTGGGCATTTTAGTGAGTTATGTAGTATTTAACAGTTGCCAGGAAAACGTCACAAAATGTGACAGGGCTGAGACTGTAAGGAGTTTTAAAATTGGCTACAAAATGAACAGAATATCTTGAAAAACATTTCTGGTTGGTTGTTAAAATCTCAGAAGCTAATAAGAGTATGTATTTTTAACTGTGCTTGAGGGAATTTTAAAACTGCCTTTGTAAAAATTTCAATGAACCGAGACGCACTTTATTTGATACTCTTATTATATGTCCATGACATCACAAACATGAATGGTGAAAAAACATTCTCCTAGGCCCCAAAATTAATCAAAAGGATGAATGGTAATACTCAAAAGGAATATTTATTATTTTCTACAAAAGTTTTTTTCCTTCCGTATTTGGGATCAATTTTTTCTCTCATGAACTTCTAAGTGTGAAAAAAGATTATTATTTTTATCAATGCAAGTTTTACACCACTATTGAATAATACTAGAAGTATATTGAAAAAATAATTGGTTGTGTTACAGACTTAATGAATTTGAATAGTCAAAATATTTTGAATCTTGAACTTTCGGTGTTGTGCATTCTTGAAAGAAATAAAGTAATAGTCACTTTGTTGCAAATGTTTGGCAAATGTATTTCACTTTGTGTAAAAAGCTATTTAAGCAAAAGTTGTTTTTTGACATTAATTCTCCTTTAAGGGTTTCCACATTGTGATAATTGGTTGCTCATCAAAACAATTAGAAGTGACATATGGTTCAGAAAGATTATAGAGGTCTGAATTATCAAATGTGACAGGACTATCTAGATGTTAATAATGTTTTTGTCACAGGCATTTGTTTATCTTAGGTGGTGAGTTAGTTTTAATCGTCTTGAATACAAACTATTGGAGCACAAAAGGTTATCTTCACAATGTTAGTATAACTGAAGTTGGAGACACGCAAATGCTTTGGTTGGAAAAACAGCTTTCTAATGCTTCTAGCAATGGACAGAAGGTCATGATTGTTGGCCACATTCCACCTGGGTAATTCAAATATATTGATACAATCACTATTTTATAATAGATAAAAAGATACTTATATAAAGATCTATTGTAATTGGCCTGTGAGTAATTAACTTTGTTTTCCTAACTAGGTGCTCTACAATTCTTGGTAACAACCCTCCTCCTTATCCTTCAATGTGGTTACAGAATTATACTGACATTTTTGTGAAGAAAACAGCTGAAACTTACGCGCATATTGTAACAGGTGACTTTATACTTCATGTGTCTACCTTGTCCATAATAGACCTCATTTCTATGTTGACAATTGCGATAGAAAATTGCTCCACTATGATTTGCGTTTGTGCAGAATAACTAAATAATTGAAACATTGTTTTGCATCAGTTATGCCATCAATTTTACCAAATACGCCACAGCATTGAAATAGTCATTCCCTTGAGAAAAAATGGCAGCCATAGCTAAACACTTTTTTCCCAAACTAGTTCTTTCAATATCTTTTGAAAAGTTTTAAAACAAAATTTTAAAATTGTTCAAAAAAGAAAAGTTTTTTGTTTTGACTGAAACCTATTGGTGTAATTCACTGAGTAGTATTAATTTAAAGACGGGATAGAGCGTTATTATTAATCATGTTTTAATAAAATTAAAAATTTAATTTGAATGACCTTAAAAACAAGTGTCAGTAAAGATCCTTTATCTTTATTAAATGAACTTTAATCCATCCTGTTCACTTTAATGTAATAGTTCCTCTGAAAGTTGTTTGCAAAATTTTCACCATAAGTGCATCCACGACATCTCTTCTTTTGGAATTTTATATTTTAGTGCAACTGTATGGACACACACACCAGGATGAAATCAAATTACAAGACTTAAATGATGACTTTCCCCCGAAATCTTCGTCTAAAAAGTCTATTGCATTAGTATGTCCAAGTATAACACCCATGTATCATCATGTTAATCCAGGATTTCGATTGGTCGAGTACGACAAAACATCCAAAGAAGTGATTGATTACACACAGTATTTTATAGAATTATCAGCGGCTGATGGTAAGTGTTTTTGTTTGTTTAGTAGCTAATTTTAATCACAGATTTCTCCTGTAGCTTGAAGACTATCGTTTTTGGTCACACTTTGTTTGAACAATATTAGCCTAAATTAGAGAAAATGTGGAACAGGAATTGGGCATAATACACAAACATTCCAAATAATGCGGGTATCTTATTCCAACGTTCCAGATATAACTATGGTTATCCTGGTTTAAGAATGGATGGACATAAGTAAGGATTTTTTGGAGTCGTGTACAGGACAAAAATATTCATTCATCGAGCCATGGTTATCATTTCATTCCATCACAATCATCTCTTAGTCAAGCTGTATTTAAATTTTGTGAAATATATTCCAATTTGTTTGTCTGGTACAGTTATTGTCCCACTGTATCAAATCCCATGTTGTAGAGAAACAAATTTGCCTTAATAGCATAATATTTTGTGATAAATTACATGGAAAAAAGTAATATTTTTCGTTTTATAATCATGATCAACTTCACAAGGAAAGTTCAAATTCATCATTTCAAGCTCAATTCAACATGTTATTGCACAAAAATCTGTAGAGGAGAATATTATTGTTCCTCCTGCAGATCTTAATCATGTATAACTCAAAAAAAACTTGAATTTAAAAGTCGACAAAAAGGCACCACTGAAATTGAACTTAGCACCATGATGAAATGTGGTGTGGTGCGGCTAAATGATGTTGATGGTTTAGATGCAACGAAATGATAAATGCAGCTTGACAAATCATGTTGCAGTTTTGTCCGTTTTGAATTTCTGGGGGAAAAAAAGCTGTAATGTTTCTTTATGACTCGTGGTATGAAGTATTCGTAATATAGTTTTGGTTACCACTTGGAAGTTTAGACTGATATAGGTCCTTATCCGTGTTGATTCAAAACGGCTCCCTACTAGTAAGTCAATCAATAGTTCGGGATTTCATTAAAATTAGATCTTTTGTACTTGGTCAATACTGCAACGACAATTTTTATAGCTTCATAATACATAGAAGATATCTGTCTTAATGGTGACTTTGGTTTCAGCTTGCATTTTCCTAAAGGTTAAAATGTGATTAATCATTATATGCTTTGTCATATGTGAAAAATCAGTGTAATTTTAAAAATCATATGATACCTTCTATGATTAATCAAGTATGATTTTCAATTAATTAATTTTTAATTTAATTAATCTGATTAATCATAAGGTTTCAACTTATCAGACTTCTGATGCAGCAAAGAGATTTTTTCATTCTTATTTTTCATGCAGAAAGTGATTAATGAGAAATCATAATGAGAAATCCTATAGTTTATTTCACAAGAACATTTGGGACTTTTTAAATATGCCAAGTGAATTCTTGCAGTGAATTTCAACATCATTGGTAGTGATATTTGCCACAGAGAATTGTAAAATAATTTCTATCTGTTTGAGTTCTTATCATTGATACGTTTCGGTTTAGTCTACCAAAAGGCTCTTTGGCAGAAAGAGTACTCATTTCAAGAGACTTATGGCAAACCAATTACGAGCAAGGGTTTGGATGACCTTGTAGATGAGTTACTAGATGTTACCGTTCCCACATCATTTACCTACAATTTACATATGAAAGTCAGCTCGGCGTTCGACGATAGCAGAAGATTCATTGAGTATTGTGGAGCCAAGCATTACAAGCAAGACACCTTTAACAAGTGCATTGACTTTTACAAGAATGTGGGAAAATGAAATTAATTTTTTTTAATGTAAAAAGTTTCGTTATTTTGGTCATTTTAGTGGTGATGTTTTTGTAGATTTAACATATTCATATTATTTTTTTGTTTATAAAAAATGAGACCTACGTCATTTTAGGAATTTAGGAATTTGCGAAAATATTTCCCATTTCCCTTCATCTCCATTATCGTTGTCAAGTGTTATTCATTTATTTTCTGGGGGAAGTAAAAGGGGGAAGTTAAAGGTTTGTTATTTGTTAATTTATTTTTTATTTATTTATTTTTTTATTATTTTTTTTTAAACTTATGTTTATAAAAACTTTGTGAAACTAGCCTTCAAAAAATTAATCTGGTTACCATGGTTTCATAATTGTGGATGCCGATTGGTGTATTTGCTATCACATAGTATTATTTATTTATATGAATTATATTTATAAAGAACACATTCAACAATTATTTGTATTTATTACGGTATCTGGTGTAAAATCATTTTACGATTTTACTCAATATTATAGGGGAATTTGTTATTTTCTGTGTCAATACATAAAAATATATGTATGCCATCATAATTCCACACATTCTTCACTTACATGTTTAATGTTGTGCATCAATTTCTCTCGTTTTTTGGTTAATGTTTTTATATTGTTTGTAATTACCGTTTTGAGATCGTTTGATTGCTGGTCAGCTTTTTTAGTATACATGTGCGTGTATAATTTTTTCTGTTCAGTTGAGTCAAATGAGTGAACAAACTAACATATGCATAATCGTCCAGTTTTTGTATTTGTTTGTAATGTTGTGTATTTTTTTTATTTTATTTGTTTATCTATATTTCTAGCTTTGAATTCAGTTTTTTTCCTTTGGTATTTTGTCGAAATAAACTTGAAAATTCAGAAAGTTGTGTCCTTTCAAACCAATTGTTGTTTTGTATAATGATAATTTTGCCACAAAAATAATACAGTATTTTCTCTATTAAATTTCTAAAATTGACAGCCCTCTATTTAAAGCTCCTCCCACTATTTTCACTCCCATCCAAAAATCCTAAAAACTTAATGAATACCCAGGACCTTTATTAGATAAAATACGGTTGTTTTCAAAAATTGTTGGCTACGTCCTTTCATATCAGAACACCATCAGTACCAAGTATGAATTCTATAAACTCAATCTTTTACACAATCTGTGTTTACTTTGGTTTGCTGTGAAGAACTCTCATTCTGATGACTTGTGCATTATTTGAAATCAAACTTGTTGAAAGTAGAGTTTCAATTCTTGAGTTTCGGGATTTCATAAACATTCTTTTACAATCCATTGATATTACAATGGTCTTCTTTCTAACCTTTCTTGTTCTATTTATGAATTATTTACTTATCGATATTTTATTTCTAAAGGAAATGAGAAATTTAATTTTATTAAACAACAAGCACTATGACATTGGAGTGACAGATGGAACTTGTTTGTCGTATGACAGTTTAAATGAAACTATTTATATTGCCACGAAAGATTCAATTACTGGATACAATGTTTCCACGAAACAGGTAAAGAAAATGGCCATTTTTAGAAATCATTTTTTCTCTGACCTTCACAGTTGTTGTTTTTTATTTCTCTATCAGGGTGACCATTTTATATCAACAGCTGAAGATCGATTTCCTCAAAGTATTTCTGAGTTCAATAGGATTATTAGCATTCATTATTTAATCGACCATGAAGCCTTGTGTTTCGCAACAGATAAAGGGGATTTATTTTTGTGGCAGCCAGAAGGTAACACTTTGGAATGTGTTGGAAGTGTAGAGGAGGGGTTTAATTGTGCAGAATGGAGTCCTGATCAAGAACTTCTTGTACTTGCTACAGGTAAACATGGTTAATTTATTTAATCTCTTATTTATTATACTTCTTAAGTGGTGATATGAAGGAAGAGTGTTTCATACCTTGTTTTGCAACATTTATATTTCATTTCATTTGGGAGAATGTATTTTCATTTGATACCGCCGTCAGAATTCCTGTTTGAAAAAAGCTTGAATTTACAAACTAATCCCACTGAAAATTCTGTGATCTGTTCTCAAAAGAATATTGCTAGGAAAATGATGAACTTATAAATTATTGCTAATTTGACTTTATAGGGATGTGACTGTTAAAAACATAGCTCTCAAGAAGAAAAGATAAATAATGTGGCATGTTTGTATTCTGTGTATTTTGGTTATTTTTATAGGCTCAGGCACATTTGTGTTAATGACAAGAGACTTTGATCCCGTTTGTGAACAATCGATTCACTCCCAAGAATTTGGCGAAGGTATCGAAATTGCTTTTTTTGCGCTTATAAAAGTCAATGCTGCCTGAATGATGTTGATGTTTTTTTTACTTGATCATTTCAGCAACACCGGTTACAGTTGGCTGGGGAAAAAAGGAAACCCAATTCCATGGATCTGAAGGGAAAACTGCAGCCCAACAGAAAAAGATGAAGGTATAAATTTGTGCTCAGTTAGAACATTATTCTCACTGAAGTGTTCCGGAAGTTTTAGTACAATGGGAAATTAAATGAAATCTTTTTTAAAATAGCATAATAACTAAAAACATATTGTTGTGAGTTTCTAATGATATTTTCAAAATTGTTTTTAAAGTTTAAAAATGGCAAATCAGTGGTATAATGTTGTACAAATTGTTAAGTAGAACTCTTGCATTTTTTTCAGGCTGCAGTGCCAATCTTACCCCATGACAGTAAGCGAACCAAGATATCGTGGCGAGGAGATGGACAGTATTTTGCCATTTCTTCTGTGGATAAGGGCTCAAAAGGTAACAAAAAGCTTCGAAAACACACCTTGAGCTTGTGGTAGAATGATTGCTTCATGTGCAGGAGGTTGTGGGTTCAATCTCTGTCTGACCAGCAACTAACCCTAACAGCAACTGGTAACCGTGTACATCCATAGGAACAATGTTGTGTAGTTGGTGTCAATACCTCTTAGCACAGATATGGTGTTTTTTTGTGCTCTGGGACCATCTTTGCGAGACTCATCTATAAAACAGTACCTTGTGAACTGAAGAGTCCTTCCTATTTAAAAGTCATAAAGAATTATATTTATAAATGAACTTCAAAAACCCTTTAGAATGCCGATTCATTCGTATTTATGATCGTGATGGTATACTTCAGACAACCAATGAGCTGATTGATGGACTGGAAGATCACATCGCATGGAGGTAGAACGTGCATCTTTGTATTTCTGTGTACTTCATGCACTGCAAATACTCATAATCATCTCATAATTTTCTAGACCGTCAGGAAATCTGATTGCAAGTTCACAAAGAAAACCCAACAAACATGATGTCATCTTTTTTGAGAAAAACGGTCTTCAACATGGTGAATTCACCTTACCTTACAAAACCGACGAAAAAATTGTAATGAAATAATAATTCTTTTAATTTCCCCTTTAGTCCTCCTTTTCTTTCCTTCACTAGTGATGCAATTCATCTGTGTATGTTTTTATAGATAGTTGATATGTCATGGAATAACAATTCTGATGTTTTGGCAATCCTGCTTAGAAATCAGTCTGGTTCCTCTAGTGATATCTTTTCACGTGAGTTGCCATAATTCACAATGCTGTCTGGATTCTCTTAACATGCCATAATTTTGCTTGAAATTTGGAATAATGCCTATTAAGAGACTAGATTTTTGTTTATTTAGTTCAGCTTTGGACCACTGGTAATTATCATTGGTATCTGAAGCATGAGTTGAATATGCCTGCTTCCAATTCGTCTCAACCTCATTTTATCTGGGATCCAGAAGAGCAATTGACGATTCATATCATTACACCAAGTAAAATCGATTTCTGAATACTGTTTTGCCAAATAGTTTTTCAAGATAAAACGAAGTCCCTTGATTTGTTTTGCATTTTCTTCAGGTGGCATTTACATGCGACAGATGTTCTGTTATGATGTCATTCAAAGCAGAGGTGTTGGAAACAAGTCCATGGTAGCTGTTTTGGATGGGTGTATGACTATTTTATCTAATGATAACATTTTGCTACATTCAATTTGTTTAGTTTTGCTTGCTACATAGCCTTTCATATTTATTTTTATAGTGAAGTTGTTATTAACTCCGTTTAAATTGATGATTGTACCACCACCAATGGCCACTCACACGGTACTCTTCCCTGCACCAGTAAATCTTGTGGTTTTCGGTGTCGGTAAAAGACAACACGACATGATCGTTCAACTCTCTAATAAACAGTTTTTCTTTTTGAAATATGACAACAAACAATACAAATCCCTACCTGTTGATGATGTAGAAATTGTTGTGATGAAGCATTCACTGAGACATTTGGTGTGGTTAAGAGAGAATTTGCTGGCTGTAATCTCAGACAGTGATCAAGGCAACACACTGTTGTTTTTGAACGTCCAAATCGACACGGATTCGGTGCACATCAATTTAAGGTAATGTCTTGAATCAGAGTTGAAAGGAATTTCAGGGAAATTCAGGAAACATTTTGAAAATTGCTATGAGATCAGAAAAAACCCACCAGACTTAACCAACACTTTTTCTTCCTAAAATTTGCAAATAAGTGAATTCCTACTAGCTTTCAAACTTGTTGTTTTGCACCCGTCACTCACAGGGAAAATAAAGGGAACCTGAAGGAATTTTTCATAAAAATAGTTGTCTAAACCTTGTGGATGCAGGGTTGGATAGTCCTTTGGTTTTTTGGATATTTGTTTCTTATTTATGGTGCAGGTCAAAGCTTGAGATAACTGAAGATGTACACATGCTGTTTAAAGGTGTCGGTGATAAAGATATGCTGTTGTTTGAGGATGTGAAAGGCAAAATTTACGTTCTTCATGAGGGTATGTGTGATGATCTGTTGCGAGAAGATAGCGAAGATGGTTGAGCTAACATGATGAAATTATCACTAGTTTGCGTTGATAACCTTATCATTACTGTCTGAGTTAAACAAGCTCATGGTTATGCCATGTTCTTTTAAACAAAATGGAAAGACTTTTAATCGAGAACGTTTTATGATCTCATCATGTTAGTTCAACACAAGAATTTTTTTTTTCTTTTGTTAGAATCTAGTGTTTGGAGTGTGACTGAAAGTGACAACCACCTTCCACAAGTATGTAACCAAGTCGAATGTGTATTCAACCAACAGGAGAGCACTGTGTTTGGTTTGACCAATCATCATCGACTATTTATAAACTCTAAAGAGGTATACATTGTCTTGATTTGATTGTGTTTTGATCATTATGTCTTCTAACACGTTCCCAGTGGGCAAAATCTTCAAAAGTCTCTGATGAGGAGTGTTTTCTGTAGGAAATAAAAAACACTCCTCCAAAGAGACTTTTTGAAGATTTTGTCCACTGTGTTCGCTGTCAAGTACGAGTTTACTCGACATGAGTGGACAGTTTTGACGTGTTGACGTTGTTGGCGTATATCTCAAAATGTAAGCCTTTAGAGAAGTCCATTTGAAAGTAGATAAAATTTCACACAAAATCAATCTAAAGTTTTTTTGCAGCGATTTTCATGAAAAATAATAAAAGATTTATAGTTTTGGAATTCCCCTTGGCAGTGTGTTAACGTCTTTTGCTGGAGTTTTTGTTTCTTGTTTCAGATGGCGAGCAATTGTACCTCCTTCATGGTGCATGATGAATTTCTTCTTCTAACTACACATGGTCACACGTTGAGAAGCGTCTATCTGTCATCTTTAAGCAAATGTATGTACTTCATTACGTTCCAGAACTGACCATGACGATCTCTTTGTGTTAAGTTTAATTATGTTTACATTATGAATTTCAGTAGCCAGTTCTGAATTGCCGTCACTTGTTGACGAGGATGTCCGTCGTGTCGAGAGAGGGTCGAAACTGGTCACTGCTGTGCAAAATAGTACCGCAGTTGTGTTCCAGGTATATCTGTAATTTTTATTCCTTCACTACTGTTAAGATATCCCAACATTTTATGAAGTTTGTTTGACCCTCTGCAACTTGCTTAGATGCCACGTGGAAATTTGGAATGTATCCACCCTCGTGCTTTGATCATCACATACTTACAGAAGTTATTATCTGGGTAGGGGAAATCAAGTTTTAATCATCTGCTTTGCAATAGCTCGTTGTTTTTGCGGCGTCTTTTATTAACAGGTATTGCATGTATTCCTTTTAGACTAGCGTATGCAAAAGTGTTCGATGTCATGAGGAGAAATCGCATCAACTTGAATTTGATTTACGACCACAATCCTTCAGTAAGGGAAATATTGGCTTCTCAAAATTACTTCATTAAAAGACCTTTCCCGAATTTCTGTTAAACACCGTATTATAGCTGTATTATCAAGTTTGGCCTCGCTTCTATGCATTTTATTGTTTTACTGATTTCATAACTTTACTAGTTAGTAATAGTCGCTTAGTTTTCCTATTCTCCGATGAGTAGTTAAAAGCAACTATGATAATGAAAACGAGGCGAAACTTGTTGACTAGGCCATAACAAAGCGAAATTCGGGAAAGTTCCATACTGCGAACTATATTCTCCCGCTAAAAATAATGTTAACACAGCGAAATTCGGGAAAGTTCTATACTACGAACTATATTCTCCCGCTAATAATAATGTTATTGTTTCCTTCTCAGTTATTTTTAGAAAACGTCGACAAATTTATTCTCGAAATGCAATCGGTTAATCATTTGAATTTATTTTTAGCGGATTTGAGGTGAGGTGATGTTCCTTCTATCCACGTGTTCATCATGATAATGATGTATCGTAGTAATGATTTAATGCACTGATCTCAAAAGAAACATTGAATTGAGCATCTATTGTTTTGAAATGCAAGCACAAAACGGCCATCTTCTTAAGGCTCCTTTCCATTTAGCTGCATTTTCCGCTGTATCGTGAAAAGCTCAAGAGCACTTTTCTCTCCAATTGAAGTAATTTTCCATTGAGCGTCAAATTTCTTTCATGAGCAATGTCTCTTCAAATATGGCGGCCATTGTAAAGAAGGGATTACTACTTCTTCATAACCTAAAGTATCTGCTGTGTCAATCCCACTTTTACGTCGCAGACAAAAATGCAAATTACTTTCATCTCCTACAACGAAATTATCAGTGTGCTGGTTTGTTGTTACTGGTACATTTAATATTGTTGCTGCATTTGATTGCTCTCTGTTTCTCTGCTTCATGAACTGTTGCAAAAGTTCATCATAAACAATGCACGTTTTGTCTTCGCTGTTCTCCAAGTAGAATGAATTCAACGTTGTCGCTAAACTCAAGAGCAATCTTGAAGAGCATAAATTCTCCCAGTCAGCGGTAGGTACGCATGTGCCATTACAGTGCTCTTGAACTTTTTTCGCTAAAGCAGAAAATGCAGCTAGATGGAAACGAGTCTATTCTCCACGAAAGGGAATCGTCCGCGCCAACTTTACTTTGGCGGACTTTGTGCATGCTCTCTCGTCTAAATATACGATTTTTGAGCTACAGAACACGCACAAAGTCTGCGTTCGTCTGTTTTTTAGCCTACTGGAAAACGACCCTCTCTAGGATCCAAGTAGCAGTGTTTTTAAAATGCAAGATTGAGGACTTTATAGCTAAGTTAAGATGTGGTTGATTTACGATATTATCAACCATATCTGATTTGTCATATGCCGGGAATCACATAGTGTATTTCTAAAAATGATATTTACCTGTTATGGTATTTACCTTTATGATAAGTCTTATATGAAATCGGACATGTTTAACGTTCTATGGTTGATCATTAAGTTCAAATTTCTTACAGTAGCACGTTTGTTGTGACATGTGGGTATTAACAACAATATGGCGGCCGTTAAAATTTCCGAAAGAATAGGTTGCTCGATCCAGTCTCTTTTTTGTTTGAGATTTGTGCTTCTTTCCCGATTTGTTGTGATACTTTAGTACTTCCGTTTTTTCAGCCCTGAGGATACATGTTCAACCCTGTATTTTTCTTTCTATCACCATGGTGACCAGAATGTAAACAGGTAAGAACCCGTTCGGTTCGTCTGTTTTTTAATCACCCGGACCAATTTATTTGCTGTCTGTTGGCATTTCATAACATAAACATTATAGTAACAAAAACAGAACATCTTCTACCAAAGTGGATGTAGTCTGCAAAGCTGTTCGAAACGCTATAGAGAGGAACGGCGAATCAAGGTGAAAAAAGTTCATTTTGAAATCTGCATGGAAGTCCGTTCACCTGACGAACGCATCATTAACTCTCTGTTATTCTACGATTAGGTATATGTTAGCATTACTGACGTCATACGCGAAACAATCACAACCAGATCTGGAGACTGTGTTAGTGAAGTTGAGCCAACTCAAAGGTTTTTATGTTCTTTCTATACGCTTGTCAATGGGTTAGAACAGAGACTTCAAGAAACTGCAACGAGGCATTGATGACGGCAACGTGATTGAAATTTTATCAAATATATGAACCACAGGGTAGTTTTAGTGTTTTGTAAAACTTGCTTTTAAATATGGTTGGTGAATATAAAACTGAAACTCGTACAAATAAAATTTACGATTTCTATCAAGTTGTCTGCAGGACAGCAGAAACATAAGTTTTCACGTTGTCTAAAGAACGTGAAATTCCTGCTAATGAGGTAATCACTCAACAAATTTTCCCATATTTTGAAGTTACCTTTTATTTGTTCAAGAATTCTATAAGGAAAACAAATCTTTCGTTTCATTCACGATGCCGTCCTCTCGTCGCCGTCTTAGTTTCTTAAAGTTCATATTTATAAAGAACAGTTTTGGACTGTACTCAACTCGTATATATTTGCCTTTTCTACAAAGACAAACCCCAACATGAAGACGACAGTGTTTCGTTCGAGCAGGCGTTGAAGTATATCCTGTATCTAATTGACGTTAACGAGCTGTTCGATATCGCCCTTGGTTTGTACAACTTCGATATTGTTCTGATGGTGGCCCAAAAATCACAAAAAGTAAGTTTTCTCTGTCATTTCTGATATCTGTTATTCTGTGTCTGTGTCATTGTTTGGTACCGCCACGAAAGAATGAGAATGAGTTATGTTGAATTGGTTGTGCAACCATGGTGTTGCATCTTGGTGTGCTACTGCTGTGGCTGTGGTCGAGTCTCCCCTGTCATATTTCGTTGCTGCGCTTTAAAAGTAGCGTATAAGCCCATTTGGAGCCATTGACTGACTGCACATTTGCCTTCTTGGAAACTTTTTATTTCATAGCTGCTCCCCCTTACAGTGTTGAAAAGCGTTCGGCGGGTAGAAGAAGCAACCATTACGAACGAAAGTCCAGAGACTTAAAAACTGCCCGTTACTTGATTCCTTGACTTTTTTGTAGTTTTGTTTTTGGAATTTGTTTCTTTAGGATCCGAAAGAATACGTTCCCTTCCTGAACAATTTCAAGAACATGGAGGAGAACTATCAACGATATTCTATCGATAAACATTTGAAACGATATGAAAAAGCACTGACGCATTTATCAAAGTGTGAGTTCCTGTTGTTATCTGCCACAAAAGAAAAACAGGCTCTGTTTGTGTATACATGTTTGTTTGTATATACATGTTTGAGTATATTTTTCTGACCTTTTCTCCTCGCCATTAATTTACGGTGAAAAGTTTTATAAAAATGTTTGAAAGAACGAGTTATAATCTGACTCTTACCTCACTGAAGCAGACGAAATCTATAAGGTTCGCACCATAAACTTATTTGAGGAGAAATTTTTCGGATGAGCTACATGTATAATTTCTTCTTCCATTTTTCTAATCTCGTTGTAGGTGTGGACAGATTCAACGAATGTTTGGAGTTTGTTCGGGAGCAGAGACTTTATCGACAAGCTTTGAAATTATTTTCCAGTCAGTCCAAGGAATACAAGGTAAAGAATGACTACAGAAACCGCCGTATCTCACTTTTACGTTTTTAAGAGACACGCCTTTCCTAAAGCATCGGGGAAGAGCGTTTTCTTGCTATAAATTACGCCTTTTCGTATTCTGAGGTTTTTGTCTGGTTGTCCTAAAGCCTCGTTTTCGAACAGTACAAAGGAATTTTCCACCTAGAAACAGGGCTTACGATGTTGTTGTTGTAAATTTATGTAACGTCGGTATACAATATACATAGTTTAAAATAACAAATTACAAAAAATTAATCAAAACCGACCAAACATACATACATAACCGACATAATACGCAAAGTTCGGAAAGGTTCATTTTATCTCATTCGTTTCATTCTTGAAGCGTTGCCATATAGTGTATCCGCCGATCTCTAACCAGCATCTTCAACCAGCTAAACTTCTTGGTGGAAACCTTGTAAAATTTGTTTGGGTAAGTGAGGGTAAGGGTCAGGCTATGCCTCGTTCTTTCAAACGGTTTTAAGATGCTTTTAACCAAAAGTTTGGCTGGTTAGAAATCGGTAGATGTATACACTTAGATTAAAACAGTTTTCAATCCTTCGCGTGCAACTAATGCGTCTTTTCTATGGACTTTTCTTTACTGTTTTTCAGTTGCTCAGCGCACTATACGGTCAATATTTACTTCAGCAAAAGTTTTACGAAGAAGCAGGCTTTGGTGAGTTTATTTTCCAAAGATGTTGACTTTCCAAAGAAAAGATGATAATGAGTTTTAAACCTCCCGTCATCCATTATTACTTTTCATTTTCTCAGTTTTCAGTAGAAGTGGTCATCACAAAGAAGCTTTGGGAAGTTTTCTGAAAACTCACAACTGGAGTATGACATTAAGTGAAGCGAAATTCCTGAATTATACAGACATCGAAACCATGAAATTATGTAGAGACATGAGCGGTACGTTTTTTTTGACGATCGGGTGCATGTGGTGTATGTGGGATTCTTAGGGCGTTTTTAGAAGGTTGTCGTTGATTAAAAAACTTAATATTGGTTTGCATCAACTTTTGTCAACATAAATCCGATCACAACATTCAAAAAGTTATTCAGGTTATTCTCCATCATAACGATAACCTCCATTATAAAGAGTATCTCCATCATGTTGTTTTTTATATATAATATTAGACCTTTTTCTCTTGTTTGTTTAGACAAGTTGAGAAATGACCATCTATATGGGGAGGCTGCTTTGTTGCTCGAATTTTATGTGAAGGTACTTCTCGAACCAACCCAACTTACGTCCACGTTTGTGCTTTGTTTGTGATTAGGTTTTTTGTATGATTTCAGGATGTCGAAGAGTGTGTGGTTTGTTTACTGGACGGTGGCCTGTGGTTTCGTGCATTGCAATTGGTTAGTGAAGTGTACAACACTTTTGTCACCAGTCTTCTTTTGGATCAAACATGATTAGATAACTTGTTTGTTCGTTGGACGTGTGACAAGCGTATTTACAAAGATGGCATACAGGAGAATCTCGATAAAACGAATCCTGAAGGGAGGCGAAAATCAGTTCGTTACATTGAGGAAAGGGAAAGTGAACCGGATTCGTTATATCGGGTGTTTATAGTATTTTTCTTTTTAAGATCCAAAAATATGATCGAGACGATCTAATCGAGACAAATTTAAAAATCAGCATTCGTGAACGTGAGTTTCCAGGTTTTCCTTTTGAACCCTCCTTCCCAGCGGCGCTTGAGTGTCGCGGCTTCAGTATATCTCGTTTTCTAGGCTACCAACAAACCACAGAAAAATTGGAAGAACTGAGGGCGAAGTACACGGCGTACGAAAATCGTTTAAAAGTTGTCATCGAGAAGAAAGAGCGCGAACGATACGAGATTTTGGAGGGTTTGCGCGATGATGCCGAAAATGATCTTTATTCAGACACGAGTAGTATCACTGGCCAATCAGTAACGTCTGCAAGTTCTCGAGCAAGCTCGAAGATGTCGAGAACAACTGGGTAACGCTTTCGGAAGTTTTCGATGGATTTGAACGAAAACGTCACATAAATAGTTACTAGGAATTTTCCTCCATTTATAGGCATTCTCGTAAAAGCAAATCAAAGGTCGGTCGTAAAAAGTATAGTTTACGAGAAGGAAGCAAGCACGAAGATTTCGCTTTGAGGGAGGCCATGTGTGACGTCATCACTACGGCTGATGGAATGAAAGGTGTGAAGATTTTGTCCAATCAAATCAACTGTTTTTGTTTTGTTGTCGGTGTTTTGCTGGATTTTCGTGTGTTTTTGTAGTGTTTTTTTGTTTTTTTTGAACGAACTGAATTTCATAAGCATTCTTTATCTTCAATGTTTTTAGAGGAAATATCGTCTTTGTTAAAGGTCATGGTTTATTACTTTGAAGACGAGGATGCCAGAAAATTGCAGGCGTGTTACGACGAACTGTTGCAGCATTTGGAGAATTCGATAAAAGTTGCATGGAATGGAGATGGTAGGAATAGCATTCCATCGCTGTGCGAGTATGGACCACAGTCCACAGTTGAAACGATACTGGCGCAAAAGATCGCTATTGGAGATCAGATGCAAACACCAGGTTAGGTAGCGTTAGTGGGCGCTACTCAGCGTGAGTCAGTTGACTTTCTGTTTAAGTCTCTGGTACGGGTTGACATGGTCTCCAAACTTATTTTTAAGAAATTGCAAGGTCAAACGATACAAGTTTTGAATCGCAATCACTAAATGCTCTGTATTGTGACCTCGTTTGTATCGTGACCTTGTTTCTAAGTTTTTATACATTCCATTGTTCAATAGAACTTCTCTCATTTCTGTTGTGAGTCTTTCCACGTGATAATGGTATGTTTTCGACTGACCAGTTTCTTTGACAGTATTATGTTCCCCATTTTTAGATGAGTTGCCACCCGCTTCACGCCCAACTATCCGTACGAACCTTCAGTGGAAGCAGCATGTATTGCGGCCCACATCCTGACATGAACATCTTCTGAACACCACATCCTGAGATGAACATCCATTGAACACTATACTTTGAGATGAACATCTATTGGAGTCCATACTCTGAAATGAAAATAAATTGAAGCTCATACCCTGAGATGAAAATCTACTGAACACCATATATCCTGAGAACATCGAGAATAGATTGGCCATTCTTATCGAATTCAAAACTGCTTAATATACACCGATCATGACATTTTAAATGTGGACATAAATTATCCCAATTAATATAGAATCTCTCCGGCAGTACTTCATGTAACAAGAAATATTTACAAGAAGCCTGACCAGCGATTGATTTTGTCGAAAACTGTGCCACTTGATGAATTTCGTATGATAAATTCTTACTCGAAAATCCCTCAACTGTTTTTTTATTGATTTACCTTATCGGGAATAAAAAAAAGTCAGGGAAAAATTTAGTCACTTTTCCCCGACCAATTTTTCGTTTTAGTCACTTTTCACATGCAATTACGCGGACACTGCGTGTGGATAATTCCTATATGGCATTTTCGTTGTTTTTTTTAAATAGCACTATCTATGGCATCCTTGATGATTAGCTTCTTAATTTAAAGATACTTGTTTGTTTGTTCCTTTTTATTTGTATTTGACATGGATGTAAGAAGAACAGTCGAATTACAATTATTTTCTCGCGTGAAAAGAGTCAGTCAAAAATCAAAAATAATTGTTGGCTATTTTTCGGGGAAAAGGTATCAATCCGGGAAAAAAAGGTTTAAAAGTGCTTGCATAAACTTTGGTCGTTAAAACCCGACTTTTTTTCCCAGGTAAGGTATTCATTTCGCATCTTCGCTTTCACTTTTTTTCAAATAACGTGGTTCCCATTAACATAGAAATGTTACACAACAGATACGACGCTAATGGAAACAGAAGTCGCACAACACATGTAGAGAAAAATTTCTGTCTTTACAACAATCGTGCAACAATTTTCCCAGGATAAACATAAAAATTCGCTGACGATTTCTGCTTCTCCTTTTTTCAAGAGGACTGACCATAGAAAGCAAATGTTCCAATTGATTTGGGAACATTTCTGAGGTTGTTCTGTAAATTGATTTGGGGACATTTCTGAGGTTGTTCTGTAAATTGATTTGGGGACATTTCTGAGGTTGTTCTGTAAAGTAGTTCAAGTTCAGTAACTAAGCGATGAGATTCTACCTATTGTTGCCTCTTTTTGAAATATGCTATAAACCCAAAATCAAGGCTTTCGTTTCTCGTCTTTTTCTCATGACAAGTATAGGATTCATAAAACTGACTTCGACAAGATTGGTCGTCTGTTTACTGCTGCCGTATTGCTTTCAGTTTCGTTTGTTGTTGTTTTAAATTTCTTTAATGAAAACAGTACATCCGTCCGTACGACAAATGTTGTACGAAATCGCATGGTCAGGCAGGGCCCGGAATTTGCAACATTTTTTATGTTAATGGGAACAACCGCGCTTAAAGAAATATTTACTCGGAGGTATTACCAATCCTTGAATAATAGACCGAAATTTAAGATTTCAGCGATATCGTCGTGATGGGGTTTTAACAGGCTCGAAATGTCTTCACGCAGAGTGTTTAGCCAACCGTTTCACGACTGCTACCAGAGACTTTAAGACGATGTTTCATTCATGTTGCGTCTTTTAGTTTCTTGTCACGCCAGATATATATGTAATGCAAAAGTAATTACCACCCCTTCTCCCCCTGTATTCATTTTGTAGTAATACAAGTTGGGTTATTATTTTATCGGACAAAAGTAGCGAAATATCGAAATTTCAAATTGAATCTATCTTTTTCCTCGATAATACAAGTGGTTTGGCGAGTGGTAATAAAACGGAAGAGGCTGCATCATCTATGAAATTCCAAGAACATTAGACGTTAAACGGGCTGACATATCGTACACATCGTTCTGCAGTTTCTATCAGTACATGCAAAAGTGACGACACATCTCCTCGACAATTTGGAACCCCGTCAGTTCATCAAATTTCACCCCTGGGTTCGAGGGGGAACTCTGTCGTGAGTGAAAAGTATCTCTTAAAAACTGGGCTTAAAAACCGCTATAAAAAGTATCTACGACAGAGAGAAAACTTTCCTCAAAACAGCACCCCGTTGTTGCGATTTTTTTCTTCAATAATGTTTGTGCTAAACACCGTGTAGTAGTGGAGCAGTCGCAGGAGGACGAAAATCAATTGTTGGCTGTCCAATTTTTGTATTCGCTACCTCAATATGTCTGCATTTAAGGCAGCTGTAACTGAAATTTCAGGGATTGGTAGGCATATAACAATTAAAGGAAGAAGTTGGTAAGCACTTTTCGCATTTTTTTCATCTATGTAAGCGTGCACCTTGAGTTTTTGATGTCTCCCCTCCAAATTTAGTTGCAAGGACTATCTGTTTCTGAAAATTATATGGAATTTCATGGAATAAAATTTCGTGGTTGAAAGGAAAGATGGTTTTTAACTTTTCTTTTTATGTATTAGCTTTACACGAGTTTAAATTATAGACGGGTAAACATTGTTTACGTTTTTACTGAAAAGCAATATGTTTACCTCCTGCCGTCTATATGATGGCAGATATTGTAGAACTTGCTTGTGGAGATGGAAATACTTTTGCCCAGTTGTAAAAGATTTGCTAAAGAGAGGAACTTTGCTTGTTCGAAAGGTCCCTTTTTTACCCCCTTTTGAACCATTATACCCTGAGATTTTAAATACCGTCAATGTGCCTTATTCTGAATAGGAATTATTTCCTTCAAACGTGAAATGTTTATACCTTATTAAAAAGTAGAAATGCCATGCCATGCCACTTAGAATAAGTAAACATTTTTTATTTATTATTTACCCTTTTTATACGGGTAAAATCTAAGAAAGACTTGAGTTTGTCACAAAAAAACGTCAATTTTTATCCCTTTCATATCGTTTAAGCATGAAATAAGTAGCTGTTATAGAGTGTTTAGGGAAGTTTAAAATAGAAAATTTACCTTCTTTCCTCAACTATGCTGGGGGACATTTTTTCAATACTTTTGGTCCCCCAAAATTAAATTTCCAGCTGTAGCCCCTGAGCCATAGTGGCCCAATGGGTAACTGTAATTATAATGCCTCCCAGATTTGTATATACATATAAATGTATATACAGTCAACTCTCTAATTAGCGGACACCATCGGTGCATCGCTAGTTGGAAAGTTGACATTTTTACCAATTTCAAAAGAAGAAAAAGACATTGAGCTTTATAGGTACTTGCTGGGATATTTGTGAAATAAAAGGACAAAATTTATTAAGTAAATACATGTTTATTTAGTAAAAAAATCTTTTATAGAAGTTTGTTCCTGGAAGAAACATTTGATCTTCACAAATTCAAGGAAAGGAAAGATTTGCAAGATTTATGTTTCTATATTTATTTATTTTTTTGTAAGTCCTGGGTGTTTTCCTTCCAATAATTTACTCAAGAAAAAGCAAACTTCTATAAAAGCAATAGGTTGGGTAGAGAAGGTAATCACAGAAGAATAAAAAGTTATAGAAAAAATGAAAAATGTTTGAAATGAAATTCTTGACTACTTTTTCCCGTCTGCTAATAAGAAAGAAATCCTATAGAAAACATTCATTTGGTGCAAAGAAAACCTGTCCACTTATCAGAGTGTCTGCTAATTAGAGGTGTCCACTATTTGGAAAGTCGGTTATAAGAGTTTGACTTGTGTTTTCCCGGTACAAAAAAATTTGTCCGCTAAAAAGAGGTGTCCGCTTTTTGGAGTGTCCGGTAATTAGAGAGTCGACTGTAAAAACACTACTACACTGTTTGATAGTTATAAATATTTCATTATGGTTTGTTGTTGTTTTTTATTATTTTGATATTCCCTTTTGGTCTTCCCTACAGTTCCTATATCATTTCTTTCGCATAACAATACTCTTCCTCCTACTACTGGTTTACAGTCCTTACTTTTTTGTTCACATTCACCAACTTTAAATTTTGCTGTATATTCTTATACGTTTTTCGTCATGTTTAACTTTATAATGTTTATGGACTCAACACTAAGATCTGACCCTAGAGGTACATGTATTGACCTGTATGTCAGAATATATTATCAATTATGTTATCTATATGGAAATTGTGGTTTCAACTAATTATATATTGTTCACTTAAACCACCAAAGAGTTCATCTAAATCAGTTAGATGTTTTGACCTTATTTGTTGTAGGGGTCCAACATTAGGATGTTGGGGTGCAGGAGCAGCATTAATTGGGTTGTTTTTAACGGATTGGAAAGTCATCACTGGATATGTTCCCTACATCAAAGATAAGTACGAATACCAGCCACCTCGGTGAGTTTTTTCACTTTACCATCTCTATTTACCATCCCGTCATCCACCGGGGGCAACCATTGAAATTCCACAGTTGCCATGGTATCGAGCATGTGTTTGGGTACTACCTTGGCGTTTTCGACACTCTGGGGTGGAACTATGAGAAGCAGCATACAAATAACAGAAAATATTAGAAGAGATTGAAGAATAGGAACAAATTTTTCAAGTAAAAAGATATTTCGTACCCATTCTCCTAGTTTTGAAATTCAGATATGTGTACTGAGGTAAACTTTATAGAAAATTAACGCTGCTTACACTTCTTTTATAAAGAACCAGGAAAATCTAGTTCAGCTCGATTAAAGCATTAAGTTGATGTATATAAAATCTCTGAAATAGACAGGAATTTCAAAAACTTCTCTCCATCATTCAAGTTTTCCAGATATATTGTGTTGCAATAATCATGCTGAAAGTGATGCTTTCCCTTTCCAAAGGCACTCACAAAAGGATCTGTAATCACTTTTATTGCATTATAATTGCATTGCTCAGTTATCTCATTGCAAGCATATCATAAGCATATTTTTGAGGGTGGAAAGGGTGTTTTTTTTTTTAAGAATACTGAGGCTAAAACGAAAAAACACGATGCTTCTGAAAAGAGTGTAATTATAAATACCGCTTTAATCAAACGTGATTTTAAATTTAATGGAATTAGCTAGTTCTGAGACTCGTTTAAACCTCCCATAAAGGCCAATGTATGTATTGCATGTATCAAACTAATTTGATTGGGTACTAATTTTAAACGTTTTAACCATAGAGTTGATGGAAGTCCAGTTGATCTCTTGGTATATATTTTTCCCCTTTTTTCTTTAGATAAATCTACGAATGAAGTAATAGTTTATATTTTACCTTGGATTGTATCTGTTATGTATAAAGATTATACTTGTCATTTACACTCAATTGTTTTCTTTTCGTGCATTATTCTGATGGGTTTTACTTGTTTGCAAACAATTCATCATGTTTTGGGGGGCTGTTGTATGCCCTAGCCAAAGAAAAGATACTGACCGTCAATGACCGGAGCTTTTAGAAAGTTTACTATTATTGTGTTAGAAGGAATTGTTGTAAAGTGGTCGTATTGTGCGTTAATAGCAAGGTCATCTTAGGTCCGAATTGACCATAAGTCATGTGACAAAATTTTGGGGAATTTTGGAACTGTGACATTACAACGTGACTTCAGTAAAATCTTTGATAAACGATATCTCAGTAAACGGTTCGCCGAAAAGATTTGATCCCATATATTTTTTGATCACTTTTTCGAGTTTTCGAGAACTTTGTGCTTTAGCTCACGACACATTAGCTTTTCGAACTACTTTCTGTTCGTTATACCAACCAACATTCTTGAGTAAAAGTTTCTGTTCGAGATAATGTCTTCTACTTCCCAAGCTTTGTTTGCGACTAGCATACGCAAACCTTTGAGTTTAAACGCAAAACTTTTTTTTTTCATTGAAAACCAATGCAATGGCTTCAAACATGGCGGACGTAAAACCGTCGCTCCGTAAACTTTGACGTTAAAAAAAACGCAGATGTTTGTCATCGGAGGAATCGAGTTGAGTTCAAATGAAGGAACTACACAAGGTGATCCAATCGGCATGGCAGTGTATGCGACAGGAACAACGCCTCTCCTTGACGAATTGATATCAGCCATTGCAGATCATGACAAGATGGCTGCATTTGCGGATGATATAACAGCTACGGGGAAATGTGAGTCACTACGAGAATCTTTCAAGATACAGACATAAAAATAACAACTGAAGGTGAACGACATCTTGGTGCTGTGATTGGAAGTCAAGAATACCAAGAAAAATATTGCAAAAGCTTGGTGGAAAAATGGTCGGAAGGGTTGTCCCTTCTTTCTAGAATAGCAGTGAAACAACCACAAGCTGCTTACTCATGTTATGTCAGTGGTTATTAACATAAATTTTCCTACTTCATCAGGACAATACCGGGTTTTGAGAGGTACCTCCAACCGATTGAAGAAATCATTCGGCATCAGTTCATACCAGCAATCACGGGAGGTAAAACCATCAACAACAACGAGCGTGATCTGTTAGCATTGCCTCCACGTTTGGGAGGCCTTGGGCTCAAAAATCTATGCGAAATTGCCCCAATCGAGCACGACAACTCTAAAGCTGTGACACGGCAGTTACAAAACAAGATACTAGGAATGAATGATGAAGAAATTGGGGAAAGTGTAGCTACTATCAAAAACGAAAGACGACAAAAAAATAAAGAAAAGCTGGAAGAAATTAGAACGGACATGAGTGACGATCAGAAGAGAACGAACGAAGCCAACTCAATGGTCGGAGCGTCAAATTGGCTAACAAACTTGCCAATTAAAGATTTGGGTTACGAACTCAACAAAGAGCAATTTCAAGACCCCATACGCATCAGATACAACTGGTCACTACCTCGACTACCTAGCGAATGCGTATGCGGAAGCCGATTTGACATCACACATGCGCTGTCATGCAAGAAAGGAGGCTTTGTTACATCACTTTTGTTACAAGGCATAACGAGATCCGTGATCTGACATCCGTTATGCTAGACGAAGTATGCCCGAATGTTCGAAAAGAACCAAGAATGTTGGAAATGGACGGTGAACATCTTTCACAGCGCAGCGCTAACAGAAGCCAAGAAGCACGACTTGACATCAGCGCAACGGGATTCTGGACTCCTGGACAAAGAGCATTTTTTGATATAAGGGTCTTTGACCTAAACGCTCGGAGGTACAGGGTCTGGATCCTGAAAAATCCTTTAAAAGAAACGAGTGTAAAAAAAGAAGAGGCACTACAACGAACGGGTGACAAATGTAGAGAATGGCACATTCACACCCCTGGTATTTTCAACAAGTGGCGGCATGGGACGCGAATGTAAAACATTTTATAAACGCCTTTCAGAAATGATAGCAGAGAAGAGAGGCGAAACAGAACAGAGAGTTACGGACTTTATAAGAACAAAACTCTCGTACAGTCTTTTAAGATCAACATTGTTGTGTGTTAGAGGTTCACGCTCGCTTAGAATCGAACACAACCTAAATGACATTCGCCTAGCCAACGCGATTTCAAAGGTTAGAAGCACCGAATAAAGATAATGTTTAAATAAGAGTTTATCTGAACTGTGAAAAGAAAAGCTGTTTATATATCTAATGGAATGGAAAGAAAAAAAACAAAAACAAAAACAAAAAAACAAAACAAAACTTTGAGGATATTGCAAAACTGGCTAGGAGTTCCAAACGAAGGCTATCAGTCATGGGCGCCATTTGCTTCGCAACTTCAAGCTTGATGTGCTGCATGTATACGGTAAAAGTTATGATAATAGTTATTTGGGAAAACGAGTATGATCTAAACAAGTAAATATTGGTTCGAGTGTATTATATTCCAAACTTCCTCTAAACTCATTGTAGCATTCGTGGTTCTTTTCAGCTTTGAGGCAAGTGTCGTCCGTCGGCTTTTAGATCCTCCTGATACTTGAATTTCAGCTCCAATTTATTCTTTTTTAAATTCATCATCATAACGTTGCGAAAGGGGGTGCGCATATGCTGCTCCTCCGTCCGTTGTGTGGGAGCGCTGCAACAGGGGAATGTCGTTTAATCATTCCTCTATGGTGTGAGGGTACTTCCTTATGTCGTTTATGTGATGTCTAGCTAATCTTGAAACAAAGTTTCTTTGGCAAATCTCACAGGGTTGTTTTGTGATGCCTTCTTCTTTTCATTTTTGCCTCTACTATTGTTTTTGTTTTTTAACTTCGTTGTTGAACTTTTACCATCCAAGCATCAACATCTTTTGGTTTGGTAGGCGGAATCCTCCACCCCATTTTTAAATTTTAACCATTCAACGATAAAATTTTGTATGTTGAGTCATTTATTGCTTGTACAAAGATTTTTTCAGTGTAAAAGTATTTCTTTATTGGAACAACAAAACGAGCACCAGTCATTTTGACCAAGTAAAGAGGGCTCCCAAAAATCACCCTGTAATGATAGGATATGTTGTAAAATCAGCCCATAGTCATAAGAAAATTCATTCCCTGGTCTAGAAATTCTATTGTCAGTATTTTTAACTGAACAATCTAGATCAATATAATTTACCGTTTGTGTACTCTTAAAACTTTTCCTTTATTTTTACTTCTGTGGTGTCAACTATTTCTAAAATCAACTTTAAAGAAATAATAAATATAAATAAATAAATAAATAATTGCACTTTCATAATAAAAGATTTGTTGTGGAAATTGAAAATCCCGATATCAGTTTCTTAATCTAGAAATTATTTCCCAATAGGTCTCAAATTTTATTTCCAGATAAGGAAATTGTTTCCGTGTGTGGAAAATATTGCCGTTTTAGAAGAATGTTGCCCTACTGACTCACTTTGGTCATATCATGATGATCCAAAGTTGAAAAATCCTGTCCTGAGTTGAACATTCGTGTCATAACTCGGGCCCGAAAAAAACTGTAAACCCATCTCGAGATAGACATTTTAATCTGCTGAAGTGCTAGTTTTCTAGATTTTACTGACGGACATAAAAAAATTTTGCATGCTGTTATCACATTAAATCAGGTAGACTATGGAAATATTTCCATGTAACACATAAGCATGGCCTGTTTGACCTCAAGCAGTTCCATATTGTCCCAGAAGGCCATGCTCGATGAATAGACATGTATGCAATTAGTTCTAGAGTTCTCTGTCAGAAATTAAGATGTTAAATTAAATAGACTATCGAAATGTTCAGAGTGTGCAACTGTCCTAAACTTAGATAATTATTGTTGTTTTTTCGTGATTTTCGTAATCTTGATAGTATGTGAATGTTGGTTTGCATTCTGTATATAGTAGCTGAATATAATAAGTTATTTTGAAAAGAAATGTTTCTGATCTTATTTTTGAGTTAGAGTTCAACTCAGGATGACAGCTATTCTGAGTTCAACTTGAGACAAAAACTTAACTCTCAATGGAACAATGATAGTAAACAATTACTTGTAATATGTGATCAAGTGAAAACCGATAAAATTTGCCCTATTGAAAAGATCAAAGAAAAAATGACAATGAGTTTTAATAATAATGTTCCCAGACCAGAGAATTTTCTGTTTGACTAATAATATATTATGATCTGACTTATGATATCATACTCAATGTTGTTGAAGATAATGAAAAGAACAGGGCCCAGAATGGAATTTTGCAGTGCGTCTTTTATGACAGTCTGCTAGATCCTACTCATTTCTGCAGGTTGTATAACTAACTGTTTCCTACGTAATGCCATAATATTTAATATCATTTTCCATTATTATACATATTTTTGGTTTTGCTCAATTCAAGATATAAAATGACTTCAGTTTATTTCATTTGTAAAACAATGATATTTCTGCCCATGTAAGAAAAGAATAATCCTTATTAGATATGAAGCCTGAAAAGTAGCTCTAATACCACTCTAATACCACCTTTTGCATTTGGTGGAAAACTTGATTCTACTTCCCACTGGATGTTGGTTCTTGTTAATGTCCTTACAGTACAGCCCGAAAGAAACTTTATGCGTTTACGAAGGAATTTATTTTTACATGTAACAAAAGATTTTTTATGCAGTTTAATCTGTTATGAAGTCACATTTAAAATCTTTTGCAACACGATTTGTTTACGTGAAAATACATGTTTAATAAACGAAAGACTGTTAACTTCTAAAGACACCATCTTTTTGTGAAAGCAAATTATATAACACTGCACATAGAGTTTCTTTCGGTGTTATATCTGAATTCGAATTCAAAAGGTATATGAATATGAATATTAAATTGAAATTATAGCACAATTTAACATATATGATTTATTGGATCAGAAACTGAATTGTATATGTTTTTGGAATTTCTGGAGAAACATTGCCATTACATTGATGAATGTAGATCCAGAATATATTTTGCATGGCTTCAGCTAAAGGGAAAATGTAAGTTTTCACTTTAATTTTACTTTAATCATTATGCACTACATTTAAAAGGGAAGAAGTCTTGAGAAGAGTGTTTGCAATAAAGTATTATCGCAAAGAGTAAAAAGAAAAAAAGTTCCATTGAATGAAGTTTAGCATATAATATCTTCCATGTTTGACAATTTGACAGTTTAGTTTTTAGAGAATTTGTAAAGAGATATAACCCGGTGGACAAAATCTTCTAAATTTCTCTTTGGAGGAGTGTTTTCTATAGGAATGGCAGGCAATATTGCCTGCTGTTTCAATAATAAAAAAACACTCCTCTGTAGAGACTTTTTGAAGATTTTGCCCACTGGGAATTATGATTACAGGGCACGCATGAGCACTGCTGTATCCAATCTGGAGAAGTTTTGGCATGAATATCATCAGGACGGAGGAGAGTCTGAAACCTATTATCAAGTCAAGCTTGCAATGGGCAGATTTCAGCAAATATTATCCAATCAAGGTGAACTGCTTCCTTCATGTTAAAACGTTCCGTCAGAAATGAGTATGTTCTTTGGTAACGTTGGTATTCACTGGTGTTTCACTTTTGTTTTACTTCTAGAGAAATCTTTCAAAGATGTGCTTTCCAAAAACCCAAATACAGCTGAAGTTTTATTGGAAATGTTACAGGTCTGTTTATGTTAACTTTTCCTACCTGACCTATCCCAAGTTCATATATGTTTTTATGTTGCATTATAGACTTGGTAATGACTACAGACCTCATTTCTGTGTTGATAATTACTTAAAATTGTCTCACAGCCATTTGCATTATGAATAATTACTGTGAAACCAGACCTGCCAACCTTCTGTTCAAAAAATGTGTGACTGCCTCAAAATGTCACCCACCATGGTTGGGTGACAAATAAAAATTATAAATTCTAAGACCAACTCTCATTTCTCATTATTTGATCGTGGTTTTCTTAGAGTGATCTTCAACACTTTTTGAATAAATATAATTTAAATGGATATGTTTTTTAAATATATTAATAATAGTATCACCTGTCAAAATATGCTGCCCCTCTATTATGAGCATGCTTGATTTGTGATCTTTTGCAAAACTTTTAAAACACTTTTTCACGATGTTGTTAAGTTCTTACTACATTTGGATCTCTTAAATAACTCTGGGGAAGAGACTGCTTCCATGTTCATTCATATAGGTTTATCTCAAAGATATTAAGTCTTGAGAGATTGAAGAGATTGAATGAGAAAAAATTAACTTTCCATGGAAAATTAAATAACTTGGAAACAAGGCTTTTAGAAGAAATAATTAAAAAAATGTTTTTACTTACATCTTTCATGATTCTAAAAAGCCCGGAATTAGCACTGGAGACAAAGTAGTTTTGTAAAAGAGGTTGTTTTTGTGAAGAGTGTGTTTTTCAAAGTCTTCTCTATTCTTCTTAATAAAAAACTTCCAAATAAGTTTATTATCATTTGATAGCTAATAAAAAATACTGACCAATGATATAAGTTTAAGCAAACAGGTTAGACTATAGGTTGACAGAGCTAGATACTATGGTGTACTAGTTACTGTACAGAAATTTAAGTTACCCCCAGATTGTGTTGTACATTTGAAAATTATGCTATAGAATCTACAAAACTGAATTTGGATGATTCATTATACACTACTGTTTGTTGAAAATCCACTAAGAATTGTGGTGGCCATCTACTAAAACCCAAATAATAACCGTTATGTTTCCATTTCCAAACAATAGAAGCTCAGTGCAAGTGATAGCGTATCATTGGTACAAGATGAACAAACTACTAAAACCCAAATAATAACCGTTATGTTTCCATTTCCAAACAATAGAAGCTCAGTGCAAGTGATAGCGTGTCATTGGTACAAAATGAACAAACTACTAAAACCCAAATAATAACCGTTATGTTTCCATTTCCAAACAATAGAAGCTCAGTGCAAGTGATAGCGTGTCATTGTTACAAGATGAACAAACTACTAAAACCCAAATAATAACCGTTATGTTTCCATTTCCAAACAATAGAAGCTCAGTGCAAGTAATAGTGTGTCATTGGTACAAGATGAACAAACAAACAGCATAGCAATATTTTTAAAATTTGTGACATTTACCAAGTTTTCAAAATGCGGGCATGATGATAGGGAATTCAAAAAATGTGTGAAAGGTTGTGTAACACATGTCTGTATAAACTAAAAGAACATGCCCTGGGAATAATAAACTGCTTTTGTTGTAGTTTTCATGTAAGATTGATCATGGCTTGCTTGTTCAAGTTTTGGAGTGCTTCAATACGTTGAGTGCTACAGGTATATAGATTAAAATTAACTTCATCGTAAAGTCGTATTGACCAACACATGCACTAACCAGGAACCCATCACATTCCTATGTAAAAGTGTCCTTAATCGACATCACTTCTACCATGGAGCTCTTTCATTCCTTGTTTTTAATATGACTATGAAGTGCATAAGATTGCAGATTTATAAATCATCATTACCATTTTCATGTGACTGTTAATTTTCTATGTCACGTCTTGACTAGCTTAACCCGGACATTTTTTTGGATAATCCCTGGTGGGCTCTGGTCTGTTCATGTTTTAGTCGGCACCGGCACCTTGCAAAAGTGAACGAGAAGTCACTGATGTGTCATTTTATTATTTTAGCCAAAGGTTTAAACCATCTTCATGAGTGTGGGCTGTTTCGTCTTCTATGTGATACTTTTACAAATGGCTTGTTAAACATGGCTCCATCAAGAGATCCTGGTGTAATAATTGAAAACATGTGGATTTTGTTTCATTCCTTGATGAATAAATTTGGTTCGAAAGGTATATACTGTCATTGACTGGAATGTTAAAATTTTGTTAAGCCTGAAGACCTATTATCATAGCTATTCCCTACTTTGCTGTATTCTTTAGTTATAATTTTTTCTTTTCTACATTATAACCTCATTTCTCATTTTACAATTATCCAAAGAAAGAAAAAAAATATTTAACCCTTTCCTACCGACATGATACTTTCATGTGTCTCGTTGCAGAAAAGAAGTTTGGTACCATTTTACGATTAAGTGGTGTGTTAGATTCCTCCATAAAAATCCTGACGATGAATGTCAATAATCATAAAGTTATTACTCCGGTCATGCAGTTGATGAGAACCTCTTCAACCAGTTGTGAGTTTTTCGTTAGATTTGTTTTTCATTTGTTTTTGTATGTGGAAGGTTTAAAAGTCCTCCATACATTTCACTTTTATCTACAGTGGCTAATGTTTCGTTAATGGTCAAAGGTGGTGTCGTACAGGCTCTACTGCAAGTTTTGCCATCATGTGGTCAAAAAAAGAATCAAATGTTGAAGTGAGCAATACGATAAACATCAATATGTTTCGTCTTTTATTTGTCTCCCATGTTCTGGTAAAGGGATTCTGGTAATTTTATGTAATTAAATGCTTTTTCTGTAGAAATTGTTTGGACCTGTTAATGGCTTTGTGCAAGTCTAGTAAGCTTTTTAAGCATTCTTTTGATTTTAAAAAACTTCTTGACTATTTCTATTCGGACATTCTCTTGTTCCTTGTAGAAGGCGGATGTCGAAAGGCTGTTGGTTTATCCGTAATATCTTTGATGCTTTCCATGTATCAAGACTGGCATCGTTCGGACCATCGAAACCGACAAACAACCATCAGAAAATCTATTCTAAACATCATCAAATCTTGTGTTATGTTCAGTTTTGGGAAACAATCTTTCTCGTCAGTGGAAGGCTTCAAAATCATATATTTTCTTGGATTGGAGGGAATCGAGTGTAAGTTTGTGACTGAATATTTGTTTTATCATTTTGTTATGTGAATGTTTCAACTTCGACTGTTCCTTTGTGATCAATGCAAACAGGCAAAGAACTGGATGGAGTTTTGCGTGTGATGATTACAATTTTGCGGAAATGCTCATTGAACACAAAGTTACCGATCAAATCAACCAGTTGCTGTCTAAAATTCGGGCTGCCTGCTGACGCCATTATGTTAAATTCTTCCATAAACAAGAATGTTAGTGGCAACACTGAGAATGACAGTTCTGTTGAAAGTGAAAAGGGTAAATACTTGTGTATCATTTTTAAATGTTTCCTTTATCCAATATTGGAGAGTATGAAGAACTAAGAAATTAAGAACCACTTAACATTCTATTAATGAAGTTTTGAAAAATGATTTTTTATATGACGGAAGGAAATATACTTTTGAAAAGAAAACTTTTCTTACCATGGAAGCAGTTTAGGGTAAAGCAAGGGCATTGGTGTTAAAAGAGAAAAGAAGAAAAAGGTGTGCTAGTTACAACAATCTTTGTGTTGTTTTGTTTAGATTTTGATACCAGTAGAGAATACAGTGATGAAGGGGAGCAGGGGGATGAATACTCTAAATCTATACAAAAAGATGACTCTCCACCTGCTGCAAGTTGTCTTGAAGACACAGAAGACGTTGACGTTTCTCAATATCGTATGTTTTTACAAGAGTTGATTGAGTTTCAGGTGAGGGAAAAAGCTTGGATTAATGTTTGTGTTTTGTTGGTAACCTAGAAGAAACAACCACACCTTGAAGTATCTGTTTTAAAGAGGCATTTGCCATCTTAAAATGTAAATATTATTGTAAATATTATTATTGAATATGTAAATATTATTGACACGTGATAAAATTTAAAGTTTGTGTACACAGGTTAAATTAACCAAATCTTTTAATCGGGGAATAGGTTGGCATATTTAAAACATTAAGAAAAACCCAAATCCTATTGTTTTTAAGCCGGCCGTTGCTTCTTTAAAGGCGCTACAACATGAATCACGTGATTTACCAACCATTACCAACTTGTATTTTTCGCTCACAAGCACGTTTAATGTGGTTCCTTCAGCTGGCCTGCAGATTCAATGAGTATTTTGAAATGCGGTAACACTAGGGCCGCCAGGAAAAAGTAAACAAACCCAGAAATCACATGATCGCCGTGTCGCAGCCCCTTTAACTATAACAGGTCACGTATCTGTTATTTTGGAGCATTTAGAAGATTCTCTGGTCTGGAAACCTATTATGACAACTTATTGCCAATTTTTCTTTGATCTTTTTTTTTTGTATAATTAATAAGTTACAATCAATACACAGTAATTATTGACTGTCATGTGATCATGTCATGTGATCATGTCATGTGATCAGAATGAGTGCACAGCGTACTGCAGTTAAACAGTTTGAATTACAAATAGGGACAATAGAACTTAACAATAGGCTTAAGGAAAGTTTCTGATGAGTATGATTATTTGGAATGATTATGTCAGAGGTTTTTGTGGAAGTAGTTTACCTATACAAATCATACTGAAAGTGTTTCTCAGATTTAAAGATGTCTTCTTTTTATGCTTTAGATGAATCAAGCATCTCCTCTTTGCTCAGATAACCAGAGTAGGTGTCACGATGGGACAGCACTCATACACATCCCAACGGCTTGCCAAGACGATGCTGAATGCAGCGAGTGAGATTTTTTTATTGTATTCATACAAAAGTCAATCTTATTTACACTTTGATATTGTGTTTAGCATGATATGAACATGACATTGACAACTATTTTAACTGGGATAAAATAAAACTAATTTCTTTTATAGAACCTGGAAATCTTTTAATGAGCGCAAACTTTATATGAAAATCTTAAGGTGATGATACCTGAGTTCATTAATTGCTTTCAATTCATTGAAGTCCACAAATTGCCAATGGAAAGTTGAATGTAGATTAAAGTGAGTTGACAAAAAGAAATTGCAACATGTGGAACATAACCACATTGCTTTAAAACCAGATATATTTGAAACTTTTTTATAAGAACTCTAAACTCTGATGAAGCCTTCAAAAGTTCTAAACATTTCCACTTTGAAGCCTAAAAATATTCTTAATATGTTGTTATACACTATTGAATATATAAAATTCAAAAATGCAACAGACTGGTTGACATTTCCGATTTTGATGGAGTTGATACTGTTTTAAACAACATGATGATAATATTATTGTGTTTGACCGTTATAGTTACATTTTCTTGTAAAATGTAAAAAATATTTTCTTAAGAACAAACGTTCCTAAGCCTCGATTGTTCTTGGCATGTTCTCAACTTTTAGACATTCAAGCCTAATGTTCTTATATCCTTTGTTCTTATAAAAAACATACATGAAAGAGAAACGTTATTGGTTTGTCAATTCATCCTGTCGAAAACTGTTGGCCTCATACGAAGAGAAAATCAAAATAGTCAGTTTCACTTTCTAGCCTAAATTCTTTTATCTAAAAGAGATTCCAAACTGTTTCCTTTTCAAGAGCCATTCTTTTCTGAATATTTTTCTATGAAACTTTAAAATAATCGGTGCTGCTGCATAGTGTTGAAAGAAAAAGTTGCTCACGTGTGTCATTATATCAAACAATCAACTTTCGATATGCGCTCAACTCTGTTGAAAGCAATTAATCGACTCATTGTATCATCAGCTTTGTTTTTGTGTGTTTTCAAACATTTGATTGTGGTGATATTTTCTTTTCATTGTTTTTCCCTTCCAAACTTAGTGATGTGGAAGGGATACACGAAGAAGATATATGTGTTATGAACTCGTCCGGAGATTCTCTTAAAATAAATGATGGCCATGATTCATTGTCACACCATTCAACCGACACAGACACCGAAATAGCCAGTTCAAACGCACTTATTAATGACCAACTTTCTTCCCTCTCGCTTGAAGTTCACTCAATCGACACCCATGCTATTGACTTGGATGATGAAGACTTGACTTGTTTACATCCGAGCAGCGTTGATACTGAACGTGCCAACCAACCGGTTGTTCAGAATGTTTTACCTTTTTTTGTTAAAGAAACTTTTCCCTCCTCATACGAACATACACCGCCGTTGGAAGCCGAATGTCTGATTGAAAAGACGGCATACCTGCATAGGTCAGTTACTGAAACGTTATTTCTTCATTGTTTATCAGCATTCAGGATGTTTACTCGAACTGTCGGATCAGCGTCACCTTTGTTGCTTGCAGATTTTTGGAGTAAAAAAGAATTTGAAAAAGTCGTAGGTTTTGTTCAATATGATTAATCTCGGTGGTGTTTTTTTGTGATGAAAGGTCAATTGCAGTCCTTGATAAGTTTGTACACACCTGAAGATTGTGTCCACCATAGCTAGTTTCTAAGCTTGTGGGTTCATAGTTTTTGTTTCTCTGTACTTATCATTCTAAGGGTTGTAATGAAAATATGGTATATTTCATTTCGTACATCTTCTTCTTTTTACAGAGTGTTAATGTTTCAAGATTTCGCTCGCACTATGTTCAGTGATAAAGTTCTTCATCGAGTTGTATACGATCTGGATGAACTGCTAGCTAATGATGGCGAAGTGAAGGAACAAAAGTTTTTCCTGAAATGCTCGCCGATCAAGAAAAGTCGGTCTCTTCCAAAGTTTTCTCCTTTCAAAAGAAACGACTCACCTGCCAGGTTTATGTTGTTGTTGTTATTGTTGTTATTATTGTTGTTGTTTTTTTAGTATTGAATGCAGTGTTTGCCTTGCATACTTTTTTAAGGCATGCATGCCAGAGTTATCGAAATCAGAAGAAATTCACAACTGCGCATTCTAACTGCACATTTGTTCATCACCAATCAGGTTTTTTCCAGGGATACTTTGTGTCTCAAAAAACACAATAGGACTGTCAAATTTGCATACATTCCTAAGTGGTCCCCACCCGGCCGTTCCAGTGTGGACAAAACATGCCCTAGATCTTCTTGTGGCATACTTTCTAAAACTACTTTTGCAGTATTGATAATTATACTGAAGACATTGGAGCCACTTACTCTGAAAAAGTCCCTCTCTCTATCTTTGTCTCCTCATGTTTGAGTGTGTAGTAGGAATTCTAACTTCTCCACATAAAATTTTCTTCGTTTGCAGTGGCCAGCGAAGTCTATCGAAAGACGAAATCCTCAAGAGAACTCCCTTGTCGTTCGAATCTAGATTTGAAAGTGGCAATCTAAGAAAAGCCATTCAGGTATGTGGAATTATCATAAAGGTTTATCTGGTGGCTTTAGACTATGACCGAAATGTTAAGCGTGTTTGGATGAGTGGATCGACCATAGTCCGAAACCACTAGCTGATATATCTAACAATACACGCTTTCTTGTATACAAGTTGAAAATTATTTTTTTTGTGTGTTTAGATTCGACAATTTGAATACGATTTGATATTAAATGCAGACATCAACACTAATCACCATCATCAGTGGTTTTACTTTCAGGTACATTTTTACTCTATATTAAGTTTTTCGCCAGTCAAGTAATTCTTGTTCATTTTTGGTTAAGGGAGGCAATGAATGCCACATGTTCGTAATGTTACTTATTGTGTTTTGCAGTTCTATAAATAATTTTCTGATCTTCAGCTGCAGAATTCATACCGGTCAGGGAAAATTTCAACCTCTTTTATTTGAATTTTGTTTTGCGGCCAGGGTTAATATTGGTACAGTTGTTAATCCGGATTTCCATTCAGCAAATTTGCGAGCGTGTGGGATATATGCACCGAGCGAAAATATACCGAGTGTTATTTTTGTATTTCCTATCAAGGAGCGTGAAGAGTTCAAAACGTTGGTAACACAAGAAAATATAAGTCTGCAAATTCTCTAAATTCTCTAAATTGATTAGCTAATAATTTTGAGAGCAAAAAGAAAGATAGAATTTTCAAACTTTCTTGAGCGTTGATTTTTGCTCGGTTTTGGCATGTTTTGATTTAGTACGCATGCTCGACGTTGCTTTTCCCGCCCGCCCGCACAAATTTGCTGAATGGAAGTCCGGCTTTAAAGTCTTCATTCTATCTCATTCTAATTTGTTGATTTTTGAAAAATATTCGTGACGCTAGCTATTTTTCTTTCTTTCACGAGTTCTGTATTGTTAAATTGTTTCGTTTTTTTCGTCAGGGAATTTGCACTAATTTTTTGTCATGGTCAGGGAATTGCAATACCCTTTTTCATACTAAAGTCAGGGAAAAATCATCATAAAACATTTCGGATAAAGTAGGGGAAAACAATACAACTGGTGTGAATTTGATTGGTATTTCAGGTGGAGGGCATGGAATGCGGTTTGGAATATCGTTTCAATATTGTGAACTGTGAAAAACCAAATAGTCAATATAATTTCGGTAAGTAAGCGAAAAGCATTCCTTCTTTTCTCCTTCATAAAACATTTATTTATTTATTTATTTATTTATTTATTTATTTATTTATTTATTTATTTATTTATTTATTTATTTATTTATTTACTTATTTATTTATTTATTTATTTATTTCTCTTCATTAGGTATGCAGCCACTTCTTTACTCACGTCAAACTGCAACACATGGCTATCCTGGCTGGGAGAGGGCTGGAGCGAAGGTTTGTTACTATAGAAATCACTTCGTGAAAGGCCGTGTGGGTAAAAAGAATTATTATACGGCGACATTCTCATTGGTTTTTCCGTTTTCAAATGACACGTGTTATCTTGCCTATCATTATCCATACACACTGACGATGCTTCATGTAAGTGCTTATTTCCAAGTCCTTAAATTATTCTTGGGATTATCTGTGGCTTCTTACTTACGTAAGACTTGACGACATGTTTTTTTAGACACATGTTCGAAAATTGGAGAATTACTTGATTCCGACGATTTACTTCCGACGGCAAGTCTTATGTCAAACGTTATCGAATAACGATGTCTCCCTGATCACCATAACCAGTCTACCATTTCCCGACGATTTTGATGATGTCGTGAGTAGACCGTACATTTTCTTGACAGCTCGCGTCCATCCAGGCGAAAGTAACAGCAGCTGGGTGATGAAAGGTAACCCAGTGGGCCTAATCTTCAAAAAGTCTGTGGGGAGGAGCGTTTTCTATAGGAATGGAAAGCAATATTGCTTGCTGTTTCAATTTAAAAAAACACTCCTCCACAGAGACTTTTTGGTGATTTTGGTCGATTGGAAGTGTTTTGCAGCACGAACTAAGATGCCTGATATGTGCGGTCAGGAAATAGACGGGGGAGATCGTTGGGAAGTGTTCTGATGAACGGGGTACGAATTCTGCTCAGCATGAAGCGATGGCGAAATATTCGCAGTTTCATCTTTTACCTTTTATCTCGTCCTTTCATCTTCCCCACCCAAATCATGAATGTGTTTACGTTCTGAACAACATCGTTATAAACATAAGCTTTTTTCTCACGCACACAATCCATCAGAATCTTCAGGGAAAACTTCCTCTAATATCTTTCTGATTACCAGACTTGAAAATGAACCCGAAAAATCCTCCTTCTTGGTACCAATGTTTTTAAAATGTTAATCATTTAAGGTGTGATGGACTACTTGCTGAGCAACGATGGGGCGGCAAAAGAATTGCGTTCTACATATGTTTTCAAAATCATCCCCATGCTCAATCCTGATGGTGTTGTCAATGGATGGTAAGTGTGACCAATGATTTGACTGTTGCGTCTCGAATATTGCGTCTATGTCCAGATAAGCTTTTCCGACAGAAGCGCCTGGTCGCATGGTCGTTGATCTTCGAATAAAGTGTCGGCTTTGATAAAGTGTCGCTTTCCCAGTGGGCAAAGTCTTCAAAAAGTCTTTCTATAGGAATGCCAAGCAATATCGCCTGCTGTTTCAATTAAAAAAAAACACTCCTCCACAGAAACTTTTTTTTAGATTTTGTCCACTGGGTTAACGTACCAAAGAGGTCTGGTAAAAGTCTTCTTTTGTTTATAATGTTTTTACAAGCTTCTGATTTGTTTTAGTCATCGATGTTCACTTTCTGGGCAAGACTTGAACCGTCAGTGGGAGCAACCGAACCGACTCTTACATCCGTCTGTTTACCATACTAAACAGCTGATCAAATCCATGAAGAAAATCAACAAGACGCCTGTTGTAAGTTTCATTGACGTCGCAGACATCACAACAGCTTTAGATGGGTCGAACGTCGTAGTGGCAAGTCTTATCGAATCGTTTGAATGAGCCAGGTTCTGTTCGCACAAGTTTCTCCAAACGCATAAAAATCATCCAAGAATGCATCTAGCTAAAAACTTTTACATTCACGGTCAAAACTCTGTGAAGAAAGTTTAAAAGAACCAGACATTTACCTTTTTTAACCAAATAAAATTCACAGACTTTTCTACTATAAGAACGAGTAGTTTCAGATTGTGAGATCTCCATGCATAATATAGTTTTATCATTTCGTTGTTGTTTTTTTTCGCTCTCAGATGATGGTCGACTTCCACGGTCACTCCAGGAAAAAGAACGTGTTTTTGTATGGATGTTCTACCAGTCAACCAGATCACATATTGAACAATAGCTCCAGCAATAATTCAACCAATACATGCGTCGAATTAAACAATGATATGCACGCATGCGTAGAAGCTGAATCAGTAAAAGTATGTTGTCACCATGTGCTTCGCTTAGTCAGATGTTTCTACAAGGATTTCGATCGTGAAATTTTGATTCACTAAGTTCAGCTGCATATATTACTTTGTCTAGATATTTCCACGTGTTCTGAATGCAGCGGCTCCGTGTTTCTCGTTAACAAACTGTGCCTTTACCATGGAAAAGTCGAAGGAATCAACTGCGCGCATTGTTGGTTTCAAAGAGCTTGGTATCAAGTGTTGTTACACAATGGAAAGCACTTATTGCGGCATGGATCAAGGTCCTTACAAGGTGACATACGTTTTTTCTGGTCTGCAAAATGAGCTTTTAAGTAGAAGTCGCTAATTCGAATGCCTTTCTTGGTTTATTATAGGGTTTACAAATTGGGACCACCGGATTACAGGAAATGGGGAAAGCCTTTTGTTTATCATTATTGAAATTTTCGCATACGTCATCATTTTCGTCACGTGATCCGCACGTCGATCTCTCTTATCTTTGGAAGTCTGTCGCATCTCCGGAAAGCTGACCTGTATAGTATTTATTGGAAAAAAGAAAAGAAAAAACAAGAGGACATATTTTTGTATCACTAAACTGAAACTCTCAGTCATTTTTTATTATAAATGTGTGTTCTTGGGTAACGAAATGAATTGCGACTTGTTTTCGGTATCTAAAATACAAATTCACTTTAAACACCGTATTATTCCCTAGTCGGTAAGTCTAAACTGAATTCTTGGAAAAGTGTGTTAAAATGTCGGCGACTTCGTGTTAAAAACGATACTTCAAACGACTACTAGACCTTTTTTCCAAATTACGTCATGACACGCCTCGTTTTGAAGCAGAAGGAGAAAGTCGACTTGATATTCGTTACGACGTGTTCATTTATGTGAGCCGAAAGTTTTAATAGTTTACGATTTTAACTGACATTAGTTACTTTTTCATGAAATAATTTATTTATTGCACTACATGCATATTTAATGTGTTTTTCCTCGCTTTCAATGGTTCAAGCTAGTGCTCATCGTGGTGTTATTTTGAGCATACTTTGGTGTTTAAGTGGTGCATATTTGATATATCAAGAAATGAGAGAATATATATCCTCTAGACTTCCAAAACCAACTGCTACCACTGCTTTAAGTTCAGAGAGAAGGACTACCTGTCTCTTGGATCAGAGAAACTGTTAGGGACTTGGGGCTTTATTGTTTTGGTGAATTTCAGGCTCTCGTGCTTATGAAGAAAAACGTGTAAACTATTTCCAGAAATTTCTAGATGTTGAAACCATTACCAGTAATTGAAATCCCATTATAAAAGTTATTGTGGTCAGGAGGTTAAAGAAAGCTAGCCCGGACCTGAATCCTGCACCCTAAACCGACCTCAATTGATCTTAACTCATGTGGAAGTTTACCCCAACCCCCAAAATCCTTGTTTTTCAATTTTCAGCTAAAAGGTATTCGTAATAAAAAGGATTACCGATTTATTTATCAATTTGATTTCGAATATTTATTCAGGATAAAATACTTCAACCATATATATTGTAAATAATTATATACATATATATATATTGCTGTTATCAGCGTACGTCCTGCGTAAGAGAGGATAAAAATAAGAATAGGAATAAGGATAAAATTTGAATTTATAAAATTTATATATAAAAATCAAAATATAAGGGTTTGGTATATAAGTCAGCGGTTAAAAGCTATAAACATTATAGACATCAATTAGGTGGAAAAGAATGTATGAACAAAGAAAAATTATCTCAGGGTGGAGAAAGTTGCAAAACAGAAGTGAGAAAAAATAATGGAGCAAAGGGGATAATAATAGACTGCAGCAATATGAGCAATGAGGATTTAGTGGTCAAAATGGTTCTTAAGTAAAAATTAAAATTTTTCATCGGAAAGTTTTTTTCGTAAATCTAGTGGAAGATCGTTAAAAATTTTCGAGCTCTTATATCTAAAAATTTTCGAGCTCTTATATCTTGCAGACATTCGGTTGTATTCCAGTTTAACTTTAGGTAGAACAATCCAGTAGCCATTATTTCGGCTGTTATAGCACGTAGATCGAATTTCGTAGTAATTTCTTGAACAGATCACAAACCTTTCCACATACAACATCAACAAATAAACATGCCTTTCGCTTGATGATGTTTGTTATAGACTTTGGCAGAACAATTGATTCCAGTTAATAGTAGAAACTCAGTTTTTCCTGGTTTCAGGTTAAGGATTAACTAGATAGATACTCCATATTAGAGTTGATCCTGTTCTCAATTACTACAAGTTTTTATCGCCAAAGAAAAGAACAGTATCGTCAGTATAGTTGATGATTTTAGAATACTTCAAAACAGCTGCAATGTCATTGAAGAAGACAATGAATAAAAGTGGTCTCAGAATGGAACCCTGTGGTGCACCAGACATGGGTTTTTCTTCTGATAGAGCCTTATCATGGGATACTTAGATTGTGCAGTTGAATAGGTAATCCTTAAACCATTCCAATTCATTTCTGGACACACTGTAACTCTCCAGCTTACTGATAAGTTTACCGTGTCCAATAGTGTCGAAGGCTTTGCTTAGATCTATGGAACAGACACCAACTAATTTTCTTTGGTCCACCTGTTGTTTTATGTTATCAATTAAACAGGTAGCAGCTAGTTCTGTACTTTTTCCATTGCGAAAACCAAATTGAAAAAGTGATATCAAATTTTCATCTTCTAAGAATGCTTCAAGTTGTTTATGCACTTCTTTTTCTACGATATTCGAAACAACTGAGAGAATTGCTAATTGGGCGATAGTTTTCCAATTCTCTTGCCGATCCTTTCTTGAAGACGGGAATTACCTTTGCCTTCCAGTCCGTAGGAAAAGCTCCAGTACTTAGTGATAGGTCCAGAACGTAGCATATGGATGGAGTCTCTAAGTAATCCAGGAGGTAATTTGTCCATCCCACTAGATTTTTGACGTTTCAGCTTTCTCGACTGTGCTTCAACGTGAATTTTAGACACATACTTGAATTTGAATGACCTTCTTGTAGCTCTTGGAGTTTTTAATACTTTTCCCCATGTAATGTTGTTTATTGGAAAAAATTTTCTTCTTTAGGTGTCAATAATAGAAATAAAATACCATCTGAGATTTTCTTAGGTTCGGTAGTATTTTGCCTTTCGATTCTTAGGTTCTTTACATTACCAGTTTCCGTGCCACTTGTAGGAAATATTTCCCTAATAATTTTTCAGAACTTACTTGGTTGCTTTTTAGTTTCATTCAACGGAGATTTAGAATAATTCGATTTGGCTTTTCTAACAGCAATGTCGACTTCGTTGCGTTTTTCCCTTGTACTCCGAAATATCAATTTCTTGTTTCGTGCGTCTGGATGTTCGTAATAAATAAATAAATAAATAAATAAATAAATAAATAAATAAATAAATAAATAAATAAATAAATAAATAAATAAATAAATAAATAAATAAATAAATAAATAAATAAATAAATAAATAAATAAATAAATAAATAAATAAATAAATAAATAAATAAATAAATAATCATTTATTCGCCTCATCCATTTATATACAATGGTTCTTCGTGCTATAATATAAATAAATACAAACAAATCAATAACTATAAACACTGTAGAAAGAGAAAAGAACAAGAAGAAGACGGAACATATATGCATGAAATAATTAAAGCACAGTCAATATAAAATTCCTTGGTTTTACTCCTAAAATATTTTTCATTAGACGATTCACGAACTGTCCTTGGAATTTCATTAAACAAAGATACTCCTCTTGATTTAAACGCGTTTATGTGTCCGTTTTTTATGATTTTTGGTCCAGTGTCGTTGCATGACCGTAGATTTCTTTTTGGCTCAGCAAATTTCAATTTGAGGTATGTTGGGTATTGTTGACAATACAAAGCTTTGAAGCAAAGATTAACCAGATTCATTTCAATTCGCTCTTTGATAGGGAGCCACTTCAATTCAAGAACATCTTTGGTCGTGCAGTAGCGATTTTGAACGAACATAGCAGCTGCAATTTTGTACTTTTTGTAACCTAGCCATCTGATAACGTGTGAGTGGATCATATACGGTATTGCAATAATCAAGTTTTGATATTACCAGTGATTCGGCAAGTTGTTTAATTTTTCGCAAGGTACTGAGCGCAGAATAGCAGCTTTTTGTAACTTCTGAGATATGAGGTGTCAATTCAGTTGTTGTTGGAACTTCACTCCAAGAGTTTTGGTCACATCACTTCTTTCGAGTGAGTGTGAAACATCTGGTTTGAAAATGTATTTAATGGTACGTTGTTTTGATTGCCTTGTGGTGAAGATCATATATTTAGTTTTTTCTGGTTTGATTATCAAATTCTTATCTTTTGACCACCAATAGATGTCTTGGATGGTCGATTGGAGCTGGTTGATGTTGTTACTAATCTCAGAAGGCCTGCAGTGTTTATACAGGGTGGAATCATCTGCGTACTGAATACAGGTGCAATTTGTGGCAATTCCATTCATATCGCTAACGTACATGCTAAACAGGATTGGCCCCAATATGGAGCCCTGCTGTACGCCAAAATTGATGATTTCCCTGGAAGAAACGTTCTCGTTCAGTTGCACATATTGTGTTCGCTCAACGAGATAACTTGTGAAGAGTTTCAGCGTTGATTTGGCGATGTGTAAACTGTTTAATTTTCTTATAAGTGTCGAATAGTTGACTGTATCAAATGCTTTGCTGTAATCTGTCATTACAGCTAATGTCACCTCTCCTTTCTCCATAGCTCCATAGTATATCGTCTCTCATTTTGATTAATACTGTTTTAGTGCAGTGATTCTTACGAAATTCAGATTGGTTGTTAGAGTACATTGAGTGTTCTTCGATATAACCACAAAGCTGGGTCATAATTAGTCTTTCGAAAACTTTTGATAGTATTGGTAGTTTAGAAATAGGACAAAAGTCATTACATTGCGAGGGATTATCTATCTTCGGTATTGGACATATTTTATCACGTTCGTTCATTTTACGTTTTACTTCCGCAATTAACCATTCACACGGTTTCCCTCTAATTTTCTTTTCGACTGTGGGAGCGCGTTTCTCAAATACATTAGTAAGAATTTCCTTCAAAAAATTTACGCATGTGAGTTTACACATGTGATCTGTTCTATATGATCCAGCTTTGAGTTTCGCAGGTCAGCACAGTGCTTCAGAATTGTAATTTCTATAGTCGCGGCAGTAGATGGTGGGAGGAGAGAACTTTTTCTTGTTTAATTTTTGTAAAAGTGAAGGAGTTTACTGATTGATGTGAACACTAAGTTCTTAACGCTCTTAACACACTGAGTAAGTTCTGCTGCAATAAGCTATGTTATGAGTCACCGGTGTGAACTGTACATAAGAAAAATTAGAAAGGAAAATTGAGCTGTCAGCTCAAGAAGGAGAAGACGGTTGATGCGCTGGAATATGCCACTCAGCGTTGCAACTATTTTTGCCATATTGATGTGCAGGATAAGTTAAACCTTCTGGCTTAAAATTCATATGGGATGATAGAGGCCTCCTCAAGACGATTTCGATTATTCTATAATCAACCTATCGCATAATCTCATTAACAGACACTGTAATTTTAAGTAGATTTATACCGCACATTTTAGCAGGGTATGTATAGCGTTACTGAAGGGGATTGCTGAACTGTTATACAGACGTGAAGTCGTCCAAACAACTTGAGATGTATTGGATCAATTGTGGTGTGCTCAAGTGAAGTCGTCCAAACCAGAAATCTCTTGGACGACGTTTTGTTAGCGTTTTTTGTATTGCGTAGATCACGTGTATCTCTAACTGCGGGATAGTTAGTTACTGTTCTGCAAAATACTCACAGTACGACCGCTATATCTTTATTATTCTTTTCCATAAGGTGCGGATGCTTCTTTAATTTGAGGAATTTTAAATATCCCTCATGCAAAATTGACACGCACAAGTCATCCAAACGACCGTTTTGGTTTTTTATCAGAAGTCGTCCAACTGAACAACTCGCGAAAATTCTGACTTCACTTAACAATATTTGTCAAGAGCGATTCAAACGCTTGTCTTTTGTTTCTTCTACCCATGGAGATAGTCTAATACAAGCGAGACAAGTGAATTCATAGTTGGATGACTTCATTTAGATATGTAACACAAGTGAATTTATTCATTGACCCTTTGGATTTCTTCAGTTGCAAAAATAACAAAAGAAAAATAATCATATCCCCTATGGGCTTCCGTATTACAGTGCTCATGATGGGTGAACTGAAAACTCCTCAAAACGACTGAAGCGGGATTTCAGTTTCAATTTATTGATACGTATATTAGCACAAAATACGGAACGGTACGTTCGATGCATTACGCGTATTAATATCCGATCAAAAAATGTGTTCGTATTTTCTAACAGAATATTCATGCAAAACTGCAGACGTTGGAAAATTTTAGTAACCTTTTTCAGTTGGTAACCTTTTTCAGTGAGACGCGTATTGCAAAAAAAGTTGAATCCAATTCAACTTTATTTTTTGGTATGCGAAGAGAATTATTGATACGCGTACTTCCAAATTACAATCAATGCGCATGCTCAATGATACAGTACGTGCAGATACGAGTTATATTTTTTGAAGTGGAAATCCCGCTTTAAGGATAGCAATTGTGACAGAAAAAAAGACCAACAAATTATTGCAAAGTTCGCCAGTTTGCCAGGAGAGAATCTCCATAATGTCAGGCACAATAAATGTCTAATTAATAAATTTATACAAGGTGGCATAGAATCCAAACGCCCCATTCTTCAGCCAAAAAAATTCCTAGCAGGTAGAACACAGTATGAGGAAACTTTGATTAAGAGCAATGTTAATTTAACGAGTATGCTTTGGTCATATCTCATGACGTATGCTATTTAATACCCAATTAATTTTGACGGTTCTATTGGAAGGCGACCATTAGTGATGTAGAATTTCTAATAATTCTTCCCTTTTCAAAGTATACCGAAATAGACCACAGGAGCACATAAAATGTAAAATGTAATATAAAAACCAAAAGCTGTATTTTGCTTTACAATGATTTTTACAAAGTCCATTTTATTTCCTGATTATGATACTTGGCAAGATTCTCACCCTCTGGATTAAAAACTCGCAGTTACTGCTTTCAAGCCAAATCAGCAGCGCCATTATCGGGCATTTTTTACTGTCGAGAAAAAACCGTGAAGGCCAGGGTCAGAGACAAGTATTTCAATGGCATTTACTTTCGAAAACTTATTTTTACAAGTTTATATGGTATCTTCAGAGTGATGTTCGTCATCTGCCTAAAATACAAGAACACCAAAAGATGATTAAAAACACAGCCATGCATGAAACAAAGTTGTCTTTAATTCATATTTTTTTAAAGTCAACTTACCTAATTTTCCTTTGTCAGAATACTGTTCACTTGTAACTAAACTATGAAATACAGGAACGAGCCATTCCAAGTTCTATCTTTCTCCTGAAATGACAAGTGACTTGAAATATGAATAGAACGGAATCAGGCAATCAGGAAACTTTCATGTTCTGCAGGATTTTGGACCGAGATTTCAAAAATTAAAGATCTTATATGTAAAGGAAATTCACTTACTGCAAGAGGAGCTTTACAAAGCAATCATATTCATCTGTATCTGTGCGAAGCTATAACAAAGATTTATCCACCCATACCACCCCTCTATCCCGCACCACCCCTCCCATACTTAAACTGGTACGTACCAGTAAACAAACACATAACTGAAAAAAAACAAAAAAACATGCTATAAATATATTAAGATCAGTATAAAGAAATATATAATATATAATATAATGTGATATAATATAAAAAATATAAAATATAAATCATACATAATATTGTAGAAATATATTAATAAATAGAACTTTAAACTCAAATGGCAAAAATTCTAACTTTTTCCAGCTGTTTCTAACTACCTTTACATCATCAGAAATCGAAACTAACTACAGACAACAGAGACCAGCAACATGGTTACATAACCTCTGCCTTTACACGAATCAAAGCCAACAAAAACACGACCGAAGATTAACACTTTCAGTTTGGAGAACAAAAGACGAGAAAATTGTAGCTGGATGCAAAATAAATTATTTCAAAACGATCCTCTCTTCTTTCTTCCCTAATTTTATAAATATCTAGAACAGAAAATATATTTTCTCCTCATTTTTGGAGTGCCAACGTTAAGCAAGAAGTGAAGGCCATTAATTGAACTAGGCCAGTCCGCTAACTTGACTCGGAAGTAGGAAAGCTGTACTTGTGGAGAACAGCAGGTCATTCAGACGTCCGACATAGGGGCTTTACCGTCCTCGCTGCCTCAAATTGAACAAACTGTCAGCCCAAAACAACCAAGCACAACCTGGAAACGAAGGCTGTAGAAATGGCGCATGCATTATTAAACTGCACTTTTCCTTTTGTTTGAATTATGCCTTTTTGGAGTGTTCGTGTTGACGCAATCACAAGATGAAACATCTTAAAGGGCTCTGTACATATGCCGGTCTCTGCAAAGCTAACCCTTTCTTCGCCGTGCCGAGTCGGGCAAATTGCCACCTCTTTACATACAGAGAAGATCACTATCAACACAAACAAGCATGCTGTTTTGGGAGGAGATTTAAAATATCCAACAAAAGTTTTAATGTTGGAATAACCTGTGCACTATCATTAGAAAATGAACATGTGACCAATATGCAAGGTGTTTGGAAGTTAATTTACACATGTTCTTCATAATGAAATATTTATTTCACATCCAGCAGAGATGAAAAAAATGATACAGAAAGTTAAATGACAGAAAAACTCGAAAAACTGTTAACATTCAACAAAACCAACAAACTACGATGGCTGTGAGAACAAAACAAAACTTTGAGAAGACAAACTATATTAACAAATGCAACTTTCTTTCTGGTCTTATAGAATCAAATCTTTGTCTCTAGATTTAGTTTTGAATAAATTTAAAAGATAAATAACTATAAGGTAAAAATAAAAATAAATCTATAAAATTTAAAAAAATCTAATCGTAAAAATCTTACACTTTTCTCTTCCACATCGTTTTTCTGATGACATATAAGATATTTTTGTTTCATCGTGAAACTAATTTTTAGAAGCAATCAACTATAAAATGATAAAGGACGCACGTGCCTCGTTTTGTAGACGTTCCTCTTGGAATTAAAGGAACAATTTGTGAGGCTCTTTTGAGATAATACAATATAATACAAGTTATTCACTTGAAAATTATTTATAAATACCATTGATAATACCACAGCACGGACTTTGCAAGACCGAAGTTTAATGTCCTAAACGGCTTTTTGTGTTCTGCGGTCTACCCATATCAAGTATGTGTTAAACTTGGTCGGCGCTGATATAGTGAGTTTTATATTCACTCTTCAGGCTGGTGACCATTATAGGCTTTAAGCAACGTCAATTTACACGGTAAAAATCACACAGGTAGGAGTTTCATGCCGGTCAGTTCCTTGTTAGCGTTTATATGAATTTGACGATATGAAACTCATACCTGTCTGTGTGTGAGAGAGAGATAGGTATGTAAACAGAAACGATTTTCATGCAGGTATGAACTAACGAGTTTTACAATGTAAACATCCCCTTAATCTTAATGCAGCTTAACCCGATGTACTGAGACTAGGTGTTCCTTTATTTTCTTGGAGTTTAATTGGGCGGAAAACAATGTGTTCAGGGTTGATGTCCCTTTAATTTAATGATGTCCCTCCAAGAAATGCGAATTGCTGCCTTTCAATAATTTGTGTGTAACTTTGCTGCTTGCTGTAAACAAGCCGGATATATACATATATATATAACTGGAATTTTAACCTGATGAAGAATACGAAAAATCGTTCATAATAAAGCTGTTATTTTTGTTTTTTCTGTTCATATGTTTTAAGTTTTTAAGCTTTTAGTTCACTCACATATTGTTGCTTGTTTGAATATTTACATAGAAATACCAAACGAAGAGTTTCTGAAAATAGGTCACAAGAAAGAATCTTCGAAGAAGAAAGACTATTAGAGGCGGATTTAGAAGGTGTGTCGAAATTTGTGGAGGAGAATGTTAGCCATTTAACCATAAAAGAAAAATGTGCAAGTAATCCCATTGGTGATACAGACTGAAAACAGAAATTAGGTTTATGTGTTCCTCAACAATTTTGGACATACCTGCTATCCGCCGCTGACTATGTTGCTTTTCCCCCTTTACCTTTTTTTACTTAGATTCAGGTCCTGTTTTCTGGGGATTGTTATTTTTTGAATTGACTTGGGCAAATCCACTTGAGGATGGGGAACAGCTGTGTTTTTTAACTGAATCGAGCATCGTGTTGAATATGTGAACAAAACGTCAAAGGAATAGGGAAAACAATAGAACTTTCTGCTTTCTTATATATTGAGGGGTTTTTATTTTGAGCGTGTCTATCCTAAATGAGTTTGTATCTAAGAAACATCTGTTTTTGAAACCATGACCTTGTTATCTCAGATCAAAATAACAAAGTTTTCACCACAAACTTTTGAGACTAATCCTTCAGATGAACTATAATCTTACAAACAAACAAACAAACAAACAAACAAACAAACAAACAAACAAACAAACAAACAAACAAACAAACAAACAAACAAACAAACAAACAAACAAACAAACAAAAAACGTCGGTTCTTTCATTTCTCCTTCCCCATATTTGGCTTGTTATTAGATAATATTACAGTGGTATTTATTTATTTATTTATTTATTTATTTATTTATTTATTTTAAGTCTGTATGATATACAGAGTTTTAAATAAAACTAATTATAAAAAACTAATCAAAACCGACTAGATAAACTGACTGTATCTACCAGTTAAAAACCAAGCTAACATCTCCGGTGAAAAATCTTATAGAAGCGTTTGAAAGAGCGAGGCATACACTGATCCTGACTTCGATGACCCAAACAAATTTAACAAGATATACACCATTAACTTTGCAAACTAGCGTAGGTGCATTGTATATCACGATAAAAAACATGATTATCCAAAAAACAACAGCTAAATAAATATTATTATTCTCAAAATGAACACTGCGGCACTCATCCGGCTCTCATTCTGGGAAAATTCGGTAGTTCTGCGTCATTTTCTTTCGTCTTTTATCGTTCCTCATCGTTATTATGGGATCGTTTCGTAGATATTTCCAGCTTCTTGAATATGATTGGACATTTGATAGCTGATATTCAGTTTTGGGCGTGGCGTGTTTGGGACAGGCGGAGGTAAACCTACTGTCGTTGACTTCTAAATCATTATGACAGATAAACATGAAACGAAGTTCGCAGCTAATATCATAACCAACCTCTTACTCGGGCTTTCTAAGCTGTTAGAAATTGTCAAACATAATAATTATTTGGTACTTTAGAGTACTGTTTCCAAACGAGGCTCATTCCTAAGTACGCTTTTCATTCCCTTTAATTAAAAAATGTTACTTACAATGTCTTTGTTTCCGTTGTAGCCCCAAACTGTTAAAGATAAAGAGATGTTGTAAAGATTATGCCCAAATATGGCGTGAGTGTGGGTGGGTGGGTGGCTTTCAAAAGACCTTCATGTAAACGACACATGGAACAAACACAACGATGGAGTGGTCACGTGGTACAAAAGGCGAAACGGCGGAGTTTGGTTAGCAAAGGACATCTAATTCTACACACAAGCCAGCCTTCGTTATGATCAAGAGCGGCACCACAAAACTTTCTTCAATGGGGTTGGGTTAAGAGTATAAGAGGTTTGTAACGCACCAGTGCCAACGCCCCTGAGAATTATTTTGAGTTTTTAAGTATATTTTCCCTTAGCGTTTAACAAAATATCCCATATATGACGGTAACGCCACTCTCGGTGAAATAATTTCACCACAGATTTTCTTGGTTGCATCTGTTGTACTTACTGTAACGAGGATTATCCAACCTAACTGGTGGCTCTGGCGGGATGGCAAGCTCCTAAAACCAAAACAAACATGTAATATAGGTGGGATGGAACGAAAATCACCAATCAGTGGCGCTGAATCAATGATTACTCATCGGTATTTTCCAACCTCGTACACAAGCTCCTTCATTAAAAAGTTTAAATGAAAATGAATTAATTAATGAAAAGATCCATTTTTCAAAACATCGTCTTTTCGACGAATTTCGACGAATAATCAAAAAACAAGGACCACAAGAGACACAAGCCTGCAAATATATTTCTTACCGTACTCTTTGTAGAATGGTCTCTGTTGAGTGGTCGTTGTCGTTTCTTATAACTATGAAAAGAATTACAGAATATTAAAAGAGCCCTTGTACAAAGTGCAGCCAATTCTATGTATCCCTGCTGCTCATTGAGATCAACTCAAACGCAGTAACTAAATTGTCAATATTTAATGATTTTTATATAATATATAATATATAATAAATGATTCATTTATTTTTTCTTCAGAAATACACTGATGTAACGTTGTTTCATAAATGATAAAAGGACTGGTGCACATTATACCCAGAGGCGGATACAGTTTCAACTGGGCGTCTCAGGATATGACACAAATCCTACCAAACATTTACGCCCTAAATCCACCATAAAATAAACCGCCCTAAACATTCACGCCCTAAATACATGCTTTTCATCGCGAAATTTTTCCATAAATTAAATATGCTGTGACAGAAAAGATTTGGAAATCTAAAAATTATGTCCACCAATCAAAAAAAGGGCGGCTGTGTGCACCCTCCACCTCGTGCCACCTCTGAATAATATGAAAAGAAAGCCACCCACCACCACCATATTGAGAATAGGAGCAGGATGAAGGTAATGGCAGCAACACCACCGGTTACAATGCTGATGATGTAAATGGTAAAATCGTTTGCCTGTTACGAAAAGCAAAATAAAGAAGGTTATGCGTAGGGAAGAAGTTTTAATATTTCGAAGGTTAGTAACTTTACTGCTCGTTACTCACAGTACCGACAGGAGATATTGTCGTCGTTTGGCACGTGTCGTTATCTAAAGTAGAATTGTCGAAGATGCAGTGGAACCTCTATAAAGCGGATATCTCCGAATAACGGCCACATACTCCATGTACAGATGAATGGATGTCAAATTCTCATAGGAAAAGTCTCTATAAAGCGGACAGCATTTTTATGTGTCAATGGTGTCCGCTTTATAGAGATTCCATTGCACTTTGAAAATATGAAAAACCGTGTTCCACGTCAAAATTTATCCCACTTTATATTATTCATGACAAAAGAGCAGCTTTTTTAAAGTGTATAAGCGGTTTTCTAATTTCACCTAGCATCTGATGGAATACTTGAAAGAAGTGGCGAAGAAATATGTTGAGATAGAGCAGATCGGTTACCGTAAAATCTCTCTCCATCAAATTTTACGATCATGTACATTCCACTTTCACTTCCGCAGGTAATCAACAATTTATAAAGATGTCCCTCACTCTCCTGCCAATAATGTGATGATGTTTTGAGCTAAAGAAAACAAAGCCAACCTCCTTACCAGGACTTCTATCCTTCGCCGTGTTCACAAAGGCAAGAGGCCCTGAAAACGAGGTCAAAAATTACTAGAAACAAGACAGCAGGTACACGACGTCGTTTTAACGTCCGTTGTGACGTTCATACGTTGTGAAGATGTCTGCTGTGACGTTCATACGTTGTGAAGACGTCCGCTGTGACGTTTAAGCGACATATCGTGTTCTTGTTGGGACGAGGTTTAACTTTTTAAAGTTAGCGTTCTCCCCACCATTTTTTCATCCATGTAAGTTAAAAAAATGAAAGTTTTACTTCTATCCATTATAAGGATGTTCTTCGACTAACCTGATAGCCATAGGTTAATTCTCCAGTACGCTGGAAAATTCGGAAATTCGTTTCATTTAGAACAAGCCAAGAATTGCATCCCATGACGAGAACAGCTTCTACGTACATACTCTCGCAAGCTGATGTGGTAATGACCGACTTATCATGAAATAGCAGGATATTCGGATTGCATACAGACCATACAAAGAATGGATATGATTTTTTAACGTAGGAGGATTCTGCTCTAATTTGTCTGGAGTCTAAACAAGAAGATAAGATGATGTGAACGGGGGCAAACTACTTTTCATTTTATACTATTAAGTCCCTTCTATGCCAGCCGTTAATGAAATTCATTTTTTTTGAGTTGTGTTTAAAAGGCCTGTGTTCGATGTTTGTCGGTAGATGTTTAAAAATTCAATTTTCAAAAATAACGCCAATAAAGACCGGCGTAAAAGAACCCGACAAGGCATTCAAAGAAATACGTCACCCTCAAAATCGTCATCACCAAAACAAAGTAACCGTCGGTTGTTATACAAAAGTGTTCCATTGCTGTCGCATTTGCATCCAGTAGACCATGCGTTTGAGTTCTGGATATCGGAGCAGTTTGACGACCAATTATACACCTCGTCACCATGTTGACTTCTCCGAATAATGTACGCACGTGACGCCATTATCATAATTATCATGATACAATATAAGTAAAAGTATTGATCCATGACGTCGGTCAGCCTCTTTTTATTTTTAATATATAATATATTATTACTTTAGATATTTGAAGTCACGATCACAGATTTTTATTATTTAAGACTAAGATTAGAATCTTCTAGTAAAAAAAGAAAAGAAAAATTGAAAAAGAAAATGAACATTGTCTAATTATTTAAATACATAAAGGCGAAAGACTTAATACACCTTTTAATAAAAAAACCAACGTTAATTGGAACTTAATACCCAGGTCTCTAAGAGAGAGAAGAATCCCTGGTAACGAGGTTGATAGATTTCCATAACGGTTTCGTTAAGTAACTGCAGAATCAGAAACATAATATTTCAACTAATCGAAGCGAGATAAGAAACTTCTTCTAGTCTTTACGGAGATAAGAGCCACTTTGTGTCTCTTTTTTTCTTTCTTTCCTCTGCTGATATATTATTTCTCCATCGTCGAGTAATGGTTTTGAATGTCTTGGTAGAAAATAGAGAAAACTTTGGTAGAAGGGAGGGTGTTAGGGAGGGTGTTAGGGGTTTTTCAAAACCTGAGCGGAGTTTTCCTTGGCTGGACATTTTAGTAAAGAACATACTGTAGAATGAATAAGAATTAAAAGAGGTTCATCAAAGCAACAGAAAGAACGAATTAACAGCAGAATAAAGAAAGTGCTGTTGAAAAAGTCCATGTTTCTACACCATTCTTTAGCACAAGGCTATCGTATCCTCACAATCGCGAACTATATCTGTATTCCAGTATATTTTTTACCATCAAGATAAGGAGTTTGGTTAAAATTGGTTTGCGGTTGCACCTGAAAATAATCAGCAAAGAAAGGGCGTGACATCTAAAATACTGATTTTATGAATTTCTCTCCGAGTTCCCATGGGTAAATTTCGGAATTTTACGCGAATCCAGAATTGGATCCAGAATTGGAAAAACTTCCACTTAAAATTTTCTTCATTTCGCTGAGAAAAAAAATTGGCCTCCAGTTAACGAGGTTTAAGTCGCAGTTTTTTAACTGTCCATGGCATGGGAAGTTTTGGGACTGAAAGGAGTAAATGATTTTTACATTCGCGATCAATTATCATGTGTGACGTCACCATTGTTGACATCGAACAGCGTCACGTAACGCACACTGACGTCATCGCACACGTCACTTTCCGTTTCTCCCTCGGCAATATTCTCCAAATAAATATACGCATGTTCTGTTTCTGAACCATTACTTATTTTCTGCTCAAATCCCAAATTCACATTCCCACTAGTATTCGGATCTTTCGGATCTTCTAGAGAATAGAAGTTCACTTCCCGATTGGAATCCGATTCGCACAGCTCTTCACACGTGTTATGTTGTTTTGAAGGAAAGCTTGAAAGGCAACCAGGTTTCGTCTAAACATGTGTCAATGAAAGATAGTGAAAATTTTTGTTTGTATCAGGGAAGGAGCAGCACCACGAAATCGTAAGTGGATGGATAGATGGAGGGGTGGAGGGGGAAATGGTAGCTCAGGTATTACTTGTTCTTACATAACTCCAGAAATAAAAATCTTATTAGTCAAATCTCAAAATAACAAATAAATCCCTACTAAGATATAGGGACGAGGATCCAGCCCTACCCGTGGCGCTGCTCCTGTGTATATAGAAATAGTGTATTAAATGGCACTTCAACCTACCAGGTGGTTTGGCGCTATATAAGTCGTATCAACGGACATCTTTCTCACTAGAAGAAAGCAAAATGAAAACATCAAAAAGTCAACATTTATGTTATTGTCGCCTAAACCATCTGTAAACTAAACCATCTTTATTCAAGTAATTTTAGTTCCTCCTGCGAGTGTCAAGTATAGAGGAGTCTACTGACAAAACTATCACACAACAACTAAACTGAATGTAGAGATACGACCAAAGCCAAAGTCAGAGTTGCTAATATGGAGGTTAAATAGGGCACTTACAATAATCATGACGTTTGCTGGATGGTGGTAGTTGCCCTTCTTTGGTGAACTGATCAAAATTCTACATGAAAGTCAGAAATGTCTATATGTGGTGAGTGAGAGTATACGCAGTTTGCTTGTTTTTTCTCGAAACTAAATTCTTAAAATATGATACCATTTGTGGCTTGTTGTCTTCTTTTCTCTTTGGCTTCTTCAAACATCTTCTAAATAAATTACAACTTGTTGGAAAGGATCCGTCTGACAATTCTTTCTCACTATAAAGCTCTGGTGAATTTTTTTTACAAACGTTTCGAACAAGACATATTTTTACTTTAAGGATCTTAGAAGTATGTCTATTTTGACCATATCTCCTCCTCCTTCTTGCGTCTTAGAAAGGATCTGGGCCCTAAGTTCACTAACCCAAACGAAATTTATAAGGTTTCCATCATAAACTATAATACTTACCTGAATTTCAGTTTAAACGCGAATATTTTGTCAAACTATCCTACCCCGCCTCGTTTTGATGCATCGTATTGTGTCACGGTAATTACTTGATTATATAGATTTTTCTTAATCACTTTAGGACAATTTATGATCATTTTCATCAAATTATCGCATGAAAACGAGGCGTGGTAGGGCAGTTTAACAAAACATCGACGTTTAGAAAAGCATTTGGAAAAGGTCTATTAAAATTTTCTCTCCAACTTCATATTTATTTTCAGTTTTCATCTATTGGTGTTTGGTGTGTGTGTGAAAGATATAGAAGCTTAGAAAATTTAAAGGCAACGACAACCTTGGACCCAGAATCTGTTTAGTTTCGATACACGGACAATGGCGAATATTTCTAAATCCTTATTATATCGCCCCGTATATTGTTGGAAAGGCAAACGCAACATAAAACCACTGACCTACAGAAACAGACAGCGAAAACGACAAGACAAACTAGGAGGACGAGAGAACCAGCAACGCTGGCACCAACCAACACTGATAACTTGGGCTTCCCAGCCTGCAAAAAGAATATGAGCTAATCCGGTCACTAAAATCGGGTCACTAAAATCGGGTCACTAAAATCGGGTAGTTATGATAAAGGCTAAAAGTTTGTTTATTGAGCCTAGTGAAACCAACCTCAATATAGCCATAAAATATAGCCTTCAGGTTCAAACCTCCAATTAATGAACACCTCCTTTATAGCGAGCTCATTCTTTTGGTCGAGATGGTGTCCGCGAGGTGTCCGCTATAGAGACATTTCACTGTATAATTGTTAAAATATATTTATCTAATAACATGTTCTAATGGATGGGGGAATTTTAAAATATCTCAAATTCCTGACACTGCCTGACATTCCCAACAAACTGGCAACCATCTAGAGTGTATACAGCTGGAAATGCAGCTGAGTAAAGCGAATACATAATGCAAGATCTTTTGTTACCTTAGGAAACAAAAGGATATAAGATTGAGCCTGGGCATTACTTTGAATTTAATATTAATCTTTAGCGGATTCCAGTCTTCATTATATTCTGATAAAAAGAGTGTGCTTACATTCCCATCCTACATACAGTGTCCAGGATTCCATGAAATAATGATATAAAAACGGGTGGAGATGTGGAGATTAAACCAAAATCATTAGAAAATTCCCTGGTCTGGACACTTGGCTTTATTTTGCACTCATTTAGATCACATGATAGTAAATAATTACTTTGCATTGGTTGTTATAAGTCATGTGATCAAAGTGAGTGCAAGATAAACTGCGAGTGTCCAGACCAGGGAATTTTCAAATGAGTATGATTGAACGTACCAAAGTTGTCGTAGGAGTTGTTGTCTTAGGCCCATCAATTTGATCACTTATGTCTAATAGATAACAGAATATGATATAACATCCACCAGAACAGCTGTTCGAATCGTCATTTTATCGACCTTTTCTCTTTTGGGGTTACCGGAAGTTCCAAACTCGGAACAAGAGTGTTTTGCCGATAAGGCAGCTGATTATGTTCGGTCAACGTAATAAATGACCTTAATTAAAAACAGTACTTTTTGACTTGAGATTAATTTACTTGTCTAACGATGTAGACAGGATGAAAGAAAAGAGGTATCTTATATGAGTACACATTGGGTATGGAAGATTGTCGAGGGTGGGGTAAGGGTAACAGTGTAAGGATGCTTGAGCCCTCCCCATCCCCTCATTTTTTCGATCATATAGTTGTTTTCCCTATTCTTCATAGTTGTTTTCCCTATTCTTCAAGGTTTCTTACCATAAGATCTGCTCCCAGCAAATTTCCAGATCATAACAAATTGTTCCGCAGGCCGGTTTAGTGCCCGCTTACAGTTAACCATACTTTTGTAAAGATTCCCACGAAAAGGGGTATTCGAAATCTTCCCGGAAATCTAAACATAACAACATAATGAAATAATTGTTATTAGCCATTGTTGTCAGAAAGACTTTCCAATAAAAAATATTAAAGATGTTGAAACTAACTTGCAAGTAGAAGACCTCTCCTGAAGATCGAATCTGAAAATGGTCTTCGTTGAAATCTTTCCATTTGCTATGACCCATCACTTGAACAGACATAATTTTTAATTCCATGCAGATGGACTTGGTAACCAGTTTATTCTCGTACTTATTCAAGAAAATCAATTTGTGCGATAGCGAGAACCTCGTGCTGTTGAATGCAACCAAAGTTTTATTTCGTATCCTGATAGCAGGAACGTCTTAAAGAAGAAGAAGGAAAAATGAAAGAAAAAAAATGAGTGTATATTATTTTTCGATATCAGGAAATTTGGTATTAGGACACCTACATGTCTCAACTCATAGCTTTCCTAATTCACATCTAAGTATTCGAATTGTATGGGTTCTATTGTTAAAAAAATAAAATAAAAAAACATGTGTAAAAATTTGTTTATATTTTTTTTTTATTCAACCACATATGTTACTGCTTATCTTACGCTATTTCAGTAGAATAGCCAATTATAAATATTTTGGAACTGAAATATAATCCGTTATTATTATTATTATTATTACCTTGGTAATTCACACCCACAGTAAAAGTGCATCTAATCAAACAAGTACATGACAAAATCACAAAAAACAAATACCGACCTTTGTTATTTGACGGAGATCTGCAGGAAAGTGTAGCATCATAATAGAAGCTTTCCGACGGGCGACATTTGCAACCGTCGGCCACTGGCATGGATTCAGTACTCATGGATTTAGAACGAATTATTTCGCAACCGGTACGCGAATCAAGAATCGTATCGCCATCTTCAAATCGGCTAACCTTGTACCGATCACTCAATGCCGAAACATGTCCCGAAAAGACGGCTAACCAGAACAACAGGGCGGCTAACGATTTCATTGAGAACTTATATAACAACGAACAGGCGAAATATGAAAATTGTTGTTGCTGGCTCGAAGCTCCTTAACTACAACGACAGCAGCAAAAACAAAAACAAAAAACAATACGTTAGTCAATAACCTTTACTGCTAATAATTTCTTTGCATATAAAACCAGCTTCTTGTTGACATTTTCCATCCATCGAACATAAGGCAGGTGATCCCGTTTTACAAATCTGTCCCCTTTTTTTGCATTTTTAAACAAATCGTTTAAACAAATATAAAATCAGAAATATAGTGAGAAATGGGTTCTTTATATATGCTTGAGTCTATATAAAATATGTTGCCCGTCAAAATCCTATTGAGAATGTTTTCACTTTTCGAAAAAAAGTTAAAGAAATTTTAAGTTCGATTTATAAGAAGTGAACCCAAAAGATCACGACAACAATTGTTATTATCCAAGAATGATCTAGTAACTCAAAAAACCCTTGTTCTTTTGATAAGAAAGACTGTTAATTTTGTTTGGCTAAAGAAGGTAAACTTAGAGAGTTCTTTCAAACTTTATTTATATAGAGTTTTGATCGTGAAATGTAAGGTGTTGTTTTCAAAATTAGCTGTCCCATAATTCGGTGTTCCTTTTTTTAATTATTTTCTCATTGGTCGATTACAATTCGTTGGTTACAATGATGCAATGCTATAATTACAAGGTTCTTAAGTACCAACTTTATAACACCAGAGGGCTCATGTTCACTTGAAAGATAAGCTCAACTAAACACCATCCTATAGTCAGAAGCATAACGAAGAAAAGAAATTTTCTCTGTCCCTTACACTTTCTCTTTCTTCGTGCAGTAGACGGTTTTGGAAGTGTTTCGAATATATTCTCTGATTTCTTGACATATCAAAAAAAACACAACTTAAGCACCAAAGTAAGCTCAAAATGCCCAAAAAATAAGCACCGATGAGCCTGGTCGATTTGTACTGGTGCTTTAAACGAACAGGGTGTATTTTTTAAGGGGTTTGTTTAGCCTGGTCTCTGAAAAGTTAGTTAGCTAGGTTCCTGGAACTCTCTTACTAAAGAATTGGACCATGTTTAAATATTTCTTTCGCAATGCATTGTGGTAGTTGAATGATGTATTTTTACAACGGAATTATGGGAACAGCCAATTGTTAGTAAACACACTAAAATAGCTCTTCTCCGCAGCTCCTTAAATGTTTCATTCTTTGCACTTTAGTAAATATTTAGTCATGATTCATGAATCAGTTAAGTACCAAGGCTACCGTATTACGTCAATAATTCATCGTGGACAATTCAGATAGCTTTCTCATCGAGAAATCAACGAAGAGAACAGCAATGGTTATACGGACACCATTTGTGCAATAAAAAAAAAAAATGGCTGTTTTATAGAGGTGTCCGCTTTATAGAGACTTTACCTATGAGAATTTGACTGTTAATCTCCATCCATCTGTGCATGGAGTACGTGTCCATTGTACGGAGATGTCCGCTTTATAGGTTGTACGCTGTATAGAGATTTCACCGTAAAAACTATGACAGACGCAATAAGAAAGACCAATTAATCAGTGATACATTTTATGTATGTATTTAAACACAAAACGTGCTGCTACAAATATAACAAAAATCTGTTTCATCATGATGCTAGCACTGCACAAAAGCAATTATTATTCACGGCTCATAAAGACAAACTACTACCAGTGTCGTTTTGATTTTTACGATTATCATACAACTACCACTTAGGACTGGATCCGGTTTGCACGATTCAGCGTTTTAATTGCTATGGTTATCGTTACGGTTAAGATTGGTATTTCCCCACCTTTTCCTAAGTAAAAACTTGAAATTGCAGCAATTTATTATAATTCTAATTTACAGTAGAATCCGCATAATTTGTACCCTTAATAACTCGAACTTTCTGTAACTCGAACTCTTTTAATATTTCCTCGAACAATGTTCGTTTAGTCCCATATGGTGGTTCGTGTTAGGAGTTGGCTACTTGTATTTTGGGTTGTCTATAATAATACTCGACCATATCATTACCAATTCAACACCTAAAATTAGGCACACTGGAGTGATTTCCTGTCCAGAGATCAGCGATCATGGTGGACCATATGTTGTAATAAATGTAAAATCGAAATCCTTTGAGCCACGTTATAAAATTGTACGCTCTATGAAGAACTTTGATCGAGAAGAATTTATTGAAACATTTGATAACGCACCATTAACAGTCATCTACGTAATGGACGACCCAAATGACCAACTTAGTATTTTAAATGAACTGATACTTAGCCACTCTGAAAATCACGCACCTATGAAAAGGATACGCGCGACCCGTCGACCTGCGCCTTGGATAAAAGACTTCGACATCATCTCATGACAAAATGAATGCAGAAACCACAGATTCAAATGCCATCGGACAAATCTTGATGCTGATTGGAATATTTCCGGAAAATTCGAAATAAACTCAAATCAAAAAATAAAGATCACTTAACTCATTCTGCGCCACGTCAAAACTCGAAAAATATTGTACCTATAGACACAAATTCATTGACTGAAACTACTAAAACTAAATTATTTAATCATTTCTGCATCCAAATCAACAACATTGGGTCGTTTGAGATGATGGCTTTAAGTAATGACATTGATTGATTTGTTTATGTCTGAAAGCCGATGAGAGCGGCTCGCGGGTTTTTCCGAAGAATTTCGAGCCGCTGTGAGCGGCTCACGGCGCGCAATGAGTTAAAAGACCTTTTATCAAAAAGTCTTGAATTTTTATTTATTTATTTATTTATTTATTTATTTATTTATTTATTTATTTATTTATTTATGAATCTTTATACAGGATAATAAACTACAGTTTATATACAAATGTAAAAAACTGTTATCAACGTTTGTCCTGTTGAGAAATAAATAAATAAATGAAAGTGAAAAGGTTAATAAAAGGCTAATTAAAAAACAAATATATATATATATATATATATATTTGTTTTTTAATGTTATATATATATATATACATACAGTTAATTGTTAAAATGCTCATTAACAAGAGATTTGAAAGTTTCAAAAGTTGGAGTTGCGCGAATTTCCAATGGCAAAAAATTAAAAATTTTCGCACCTCCAAAATAAAAACTTCCTCTTACAACTTCTAATTTGATGTTAGGCAACCTTATCAATGCAGAGCTATTTCTTGTTGTCTTAGAGTTTGTCATTTGGAAATAGTTCTTAAAAGCAACGTTTCTTAAGGTTCCTTCCGAACACTTTTTCACTAGTAAACAACTATTTCGGTGAAGACCATTCATTACATTGGGAACAGTTGCACCAGTTACTTTTTTAGCTCGGGCCTGTAATCGTCTCAATTTTTTCTGTTGCGTAGTGATATAGGAAAGATTTATTGTTCCACTATAAGTCGAAATCGGTATAATCATCATCAGATAGATTTTAGTTGCTTCTTCAACTGTTAGATATCTACGTATGTTGTACAGGAGTTTTAACCTTCCTGCAGCTCGTTTGTACAATCTTTCGAAATTCTTTCCAAGGTTCAAGTTGTTGTCAAGAATATTTCCAAGATATCTGTATTCCTTCACGAAGTTAATTGGTTTGTCATAATACGATATTTGTAAATCCTTCCCAGTTTGGTTTAATCGTTTTGAGGTTCCAAATAACATTATAAACGCAATAAACGCAAATAAACGCAAATAAACGCAACACAGAACATCGAAGAGAAAAAACATCGAGTTGATTAAGCATTCCCCAGAAACCGTATACCATCGAATTGCAAAAATATTCAACGTAACAGCAGAAACAGCTGAACATCCAAATGATATTACATATGGACTTCTCAGACCACTGCAAAAACCAGGGAAAACAAGAAGACCACCATCAAACCTCCGTCCAATAATCCTTCTATAAACTATAGATTTCTCATCTGTAAACCATCTGAATATTGATCAACATTACGCTGACGACACAAGTAAAATCACGACATCCATAGTTTCATTCAAGACGAGGACTTTTTATAAACGACTCGAAAACCGAAGAATACATCATCTCGCGAAATAAAAATAAATGGAAAAACTGCAAACTACTGGGTTTATTATTACATACCGAAAACGACATCAATCCGACGAAAAAATCTTGTAATAAATGCAGCCGTGAAACTTAAATGTACTTTCCTCAATAAAAAGATCACCATCAACACAAAACTCTGTCTCCTGTCTACATACGTTCAATCAATATTCCTTTACAATTCAGAACTGTGAACACTCACAAAAACCCTCAATATGATGCCTTTCAGAGGAAACTCCTGAGAACATACGTTTTAAACATTAAATGGCCTGATGGTTTGAATTGGAAAACTAACCATGTTAGATGAAACCACCCCAGCAAGAAAAGCTTTGTAGCTCATATTCCGTCAGGACAAACAACGAATTTCACATCTGGTCGGAAAGCTTTTAACACAACCTCTTCTTCCACAAACGATGGAATATATTTCTACCCCGTTCAAAAATGCGAATAAGACATATAAAATATATATTTTAAGACGTTTTGAGAGTTATTCTAACGAAACGTTTCTGGTAGGCCACATTTTGGCATTTTTCTGTTCCCCATTCACTTTAAATGTTGTGGCACGAGGCCCTGTAGTTAGTAGTTTACATTCCAGTTAGCCTTTTACTTCCAAACTTTCGACTTCAGCTAAAATTATCTCCAATTCTGAGTGGTTTTCGTAAATTAAAAGTCAGCTGTTACAGTATTCAAGTCATTGTCTACAGCTCTTCACAAAAATTATGAGACGGTCTTATGCTGGCAGCGTGAACTAAACAGTGAGAAAATTTTGGGCACGGTCTATAGGGATTTGGGTAAGGCATTTGACTGCATTAATCACGACCTTCTTATAGCAAAGATCCAGGTGTGTGTCTTCTCAGAACCAGCTTCACTTATCATAATGATTATCTAAGTGGACGAAAATAAAGATCGGGTACTGAGGAATCTCGATATCACGAACCTCGTTATCATGAACCCGGTTCTTTTTATTCCTCTGATTTCTTTTTTCATTCCTTATATGGAGGTTCTACTGTATAATACACCCTTTCCGAATTTTAAACACCAGGACTATCAAGTTTCACCTCGCTTCGATGTATTTTATTGTTTTCCTAATTTATTACTTAGTAATAAATAAAACCAATTATGATATTGAAAACGAGTCGAAACTTGTTGTCTAGACCATACCATCTATTGTGACAGAAACATAATGTTCAAAGCAGAATGGGTACTTCCGTTCGAAGTTAAATAATCCGAAACTTATTTCCTCTCCTAGAGACCCCAAACGTGACTAATTCTAAGTATTGGTGACCAAATTTGCCCTGACTAATTTTCCCCTTGGTTTGTCCCCGACAGGTTTTTTAAAAAAGCTTCGATCAAATTGTAACAATGATAATAACAAAAGGAATTTTCAATTCTCCATAACATTTTTTTTAAAAAAGTTTTTCTACAACTGAGTCATTTGGTTTAATTTGTCTTTTTGCCCTTGTTGCTGGTGCGAGTTGGGACGGCAGCCGATTGATTTGACGTGGACAGTTTATTGATGTAGTACAACGCCACACAAGAAAATATAAAACTGAAAAAAAAAAAATATAAAAATAAAAACTTTTATTTTTTTGATTTATGAGGTTGCCCCATAAATCCTGTCCACCTGCAAAGGGGTGCGGAGTTTTACATCAATATGATAATATCTGAAGGTAAGGTCGTTCATTTTCGAAATCCAACTGTATTAATTTCTAACTTTCGACCAATGAAGGATGGGAGTGAAGGGGGTACTGAAACGATCTTGCCTTCTTTAGTGAACAAACGTTAGGCACAAGCGTGGTTTTAACAGGCTTGATAAGTTATTGTAAGGGATTGAAAATTTACAGTTACCATGTGGTGACGCAGACACGATGAACCATCCCAGACGCAATCAAAGCCAAACACAAACAAGTCAAAACTATAAAAAAGCAAGAACACTTTCACTTTTCAACAGTGTGAACAGGGTTTAATCTGTTTAATCTTACGGATAGAATTATAAAGAAAGAAATACAGGATTATGGGATTGAAGTGAATGATACGTTAAAGGAAAAAACTTTCATCACAGACAGAAATTTGCGCGAGGTGTCAAAAAAAAAAATTTCCCGAAAAAGGCAAAACATTTTTCTGTTGTTTGAAAAATATAGAAGCATGATTTAATGGTGTTTGCAAGACGGAATTTAAGAAAATTAGAAATAACGCCATTTCCTATACACAGTTAAAAATTCCATATCAAGTTGACATCGTCTGTGGCATATCGTTAATTGTGTTTCAACTTGACTTTTCATGGTATCCAACCACTTGCTTCTACTGTCCAAATATCTTACCTTCAGGAAACAGTTTAGCTTGAAAAGTACGACCCAAGTTCATTGTCTCAAAGTTATTCATAGCCTAAAACATACGTTAAGGGAAACAGGACTTTTTAAGAAACTACAAATGCAAACAAGCCTTTGAACCTTAAGTATTCTATTACTACTATAATTCCAACTAATTCAAAGGTCCCTTCGCCTATCATTTTTGTGTAAAAGAATCTCCATAATTTCGATTACTCAATAAATTGCACTAATTTCTACTGTGCCTTGGATAATAGAATTCGCCGTTCCCATCTCTGCAATACAATACACAACCACTACATGCAATGCTGTATATACTTGCTTTGGAGTTTGTACATAGTCATGTTGTTGTTGTGAAGTTCGTGTATTTTTAACATGAACTGTCTAAACTGTAGTTTGTTGTGTACTCACTTTCATCACATGATTGAACTATTGGTTGTAATTTGTCATGTGATCAAAGTAAGTGCCCGATAAAAATAGCCTATTGAAAAGATCAAAGAAAAAATTTCTATACAAGGTTTCCAGACCAGGGGATTTTCTAATGACTTGTTTGTATAAGCATATTCCCGAAATGGTGGTGAGCATAATTAGGTGATTTCGTGAAAACCTTTCATTTATTCAAATAAGATTTTTTAGTGTTTCTATTTGCATTGCATTGTGGTATTGTGTATTACAAAGAACTGAATAAGGGGAATGACCAATCACAGAGAAACTATTTTATTAATGAAATTTATGGAAGGAGAGAAGATACAGTCAGTGCAAATACGAACACTTGTGATCCAAGTAGGCCTCCGATTATGGTCATAAGTTTTGATGACCCCAAGTGAGATTTGAAAATCTGCATTCCAGCAAAGATGATTAAACATAAAATGGCCGACACCACACATGATACAGACGTTGGTAGAGCTAAAATATAAATATAAAAGATATAAATATAAATATAAAGAAATATAAAAAATATAAAAAGCAATGTATATTACATAATGTCTTTTGAATGTTAAGTTGAAGTTATATGAAGAAGAAATGTCTTTCTGTGAGTGTTTTGGTATTCGTTAATCTTTTCTTTACGTTGAGTTCTCATACTTCTTATACTCTCATACTTCTCCCTTTTTCCTTTCATAGATTTAGAGTGCTTGTAATCTCATTTCATTAACTTTGTGGCATCATAACATTTGAGTTTATATATTTTTTGCTTAACAAGAACAGATTTTTGTCATGGAGAAAAATATCCTCACGGAATGTTTAACCGCTCTTTCAACCCCTATGCAGACATAATCGGAAAAGCGTGTCCTATTTTTCTTGTTGACGACCCGTGAGTGTAAGACCTCATTTATGAATGAAATACCTAAGGTTTTAAGGTGAAAATTTGCACATACTAGTACTTAATCGGAACAGCAAACTGAAAAAGAAAAACATATTTCTAAATGATTCGAATTTGGTATATTTAAGCTCTGCATTTGCAAGGGCTTACACAAAGTTTTACGTAAAAAATCTCATGCTTACAAATGGTTTTCCTCACATATCTAAACACTTTCGTTCACACGTACAAAATATCTTACTTAAGATTTAAAGAAATATCTCATTGCTTCTGACTAGCAGATTTGTTTTTAATTTATTATCAAATATGGCAGCATAGCATCATAATATTGGCTGTTACCATTTTAAGGTGTCAACGTCATAAAAAGGAGAATGTTTGTTAATTAATATACATACTTAATCTTCAGTTTTTTTCATTTGTTTCACTTTAGTGATCAAACTATGACCCTTTTTTGTTTACATTTTTTGACTTGAAAAAAAACCCAACTTGGACTTGATATTGAGCTTATTTTTTATGGCTACTTCTTATAGATTGGTAATCAATACTGCTATCGCAAACATCACCGGGGTGATGTTCCTTATTCCGGTAACTTGTTCCTCTTTCTGTTAACTAATTTTGCGTTCATCAAAAGTGATGTTAATAACGAAATTTTATAGAATATGATGTTCATACAAAAAGTTTAAAAATATTTTTATCAGCATAGTTTTTCTATAAAACAATAGTGCAGTCTCGACAATCCAACTTTTAATCGAAAAAAAACAGACATGTGATGGAAATAGCGCTAATTACGAGCATGCACATGGGACTAATTTTATGAACCTAATTTTATGTTTTCTTGAATGACGAGTCTATGAGTGATTATCACCTCGGGATTTGACGCTAATTGAATGTCTGTGAGAAAGATTTAACTGTATGAATAATCAAACTGAAATCAATGCTAACAAGAACAATTTTTGTTGCTATAGCGGAGAAAGGCACGTGGTTACGGAATTACCTTATTGTATACTTTCGGTGATTAACTCGCGTACACAATAAATACAAGAAAACTGTTTATGTGGATAAAATCTCATATGTTGGTAGATTTCAAAACAGCAGATGAATATATATGAATCTATTTGGTTCCGTTATTTATGACACTGTATTTCAAGCATTTATTTTTCGGAGTCACCATTTTTATTTATTTTTTCACGATGATTGCGACCCGCGATGTTAAAGTTTTTGCTAGAAATCAGTAGGTATTTGTTGATTCACTCTGAAACTTTCCATAATTATAGCTGAATGTCTATACTTTCAGATAACATTAAGTTTTGATTTGTTATCTTTAAATGAACGAAAGAAGCGATCAAAGTTGCAGTTACGGTAAGGGGAGCAGGCACTCTACTATATATTTTTGTATTTTTCAGAACAACATTTGGTATGTTTTGGTGTGGTGCAAGCCACACAAAAAGCCAAATGAGGTGAAATCACGAGTTCTATATTTGTTACGTCTAGTGACACTTCAAAAAAGGTTTACATATTCAATAATCCTACCCATAGCTTTCATTAACATCAATAGCAAGGAGTAATAGTATATCTTGTACCACCAGAGTGATGAGCTGGAATAGCAATAATAGCAAAGAAGACTTTCCGAGTAAAGAAATTCATAAAAAGTCATCCACTTTGCCGGCTTTCTCGATTGTTCACTATTTCAACAGAAAAAGCACCGTCAAGGAGACATGAATAATCGAGTCAGCGTAAACAATCGGTCGGTTGAAACTCTTCTCCTCTGTTTGAGACGAATCTTGACTTGACTTGACTTTTTTTTAACACCCTCTTCAATGGTAGGTTATTACTCTATTTGCATGGAAAGTTGTTGAGCCATGTACTAATAATTTTAGTAAGCACATTACTATATTAAGGTGTGTGGCGTAAACAATAGTTGCCAAGCCAAAGCATGCATGGGAGGAACAAATACGACGATGCTGAGAGGCTGTGTGCTAAAAAAAAAGCAGACCTTTTAGCTATACATTACAGAGATTAATCACCCGTGCTTACACTCTCGAAAATTGAAATAAGAGAATAACGAATGGAAAGTATCACTATATTAAGGTTTGCGTAAGCAAGAGCTAGTTGCATAAGTTAGCCACAAGCAGCGCCAAATATCAGCCGCGAGAGGAGAAGCAGCAGGAGAAAGAATATGTAACAGAACTACATTTCTCTGAGAGAATCACCTGTGCTCGATAGCAACAAAAATTAGAATTTAAAAAATAATGAGTTCGAAAAGTATTTCAATACCGAAAATGCCATTTTTCTGGAATTCCTTTCTTTGTATTATGAAAACCTTGTACAGATGAAAATACTCTGTTATTGTATGTTTTGAACAGTATAAACTTGTATATTAACTATGATCAATTTAATGAACAAATCAAATGTCTAATGTTCGAAATAATAAAAAAGAAAATTCGAAAATGTATCAAGAAAAAGTTCAAAAGAAAGTTGAAAATATTTTTGAACATAGTGTTTACATTTTTATTTCTCATCGTATATTTTCTTCACTACAATATGTGAAACACGAAACTTATGATTTAATATTATAAAGAACCTAGCAGTAATAAAACAATAGCAGAAGTGTTCAAAAACAACAAACAAAGTTCTTAGGAATTGCACAGTTCTAGTAAATCTGTCTTCCTAAAGTTATGTAACAGTTAGATGAGTTTGTCGAAAACGGCAACAAAATCAGGTCAAACAATACATCAGAGGCTGGGTAATCGAAGCAAAAAGTGCCACAAGTCACCAGACCATTTCAAAAAAATGCTCCTTGCATAGAAATTTCTATTATGTAATATATATTTGATCTTGCCAAATGAGCTCCAGCTGCAAAGCTTACGCAAAAAATAAAAAGCTGATCAAAAAAACGTAGCTATGCTATATGGATATGGCATCACATATCATTCTTCTTAAAAAACAACAAACCATTATTACCAGTACAGCAAATGTTTCTAAACAGCAATTTTTTCCATACGTGAAAACAATTTCCTTATCTGGAAATAAAATTTGAGACCTATTGGGAAATAATTTCCAGATAAGGCCACCATAAAATATATATATATTGTGGTAAGCGTCCTCCATTCTCCGACCGACTTGTTTCGAAGTTGAAAAGCTAAGTCGGTGAGTCGGTAAAGTGTACAAAAATAAAAAAATGAATACATAAATAATTACTGGGATTTTCGATTTCCACAACAAATATTTATGAAATTACAATTAAAACCTTTTTTACCGATTCAATTCTCAGCAGTCTACCCAGGGATATTAGAAAAAGAACTTGTGAATAAAAAAACGTCCACATGTGACTACTTCTGGAATAACCTTATTAGTCTGTATATGTAGAGACAAACCTTAATAATGAAACTGAACCAAAAATATAATCATGGAACGGAACTGTAACATTTGACACAATGCAGTGGTTTCCTCCTATACTAATACGCATAAGAATGAAAAACCGTTGCCACATTTGTCTATTAAGCAAATTTGATTTTTTTTTCGCTTTTTCACTTAGGAATCTTGACCAGGGCCTAAAAGTCTTATCTCATTAATATAACAAGATAGATATTAAATGATTATTCACTTGTTATTATACTAATACACTAAGCTCGCAGCCTGGTTGTGTACTTTTTATTTAGGTTGAGCGTAAATATTGTTATTTTTTATTTCGGAAGTCACCAAGCTTTTCTTCTGAGGATTAGATCACCTGGTTTGTAAGAATGTAAAACAGCTAATTAAGCGTTTGAAACTTTGAGCAATATGTACTACAAATTATTAGTTCTCTGTATTCACCAAATTACGCAAATAATCCACTAATTTGCTAACTGCTTTGCTAACTAATTTGTTAACTGCTTAATTTAGTGGTAAATATTAAAGTTACTTTTTGAACTTTCGGCTTCGTAACTTTCGGAGATACATTGCTTAATTTAGTGGTAAATATTAAAGTTACTTTTTGAACTTTGGCTCCGTAACTTTTGAGTCCTGAACCTTCTCATCCTTCATGTGATTGTTTCTTGCCACACTTTTTGCCTCAAAAAAACAATTCATCTCCAAAATATGCACTTGGTACTAAAAATTTCTATGACATTACATATATTTGATCTTGCCAAATGAGCTCCAGCTGCAAAGAATCAAGCTCCTTACTTTTATGCAAAAGGCAAGAGCTAATAATTAAATAGATGATAAATGTATAACTATAAACTTGTTGGCTAGCCAGCAGTATCATTGCTACAGCAGGTACACAAATCCTCCTGAGAGAAGCAGGAAAAATGAAGATGAACCAAAACAGAAACAGAATCGATTTCCCTTCATTGCTTCCATCATTTTTTCAAAAGTCTCACAAGAGAAGTAGCTTTTTGAAATAACTAAAAATCCATCTTCCCATTTCATTTTTCTAAAATCAACTGTATCGTTGTCCTATTGAAAATGGAATTTAAATAGACCGGAGCTAAAACTCTTAAGGGTGATTTTCATTCCACTAAAACTAGCTGGTGGAGCGGAAAAAATAAGTTGTGACATCAAATCTTCTTAATTTGGCTCAAACCAAGCGAAAACAGGTAGACAAAAACATCATTAAGAATGCTTCATTTCTGTTTTAACTATAATCTTTTTTTCTCCCAAAATAATTAAGAGGATACGTATAAAATTAATGTCATTATCAGACACTATTGTCATCCACAAAATTGCAAAAAATTTGTCTATGAAATTAAATTTGCGTGAAATTAAATTTGCGTGAAACTTAATCTGCTAAATGTATTCATATGAAATCACAAGTTGATCAATAAGGAGCGTCACACTCTATATTTTTTATAAATTTCATCTGAAAATTGCAAAATTTCATTCAAGCATCTTAATCCTCAATGTCGTTTTTTTACCTTTTTTTATGATTTAGGCTGGGAAATTTCTGAAAGGCCTACCATCATTTAACAAAGAAAACTTTTCCAAATTTAAACCGGATGAACAAGCAAAGACTGCTGTGAGTTATATAAAAATAACATGTTGAATTTGATATTTTCCAGGTATCTGTGAATGGAATGTAACAGGGAATCTTATGAATATTTATTCTCATTTTGTAGAACAGTAAACCGGTTTTGTATTTACAAACTAAAGATGTTGAAGATAATGAACCCCAAGGTAAAAAAAAAATACATCTTTTTTTATGTCCTTTTTAAACTTAGGGTATTATGCAGTGAGGTTTAATTGCCATGAAGACGTAAATAATATGATAACCAAACTCTCTCAAAGCATTATCCTCCTCATCATAAGAAATTTATTGGACCATCTGAAAAAAATTATGTTTTTAGAATTTCACTTTCAAGATGAAGATGAAGATGGGAGATGAAGGCTTTACTTTTTCTTGAATGAAACCAAAAATTCTTTCCAAAAGTTGCGATTGCAAGAGGATCTAAACTTTTGCTTCCACCAGCAACCAGACTTAAACAGTTTTCTTTGATGAGGTAGCTTCTCACCATGGAACACCAAATAGAAAACGGTGAATAGACATAATTCTGCATGTAGAATAGAATTATCATTACTGTTACGGTGTCACTAAACTGACAGGGAAACGAATGTTATTGTTGACGATGAATGCCTCTATATACATGCTCTGTATTGGTTTATGTCAACTAAATGATCTAAATGCTTATTTCGTCATCTCTCTAGTTATAACAACAGATAAAACGAACATACTGCTACGATACTTAAGACAACAGCTTGATACAAAGGTAAATAGTTTGTATAGTTTCAATTCGAATCCAACTTTGGTGAGTAATCGAAATTAATCAAAATTTGTAACGATGTGATCGTTCGTGTTCTTGTCAAGTCTTAGTAACATGCTCACCCTGAAAGAGGAAAAGAAGAAAAGAAGAAAATAAAGAGAGTTGTTAGAATTACTAAGAAACATTTATTTCCAAATAACAACAGTAAGATGCTTTCGTAGTTGACACCAAATCGTTTTGTTTTTCTTCCCTCCCTTTGGGAATACAAGAAACTTCCATACGTAAACAAACACATTTCATGGAAGAACGCAAATAATTCGAGGCTAATAATGTATGAAAAAATAAGCACATCTAGAAGCAGGTTTAGACGTTCTTATAAAAAAGTGTATTTTTCGATGGATCCGAAGATCTTTCGTTTCTGAAACCCTGTGTATTTTCCTTTCAAAATTCCCAAGTGATATATTTGTATTCCTTCGGTTTTTACTCGTCCTCGTTATTTTCAAAGTGTTTTGTTAAACGCTTTTAAGTAAATTTTTAAGTTCATATATTATGTTTTGTTTGGCAATATAGTACGCCAGAATCTTGAAATAACGAACACGAAGGTGGAAGGTGGAAATATGGAAATATGTTGGTGTGAAGGGAGAGTGGGAGAACGGGAGTGGAAGAGAGAACTGGGTTCGTTTTAACTACATTTCATTGCATGTTTTCTTGACTGTTTCTTCCTTCACTAGACGACTCAAAACAAACGATCCACAACACCTGCTGATCCAGTTTCCAAATCCAAAATCCCGCGTCTTGATTTGGATCAAACGGAAAACGATTGAATGTTTCTAAGCGACTACACACAAAAACATTTCTCGAAGCCTGTTAGTTTATCAAGTCAAGAACAGAAGCGTCAAGTTGATAGTTCGTGTCCAATATCTTTTACTTCGAAAAAGGAATTATTAATGCAATGAAACACTATTTGAAACAGAAAATCGAAAGTATGCAACCCCAGGCATCTCTGTTATGTATTTTAATAGCGTCGAATTCGAAACACTACTGAGAATATATATATAGATGTAAAATTTGCATAGTGAAAAACTATTTTCACCATGCTACATAGACTTAAATTCACTTCTACGGTTAGTGCCTCACTTTCCCATCTTATTGTTATTAATACCCCTCTCCCCCCATATATATATATATATATATATATATATATATATATATATATATATATAATTGGTACCCCCTATTTTATGGAAACAGATAGAAACTTGTTTTTCAAATTTGCCTTGATGAAAGTTTCTCTTGGATTTTCTGACTCCTACCCATTTATTAAGAGCCCCTTCTTCCCCATTTTACTTAAGACAACGCACCCCCACCCCCATTTTACTAAGACAACGCCCACCCCTCCCCCAGTTTACGTAAGACAACGCCCACCCCTCCCCCAGTTTACGTAAGACAACGCCCACCCCTCCCCCAGTTTACGTAAGACAACGCCAACCCCTCTCCCAGTTTACGTAAGACAACGCCCACCCGTCCTTAATACACTCCCCTTTAATTAGATACTCGAGAGTATGCATGCGGCTTTTAATCGGAATTCTGGCGCTATATTCCTAGATATTATTTCCAATCCGACGCTAAAATACTGGATTGCACTTTAAATGTTGTAAAAGAGTTTTTATTTATGAAGGAAATTTAAATATAAAAAACTTGAGGAAAGAAATCTTTTTGCTTTGTGTACTAATGTTTCCATGTTTTTTCCTGCTTGAAAGTTAAATCGAGTTCAACTTTTTCCGTGCCGTCTCTGTGCGGAAAACAGGAGGGGTAAAACTTAACCAATCAGATATTTAAATTTTAGTGACTGTTCCATAGAAACGTTTTATCATACAGAAAACTGTTCCTCTTGAGTATGATTTTGTTTGTTTATACTCTTAGGAGGTGTTTATATGGAGGTGAGCTGGCTCGGTTAACCGGGCTGGCTTGCTTAGCCGAGATCTCGCTTATATTAAGAAATGCTTGTTGGTCAGCGCCGCAAGGCAGCTGATCTTTCATTTACCCTGTCTGTCTGTCGGTCATTCTGTAATGCTGCAGTTCTCTGCGCCCGTGTGATAACGCCCTCAACACTCATGTTTCCAATTCAAATAAAAAACTTAAGCACGTTTCTCGATAATTAAAAGTCAACTTCTCTGCTGCTCATTAAAGATTTAATATCTAATTTGTTAGTACTGCACTGAGAAACCAGCCTCGAATGCAGGGTCTCTTGCTTTTCCGATATACGGCCGCCGTCCGTACCGCTGAGTTTATAGCAACTTAGAACCCAGTGTCCCAAAAGTTATACGAAAATTGTCTTGTTTAAACTTGACACGTCTAAACGCGCTGACCTTCAAGCCCCCGGCTTCTAGTTTTTATTTGAATGTATTTATATGAAAAGCGAGCCAGCCCGCCTAACCGAGATCTCGGTTCAATTTGCCGAGATCTCGCTTCAGAGGGATGAAAATGTTCCATATAAACATCCACAACTGCGCAAGCCCGACTGACCGGGCTAATTTCATATCTAATGAGCACGCGCATATTATTTGATTTTTCAGGTCACGTGTATAAATAAAATATCAGCCCGGTCAGGCGAGTCAGTTCGCTTAAAGGCGAGATAAAATTGCCTCGGCAAAACAAGCCAGCCCGGTTCACCGTGCCAGCTCACCTCCATATAAACACCTCCTTAATCTATATACTGTAATATCTCGTTATTAGGAACTCGGTTCTTATTCCCCTTCCTTAACAAATCCTCTTATAATCTCTCTCGATTTAAGGAACTTTCGATTTAAGGAACTTTCGATTTAACGAACTTTCGATTTAACGAACTTTCAATTTAACGAACTTTCGATTTAACGAACTGATTTCTACTTCCCTTTGTGTTCGTTAAATCGAGATTCTATTGTATTGTATACTTAATCTGATGAATTTTCACGTGTTTCAAGTTTTAAAATCCAGTGTGGAAATCGCCCTTTCCCGAATTTCTGCTTAAACATTGATACGACCGTATAATCAAGCTCCACCTCGTTTCTATGCATTCTATTGTTTTACTGATTTCCAACTTTATTATTTACTCATAGTCACTTATTCTTCCAATTTGCCAGTAGTTAAAAAAAATTATGATATTGAAAACGATGCGAAACTTGATCGCTAGGCCATCATAACACACAGCGCTTAAACAGAAATTCGGGAAAGGTTTATTGAAAACGGATAATTTTCTTTATTTTGGACGTAGAAAAACTTCTAATTCGCAGTGGAGCGGACCGATTTAAAAAGACATAATACAGAAAATTATGTTTTTAAACAAAAGAAATGCACATCGATAATCGCTCGATGTATTTCTTCCAATACGCCTTTCCCGAATTCATATTTATAGGACGCATCCTGACTCTGTTGTCCATACGGCGCTCGTTTTGATGTAATACATTGTTTTACAGTAATTCTTAAGTTATATATTTTGCTTATTAGCAAATTGCAACGGGACAATTTTTGTTAATTTTCAACTCAGAAACGAGGTTAACGTAAACCCATGCCCATGTAAGCCAAAATCCAGTGCGAGGTTTGCCAAAATTTGAAAAGCTTCAGAAGTAAGTTGTAAGTCCTTCTCTTTTCATACGTCCATGTTAAGAGGAAACTGTTTGTTCATTTTCCATATCTGCGGAGCAAAGGTTGAGGAGAAGCAATACGTGGACGACGTTCCCACGCTCACATTTAAACCTCACAAAAGTTTAGGGGAAGTTCTGCTGTGCTTCCATTTCTCCATAGTTTGCGGTAAGCTTTTTTTGTTTTGAGGTCGAAGTTGTAACGCAATGAAACCATGCTGTAATCATTGCTATTGAGAACGAAATCTAAAGAAAGGTTTACACAAGCATGACAAACTATTAAATAGATTTCCCCATTGCTTTCTAAGGAATTTACAGATTTCATTAGTAATGCTTTCTAAACATAAAGTAACCTAGGCGATTAAATGGTATTATTGAAGAAAAATCATTGTTTCTTTATGCAAACGACAATGTTTTTCTCTTTTTTTTAAAGAGATTAATAATATGGATACATTCAAAATATATGGGAGATAAATAGTGTTTAAATTCTGGATTTTCTTCAATATGAAAACAAGTTCTTTAAAATCAATGGCAAAATCATTATATAAAGGAAATATGGAGATGAGAAGTGGCAAAAGGTGCTTATTTTTTTAGGGACTCGCCGAGCACTTATTGTTTTGAACGAGTACCTTGTATAAAAAGCATCTATAGTCGTAATAATGAAAGTCACAATGGTAAGTGGAATCTTATGTGGCGTCGCTTGCTTTACTTTTATTTCTTGTTTGGCTGGTATGGGAATGGAGTACTCGGTCGAACGGGTTGCTTTGGGAGATGTGGTTTATAATTATCATGATGATTGTTTGAACATTGGTGCCCAAGTCACCGTCAATGGAACTTGTGGTTGTTTGTCAAATGGAACTTTCTATTATGATATACAACAGTTGTACTGTTTTCAAGAAAATTTTCGTTCTAATGGGAAAGGTATGTTTGATTTTTTTTGAACATTTTTCAATGTTGGATTCCAATTAGCGCCTTTTCCCCCCGAAACTTAAAAAATATGCATTTAGCCATTTTGATAGTAAAACAAAAAAAAAAGAAAAAAAAAAAGGCGACACAAGTTTAGACTAATCCATGTATTTTTGACAACGTTTCGAACGACACAGCGTTCATTATCAAGACAATTTTTTATACAACGTAAACTAACATTTTATATAAAAGGCGTATTCACACGCGTGAAGCATAATTAGCTATGTTACAAGTAGTATACTTCTAGAATTAAAAACATTATTCAGGACCTTTCAAAGTTTAAACCTATCAGTATGAAACCAGGGAAGGAATTGAATTTTGTAATTAATCAAGAAAATTATTTAAAACGTGTTCACAGAGAATTATTTAATAAGGGTAGTATATCTAAGAAAATTTATGAACAGCTTTGTCCAGTCGGATCGAGACCTGGTGTACTTTATGGTTTATGCAAAGTACATAAGAAAGCTGTTGATGGATGTCCTCCATTTAGACCCATTTTGTCAGCTATTGGGACACCAAATTCTTGGTCCCACTTATGTCTGATATTACTAGAAATGAATATACTGTTCTGGACTCCTTTTCATTTGCCACGGAAATCGTTAAACAAGATTCATCTTTATATATGGGTAGTCTGGATGTTAACTCTTTTTTTACCAATATTCCTCTTGAAGAGACTGTTAACATATGTACTGATCAGTTGTTTGACAACACAGACAAGGTTAGTGGTCTCTCCAAACAAGATTTCCACAAGTTTCTTACACTGGCTACCAATGAGTCTTATTTCATTTTTGATGACAGTACTTACCAACAAATTGACGGTGTAGCAATGGGTTCACCACTAGGCCCTACATTAGCCAATGCTTTTTTTTGTCATACTATGAGAAAAAATGGCTTGATAACTGTCCATCTGAATTTAAGCCTATTTATTATCGGAGATATGTGGATGATATTTTTGTTTTGTTCAAAAAACCTGAACATTTAGAATTTTTCAAAGACTACATGAATTCTTGTCATGCTAGTATTTCGTTCACCACAGAGACAGAAAAGTCTAATAAAATGTCTTTTTTAGACATCGAAATTACACGTGAAAAGAACGTGCTCACCACTAATGTCTACCGTAAACCTACATTATACACATTTCGATAGTTTTGTTCCTCTGTCATTCAAATTTGGCATGATATCGACGATTATTTTCAGATGTTTTAATCTTTGCTCCAGTTTCAGCTTATTTCATAAGGAGCTCAATAAAGTTAAAGATATTTTCAGAAAAAATGGATATCCCATTTCTTTTATTGATAATTGCATCAGAACATTTTTGAACAAGTTACACAATCCTAAACAAGTCGTTACCACTGTTGAAAAGAAAAGCCTTTTAATTGTTTTACCATATTTAGGCACTATTTCGCAACAAACTAAAAGAAGCCTTTACAAGGTTATTTCCAAAACATTGCCCTGTTGTAAACTCAATATCGTTTACAAATCTTCGTGCAGGTTGTCTAGTTTTTTTCGTTTTAAGGATCGCCCATCCAAAGATCTCATTTCTGGCGTTGTCTACAAATTTTCGTGTGGAAGTTGCAACACTTCTTATATTGGCCAAACTAAGCGCCATTTAAAAGTCAGAATGAGTGAGCATATGGGTATATCGCATTTAACAGGAAAACGTTCACATAGAACCACGGGTCATCTTACAGCTGTGCAAGAACATACTTTGTCTTGTGATCATTTTGTTGATTATGATAATTTTTCTGTTCTTGCACACGCTAAAAATTCCTTTATGTTAGAACTCAAAGAGTCTCTTTTTATTATACGAGACAACCCGGTCCTTAATAAAACTATTCGCTCCACTCCATTATATCTTTATAATTAACGTGCACGGATAGATTTTTGATAATTTATGCATATAATCTTTTGTTTCTTATATGTGTTAATCTGGTAACTGCTTGTAACATAGCTAATTATGCTTCACGCGTGTGAATACGCCTTTTATATAAAATGTTAGTTTACGTTGTATAAAAAATTGACTTGATAATGAACGCTGTGTCGTTCGAAACGTTGTCAAAAATACATGGATTAGTCTAAACTTGTGTCGCCTTTTTTTTGTTTTTTTTGTTTTACCATCTTTATCGTTATGTTTTTACTGGCTTTTGTCTACCTACTTAGCCATTTTGCCTTAAGCTGCCAAAAAAAATATTAGCGCCCAGGCAGAGAAAACATGGTTGATGCTTTCACTTGGGGTGTGAACATTCATTGTTGACATTTTGTGAAAATATAATCTTTAAAAGCCGCAATCCCTCCCCCATAAAACCAAGAATTCGTCGAATCTTTTGCTTATAAAACAAGAATCAACTTTATCAGTAAATCTGCGAAACGTATTTAAAAATGTCAAAAGCTTTTAACGTTACGAAACTTCTCAAATTTAGAATAACAATTTTGAAAGCTTTGCACTTTGCAGTGAAAAAATTAAGCCATTTTGTTAGTGCGCACTAAATGAAGTCTCAGGGACACCAAGTAATTTTGTATTGAGGATATGGTAAGTTTGGCAAAATATCGGTGTTTCAACAAAAATCTTGGAAAAGGTCTATTCGCAACCCTACTTTACTAGGCCCCCACAAATACCGAGTAAATAACAGTACACAAACCCGAAGGAAAATAGCCCTCCGCACGAGATTGGAACAGCCTATTTTGGTCAAACGTGCAATACAGTGAAATCTCGATATGCTCGAGGTACTCGGTTCTTATTTCCCTCCCTTAACGAATCCTCTTATAATCTCTCTCAATTTAACGAACTCTCGATTTAACGAACTCTCGATTAAACGAACTCTCGATTTAACGAACTGATTTCTTCTTTCCTTCGGGTTAAATCGAGATTCTATTGTACTGTATTCTTAATCTGATGAATTTTTTACGTGTTTCAAGTTCGGTTTTAAAATCCAGTGGAACTCGACCTTCCCCGAATTTCTGCTTAAACACCGATATGACCGTATAATAAAGTTTCGCCTCGTTCCTATACATTGTATTGTTTTACTGATTACAAACTTTATTATTTACTAATAGTTCCCCAGTGGAGTAATTAAAAGCAATTATGATATTGAAAACGAGGCGAAGCTTGATGGTTAGACCATGACACTGCGTTTAAACAGAAATTCGGGAGAGGTTTATTGAAAACGGATAATTTTCTTTTTTCTGGTCGTGGAAAAACTTGCCGTTCCGTTCGAGATTCTATGTATACTATATTTCGAGAGAGCATTGCATTAGAACAGTAATTTCCCAGCTTTTTTCGAAATAAATTATTTTTCTCCAGAAACTGTTATTATGAACGGAATCTACACGGTGCCGCTGGTCAATTGGTCAAATGACTTCGGTTGGACGATTGTCGATAATGAATTGTATTTTATAAACGGCACTCAAATCACGACAAGCTATTGTTCTTATCTGAGCCTGCAAATATCTATGGAAAAAATGGCATTCAGCCAATGGATACCACTTTCACGAACAATATTCTACCTTCAAGAAATGAACGGCACATTTTCTTTACGGGTAAGTTAGGAATTTTTTTTTTCTTCGTTATGATTTTGAACCCTGGGAACATCCTATTATCTTATTAGTGAATTTGAAGCGTGTATTCTCCATCGTATTCGTGTATTCTCCATCATATGGGGAAGCAAAAACCCTAGGTCCTTCTTTAGAGAGAATAGAGAGTTTTAGCAAGCGCGAAGAGAACGAGATGGCAAGGTGAGTAAAACAAAAGCTTGCATGGCTAATCAGGCTAATCAGGGTAACCAGGCTAATCAATGAACGTTCGCAGATCTTCCTTTGCAGAATGTGCTAATGATTAACAGAGTTTTCTCAATGGTAGAATATGAAAGTAGACTCCCTCGAAAACAAGTCGATATTTGTTGATCTTTTTAATGCTATATTAAATTATAGGTAGTATAAACAATTCGTTCTTTTGAAGGATATTCTCTTAATTTTAGTTGGTTAAAGGTTTGAGAGATAATGATGATGTTTTCTTGGAAAATGTAAAAGTACTTCCTTAAGAACAAACGCTCTTAAGCCTCGATTGCTCGATTGTTCTTAGCATGTTTTTAACTTTTAGACCTTCGAAGCCTTATGTTTTTATATCCTTTGCTCTTATAAAAAAATTAATTAAATTTAATTACATAAGTTAACTGATCGCTTCTCACCGTTTTATAAGTTTATCATATTGACGTCACATTGTCGTCATAAACAATAAAATTCAAACAGTATTTCTTTGATACTCGACGGTGATACACTTCAAAAAATCAAAAAATCTGAAAATGTTAATGCACTTATATATATAACATGTTTATATTGCGTAAACGGATCATGAGTTTCCTAACGCTGATAAATTTAATTTGAAATTCGAAAAATAAACCTGTGTTTATTAAGAAATTTATACATCTTTCCCGAATTCATGTTTAAATATCGGATCCTGACTCAGTTGTCCATACGGACCTCGTTTCTGTGTTGAAAATTAACGAAAACTGTACCACTGCTATTTGCTAATGAGCAAAATATTTAACTAAATTATTACCATGAAACAATACAACACATCAAAACGAGGTAGAAACATGAATCCGGGAAAGCTGTATTGATAGGAACTCCGGCCTAAATTAGTCAGGGTACCCATAAAAATATGAGATCTCCTTTAACTCTCCTTTAACGAAAACATGTTTGAAAGAACTTTCCCAGACAAAACTTATAAGGTTTGCACCATAAACTTCAGTGAGGAGAAATTGTCCAATGATCAATATGTTAGTAGACTAAGGTTAAACCAATTAAAAGTTTTCAATCTGTTTGTGACAACATTCTTGATGCTGCAGCGAGCAACCGGGGAGTACCAGGGTTGTACGCCACCGCCACCATTAGCGTTACCACTGTCAAATAATTCATTCTGTTTCGAATCTGTTTTTGTAGATTAACAGCACAGACTACAGCCATGAAGGACAAGTATACGACCTTCAAATGATTTGCCATAAAGAGGATAATAATAACGATTTATCATTAATTATCAAATTTTATGGTTATAGAACTTATCATGGTAAGATATATATATATACAGTATACCCCCGGTTATTCGAACCTCCAAGGGAAGTTTGTTCGAATAAACCGGGAGTTCGAATAACTGAAGATTTATTACTTTCTAACTTTTTGCGATCTGATGGTTTGAACACTTGTTTCGTTGAAGTTGGGAGAAAAGTGGTAAATATGAGAGACACCAAGGTAATGAGAATCTCTTGCAATATAAGACTGAGGGGAGAAATTGAAAACTGGTGAAAGTTTTGTAAATATTGGTTTTCAAATAAATAAAATGGTTACTTTAACAATTTGCTGAATTTTTTCAAAATTCGAATAACTGAGGGATTTGTTGTCCAAGGGAAATTAAAATAACTTCGAATAAGAGGGAATTTTGAAGAAGTGCCGGTTCGGTTATTCGAAGGGAAGTTTGCTCGAACAGCCAAGCGTCCATTTTCGATTTTCCTCTTTTTGATTTTGTATCATCCTATCCTATCCATTTTAATTTGTGTATTATGTTTTTTGACGACAGCTAATTCTAATACAACTCCAACTACACCTCAAGACCCAACGTCAGAAACCAACGTCGACACGTCAACGTTGCTAATAACTCAAGACCCAATTTTGCCTACATCGCCGATAACTACTGCCCCGGTAAGTCCTGAAATGTTCAACTAGAGGAATTTCCATTTTTATGAAAAAATAAATATCAGCACTATTTATTGCACTGATCAATCAAGATCGGAAGAACTCGATATAACGAACCATGAAGGGAGGTGAAATCAATTCGTTATAATCGAGAGATTGTCAGAGGGTTTGTTAAAAAAGAGAGAGAAACGTTCTGCCTAACCTCATATCCGCCGAAAGAGAACCGGATCCATCATTACGAGATTTCATTATAACCAAGGTTTGTCATATCGATGAAATGAAAATTATATTCCTTTTTTCAGACGAGTAGTTTTTTGATGACAGCTAATACTAATACACCTCCAACTACACCTCAAGACCCAACGACAGAAACCAACGTCGACACGTCAACGTTGCTAATAACTCAAGACCCAATTTTGCCTACATCGCCGATAACTACTGCCCCGGTAAGTCCTGAAATGTTCAACTAGAGGAATTTCCATTTTTATGAAAAAATAAATATCAGCACTATTTATTGCACTGATCAATCAAGATCGGAAGAACTCGATATAACGAACCATGAAGGGAGGTGAAATCAATTCGTTATAATCGAGAGATTGTCAGAGGGTTTGTTAAAAAAGGGAGAGAAACGTTCTGCCTAACCTCATATCCGCCGAAAGAGAACCGGACCGTCATTACGAGATAACCAAGGTTCGTCATATCGATGAAATGAAAATTATATTCCTTTTTTCAGAAGAGTAGTGACCACAAAGCGGCTATTATTGGAGGCGCAGCTGCAGGAGGTCTGCTGTTCATCACCATCATTTGTTTACTGGTGTACTGTTGTTATAAAAGGTTCATATTCCTTTTTAACCCAATTTTGCCTTTTTACCTCTGTACTAATTTCCGAGCTCTTGTAGTATTCATTAATACTTTTTCATAACGCTGAAGTAGAAATCCAATCTTTTTACGATTTTACGATGACTCAGTTCGAAAATATCAGCTTTGCTTTTCCCCTTCCGATAAACTTGTAAGCGTCAACAAAATGTGAAACTTTTTTAACTGCTGTTGTCATTTTGGCGTTATTTTTTCTCTTATTTTCATTTCTCTTCAGAAACAAGAAAGATGGAGAGCTCCCTAATAATTCTTATTCGTTACCTACACAGGTATGTTTGGTGTTTTCTTTTATCATATGTTGATATCTGCACTCACCCTGTGATGGTGAAGTCTCGTAATTTTTAAACATGTTCTAGGGCAGTTTTAATTCTTTTTTGATATTTTAGAATCACAATCAACCTACCGCGTTTTACATCACTCCTAACGAATGGGTAAGTGATCAACCTCGTACCCAGAGTCTTATTTTCTTATCTGGAGGAAAGTGTTTGGCTTGTTGTTGGCTGTTCAAAATCCTAATCTTAAGTTATCAGGGTTCAAAGTCCCACAAAAGCCAAAAATTTTGATCAGAGGAAAGGTAAAATGATACTTAGCGAAATTCACACTTACCCGGGGTACGAGTGAAGCGAACATTTTTGGCCGGGAAGTGCGATGGAAACACAAAATCGGTCCGACTAAATAAAAAGTCCCGTCCACGGTGACACTTACCGGGATTTCTGTTGAAACAACGTATTATGTCCTATTCAACATTGACAATCTCGTTTTGATGCAATTCATGGTTTTACTAATTTTATTATTTCTGTAATCATAGTATTTATCTACAATTTGGATATTGAAAACGAGGTTAGCTATGTTGACGTAATACGGTGTTTAATTAGGGAAAAAATTTCAGGAAAGCTCTATTGAAAGTCTTTGATTTAGAAGCTGTTTTTTGTATAATATCCAGACCATTAAACGTTTCGGTGGAAACTCTTATAAAAGTGTTTGAAAGCACGAGGCCTGACCCTAACCCTCGCTGATCTAAACAAATTTTACACGGTTTACACCAGGAACTTTGATGGTCTAAAACTGATAAATTAACTGTATATTAACATTGTGTATTTTTTTCAACACCAGCTAACCGTAGAAACGCCGCCACCGGTCCCAGATTCACCTAGACCTAACCAACGACATAATTATGAATATCCGAATGCCGCGGCGTATATGGAATTTCCTGGAAACGCCAATAACAATGAAAATTATGAAGCTCTGAATATAGAAGTGAATGCAGATCAGAATTATCTCGACTTGTCGTCTACCAACAAAGAAACGAACAGTTTATACGAACCCTTGAAAAATCTTAACAAAGCAAGTGTAGATGGGGATTCAAACATTTATGCAGGATTAAATGCTAACCAAACAAGTTGAAACACATTGAGAATTTTTTTCCGTGACTCGTGTGTGTCAATATTTATTTATTTATTTATTTATTTATTTAGTTCCAAATTCAAATTCATGTTTATATCTAATCAAATAATGGCAACGACTCAACCTCGTCCCCAGGGCTTATTGCCTTCTTCGCCGCCATCCAGTATATAAAAAAGGCAAGAAGCCCTGGGGACGGAGTTGGGCAACGACTGTGTATAACTATTGAGAAAGAACAGCCCAAAAGCTAGGAAAGAATAAAAAATGCAGTTTCCATCTAAGTAAATTTAGTCGCACAGGCAGTCAAATTCGAACGGTCGAATAGATCTATCAAAGCGGAAATTATTTTCCTTGCAAAATTCGGAACCTTTTTCCTACTATGTGCGAATGAAGTGTTCTGATTGGTTAAATAAAATATACAGACAAAACAAGACAAAGCATTTAATTTATCAAATTTTATCAAGATATAACCAGGCAAGGCCACGATCTCCCACGACTTTTATTTTTCTGTGGTATGTATTTACGTCGTTTTCCCTTTGGCTGTATCTTTGACGCTTTGTTTTGATCGCGTGACTTACGGTGACTTTTGTGCGTCACGTGATTGTATTATCTATAATAAAATTGTAAATATTTTATTTTCGAAACAATAGAAAAACTCGGTACGAATATCTGCTGTGTACAGAAAATCACTTCGTTCCACGATGTTATCATGATGGTTGGTTGTGTTGTGTCTCTGCTTCAGTTTTGTTTTTACTATAACCTCTATTTCTGTCATATAATTTTCAGATGTAAATATGTGTTAAGATGTATGATGTAGCTGTGCTAAGCTTTTTTTCACGGTCAACAAATTTATATATGCAAGAACCCTACCCCTTAATAAACAAAATTCATGAAAATACATACAGAAGAAAAAGTGCTATTGAAAAAATCGGATTTTATTTTATTTATGGCCCCTAAAGAGAGACAAATAAACATGCTCAAAGTATATGAAGAGCATTTGAATTACCAACCAACCAAAACAAGACAATTGACTTGATCATATTATTATTAAAAAACTAGTGTATCGTGTAAAAACATTTTACAGTTTTTCTCCATAAATTGTTTTACACGCATGTTGGAATTATATCATATTTAACACAAAATTGTTGTATATATATTTTGGATCGATCATTCAAAGAATGCTATTATCCCTATTTTTCAATGCTATCTGGCCTATTTAGAGAATTCTAAAGTTGTACAGTTAAACTAAAAGCTAAAATTCCAATGTTCAGAGATTTAGAAAAGAGACAATACAACGTATACTCCTACCTAACCAATGTACACTCTTACTTAACGACGATTAAACTTCTGAAATATAAGAAAATACCTTCACAGACGTTTTTATCTTTCAAATCTTTATTCTGCTATGAATTGTGGAAATGTCAAGGAAATGTCACTTGTGCATCATGATACAAAAACGATGTATATATGTATATAACCAAGATTTTCACATTCTCTTCTTGTATTACATTCATCTATACTATTCAATTTTCTAATCTAAAACAGAAAGATATCAATCGAACGCTATCAAAAAGATATGATAATGATCTTGCTACTTTCGTTTCCCTAATAGCGAACCTTAATAATAACAATCCACATACTACAATGAAATACCAAATAAACTGCTAGCTACACATTTCGGCGTAGTAGTCAAAACTAACTGATACGAAAAAGCTACTTCAAACACATTAAAAAAATAAACATCGGTAGAAAATGGTGAACTGATAACACATAACAGGTAGGTAAGAAAAAAGATAAGAAGATATTCTATGTTGAAACATTCGGTAATTCTGGAGCAAAGGACACAAATATTTACAAACAATGCGTCACTTGGAATGTCATCTATAAGCAGTTGTATTTAAGTTCCATTTGTTTTGTGTTTTAGATTTTATGAAATTTTCGATTAGAAATTATGATGAATGCCCACAAAGACTTGTCTTGAAAAAATGTATCTGGTAAAAGACATATACAACTTACCAATGAATTCTTATCGTACTGATAAAAGAGAGGAAATCAAATCTTTGTTTGATTATAATGTTTGATGAAGATGATCCTGATGTACACCCCAGAAGTTATGCTTGAACTGTGCTTGACAGCTACTGAAGATAGATGCCAAAAAGCCTTCGCATGTAGCTGCCTGTAGCAGAATTTGAAGCACGCAATGAAGAATGGATATGTTATCATTCAAAATGGTGAAAAGAGGTTTATGAGAATAAATGATAAACATAAAGCAGATTGTATGTTGAAAACTACCTAGGATAATTTCTCTTGGTCATTATCTGTATACGATAAGGTGATCTAAAGTGAAGGTGAATTTTGCAAACATCTACCCAAGCAGCTGTACATAGAAAATGTGGAACAATTTTTTAAAGTTTTTAAAGTTGCTATGGTTTGTACTGTAAACAATGATTTCCCTTACGTCACGAAAAGAGAGAAGGATTCCATTCTAAATTCAGGAACAAGTGGCAATATCAAAGTACATCACTCAAAACTGATACTTTAGAAATTTTTTCAACAATTTTAACAACAATTCACAGTATATACAAATTGTGCTGTATTAATCTCTGACAAGACAATGTGCAACAAAAGCATTTAATATCGCAAAACCCTTCATGTATTGGAAAGCACGAATACCGAGAGTTGGGAGTGGAGTTAAGAGCAAACGGCCAGCTTAGAAAGAGACTTTTTCAAGTTGCAAAGGAAAATAAAAATTTATAATGGCAAAGGGGAGTTATCGATATTAATGATGAACAAGTTTTACCAAAGGATCTCCTCCTTTGGAACGCTGACCTTTGATGTATTCTTTGATCATGGGGGAATACTTTTATTTTATTTTATTTCACCAGGGCCAACTAAAGCTTTGCTCTGGCTAAAATTACATTTTCATATTCGTCACTATTTATTTTAATTAAAAATTAGGTTTGAAATTCAGTCTTGATGTGCCTCGATCAAACTTAAAAGAATGTCTTGTCACTTTGATCAGCATTGTTGAATTTTAAAACTAGGGAAGTTTTATCTTGAAGTGTGCTTGCATTTTTATGTAAATTTTACATTTGTTGTATATCTGGTAGATATGGTTTAAAATATGTATGGCAATTAAGATATTATTTTACCTTTTCCTCCAGATAAGAATATTAGGAATTTGTTGATGATGTGAACCGCTCGTCTGATTATATGCGAGGCGTCCACGTTAATCATGTCTGATTGAATACTATTCCGCGTATGGCTGGAATAAGTACAAGTGAAAAGCAAAAGTTTGCGCGATTTTTTTCACGTCTTCTCATTGGTCGAAAAAAACGTTTTAAGCAATTTCATTGGCAGAAGCAAAACAATCAAATACATTCCTGAAATTCCTGACAACACACATAGAACATAGCAAAATCTTTCGCACTGCATCCGGCTACGCTTTTGCATATCCCTGGTGAGATATTAATTGGCCAAATGAATTGAAAAAGAAGAAAATATTACAAAAAAGTGAGCATTGATAAAGAGAGGAATCATAAAAGGCGAAATCACATTCTGTGGTCGGCCGAGTAACTTCATGAAAGTAATTTGAATTGCAACATGCATCAGAGTATCCGGACTCAACTGACATTGACCGAATTGTTTCCAGCTTAAGTTCCCCAACTCGATATGAACACATTCGTAATTGTTGTGAATGTCATAAAATTCACTTTTGGCCAATTCTTTACCTTCCCGAAGTTCATTGTCCATAGAGAATGTTAATAATTCAATTGGCGTTATGGTTACCCATCTTTTTCCGTGATAGATAACGTTTCATAGACATCTAAAGCAACGTCATCAATGTTGACTGATAATGATGCGTGCATTTCTGTACCAGTGCCTATACTTCCAAGTAATTCTTGTGATTCTTCTATAGAGGCAGATACGTTTTTGTCAAACCATCTATCGCCAGGTTGTTTTCCATGCAGTATAAACTTCCCCTTTAGAATCTGTATTATACTTTCCATCCAGAGTTAGAACTGTTATGGCATCTTCAATTTTTCCCAAAGCTTTTGGGTTCTGCTTTTTGGATAACAAATGGCTGCGGTATTCTGTCCATTTATTTCGTTTCATAGCACTAAGAACAACATTATGTATTTGATTTAAACATCACAGGTTTGTAAGTGTTATCTTGAAGGGACTTACGGACTATCCCGATAGAATACAAAAGCTTCGAAGCAATCATCAGTTGAGATTCTCTGTTCTCTGCACAAAATATAAAAAATGTATGTTTGCTGAAGAATGGACTTGCGCCATTGAAAATTGTGAGAACCTGACACATTTTTATCTAATTCTGTACATGTTCCGCAGTGTTAGTTCCGAAAAAGGATTGCAAAAGACCAGACTTTAAAGACTTACAGCATACCATTAGAAAATTCCCTGGCCTGGAAGTATATTGTAAAGCTCTATCGTCGGTCTATAAGAAGGGTAACGACATGAATCACGTGATTGTGGTGTTTGTTTACTTTTTTTTACCGTCAGCCATAATTATTATCGCATCTCTCGCCTCAAATTTATTTTTGGTGCTACACCATAAATCTTAAGATCACGTGATAAATCTTAAGATCACGTGATTCGTGCCGTAGCCCCTTTAAACTTTCTTACTGGTATTTAATCTGCGTATGTGCGTAGCATAGCAGATTATTAAAACAATCGGCATGTATTTTCTTTCTATCCCTGCAATTATTACTTTTTATGAGGTCATCAATAGATTATTAAGTGTGTAAACAAACCTCAGCCTGGTGTGTGGTGTGTTAAAGCTGAGTTCACATTAATGCGAATTTAAATTTCGCATTGAAATTCATCCAGTTTAAGCGGACCATCCCAAGATGAGATGGAATTTGTTTTGGTAAAGAAAGCCATCTTTCCATCCACTTCGGCAAAAATCATGCAGATTTCCGCGACTTCAGTCAAAGATGCAATCTTAACTCGTCTTACTTAGGGGAGCCTTCTCTCAAAACAATAATATGGGTTCATACGATCAACCACCATTCATCTTCCACATTATCTAAACAGCTCCATCGACATCACTAAGGAAATGTTGTTGATATAATATATTTAGATTTTGCAAAGGCTTTCGACACAGTTCCACATAAACAATTCCTGAAAAAACTGAAGTCGTACGGAATCGAAGGGTAAATTTTAAAGTGTATCAAAGCCCTTCTTTACGATAGAACCCAGACCGTTAAAGTTAATGGAACCAAATCTTATCCTGCACCAGTATTAAGCGGTATCCCCCAAGGGAGTGTTATGGGGGCCATTTTATTTGTTATTTACATCAACGATCTCCCTGATAATGTCAAGTGTAGTACAAACCTTTTTGCAGGTGACACAAAAATATTTCAACAACAAAACGATGTAATAGCACTGCACCAATGGTTGCTGAACTTTCATTCCGACAAGTGTCATGTACCGACTCTCGGAAAGCACGGAAATATTGCCGTGAAATATATATTATCGAAACTCCCTAAACAACTGCGAGCTTGAACATGATTTCAAAGAAAAAGATCTGCTGGGGGAGTAATTGTAGATTCAAACTTGTCTTTCGAAGAACACATCGCCAACCAAGGTCCAAAAAGCCAATTCAATAGTCGGATTGATCAGACGTAGTTACTTACCTAGATGGTAACCTCAAAATCAAAATTCTCTTTACATCATTCGTCCGTCCTCATCTCGAATAGGTGCAAGCAGTATGGGCTCCACATCTGAAGAGAAATATCAATATGATATAGAAATTCCAGCGCAGAGCCACCAAACTCGTTGACGGATTTCAATGCTAAAGCCATTCTGAAAGACTTAGACGACTTGACGAGTTGGACTTTTTTTCTATCAACAAATTCTTCCACAACTAAAGATAAAAACGAATATTGTTTTTTCCTCTTCAACAGTTCGTCATGAAGAATTTTTGCATGAACTTTACTTGCTGTGTAACAGTTGAATTGCGCAGGAACACTCAAACCAACTTCTCGTATCCTTTTACCATTTACGATTGCGTGCACGTGATTACCGTCAATTTCAATGAAAAATGCTATTAGCTTAGACAGTTTTTTAGGAAGAGAAAACATTGTTGTTTAAAGTCTGTTTTTATTTGATTTTTCATTTTGTAATAAACGCCGCCCTCTATTAAACGCCGCATCCAAAATCTGCAATTTGTAATAAACACCGCGGCGTTTATTAGAGGAAATACGGTAATTAAATTAAATTAATTATTATTAAATTATTAAATTATTGAATAAATTAAATCATTAGGATTTATTTTAATTATTTTGTCAGTTAATTCTAGAAGGATGAATGAGAAGGAGACACAACTTCTGAAATTCCTTTGGAATAACCATAATACAAACTTACTTTTTAAAACTCCGCGGCATTAACAAAAAATCGTGACAAAGAGAACGCATAATTACTTATTCCTGTTTTGTCATTGTTATCAAATTTCTTCATTGCTTTTGTTGTGTCAACTACACGTTGCTTGATCATTTTTACAATAAAGGCGGACGTATAGGCTGACCTTTTTTTGTTATATAAGACAAATAATTAGTTAAAATCATTACAAAAATTCGTTTTATTTTGTATGTTAAAAAGCCGCCAATAACTAAGGAAATCCTGGAGGCCTGGAAACAAAATCAGACAAAAACAAAGTTTTTATCCTTTGTATCCTTCGCACATATTTTTCAGGCCAGTAAAAGTAACAAGTCCTTTAGGGGCTGGTTATATGGTTATATGGAAGAAATTGTGCCGCTTAAGCGGGATTTCCACTTCAAAAAATAATACGCGTATCAGCACGTACCGTATCATTGAGCATGCGCATTAATTGTAATTTGGAAATACGCGAATCAATAATTCTCTTCGCGTAACAAAAAAATAAAGTTGATCTGCGTATCACTGAAGAAAGTAACCAATCAAACTACTAAAATTATGAATGGGTATTCATAGTACCGTATTATATGCTGATATGCGTATCAAAAAAGTGTTGTGGAAATCCCGCTTTGCCAAGACGTTTTAACGAGATCTCGCTATTGCATTCATTCGTTTGTTTTATCAGATTTGGGTTATATGATAAAAAAATCATCCAGCTTAAACGGGATCTCACTTGCACAGAAGCGGGATCTTGCCTAGCCGTGACGAGACGGGTAGATTTTAGATGTTTTCTGACGTAAGGCGCATGCGTAAGATAAATAATTTTCAAAACAAGGTTTTAAGATGGCGGATAAAACAGCAGAAAATAAATCATGTCCCGCTTTATGGTTATTTGGTTATTTTTAGATGGTTATTTTTTCTTGTTAGCTCGGGACTAAAAACATCCTTCAGACTTTTTGTCCCGGCAAAGCAGGACAATTTCTCCCATATAACCAGCCCCTAAGCGATAAAAAAATCAAAAAAAATCAAAAGCAACAAAAACAATTATGCTTATAACCGCTGTTGTTTAAATCAAAGCGCTGACATCAAAGTGAGATTTCTAATGTATCAGATACATATCAAATTGTTCAAACTTGCTCGAATGCCAGTTTTCAGTCAATTAATCGTTCCAAATAAGCTGACACGCTGTTTTTAAAATACATCGGTGTGAAGTATCGAAAACGATATGATTGAGACTAAGCGCTTGCACTGGAAGGAACAATCCCCTACACTATTGTGGCTTTATATCACTCGGATTCTGCCGGAATTCAACTATTAAAGGGGAACTTAATTTGAAACTAATTCCCCTTGGTCAATGGAATATTGAGTTAGTGAGAGTTCCCTACAATATATAGGAAGAAGAAAAAGTGAAATCGAGAAAATTTATAATTTTTTTTTTCATTTTACACAAGAAAATTAACATTCATCTTTACAAAACACTACGATAAACAGAAATAAACAGAAAACATGCTGCTGAATAAAAACATTTCCACAATTTAATAAAGCATGAAAATGAAATAATTTCTTTGCTATGAATTTTTTATATATTTTTTTTTATTTTTCATCTAAAGAATTATTTAAAATAAATAAATAAAATTCACTTAAATAGTTGCTTGCACATTTCGTTGACGAGATACACACAAATCCAAATCACGTACAGTGGAAACTTCGCTTAACACGAATGAAGTACTTCGAATTTCAATCTTTTGAAATTGTTCTCAAGCCGAAACAAGAAATTCACAAAGCAGTAAAAACAACAACAACAACAACAACAACAACAACAACAATAACAGAAACAAAACATTGTAATTTACCAACTATTGAAGTCATTGGGGCGACCCTAAAATCTAGCCAATCAAATATTGGGGCATTTGTTCAACAACCGACAATTGAGAAAGTCCTTATCATCTCTTGACTTGAATTGAAAGTGATCATCAGAATGTATCTCCACCAATCAGCTGACTGCATGGTGGTTCCACGTGATCAGTTGATTTCACTACTATTGAGTCGTATTCAGAATGCGTTTCACTTGACACGGTGTGTTGTTCCAACGTACTGGAGTGCATTTCTTCCGTAGTCTGCATATTAAGATACGACTGCTTCATCATTACGTGATGGTTAGGAGAATCTGGCTCTTCGGACGCCTCTGATTCATCATCGTCCTGCTGATCATTTCGAAATTCTCCCATCAGAATTTTTCCATTGCTTTCGGCTGTATTGGTGATGTTATCTTGTTCCTCACTTTCTGGTTGTTCGGAATGAGAAAATACGTACTCATCTTCCATGATGCTTTCTTGCATAGGAGAAAATACGTTCCCATACGACTCGGTTTCAAAGTCGTGAACACTCATTCGTGCAGCTTCGTTTGTTGTGCTTTCAAAGTGCACTATCATTGATTCGTGTGTATGGGGAGGAGCGTCCTTCTCTTGTTCATTATCAGCCCGTGTACGTCTTTCAAATAAAGACTCGTTTTTATTGGTAGATTCTTCAGCCGTCACAATACGATGACATTCGTCGAGGCTTGAATGACATTGCTCATGTTCTGTTTTCTGCTGCCAGGCTTCAAAACGAGGAGCAGAATTGTCTTCGGAAGGGGAAACGGCATCACTTACAATCACTTGCTTTCCGTCTCCACCGTGGTCGACATTACCATCCAACATTAACATTGCATCATCGGCAAAACCTAGTCTTCCTGTGCGGCCACCGTGGTCTTGTTCATCCTCTTCTTCTGTCGTTGTTCGTGTTTCATCAGGGGATAGATACTGGCTACTGGGACGATCTATAAAAGCAAGCAAGGATGAACACAAAAAAGAACAGGAATGATCCCAACTCGTCTTGACGCCAATGTGATGGCTTGTAATGGCTTACTCACAAACGTAGATTAAGAGCAAAAGAAGGTTTCTTTATCCAATTGCAACTGATTTGTCCCCTACCATAAATGACCGAATAAGCACCCTTGCCCAATTAAGCCCCCTTTAAACAAGAAGAAGTGCTTATTTGAACTGATGATAATCACGCAGGGGCGCTATTTGAAGGGGCGGTTATTCGAGTCAAGCATAAACAAATTTTACTGTGAACATGTAATTTTGCTACTCGTTAAAGAAATTATTTTCAGATTATAGTATTTTGCTTTTTGATTTGGTTAAAAGTTAAAAGATATATTGAATCGTTGCAAATTTTTGTTCTTGTTATATGTACGGAACAAAATTTAATAAGCGCCCCTGCCGAATAAGCGCCCCAGGGTCAGGGTCGAAAATTTCAGTAAGCGCCCCGAGCAGTTATTCGGTCATTCACGATATGCGCTTGATTTATCTTTGTTTCTGTTATTTATTATTTTTTTATTTATTTTTATTTTATTTATTTATTTTATTTTATTTATTTATTTTATATATTTTATTTTCAGTTGAGTGCATTGATTCACACTGTTATAGTAGCTGGCATGACAAAACTAGGATTTGAACCACTCTGAAGAGCACCACTGCTGCTCTTGTCGATGCATACAATTACGGATGTTATTCATAAAATAATATGTTTACCTGTTCCACATGTTGCTGCATCAGACATGGGTGTGGATTCATCCGAAAGACTTCTTGACTCTGACAGTTCCAGACCAGTTGGTACACACGCTCTTGGTGAATCTATGGGTGACGCCGTGTCATTATCACTTTGTAACTCGCTATTATCCAAAGGCGTCACACAATATAAGTTAAAATCGGATGTGGGAAAGACAGTTGATGCATTGACGGAACTTGTGGGTTGGGGAAAATCGGCCATACTAGTGTGTGTATCAACAAGTTTGGTTTCAGCAATTTCATCTACCAATTCATTTTCTGTAGAGTTCCCTTCCACAATATCTGTTGTCACAATTCCATTTTTTGTTTCGTCGCTTAGTTCAGATATGTTTCGATCGGAATCACAAAATGGATCTTCAGATCCAATGCCGTCAATTTCACCTTCAGATTCGGTAATGTGTACTGTTTCGATCTCTTGAAGCGAAGACTCGTCCAACCGAACTTCAGATTCGGTAATGTGTACTGTTTCGATATCTTGCGGCGAAGACTCGTCCAACGGAACTTCGGATTCGGTAATGTGTACAGTTTCGATATCTTGCGGCGAAGACTCGTCCAACCGAACTTCGGATTCGGTAATGTGGACAGTTTCGATATCTTGCGGCGAAGACTCGTCCAACCGAACTTCGGATTCGGTAATGTGGACAGTTTCGATATCTTGCGGCGAAGACTCGTCCAACCGAACTTCGGATTCGGTAATGTGGACAGTTTCGATATCTTGCGGCGAAGACTCGTCCAATTGCACTTCGGATTCGGTAATGTGGACCGTTTCGATATCTTGCGGCGAAGACTCCTCCAACCGAACTTCGGATTCGGTAATGTGGACAGTTTCGATATCTTGCGACGAAGACTCGTCCAATTGCACTTCGGATTCGGTAATGTGGACTGTTTCGATATCTTGCGGCGAAGACTCGTCCAACCGAACTTCGGATTCGGTAATGTGGACAGTTTCGGTCTCTTGCGGTGAAGACTCGTCCAACCGAACTTCGGATTCGGTAATGTGGACCGTTTCGATATCTTGCGGGGAAGACTCGTCCAACCGAACTTCGGATTCGGTAATGTGGACCGTTTCGATATCTTGCGGGGAAGACTCGTCCAACCGAACTTCGGATTCGGTTATGTGGACCGTTTCGTTCCCTTGCGGTGAAGACTCGTCCAACCGAACTTCGGATTCGGTAATGTGTACAGTTTCAACCTCTTGAGGCGAAGACTCGTCCAATTGCACTTCGGATTCGGTAATGTGTACTGTTTCGGGCTCTTGAGGCGAAGACTCGTCCAATTGCACTTTGGATTCGGTAATGTGTACAGTTTCGGCCTCTTGTGGCGAAGACTCGTCCAACCGAACTTCGGATTCGGTAATGTGGACAGTTTCGGCCTCTTGTGGCGAAGACTCGTCCAACCGAACTTCGGATTCGGTAATGTGTACTGTTTCGGGCTCTTGAGGTGAAGACTCGTCCAACCGAACTTCGGATTCGGTAATTTGGACAGTTTCGGCCTCTTGTGGCGAAGACTCGTCCAACCGAACTTCGGATTCGGTAATGTGTACTGTTTCGGGCTCATGAGGGGAAGACTCGTCCAACCGAACTTCGGATTCGGTAATGTGGACAGTTTCGATATCTTGCGGCGAAGACTCGTCCAACCGAACTTCGGATTCGGTAAAGTGTACTGTTTCGGGCTCTTGAGATGAAGGCTCGTCCAACCGAACTTCGGATTCGGTAAAGTGTACTGTTTCGGGCTCTTGAGGTGAAGACTCGTCCAACCGAACTTCGGACTCGGTAACGTAGACCGTTTCGATATCTTGCGGTGAGGACTCGTCCAACGGAACCTCAGATTCGGTAATGTGGACTGTTTCGGCCTTTTGCTGCAAAGACTCGTCCAACCGAACTTCGGATTCGATAATGTGGACCGTTTCGGTCTCTTGAGGGAAAGACTCGTCCAACCGAACCTCGGATTCAGTAATATGTACCATTTCGGTCTCTTGAGGCGAAGACTCGTCCAATCGAACTTCGGATTCTGTAATGTGGACCGTTTCGATATCTTGCGGCGAAGATTCGTCCAACCGAACTTCGGATTCGGTAATGTGAACCGATTCGATATCTTGCGGCGAAGATTCGTCCAACCGAACTTCGGATTCGGTAATGTGAACCGTTTCGATATCTTGCGGCGAAGATTCGTCCAACCGAACTTCGGATTCGGTAATGTGAACCGTTTCGAGATCTTGCGGCGAAGATTCGTCTGATGGAATCTCGGTTTTGGTAAGTTCCATGTTTTCAACTACTGGCTGTGAGGTATCGTCCAATATAGTCTCAGATTCGGTACTTTTGACTTTCTGAATATCAGCTGAAGCATACATATCCACATAAGTTGGAGACTCTGGAGTTATTTGTGTATCAGTTTCTAGAGAGTTACTCACTTCATAGGAAAGTTTCTTTTCTTCGTTAACTACAGAAGCAGCTCCCTCAGTATTTGAGCACATTTCATTTTTAGTAATATCTAAAGTTTTGATTTGCACGTCCTCTACGTTTGTTGCATCGTTTGTTTGAGGCACACGATTGTCATTTGATCCAACTAAAGTCTCGATTTTCTGTCCTTTCGTATCTACAGGGGAACTTACATCAGCTGGGATACGAATTATGTTTTGCTCAGTTGAAACATCTTTCTTCTTGACCACATTTTTCTTGCTATCATTCACCTGCTTGGCTAAAGTGGGTTTGGTACTAGTTGGTTTTGCTTTCGTACTAGCTTGTTTCGTTGTCTTAGAGACCACTGGAGTGGATGGCGAGGTTTTCACTGGTCTGGAAGCACCAGTTGTTTTAGAGGCAGCAGCTGTACTCGATGTCTTTAAAGGAATTTTTTTCAATCCAGTGCCCGTTTTGGAAGCCACTTTACTTGATGACGTGCTTGAAACATTACCAGCTGGTTTTGTCAGCGGAGACTTGGTTTTAACTGTCTGTCTTGTAGTGCTGGATGGGGTAGTCTTGATTGTTTTCGGGGAAGACGAAGGTCTGGTGCTTATTGGAGAGCTCTTGTTGGCAGTAGATAAAGATTTTGGAGTTCTCTCTGGTGGCTTGTTTTTCGTTGTAGCCGTTGGTGTTGTTGCCGTCGTTTTTATCGGTTTTGCCGTCTGTTTTGCTGGCGATGTTGCGACAGGTCGTTTTTCCTTTCTGATCCCATTAACTTTTGCATCAACAGGAGATGACTTGATAGCAGTAGTCGATTGTTTTATAGGTTTTTTTGTCACCTCGGCTGAAGTTTTTGTCAATGGAGGCTTAACTGATGTTCTGGTTTTCGTGACTGTACTTTTTATTGTTGATGTTGGTCGGGATGACGTCGACGAAGCGTTCGACAGATTTCTAGATGACGTTGCACTAGCCTTTGGAGGCGATGCAGAGCCAGCCTTTGAAGATGGAGATTGAGTCGTAGGTTTTGAACCGCTAGTAGTCTTAGTTACGGTTTTCTTAAGCGTCGTTTTTGGTCCACTGACTGGCTGCGTAGTTTTCGTCAGCACTTTAGAAGACGATGTTTTCGTAGTTACTTTGGTAACGGTCGTTTTTGTCTTCTGGGCTTTTTTAGTCGTTTTCGATGTGGTCAAAACGTTCTCAAGTTCGCCATTCTTGTTTATCGTTACACTTTTAATGACGTCATTTTGCGAGGAACTGTTATCTATGATTATTTCGTCCGTTTTAAAGTTCAAAGGGTCGTCAGTTTCCATTCCAGGGGTTGGTGGCTCCTTGGTTATTTGGGGCAAATCAGTTACGTCTATGTTCGACTGATGATTTCCATCGATAAGTTCGGACGGTTTAGGATTAATTACTATGTCTGCCATCTTTTTTATTAAAGTCAGTTTACTTTTGGGTATCGTCTGCGCTGCTTTTAAACTTCGTAGGTTGAGTTCTTTATTTTTCAAATGGGTCCAGTCTAGTGAAGCTGCTCTTTTCATACAAGCTCCACTCTCCACATCCGCTTGTACCCTTAGAATAGCTTGCGAGATTTTCCGTTCATCCCGTTTTCTATTCAGTTCTTTTTTAAAGTAAGGATCTTTAGTTCGACTAGGGGAAGGAGAGCGTGCGCGGTTTAATGTCGGCGACTCTTCTCCACTGCTATTATTTGGCGAGCTACCGATATTCAGTAGATTAGGCGTTGATTTTGCTAAAATGAAAAGTTCACAAATATTTTATTCAAAGCTTGTCTAAACATGGGTTTTATCTTCTTCAATCCTGTAAGCATAATTTAAACTTTTTTGTTGTTGAAACTTTCGTAAAGTTACGAGACATGCTAATGTAAACAGTCATATATTTTTGTTGAAAACTAGATTTGTTTTGACTTCAAATTCGTATTGATACGAGTATATATAAGGAGTTTTACATCTTAATCTCATGGAAACAGAGACGAATAAAATGAATAAGATTTCTCAACTCACTCAGAAAGATGTTTTTTTGCGATCTCAATAAATTGCTAGACCTCTTTCTCCTTGCTCTTGTCAGATTCGTAGACGGTGATTCATTGTCGAGTTTTTCACTTGATTCAAATGTATCAGGCGCTAAAACAATCAAGAATCAAATAAACGACTCAAGAAATTTTTTTCAACAATGAAAAAATATTTTTTTCGTTGCTATTATTATCATATCATTCCATTCCATTTTTTATTTTTTTATTGAAAGTCAATCATAATTTCGATCTTCATCAAGTCGTCAATCGTATACATAGGCAAAGACAACCTGTCAATTGGAAATTGAAAAAGCATTTTCTGGAATTGAACAATTAACTGGTTGTTCTGATATCATTTTCAGAACTCAACCAAAAGAATATTTTCCAGAGAGAACCAAAAAAAAAAAAGTAAAATTTTTTTGGCCACATAGTTATGCGAAACCTCAAAAAATGATGACAAATGACGATATTTACACAGAAAAAAATAAGTTAGGAATGTTGAGTAATTATTTGTCATTGGAAATCAATAAAGAAAAACACACAGATGGGATATAACAGAATACAAAGCTGTTCTCTTTATATCTAAATAGTGTTATCAGTCCATTTTATCAAGGAAACACGTTTGTCTCGATCCTACCATTAAGATATCAAATTCGTCTGGATATCGTATTAAAATCCTTCCCTAGCAAGTCAATAAAAATTCTTACAGATGTCTCCTAATAAGCCCCACCCAACTGAAGAGGTGTAGGTCATGTGTAGTGGATGCAAATGTCACTGACAGTGCAATGATAAAGAAGAAATAGATTCTATATCATGATGATCAATAGATGATAACAAATTAGGTATTTAGAAAAAGTCATTTTTATCATGTAATTTCTCTTTAAAAATTTTATGAACGCTTCTCTGCAATAAGCGACGTCTGAATTATGAAAAAAAAAACCACCAAAAAAAACCACGAATTATTACCAACAAATATTTCTCAACGCCTCTGGTTTAGACAAAACTTTCACAAATTTGTTCCTAGAAAAGTCAATAAAAAATCACACCAAAAAGAAAAACAGAAACGTTGTCTAACTATTTAGAAATCTCGCAGAATTAGCAGGAAATTCTTTTGAGTTATTCTTCGAGTTCCGTCACTAAAATTGTCAGCTTTCTATAAAATTCTCACACTGTAAAGACATTAACTTGTTTTTTATTTGCACAAAACGTGATTCCTGTAAAGCTCCTATGAATAACATTTAATCTTATTGAAACGGTGGCTTATTTTTGCCTCTGTGTGATCTCAAGAAGTTTTGTTTCTATAAAATCTCTCGGAGTTTTCATCTCAAACATAATGTGATAAATCATCGAGTGGCCTCTACATAATTCATCGTGTTTTAAATCTGGAAATATTGGTTACGTCTAAAGCGTTTTCAATCCTTTTCACGTTCTTTTTCACTCCTAAATAACAAACTTAATGATCTTGAAGAACATGAAATAAAATTGACAAATTACACAGTGGATGTCTAAGTTTCTTTTAACAAACAGCACGCAGGTGAACCTAACCGACTGAGCACAAGAAGTCTTCCACGGATGAAATCTTTATCTGGCCGAAAGACGTCCGAATAAGTAGGAGATGAGAAAAAAAGCCTTTTGTGTTCCCTTAAATGACCCCTTGTGTTCATTGGGTAATGTATGAATACTAATTAAACAGAATTTTGTCATAAACAATTTTTTCTAGATTTAAAACACGATAAATTATGTAGAGGCCACTTGATGATTCACATTATGTTTGAGATGAAAATTTTATGAAAACAAACATCAACAAATCATCTTGAAGTCGATCAGTTTGTTCCAAAGTTTAAAATTACTTTTTTTATTATGCTTCCATATACTGATGTCCTAACATTTGAACGTTTTTTTTGCAAACGTTTTGTGACATTGAAATTGTATGAAAAAGGAAATCAAGAGGGAGGATGTTATTAGGAGAGGCGTAGCTAGAGCTCAGTCAAAATTTGTGGAGGAGAGTTTAGTCATTTAAAGTAGAAAAGGAAAACGCGTGCAAGTAACTTAATCGACACTTATGATTGAAAAGAATTATCATAACGTTGAACTCCTCCACTTTTTTTGACTGATGCTGAATACGCCTATAGCAAGAAATGTGGAATTTGCAACGTAGTACCCCCAGCAAGCAAACAATGTTGTTAAGACGTCTATATAACGTTCCAAAGACATCATGTTGTTAAATTTGAAGACGTGGATTGTTGATGAGTGGGATGACCTAAATACTTGATCAAGAAAAGGCTTAGACCCTAAAGTATGTAACCACAGTCATTTGAAAATTCCCTGGTCTGGACACTCACAGTTTATCTTGCACTCACTTTGATCACATAACTGATTGCAACCAATGCAAAGTAATTCTTTATATGATCAAAATGAGTGCAAAATAAAGCCAAGTGTCCAGACCAGAGAATTACATAAACAAGGCTGTGAACAAAAACAAAACATTCTTTCGATGTTTTAAACTGATGTCCTTCTGGATCAAAACACTCCTACAGCTTGCTTTAAAATAAGAGTTATAGGCCTTCAAAGTACAGGCGAAATTGACAGAAGAACAACAAACTTGTTTGGGAGTGGTTACAAAGACGACTTCTGTTAATATCAATGGACGAGCACATGTCCTGGATTTAATTCGTTCAACTAAATCATAGCGTGTTTTTTCGTTCTATATTCGTTTAAAATTTTCACTCAATATCCAAAGAAAAAGAAGATAAAAAAATAACAGAAAAAAGTGCGAACTAAACGTAAAAACAAAAAATAATTTATAAACGTTTTTATTAAGTTTGGTGTTTGAATGTTCTATCAAAAATGTCATAATATTGAAATGTACATGAACCGATGAAAGCAGTTCAAACTTACGGTTGAAAATAAGACAAAGATTTCTGCCACACCTTCAAGATTTATTGGCTTGTCTCTTAACAATCTCGTTTTCACCACTTTAGCTGCCAATTGAAGAAACAACCCAATGGAAATAAAAAACAAGCCAAGCCTCCTTCTTATTTCACTTCATTTTCAAAACATCTGCGAGAAAATTTCTTTTTTTTCTTTTCTCCATTATTCTTTTGTTAAAACCTGAAATCATCTGCATTTGTCTTTAAAAACATTTTCATTGTTTCTCTAACAATCGCATTACACGTTTCTCTGTTTTTTCTTGGATTTGCAAATTCACTCTCCTCAAACACACAACGGACAGACATGTTTTGGAGCTAGGGATTATTCAGTAAGAAGGAAAACAAATTAGCTTTTGAGAATATTTTTTTCGAGTGTTTTTAATTAGCTATCCCACAATACATAGAGTCTGACTAGAAATTAGAACTAATTAGAAACTGAATTAGAAATTGATGAAGACGCGATTCGAGCTAGTAAGAAAATGGTTAAAACGTAGATTAACTTTACCACAACAAAAATAGTAGCTGAATTGTCAATTCGGACAAAAAACAGGTGGTGCAGATTTCCCAACTCGATAATGATTCATTTAAAAGGAGAGAAAGTATCTATTATGGCAGATTTCAATGGAAAATCGTAATTTTGTTGAAGAACATATGACGTCACAGACGTTTATCAATACACAGAACAAAACAATACAAAGACGTTTTATTTTCTCAATCGCATGTCTGATCTCTCAATTACTGTCTAGATTATTAAACATGAAACAGTTTAGTTGCCAGTCTACTTTTGAGTTATTGGGAACGAAGTGGTTGAATGGATAAATATAAACAAAAGAATATAGAAGACGAGAAAAAACAAAAAATTGATAAAAATCAGGTGTGATAATTTCTCCTCACAACAAAGTTACGATGAAGTGTTATAAAATGTTTGAACGAGGCATAAACTGGTCCCAACCTCGCTAACCCAGAGAAGATTTATAAGGTTTACACTATAAACTTAGGTGAGCAGAAATTGTCTACTATTGTGTGTAGATGGTATTGAGCTTTCAAAAAGACATGATAAACGTTTTAAAAACGTTCTTGAAATTCTTTAACGTTTCTTCCTTTTTTTGTTAAATATTCGGTATTTATAAATACGCATACGCGTGTTTTGCACAATCGAGTAACAGATGTTCTCGAAAGACTCGAAAAATATATTAAAGCAATATAAACATGTTGGACACATGCGTAGGTAACGAAGGTGTTGGCATTTCAATATACTTTGAAGAAAAGTAAATATTTCTTTTCTGTGGACATTTTTATTAGATTTTCCATTTTTATTTCTTTTGTTATAAGATTGTTTTCTTTCAATCCCACATCCCGAGATAAGGTAAACCCCTTTAAATGTTAACATGCACAAATGGAGAGAGGAAACTTTCTCATCGCTTCATAAGTGATTGTGAGTATGTTCATTTGACAATTTCTTCTCACCTTATTATGAATTTACGGTGAAAAGTCTTATAAAAATGTTTGAAACAACGAGGCATAACTTAACTCTAGTATCACTTTCCCAGAAAAACATTATAGGTTCTCACCACAAACTTTAGCTGAAGAGTAATTGTCAGATGAACTATTCCGTTTATTCAACACCAGATCAAAGCAAGATATGTATACAATTTGAAAGCACGTTAACTTCATGGTCAAAACCCTATAAATAAAGTCTGGAGAAACGAGGCATCTTTACAAATGTCTCCTCTTTAACGAAACAAAATTAAGAAACTTTCCTATCTAAAGAACACTACACGTATTTTTTTTTAAGAAACCTTCCAAAATAGCTTTGTAGTTATAGTCTTATTTTCTATTAAAAGTGTCTTGTATCCAGATGATAAATCGAGTAAATCCATAAGCACCAATAAAAAAAATCAGACTGGACGATTTTAACTGGTGCTCGTAAAAAAAAAGCGTGTAGTGTGAACACCACTTTAATTTCGTGTAGTGTAAATACCACTTAAAGTTCGTGGCAGCTGTTGTCAATTTATCCAGGATTTAACGCTCTAGAAGGTTCCTTATAAACGAGTTTCTAATACAAAAATATGTGAAATTTGTGAGAAGAAAACAACGTGCAACGTAAAGGAACACGCAGGTAACTAGTAGTTACACGCAGGGAAGGTTCATTTTATAAGCTGTGCCGTGCCGTGCCGAGCCGATATCACCAAATTTTTTCTGAGTTCGGTTCGGCACAGCTTATAAAATCAATATTCAGCCGTGCCGAACCAAGCCGCACGTCTCAGCACGACTTGGCTAGACTGTTTAAAACCAAATGCTGAGCCGCGCCGTGCTGACGCATGCGTACATTTCTATAAATATGCTTACTTGGCAAAAAAAAAAAAATTCTTTTTCTAAATAATATTTCAATATGGCGGCCGAGAAAACAAGGCTGCATATTCTTTAAGAGCAATCTGCTCGTATATTTCATTTTAAGGCTCGATAGTTCAGATGTAGAACAAACAGAGTTTATTAAAAAAATAAGTACTAGTAAACAAATAAGAATTAGCGTAAATAAATAATGCAAAAAACGATAAGAAAAAACAAAAACCGAATTCATGTCATTTCATTGTGTTCTTCAAATGCCGCATAAAGCGTGGTACCAAAAGTGGTAACGTCTTAATATCAGAAACCCAACTAAAATACTTAATTTTTCTCTTCTCTGCCTCTCTCTCTTTGAAGCAGTTTGCTGTTATAAACAGTGGCCATTTAAAAAAAGTTTGGCGCGATTCAGCTCGGCTCGGCTCGTCTCTTATAAAATGGTGTGCCGAACCGAGGTGAGTCGAGCCGTGCTGAAAAATTTCCGAGTTCGGCTCGGCACGGCACAGCTTATAAAATGGACCTAATTCGTATCATCAAGCCAAGATTATCATACCTTCGTTGTTTCAGCAATGCATCTGACTAAGCTAAGCTATACGATTCGTATTCTATTGCGTTAATTTACAGAACGCATTCATCAAAATTCGTTCCTCAAATAATTCCATTCAGATTAAATAATGGTCTGAACCGTTAAAATGTGAAAAGTAAACAAATGTATAAGCTAGGTCAACTCAAAACGGTAAAATGACAAATGGACATGTTTGCACAGTGAATTCAAGAACGTTAAATCATGTACAAATAACGACCTTTTTAATCCGTGTTTTACTGAGAAACGAGTTCAATTTTATTTTTAAGTTGGTAGTTCATCTTATTCTGTCTAGGTTGTTACCGAAATGAACTAATAACGCATAATTTATTTATTTTAAGGACGTAACGGGAGTACCCAGAATAATAAATTTCTACTGACAATGGTTAACTTGGCATTAGGCAACTTATGTTCCACCATTTTATTTTTGAAAAACATTGCTACTTGGTAAGATGATTCAATTTTAAAACAAAAGACACTCGACCCAGTGCTTTTTTATAGTTAAGAAGTGACAGTAAATGATGGAAAACTTGTTATACCAATTTTGGAAAGATGAGTCATCAAATAATGCTCCAATGAATCCCAACCGCCTCCGATTCGCACTATGCAGTGATCGTTTAATAACTAAAACCAAAACGAATGAGTTACAGGATATCTTATACATCTTTTCATTTTATTTCTTAGTAAATTCCGGGTCTTAAATGCCAAAGGCTCTAATTTTGTCCATTTTAGAGAATTGAGTGGAAGAGAGTATGGTCTTACTCACCCTGACAAACATGACTTTACCAAGTATAACGTATTTTCCCTCTTTCAATCGAAGGAGACTTTCGATATTGTAGGTTTCGATGATTCGCGTCACCTAAACAAATTCTCACACATGACAAATGTTAACCCTGTTAGCCCTAGGAGTTTGAGTGGCTACAGGACTAGGGCATGGTGGGGGTGGGGGTGGCATGGGGTTGGCTCCTTGATTTATTACAATGACAAATTTTCGCCGACGGCATCACTTTCACGATAATACAAATAACAAGTCTGTGCAAAATCATATTCTCGTTAATCATTGGAATTATGGCTGTAAAAATTCGTTTATTCGTTTATTCCTTCGTTTCAGACAAGTAAAAAATAGGTAGATGAAACTTGCTAAATATGTCATGATGACTTTTAAGGATTTTCTGTTTTTTCGATTGACCAAATGCCAATCATTCACCTGATTCTAAAGGAACTGTACCATTTTTAGAAGTCTCTATAAATATTAATATATAATTAATATTAATAACTAATATATAAATATTAGGAAAAGTCACAAAATTTCAGCAATTTCACGGGAGTCTAAGAGGAAACATAAAACGTTAAACAGTTGCTATTTTTGCTAAATGAATCATAAATTTTCTTTCTATCTTTACATACCTTATTGGCTTTTTTTACGCCCGTCTTTATTGGTGTTATTTTTGAAAAGTCCACGTTCAAACTCTTACAGACAAACATCTAAAGCCGGCCCCTTAACGCCAAGTCATGAAAATTAACGCCATTAAGGGCCGGCATAAAAATAGTCAATAAGGAGGTACATAGGGTGAATTCTCGAATATGCAATGGGCGTGAAATTTCCGGATTTTCGTGTTTCGTAAATTACCTGTGAACATATCAGAATATAAAAGATTTATGCCAAACTATAGTCGAAACTATAGAAAAAAGAAGGGTTTTTGATAAGGAAATGAAGGAATGCAATTTCCAATTTTCCACCGTGGACTGACAACTACCTGGTAGAGTCTGCAGGAAAAAGAAATTAAAAAAATTGTTTTTTATGTGTAGAAGAAAGTTAGAGCGCTTTCTTCAGCACGGGCGTTTATTCGAGCATCTACAGAATCAGTTCACACAGCCGTTTCTAGCATGAAAAACAAACAAACAAACAAACAAACAAACAAACAAACAAACAACAACCAACCTTTTGATGAAGTTCAGATTTGATGTGGGTACTCGACTTTCTTCTTCTCCTTAATGACGAAGAATCTGCGTCAACACTTGAACGTCTTATGCTGCTCTTTCTTCGCTCTTTTTTTTCTTCCTTTAATACTTGCTCTCCTCCACAGGTCTCCTTTACATTTATATTTTTAATAGAAGCATCACTGTTATCACTACCATCTTGCCTTGATTGAGCAAACCCTGAAGTATCATCTAAGCATAGCTTCAAATCACTTTGTTGTAAATCTATCCCTTCACCAATATCTATTTCTTTTTCTACATGTTTGATTAGGCCGTAATTGCGATCTTGGTCTTGGTCTCGGAGGCCGTAATTGCGAGGTGAATGGTATTGGACTTCTTGAATGCTAAGTGAAGGGTCTTGGTCGTCGTATATGAGAGGTGAAGCGTCTCGGCCGTAATTGCGAGGGTCTCGGAGGCCGTAATTGCGAGGGTCTTGGAGGTCGTGATTGCGGCGTAAATGGTCTTGGAGGCCGTTATTGTGAGGTGAAGGGTATGTAAACGATTCTTCAACGCCAGAATCCACTGAAACGGGACTTATACTTCCATCAAAAGAACTGCTGTCTAACTGTTCTTCCAGTTCAATCTCTCTTTCGAGGAGAATTAATTTTGGTGGCGCCACTCCCCACTTGACACCCAGCCTTGCCACCTCCATTAGGCATAGCACAATTTCGCGAGCATTTTCACGAAGCCCTTCGGATTCTGTCTTCTCGACAACATCGTTTGATTCAAACAGTAACGATTCATGAATTTTCTGAGATCTGCACCATTTTAAAAAGAGTTCCACGTTTTCACGTGACATGAATTGGCCTAATCGACCGCGACATCTTTTTCGGGGATGAATGAATACCGGAAAAGGGTTCACTCTCGTGTTATTATTTTTAGCAAATTCTTCAGCATAATTTTGACACAATCGAGCTAGCTTGCATAATATAACGCCGTCTTCAAGTTCTTCAAAGAAATTCTCCGGTTCCATTGTTTCCTCTGGGAATAATCGGGTCAACCAATCGCATTCATCCTCGATGATGGCAAATAAAAATTCGTTTTCTTTTTCCCAACGAGCAATAGATTCAAACGAACCAGATTTTAATTTTTTCAAGCCGGACGCCCTATAGTCGGAATTGTCCACCATTTCATTGAACTTTTCAGCATCTTTACCAACGCAATCTAGCAGTGAACTTGACAGAACGGATTTCCGCTTCTCCCTTCGATGTAACGCCTCAGAAGGGCTCTCATTTTTATGGCGCAACTGCACAACTTCATGAACAAGTCCAGTGGGTATCGAGTTATCAGATATTTTTCGATCTGAAAGGTTAGGCGTTTGGTGTGCAACAGATCTTGCGTTCACGAAACTTGATTGGTGCGCCACAAACTCTTTGTCTTTTGAAACAAAGACGATTTTACCGTTTTCATCATTTTCCATAATAACGTCGCTACATTAATTAAAATTAGAAAAGTGTTGCTGTTTTTCTATTTTTGTTTTAAAAATTTTGTTTGTAAAAATGTGAGTTAAAAAAAAGAGCCGGTGTTTTCCCTTCTAATAAAAAAACTTCTTCCGATCCATATGGTAACCGAACGTTTTCCAGTTCTTTCACGAGCGCTAATTCTATTAAGGTCATTTGGTATTCATAAAACTTTTTAGTACCTAAAAAAACAAGTGTTTTCATTTGTACCAGGTGTCTACACGAATAAAGCATGCAAGTAAAGTACGCCTTGCGGTTTCGACACCAACTAGTGGTTGGGTTTGCAAGCACCTGTAAATTTTCAGAAAAACATTACTTATTCTATATAGCCTGGTTTCCAGGGTATACTGTTGGTTGTAACTACTCGTCGAATTTCGGTTATAAATTGTTAGGCCTAGAGCAAACGATTCAAACATCTGACAGTTTTGTTGTGAAACATTCAAATTTGTTTTGCTCACCTCATCAAACACTTCACTGTATATTTTGTCTTTTAAACACTAAAAAAAGTACTTCTGACACCAATCTTCCTTATTGGATTGCTCTGGTTTTAAAAGAAGAAGGGCAAAACCAGAAACTGTCTTAAACGGCGTGAAAGAAACTGTTCCTTTAAACGTTATATTTTGGTCAAAGAATTACAGCTTGAAGACAACTTTTTCCTACAAGGTGGTACGAATGGACCCACAGCTTATTCTCTAATCTTTTTATTTGACCTAAGATAATCATAAAAATACTCAAACAGGATTTGAGATCCGATTGTGGCGTGTTTGATGTTGCATGAGAACGCGCCAACGTATAATACATAGATGAAATATTTCACAGCAGGATCTACATTTAGGAACACGTTAATCAAAAGTGTCGAACATGTTGAATATTGGATTCGTTTGCTCTAGGCTTTAGTCTTCAAATAAAGCAAGAAGACACCACCTTATCACTTCCTTTTGCCTTGATGCAGGACTTGATTATTACAAATATGAAAGATATGGAAATAACCTTGCTCGATGAAATGAAATGGTAGCCTGTTGCACTTTCATTTTAGAAAATTCTGAATAACAATATACCAAACGTGCATCATACATCATCACAAAATCAAAACAACCCTTGACGTTAAAGCAAAGAATGTATTTAGAGGGAATTTATACTATTCAAGAGTTACATGGTACTTTCAGAGACAGATTGTACGGACATACCATAATGCTGTAGCAACCGGGATGAATTTCCTGATATCAGGAAGATCCCGCGAGTTATGATGCAAAACAGCAATGGTTAGGTTGTGGATTTCCGCAATTTCAGCGGACCAAAGTCTCGAAATATTCTTCTGGCCTAGCCATGGTAGGGTCTCCGGCAGTCACTCTAACTAAATCACCCCTCCCAACCCAATATAAATCACCTTCCTTTCAACTTCACCTTTCCTGTATTTCACATCAAGCCAAGAATGGCATCATTAAGAGAGCTATCCTTCCATTGGATAGACAAATAAGTAAAAACAAATTGCTTCCAACCTACTTTACCAACGGTTGACCATATATCCAGAAGCGTCGCAACTACGAACCTACCCTATTATTTCGAATGAGAAAAATCAGGTCAAAGTACGAAAATACCGAAATAGAGTTACAGAAGGTCGAGAGATTCTATTTCCCTCCACCTTGGCGGATACAACTAGAAAGTAAGATTAGCGTAAAAAATGCTTCCTGTATCATCGATAAACAAATCCATGATCGAATAAATGTTAATCACCAGCCTGATAATCTTAACTGATATGTAATTTTTTATGATGCTATTGTGATCCTACGTGGCATTTATTGCACTTTACAATAACTATGAACCACATTGTTGAAATCAAAAGTACGAAAATGAATGGATGGTTTTTATCTAGACTAAATAGAATTGATTATCTCCATCGGTACTCGGAGAATTATCCCCTCTCCCTCCCACTAAGTAAGAATAGTAAGATTAGCGTAAAAGAATTGACCCCTCTCCCTCTCACTAATAAATGTCCCCTCCCCCTCGAAGATGGGGACTTCGGGGGAGGGGTCTTCTGAAGAGGGGGGGGAGGGGTCTTCTGAAGAGGGGGAGAGGGTGATCCTCTGATTTCGTCTCCACCCACACTTGTTTATTCACTGAAACGAATAATTATGGATCATTACCGCCGCTAATCGCTACCAAAGAATATAATAATCCCAAATGAATAATCCCAAATATACGTTAAAAATACAAAGCAGTTGTAGTTCGTAAGCGCCATGTTGCGCTGGTCGCTACTAATGTTACCATGTTGCTACTAATAACGTCTTTTTACTTACAAAATCCAGTCACGGGATAGCGAAAAGATCAAAATGAATACAGCCTGCTGCAGCATGATTCAATCTTTATCTTCAACCTAATCTTCAACCTTTATCTTCATCTTAATTTTCAAAAGATTAATTGCTCATATCATTTTCATTTTTCTTAAAACCATTTTATTTACTGTAACAATTTCTCTCACGAAAACCCTATAATCTCAACCTACACCACCATTTACTTTTCATAACATGCTGAGCCATGTTTTTCACGTGTTTTTGTGCGCTTTTTTATTGTAGAGAATTTCTTCTTTTTTTTCATTATATCCAACTTTAGTATTCTAAGTCATGGTTTACACTAGTAATACTGATTTTTTTTCAAGTGGTATATATTATTTTATAAAACATTTTTAATTGCGGTACGAAACCATGAAATCATGATTCAGCAAAAAAGCCCTTTTCATTATATCATTAGCGATATAATTAAATAAGCATTTAGAGATATGGTTTTCAGTGGTATTTCTGTTCTAATCGTTTGTATGAGGCCTTAACACTAAAGAGAATGTTTTGAGATAATTAAGAAAGAAAAGAAAACATCAAAGTTGTAATAAAACTTTTTTTTTAATAAATTATGAAAAACAATGAAAATCATCTTTTTCTTAAATCTTCACTAACCTGAGAACTTTTTTTTTTTACAACGTTTTCGTTGCATTCCTGATACAAGCAAATAACACTAAGGTTCATTTTTTACTAGCGGAAGTTTGTCAATGTTTATGGTGATTTACACGATAAAGATCTTTCCGATTTACTCTTTGGCATATTACAACCATTAAAAAAAAGCTTGAAACTTTAATGATAAAATATGACTAAATAAAAGCCTGCCCTTTTTAATTTCGAAACAGATACTTTACGAGAATGACGTAACATTTTGTAAACAAACATCAAGTAAACAAGTTAACAAAAGCTGTAATGATGCAACATCAACAAACAAATAATAATCAAGAAACTTACAAAAACTTTAATTTTTTTTAGTTTTCCAGCGACAGAAAGTTTTGTTGAGAGGGAAGTAACATTCTGTAGGCTTCCATTTTTATGAAACATACACGAGTCGTGATGTTGTCAATTTCATTAATTCAATATATTCAATGCAGCGTTAAATCCCCGAATGAAAATCGCATGAAATCGCTAAACAAATTGCTAAACCTGGTTTTCATCTGCTCTGTTTTTATTTACAGGCTGTTTGAACAAAAAGTATTCCTAAAAGTGTGATATTTATTTTGCCTGACCTGTTGACACGAGAAAGAGAAAAGATAAGCGAAACAGAAATTTTCAGTTAGGCAGGCAAACATTTAAGATGACGAAAATCGATGTTATGCAGAAACCATACCATATCATAACTAGATCGTTATTTCTGAAAAATTAATTTGTATAATGTGCCATTATGAAATTGATGACTGCCGATATAAGAAGAGTTTCTTGTAATGTACTGGTAACGAATTTTCAATTAACACTTTCGCCAAGAAAATGTCAATAGAAGGACAGAGCTAACATATATTTGCTTTTGTAAATGGCACCTTCGCCACTCAGGTGCTCTTACTCATATTAAAATTAATCTAGTAAACGCAAGGAAAATGTTAACGTCAACAATTGAAACTTGATGTCATTATTAACCCACGTTTTTAACAAATTCGAGATAGATAAGATACAGAATCACTCATATAATTCTTCACAAATATACACACATTACATTAATGTGAAAGCTTCCAAAACATCATCCGTTTTACTTCACGTATCATACATCTTATCAAAACAGCGTGATAGCCATCAACAAACACAAATTTTCTTTAGTGTCAATCTACGTCATTAAAAAAACAAAAGGTCAAATATCGTCAATTATCATACCTCTTTCTTGTGACGCAACGTGTAAATAAAACCTAGCGCTTAACCTCTGATATGTAGGGCTATTTTGGGGTGGGTTAGCGTAGGGGACAACCAACCATATAAATGTTAAAAGTGAGCAGAGACAAAAGTCACTCACATTGCTAAAAAGATGTTAATGAGATATGTTTATAACCCCAATTTGAAACGATAAAACTCGCTGGACGGGCAAGCCAGGGAATATCTCAGTTTATTTCGCTTGCAAGGATAGGGTAATAATTAAAAAGAATCGTATACTACTCACTGATACCATAAAAACTTTCTTAACATACTGGTCGTCATAGTGACGATTTTAAGTCTTTACTATTCTTTTATTTAACACTTTTATTATGAGCTGGTAATGTAATGGGGAATACCTTATTGGGTTTTTTTCCGCCGGCCCTCAGTGGCGTTAATTTTGGCCTCCTGGCGGATTAAGGACCGATGGAATAAGTACCGGGGGAATAGGAGCGTTATTTTACAAATGAAATGGCTTGTCCGGCGTTATATATTATCATACGTTTCCTCCTGGCCTGCCAAGAAATAAAATGGGCTTTATTTTAAGTTATAAGTGAAATAAAACAGATTGTAAGATTTTCAAGAACACCAAAAACAAAGACCAAGGTACCTCCAGTTTTTCATGCATTAAATCGATTAAAGTCAATGGAATGCCATATTTTTGTATTCCTTTTCCATAATATTGAAATAGTTTCTGGGCTGGAATAAATAAGAGAATTAAAAAATACAAGAAATTGAGCAAAAAAGGTTATTTTTCAAACAAATCATGAAATATATTAATGGACAAATACATCAATAACACACATTTCAAGTCTTCGTTCGTTTTAAAGTTTAGTTTTAGTTCAGTTTTCAATACCTATTATCTCTGTAAAAGTGTTTTCAGCTAATTTTACGAGTTCCTCTCCTTCTTTGCTTTTCGAAAGCCGGTTTCTACCACAGAGGAGGAGGATCGAATGTATTTGTAATAATCGATTATCCATTTGGGTATGCAAAGGTTTTAATGTTCAGGGCAACATCGACTTTAACATCATGTGAGTAAACGCTCCTTTCCAATTGGTTGCTAACTTGAGTAGCATACCAATCTTGGTATCTGTTTGACAAGAAGCTTTTAGCACCTTTATTAACCAATTGTTGAAAGAGATTTGTGTGGTTATTTGGAACATGCCCAATGGTTTTTAGAATGTGTTATGTCAATTCCTAAGGGAAACTTCACTTTAGGATAACATAAGACAGAATTGGTCCCGTTACGGCGTGCCATATTCCAAGAGAACTCTCAAGATTTGTTTTCTTTTTATTGCAGGAAGGAGGCGCTGTGTCCTGGATTTTGGTCGACATAATTCATAAAGAATCACCAATCCCAGAGAAGGTCTACAAATAAAACTTTTGCTCAATTTTACGCATTGATCCGAAAAGATATTGGAGAAAATGAAAAAGTTTATTCAAACACAATTGTCAAGAGCTGAAGAATCGTTTCAGTTTGACTCAGATGACGAAAAAATTTGGAGTAGCAACGAGGAAGTAGAAATAATATTAGCGGAATCGGACAAAGAAGAAAAGACAGCGAAGAAATCAGAAAATTACCTGTAAATTGTATTCCTTATCAAGCAGAAAGTGAAGAAATTCTTCTTCTTTATGGTTTAATAATTTATTAATAGGGGCGGTAGTAAATTTAGTACGCTACTAATTAATTACGGGTTTTTCCCCCAAAAAAATTCAATGCACACAGGCTAGATAAAATAGCAGATAATAGTCATACGGAAAATAATTTTCCATGGTTTATGACTAGACTCAAATTAGGTAATTTTGCTCACGGCGTACAGACTTTTCTGGATATTTCCTTCGAGAAGAGGAGACGGTAGGAGTCCGGGCTATAATAAAATAATGTTCCAAAGCTTTGGAATAGTTGTGATGTTTGGAGAAAGAATTGAAGTTTATGAATTTAAGAAATGTATATACTTTGAAAACGTTGAAAAAAGAATTTCTGCATTTAAAAGGTAAATTTTTAATTCTCTTGACTCTCCATACAAAGGTTGTTTTACTCATATAGCAAGAGCTCTGGTGGGTATATGTTCAACACAGCTTCTTCCACCACTCTTCAGGGTTTCTATTTTTGGTATATAATCATATTTTTATTTCTTCACTTAAGGAAATTCATAGGTCTTTGAGTATGATAATTTTTGAAAAATTGACCAAACACGTTCATTTTTCTTCAACTAACCTCATGTAGTCTGAAAGCCAATAAAATCCTCTAAATAATGCAATTTACAGAATTAAAAAATATACAACGTGTATCTTTAGAAGATACAAAATCAATTTCCAAAATATGTACAGGAACCACCTGGAAAATATTTTTTCGAGTTACCGTATTTCCTCTAATAAACGCCGCCTTTTGATAAACGCCTCCCTCTATTAAACGCCGCACTTATAGCCAAGCATTTGTGATAAACGCCGCCCTCTAATAAACGCCGCCTTCTAATAAACGCCGCCTCTTGAAAAGCGGCGTTTATTAGAAAACAGTCTAAACAAGCAATAACAAATAGTTTATACGAGTTGGACTTTTTTTCTATCAAGAAATTCTTCCACAACTAAAGATAAAAACGAATATTGTTTTTTCCTCTTCAACAGTTCGTCATGACGAATTTTTGCATGAACTTTACTTGCTGTGTAACAGTTGAATTGCGCAGGAACACTCAAACCAACTTCTCGTATCCTTTTACCATTTACGATTGCATGCATGTGATTACCGTCAATTTCAATGAAAAATGCTATTAGCTTAGACAGTTTTTAGGAAAAGAAAACATTGTTGTTTAAAGTCTGTTTTTATTTGATTTTTCATTTTGTAATAAATGCCGCCCTCTGATAAACGCCAGCCTCTATTAAACGCCGCATCCAAAATCTGCAATATGTAATAAACACCGCGGCGTTTATTAGAGGAAATACGGTAAATAAATTTTAAGTTTTATTGAGTTACCTGCTTGTTTAAAACTACAAAACAATGAGGCGGGATGTCTTTTACAAATTAAATTGAATGAAGATCAACACATTTTAATAGTTTCTTTTCAAAACTTCTTTTATTTTAATAGAAAATATTTCTTTGAAAAAAAAAAATAACTTTTAACAAACAAACTGTAAACAAACTTGGACAAAAAAAAATTAAATTCCAGATTTATTTCTTGGCCAAAATATTATTCACAAAAAAACCTTATTGGAAATACAAATCTCTTCTATATTATCAAATAAAAAAACCCTGAAAAAACAGATCGAAAAATGCCCTATGAATAAGTTTAAAGTTCTATCTCTTAAAGTTTGAATTTGTTCATTATTCATTGTTTCGTGACGACTTTATTGAAGTTTTACGTGTATAGCTGGATGTAAAAAAACAAAAAATTGATACATTATCGAATTGAGACAGAAACTGCTTACAGCATTTAAAAGGGCTTATAAAAAAGAATTTATGGTTTCTTTGATTAAAGTTACTTGTATGTTCACATTTAAATAATCACTTATGGTGTTTGATTGAATATCGTTAACTTAAGCATAACAAGCTTGAAGAAGACACAAGACAAACGAATGTTAATTAAAAATAAGAAACCGAAACTGGTTACTCAGCAATTTCCTAGAAAAAAAGCTTGAGTTGAAAGCACAAACACTCAGTTCATCTGAGTGTCTAGTGATTATTTGTGTTCTTGCCAAAAAAAAAGTAGAACATGAATTGTTTGTCTTCTACCTCCTTCAAACACATACACATACAAGTGACGTGCACATATCTTCATTTTTGATGACTGATGCATACGGATGTCACTTGTATATGTACACAATAAGTACGCAAGCGAGTTTTTTGATTTTTTTGGTGAAAATAACTACCTTAAAGGAAGAATGTTTTACGAAAACGTTTTTGGCCATTTACTATCTCTAAAATTTTACGTTTTTTGAAATTGAGGCCTTTCTCATAATCTTGCAGAACTAAATGTTGCGATTCAAGAGAGTGAGCCAAATTTTGTTAATAGTTATTTTGCAAATGACCAATTTCCAAAGGTTCTGATATTAGTCTTTAGGGCCTGATTATGAAGCGGATTGACCCCGTGCTGGCTTGTTTACAACCTCGCACCACCTCGCTAATACATGGAAAAAGTTCAAATGGGCCGAAACTGCGCCAACTCGTTTACAACCTAGAAAAATTCTCCTCAGCTACCATTATTGTTTAATACTTGAGCTACTTCACCAACCCGTTTCTGTCCCGGGATAAGCTATTACATGAGCGAGCCAGCTCACTTCAAGCGGGTTGGTGATGGATAAACGAGCCAGCTCGGCAAGTGAGCCAACCCGTTTTCAACCTGCCTCCTATAATCTAAACTTCTTTTGTTTAAGCCATCACTGGGTCAACCCGCCTCATATAATCAGGCCTTTCAAGTCACAGCGTGTTTCGTGCTCATGAATTATGTGAACCAGGAAATAATCATTTTTTATTTTGAACTTATAATAATTTTTATTGATCGGGACTTTCATTAATTTGTTGACTGTGGAAAGTTAGCTGGTCTGTAATAATACAACAATTCTTCATCGTCTTCAAATCAAAACAACTAGGAGAGAAATTAAAAGAAGAATCACGATCAATTTTTGGTGGCAATATTCGATGCACAGACACAGTTTAGTGCAACAAAGATAATAAAAATATATTCTTTAATATTTCTAGTTATGTTCTGTGCAATTCTACAGAACTTTTCTTGGTTCTATTTATCTTTCTTGAGCAATCCTCAAAGACACTCTGGTAAACCTTTACCAGAATTTACTCTTAGAATTCATATTTTTCTGTTAAAAGGTTAGTCATAACAGCCATTATTGTATAATATAAGCGTTATTGTGCTTTTTTAAAAGAAAATTTACACTTAAATACTAAGTACTTAAAAACTTAAATACTCGTGGGACCCACGAAATTAAAATAAACCCTGGGTAGTTTGGTATGCCTTTAATGTTGTTTAATCAGACGAAAATATGGACATGTTCTGCAGATTGTCAGTGAAATTACAAATTCGTCTATTCAAATTGCAAATTGTGGAATTGTGGAAAACGCAACTGAGTTTCAACTGAAATGTTTAATTGACAAGAACTTTATTATGAAAGTAAGGGATAAAATGCAAGAATAAAATCCACAAAAAATGTTTCTTCCACAAAATTTCATGCCATTTTGTGCACATTGAGCATGTTATTAAAATAATGTTCAATTTCATGTTTGTTTCTGCACCAGTAAGAGTTTAGACACTTCCTTTTCTAGACAACATGTTCTCGTAACAATTTATATTACCTTCATTTTAACCTACTCGATGAGCTTGTCAATTAGCCTGGATACTTTCTGACATGTTCGACTCCATATTGCTAATTTATTCTGAAATATTCATTATTTATATTTATGTAATTGATCATATTACCATTCTTCTATCTTTATCTAGCTTCGTCTTACCAATCTAATTTTCAATGTGCTACTTCACACCAAGTCTCGATCCACAATCTATAGGCTTTCTAATCAAGCCTCTAGCCCACTTTGTTTGAAGGTTTAGCTTGTTTCCTAGTTTATCATTTATATTTAACGCTTATGCATTCACTAAAACCAAATTGTATACAATCCCATTACTCTTGTCCTACCCAATAAAGACAATTTGGTTTTAGACATTCACTTTCATGCAAGAAGAACCTGTATAATTGCTTATAGGAGGCTTGGAATATTGGTGAAAATATATATATATATATATATATATAATTTTGGTCAAATATCAGCCTTGATATGTGACTTTTAAGCAAAAAATGACGACCAAGAAATAACTTTGGTAAAAATAAATTTTTCAGACTAATAATTTGAAAACCTTGAATATTCTGGCGTGAAATTTTGTTAAAGCTTTTGCCGCTGATTTGTGCTGTTAATGGCTGCTTATTGTATTAATTCTCATCGCGTTTTCTCCAAATTAAACGTTTCTGGCGTTAATAACGGCCCTAAGTGGGGGAACACCCAAATTGTCTTTGGCGGAATAAGGGGTGCGAAATAGGGCCTGTGTTAACTTAGGGCCGGCGGAATAAGGGCCAATAAGTTATGTCAGTTAGGTGGGGCACAAAAAGAAATGGCAGTCTAACATATCCCCGATAGACAATCCGGACTGTTAACCGAAGCACGCTTTTCTTGAATTCCTGTTTAAAGGAGGTAGGCTATATAACTTTCATGTGTTATATTGTTGAAAAGGGTTACAAATTGTCCCAGGGCGCTTTCTAGAAGCAAAATATATAATTTTATCACGAAACAATATCACGCATGAAAACGAGATCGGGGTTGTAGTTTAACAACAAACACACTAAAGAAAGAAAACAAATTGAAAGACTTAGACGAAAAGTCGGTACACGTTGTATTTTAACTACTTTTGTTGGCATATCCTTTTTATATACCCTCTCAATTATACAGAGCTGATTATTTTTAACTTTGTAATTTGCTTATTCATAGACTCACAATCTGTAAAATATTTTTTAGAGGCTTTTGTAAGATGGAAAATCATGAGATGGTCATACCGCATTCGTCCGGGAAGTACGCCTGATAGCATCACATTGGTATTCAGTTTATTACCCCTCTCCTTCTTCTGCATTTTTGATAAAGCATTTTATGGACATCAGCGTTTACCATACTGCCGTTTCATTAGCCACAAAAGAAAAACTTGACGCTTGTGAATAGTAAAACATGCTCATTGTTACCCTTTAGTTTTATCAGACGTGTATTTAAATGGACCACTGTAATTATCCATTGCTAATCAAAAGGATATCGACTTCACTATTTGGTATAGGAATGTAAGCCTTGAACTTTAATTTGGATTGTCCCTGTACTTAAAATGTTTCATATACGACTGAAAATACCTTGATTTCCATATAACTACTTTGCCGCGACGATTCAATTGTTTGGTATAATGATTACTTGGAAATTCAAGGGGTTTCAATTTATGAACATGATCTGATCACATTCCTAAAACTGATCCAAAAGTAAACCAAGAACTCTTTTGTCTAAGCAAAGTCGAGATCGATCTGTTTTCTAAATTTTTAGCTGCATGTAGGCGATAATGAAATAAATTTTAACCACTCTGCTTTGCAACCTCGAACCCAGGCAGGGTCTCTTGCATTCCGTATATCGAAAAGGCCCTGGGTTCGAGGTTGTCTGCTTTTTTCTGATTGTCTGGTGTCATTTTCATACGTTCCACATATTTCTTCCCCACTTTAACTGAGGATGATAACCCCGAAGTCTCCGATGCAATAGAGATATCATCTTGTCAACCTTTTGGGGGCTGTTTATATGAGAAAAACTGTCTCGGTTTTGTCTCGGTTTGCCGAGGCCCCCTTTTTACCCCTGATCCCGCCTGTATTACTAATTTCTCTTAAAAACAGTTTTCTGTTTATATGAAAAAAAGCTGTCCCGGCAAAACGGGATCTCGGCAGCATGAAAGCGGGATCCCGGTTTGGCGGGATGGTTTTTTCCATATAAACACAATTTTTTAGTTCACCCCGGCAACCCGGGCTGAAACATACAAAAGTAAGCATGCGTGTTATGTAATTTTAAAATACAAAATGGCGAACAACTATCAGTGCGACAGGTTTATACCAACAACTTCTTTTTTCGATTGATCTTTCTTTTTTTAAGATTTTTTAGCTTTCGTAGGTAAAAATATTTCTTGATCAAATTGTTTGTCACAATCATCTGATTTATTCTGTTTTGATTGATTTTCCATAACAGAATCAAATCATGCAGTTGGATAACCAAAGAAGAAAGAGCAGTATTGTTAACATGCATTAGAAATGCAACACCTTTTGCAGTGGCCATTTTGAAAATTTGTTTTTTTTTAATTTCCCGCGTGCAAACTCAAAACAAATGTCACGTGATCAATTTCTATCCCGCTTTGCCGAGATGAATTCTCCCATATAAATAAACACTCAAATTGATACTGGCAAAACGGGGGCCTTCACAAACCGGGATAAAACCAGGACAGTTTTTTTCATATAAACAGCCCCTTGGTCACGTGGCTTCCTCCCAGTAGGCAAAATCTTCAAAAAGGCTCTGTGGAGGAGTGTTTTCTATAGGAATGGCAGCGATATCACCTGCTGTCCAATAAAAAAACACTCCTCCACAGAGACTTTTTGAAGATTTTGCCCACTGGGCTGTTTCTATTGTAAACCGATGTCCTTCAGCAACAGAGCTGTCCCTGGTATTGAAGAGAGACTATTCAAGCGTAATTGTCACGTAATGACAATTTGCTTTTCGTTGTTCCAATCAGCATGTATAACTTCTGTTACGATGCTGTTTATATGTCTTTATATTCATGAGGGCTCCGAAAATTAGATCTTTTCGCTTGTTCCACTGGTCTAACCAATCCTCCAGTGAGCCAGAAGAACAGTGGTTATAAAAGTGATTATGCATTTGAAGGCGTTTGAAGGCGTTTGAAGGCGTTTGAATAAGCCTCGGGAAGTATAGGGAAACCGGTAGATGAATACTCTCTAAACAGAAACATAACGTCTCGTGCGGTAAATTATTACCTCATCGGTCATTTTTACGCCAGCCCTTATTCCGCCAGTCACAAAATTTGGACCAACGGCATTTAGGACCGTGTTTTACAGCACTCAAAAAGCGAAGATAGAAAACATTATTGACAATGAATACCTGCGTCATATAATCAATTTACATTATGTTCTTCATCCAAATCTACTTCTATGTCATCTTCCTCGTCTTTTTCCAAGCTTCCTCTCCTATTTGCTTTTCGAAATCAAATTTCCACGGTATTTTTTAATTTGCCTATTGACGAAAGTGTCCATTTCTCTAAGATGCTATATGTACAGAAGTTGCCAGAGGATCAGAAACTAGATTTATAATCAATGTTTTTTTACTAGGGAAAACAATTATAGTAATGTCAAACATTCTTTAAATTATTAGCTTTTGGGATCCAGTTCTTTTTCCAAAGTTTTTAGTCCATTATTTTTTTTATTGTTATTTTCTTAATTCTTTCGAGTTACTTATGGTACTGACTAAACAATGGAACCACCTGAGACGATCTGAACCGAGCTGAAACGATCTGAGACGAGTTGAATCCACCACGTAGAAAAAAAATCAACCCCGTCCTTACGGCTGCCGGATGTTTCGAGTGTCGATGGGAATCGTCCTAGCGAAGAAGATATTATTTGAAAAAAAACTTAAAAAAAACTATGTTATTCGAGATGTATAATACCGAATATAAAAAAAACATTTTAAGGATCTTTTGAGTTTTGTAACTCGGTCTCGTAACTTGAGAATTGCTTCATAATTTAAATATTTGTTCAGACTGGACCCCAAGGCGGCGTCGCTCGCCACCCATGAAAACTTTCAGTGTACGTTCTCCCAGATTAGAAAAAAAAGTAAAAGAATTTGGAAAGCTATTGAAAGTACTACCATCTTATAGAGCTCGAAATGCTGATAAAAAAATGTATAGGAAGGTCTATTTCGTCTACGACGAAGCGTTACGGAGATATCGTCGATCAAAGATATCAATGACGTCACGGTTCCCGTCCCCAAATTATTGCCCAAATTTTTTGTCACCTCATCGCCAATATCGCGGACCCCAAATAACGTCACTGGTTATCGAGATATTTGTCCTTTAATGTCACGTTCTATTTAGTACGCAATGCGATGGTTTCACTGACATCGTGCAACGAATCGCCTATGTAGAACTTTGTGTGGACTTACTTTGCGCATCACCGTTCTCCCACAGCTCGATCTACCATTTTGCGGGATAGACAAACAGACAGACAGACAGAGAATCGGGTATTCATTTGTTCAGGTAACTACGTCTACGTTATACGTCTGGCTTTATATATTTCTTCCTGCACCCAGTAAAAATTGGAAGAAATGAACCCACAAGAAAAAAAATGGGCCCACGAAAATTTTTTTTAGATTCACAAAAACAAACATTTTAAAACCACGAAAAACCTTAGACTCACGAAAAAAATTCAACCCACCAAAATAATTTTTAGACACATAAAAAATGTTTTAGACCTACAAGTAACATGTCGCCAGCCAATCAACTTAAAATATATATGCTATCAGTCAGTAATTCGAAAAAATTAATTTCATTGGAGATATAGTTAATCGTTTCTTTGTTTCTTTGTTTATTTCTTCTTTCATTTAATTCTCCACTACCAATTCCAGTTTCTATTTCGTCACATTTTTTGTCTTTTCGAAATATGTTCAAGCGATTATTCTATCTTATACATTCTTTATACTTTTTTTATACTTTTGTATATTGTGTATATATATTATATGATATATTTCTCACTAACATTTTATTAAAGGGATCCTACCATCTAAAATGAAAATTTGTTATTTGTTTATAAACTGCAAAAACGTTCGCAAAATACAGCCGCCATTACAGCCTTTCGCTTCGCTCCCTCGATCCAAAATTCAGTTATAGCGTCCAGTCCCCACGCGCCGTGTGCCGTATGAGTGGACAAACGAATATAGAAAGACTGTACTCACTTAGTGGAGATCCACTTGTTTTCACCTTTTTTAAGGCTCATTGAACACATTTATCTTTACCATGATCAGCCACCAGCATAAGAGAGGTAAAATAACAAAAAAGTGTAATGAAATTCAATTCCATTTCCACAAACAAAACAAAATATTTTATTCGAAATCCCCTAGAATCAACTTTTTTCCCAGGAAAAAAATCAAAACAAACATTCGTTTTTACAACCCAAATTGAAAGATTCAACCCAAATTAGCAATATAAACTCTTTTAAGTTCATCGATTTGTTGGAAGAGATGACGAAGATTACGAATCAGACATCTTGGAAATGTGCTCACCGTGCTTGTCTATATTTATTCACACCAAATTGAACTCTCTGGTATGATAGACCAGCTTGTTGTTTATCACCTGAGCCGCGTAAGGACTAGGGGCTGCTCTAAAGTTTGTTTTGATGAGGAAGAAGCGAATTCTCGGAAAGGTGTACAGTATTAAAAAATAATGTTGGCTGATAATCGACCCTAGCGTTTATTTTATACCTATAAGATATGGGGATGTTTTATTTATGGTCTGAGGAAGTGTTTTACAGAATATTGTTTTAGATGGTAGGATCCCTTTAAGATTTTATAAAGATTTTTAATTACGGGAGAGCTAGAGCATCCCGTATTAAAACCAGCTCGTGTTCCGCCTCCGCGAACATCAATTGCAAATATTTTGGTGAGAAACATTTATGAATAATTCTGTTTTTTGGCTGAAATTATTAAATATGCTAAAATCTCACTCAGCTTCCTATATGCATTTTTATTTATAGCCCTGTTCGCTCTCCCGTTTCATGCTGCTCAGCTTCTTGTTATAATATAATTTAAAAAATTTTGTATGATCTTTTGGGTTAATTTTTTGGGATAATTTTGGACGAATAGCCATGTAATGTGGAGATGCCAAATTAATTCCATTAATAATAATAATAAGATCATCAGGAATCGCTTGATATTTTCCGCTCCTTAGAGATCAGTCAGACTAAAATACCCTCAAAGATTTTTTGAGATGTTCACCCCTTGTTTCCCTTTAAATATTGGATTTCTGTGCGATGATCTGTCATTCTTCGCAGTAGCTACAAAAAAAAGAGAAAGTAATTACGCATCAGCCATTTAATATCTCTCTTGTATGTTATCTACAAGAGACATTCAAAGAGAAACTAATATTTTCTTGGAAATGATTACCAGTAGCTAGGAAACCTGACTCTATCTTTTTCCCTTCCCTATTTTTATTAGCTGATATGATTTGAGGGAAAGAAATAGACAGGTTTCCTAGCTAGATTACCAGTAGATCATTACAATTTGTTTTCATTCAAATGTACTAGAGAATACTATCATTGTTTCTATGACGTCATGTTTTAACACAGCCAAACCTCTCTATATTGCGGACACTATCGTAGCTAGAAAACGTATGAGGGAGTTTGCAAAAGTTTTCCTAAAAAATTGTTGGGCGACGAAGAAAATTTTGGGTTCTAGAAGCTCTTAAAACGACTCAGAGGCTTTCAAAAAACGCATTTTATTTGTTGATAAGATACACTAATGTAACTAATGCAAAAAAGTGGGAGAGCCATTTGCGTTAGTGGAAAGAGAATACCACACGGACCAATATCGTTTATTTTCTTTGAACGCATAACACATTATATTTGCCAGATTTACAGTCAGATTCAGAGTCTGTAGAGTCTTCTTTAAATTCATCATCGACTCATGGGCTTATCTGTGGTCCCATTTTTAGGTTACGTTTTGCAAAAATAATTCCTATGTGATGACTTCATCAACCCTTGAATCTAAAATTCCCTGTAACTCTTGATGCCTCACTCTAAACACCATAGTTTTTTTTATATTTTTTGCTTTTTTTTTGGGCCAATGTTCGATTCCCATTAGACATTTTCAAAATTCACGATAAATTTTTTCCCCCATGCGCGTGACGTCATCAAAACTTTAAATGCCCTGTAACTGGCTCAAAGGTGATTTCACGATGTTCAGTAAAATGATTTGAAATCCTGATATTGCCATAATTCAATCCCAATAGTTATTTAAATGTCCACCTCATTGTGGAAAAATTTTCCCACTGACTTCCTGACTATTATAGTGTAATTGTGGCCTTCCATATAAATGCTATCAGCTTGGGGGAACGCCCGGTCAAGGGAATGTTTTGTTGGGGAATTGCCCTAAACACTAGGAAACAAAACTTAGCTGAAGTGTTGGTTTCGATTTTCGGTTTCGATATTCGTTTTGGTTTTGGTTTTAATTAGGTTTTAACTATCTATTCTCGTCTTACGTGTGTAAGGGAGAATTAGGAAAGTGAACGAATTGTTTTTATAAACTGAAACATTCACACGGGAGGAGAAAATTACTCAAAATATTTCGACATTTATTTTTAATGGCAGTCGTTGACGATACCCTTATGGAGATGTGGTCAAAAGCTTCCCACACGACGTCATTTTCTTAAAAAGACGATAGACAAATACAGGAAGGTTTACTTGCAGCATATGTAAACAACTTGTTGTTTAAGGAAGGAGAAATTTTTGCCGAAAGGAATTGCTCTCAGAAGGAAGATCGGTACTAGAATAACACCAAACGCAGTAACAAAAATAATAAAAAATGGCGTGACTTAAAAAAGAAAGCTACTTTAACAATTGACCGAGGAAGTAGGAATTAAGTGCAACGTGATGCACTTTATCGAAGCAATTACAGAACATTATCGTTCTCTACATGACGACATCAAATCACAATAGAACAACTCTCCGAACAAACCGAAACGGATTCATAAGCGGGGTTTTATTATATCGTTCGATTAAATCAACCGATTTTCATTTTTGGTTTTACAACAAATCGAATTGTGTAAACAGAGTATTCAATCGAATTTTCTTTGTTCTTACAATTTGATTCGCAGAATCAATGACTCGAAAAATGTAAGCCGCACTTTAACCCTTCCATTTCTAACAACACGCAGGGCGGTTGGTTGGGAGAAGCTACTGTCTGTTCAAATGATATTTGTCAAGAACAAAGAGAGGTTAGATCAAGACAGAGTTTACCGTCTGAAAGAGAGAATTTTAAGTAAATTATCTGATAGCGTACAAAGTAAAAATGTAAATTGTTTGAAAGTAAACCAAATTCTCAATCAAAACAATTAATTTTCAGCACAGACTGTTATGCGTTCTTTTGTTCATTTTATTTTTCTTGTTAAAAGAATCCATTTGAATGGGTTAAAGTCGCTACTGCACTATTTACCTGAACAGGATTATCAAACGTTACCACGAGCAATTAACATTTCTAAGTAACGCAAATTGCAATTTTAATTACTCACTTAGTCACATATGTCTTTCGAAAGAATGCTAGACAAACGATATTTAGAAGTATTTTTTTGAACAGAATGATTAATCATCATTGAAATACTTATTTATTGTTACACCAGGCAGCTTTTTCCAGTTCCATATGAGGCAGTGTTACAATGAAGGTCCTTAAAAAAGTGGTCCTGGACTATTTAGAGCGTTCCATATATACTAGAGAATCTGTTACTGACAGCAACAACTCAACTAGACAATAACAAATTAAGGGCTCTTTATATTGATATGTCGGATAAGCGAGATAACTCGACTAGAAGATATATCGGTTGGGAGGCGTATATACGGGTGCCGCCGTCGTATATCGACTTTGGGTTCGAGGTTGAGTTGGTGAAGATACCAAATTGCGATCAGTCAAAAATTTGTTCTCCAGAACTTGTCTCGTTTTGCCTCGTTCTTTCAAACGAAAGTAAGAGACTTGCAAAATTACAGTCTCTACATTTTACAGAGATTATGAACTGAAACGGTCAGTTAGTTCACACTGTTGTAATCTAGCAACCTCGTCCCCAGGGTTTCTTGCCTTTTCGATATACTGGATGGCCGAAGAAACCCTGGGGAGGAGGTTGGTTATCTAGTTGTTGGCATGACTGCTCGTAACTCATGTCTTGAATTTAACCTACAGCCCACAGAGGATACGACCACTCTACCACAAGGCCACCAGCCGGTAATCAACCATTAGTGTTTTGTAACAATGGGAAACAAAAATGATACTCCTCAATAGGTTTTTTCTTCTCTACGCGATGATATTTGTTGTATATATAAACGTGATGTAACTCCATATAATATCTTATCAAATAATTTCGAGATTGAATTCTTTCACGAGTCAGTGTCCATCCCATATAAGGTTTGAATTTGCAGATCGGAGAATTGATCGTAAAAATCCTTTCACGTACTCAATTCAAGAAATATCTAGTGTTTTCGTTTGTTTGTTCGCTTTTCTTCGTTATTTTCTTGTTGCTGTTTTTTTTATTAAGAAAATAGGAAATTGTCTGGAAGTGATCGGCGTAATACTGTAAACAAATGTTGATCCGGAGCTCAAACCGCCATATTCATTTGTATTTGCAAGGGTGCGGATAAAAAAAAATTCAAATACAGAGTTGCAGTTGGGTGTCTTCAGTGTTAGGAAAGAATCGAACACTTATTAAACATTTCGCGGTTCCTCTTAAAAAGTCTTAAAACTCCCCCGCCCCACCATGCTAAAAACTTAAAATGCTGCCATGATGTGAAGTTCTATTTCCTGAGCACGAGGTTAGTTCATCCCAACGCGTCTGCTGGTTAAATTCTCACCAGAATGTAGTTACCAGGTTATAGTTTCGAATTTTTTGTTTAACCCATACTTTATTGGGCTTCCTGCTATGTCTTAACTTCAAAGCTTCAGTGAAGCAGGAAATTCCACGTAGTTTCTGTAAAACGCATGCACGTTGAAACGAAAGCATGAAGAGGAAACCGCAAAACCATTCAGCGCAGACAAAAAATAATACCAGTTTCAACGAGAGGATTCACTCTTCTTACGATCTCTCGCGTGACTCCATTCATGTGATAGGGAATTGTATATCTTCACCACCAGACCATCCTGTGGTAGTTCTTTTAAGAAACAATGAGCTCGGTTGTGGGCGACGTATCATAAAAACTATGTGTTCGCTGTGATTATAAATGGGCATTATGAATTTATATATCGTGTGAACGAACTTAAAATGAATAGGGATGACGACATGAATCCATATTCAAACATCAATCTACGTCACTGTCAACAGTGAAAACTCGACAAAATAGTGAAACATTCCGTCATTTATACATGCGTTATAAAGTCACGTCGTACAAGATTTTCATCGCTTTTTATTGTCTATATACCTTTACAACGATTATCTTTGAGTTTGACAAGATTGACACAAAGAATGACGAAGCTGTCGGATATTTATACGACATTGTTTATTAAACCGTAGCTGACCATAAATGACGAGATTCTGGACCTGATACACATTTTTGAAATTCTGCCAGTCTCAGTAATGCGACCAATTAAAACCATTACGTGCACGTGTCTTTAAAATATCAAAAAAAAAAATATTTTGTTACAATTTTTTAATGAAAAGATGTCTGTTTTTGGAACATGTTTTTCATACAAAAAGGACTAGGATCGAAATGGCATTCACTTTATTGATGCATTGTTAAACTACACAAACTCGAAAACATCTTCGCCAATACGTTTCCCCCTCTGTGTGCTTTCTAATCATAGCCAAGGTGATGTTTGTTTTAATTTCGTATTTTATTTACCAATCACAGTAAATAACAACAGTACAAACAAAACAATATAAAAAAATACTGGGAAAGTTTTAAGTTTCTCTATATATTAAGGGGTTTCCACTGAGTATTTTTGTTCTTCTTTCAAGCCAATGAAACTTAGCGATTACAATTAGCCAATCAAAACTCGAGAACGAACCAATGATATATAATCTTATTCAAAGCAGCTGGTTTTCAATTCAAAACGAATATACTGGATTAACGTGAACTGTAAAAGAATATCGAAATAGTTTATAAAGAAGAGAATTTATAAAATCTTTCGAGTAAAGCAATTCATTCGTGAAAGTTTCCCAGCAAGAAGAATTTTGTGATTACACATTTTCTGTATACGAACTTTTTACAGAAACAAAAATTTCAAATGTCAGAAAAGATATTCAACACTCCGGAGGCGAAAATTGGAAAAGAGGTGGCCACACAGCTCGTTGCAAAGAAGACTGGGCGCCCGCTAAAGACACAGTCTGTACGTAGAGAAGTGGATATAATGTTGCGTTTGACCGAAGAAATCGAAGCCAAACACGAACTTGTTTTGAACAACATGTGCAATCGGTTGAACGTTAATTCGGAAAACGCAAACGCAATTTTCAATTCAGTTGCTGATGAGATTTTTAGCGACGGCATAAATTGGGGTAGAATTATTGTGTTGTACGCCTTTGGCGGTAAAGTTGCTCAGCATTGTAAACAAAATAATAACGAGCAGCTGATAGATAAAGTAGGAAATTGGATTGCGAATTCTATAGCGACGAAGTCATCGTGGATCCGAGAGAACGGCCGTGGCTGGGTAGGCTATATTACAGTTTTCCTTCTTTATGTTTACAATATATCTCGAAATAAAAGACTTTCGAAAACAATTTTAAGCGTACCACAAAATGACCTTTAGTTGTTTTGGCCATTTCCGTCACATATGTATTGCAAATGTTTTGTAACACGACTCAATAATTTGTGCATGTTTAACATCAAAACAGGACACAAAAAAAGTGATACGGGGGAAACTGTTTTCAACTGCGAGTAGAAAACATTTCAAAGGGAACAGGAATTTCAATATTATGAAAGAGTATAATAAAACCGACAGTAGGAAATATATTAATAGATTCACCGGGTTTTCTCTCATAACTTTAATATTCATGCCTCACTGCATAAGGCTTCTTTCATAATGAACCTTTATCAGATATATAGAAAAGCTGTAAATGCATTTCTTTTATATATCGCTTCCCATCGTTGTATTATACATGAGGAAGATTGGAAACTAAATTGTATAGTTACGCAATTACGAACTTTCCGCTGTTTTATTTATTTATTTGTTTATTTTAGCAAAACTTAAATAATGTATAAATCTTTCAAAGCCTTTTACTCATAACAAAACGTTCGACTAAAAAAAAAGAAGAAGGTTTTTATCATAAAATACGACACTTCTTTGCGGAGGCAGTTTCAAAACATGATATATTTTTTTTATTCAAATGAATGAACCTCGTACGTCATAAACTTGCTATTTTCTTTTGAAAGCATTTCAAGCATGGCAATTACAATTTAATAACAACAGAGTTGAAATCGATCAGACACAACACAACGTAACGTTCGAAATATTTCGTTCAATGATTTTCACAGAACAAAAATTTTAAGGACATGTCAGTAAATATTTGATTCGAATCAACACCGAACTGAAAAACAAGTTTTTCGAAAAGTTGCGTCATTTATTATTTATGTATTTTTTTCAATGGTTTCTCACTTCCCTTATCTTCGTCACTTTTTATTCAATACAAATGCTCTGACATGAAATATTTACGTGGACAGGTTGATCCTGTCTGTGATTGTGATTTCCAGCATGAAAATCGATTCAAAGCAGATAAATATGTTTTTAGAAGGAATCTCCTTACTAATTATAAAACTATTTTTATTCAAAAGCCATCTTCTTTTCGTTTAGAATGGGTTTCTGGAAACGTTCAGCCAAGTTCGTCACGAGAATAAAGAAAGTGGCTGGTTTCAAGGCGTCTTTGCCGCCACTGTCGGTCTCGGTACATTAGCCGCAGCAATATACATCAAAAGCTAGATCGTCTTCGAAACAGTTCATTACGATAATATCATCGTCATTTCGCTACGTGTGTTAAAGAGGCGACTTGCCTACGACATGTGACGCGTCAAAATAATTACCAGTCACGGTGTTGCTGACGGTGACGTCGCTAAGAGAGAAGTGTCAGAATGAGTTACGTCATTGTTTAATTTTCTGCTGGCAAGAAAATATTAAAGACGCGACATTCCCGACGAATTTATTTCGTATTCCTTGTTTAATTCCATCGGAAACGAAGTTGATAATCCAGATGGTTTCATCCATGAGTCATATCAAAGAAAAGAAACTATTATCCGAAGAAAAGTCCAGATTTCCTACAGAATATTACCCTATTTATTACCGTTATTTATTTATTGTTTGAATTGTAAAAAAGTGTAAATAAAGATTAATATTTGTACATATTATTATCGAAAGTTTATTTTACAAGAGCAGATGTTTGTTGAAAATGAAAAGATCAAATAGATATCGATAGTTTCTTTTTCGAATAACGCCCGGATACAGGGACGCCCCCTTTTTGTGGTTTTTTGGCACTGAGGAATGAATTTATCTTGCTTACTGATATATACGTGGATAAGAGGGGAGGTATTTAATAAGATTTCCATTTTCATTTGGCGCCCCCTCTATTTGAATTTTTTGCATCCGCGCCCTTGTGATAATTTAACAATATGGTTTGAAACATTACATCAAAATGGCGGTATCAGGAAGTTAAAATGACTTTTTTTTTTTGCGACAGAAATACTTTCTAATGGCATTGAGCTCATCATCAAAAACAGAATTGTGACGTAATGATAATATTACGTATTTGTGCATCTTTCACACGGAGCAAAATGACGATGCTGCTACTCAATATGGCAGTACAACAGCATGGTACTCATGGTTATAACAGCATACGACTTACGACTACTTGACGGGATTCAACCGTCACTACAGTTGAAATCTCTATAAAGCGCATTTTCGTTTGATTACACTACAACAATGTTCTCGTTAACCCAGACAGAAGTAACAAAGTAACATACTAATCAGAGCATTCATCATACCCTTGCGTGCAAGATGACAAAGACAGGCGTCCCAAAACCCTTTCGCAGTGTAAAACGCATGTACATCGTGGAAGTGCAGATTTGCACGTTTGGGTACATTTATCGTGACGAAAGCGTCGTGAAATGTGAACTCGATACACAAATATCCCAATTTTATTGACTACTTTTAAATCGCATAGGAGTGCAGCAATCGAGACTAAAGGGCAATATACACGGTACGATATTTGTCGTACGTTTTTTGTCGTACACATTTGATGTATGATATTTAAAGAAAAAGCGTTGTGTTTACACGTTACATTTAGAAGAGAGAAATGATTTTTTATTTTAAAAAAAATGGAAAGTGATGAAGCTGATGCTTTGTGCGCGATATCAATATCTGCATTTTGTTTACTTCAAAATGATGCGAAAACAGTAAAAAAGAAACGTAAAACACGTTCAGAGTGGACCAAGCAGTGGTTACAAAGAAGAGATTTAAAAGGTCTTTATTTAAATTTGGTAACAGAACTTCGAACTGAAGAAGTTGCAATATATACTAATTACTTGAGAATGAGACCTGAGGATTTCGATTTTTTGCTCTCTCTAATTCGCGCAGACATTGCCAAAGAAGACACCGTAATGAGAGAAGCAATTAGCCCAGAAATCAAACTTGTGGTTACTATTAGATATTTGGCAACTGGAAGCAGTTACGACGATCTAGCATGCCAGTATCGAGTTCATAAAAGTACTATTTGTCTTTTTATCCCTGAAGTTTGTGATGCTATTTACAAGAGACTCAAAGACGAATATTTAAGGGTAAGAATCTTTATTTGCTAGAAGTTACAAATTTAAGATTAAAAAGTATTTTGTGAAAAACTTTCTGGTGACCCCGGGAATGATGTTGGACTTCTCATATTTGATGGTGATAGCAGAGTTGTGTAATGGTTTGACGGTTGCTGCTGTGTATGAGGCAGACCTATTCCGAAGAATTGAACTTTATACATCACCTCCTGCAATTTAAACTTTGCAAAATTTCTTTCTCTCTGAGGTAATTCTCGTAGTTGGCATGCCAAGTGTTTGGCAAATTTATCTTCCGCATCTTCCTGCTTCCTGCCTTCTAAATACGACATTGTTTTATCAAGCAGTTGTTCTGCTTTTTGCGATGCACCGCTGGTTTTTAAGCTTTGTTCAACCCTTTGCCGTTTAGGTAAAGGTCTACTTGTCAAGGCGTCATTACCATCATCAAGAGCAAATTCATTATCTTGACTTTCGGATATATCCACAAGATCATCCTAAAATATGTAAAAAAATTTGAAACCTTTTTTGTTACAGGTTCCATCAAAAAGAGAAGAGTGGCTAGAAATCGCCAAAGGATTTGAAGACAAGTGGAACTTTCCAAATTGTATTGGCGCACTAGATGGAAAGCATGTCAAAGTACGGTGCCCTCCGAAGTCAGGATCCTATTACTTTAATTACAAAGGAACTTTCAGCGTTGTTTTGATGGCTCTTGTTGATCATGACTACAAATTCATTTACGTTGATGCTGGATGTAACGGAAGGATTGGTGATAGTGGCGTTTTCAGAAACTCCTCCCTTTGTCGATCACTCGAAGATAATTCCCTTAACATTCCTGAACCAAGAATGCTTGATGATCAGCAAACTATCGTTCCGTACACTATTGTAGGTGATGATGCCTTTCCCTTGCGTCCTTACATTATGAAGCCTTATGCAGCAAGAAATCTTACTTCTGCTGAACGAATTTTTAACTATAGACTTTCAAGAGCTAGACGAATAGTCGAAAATGCTTTTGGAATACTTGCCAGCAGATTTCGGATTTTCTTATCTACAATCCAAGCTAAGCCGGAAGTGGTTGAAAAGGTTGTATTGGCCAGTTGCGCGCTTCATAACTACCTGAGAACTAATTGTTCTAGATATTTACCTTCTACATCTGTAGATAGGGAAGAAATTCATGGTGTAGTAATTGGAGGTGATTGGAGAAATGATGAGGGAGTTCTCACATCGTTGTCTGCACAAGGAACCAACTCTTATTCAAGAGAGGCAAAAGAAGTGCGACAGAAATACTGTGAGTATTTCAACAACTACGGTCAGGTTCCATGGCAAAACAATTATATCTAGTAACAACTTACAAGATTTGAAAAAGTCTTCTTTGGAGCTATTGTATCTCTCAAAAAATCCAGGGATTTGAAGTGAGGCCATTTTGAGACATACACATTGCTTGCAGACGCTCCACTCTTTTGCGAACTTCTTTCTTTATTCAATTCTTTGCCATAATATGTTCTCAGGCTTTGTATTTTTGCTTTGACCTCTTTTTCTAGGGAAATATAATGTCATAATCACGAGTTCACAATTATATATTTCATGCTGTGATTTCAATACATGAAATTCGTAACCCTTACCACTTAGTTCGTGTGCAGCACATAATCTTTCAATAGCCAGCCTTCTCTCGTTCCTATCTTTATATTTTGGGTCTACAACATTCCAAAGACTTTCTTCATTTCGAAAATTCTCAATAAAATTTTCAGTTTCTTGTATTTTATCCATCCTGTTTGTATTTACAAATCAGTTTTATAGAGAAACTTCAAAAACATAAAAATATTCTATTTTTTTCTCTCACTTGAAGCATTGTTTGCTTTGATATGATTGGTTAATTTTCGTACGATATCGTATGAATGTTGAACATGTTCAACATTTTTTTTGACGTACACGACACCATGATACGACACATTTTTGTACGTTTTTTTATGTTTACACGGTACGATATGACGTGTACGACAAAAAACGTATGAAAAATCGTATCGTGTAAATTGCCCTTAAGAGAGCAGACATCAGTTTTCGCCAACGCAAGTACTACATTAGCTACACCAAAGCTGCACAAACATATGAGTTAGAACCTGTCCAAGGTTAATGCGTCACCTTAAAGCGACAGGTAAAATCACATGGTGTCTAAATTTCCAGTGTCACACAGTCTATATTGGCAATTTGAGACCATGGCAAATACATGGTTCAATTTGTTTGTGTAAGGCTAAAGGTCAGGTTACGATGCTTCATTCTTTCAAAATCTTTCAGACTATTAACTAGAAGAGCATCTTAAATTGGCAGATAAAAATAGAATCCTTTTGATTTTCATCATTTCGTTAAGTGATGAAAATATTATCATTAATAATTAAAAAGCCTTAGATTTTTGTAAGATTAGTAATGCGTTGATATGCAAACTATGTGCGGGCGGGCAGTTTATGTTCACCACTTGCCTATCTTGTCAACCTGTCAATTTCAACTGGACAGATCCCGTCCCATTGGAAAAAGTCAAAGGTGGTTCCAATCTACAAAAACGGTCCTAGATGCGAAATTGATAATTACAGGCCAGTTTCGGTTATACCTGCGATATCAAAAGTAATCGAAAAAGTTGTACATGAACAATTATATATCTACATGGAACAAAACCAATTATTATGTAAGGAGCAATTTGGTTTTCGAAAGAAACGATCTACTGAGATGGCTGCGACATTATTTTTCGATGATGTCAGGAAGGGTGTGGGTGACGATGGCCTTGTAGGTGCAGTGTTTGTAGACTTATTATACGAATTATAATGGTGTATTATCAAATCCCGAGCCTGTTATGAACGGAGTACCACAAGGTTCACTACTTGGGCCGTTGCTTTTTATCATCTTTTTTAACGACTTGCCAAAAGTACTCAGTAACTGTAACGTGATAAAATATGCAGATGACACCGTTATATACGTCAGCAACAGGGATTTCTTGGTTATTGAACGCTTTCTCTCAGAAGACATGGAGGCCATTGACTGATGGTGCAGAGAAAATGATCTCGTCCTTAATCTAAAAAAGGGCAAGACTGAAGCAATGATGTTTGGAACTAAATAAAATGTTATCAAAGCAAAAAGAAGAGTTGAAAGTCGTGTATAAAAATAAAGTTGTATCGACGTGTGCTATAAATACCTTGGTGTAACCGTAGATAGTAGTCTCAATTTTAACTCAAACTTTGATATTTCGTTAAAAAAAGCTAATGGAAGATTACGGTTACTTAATAAACTACGACCGATGTTAACAAGCTGTGCTGCGAGAACAATTTACCAAACCATGGTTATTCCAACTCTCACGTATTGCTCTCTCGCAACGCTTAAACAAACTACCACCAACGAGCGTAAACTTGACAAGCTACATTCCTGTGCGAATCGAATTATTGGATATACTGAAAAGAAACTCCAATCTGTTGTCGGAATCAAGAAGACAAAAGCCTGTTTATTTGTTCGCAAAATCATTGATAATAATACCGACGAGAGCTTTCAAAATTACTTCATCCAACTGAGCGGAGCAAATACAAGAAACAGAAACTGTTTACTAAAAATTCCGAAAATTAAAAAGGAGTACTGCAGAGGTTCGTTCCAATGCACTGGTGCAAAAATATATACCTTAGCGGCCCTTATTTGGCCGGCCCTAAATGGCCAAAATTTTCGTCGCTGGCCAAATAAAGGCCGGCCAATTTAGGACCGCAGCAAAATGACCCTACGAGTGAAAATTGGCCACTTTTTAAAATGAAGCAGAAAGTATACCAAGAAAATAACCCTGCATCAAAGGCTGAGGACCCGTACGCTTGTAGAGTAACAATAAAAAGAATGGATAGAATTGGACCAGTTACAGTAGGGCATATTCCCCGAGAGATATCTCGCTATGTGTACTATTTCCTACACGAAGGAGGTGTTGTCAAAGGCTTTGTAGTTAGTACCCAACCGTTGATTTCGCCGATCCCAGCTGGGGGATTGGAAGTTCCCCTAAAATTAACATTCCAGCATAAAAACGGTAAAATTATTGAAAAAATGAAAACATTTGTACTAAAACAGTTGTCTCGCCTGCAAGACACTTTTACAATAGATAATATCACTGATGATGGAGAAAGCGAGAGTGAAGATGAAGAAATCATACTCGAAGATGATGAAAGAGCGACTGACTTTGAAGTAGAGAAAACTGCGTACCATAGCGAAGTTAGTACAAAAACTGAACCAGAAGAAAAAGCTGTTACGAACACTATTATTATTGATTAAAGCTGAGAATAACAAACGATTAAAGCGTGTAAATTTTACTATTTTTATGCAACGAGAAAAACTTATGTTTGCTTGAATTTGAAACGCATTGTTGCTTCCAGTCTAAAACGATTCTTGAATATAAAATTAAATTTTATCAAAAGTGGCCAATTTCTTATCCTTGTGGCCAAATTTCGGCCCTAATTGGCCAAATCCAAAATTTGGTCGTGGCCAATTAAGGGCCGGCCAATAATTAGGGCCGGCCAAATAAGGGCCGCTAAGGTAATGATTTAAATATTGAAATTAGGAAAACGAAAGATTTTGAAAAATTTAAAGTTTTAGTTAAATGTTTTTATCCTTAGGTTTTGATTTAGATTTTTATTATATTTTATACATTTTTCCTTTCGTTCAGTATTTTCCTCAATCACTCTATCATTACTAGAATCGTATCACTAAATCACTAAATTTTCTAGAACAGTTGTATACCATTTTTACCATTTTAACCCTATAGTGTTTTTTCTCTACCACTACATTCGCATTACACCTTAGATTTTATTGTTTTATATGCATTTTTTATCGATTTTAATGACTAATAATTTTTGCTTTGTTTTGTATCATTATTATTATTTATTTTTATTATTCAGTACAGGGCCCTCGTTGAAAGCAATTTATTTTATAAGTTGAAGAGGCCACCCTGTATAAATATGTTTTAAATAAATAAAAATAAAAATAAATAAATAAATAAAGTTTGAAATGTGTCTCTTCTTCATCAACAATGGCTGGTCGGCGGACAAAATTATTATTATTATTTTCCCCACGACAAAGTTATCGGCTATTATAGTCATATTTTCGGCAATTTTATCCGGGGAATATGGTATTTCGTTTTCATTCCTTTTATGTACCTAATCGACCCTTATTATGGCGGCCCAAAATATACACCAGCCATTTCTGCACAGGGCGTTACTTTTGAAAACTCCATTAACCTCTCACGAGCAAAAAATCTAACGTCGAAGTTAACGCCATTAAGGAGCGGCGTAAAAAAATTACCTTTCTCCTCCCGATATCGTCAGCTGGACAAAAGTTATCGTCGATTACTTTGTTCCTTAAGGACGACAAAAAGTTGGCCACCAATCATAAAGTTTTTTTAAAGGTATATTTCACTAGCAAGGGATTTGCAGATTTGCCAGCCAAAATGTCTGGAAAATGTGTTTAAAAGTATGTCTTCAGATCGAAGCGTTTACTTTCATTGAACCCGTTTGATATTTGAAAATTCATGTCATGGCGCCCCATTGAACGAAGACAATCAACAATAGCTTTCACAAAAAGTTCAACATTTCCTCGCGTGCGCTCGACTCAATAAAAAACATGTGATACGCCATGACAACATGGTTTGAGACAGCGTGGCTATTGCTTTTTCACCAGACCAGAAATAAATTTGTTGACAACACAATCACAAGAAATAAACATTAATAGCATACCATCGTTAAACAAACATAGTTTCAACACGAGAAACCAATGCATGTCGTATTTACGAATATTTTTAAACAGTGGAATCTTTATAAAACGGCCAACATTGGTGCATTAAAGGTGCACTTTATAGAGATGTCCGCTTTAAGCCGGAGCTCCCCTAGCCGGAAAAAAGTCAAGCCGCAAAAAGTAGAAACACTTTCATCTACTCGCATGGCGACATTTTGATTAGCCAATCAGGTTGCTCTAGAAGTTTCCGCCGCTACATTTTTCTCCACCCTGTCTAGTGGAGATCCGTCCTTATAGAGCTTTTTCTTAATGCAAATCCATCCATCCGTACCCGAGTATGTGCCCGTCATACAGATGTGTCCGCTTTAAAGAGAAACTACTGCCCATGTTAACAATTCTCGTTTAAAAGATCCCCTCAGATATTTTCCTGCTTTGAATTCTTTATTACCACTAATGGTCCCATTGCTGGCACAAAACAAGTTATAGTGTACTTAAAGGTTTAGGTTTACAGGCAACCGTGCAGAACCATAGTCATTAGAAAATTCCATGTACGGATGAACAGACTTCTCATATGAAAAGTCTTCATAAAGTGACGTCACAAATTCCACTGTCTATTGTGAAGTTCTATTGTCTGTATTATTAAGTGTTTAATTTTGTCTGTATAATTCACTTTTTGATCACATGATGGTAAATAATTACTGTAGATTGGTTGAAATTTTGTCATGTGATCAAAAAGTGTGCAAGAAAAAGTTTTGCCTATCGAACAGATCAAAGAAAAAAATTTACAGTTAAATTGTTATCATAGGGTTTCCAGATCAACTTTCCTACGCCTATGCCAGAACAAACTGGATTTCATGAGTAAAAACTTTTCTATGTAATATTAGACATTCGATAGCTAAACATCGAGACATCAAAACAGCTTGTTTGTTTCAACTGTGTTTACATTCTCAAATTTACAGTTCTCAGTTGCAAGTATTATAACACGCCCTCAGAGTGGAATGCCGATTCTTGTTTGAACAGATGATACAAATACGTTGGTTTGAACACGAATTTTGTTGAAAGAAAATTAGAGCATTGGAGCATCATATGACATTACCAACTTTTAAGCAAAAACTATTGTCCGTAAAAAATGCAACAAAAAACATTGTCCACAATTAACTTTATGACGACCCTCGTGACCTTGCGGTCAAGTGTCAGTCAACAGAGGTGTTCGAAACCTGATCGAGACATGCAAGCGACTATAACGATGTTAAGTGTTAGCATAACACTCGACTCCAGAGCGAGATGGATGAATAAGTAGGCTCCCTGTTAAAACAAACCCATGGTTTCCTTAGCCCAAATGGGAGCTTTTGCTACTCCCATGTATTCCTATTGTAGGGAAATTCTATCACATCACAGGTCAGGTACTATTAAACCAACACCCGCACAATTACCGCAATAAGAATGGAAAAGCGTTAAGTTCAATAATGTATTGCTGCGCGAGTCAAAATAACAATACTTTGGAGTAGATAATAAAATATACAAGAATAGATCTATAACATTGCATGAAATGTTTTATGACAGATTCCTATCACAAGATGAGTGACCAGAAAATTTATTTCTAATAGAAATAAAAAGGCATTCGCTGACACCATCGAATATTGTAGAGCAAGAAGAATACTGTACAGTAGAAGGGAAATTCGGACCTCTTCTCTTGAACCCTGTTTATTTGTTGTTGTTTTTTGTTTCTTGATGCATAATTTCATTCAATCTCCATTTGCATTTGACTGCTTTTGACTTCTTGGACAATCTCAACTTTCTTCTTTCGTTTCACTAAAGATGGAGAGGTAATTTAATACAAATGTTTTAATTCAACAACACAACAACATCAACAACATCAACAACATCAACAACATCAACAACATCAACAACACAACAACATCAACAACGCCAAAAAGAAATAAAATACAGTCAACCCAATTTTTTTTAACGCACACGAGTTTTAACGAATTCCTCGTTGTATATATTGAACAAAATCTCCCAATTTTTGGATATGAAAGCTGTCGTAAAAAACCTCGGTTTAATAAATTCTTAACCGGTACGATGTAGAGCAAAAATAATGGTTTCCTCCTCAAATATTATTATGGATATATTGAAGATGTATGCAAATGAAATAATGTATATTTTTGAGTTTTTTCAACTTTCTCTCCTGTTCTCCTGTTAACATTATATAAGCTGTTTCCATCACAACGCCTTGTTGTTGAGCTCTTCCCTAGAATTGTTCTGAATTCGATTCGGTTGGCTATTATAAGATCCTTTTTACAGACTGGATTTGAAAAACACTTCCCTAAAGTTACCACTAAATTCTTACTTACACACTTAAAGACAATGAAATTACTATTTGCTATCACAATCAAAGAAGCGAGTAGATTTATACAGAGCTTGCAAATATATTACCTGGATTCTTGATCAGATTGATATTATTAAGAACTTCTTTACGATCTGCTTCTTTTGATAATTTCTTTGCTGCTTTCAATCTGAAAAGGGAAAACCAATAGAAATACTGTAAATTATGAACTCATCCAAATTGTAACTAAGCGATATCAAATAGGGATATGACAAAATGGATAGTACTATGACTTACAACTATACAACCACTATACAACTATATATACCTGTTTTTTATGAATTGATTTTGACGTTTCGTTTTAATTTCTTCCACCCTTTGTATAGCATCCACTGAATAAAAATAATTTTACATTTTTTAAAGGTATTAAGAATCTATAATTTCAGTGGGCAGATCTTAAGGTTGGATTGAAACCTTAAGAGAAGACTATTATTCAAAAACAAGTTTTGGTAGCAATCAGTTTGTGATGAAACATTCCTTTTCTCTATAAGAGAACCTTTTCTTATTTTCCTTTTGTTAATGTGAGGTGGGTAGGGTGGGAAGTGCAGGGGGGGAGGAGGGGGTTTACAAATCTTAAACCCAAAAATCCTCCAAGAGATAAGTTGATACCTCAGGTTGCACAAAGCAAATTGCTTTAATAACTCAAAGTGTGGCCTTGACCTTAGAAATTGGGTTACTTATAAAAAAAAATGTACATTTATGATGTTAACGTTTCTGTCAAAATTATCAAGCACTTGATAAATTAATAGGTTGACCGCTATCAACCATCTACCCAAGTGGCGTAATTTCGAGTTTTCAACACCTCATATATAGATATACCTGTTTTTGACCATAGTTCACGATCATATTTCAGTGGAACATTTCTTTTCTTTTCAAACTCAAATGAAGGATCCTGAAAAAAAGGTCATAAAAATAGTATCAAAATAATTAAGTATTTAACCCAAGCCAGTCTAGAACAATCTCAAATTGCTTACTACAGTTAATTCTTTTCCATGCGATTTTCGGAATGCTTTCGTCCATCTGACTTTTCGTGGATTGCGCTTCATTTTGAACGCCTTGTGACACTTTCTCCTACAAAACTTGAACACCTACATCAGAAAAAAAGAGGAAGCATCCCGAATTACTAAAAATAAAATGAAAATGGCTGCAAAACTGCCTCAACTCCCTAATTTCACATATTTCTCCCTAGTTCAAAAAAATATACTTTAATGTCAGAAATTTTCGCTGGTAGAAACATTTGCGAATTTCGCGAATTGATTATCCAATATTTTTCTTGGATTTGGGAAAATAAATTCTCACGTAAAAAATATGATGTATATTATCTTCCCAACAGTGATTCAAATTAGTTAAAGATGTGTTAACCATCTGTCATCTTATACCGGTCAATTTGAAAAAAATAAACAAACTGACAATTTTTTCAAAATAAATGCTCAAAAAAAGTTTCATTTTTTATCATTCTCGAATTTGAAATTCTTGAAAATGTTTTTGGCTCATTCGCGAAAATTTCTTCATGCAACAATTTCTGACAATAAAGTAACTCTCCTAGTTTTGAATTCCTTTTCCTTTTTTAGGCCAAAGAACTAGAATAATTATGGATGGAAAACTATCATTCTGTCAAAACTAATTTTCTCTGATTTGAGGGATAGAATCTATCACTTTCTCCTATTTTCGATTGAAAGGTCTGGCAACGGCAAGAAAGTAAATAATATACCTTGCTATCATTTCGTACAAACGTTATTCCATGTCCAGGATATACTGATGAGGAACAAAAATAACACTTTTCGATACGCATGATGTTAGTGTCTTAACCTGAAAATTAAAAACCATGCATTATTTTCTGATTGTTTTCGATGAAATACAACAGAAACTCCATTGCAATGCCATTTCTTTACTAAGTGAAACTCTTTTTATTATACGAGACAACCCAGTCCTTAATAAAACTATTCGCTCCACTCCATTATATCTTTATAATTAACATGCACGGATAGATCTTTGATAATTTATGCATATAATCTTTTGTTTCTTATATGTGTTAATTTGGTAACTACTTGTAACATAGCTAATTATGCTTCACGCGTGTGAATACACCTTTTATATAAAATGTTAGTTTACGTTGTATAAAAAATTGACTTGATAATGAACGCTGTGTCGTTCGAAACGTTGTTAAAAATACATGGATTAGTCTAAACTTTTGTCGTTTCTTTTTTTTTGTTTTACCATCTTTATCATTAAGTGAAACTTTATTAAAAGAGTAATTAGGAATAAATTTGAGTATTTGTGGATAATTTATGTTGCAGCAATTTGTTTTCAATAGGACGATAACTCGAGATATGGAAAAGATGGATTGAAGGATGGATTTTAAAAAAAATCTATATATACATACAATGACAGTTCAAATATTTAAAAAAATCTAGATAGACCTTTCAAAAACAATGGTAGAGAGCAACAAAGGAAATCTGTGAATCTCTGTGTGGTTTGTACAAATCATTGCAATGATATGAATATCATTGACAGCACAATGACTCACTATATGATAACAATCATATCAACATTGTGTCCCACTCCAGCTCTGACGAAACGCTGATCAGGAATTAATGTATATCGCACAGAACTTTTTGGCCAGAATGTGTAAGTACGTGGGAAAGTCACGGGAATTTTAAGCAGAAATACACATCATGCTTTAACGTCCGAATTTCACCAATTAAAAAGGTGTGAAAATTTGCATTTCAATCCCATCTTGCTTTCTCTCGAAACGTACCCAAACGTAAATCATCAGCACTACAGAAATTGTGTCCAAAGGACAACTTCAACCCTCTTTCTATTGATAAATTACAGTTCAGAAAACAATTTTTTCCTTGTTTCATGAGATTATCCCTGGACAACATTGGTTTCGGTCAGGGTAGCAGTGCTGTCGCGGCAAAGTATAATAAAAAAATTTTGGTTTTCTTTTTATAAAATGTATACTTCTATAGAAATCTTTGATCATCTTTAAAATATCTTCATATCCCTACCCCTCACATACAATGTGGACATTTTCCATAGTCAACTGCAAATTGCGACTGGCCTCCCTTAGATGTTATGTGTCTGCTGGATGCCTGGCAGGTTTTCGTGCATGGCAGTTGTATATATACCATTTAAATATTTCTGTTATTCTTTAAAAGGAAAGTAAAGAAAAGAATACAAAAGAAACTCGCATGAAAATAAAAAAGTTAAAAAAGTTAATTTATCTCTCCTTATTTTCAGTTCTCTAGCACCTCCTAAAACAAAAATAGGGTGAATTAGGTTCACTTTGTATCAAATCATTTTTATTATGATCATAAGTCACAAGAAACTATGACTATTATGTTTTATATATAATGATGCATCATAAATTTATAAAAATTATAAATTAAAAACAATTCACAAAATGAGGAGCTTCTAATACATTATTACACTTAAAACTATGAAATATTATTCTCAGTTTTCAAAAACGTTAATTTCAAGCGTTATAAACTGTTGGGAACCAAAAAAATGACGTAACTTCTTCTTGTGCACAATCAATATAATGCTTAGAAAAATATCAGACACACGCACGAGAGAACGGGCACCATTATGGAAGAGAATGTAATCTAAAATGGCAGACCAACAGTGGAATAGTTTTATATAGAACACGTGGTTTTGTGTGACTATTAAATGCAACTATTCATCGCTTTTTTTTTAAAAAAAGTAAAAAAGTAAAATAAATAAATAAAAAATGCTCATATAATGCTACATAATGTATTTATATAATACGAATAATGTAAATGATGATGATGAGAACAACAGCGAAAGGAATATTTTCGGAGTCCTTCTCGTCTCTCGCCGCTGCATCTATAAAGCTTGGTTCCCATTTGTGGTTTAATCGAGTTAATTTTGAAGATTTTATTTTTAAGAATCGCGTTAATTTTATTCGGTACAATACCTGCTAACATTCCCACTCGAAACGAAATTAACTCCAGAAATTAAACGCGTTGATAAATAAAAAGAGTGTTGAGTGTAGAGATGATGGAAGAATTAGTTGAAGAATATTTATTGTTGCTGATGCTTTTGAGAAGACGTCGAAGAAGAAATAGAAACATCCGTAAAAAACGAAAGTTCTGGGTTCGCAGTATATATCAACGAAGAGAAGAACTTGGAGACTATAATCGGCTTGTGTTGGAATTAAAGCTTCATGATAGGGAATATTTTTTTAGGTAAATATTTCCTTCACCAAATTTTGTGACTAAAAAGCTGTAATGTAGCATGTTGTGTTGGTTTATGTATGTTTGTGAAATCATATTTATGTACCAATAGTTATCATGTAATTTCTTATACTTATCGACCTAATTCTTTGCCGTGTTTGGTTTAGGTTCGTACGAATGTCCCCTGAAAGATTCGAGCACTTACTTGCCCTAGTGTCTCCATATATAACAAAACAAGACACAAGATTGAGAAAATGCATACCTACAGCAGAACGTTTGACTTTAACTTTAAGGTTTTTGGCTAGCGGTGACGCACAACAATCATTGAGCTATTCATTTCGAATTGGCAAAGCTACTGTCAGCAAAATCATTGCTGAGACATGCGAAGCAATATACAAATGCCTCAAAAATGAGTATCTGGTAGCTCCGAAAACACAAGAAGAGTGGCTATCTATTTCCAAGCAATTTGATGAGAGATGGAACATGCCTCATGTTATTGGTGCCATTGACGGAAAGCACATACGAATTGAATGTCCCAAAGGAAGTGGAACTTTATATTACAATTACAAAGGATTCTTTAGTATAGTACTTCTGGCCGTTTGTGATGCTGCTTATTGTTTCACTGTTTTTGATCTAGGTCAATACGGTAGCAATAACGATAGCGGTGTCTTGGCAAACTCGGAAATTGGCCAGCAGTTTGATGATAACTTGTTAAATATTCCAGTTGAGAGCAGTTTATCGGAGAGAAATGATGTAACGCTACCGTATTTCTTACTTGGCGATGAAATCTTTCCTCTTAAACAGTGGTTGATGAGACCATATCCAGGGAAAGATGCTACAGAAGAGCAGCGTATTTATAACTACCGTCATTCGAGATGTCGTAGGGTAATTGAGAATGCTTTTGGTATTTTGTCAGCGCAATGGAGAATTTTTCAAAAGCCTATCAGGGCAGCAGTTGAAAATGTTGAAAAGTATACGTTAGCTTGTTTGGCACTCCACAATTACTTAAGGAAAACAGAAAATGCTTATTATTCTCCAACTGGGTTTGTAGACTCAGAAGACCAGAATGGGAACATTATTGAAGGTCATTGGCGTTCAGTGACTGCCAGTACAAATGGTTTGATGGATATTCGACCAGTGCGTGGTTCAAGATATGGTAGAAGTGGATTAGAAACGAGAGAAAAGTTAAAAGAGTATGTCAACAGCGAGGAAGGAAGTGTTCCTTGGCAACTTGCTTATATCAGGAGAACTTCCCATTATTCAGAACAAGGGTAGAAAAAAGATATTGCTTCCATGTATGCTTTTTTATCTAATAAAACATATATTTACAACATATGAAAATTGCTATTTCCATCAACATGAATATTTTCGTTTCTTGGATTGTGCGAATGACTTGATTGCATAATATTGGGTAAAATAGGTGAAAATGGCGGTGACATCGGCGTGGATAGTCCTATATTATAGGCACCTCTTCGAAATGATGGATTACCACGATCTTTTTCCTTGTTTTCAAGGTCCTCCATTTGGTATTTGAATAATATATTTCTTATCTCATGTTTAGCTTTAATGTTAAACTTTGTGGAAAGACCTTTAAGATCGATGGCTAAACTTTTACAAAACAGATCATTTGCGTCATCCTCTTTGTGGCTTATGACTGAGGCCTTCTTCCTTTCCACAATGCTGTCACGTAAACTCTTTATAACAGAGAACTCCATTTCACTGGTGATATCCTCTCTTGCCCTCTTTTTGCCAACTTTTTCGGTTTTCTTTGTTTTAGAGACTATGATATTAGGTCTACTAATATCATTATTCTCAACAGAATCTGCTTCTTCCTCTTCCGCAAAGATTTCGTCAGCGTATGACTCTAGGTTAATGTCTTCTTCCTGTACCTGCTCTGAGTACTCTTCTGATTCGCTGAGTTCTTCCAAGTTAGAATGAGAGGAGGGTATATTTGTTTTCCCTCTCCTCGTTTGTACGAAGTCGTCAAGCCAAGCAAGAAACTGACAGGGTTTTATATTTTTCTCAGCTTTCGCTACAGCATCTGCAGAGGTACCAGATTTCTTAGACAATTTGAGCTCGTTTCTCTTTTTCAAATACCGTTTTTTGAGATTTGCGAAAATTGCTTGAGCTTTTTCGCCTAAAAGAATTAAAGTCTTTTATTCGTACAGTATAACATTCGAGTTCAGTAAAATGCCTAATAAATATTTTGATATCTTACCAGAATTGATAAATTCGAGCTTTTCAGCAACAGCACTCCAGGCATTTTTTACAGCATCTTTTTCTTTATAACTCTTTTGAGATTTGTCATAAAGACAAGGGTACAAACGTACTTCTTCAGACAATAATTCTTCTTCGTGAAGTGAGTAACATTTTTTGTCTGCCATGTTGTTTTATGAAAACGTAAAATGTTCTTACAAAACCAGGATAATTTTTTATCCAGAATAAGATTTTTCTCGGCTTCTTTTGATCTCGGCAAATGAGTATTTAAACGCGGGGTTTAATTCATTTTTGAAATCAAAAATTTTTGATTCCAACTTTGAGATTTTATTCGCGTTTAACAGAGTTAATATTTAAGGGTCAAAAGGTCAAAAACGTTCCCACTGGAGTTAAAAACCTAACGCGATTAAAATCTACCTGCTTAACGCCAATAAACGCGATTAAACCACAAATGGGAACCAAGCTTGAAGCAACAACACACAATATAGCATATTCGAATAGAATAAAAATATAGGTAAAATGATGGGATATAGTAAAGTCCCAATAATGGTATCGGCATCAAAACATGTCCAAAGTCGAGATTGAGATTAGAAAAACTTATAAAATTGGACGTTTCATTGATTGGGTGGATCATCGAATAGACGGATCGATCTAACGGAGGCGATCTAGAACCCAGTCGAAATTTATGGAGGAGAGAAGGTCATTAAGACCACAAAAGAAAAACGTGCAAATGACCTAATCAACACTTAAGTTTTAACAGAAATTTCATGACACTGTACCCCTTCCACTTTTTTTACTAATTCTAGACCCGCACTGAAAACCAAATTTTACAAATGAGAACAAATGAGAATAATTATTATAATCTAATTATTGAAAAATATGGAAGAAAAATACAATTTCATTGCAAGTGTAACATTTTTTCTTTGAATTTCAACGGATATAGGGATTTTGTCTTAAATAGTCCCGAATTAACGAATGCCATTTTACTCTATAATATACAGTCCATCTCCTCTCGAATTTTGCCTTTTACCAAATTGGATAAGCCCATGGGTGGTGGTATTTGCTTGCTGGAAAATCCACTTAAGGCTGGGATGTTACTTAGCAGTTGATTCGTTTTGTGGGTAGACTTGAGCCTCGTTTTGCTTATAAAAGAGTGTGTGTATTGTATTTTGATAAAATCTAAGTTTAAACGTTTGAAACAAGCACCGCCCTGAAATAAGGAAATACGATTCGAAAAAACATTCTAATAATTTCTGAACTGTATGCGAATAATTTCTGATAATTACCCAAATTGTTTAACAAGCTTACCCCTTTCGTGGATAAAAGTTCTTGCTTTTTGCGGGGGTTTTTTTTTTGAGAAACTGCGAACGCAAAATATGCGTTCTTATTTCTTCGTTTTTTGTGTTTTTAAAGTATGGATCGAAAAAAGCAGGGTATTATACCAGGGTAGCTATGTTTTTCCAAAATCCGATCAGGAGTGTTAAGATGATATAATTGATTCTAAAATCCCTCAAATCGCGAAATTCAATCTACGTGGTCAATGAAAAATTTTGACAACCGCGAATTTAAATCCATGTGAGCTTACATCCACATAAGGTAGTTTTGATGCATTTGTTTTAAGGTTTGGGTATTTAAGCGCCAAATCTGAAATATGCACCGGCTTCCATAATGCCCGTAATGCTCTTGGTTAAAAGATTCTTAAAATCACCTGAAAGAACGAGGTATAGCTTGACCCTTACACTCACTTACCCAGACAAATTTAACAAGGTTTACATCACGAACTTAGTGAAATTGAATATATTTATATTGTTTGTCAGTCTAGTATTCATAATATATAATTAGAGTTTATCATGTCATAGACCGGTTGTTTTTGTTTGCGACGTTTCGACAGTTACTACTGTCATCATCGGGCGTTTGTAAATGAATGATGTAAAGTTTATATATGTTTTCAGTAGGATCGAAATTAGGATCGAAATTATTTCGGACCTGGAAGGAAGCAATGTCAATATTTCGGACCTGGAAGGAAGCAATGTCAATAATTTGTTTTGCGTAGAGCTGGAAACCATATCGCAGGAACATTATACGATGTACTATTAATACTGGAATTGTTTTTGACACTGTATATAGTCTCTTTGACTTTTCGAGCAGTCCATCCTTTTTCCTTGTCAAGGATCTTTCTATTCTCCCAATCAAACTTGTGGTCATTAGTCCAACAGTGGTCAGCAATTTCGTTTTTGGTTACATCGCCATTCCGTACGGCTCGCATATGTTCTTTGATGCGTTGCTCAAATGTTCTTTTTGTTTCTCCTATATAAACTGATTCACAATCACTACATGGAATTTGGTATATCACGTTATTTGTGTCGTTCATTGAGATCTTGTCTTTCGGATGAGATAATATGTTACGAAGAGTTTCCGTTGATCGAAATCTGCATTTGATGTTGTGTGCACGGAATATTCTTTGTAAAGCATTACTGATACCAGATACATAAGGAATACTAATAGTGGTCACCGGTTCTTGTTCTGTTGATTCTTCGGTGTTTGAAGTTCGAGTATTGTTTATTCTATTTTCAACTCTTCTAACAATCGTCCTGTCATATCCATTTGCTTGGAGAACCGATTTGATATGTTTCATTTCTTCAACACGATCATCGTCATTACTAACAATATCTTTCGCCCGATTTATTAACGATGCAACAACACTTTCTTTGCAACTTTGTTGATGGTTTGAGTTATAGTTTAGATATTGGTCTGTATGTGTTGGTTTACGATATACGTTCACTGAAATGCTTCCGTCTTGATTTCTTTTTACAAGAGTATCCAAGAATGGGATGCAATTATTCGATTCCTGCTCGATTGTAAATTTTATTTTCGGGTGCAATCCATTTAGATGTTGATGAAAATTATTCAATGAATCTCGTGTCACTATAGCGTAAACATCGTCAACAAAACGTTTCCATACTTTTGGGGGTTTGTCAGCGGTTGTTGTGGCTGTGGACTCAAACGCTTGCATGAAGATTTCAGCAACTACAGAAGATGCCGGACCTCCCATTGCAACTCCATCTGTTTGAGTGTAATAAGTTTCATCGAATAGAAACCACGTTTTTGTTAATACAAGCGTTATCAATTCCAAAAATTCTGTTGGTGGAATTTTCGTTTTGGATGAAAAGTTTGAGTCATTAGAGATTAAATCTCTAATTATATTGATCGTGTCATTTATCGGTACATTTGTATAAAGTGATGTAACATCGAATGATACCATTTCTTCATCAACATTGACAGACCAAGAAATCAAAGATAAAACAACATCAGAAGAATATGAACTCATCAAATCTGTTCATAATAAGACATTTGAAAGGGAGATGGAAGTCGCTAGAACAAGACAGGTTAGAAAATTCGCAAACCTACATCCACAGAAGGAAGATACCGAACAGAAAGTAGATAAATCAAGATGGATAATGAACTTGTCATCAAAACAATTGTCATCTGATGAAACCAATATTTTGTCGAAGGGAATGAATTTTAGTAAAACACCAACTGAAATTCCAACAAAAGAAATTGTTGCAAATGTAGAGAGTGGTATCAAAAACCTACCAAAAGAGGAAGCTGACAATATACGAGCTAAAGTCAGTCTAACTCTACAACAATCGAAAATACCAACCGACAACATCAGCCGAAAAGACAGAAAAGCTCTTCGTAATCTTCAGAAAGATACCAGTATCATGATTCTACCAGCTGACAAAGGACGAACAACCGTGGTATTAGACAAATCCAACTATATCCAGAAATGTTACGATCATATAAACAATGGTCCATACAAAACGCTCAAGAAGAACCCAACTGAAACAATCAAAAAAGAAGTACGACAAAAACTTCAGAAACTACATGACAATGGTTTTATCGATCAACAAACATATTTCAGATTAAAACCAAGCGATTCTCCACCACCTCGATTCTATGGTCTGCCGAAGATACACAAAACTGGAATACCTATACGACCAATAGTCTCATGCACCGGTACGCCGTTGTACGACTTATCAAAATACATAGCAAAGATATTATCATCATATACACAAACTAACCGATGCAAAAATTCAAAAGAGTTTTCCGACTTTGTTAGAACAAAAACTGTCAATGTTGATGAAGAAATGGTATCATTCGATGTTACATCACTTTATACAAATGTACCGATAAATGACACGATCAATATAATTAGAGATTTAATCTCTAATGACTCAAACTTTTCATCCAAAACGAAAATTCCACCAACAGAATTTTTGGAATTGATAACGCTTGTATTAACAAAAACGTGGTTTCTATTCGATGAAACTTATTACACTCAAACAGATGGAGTTGCAATGGGAGGTCCGGCATCTTCTGTAGTTGCTGAAATCTTCATGCAAGCGTTTGAGTCCACAGCCACAACAACCGCTGACAAACCCCCAAAAGTATGGAAACGTTTTGTTGACGATGTTTACGCTATAGTGACACGAGATTCATTGAATAATTTTCATCAACATCTAAATGGATTGCACCCGAAAATAAAATTTACAATCGAGCAGGAATCGAATAATTGCATCCCATTCTTGGATACTCTTGTAAAAAGAAATCAAGACGGAAGCATTTCAGTGAACGTATATCGTAAACCAACACATACAGACCAATATCTAAACTATAACTCAAACCATCAACAAAGTTGCAAAGAAAGTGTTGTTGCATCGTTAATAAATCGGGCGAAAGATATTGTTAGTAATGACGATGATCGTGTTGAAGAAATGAAACATATCAAATCGGTTCTCCAAGCAAATGGATATGACAGGACGATTGTTAGAAGAGTTGAAAATAGAATAAACAATACTCGAACTTCAAACACCGAAGAATCAACAGAACAAGAACCGGTGACCACTATTAGTATTCCTTATGTATCTGGTATCAGTAATGCTTTACAAAGAATATTCCGTGCACACAACATCAAATGCAGATTTCGATCAACGGAAACTCTTCGTAACATATTATCTCATCCGAAAGACAAGATCTCAATGAACGACACAAATAACGTGATATACCAAATTCCATGTAGTGATTGTGAATCAGTTTATATAGGAGAAACAAAAAGAACATTTGAGCAACGCATCAAAGAACATATGCGAGCCGTACGGAATGGCGATGTAACCAAAAACGAAATTGCTGACCACTGTTGGACTAATGACCACAAGTTTGATTGGGAGAATAGAAAGATCCTTGACAAGGAAAAAGGATGGACTGCTCGAAAAGTCAAAGAGACTATATACAGTGTCAAAAACAATTCCAGTATTAATAGTACATCGTATAATGTTCCTGCGATATGGTTTCCAGCTCTACGCAAAACAAATTATTGACATTGCTTCCTTCCAGGTCCGAAATATTGACATTGCTTCCTTCCAGGTCCGAAATAATTTCGATCCTAATTTCGATCCTACTGAAAACATATATAAACTTTACATCATTCATTTACAAACGCCCGATGATGACAGTAGTAACTGTCGAAACGTCGCAAACAAAAACAACCGGTCTATGACATGATAAACTCTAATTATATATTACGAACTTAGTGGTTCGTTTACACCACGAACTTAGCTGGTTAAAAACCGGTAGATGGACTGTAGCCACACCTCGGATGCACACAATTAAAAATACGGATGAAACGACTTTGCAGATCTGCAATATTTCTAAAATTTGATCTTGAATAGGGTAGGGTATAGTGAGGACCACCAAAAACAGAATTTGAGTACTTTATCGGGGAAAAAAACATTTGTAGTCTATGTTGAACATGGTGTTGCTACTCCCATTTTCCATCTCCAACAACTAGCGCCGACTTACTTGGAACCAAAGTCTTCCCAAGTCATCTAAAGAAATGTTGGATGAATTCTGCTGAACCAGCAGTCAGATTTAAGAAAGATATTGATCTCAGCGATCTAATTGAATGGGGTGTAAATATTTGAGTGCTCGCACCTCCTGTTACTTGCAAGAAGGTACTCTTTAGTCAGCTAGCTACAGTATTACTAGATACTGGATTATGGGAGGTTTCAGAATCCCTAAAAATAATGTTGTACATTTCTTCTCAGATCGCCAAGTAGACGTTCTCTTTAAATATTGTTTCTAGAATCGACGACACTGAAGTCTTGTGAAGAGAAAAATATCAGTTTTAGGGCCTTTTTTCTAAGAGTTTGCATTTTGTGAAATGTTATACGAGTCAGAGACTTCCATATCATTCCAAGTCATTATCTGGCAGACGATATGCCTGGAGATATTGCATTAATTAGATGTTGCATTAGAAAACCAACATGGAAAGCAGAGATAGTCGAGTGATAATTAAAGAATGGTAATCTGAAGCAACCGTCACCTCACATTGAAAATAGATTAACTTTCCGTCTTACTCACCAACTATATACCACTTATTCCAGGCCGACAGATAAAAAAAAGATCTATCTGGGAATGCCCAAAGCACTGTGTTACTTTTTGAATACTTTTGGACAGAGAGTTTCAGTTCTGAGCTGTTCATGTTGGGCTGAGATTCCCAGTCTGCTAGAGTATTGAGCAGAACTCAAACCTGATCTTGTTTTGGAGAAGATAATAGTTGAAATAAATAATGTAATGGAGAAAATAAGAACACAACTTATATAATATCATAATTATAATTATATAATAATATATAATATCACTCGGACAAAGACAGCAACGCTTAAAAATAGTTGCTGATTTTATCAAATCTACCCCCTAATTTGTTATTTTCTCGATGTTGGGATGCTGCACGTTTCAGATTATGCGAAGGGAACAAACTTATAAAGGCTTTTGAATTTCAATAATCCAGATTAACTCAGAGTGCCATGAAAACGAGAAAAGAACGACTTAAACACGTCTCATTATCACCGAGTTTTCTATACCGAGTTTACTATACCTGTTCCATGAAATAAAACAGAAAAAGACGACAAGAAATTCTGATAAATTTTAATAGTTATTTTAGATTCTTTGACTTCAGAAACAGCAACTGTAAGTGATAAGAATTTGGCACTTTTGGTTCTTTCGTTGTAGGATCTGTCATAGGAAATGATAGGAACACCACTCCAGCATTTGCATATAAGAAATACAAATCGAACTTTCGTTGTGAACATTCCAACTTGCTGTGCATTGATATGGATTGAGCCGATTCTCTATCTATGAATCCTCCAATGTAATTGCCTTTGTCCCGAAAAATCATTGTTTATTGTTCATTGCACTCACTATATATAAATGAGCTGAATACCGAGTACTGAATACCGAGCATTGCAACAGTGGATCCGAATCGTAACACACGACGTAAAACTATCGATTTTATTACGCACAATGACCATTCAACGCACAATGATCATTCAACGCTTAGCTTTAAACCCTATTTATGGATTCAGAGACGCCTGTTATACAATTTCAAATCAACACATGAGCTAGCTCTGAAACCGTAACGGGAATCAAATTTTTCCCTTTTGGGTTTCAAAGATTTTTAAACATGACATTAAACCCCCTATTGAGAATCAAATGACGCCCTGAAAGGGACTCGTTTCGGGTGATCAGATAATAAGTCCCATGAGAGTGTCACAAGGGCGTCATGTTGAATCTCGTTTGACACCCCTAGAGTTTAATTAACGATTTGCACCCAATGTGAATTGGGACTTACTTGAAACCTCTATTTCTCTCAGTGTAGGACATCACAGATTGGAAGATTTGCCATCTTTTTAACACCTGGTTTGGTTGTGGAATCTTCTCCAAGATTCTTATCTCCGCTTCATAAACATACGAGAATTTGGCTGTAAATCCCATCTCCTTACAAGGAAGGAATATGTTTCCGTTTATACGGAGATGTCGGCTTTATATAGGGTGTACATTTTATAGACTCTAGTTTCAAAACGTATACTTTAAGCGCCTCAGGTATTCCAGGGATCTGCGGCGAAGTATATCTAAAAGGCAAAAACCCAGGGTTCGAGGTATTCCTTAACTTGTCCTCTTCATTCGAAGTTTGTTCTTTTGGCCCCATCGTAAATAAATACATATTATACTGGCTTTTCATAAAACAAGTGTGATGATGGCTATATTTATCCGGCGCACGTGTTTCTCAAATGACCAAAAGGTAATATTACTAATTTACCGAACCGCAATTACATTATGTGGAGAAACGATGATAAAATTCTCAGTTACTGTCGCCACCGCATTATGATTGTCCATTATTAAATATGGCTACCATTTCTGCCATCATCTGGGAATTATTTCCCAGTCACTATATCCCACAAACGAGCGAACAAGTGTCCCTGTGGCTATCAAAGATCGCGAAATACGGTAGGGTCATGATCACTGATGAAACTGTAGAATCGTATGTTTGGTGCGCCGTTATCTGAACATATAATAAAGGAAGAAATATTCGAGTTTCAGATTGAGTGTTCAATCCTGGTGGCAATTCCCAGAAAAAATGATTCGCATTTTTGAGTTTTATTTACATAAAAAAAAATTAATCTAATAAAGAAATAAAAATAAAAATATAATAAAAAAAACCCACACCGAAATCAAAAGCTATACATGTCGGACATGTCCGTGTTCACACTGATCGGTAACTAAGTTGTCAACTAAACGTTTCATTAATTAACGTCAGTAAAGATCAGAGCGTCCACTCGACCTGGAGAGGAAGATTCGCGGAGAACAAAGGGGCTTCCTATTTTATTAACCTAAGTCACCGTCTGAGTGTGAATCAAATGCACTATTTATATATGTTCACAATTCTTCAAAATTATCATACTTCGTTATATATATAATAGAGCAAGATAAAAGGGAAAGAAAAATACTTCGCTTTCTCAAGTAAATATACACTACATTGTCAGACGTTTTTACGCCAGTGTTTATTAACAATTAATCTTTCACAGATAAACTACATCCTAACGACAGAAAAAATAAACGCCATTTAACGGCTTGTGTAAAAAGACGTGGCATCTTGTTTTATCATTAAGGTTCTATCGCTGGATGGAACTAAGAAATACGATGAGCATCAATGAGATACATTGGTGTCGTAAAATTATTTTTTTTTTACTTACAATTCTACACTGATAAAAAAAATAGAAAAAAAACAAGAGAAAATAAGTATTGATACATAAAAAAATAATAAGGAACAACAAATTATTTTTGTTGATGAATTTATATAATATTAGGAGGAATAATAGTTAAATAAATAGCAAAAATTGGATAAACAAAATTGAATAAAAAGGACATTAAAAAAAATAATCAGCATTCAATGCCTTAATACTACGCAATTTCATATTTTAATCCATTTAAAAAATCGGTACTTTCTATTTTTTCTAAAATTTTCTCCTTAATTGATGAAGGCCAAATTATATGCCTTCTTGTGTAAGTTTCATTTTTGAATATAACACTGACACAAGAATTCAAATAAGAATCATTACATTCAATTTCCAAAAAATCACAAATGGTTTTCAACCAGATCTTAGGTTGCCGTATAAAACTGGAATAATGGATATCAAGGACATTTTTGCCATAGTGATTGCGCAGACGGTTGTTCATGTCCACCAAATTCAAATAAACCTCTGTTTGTTGCATCAACACAATCGGACTGTTGAGCTAGATAGAATTAAAACAGTTTACGAGATAAAAAAGCTAAAAAGCTGAAAAACATTTAATATCATGGATTGCAAAATAGATAATTAATTCAGAAAATAAATTGTGTACACCACCAAACACACCTTGATGACATTTTCTAACTGCTTTAGAAATAAACTAATTTGCATTTCGTACAATGTAAGGTAAGGAATGAAGTTTGTTTACATAACGGAACACCATGGAGTTTGTGGCAAGATTATGCACTCTAACAACTACCTAAAGGAGGCATATATTTGCGTGGATTTATTTTCACGAGTTACTTTTTTTACATTTGATGTAGATTTATTTTTGTGAATTCGTTTTCTGAGAATTTTTTGCGAGGATTTTTTTTTAGCAAATTTTACTTCTTTTTATACATTTTGATTGTCATTTCGGCCAATTTCTTTATTTTTACACATGTTCACAAAAGAGGATATGTAGTTTACAAAAAACTTATATTTCGCATGGATTTATTTTGTCTGGGGAATTTTTGCAAGGATTTAATTTCGCAAATTTGCCCAAAATTCACGAAAATTTATCAGGCCAATAATTTCTCTCCTTAAAGTAATAGATTTTCGTTTATGCATATGATGAAAATTCAGCTTTTTTTTATATAACATAAGATTCATTCTGTGGGTTTACTTCTTTGGACCATCTAATAGGCTTACATACATGGGATTGCATATTGGCATATTGACAGGTGCGAAATCAAACTGTCTTGAAAGAAAAATTTATTAGGTCTTAAAAATTTATTTTTGTTAGAGTGAAACTGTTATCTTTAACAAGTTAATTAAAAGTGTTCCCTTCGGTTCAGAAAGGTTATTAAGGGACAAGGGGACATTAAATCAAGCATTATAAAGCAATTTGGAATGTGGAAAATAAAGAATGCAAAATAAATATTTGCAAATTTCCATTGAATTGGCAAACTTTAATTGTGCATTATAATCTCAATCCTGCAAACATTTAAAATGAATTTAAATTTAAAATTTCCATTGAATTGGCAAACTTTAATTGTGCATTATAATCTCAATCCTGCAAACATTTAAAATGAATTTAAATTTAAAATTTCCATTGAATTGGCAAACTTTAATTGTGCATTATAATCTCAATCCTGCAAACATTTAAAATGATAAAGTAGCTCCTTAAAAGTTCATAATCAAGATGTTACTTATATAAAAAATACCTGCAACCCATCAGCTTCAGCTTTCATCCGCAAGGCTGGATGACGAGCTCGTAATGTCATTGTGGCAATATTATCGAAAGGATTTCTAATGAGATGTATGAATTTAACAGGCAGTTTTAAGGTGGAAAGAATCTCGGTAAAGCGCTCATTGCTTTTATTATGAGCTAAAGCTCTTGTGGTGGTTGTACTTTTCTTGTCTCCAATGATCTATAAAAAGTACAAAGTCAATGTAAAGCAAAGTTATTGTTTAAACATATGAAAATGCCAATTGCTAAAAGCTGACCTTTACTGTATCTTCGTATCTCCCTTGCCATAAACCATGGATGTGATAGTGGAAAAAAAACTTCTTACTAGCAGCTCGCTGTTGATTATTGGATTCAGTAACTGAATTATTCCATAATTGAGAAAATATGAAATCTTTGTTTTTCTGAGCAGGGGTGAAAGATCTCCATTTGGCAAGTAAATTATATTCGTTTGCTATAACAATATGTTTATGAGCATCCAAAATAGATCCAATTAATGTTGAACCACTTCGTGGATATCCGATGAATAATAACAGTGTTTTGACTTTACTAAAATCAGGTGGCTCATCATTTTGGTAATCTCTATAAGACCTATCAACTTGGCCATTGTTAGTTTTCAAACTCCAAGCTTCTATAAAACAGAAAGTGTCTGTTGGTGTAAGTTGACCCTTGAAATTTTGGAACCTGTCAGTTTCTTCCAATTCAAATAAATCATTAAGTATGTAGCTAGGAAGCTTTCAGTTAATATTTTTTCTGCAAAAGTGTCAATTTGTTCAAGCAAGGAAATTCTTCCTTAGCTTATACAACAAAACTTTAAGATGCAAAGAAATTTATATTACTAAACTTTAACATAAAAAGTTATGGTGGGGGGACTTCATTGTTCAAAAGGATGATGGATTATATTCCGCTCTTTAGAATAAAAATCGGTATTATTTAGCACTGGGCGCATTGTCTGCCCTCTTCCATTCGTGGTGAGGACAGGGCATGATATGAATATGGTCATGGATGAAAAACCACAGAACAGAGCAAAACTTCATAAATTAGAACAGAAACCATACCTTGCTCACTGGAAGTAATCCGTAAATTAAAAAGAATCAAGTCTCTCCGAACATATAGATTGCACACATACAGCAAGCAGCAGATAATCAATAAAATAATAAAAAGTTTCCGACGCTTTGCAGTCATTACACATCTATGCAGATTAAATCTGACTATCTACATGTTGCTTATTTACTTATGCGTGCATAAGAAAAGCATAAGTGCATTAACAAGCAATTTTCCCACCAGTAGAATCAGCTGCTAGCCTTTTGCTTTTGCACATTCACTTGACTTGACTTGACGAGGATTTAATCGGTTTCCCGACGTTAATTTTGATACTTTGATTTATGGCGGAAACGCGACGATCCCGCGTGTTGTTAAAAGCCCGTGTGCGAAACACCTCGTCGCTTCTCGAACTTCAACAAAATTCGCGCGACCAATGTGTTGTAAGGCCCTGTCTACCGCCAGGGCGCCCTTATGAATAAAATATTACAGTGGCCTCTCTCCGTCTCGAACAGCCTCTATCTCAAACTTCTCCCTATCTCGAACTAATATTTTGGTTCCCAATCGTTTTTTCTCCCTATTTCGAACTTTTATTTTGAATTAAGGTCAAATTCCACGAAAAAAATCAAGTTTTTCCACCGGAGGATGATTTCCACCGGAGGATGATTTCCACCGGAGGATGATTTCCACCGGAGGATGATTTCCTAGAGGCAAGGCGCGTGTCAATCAATCAATCAATCAATTTATTTACCAATAGCATAATATATACATTTAATCAGATCAGAAAAATTACAAGTTTCAAAGAAAAAAATAAAATAAAATATATATATATATATGCTAAAGGAGGGAGACCATTGCTACTAGCAAGACAAAGGCAATGGCCACCCCTTGGGACAAATACAGGTGGACAAGGAAAAGGACGCACCAGACGACACAAAACACAGGACAAACAGTAGATCAGGAGTGTGGATAGTGGGAATGGAATTAGTAAGAGGCATTTTTTTAGGTTACTTTTAATGTTGTGGAAATTAGTTAGCTTATTAGGTGGATGTGATTCCAAGAACAAAGCGCATTGTATCTGATTGAATTTTTGCCAAAACTAGTTGAATTGACAAGGAGAAGTTTTAAAAGGCCAGATTTATATGCACGTGTAGTTTTGTGATGTAAGGGGTTATAGGCGAAAGTAGCTTGAATTGCATCAGGCATTTTATTGTGGGATAGATAATGGAGAAGTAGAACATTTTGTAAATGAATTATGTCCGAGAACTTAAGCACTTTAAATTCGGAATAGAGACTGCTAGTAGACTCAGTATGAGGTTTAAAAGCCATGAGTCTCTTTGCGTAGTTTTGAAGGATAGAGACTCATTTGGTGAGGACAGAATTAGGTTGCCCCCATATTTGGCAGCAATATTGTAGGTGTGAATGGAAAATGGCATAGTAGATTGACTTCAATACTGCAGGAGGTAAAAGATAGCGAATTTTTGAAAGAGCTCCATTGGCACGTTTGAGTTTATTTGCAACTATTAATTTGGGACTTCCAGCTAAGATCATTGTCTAGGAGAACACCAAGGTACTTAATAGTTGGACTGGAATGAAGATGTTTCCCATTGATAAATAACCTAAAATCATAGTTTAGAGGCTTTAGAGCATGCTTAAAAATTATATATTCTGTTTTACTATCATATTTTCTGGAATTTGAGAAAAGCATTGCACTGCAGCGTCCTCTGAAAGGTCTTTTGCTGTCAAACTTTGCCTGAAACTATCCATTTTCGCTTGATTGACCTAACTGGTTCTGTTCTACGACGAGTGGGTGATTTTGACCTAATGGATTTTGTAACAGTGACTTCCCCACGATGGAAGCAGAATTGGAATCCTCACCTGACATCTGACTCTGTGTATCGTGCCTGCCAGCAGAGAGTAGAAGTGATATTTAGAATTGGAACTTGTTCTTTTCTTACTTTCCCCAGTGTCTTCCCTATCAGACAAATGGGGGAAATAGTTGTTGCTAATATTTAATTTTTTTTACATCTGGCTGGTTTCTAAGCCATGTAAAGAGCAAGTTGATGTGGCAGCCACGCTGCAAACAAGTCCACTTGAAGATGTAGGGATCTCATCACCTTTGTGGTATATCGCTTAAAATCCCAACATATTTGTATGATCCTGAACCTCTCCTGTCTGGACCAGCCCCTATGAATTTCCTGACTGAGCACCCTCCTCCTCACACTCCAACTACAGCATAGGCACATCAGTTTCTTTGAATAGTAGAATAGTTAAATCTGGTCAAAACTTTTTTGGTCAACTTGGGTTGTTCTAATCATCATTTCTTTAGTTTCAAAATAAAACCGATTCAAAAATAATAGGCCGAAACATTTCATTTGAGACAAAAAAATAAGCCGCCAAATCCAAGAAAATAGTTCGAGATAACGAAAGCTCGAGTTATCCTGTGTTCGAGTTACCGGGAGTTCACTGTATTATCGAAAAGACTCTGGGTTCGAGGTCTGGGCATGAGGAGAACTGGTAAAAATAATTCTCCCGGCTTCGTGTTTATGCAAAAGTAACCGTTACACAGGTATAAACAAATATGGCCTCCTCGTTTGTGATTGTCTTTTTGAATTTTAGTATATCGTGAAACTGACAAGGATTTGACAAATATTGTTAAACCAAGTTGTTTTTTCTGCTTTATGAGAAATATCACGGAAGATCACATCTATTGTGACTATTGCAAAAAAGAAGTTTATTGTAATCTTGCTTTCAAAAAAGCTGAACTTTTGCAAGCCCGATTCCGATTCTGTTATGATGTTTTACTAATGGGTTGCATTTGTTTATCAAATAATGTTTTGTTTTTTCCATTATAGGGTAAATACAAATAAAATGCCATTTAAATCAGAGTATCAGAGACATTTTATTGATCATAAACACAATGTTTTCAAAGAAAATTATGAAGAACTCGTTGAATTTCGCTTGAAAAAGAAGTCATTTGATATTAGTCACACACCTATAATATGGATGGATGAAGATATTTGTATTGTGAACGATAGCAGAGATGAGGACAAGGAAAAAGAGAACGAAAAAGTAGCTTCCATAACTAAAACTGAAGACAGCACCTCCCTTAATAAATCAATACAAGTTGGTTCTACTGTTATGTCTGTAAAAGAAGTTGGTGTTCAGTCACCTAGATATAAACCTGTACGTAAGCAACATAGGAGTATATCAAAGAAGAGATTAAAAGAAAATGCTATACATCATGAGAAACCTATCATTTCTTATGGTTGTGGTGATAAGAATAATCCTTGGAATAAAAAGACTTTTAATGTAAATGCTCCAAGAAGTGAGGTTCGACAGTCTGCATTACGAGCAGCAAAACAACGTGAAAATAGCATGTGTAAACGGCTGACAAGGAAGGACAAACTTGCTAATGAGAAATTACAAAAGCAAGCTGTGCTCAATGTTCTAACAGATTTTAACCAATGGCAAAGTGAATACCAGAAACAATTTTGTATTTCAAAGTGATGATATTTGAACAAATATTGCAAATAGCAAACTTACCTTTTATTATATGGAATTTTACTCTGTTTTATTTTATTGCATTCATATTTGGAGTGTACCGTATTTTCTTACCCTGGGCATTTATTTCAAAAATTGAAATTTGTTTGTGCATAGAATTTTCTCTCTGGGAAAAAAAGTAAGTCAGTATATATAAGTAAAATCATAAAATTATGTCTATCCCAAATAGGGACGTTTGCATTTTTTTGGGGTTTAAGAGGGGGTGTTTATTAGAGAAAATATTGTAATTCTATAATAATCTTGAGATTTCTCCAGAATCAATGTATATTCTAAGTATTAGTCTCATTTTATTGAGTACGATTTTTATATTGTGTTCTTTTATGTGCAAAATAGAAATGAGATTCTGAACAAAATTATTTCGTTTGTATTGACCAAAATATTTGGACAGAGCATCTATGCTGACTCCCAAGATAGGCAGGAATATTCCACAAAATTAACTTTATTTATAACTAAGAATCATGAATTTCTGCAACATTGGATTAAAGAAAAGTTATAATATTAAAAAAACCAGGTATATATATAGGTATTCATGATAAAAGATTTCTGCAACATCATTTATGTATGTATATATGCATTAACTTGTTTTTACAAACATAAACGAAAGACACCCATATACTCCGACTTGAATCATTTCATATTTTATACAAGCATTAACATGAATCAAAAACATTTAACAACATTGCAAGACATTGTATTCTTTTACATACAAATAACCTTCCAATGTTGCAGGATGTTTTTGTTTGCATGTTTTTGTTTGCATGTTTTTGATCTGAATTGATGCCATTGCATTGTGTAAACTATGAAAAGACCAGTCAGTATGAATAAATGTTTCTTGTTTAAGTTTGGGGAAACAAGTTAAATAAGTTAATTTTGTAAAAAAAATATGATTCCAATGTTGCAGAAAAAGTTAACACTTTTCTTTTTTCTCCACAAAAAATACCTGGTCTGGAGCAAGTATTTTAAGTTAGTTTTTTAAAACTTTTTTTGTTCCAATGAAATTCAAGATATTCAGTTAAAAAGTTAATTTCTTGGGGAGAAAAGTCCCAATGTTGCACGCCTTTTGTGTTTGTATGTGTGTGTGTTTTTATACCAGAATGTTCTTTTTTATCAGTGTTCATATGGATTTTCACAATGATCAAAACACAATTAAAAAGCCTCCAATTACATTTGAAGAATGGCTGAAATACAACAGACTGGATACCTGGCCACACGATGAAGACCTTAAAGACTCTGACATTCAGTCAAGTTATGTAGGTCTTGAATCTCTAGAAAGTATTTACAATGATACACGGCAACATATTTGTATCTTTTCTTATGATCATTTTCTTTGTTTTGATCAAGTTTAACCTGATAAAAAATGGGTAAACAGGATGATTATTCTCACCCAGGACATGTTTTTAACGTGATTGTTTATTGAAAAGTTTGTTTGTATCAAAGAAGAAAAAGCCTTGTCGTTATATATTCTTGAGACACAGATTCATGTTCCATCTTAAATTAAATTTTCCTTAATAAACTTGTGTAGCCTTTCATAGTAATTCATTGGATGAAATATTTTCTCGAGTTGCTCACTTTGAAGAAAAAATGAATAGATATTCTTCATTTTTTTTTGACTCTATCAAGGAAAAGGCTGACTCAGCACCTCGGTTCAATAAGAAGTATAAAGGTGCTTTTTGTTTGTTTAATATCAATTTCTTAAATCATTTCATTTCTATAAGTTGTGATAAAAAGTGAAAGCTGTGAAAGGGTCAATTCCTTCGATAGGACTTTTTCATTTTATTAATCATCTTTTTTGTTACCATTTTTGGTTTTATTTTCCTTTGTGCAAAAATTCAAACAATCTATCAAAACAGCAAAAGCAAGGTTAAACTTTAATCATCACTAGTTGTAGAGCTCGAAAAGCTGATCAATAAAATGTATGGGATCGTCTGTGTACGACATGCAGTTCCCGAGATTTCCTCGATCAAGGATTCTAATGACGTCACACCCGCCCCAAAAAGTTTTAGACCCAAATTTTTTTGTCACCCCATCGCCAATATTGCACGCCCAAAGTGACGTCAGTTATTTCCATTGGTTATTGAGATATTTGCCCTTAAATATCCCGTTCTATTAAGGGTGCAATGCAATGTGCCATCTGAAGTCAAACTCCTTTTATAATACTAATCGCTATTATAGTCGCAACTCAGTCACGCACGAACTAAAATGTCACTATATAATTGTCCATATAAACACTGTGTTACCAGTCCTTTTAGACATTTAAGATTGTGCGTAACTGAGTTGTCCAGATATAAGCAGGGAAATGAACTGTAAACATTTTTTACACGCTATGAATTTTTATAGAGGATAAAACCAAATCAAAGTAGTGTAAAAATATGTGCATATTTACAAAATTCTGTTCTTGTGAAATCATTTTTTACTGCTTTATACTCTAATATTCTGGTTGTTTGTTGCAGCATCATTTGATATGGCAATGACTCAAGTAATTAAAGATGATAATAAGGTTAGTTGCTAAAAAAGGTTTTTTTCACCACTGACATAAATATTCATACTTACTTTGTGTGGAAAGAACTTTCTGTTTGATTTTGTGCTTATAAGCATGATTAAGCATGATTTGTACTAGCAATCAATCACATGCTTTTGAGGGTGAATCAACCCGAGCTTTTTACAACATTTTGAAATCAACCCGAGCAAAACAAGAGATTCACTAGTAATTAGTGTGATTACTAGTTAATTATATGTGAATCAATTTGCAATCATTATCAAGTTTTTGTTTTGTTTTTTCTTCATACCTCCGAAACTCGTTCAATGTAATCTGTTCCCTTTCCAACTTTTTTTTTTGTTCCGGTTGATTTCAAAAGAACATTTCTTGTCTCGAATAATGTTGCATTTATGGATTGAAATGAAATTTATTTCTTTGTTTTATAAAGCCCAATTAGTCACGGCCTTTATTTAAATTTTTTTTGACCGCATCGCGCCTTTAATGGTCGGTGGCTGGTGGTCGGTGGTTAATTGTGTTGGAAAACGCTGTAGTACCGTATACTCTTGTTAAGTCAGACACAGTTGAAGTCAAACTCTTTGAAAGATTGTCTCAACCAATTCAAGCAAAAAAACTTGGTTATGTCATCCACTGTCACATGATGCAGTTAAATCAGAGTCTTGTTAATATGGCCCATTTCTCTATTTCCCTTTAGAATAAGATTTGACAGTGGGTTACTGTATACAGTGATTATTCTTGCCCATTATATTCTGTTCATGCAGGAAAGCATATTTATGTACGTGTTCATGTTTCTTTCTGTTTATTTAGAATGTGGTTTTCCCAGGGTTCTATTCTCATGAACTTACCAGTTTGCCTGGTTCCCTAGAAGCTCCACAATTGCTCAATTATGTCACAAAATTGCAAAACATTTCTGTATGTATAACTTATTTATTCCACTACTAACAGGTGTTCATTATTCATTGTCCCACCATCTTGATCCAGCGGCAGATCCACGGTATGTCGAAAATTGTGGAGGAGCACATTAATATAATTATATAAGTTCTGCTTTCAGCCTGTATCACCAATCGGCTTATTTGCATGTTTTTCTTTTATGCCTTATTAACATTCTCCTCCACAAATTTCGATATACTCTCCAGATCCGCCATATAGACCTGATCCCGAGTTCATGTTTTTAATCATTTCGTTATATATTGCTTAACTGCAAATCGCTGCGTGACAATTTTAAATAATCAACACATAAACGAGGCCTGTGCTTAGGGTAGGTCTAAATGTGACATAAAAACATAAACTTAAGGGCCTGGGCCTAGACCTAACAGGGTTAACTTGTAAACGTGTATATATATGGGTAATATTATATTTTTCAACACCCATCGAAATGTTTTTTTATTTTATTTTGCCGTGCTCGTGAAAATGTTAATAACATTTCAGTCTCATTTGTTCAATTTGCTAAGAAAATCGAGGCTCATTTCTTAAAAAACAAGAACAAGAACAAGAACAAAAGTTTATTAACCTTTTTTTATAAACCTTCTTTTTAAACTTTTTTTATAAACCTTCGCACATACAAATTGTCACGAATTCTTGAAAGTAATTACTGCGAAAGGTATACATAAATAAATTAAAACATCGTTGCTAGTCTAAAAGATACCTCATGGTGGTTGATGTTTTTAGAGAAGGACATTATATCTACCCCAATATGTTCATTCATTTCCCCATCAGTCACCTAAAGAAAAAATACTGAAATTTGGTCTTTGTGAATGTCAGTATCCCGGAAAGATTCTACCCTAATTATCCTCCATTCCAAATATTTCGTTTCTGAAATAAAATGAATAATAAAAATGTGTTCTGCTGCTCCTACAAAAATTTGGGAGCTTTTTCCACACATTTACATTGTAAATACATAATTCTGACATCACTCTGCAAATAGGACTGTATACTATTAGTACCCAGTGGGCAAAATTTTCAAACATTCAGTGTTTTTGGTTGTTTCATTTTATAAATTCAAAGTACCTGGTATTTATTTTATAGATGGGTTTTAAAAAGACATGGCGGAAGTTCTTTTTATCAGATCTGTCTGCTGCTATTTTGCAGGTATGCAAGGTTGTTGTTTCGAATGTTTTCAGTCCATTCTACAGTGTTGTTTCAAGAATTAACCTTTCTCTCTGGTCCTTTAGGATGCCTTTTGGTGGATCTATCTTGATTCAGAATCTGATCCAAAAGTATCAATATTCATTCTTTCAAAATTCTGAAAATTCTGTTCCACTGTTCCATGCAGTTAACATGTTATTTCTATACGTAGTGTAAACCTTGTAATTTTTTTGTGGGCCAGTGGGGGTAAAGGTTAGGCCATGCCTCCTTTTTTCAAACGCTTTCATAATAGTTTTCACTGGAGATTTTATTTATTCATTTACCAAATATTTATACAGGATTACCAATAAAACAAATACAAGTTTACTTCCTGGCAGTGTAGAATCTTCTCGCAATAGATCATTATGATTTGTTAATTGACGTCACATGGACGGTCAATATTTTCCAGTATTGACCGGCTTCATTAAAAAGTGTAAACAAAGAAATAAAATGACGAGGATGACTCTACATTGCAAGCACAAAAAATATAAGAAAACAGAAGGAAAATATGTTCTTCTTTTAAATATTTTATTCAATTAGAACAAAAACGTTTTATCGGGGCTATAAATCTTCTCTTAATTATGTTGCCAGGTACTAAATAGCTTATTAGCCTGTCAATACTTTGGAAAATATTGACCTCACTGCACTCGGTCCATGACATCACAACTTCGGTCAATATTAATGGCTTATTAACCGTTAGCCGGTTAATACGGGAAAATATTGACCGAATAGGCTAAAAAGTTAGTTGCATCTGGAAATGATACATTAATGGCCTCATTCGATGTAGGTAATTATTGTATGCACTTAAATCCACAATGTTTATCTATTTACAGGCCAACCAAGCACGCACTCAAGCTCAACTGTTCCATCGATTATGTAACAGTTTCGCTGCTTTATTTTTGAGTATTCCATATAAAGAAAAAGATGATTTTTTTCAAGTAAGTTAAGTGGAAATTTCCCGGATTTAGAAAAAAATGTGCATCATTGAAATACAGGTAGATAGAAGACCTGCAGTTTCTAATCTTATCTAATCTTATTGTTAATATTTACTGTACTTTCCCTAAAGAATACCCCTCTCCCCAATTAATGCCTCCTCCATAACATCCTTAGAAATTAATAAACGTCTCCTTTATACACCCCTGCTCTAATAATTTTTTGTAACAAACTTCACGAACTGAAAAAATCAGTCCTTTGGAAGAGGATATCTCCCCATTAAATGGTGGTTACCCACTTTGTGAAGGGTAAAAGTGAATAAATACATGTTGTTTCGTTGTAGAACCCGGTGTTTTCGTAAAGTCACAACCTTTCCACCCTAGTTCCTCTGCCCAATCCCTGGCACCCATCCCAATTCTTAAAAAGCCTTGTTACTAATAATATTTGTATTTTTAGAATTATGCAAATTGCTTGAGCCAAGCTATCTATTGCTCATTTTGCTCTGCATTCCCTCATTCAAATACTCGTTACTGCAATGATGAGTTTCGTCTGTATATCCTGACTTTGGTTTGTGAATGGGTATCAGGTAAAGGAAATCGCTACTTCACTCCTGTAAATGATGCCATGTGCATGGGATGTCAACGGTAGTTAATACTGCAGTAGTTTAACGTCCATAGGGATTGTTACCTCGAGCTAAATTTCCTCCAGGCATCGTGTAAAAGTTGCCATCGATAAGGAAATCAGAAGTTTTAAAAAAAATAAGTTTCCTTCCCTTTTCACGGTACGTTTCTTTTCTTTGTTAGGTACTCATCCACATGTGGAAAAATTTTTGCCCTTTTGGGATTTGGAATCACTTGAAACAGAAATGAAGCAGGAACATTTTGACGAGAAACAAATTAAATGTAAGCTAGCCATTAACAGTTGTTATGTTTAAGGTAGGCATGGTTTACATGACATTTCGATTCGGCCAAAAGGAAATTTGAAGTAACAGTTATGTTTACTTTTTTTAAATATTTTTTTTATTTGTTTTTTGTTTTGTTGATTATTCGTTATTCGTTAATTGTTATTCGTGTTGACCATGTCAAATCTATTAAAAGGGTTTCGGCGGCGGATCTAGAGGGTAGTCGAAATTTGTGGAGGAAAACGTTAGCTATTAAAGTGTAAAAGAAAAATGTGAAAAGCCCATTGGTGATACAGACTATACTCCTCCACAAATTGCGACTTCCCTCTAGATCCGCTGCTGGGTTTCTCAAAACTTTCATTTTGTGCCAAGTGAAACACCCATGTCAAAAAATCAGGATGGCCTTACTTGAAAATTAAACATTTGGCGTATACTGATGGTGCGTACAGTAAAGGAAAGGAATAAATGATAACATAGCCATTAGAAAATTCATTAGAAATATATAAGCCTACTAAGCCTTTTTTTCAATAGGCAAATTATTTTCTATTATGTGATTAAAGTGAAAGCAAAACAAACAAGATTCGCAAATATGCGACTATATATTCCCCCATACTTCAAGCAATATCTGCGCAGCGATGGTGTGTGGTTAGATGAACAGGTAAAAGGATTTCTGCGACATTTACCTGATATAAGCTATTAATTCATGCACACTGTTAAGTCTTAACAGGCAGAAGGATTTCTGCAACATTTGCTGATCAGCTTCTACTTAGCAAAAACACTTGAACACTTCCTTTGAAACAGATTGTCATTTCCGAATATTCGCTTATGAGAGCGAGGTACTTACATTATATATAACCCAAAAAATTGTTTTTATATTTTTCCATTAGCGGTACAATAACGTCGATGATATTTTCGTTATCTATTTGTCATCTTAAAGATAATGAACTGTTATGAAACTGTTATGAAAAATGAATCGGCAGTTGTCTACAAGGGAATCTCCAGGAGAGATCCAATCATTTGTTGACCTTGATTGTTCGCCATTTGTTGGTTCCAGACCCATTTCTTTTCATTCTAATGAGCGATTTCAACCGCTGACATCAGCACACAGCAACCCTCAGTTCTAGTTATAACAATTCATTATCTTTAATTCCTTTACCTCAGTAGAAGAGTAGTAGTCTAAATAACATTGTTTAATAATAATTATTAATAAATAAATTAATAAATAAAGTAATAAATAACATTAATGTTAAAACAAGAGCAGTATGGCACAAAACAGTAGCAGCATTCCAAAACTAACATGCAATATACAAACCAAATAGATTTAACCTCATTTGTCTGAAATTCCGCCTAAAACTTGGTAATCTTCTGTTATCTGCTAGGCCTAAGTTACACTGATGCAAATATACCTTTAAAAAAGTGTTAATAAGGCTTAACTAAGAAACACCAGAAACTATTTGCTACAAACAAAAGAAATGTGCGTAATGCGTGAACTGTAACCATGGATACCTATTTTATATCAAAATTTGATGTTATTATGTAAGAGCCAAAAGAAAAAAAAAACGTAAGTTAAAGTAAGAACCACTTCAATGAATCTTATTATTAACTGTATGAGAGCTTTGAAGCAAGAGACATTACCAACAACAAAATCATTATAGCTCAAGTTATGCCTCAAATTGGATGCATTCGAAGTTCTCCTTGTATTTTATAAGAATAAAGTCTATTTTTTCCTGAATTAGTGGTAAAATACCAAAAATATTTTGAGAGTTTTAAAATTACTAACCTGCATACGTTCATTACAATTTATATATTTTCGCTAAGGGAATTTTGCAGACTCTAAAGCGCAGACTTAAGTGCCATTTCGGCCGGAAGAGGAGTAGTAGTAGTCCAAGGGTGTTTTAGTACGGTATTTGCTTTCACTGCTACTGTAATAAAAGGGGCGTATAATCAATGCGTTTATTTTATCAAAACAATGCGGTAATCACTATTTAATACTAAAAGGTATTTGGCTGAGATGGCTGGCTCATCAGAGTGATGTCAAAACGAGGGAAGATGCTTTACGATTATATCTTTAATCAACAGAACAAATACATCAAAATGGCAAATAAAAATTTTTCATATTTTTGCAACTTATGCTATACATTCTGCACGAAATAAAGAAAAATCAAAATGTTCATGGACCTGCTCTAAACTATATAAAGAAATCGAAATTCAAGGACCAGGAAATGAATGTGTTGAAAACATAACATCCAAAACATTGCAGGCAGAATCTACAATGTATCATATCAGCTAACTGAACACATAAATAAAACATATCTGATATATGAACATCTATCTTCCAAGAATATATAAGTGATAGAGACTGTAAACTAAAGGACTTGTTTATATAGAATGTCAAAAATAAAATAAACCTTGAAGAATGTAAGAGTAAATTAATTGCAATCACTGCTTTAATAGGAAATCTAAAAGCTGAAATCAACAAATGCAAATATAGAACACAAACAAAGAAGAGAAGCTGAGTTAATAAAGCATCAATAACAAAACAGAAAAATATATACTAGGTGGTTTGACAGTCACTTTCCATACATTCCTTAAGTTTCAAACAACACCAACACAGTTGTACTTATCATCAACAATTAAACGTGTTTTCGAATCTTCAAGAAATCCAATGGCAGCAGCATCAAGATCCATGGGTATTTCCTGTTTTACTTTCTGAAAATACAATTCAACTTGAGGACCATGAATTGTGATGGATTTCACTATGTCCTCAACTGTAGCATCTATCTTGACATCACGTCTTTGCTGCAATCGATGAGACATTGACTTTGAATTACATATTGTGTTGGGAGAAATATTCATTCAAAACAAATTACACTGTTGGCAAAAATATTTCCGGTATAACTTATGTACGTTATGAGCAGGCAGACACACTTCAAAGGAGCGTAATTCCCTTGGGAGAACTTTTGTTGGCTCAACATTATCTTTAGAGGAAGATATGATTGTACCTGAATTTGTTGTTAGAGATAGAACACCTTGATATCTTTTCAAAACAGCGTTTTTAACCAAGTATGTTCCACTAGCCAAAACATCTTAAATTTTCTTCCCCCATAATGCTAACACAACTCTCCCTGTATCATATTGATACTTACTTCCTTTTTGTTTATTGGTTGAGATAGGTATGATAAATTAACTGGGACAACTGGGCGATTTTCTATGTTTATGTAACCATTTAATGATACTAGTTCTCTATCAGGCAAATTGTTAAGAAACAGTTTCAGCTGCCTTGCTTCCCTTTAAGAATTCTCTGTATTCGAAGTCAACGGAATCATTGTTTATGTTAGACGAATCCATAAGCTTTACATCATCACTGTAAATCTTCAACTTACTTGCGCTGCACTGATGAAAAGGTTACAGCTTGTTTGCTATCAGCTAAGATGTCTCATCGCCTTTTTTTTGTCTGGAGAATAACACACCATATGATGATAACCTTCTTCAGTTTGCATGATGGCATTGAAATATTCTGTATTGGTCCTTTTAGCTTCTTTGAGAGGGTAAACCTGTTGTATGTAACCAGTAACAGAAACTGAATAAAAAAACAACAACGACTCAAATTTCTCAATTATCCCCATCAGCAAAATACATTAATGCTTCAGAATTCCATACCTTTAACTTCATCAGGTTTTGCCAGCTTTTCAGTATCATCTTCACTTTTGGAGGAAAAATCTAAACAAAGAAAACATCGCAGAAGTCAAGTAAATGATCTGGAGAGCCTCTTTGTGGAGCACTAATTTTATCCATTCCCAATTGTGCAAAGAATAAGTCATTGATTTTGGCAGAGTAGTTATTGATATTACCTTTAAACCAAGTACTTAGTTTCGTTTCTTCCATTTTTCACTCAGCAGTATCAATCAGTAGTAGTCAAAATTGCATACAATTTTTGAATGTAAATTATGCAAATTAGATTTTAGCAATTAAGATTTTTTTGAACATTCATTTCTTAGCCTTTGATTAGGGGGTCAATGTGTAGCAAATAATCAGAAGTAAGTAAAGAACAAAGCTTCTCAGGCTAGTTATGCTAGTCCCATTTGCAGGTGCAATAAAATGCAGACTGCTTCCTAACATTTATTCGGTAGTTGCCCGAAACAAACACACATGCAGCGCCGCGGGGGAAGACATCGACTTTGTTTTTCCAAAACTTTTAAAATAACTACATTTTTGAAAGTGATCTTTAAAATCTTTCAAGTGGAATTGAGGAATGTTTTCTACCCCAAAACACCTTTTCACCTTTTTCAGAAAGGAGAAAACGATAGCGTATAGCGACACCTAGCGACAGATTTGCTGTAGTAACTTGACAATTCGAGCATTTATATCAAATTATCAAAAATAACTTTTTTCTCAATAGTTATTTATCAATGACCAGCAATAAGTTAGAGAATCTAATGGGCTTTTTATTCTGTTTTTCCTTTAATAAAAAAATCAGTGTTTTCTTCCGTGTGTAGATTTTATCATTCTCCCCAAAAACTGTTTTGAAAAGAATAGAAATAGGAAGGATTCTGCTGCAGGATTTGCTGATCCGCTCCGCTTATTTGGCAGGGGGAGTTTATTCCGTAATTTACGTTAACTCTGTCCTTACGGTCACTCCCATGGATATCATCTGCGATATTTGGATCGTCAAGAAGATACGGAGAAAAGGAACTCCGGGGTGGAGATCATTGGCATTTAATTCTCTTAATGTATAACCCGATTTTCAGAGATCAATTTAGGAAATTTTCTACTTTAGGCTAAGCAGTGCGCAAATACAAGAATGCAGATATGAAATTTTCAATGCTTCCACCATATATAGTTTAAAAAATTCAAGTTGTCGGCTATTTTATTGTTAAAGAACACAGGCTTGTAATGAGTTAAGTGGGAGTAGAAAAGGATTCTAGGAAGAAAACATCATGTATGGATATACTTCAAGTAATACTTTTGTTGGGAAAAAAATAATCAAACCTTTGGAAAATTTGATTTGCTCTTTCTTTGAAACGAAAATATCTATTCAAAGTCATCATGCAAGTCATTGTGGTATGTGATTGTAATTCTGATGTTAATGATGAAACCAACAGAAAGAAATGAGTTGCCATCTCTTGATATACACGTGACATCAAATTTTCGCAAAGTTATTATACTGAATAACACTATATGGTAGATAATAAATATAAGCTCGATTTTCGATTCGATTTTCTTGGAGAACTAGGTTTCAGAAAGCGATATGTTCCATTCAGCAAGAACTTGATAACAACAACTTGAATAAACTTGTTGATGTTAACAGCATTTTTGTTCTTTTGTTAATATTACGCAATTTTTTATATATATAAATTTCTTGCAAAAAGATGTTTTGACCAGATTTTCGATAATAACAGGGAAAAGTCTCAGAATATCACAAATTTTGATAGTCACTTTAAAGGAAACAAGACAATGGTGTTTTGAAACTTTTTAACCTTAAAAGTAAGCAGAAATAGAATTTAGACTTGCAAACCTTTTGATGATTTCAATAGACATAGTGTATCAGCCAATTTAATTTTTTTGGTGTAAACATTGTTAAGTGAGGGTGAGGCCCTGCCACTTTTTATAACACTTTTAACCAGAAGATTTGAATTGTAGTTACCTTGTTTTGTGATGTCCAAAAGATCAAATATAACATGTATATCACACAAGCATATTAATCTAGATAATGGAGGCTCGTTTCATGTTGCAGCATCACCAATTCACACTTAGCATTAATGAAATGAAACATTGTCATCATACTTTGGAATGATTTCAACACTGACAAAAAACGATAATGAAAAAACCCCAAAAAACAATGAAAATTAATTACGCCACACAAACACACACACACACAAAGAAAAGTACCGTTGCAAACGATTTGAAGTATTACTCCACGATCACGAGGCCGCTAGCAACATTAATGCCAACAATATGTTCAAGCAGCTTTTGCATGCCAGTCTTGTACTCAAGCAGTTTATTCATGCCGGCATGAAAGTCATAATACCGGTATGAGTTTTACCATGTAAACACCCCTTATATTCAAAACATAAGGCGAATCTCCACACTAGGCGGAAAATGTCGCGGTTGGCGATTTCTTCTGTCTCTTCGAAACTATGGAAGTCTCGGCGGATAATGTAGATTGAACGAAAAGTAGAAACCGTAAAGGAGAACATGCATAATACACCTTTTTTCAAAACTTTAAAGGGACTGTTGCGCCTAAAGGGCGTTAAAGCAGTTATTATGTTTTGACCTATTGATTTGACTTGACGTGAAGCGCGTACATTTTCCTGCAATCCCGAAGAAAAATTTTACTTCATAATTGACGAGGCATTGACGATTAGCCCAAAGTCTTACAGCACAGAAAAAAACAACTGAACATATCTGTGAAAGAATGTCATCATTGGTGAGAATTGAACTGGACATTTTAAAAGAGAGCTCATAGACATGTTAAGTTCCTTTCAAGCTGTACATTATAACAGTATTCACTCTACTCTCAAAATAACTTTAGATACCATTTATGATATAATATAGAACACTCTGTAAAAGTATGCTTAATCTTACCAAATTTATGAGTACAACTTTATTGGGACCGTATTATGTTGTAGTGATATTGGTTAAAAAAATTTCGTAATTGGACATAATACAACTTTATAAAACTACGAATGTAAATGATAATCAAACTGGATAATAGTCTTTCAAATATTCATGATGAGATAAAAAACGTTTTGATAAAAAAGTTAAAATCTCTAATGAAAACTTTACAGTTTATCTGCCAGTTCAAAACAATCAAAAAGCCACAACAACCTTTTCCGTAAATCTCCAAATTAAAAAATAAAATAATCAAGCCAGTTGAGCTTAACATCTTGCTCTTTCATTCAAAAATTAAGCCTCTAATTGGCAGATAAACTAACTCAACCAGCACCCCAAAATCCACCCCTCTCCTTCATGCTCTTTTTAAAGTTTTCTTTTAGATTAACAGTCATCAAGAACTGTCAGTCTTACTATTACAGCATCATGATCAGAGATGTTCGGACAGACTTTCAAACTTTTAACTGAAAAGTAATTCAAAGTAGATTTTCTAATGTAAACATGATCAATCAGGCCACCATCCACATGTGTTGCATGTTTTATGATTTAAGTAAAACCATGCAAAGTGTAATTCTGTATTATCTCTACTGTTCTTCAAAAGGTTTATATTGAAGTCCCCCATCACCATGTCAATTTGATCATTTTGGGATAATATTGTTGTCAGTTTATTCATGAAAATATTCACACTTGCTTGATGACTTCGGTATATCAACAAAACAGTAAGCCACCTGTCATGAAAAGTTGTCTTCCTTTCTTGAAATATAGTAAAACCAGGCCAATGTTTAACATTCATCACACTTACACTTTCACTATGTGCTACATGTAAACTTTTGTACTTGTCTACATTTTTATTCAAAATGAGAGAGAAAGAACTCATATTTTCCTGAATATCAGTCATATCTGAAGCATTGGTCAGCTGGGTTTCTGTTAAAAGCAAAAGGTCTGCATTTGCAAGTTCTTGGTAGTGCTTTATTGAAGAAGCATGTTTTTTCAGTGATCTTATGTTAAGTAGAGCTATCTGAAAATAAAATTTGGTAGTTACAAACGATTCATTAGGTTTTAATAAATTTTCTGATTTTCTCAATCGCTGGTATTCTGTATGAAACTTTTCATTTGCTTGAATAGCAGCAGGTGAGTAATTTCCTGTTAGAAACAATCCATTGAGGGAGGTTGCACGACTGAGTGCTACATACATTTGACCGGGATGAAAGTTCCTTTGTTTGTTCAATTGAAAACTAACAACAATCTTATCAAGGGATAAACCCTGAACTTTGTGCACAGTACAAGCATATGATAACACTAAGGGAAACTGTGTTCTTGTGACAGTTACTGATGTTTTCCGGTTGGACAAACTAAACCTTGTTTCAGTTCTTTCAATAGCCACATAATTGTTTCCTTGTGCAAAGGTATTTTTTCTTTTCATTCCTGCAGCAAAAGTACAAATATATTGTCACATTTCCCACAGGCAAAAGACAAATGTCAGCATTACTCAAGTTCCAATTTTTAAGGAAAGGTTGTACACCAAACCCCCTGTTTCATTGGCATTTTTTTCCCTGATTTTTTTGATAGCGAATTGAGAGAGTCCTTCAGGATAATCGTCCATTGCAAGTATATTTATTGCTGGGTTACTTAGTGAAGCAAGCATTTTCTGATTATGCAAATTAACTAAAGAATTTTCTGCAAATATGTGTAATGCATCCCAAGGATAGTCTACATTGTCTTATGAAATAAATCTAGATTTGATAAGCATTTCATCCGCAAAACTCAATGAGCCGACTCGAATATTTTTCAGCAAATCTATAAACTGGTTATCACCTTTTTGTCTCATTACTTCATCAAGTTCAGCAAGTTTAAAATTATGCCATAATTTTAAAAGATCAATTTTAAACACATCTGTTGAGAATACTGGTTTAGCTAATACAGGCGGTAGCTGATAAAGATCACCACTAATAATTATTGTTTTATTTGCACATGGTAAACGGTCAGACATACCATATTTCATCAATGAAAATAGCACTTACTTCTTCAAGCTTTAATCTCAAGTTTGTTCTCTGCTTATCACTTTAGGGTATAAAATTACTACAAGGAATGCCTAGTCCAGTATGAATAGTGGTTCCATCTATATTAATTGCTGCAACACCTGTTGGTGCTAATAGCATGATCTTTCCTTTAGAAATGTCACCGTTTCTAGATAACAATTTGTTTAGGACATTATACAAGCATCTAACTAGGTAACTCTTTCCGCAACCACCTGAAAAAAGTTTGTAAGGGTTGCAAAATTTTAGGTTGTTCAGATCTTTTGTTTTGAACAAACTTTTTTCCCCATGTGTATATAACATCAAAAATTTCACGTTGCTTTCTATTTAAAGATTCAATGTGTTTAATTCATCATCTGAGACAATTCTTGGTTGAAATGATGCTGGCGGCAAATCATTTGGAACCTCTTGATCATTGTTTGTTTTCTCTTCATTTATGTCTAACATGTCGTTAACTAGCTCTACAACTTCATTGTTTTCCTGCTGGGCATGAGAATCTTGGTTAGAATTATATCATCCCTATATGCTCTTAATGCAGCATCTACTATTTCAGAATTTGGTTCAAATAACTCTTTATTCCTATTAACAATCTCCAATATATTGGGGTCTGCTAGTTTATCAACATAAGTATTGTTAGATTTGAGGTCATTTTCTTAATCCCTAAATGTATAGAATAACATCAAAATATGATCTGCATATATTTTCGGATACTAACAATAATAACAAAAATAGATTATCACCAGAAACGTTTTAGTAATGGCTATAGTGACTAAAAATATTTCTACGGAAAATACAACTTAAAATATGTAAAGAAAAATATTGGTGTTCTTATTAATATGCACAGTTTAGTTACCTTCTTCTAAAGCCAAATCACTTTCAATTTGTTTTTCAGGGTTGTTTAGATTGCTAACACATCTGGACTATCTTCAGGCGGTTCACTAAGTTCTTCTTCACTTTTGAATATCCGAAAACAGCTCATTTGGCAAGGTAGTATTTACAAATGATACTTGAGGGTAGCCTTTTTGCAACCACAATTCAGGCATTATTTGATAAACAGCCTCTTGGACAGAGCATTCTCTATTATCACTATAAGCTTTTGCTAACTTACACATAGTATTATACTTTGGGGACTCCATTTCGCTGCATTGCTACAGTACTTCTTTCATTGCATTTGAACAAGAATTTTCACTTTTTGAAAAATAAGCACACATATAATAAATAGCTTTATAGTGATTAAAAACTGGCTGTCAATCAATATTGGCTTCCCATGCAAGCAATCCTAAAAATCCCAATAATTATACTTCTTACAGGTTTTAGAGTGATTGTGCACTTGATATCTCTGTACAAGATCAACATCAACAGATAAGGATGGCATATTTTCAGACCACAGTAAACAATGTATATGTGGAGAGCCTCTGGTTTAAAACTCAACTCTGATGACATAATATAAAACCTTTCCAATTGGCCCTTTAATAATGATCTCTTTGAAAAAACTTTCCACACGAAATTGGAAATGTCTAGCTAGCAACACAGGATTGCTATTTAACAATTCACATCTTTCAAAATATGACATATCTGCAATTTCATTGGTGGATATTTCAGAACCATTTAACTTGCAAATGATTACTACTAACTCATCCCATCTCAAGTCTGCACATTACAAAGTTAAAAAGAATGAAGGCAATCCATGTTGTTTAACCATGGCTTAAACATCAGAAAGCATATTTTTCCAGTATGCTGGAGAGCCTTAAACAGAGTTCATAAAACTGTATGCTTCATCGTTTACTACAAAAGACCTGACAGTATCTTAAAAACTTTCAGTAAACATTCTCGCAGCAACATTCTGACCTGATACCTTGCGCATTGCAACAGTCATTTGGTTTCGCAGATTAATTTGCTAGGACACAAAATTTGCAAAAAATATATAATCAGCATCTGAGGCAAATCTTTGAGTATAATTCAATAGCTGTTCATTGAAATACTTTGTATGAGATAATTTAATCTCTCGAGTAGCAATGTAACCAAATTTGCCTGATGGAAATAAATCTGGGAAAGCAAGTTCATCAACGAATTCATCTTTTAAAATATTTACAGGTGCTTTTCCTTGGCCTGGAGCAATTATGATATTTTCATCATCAGCTACAACATGTGGGCATTTAGGTATCAGTGTAGTTTCTACACAGCTTAATCGATGTTCATTCAAGGGGTCATCTTCAAAATCATCAAATTCATATCTGCATCTAATGAATAGAACATCTTCATCATCAATAAAATTGATGGTGGGATAATCCTCAGGCTTATTTTCTATAACATTAAAATCTACATCATTATTTTCATCAACATTGATATATTTTACATCAAAAAAATTGTCTGGGGCTGAAATGACATCCTGTATATTAACATCTTTGTATAGATGATTAGCAACCTTTAAATATTGTAACAGTAAAAGCACCAATTCAGGCCTAACTGATTCTGCAATAACATGGGAATTATAGCATAACTTCCTTTTCAATTTCATAAAGATGGCACCACTATCATTAATTTTCCTAGGCAAAGTATTGCAAACATCATCAGTTTCAATAGGGATATTACAAGCAGTACCCTTAATTTTTGGGAATTGACCCTTAGGCATAATTTGAACCTTTGCGAATAATATACGTTGGGAAATTATAATACGTTCAAGTTTATTCACATCCTGAAAATGTGTTGGCAAACAGAACAATTTCAGTTTGTTGCTAACACTTTGGCAAGGCATTTCTTTTCTACACAATTTCTTATCACATGTTTTACATATATATAGTGAGGCATCCAAAGGTATTATTGGATGACAATTTGGGTTAAAACCATTTTTTGTGTACTTCTCCTCATAATAGATTTTGACTGATCTTTTATAAAGGCACTGATAACATGACACACATACATAGTATGGCCCTCCAACAATGGAGTCTATAAATCTCTTGACTCTTGAATAAGGATCTAAATCCTGATGACTAATATTCATTCGGTGCTCTTTCTTAAGTTTTTTAATACTTCCTGAATTACTTTGGTAGTGTTGTTTTCTTGGTTTCTTTTCTTTTTTCAGAATTATTGTCATAATGACTTTTCTTGGTTTCTTTTATTGTTTCGCAATTATTGTCATAACGACTTTTCTTGGTTTCTTTAATTTTTTTGCAATTATGGTCATAACGACTTTTCCTGGTTTCTTTAATTTTTTCGCAATTATTGTCATAATACTTTTCCTGGTTTCTTTTATTTTTTCGCAATTATGGTCATAATGACTTTTCCTGGTTTCTTTTATTTTTTCGCAATTATGGTCAAATTGACTTTTCCTGGTTTCTTTAATTTTTTCGCAATTATTGTCATAATGACTTTTCTTGGTTTCTTTAATTTTTTCGCAATTATTGTCATAATGACTTTTCTTGGTTTCCTTTTATTTTTTCAGAATTATTGTCATAATGACTTTTCCTGGATTCTTTAATTTTTTCAGAATTTCTTTTATATTGATCTTGTCTTTTTTCCCTGATCATTTCAAAATTGGTTCGATAGTAGTCTTGCTTAACCTTTCTTTCTTTGTCACTATTTTTGACATAAAACTCAGATCTTTTAAACTTACTAAAGCATTTCTGAAGTGTTTTTTTTTCCTGTAACATCTAGGGGATTAATTTTTATATAGGCAATTTGAAAATAAATGGAATAACCATAAGTAGAAAAAACATAGTGTCTAGCACACTCTACAGATAAAAACATCATTAATATAGACTTTCCCTCTGGTTCTGGAGGTCCTCTTCTAATTCTGCTGTGAGAATCAAATAAATAAATATTTCTATTGATGTCTTCTATTGATGATATTGATGTTCAATTTCTGTGGGCAACTTTAGTTTTTTCATACAGCCTATTACCTTGATTCAAAACAAAGTCTAAGTCTGCAGTTTTCCAGATTGATATTTCCAAGATATTGACATTAATGACATGCATGAACATTGCTTGCCAGAAGAGACACCAAATTTTGGATCACCTTAGTGGAAATTACCAAAAATTATTTTCGAAATGTTTGATTCTGCCATTTTGTGTTTAAGGTTGAGAAGCATAGCCTATCAATTTGATTGATTCAAACTAATCAACCACTTTCGTGTGGAGAGCACAAGTATAAATCACCCACTTCGTGGAAAGTTTATTTACCTGCTCTTTGCAGGAATAGTATAACACCCACTGCCCTTTGCGTGGTAAATTAAATCAACTGCTCTAGCAGGAAGGTGGTTAGCAGGGCACTGTTCATGCATGCACTGTTCATTTGTAGCAAGTGTCTTTCTACTACACCAGTACACAAATAGCGACAAGTGAAGTGTGTGAAGGTGGTTAGCAGGGCACTGTTCATGCATGCACTGTTCATTAGTAGCAAGTGTCTTTCTACTACACCAGTACACAAATAGCGACAAGTGAAGTGTGTGAAGGTGGTTAGCAGGGCACTGTTCATGCATGCACTGTTCATTTGTAGCAAGTGTCTTTCTACTACACCAGTACACAAATAGCGACAAGTGAAGTGTGTGAAGGTGGTTAGCAGGGCACTGTTCATGCATGCACTGTTCATTTGTAGCAAGTGTCTTTCTACTACACCAGTACACAAATAGCAACAAGTGAAGTGTGTGAAGGTGGTTAGCAGGGCACTGTTCATGCATGCACTGTTCATTAGTAGCAAGTGTCTTTCTACTACACCAGTACACAAATAGCGACAAGTGAAGTGTGTGAAGGTGGTTAGCAGGGCACTGTTCATGCATGCACTGTTCATTTGTAGCAAGTGTCTTTCTACTACACCAGTACACAAATAGCGACAAGTGAAGTGTGTGAAGGTGGTTAGCAGGGCACTGTTCATTCATGCACTGTTCATTAGTAGCAAGTGTCTTTCTACTACACCAGTACACAAATAGCGACAAGTGAAGTGTGTGAAGGTGGTTAGCAGGGCACTGTTCATGCATGCACTGTTCATTAGTAGCAAGTGTCTTAAACTGTACGCCAAAACACGAAATAATAACTATAAATAATAATAATTAGTAAAACTTCCGATTAATTTGGATTTCTATCAGTTTATCAACTTCCGCTTTTGCACGCCTGTCTAACTACAACAGGACAGAGGGCTTGCCTCGCTCTTACGCTATCACTAGCCTGTATAAGGTGGGTCAATTTCCAATGCGAATTGTCGATCAAGTTCCGAACCCAAAACATCGGCTATAAAAGTGAACGGAGAAGAAGGAGGAGGAGAAGAAAAACGCTGGTTTTAACATATATTTCGTCCTACGGGGAAATATATATAATTACAGTTATTATAGTTTAAAGTAAAAATAATGAAAATAGAACCTAGGAGGATAGATAGAACTGAACAACAGACTTCCAGAACAGGGGATTTTGCTAATGACTATAATGACGTTTATATTCTGTATACTTTTAGCCTCACTGTCTTTTGATGAAGAAAATTTTCTCTTTGGTGCACAAGTACGTAAAGCAGACGAGGAAGGGGCGATAACAAAGTTGTGCAGTCCTTCGTATTGTGCGGACGTAAAGGAAGTATGTTTATTATTCATCTTCAGGTCCTGTTAGACGGTAAATTATTAAATGAGTTATGCTCGAAATAGAAATTAACTAGTATAGTGTGTAAAGACTTTTTACAGTTTTTCTCCACACAATGTTTTACACTCTATACTGCCATGTGATAAGTCGGGATTATATACGAAGACGTTCTGTTACCCGATGTTGCAACTACAACATATATTTCACACAAATTTGTTGAATAGATATTTTAGATCGATCATTCAGAGAATTGCATTACCCCTAATTTTTCAGTGTCTTTTTTAGAGATTTTTAGAGTTGTACAGTTAAACTAAAAGCAAGGCATAACATTTCCTTACCACCTGCCTACTAAATTCACAGATTTAGAAAAGAGGTCGTGGGCAATGTATACTCCTACCTAACCAAAATTAAACTTCAGAAGTATGTCAAAGAAAATGCCGTTAAATTTTCCTGCTTAACTAAAACAAACAAAAACAATCATACCTTTTGATGTTTGTATCTTTCAAACCAATTTTTACTCTGAAACGAATTGTTGAAATGCTCTGAAGCCGAAATTCTACTTGTACATTTACCATGATAAAAAAACCCATGATTTCCACATCCTCTTCATGCATTACATTCATCTATACTATTAAATCTGAAACGAGAAAATATCAAAGAAACACTCAGATCGATATATATTTTGATTCTTGTTGCTTCATTTGGTTGGTCTTTGTTTTCATTCTAGTCTCATCCAGTTGGCTGTGGTCCATTTCCTAACAGGCTGGCGTTTGATATATACGGACGCAGCCCGCTTATTAGCCATTTCCTATCCTGCAAAAATGATCGTAGCGAGAATCCTATTGTACCGAAAACGACTGTAACACGAACAGAAATGACAGATGATAATTTGTATCGATTCATAAGAACCTTTTCTTGTCATCTTTGTATATTTATATATTTAAATACCTATCTATAATTCCAACTATCCCTAATTCGATCCAATTTGAAATGTGACGAGTCACCTTTTTTTGATTTTTTTTATGATTTGCATGTAAATGAACCTTCATTCAAAAACTTTCTTATAAACCGAAACGTCCCTTGGGTGTTCCATTTACAGCGAGTCTACTGTTTGAAATTTCTTTAAGATGATTGTGATGACGAGGTCGATCAAATCATTTGCTTTTTGAAAAGTTCTTTAACTAAGAATTTTTTTCATTTCAAACCATTATTAAATAAACCTTGACAAGTGCAATTAGAAAACACGGTCAACAGACTTATGCTAAACTGATTAAAGAACACGAGAAGTACTTGAGACGTCGTCAAGAAAATCACCAAAGGTAATATTGTCTCATTTGAGTATTTCGATAATTCATTTGTAAATTCCTTTCATTATCATTCATTATTTTTTTAGAATTACCTCGGAAATAACTAAGGAGTGTCAAGCAGTGGAACTACAGAGGTTGAAGGAACAAAAAACCTTAATGAAGTACTTGTACATTTGTTTTTTGATAGCACTCATTAGTTTAAACACTTTTGTCATTATTTTCTATATATGTGTAACTTATCATTCTTAAATTGGTAGAACGCAAGATGATTTACTGAAGAAAAACTTTGATGTGAAAATATTGAGTCAGAAGATACTAGATGTGTTGGTAGGTGCTTTTTAGTAAGGAGTCCTTGGGCTTCCATCCGTAACATTTGGTTCTTCTGCTCGCTGACTTGTAACTGTGAAGTTTTTTGTACAATCACATTTCAAAGGGTTCACAATTCTAAAAAAATGGTCAACCACGACTGAATAATCCTAGGAAGCCTGGTTGTTGCACTGAAAAATGGTGTTGCACTTGATAACCTATTGTGCAGTCACGTTTGATGCCTTAAGGGTTTCCACCATTGTCTATTTTCATTTATAGAACAGAAATGAATTTCCAACAAGAATGTCTTCGTCGTTCAGTACCGAATATGATTGTGTTGATGATGGAAAAGGCGTAGGGGATCATTTTCGGTAGCATCAATTTGTTATTTAGATGACGATAATCGTGTGTTTTTGAACGAACATACTCCAATATCATTTTTATCGTTCTATACTCAGGGAAATATTTAGTCACTTTTCTCCCATTTTTTCCCCGATAAGATATTATCGAACCTTACAACTCCCCACCCCTTTTACACTGGTTTTTATTTGTGTTAGTTTTGAAAAGTCCACTGTTAAAACTTGCATTGACAAACATGTAACGCCGGCTGTAGGATATAACGCCATTGAGAGTCGTTGAAAAAGGCACTGATATAAGGTAACAATCTTTTGGCGAGTACAATAAGTTAAACATTTAAGTGCTCTTAAAAAATGGACGAACAAACTGTTTACTAGTGTTTATTTATTTTGAAATCAATGTACATTCTGTTGTTAAAAAATTCTATTATTATTCTGAAAATCTTTTTTTTTTTAATATTAAGAATGAAAATTTACCAACCGTAATGGAAGAAAATTAATGTGAAGGGGAAAAAATCGAAAATAAATAAAATTACCTTAAAAGTTAACTTAAAAGTGAATTTATGAGCGCAATACAGTAATACACGTACAGCAATAGCGGAGGGAGTAATTGCAAAACAACTTCCATAAATGTTGCAAGTCTATAAATGCTTACTACCTCAGGTATAACAGTTTTGCCTATTGAAGGATCAAAGTTGCATAACAAACTTAATTTCCTCTTTCAACTCTAATGAAATCATTTCCCAAGCCATGCCCTCTTGAGCCTACTTTATTACTTATATGGTTCAATCATCAAAACGTCTTGACATAATGTGATATGATGTCACATAAAGTTCAAATCGTGGCAAATGATAGGCAAAAACTTATTTATACCATTATTATAAAAAAACTGTATAGAATGCCGTTGAAATGTGTAAGTGCTTCTGAAAATGTGAAAAAATGCAACATATCAACCTACATATTATTTTTTATTTTTGACTTTTCTATATATAATATATTTATTTATTTTAGTTGAGTATTTAATGGATAGGGATAAGAACCATTGTAAATTATGGAACCCGAAATATAATAATAATAATAATAATAATAATAATAATAATAATAATAATAATAATAATAATAATAATTCTCGACTTGTTTCCAAGTAAGTTTTCTCCACCTTTGCACAACACCATCCGAAAACAAAGGAACCTGTATGTAGCTTGTCAAGTTGTCAAGAACCTATATTCGCCAGAAGAAAATAATTTTTCGTAGTTGTAACGTTGTGTGTCAATCTATAAGAAAACATTAAACTAGCAAGTGGCTTTCGCTGTTTTTATAATTATTATTATTATTATTAACGAATATTTATACTATTTTCAGATATTTATGAAATAAAATTCTCGAGAAAAAAATATTTCCCGTTTTTGACTCGAACTTTTAAATTTACATCACTTCGAATTGATGCTTGGTTTTTCAAAATTCGCGACATTAAATTCCCACAAACTACGAGTGACAGAAGGACAGTATGATACTGAAATAGTACTGATAGATTAGGAAACACAAACGAATGAGAAGGGTACAAGGATGACACACTTAGGGATATATGAAACAAGTATATGCAAAATAAAGCAAACACGAAAAACTAGTCACATAGTAAAAACTTCCTCTTATCTTCAGGTAAAAGATTAAATAATTCAGCACCACCGAAAAAAACAAATCTGTTTGTTTGTTATGTCATATTATCTCAAAATAATCAATTTCAACCATTGAACAGATCAGCGTGTCAATGCAACGTTTCGTGTTTTTAATGTCCACAACTTCTCCAGATGCGTGTTGCTAAAACTACTCATGATCGGACTGGCGATATCATCATGTTTCCTTTTTCAAGTTCAGGAGAAGCTCGTTTTGGCAGCGATATTGACCAATTAGATGCATGTCTGCGTTAAGGGTATTCTCAACTCTTCTGAAGACAATTTTCAACCATTGAATTCAATTTCGCGAATAATGAAAAATGGAACATTTTTTTAGCATTTATTTTGGAAAATTGTCACAATTTGTTTATTTTTTGGATTGACTGATATAAGACGAAAGATTAGAAAATCGAAAACTCCGTTATTAAACTCATATCATTTGAAACCATGTCGAAATCACCGTTAGATGTACGAACAAATTAATTTCTTCCGAAAAAAACGAAACCATTTTTTTTTTGATGATCGAAAGATCGAAATATATTGTCGAAAAATAAAAAAGAAATGCTCGTTGTTGGTCAATATTAAATACCTACATTTTTTTTGTTTCGCGATTATTGATCAGCGCCACGAGGCAACTGATCTTTCATTTCCCCGTGTCTGTCAGTCAATCAGTCTGTAATGTCGCAGTTCTAAGCGCCCATTTGTAGCACCCTTATAAAAATCGGTTTTCTTTTCGCCCGTTTTTACACGCCTTACCCATCATTGGGAACTTTATTTTCACGTGATTACTTCGTTTTAAATTCTTAAAAGTTAAAGTTAAGAAATCCTACAGTACCACATCAAAAGGTTTTTTTCAGATTAGCTACACAACTTAATATAAAAAATGCAGCCTGAAGCTGCGAACTCAGCGACAATATCGGAAACAAGCAATTTTTGTTTAGCTAATTTAACTATTACAGTAGATTATTTTAGATTCAAATATGTCCATAATGGAGTGGTGAAAATTGTTCCCTTTAATAAATACTTTTGCAAACAGGGCCAAAGAAACATAAGTTATATAATATGTGTCAGTAAAACAAGTTTTCTTCATAAAGCGAGTAATAACATGAATTTTGGCTATAAAAAATAAATTCTACGAAAAATATTGCTTGAGATACTCTTTTTCTTCCATTTCATTTGCTGTTTTTTTTTTAAAGTGGAACAAATATCATTTAGAAAAACAGTCCAAGGTCTGGTCTGGTTGGCCCTGCTAATTATTGTTATTCCAATGAGTATAACTTTCCCGATATCCGATTTTGAAGAAACAAGTGAAAGTGCGGTAAATATCATTACCCTGAGGGCATTAATATTTCGAGGCATTACTTATTGCAGAGAAGAGAAGAACTCATCATAAAACGTGAGATAGTTGTACATTCAGCTGTAGATGCATTCAATGAAAATGATTGCCAGGCGTTTCTTCAAATCGATGCTTCAAATGCCTTTAATTCAATTAATAGAGCTGGGACTCTCCATAACATCGACATTCTATGTCCAGAATTTTCGACATATATCCACAACTGCTACGCCCAATCTTTTCGCTTATTTGTAACTGGTGGTAAAGAGATAAAATCGAATGAAGGCACAACTCAAGGTGACCCTGTCGCAATGGGAATGTATGCCATTAGTATTCTACCCTTACTTCAGGTGAGAAACGGACATCCTATAAAAAAATCGTATTTGCCGACGACTTTTCTGGCTTCGGAAAACTTACAGGTTTGAGATCGTGGTGGGATGATATCATGGTACATGGTCCTAATATTTGTTATTTCCCAAAGCCAAAAAAAAGCTGGTTGATTGTCAAAGGATCACTTTGAAGAAGCGATTAAAATTTCAACCTCACAAAAGAAGACATCACAAAAGAAGGAAACCAGACATCTAAGCGCAATTATTGGCCGTGATGACTATAAAGCAGCATACATTGCAAAATTGGATAAAAGAAATTAAAACGCTATCCACACGCTGCATACGCTGCTTATGTAAAAGGCTTTCAACACAAATATACTTACGTGATGCGCGCTGTCCCGTGTATAAAGGAGGAACAGAAACCATTGGAAGATGTCATTAGATATCAATTCATTAAAAGTCTTCTGAACGGCTACGAAAGCAGTGATATAGAGCGCTTACTGTTTTCCTTACCAGTAAAATTCGGTGGTCTGAGAATTGACGATCCTACGGAGAGATAGGATATTAAAACTCCAAAAAAGTGACGAAATCAATGGTGACGAAATTATCAATATCAAGACGAGATATATCAAAAGTCTATCCAAAATGAACAACACAAAGTGAAAAACGATCTAAAAAACGATAAAACAAGAAAGAAGACCGATATCTTACAACATGTTAGAGAAAATCTAATTGCAAATCCAAACGTTATAAGAGCTCTCTGGAAAACGGTGCATCAAGTTGGCTGAAGGTATTGCCATTAAAACATCAAGGGTTCCTTCTAGATAAACAATCCTTTTGGAATGCGCTGTATATTAGATATGAAATCGAGCTTCAAAGATAAGATAAGATAAGGATTTATTTCCAGTATATTTCCAAATAAATACATTTGGCTCTTCACCCAGAAATGCGTATGATATAAGTGTTTGCGTCAACATAAAAAATTAAAATAGTATTCAACGTATTCATTATTGCTCAGTCATGGATTCCAGCTTACGAATTGAGTGTAGGTTGAAATTGGACAAACAAGCTAAATCAAATAAAGGCTAGATTTACAAAGTATTAGGACTGTAAACTGTGTTTGAACAAACAAATAATGAAAAAAAAAATGAAAAGGAAACAGACAAATGTAGAAGTTTATATGATACAACAAATTTATTCTAAATTTGAGAGAATACGTGCTGTGGCTTTATCAAAAAAGTAACTTTTTGTAGCAGTCGTGAAGCTTGAGTAACTGTCTGCATTTCGGTATATTAATGGTAATTCGTTGAAAATTTTTGATGCCTCATATTCGAATGTTGACCTTGGGGCGTTGGTATTACATGTGATGGTATATAGGTCGTGGGTGTTACATCGTAGTTGTCGTGTTGGAGGATCACGTCTTCTAATTGGCAGATATTTTGGCCAGTTTTCAGAGTTGATGGATTTGTAAGCCAATTTGGCGAGAGCAAGTTCTGAGCGTTCCATCGTCGGTAGCCATTTTATCGCTTATACGTCTGAACGAGATTACCAACTCATTGTGTATGCGGAGCCTCGTTTACGTTAGAACATGCATTGTCATGTCTAAAAGGAGGCTTTATCACTCTTCGACACAACGAAGTTAGAGATATGACAGCGGAAATATTATCTGAGGTATGCAAAGATGTGAGAACTAAGCCAGTATTACAAGAACTTACTGGAGAACGACTACCGAAATTAACAATATCAACAGCTGAAGCTAGAGTAGATGTTGCAGCACGAGGGTTTTGGATAAGGGGACAAGTGGCTTATTTTGACGTAAAGGTTTTCAACCCAACGGCCAAATTCTACCTTAACCAAACACTGAAAGCTGCACATTGGAGAAATGAACAACAGAACAAGCTATCTACTTGACTGGATTGACCTTCCCGAAGCAGCTAAGAGTAAATAAATAAATAAATAAATGAAATGAACAAAAAAAAAAAGGATGTGTAAGACAAACTTTCGCAAATGGAAATTTTCGAACAATTTAAACTTTAAGTTAAGTTGGCTCCTTGATTTTTATACAGGATATTTACATGAGAGCCATACTGACCGGTTTGAGTTCAGTACGGCTCTCGTGTGAACAGCTTCTTAGTGAAGATTGAATTTAAGTTAATGCATGCATCTAAATGAATAATGTTTTGTTTCTATCATTTTTTATGATAATAATTACCATTCATGCCATTAAATAATAAACAGCAACTTCTAGTGAGTAACAGAGAGATCATAAATCAATTTTGTTTAAATGATCACGTAAGGTATAATAGGCCTAGGTCTACTTATAATATTGACAACCAAGAACTGTCTATGTAAAACTAAGAACTTTCAGATATTAGCCGAGAACTGTCCAACCAAAACCGAGAACCGAGTGACACTTCGGGGCCATCGTAGGTTTACTTTATAATATTGGCATGTCTTTATGCATTGAGAATTCATTGTTAAATCAACCTTTGTATTTTATTTCGACAACATGACAAATATTTATACAAGATAGCCATTGGTAAATATGCGCAACTGTGTCTGCTAGTGCTTTGATGCGAAATTATGTGGGATGTGAAAACCGTTATGCGTAAAAAAAATATAACCTATATCCATTCAAAATCACTTTCACTTTTTATGACTGTAGTCTATATATTTCATCATAAATCTGTTCTAACCGTCCATGCAATAAAAAACGCAGTTTAAAATAAGTAGGTCATTGTACCATTTAGCTGCATCGAATTTGGATGATTTTTTGCCCTAGAGGGAGAGGAGAGGAGATAAAACCAGGTTTACGGTTGTTTCCAAATGCTCCGGTAACTCTTCAGTCGGACTTTTTTCGATTCGGAAATCTTTCACAAATCGGCTCAGCAATGCCAATTTGGGATAATTTTCATCAAAACGAGGTGGGGTGGGCAAGAAATAATTCCAGAAAGGTGTATAGACCTCTCAAAGTTTCTCTAGTTACCAGTTTTGGTGACTAACTGCCAAGTGCTTGCTTGTTAGAAGGTTATAGAATATTTTGAAATTTATTAGAGCCGATTAAACACCCACTTGATGTTTATATTTTGAAAAAGAATAAATTTCTTAAAGCTCTATTTCGATATCTTAGATTGTATTTCTATGCTTCCATTTTATTGAAAAGTAATATATACTTGAACAAGAAATCGACCTTGTAAAAAAAACGTTTCTTCCAAATAAACGCTAGATTTCAACGCCCCCAGGGCGTTTAATTAGTTATTTACGGTATGGAAAACTTATTACACTTTTAATAATCATGCTCATAATGATGGTATCCTGATTCGTTTAATATTTTGTTAATATCCAGAAATAGTATTATAGTATTCAAAAAGCAAATTTACATTATCTACATTAGCCTAGTTTCATTCTAAATCTGACGGTCGAAAAGAATACCGGGAGTTAAATATGTTCGGAATAGAAGATAGCGGAATTAAAGTTTCCGAAGGGGACCTTCAATTTCCTTAAACCTTATAGGTTTTTTTTTAAATTTGACCAATGCGATATCAAAATCGAAAGAAAGAAAAAAGATTTCACCATAAATAGTTGTGGAACAAAAATTCAATTCAGATCCAAATCCCTTTTGTAACATGAAAGTTTGTCACAGAGTTCCCATTGGAAAGAACTGTAAAAATCACAGAACCTATCTGGTATATGTTCAATGTGCCATGTGTCTCCATGCAATGTGAACGATAGTCGTATCCGATTTAAGATCTTAAAACGCCAAAGGATATAGTATGAACTCTTGGTTTCGGATTGGTTTCGATGGTTTCCAGAAGAGCAGATTTTAAAATTTTGTCTGTAGGGTAGAGACATTGTGGCCAGTAAACTTTTCGTATTTGTCTTGTATTTATCGTTTTCAAATCATCAACAAATTAAAATATTTCCCCCTAATTTTCATTTGTTTTCGTTTTTTTCCTGCTTTCAAGTTTAGTTAACATGGATTGGGACATTTATCTAATGTGATAAAATAAAATTAGTTCCATCCTTTTAAAAAGAACGGCAAAATTTGCCGCTTCAAACTACAAAAGAGCCACTTCACATTACTCGCCTTCCTTTTGCTGCATAAAATTAAATTAATTCGGAATACAATTCGGATGCGTAGAACATGACAAACGGCCCGTAAATGTATGGCACGAAAGTAATATTTTTTATATATTTTTTTAAATCATTTAGTTTTTTTGACAAAAAGACGACGTCTAACTTACCTAACTAACCATTTTTTGCTGTTTCCGGATTTCAGACATGTAGGATTTTGGATTTTGGGTTGTTTGTTTATAATGTAATGAGAAAACGCAAAGACAAAAACCTGTGTTGTATTTTATTTACAAAAACTCTATTTTAAAGTTTATTGCGTTATTATTATTATTAATGTTTACCCAGGATTGCCTCTTCAGTTCTTAGAACTGTTATCAATGAGGGTCCTGCGAAGGAGGTCCCAGAGCATTTAAAGCCCACATTTGAGCTACGGAAGCCGCAAGTATGCTTCAACCGCTCAACCAGACAACCGCCTTAGATATCGATCCCGCTCTCAAGCTGAGTGCTAAGCTGAGTGGATCGATTCACACTGTTATAGTCGCTGGCATGACTCGGCCAGGATTTGAACCCTGACCTTCCGTACTGAAGGCGAGCACTCTACCACAAGACCACCAGTCGGTGTTCTTAAAAAATAAAAATATTTTGGTCCTTAAATTAAATGGGTTTTATTTTTATAAATGAATGGTTGAAATTTTATCCTTCAAAGATTTTTCAAACCCAGTCAGTAAAATATGAGCCCTATGTGATAAGACTTCGAATTCGATTTTTGTAATGTTGACCTTTCGTCAAATGCATTAAAAGAAGAAGAAGAAGAGGAAAAAGAAGAAAAAAACTCCTTTAATACATACTCTTGTATTGCTAAGAACATTTTTGCTCGAACAGATATTAGAGGTTTTGGAATCAAAGCAAGTAAGCAACTTTAAATAGCTTGCGTGTAAGGAAAATGAGAATTTACATAGCAGTGTGATGTTGAGAAAAAACTAAAATCAATAACCATCTACTTTAGTGTACAAAAATTGTCCACAAATACAATTATGAATTTTGATTTTTAATGCATCATCTGGATTGTTACACTTCATACTAAAATTGAATTGTGATTTATGATCCCTGCAGAGAATAGGAATTTTTGAAGTGTGGTAAAGACCGTTTAATTGCCCCATATATATGTGTGTGCAAAAAATTAGTTAAAAATTACATATTGCAACATCCATGAATTATCGTCCATGAAACATCATTAAACACTAATGCGTGCACGATGATTTGAAATTTATACCACCGACCCTCACGATAACACCTGATTTCAATAATAGGAAAACGTGCACAAAGACTGACGAAGAAACCAATACCATCAATCCACCAAATGTGCGAGAGGAAGATTTGTTTCACAGTTTATAAATGCGTCAATGGTTATGACCCCTACTTTAATGATTATTTTCACAAAATAACACACAATAATTCTACTCGAAACAACAACATAATGCTACAAATACCGAAAGTAAAACTGCAAAGCACGAAAAAAGCATTTTCCTTCAATGGCGTGCTAGTTTACAACAAACTATCTTACAATGTACGATCTAAAGATGATTTATTTAAATTTTCCAAAAGAGTAGATTTTATTTCTAAATAGAAATAGTACTTTCCAGCACATCGACCCCTCTTCATCGTCCTTGCAATGTTTCCTACTTAAGAAAACATTGCCCAATCTCCAAATCTCTAGCCTTTCATATCTCTATCTTTGTTATGTCTCTCCACAGAGACATTTTTTTACTGAAAGTTCATTGGTTATACAGCTAATTTCTGAAATCTGATTGGCTGATAAATCTAGTTAGCCTACCTAACGTAGGCGGTGAACGCAGACTGAAATTCACTTTGTTTTATCTTCTATGCAACAACGTTTTTAAAAATGGCGGACAAGTTACGCTTAAATTTTGTAATTCTTGGATAGTGTATGAAAACTGCTTTTAGATAACGAATTATTCTTACAAGAACGTTAAATATAGAAGAATCTCTCCCCTGGGAACTTTTAAACTTCTTTACATTTAATTACTAACTGCTTGATATGTTAAAAACGTTTAATAGAGAACGAGAAGAAGCTCCACTCTTGATCTTGAAAGAAGTCAGTGACAGTGTTTACTAAATCGAAACTTGAAAGAAAAAGCTTTTGAAAAGGTAATTCTTTTCATTTACTAAGTAGGTTTATAGTGAATTATAATAGTTCAGGGTAATGCTTGGTATTACATGATTTATGCAGCTTTCTGGATATGCATTAGATTAGCCCAGCTTCCAGAGAGAACTGAGCTGGTTTTTTTTTGTTTTTTTGTTTTGTTATTCTTGACGTTTTTCAACTTGAATTTCATAGAGTTTGAATTGGTTCTTTATTCTTTACTTTTGGTTAAATTTGTCTTGTATATTAATTTGTCATTATTTTAAGTTGGGAATAAAGAGTTTTTTGCATCTCTGATTTTTTTCGAAAGGTAACAAATGAAATTATTAAAGCCTTAAAATAAATTAACAATAGCCAGTTTATACTATTCTGATTAATTGAAAATATTTTGATTTTTGAGAAAATGGGAATTAGTGTAAACGAAGAATTCTAATATTCTAAAAATTGTCTTATAAGACGTTCCTGCACCTCGGCCTGGTGATGATATTCATCGTGATGTCAAATTTTCAAACGGCCTCTTATACATATCAGGTTTGTCCGTGAATGTTTGCCGGCGAACTTTTAGAAAAAACTACGATGTGAATCACTACGATGTGAGAAAAGAGCCAATGCTGATCGAAGTGAACGGAGAAAAGATGAGGAACAAAACAGATAACTAAGGTGAAGCACGCCTTGATGTGAGTGCGAAAGGATTCTGGATTCCTGGTCAACGGGTATTTTGCGAAGTAATGGCCTTTGATCGCAACGCCCTTTAGGTACAGGCAAACAGATATTAAGAAGTGCTTTCAAAAAACTGAAGAAGAGAAAAAGAGGGACTACAACGAACGTATACTGCAGGTGAAAAATGGAAACTTCACACCATTGGTGTTTTGGGAAAACGGCGGCACGAGGTAAAAAGACGCTGCGATTTTCTAGTTCAATTTTCCAAAACTAATACTGAACTAAAATTGATCCTAAATTGTTGCGTGTGTTTTGTAAAAACACAAATCGATTTTTATTGTATTCACGATAAAACAATTTTAGCGGAATTGTTTTCATGCACATGCGCATGAATGTCAAAAACGTGTCAAAAAGCTCACAAAAGAGCAGTTTTCAAGGCAGCTGCAATTGTTAAAGACACAAAACATATTCTTTCTCATCTTGATGATAAAGGCCTGTCAGACTTGCGTTCATTACAAAAGCCAGATGCTGAAATAGAAGATCTGCTAGCCGCTGTCATCATTATTGGTAACAACACCGGATTGACTTTCCATTTCAGCATAGTCACTAGAAAATTCTTTAGCGAAGCTCTTGAACTACCTAACTATAGTTCGTTCTATGGCTTTAGAACGTGAATTCAAAACTGCTTTAAAACAAAAACTTTAAAAAACTGACTTAGGTCCGTTGTAATACTCTATTGAAATTTGTTAAAAAGCCTTACATTCTTTTGAAATTCATTCGAAGTTTATATCGAAATTTCAGTTTAACGCCTTTATTTAACTTTTCAACAGTTCCTTTCATTTTGACGTCCTTGCACCATCAAAATAGATAATAGTGCCTTAGTGCACTAAAATAGTATCATAGCTTATCACGAAAAAGAACGTAATAATTATTGCAAGTAGAAACCAAACGTAACTCTGCCAGCAACGATCGACATAACCGAAGATAGGACCTTCTCCTCTTTAGAGAAATGGATTAAAAGAAAAGCCATTTTGTTTTTCTTTGTGCATGTTAATTCATCAATAAAGCAAAATTTTACATGAAATGAAGTTTCACATAACAGATCAAAGTCATTTGGCAATTCCCAGGTCAGGTCGCTGATTGCAAAGTTCTGTTGTAGGTAATTTCATTTTCAATTGTCTAACTGCTGTTTGTGATGGTTCACTTTGATCTTTTCAACATTTAGATAATTACATTAAATAATGACTGCCCATTGGTTGTAATTGTCACGAGCTCACAGTAAACTGAAAAAAAACCTATTAAAAAGATCAAAGGCAAAATGAACAATAAATTGTAATGACAGGTTTCAAGACCTGGGAATTTTCAAATAACTAAGGGTCGTATATGAAAGAAAATATTGTTAAAAATAACATAAAAAAAACACCTCAGTTCAACGAGGAAGCTTCGATTAGAAAAACTTTTATATTCCAATTACAAGAATGATGAAAAGTTTGTTAGCAGTTTATTGCTTCAAAACAGGAGGGATATATTTCAGCTCGTCGTCATCGCTATGTTGTACACGGTATGTCGGCAGGTAGATTCGGTAATTCAGTCGGAACATGTCAGCTGATGGGCAGGGAAGCCAGTTATGGTACTTTTTAGCTTCTTTGATCTTGTGTGGTTGCTCGTACTGAAAGTATAAATCAAGTGAACCATCTGGGTTTTTCATAACGCCTTGAGTACGATCACTGATCGAATAACGGTTTATAACGTTATGCACCAACTGGAAGTCGGGCCCATACATAGTAATTGACCAAAATCCATTCTTCTTACTGTCAGGAAGTTGGTCCTTATTGAAGTGGATAGCATATTTGCAAGTGCTGTCGAAAAACTCCCCCTTTCCTGGTTGTCCCGGGATTGCAGAAGGAATATAGCACTCGTATGTACTGTAATACATTGCCTCAACATAATCGTGTACAAATAATCCTTCCATTGCACCAGCAGCTCGATCAAGGTAGTCGTAATTATAGGTACCCTCTCTTAACATGTTCCAGCGAGTTTCATACGGTGTGCCTCTGTACTTGACTTTCCAGTTAATGATACTTGGACCAATAGCGGCAGCACGTATTAAACCGGCTCGAGTGGCTTTCGACAATTGATCGGGCAAAAATGGTTTTCCAGGAACGAGACCGATGTATTTGAACGGTTCTACTTGAGCAGCATGCTTGTCTGTCGGAGGGTTATCCATCATAAGATCAGCAATCAACCGGAAGAATCCAAGATGGTCGGTGTAATTAGGCTTAGCCTTGATGCTTTCTGGTACAGCTGCGCCTTCTTGTCCGCTATTCCAGTTACTGAGAGACGTCAATTTAAACTGCTTCTGGTATTGTTGAACTAGCTTGGTATCTTCTTCCTCATTAGATAAATCAACGCCTATTCGAAGAGCAAACATAATGCTGTTATAAGGGACCTTGAAAGGCACCACCTTATCTGGAAGGTCACCGATAAAATTCGGCCCAACAAACGCAAAGTTGCCTCCGTATCCATCAGTGGCTCGGGAACCGATGTAATAACGGTTTTCGGTGAATGTATCGGCTACTTCCATGCTCCAGTAGCGATCGAGAATATCTGGCGCTGTTAAGATAAGCGGCTCGTCTACCAGTTCCAATAAGGCGCCACTGTATACCGTGTCATTATTGGGCGTGTAAGGAAGAATGTCGTCAGGTGTAGTCAAACCTTCCATATGACCAATACAATTCACGGGTGCCACTGGTGCTATTCCTATCTGGGAGGCCAAAAGATCTGGGTCCAGACGAATTCTTCTTTCACGTTCAAAAATAGTGAGGGGCAAACCAAAGGTATATGCTTGAATGCCCATGGAATACGCAAATTCTTCTTCCATAACATCATATTTAATATCCAACTTGTCCAACTCTGCTAATCGCGACATGTTTACAGTATTGTGTCGTCTCTTTCTCGTATCTCAAGTCCACCAGAATGCTTTCAAAAAGTGCTGCCAACGTCTATTTATAGTCTGAGCAAAATTGTTTTTATCTAAAGATCTGAATGTAGAGACTAGGGCTAGGCACACCTAGGATTATTGGTGTGATTAGTGGGGCAAGCTACTAATTACTTACAAGTTAATAACACAATGAAGACGATCATGATTTTTTTCTTTTTAATAGGCCAAATGGGAAAACAGGAAACTTTTGATCTTCTGTAAAAACAATATTCATCTTTTAATGGAATATTACACATCAGCGTTATTCTTTTCATTCACAAAACTAATTAAGTTTGTTCATGATTATCAACGTTGAGGTTTCCATGGCAACAAATTATCAGGAATTATTGCTCAAACCATAGGGATACTAAGGGGCTAGTTATATGGAAGAAATTGTCCCGCTTAGCCGTTTTAACGAGATCTTGCTATTGCATTTATTTCTTTTGTTTTATCAGATTTGGGTCACATGATCAAAAATCATCTCGCTTGCATAGAAGCAGGATCTCGCCTATTCGGGACGTTTTTTCTTCATGCGACACCGAGACGGGAAGACTATAGATTATTTCTGACGTCAGGCGCATGTGTATGATAAATTATTTTCAAATCAAGCTTTAAAGATAGCGGATAAAACAAATGAAATAAATCCTGTCCCGCTTTGCCGCTTTTTTATGTAACCTTTTTCATATAACCACGGGACAAAAAACACCCTTTAGAATTTTTGTCACGGCTAAGCGGGACTTCTTCCATATATTCAGCCCCTAAGTTCATATGAGGATTAAAGATCCCCTGCTCTGTTCTCATCTCCAAAATGCAAACATATTTACCAAAACTTAATACATTGCTCCTTTTAAAAGAAGTTGGTATTGATAGATTCTAACAACTTCGTTCCCATGGTTCCTGAGCAGTCGGGACCAGTTTCCAGGGTCAGATCTAGTAATGTTTTTGATGTAAGCTTAAATTTTTTTGAAGTTAAAAAAAAAGGTTACGTGGGACCGTGGATACAAAAAACCTTTTTTTGATTTTTTTTAAACGTCAACATCTTGCCAAACTATGCTTACCACCTCCTTTTCTTACGATAATTTGATCAAAAGTATCACAAATTGAACCACAGCGATTGCAGTAAAGCAATATAATCAAGTAACTACCGTGAAACAATACGACGCATCAAAACGAGGCGGGTGGATGATTTAAGTTACAATGATTTGGCTTTTTTTCTTTACTCCATGATTTATGGATTATTATTTCTCTTACATTTCACAACCCAGACCTCTGTTTCTTTGCAAACTTTTTACATCAAATGGATAGTTATACAGACCTGCTTTATAGGAAATAAAGAGTCATACCGTTGTATATTCTATAGTTTCTCATGTACACACAAAGTGATAATATAAATGCATTTAATAGAATCATTCTGACTGTAAAAATCAGTAAGTGAAGAGAAATTGGAAGTTCAAAAAAGTTTTTGACCTAACCCAGTGCGCAAAATCTTCAAAGAGTCTCTGAGGAGGAGTGTTTTTTTATTGAAACAGCAGGCGATATTGCTTGCCATTCTGTAGAAAACACTCCTCCTCATAGACTTTTTGAAGATTTTGGCCACTGGGAAGTAATATCTTGGAAGATTCCATTATTGGGTGTCTAGAACTGTATTTAAAAATCATGTAAGCCAAATCTTTACAAAGATGGTTTTTTTTAACATAACTTTTCAAGTTCTTGAAAAAGCTGAACTTTATTTTCCATTTCTATAGAAATCATAAACCGGTAAAATAACGAAAAAAACATGTAAAAGTACATCAACTTTTAGAAATTAGAATTTTCAGTGCTAAGTAAATGGCGCTGATAGATTTGGGAATTATTTTAATTGCTGCGCTAGGTTTGATCATGTTTGTGTATCATAAAGGATGTTTTTAAACACGAAGTAAAATGAGGAGAATTATATATTTACTTCCTACCCTACCCGGTTTTGTTGAAATTTACAGTAGATTACGTCAGAACTCAGTTGCCTCTGTAATTGCTCCGGAAAAACAAAGATTTGCCGAGCATGCTGATAAATTACTGTTATTAGAAAAATGGCCTAAATATGATTTTAATTGTTGAATTTTTTTCTTACCGATCTTACATTAGTCGATTTTACATAAGCCCTTCTTGCTATAAATCTCCTGAAAACACACATTTTTCTTCTTCGTTTTTCTTCTTCTATTTCAAATTTTTTCTTAAAATTTTTCGAAAGCAAATTATTCTACCCTGGTAAAAATACCTATTAGGGTTTCAAAAATATCTATTGACGACATGTTCATACATAAATTTCTTTTCAAGTAGTGGAAACAGGGCGTCAAGAATTCGAAATTCAATTCATTAAATTATCGAATTCTTCAAAAATCTAATTTTATATAAATAGAAGATGTTCAATTATTTTTAGGAGAAAGATTATATTAATTATGTTTTCTTACTTTGAATTTCGAACATCACATTGCTTGGAAAGTTTTGTTTTGTTTACATTGAAATCGTCCAATAAACCTTTAGGGGTTTTAAAGCAAGAATTTCAAAAGTCCAACACACATTATTATTCTTGTGCTTGTTCTTGGGGGTGGTTTAACTACATTTCTGTAAAGTAACTACTAGTAAGTATAACTATACACCATAATATCTTGCTCTGCCAACCTATGGTTGAACCTCACGTGCAGCTTTTCAAGGTTTCCTAAACACAATAAATCATACTAGTCTGCAAAGTCAGCAACAAATATGGAAAAGATATAATATGAAGAGACAGATAAACGATTTTTCCCCACAAGTAAAATCCAAGCAGGTCTAGATTCTTTTAAAACTGTTTCACATTTGGTTCAATTAGATATAATTGAATTACAATTTGTGCTGCATCAACTTTATTATATATAAAATTTGGACTAAATATCTCAAACAAATTTCAAAACATTTCAAATATTTCAAGATAATAACAAATAGAAAGGATCACAAAATTAGGTCTAACACAATGTTGTTTTCAAAACGTGTCATGTATACCATTTTGACAAATCCAACTCTTTCAATGGGGCTAAAATCTGCCTTAGCAATTTTACTAAATTTTGGCTTAGTACAATGTAAAAAATACATGTTATGAATAAAAACTTATTTCAGAGTTTTAAATTTTACTATTTCTACACCAAGTGAAAATGTGTAGCCAGTCGTTCTCTGGGTAGCATCTCTTATTCATATATGTTTGATAATTTCTGTATATAAGCAGGATTTATAAACCTGGAACTAAACTGCAATTTGGAAATATCCATGATTCATGCTTTAGATCAAGACCTTCAAATTGGATCAGATTTCCTTGCAAAGTCCCTTCCCCTGTCCTTTTCCCTAGAATAGAAATATTCAGACAAGGAAACCAAATTTCATTACAAAAATAACTGCCACAATTTAAAACAACAAAGAAAAAACAGCATCTTCTGTAGCACGTTCAAACCAAAAATAAAATAAAATTTCTTCTTTTTATGAGTGATGGAGGAAGAAGGGGAAGCTAGCTGCAAATCTGTAGTAAAATTACAGATAACCTTGCTTTTCTCGTAGTTTATGCAAACATAATTCTATTGTCTACATATATGGATCTTCTACTAAAATCTTGTTTGTTTTTGTAATTTTCGGTTCACGGCGACGTAGTGGGGTCAAAGATGGCAGCGATCGAACTTCAAAATTGATATCCGAAACAAAGGATATTCGATCCAGTGTTATTTTTTTATCAGGGGTAATAACTGGTTACTCAGCCAAACAAATTCGCTCATTTCCCGTAATAACTCCTTTCGTAAAACCATCTTGGAAATAATGATACGGATAAACTTAGCAATTAAAAAGACAAGAAGCCATTGCATTGTGTTCCCGTTATTAAGAAGGAAAACAAAATCAATTAGTCAATAAAATAGATTTAAGTGCGAATTGTTTCCAGAAAACTAGTCTGCATGATGTATTTTTTAATGTAACTAACTGCTTGGATAAAAACTTTTTACTGATGCAATTCTCGTTAGTACAGCGCGAAAGAAACTTTCATTACTCTGAAGACAATCTTTAATTATAAAACTGAAGCATAAAATAATCATATCTCCTTGTCTATTTGTATGACACATCACTCTTATACAGTTAATTTTAACAATTTTTAACTAATCTAACTTTACCATACGTTACTTCTTTCTTGTTTTTTCGTCAACAAACGGAAATGTAAACATTTGACGCAATGCAATGGTTCCCTCCTATACTAATACACATACGGATAGGAAAACCGTTGCCACATTTGTCTATTAAGCAAATTTGACGTTTTTTGTTTGTTTTTTCGCTTAGAACTTTCACTTAACAATTAATTGCACTCTTCAGAATTCTTTTAAGCCAATCAGATTCGTGTAATTTTGTACAGTTGATGATTAATTTTGCATATATCCGATATCCTAATCCAAAGGAATCAGCTGTTGGACATTTGTTTATTGCTCAATTTGTTTAACATCAAATTTTGTTTCAGCATATTCAGTCAATCAATTGTATTGAAAACAATTTGCAAACAATTATAACGGTAGTGCTAATAATCATTGTTAATGTTAATTTGGAAAAGAACCAGCCCCAACAGTTAACGAACTTTACATGATATTTCGTGCACTATATACTATAAGGGAAGAAACTTTTGTGCGAAGTAGCGAATTTAGGGGTGTATTCACGAAAGTTCGATCCTTTACTGTAATCCAATTTGCAATTTGCACGATAGCACACTTCCATCATGGAATTTGTACGATATAATACACTTCCATCATGGAACTTGTAGAATATAATTCACTTCCACCGTGAAATTTACACGATAATACCTTCTATCCTGCAATTTACACTAGAAAACACCTCTATCATCTACTAACATGATAAAATAATTTTGTCTTGCAATTTGCACGGTAACAGACTTTCTCTTTCTTAGAATACAAATAAGCATATCAATGCGTTTGGTCGATGTTTTACAGGTGTTTATCAAAAAATCAAAATAGAATATGGTGGTATTGAGGATAACTACACAATCTACACACTGTTAAGAGATTGATTTTCATTTTCATGTGGATAGAAAAAAAATGTTTGTTTTGAATTATATGCTTTTAGTTCCATGCTCCATAAATTAAACATTTGGTTTCACATTTCTGCTCATTCTTTTTTTTTTTTTTTTTAATATCTTGCGATCGACCACAGAAGACAAAAAAAATCGCCTTTAAAAGGGAATCAAAAGGATATATTTTGCTTTACAATGATTTTTATAAAGTCTATGTTATTTCCTCATTTATGAATATGTATGTTTTTTTGAACTTTAACGTGTGCAAAAAGAAGAAACGCTTATTTTGAAAATCAGTTAATGACACATAGGAAGTGATTAAGTAAAATGAAATGAATGTGTATGTTTTTCTGAACTCCCCGCCGTTTTGGTTGCACTTCGAAAAGGCTACAGTATGTTCCCCGATGCCCTGTTGTTAAGAATTCCATTTTTCTTTTCATGTGGATAAAAAAAATGAATGTTTGTTTCCAAAGAACCAAAAGATATATTTTGCTTTACAATAATTTTTACAAAGTCCATTTTATTTCCTGATTTATGATACCTGGCAAGATCCTCACCCTCTGGATTAAAAACTCGCAGTTACTGCTTTCAAGCCAAATCAGCAGCGCCATATTCGGACATTTTTTACTGTCGAGAAAAACCGTGAGGGCAAGGGTTAGAGACAAGTATTTAAGTAGTATGTACTTTCGAAAACTTAATTTTACAAGTTCATATGATATCTTCAGAGTGATTTTGTCATCCACCTAAACATGAAAAGATGATTTACAGAGGTGGAGCACAATTAAGCACAGTCCACTGAACAAAGTTGTCATTAATTCATAATAAATCGAACTATTATTGCCTTTGATCTATAGCGATTTATTTGAACACCGGGAAAACAGAATTTTCAGAATAGATGTTTCGGTCGCTTTTACTAACAAATTGCAGACCTTTTCGGTGAGTACGTGCTTTTTATTCTGTACGAAAATTGCCTATTTTCAAATCAAAATCAAAAATGATGTCCCCTTTCATGAAATTGGGCGTGGAATACCTTTGAATTCTACGATCACTACGCCATCATACAAAGAGATTAAACTTGCTTATAAGGAGGAATTGATGGCAGACATCAACACGTTTTATTTACAAAGGTAAGTTTGACTGAAATACTTACCTAATGTTCTGTTGTCGGAATGTTTAAAACTTGTAATTACAACCGGAGCGAGCCATTTTAAGTTCTATCTTTCTACTAAAACGACAAGTAATATGAAATATAAACCAGAAACCAGATTCACGCAACTTTCATGTTCTGCAGGTGATTTAACCGAAAAATAAAGTTCTTATAGAAAATTACTTACGGCGGTATCAAGAGGAGCTTTACAAAGCCATCAGATTCTTCTGTTATCTGTGTGAAGCTATAAGATAGATTTATCTCCAACTCCTTCCCATCCAACCTCTCCCTCTCATACAAAACTGGCACAAACACGAACAAATACATATCAGCCACAAATATATGTTGTTAATATATGTAAAGATCAGTATAAATAAATATAATCATTTAAAATGAATAAAATATAAAAATATAAAAATATTGAAATATAAAAATATAATATAAATAATACAATATACTGTAACATAAAAATATATATCACTACAAAAAAAAATTATAAACCCAATTTAAACAGTTTAAAATTTAAGTGGTAAATGGAACTTTAAACTCGAATGGCAAAAACTCTAACTTTTTCATATGAAATCGAAAGTAAGTGCAGACAACAGAGATCAGCAACAAACATGGTAACTCAACCTGCATTTACAACTCTAAGCCATTGCGAATCAAAGCAAACAGAACAGGACCGAAGATAACACTTTCAGCTTGGAGAAAAAAGACAAGAAAAATGAAGCTGGATGCAAAATAATTTATTTCGAAATATTCCATCTCACTCTCTCTTCCATAGTATAGAATTTTTTGGGCAGAAAATATTTTCTCCTCATTTTTGGAGTGCCAACGTTAAGCATGAAGTGAAGGCCATTAATTGAACTAGGCCAGTCCGCTAACTTGACTCGGAAGTAGGAAAGCTGTACTTGTGGAGAACAGCAGGTCATTCAGACGTCCGACATAGGGGCTTTACCGTCCTCGCTGCCTCAAATTGAACAAACTGTCAGCCCAAAACAACCAAGCACAACCTGGAAACGAAGGCTGTAGAAATGGCGCATGCATTATTAAACTGCACTTTTCCTTTTGTTTAAATTATGCCTTTTTGGAGTGTTCGTGTTGACGCAATCACAAGATGAAACATCTTAAAGGGCTCTGTACATATGCCGGTCTCTGCAAAGCTAACCCTTTCTTCGCCGTGCCGAGTCGGGCAAAGTGCCACCTCTTTACATACAGAGAAGATCACTATCAACGCAAACAAGCATGCTGTTTTGGGAGGAGATTTTCGAATATCCAACAAAAGTTTTAGTGTTGGACTAACCTGTACACAACCTATTATGAAATGAACATGTGACCAAAGATGGAGTTTGTATTGGAAATATTTACACATGTTCATCATATGAAATATTTATTTCACATCCAGCGGAGATGGAAAAAAGGAAATAGCGGGAACATTAAACGACAGGAAAATTCGGATACGACTGCCGACACTCGACCAACTCAACAAACTACGGTAAACAAAACTTCTTAGAAGACAAGTATCAACAAAATTTAGTCTCCAAATTCTAAACCCATAATGATTTTATTAAAATTCGATAGATAAATAATTATGAGATAAAAATGAATAGAAAAACAAATAAGTTAAATATTAAAAAAATCTGATTATAAAAATCTTACACTTTACACATCGTTTTTCTGATGACGTGAAAATATTATTATTTCATCGTGAAACTAATTTTTAGAAGCAATCAAGTATAAAATGATGCGTTAGGTAGACGTTCCCCAAGGAACATTTTGTGAGGTTCTCTTGAGACATTGACACTTTGCAAGTCCGATGTTTATTGTCTCAAACGGCTTTTTGTGTTCTGCGTTTTCTACCTCAATCAAGTATTATATGTTAATCTTGGTTTTCATTAGGAGGTTATAGTGCGCTTCCAGAGAGCTTATGGATGTTGGTCAATATAGTCTTAATGCAACTTAACCTGATGAAACAAAGGCGTAAAAGAACTTTCTTTCTTTTCTTCGAGTTCAAAACCCTGGGGAACCCTGGGTTCGTGATTTATGTAAATTTTAGTAATCTCCAACAAATACAACTTTGACAAAAAGTAAACAAACTGGATATATGTAAAACTACAAACTGAACATGGTGAAATTGAGCATTTTCTCATCCAAGATAACGAACAACTATGCAACATTACGAAAGCCCCTCCTGTAGATTCTAGGCAAGTGTTGGCACTTAAACATAGTAGGATATTTATTGGTTCAACGAGGCTTTTCTTGTCAAATCTGATGGGAGATTTGAGTTTAGCGGACGCAGTACTCGATGTATTCAGCTGGCACAAGTTGTACACAGGAGCAAAATTCGAAAGTACGAAAATCAAGCTAGATCTTTAAGGGTATAACGACCATACCTGAAAAGCATCTCGGATCAAACTCTATGCGCAGGATTCTTCAATATACGACACAAGAACAATTTACACCTAATATCGCCATTTTAATCTCCTCTTGTCAGATACTTTGTCTGGACGGAATAAATCTCGGTGCTATGCTTGTAATATTTTTTAAGCAGGATTGCGTAATTACCGGTGAAACAAAATACGTATAAATAAACTTAAATACGTACAAATAAATGCGTATATTTTTCACGATCCCTCTTCTGGCGTTGTTTGTTATGACGCGAGAAAAAAAAAGCTGGTGTTAGATGTTCGTCAGTGCAACTCTAACAGTCGTCTTTTCAAAAAAATAACACGAAAAAAGACAGCCGTAAAAAGTGTGGCGGCGTGATAAGGACCGATAAGGTGATATTGAACGATGAAAATGATACCGGAGGACCCTCCTCGTTCAAAAACACATGACGTCAACTAAATAATTGATGCTCTACTGAAAATGATGACAATCACCATTTCCATTATCAACACAATCATATCCAGTACTGACCGAAGAACTTATAGTGTTTATCGTGTCAATTGTGGCGTCCATATTTCTAAAAGTTTGTAGGATACACTGTTAATATGATTGCTATCATTCAGTGAGTGAATAGGCTCTTTTATTTTCCGTGAATTCTAATCTCCCTCTCTCTATGAAAGGTTTCCTGTCGAAATCAAAGGGATGACTATGTTTCCAACAATGATCAGCGATCTCCTTTTTGACCAATGTGACCTGTTTTTCTTAGTGTGAGAGTTTCGAGATCTCATCGATTCACTAATGTAGTAAGCGACATTACAGTCACCCCAAGGAATCAATTATAGTCGAGATATTTGGTCAAGTGTGTGCGTAAGGGGTTACGAAGAAGACTTGTCGGTATTCCGTTTGATTCTTGTATCCAGAAACGGTAAACGTCCTCTCCCCTTTCTATAGGTAGAGGGAATACACCTTTTTCACATTTCAGTTTAAAAGTCGATATATTGTTAAACTATCCTTACCCGCCTCGTTTTGATGTGTTTTCTTGTTTCACGGTAATTACTTGATTAGATATTTAACTGTAAACCACTGTTTTAATCAAATTAGCGCATCAAAAGGAGGCGGGGTAGGATAGTTCGGTAAAATACAATATTTCCTTTAAAAATTGGACTTGCAGGAGGGGCGTTTATTCGAGGGATTTTCGGATAATGGACGCAAGAGAAAGAAAGTTAAATTCTGGAATAGAGTGCAATAGGTAGGCTATTTGGCGATATTTCCGAGGCTAGTTTTGTTACTAGTTTCTTAGTTGACGACATATAATCTAAAACAAATCATGTTAACATTTCCTTAGAAATAACATGCATCCGTTAAGTGAGACCACAGATAACTGGGACTTTTCTTTAAGGTCAGTTTCCATTCAGCAGTTTTTCTATTCAGGCGTCAGCGCATGCGCAATGGAGCTGGAATTATGTTCGAGCCGGCGAATACAGTCGGAAAAATCAACGCTCGTGCACATCTAAAATTGTTGATCTCGTTTTTTCCGCCTGTCTATATCAACCAATCAAATTTTAGAAAACTGTAATAATTAATTTATTTCTGAACAACAATAACTTTTTGATTTTTGAAAGATTTTTGAAAAGACATTGAAAGATATTTTAATGCGCACGCTTTTAAAATTGAATGGAAATTAAAATGTACGCTTGATTGATGCACGATCGGTGACAAACGGTCGCTCGCTCAGACGATATCGGTGAATGGAAACTGTCCTTCAGTGGAAGTACCACCAAAATGAAACTAAATGAAAGTCAAATTTGGTAAATCTCGATCCACACCCTTCTATTATTGCCTGTTCTTCAAAAGAAGGGATAGATGTCCAAGATCTTTTTAACTGACACAATGAAATCAGAATTAAAAAGGGACTTCGGAGTAAGAACTCAAAAAAGTTTCTCCAAAGATAAAAGAAAGAGAAAAAAACGAACAAACGAACAATAGAAAATCCTGATAATTTTAAAGAATACAATTTTACTAGTTGTACGTAATTATAAAATGTGGATATACTTCAAAAATCTGTGAAGCAAAATTTCTTCCTTGATCAACTCAACTTTTCTCCTCGCCTAAAGTTTATGATGCAAACCATGTAAACATGGGTCAGCGAGGTTTTTTCACCATAACTTTATAATGAAGAAACTGCCATAAATAATTTTTTCCAGCCCAGTAAACTCCGGATAACTCGAACCTCCAAGGGAGTGATGAACATTGTTCGAGTCTTTTATGAGAAAGTAATACATCAAGGGGATTTCTAAAACAGTTCGAGTTATCGGGGTTCTACTATATCGTGTCAATCCTTATTTGGTATAGAAGAAAGACGTAATAACACCTTGCAAAACCTGTTCAAGAAGACCTCAACAGGAAAATTGAAATCACAATTGTCCTATTTTATATGGAACCAATTAACAGGGTTTCCCAAAATTGTTGAAAAAAATTTCCGTGTTACCTATTTATATCAAAAGACAGTCTAGTCTGTGTGATATAGGTACACTCAAGCTACAATGAGCCCACTTAAGGCTGTTGTCCGCTACATAGACAGTTTGACCGTCGTTTGGCGGGGGACTTGAGAAACGTGTTAACTCTTGTTTATAAGTATATATAAAAGAATTATTTATAAAAGATTTGAATTGCATCATCAAGATTATAAATTATAAATCTCAGTCAACATTTTGGTATTCAGAAACACTTCTTCCATCTGGTCGACATGTTAATTTGGACATGGAAAATGCGAAGCCATCCTAAAGACACAGATAACAATGAGCGAGTGCGTCTCGAAAGAGATATCCTAACTTATTGGTCACTCTCCTCCAGAGGGGTTATAACACGTATGTATATCCAAGTAGATTTCCAAGTATCGTATTTTCGCAATTAAAACACCGTGACATTGATATAAAAATATTAATATAAAAAAGGGTAATCCCAGCATATTATTGACTTTCTTATCAAAATACTCAGAATGATTACCATCTAGCGTAAGATCAGGTAACTTCATCAAAAATTGTAGCAACCACTGCACAGGCTCTCTTGTCTTAAAAAGTACGATTTTTGAGCTACAAAGCATGCACAAAGCCGCGTGAAGGATATGCACACGGAAATTCAATAAAGTTCATCGCTATTTTTATTTACAACAAAGACAACCCCCGTCTGAGCATTTAGTGTTTTTGTTAGCTGAAACAGTAAACAACAAAAAAAGCGTTAATTAGATGACAGTAAAGAAAATACAGTTAGTATATTATAATATATACATTTTTATCACACTCTTTTTCACTTTCCGTGTGCATATCCTCTTCAAGATTTGTCTTTCATTATTTCAATGGTATAGCTGATCAACTTAATTGATAAGCAAAATTATTTTTGAACTAAAAGTATTCATTCAAAATTGTTTATAAAAAGACATAAGAAAATTGGACGAGAAAATATTCCTTACCATGATTAATTCAGGTAGTTCGGCCCAAAATTCCCGATTCGGAATCATATCTCGCCCAGTCTTTCCACGCATACGATTAAACAATATCCCCATTATTAAATACAAAGCAACTGAAGGAAAAAATCTAGTAACCAATAATTATTCCAGTTAACACAACACAACATTGAGGAAGTATGCCTCAAAAGTTATTAATTTCCCACTAAATTTCTCAGTAAAAATTTAAATTTCCCACTGGTGTGAACAAGAAAAACATTCAACACATTTTTGATATTTTTCTCAGTGAATTTCTTGCCAGAAAATAAGTGAAAAATTCGCAGTGAGAAATTATATGTTTACAACAGGGGAAAATAAATGTCTTTTGAGATGTTCTGGGGGAAATAAAATTCAAATTTCTTACTAGTGGAATCAAGCTGAAGTGAGTGTATTTTGGTTGGAGAAGAGAAGAAAAGGGGATTCGAAAATACAAAAAGCCTCCAATCTGTTTGATCAATTTGACCCTTTAAGTCTGGGTTGCTAAAGCAGAAAATTCTGCACGGGCAGAAAATCTATGCATTCTGGCTGGCTGTTGGTAAAAATTAAGAATGCTATTCAACTTGTTTTCTGTCCACGCATAGAAAAACAAAAGAAAGGAATCCCCATTTTGCACTCGCAGAATTTTACACTTTAGCGAAACCAGCCTTTATGGTTGCTAAGCATGGTGCTTGATTTTTTAGCAAATTTAAAGTCTTGACTCTGGGCAACTAAAAAAATGTGTATGTGCCAACATATTGGTATCATACTCACAAAATTAATATAAACGACCCAGTGCTGATATCTGTCGTAGGAAAGTCACCTTTCGGAACACTATAACATGCACCTTTGTATTTGAATCCAAGTGTGAACTAAAAACATGAACCAGAAAGAAAAAAAAACACAGTTTAGAACGGAACCAGTTTTTTGGCTGGAATGAATTCCTCTTAAAGGCTTATATATACCGCATAATGGTGCAGTCAATATGATCCACCCTTGCAATACGAATAAACCAATATACAAACAGGACATGCTATGAATTCCTTAACAAATTCTATTAGGAATACAAAACTTTCTCTTCTCTGATGTGGCCGTCTTCATTGTCCACGCGTATGTGCCTGCCTAATTTGATAAGGACCTTACAGTAACACCAGTTGTGATATGAAAGACAAGACAAAAACAAAATTGCATTTTGTGTATTATATGTAGCCTTTCAAGATTTTAGATCATCCTCTCACACATATTGTTAAAATTTCTTTCCTAGCAAAGTATATGCTGGTACGAATTTTTAAATATTGTGGAGTGGTACTTATGTCATTATAATAAAGCAATATCACAAGAACCGTTCTACATAGAACAGCTTCATTTATGCTAGTTCTCAATCGCAACTTCGCATTTTCAATTTATCCTTTTAGTCTGAAAACAGGTTCAAATAGATTTTACTAAAATGAACATAGCTAGTATATCTCACCTGGCACGTTTCTAAATCAAAATTTACGGAATATGGTTGTGGAGACTTTGAGCCACCATGCGCATCAGCAATATTTTTCATCCAAATTGCATTATGATCACATTTAAATATGAAGGTACTCTTGCTTGTGGTGAGTCCTAACTTGCATGGTAACTTATCACCGAAATAGGAAGCCGAAAAAGAATTGATATCTATGCATGAAAAAAGAAGCACAGTGTCAAAAACAGCATTTCAAAATCAATTTGTTCATAGCTTTAACCTTTTTCATAGTACATAATCACTAATCGGTGGTGCAGGCCCTGAATTTTGAAAGAGCCATCTTTGAATAGTGGACCTTTGCCTACTTATTTAATTATTAGTCATTATTATTATTAGCTAAGAATAAACAAAAAAGCACAGTTAATTTTTAAATATCTGGCTAATAACTAGTTCTTTCCGATTACTGGGTGTGATTCCGATTACTTTTTTGGCCAATAAATAAAGATTAATATGATTACCATATTTCCTTCATTAAACGTTATTAGATTGGAGATTTTAAATATGTCATGTTTTATATTAAGCACAAATTGATCTGTTCTTGTGGTTACTCTATAAACGCTGCACAAATGTGATGTTTTAGGGAAGGTGTTAATTCATTTAAAGGGTCCTACCATCTAAAATGAAAATCTGTTATTTGTTTATAAACCAGGAAAAAACAAGATTGCCATATCTTAGAAGGTATAAAAAACCCGCAAGGGTCGATAATCAGCCAAATTATTTTTTAATATTGTACTGTCTTTCCGAGAATTCGCTTCTTCCTCATCAAGACAAACTTCGGAGTAGCCCCCAGTCCCTAATGATAAATGCCAAGTTGATCTATCATACCAGAGAGTTCAATTTGGTGTGAATAAATATAGACAAGCACGGTGAGCACTTTTCCAAGATGTCTGATTCGTAACCTTCGTTATTTCTTCGAACAAATCGATGAACTTAAAAGAGTTTATATGGCTAATTTGGGTTGAATCTTTCAATTTGGGTTGTAAAGACAAATGTTTGTTTTGATTTTTCTTCTGGGAAATGACCGAAAAGTCGATTCTTGGGAATTTCGAACAAAATATTATGTTTTGTTTGTGGAAATGGATTTGAATTTCATTACACTTTTTTGTTATTTTACCTCTCTTATACTTGTGGTTGATCATGGTATAGATAAATGTGTTTAACAAGCCTTAAAAAGGTCAGAACAAGTGGATCAGTCTTTCTATATTCGTCACACGGCACGTGGAGACTGGACGCTATAACTGAATTTTGGATCGAAGGAGCGAAGCAAAAGTCTGTAATGGCAGCTGTATTTTGCGAACGTTTCTGCAGTGTTGCATAGCAGTGATTTACTTCTGTCAAAAAAGTCAGATGGCAATCTTGTTTTTTCCTGGTTTATAAACAAATAACAAATTTTCATTTTAGATGGTAGGATCCCTTTAACCACTCTGTATCCAGTAGGCAAAATCTTCAAAAAGTCTGTGTGGAGGGTTTCTATGGAATGGCATGCAATATTGCCTGCTGTTTCAATAATAAAAGGAGTGCCACTGAGATTTTTTGAAGATTTTGCACACTTGGAATGTATGTCGTTAATTGGAGGGCAACATTTACTACAGGAAATCAATCATAATTATAATAACCTTCGGTAAAAGGATGTGTTCTCTTGATACCAAGTCTTGAGATAAAGTCTGTTGTTTGAAGGTAATTTATGCAAAGAGTTCCGCTGCACTGGTAGTTCATACTTTGGCACAGATTGAAGTAAACACGACATGATGAATTTTTATTTCCAACAAAAGATCCAGGTGGGATGGGTGGACACTGTGTTTGATTTAAGTCAAAGAACCAATAACTTGGTCTGTAAAAATATACAAAATTAGTACATCTCAAAGCATTACAACGAAAAGTATTTTTAACTTTTTTAACTTTTTTTTATCCAATCTACATGATAGCAGAAATGGTCATTGAAAAACATGAAGAACAAGAAAAAAGTAATAAGTTATACATTATTGAAATGTATTTCATAAAGGTCATTTTACTGAACAGCTTTGAAGCCTAAAGTTAAGAGAAAGGTAATCACTTGTGTTTGGGATTCATAGGTTAAATCGTCCTGCATACTTCTTTTCGGTCCATAAGTATAAGTACTGAGAAATTAATGGCCGATGTGCTGATGTTAATGTCCCGGCAGTTTACACCTCTACGAGACGTGTTGTCCGACGTGAAAAAAAAAATATTCAGGCCTGCATGGAATGGCAAACTGGAAGTAGTACTCAGCACACTTAAGCACTTCTCAAAACGCGTGCAACATTTAATGCAAAATTTTAAAAAATGGACCTTAAACCTTCATGCAATATTATGAACAGCATTTGTTGTGTGAACGAAAAAAATCAATTTTACATTCGATGAAGACACAGACGCTGTACTGTGATGCAAACGCACATAGGAAGAGAAAGAGTAGAAATTCATAAACAAACAATTATTTACATACTCCAAAAGGTCATCAGCTTTATAATCCATAGGCCCACAGTCTTCCGCTGCGGCTGCAATAGCCACAACTGTTGTGAAAATCCAAAGCCACATTATATACTCTACAGCAGCGCTACAACATCAACAACACGTGCATTTAAAATGAAACTTGTACCAGATTCACCGCCATAATGCCGTCATAATAACATAGGTGCGGAGCGGTTCGTATAAAAATAGTGCAGGTTTGCAATCAACATCAGCCCAAAAAGGAGGAAGAGCCAGGCTGCTCAAATTAAATGGAAACGAACTCTTCGTTGCAAAGGTGTTTGGATACCAAAGTTATTCGAAATGAAACTTGCAAATTTGATGACGAATTTTCTAATGTGATGAATAGATATATAAAAAAAGAAGATTTTCAAAGTACGGAGGAATACACGAAGAAGCTTGGTAAAATCTTTTTATTTCTTGGCCATTTACTTCTCTCTCTGGACACACATATTGTTTTCTGGACTTTTACTTGCACGGCAGTTTACTTAACTCCTTAATATTTACTTCAAAGAACGATAAAAATGTTAGAATGATACCTACTTCCAACAGGGAGAATTACAAATTCTACTCTGGGGAGCAGGCACTCTACTAATTCTCTCTCCCCTTATCGCTATGTGCCACTTGCCGCAAACTGCAACTTTGATTGTTCCTTTATTTCATTTAAAGATAACAAATCAAACAAAACTTAATGTTATCTGAAAGTATAGACATTCAGCTGTCATTATGGAAAGTTTCAGAGTGAATCAACAAATACTTACTGAATTATAGCAAAAACTTTAACATCGGGTCGCGAACATCGTGAAAAAATAAATAAAAATGGCAATTGTTCTTGTTAGCATTGATTATTCATACTGTTAAATCTTTCTCAGAGACGTTCAATTAGCGTCAAATCCCAAGGTGATAATCACCCATAGGCTCGTCATCCAAGTAAACATGAAATTAGGTTCATAAAATTAGTCCCCTGTGCATGCTCATAATTAGCGCTATTCCTGTCACGTTGTCTAGGTTTTTTTTCGATTAAAACTTGACGTGTCAAGACTACACTATTGTTTTATAAAAAAACTATGCTGATAAAAATATGTCTGTCTTCGATTTATAAACAATAAAGGCATGTATTTTTATAAGCTTACCACAAGTTTATCTGCAGAATCAAAGGGAAAAATCAGTTACATTGAGAGAAAAGGGATTAAACTTTTTGTATGAACATCATATTCTATAAAATTTTGTTATTAACATCACTTTTGATGAACGCAATATTAGTAAGCGGAAAGAGGAACAAGTTAGCGGAATAAGGAACATCACCCCAATGATGTTGGCGATAGCAGTATTGATTACCAATCTTAGTCTGTTTGTTTATTCCTGTTGATTTGAAATCTAAAATGACCAATTGTTCTGCTAAATCCAATTAGTTGTGTTTTCTCGTTCGCACCAAAAAATTTTGCAGCATTAAAATTAAAGTTAGCCGTAAGGGGAGCAGGCACCTTCTTGATCTAATTAATCCATGCAATTTTTAAGGTAAGTTTGTTGCACAGGGAACCGTTAGTATTGCTTCAAACTCTTTCTTCATCTAATTTATTTTGGCTAAAGTCAGGGAAAGTCCGGGAACTTTGTTAAATAGATTGGGTGGAAACCCTGATTATGGTTCAGTCCAGAATAAACCTTTATTATTATAATTATTATATTTTATTTTTTAGAACAGAAACTTGTCAAGTTACGCAAAAGTGACAGTTCTTCATGCAAAGAAATGCTACGATGTTTCCAAGAAAGCAAGGAACATAATATAAGTGCATTGTTGAACAGTCCAAATGTTGCTTCCGATTTTTCCGTTCCAGTCGATTCTGACACATTTTTAGATAAATTGTACACAACTAACAGATTGTATCGGCATTTAAATCCCCACCAGGCCTTGGACAACATGGAAAAGCAACCTATCCTTTCTTTTGATCAACTTTCGTGTCAAACACAAGAAGAAGAAACTCAGTAATGGTTGGATAAAAAATGGAGCGGGGACAGGTGTTTCTGTGCGTGATCCTTTCGTTTAAATGCTATACGAGATCAAAAAGGTGTGTTTCTGTGCACGTAATAATGTGGTTACGACACGATCTTGAATCTATTTCGTATTTCAGACACATATTGAATCTATTTCGTATTTCAGACACATATTGATGAGTTAATTTTTAATGAATAACAACAGATGACAATGCAGATTACATTGCATTATTTTGATAATCATTGGCATAATGAAACCAGCTCAACAATCCATGTCGTGGTTAACCCAGTGCCTGACAGGATGTGTACCGCATTATTTGGAAGAAAAAAATTGAAAATTCGTTTTTCCTAAAATCATAACTGAAGACAGCATAAAATATGAGTTCTTCCAACTTTTTTTTTGGAAATAGATTTCCCGATTTTCTGTGTAAAGCCCATGTGTTATGGCCAAGTCAACATATCTAACGTTTCCGATCTCCAAATTTAGAAATTCGGGGCAGGTCTGTTTTAATTTTATTCCCGAGAAGAAGCAATTCTATGTAACCTCGGTATTTATTTTGAGAAGAAATTTGAAGAAGAGAATTTCCTTCCTATTCTTCGGGTTCTTCTGTTCAGTGAAAGCGAGCCCAACATGAAGTATGTAAGTAACCAGGAATCCTTGGGTTCCATCCGTATCGGTTGGTTCTTCTCTAACTTGCACGCAGGCCAGTGTGCAGTCCGTGTTAGATGCAATGATTTTTTGAGTTTTTTTATGCATGCCCCACACACTATGCAAATGCAAATGTAGCACGTTGCATTTAATGAAACAATGTTCCTGTTTATTGTAGCGTTAACATTCCACTGTTTCCTCTGCAAAAGAAATAACTCTGAAAGAATGAAATTAATCCAAGTGGAATAAGGGGCGGTTAATGGATGTTAAAAGACCCTACCAAATACCCCAAATTAATCTTTACGTAAATTAAGTACGGAAGATAATAAGATACCGTTCTTCAGTGTCGGAAAACAATTGGTGGAAAGTTTCACCGAACACCGCCCCCACCACACCCGCAGCAAAAAAGCGGGCGCAATCACCCACCACCTGTATCTCGCGCCCGTTTGGTCAATCAACATGTTCGTTGATACCATCTTGGATATTTCATCATGCGTTCTTGATCAATAATTAAGATTTCAATCAAAATGTTTTTGAATTATTTACTATTAACATATATTCTTTTGACCAAAACAACAATGAAAGGAAACACTTAAAATTTCTTAGGTGAGGTGAGGTGTATCCTTGGTGATATGCTAATCATTCAAGCATGGCTAGCTTGTTATAATTAATTTGCGCTTTTTTGTATTGCAAATAGTTAAAAATGGACTTTCTTTAATAATATCACGAAGCTTTCTGTTGATGTGTTGGCGTAGCGTTAAAGTTTTGATCAAGTTTAGAACAACCATGGAAACTGTAATAGAAGGAGACACGCCACTGTAGTAAGAAAAATGTTATCCATGCGCCATTGATTATTATTATTTATTATTATTTATTGGCTCATGTTCAAGGTCCATATTTTCTGTGCATTTCTTTTGACAAATGTATGCTTAAATATATGATTTGATTAAGTTTTCCACTTCATCAGCACCCGGTTGGTCACTTAGTCAATTTTGTCATAAAATGTCATAAAAAACACCGAAAAATGTCATAAATTCTTAAAAAACAAATTGACAGATTTAGAGTGTGAGGCCTGTTTTAGCTAGCTAGAAGTATAATATACTTCTAAGTCATTTATAACTTCTATTTATGACTATTTTAAATATGTTGGCTATAATTAATCTTTTTTCTGCTTATTAGCTAATAGAACTTATGTAATTCAAATTAAAGGGGACGAATTCATTTGTTCTAATTATACACGCGAGTTTTCAAATTACAGGATCATTGAAGATATGACTATTTTTCATGACAATGCTGATGGTGGTGAAAAAATGACACTATATCTGAAAGACAACTGCCTTTGTTTTAGGATATTGAAGAATATTTTCAAGAATTGGTCCGTTGATAGGAATGTTGTTCCCACACATTGATGTGAACCACTGCAGCAAAGCTTGGTTAAAGGAGAATTAACGTCAAACTTTATGTTGCTGCTTTTCTTGATGTTTCGAAAATATTGTTGGTTAAGAGCTTACGTATAATAATACTAAATTTCAGCTTTATGTATACGATTATTTTTCGTTAAGTTACAAGCAATTAGAGTTTTGTGTCTTTTTAAAACTCTGTTATCACACATGCACAAGGTGAGATTTTAGATTTTAAGTTTTCAAGCATGCTTTTTTAATGTTGTTCACATGCTTTTTCACATGTATTAATGTTTTTAATTGGTTTTAAATGATTGATTGTCATATAATAATAAATTTGCATTCTTATTGGCTACAGTTTTAAAAAATAGATTATGCAACATATGACCTTTGATGTTAGGTCCACATCAGTTTTTTACTGTAGTTTTTAACCTACTGAAAATATATTAATTATATATATGAAATTTTTCACGTTTAGCAACAAACAATTTTTAGATTTGAGAAAGAATGAAGAAAAAAAACAATTTCTTGAAAAGAAACTGTCTGTAAAGGTAATGACACTGTCTGGTAAAAGAAAATGCCTGTCTGTTAATATATTTTTGGAATGAATAAGAAAGAACAGCATTTTTCTAACATTTTTGTGGCTTGCTAAAAAATGGTTATCTGTATTATAATATTTTATATAATATTTTTGTGTTTGACACACCATATTTGTAGCAACACCTATTCTGTTGCAGTGGTTTTATTGACATCTTTTGACTGAGAATTTTAAAATTAGTGTTATAAGGATTAGTAAATTCCCTGCCATGGGAAATATGAATATTTTTTTGAGATACATACAGAATGTTCAAGTTATTGAGAGCCGAAACAGTTAAAGATTGACTTACTTTTTCAGTGATTTTATATAACATTAATTATATAAATCTTTGGGAAATTTTTGGGAATTTAGCTTTCATTTAAATTAATAAATTGATGGGTTATCCTTCTGTGGGTAAATGTTTTTGGCTGCTGTACATTATTAACATATACGAAATAGGGCTTTATTGAAATGAAACTGAACAAGCTTGGTGACTAATTTATTATAAATCTGCCTATTATAAAATGTTAATTTAACTTCAAATTGAACTGAAAAGTCGGTCATGCTTGTATAAAGTATACCATAACATGGCTGGCAGAAGATTTCTTCTCACGAAAATTACTAGAAGATTTAAAAAAGCTATGGATTAAACTTATTTTTGAGTGGTATCTGGAATTGTATAATATCTTTATTATTGTTGCTAAAGGATTTGTAATTCAAAAATATTTCTCAATGTTTTTTGGTCAATTTTTGAACAGTTTTTTTTTTTGAACAGTTTTTTTTTTTTGACAGTTTCTTATGTTCCAGCACATTATGGTATAATGTATACCAGGCCTAGGATTGAACTTACATTCACAGATTGATAGATATACTAAATTGACATGAAAATTGATGTTATATTGTTTTATTGCTTCTTTTTATTTAGGTCTCATTACAGATTTGGTCAACTGCCTTGAAAAATTCATTGTTGTGTGTTTAGATTGTAAATATCATTTTTATAGTTATTACTAAGAAATTTTGAAAATGGCTAAATACAAGGGGTTAAATCAAGCTGTTTTGGATAAATATATGGATCTGGACACTAGAGGTCTCATACAAGTAAATTATATATGGATTGATGGATCTGGTGAAACGATGAGGTCCAAAACAAGGACTATAGATTGGGATCCACAAACGCCAGCTGAGCTGCCAATTTGGAATTTTGACGGATCATCAACTGGTCAGGCTTCTGGTAGTAACAGTGATATATATCTGCATCCTGTCGCCATCTTTCCAGATCCTTTCAGAAGGGGAAAAAACAAACTTGCTCTCTGTGAAACATACACCCACGACCATAAGCCAACGCATTCTAACAAACGAAAATCTTGTAACGCTGCAATGAAGTTGGTCAAGGTATGTTTTTATCTGATCGTTAAAGGGGAGCTATAACATCTGCTTCTATCAAAAGATTTTTATAGTTTGTATTGGTAGTTTCTGACTTGTTACCTTTTTTGTGGAAAAAAAATCATGTTAGAAATGTGATGTAGCAATAAACATCCCTTTTTACAATTGGTTTCAATGGTTTCAATGGTGTATCATTTTTAGAATAAAAACTGGTGTAAATTTTCATCACCGTTCTACTTCTACGAATCCTACTGAGCCAACTTGACGGCCCTTTTTTTGTCTCTGTGGAGGAGTGTTTTTTATTGAAACGGCAGGCGATATTGCTTGCCATTCCTATAGAAAATACTTCTCCTCATATACCTTTTGAAGTTTTTACCCACTGGGTTAGAATAAATGTTAAGAAATTTGGGTTATTTCTGTCATAACATTATTCTAATTATTTTATGGACAGGTATATAGACAAGGATTTATTTCCTGTACATCCCAATAAATACTCTTCACCTAGAAATGTTTTTTTTTTTTTTTTTTTAAGCTAGGCCTCTTTTGTGCTGGTCTTTTCTCCACATTTGAACTTTCACATCAAACATCAAATGCTAGCGCTTTTAACACCAAGTCAGAAAAAGCAACATTGTGAAGGCCAGGCAGATAAAAGTATCACTATTCTACATTTTTATCAATTTTCAGAAATAATAATATATTATGCCATCCCTTTTAACATGAAGTCATAGAAAGTAACAAAGCCGGTCGTAAATGATGTTAATCGTTATAGCTTGTGGTAAAAAGGGATGGCATTTAGATGTTTGTCTGAAAAAAGGGAAGATAAGTTTAACCACAATTGAATGTTTTTTATTACTTTAGGATACTCATCCTTGGTTCGGTCTTGAACAAGAATACACTTTGCTTGATATTGATGGTCATCCATTGGGTTGGCCGAAGCAAGGTTATCCAGGTCCTCAAGGACCATATTATTGTGCCGTTGGAACTGGTCGAGTATTTGGTCGTGAGGTAATGGAAGCTCACTACAGAGCTTGCTTATATGCTGGCATCAAAATATCTGGTGAAAATGCTGAAGTTATGCCAGCACAAGTATGTATAAAATATATTTTATGATGTTTTATTAAAATTAATGTCAATATTTGAGTTTTTCAATCATTAATTTTTGTGTAAGGCACTGTTTACATCGATGAAAATCTTCTTAAGAATTTTATAAAGTGTCTCCTTATTTTACTATAAATATAAATACTATAAATAAATAAATACTATAAATAAATAGGAATATAACAGCCTTCTAATGGATTCATATATTTTTTTTGGTGTCTTGGTTTTAACTGCTGAAGTATTCATCCTTTCATACCACATTTTCAGTGACATCTTTATATATATGTTGTTAATCATATCAGCGGCGGATCTAGAGGGTAGTCGAAATTTGTGGAGGAGAATGTTAGAGATGAAAGTATGAAAGAAAAGCGTGCAAATAAGTCCATTGGTGATACAGACAGAAATTATGTTAATGTGATCCTCCACAAATTACGTATCTTCATAGATTTATGACATTATTAGCTCAAGGCTGCTTTTTTAAAACACCGTCTGCCGTCTTCTATCATTAAGATATGCAACTTTTTTCGAAACACAAAGAACACACAGTGTGGTAGTAATGGTGGAAAACGTTCTTTGCATTCTGAAAAAATTACCTGTTCTTTATAATAAAAAGGGTAACACGAGGCTTATACATTTTAATTCTAACATCTCAATCTGACTTTCCACAGGTCATCATCAGAGTAAAATCTTTATTATATAGTAAAATCATTTCAAAGCTAAAAAATATATAAATCTAGTTGCTAGATTTTCCTAACCATTTACATTTATCTGTTACATTTAGTTTCAGTCTGTCAAAGTGCTCCGAAAGCTTCCTTTAATTGAAAATTTCTCTCTTGATATGTATTATATGTTATGCTATGTAAATAGCAACAAGGTGTAGAAAGTCAGATTGAAATGTTCGAATTAAAATGTTTAAGCTTCTAGCTATCCTTTATTATTTATGAACATCGATAGATGCCCCAATCAACATTTTTATCTGGTCTGTGAATTTTATAATCTTAACTGTGAGACGGTAGGATGTCGGGATGGCGATTTGGGACACGAGGGAAGGCATTTTATTTTAAAAAAATTCCTTCAAAATGATCGCATCACATTTGATTCTCGTTCTATCTATTTCTAATGAGTCTTCTTTAATATTGTTTGTGACTTTCACTTTAGTGGGAATTTCAAATTGGTCCATGCGAAGGGATAGAAATGGGTGACCACTTATGGATGGCCAGGTTTTTGTTAGAAAGAGTTGCTGAAGATTTTGGAATTCGTGTTTCGTTAGATCCTAAGCCAATACCTGGAGATTGGAACGGAGCTGGTTGCCATGCGAACTTTAGGTAATACTTATTGCTCCGTACGTTATTCTTGATAGCTCCTTGTAAAGTGTTAGGTGGTTGTTTTAAAATAAATTTTCGTTTTTAGTACTGTTGAAATGCGCGAAGAAGGAGGCATATCCAAGATTTACGACGCAATCGAGTTGTTAAGTAAACGACACGCGCAACATATTCGTCAATACGACCCGAAAGAAGGACGCGATAATGAAAGGCGTCTCACTGGACGCCACGAAACTTCGACCATTCACGAGTTTTCACATGGTGTCGCGCACAGAGGGTGTAGCATTCGAGTTCCGCGTCAATGCGCTGAAGATGGACATGGATATTTAGAAGATCGTCGACCTGCGTCCAACTGCGATCCTTATTCTGTGACGGAAGCTATTGTTCGAACTGTGGTTTTGAAAGAAACGGATGAATGATTCATCGCAGATAACGTTAAACAATTTGTGGTAGCTACAGTTAGAGTGAGAAAAAAACTATCCAACATTTTGAAGAAATTTCATTTTGGAATGGTGAAAAAATGCACATAAACTAATCAGAAATAACATTTACCTTGAAAACATGATGAAATGTAACAATTTATACTGTGATTTAAAAAAGACGATATAGGCTTACACCACCTCCTTAATTTTCCTCTGAATATTAGTTTCAAGGTTTGGTTTGTCTCCCTACCTGTATTGAAATTTCTGTATCCGTCTTTCATCAAGAAAACATCAAGTGTAAGAAAACTACTGACGTAATATGAATTTCCTTTCTAGCGTTAAGGGAGGTAACGGGGTTGGAAGCCCCTTGGAAACGCTAGGAAGTTAGGACTAATTGAGTAGCTTTGGTGCTTAGGTGAGTACAGTAAAACCTCTATAGCTGACACCATCTGACCAAAAAAAAATGTGTCTGATCAATTGAAGTTTGGGCTTCAAGCAAAAAAGGCATCCGTTTCTGGAACCGCTACATGAAAGGTGTTCCACTATATTACAATAAGTTAGTTTCATTCCCTTGGATCTGAACACGTTCTTCTGCATCCTACACCACAGTCTAATCAGACACTTTTATATGGGCAGCTGTTCTGTGTTCCGGTGTTTGGTCACAACTTTTATGACCGGAACCATCCAGAGGATGATCAATAGCTGGTAAAGCATACAAGCTTTGTTTTATTTACTGTGTGCATTACCACAATCACCTTGAGGCTAACAAAACTTATAGTGTGCGGAAGGAGAAATGAGAAGCCATAGCGACAGGATATTTGGAACCATTACTTTAAAGTTAATTTTCCTTTAAAAAACTTTACGTCGGAAAGGTAGTGCAAACCAGAACTTAAAATTTACACATGTACCAAGAATTGATGTGGAATCGGCCCTGAAGTCTTAAACGTAATTTAGCAAACCTAGTAAGGCTTGTCGGTTAAAAAAAATGTGCGTGAAGAAAATTAATATTTAACCTTCTATCAGTTTGCACAGTTTTTGGCGTGCAAAGCAAAGTGTATAATTTAGCTCTCTCTGCAACAACAAACGTAGTTTTAGTTGCCCTGGACCCTAATGTAGAACGAAGCTGGACTGTAAATTGCATACAAACATTTTAAGGAATCGTTTGCGTGGATTCTTTCTAGTTTTTGAAAATCTTATTTTAAACAGCTTAAACAGCTTTAACCATAGAAAAAAATCTCAAATGGATTAGGTATTTTTGTTATTTGTGGCCGTTGATGTACGCTTTTTAGATAAGCAATGCCCGTATTAAATTTTCGAAAGATTGTATATTTTTTTTTCAGAACAGCTCTTATTATAGAATAGACTTTGGGTAATAACCTCAGAATTCGAACACATACGAATAAGGCCATTCTAAAGATCTTAGTACCCCGGATTAAGCATACGTTTCATTAGAACTTTAGCCTCGTAATGGTAACCCCACATTAGTATAAGAGCCAAATTAACTTTGTAATAGTTAAAATATAAAAAGCACGTTAATGAAGCTCTGTAAATATTGGAAGATTTTGTTTGTCAGACCAGTATTGTTCATAGTAAATAAAGAGTTTTATTTATTTAAGATTTATTTATGAAGATTTACGTTTTATCTGATAACTTATGCATTTCTTCTTTATCAGTTAAAATGAGTTTTTAACCGGAGAGCAAAACAAAACACGTCTTACTCCATTCACGACTTCGACGGGAAAAAAAAAAAAAAAAAAGTAATAATAATAATAATAATAATAATAATAATAATAATAATAATAATAATAATAATAATAATAATAATAATAATAATAATAATAATAATAATAATGTGGTTTTCAAGGTTTTTAATTCACGATTTACTTTCAGGAGTTGGAAACTTGAAGGTACTTCGCAGGATAAAGTTTCGCAATATAAAAAAATTGTAAAATTTTACGACTTAAATTTTTGCGAATCGCCAATATCAAAAAGTTTCTCAAATGAATGTTTTGGAATAACTTCACGAGCCAAACATTCACGAATATGCCAAAAAAAATTGCGAATTCACAAAAGTTTCCCTAGTGAAAGTTTCTCCGCTTGAATTAATAGTGTTAATAAAAATTTACCATTGTTACAACTGTTCCTATGAAATCTCAAAATTGAAATTATTTAAATGATCTTTTTAGGTTTATGTGATCTTCATAATGCTATGAAAGCGGACCGAACTAAATTTAGCAATTCAAGCAAGTTAATGTTATTGCTGTTGGAGAAAGCTTTTGGAGTTTGGAGAAACTGCATTATTGCTGTAAATGCGATGCAGTTATTATTTGCAATGAAGTCAGCCTCAAATGTTACTAACCTAAAATATCTATGGAATATAAATAATATTCCATAAATAATAAATAATATAAATATGTATGGAATTTGATAATCAAAAACGTTTCTAAACATTTCCAATAAATATCTTGCATTATCTGATATTTGTGTTGGTATCCCACCTTTGATGATGGTGGGTGAAACAACAATTAACGTTTGATTAGTGGAGTAGTGAAGAACTTACAAATGTTATGCTTGAGTCAGATTTGACGATTTTTTATCATAATGTCAATAGTCGTGGAAAGTATATTGTAGTAGAATGTTGCATATCAATTTCACAAAGAAAGATATGGTTGCTGAAAGACTATTATTCGCGAAAAACAAAAAGTGGTGCTGATGTATAGAATAATACTTCAGAGACTTCAACTAACAAAGTGAAACCCCAAAAACTAGAATGATTTATTTCTCTATGTTATAATTTCTTTTTGATATATTGAATACAGAATAAAATGGATAGAATGAAATTCTTTAATTTTTTAATTTCTTTATTCGACAAGATGTAGGGAAACAGTGGATGTTTAGTGTAAAAGTTCTTGCTTGTGCCAAAAAAAGTTATTGAAGGCTACTATTTTCTTTGATGTCTCTGCTCAGTCTATTGTGGGGGTATTCATAGCGAGAGCTACTTGCTGGTATAAATAGCATTCAAGAAAGATTAACCTTAACATTGCTAATTAGAAAATGTAACAGTAGCAGAATTAGCTTTCTTTCTTTAAAGGTTTATACACATATTTATACACGTTTTTACAGTAAACTCCCGATAACTAGTCTTTTATGAGAGAGTATTAGTTCAAGGGGAATATTATAACAGTTCGAGTAACTGAAAGTTCGAGTTACCGGAATTTTGCTGCAATAAAAACCAACCACATCAATATATATTGGCTCAATTGGTCATCTAAGGAGATGGGTGCTTATTTTATGTGTATCATTTAATACCAACTGGTGGACCAATACTCCTCGCCTCAAGAGCAGAAGGTCGGAGTTCAATACCTGGCCGAGTCAAGTCAGCGACTATAACAGTAATAATCGATCCACACATCTTGGAGTGGACTTGATGTCTAAAAGGGGGCGTTGGGGCGTTACATGCTCTAGATCCTTCTATAAGAACTGGCCAGGCTATCCTATTCCGTTCAGAACAACATCAATCCTGATTCATCTGCTGCCAGAATCCATGAATTCACCTGTCATGGCGAGCCATCGCATCAACCAGTATACTCATTGGGAAAGCTAGTTCAGTGGACGTTAAGCATGTCTTTTGGATAATTTAAGACTGATTTGCATAGAAATGACATATTCATGCATATTGGTTGGATTGGAGGATTCTGGTTGGACGGTCATTTTGAGAGAGCTGAGGTCAATACAACGGCCAGATATTGGCCGTCTTGATAGTTTCTTGAGAGAAACAAGGTTAACAGAACTCCATATGCCCATCGAGTTTCTTTAGCAGACCTTGGTAAAACTTGCAAAGATATCACAAAATCAATTTCCATCAAATGAAGAAAGCAAGTATTAACAAAGCAAACATCTTCCGTCGTCCGTATATCGAAAAGGCAATAGACCCTGGGTTCGAGGTTGACTGGCATCATTATTATTCGTTTTCATTGATGATTTCAACTTGCTTTTGCTTTTCTGACAAAACTGCTTCGATGTATCTTTCAGGTGGTTTTTTTTTACTGCAGTATGCTCGTTGGGGTGTCAGCGTTTCTTCAAGATTTGAAAAAGTCGCAAAAACTAACAATTTTTAAATGGCTACTTCACCATTTGTAAGAGAAACAAGATCTTTCGCCCACTGGGATTGTGGGAGTGATTGGAATACTGGAAAATCCATTCACATTACTAAAGTGGAATGTTTGCTATTCCAGTTGCATGAGGAAGGGAAAGAGATGAAAACAGGTTATACGCAAAAGTGGAATTAAGAAGCTGCAACCCTGTGGTCAAAATCTTCAAAAAGTGGAGGAGTGTTTTCTATAGGAATGCCCAGCAATATCGCCTGCTGTTTTAATAAAAAAGCACTCCTCCACAGAGACTTTTGAAGATGTCCACTGGGAAGGGGGGAATGGAAAGACTTGATAAAATTCAAATGTAAAACCAATTGTAAATAACAAGAAGATTTCGATGCAGGAAGGCCGAGCTTCCATGCACAAAACTGGTTGCAGTAATAATGGTCTTAGATTTATGGTTGGAAATCAGTTTCAGGTAATGCTGTTTATTTTTTATTTTTTTACTTACATTTTCACAACTATGCATTAATGTATAAATGTTAGAGTGGTATTTAAGGTCGGGTTAAAAGCAGACCGAAGTAAGTAAGTAACGGGGAGTTTTATGTCCTTGGGCTTCCATCAATAGTAGTTGGCTACTCTGCCCGCTGACTTGCAACTGGGAAGTTGACTTACCGCCAGAGATACGTATAGCATTGTTTAACTTGCACGAAGGTCAGTGTGCTGTCAGTTGATGGCTCCAAATGGGCTGATACGCTGCTTTTAAAGCGCATCGGAGTGGAGTATCGAAATGCGGCATGACTAAGACTCGAATCCTGGCCTCAGCAGTCATAATTGTTTAGTACAATTATGGTCAAAGTTTGACAAATGAGATAAAAGCGCAATAAGATCGACATATTCTTGTGCATTCACACAATCCAAATTTTTATCATACCTACTCCATCGAACTAAAGTCTAAAATAATACCTACTCTTGGCATCGTTGGAAAGGTTTAAACGACCGACAGTTCTTTGTGAAATGTGAAATAAAAAGAAGATGGTATTTCAAGACCCTTAGCAAATCATTTTATAAAATCTGGTGCTGACTAAACCATTAACCAATCCGATTAACACAATGTCTAACGTATAACTATTGCTACTTCCCCAGCCTTTTATATTCCTATAAATATAGGTCTTTAGTAACTTAAAAACAGATGAAATTTTCAACCTTTGGTGTGACCGCCCAGCCCTAACGCCCTTAACCCCAACCCAACATCTTTCGCAAGCTTTAGTTTCATTATCTTTTGTTCCGTGAACCCAGGCTCCGCAATTAGTTCCCTTAATAAAGTTATAAAACCAACCTCGAACCCAGGGTCTCTTGCCTTTTCGATATTCGGTCGCCTCCGTCCGCACATCGAAAAGGCAAGAGACCCTGGGTTCGAGGTTGTTAGAAAACCTAAAATCGAATTACTTTACAATTGGTATTGGAATCTTTTCATATCATAAACATCGCCTTCATTTCAATCTAAATATGCACGATTACACCGCTACTGAGAGATGCGATAAAAAACACTGTCTTGCGGAGTTCTATTATCACACTTGAAGGGTATGGAGAAATAATTTAAGATTAGAATATGACGATCACGTTACGCAATCAGGCCTGTAGAACTCGTCTAGTTCGCTGGTTGAACACTTTTTATAGTTCAGATATACATAAGCAGTTGGTTAAGACACCAAGTTGCGATTATCACTAGTTTTCAATCAAAAAACGAAAACGAATACAAGGAAGGTTTGCAGTTTGCAAGATGGATTGCAATATTTTAAAGTGTTTTAAAGAATTTTTTCGACTAACGAAAACAATAGATACATTACATTCCTACAAAATGAAAGCTGTATGACGATGAAAAGTATGTGACAATGGGTTTCGGTATAGATGTAAACAAAACATAAATTTGGATTTGCAAATGCTTTTAAATCTCTCTTTTCGCTTTCGTCAGCTATAATTCCCACAATCCTTTGCGTTCATAACGAATTAGAATCGAAGAATAACAATGGAATAAAAACATGAGTGAGGTGGTGAATAAAATGGTTGGCTTATAAAAAATTATCAAATCAGCATGTATATATATATATATATATATAATGTCACGTGTCCATGTAATGATATCGTAAATGAAAGGTTATGATGCACACGCTCACGTAATATTATCCATCAATAGAATCGGTACCCACCCATTTGTTGCCCGTGGATATCACGATCAAGTTTGACATTATCTCGCTCTTGCTTGCTTTTCGCCAAGTTGTGCTCGTAAAACATCGAAGCTCGACTACCATCTTCCAAGTAGTCTGTTCCCAGGGGCAATCGGGACATAAATTCGTCCGATACTTGTTCCGGAAAACTCGGAATCATGTTATTGCGCTGTAGCGAGCTTTTTCCTTGGTCTGATAACATATTTTTTGGTAACATATTTTGTGGCGGTGAAGCGAAGTCATTGGGTAGCGGCTTGTGGTCCATGTGCATCCGGTATGGCGACGATGAGGTTTGGGATCCAGTGGGAAACATGAAGTTCGATGAAGCTGAGCCCCAATTCGAGACAGCTGCAGAAGACATGGGCGCGGAAATATCTGTTCGTTCCTGTTGATGTCTCCTTGCAAGGCTCGCCAACATCCCACTGGCTTGCGCTGCAAGAAGCAAGACAATATAAATGAAATCCAATCCAACTTTCAACAGAATAAAGGCCGTAATATTAGACCTTATTACTTCTCATAATTCGAAAATGCTCTAATAAACGCCCAGGGCGTTTATTTAATTCTTGACATTTTAGGGGGCGTTTATCAGAGAAGAGCGTGTAATAGAGAATTTCAATTTATAGCAAAAAACACAAAAAAAATTTAAGAGGGCGTATGTCGGGGAAGGGCGTTTAATAGAGACTAATTAAATTTTCGGGATTTTAGGTGAAAAGAGAGAGGGCGTTAAACAGAGCATTTACATTAATCGTAAATAATCGCACATCAGGGCGGTGATTTATACCGGGTTTTTTATGATATATGTGGACACGCCTGGGACAATCTGGGGCGATTTACGACCCCCAATCCCAAATCGAAATAGAACATATTTCTATTTTTAAATGATGATCTGGGATTTTAACGATGTAATGAGAACTAGGCTTTTGAGAACAACACTTACGTCCTCTGTACATTTGCGTATCATCAAGAATTTCATCAGCTGCTTCAGAAGTGACAAGCTTTTGGTTGTTTCGTTCGTTTAACTCCATCTATGAACAAAAATTCCATCAATGATTTCACTGTACTTCATTTTTGGTCAATGCGGAGGAGTGTTTTTTTTTTATTGAACAGCATTTCCTATAGAAAACATTCCCCCTCATAGAATAGTTTGAGGATCACGAAATGCTCAGCGATAGATTATTACGATGCCTGAAACCATAGTCGTTAGAAAATTCCCTGTTCTGGAAGTCTATTGTGTATTTTTAACTTGAACCACCTAACTGTAGTTTTCGTTGTGCACAATTTTTGATCACGTGGTAAATAACTACAGTGGATTGGTTGGAATTTTGTCATGTGATCAAAAAGTGAGCAAAACAAAGTTTGCTTATCGAAAAGATCAAAGAAAAAAATAACAAGAAAGTGTTATGATAGACTATGATAGTTCAGGGGATTTTCTTATGACAATACTGAAACATAGAGTCACCTCTAACACAGACGAGACGGTATCTTTGCCAGAACATAACCCTCCTACAAAACAATACAACAACGTAAAAAGACAGTTTATATAGTAGAAAATTTTGTTTGTCGGACCAGTATTATTCATGATAAGTGAAGAGGTTTATCATGTGACCTGAACATGATTTACATTAAAAAGGTGTGAAATATAGATTTCTGATGTTAACCAATGTAAACAGCTTTCTTCATTCACAACTTGTCCGATAATGAGAGAAGGTTCTCTCGAAACGTAGCCAAGGTTCATAACATGATAAATTCTTCACTTATTTTGATCCAGTCCGGCGGCGTTTACAGTTTTGGCGATGGTATGTCAAGACATTGGTATGTCAAGAATTGTGGAGGAGCACATAAACCTAATTTCTGTTTTCAGTCTGTATCACCAATGGGATTACTTGCACGTTTTTATTTTATGGTTTAATGGCTGATATTCTCCTCCACAAATTTCGACACCCTCTGGATCTGCCTCTGCAGCCTGAATGCGCTGTATCCTGGATTAGTCCGAAACACGTTATTATAACTGAACTTCAGGAGAGGAGTCCCTTCGAATAAGAGCCCATAAGAACCAAAAATAGGGCATTCTCATAAATCAGTTAAAATAATAGTGACAAAAAGTTTCAATTCGAAATTAATGGTCAAACAAACCCCAGTGAGTAATTAGAGCATTGCATTGTGGTAGGTGCATGGTGTATTAAAGTTAGAACTGTCAATAATGGAAAGTGCTCGGGTGCTTAATAGGAGAATTCCGTTAAAATAAGAACAAGTCGCAAAGAAAGTAGAGAGAATTATATTAACTAAAAATAAATATTAACCAAAATAATGTTGTGCTCAAGGTTTATCTGTGTGAGTATCATGCGGAACGGAGACACATTATCGGACTTTTTACGCCGGCTCTTAATGGCGTTAATTTGTATGACGTGACGGCAAAAGGGCCGGCGTTAGATATTTTATCGGACTATACTCAACGCAGCCTTATTGTCATGCGTTATATTGTTTCACATCACATTATATTTACGGTATTTATGGATATATATAAAATAAATAAAGAGTTTGACCTTTTCAAAAATAACACCAACAAATAAAGACGTTAGAACGGCCGGTGTAAAAACGGTCGATAAGGAAGCATACCTGTTTGATTATGATACGCAAACGGAAATAGGCCCGGTCTTTCTTGGATGACGGAAGTGACGTCAATTTCCGCGTTGTTTCTTATGGATGCGTCATCTTCGCCAACTTCTTTCGGAGAATCCAGTTCTGCATCAAAGGAGGAAGCCCCAGCGCCACTATAACTACGTTCGCTTTTACCCCTACAAAAGTTTGAAGTTTTTAATATCTTTTTGGTAAAATTTCAGCCTAGTTCTGCTTAAAAAGTTGTTCTTATTTATAAAAAAAGTGCCCAGTGGACAAAATCTTCAAAATGTCTGTGGAGACGGAGATGTCCGCTTTATAGGGGTACACCCTATCCTGTATAAGGAACTTAATCTTTTGTTTGAGTCTGAAGTTCTTGATTTTTTCTGATTCATGAACCTTAAAAGTTCTTTAGTTCTTCCCTATTTTTCTATTGTATTTTCCTTCCTATATTTTCTGATTTGAAGGCAAAAAAAACCTGGCTACACCCAGTGGGCAAAATCTTAAAAGTCTATGAGGAGGAGTGTTTTCTAAAGGAATGGCAAGCAACATCGCCTGCTGTTCAATAAAAAAACACTCCTCTGCATTGACCAAAAATGAAGTACAGTGAAATCTCTATAAAGCGGATATCTCCATATAACGGACACATACTCCATGTACGGATGAATGGATGTCAAATTCTCATAGGTAAAATCTCTTTAAAGTGGACACCCTTTTTATGCAGGAATGGTGTCCGCTTTATAGGGATTCTACTGCTCATGTATAAAAAAAAAGTGCGAGGTAAGAATGAGTCTATACTTGACCACGTTGTTCGTGCACACGATATATTCAGCTTCATCAGTGTAGGGATTTTGGAAACTATAGCAACTGGAACGCAGCAAAATCGGAGTGCCATTCTCGTGTTTAAAATGAAATCGAATGGAAAGCGGGTGACCTTTTAATTTCAAAACTGAAAAGAGAGAGAAAATGACGTGTTCAACTTTACGTAACCAATAGAATGTAATTTTCCCGAATTTCAGTTGAAACGACGATATTTTTTGTTCAAACTGTACCCAACACAGCCTCGTTGTCATGCGTTATATGGTTTCACATCACAAATTTCGCTTTATAGTTAATAGACCTTTTCATAAATTACGTCACAACATTATTAGCGTTTCTCTTTGTAAACCACCGAAGCGTCGTTAATGTTCACGAAGTGATGGATTTAACGTAATTTATGAAAAGGTCTATCATCCTAAGACATTTTTGTTGGTAAATGTTTGTAGTAAAAACGACGCGGATTGGATAGTTTGGCAAAATATGGATGTTTAAACTGGAATTCGGGATAGGTGTGTTTTAACTGACGTCTGGAGAATAAATGTACATTGTTTACCGATACATACTATAAGGATAGATCTAATAATTTGAAAGCGCACTCGAAAAGTCTCTTTATTTTGTTTGGTTAAAGAAAACAAACTTGGAGAGATGACCCGCTCTTTCAAACTTCATTTACAGAGTTTTGACTGGGAAGGTGAAAGGTGGTCAAGTCGTACCGTCCTCATAGCTTCTCATCATGTGTTCCACATCTTCCTGTACATAGAAATCGTAACAACTCTTCCCCAACAAATCGACCGGTCTATAGCCGAGAATGTCGGTCACACTAAAATATCCAAACAGATTGAAATTAAGGAAAAGAGGAATTTGTTTATTTTGCGCATGTCACAAAATACCAGTGTTTTTCCTTCAGTCTGACACCATCAATTAGGACCAATTTTCTACTTCCCCTAAGAGTCTGACAAAACAAAAGTATACACGCCTGAATGTGAAAAATCCAAGCAGCCTCGATTATTCTTAGCCATCGATCAATTTTCAACCTCGATTATTCTTAGAATATTCTTATTGAATGCGATGATAAAATCCTGAAAATCTTTCGTCCACAAAAATGTCCAAAGTTATAACACTTGATTTCGAAAAAAATCTCTTCAAACTTAGTTGTCTGGCGAAAACGACATTTATAAGGCAAACTAAGGTGCCCAGTGGGCAAAATCTCCAAAACATCTATGGGGAGGAGTGTTATCTATAGCAATGACAAGCAACACCACCTACTGTTTCAATAAAAACATACTCCTCCACAGATACTTTTCAGCAGATAGCAGATAAATTTCAGCCTAATGTTCTTATAAAACACATTCGTATAAATGAAAAATCGCGAGAGAAGTTACTCGAATTACAGAAGTTTTGGCGTATATGATTTGTTGTAAAACTGAAAACTGCTTACGATTAGAGTCTTACCGTTGATCAACAAAGCTAAATCTTCCATCCAAAGTTTGTCTTGTAATAAACTCTGTGGCTGGACTGCTTTCGATCAGATCCTTACTGTTCGGCATACTTGTTGGTTGCAATCGACCGATAGCTACCAAACAAGATTCCGATTCACTCGGGTCCTCGTTGTTTTCATCCGAATTCGATGTCAACTGACTAAGACTCTAAAACATAAAACCAGGGTGAAAAGTGACAATATAATAACCTTCATCAAACCTTACCATTGCTGCTTGGGAAATCAAGACCAAAGCATATACATACCTATAACAATATAATACCTTATTGGCTCTTTATACGCCGGCCCTTAATGGCGTTAATTTTCATGACTTGGCGTTAAAAAGGGCCGGCGTTAGGTGTTTGTCAGTGAGAGTTTGACCGTGGACTTTTCAAGAATAAAAGAGACGAATAATTTACGTAAATAACGCAATCAACGAGTCAAAACAAGTCAAAACAAGTCAAAACGAGTCAAAATTATTATTTTAATTAAATTAGGACTTATAATTGTCCCACACTGATTTGCCGCTAAGCAAAATAATTAGCGTGAAGCCATGTAACACGTCAAAACAAGGTCTACACTGACAACCACTTCATAATACCACATTGACGTTCATTCTCCTTCAAAAGAGCACTTCTATCACTACTCACCCTGATATAACCTGTGCAGTGAACAATGGCAAACGTTTCGTCCTTGTAACATATACGTTTCTCTTTGCATCTACTTTTTATTTCTACCAAACGAGAATCAGTTTCGTCTACATCTCCTTCATACGTTCCGCACCTCATTCGTGCAACAAAGTTACGTCGAGAACCAGCGCATAAACGGTTTCCTACCGGACAAAGGATGGTTTATAAAAACAAAGTCATTAGAAAGTTCCCTGGTCTGGACACTTGTAGTTTTGTTTGCACTTACTTTGATCACATGACTTAGTTTCAACCAATGCAAAGTACTTAATTGCTATCATGTGATCAAAGTGAGTGCAAAATAAAGTAGTGTCCAGACCAGGGAATTTTCTAATGACTATGGCTAAAATCATGACCAACTATCTCTCCACTCGTACAACAAGTACATCAAAACTAGTAACTAACAATAACGAACAAATGATTTTCTACCTGCATTTGAAGTTTCTTTTCGAACATTTCCAGCTATAAACAATGAAATAAATATCAAGTGAAAGTGCGCCATCTTATAGCCGGCACAGAGTGAAAAATATACTGTGTATTACAAGGAAAACAGGACCTTTTCCCTGGTGAAAGAAATAATGCAAGCCTTGAAAAAATCGTAAGGTGAATCACAAGATGATGATGTATACGCACACATGTACACGCACACTTTACAGTTTTATTTCTACTTTGTTTTTTTAATGAGAGAAAGAAAATAACTTTCTGAATACTGTTTGCATTGCCTAGGTTCGTAAAGACGAAGAGGTGCAAGAACTGAGACAATATACATACAACAACAAACCTATTTCACTTATGAATACACAACGATGTGACATAATTTGAGTCACGATTCTGGAATTAATGTACCACGTGATGACAGTGATGTGAGCTCGAATCCAGAAGGAATGACGTTAAGAAAAGCTAATCGTTTGAAGCGTCGTGTGTATCGTTCTAATGGACCCAAAATATCTTTGGCACGCAGATGGATATGACAAATTGAAGCCATATGGATTACCATATCAGGTAAACTTAGTAGGGGAAGAAATTTGTTACCTAGCTAAAATTTCATCATTTCCCCGACGATGTTTTCCCGATAAGGTACTTGCAATTTCAAGATGCATAATTTCAAGATGCATAAATCATTCTTACTTTTCAAATCAAGGATTCGTGTGTCAGAGGTAGCTTCAGTGGCTAACTGGTCTTTTATTTTTTCAACATCTTCTGGGTGAATCATATCCAGAAAGGTTTTGTTCATCCAATGCGTCTAGATATGGAAACAATTCCACAAAAATAAAGACTCGTACTTGAGTTGTTGTGATAATGCAAAACAATTAGTACCTGTGCTTGATTTAGTACTGGAGTGATGGAATCTGAAACGTATATAATGTTGGCAGTCTGACAATTAACCACAAACAAAAATCCATCAGCCGCCTGAAAAAAATGAGTTGTTGAAATTTCAATCAACAATATTTTTAATGATGGGAAGCGATCTAAGAGTACATTTTATGTACATCTATAGTATATATTATTATAATCGGTCTTACACACCATGTACTTTCAAATCTCCGCAAGTAGGAATTGAACCCATTCACGGTGACATCGGATCAGTAACACAGCAGTCAGTAGAGCAATTGCTCGGCAAGCGAGAGGTCGTGGGTTCAATTTTTACTTGATCCATTACCTTTGCGGTGATTGGAAAGTATCCCAGTAGGCAAAATCTTTAAAACGTCTCTGTGGAGTAGGTGTTTTTATAAGAATGACAAGCAATACCACCTGCTGTTTCAATAAAAAAACACTCCTTTGCAGACGCTTTTTGAAGATTTTGCCAATTGGGACTTGTGTGTATTACTGATTACAATTATTTAATTTCATGTCGCTTCAAAACCTAGGTCGGGGTGGCCATACAGATGACGACCTGACAGATGAGCACAAGGAATCTTTTGTTTTGTGATTTGTGAATTTCATGTCGCCGAATTTACATGAAATTATGACACCCGACAAGAGATTTCATGTCTGTTTTTTTGATGGACATGAAAATCAGCCCCACATGAGTTTCATATCATCTCTTACATGTAGAGGGTATAAAGGTTTTAACAAAATACCAATTCATGAAAATCTCATGTTGCCCGACATGAAACCTCATATAAACAGGCTCTAAGATATCGTTGGAAAGGATATTTTAAATATTTAATTTGTAGATGAAAGAGCATTCAAAACAGAAATGGTCAGAATGATGAAAGAGCATGATTCAGAATTTGTTCTCTATTGCATTCGCCAGTTTATGGAACAAACTGGTTTATGAAAGCACCATTAACAACAAAGGAAAAGCTGAATCAACTTTAACAGTACAGCCCGAAAGAAACTTTACGCGTCTGCGAAGGAATGAATTTTTACATGAAAACACAAGAGATTTCCGTGTAAAGTTTTATCTGTTACATGAAATCATTATGAAATTTTATATTATATAAACCAAAGATAAACCATTAACTTCTAAAGATGTTGACTCTTCATGAATGCTAATTACTAATCTTCTTCTATAACTTGATATGACAAAGTATTTGAAGAATTCTCAAATAGAGTTGAGGAAAGTGATTTCAAATCGGATTTAACCGTTTGATTTTGGAGCTTGCTTTCGTTTTTGTGATGCAATGATTCCAGCACAGCTTTGGTACGTTTTGCTAGATCCTTCCCTGCTACTCCTGTGGTTTTGCTTGTACTAGAAGTAAAACTAAGTAAAGTTCATTAATAATACCTCAAGCACGAGATGCTTCAGTTCATGATCAGATAGAAATGATGGTTTGTAGTTACCATCTGTTGGAGGTGGCGATCCTAAAATCAAATTTTATCTCCCTCAATTGATACTTATGACATGCTTATGATTTTCCAATACTAGTTGGCAGGAGATTTGGACAACATCAATACTTCGACAAAATTATATTAATTGTATTGTATCCATTATATTTTCACTTGACAAATTTTCGGTGGCTAATTCCAGTTTAAAGATCACATACCCGAATCACTACATTCTGGTCTTGCTTATCAATTTAAGTGTAACATTATAAGTCAGAATGTTTGAACACTTGGGTATGCAGGGGTTAATACAGAAAATTAATTTGGGAGTCGCTAGCGGACCGAATAATGTGAGCCCTTGTCCATGTTGAAAGTCTAAATTAGTAAAGATTAGTAAAAAGGCATAAACACTCAGCAATACACAATGTGCTCGAAAGGTGAGTTCTTGAATAACCTTACTTTCTCACAAATTGTATTTTATAAACTATTTATGGCATCCACAAACATAGAAGTTCCAAAAATCACCTTGTATTAGGCCCTGGTCACTTCTAACTGATAAACTTATACACAGTTTTAAAATCTAAAATAAGCGTTAACTATAACTACTAGGTATACGTTTGAATGGGGAGACCATATATGCTTCTAACAGCGTATTTCCCGACTTCTTCAGCAATCCCCTTTTTCAAGATTCGTGTTGTTTCAACTGTTTTAGACCACCGACTGATGTGACTACTCAGCATTGTCCAAAAATTTCTCCATTCCTTGCAGTGAAAGTAACCCTTTTAATTTAAGGGAGAGTTTGTTAATTAATTGTGACAGCTAAACTGTTATAATACTCCAGTGTATGTTTTTTTGATTTTATATAAATTTATATAAATTAAACAATTTTTGAGAAATCATCATTTCACGACATGCTGGTGTGTCAGTAGCCGCCGAAAAATTTGTCAAGTAAAAATATAATGGATTTGTCAATGAAAACATTGTTTTTTTTATTTGAACATCAATACTAATATAGCCTATAAACATAGACAGTCGCTAACTCTCTATGGTCTATACACTTTTGTCGATTTTTTCATATTGGCTTGTTACAGGATCTGATAAGACATTTGGCCAATCATTCGTAATTATCAACTCATTTGTATGGTTCCCAATCTCTTTTCGATAGCACGATCATATTAAAAAATTGACCAAAGTGTATAGACCATAGTGAGCTAGCAACGGTCTATATTTATAGGCTATACTAATAGATTATTTATAGTAAATTGAAAACAACAGTTACTACCTCGCAACGACTTCATGTAACTAACAGCCATTTTTAAGATTGTCAGTTTATCAGGCTTTCGTATCAGGCCATTACAAGATGGCACCATGTCCGACAATTCATTTATATATGCGTTCATTTTATTTCGTCTTCTTCTTTCAATTTCACTGTGGTTCTCCCTGCATAAACAATTTCAAACTATAAACATCAACATAATGTTTGGCAGTTGGTACTGCAACTTTGCAACTTCAAATTACCTTGCAAAGCGTTCTTTAGACTGTTCTTTAGTTTCATATCTAAAAATGTATTTGATTCAATAATACTAGACAAAAATAAGAGAAAGGCCAATGTTCGTTCTTCCTCGAATATGTTGGAAATATTACGGTGCTGTGTGCACTTTATTTTTAATATTTATTAATTTGCTGTACATAACTTGTTTTTCTAGAAAATTACATTACAGTTTAAATAAACGATTTCTCATTTTTAGAATAACTTGGGTTGTATATTTCAGTTTAATCTTGCTTTAAAGACAATGTGTTTTTATAAATATAGCAAAATCTGACATCATGATGATCTCAGCACACGAGATCTCTCAGTGAGAGACAAGAAAAGGAATTGTTGTATTGTTTGATCTTCATAAAAGTAGCAGGTGAATTATTGTTGGTCATAAATATAAGCAAATATTTTTGTTGCTTTTAATGATGACTTTCATAGAAGTAACTGAAAGGTTTGCATCGGTAATGATGGTATCAGCACGAGGTGGTACATCGGCGGTATTTATAACAACACATTGTCTTTAAAGATATTCTTCCAAAAAGTAAAACAAGCTTTGTTGTAATTAACAGTGCAAAATTAACACTTCATTTTTTGGGTAAAAAGAATTTCACTAGCTGCCTGGGTAAAACATTTTTACCGATTCAGTTCCTGTTAAGTTGCAGTCTACCCATCGGGCATATTAGAAAAAGAACTTGTGAATAAAAAACCCACCTCCACATGCCACACTACTTCTGGAATAAGTATATTAGTCTTATCGTAAACCTTAATACAATAACTGAAGCAAAAATATAACCATACCTCCTTGTCTATTTGTATGATACACCACCCTTAAAAAGTTACTTTTAACAACTTTTAACTAATTTCTTTTTCTTTTTCTTATTAATTTGTCAAACAAACAGAAATGTAAACATTTGATGCAATGCAATGCAATGGCTCCCCTTATACAAATTTGATGTTTTTTGTTTATTTGCTTAGGACTCTTAACCAGGCTTAAAACTAACTAAATTAACTATTAACAGGACGCTGCTTTTCAGGAATCTTTGGCAGCTGATCGAGCTAAAGTGAGCGAGTCGAATTTGTTCTTCTTTGTTTTTAATTGTATGTGTAGTGCGTTGAACATGAACCAACCAAGGCAAAAACAGGATGAACAAAGTATTAACTAACAGCGGCCTAAATACTTGATATTGATGTAAACGGCTTCTCAATTTTCAAAAATTCCTATTTTTTTAAAACACAATCTGGATAATTGTCAGATCAATATGAAGTTATATCAGTATCAAAGACTCAACATCAGCAATCAAATTTTTGAGAAAATGGCAATCAAACTTTCAACACACTCCCAAGTGTGCAACATCAACATTCAAACAGTCATTTGAATAATCATTAATGTTCATAGTAGTTAGGTCAGATCATGAGATTGCATTTCAGAGGTCACACTGTCATAGATAATAACTGATACATTAATCCATAATTTTCCAAGACACATGTGTAAGGTCTGACATTCACTATAAAAATAATTTTGTCTGAAATTTTAATTTTTAAGGATACAGTAACTCTTAAATTCACTTTTTGTTCTCAAAAATCTTTTTTTCATAAATATGTAGTAATTATAATATACTATAAGTTTTTAAAAAATATATTATGAAATATTCTCTGGAAGTAGCACAAAAAGGATTCTTATAGTTTTGATAACAAATTTTATTCCATCTTTGTGATGTTGTTGAGTACATTTTTTGAGATTTATGTGTATTTTTCTTTCTTTCTTATCAAATTATTCATGTTGATGTAATTCAATAGAAGTGTCTCTATTGTGTCAAATCTAAAGTTGAGTTTTTCTCGTAAAAGAAAATATTGCAATAGCTCCACTTTCATCAATTTCATCAATTTCGGGTTTTTCGAAAGAGGAAAGCCATGGGAACAATCCGTTGTCACAATTTTGTTTGAAAACGAAGCAATTAGGAAATATCACAGTTTAAAGAACGAAAATAAGTACTTATTATAAACTAAGTGTGAACCAGGTATCCACTTCTTTTTAATACTCAAGTTCAGAAAATCTTTAATCTTCTTTAACACACATGCAATGTGGTTTTTATTTTTTACAACTTTTCTATCGATGCCCTCAAAGATTTAATACTCTACTTTTAAAAATGAATGAACCCATGAATGGACAGGTGAGTCACACTCTCAGAAAAGAAATATTGAATTTATTTTTATTGAGAGAAATGAATTCTTTTTTAATTTTCACACTGTGTGCCCCAGAATGCCCGGTACATGCTTGATGCCGATCGGGCACGTAATTTGTCGAGGCCAGAAAATCTAAATGATTGATTTATTGTACAGAAATAAAAAAATTTTATCTGATAAATGGTTGTCCAATTTAAGGTTATTAATAAAAACACAATTCTCAAAGATATCACCTGGCACTTTTTTGCCGACTATCCAATCCTTCTTCATCATCAGAAGCATTTCTAAAATAGCAAAGTGGATATATGATATTATATTAACTAAGCACAGTTCTTATTATGTTGATAGATATTTATGTAATTTTCATGTCACTCATGTCTACAATTGCTGAACATATAATTTAAAGGACATACTCTCGAATTAAACCGGAAGGTTTACGTTTTCGATATGAGCCAGTAAACATTGAGTCTATGAAAAAAATGGAATATATGCACATTATCAGATGTACATTTAAACTAGATACGTTTAAGTATAGATGACACCTCAGGAACATACATGGGGCTTGATTCTTTAGACTAGGTTAAGTTTTTATTATACTTTACTATTATAATTATACTATACTATTATAATTATAAAGACTAATTTCTGGTTCGGACCCATTACAATTCAGATTTTTTTGCATCAGCAGAAAAGTGCCCACACTATGAACAGTTTGTGAATTTTTGTGTTTAACTTAAGGTAAAAAAATTTATCAGAAAGATCGGATTTAACATAATTTGTGAAATTAAATTCCTGAAAAAAATCAGATTTGCTTTCCTGGCTGCAACAAACATTGAGAGACAATCTTTTTGCTTCCCTGTCTGTCAACATATTCATGGTAATTTTTGCTTAAAAAATATGAAGACGAATAACTTACAATTTCGCAATATTAAACTACTGCGAATATTTTGTTTTATTGAAATTCGTGAAACGTAAATCCCAGAAAAAAATCAATTTTTTTTCCAACTCGCAAAATTAAAATTAAGCTAAAAGCTAAAAGGCGGATATCGTAATTAAACCTAATAAATTCTCTTGTTGATCTGCACAGATGCACAGATGCTTTTCTCCAAACAAAATAATCAATTTTAACTTTTATGTCTTTACTGAATTAATGTTTGTGTCAAAGGGGTTTAACTAAGAGATGGGTTGCAGGTCATGCAGCCAGCCACATAGGTCGTTCAGGAGGTCATGCAGGTCATAGAGGAGGTCGAGAAAAGTTATCTCTTTCTTTGCTGTTTAATTCTGGGTCTAATAGTAATATTCCTTTATGTCATGTTTTATTTTTATAGCCACCAAAACTCCCAGCCATTTTGTTATGTTGTTTTTCTGTGAGGTTGGCAATCTGTTGTTTACATTTGCTTTTATACCACTTTTACATCAGAACATTTTAGTTTTGCAGATGCCCCAGTTTCTTTATTACAAAAAATTGTTATATTTTGCATGCAATAGAATACTTCAAGGAAATTTAGATTTGATATCAAAACAGTTATATACCTCAATAAAATTAAATTTATCTATTAAGTTCAATAAACTTAGCATTAGAGTGGTGTCAAAAAGTATGGCTCAAAATTTCAACAGGGGAAATTTTGACATATAATCTATATAATAAAGAGAGGCCATAATATTGAAATAATAATAAAAACATAGCTATATTATAAATTCAAATAATACAAGGTCAGGATTGTTGTTTACAATGTGACTGCTCAAAGATAAATTCTAATATGTTTAATATGTTTAAGTGATTGGCTAGGTATATATCAAATATCTAGCTAACACAGTGCTATTAGCTAAACATAAATTCAAAATAGGAAAATCTCCCAACACAACAAATTTTAAAAGGCACGAAAGATAAATCTGAAAAATATCGAGGACTCTTCCATATTATTCAACATATATTTCATCTGAAATTAGACATACCTGCCATTTAATCAGCAGATTACCAGCAGAAGAGCATTAGATAGTTAATTTTTTAACTTGTTAGGTGATTGTTGTGGTTTTAAAAAAAATTGGGAAAGCAAGATACTAGCTAACAACATTCTCGATGAAAAAATAATGTTATAATTGTCTGTTTTCTCTAGCCTACGTTCATACCGTGGGTTTGTCCAGAACGAATAACCAGCGTAAGAAAAATAAACGAAGGCTAAACTCCCCCAGACAAATGTCAATGTCTGTGCGTGTCCTCAAAAACAGACAGTTAAATAAGGAAGAATGCGAAATAGTTTACTTTCAAAGCTGTTCATTCAACTCAATTAAATTAACAATAAACTGATAAGTTATTTCAACTTTTTGAATGGACATGTTATTATTAAACAAGAAACAAAATTCACATCCATCACAACCAGTGTTTGTTCAACATTTCTCCCGAAGCTTCGGTATTTTCGGTATTTTCGAATTTTATCAGAAAAATATGTGACGTCAAGACGGAAAACCAAGTCTGCTCTGGAAAAATATTTGACAACTCTTCCAGACAATCGGTTACGGTAAACACCGGAACTACCCAGAATCAGCCAGAATCAGCCAGAACTAGCCAGTCAAAGCCACATAAAAGGCAAGATCACACTCGGCGTTAACGAATGTTTTTCTAACTATAAAGGTATATTTACACGAGGCCAAATTCATTGATTAAAGCCATTGTTTCAAAGGAAAAAGAACTAGGCAATATCTAAGTAAAATATCTACTACACAAGGAAAAAACATTCACCAAGGCTGAGCAATATGCTTAGCATATTCTTAAAAAATTCCTGGATATGCGTATAAACGTTATGCTTATAAAAAAAGAAGTTAATGTATGCGGGAAATTTTCAAAGCTATTAGCACACAGCTCCGAACACACCGGGGGAAGTGCTTCTGCACACAAATATTCCTGTACATATGTATTTTTTGAGGACAACAAGCATTATGTTTTTTGGAAAACCCTCCATTTTGCATTTTTACATTTAGTCTTATTTTAAAATTTGCCCGCATGCGAAGAGCGAAAGGAAAAGTTCAACGGATGCGTCTTATCGATTTTGACTGGCTGGTTCTGGATTCTGGGTAGTTCCGGCGTTTGCTGTAACCGTCAGACAATCCATTCAGCAGTGCAAACTCACTGTTTACTTGATGGAAATGGAAAGCGTATACGATTGTTCATCCAGAAGGTTCGACCTTCAAAAGCTTTTACAACACAGGTCATAGTCACAAAAGAAAAAAGTACGTGTCTTTTTCTTGTGACAGGTACAAATGGTAGGTACAAAATTGAAGCAATCAACAGAAGAAAGAAAAAGCCACTTATGTTCCCCAGCAAAAGTTACGAAGTTAATTCACAACCAAAACTTGTCTCTCAAGTCGTTGCGTTGTTTTAGACATTTTATTAGTGACGCGGCGCTCTTAAATTAGATTATTATGGCGGGTGATATAAGGAAATAAAATAAAGAAAAGAAAAGAAAAAAAACCCCGACTTTTCAAGAAGACTTTTAACTTGGACGGACATATTTTGTAATTTCAAGGGCCTACACAGAGCCAGATAGTTAAACACTAACATTTATTGTGTTAATTCTAGCTGTTTCTGGTGCAGTATTTATGATGACTGTGGCTTAAAATAGTAAATCCAAATGTTCCCTACTGTACAGGCCTTCACCATTACAAGTCGTTTCATCCACCTTAAGAATATATCTTCGTTTGTCGTTTTCTAACTAATCCTGACCCCTAACTTAACGAAATCTCGTTATTACGATCCCGGTTCTCTCTTTCCCTTAACAAACCCTCTTATAACTTCTCGATTTACCGAACTCTCGATTTACCGAACTCTCGATATATAAGGTACTGATTTCTATTCCTATTCGAGATTCTACTTTATAAGTTCATGCAAAAAAAGTTGACAAGGATAGCCAGAAGCTTAAACATTTTAATTCGAACATTTCAATCTGAGCATAACATATAATACATATCAAGAGAGAAATTTTCAATTAAAGGAAGCTTTCGGAGCACTTCATATAAAGAAAGACAGATTGAAACTAAATGTAACAGATAAATGTAAATGGACTATATTTATATATTTTTGAAATGATTTTACTATATAATAAAGATTTTACTCTGATGATGACCTGTGGAAAGTCAGATTGAGATAAGCCTCTGGTTACACTTTACATTATAAAGAACAGGTAATTTTTTCAGAATGCAAAAAACGTTTTCCACCATTACTACCACACTGTGTGTTTTTTGTGTTTCGAAAAAAGTTAGGTCTGCAAAATTTTATATCTTAATGATAGAAGACTGCAGACGGTGTTTTCGAAAAGCACCCTTGAGCTAATAATGTCCTAAAACGAACAGTTAGTTAAATTGCGATCATCCTGGTTATCGTGATCAAACTATGTTATTTCTGTCTGGGTAAACAAGCTCCAGAGGCAGATCTAGAACCAAGTCGAAATTTATGGAGGAGAGCATGGTCATTAAGCATATAATAGAAAAAGATGCAAATAACCTAATCAACACTTATGTTTTTACAGAAAATTCATGACTCTGTACTCCTCCACTTTCTTTGACAAACCCTTGATCCGCCGCTGAGCTCTTTCCCGGACTCCCTGAAGCTGAAACCTCTTCGTATATATATATATATCAGTAGTAATATATATATATGTATATATATATATATTACTATACTATATATTATATTACTATATATTACAGTAGTATATATATATATCAGTAGTAATAGTACCATATTGTTTCTGAAATTTTAAGAACTGCAAGGTGTACTTACCCTATACTAACTGGTTATGAGGGCATTACCGGAGAATATTGACTATTATTCCAATTTCATATGAATATTGAATATTGATATTGTCATAGTAGTACGTGACGGAATAATTTCTTAAACGCTCGCGAATTTTGTCTGCTAAAATAAATCTATAAATCTATATATGGCGGAGGAATAATACAGTGAGGACATCCCATATAGTGGACACTTTGTTATTCTACTGGACGTACCACTTCTCTTTGAAGGCTTAATTCTCTATATCTCTAATTAACGAACTCCTCCTTATACATAGGTTCCTTATTTCAACAACAACCACAACAATAGGGGACAGGTTTAACTAACAAGAAGCCCGGATGCCTAGATAGCACGAAAAGCACCTTTGTGTTCGCTTATTTGTTATGTTGACGATACTCTTATCACTAGGTTTGCGTAGGCAAGAGCCAGTAGCTTCCTGTCCCTTATTCTTTTTCAGACGTGTAGCCCTTCACACTGAAGTTGAAGTATTGGTTGTAGGTGGCTTTCATGGGAATATAATCTGTTTTCTTTGTTTACCAAATAAGCACCATATAACCACCAAAATAGGCTCAAAATGGCAAAAACATAACCACCAACCTCGAATCCACGGCATCCGTATATCGAAAAGGAAAGAGGCCCTGGGTTCGAAGTTGCTTAACCACCAATAGTCATAGTCGAGAGTGTTCGTATCTTATAGCTCGAGAAGTTGATGATCATTCATGTTTTCAAATGACTCCTAGCAAAGATGAGCAGCGATGAACAAAACGCTTCTAGGCGTAGCCTTTCAATAAATTGAAATAGCTCGTTCCATGTGCAATTCGAAGGTTTCTAAAAATCCGGGGGTAAAAGCCTTGCACATGACGCTAACTTGTGGTATATACAATCATTACTTACTCGAACCAATTTCCTAGTAATTTCCTATTTATCAAGAAATTATTGAGGTTTTCGTTGTCAATTCATTATTTTGTACTTTTTCTTCTTTCTTAGGAAGTTACAGGTTTCACTTTTCGGTTAGGGAGGGAAAACACACAAAAACGCTTGATCTTTAGTGTTACATATTTTTCTCTGCCTCTTACTTAATGTGTTAATAAATACTTTTTATTTGTATCTTCTACATTACCTGCGTATGAGAGACGAATTGTAATCACCCGATAGATTGACTGGACCACAACAAAAAAAACAGCACTAAAAAAATATGAAATGAAAACTGTGATAATAAGAACCCAACTACTGAGAAAATATTTTACTTAGCGCCTCTTTGGGCTTCCAACCGCAACGGTTAGTTCTTCTTGCAACTGAGAAGTTGACGCAACGCCAGAAATGATTATAGCATTGCTCTAACTTCGCCAGTGTCCAGTCAGAAGATGGCTGCCAGCAAGGGTCATAGTATAAACAACTGGTTAGGAAATACCAGCCACAACAAAAGAAAAGCGTTGAGATGTTGTCACGCCACTGTCAAAAAAGACGCACAAAATTAAATCTGTGACATATTAAACAGGAATAAAATGAAGGGGTTACTTCTAATAAAGTGATCGATTAAACATTTTGAATCACTGGCATATCGAAAAGCAGAAAGTTTGAATAATATTGGTGTTGATAAGAAAGTGTGCCCTCGTGGTGCAACCAGTACAGACTTAATCGTCTACGTCAAACCAATTATTATTATAATTATTATTATCAATGTTTATTCAGGATAGCCTCTTCAGTTCTGATAGAACTGTTATCAATGAGGGTCCTGCGAAGGAGGTCCTAGAGCATTTAAAGCCCCCATTTGGGCTACGGAAGCCGCAAGTATGCTTCAACCGACAACCAGACAACCCCCTTAGGTATCAATCCCGCTCTCAAGCTGAGTGCTAAGCTGAGTGGATCGATTCACACTGTTATATTTGCTGGCATGACTCGGCCAGGATTTGAACCCTGACCTCCCGCAATGAAGGCGAGCACCCTACCACAAGGCCACCAGTCGGTAAATTCATAGAATAGATAAATGATTAGAAATAGCTTTTTTTCATATTTACGGTGCACGCTTTCTTCTGAAATCTTTTATAATATATTATCATCAACTGATAAAATAAGAAGCCATTTTTAGTACTTGCAAAAGAATAAAGGCGCAAAGGTTTCACGACTACAAAACAATAGTTAGCGATGGTCACGTCATATTACCGGCGTACAGAACTGAGAAGAAGGTGGATTAAAGGCAATAAATAATTATATAAGCAGAGACTGCCGGTACTCTGCTGACTCAGCAGCCACCAGCAGGGATCAAGAACGGTTACATTTTTTGGGCAGCTAATTGTCGAGTCAGCGTTTTTTGAGAAACTTCCTACCTATTCTTTCATCTCTTTGATCGTACCTCCAAAATGGATGAACTAAAAACTATGTTGACATTCTAGCCATATAGCTGAAAACAAAGTGGTTCCTCTGTTTCAGGGCAATTTAAAATGGATGGTTACTAGAAATAGTGGGGGTCTCCTCATATGACATTCCTTCCCACCAAAGACTTTAACACAAAATGTCAATTTCGAATATTTGACCCATTTAAAGCACTTCAAAAATGACGAAAAGCGATTTTTGAATTTTCGCAAAAGCTTTTTTCGATCCAGATGTATTCTGATTTAAGGTTTGACGGCCGCCGTCCGTATACCGAAAAGGCAAGAGACTCTGGGTTCGAGGTTGGGTTAAGACCTCATTAAGTTCAAAAAGAAAATGCTGTCAGAAAAATCGGTTAATAACTCATGTAAATCCAAATGGTAACATCGACTTATTAATTCAAAAATATAATTTTCATTTATCAAAAAGATACCACAAAATGTTTTTCGATCTGTGTTATTTTCTCGGAAAAAAACAATTCTCATAACTTATAATTTAGGTCCGTATGACAATTTTAGAAAAAAAGAAACGAAACGAAATCCGAATATATTTATTGCGATGAAATCTTGAATTAGATTCAAACAACACAACAAGAATGAAAAACGAATATTTCGAATTTTTTATGATGATTTCGTTGTAAAACCTAACAAGAGGCGAGCAGCATGAAACGGGAGAACAGGGCTTTTTATAAAAATGCATATAGGAAGCTGAGTGAATTTCAGTCAAAAAACAGAATTATTCATTGATGTTTCTCACCAAAATATTTGCAATACACCTTTCCCGAATTTCTGTTTAAACGCTGTGTTTTGGCGTAGTTAGTAAGGTGTATTGACGTTTCGCGGACGAGGAACACAAGCGGGTTTTAATACGGGACGCTCTAGCTCTCCCGTAAAAATTCGGACTTCGTTTCGTTTTCTCATAAATATCTTTTCATGAAACCTTCAAATCAATGACTCTGCCTAACCGACAAAATATTATCCCGATATAATTAAAGGGCGCCAAAATACAAAATTTCGAAAAATATTTTTAGTACAAACAGTTAAAAATTTCATTGCAGAATAACTTTAAAACATTATACAAACCATTAAAGAATATAAAATATATATCACAATGTAGAAGCGTCAAAACAACATTATATAAAAGTTTATATTTTTCTCTTCCATAAGCATCAGTAAATATTAGATAAGCATGAGCAACACACGTCGTTTAAACGTTACATGGACGTCTTTGCACGTGTACCTGCTGGGTGGGATGCCAATTTGTGGCTAGGGTATAACATTGCATATAAACGTAACATTGTATCTCCTCCATTTTAACGCAATTTTCTTTCAAAAACTGTATTTCACTTTTTTCAGGATTTTTTTCGGGTTATTTTCAATTTTTTATTTTCGCAAGCATTGAAACATTTCGGGCTTCATTGATATTACAGTGATATCTCGATATAACGAACTCGATATAACGAACTCTCGATATAACGAACTCTCGATATAACGAACTCTCGATATAACGAACTCTCGATATAACGAACTCTCGATATAACGAACTCGATATAACGAACTCTAGATATAACGAACTCTAGATATAACGAACTCTCGATATAACGAACTCTCGATATAACGAACTCGATATAACGAACTCTAGATATAACGAACTCTAGATATAACGAACTCTCGTTCTAACGAACTAATTTCTACCTGGATTTGGGTTCGTTATATCCTGATTTCACTGTAGTCAGACAACTAAACCTCTTGATGTAAAAACTGTTTCTTTTCGAGCATAGTGATACTAATGGAAGAGATGCTTAATAAAAATTACGTGTATAGCTTACGAACGACTTCCATTCGAACAATAGTTCGCTTTTGCCTTCCTTGTTATTGACTACATCCGTATATCATGCGATGTGACCTCTTCACATTTGCGAAGTCGACAGGTATATCGTTATAAATGAACTTTCGAATGCAGCCGGTAAAACTCACAACATCATCGCCTGGAGAACCTGTCAATAGAAAGAATAGGCTGATGAAATATTAGGAGTCAGATTGAAATGCGCCATCCAAACGAAAAACGTTGAAACATCATTCGTTCTTGTGTGTACAGGGCGTTAGTTTCAGAAAAACACTGGCAACTTTTTTATATTTTCTGATAGAACCTTACAGAGTTAGATCTTAAGGAAGACGCTCAGAAATTACGTACCACCGACGAAGAGTGTTCCTTGTATCCTCGTGTTCGTTAAAGGTACCGATATCGAGGTCACTTTGCCGTTCACATACATCCGAAAAACATTTCCAGTTCGTTCCAGCAACACAGTGTTTGGTTCTCCATCGCAGAGAGTATATGATACATTACTCCAAACGTTAGATAGATCTATCCATGATAGTAATACAAGGCTTTTCCGACCACTGTCTTCCACCAACTCTAACTACAAACATGAAAGAAAAGCTTTTCAGTTTCAAACAAAAACTGCATAACCAATTTAAATTTTAACATGATCCGAAATCCGAAATCCGAAATCCGGTGGCCGCTCAAAAAGCAGAAATATAAATCCTATGAGCTTTCCATGAGCTTTCGCAGAATTCCCATGACTATTTGTAATCAATAAATTCCTGATGTTATATGAAGAATGTAAAGAAATTACGGAATGTTGGTTAACAATCAGATAGCGAACCCTAGCGTTTCGTGTTAAAAATCACTTCATGTTAACATCACCTTTTTGGAAAACTTGAGAATTCTACACGACTTTTACCATGACCTTAAAAGGTTACAAGACGTTTTCATGATTTCCAAAACTTATGGCCACCCTGCAAAAACGTTTTACTGGATTGGTGGAATGTAAACAAAGAACAAACAACGACAACAACTTCTTTCGCTTGCAAGCAAACAAAAGCAAAGAGTTTGTCATACCTTGCCCTGCTTCATGTGGAGGTATAATGAAGCCTGAACGCCTTTCAAATACCAAAGAACGCCATCCATGAAATGTGCACGGAAAGTGATGGAGATATTATTCGTCGCTGAAGTTAGAACGACGTTATGATTGACAAGAGCGTATCCGTTGGAGATAAACGACACTTGAGGCGCAACCGACACATAACACCGACGTAAGTTGCGAGTAACATTTCCATACTGGTGTTCCCTAAGATAAGTGATAATAGCTTCATTCATTTAATCATTCATTCACTTACTCGCTCATTCACTCACCTAGTCATTCAATAAGCACATACCTGAACTTCATTGCAAATGTACGACGAGTTTCTGCAACTTCCAACTTCCGAACGCATCCGTACAAACCATTCTGTAAAAACAGTGCTCACAAAATCATTATCTCATCCATAAAGCTATCAAAAATAAAGTAACATTCAGCAGGAAGGTACAGGTTTGAGCGCATTAAGTAAGCACCGGCGACGGCAGCGAGGAGGGGGTAGTGAGAGAAATATTTGAATATTCGGAAAACAATTAATCACAAAGCAATAAAAAGCTAAAGACTTGGTCTGTTATAATTAAAAGTTTGATCGATGAACTAAGAAAAAAAGAAAAGGCGATCAAAACAGGATAAAAGCAATACAAGATATTTGTATTCTTGCATCTTTGTTTTCAGTACGACTTCAAAACATAACAATTCACGTTGTGTTTAAACCGTGAAAATGTGCTAATGATGTAATTAACTGGCAAAATTCTTCCAATGGCACAGTATGAAATAGAATTTCTTTCTAAACGAAATGCACAAGGAAAACGAATCCTTTGTTTAACTCACGACGCCGTCCTCGTTGTCGTCGCATTTGAAGGTCCCAAATAGTAAGAGAGATTTCTAACCTCATTCTGAAATACAGAATTCGCTTCTTTCGGTAAGTTACCCAAATATAACGGTACAGTCAACTGCATGACCGCATAACTGTTGCCGTTCATTGAGTTGTGATATTCTTGAGTTTCCGATACTAGCATTGCACCGAACTGCGAAATACGGATGAGATACACCTAAAATTATCAGCAAATTAGATATTCGTAAAATTGAAGAGAACCATTAGTTCATAGCCCTTTTACTTGAAATGATCAAAAAATCTTCAAAAATCTCTGTGGAGGAGTGTTTTCTAAAGGAATGGCAAGCAATATCGCCTGTTGTTTCAATAAAAAAACACTCCTCCACTGGGTTCAAAATGGGTCATAAAACGTTTTGATTGAAAGTCTTTTATTTGAGGCAATACGCAACAATGTTCTCATTTACCCAGATAGAAATAACAAAATTTATAGTACGCTTCGACACAAATGTAATTCTTATTCAGCTTGAAAACGAGGCAAAGGCTTCTGTCATGTAATTCATGAAAAGGACAATTTATTAATCAATATTAGCCTTACCTTAAACCACTCTCCATTTGCATACATTTGATTCGTTTTCAACTTTACTTTCCCGATCCCAACATCAAACTCGTAAACAAGATGACCGTCAACCAATGACAACATGATGTATTGTGTTGCAGTCATGTTTGCATTCCAAGAGAAAAAGATGACTCCGTGTGGCAAGAATGCACGAAATTCAATGGTGATGACGAAACTAAATCAAAAGATGAATTTTGACCATGAAAATTCGAATGCACGGTTACCATATATGACCGATTAGGGCATCCTAAGAAAGTGTTTATTTAAAAATCTTACTTTTGCCATGCACGTTTGTACGGAAGGGACGTTTATTTACAAAATTAATTCTTTGTTCAAGTATGTGTGTACACTAGGAAACGATTAAAGTAAAAAGAAACATGATATATACTTAATGTTAAAGAAGGAGAGGAGTTGCTTTTCTTCTCTAACAGACGGCTTCAATGCCAGTAATGAAGATCCGCTGAATCCAACCCAATCTGTATTACTTGAAAACTGCAACGCCAGAAGCGGCGCACAAGTGGGAGGAGTTTCGGTGGTTGGTGGTAAAGTTGGCAGCTCCGTTGGTTTCACAATGTCAGGAGATACAACCTCGTCCATAGATAGAAAATTGCCACGATTGAACATCAATGGTAGAACACTAAAATATTGTTGTGGTCACTTTTGATTCTCCTGCACATGTTTATAAAGCTATCTGTATCTTTTTAGTGTGTGACCTTTATGTTAGCATACGACCTGCTTATTGTCTTTTTAGTTTATAACTGCATACACAACTATCTTAAAGAAGGAACCATTTTTGATTTTCGTAACATTGTGTTAAGGCTTCAGAAAATTGTGTCTAAAGTGTTCCCAGTGGGCAAAATCTTCAAACAGTCTCTGTGGACGAGTGTTTTTTTATGTTGAAACAGCAGGCGATATTTCTTGCCATTCCTATAGAAAACACTCCTCCACAGAGACTTTTTGAAGATTTTGGCCACTGCGTTAAGACCATCAGTGAAAAACAAGATTAGGTAGAAGTCGTTTCCATTCGTTTCTTACTTGACTTCATTGATGTTGAAACTTCGAAAATCTCCAATAAAACCGGTGTGAACAGGTAACATTCTACCAAAGTTCCCTTCATCGTAGCCAAATATGAGGTAATCTTCCAGCACAAATGGTAAGGATTGTGCGGGATTAACAGATTCGACAACTCGCCTTTTATCAATGTCAATTTCAAATCTGGAAGTGAAAGAGAGGAAAAGGAGGATGCATACTTGATTAAATCTTCGTTTTTCGTTTTCGTTCTTTCGATTTTCCAGACATTTTCCTCAAAGAACTAGATGTTTTTCCATCAAAATTTCGTATTATTTTCCATGCAAGAAAAATTCATTAATGTCGGAAGATAATAGCGAACAATAACTTACCTTTTATCATCTAACGTTATATGAACAACATGATATGCTCGATCATTCAAAGTTTCGGCGTTGCTGTACAAAACATAGTCATTGATCGCAACAAACAAATTGCCGTGAAACAAGGCAACATACATATAATTTTCCTGTGAAGGAAGAGAAAAATAATACTTTTCTTAATAATTTTAAATTTTTTTCGGTAATATAGGTATGATATACGGTAAACTTACACAATAAGTTTTGAGCATAGTTTATCTATTGCGCAGTGGGCAAAATCTTCAAAAAGCCTCTGTGTGCGAGTGCTTTTTTATTGAAACACCAGGCGATTATGTTTGCCATTTCTATAAAAAACACTCCTCCTCGTAGACTTTTTGAAGATTTTGCCCACTGGAAAGTTTACCGTTTAACAGGACTTTTAGAGTAAATCTTGGATTTACCTTTTTGCGGTATGATAGTATAGTGCCACTTGCTTCAGCAGTCTTGAACACAAAGCTGATGTTATTGACACGCGTAGGACTGATGGTCATATTGGAAAATCCTCCGTTAAAGAAATGCAAGCCTTGATCAACCTGCAGAAGCAATACAAGAACATTAACCCATGGGCAAATCTTCAAAAGTCCATAAGGAGGAGTGTTTTCTATAGGAATGGCAAGCAATATCGCCTGCTGTTTTAATAAAAAAACACTCCACCACAGAGACTATTTGAAGATTTTGCTCACTGGGTATGCCATCAACTGTCACTGGATGATATAAAATGATCAGAAGTAACAGTCAAATCCCTATAATTCGAACTCTCTGCAATTCGAATTAATTTGAAAGGTCTCTTCACCTATGATTTCTGTGTAAAGAAACCCCTGTGATTCAAACAACACCTCTGTAAACCGAACCATTTTTCTCACTCGCATGAATGTTCGCATTACAGAGAGTTTCCTGCAGTAACAAAAAAATAATTCAAAAACAATGCCTATAAAGTCACAAATCACATTAAAACTGGATGCTAATGCACTGATTGTGTTCAATGTACCAAATTGAAGACACACCTGCTGATAACATCCATTGAAATGTACACCAAATGAAGTGAGACCTCTAAGTGAGCGGTTGGTAAGAACTCCTTCAACGGATACTTCAAAATGAGATAAACAACCAGCAAACTGATGAAAGCTACAATACCAAACACATAAAGGCATGATATTTCATGGACAGCGTAACTGTTAGAACAAAATGGAAATAAAACAGAAACCCACCTTCCTCTGTTATCATCATGATCATCATCTACACCTCCAAGATAAATGTAAGCGCCATCTTCGGAAAATTTGCTCTGAAAGGGATACATATTTTTTTCTTCTTTCGTTCCATTGTTAACTGTCATAGAAATATTATCTTTCACCACAGATACATCAACAAGATACCAATGTCCGTCATTATACTGTCCTGAATTGGTGTTCAGAACAAGTGAAGAGGTTCTATTCGGTATTATCGTCAACGCCACGTGACCATTTGTCAGTTGAATGGCCAGCAAGATGTTCTGAACAAGAAATGAAGACTGTCGTTCATCATGGCCATAAAATATTTGGGTTTTTTTATTAAAACCTAGTTTGTAAAGAAAGTTTAGGCTGAGATTTGTACGAAAATTAAGAACGCCTTAAGAACACGCACAGCCGAAAATATTCTTTTAAGTTTTGGGACTTTCGGGGGTTTTCTCTTCTTGACAGTAAGGTTAAAAAACATAAAAGTTAAAGAACTAAAAACAAGCTAAAGGATCATCAACTTCCACATCATCAACTTCCACAACTTCCTTTAGTTTGGCGAGTTAAATACCTTTTTCGAGAAAATGAAAACAAAACAGCTCAATTAGATATTCTCTTTCATTTTCAAGGCTTTCAGTTAAGAACACAATTAAGGAAAATTTCAGCCTCGATGCCTTCGGAAAAATTAGCACATACAGCCTCGCATACACAGACATTCTTATAAAAAAACGTGCTGGTTCCTTTTGTTTTAAGCACACGTCAGAAGGCACAAAATTATGTGAGCAAAATCTTCAAAGAGTCTCTGTGGTGGAGTGTTTTTTATTGAAACAGCAGGTGATAATGCCATTCCTATAGAAAACACTCCTCCTTTTTGTTCACATTTGATGCAGTCAGTTGAATTCTTTAAAAAGCTTTAATATCTTATCAGATATAAAGCCTTTTTAAACCACTCAATGTTTCAAGTATAAAGATGGCAATACAACAGTAAATGATGGGCATGTGGCAAGATCAGTCCATCACAGAATAATCAAATATCTAGAAAAACAGCCCTTGTATATAGAAATTTCTATGATGTAATATATATATATTTGACCTTGCCAAAGGAGCTCCAGCTGCCTAAAGGAAACCCAAAGGCTTTGCTACCTACCTTTTCCACACCTTTGATAGTAAGCACACTTGCATTTTCTTTAAAAGTTCGAAACTTCAATTTCATATGAAAATCACCAATTACACTAAAATTGTCCATCTTCTGCTTGACAAAACCTCGTCCAAAAAAGCTCGCTCCAGGAACACGCAAATCATGACTCCTATATGAAAGAGATTTTTGAATCTTACAGGAAAGACAATATGATGGTGCATATGCACAGGAGAGTTGAAACTTTCCCATTGCCCACCGATAATTTCTACCCCAATAATAGAACGAGTCAGAGTCCTTCAATTAAACAACATCTAAGTGTTCTAAGTGTTACCCAACAAACTGCGGATTTTCTTCCATTTAAGTAGACCAAAATAATCTCTAAATTTTCCCTCCTGGTAATAACCTATTTGGTAGTCACTTCCCACGCCCTAAATTGGATATCGAGAATCCAGTTGTATAGCTTATAATGATTAACAGTCATTTAACAACTTGTACCAAGCCATCAAGCATTGCACAGACTTAAAAGTTAAACTGACTGGTATGACCTCTCGCAAACTCTACATCATAGAGCCAGAAAAGTAACTATTAATCTAGGGCTATAATCAATCAATATGTTACTCAGCCATAATACAGTGTTTAATTCAGAGAGGTGTATTACACGTGTTATCTTTTACAGTGATCTAATTTTAATCTTCAGACCCAATCCTCATTATCAATTGAATACGTTAGCTCCAGTTTGACTACAGATTAGTGTGGATAGCTTTCATTACGGAACGGAGAGTTATTCTGTTCACAAAATGTGCATATCACTTCATACATCAGAACAAAATTATTTCTATTGCCATATCACAGAACTGTATTTACATGTGAACAATTGCAATATGAAAACCATTCCGAAATGAAAGCTATGCACAACTTGTGAACATAATCATAGATAGAAAAGAATATACCATATCGGGGAAAAAAATTGGGGAAAAAATTAAGTTGGGAAAAAATTAAGTTGGGGAAAAATTAATCCCTTTTTCCTGACTGAAACTGTAGTAATGTTTATAAAACGTTTATAAAAAATAAGGTAAAGTCGGGTAAAAAATAAATGGGGGAAAATTAAGTCAGGGAAATTTTAGCCACTTAACGCCTTTTATTTTTAGGAAAAGTGCCAAACAAACATAAAACCGTTAATAATGTAATAATATACCTGTCAGATTGACAAATTTCAACGTTGGAAAAATTCAATGGTGACAAACGTTTCTTCTCATTGTTTACTTTCAAGTTAGCAAGACAACCAACATAAGGCTGTAAATTACTGTCTCTCTGAAAATATAAGAATTATATACTTGTGAAAGGGAAACATTGTTGTAGCAGAATACCTAAATGAACAAAAAATGTCAAAACATTCATACCCATTTGCCAATTTGCAATGTTGTCGTTGTCATGGTACTGTTATACGGTGAAAGACGATTTATGCTACTTGTAAAACTCCCATATGTTCGTGAGAAAAATGGATTTAACGAGGTGACAGTCAGTCTACTGGAATTATTCATTCTGCAAAATAATCAAGAATAAGAGAATCAGTGACTTGATAACATACTCTCTTACATTATTTTTCCAATTAAAATTTATTAAATTTTGTCATTTTAGGTTCAGCGTTTTTTGGAGGGTGGCATTTTGTAGGGGAAACATGTTATTAAATAATTAGGATTTCTTGAAACTACACAACAATGTTTTTCAAGTTACCTTGAAAATTCAATTTTCTTCCATCGATTATCAGATACCTGAACTTCCCAGTTGGTGACTTCTTGTTGACCTTCATGAGTTTGATAATTGACAGAAATGAAAGAATTTTTAACTGCCAATGTGACCTGCTCATCCTTAAAAAAAAATAGTTAAAATTTCGATATTGAATAACATACAAATGGTATATCATACCCTTCACCTTGATTAATATGTTTCACGATACATTATAAAAAATTATTCTAACCTGTTTTATAACTCTTAAAATGGATGCATTATGTGCTTTTGTCTTAAAACTGATCTCCAGTTGCATGAAAGACGAGGATGGTTGCTCCAATGTAATATTTTGCATTTGCGTATCTCTGTTGCATTCCCAGCCCACCTACACAACAGCAGAATTAAAATGTAACTCTTTCTTTTAAATATCAGTAGAAAGTGATTGCAAAATTCACTTTACCTCTGATAAAGTCTGCCTGATCATTTCTAGTTTTTTTCGGAGCTTTATCAGTCGATAGTCAAGAATATCTTTTGTAATGTTAAAATGGGAGCTATGGTTAACAGACTGGCTAATTTGAGTCATAATCATTGAACTGTTTTGCAAATGTTTGTCGATGATTTTGTCTAAAGAGACATTTAGAAACATCAATCCTTCACGATTATCAGATATCAAGCATAAATTTTTCATCAATTTTTCATCAATTTTTTAAAGAAAGTTGAAAGCATAATTATAGCATGATCATCATCAAAATCAAAAAAATAAGTAAAATAATACACAAAAAGTAATTACATAATCTCAGCATTTTCAAGTCAGATGATACTAGCGTTTTTAGTTCTGATGTTAACTTCAAAAAATGATTATCAATTTTTCAGAAAAGTTGATAGGAATTCCTTAATTTCTTTAATTATAACTTACTTTGTGATTCAATCAAAACCATCTTTTGATTTGATTCCAAGTTATTAACAGCACTGTCATTCAAACGTTCTGTCAAATGTGAAGTAACTATACCACTCTGGTTCATGGATCTAATAGTGTTACCGACTTCTTCACTGATAGAATCCACCTTACTGCCATTATCCATCAATAAATCTTTTTCGGAAGTATTGACGTAAGTGGACATGCTTTGTAAATCTGTGATTCCAGTCTTGATGTTTTGCCAATTATCTTCATAATTATTCAATGAAATGTTCAACTTCGTGATATTTTTTGAGAGATCTATAGAAAAAGATAAAACAACACACCAGATATGAAGAACGCATTTATTGAGAAGAAGAGTAACCTTGTGAATCTTACCGTTAATAGCCAACCACATGGTATAAGTATCTCGTAGAACTGATTCACTCATCAGTTTTTCCTGATAAACATTCATGAGAATACGTTCTTTGGATAGAAGCTAGGAAAATGCATATCATTGATATCAGACTTTTCTGTCATAGAGGGTTTCTCTTATTTTCAACATAAGCAAGAATGACGACTGCATTGCTTACAGAAACAAAATAATAACTGAGGAAAAAATTTTTTTACAAAGCTCTTTATCATGCTCAATATTAATGCGTAATAATTATTCACCGTTGCAATATAGTGGAACCATGTTAAAAACTGTCGCGTTCTCCTACTTCACTAAATGGAACTGAAGACCCCCACTACACTATACACATTTTCGTGGTGTGTTCTATATGCAAATTTCTGTAATAATAGTGAAGACCAGGCCATAGTTATTTCTTATGACTGATTATTGCAAAATTCAAAAGAACCTGTATTTTATGGGCTTACCGAAGATTGGACTTTTTCGAAGGTATGATTTGCTAATGCTGATAAAGACATAGATTGGTTCATCATAACTTTCAAAGAATTCAAAAGATTCACACTTGCTAACGTCTTTTCATGATGATCTTCAACCAAATTGAATATACTAAAAAGAAATAGAATAAAATTTTGATGTGGTCAATAGTTCCCATGGTAACAGTCCTTAAAATATGAAAAGTGGTTGCAGTATCTGTATAATTATCCTGAAGTCAATAAAAGCTTCATAACTCAAAATATTTACTGTGAAATATTCTTGGCTGTCTCGTTTAAGACAACAGACTTCACCAATGTTTTTCGTAGCAACTCCCCCAGTGAAAAATCATTAACAGTAGTTTGAATTGATTGATTTAAATGCTTTATCATTTCAGATAAACTAATGTTATTGCAACAAATCAACATATTTATCACCTAAATAATAAAAAAGAAAATCAATTGGCCTTTGGGTCCACTCTATGATTAAGAACCGTTAGCAGCAAAAGTGAAGACATTATTAAACTTTGACAATGCCTCGATGCTTTCACAATTATTACTTTACAATGTATGATACTCAAATAATAGTCGGGTTCCAATATGTCACAATACATAATAAAATCAACATACATACCAACAAAACAACATACCAAATAAAATCCACTTATTTCAGTATAAGTAAGAAAAGATATTTTCATATCTATATTTAAAATCTTGTCCACGAAAATAATTCTACCTTGTAAACATTTGTGCTTAAATTAACACTTTTTATTTCAGAATGAATTGACTCGTACATCATTTTGGTATGTTTAATAGAGTCAATATTAGAAGATGTAATATTCTAAAATATAAACAAGAGAGAATTTGTTCACTAACAATTGCAGAGTTGACAACTATACTATAAACTAAAACTATGATTAGATAAATAGAGAATGACCAACCTTTGTCAACTGTAATGACGACAAAAGGTCAGTATAATTTGCATAAAGACCTTTATGTGAATACTTTAACTGCCGATTTTCACTGTGCAGTTGATTTTGTTGTCCAGCAACATTTCCATAAACTTTCCTCACATCTGAGATGTCACGTTTTAGTCTTGTTAATTGCTCAAGCAATCTGGTTCCATTTATCAGGAAGACTTCAAGGTTAGGAAGTTTCGACAAATTCCCCTTAAGTGTAAAAGCGGTCATCCGAAAACCCTTTATGTCATTTGTTAATTTTTGAACTTTAACAAGGAACATATGTGAAGTCTCCACATTCGAGTTCATCCAAAGAACAGAGTTTTTAGTTGTTATGTTGGTTCCTAAAACACAAAGATTGATTCTAAATTAGTTTCAAAGTTTTAGGTAAAAACGGCAGAAAAACAACCAAAATAATTCCAGTTACCACGGATCAAATTCAAAGCAGCATTTGCTGCAACAGAAAGATTTTGTAATCTTTTGGTTTCACTGTTCCATTCTTTAAGTAGAATGGGAATCTTCATTTGCAGTTGTTCTGCCTAGAAAACAAATAGTTGAATGGCCAGGACAAGATAGATAAAGCAGCATAGCTGGAAGTCGTCTATCCAAATTCCATGTGGATAAAAAAAAAACACCCATGAGCTCCACAATTTCACATCTCGTAGTGATGGCTCCATCCAGGCCAATATTATCCACTATGCACAATATGATTCAACCTGCAACCAAGGGAATGACTTTAATCCATCCATGTTGTTGTCATGGCAGATTTTATGATTGTATTTAGTAAAGATACAACCCTTATGAAACTACTGAATTGCTATTTTCCACAGTGCGGATAGCGTGGATGTTTCCAATCAGAAGTGCTCGCAAATTTATCAAAACGCTTTGAAATACAAATGAAGACATTTTGCTTTAATTTCATCTTTCCTGAACTGTTACATATCCAATGTATTCACTATTGTGCACTCACATCATCAGCAGCATCAGTAAAAACAACAAACAAACAAATAAACAAAACAAAGAAGAAGCATGAAGAAGCATTTTTGTAATTTGAGTGGCAATAACTTTCTTTCACAGCCTTTTCTTTTTGAATTTACTAGCCTATTAAGTTTTAGGGAAGAAAGAATGAACCAATAGTACAAGGTGTTTATGATCAAAGATTTTAATTCAGATTCAAAGATTTTAGTTTCTGATGTGAAAAATCTGATAAAATATTTACTTATGATTCTCCATATTATAATAAATAAAAATACAAAATATGATGAAATATCATTTTGAGAAAAATTGGAATTACAATTTATTCAGATGGTATGAACTTAGCATGTAGATTTTAAGAATCAAAGAAACAAAGAATACCTCCATGTTGACCTTCATAGAAGATGATAGTAGATCTGAAGAGTAAAACTTCGTGTTTTTGTTACTCAGAGCATTCAAACGTTCCATGTAACGTTGTTTTGATACCTAACAAAATAACATATTAAAATAAAAATCAATTTTTTTTACCAAAATAAACAAGACAATAAATTTCATATTATTTGTCATACATATGTTTGAACAATTTTGTGTTGAGTTTTATTCAAGCTGTTATCCACATCGTGAAGGTGCTTCAATTCCGAGATATGAACCAGAAAATTTGAAAGACTGGATGCTAATTCGTCGATCTTTCTCTGAAGCAGTTGGGTACAATTTGGACATGCTATGAGATCAGATATCGCAGATTCATTTTTCACTTTTTCACTAGTATTTTCTATTCATTTCTCTCTCCCTATTAGTTGCTCTGAGCTTCCATCTACACTACAACCTGAAAGAAACCTGATGCTTTCATGACAGAATGAACTTTCACATGAAAACACAGAAAATGTTTGTGTTAAGTCTTATCTGTTACATGAAGTTATGTTTTCAATGTGATTCTTATGAAATCTCATATTAGATAAACAAAAGATGGAGACTTTTCAGGAAAGCTACTTTTCTTACAAGGACACGTAAAGTTTTATTCAGGATGTACTGTAGCTAGTGGGTTATATCAAACTACTTACCATCACAGCCCACCATGGAAAAGTTTGTATGCTGCTTTATGCAAGAACCGCACTGGCGTGATCCCACACCATACTTGCAAAAACATTGACCAGATATGGTTGAACATGAATTATTGAAGGCACCAGTTGAATTGCAATTACATACTAGGAGAAAAGATTTGATAGATAAAAAAACATCTGTATCCTAGTCCTTTCTGTTACTGGGAGCAATCGTGTAAAGAATTGCCAGTGTTGTTTATTTCCGAAAGTGCGTGCAGAGCTTCCTCAAACACCTACACGAAAACGGCACTTTTTATGTGTCAAACATGATGCCTAGCAATGAACTTTAAAAAAGGTTGCTTTGAAAAGAATTGCCTTTATACCTCACGCACATTCTTAGAATTCTGATACTGTTTGAATTATATTATAACTGTTTTAATTTAATATTTATGTAGATTTTAAGTTATCTTGTTGATGGTGCTCCCTGTTAGCTTAACAAATCCTTCTTTTATATTTATATGTTTATGTTAAATGGCATTATTGTTGTTTCCAAAAGTTTTTTAAAAATTTAAGCCAATGAAACTGTTTACTTGCATTATGGCGAAAAAACACTTTCATAAAAAGCTTTTGGATTCTCTATGTCTTAAACTACCTATTTAAACTGAATCAAAAATTCATCTTCCTTTTCTTCATAACTAATTTTTATTCTACGAAAAAGTCTTCAAATTTTCTCCGACTGTATTTTTTCAGTACCAATGATACATAAAGCATAACACAATTTTCCTTTATTATAAGTTTACAAACATGGAAACGAAAAGTAAACGAAAACAAAATTAACATCGCTTTAAGAGCTTAAGTCAACTCTGCACAAACAACAACAACAACAACAAAAAAACAGATAAATGAAATAAATAAATGAAATAAATAAATAAATAAATAAATAGTTAGAAATAATAAAAAAAAGATAAGTTTCGGGGGAGAAAAACTCCTTTGTAAAAACCAAAATAAACTATCTACTAATGCCTACTCAATACAAAAAAGAAGGAAAAAATTCTGAAATTGCCTTATGAATGATAGCATGATGGGTAAATCAAAAAAAAGAAGTTCACACCTGCCTTGTTTATTCAACAGAGAGATACAAGTTACTACGGGATGATAACAGGCCAGGTATAGATAATGTACAAACTCCATTTTTTGGGGGTTTTTTTTAGGAGCAACTGTTGAATTGAATCTTGCAAACATAGTTTTACAAAATGTAAACATCCCTTATTTTCTGTTTCGTGTTTAAGAGAACAAAAAGACTGGATTTTTTTTCATTTCCTTAGTTAGCCTCTACAATCATCCTATACAATATGCCAAATTCAAGTAAAAATATCAGAAACATCGGTACATTTTGATTATTATTGCATCTGTTGTGGCAACCGAGAATATGCAAAGTACATACTCAACTACATGTACATTTCTGTTTGCTGGCCATAATACTAAACTCAACTAAAAACAAACAAAACGAACAAGAAATTCATCAAACCTTGTCTGTTTTTTTAATAACTTTTTACTACTGAAAAAAATGATGATTTAATGACCACTAGCACATTATGTTGTCTCCTAACTTTTCTTTCTGTAGTTTCTGTAAATCTAAAAAAACATAAGAAAACTGAGTAACTTGTGTTTGCGAGTCTTTTTTGAACTTCTTGTATTAATTCATCCAAACAAACATGTTAAATAATATGTCACTATAAATCAGTTTTGTTTTCTAATGTTCAACACTTCATAGAATGTTAAAAAATCCCCAAGTAGGAGAAAATTGCTATAACAATGTCGAAAGAAAAAGGAAAATAACTTTCTTTAAGGTCTCATCGTCACATATACAACATCAATATCTCAACAATACAATAATTCCTTCCATTTTTTCGCTTGTGAATCACAACCCTGATTCCATAAAATCGTAAAGTTTTTTTTCAATGTTCATTCTTTTGTTTTCGATCTAATAAAACTGTTATTTGTTTAAAATAATGTATTGAACATAATGTTTTTTGTTTTAATTTATTTATCGATCTTTAGTTATTAACATTCTATATTAGTTACTATTTAATTCATTTTTTCCCGTATTGAAAAAACACTGCCTGCCCAGACACTTGGTAGCCTTTCACCAAGTTAGGAACTAAAAAAACACACCGTCACAGTTCTGACGAGGTAATCCCCATAAACCATTGATACATCGATCACATTTGAGACCAGTAGCATTGTTGCGACAATTACAATGACCTGTATCATTGCATTGTGGGTGAACTGATCCAATCATATTGCAATCACATGACTTGCATCCAGTTACATTGTTCATGTTAAATGAATTTGCCTAAAAATTACAGAAAAAAAAATCTTTTGAGAGGAATATAGACCTTTTCCTAAAATATGTCACGTTTGCCCCTACAACACTTACCTAGTTTTAAATCAAAATACTAATTTCATTTTATAGCCCTAAGCCATTAAAACGAGGCAAGTTATAACAGAACGAAATTAATTTAAGAGGTTATTAGAAAGTTTTATTAAGAGTTTGTCTTACCATGCATGTCGAACATTTTTTACCAATCACATTTTTCAAGCAAGTGCATTCCCCTCTTTTGTTGCAACTTCCACTGACTGAGCCTTTTTCGAAACAACCACATGCTGATAAAATAAGTCAAATATTGAAAGGATTGAAATTAACTCAAGAATAGCCCTAATAGGAAATTGTCATAATGTTGAAGGTATACCTTGACATTTTCGTTCTTTTGCATCACCAAACCATCCAGGCTTGCAAACTTCACAATTCTTCCCGGATGTATTAAACAAACAGTTGTCACAAAATCCTGAGTCAGCATCACATGTTACCGAATTATTATTACAATCACATGGCACACATTTCGAGCCAAGACGAAAATAACCCAAAGAACAGGTCTCACAAAGCTTTCCTTGAAAACCTTTTGAACAATTTAAACATTGAACAGTTCCATCAAGAGATGATTGACACAAATTCGATGCGGCTGACGGATGGGTACAGGGACAGATTCGACAATCAGCAGTTGTTCCTAAGGTAGTGTTGCCGTAAAAACCAGGCAAACATTTCTCACAATGATTCCCTGTGGTGTTATGTTGGCAATTTCTGCAGACTCCAGACATTCTGTCACATTTATCTGAGTGTTGGTTACATCGACACTTAACACACAATCCATGATACGAAATATTTGAAGAAATGTGAAAATACCCAGGAGAGCATCCTTCACAAGACAGTCCTGAATACCCAACAGGGCATGTACAGTTTTCAACCATTGATGTTTGACTAGCAGTAGAGTCGGAAACAAATTTTGTGAAAGAGACCAAGCCAATTCTGACAGCATACCCTATATTTGATTGCACTAACGGAGATGCTGAGATCAAAACTTTAATCTTATGTGATAGAACTGCTAAGAATAGCCTTCTAGACACCATCTTTCCTGTGAAGGAGCTGTTCCAGTAATCTTCAGTCAGAGTTACTGATGTATTGGTAATTTGATTAAATGGCACCAAAGGGAATCTGTGTTCTAACGTCAATCCAAAGTCACTCTAAAAATTAAAACCTTATTGAATACATGACGGAATGCCTTATAATACTTTATAGATTCAAAGTGCTAATAACCTTTCTTTCATTGGCAAGCCTATCATCCTTGCATGGAGTAAGCTGTAAGATACTTTACCTGCAACAGAACTTTCTGTGTGATAAGATGGACAGGGTTGGATAAGAAAATTTCTACTTCTTGAAAGAACTGTAACTGTCCACCGTACGTAGCGACAGCACTCCCCTCCAAAAAATCTTCATCTGACGTCCAGTAGAGCAGCCCATTATGTTTAGGTATGGCAGCTGTCAACACAATAACCGGCTTGTTGGGAAACACTCGTGTTTCGTTGTATACATTTAAGAAATTAGTTGTCGATGAGACTAAATTCCACGTTCTGACATCGGAATATCTCTTGAGAAATGATCCAACAGCCATGGAACAATTATTTGACTTCCCAGAACATGTGCATTCCAAGCATCCATTGTGATGTTTACTTGACAAATAAAACGCATTGTGCTTGCATTCATCGCAATATCGCCCTGTCGTCAAATTTTTGCAGGGACACTGAGAATTATGTTTATCGCATATATCAGAAAGACTACCATTCATAGAACAGTTGCATGGTAAACACCCATTTGCACTGAAATTGGTGAAACCATCAATACATTGTGTACAAGTTCTCGTCTCAACACCTTTCCTGCAGTCGCACTGTCCGGTGAACACGTCACATTGACCATTCATTGCACCTGTATTACTACAATTACAATGGCTGCAACCATTGTGAGAAGTTAAATTCCAATGAGAAGAAGCGCAAAAATTGCACTTTTTCCCAAATGTATGTGGTGGGCAGACACATTGCCCCGTTATGGAATCACAAATTTTATTTGAAGAGAAACAGTCACACGGTGTGCAACCATTTGAAGAAATATTGTAAAAACCATCTTGGCATTTGTCACACATGCGACCGGTAACACCAATTTTGCAAAAACATTGTCCCATATAAAACTCGCAAGAGCTATTGAGCGATCCGTGAGAATTACATCTACAAGAAAATGGCTGATGCAAATAATCCATTGTCATTGTATAAACTGCATTTTGGCAAATACTATCAGACACATTGTTTCTGATCACATCACATCTTTTTAAAACTTCATCTCGGTTGTCAAGTGATTTTGGATTGTAGAACTCTTCCGGAAGTCCTGTTACCGAACGACATGTCACAATGCCTTCAATGGTAATGCTAGGAAACATTATTTCTACTGTCCACATTCCTGGGTACAACTGGAGGTCGGTCGTCAAGACCATGCATTCCACGCAATCTTGCTTAACTTCCACATTTCTTGTGTAAGTAACAGATCTATTATAAACAAGTACTACCCCACTTATATCTTTTATAGCAGTGCAAGAGAACAACAATTGAAAAATGTTCTTGGAATGATATGAATCAGGGATTTCTATCATTCCTCTCCACGCCTTCACCACAAGATTTGAAATAGACAATGATGGATCTTTTATAAAATGCAGTGAAGGATAAAAGTAGCCATTTCTCAAATACTGACATTTGGAACCATAAATTTCTGGCACGTGACAAGTACAATAACCATTAGATTTAGCACATACATCTGTCACACTCCCTCCAAGGTTGCATTTGCATGGCTCACATCCGTCGTAGTTGTTAACAGTTAAATTGAAAAAGCCATTACGACAACTATTACATTTGCTTCCTATTGTAAACCTCTTGCAATTACATTCACCATTCTTAGAATCGCATCTCTCATCTGCAGCTACCGTCCCAGAAACATCGCATCCGCAGGGTTGGCAACCAAATGGATTAGCATATGTCAAGTTGAAAAACCCAAATTTACATGCATTGCATTTTGGACCCAGAACATTCGTCTTACAAAAACAATCTCCTGATGTAGTATTAACAAATTTGATTGCAGATTCATCACGTACGCAATCAAGATTCGGTGTTTCTCCATTTAACTCTACGCCAGATATGCTGCAATTACATGGATGACAAACATCTGGTTTGGTTTTGTCGACTCCAGGGGGTCGGAAAAAATAGGTTCTGCATTTCTCACAGTTGATGCCGGTTGTGTTGTGTTTACAGTTAAGACATACACCACCCCCTGAGAAATTAGAGTGTGCATCAAGTGAAAGTTTTAAATCGGCCACTGTCTGGTTGTAAACACAAACATCCGAATGATTATGACAATTGCAAGCTAAATAAAAAAGATATTTAATTCATTGTATAATGTAAATCAAACTTCCCACAATGACAAAAAAACATTTGAAGAAATAATTTTAAGAATTATTAAAGCAATGGAGTTATTTGTCAATTGCCAACTATCCTCAAAACTAATTCAAAAACATTTGCGGACCATCTCACAAAAGTGACATCAACAAATCAGCAACAATTTAACAATTCAAATCAATATTCTGATAAATTGGGAAAATATTGACCTCCATTGCTCATAAGACATCACAACCTCAGTCAATATTAACCCTATACTAACTGGTTATAAGGGCATAACCAGAGAATATTGACTGACGTCATAGTAAGTACGTGACGGAAGCCAATATTCACAGGTAATGCCCGAAATAAACAGTAAGTATATGGTTTATTACCGCGTTTGAGTTTGATTCTTCAAAATTACTTCACTGCGTATATAAAAAAAATTGTAAATAAACTTTTTTTCTCATTTTTGTGTGACAATTAATTTTTTATAAAAAATAGAAAAAATGCAATGCAATGAGTTCCCCAAACTGTTTCACTTGTTATTTTGTCCTAACAATGTTTTTTATATCTATTATCTATCTTGTTTTTTGTGTTTGTTTACATTCATACCTCTTATTTTATAACAATATTATTGCTAGGACACTTCAGCAGGCTCCAGTGAGTATAGACCGAAGGGACGGCACATTTAAGCTTAATTGACCAAATTTTTTGTATCGAATACAGTCCTGATACGCTGGTAATAAGTTACCGTATTGCCCGGCTTAACTGTTAATAAGCCATTATTATGACGCATCTATATGGTCATTATATGCTTGTATCATGATGAGAAAGAAAAGACAGCAGTCAGTGGTACTAGGCCAATAAAAGAATTTGAAAGGTGTAATATTATTTAAGTAGGTGTATTTATCGAACAAGTAGTTTAAATAATAACAAGGAAATATTTTATTATTTACCTTCACAAGTATAGCCTTTCTGACTATCAAAAGAATTAGTGCCACCCTTCTTCCATGGGTTCTGGTTGAATAATGGGCAGCAATATTGACATTTATCACCACATGCATTGTTTTCACACAAACACTGATAGCTTCCATTTCCATTTGCATCAAAACATTGAGATGCATGATCATTGCAGTCACAAGAGGCAAAAATCTTTACCTCTCGCACATTATAATGATGCTGAAATAATGAGATATTAATAAATAATTACATATATTTGTATATAAATAATATAATTATATATATATTTGATTAAAGTCAGAGTTGCCAAAAATTTCTGTTGCAACCTTACTGATGGGCGATGAGTGATAATTATATATTCAAAAGATATTGTTTTTTCATATATATATCATATATATATTATTAGCGCTTTACATCAAAATAACTAATAATAAATAATAATAAAAATAATTCTGCAATGTAGAGTCAATATCAATAAATAATTGTGATTGGTTAATTAATGTCACATGGTCAGTTCATATGAATAAAAATGAAGACAGAAGGAGAATTTATTTTTTAATCCTTATTGTTAGTAGAACAAAAGTTTTTAGCAAACAGGGCTGATTGACAAAATGTGACACCTGAGGAAAATGTGACTAGGTTCATCTAAGGATATAAAATATATAGGGGTGGGTGACTCAAACAAATTGAGAATGTAAGGAATATATGAATCTCTGCATTAAGGACCTCAATTTATATAAAGTCACAAGAAAATATATAAATAGTATTATATTATTATTGAAGGTATAATTATGTTTGCCTACTCCCTAAACGATCTTTCGTAACAGCGTAACAAAATTCAGGGCAGTTTGAGTGTTTTGGAAGACTTTTTTTAAATGTAGTGAATGCAAAACTGAAATGTTATCGAATTCCTTTAAAACAAATATCGTACAAATAAGATTTACGACTTCTACCAAGTTTTCGTTCCTCCCTAATCTATACACAGACAGAGGATGGCTATGTATAATCAAAGAGTATACATCTTCAGTGTGGTGTTTGCATGTTGATAAATATGCCACCAGATCAACAAAATACTGAAATTTACATTTTGCATCGGTTTAATTGCTTCTCTTTGAAATGACATATTCTTATATCGTTTTCTGAATTTCCACCCACAAAGCTTGTTAACAACCGTGGCTCTCTGGTGTTCACAATATTCAGAGCCATTAACCTCAGTTGACACTGTACTCTCGTCTTATTACAAAATATAGCAAAATATAGCAATTATTACCTGGTATGGTAAGTTAACTTCAAAACAATTCTATTTTCCTAAACCTTCCTGCCTGATTCCTAGTTTTTCACAAAACATGACTTATTTACAATAAACAGTTCATATCAGCCCTGTTTCTGGACTCACTGTTTTCTTGTGACTATGATTTATGCCAACTCTGCAAATAAGCAACTACCAATTTTAGTTTTCAACACTGTCATTAAAAAATGTCCTGTTTTAGAAGTCTAAGCTTGTCGATATTTTATATCATCTTCAGTGTGTAACTGTTATCCATGGCAAATATTTATAATATAATAATAATATTATTCTTCGATTCCAAATTATTGATTGGCTCTTGCATCGAAATAGCGTACACTAGTAGATGTGGTTGTGCTGATGTGGTTGTATAAAAACTAATTTTTAAAAAACAACTAACGCGATGAAATCAACTTCATCGTGTATTTCAACTTGAAGTCTAATGTCGGCAATTTTAACTTGAACTACCAAACTGTAGTTTGTTTTGCACACTTTTTGATCACATGATGGTGAATAACTACTGTGGATTGGTTGGCACTTCATCATGTGATCAAAAAGTGCACAAAAAAAAGTTTACCTAATGAAAAGATCAAAGAGAACAGTAACAATAAGTTGCCATGACTCCCAGACCAGGGAATTTTCTAATAACTATGTTTTCAATGATTGATGCTAACATCTAGAACCACATCCATGTTGATGAAATTTTTAATGAGTGAATTTGTAAAGAAATTTGAATTGTAATCCTACTTACCCAACGATGAGAAAATTTATCAAATAGTTGATGAAGACCTGAAAATCGGATCTGAATATGTGTCACCTTCGTCCATTCCTGTAAACAAAATTTTATTATGAGATTGTTTTCCCAGTGGTCAAAATCTTCAAAAAGTCTCTGTGGAGGAGTGTTGCTTTTTTTTTATTGAAACAACAAGCGATATTGCTTGCCATTCCTATAGAAAACATTCCTCCTCATAGACCTTTTGAAGATTTTGCCCACTGGGTTGAATAATAGGCAACGTATTGCGTGGAATTTCAATTCACCTCGAGTTGTTCAGTATTTTTTCTGCCACCAACGAGATCCACTGAAACCTTAAAGAATGAATATGAAATTATTGCAGAAACACCTTCAAGTAACTATTAAAAGACTTTGACAAAGTCAGGGAAGAAATCAATTGTATTAATCATTACAAAGTATCAAAAAATATAGTTTTTGTTTTGCTTAAACATGAAAAAAAACAAATGCAAACCAAAAAGCAAATACTACATCAAACTTTGAAGCAAAAAATTTCTGTAAAGTATAGACCGTACAGAGAAATGGATGGATCAGGGTTTTAGGTAGCCCTGTCACGGTAAATTTCCCAACTGAGTCAAAATCCCTTTTTCTTTGTGACCCAACTAATAGTGAGTGACATTTTTAAGCATTCAATTTCCTAATTCACAAGAAAACGTCACTAAGTTTATATTTGTGGCCCACACCCTGTAGATTATTAATGTACGGCTTTGTTTCTTAACTTTTATAAATCAATGTGTTTTATTGGACATTATTGAAGCTCTTTTATTATTAGTCATTATTTAAAAAGACTTTGAAAGTTTAGACAAGTTCCACTTTGTTGAAATCGAATTGTTGTCGAAGTGGCTCAATTTGTTTTGAAATGTCAACATAGCATTACATGATTGGTTAAACTCATTTCACAATAAACTTAAAGAAGCTGATTGGTTGACATTACTTTGGACAAATTGAAAAAGTTGAACGTTGAATTGAAAATCAAACTTGTCGATTCCGACGATGATCGTGTAACACCCACTTATCTTGATACAGACACATGACAGAAACCCCTCACTACATTTAAATAAACTAGATAAAATGAGACAATCCTATACATACCGTTTCATTTCCAGATTTCGGAAAGAAATTGGTGAACATAGTACATAAAACTGTATCAACTTTGAATGGTGTCCGTGTGAATGTTGTGTTAAAAACCGTGTTACATTCGTATGGATTCGTGACATAATAGTGCCACGATGTGTATGATAATCCGTCATCAGTTGACTTGAGATACCAAATCTGTCCAGGTCGCTGAGATGAACCAAATGCAATTGAGATGTTGTGAATGTTCAAGTGCTAAAAATAAAGGGGATGAACTATTTCATAATCATTGATAGTGGGAGTTGTAATTAATTGAGCCCTTGGAGATTAAGTCAATAGGTTAATCGTATAATATTATTAATATTAATATTAATATAATATTATAATATTATTATTGTATTAAATGTATTAACAGAATCCATGAAAGATCATTGAGAATTCACTTTGAACTTTGATGAGCTTTGAATTAAAGATAACTCTTTGACAACTCATCAACTACATTAGAGGAAACTCGTCATTGAATTATTCAAAGTAAAGGCAGGTATAGCCCCTATAATTCTGACTGATGTATTTCAGATTGAAAACAACTTTGTTATTATTATTGTTACTACTTTAGTTTATTCTGTAGATTTTATTAGTTTTATTATAGTTTATTTGTCATGATCTATATCCTAATGGTGTATTTATTTTAAATTTATCAACTATAAATAAATTGAAAATAAAATAAAAAACATAATAACGAAGTTTATTATCAAGACTTTTTACCAAATATTTTTTTTAAAAAGTGTTAATTTTACCTGTTAATTTCAGCAATGCTTCCTTAATTTTTCAAGAAACATGCTTAAGCAAGATTGAAATATGAAATATACAGTTCAAATTATACTAAAAATATGAAGTTGTTCAATGAATTATTCTTTCTCGAAAAAGCAAGTTAAAGTAAAATAATAGATAATAAAATTAAAGCACTATAATATTATAATTATAATTATATTATAATATATATTATAATATTTCCTACATGTTTGGGGATGAACAAACTACAGTACAGCATGAGAGAAACTCTATGCATACTCAAAGGAATGAATTTTTACATGAAAACACAAAAGATCTTTGTGTGAAGTTTGATCTGTTACATGAAGTCATTCTGTTTTCAATGTGATTTTTTTTAAATCTTGTGTTAGATAAACAAAAAAAAACAACTTCTGACGATGGAGACTCTTTGTGGAAAGAGTAATATATAGGGGTGATATATATATAGGGTTTTATCTTCCCAAGCAACAAATGAGCCCATAAATGATAGCAACTTTGAGCCTCAGCTAAAATTTTGTGTAGATTTAAAAAAAAAGCATGTACAACAAACTGGACCCAAGATATTCAAACTCACCTTTTGTGTTGGTGATCTTAAATCAACAATAATGGTTGCTTGGTCATTGCCGGCAGATGACTGCCAATACGTTGCTATATCATTATCTACCATGAAATGAGGTGGATGCCATTTGTTAGTATCTGAGCCATTGCAAATAAATGGAATCCGATCCTTTGGCAGAAGGTCAGCTAAAAAGGAAATTAAAAAATCTGATTCATAATGCTGATAAAGAAATTATCTCAATGATTTATTAATTTATCTCCAATGAAATGTTTCAAAGCACATCAAAATCAAAAAGTTTTCTTGGTGCAAGGTATCATCTGCCCTGCTGTCAATTGGTTTGCCTGACGATGTACTTGAAGTAGGAAAAGCTTTGCAAATAAAATTTGTTAATACATTAGTTTTTGTTTTTTCTATACATTGAAATAATCATGGCTGCACTTTTTAACTCGCAATGAGTGGGTTACCACAAAAGCTGCAAATAGTATATGTCAAAGATTTGCCAATTGCACTTATACTGTCTCAGACTTCAATGCATCTGATAATATTGGATCCGTTAACAATAAGAGCCTATATACCACAAAATTGTCTGAATGCATTATATAGTGTAGGTCTATCCTGAGTTCATGTATATATTTATTGCAATGGTTAGTTAAATTGTTCCATCTCACCAAGGTAATATCAATAAATATCAAACAAATATCAAACTCTGCTGCGCAGCTGCATTTTGTGTCTCGAGACACAAAAATAAATCTCATATATCCGAGGTTGTTTTGTCGAATATCTGCTTATTAGCTCAAGTGCTAATAAAGAATTCAAAACAGGGAAATCTCCAACAAAGCTCTTTAGCAAAATTTGAAGGATGAGTGTGTAAAAAAAGGAAATCCTTTACCCTGCCATGATTTGAAATATTGCTCTGGAGGGTGCCCACACGTCGTTCCAGCATTTATGTCTTTAACAAAAACAGCAAACGAATCAGTAGTGAGGAAAATAATAACAAGTGCTACAGAGTATGCAAACATTGATCGTTGCTCAGTAGTTGCAGCCATCATTTCAAAACGATAAACCAACTTTGCTGCGATTTGCAAGAAATATTTGAATTTACTTTAAAAGCCCGCTCTCCCCCGTTTCTATTATACCCATAATACCCATAAAATTTTCGAATAAACGAATAACGCCCCTTCTTTTAAACGTCCGGCCGGGCGTTTATTAATTTGAAGCTTTTTGGAGTTGCGATACTCAGTGTTGTTGTGTTGCAGACAAAAATAAGTCAAGTTGCGATTTCAATTACAACATTGAAAAAGGCATCTAAACTAAACAATATCACTTCGATGTGGTTAAAAGGCTGTCAAAGAACTCAAGGAGTCTTGGAATTCCTTTCATGAGAAAAATTCCTAATGGGAGTGTTCCTTTTTGAACTTTTTAAACATAATGTTTTATTGTTACTTCTTTTGTCGCTCTCCCCCGTGTCTCGTGAATCTTCTTCTGAATGATCTTTTCGGGTGTTTTTTAAGAATCCGCATTTTTATTTGTAATTTTGATTTTGAAGTATGCGCTCTCTCCTTGTCTCCTAACACTACGTGCACAAACATCCAGTATTCTCTATAACTTCTCCATTCAGGGGTTGCAAAAGGAGATTCACAACCTTGAACCCTGGGCCGTTTGAATCTTTTGATATGAAGACGACAAGAAGAAAGTACCCTGGCCAGCGGCGGCGGATCCAGGGTATGTCGAAAATTATGGAGGAGTGCATTAACATAATTTCTGTTTTCAGTCTGTATCACCAATTGGATTTTTAGCACCTTTTTGTCTTTTATGCTTTAAAAGCTAACGTTCTCCTCCACAAATTTCGGTATACCCTCTAGATCCGCCTCTGCGTGGCATAACTGACTTGATTTCTAAATGATTTCTACGGCTATATAGAGTACATTTGGGAGTGAGGTAGCTTGCATCACGATAAAAGATACCAGAGAAAATGCCATCTTTTCAGCGATAATATTCTTCCGCTTTTTCGACAGGCTAGGTATATTAGTATACCTCCATATTGAATAGGCAATATGCTCCTGCTCCCTGGTAATTATCGAGTCAAATAAAGAACGGTATAAATTTATCATTGAAGATTTTATCAAGTTGTTTTGAGTTTCTATTTTCGGTAATGAGCCTTTTAGTCTCATGACATGGGTTCGGTAGCGCGCAGTCTACTGTCAGCGCAGTCGGCTGGCAATATTCCTTCCGATAAGAAACAAAACACGACTTAAAATTCTCTTATCATGATGATTTAATAGTGGAAATAATCTTCCAAATGATCCTCTCTTACGCCTCGCTTGTTCTCTGTTCCTGGAAAATGTTAACATTTCTTCTATTTTTCATACCTTGCGGTGAAAAAAAGTCAGTTTAAATTTTAGACCGGTTTAAATTTTGGCCCGGTTTAAATTTTAGCCTGGTTAAAATTTGATCAGTGAGCAAAAATGTGGTCACTTTTGGCCGACTTTATTTTCACCGATAAGGTATCGTACAAGTAGCGAAATTACTGGATAGGCAAAAGAAAGCTCTTTCAGATTATAAAACTCTCGTTATAACTTTGATAAGGAATTTGAGTTCACATTTGTAAGCAGTATGATTGGCACGTTCCTGGTACATTATTATTAACCTTAAAAATTTGCCCAATCACAGGGCGTTATTTTCTGTGCAAAATGACCTTACTACGCGGATACATTTAATGTATCTTGAAAATGCTTTGGTTTCAATTTCTTGCAGTGATATTGCTGATATTGGATGTAAGAATCATATTTTGTCGATACGACACGAAGATAACCATGGATCGAAATTCCATGTGTACTGTCTTTAAGAAAACTTGGAGAAGGCTTTGGGCTCCGAAAATGAATGACTTTCCAACGATAGTTTCAACGATATTTCATAAATCACCAGATCCATGACACGATAAACTCTTCCTTTATCATACTTCAGTCGAATATCGCTTTGCAGTATAATGTCTACAATTTAAACAAAACATGATATTTAGGGACCATTTTCTTCTAAACGAGGGGGAAAAATCGAAAATATCGATATAACACAGAGTAACAAAGTTCCAATCCGTGTTTAAGAAAAATATGAAATTGAAATTCATAAAAAATTTTCCTTAATCTAATCTTTTAGCAGTTCTTCTTTCACTAGTAAACCGTAGCCAGTCTCTGGTCTGGAAACCCGGTCAGTACTTTTAACTTCTATTATGAACTTTTATTTTGTACTCACTTTGATCACGTGATAGAAACTAATTACTGTGCATTGGTTGTATGGCCATCCAGTATATCGAAAAGGAAAGAAGTCTTGGGGACTAGGTTGGGTTGTAATATTGAAAAGATCAAAGAAAAAAATGATAATAAGCATACAGAAGTTCGTGGTGTAAACCTTGTTAAATTTGTTTGGGTAAGTGAGCGTAAGGTTCAGGTATGCCCTTGTTCTTTCAGACGATTTTAAGCAGCTTTTAACCAATAAAATTTGGCTTGTTAGAAATCGGAAGATGTATACACTCCAAGCTATATTGTAACAGGTTTTTAGACCAAGGAATTTTGTATTGACGATATGACAAAAAATATATTAAGAGATGCAGGTCTCTGCCATAAAGCCTCTGTCGACCTTAGAGGGTATTTGTTTTATAAAGCATTTATCAACTTTCGCCAAAGCTTTTATGTATGATTATTATTACGCCTCTTTACATAGCGGACACCATCGGGACCAAAATAATGTGTCTGCTATAAGGAGGTCGTGTCCGTTAAGTAGAGGTTTGGAGAAATGGCATCCGTTCCTGGACAATGTGTCCGTCGTAGGAAGGTGTCCGTCGATAGAAAGGTTTTGCTGTATATTACTTGCTTCCTTAAAGGGAACGGGCTTGGGCGACAAAAAACGGCATTTATAATCTTAACATAAATTTGTAAGCCTTTGTATTAGTAGGCACACGTCAACACTAAACAGATCGAGAGATATGTTAGTTGAAAACTATGACTTGTGTATACATGAATTAAATTAACGTGAAATTCACCTTTTGAATGATTTTGAATGTTAATCCACTCCGATGATAGCTTTTCCAATCACCAGAAAGACGGGGGACTTACAAAATAAATCTAAACTTATTTTTGATTGCGCCACCCAATGTCACTGTAACGACTTCATGGGAATTTTTATTCAACTTTAGCTAGTGGAATGAACCGACAAAATTGCACTCGGAAAATTTTTCTAACACATTTCGTGTTTTTATTGGAGAACACGAACCCCCAGCTTTGAATGGCTTTGTAATTTTAAGATATAAAATAAGCTTAAACGTTTCCATGGCACTAACTGATAGTTTAATAGCAGTATATTAGAAAATTAAAAGGCCTTCGATTATATTGCAAGCCGGATCTATTGTCATGTTCAATATATCGCAATCAAAAGATTTTCTTATGTGTGTTTTGTCTAGTTTCTTCAATCAATATTGTGCTGACACACAAACTAAACTTGGTATGTTCTAACAGATGTTTCTCATGTTGCTGTTGGTGGAGATTTGGTAACAGTTCTTAATTAATTTCTACACGCTGCTCCTCAACTTAAGCCGCATGTTCTTGTGGGTTACAGGATACTCCCGTTAACTGGGACTCTCAAGGGACCGAAATAATCGGTAACACTTAATGAAAGTCCTATTTAAGCGAATCATTCGTTAAGTGGGACTTTCATGAAATGAATTTCAAACGACTCGCTGATTCTGTCCAACTAAAGAAAATTCTTAGTTATTCGTGATCTAACTTAACGGGAGTATTATATTATATAGGACATGCAGTAGAGTCTGTTGTACATGTTTGAAATGGTTGTGCTATCCTCACCATAGAAGCATAATTCTCCTCACCATAATTCTCCCAGAATTACCAAATAGTCTTTGGCATTAATCTTTGGAGTTCTGGATATTTACAATCACCCCGTAATCACACTTCTCTCCAGTATTCAATGTTGTCGATGATGAAATCATTTTCTACAGCAACCCACGAACAACAAGAGCTAAGCCACCTTGAAATCTTGGAAATTTGTTTCATAAACTTTACGTGGTCTTGTACAAGTTGCTTTCAAATTATTTATATGAAATTGTAAGCATAAATCTGATTTATTTGGATGTCAGTACGGATAGTTTTGGTTTTGTATTCTGTTGGTTTTTTTGTTGGTTTTTTTTGTTGGTTTTTTTGTTGTTGTTTCTGTTGTTGTTTTTCGGTTGGGCAAAACCATTTTAGCCTGGGCTGTTGCTTTATTTTTAGACAGATTTGAGGCTCATGTTGCTTATACAAAAAGTATACGGCGTACGGCGGTGTTGTTTTGATTGATCACTATCAGTTAGCATTTGGTGTTGTTCCGGTTGTTATTTACAACATCGCCTTACATAATCATACAGATGAAATACAGAAAAATGAAACAATTTGATGTATTTAAATCTATCCCAGCAGGCACTGAAGCTGTAAATACGTCCACATACCATGTGTGCCTGCTGGAATAGTTTTACCCTTGATGCGATGAACAGTTGGTGGATTGTGGGAGCTAAAATCTGATATGAAATCTGATAACGTAATCTAAATTTTATTTGTTATTATAAGTGCTGATTAAAACCGTAAAATACATAGAACGGCTGCCCGGGTAAAAAAATAATTTGACCCACACCACCTCTAAGAATATATCTTGATGCCATTCATGTTAATATTCACGGAACATGAATTTTTTAAATTATATCCTTTTCTGCTTCAGGGATAGTAAACCTGATGTTTGTGGCACTTCTTTGAAAATTACCAATTATAACAAATACTGAAAGCAGTTTGTAGTTATAATCCGTGAATAACAGTTGTTTTGAATCACTCAGACTTAATTAAATTAAATTAAATTTACAATACAGTAAACACGATTGTCGAAGGATGTTGTTAAGGTGTGTGTGGCGTTAAAACATCGTCTGTGCAAATGATGTGTAACAAGAAGTACTTGCGTTGAGACTTGGATTTGGCTAAAATTAGTTGAAAATGTTTTCAGAATTCAGTAACATAATAAAATCAGGTTGAGCCTCAAATCGTCGAAACATCCCAGTCCCAGACAAAAGTCGGACGATCTCCTTAAAAAAATGCGTTTAGCTCAAATGGGAGCATTAAGTGCATTGACACCACCATTGCACTGGCGCCACCTTATTAACAACAGTACCTTTGGTGAAACTGAAAAGACTTCCCTGGGTAGATAATAGATTAATAAACATGATGTAAATTTATTTCTGGATATTTTTTATCAAAAGGGAAATATTTCTTTAAAGACAATGTGTAGTTATAAATACCACCGGAGGTACCATCTCGTGCTGACATCATCATTACCGATGCAAACCTTTCAGTTACTTCTATGAAAGTCATCATTAAAAACAACAAAAATAGTAGCTTATATTTATGACTAACGGTAATTCATGCGATTACAATACAACAATACAACAATTCTTTTTCTTGTCTCTCACCTGTTGTTATTGTTCATGCTCGTGTGCTGAGATGATCACGGTATCAGATTTTGCTATATTTATAACAACACCTTTTCTTTTATTAATTCAATCCAATGTTTTTGTCTTTAAGATCCATCTGTTGACTATACGGGCGATCTTCTGTTATAGATATCATAAGAAATGGAATAATGGTTGATTTTGAGGACTGCCATTTAAGCTAATGGAAACATGCTTTGGAAAATTCAATATATTTTGACTTCCTTCCTGCTGACAGTGGGTAGCATCACGGATTGTCTTAAGCAGGACAGCCTACGAAAAATATACGTCAGCAATGCTACAAAGACTGGAGCGATATGTAATGATTACTCAACGGCAATTTATTATCTCCACCATAACAGAAACAGTTCTAATTGGGTGATTTATCTGGAAGGTGGCGGGAGTTGTTCAACTATTACAGAATGCGAAAGGAGATTCGCTAGTAAACCTTACTTGATGACTTCTGTCGGATACCCAAATATAATACAGACCAGAAGTATTTTATCGGCGGACATATTTGCCTCTTACAGTAAGGTGATTATTCCGTATTGCAGTAGCGACTTATGGCTTGGCCATGGGGATTACAACCGGAATGGAACTGGAGGGTCATTTGATAGGTTTACCTTTCGTGGTGCAGCTATATTTGAAGCAGTTGTGAGTGAACTTGAAAGCCTTGGATTAGAACAATCTGAACATGTTGTCCTAATAGGGTCCAGTGCAGGAGGAATTGGAGTACTGAACCACGTCAATTTCTTGACCAGCAGATTAAAAATAGCAAAAATATCTCTTTTAATGGACTCGTCCTGGTTTATCAATTTTAACGGATTTTTTAAAACCTCGAATAACGGAGAATTTTTGAAACATACTGGCATACTGAAGCAAGCCGGCTGTACTGATTACAGTCAAGGCTTTCCATGTTGTCTTTCTGCGGCATGTATGTTGGCAAAGTCTTATGTGTCAAAAGATGTTCCAAAATTTGTCATATCCGGTAAATACGACATATTCAGTTTACTACGGGAATTGCTGCCGAATAACTATGCAGAAAACTCTCTGAGAAACAAGGACTTTTTCTTCAAGATTCACTCACTCGGTGGAGCCATGTTGGAATCTTTGAACGCTGTTAAAACTTCTTTTAATTTCAACTACATTTTTACATCATGCTTTCAACACGGCTACCTGATGTCTTCTACGTTGTGGGGGAAAGTGTACAATTCGAATATGGAGTTTCACTTAGATTCACTCAACTTTATACATAACATAAACGAAGCCAATTGGTTCGATTTGAAAGTAAACGGTGCTTTGGTTCAATCGATTGTAACGAATTGGCTTGACGCAGTCAACAGCGATGACAGGAGAAACGCCAGCAGCGTACAGATCACCGATCTTTGTGAGCGCCCGCAGTGTAATCCTTCATGTCCTCAACTCATATATATCGATTATCACCAATCGAACTGGGAATCCTGGAAAAAAATAGCGTTGCTTTTTGTGATTATATTCATCGTTGCTAGTTGTTTGTTGGTAAAATGCTTCTGGTTAATACAACATCATCATTTGAAACAGACACAATCGATGTATCTCGATTCAAATTATGAAGATGAGGATTTAGATAAGATCATGTGTTTACCGACGTGTCCTCCACATAGTAGCATAGGCATCTCCTGCTCGATGTTGCAGTACGACATCATGATTCCCAGTCAGCCAATGTTAGGAACTCTCAAGAGAAATGAAGCCGCCAGACAGAGAAAGATCTCTATAGGTTAGTTCCTTTCATTGGCCATTTAAAAATATCCTGCTCTGGAATATCTGTATGATTTATTAAGTTCTATTGTCCCTATTATTATTTATTATTATTTATTATTATTTATTATTTTTAACTTAAACTATCTCACTGGTAATTTGTTTTGCATTCACTTTGATCACATGACATTAAATAATTAATGTGTATTGGCTGTAATTTTGAAAGTGGTTAATTCTGTTTAAACATCGTGTTATGGCCTAGTCCACAAGTATGGCTTCGTTTAAACATCGTGTTATGGCCTAGTCCACAAGTATGGCTTCGTTGTTATGGTCTTAATTGCTTTTAATTATTCTACTGGGGAATTGGAATAATAAGTGACTATTGCTTGGTAATAACGCTATGAAATTTTAGTAAAACAATAAAATGCATAGAATACGAGGCGAAACTTGATAACTAAGCTTTAACACGGGGTTTCGGGAAATTCGGGAAAGGAGTATTTCCATGAAAATTTTCATGTGAAACAATTCAGTAGTACGAATTTCGAATTTGAGATTTTTTTAAATATTTTGCTCAAAACGGGCAATTTTCCCAAAACTTGGACCGAATTTCGAAAGTGCTTCAATTTTCTTGAAAATGTACATGTAGAACAATTCAATGGTTCGAATTGGGGAATTATTTTTCGTATTTTGGCCAAAAAGTTCTTTAATCATGCTTTGTTACTTGAGAATTATTAATAAATATTGAAAACGAGGCAACATTGTTTGAAATGAACCAATCAAAACTCGAACTTTTTAATTACATGCCTGTCGTTGTTATATGTATAAACTGTTAAGGTTGGTTCACACTAAGCATTAAGCAGCGTTTTTGACGTTTATTAGACATTCATTTTTACCGTTTAACGTTAACGTTAATTTCTTCGATCCTTCATCGAGGTTTATTCTCAAACCATTCCTGAGCGACATTTGTTACTTTCACACTGAAAAATTTATTTAACTAATAGTTTATTTAAAAATTTAAACGTTAGCGATAAACACCGACAAAAGTCTGTTCTCGTTAACCCAAACAGAAATAGCAAAGTTTTGAGCACAAACTAGTGGATGATCGCATTTTGTTAGACAAACCTATTGTCTATAATGTATTTTCTTCTACTATTATTTTTTTGAAGGGAACATTCGAAGAAAACCAGTGTTCTTTCCTGGAAAGAGAATTATAAAAGGTATCACAGCTTACTTTAATCCTGGACAGCTTGTAGCCATAATGGGACCAAGCGGTGCGGGAAAGACGACACTGTTAGATATCTTAACAGCAAGAAAAACATTAAACCAAGCAGATGTATGTGTGATCGATTATCGTTTCCTTTCTTTAATATAACTACTTTATCAGCCCTTTCTACTCCGGCCCAAATTTAATGCCGCGGTGCCCTTTTACGCCGTTTTTTTTACATTATTTTTGAAAAGTCTTTGGTCAAAACCACGCAGACAAACATCAAACGCCGCCTCTTAAAACACCAATTCCTACAAATAAACGTCGTTAAGGGCCGCCGTAAAAGGATTAAGTTAGACCAATCCCAAACACGCATATGAAATTTAAAATTCCTTTACTCTAGGCAAATATTTTCATCAATGGACTACCAGCTGAAGAGACCAGAGATTGGTTTATCAAAAACAGTGGGTATGTTTTGCAATTGGCCACACCTTATCATGAAGAACTGACGGTGCGCCAAAACTTAACATACACTGCAATGATGAGACTACCCATGAAAATGAAAATCACCGATAAAATGTGGAGGGTGGAGCAAGTATTAGGCCAGGTTCGAATTCCTGTTAACACGTTCTCTGTTAAAGGAAACTTCATAATCCAAAAATTTGAAGTTTCTTCTTCGTGAAATTCGCTGCGACGCCCTAGAGCCGGCGGATGGCGGCTGTATCAAGCATATCAGACTTAAGACCGATTTCCAAAGAAACTTTTATGCTTGAAGTGCAGCGAACAACCATATATTCAACAACACAGAAAGCACGATAGACAAATTTAGCGAAAGTGATGATAAGGTGTACACCGTGTACACAGGGTCTAATGAACCACCTTCTAGCCTCCTTTTATATTTTCCGATTACAGGTAGATATTGAAATCATGTGAAGGTTTTTTTATTCAGAAGTTTTTTTTCTAATAAGCCCGGATTACAACTTTCCGGAAAATGAATCGGTAAAAATGTTTTACCCGGACAACTAGTACGGCATTTAAACAGAAAGTTCGGGAAAGGTTCAGTGGACCATAATTAGAGAAAATCGGATTTTGAGCGTGAAATGAGAAAACAAAAGCTTGTGCTAATATTTCATTTAGCAATATCGTGCATCATCGCTAATTTCGCTAAGTTACACACAAGACCTTATAGACCTGATGTATTAAGTAATGAAGTTTGAGCGAACATAAGACTGAAAAAGATTTTATAACAAAGTTGAAAGTGAAACCTCTGTATGGGGGACATTCCATATGACGAACATCTTTCTTTAGCGGACACTTCTTCCAGGAACAGATGCCCTTTCTCCAAACTTCTTAACCCCTACTCCACGGACACTTTATAGTAGGGGACATAATTTTTGGGTCCCGATAGTGTCCTTTATAGAGGGGGTTCGACTGTAATAAACTTTTGATAATTTACAGCTATTATATTATATTATATTATATATTAATTTATATTAATTGTTTTTAGTGTGGATTATACGAGGTGGCAGATGTTGTTGTTGGTGGGAATGCGCCTGGTAGCGGTGGTGGTCTTAGTGGTGGCCAGGTACATTTTTTTATGCTTCTGTATAGTTCTGTTGCGAAGGGTATTGGATTTGTACTGCATGGGTGATTGATTACTGAAAACCTAATTGTAATATGTTATTTCAGGCACCACATAATATTAACATAAAGTTTACCCACTAGATAATACACCATTCCGATATCCTGGGAAAATGTGCACTCCTTCATGGTGTTGGAATATAAACAAGCACGTCTTATGAAGGTTATCACTGTGAAAAAGAAACTATTTTGGTGTGCACAACCTTTTCCATTCGACTTACGTTATTATCCCGGTCAAAGCTCTCATGAAAATATTTTCGGCCTTCGAAACTCTGCGATAGAGAGTGTTTACCGTTACTTTCTCATAAAACGCGAGATATCGGAATGGTCTATCGGTTTTCATATATATATGATAAAAGCATTTACCCACAACCAATCTACATACCGGGGAAATTTGAACAACGTTTATTTTTCGTTCAATATAGACCGTGCCTACATAAATAAATCTTTAATTTAATAATTGACTGTTTCTTTGTATAATCATAGAAACGAAGGTTATGTATTGCACTGCAGCTTTTGGACTTACCGAGTGTCCTGTTCTTAGACGAACCAACATCAGGTAGATTAAATTTCAACCAAACATTTGGATTATAGGGATACTGACTATACAAGGAACGGAATTTTCTACCGGTTTCATTTTACCCAACTGGTACTATGAAATTTTAGTCGGGGAAAAGTGACTAATATCTTCTCCCAACCGAATTCCCCGAATCCTGATATCTGAGGTTTGTAATGAGAGGAACTTTGCGCAATTATCAAATAACTCTTAGCTCCAAAATAAGTAAGTACGATTTGACTATTAACGTCTGGTGTGAAAGTGCGTTCTTTTTACCTGAAACTTTGGCTCACCACATTGAATCAATGCCAATCCTCTGGTACATTTTAGGCTTGGATTCTTCATCCTCACTTGAGTTGTTGGAAACTCTGCACGGACTTACTCTATCAGGTCGACTTGTCGTTGTCACCATTCACCAGCCTCGTATTGAGATCTTTCACATGTTTGACGCCATACTAATTTTATGTGGTGGCCAGGTAAATATTTTAGCAGCATTTTATTACAGATGAGTACATTACAAGATTTATGCATGGTATTTATGAATGTTTCATAAGCTTATTAAAGAATTCATCGTTTGTTTAAAGATAATGCCTGCTGCTTCTCTTACAGACAGCATACTTTGGTTCGCCTATCGTCGCTCCAATGATGATTGCCGAAGCTTTGCAAGGATCAGATCAGGTAGTTCGCTTTACCTTTAATCCTCGTTAACCCAGACAGAAATAACAAAGTTTTGACTGTAAACTAGTGATGATAAATATTGAAAATTGAAAATAAATATCCATTGGTTGCTTTTTTAAATAAAGGTCTTCGATGCGTCCAATCCGGCTGATACTATAATGGACGTTCTGACGAACAGCGACTCACAAAAAAGCATTGTCGGGCATTATCAGAACAGCGGAGAAATAGAAGCAATAGATCGAGCCATTCAACGTGCTAAAAGACATCCTCAGAAAACACTGAGTATGAAATTTCAGAAGTAAGTCCACTTTGCTAATCTATCAATCTATTTGATCTATCTAAGGATTAATCAAATACTAAATTTGTGAAACAAAATACAATGTTTTATTGTTCTGTTTTTAGGCAAACCTCTAGCATTCAAAATCGCCTTTTGGCGTTGGATGGAAGAAGTTCTGCGTCGCAGACTCTCTCACAAAGATTGTACTTTCCCTTGGTCTTTCTTTTATACAGCTTGTCGCTAGGTAACTAAGCAACTTACTTGGAAATTTGGATGTGTTGCAATAGATCTTTTCATAAATTACGTCACAACATCCATCGCCTCGTTTCTAATCTTTATTATTACTATGTACTTAAGCGTAATAAAAGAACGTGAAACATTTTCCTCTGAGGTATCGTTTCTCTTTGTAAACCACCCAAGCGTTGCTAATGTTCAGGGCGAAAACGAGGCGATGGATGTAAGGGCGTAGTTTATGAAAAGGCCTATTGACCCCTTTTTCATTTACCGCTTTAACACATAATACAACTACCAGAATGTAATGCATAAAAATCACTAAAAATGTCTCAGTTTAATAATGAAAGGTTAATCTCACTGCCATTTAGGGAAATGCTTAAGCAAATCCCAAACCGAGTAATCATCGCATTGCATTGTGGTAGTTGTATGGTGTATGAAAGAGATAACTGAATAATGGGGATAATGGGGATCGAGGATTGGTTAGAATATTTTATACAGTTCTGACGTATTGTTCTTTTTTAAATTTCTAGGAACATGTTACTGGAAAACGGAAGAAGGTGTTTTACTGATGTCTTGTTACATGGTATTTTCGTGTGCAAGCCAACTATTTATGGCGTCTGTCATCCACGCCCATCTGAGTAAAGCGTTTGCCTTGTTTTCCCTCGAAAAAAGCGATGGCGTTGGACATTCACACGAGCTAGTTCTCCACGTGTTTATCAGAGTATTTTCTCAGGCTTCATTACCGTTGGTAGTTGCGTGCGCAGTAATTTTTCTATGCACCATGCGTGAGTATGTTTGGTGGAAATTCTGCGTCGCTACGTTGATACATTTGCAGCTGAATCAGACTTGGATAGCACTGATCATGTTTATGGCTTGTTTGACACCAAGATACTCTCCGTTCATCTCACCGTTACTATCAGGTAAGTCAATTTCCCAATCAATAAAGTTTAACTGAAGGATTAACATCCCAGTGGTCAAAATCTTCAAAATGTCTATGAGGAGGAGTGTTTTCTATAGGAATGGCAAGCACTATTGCCTGCTGTTTCAATAAAAAAAAAAACACTCCTCCTATATTCTTTCAAATGACAATTTCTCTTCACTCGCCTGGGTTAGTGAAGTTACAATCAAGTTATGCCTCGTTCAAGCAATTTTATAAGACTTATCACCGTAAATTTCTGGTCAGGGGAAATTATTAGTAGAATATACTCTCAGTAATCATGATGGACCTTTTTTTCCTATCAAGTGAATCTTGACGACATTAATAATCAATTTTGATGTGCTCATATATAGTAACATGCTTCACGTTCTGTTTTTTAGCGATTGCTGGTTTTGCTGGAGGATTCTTAGTGCCAGCACCACAAATGCCTATCTTTTACTCTTGGCTCTTTTACATCAATCCAACGTACTGGGCGTATTCAGGCATGGTTAAAGCATTACTCAGTGACGTGTCTTTTGAATGCCAGTGGAAATCTCCATTAGAATGCCAAGCCAATGAAGGTAAAATGGGAAAATAGTATGGGACCCAAAAATATGTTTGTTATAGCGAATGTTCATTATATCTGTTGTTTCCCAAAAGCTTTTTTTTGCACTATTTTAAAATGTTGATCTTCCTTTCCATGGAGGGCAGCACGACTGTGTTAATCTAACAAGATGCGATCATTAAACTTTTTGGTTGAAAGTCTCTCTTTTTCGTTTGAAAGAACGAGGCATTACATAACCATTACCTCGTTTAGCCTAGACAGAAATAACAAGGTTATCACCGCAAATTAGTGATGGTCGCATCTTGTTACATAACCTATTGTCACTTCAATATGAGTTATAACAAGAGACTTCAATATGAGTTATAACCTTTAAAATGAGTTCGTAGTATTAGCCAGTATAAAATATAAAGATTTCATTTGTGAAACTCAAGGGAACAAAAAGTTTTTTGGATAACATGAATGTTTGTTATAAGCAGCGTTCGTTTACGGTGGGCATCAACTGATGACTCTCCTTCCCGAGTATATCTCGCGATGACCAAGAAATAATTCAAACGAATGAACAGATTTCTCCGTACAACAGGATTCTCCTTTTATTTTGTTACTAGGCATCATGATTTTACAGCAGTTCGGTTTTAATCAAAGTAACCCGTTTACCAGCATGACGGTTCTATTGTTCATGCTGTTTTCGCTGTTGGTTTTGGCGATCGCTATTCTGGAAGTAAAGTATTCGAAGAGACAATGGAGAAAACTGAAATCAGATTACTTAAGCTCATTCAGGTTAAGATTTGCAAGGTAAGAATGATAGAGACTAAACACGAGTTAATTTGTTAATCGTTAATTTGTTAATCGTTAATTCGTTAATCTGCGTGCAGCGATGGTGTAGTAAATAGTGACCGCTGAGGACCGTGTCCGAGTCTCAGTCATGTCGCATATCGATACTTCACTCCGATACGGTTATCAGCCCATTTGGAGCCATCGACTGACTGCACACTGGCCTTCGTGCAAGTTATAGCAATGCTATACGTATATTTAGCGGTAAGTCAACTTTCTAGTTGCAAGTCGGCAGGCGGAAGAACCAGCCGACATGGATGGAAGCCCTGGGTTACTCACTAACTTACTTACTTTTTTGATTTTTGATAATCAAACACTCAAACACGTCCCAAGTGTTTCTTCAGCTTTTTGGTTTGCAAGGTGACGAAACCCTGGTTGTCAAACAGTTAATGCAACAAAAATTACAGTTATGTAAGAGATCCATCTAGCTAACTTTTCAATCTCGTCCCCAGGGCTTCTCGCCTTGTCCATTATACCGAAATCCCTAGGTACGTACTCCGTGCATCACTATCCATGAAAAAGATCCGGGCCATCGTTGATCTAGCTTTGTAAGAGATGTCGAGTCGTTCTTTAAAATGGTGATACACGAAGTCGTTGCCAGTATTTTCCATTAGTATGATTTCCTTAGGCTTGGTTCTCATTGTCTTATATCTGTATTTTAACCGTGAAACCTGAGCGGTTTAATGTCGATGACGTTCGCGCTTTATTTTCCTTTAAGAATCCCACACACCACAGTCAGTTTAAATAAGGTGTGGGGCGGACATTTTCGAATTACAGCACTCCATAATGTATAAAAATGCTTGTTTAGGAGGGACCTAATATCTTACCCAATTGAAATTGAAAATAGTGGTTCTCCAGGAAATCATTTAACCTTGGCGGTCTTCTTTGATGTTTAAAGCACAATATGAATTACTTTATTGGCCATTTTTACGGCTGTCCTTAATGACGTTAATTTTCATGACCAACCTAGTATTTAAAGGACCGGCGTTAAATGTTGGACTGTGAGAGTTGGACTGTGCACTTTTAAAAAATAACGCCAATAAGACCGACCTAAATTTGGGCCGGCCTAAAAAGGTTATTTTTAAAAAAGGTATTTGTTATTGTTTTCTAAGTGTTCTATAGTGTCAGTTATATGTACCAGTAAAGATAAAATACGACCATATTTACATCGCAGTTTAAATCTTGAACCAAATTTTAAAACAGAGTTAAAACAATTTAAAACGTAATGAGAACCAAGCCTAATTTATTATCAACATTTACCAAACCCCTTGGGCAAAATCTTTAAAAAGACTATGAGGAGAAGTGTTTTCTATAGGAATGGCAAGGAATATCGCCTGCAGTTTCAATAAAAAAAACACTCCTCCACAGAGACTTTTGAAGATTTTGCCCACTGGGAAGGGTTAATAAACCAAAAAGATTTTAAAAGGCTTTTACTACTGTTCTTTCATTTTGTTATTACTAACCAAGCTAAAAAAGAAAGGTTTTTCTATAACTAATTATTCTCCTATGTCTAGCTGTTTTCCATGCTTCAATGCATGTTTTGAATATCGAAAAAGAAGAAAGATGAATAAAATAGAGGAGCGAGACCGTTTATTCAAGCTTGCTGAAGAAAAATACACTTACAAAGCGCTTACCGAAGAAAAAGTTCCTGGAAGTACATCTCACACAGTGCATCTAGAGAGATATGATTCAAAAAGAAGAAGTCAATCCTTCACTGGTACTCAGCTAATATACGTTTTTTTATATAGGGTCTATTACGAAATGGCTTGACCAAAACATAGTTTGTCTTACCATTAATGGCATGATGGCATGTCAAAAACTTTTAGATGCTTCCTTCACAAAAGAAACAAAGCTTTCGAGAAACTTATTCATTTCTCTTGTGAAAATGTTTTACACTTTTTAATGCTTGTTTCAATTAGATGCTGAAACTGTTGATAGTACTAATAGCAGTAATGATGAAGACGAAGATCCTACTGTAACAGCTCATCCGAAAAAGTCGCCGAAAAACACAATGACAGCTTTACTAAATAAGCTTCAAACGTCGGTTTCTTCTGGGCTCTCCATAAAAGGAAGATCGAATACTAATTCCAGCCAATCAACAACTGGAACTCAGTATGACAGCGTGAAGTTTCGTCATAAAAATGGTAAAGCCAGAAAATGGAAACAGTTGATCAGCAATCGAAGAAAAACGTTTACAGGTGTCCTTGAAGAAAATGAAGGAATTCCTCCTGAAACCTCTTTGGAAAGACCGCGTTCACTCCTGTTGCCAAAACTTAATTCAACACCTTCCTATCTTCAGAATGGAAATGATAATACAAAGGAAAATTTTAGCGAAGCTAGATATTCGGACAAGTTCAATAACGATTGTGCACTCAGCGTGCAATTGGAAAATGATGAAGCTGAGCCGACGTGTGAAATGACGCAAATGATTCCTGAAACTGTCAGTTTTCCAAAATTATCTCCACCAGATATTGTGATTGATATAGAAAGGAAAGATCGTCCAGAAGAAGAACAAATTAAAACGGAAGATTCAGTATTTAGCAGTGGAAATGAAAGAGAAAGTCCTCGTAAGCGGAAAGATAAGAAGAGAAAAAAGCGACATCGTAAGGAGAACAAAACAAAAGATACCTGGTCGAAGTATTTAGATACAAATCCAAGACGCCACGAAGTGTATTGTGCTTTGAATTCAGTGAAGAAGCGATTGAAAGGAAAGGAGAGAATGAAGGAAAGACTAATTATGAAAAAACAAACGAGCATAACTCTACAACGCAATGCTTCCATGCAGATCTTAGAGGGGAAGAGAAGAAGCTTAAGGTTCCATATATATCCTTGTTTCCATTTGTCATCGTCAATTGAAAATTACTTAGCCTAGAAAACCTATTATATTCGATCTTTTCGATTTCCGATAGGCTAATCGCATCATATGCTCACTTTGATCACATGACATATTACAACCTATCATAGTAGCTATTTTCTATCATGTGATCAAAGTGAATGCACAGACTGAATCAACTACGTTTCTATAGCGCATTTCATACCGCACAAATCCCATATAGTGCACACTCTTTCCAGGAACCGATGCCTTTTCTCATTTAAGTCTCAACCTCTACTTAACGGACACTTTGTTTTGGTCCTGATGGTATTCGGCATTGAGACGTTTGACTGTAGACTATAAATCTTTCAATGTTTCACAAATTAACATATTGCTAGTTTTCTTTTCCTTTGAATATCAGAGATCAACTTTGCGGTTTGCAGTCTTCGTTCAACGCTGCTGACTACTCACCAAATACAAGAAAACGTTTGCAAATGCTACGAACAAGAAACAAATACCGTGGTTCAACGCAAAGTAATGAATACGAGGCAAGGAAGATGGATACGGACGATGAAGGAATGAGTTCGTGCTGTTCATCAAAACGAGCTTCAAAAAGTGAAGAAAAAAGAGAGATGCTGGAACGATTAACAAATGCACTGTCGAGCCAACGAAGCAGCAGAAGCAGTGGTTTGTTGCATGGAAGACTTGAAAGCAAACGTAACGAGCATGATATTGTAGTTGGTAATGACAAGTCAAATGGAGGGACAGAGAGAATGACCTCTCAAATATTTAACGTTCTACAAAAATTGAATAGTTTTGATCAAACGCACGTTACAGACGATGAACTAGATGGACTGAATGACCGAGTTGATTATGGATTCCTAGGGGAAAATAGACATCGAGATAGTGATCCATTGTTACCACAGGAAAGGGAAATTATAGAGCAGTTATTGTATAAATACGCTCAGTCTCATACGCCAGTCACTCCACACGAAAGGCATTCTCCTCTAGATCAAAAGTTTTCTTTTTCTTCGAACGTCAAAATAAGAGCATCGCCTGGACATTCACGTAAAAGCAGTGTTGATCAAACAAGACCCTCTGCAAACTTTCAGGTCTCAAATAACATGAGTCACGTGATGGAGGAAAGGGAGGATTTCGAAGGTATGACCCAAATAACCCCAGTAATGATACAGACTGAAAACAGAAATTACTTTATCAAGGACGTAATTGTTAATGTGCTCCTCCATAATTTTCCCTGGATCCTCAAAATCTTCGAAGGGCAAAGGAGTGTTTTTTTTATTGAAACAGCAGGCGATATTGCTTGTCATTCCTATAAAAACACTCCTCCACAGAGACTTTTTGAAGATTTTGCCCAATCAGGAGATAATGACAATTTTTAAACAGTGGCAGATCCAGCGAAAATTATGGAGGAGCATATAAACAATTACGTCCTCGATAAAGTAATTTCTGTTTTCAGTCTGTATCATTACTGGGGTTATTTGCACGTTCTTTTTCTTTTATGCTTGAATAGTTAACATTCTGATCTAAAAATTTCGAAATACCCTCTAGACCCGCCGCTGATAAATTAATAGACACCCTTGCCTTAGCAAGAAGCTCTGGTTCAAGGTTGATTAATGAATCGATCTAAAATTCAAACAAGAGAAATAGGGCTTCCTTATTGGCCCTTTTGACGCCGTCCCTAATGGCGTTAATGTTCTTGACTTTCGGTGTTAAAAGAACCGGTCTCTAGATGTTGTCTGTGGAGGTTAGTGGGACTTTTCAAAATTAACGCTACTAGCTAAAGAACAAGTGTAAGAAGGGCCGGTGTTAAATTTGGACGGGCGCAAAATAGGGCGTAAGGAGTTCTGTAAGATTTCTTTTTCTCTGACAGCTTGCCAATACAGTGGAATATCTAAAAAGCGTACAACCATTGGCGCACAAAAAAGTTGTCCTCCATATATAGAGATGTCTGCTTTATAAAGACTTGAGAATTTGGCTGTAAATTTATCTAACCGTGCGTAGAGGGTGTGTCGGTAACACGGAGATGTCCGCCTTATAGAGATTTCACTGTACTTCATTATTGTGTAAATGCTAAGAGATTAAGACAGGTCTTTCTGTCATGTAGATGGAAGCAAAATACGAAAATCAAGCGCTATATCACCTAAGATTAAGCGAAGATCATTTGTTAATGATGAGGGGGGTGATAGCGACGGTGATGGTGATGATGATGATGAGCAGTTTGGAGAAAGAGGAGCCTTCGACGATAAAGATGGTGAATCAAAGAACTCCAAAGAAGAGGTTGGTAGCACAGATTCGTCGAGTAGCGATGAAGAAGAAATTTTAAAAACACACGAAGGTTTCATCATTCCAAAAGAGTCTATCAGTAAGATCATGGGATCCGGCGTTTCACCGATAACTGTCGGTTTGAAATTGCGACGAGAAAGTCGCTCGCAAGAAGAAGAAATCGAAAGGCAGTTCAAACGGGAAAACTTCTTGAAAGATCGGCCTGTCAGAAGAGGGATTAGGATGCCGACAGGTTCTGTTGGAAAAGTGAATTTGTTGAAATCGAGGTTTGAATCACGGAATTTAGGTAAGTTATGTTGTTGAAATACTCTCGCTAACTCGAACAGCGGTATCTCGAATATTTGTTATCTTTAACAAAAAAATTGAGCGTTTCGTTATCGCAAATTCCCACTTACTCGAACATTTCACTGGGCCCCTTGAGAGTTCGAATGGGAGTTGATTGTAAAACAAATGCAATGCTGTCTCCAAAAATTGTAAATTGTACTTAATATGTTTTATCCAATCCCTTTTCTATGTTTAGGAGCTGAAAAGCCAGGCTCAGCAAAATTTCGACGTAGCTTGGAAAAACTGAATGCTACAAATTCAGGCTCGAAAACTAATAAGACGTCGCTCTTCCGAATATTACGAACAAAAGCATCAAGCTCGGAGATGGATTGTATAAGTGAACATGAGATGGAGAGCGTATCAATACACGGCGGGAAAGAAACGTCTACAACTCAAGCGACTAACAAGTAACCACAGCATGACGTCAAGCAAACGACGTTGTATCGACGAATTTGATTTCATGTGAACATGAGCCATACTGACATTTCTCGTCCCAAATTTCCCATTGGTCAAAAATGCGTCCAAGAATAGCGTATATTTTTTAAAATTACCAATTAATTTATTAATTTATTTATTGATTTTGCAATGAACTGTGAATTGAATGTTCCAAAAATTAAAGTTTCAGATTGTCCAAAAATTGACTGTATATCTTTGTCATGTAAATAGACCTTTATAAAAGACCATTTTTTAGTTGAATAAAAAGATTTTAAATAATGAATTTCCTGGGTTTTATCTATAAAGCCTTTTTGTCAAGATGGGATCATCACAAATTCTCCTTCGGTCAAAACTTTGTTATTTCTCTCTGGGATTAACAAAAAAAATATTCTTGAGTAATGCATGCCTCGTTCTTTCAAACGAATAGAGACTTTCAACCAAAACGTTTTATGACCTCATCTTCCCAGTGGGCAAAATCTTCAAAAAGTCTATGAGGAGGAGTGTTTTCTGTAGGAATGGCAAGCAATATCCTCTGTGGTTCCAATAAAAAAACACCCCTCCACATAGACTTTTTGAAGATTTTGCCCACTGGGTTGTTAGACCAAAACATTCCTTATCATGCTTTTATGTCATCCTCGAAACCTAGGAATCTGTCGTATTTTCGATGCAGCGGTGGATGTATGGTTAGGCAAAAAAGTGGAGGAAAACAGTGTCGTGAAACTAAAATGTTGATAAGGTTATTTGCACGTTTTTCTTGTATACTTTTTAATGACCTTGCTCTCCTCCATAAATTTCCCCTAGGTTAAAGATCTGCCTCTGCGATGTGTTGTTTCATTAAAATTTAACCTCTGCGATGTGTGAAAAATTTAAAAAAATGTAAAATCGGCAAAAAGAAATATTTTTACTACTTTAAGCATGAATGAATGAAAATTTGAATGAATGAATGAATGAATGATAATTCCAACTATCCAACCCCTCCAGAGGCGTAGCTAGAGCTTAGTTAAAATTTGTGGAGGAGAGTTTAGTCATTTAAAATAGAAAAGGAAAACGTGCAAATAACCTAATCATACTTAAGACTGAAAAGAAATATCATAATGTTGGACTCCTCCACTTTTTTGACTAACCCTGAATACGCATATGCTTCTTACTTAATGCGCCATATTGTTGCAAGGTAATTACCACATTTACTTAAATAAACTTCCAGTTGAAAAGAAAGGAGATGAAAAGGAATAGGTTCATTTTGTGTTTTTTCATGTTATTAGGGAAATTACGCTGGATAAAAATCTACGTCACTATTTACAAAATAAAAGGAATCATACAAGCTAATTTGGCAGCTTCAAGCGCTAGGAACCTACTATGCAATTTTTTTTTCACGCGCGTGCAATTGCTATGCAATTTTTAAATTATTGCAGGTAGAGCATACTCAGATAATTGCATGATAGCTTCTCAGCAAAGTTGATGTTTTCGCTGCCATCTTAAAAATAACAAAATTGATGGAAGTGTTTTCAAATTTTCAAGTTTTTGTGTTGCATTTTATGGATGCCCCAGCAGTATGCATTTTTTTTTTTTACGCGCGTGCAATGCAGCACGTTGCATTGTATGCGCACGAAAAAAAAATGCACAGTGGGTTCTTTAGCTTTACACGCATCGAATTTTTCGATCGAATTTTTTTGGCATAAAAATTCTAACCAATCAAAATCTTTGTTTCAATTTTTGGGCCGAAATCCACCTCTTTAAAATCTTTCATTAAATTGTGGCATCAAAACGAGACAGAGGGTGAGAGTTTTGCTTTTCATTATTAGAATTGCATGAATTTTTCCGAATTTCTGTTTTGCAATGTTTGCGTCTAGTAAGTACATTCGGCCCCGTTTTAAATATAAAAATTGCCTCTGATCATTCTACTGGGATTTTTTGTAACAGACAAAATAAATTCAAAGCATTATTGAAACAAAAAAATTTCATAAAAGGGATATTGCATGTACTGACTAGGTCAAAACATGGCGCAACCCTAAAAATCATACCGAAGAAAATATTTTTTTCGAAGTACTGAGTTTTCTCGGTTTTCTCGGGATATCAAATAAGCCCCGTTTAAGCCCCGTTTAAGCTCAAAATGGAAAAAAAATAATCACTGATGAGCCTGGTTGATTTTTGGATGGAACAGTTACCTTCTAACAAATGATTACACGATAAACTCTCAATAACTGGAACCTCTATGAACGGAGTGAACATTGTTCGAATATTCGAGTTATCGAGTTATCGAGTCTTTTATGAGTCACACTCGGGCGGGATTTACTTGGGTGTCACTTTCTTAGCATAGGGTGTTAGGGTGTTGGTTCAAGGAGAATTCTAAAACAGTTCGAGTTACTAAAAGTTTGAGTTAGCGAGCGTTTGAGTTACTGTTTAGATTTGAAAATTGAAAAATAGATTTGAAAATAGATTTGAAAATAGATTTGAAAATAAGCACTCAGCAAAAATCAACCAGGTTCATTGGTGCTTATTTTTTTTCATTTCATTTTCAGGATATCCTCGAAACTTCCAAAACCACCTACTACATATACCTTAACTTAAGAGAGAACGACTACCTGTCTCTTTGAAGCAAAGAGAAAATGTAAGGGACAGAGAAAATTTCTTTTCTTCGCTCTGATTTTAAAAGGGCGCCTCCAAGGGTGGTGATTAGATGGCGTTTATCTTTTTATTGCCGAATATGAGCCTCTAATGCTTCTAAAAGGCGGTACTTATAAAAAAACGTGTACTCATCCGATATGAAAATCGAACTGATTTCGTTCTGATGTGTTGAAGGAAAAAGATTCCGTTACAATAACCCTATCTTCTACAGCACCGTTTGTTAAAATTCTCAAATCGAAGGCCAAAAAAAGGACATCGCAAAACTTCAATGAAAACAATCCACAACACTGCTATGCAACACAGAACAAAAGCCGTGGTTAACCACGTATCAACCACATGCAAATACATAGTGTAGTGGAAATTCAAACTGTGCAGCAACTTCTTCGTTGTCAATTGCTTGTTATTTGGCCATTTGTAAGAAACTGACGACGATGACATAGCAAATTTATGTATGTATGGGCATCCGGACACAGCAGCCTGGCGGGGCAGACACTTCTCCAATGACACTTCCCTGACAAGACAGTCATCCGGCGGATACGTTAGCCCAACTTAAAGTGTCCTCGATCGAAGAATGTGGTGCTCAATTACTATTAAAATAGAATTGAGTCAAATAAAAAGTTACTCGTGAATATTTATTATTGGTTATTGCATCTGCTCTCTCCAGAAGTTGAATAGAAAGTTATTTAATTTTACATGGAGGAGACCCTTCTTATTTTTGCGAATTTGAATGCCGTATTCATTCTAATTTAGTGCGCACCCAATTTCAAATAATTTCTGGCTCTAATTATTAAGTTCACACACCCCTTAGAAGCTTAATTTTTGAAGGCACCTAATTTATGTACGCACCCTCCTAGGGCCTAGGGGTGGGTGGTATGAACTTTAAACGCAAAGTTATATAGTGAATATACACACAACTGACAATATGAAAGCAGTGTTTATCAATCTTTCAATTTTGACTATCGAGACTATCGGCTGTGTACACGAGATATTTTCACTAAATACACCTAACCTTCATATCCTGATCCTCGCTGCCCTACAATCTCGCTCATTAAAATTAAAAACATGGGAACCAGGTTGCCAATCAAATTTCGAGATTAAATAAATGTCAGAAGTGTTTTTCATTTTATTTTTTATTTTTTGCAAAATCAGCTTTCTTCGTCCGATCAAAACAAAGATGGCGAATTTAAGGTGAATTTAAATTATTGACTAGGTAAATTCAAATTCAATAATTAATAAGAATTTTATGCTTTCTTTATTTGCTTTACAATATAACTTCTAATGCCAATGATTATTTTTTTAAGAGCGTGATTTAATTTTCGACGAGGAGGTGAAATCTCCATCAACCAGCGCTGTGGTGTGTGTTGGGGGTGGAGAAAGTGTGGGAAAAAGAGGACAATAAAAACATCAATAAAACTTTTGGAAACTGTAGATATTCTTGAATAGAAGGTGCACTTGGAATTTAAATAGCAAGAAATTGATTCATTGCATATAAAGGTTTTTTGGATTGTATGTATAAATTTTGAATATTATTTTGTTATGACCATAGAGCACTCTCTCTCTCTCTCTCTCTCTCTCTCTCTCTCTCTCTCTCTCTCTCTCTCTCTCTCTCTCTCTCTCTCTCTCTCTCTCTCTCTCTCTCTCTCTCTCTCTCTCTCTCTCTCTCTCTCTCTCTCTCTCTCTCTCTCTCTCTCTCTCTCTCTCTCTCTCTCTCTCTCTCTCTCTCTCTCTCTCTCTCTCTCTCTCTCTCTCTCTCTCTCTCTCTCTCTCTCTATGTTGTTTTGATATTGTATTTCATATCTTACATCATTTTGAACGTGAATTAGGTTTCCTTTTTCACTGATTGGATACTAAAGTTGATGGATTGAGAATAGATGCCCTTCCCTTAATAAAGACAGGTAGAAAACGCTTACTTTTTTAAAAACGTAAACATAAACATAATAAATATATACAACAAAGTAAATAAATAAATAAAAATAAATAAAATAAAATATGAATAGGTAATAAAAAGGTAAATAAAAAACAACAATGAAATTTGTCACTGCCATTTGTAAACACTGTAAACATTTTACCTGTCTATTGTACAGATCAGACAAGGTATTAGCCAGGGTCGTTATAACATTTTTCCCAATTGTCTCCTTATTGTAAAACTTAAACAACCTTGTTGGAATGATTTCTCTCCCCAAAAGATATCAGACGATCTTACTTTAATCGGAGAAACATTTGCAAAGTTGTGAAATTGTTCCAAATTGTTCCAAAATTTCGATATGCGAAAGTTTGTCTCGCAAAAATCATTCAATTTGCCAATTTGCAAAAGTTCATCCAGTTTATATTTAAAGAAACATTTTTTTCAACCCGATTGAAGTAAGTCTCCGAGTTAGAAGTTCTCATGTTGGAAAATGCATTTTCAAAGCTTTCAGATGCTGAGTTATGTTAATCACCTACTAGTTTTTCAACCCACAATGTCATTTCACAGAATTTCGGCTAATGCCCTGTCAGATTTTTGACTCGTCTCTGACAATGAGATTTCTGATGATTTCATTTTGGGACCTCACATTATTTATTTTTTTAATCTCTGTTATAGATGACTTGAAGTGTAAATGTGTAAACGATTTTATTGTCAATGACTATTTCAAGATCATCTTTATGTAATGACGTGTTCAACTACATTACATTGCGTCAGGAAATAGGCAGTGCTAGATTAACTGAAACAGCTCGTGACAATTGTATTGCAAGACATTTACCTAATGCTATAAGCCAAACTGAACTATCACTTGGTCAAGTTGATAAAATTTTTGCAGCAGATTGGCTTGACGAATCTCATATCATCTGCGGAACAAAATGTAACAAGGTGAGGATAAAAGTTATCTGCATAAAGGCGGCATTTCCATGAACCGGGTATGAAATTGACCTGATATGAACTTTCAAAACGTTTTGAGATTATGGTGTTGTGTTTACATGATATTTCATATGGAGGCTATTTCGAAATATGCATGCATGGTAGACTTTTTTGGGCAGATTCTGCCTACCTCAGCAATATTTGACCATTAAGACCAATATATGAAACTCGTATCGGGTAAATCATGTAAACAGCTAATGGAAGATTTTTTTGCAGGTGAAACCAAAAATCATCAATCTTATATTGGAGAAATCTCATATCAAGGTCCATTTAAACACTGCCTAATATAATGATAATGATAATCTTGGTTTGTTGATTGAAAAGTAGTATCTCCTTGGGAATTTCAACACAAACACAAAAGAAAATTTTCTATGATTTATAGTGATCTTCAGTTTTAATTTCAATTTTAATTTTAGCTCTTAGTACAAAATATACAAACAGAAAAATCCTGGGAAATTCCATTATTAAAAGGAGACCATACTACACCATTACCAGAGAGAAATTGTGGTATACACTGTATATCAATTAATCCAAGTTCCAGCCTGCTTGCAACTGGTGCAGAAAATCCTAATTCGGTTGGTTTTTACCAACTCCCTTGGTTACACCCAGTATGTATAGGCGAGGCAAGTACAATATAAATTTTCTTTTAAATTTTTTAAATTCCTCTCTGTAATGTACAGTACAAGTGTCAAATTTAACCTATTTGGAAATTGTTGGTACACTTTGGGCATTTCATGCCTCAGCATCAGTTTTAATGCTCTGGGATGTGTCACCCGGTTTAATGTTTTTAATGTTACCGTGGGTTTTTTTTTGCTTCTTCTTTCATTTTTGTTTTTGTTTTTTTATTATATTACTGAAAAATCCTGAAATAAACTCTAAAACAAGCGACATGCTGGTTGTCCATCATCCTTTGTTTATGTGATGTGCTCCCATGTACTAAATCTAACCGATTTATATGTTTTTTTAGTATCATAAGGATTGGCTGTTCTCCTCCGCTTGGATTTCTGATAATGTTCTCGCCACTGGTATGTCTCTTTTGTTTATTTCTTATTCTTTTGAATACAAACAATTTTCTTCTCCAGTGGTAGAATGAATTCATCAAAACTTTTGAAATTTTTTCTAAAAGTTAGCAGCAAATTTCGTAAATGTTCAATTTTTGAATAAATGTTTAGGATGTTTAATCTGTCACGTTATATGTTACACCTAAAGATTTTCGAAAATTCATGCATGACGATTAAGTCTTTTTAGGAGGTTTGGGTATCTAAGGTATTTGGGTATTTGGGTATTTACCTCTGGGGTAAGAAAAGTCAGAGAAAAATATTAGTTCCTCGATTTGTTTCCCCCGATAAAGTACAGTTTCAAGTTAGGCCTTCATAAACCAGATAAGTATCCAATGCATAACAACCAATAAACATCAGTGGCAAAAAATGTAATAAACAATATAATAACGATGGTTTCAGAAATTCCATGAATAAAGATTCGAACTGCAAATACTGCATTTCCTCTAATAACTGATGTTTTTTTAAGGATTATTCAAGGTTCAAAGTGAAACACTTACTTGAGGGCAGCACAAAAGTTTGAATTTAGTAATGTTCAGCAATAGTTTCCATATTTTTATTATTTATTTTTATTTGTTATTTCCATAATTTTAGTTCTTCCTTATGACCGTCTATACTAATACTTACAATTTTGTTTTTGATATCCCCTACTAACAGGACCCATGGAAGAACAAACTTTTGTATATATGTATATGTATCTAGTTTTTGAATGGACATCTTGTTAAAATATTTGTTTCAAATAAATAAATAAATAAATATTAATAATCTTTTCATTTCATTTCTTTGCTACAGCGGTGCTTATTCCATTATTTACCTCTTTATACCGGAACTTGTTAGAGAAAACGCTGAATGAAAATTTTGTGCCTTCACATGATTGGATATCTCATTGGTTTTAAACTTCTGCTAATGTTTACATTCGGTTATATTCAATTGACAGGGTCGCGTGATAAATGTATTGCATTCTGGAACATTGAAGATGGAGGTTCAGCATCAGGCTGTTCAGCAGATTCTGCTGTTGTAAAGAAACCAGTTCAAGTTATAGAAGGAAATAAAACCTTGGATAAAGTTCGTGCCATGGTTTACAATTCACATTTAGAGGTATTGATATATTTTAGTTGGATTCTGTAAGCATGAAATACATTACAATCGGCCATGTTCTTCTTGTTCTTCATAATTTTCTTACTGTTCAAACCTAGCATATGAGTACTACTAAATCCGCATTCTTTGGGTAGTCACTAAATCTCCTCGCCTTCATTTTCCCTTCGGATAATCGACTTCTGTGTATCTGGAGAACACAAAGGGTTTGCTAAATTTCCTCGCCTTCGCGACCCTTTGATTTTTCCAACTTTTTTCTGATTCCTCAAAAAAAAATTTTCTTCAACATATTTCAGATGGAGGCTACAAGAAGGGAAGGAAAACAATAGTTCCAAAAACAACACAAAAACAAAACAAAACTGTTAATGTGGCCTCATGGTAGAGTGCTCGCCTCCATTGTGGGAGGTCAGGGTTCAAATTTTGGCCGAGTCATGCCAGCGACTATAGCAGTGTGAATTAATCCACCCTTAGCACTCAGCTTGAGAGTGGGATTGATGTTTAAGGTGGGGGTGTCTAGCTGAGCAGTTGATGCAGACATGCAGCTCTCGTATCCCAAATGGAGGCTTTAAATTTTCTAGGACCTCCTTCACAGGACCCTCATTGATAATAGTTCTATCAGAACTGAAGAGTCTACCCTGGGTAAACATTAATGAATAATAAATAATAATAATAAAACAGTGAATTTTTTATTATTCTGCGAAAAGGAAGAAAATTGTGTTTTCGGAGACGGGAATCGAACCCGTCTTTATTACCTTCTTTATAATCGTATGAATTTTTCTGCTTGGCAACTTCAACGACACAGTACTACACTGCAATTTCTTCTTCAGCCACACGTGCGATTTTGTTGTCTTCATGTAAATTCTACACCAATTTCAAAATCGGATTAGGGAAAGGGGACATGAAGGCAAGAATATTTTTAGTGACTACCCATTCATTGCCGTGAAAGAAGAAGTGGAGAGTTGGACCAAACTTGGACCAAATTTCGAAAGTCCTTCAGTTTTCATGAAAATTTTCATGTAAAATAATTCAATAGTGCTAATTTCAAATTTGTGAATAGTTTTTCATATTTTGGCTGAAAAAGGGCGATTTGGGCAAAATTTGGACCAAATTTCGAAAGTGCTTTAACTTTCATTAAAATTTGCACTAAAAACAAATCAATGGTGAGGTTTTAAGAAGAACCTTTTTTGCATAATTAAGATGGAGCATTTCCTTATTATTGCAGTTGGTTACAATAAACCAACTGGCAGAAAGTCTTTTGCCTGCCCGGGCATTATCATTATAAGTTATCATTTAGCCTGCATTTCCTTTGGAACAAAAGAAAATCTCCAGTCTATTTTCAATTTGTAAATGATCAAATAACCCTCCAGTCATTCATCTGGAGGCACTTTCTACTATCAAGATTTCAAGATTTTCATCCAGCCCACACTGACATGGATATTGAACTTCTTTTGTGTATTGCACATTGTATTGTGTATTGTATAGAGTGGATAACCTGGAAAAAAGGGAAAGAAGTTTTTCAGAAATATTATACAATATTATATTATATTTCATCCATAAGTAAAACTTAGGATGAATATATTACTACCAATAAATTTTCATAATATATATGCAACCTATCTGTATCAATATCCGACCATTTTGTTGTATCCATGCCGACCATTCTGAAAAATTAAACCATCTTTTCTATTTTCTATTCTTTTCAATTTCTATTTTTTGTTTTATTTCACAAAGAACATTTATTTGTGTTTCTTTTATGTGTTTGTTTTTCTGAAACAAATGAATAATATATCATAATGTGTTGTCAGGGAAAAGTAAATCAATTTTGAACAGCCAACTTTTTCAGCAAGGAAAAAGATATTGTTGATTGAATGTGAATCAGAGGAAAATCCACTCTGGGCCCTGTATTGGGAAACATAATTTATTTTTCATGAATTTTGTGTAATTCTTAATTCTTCTGAGTAAGTCCCACCCCCACTAAAATGCGGTAACTAAGCCCTCTGATAATCTTTTGATTTTTAGCATCTTGCAACGGTTGCATCAAATGGGTTTTTGCATCTATGGGATGTCAATAAATGTACCCAGGTTAGATGAGCATACTCTTCATCAAGAATTTAACTTACATTCAATCACTTTTATTTTATAGTTTTGTTGACACCTTTTGTTGTTTTACTAGGTTGCCTCAACTACATTACCTTTTCACAAGGAAAATGTTTGCATAGCTCATCAGAAAAAGAATCTGTTATATGCAGTTGGCTCTCAATCACACGTGTCTTTACTTGAACCACGATGTGGCAGAACTGTTGGATCGCTGTGTTCCAGTGATGATGGTGCAGGTAACCATCGATTCTAGCTTTTTTCTCAGACACGTCTTTGTAGAAGTGAGAGCCAGGGAGACGAAATCATCAATTGACTGAAATGTAGTAGAAGCTATAGGGGGAAATTGATTTTTCTATCACACGTATGCAAAAACAGCTTGTTGGTCGCTAAGCTTGGTTTGTGTGTCCACTACATAATTATTATTAAAAATTGATTATAATTAATTATTATTAAACAGAGGATAGAACAGAAAATGGTGTGCTATTTTTTATGTCATTATTACAAATGATGTGAACATTTTTTGTGAATCTAAGCTCTCGTTTTTTCATGTTTCAGAAAAGTTGAAAGAATATGGCGTTGTGAATAGACTAAACTTGGAGTTGTCTTTTATCAATTAGTACCTGGCAGTGTAGAGTCTTCTTGCAATAGATCATTATGATTGGTTAATTGACGTCACGTGGCTGGTCGCTATTTCTCTGTAGTGACCGGCTTCATAAAAAATGTAAACAAAGTAACAAAATGATGAGGAAGACTCTACATTGCAAGCACAGAAAATATAAGAAAACAGAAGAACATATCTTTTTCTTTTAAATATTGGAACAAAAAAGTTTAACCAGGGCTATAATTCTTCTCTTAATTATGTTTCCAGGTACTAAATGGCTTAGTAACCTTATTAGCCTGTCAATACTCGGTCAGTATTTTCCCGTATTGACAGGCTAAACGGTTAATAATGACATCATGTGCCCTCTCTGGTGTTTCTAGACCATTGTGCATTGGCAACACTTAAGGGGTTCGAATATTATAAACAGAGAATTTGATCAATTTTTGATTTGTTTCACAATTCAATTTGCCGTAGAAATCAAAATCAGTTCAATTAAATCGAAAAATATCAACTAAATATATATGATAATATATAGTGAAAATTGGTTGGTGGAATAGGCATACCAGGACTTAGGGCCTCATTTTCCACTAAACAGAATATTCAGTGCGGAGCAACTGTTGTTTTCTCCATGTGATCGCAATCAAATTGAGCCATTTGATTGGCTTGCGGAATATTTCGTGCCAGTTGAACTTGATCCTACTTTTCCGGGGTTGTTTATTTATTTATTATTAAAAAAACAAAAGCCTCTAGACTGCAAGCAGGTGGAAAAGGGGCTTAAATGGCAGACTGAAACCCGGAACCCACGTTAATAGATCCTATGTTAAGGGTCCTATGTACTGGGTCCCACTTGGTTCTTATAGTTCATGTGAGTGCATGATAAGATTTGCCTATTGAAAAGATCAAAGAAAAAATGAACAAAAACTTGTTATAGTAGACTTCCATTGAGTTTTCTAATGGCTATGCTTTTTTGAACCTAAACATACATTACTGTTTTTCTCTTTTGACAGGTGTTCGTTCAATCAGTTTTAATGATGGCATTTTAACAATTGGTACTGGGTATGGCTCTATACTCTTCTATGATATACGGATGAATAAAATGCTGGAAAATTCCGATGGTATTGTGTGTCGGCAAAAAACTGGAAAAGGATGGCTGGTCAGTTCCATATGGCTGGAAAGGCTAAATTGATTTTTTTTGTGTTCTCCATAATAGTTTTTGTTAACAATTTCAGACTATCAAAATTTCATAGTGTAAACCTTTTTAAATTTGTTTGGGTCAGTGAGCATCGGGTCACGTGATGCCTCGTTATTTCAAACTCTTATAAGAATTGGATGGTCTGAAATTTAACACCCGCCCCCTTTTACGATGTCTTTATTGGCGTTATTTTTGAAAACTCCTTGGTCAAACCTTCACAGAAAATCATCTCACACCGGCTATTTTCATGCCACGTCATGAAATTACTCGCTACGAGTTTTTGTTTGTACACATTCAGCTTTTATTCAACTCGAACTTCAATGGGACTGATGAATTGATGAATGTTCGAGTTATCGAGATATGTTGTTGTTTTACTGTTGTTTAACTCATGAAACTAAGTTCGCTATTAGTTTCCTACCACCTTGTTGTTCTTGGGGGTTATAATACCTTGGGAGTCATAAAATTTTATGATCTCTATTTGATGCAAAAGAACGTCATTATTATTTCAATTGGAAACGAGGCAATGTTTGTAAAGATCGAAAGTGACGTGTTTAACGTATTTGATAAATAGAGGTTTATTGGTCCATTTAAAGAAAGGGGAATTCGTAACACTACTAAAAATAAAACTAATTTTTCCTGTGTCTTTTTGAAGTGTTTCCCATTTTGTTGCTGTCGTTGTTGTTTTTGTTGTTGTTGTTGTTGTTTACCATTTATTTGCTGCATTTTTAGAGACGTGATTCAGTTTATCAACAATTCTTTTGGGACAATGAGTCGTATCCCAACGCAGTATATGCTCATAGCTACCATCCAGTATCGATGAAATTGCTGACGGCAGGTGGACCTCTGGCGTTAGGTTTGTACGGAAACTATGCGGCATATTGGGATTAATCAGAGTTGAGAGATTCTCGCATGTTTCTGTTAATTTGTTTTTGACATAAAATAGTTACCTTATCTTAGCACTTTTTACGCCAGCCCGAATTTATTGGCGTTATTTTTATAACTCCACGGTTAAACCTTCACAGACAAACATCAAACACGGACTCTTTTAACGCCATAAAGGGCTGGCGTAAAAAAGACCAATAAGGTACACCTTTTTGTGGAAGTGTAACAAAGACCTAAATTTTGTAACGTGGTATCATACTTAAATGGGAAACCCAAATTTCAAGAACTCATACGTCCTCCTTCAACTCAGATAAACTTTGGGAAATAATTTTCTTGTGTTCACTCTAAAAAAACGTATCCCGTAAATGGCCGATTATGCACCTGGAGCGCTTATTTAATATTGTGAACTTAACCCCCGGGCGGTTGTTATTATTATTCACTAAAAACTCTAGATTTGCGCCAGAATTTTTCATGATCATTGTTGTTTATGCTTATTTGAATTCCTCCTGGATCAAGGCTTACATGAATTAGCGCCCTCTATCTTGCTGAGAGAAGACGCTTTAAACCAGGCTTTTCAAAAAACTGCAATTAAAAATTCAGAATTTTTCACCCCGACAAGAAATCAGCAGTATGAATAGGGTATGAATAGGGTTTTAAAAAGTTTTCATACAACCCGGGGTGCTTAATCAGTCATTTACGGGAGCTGAAATATGAAGCTGTTATACCCAGTGGGCAAAATCTTCAAAAAAAACTCTGTGGAGGAGTGTTTTTATTGAAACAGCAGGCTATATTGCTTGCCATATAGAAAACACTCCTCCTCGTAGACGTTTTGAAGATTTTGGCCACTAGGTAGGTTTTGTTCTTATGTTGTATATATATAAATATATGATCAATTAGCAATAGTCCAGAAATGGACCATACTCCTATGTTAATATTTGAATTTTTTCTAAAACGTTTAGCAAACTTGTAAATGTGTAATTTTCAAGAAACTATAACTTTCTAAGTTAATTTTTTAAAAGAAACAGAAAGAAAATCATTATTTAGCATTCACCGAATCTGTCGTTCTTATCCATTCTCTGTATTCACGCTTTTTTTATAAGCAACACGAAATTTTGGCTCATGCTCAAATGTGGCTTAAAGTTTGCTCTCTTTTACAGGCTGATTTGTTGCTTACTTGTTGCTTGTTGACTATCTACGTAACCGAACCAAGACTAAATTTGCGTGTTTGTCTATTTCACATAGACTAGCACAGGTTTTTATTAAAATAATAGAACTTTGATTAGACGTTTGTATACATTAGTATAGAATACAATAATCAATGCATACATTAGTATAGAATACAATAATCAATGCATACATTAGTATAGAATACAATAATCAATGCATACATTAGTATAGAATACAATAATCAATGCATACATTAGTATAGAATACAATAATCAATGCATACATTAGTATAGAAGATAATAACTAATGCATACATTAGTATAGAATACAATTATCAATGCATATATTAGTATAGAATACAATTATCAATGCATACTTTAGTATAGAATATAATTATCAATGCATATATTAGTATAGAAGAATGTCCCTTGCTTATATAGAAAAGCATGTAATGGAAGATGGTAAATTGTGCTTCATTCTTTCCACTTGTGTGTAAGCATCAGGCGCATGAGGCCATTAAAGAAATGACACCCACCTGTGACTTATATACCATAATCAAGGAAATATTTTCCCCAACGAATGCTTTCTCCACGAACATTTTTCAACAGATGGAGTTTCCGTAGTATGCCTTATTACCTAAAATTAACCAGTTCGGAAATCACAATTTCGACTTCAGGGCTTCTTCTCTGATATGAATGTAAGAGAGATAAGAAGCCCTAGGTTCGAGGTTGCGGAAATCATTGTATTACTAACTTCTTAACAACAACTTATTTTCCCACAGCTTAAAATGCACAGAAGATGAAAGACTCAAGAAATTGATACAGACTTTATCACTTTATTCTTCAAAATATGGGTAGTTCGAGAGATTATCGTGAAGTAAAGAACGCTATTTCTTCAAGCAACGACGACCATTTTTATACGCCACAGATGAAACAGTCTACTGGAGACACTGTTACAATTTGTGTTGACTGAGCGTGCCAAATGTTCTCTTCCTACCGCAGCGCCCGCGCCACAGGGGATGGGGGTGGTGGTGGGGTGGAGGTTCCATTTTTGTTTCATTGCTATTAGGAAGAAGAAAACTTTTGTTTCTTATTTACTGGCGTTAGCAGTCGTGTTTTTTGCGCGATTTTTGAACGTTAGTCAGCCTTTAATTTGTGAATCGAAAAGGCGATGTAGTAAAATAAGCTACAATCAGGCCAAAGGCGGGGGAGAGCGGGCGTTTTTACTTTCTTGCATAGAACATGTTTACACAAGATCGGGTAGCTCATAGGAACAAATATACGAATTTCACATCTGGTGGGAAAACATTTAACACAACCTCTTTTTCCGCAAACATATTCAATATATTTCTATCCTGTTATTGATGTCCCTTTATTCTGTGGAAAAGCGACTTCAAAATAGCTATGTTAGGGCATTCAGAGAGCTATTCTAACCATGGTGGCCGACATTTTTATATTTTTCGGGGCCCCCGCTTTAAATTTTGCGAGCCCTGCCTGTACCGTGATTAATGCCTAAAAATCGGTTGGCGACCTCAATAAAGGCCGGTTTTCAGTTCATTCGCCTCGGTCGCGCGGACTGAGCGAACTGCTTTTTGATTTGCTCAGTTGTTCAAATGGTTTGAACTACCAGGGGAATGAGATTACTTCAGCCAATCACATGTTTATGTACATGCATGAGGAATCATAAGATTAAAATGCCTGTCATCGCGCATGGCTGATCGCAGATAGGTTTCCAATCTTTTCAAGGCTGTGTTTTACAGAGATACCGCAGGACAATTAGGTTTAGGAAAATGTCCTCTCATTTTGTCAGGACAAATAAGAAATGGCTTTTGAAAAAGGAATTCTTATTCAATGTTACCTTAATTTCCTTTTGATCAATTTCAGTAGAGTGCTTTGGTTACTCTCTTTATTCTCTAAAAGCCACAACAATCATTTGAATGAAGGAATTTTTTAAACTAACAAAACTTCGTAATAAGTTAAAATGGTTGGAGATGCACTTAAAACCACAGATGTGAAAGTCAAATCCTGCATGTAAGAATTCATGATATGTGTTAGAAATTTGGGAATTTGAAGAATCATTATTCACCTTTGAAAGAAAAGGGTGAAGGTTGATAGGATATGTTAATCATTACAATATTATAATCTACACTAAATATAAAAATGCTACAACATAAATATTATATACACAGTATAAAAAACTACAAAATCTATATACAAAGGGAGCTAAATTAAGACCAAAGAGATGAGCAGATATGCAATTAGAAATTTGGGATATGTAGTAAAGCAATGATGTAATTAAGGCCCACCGAAGGTTAGAATAAGTTTGGTAAGGGCATTATAGATGTTGGTTAACGAAATTTAATAGCAAATTTAAAAATAAATGGTTAATGATAAATAGAATTATTAACATTCTTTCTCATTGCTCCTGCACAGAATGGAATTGCCTCTATTTCATGTTTAAGTTTACTTTTGAACACATTCAGGCTTGGAGAGTTTGTACAATCATTCGACAATTGATTCCATACCGCACATGACCGATATGCAAATGACTTTTTATATGTGACTTTATTGAAAGTAGGGAGATCGACTCGGTGATTATTTCGTAGGACACGCTGATTCCTTGGTTTTGATTTTAAATAAGAAAAAGTCTCTGGAAGTTGGTTAGTGTAAAGCTTATACGTGACACATGCGATCGTTTTTTTCTTTTCCCAATTGATATAAACACGATCTTAAAAAAATTATGGGAAGAGAGGGTAAAGTACTCTCGTCCCGTATCACGCTGAGAGTAAATTCTATCCCTTGGTAATAGCTTCTCCATTGAAATAATTCTATTATACGCATTTTAAAACGGCACTGTAATATCATGCATTACTATACAGTACGTCTTCTTATTTGGAAAAGCAAGAAATCTATGGGAAGAAAAATAAGATGGCATAATGAATTTGTTTGGCAGATTTTCTTATCACTCTCCTTTGCATATCGGTACCCGGCAAGGAAAATCACCTTCCCACAACAATGCCACCATCTTTATTTTGAAAGCAAACCAGCAAGACAACATTTCTAAAATCATCAAATCTCAGGGCTGTTTTGGTAAGATGTGACATAATTTTCGACTTTTTCTCTCGTATGAGACAATTACTGTGCATTATAGCTAGCTACATATAAAAGCTAGCTACAGACAGCTACGAAAAAATAAAAATATAGCTAGCTAGATAAATAGAGATATTACTCTTTCACAAATGTTTAATCAGGTGTTAATTACACACAAGCTTTACCCTGTTTAAACTTCAAACAATATTTGTGAAAATACAAATTGCTAGCTAATGCAGGGTTACCACACCTCCTCTAAACTCCTCGAATCTCCTTCCTTTTTTTCCTTCTTGAAACTCATGGATTCTCCTTCATATAAATCTTGAATTTGCCATTTTCCTCCCTTTGATTCTCACCTTGATTTTTTTTTCAAGAAACAATCTTTTTAGAGTGACAAAATAATAATCAATTAGTGTAACTTGAGCAGTTTAAAATCTATGAAATCACCATGTTGTTCAGCCAACATGGGGCAATTTTCGGCTGGCATAGCGCACAGATCTCTAACTTTTCTTTTTGTCACCAATCGTTAAAAAAGAACTGTTTAATTACCATTCTTTTAAGTTAAAGGAAAGCATGATTGCACAAGTCACTCATTGAAGTATATAAGACATAGGGAAGCTTTATTGGAGTTAAAAAAATTTAAATATAAGGTAGTTTCATCTAAGTTCGCCATGCTTCTATATTCAACAAATGTTAATATTGAAGCGATTAATCAATGAAAAAAAAATGAAAAACAATTAAAAACATTTAAAAAGGAAGCTTACAGTAAGTACTTTTGACCCAATAGTTTAAATTTGAAATATCACTTAATAATTGGAGTAAATTCAAGATAAGTCTGAAACCTCTTCAAACAAATCCAAACACAAAAAAACATGACTGAAATGAAGTTGTTGATATTCACGCGTACTGTTATCGCCACATCTTGTTTACTACTTAAATCCCCGTTTTGAAAGTAGATTTCCATAACGAGGAGGTTTTCCCTTCCTTGGTGCGATATTTTGTTTTTGACAAGCTTAATAACCAGCTGATTATCAGAGTTTGTTTGCATCGTGATGTAATAGTTATGAAAATGTAACGAGTATCTTCAAGGGTAATTAGCAGTAAAGAAAAGAAATATCACCTCTAGTGTTTCCTTTGGGATTATTATGGCACGTGGTTTTTACGATATCTACTTTGTTATTCCACTGTTCCGTGTTTTATCTCTAAATTGTTTTGAAAATTGTTTTGTTGAATAAAGAATATATGGTTGAACACGGACATATCCTCCCGTTCCTTTTCTCCTCTGTTTATCTATCTTCAAAGTAAAGAAATGTCTTTATCTTTTTATTACTAATGTTATTTGGATATTGTATTCATATCTTACATCCTTTTGAACGTAAATTAGGTTTCCTTTTTCATTTATTGGATTGTAAATGAATTCATACTTGAACTTAGTCTGCTATTCCATGATAGTGTATTTTGATTGTGGAATCCACTTCAGGTTATGAAATGCACAGTACCTTTTAGATTTTAATCAAAGTAGTTAAACTGGTTTTGTTTCTTGCAATCGTACTAACAACCATTGGCAAAAACTTGTCCAAAGTTTGTGAAATAAAGTTACAGCTGAGGTCTGACTAACCTTGCTTGAATGTTATTTTGTTCACTTGGAGCAGGTTTTTCGCCACTGGGTTGGATATTATTAAATCTTTCTTTTTGTTATTAGATGAATATATACTAAAAGAGAAAATAGAGAAACTAAATCTAAACAAAAGCTAAATCTGAAAAGTCTCCCCAATGATGACCACCTGTTATTTTAGTGTTGAAAAGATATTTTGTTATTTATTTAGGTATATATAATATTGAGTTTTTTAATATTGAGTCAACATTTGTTTGGGTTTCTTGCAGTTAGTCAAAAAGGAAATTCTCTTTGCAATAATTTTCTGCTTGATGCTATGATGAGTTACATTTTGTTGTTAGAAATTTATTTTGCTATTTCAAAATCTATTTTTAAAGCCCAAATTTCAAGTGAGGGTCACAGTTAATTTATCAGTCAGTTTATATTTACACTGGAAGTTTAAAGGTTTACTAGCACCCTTTTCAATAAATACTTGTAAAAGTACCACTAGAGTTGCTTGTTCCTTCAAAATTCCTTGTATATAATTCTTTTTTTAATTCATGAAATTATGAAATTATGATGTTATGGATTATATGGATTGAATTGGTTTTAATAGATGTCACTGTTTCTGTAGTACTTGAAAATATTGTAGGGACATAAAAGAGCATATCAGGGAAAACTGGGATTACAGATTAGAAGCAAAAGTAATTTTGAGTCTGTAAAATACTTAAAAATCTCCTCGATTCTTCTTTCTTTTTTAAAAAATTCTCCTCCAAATTGGGAATCCTTGAATCTCCTTCCTTTTGAATTTCAAAAACCTGTCTTTTGAATACAATCTTATTTTATTTTCATTTATGAGAGAGACCTCTCCTCTCCTCCTCACAGCAGGAGCATTTAAATTACCAACCAAGATGTGTGTGCACAAATTTTGGTAGCTAGACATGATCATTAATATTCTATGTTGAAACATTCAGTAGTTATCAAGCAATGAACATGAATATTAAGAAAAAAATTATTTCCTGCGCATCACCGAAAAAAGTGACAAAACTTTATTTTTTGATTTCATTGTAGCCAAAGATATCAGGAGAAGGTATCACAAATTAAAGCAGGTTATTTAAGATAAAAAAGATACAAATGAATGACTTTTTCTTCCCTCGCGTGTTCAAAAGGTTTTTGGTTAGTGGCTCTTATTTGATCTATATTTTGAGTGTTTTTTTGAAAAGCACTAATGCAGAAAATAAGTGTGCAACACACAATTTTTTAATGATGTCAAGGTACCAAAACTAAATATTTGAAATAAAAATGCAGTTCTTGTCAAAATTGCATTGAGTTATAATGTTGTCTCTTTTGTGTTATCAGTGTCAACCAGGCTTTAGAATTAAAGTAGAAAGAATTAATTTTTCATTTTGAGGAAATACAGGTTTTAACCATTAACATGTACAATTCATGAATGAAAAACAGCAAAGACATTTTCGTAGAAAAATATACATAAAATAAAATATATTTACATACATACGTATATATACATTTAGAACACGATTTTTTAAGAATAGGTCAATTTTCTTGTCGCGAAGATGAATTATTGGTTAATTAGTTAATTTGTTTTCTGTGTGTATTTAGTTGAAAATTTTGCCAACCCAATGCCAACACAAATAAGTTGAAAAGTAAGTTACGTTGGTAATTTTATTGCCAAGGTAAAAAAATCCTAATATTTTTCTGAGAGAGTTTCAAAATTAACGCTAATAAAAAGGGTCACTAGGTATTTCTTTGTAAGTAGAGTCTGTCTAGTCAGTTTGCGAGAGAGATCTCAATCCTACAGGATCTCAATTTTCTTATTAAACACACAGATGGACCATTATTGAAAATCTGGGTCGAAAAGGTCATTGAGAAAAAAACATGTCATTGTGCAACTCATCTATAACCAGGTTACACTGTAAACTTATCAAAGAGAACATGAACACATTGTTCAATCTTGTATTTAAATTTCTTATTAACTTTCTTATTTCTTTATATGCTGTAAGTTGGGTTACGATCGTAAAACTTGCAGATTTTTGGTTCATTTGTTATTTGATAAAGAAGTAATTTTTCATAATCACATTTCTTGTACACTGAGAAAAATTAGAATTAATTTAAAAATTTCTCTTTTTTTTCTAAATCTGTCAATCAAAATTTGTAAACAATAAAAATATATTGATTCAACAACAATGTCTTATTAACTCAGAAACTCCTTTATGCAAATCAGTATCATTTTAAAATACAATGTTGTTTAGAATGTCTACGAATACCATTTGTTTGTTGTATATTTACCTGCGATCTGACATATATTCAAAATAGAAAATGTGTGATGTTGGTTTCGTTCGACAATCAAATGATCATTCTTGAACATTCATTTAAGCCCTTCAATCAAATGAAATTTTCAATATTTTAAACTTTATTTAGCATGATTTATTCCTCTCTCCAGCTTTATTTAGTGAAGTATTTTCCAATCAAATTAAATATTTGTAAATAAATAAATATGAATATTTTTAACAGCAACGGAAAAGTGCAATACCATGATTTTTTACAAAACGAATTTGAATAGAATACACCTGACATGTTTTTCTGAACAATAACAAATTTTTAAAATTCAAGGAAGTGAACTATTTGCTGAGCAAAAGCTGCAGCATATGCCGACTGCTGAGGCAAATTTTGAATGTTGCTTCTTTACAATATAGGCCAATCAGGATAGAATCAGATACAATGTAGACCAATCAGCATATAACTGAAGAAATAAACAATCAATTTTTCTTTTATGTTTTAGGGGTGCGATATCGGTAAGAGAAATCTACTAACTAAATGTTGCGTGGTTCCTTTTACACCATCGAAAGCAAAACTCTTTAGTGTTGTAGTTGGGTAATAATATTAATATTTTTATATTTATTTGTGAACCCAATTTTAAAGGAAATTCCATAAATATTTGTTGAGAATAATTGCATTTGAATGTCTTATCTTGAACCCGTTCATTTGTGTGCATGGAGAACTGATATGGAAATCCACAAACGATTCTTCTATTTCTTTTATGGTAGGGTGCTATGTATAACCCAAGCAATAATGTTTACCAAGTGAGACCATCAGCTAATCCTCAATCTCAGAATAGCGGCTATCAACAAAGGGGATATGTGTATAATAATCCCCCAAGACCATGGCAGAATTCTAATTTTGTGAACAGTGCAGGGAAATCACAACATGCTACTCAAAATCAAGGCGGCAGCACTGGTGGTTTCACATACACCAACCAAGAATTTCAAACAAATCTTCGTCATGATCCCTCTCCTTTAAATGATTTTGGTGATATGGGAGCTGCTGTTCGAAAATACGCTGAAATTGATGCAACTAAAGCGAAGGAATGCCCATATGAACCAAATTCAGTATTACAGAAGATGGAAAATATCCCTGAAACTCATCCTTACAGGCTTTCACACCGACTATCTGTTTGGGATGAGTATAACCAGGAGAATATACCAGAACCTTATCAGCGGTTTGAAGATTTTCCTGGGCTGTCACACCAGCAGCTGAATGGGTTCTATCAATCCGGCTTTCAAGCTCCCACTCCTATTCAGGCGCAAACGTGGCCCATTGCTTTGAGCAACCGGGATGTTGTGTCAATTGCCAAAACGGGATCAGGGAAAACCTTAGCGTTTTTGCTGCCAGCCTTTAAGAAAATTGATGCGAGTAATCAACGATTCAAGAATGATATTAAAGTGCTTGTTTTGGCTCCAACAAGGGAATTAGCAACACAAATTCAAGAAGAGGCGTACAAGTTTGGTAACCCTGCTGGATATTACAGTGCTTGTGCCTATGGAGGTGCTCCAAAACATGGGCAATTGCAAGCAATTCGGTCTGGAGTGACTATTCTAGTTGCTACACCGGGAAGGCTTAATGACTTTTTAGACTCTAATCAAGTAAATTTGTCTTCTGTGATATATTTGGTGCTGGATGAAGCAGATCGTATGCTAGATATGGGATTTGAACCACAGATCAGTGCTATAATTAAACGTTTACCAAGAATGAGACAAACTTTAATGTTTTCTGCTACATGGCCTCAGGAGGTACAAAGACTTGCCAGTACTTTTTTAAATCGGCCTGTCCATATTCGGTTGGGTGGTTTCAGCGAAGGCCTTCTTGCTAATGAAAGTATTAACCAGCATCTTATATTGTTAACATCTGGTGAAGACAAAGATAACGAGTTGATACGTTTGATTAGATCACGATATGAACAAGGCCGGCAGCTGGTGCTGATATTTGTTGCCAGGAAAAACACTTGTGATTTCGTTTCCAACATGTTGAATCGTGTTGGCATTCCTGCAACCGCAATGCATGGAGATCGTGATCAATCGTACAGGGAGAGAACTTTAGCGCAATTTCGAAGTGGCGAAAAACCAATTATGGTTGCGACAGACGTGGCATCACGAGGAATCGATGTCAAGGGTATCAGTGCTGTTATCAATTACGACCTAGCGAATAGCTCTGAAGATTATGTTCATCGTATAGGTCGTACTGGCCGCGCAGGTATGGCTGGTGAATCATTTGCATTTGTAACCCATAGCAATGAAGACATTTGGAAAGTGATTGGAATAGCAGAGGTTATGGAAAAAAATGGTCAACATCCTCCACAAGATATTCAGCAACTGATCACAAGTCATCAGCTTCGACAACAACGTAACAGTGATAGACGTGCTGCTGAGAACGAGCAATTTCAAAAGGTCCTCTTGGTTGCTGAAAAGCCCTCAGTAGCAAAGATGATTGCTGAGAATTTATCTAACGGCAGATTCCGAACACGGCGTGGTCAGAGTCGGGCCAACCAGATATTCGAATTTATTAAGTGGTTCGGTCCTGCAAACTGTAAATGCAAGTTAATGGTTACGTCGGTGGTTGGACATATATTTAAGCTGAATTTCAGTGGCAGAACGAGAGATGTTGCAGATATGTTTCAAGCCAAAGTGGAAAAAGTGGTTGAAGATACCACTAAAAAGCTACGTATTGTGGAGCATTTGCAAGAGCTTGCTCAAGAAGCTGATTACTTGTTTCTTTGGCTTGACTGTGATCGGGAGGGTGAAAACATAGGTTTCGAAGTAATTTCCTTAACTGATCAATGGGTACATTACGATAATGTTTATCGTGCCAGTTTCTCAGCACTTACGATGCAAGAGCTCAGTTACGCTTACGAGAATCCGATACGACCAGATAGATACGCAGCCATGAGTGTTGATGCTCGCCAAGAACTGGATCTGAAAATTGGTGTAGGTATTTCTTCTAAGTTATGTAAATAATTTACCATTGCCAGTTTTTTATTTTATGTTCAGAGCGTTATCCAGAATTTTTTGAGGATAAGACTTTCTGCTAGTAATAGGGAAGTAGGCCTAAGTAGGCCTTATAATGTGAGTAAATCAAAGATTTTTTCTGGGATAAAATATTCGAACCAATGTTGACATTGTTTTACAAATGAAATGTTAACATAATGCAAACAATAGGGAAAGTAATGTTTTACATGACCTCTCAGAACCGAGCTTGTTTATTGGTTTATTTGTTTATTTTATACTTTTAAGGTAGCATTTTCAAGGCTGATGACAAATACATTTCTTGAGATGGCAAAAAGTAAATTTCGATTGCGTGATCAAAAAGTTGTTAGTTATGGGCCCTGCCAAACGCCAACACTATGGTTTTGCGTGCAGCGATATAAAGAAATACAGAACTTTAGGCCGAGTAGATACTTTGATGCATCTGTTATCCTAAATGTACAGGTAATGTCTTTAATTATTCTTAAATTTATGGCTGTCCCACTGGACGTCTATTAGCATTTATCAATGTTTATTTAACATTCATTTAACATTTCAATTTCTTTGATTTTTCATCGAGGTTTATATTTTCATCCTGAACGATGTTTTATTACTTTTACACTGAAAGATTTATGTTTCCATCGGCTTTTAAACATAAATGTTAACGCCAATTAAACGTCTGGTGGGAACCGACATTAAGTTTCCTAACATCAAATCAATGTTACACATGATGGGTTCACATGTAAACAATCAAGAGTACCCATGCAAGGGTAAGAAATTGAAATAAGAGACCACCACCCTCGTCCCACCTCTTGTCCCACCCTTTCAAGTTTGTCCCACCTTTCTACATACTTGATTTTTAGTTCACGAAGTTCCCTCTAATCGTATACTCATATTATTAATACTTAATACTTAATAATCTTAAACTATAAAACTTTATTTACCTATATTATTTATTTATTTATTTATTTATTTATAATATATATATATATATATATATATATTTATATATTAACTTCGTCAATATGTATGTTTATATGTTAATTTTTATCCCTATTTGCTCCAGATCTGCACCCTTTAGGAAGTTCCAGACTTGAAGGTGCTGTCATTATGCCATAATTTGGGAGGGGGGCTAATGTCTTGTTGAAAACTAAGCATCCATGTAACCAATTTTTCAATGCTTTGTAATGAAGGAAGGTTTTTGAAATAAAAGCCAAACATGATGCACTCAGCTTGACAGCGGGATTGATGTCAATGGGGGTGGTCTAGTTGAGCGGTTGATGCAGTCGTGCAGCTTCGGTAGCCCAAATGGGGGGCGTTAAATGCTCTAGGACCTCCTACGCAGGACCCTCATTGATAACAGTTCTATAAAAGCGGAACAGTAGAAATACAAAATACAAACAGTTGTGATGATTGATGTTTGATGATTGAAATAATCAGATTATTGTACATTTAACTCAGGGAAATGATTTACAGTTTGGATGCTTAAATGGAACACTAACAAATCAAAATGAACTTCGACAAATGGAATCACATGTTCGCTCCGCACAAGCTGGTGTTATTATCGATGTCAGAGAAAAGCATCATGTTGTTCCTAAACCACTTGGTTTGAATACAGTGCAACTGTTAAAAACATGTTCCAAAGGGTTGGGAATTTCTCCAACTGCGACGATGAGTGCCGCGGAACATTTGTATACATCTGGGTATATATCGTATCCTCGTACAGAAACTACAGCATATCATCCATCGTTTGATTTAATTGCTGTCCTTCATGACCAATCTAATCACCCAAATTGTAAGTAATATGTGCTTTGTTATTTTCTGATTACTCCTGGAATTTGCAAATGAGTAGTTCTTGTAACTTTTAACTAGTCTTGTTCGGGTTGTTGCTGATGATTGGTTGTTGGAGAGTTTTTATTTTACACAGGCTAACTTCATAGTTTTCAATCACATTCTTTTGTGTCTGAATAATTGATTTTTTTTAAGCACAATTTTTGGGTCAGGCTCATAGAGTTGATTAAGTTGCTCTGATGATGAGAGAAGGTTCTCTCGAAACGTAGCCCAACATAAATCATCAGGTCTATGACATGATAAACTCTTCACTTATTATGAACAATACTGGTCCGACAAACAAAATCTTCCAATGCTCTCCTTTGCAGTTTATATTGTTGCTTTTGACTACCTGCGTAGGAATACTAATGGTAGAGTTTTTGGTGATTTTTGACTTTATTTAATTTACATATTTTTATTTAATTATTTAATTATTTATTTAATTTTTATTTTAATTAATATAATTTTTGGTTTTCATATTTTTTTCGGAGTTTTTTTTTTTAATGACTTGTCGGGGAAATAAATATAAATAGAGTGTGTAGTGTGTAGTCCAATCAGATGTATGCAGTTTATAATATGTGAATGCTTTATGATTAAACATACTGCAGTGTGCCCCCCTTTCAAGTCAATGATAAAAATTTGTAATTATAGGACCTAAGAAAGGATTAGATTAACTGTTCCAATTACGTGATGAGTGACATGCCTTGGTTTTGTTGGGATTTGTTGTTACCATTTTTAACCAATTTCTTTCTTCTCTATTTATAGGGGGAAGAATTGTTACCAATTTGTTGCAAAGTGGAAAAGTGTCTCCTCCTTCAAAGGGCCATGATGTATGTAGTCAATTAACATTTCAGGGTTATTTTAACGTAGATATTAAGATAAAATGTTTGGTGTCTTAAATGAGGTGGCATATCCAGCTTCTTTTTTTGGGGGGGAGGGGGGATGATAACATTTAAGAGTATCGAGAAATTCTGTTACTTGATCTAGTATTCACCCAAGTAATTCTTTCTTCAGACACCATTAAAACAAAATGGGTGTAAACAAAAAAAGATTCATCAAATTATTATCAAGTTTAGTTTAAAACCTGTTTTACATACCACCCGTTCATACCGAAGTAAAACCTGTTTAGTGGAAACAAGTTCAATTTAACCTAGTTTTAATAAAACAACCTGTTGAGGTAGTTTTGATTGTGTTTTAATAAAAACATAAACAAAAATGGACGAAGAAGTAAGGCAAAGGCCTAGAAACACGGAAGGGGAAAATAAACGATTGCGAGATTGGGATGAAACAGAAAAAAATACTTATTACTAAAATGGTTAGTACTAGACATCATCAACGTGTTTCCATATCTTCATATCCAACGTAAGGTATCATGCCCATGCTTCTCTTCAATTACTGTACAACTTCTCGTCATAATTTTTTCTATGAAATTATATGCTTGATTCAATATTTTTAATGCAAAGAGAAATAGCACAGGGACAGCACCACCTAAGAAACCTCCATGCTTAGAGGAACTAGTAATTTGGGTCTAAAACATTTTGGGGACGGATGTGATGTCATCTGAATCTTTGATCAGCGATATCTCGGTAACGGTTCGTCGTACACTGGCGATCCCATACATTTTCTTGAACAGCTTTTCGAGCTCTACAACAGTGGCACCTATCCTTTTGGATTGTGTAATTTTTTTTGATTTTTTTTTTTTGTGTGTGTGTATTTTATTTTGATTTTTGGAAAAGAGGACGTGATAGCAGTAACACATGGAGGGAAAATATTTTTTACACGAGATACCACTACATTGGAAATGCTAATGAGAAAGAAAGAAATGATAATACTGAAGTCAGAAAGTCTCTGTGGAGGAATGTTTTTTTTATTGAAACTGCAGGCGTTTTTGCTTGCCATTCATACAGAAAACACTCCTACACAGGTAGTTAAAAGGAACAATGTAGCCTGCAATTGTCATTTGTGGGCAGTCGAACCTTTCATTTTATTTGCTTTCTGATTAACATTATTAACTGATTAACCTGTTAATTAATGGGGTTAATTAAAAAATGTTTTAATAAATTAAGGTTATATTTAACTGGTTTAGTTGGTGTGAATGGGGTATAAGAGTTTATTAGAGGCGGAAATTTGGCAAAAAATTTTTGTTTTCATGTTTTCAAGGTAAACGTAAACATTTAGACATGGATATACACTTTTTAGCAGAAATCCTTCTGCCTGTAAGGGCATCTTGTTCCATTTTATCCAACTTAATCTAAGCCTGTGAGTATACTTACTTCATCTAACAGGATGAACAATTTTTGAATCAATCCAATATCCTTTTTAATTATACCTGGCAATCTTCTAAAGAAATTCAAAAATTTCTGTCACACCAAATTGCATCAAAGATGAAAGTTTGAAAGAGAAAAATAAATTGGTAAAGGTTGTTAATTTGTTCTGGCAAGTTCAAACTTAAAAAAGCACAAAACAAAAATGTTACTCTTCTCTGTCAGAACTTACTTTCTAGTTAACACTGTGTTACGAAGTTTTGTTAATTAGAGGATTGCATTTTAAAGAAAATAGCTGGTGTTTATTTTGGTTGAAAAAGTTGAAAAAAGGGTGGAAACTATGGTACTTAGCAAATAGACCAATCCTGAGTTGATGTTCTCGTGTTGCCATAGTTACCAATACACGTCTTGTTTCTGTGTTGATAATTACTTAAAATTGTCCCCCAGTGATCTGCAGTTAAGCAAACATATAACCGTGAAACAATGTAACAATGCATCAATACAAGGTCCGTACTGAGAACAAAATACGGCACATAAACTCAGGATCCTTTCTTACAGAGTCCTTTCATTTTTTTACTGAGTGATTATAGTGTATAAATCAAATATCTTTATACATGGAATAGGTTGGCGATCACCCTCCTATAACTCCAATGAGATGCGCCACACGCAATGAGATTACCAAAGCTAACGAATGGCGTATTTATGATTATGTGACTCGACATTTTATCAGCTCCCTCATGGACGACATGACATATGTTGAAAGAACGTTGGTGGTAGATGTTGGTGGCTACCAGTTCAAGTATGTGTGGCACGAGGTAGATTAGATTTTGCTGCGTACTTTAGCAACATTTTTCTGGACAATCTTCATAGAAGAATCTCTATAAAGCAGACACCATTGGTGCATAAAAAAGGTGTCCACTTTATGGAGATGAGAATTTCATTGTTAATCCATCCATCTGTACATAGAGTGTGTCCTTTATACAGAGATGTTGGCTCCATGGAGATTTCACTGTACTTCATGTTTGTTAAATGTGGAGGAGTGTTTTTATTGAAACAGCAGGCAATATTGCTTGTCATTCTTATAGAAACGCTCCTCATCATAGAGATTTCACTGTACTTCATTTTTGTTCAATAGGTTATTGACAAGGGATTCATGCATGCAATGCCATGGAAATTCAAGGGACTGCATTTGAATGAACCGAATGCGCGGATGTTCAATTATCTGAATAATGGGCAGACATTCCCTGTGAAAGAGTTTTGTCATGTGGAAGAATATACCAAACCGCCCGATTATCTACAAGAAAGTGAGTTGATAACGTTGATGGACCAGCATGGCATTGGAACTGACGCATCAATGGCACAACATATCAAGAACGTTCTTGAAAGAAATTACGTTGTCATTTGTGGCCCCAGCGAAAATGGGGAGAAAGGAAAGATAATACCGCAACGCAAGTTTTTTGGGAAAAACAACAGAGGCATGCATAATCAACAGCAGCAGGAACGACCTTCTTCTAGGCACATGGTGCCTCGTGGCTTTGGTTTAGCATTTTTATCTTGCTTTGAAGACTTAGATAAGGAGCTCTGTGAGCCGAGCATTCGAGCGTATATGGAACAACAAGTTAGCATGATTGCTACTGGAGAGACTGAGAAAAATGAAGTTGTTTCCAACAACTTGAAACTGTTTCATGAGAAGTTCTTGTTCTTCAGAGAAAATTTACAGCGTGTCAATCGATACTTTGCTCCAAAGATCCAGCACAATGCTGATGTTGGAAATTTCCCGGTTGAGAAATTTGGTAACCCTAATGTGCGGCCAGGCAGTAATCAGAGTTTTAGGGGTAACAGAGGTGGGCAAAGGGGTTTTTCGCAAGGTGGCGGTGGTCGTGGGAGAGGAAGAGGAAGAGGTGAATTTCAAAACAAATCCTTTCATGATGGTGCTTACAGAGGGAATTTTCGTGGAAGAAGAGATGGAATGGGTTCAGATAACAGTATTGGTCGAAAGAGAGGTTACCCATCATAGTATTATTGAACATAACTCATTTTGAGTATGGAAGAACTTTTTTCCGTTTAGTTATTACAAACACAATTTGTACTGTGGCCATATTTATTGAATCAAATTTTAACGATTTTAGGTGATTTTTAATTTGCGAACTGTATAAGTCATTTTTTCAATCACACTAGCTGCTCTGCCATGTTGAAAGAATTTTTTACGATAATTTTAAAAGACGTTTTCTCACTTACCTTTTTGCAACCTTCATTCTCAATTCCTTTAAAATCTGACATGTCATAAATGTTTACATTAAACAGATTTTTTGAACGACAGTATATTATTGTTGAAAGGATTGGACAGGACATTTTAATTTCTACATTGCTGGGCATCAATACAATTGGACATTTTCTGTTGACCTTGCTTGATAAATACTATATAAGTTCCTCTCTCTTTCATAGTAGAATACAGCTTATTGAACAACTTCTCAATTTTAACATAATTTGGGTTGCTTTAAACATGTTTTTCAAAAAACAAATATTTGTTGTAATTAAGACTTCTTTGAGGATGAACAAACTATTAACTAACAGTGACCATATTGAACAGGAAGTTTTGCACTAGCCTGCTTCACACTAGCCTAACAACTTACATTATCCATCTTGAATAGATGACCATGTGTGTGTTTGAGAATGAATGAATTAGTAACTAACAGTCTCTCTGACCATGTCTCTCCTTTGTTTCTTAAAGTCTGATATTTTAGCTAATATGAAACGAAATTGGTCATGGACGTTGGTAAACATTGCCCCGTGAACGAAGCGTATCAGTACACATCACCCTTGATAAGTGTCGATATTTTTAAGCAGCAATGTACTGTTCAAGTAAGTGACGATATAAGTTTGTCATCTAAGGAGTTTGTTGGTCAAAAGGAAAAGATAAGGCAAGAAATTCAAAAGTTACTGAATACAGATACACAGACGATTGAAGATCTGGAGGAGGTCTGCAATACTGACAATTTAGAGGTGATTTTTGCATTTTTAGTTTCTATAGTTACCAGTTTAGTGGGTGATAGCCAATCCAATTTGTTGAAAGTTTTGTGATACACAGTTGCAATTTGTCAAATCGAATTGTTAATAATCTGCTCATTTTTTTTTTCAAAACATCAACTCCTTTTCAAAAAGTGGAACATTTTTTGTTGCTTTTAATGATGACTTTCATAGAAGTAACTAAAAGGTTTGCATCGGTAATGATGATGTCAACAGTAGGTGGTACCTCTGGCAGTATTTATAACAACACATGAGATGAATTTGACACTTCGAATCCAATAATTTGAATTGAAAATCTGGTCCGAATTGGATTCAATATAGGACACAAGTTGTGTATTATTTATTTGTAGTGTGATTTTGATCAGAAATTCGATTATACAAAACTACGTGTTTTTGAAGATTTTCCTGAAGATTCACCTCTCCACACTGTTAGGTGAGTGGCAGTATTATTATTATGTTTTTATTGTGGTTGCTTCCTTTTGTGGAAACGTTGAATAAATCATGCCAAAAAGATGCATTTAAATTGGAAACAGACACTGGTAATGTTGATCACAAGAAAAATGTTTTTAATAGTCAAGGTTGATTGTTGATGGCCCCTTTATTACGAAGCCTGGGTTTTTACTGGTGCTAAAGTGAATGGATGGTCAATGGATTCTATAGGTTCCACTGATTCTCTTGATCTGTTCTCTTGCTGAATCATCAGAATTCGTTACTTCACCATCATTGTGTAGCTTGTGATTATAGCTGTCTGGTAAGTGTCAAACAAATCCATAGAAGATTCTTCTTTATGAAACGGGTTATCAGTACGACTTATGATCACTGGTGTCATAAAAAAACGCTGTATCGAGCAACCTATTGTTTTGGAATTCAAATTTATGAAGCCAGAAAATTTTAATGGAAGGCTGCCATCATATTGTTACAAACATTAGGAGGAGTGTTTTTGTGTTTTTTATTGCTTGCCATTCCTATAGAAAACACTCCTCCGCAGAGACTTTTTGCTGATAGAAAAAGACAATCATTTATTACTCGCATAGCAGGACTGTATTCAATACAAAAACTTCACGCGATCCTATTGGTCAATTATCCTTAAATGTGACATCCTTCTACGTCTATACTCACCGGTACAGCCTGCTGAAGTGTCATAGCAACAATATTTTTATAAAATATAGATAGATAGAAAAAACATTGTTGGGACAAATAATAAGTAAAACAGTTAAGAGAACTCATTGCATTGCATTTTTTCTTTTTTTAATAAGAAATCATATGTCACACGAAAATGAGAAAATAGATTGTTTACAACTTTTTTGTATACAAAGTGAAGTAATTTCGAAGAATCAAACTCCAACCCATATACATAATAACCCATATACTAACTCTTTATTTCGGGCATTACCTTCGAATATTGACTTCCGTCACGTACTGTCCTCGCAAGTTCTGGCTTTACTTTGACATCAGTCAATATTCTCCGGTAATGCCCTCATAACCAGTTAGTATAGGGTTATAGTCACTGTGGCCCCTATTTCCCGTCACATTTCTGAGCACTATCTTCATATCAACACCAAAAAAAGATCACAGAATTCACCCTAGTAAGTTTAGACGACATCCATCATTCAAATATAAAAGCTGTTAAAACAAGGAAACAAAATCATTACACGTTTTTATATAAAAACAAAGAACCCAGTGGGCAACAAAAAGTGTATGAGGAGGAGTGTATTCTATAGGAATATCAAGCAATATTGCCTGCTGTTTCAATAAAAAGACACTCCTCCAGTTATGTAATTAGGTAATAAAGAAGAAGTAACTCAACTTAATGTGTTTAATCTTGTGCTACTTGGGTCCTAGTAAGATGACTGTTTTGTGCTTCAACTTCAAAATAATGAATGCTTGATCCAGTGTTTGAATCCAGTGTTTGATCAAGTGTTGCGTTTGTATTATCGTCATCGTAATCACATTATTGCAATAGTTTATTCTTGGAGACATTTTGCAGAAGCAAGAGAAAGAATACACCTTTTCATAAATTCTCTCTCATGAATAAGAACATGATCTTTGAGATTATGACATAGCTATGATAACAACGTTCAACTTTTTTTTCCCTGACAGACTTTCAAAGTTGGGAAAAAATATGATCTTTGAGATTATAACATAGCTATGATAACAACGTTCAACTTTTTTTTCGCTGACAGACTTACAAAGTTGGGAAAAACGAAGCAGGAGGAAGTATATTATGCACCAACCTTCCCTGAAGTAAGTAAGAATTATTCAAACAACCAAATATTGCTGTTAATTATAGTCATTTTGTTTTGACTTCCAAGGGGTTAGCTTAAGTGCCTCTTATGTAGATATGAGCTTAATACTCATTTTTTGTGATTTTTGATTAATTCATGAAATTCATGAAAATTTGCCAGCAAGGAAAACATGTCCTCTTTAGATAAGTTCTTGAAAATGTCTTGAAAATTCTTCCCTCAATCTATTCAGCCAATACATTAATAAAACAAGCCAGTGGGCAAAATCTTCAAAAAGTCTATGAGGAGGAGTGTTTTCTAAAGGAATGGCAAGCAATATCACCTGCTGTTTCAATAAAGTAAGGAAGTAAGGAAAGACTGTTGAGAGGAGAAAGTGAGTAAGAATAGCATTGTAGTCAGTCATCAGAATCTGTCCAATCCATGCAAGCATGAAAAATGATGACAATGATGATGAATGGTGTGAACGATTTTTTTTTTTTTTTTTTAGGCAGTGAATGAAACATTCGCAGAGGGTGCGGACTATGTGAACCATTCCGAAGTCATTTTACATGTTTCCATTTATCATGCTGAAAAGGTACGACATTGCTTAAAGGAGAATTAATGACTTCAGCAGTTTTCCACTAGGTGTAATATTGCAGTCCATTGGCTTTTGTTTGTTTTAATAAATTCTGCCAAAAGCGTATGTGGCAATTGTTTTCTCCACATGATTGACACCAAAGGAGCCATTCGATTTGTTTGCGGAATATTCAACAGCACAATTGTTGAACTTGACCCTACTATGCTGATGATATGGTATTAACTATCTACAATAATCAAATCAAATCAAATGAATGGTATCCTCTACTTATACTACCCTATTTCTAATAAGCGAATTGGAAAAATTGGCGATATATACAGTAATACAGTAACTAATACCTAACTAACTGACATTCCAGTTAGTAGTATCCTGATAATTATTTTAAACAAACTTTAATGCTGTTCTCTAAACTGCTTGGTCATGTTTGTTTATAGAAAAAGATTCAACAAGAATATTATGTATTACCACAGCAGGTAAGTTTTTAACTAAATTAAGATCAAACTCTCGATTTCATTTCCTTTCCCTCAACCATCCCCCCACCCTCACCCCCTCCCATTCATATTTACATTTGTTGTTGGGAAGCTCTACTCTAGAGTTGGGAAAATCAGGACTTGGATTTGAGGAGCCCTTTTTTTATGTTTACGAGAAATTGAGTTAATGAACTAAATTTTTGAATTTCAATAATGTAAAACAATTGTCTATTACAGAGGTTGACAGAGTTACGCGATTTGATCACATGTCAGGCTGATAATACCATGTTTGGTGAATACAGCCACAATCCAGATCTAAAAGGTGTGCAAACAGCAAAAGTAAGTTGAGGGTAGTGTTTCATTTGTCAATGCAAGTGATCTATCATGTTTTCGTTGTCAACAGGATTTGAAAACATAAGTTTTCACATTGTCTAAAGAACATGAGGTAAATATTTAAAGAAGAATTAATGTCCAAAAAATGATTTAAACATGATTTAAAATAATATTACAGAAAATCTACCTTACAGCCATATGTAAGAAACCTTTATCTCTGAAATGGATATTGGTGGAAATACAGGAGATATTGCCCTTCAGTAAGTTTGGTGGCCATTGGTACATATAAAACTGATTAAATAAATCACCAATATGGTATAATTACCATTATGCTATTGGATTTTGATTTCATTTCAATCTCAATTTTTTTTTTCAAATGTCGGAATTTGTATATTAGATGATAACAAATCGTAATGAGTTTAAAAAAATTATTAATATATTTTTATAATAGGTTTTCTTTAATTTCTTTTATTTTGAACTGAGTCAAAGGATATTTAAAAATATAAAAACTGGTCAAAAAAGGAAAATATGCGATGAGTCTTTTTCTTTCACGGCATTGCTATTTGATGGAGTGCCATAATTGACATAATAACCAATTCAGCTCTTCATGCTAGGTTTGCACAGTGAAAAAACCCAGAAGAACATGGACTTCTTTGCTCTGCAGAAATCCAATTAATATTCAATGACAATGGATAATTTTTTATACATGTGAACAAGCATGTGAACAATGTCAAAAAGCGTGTTTATAAGGATGAAAACTTCAAAATAAATAAACAAATACAAGTATCACATAAATTGATGACTCAATAACTAGCTACCTAAATAAGAAGAAAATGTAACCGATGTAAATGTAGCTCCCTAAATAAGAAAAAAATATAACCGTTCGCAATCCCTGCCAGTGGCTGCTGAGTCAGCAGAGTACTGGCAGTTTCTCCTTTATAAACTTGTTTATTGCCGTAGGTAACAATAATGACGTCAGAGTTATGAAAACACACAAAACTTTAATTGATCATAACTTAATGAAAAATAGTCCTACGATTCTGAAATTTGGTACATAAGCTCTTCATCAGCAATACTTTGGAAATATCTAAAAACAGCATCTTAATTTTGACATTTATTCTCTTTTAACAAATTTTCTCTAATGGATATTTCCTTCATGTTGCTGTCCTCGTTGCCATCTCAGTTTCTTTAAGCATCTATTATAATAGGCCCAAACATTTTGTTTGATTTCTATTCTTTAGGACATAACCTATTCATCATTTTTCTTCATTGAGCAGTGTTTTTATAATGATACAAGAAATCCTTTAAATCGTGACTACAGCAGGTAAGTTCACAAAACACCTTTGGTAGAACGATGAGAGTTTAAACGTTAGATTTCAATGCCCTTTCTTTTTCATAAAACACCTTTGGTAGAACGATGAGAGTTTAAACGTTAGATTTCAATGCCCTTTCTTTTTCATAAAACACCTTTGGTAGAACGATGAGAGTTTAAACGTTAGATTTCAATGCCCTTTCTTTTTCATAAAACACCTTTGGTAGAACGATGAGAGTTTAAACGTTAGATTTCAATGCCCTTTCTTTTTCATAAAACACCTTTGGTAGAACGATGAGAGTTTAAACGTTAGATTTCAATGCCCTTTCTTTTTCATAAAACACTTTTGGTAGAACGATGAGAGTTTAAACGTTAGATTTCAATGCCCTTTCTTTTCTCATAGAATTATAGTTGAGTGGGCAAAAGCATCAGAAAGATATTCCATTCCCGGTCTTGGACTCTTTCAGTCTACCAAAATGGAAGATACGACTTTTAAAGATTTACAAGTGCGTTTAGGCTATCCGTATTTGTTTTGTCACCAAGGAAACTGCGAGCATTTAGTGGTTTTCACAGACATGAGGTTAGTTAGTGTGACTGAAACGTCTTTATTTTTTATTACCCTTTTCATTACCCTTTCATAAATTCCTGTCACCCCCTGTTTAATGAGTTTTTTCACTTCTTGCAGACTCCGCACTGAAAATGACCCCAAGCTGTTGAAAAGTTACCCATTCAAAATAAATATTGCATCCAAAAGACATCGAAGATGTTCCGTGTGCAAGATTCATTTAATTAAGTATGGATTTTTTTCGGTTCCACATTAAAATGTTAGTATTTGAATATGTCTGCATCCATCTGCTGGAAATTTCTGGGTAATAGAGAAGCTTGTCTAGAATCTCCTCCATCTTCTATTTTTACGGTCGAGGTTGCAATTAGAATTTGGGGTCTCTTAGGGGTACATAGTAAGGAGCATTGGAATCTTTGATTCGATGCATGTATGACTGTCACAATTACTGAATTTTATCAACAGACAGGGTGTCCACTGCTCCTAGAAAGTCTTGAAAAGTCATGGGATTTATTCTATTAAATCCTTCAAAGAACAATTCTTCTCAAAGTGAAAAGATTTTGTCAAAATCCTCAAGCAAGGAATAACATTGGGATTAGTTGAATTCGAAACTTTTGTTATACCTGGTACACACTGTCCTTTTATCATCTTCAAGTTGCTAGTGATTTGTTTCATCTTTTTTTTTATAGATGGATGACGACTGACGACACGTTGGCTTTTGAAAATCCAAGTTTTTTTTGTGAAAAATGTTTTCGTTATCTTCATTATGACCAATCCGGTCAAAAAATGGGAAGTTTCAAAGCATACCCATATATTGATCCAGACTAGTTCTTGACGAATTTCTCATCAATAGTTTTGTCATCGTAGTTTAGCTAAGGAACGAAAAAGTTGAAAACAATTGAATCTTCTATGATAGGCAATGTTTATCCTTTTGCATATAATAAATTAATAGTAACAACAGCAAAAGAAAACATGTAGTCAAAAGGCAAAATCTTCAAAAAGTCTCTGTGGAGGAGTGTTTTCTATATGAATGACAAGCAATATCGCTTGTTGTTTCAATAAAAAAACACTCCTACACAGAGATGTTTTGAAGATGTTGCCCACTAGGCTGTCTGTAAAGATTTATACAGCTTTATAAAGGGTTTTTGCACCTTTTTTAGAAACTTCTTTACTTTGCTTTTTTACTTTGATTCTTTCTGGAGTAATTAAAATGGCGTTGTTTCATAATTCCATGATAAAAAGAATTTCAGAAGAATCAACTGATGGTGTGCACCATAAATGTGAACAAAAACATCAACAGCTGATTTGAAATTATTTCCTAACCAGTTATTTATTCTATCAACTTACTACAATTATATTGATCACAGATATATACATACAGATACTTTGATTGTAAAATGTGCATTAGAACTTGCATCATCTGACTACGAAACAACAGTTATAGCAGTTGGCACCGATATTTTAGTTCTTTTGTTACATGACTTTAAGCCCAAAATAGTCAATATATACCTCTGCTTATATATACAGATATAGTGTCTGTACAATTCATAATTACGTTTATATTACTTGTTAGTTATTTTTTGTTAGTAAGTAAGCCACCAGGAGTTTTAACTTAAACTTAAAGTTGCTTACCGCCAGAGATGCATACAATATTTCTCTAGCCTTTGGCCATTCATGTGTAGCACATTTTGTTGACTCAATTTGCATTAATCAGAATTCTGTGTTCCGGTGTTTCATCACAACTTTTTTTTGACTGGAACCATCTAGAGGATAACCAATAGCATACAAGCTTTGTTTTATTTATTTTGTGCATTGTGAACCACAATCACGTTGAGGCTAACAAAACTAATAGTGTGCGAAAGGGGAAGTCATAGCAACAGTATAACTTGGAATCATCATGACAGCTAAAGCAGCAATATTTAATTATTTCAAAATAATTAGTGATGTTAGTCGGAACACAGAATATGAGTTACTTAAAAATAAATTCACTTCCTACAAATTCTTCTTCTTCTATCGGAAATCAACAACCTTGCTTTTATCTCCATAGTGATTTCAAATCCAAATGTTATCTCCATTATATCTCCATTTATCTCCAAAAGGGAAAGCATACACATAATATTATACTCACAAATGGCAGAATGTGAAGCATTGTTGAATTCGTTTTCTGCTGGTTTGCAAGTGTCAGAGGATCTATCATTTGTACATCCAAATAACAGGTTTGTGTAATTTCGTTGAATCTCGTTATAAAATGTTAAAATTCCTTCATTATAAACGATTTCTAATCAGGGACTCACAACTCTTAATCACAAGGTTGTTGCCAAATTTAGAAAAAAATCTCAGTAGGCAAAATCTTCTAAAAGTCTATGGGGAGGAGTGTTTTCTATAGGAATGACAAGCAATATCGCCTGTTGTTTTAATATAATAACACTCCTCCACAGAGACTTTTGAAGATTTTGCCCACTGGTATGTTTAAAATGTTGTCCAATGTTGCTTGATTTTTTTTCTAAATGTGTAGTTGAAAATTGCATGCATATTTCACCATCAGGCCATGCTTAAAAAAGAATTATTAAGATGAAAGCTAGCATGTTGTTTGATAATGATTGGGTATTAAAATATGTGATAGGTAAATAATATTTTTAGGTTGTTGGAATTCAAAGGGAAGCCAACACGGTTGGATAACCAAGAAAAACGTCGTAAAGATGTTTTGGAACGACAGAAGCAGTAAGTAGATTCCCATACATGTTGACAAGAATGGGTTAGGTCAATTGTTATATATTTTGCTAACCAGGGAAATAAATTGTCCAGAACGAATTACTTACATCTTTTATCAATTCGCATCGAATACGCTGTCGGACAAAATTTTCGCCATCTCCAGAAAATTTCGTCACTTTTGTCCGACAAAGTTTTGTCCGATAAGATATGGTATCGGGGATTCATGATGGACGACACAAAGATCATTGGTAATTGTATAATAAATATGGATCCATTGGTTTCTTGAGAAAAGCAAAACAGACATCGACAAGTTGGGTCCCTATATAGCAGCGAGAAAAGAATCAACACTTGTGGTAATAAATCGCTATTCAGGTTACCATGTGTTCGAACCTGGTTAAAAAACCATCGAATATCAAGTCTTGAAATATGTACTTGTGTTCGGATTGTATACGATTGTAAATGTCTGTTTCCAAAGTTGATTTGAAGATTTCTATTTTTATTTATGAAAATTTTGTCTTTTCAATCAAAATCACCTGCCTTTCCATCATTTATTTTGCTGCGGCGGTTTAATTACTTAACGATTGTGTAATTTCTTTTTCAATTTCAATTTTTTTGAATTTTGAAAAAAAAAACATTGGAATGGAAATTGTTTGGCCAAACACAATTTTTGATTTTCTTAAATTTTAAGGCAATACATTATTGTTCCTCTAACTTGAACCCTCCATTTTTGGAAAAAGATTATTTTCTCTTCTTCTGATGTTTAACATGAGAGAAGATGAAAATATAGTCTTTCTATTTTTCGTAACAAATACAAAGTACGTATCACGTGATCAAAGCAAAATAAACTGAAAGTATAATTCCTAGTTTTCTGGATGCCCTGACTAAAAAAATATTAAAAAATTCATTTTTTGTGAGGTTGGATTCTAAATCGTTTTCGTTCTCGTGTTTGTTTTAGAAAACGTTTTGATGTTATCACCTATGCACGCAAGCTAGCTGATGGGGATCTCGAAGAAGACGAATTTTATGAGCTGTCGGAAGATACTATGGACCAAGAGGACATGGCAAGTATTTGTAAGTTGTCGTAATGTTGGATCGGCCGTCATCACCTTTAGTAGTGGCTCCTCGGGTAGCATTGTTTCTGATATCAGTTGCCAGAAATCTCCCCCAAACTCTAAATTGCAGAACATGTTTTTGTCTAGATGAATCGTAACGATAAAAAGAGGTTTAACCCATACAAAAATCAGGTTTGTATTTTTAAATTATATGAAAGGTCTACAACTACCAGGGTAGGTAGGGATACCCAAAATTTTCTGTGTTATTTTCTGCGAAACAAACTACTAAGATCACCGACAATAGAACTTCGCAATAGACTTCCAGACTAGGCAATTTTCTAATAAATATGATATTCCAGACTCTTTTGTTTGTGATCCATTGTAATATTTGAAAGATGTCACTGCGTTTTATGTAGCTCATGTTATCAGAATGGGTGATCGATCCACCTGGAGATCTTGCTGTTAACTGGTTAATGGTTATTTGTCCGGAAGGAAAACGTGTGCTGGTGTTAGCCCACAAAGTAATCGAGTTTTTTTTTTTTATTAAAGTTTAATTAATAACGATCGATTTAATGGAACTGCTACACGTGTGCCATGCTTATTTCATCATTTCTCCCTTTTATCTTATTTTATCATATTTTATATTGATTAATGTAAATGCACTAGTTCCCTGTGTGAAAATGTTTTATAGTTTCGCTCAATGTGCAAAATGTTGTAAGAGATTCTTATTGAAGAAATAACATTCCTCTGTGATGCAATATCTGTCATATCGCACGTCTCTAAGAAACAACGTTGGCGTTTTCCATAAAAGCAGTTAGGCGCATTTGACTCGGTACGGCACTGTCGTAGACAACGTATATGCAACCGAGATTAAGAACTGTCTGTAATTTTAACATCTGTGGAAGATTTATAAGAGTCCCCGAATTTTCTTATATCTAGGTGAAGGGACCTTTCAAATTAGTTTGAATTAGAGAGACAAATGGTCTGACTGTAAATTCAGATAATATTGCTTCCAATCAGCCAAAATCTTTAAGAAGTCTCTATGGAGGAGTGTTTTTTTATTGAAACAACACGCGATATTGCTTGCTTTTCCTATAGAAAACGCTCCTCCTCATAGACTTTCTGAAGATTTTGACCACTGGGTTGTGTTGACAAGCGTTATATATTTTCTAGTTTTTGTTTAGGGACAGACTACTGCTTATACGAAAAGTGGATATGCACTCAACCGGTTTCCGTCCTTACTTCCGGGCGGATCTTTCAAGAAAAGAGGTATTGCATTCCTTTGGTTTACATGACTGTACTTTCAAATCGAAATTCTGCAACAAACCAACAAAGAAATTCGTAAAAAGAACCAAAGGCCATTTTTTTCACATTATGATATCTTAAGGGGTGATTACATGATCACGTTTCATCACCACGTTTCACCACATTTCATACCTGTCTGAAAAGTACATCTCAGTTCTGGAAATCTTTTTCAGCCCGGTAGTATATGTTAAAAACCATTATAGCCCGAGATGAAAAAGCGTTTTAAAAAAAAGACGCTAATGTTAACAAATAAAAATGTGCTAACTACGCATGTGCAAACGTCAATTTTCATCCAGAGTCGATACCGGGGGGTGGCTCGGTGGATTTGATATTACATGATACTTTTTGGCACGGCGGGATGAAAAGTATGCATATATAATAGCACTTGTTAAAACAAGAGAATCAATTTGACAAAGTGAGCTTGCCCGCTAACCGAGATGTCCTGGGTACCGGGTGGGATAAAAAGTGATTAAACATAGTGCAGGGCAACTTGCAGCTCAAACTCTCCCGTGTGCAGTAAATCCTAAACAAAAGTCAGCAGATGGCCTAAAAAATTTGATACCCTCTTTTCAAAAAATCGGAATCAGTGGCGTCTCTATAAAGCTGATACCTCTATTATGACGAACAGAAATCGGGGAACCAAGGAACCGAATGAAATGGAACGTTTTCTTGGTCAAATTCTCCTAAACTACTTCTTCAAGTTTTTAAGAGGGTTTTTTTAGGGAAGGGAAAGAGGTTTCGTTATTATGAGATTTTGTTTATCGAAATTTGTGGAGGAGATTGGTGAAACTGAAAACAGAAATTATGTTAATGTGCTCCTCCACAACTGTTGACAACCTAGATCTGCGACTGATGTGAGGTGTTTTAGAAAAGAAGAGAAGTCGGAACCTAAGATGTCATCCGGTATTCATATAGGATATTTCTTCTTCTTTTTTTGTATAGCTAAAAATGGGAATTTCTCATTGATTGATTGCGTTTATGATGAGTTGAATCGAACGTTTTGGATGTTAGACTTGATGTGTTTTAATGGACATCCAGTCTACGATAGTGAGGTTCGTAAGCACTCCAGTCTATAACAGTGAGGTTGGTTTTCCTATAGTCAGAAGCTTGTTCAAAATATGTTGTTGTTATTTTAGTCTGAATTTCGGTTCTTCTGGTTGAAAACTAAGATGGCTGAAGATTGTCCTGAAGTTGCTGAGATTTCGAAAGTCAATCCTGTGAGTGGTTTTCAGATCATTGATCATATTTTCACCTGTATAAATACATTGGGTGATTCGCAGTTCTTCTGCCGAATATTCTGTGTTCCGCATTTCGTCACTAATTATTTTGAAATAATTAAATCTCGCTACTTTGGCTGTCATGATGGTTCCAAACATCCTGATATGGCTTCTGAATTCCCCTTTCGCACACCATTAGTTGTGGTTCACAATGCACACAGTAAATAAAACAAAGCTCGTATGCTTTACCAGCTATTGATCATCCTCTAGATGGTTCCGGTCATAAAAGTTGTGACCAAACACCGGAACACAGAATAGCTACCATGCACCTATGTCTAGCCTTTATTCAAAGCAAAGTCATTAAAATATTCTTTGGTCTAAAACCCCTAATGTTAAAGACATGAATTACGTGATTGTTGTGTTTGTTTACTATTTTTACGGTCAGCCATAATTATTATTGCATCTCTTGCCCTCAAACTGATTTTTGGTGCTGCACCATAAATCTTAAGATCACGTGTTCGTGTCGTACCCCCCCCCCCCCCTCCCCCCTCCCCCCCCTTTAAGCTCTATTGTCTGTATTTTTAACTGGAATTATCTAACCGTCCTTTGTCGTGTACGCCATTTGATCATGTGATAATGAAGTAGTTACATCATTGGTTGTAATATGTCATGTGATCAAACTAGGTATACGATCATTGGTTGTAACATGTCACGTGATAAGAATGACCTGTTGAAAACTATCCATAAAAATTCCCAATTCCCAAACTATTAGCTGGTTTTATTTTCAGTTTAAATTCAAGATGTGTCCTCGTGTACCGTGCACACCAGAATCCATAACAAACGGTGTCATTGCTTCTTATCCTTTTAAGGTAAGTTCATGTTGTCGACGTCAGCAAAATCTGTTTCCTGAGATAGCTTGTTTTTTGTCATACATGCTTGGCTAAATGTTTTGTCAAATGGACTATTTCATCAATTACGTCATAACATCTGTCGCCTCGTTTCTATTCTTTATAATTACTACGTACTTAAGCGTAATAAAAGAACATCGTGAAACATTTTCTCCTGAGGTATCGTTTCTTTTTGTAAACGGCCCAAGCGTCGTTAATATTCAGGGGGAGAACGAGGCGATGGATGTTATGACGCAATTTACGAAAAGGTCTATTGTTTGGAATTCAATATATTTGATTTTGTAATACACCCAGTTCTTATCAAATTGGCGTTCATCCAGCCTCGTTTTGATGAAAAAAATTTTTTTTCTTGAAATTGTTAAATTATTTCATATTTTTTTAAAAAAACTTTCATTTTGATTGCAGGTAGATGGCGTTTTATTTTATCATCGTTTGGGGCGTTATCGCCCCGGTCGAACGCCACTAGTTGGATGGTTGAAACCGTACATGATTCAAGAGGTGCTCGGAATACCCATGCCAGCGTCTGTTACTGAAGAAAACGTACCGGCTTATTTTAACAGAACTATATTAGAAGAGTCCAACGTGAAATTAAGAGACAAATTATCTGACCGGTCATTTGTGGACACCAAGAAATCTACTGCTAGCCAAAAAATGCAAATCGAGCTACAAGAGAAGGACACGTGATTCTAATCTTCGCATTTGGTTTGTGGTTAACTATCAATGGAGAGCCGCTTGTGGGAAGTCCCGTTTAATTTGAATTGATTAACAGACATGCATCCCTCGTTACATTGTTATAGATTTATGAGCAGTATTGCATCAAGTCCCGATACTTGCCGCATGATTTTTGCTTCATGAAATTATGAAATTATGAAGTTCGTTCTTATTTTCTGCACGAACATTTCTCTCTTTCTTTTGTCTTACAACCAAATAATAGTTACTTTCAGTCATCGTTCTACAGTGATGGCTTGTCCACTGGCATCATGATTTCCCGTCTTCCAAATGTCTCAGTAGTGAAAAACGCGCGAGTTGAAAAGTCAGTCCGGTGCAGCAGGGAACCCCTCATACCGGTTATTCGTACCTGCACTTATTGGAATTTCCCTTTTATTCGAACTAATTTTTAATCTTAGTTATTAGAGGCTTCACTTTCCTTTATGCGAGCCTAATTCCAGAGGAAATGGACTTGGGCTGTGAAGTGTAAAAAGCCAGTGTCACTCCACAAGAAAAGGGCGTTCGTTAATTCAAGACTATTTTAAAGTCGGAATTCCTATAAATTTGACTGGAATTTCAGAAAAAATGTTACACCCCTGCAATGATGTTGTATTTTCTCAAAAATAGGTCCGTATTTAAGGACATTTGTGGCTTAAAAACGGGGGAATATGGTATTCATGGCTCAGGTTTTAAGAAAAAGTCGATTATAAATACAAATTGTTCCGTCTAAGTTAATGTTCCCTTCACAGTTACTCGAACCACTTTCCGACTTCCCTTGGAGGTTCGATTAACCGGGCAAGTGCCCTCTTGTGATCTAACGATACATTACACTTAAATAACTGGAAGTCTTAACAAAGAAGAGGGACGAGAGGTACAAGAAAACTAGCTATCGCTATGCAGTGTGCCGAGATCCTGCTGTTACAATAAACGTCCGGTTATTCGAAGGTGACGATAAAGAAGAGAATTGCAGCGATTGTGTACCTCGATACTTCACTCTAATGCGCTTTAAAAATCAGCGTATCCGCCCATTATGAGCCATCGTCTGTCTACTCCCTGACCTTCGGGCAAGTAAGAGCAATGCTATACGTCTTTCGCACGGCAAGCAAACTTCCCAGTCAACAAGCAGGAGAACCAACCGATATGGATGGAGCTTTCTTACTTAGAAAAAGAACAAACAAGAAAAGATGCTGTTGACGAGATACTGCTAAGCCTTCAACCGGGAGACGAGAACGAAATCATCTCGATGTCGACCAGAAATACGAACTCTACTGGTCTGTACATGCAACAAAGAGACACCACGGAGTTGGTATTGCAATTAAAGTAGAAAAAGGTATCGAGATTGAGAATGTTATCCCGGTGAGTGCCAGAATCATCGTTGCTAACATACTGCTACACGGGTGTTCTCCATCTCATCAAAGAACGTTTTCTACAACCAATTGAATAAACGGTTCAAATGCGAATGTACACGAAAAGCCATCTGCGTTGGAGATTTCAATGCTTCTTCTACGGCTGCTTGGTACAACTCGTCTCTTCGAGAAAATGTGTTAATTGACGATCTTATAGTGAACAATAAGTGTCTTCACTTCCACGAATTCTTCAACAAATTTGCTTGTCAGTACTGAACACTTGGTTCATGCACAAAAAATGTCGTAGAGTAACTTGGCACCCGCCAGATAACGTCACCAAGAAAGTATACGATTTTATACTTGTGTGCAGTTGGCTCATGTCAGCAACTGTCGTGTCTTCAACAGTTATAACTTCGATTCTGATCACCGTTTAGTTATAGCTGGCATTCATACACCTAGTACAAAACTAGGTCGATACGTAAAATGAGCAGTAAGTTCCAAGAAAAAGTATTTAAATATGAACAATTTAAAGCAACCGAAAGTTCAAGAACGATTCGTCAACACCACTCTTGAAAAATTGGAAAATATTAATCTGAATTCCAACAACTCTTAAATTAACGAACATTTACTCTCTTCAATAAACACTTCCGCTGAAGAAACGATACCCACCCAAGAAAAAGAGAACTATACGAACTGAAAGACCAACAAATCCTTCAAAATTTTGACAGCAAAGAACTATCAAAAACTCGGGAAAGAATCAGACTACGTGCCAGATTCTAAAAGAACGAATATTATAAGGCAGAAGCTGAGAAGATCAATCAGTTTGCAATCAACAGAGAGCTCGACCAGTTATTTTCTCGGGCGAAGAGGCAAGAAACAACGCTAAAACAAGCTCCGGGTAAATGTCCTCATGAAAAGATACTGCACCACTTCAGAAACCACTTCAAACCCGAGGAAGTTGCCGAAACGGATCGTCCTGAAGAACTCACAAACGGGAATCTACCAGATTTCGTACATGAACTCCGTAACATTTCCCATCGTTTTCCCATCAATCATCAACTGCCATCTATTGAGGAGATTCAGAAACATTTTCGTCTATTAAAATCAGGAAAAGCTTGTAACGATGTCGATCCTGAGATACTGAAAAAATGTGAACACCCAATTATGCTTGAAGTGATTCACAGAGTAGCAAACAACCTTTGGTCAAACTTGGACTTACCCTCTGCCTGGGGGAACTCCAGACTTAAGACTCTCTGGAAAGGGAAAGGCTCGAAGTCTGATCCAAGCAAATACAGAGGTCTCAGCATTGGATCCACAGTATGTAAGCTGATTGTCAATATAATCTTGGAGCGCATCAGACCTTGGTACGAGGCACAGTTGTCAGAGGAACAGAACGGGTTTCGAAAAAACCGAGGAACAACTGACGGACTCTATTCAGTCAAAAGAGTGCACCAAATATCAAACCGCAAAAAACAACCACTATATCTACTATATGTTGACTTATCAGCAGCCTTCGACCACATACGCAGAAAGTGGCTCTTCGACTCAATCAGGCTCCGTTTTCCTGAAGATGAAAATATAAAACTGTTTGATATCATGGAGTTTTTACAACAAAACACCACTGACTTACCAAGAAGCCCTGATCACTTTTCTTGTTACTGAAAATGTTTCTTGTCCTGAAAGTCCACTGCTTTTTACTTTGTTCATTGACTTTGTTATGCATGTATTCATGAACAAGTGCATGATGGATGGCTCGATTCGTTTCTTCGAACACAAAAAACGAGAAAAACGACTAAAAACGCGAAACGAAAATGCAAAACTGTAGGGACATTCTACTCTTCCCTGGTGCGGCTACGCAGACGACCTGATTCTCTTCATGTTAGACGTGACTTCACTGCAAAAAGCAATTACGATTTTGGATGACGTTTTCGGTAGATACGGTCTTCGCATCAACGAAACGAAAACGGAGACAATGGTCCTTAATTTCAAGTTCCTTAAAGGTGAAGGTGAATACCCAGAATCGATCATCAATTTTCGGGATGTACTGCTCAAAACCTCTATCGAGTTCAAATATCTTGGATGGTATGTTTCTCAAGACGAACCTAACACTCCTCCACAGAGACATTTTGAAGATTTTGCCCACTGGGAAGGAACACTTATACAGTTACTTCAAAAATCAGTAAATGACATAACTTAAAGTGATTAAGTGATTAAGTGAAATGAAATGAATTGAATATGTGTTTATCTTGAACTACCTAGGGGCGAAATTAACGGAGCTCTCCTAAGGTCATTAAGAGTAGAAAAGAAAAACGTGAAATTAACCTAATCAACAGTTAAGTTTTAACAGAAAAATCATGACACTGCACTCCTCCACATTTTTCGCTTAGATCGTCCGCACTGCTCCATAACAAGTTGCTTGCACTTCAGAGGCGATGGGTGTTAGTAAATATACGTTACATGTTTTCCCCAATCTATTGTTGTTAAGGTTTAGATTCTCCTTAAGAATACTTCAATTTCCCCATCAACAGGAATCAGTGATTTGGCATTTCTTATGATTCTTTCTTTTAAAGTATCCTGCAATCAAATCATCTATAAAAAGGTAACAGAAGAACAAAAAGATATATTTTTCATAACAATAATTTTTACAAAAGTCTATGTTATTTCCTGACTTATGATACTTGGCAAGATCTCCACCCTCTGGATTAAAAACTCGCAGTTACTGCTTTCAAGCCAAATGAGCAGCGCCATATTCGGGCTTTTTTTACTGTCGAGAAAAAAACCGTGAGGGCAAGGGTCAGAGACAAGTATTTTATTATTTACTTTCGAAAACTTAATTTTACAAAATTATAAATTATAAATTTATATGTTATCTTCAGGGTGATTTTCGTCATCTGCCTAAAATATAAGAACACCATAAGATGACATATACGAAAAAACAAAGTCATGCACTGAATTCAGTTTGTTAAAGACATACTCAAGCGGACTTACCAATTTCCTTTTGTCAGAATTCTGTTAACTTGTAAGTAAACTGCCCAATACAAACGCAATTTAAAGTTTTTATTTTTCTCCTGAAATAACAAGTGAGAGTTGAAATTGTTTCTCCATATGGAGATAACCGAAAATTTAACCATCCTGGTCTGTACGATATTGAACAAAGACTTCTAAAAATGAAGGAGTTGCTATATGTAAAGAAGTTCACTTACTCCAATATCAAGAGGAGCTTTACAAAGCCATCAAATCCTTCTGAATCTGCAGGAAGCTATAAGAAACATTTATCTATCCCACCTCCCCATAAGCCAGCCTACAGAATTGGCACAGTGCCAAAATGCCAGGGTTACATATTGTATAAGGAAAATGAAGATGAACATCGAAATAACAGTTTGTATGTTATTATAAATTCAAGATGAAATGGATGAAGAGGTACATAATAAACATAAACTGAAAATATTTGCAGAAAATATGATTAAATTATATTATAATATAATATAATATAATATAATATAATATAATATAATATAATATAATATAATATATAATATATATATAATATAATTTAAAGTAAGGTCAGTATAAATAAATGTTAATAAATAATATAAGGTAAAAATTTTATTGATAAATAAAACTTTAAACTGAAATGGCAAAAATTCTAACTAGCTCTTCCTCTTTCTAACTATCTTTAAATCATGAGAAATCGAAAGTGATTACAGAGATCAGCAACAGAGATCAGCAACATAGTAACACAACCTACATTTAAGAATTTAAGCCATTACGAATCAAAGCAAACGGAACAGGACCGAAGATTAACACTTTCAGTTTGGAGAACAAAAAGACGGGAACATTGTAGCTAGATGCAAAATAAATTATTTCAAAACGTTCCTCTCTTCATTCTTCCCTAGTTTTATATATACATCTTGGACAGAAAATATTTTCTCCTCATTTTTGGAGTGCCAACGTTAAGCAAGAAGTGAAGACCATTAATTGAACTAGGCCAGTCCACTAACTTGACTCGGAAGTAGGAAAGCTGTACTTGTGGAGAACAGCAGGTCATTCAGACGTCCGACATAGGGGCTTTACCGTCCTCGCTGCCTCAAATTGAACAAACTGTCAGCCCAAAACAACCAAGCACAACCTGGAAACGAAGGCTGTAGAAATGGCGCATGCATTATTAAACTGCACTTTTCCTTTTGTTTAAATTATGCCTTTTTGGAGTGTTCGTGTTGACGCAATCACAAGATGAAACATCTTAAAGGGCTCTGTACATATGCCGGTCTCTGCAAAGCTAACCCTTTCTTCGCCGTGCCGAGTCGGGCAAAGTGCCACCTCTTTACATACAGAGAAGATCACTATCAACACAAACAAGCATGCTGTTTTGGGAGGAGATTTTCAAATATCCAACAAAATTTGTAATGTTGGAATAACCTGTGCACTATCATTAGAAAATGAACATGTGACCAATATACAGTGTGTATTGAAAAACAACTAACACGTGTTCATCGTATGAAATATTTATTTCACATCCAGCAGAGATGAACAGAAACAATAGAGGTAAAGCTTAACGGCCAGGAAAACTCTTCAAACCAGGAAGACATTCAATCAACCCAACCAAACTACGATAGCCGTACGATCAAAACAAAACTTCGAGAAGGCAAACTATATTAACAAATGCAACTTTCTTTGGTCTGCTCTTATAGAATCAAAACCTTGTATCTAGATTTAATTTTGAATAAATTCGATAGATAAATAATTATAAGGAAAAATAAAATTAAATATGAAAAATTAAAAAAATTTAAAAAATTCTGATTATAAAAATCTTACACTTTTCTCTTCCACATCGTTTTTCTGATGACATATAAGATATTATTATTTAATCGTGAAACTAATTTTTAGAAGCAATCAAGTATAAAATGATAAAGGGTGCACGTGCCTCGTTTTGTAGACGTTCCTCTTGGAATTAAAGAAACGTTATGTGAGGCCTCTCTTGAGAAGTAAATTTGCCAACAAATAAACTAAGCTGGCCTCAGCACAACAAAATAGTTTGTTCTTTTGAGACCAGTCTTAAGACTAGTGTATTGTTCTATTTTTCTCAATCTCGACACATTATTCAATTGTTTTCAAAATCCAAATGAAATGGACATGACGCACTTAATCGTAGATATATATACGCTAGCTTTTACGCTAGCTTTTAATGGCGTTAATTCTCAAGACTTGGAGTTACAAGAGCCGGGATAAGATGTTTGCCTGTGAAGGTTTGACCTTGAATTTCAAAAATAACGCCAATTAAGACCGGTGTAAAAAGGGGGCGACTATAAATTTGGACCGGCGAAAAAAGAGGGCGGCGTTAAATTTGGATCGGCGAAATAAGGGTCATTTAGGTAGTAAGAAGGTCTGCGAGCTTATTCAAGATGGAAGATAGCGAAGGCAAGGAAAGCCAGACTGATGTCGCAGAGCTTTTTTGAACACCTGCCAGTGATACAGATTTAATTTTCCTTTTGATTTAATCTCCTTCTCCTTAATAACTAATTTCTGAAATCTGCGTGTGCAGCTAATATTCGATTATACACGCCGGCATTTAGAACAATACTTCGAAGTAATGATCTCCGCCTTTTGGTTTTCCAGTTCATTTCGGTTGGAGCTATTCCAATTTTATTCGCGAGGTAACTCAATTATTGAACTCTTGTTTATTGAAAATTAAAAGAAGAAAACATATGCTAGAAGAGTACTGGAAGTAGAGCATGTCTTCTTCTCGCCGCTTGTGTTTACTCCATATGGTCGTTACGGCAAAGAAACCGCAGAGTGATTTCCTGGCAACGCGTCTTGCTGATAAAACAGATATGCGTAAAAACTATGGTGGCATCATGGCTCAACACAAAGATTTCCTTTCCTCTGGTGAAAAGTGCGATTCTTTGTCTTAAAAGAAAATAATTGATAAAAACGAGATTGGGGACATTAACATTAAAAATTAAAAACATTAAAAAAAATTATGTAATGTAATTTATTGACGTTTCGATTTTCAATTATCCACGATTGCAACGTAATTGAAAAATTGTGCTCCAAATCTTTGAGGTGGTAGTGCTCGGAGTGGAGGAGAGGATGGGCGCGGACAGTTTTAGGAAAAACTAGACTGTTTCAACCACTTAGGTTTTGTAGGGTCCTTACTTTGCAATAATTCGCTAAGGATAGAGGCTGGTGTGCTGAAATTCACAAGAAAGTTTCAGCTTGGAGTTTTCACCAGATAAGCAAATAAACGTTAGAGTCCGAAATATTGTTTTAGCAAGACCAGCTTTTTTAAGGGCCTTTGTAGAAGACCCCAAAACCATGGTGCTTATAAAAGTTATATATACACCTCAGTAGATGACTTTCCAAGTGACATAATAATATTTACAATATGCTCATCCTTTACTCAATATATAATTGTTGGATGTTCGTACATATATAATGTCAATAATAGTTTTTCCTCAAAACATGCTTCTTGATTTACAAAGTGTCTGCATGTAAGTAGTTTTTTGTGCCCGGCAGTCTACCATGCAAAGAGTGAAAAAGTCAACTGCCGGCCCTGTATGGCTAAGAAAACAAAAGGAACTGTCGATCATGCAGATACAGCGTTTGATTTAAATGATGTTTTTTTTCACGTTTAAGTTTGTTTCGGATTTGACGTGTATATTGTTGTTACGCTTTTGAAGCATTTTTGTTGTTAAGCCAAAATATACAGCTTCGCAGAAAAATAAATACACTTCCAGACACTAATTTGGAAGAAAAGGGTATAATGTGTTTTTTATAACTAGTTTTTATACAACCACATCAGTGGCCGATAAGTTGAAAGCGCATCAGCTGATCTCTCCGCGAATTTTGCCGCCAAAAATGTATCACGCGACTTCATAGAATATTCTACGGCGACCTAGAAATATGTAGGGCGTCGTAGTAGTAGAAATGTGAAGCCAAAATTGGAGATATGAAGTTCCGTACATACATTGATTTAGCTGCATGTTCATCTTGAAGTTATTAACAGTAGGGAGGAGGGAGAGGGGAGAGGGTTCTTCATTTCGTTTTCTTTGTTTTTATTCATTTGTTAAGGTCCTGTTTAGACGGCAAACTATTTGGTAAATTGAACTCAAAGTAGAAACTATTTTCATAATAGAAATTATTCATCGAAAAACTATTCGGAATAAAATCAAAATGGGAATGGAAAAGTGTATAGCATCTGTGTATCTGTCACGTGACGATGTTTTAATGTGTAGGTTCATATTCTACTGACTGGCTGCTCTAGTTTTTCTCAGATCATCTGTTCTTTTCACCTAATCATCTTAAAGGAGCTCTACGACACGAATCACGTTTACCTTTATGGTGCAGCACCAAAAAATTTAAATTTAAATTTGAAGCGAAAGATGCAATAGTAATTATGACTGACGGTAAAAAAAAAGTAAACACAAGAATCACGTGATTCATGTCGTAGCCCCTTTAATTAGTATTTTTCATCATTGTATATTATGTTTAGTTGAGTGAACCCTGGTATAACGAACTCTCGATTTAACGAAATCTCGTTATAACGAACCCTGTTCTTATTTTCCTCCTTTAACAAATTCTCTTATAATCTCTCGATTTAACGAACTATCAATATAACGAACTCTCGATTTAACGAACTCTCGATTTAACGAACTCTCGATATAACGTACTAATCTCTACTTCCCTTCAGTGTTGATGTTTTGATTTCAAGGATTTTTCCATCAAAATCAAAATCAAAAAGGAAATTTATATTCAAAGAAGAAATCACATTTTCAAGATACTGTCTTTTCAAAAACTATTCTTTCAAAATTTCACTGTCACCTCTCTTCAAGAAAGTAACTCTTCACGCTAGAAATTAAAAATCTCAGGCAATTATGCACACCAACCTCGAACCCAGGGTCTCTTGCCTTTTCGATATACGGATTTGCCGCCATCCGTATATCGAAACGCCAAGAGACCCCTGGTATCGAGTTTGATATACGCACGCGTCACTTTTCTGAAACTTTCTGGTTTCGGCTTGCTATTTGTTTCTCCTGGAGGCCTTTGAATGTTCTAGTCGATGCGACGGAAGTACCTCAAATGCTGAATGTCTCATTGGCGAATATGAAATCATCTAAGGGGAACATCAGTAGAAGGTTAATGTACCAAACACCACCCATTAGCGTCAATGATTTTATGCCAAAAAATGTCAAATTTTATGCTTTTTTATGTCATTCTTGGAGATCAAGCAGGGTCATTGACATATTTCTTGTGGCAAGTGCACTAGTGAGTATCCAGTGAGTATAAAGTAAATTCAGATAAACGCATAAATGCGAAGCCCGGTTGATTTCTTGAATATATATTTTGTCTTTCAGTTATCAGTAGACCTTCGGACTTCCAACGCACCAATCCTAGTGACTGAATGAAAAGTTCTATCAATAACAGATCTTGAAAGATTTCAAAGTTCTGCAGCATCGTTTATCAAGGGGATAAAATCCAGTGCACTGAAAAATTATTAGTACAGTGATAACTGCTTTTATGCGATTCAGGTAATTTTACGCTTTTTTTATGACTTCAGAAAATTTCTTCCAATTGCGATGATCACTACTTTTCAGTCTAATCTTTGTTATTTCTGTCCAGGCTAACAAGAACATTCCTGTGTATTACACGTTTGTTCTTTCAAACGAAAATAAAAGACTTTCAACCGAAAAGTTTTGTGATCGCAAAATAGTCTACCATACCTGAATTTCAGAGGTATCGGTCAGTGTTTGATCATACATCTGAGCTTTCTAATTTCTGCCTACGCTTCCCGTACGCAGATTCAATAGCATGAAACTTCAGCCAGGCGCGGCCGAAAACTGTATAATTAGAGTAGCATAAACAAAATTTAAAAAGGGCAACAAATTCGAGATTGGTAGCAAGATATTTATTTTATTTTTAAATCATTGGGTTCCATAATTACAACATCGCTTTTCTCCCTACAACCAAAACAAAAAATATGTATAATCGAAAAAGATACAGCAAAGTCTCGGTTAACGAACTGCCGTCGGTTCAACGAACTCATGTCGGTTTAACGAACTTTCGGGATGACGAACTCTCGGAATAACGAACTTTCGGTTCAACGAACTCTCGGGATAACAAACGGATTTTTACGTACGAGATTCCACCATATGAGGTAAAAAAGGAGTTGAAGCTGGTGAAATGGCATCATTACTGAAAACGACGAAGGTAACAGGAAAACTGCCGGAGGTATCCTTGACAACAGGTTATAGTGGATGAAGCATGGATATCGACATCTTTTTCATACTTCAGTATAAACTTCTGAAGCAAATACAAAGGTCTAGATAAACTATCAAATAAAGTAACTTTTTCATAATAGACATTGATTTTGTTTTCTTCATCAATGTCAATTGATTAGTTTTTTGAGTAATTTAGGTAACAATAAACTATTCCGTAAGCTAATCTATTTCAAGTATGATTCGAGTATAGTTTATCTAATAGTTTACCATCTAACAGGTCCTTATGAGAAAGATTGAAAAACCTTTACGGCCTTGTATCGATTTGTTTCGTGCAGCATTCGATGATCCTTTTTAAAGCATGAGCAAGGATAAGAACAGTGACTTTATTTTCTTCGAGTACCGGTACATGAATAAACAGCACACAGGAAGGCTTTATATGAAGGGAGGTATAGTAGATGTATTCGCACAGGTATCTAAGAAACACAATGACGTCACCAAGTTAGCCAACAAACTGGACAACTGGAACAAATCTCATGACAAACCTATCAGTCAGGGTGACCACTCATTTTCAGAAAAAAATTTACTGACTTATTATGGTTTTCCCTGACTAAAAATCAAGAAAATCGATGTTAAGTCATGTTAAAACATAAATTAATGTTTCGTTACAAAATAGAAATTACCTTAAGGAGAGAAATTGTTTACGAGACAAATTTTCGCAATTTTTGTAAATTTTTGCCAAATTCCCGAAATTAAATCCTCGTAAAAAATCCTTACAGAGTCAATTTGCGAAAATAAATCCATGCAAATTTTTTTTTTCTTTTCGTTTTTCGGAATTAGCAAAACTTACATTTTTACATTAGGTTCTCTATTAATTAACGATGGTCATGTCACAAATATAATGCAGGATATCAAACAATATGTAAGTCTTTTTATTATATATCTGCTCCATTTGATCTCCTCCTAGGCATTCAATAGAGAAGTAAGTCTTATATCCAAATAATGCTATTTGAAATATCGAAAAATTGGGGTAAGAGTTCCGTGACTCATACTACTAGCTGAAGAATAAAACACCAAAAAATCAAAATATATAAAACACGAAAAATCCAAAAAATCCCGAAAAATCGTGAAATTAAATCCACGCGAAATGTTAAAAAAAATGACTCGCGGAAATAAATCCACGCGAAAATTTCTCTTCTTAAGGTAACAAAAACTAAAAAAAGCCCTGGAAGAATTTCCAAAAACTCCCAAACAAGAATATTTAAAATTTTCACTGACTTTTCTTTAAAAAAAAACACTAAATTTCCTGGCTTTTCCCTGAAATCCCTGACCAAATTATTTTCCCCTTATTTTCCCCTGATTTTCAGAAAAGTGGCCACCATGTCAGTTCAAAACATTGCCAATCACGTGGTTATACATTATTATATTTTTCACTTTTCACCAAATTTAAATTTATTTTTTGACCCTTCCTAAAAATCATTGAAATGAAATCATTGAGCCAATGGAGAGATTTTGTTTTACTTTTAATTCATAATTATTCAAACGAACCATTATAGAGGAAGAAAATTCCCAAAGGGGAACATTGGGTTATTCCCACTCCCAGATATATCATGGCATAGCAATTAAGTTCGGCATGCGACAAACAACTCAAATAAATAGCCTCATCATCATTTTACTTTTGATACATAAAAAGCTGTATCAATTCAAACTTCAAGTTACTTGAACTCAAAAACTTGTTTTTAGGTAAATTTATAACCATAGAATCAGATCATATTTTTCTCAGTTTATCAAGAGGATCCAATTAGATACGTCAATCCAATTAGATAACCTCAATGATCTTATGATGTGATGTTTTCGGCTCTACCGAAATTTAGTCCATTAATGTAGGAAAATTTAATACAGAAACTCAGGAAACGGTTTAGCTCGTAGGTAACATTAAAATATTAAAAACAAAAGGACATGACTTAAACGCATTCGTCAGATGTACACACGTGAAACCAAGTGAAAGCATTGAATGGTAGATATGAGGCAAAAATAGATAGGCTTAGCCAGAGTGATCCCAGTCACCAGTGACTTGATGAGCTTATACACAATCAATGCAAAGTGGATTAAATCTTGCAATGTTTACACTTTCTGTTAAAAATTCATTAAAAAGTACGAGATGAAGAGACTTTTAAATAAAATTAAAAAAATTTTTTTTTTAAATAAATCTTTTAATTTAAATGAAGATGCATAAAGAAGTAACTAAAAAACAAACAAAAAAAAACCCATCTCAAATAACATGTAATTGTGAAAGATATAATTCCATTACCGGCCAGCATCAGTGGAACTTTTAACATGAGGGAAGACTTCTGCACATTCATTGACGATATAATCCACATCTAATGATGTAGAGATGCATTCTATAAAGAGAAAAAAATATGTCAGCAATCTCAAAGATACTTGAGAAGATGCACATTTATACAACCACCAGGTAGTCAGTCAAAAGGGAGAGGGTGAAAAGAACCACCAATGGAATGCTTAGTCTCCCATACGTGACTTTCAGAGGTATCGGATCGTTAAGGACTAAAGAACTAAGTGAGATTCTAACATGATCTTAGCAGGATTTTGACAGGATTGACTTAGGATCCTGATGTTGACGGCCACTCAATTCAGTCAATTCATGAACCTTGACTAAGATGACGATTTTACAGGATGCTACATCAGCTTACAAACATCTAAACACTGTCAAATACTGACTGTAAAGATCTTTTAGGATTCTGCTTAGAATCTCAGCAGGATCATGGACAGAATTTCAATCAGGGGATACACCCCAACGATTGTTCAAGGTAACTTGAAATCATTCATGTTTTTTGATATGGCAAACAAGATTCGTGAAAAGTTATGAATTCATAATATTGCTTTTTTGGACAATAAGGGCCTGAAGTAACAGGTTAAGAGAGATCAAACACCTTTTTTTTGTTTTTTTAACAAGGCTGGTTGCTCAGTGAGTGATTTCAGCATTCAGCTGATGTGGGCTTCCATCAGGAATGCATACCCCAGATTTTAACCAGACCGATAACTAATTGTGGTCTTAATTATTTGAATTTTTGGCACGTTTGATCTTCATCATTATCATCAATTATCATTTTCATTCCACATCATCATGTAATCATGTACCGTGTACATACAGTCAAATCTCTGTAGTATGAATCACCATAATTCAAACTAATTTCAAGGTCCCTTCACCTATGATTTCTTTGTTTATAAATGAACCTCTATTATTCGAACTCTCCATAAATCAAACCATTTTTCTAGCCCCTTTAATGTTCGAATTACAGAGAGTGTACTGTACATTTCATTATTTTCAGTGTTTAGATTTGAACCACCATCAGTTACCACTCTAGTGTTACAAGCACAGCGTCTTTATAATCCCTTGTTACATGCACCCTTCTCATCAACATTATCATTTAAAAGTGTTTACTCACCTGTATTACCCGTAGCTAGTGGTCCACAACAATGGTTAATATCTAACTTGACATAACCATTTGAGTGAGCACATTTTTCCAAATGTATAGTTTCTGGTTCTAACGGTGATACACCAACATGAACTACTAACTGAAAAAGATAAAAACTGTAGCTATATTGTTTTCTCATAACAAGGAATTTACTTGACCAATGCAGTTCAAAACTAAGGAGACTTTAACAAAGAAGCTTACATCTGGGTTTAAATCTCTCCACAGAATAGGGATTTCCTCTTTCACATATTCGTATTCGACTGGAACTTCCTTAACGATTAATTCTTCATCACTGTTCCATATACTTTGTAGAGTCTAGAATTTTATCAACATGGTGAAAAATTAATTCAAACATTGTTTGGCGTGACAGTTAACTAAATTATGAATGTATCTTAGCAATAAATATAATGTTTACATGTTTACAAACACTATGTTGTCTACGTCAGCGATTTAAAAACAACACTGATAGAACATTTTCATACAATATATTTAAGGAAAAATATAGACCTGTACAGCTTGCCAACTTGGATTAACATTAAATTCTCTAAATGAACCAAATCCTGAAACAATTAAAAATTTATTTTCTCAGTAAAAAAATAATAATAAAAATCCTAGCTGCCCGGGTAAAACATTTTTACCGATTCCTTTCTCAGTACGTTGCAGTCCACCCGGGCATTATATAGAAAAAGAACTTGTGAATTAAAAACCCTCATGCTTACTTTACTTTACTTCTGTAGCCTGTATCACAGAGACTAACCTAACTAATAAAACAAGAACAAAAATATGATCGTACCTCTTCTTATATGTCTACGTCTTTGACATACTGATAAAGTTATTTTAATGACTAACTAATCTAAACTTTCCATACATTCTTGACTACCTTTTTTTTTCCTCTTGTTTCTTTGTCAACCAACGGAAATGTAAACATTTAACACAATGCAATGGTTTCCCCCTTATACCAATACGCATACAGATACAAAACAGTTGGCATATTTGTCTATTAAACAAATGCGTTTTGTTTTTTTCGCTTAGGACTTAGGGTTTAAACTCTTATAGTATTAATATATAGATAACAAAAATCTTTTGTCAATTTAACTGACAGCAAATAGAGAATTCAAACTTTTTTGTACAAGTTAATTACAAGATGTACTTCAACTGAAGGACAGAGACTTGGAAACAAAGGATTCAATACAATAACACTAAAAGGTAGTTACATATATTTCTCGACATGTTTCTATTCTCGACACACGTTAATATCGAAGAGATTAATCAATGAAAAAAATGAAAAACATTTAAAATGGAAACTTACAGTAAGGGCTTTTGACCCAATAATAATTTTGCATGACGAGAAAATAATAATATGGTTGAACACAGATATGTCCTCCCGTACCTTTTCTACTCCTTTTATCTAATCTTCGAAGGAAAAAAATGTTTTTATATTTTTATTACTAATGTTGTTTTTTGATATATATTGTATTTCATATATCACATCCTTTTGAACGTAAATTAGGCTTCCTTTTTATATATTGGATACTAAAGTTGTTGTGGCAATGTGTGCTTACTACTTTGTGCATATGATTGTATACCACACATCACACCTGACCTGTACGCTCTGTTATAGGAGCTCTGAGAAAGTTGTGAAAGTTTCACATCTCTATATTTTCAATCCTGTGAAAAGAGCGTTAAGGTATAATAAAATGATACCTGTCACTAATATTCTTTGACAACGTTTGCCTTTATTCATGCTCCTCGTTCTCTTCTTTGGAGTGCACCAACAAAATTTATTTTTAACTGTCTGTGTCTGTGCTGTGTCTGTTCTGTGGTTTGTGTATTGCACCTACATCCAATTAATGCACCCTGGTTAAGTATATTAGCGCTCTCCAACTCCTTTCTGCGCCCGCCTCCCACATATTACGAGGGAGTATATATATAAGGAGAGAAGAGGAGAACAACATAACTCCACCCATCCACATCGACCAATCAACTGCAAAGGAAATTGTCAGTCTGAATTTTGAACCGGAAAGCCTAGAAATTGCGCCCACCATGGCGGGCGGAAGAATATTTTTGGATCTAGAAGCTCTAAAAACGGCCTCTAAAGCCGGATCTCCACTAGGCGGAAATGTCGTCGCGGAAAAAGCTCTCTGCCCTTAATATATTTATTAACAAAACACGGGTGCAATCCCGGACGCCATAAAACTAAATCAAATTTACAAAAAATTATAAAATACTTGATGGTTTTTTTTTTGTTGTTGTTCTTTATAAAAATCAAACAAAATACTCAGTTTGATCTTCGCTTCGTGCAAATTGTTTTATCAACAATGTCTATTTTTCGTAGAGACCGTGAACCTCCTCTTAACATCATTATCTTATTAGTGCAAAGTTCAATGTTGTCAGCCAATCAGATTGCAGAAAATATTTCCGCCGCGACATTTCCCGCCGATTCAGCTTAATTTGCATGCGATGCATAGCAGATATACGGAAGCCCATTAGTGCAACTAGTCTCCTCCACTTAGTTACACTTACTAGATCAAGAGTCCAGCAGTTTCATTCCGTTCTAGTTTCTTCATTTTCGCCTTCATCAATTTTACAGCAGGTGATCTCCACCTCGGAGTGTTTTCAAGAATTTCTTTGTTAGAGCGTATCCTTTGTTGAAGTAAACCTCTATGAATTCGTTTCCTATCAGAAATACTTTTTCCTTGAGTACCAGTATAAGAGAGAGACAAAGGAGAAAAACTACATTAAATCATTAAATAATTTCACTTACTTTTCAACATTGTTGTTGACATTTACTATTAAGTTAAGAAAGTAAAAAAAAAGTTAAAAATGGCTATTGCGCATGGGAAAAAATTGTAAATGAAGAAATTATAACAGAATGAAACTGGACTTAGTAAGTGTAACTAAAGAGACAAAGGGCTTCGGTACCAATCTCGAACCTAGGCACTCTTGCCTTTTCCATATCCGAACGGCGACAAAGAAGACCCTGGTTACGGCCTAGTCCACAAGTATGGCTTCGTTTTTATGGTCTTAAGTACTTTTAATTATTCTACTGGGGAATTGGAATAATAAGTGACTATTGCTTGGTAATAACGCTATGAAATTTTAATAAAACAATAAAATGCATAGAAACGAGGCGAAACTTGATAACTAAGCTTTAACACGGGGTTTCGGGAAATTCAGGAAAGGTGTATTTGAAAAAGGTCTATTAAAACTCATAGCTGCAATTAACTAAGTTGAAAATCAACGAATGTAATGATGAAATTTTTGGTGTTTATCAAATTTGTTCCTGGTGAACAAATGTTCCTTGTTCCAATTGGTTTTCATTGTTTAGTGTTGTCATAGCGAGTAGAAAATTCTATGGTCTGGAAGCCTATTATAACAACTTATTGTTCATTTTTTCTTTGATCCTTTCAATAGGCAAATTTAATCATGCACTCACTTTGATTACATGACATATTACAACCAATGCACAGTAATTATTTTCTATCATGTGATCAAAGTGGATGCAAAACAAACTACAGTTAGATAGTTCAAGTTAAAAATACAGACCATAGAACTTGTGTAGTTTTTCTTTCTTACTTCTATTTTTGCTTACTCCTCGGCATCAAAGAAACAGTAAGTCAAACAGTAACTACTCACTGAAGTTAAAGAAGGAAGTGAGTAGCACACTTCTGTTTTATTAGCATTTTAACTAAGTAACACTATGAAAATAGGCTCAAAATGGCAAAGAAACAACAAGCATCAACGTGCTTATAAAGGAAAGTGTGTAACGGTAAGACAAACGATTACTATGTTATGAAATTTCATTTTCCCTATCAATCACATAAATCTGTACAAGTTGGAAAAAAATGACTTTAAAGATACTCTTATATAAGCATGTTTTATAAAAATCAAATATGAAATGTAAATACAATAATAATAATCTGGACTCTATTTTGCAAAATATACCTTCGTATAAATTATTTTATTACGTTGTGGGCCCTTTTTACGCCGTCCCAAATTTAACACCACCCCTTTTTACATCTTTATTGGTGTTATTTTTCAAAAATCCACAGTCAAAATCTTACAGGCAAACATCTAACGCCGCCCTTTTAACGCCAAAGCATGAGAATGAACGCCAAAAAGGGCGTCAAAAGGGCAAATGAGGTAGGTTAAAGCTATGAAAGACAAAATAATGTTAGCAACATCAACTGACATTCTCTTCAAACGGCTGTTTGTAAATTATCTTCACGTCTTTGCTGGGTTATCTAGAATCCTCAGATAGCCCTGCCTCTTTCTCATGACAGCCATCAGGTAGACAGACAACATCATGCCCATCAGCTATAGGGATGAAAAGTGTAAAAGAAAGTGATTGAACTACTGTAAAACTTCAAAAAGTCTCTGTGGGGGAGTGCTTTTTATTGAAACAGCAGGAGATATTGCTTGCCTTTCTTATAGAAAACACTCCTCCTGAAAGACTTTTTGAAGATATTGCCCACTGGGAAGTAGGAAAGCATTCTTTGGGATGACATCACTTTTGGAGGAAAACTGAACTTATTTAAAATTACTTGCATAGAAAAAGGTTTTGCAACGTTTTATCATGGTGTTTATTTTCCCCCAACAATACACCAATTTCATTGGTTAAAAGCTTAGTCACATGACTTTCCGACCAGATAATTGGCATAAAGAATAACAGGTTAGAAAAAACTTGAACTTGAAAATATTTCATCTCCAAATCTCATACCTGAAAAACAGCAAAACCAATCAAAACTCCCATAATATAACGTAAATTTTCTGAAAACATATCAATTAATTTGCTGTAGCAGCCCTATAATGAGAGAAAAATATTCTATAATTAATTTAATGAAGTGACTCCAAAAACGTGTTGAAAATAGCAAAAGTAAAAAGGGATTCAGACAGAGTTTTTGATTTGTTTTTCCTGAGTTTCGCTGAATCCTCCCCTTGGAAAACACAAGTTTCCCGGAGTTGATTGGAACATCTAGAAACTTTTCCCTGAGTCCTTTACAACTGTTACCTCACGAAACAGTCATCAAACATTGAATAAAATAATAAACGTTCTTAATTTAAATGAGAAATGGATAGAAATATACAAACAACTTTAAGCATTTACAGCAATTGCAAGAAACATATAGACACAATTGACGGATACAAAAACTGAGTTTTCCATGCATATGTATCTTTTCTTGCATTTCCCCCTGATTTCCCAGGTTGTCTGAGCCCTGATTTAGAATCTACAGAGCACTACCTATTGCATTGCTCTAATCTCCAGTTTATCCTTTTCATTGCTCTGCACAACATCGTTAAGATTCTTAGTTGTTCTGTTGTTCTGTTAAGTACATTAAATCAACCGAACATTTTAGTCAATCCAACTTCTCTTGTATAAACATAAAGAAAAATAAAAATGACAAAGACGGCATGAATAATTATTTTTAAGAATTCCTGATAGCTTAGAATTGGTGCAAAAATGTAAAATGCTCTATTTGCAAAGAAATCTGGTGAGTAAACTAATTCAAGTGTATGCTAATGTCAAATCTGACGTTTATTCAGAGAATTTAGAGCGCCAAAATACCCAACCGAAACCGACAACACCCCTTTCTCATGTTAATGATACATAGAATGTCATAGGATGAGGTGGATAACGAGGAGAAGGAAAGGTTTTTGGCAAAAATTATTAGAAAAAGAGAATCCAATCACGTAGGCTGTAACTCAAAAGTGAAAATATGTTTTTCCATCTCGAGTTAGTAACTCGGAAATGAAATTAAGTTTTTCCAATCTCCAGTTACTAACTCAAAAACGAATTTATGTTTTTCCTACCTCAAGTTAGCAGATTGGAAAAATGGCAATTATGATGTCACAACGGCTAACTCGAAGTTTTTAAGTCGTAACTCCAAGATTATCCGTCTCTCATAGGATAGTCCTATGTGAACTATCCACAAACCATTGAAATTTCAAGCTTTGCATGTTCGTAAAGAAACTTACTTCCATAACTAGTAACAAAACCATAATAAAAAGCAATAAAGTTGTTTGTCAAAACAGACAGAAAACTCACTTCTCTGTATACGTTATCCGGCAATTGATAGCAATTCATTTTTTGATGAACACAGCAGGAGTCGGGTATAGGATGATGGGTGACATTTCTCCAATCCCAAGCCCCTGTTACACCACAACATTGTAAGTGATGTTGCATCTTGTCGATTGGATTTCTTGTAGCCGAATGTTCATCATAATATCTCTTTAAAGCATCCCATAAATTATTTTCAAATTTTGATTCAATCTAACAAAAATATTAGGAAGTAAGTGGATAAAGCTACCAAGAGTTTTAAGTTCTTAGACTTCCATCCATCATAGTTGGCTATTCTGTACGCTCGACTTGCAACTATGAAGTTGACTTGTATAGCATTACGACATGTATAGCATTGCTCTAACTTGCCAGAAGGCCAGTCAGTCAAATTCTCTGAATGGGCTACTATGCTACTTTTAAAGTAAACAGGTAAACATTATACACAAACATGCCCACGCGTAAACAAAAAACAGTCCAGCAACCGGTAGATTAGCCTATAGGAATCACCGCTAACTCGCTCTATATACCGGATCTGATAACACATTTGTGCAAAGGTTCGTAGTATTACCAACTTGTTTGTATGGTTCCCATTCTCTTTTGTTAACTCATTTATATGAAAAAGTCGGCCAAAGTGAGTGAGTGAGTGCTGTTCTAAATTTATAGGCTGCTGACATTGGCGTTAAGAGCATTCATTCAAACATTTCTTTACTTACTTCAGCTTTCTTGATGTAGGTCAACGAACCTCCCACAATCTCTATCGTTAAAATCAGGAACAACAACGAGAAAAACTAAACAACATAAAAACATAAAAACAACACAAAAATATAATATAATTATGTACATACTTACAAAACAACAATAGGCTTCTCTTAATCTAGTGCTTGAAAGTAAAAAACAGATAATTTTTTGTGCAGGAATGATACTAGAGAAAACTGCCTTTTATTAAATAAATGGTTAAAAACAGCATTGATTGCAAACATGAGATTCAAATGGCCACGACTACCTCGTTTTAAAACAAACTGAACTTAGGTTGAAATTTTCTTGAAACTTTCTTTCTTTATATCTTATTCTATATCTTTATATCTTATATATTATTTTTGTGATTCAATGTGATTCAATTCACAATAAAATATGTCTTTTCAACGTGAATTAACGTTTATACTACTAGTTACATTTTAAGCAACCCTCCTTTCGGATAATAAACTTTTAAAGTTACATCATTGGTTAACAACAACATCATCAACAACAACAACATCAACAAGAAACATAACATAATAAAGTTGTCACGGATAGGATCCATAAAGTTATATTTCATCACAGATCTGAAACCTGAAGATTGGCCCTAAAGAATGCACTGTTCAATGGAAGATCAAGATTTGTGTTGAAATTTGTGGAGGAGAATTAGCTATTAAATTGCATTGCTTGAAATCACTTTTTGAAGTTTGTACATAAATCATACCTAAAAGATTTGCCAGAAAGATGTTTTTAAATGGTCAAGATGGTGGTTGCTGACTGCTGACCGCCCTCATTTCGAGGCCTGCCTTTATATTCAAATACCAGATATCAATGAAATGTTAATTAAAAGTTCATACCACTCCAAGTGTACAACTGCTTTCATTACAAGTGCCACACAGCCCAACAACACTACTGATAAATATGATGATACCGAACACAAATATTATACCAACAGGTACGATGGAATATGTATTAGCTGCAATCAATGAATAGTCACCCCATTTCGAGATAAAAAGAATAGCTAGATACATCAAAGCTCCAGATATAGCCTACATGGTAATTATAGAAGGTCATTCAATCAAGTGTTTCAGAATGTTTGTCTGCAAAATCACAAGTGATTAGAATTAGATGCTTACCCAGCGGGCAAAATCTTCAAAAAGTCTAAGAGGAGGAATGTTTTCTATAGGAATGGCAAGCAATACTGCCTGATGATTCTATAAAAAAAAAACACACCTCCACAAAGACTTTTTGAAGATTTTGCCCACTGGGTATTATTTTACAGAGATATCTCCCTACTTCCTGAGCTTGAAAAGACTATAAGTTACAAAGTTATGTGAGATTCCTTTGTTATATTTACATAAACAAAACACTCAATTGAATATCTTGAATCTATATAAATGTGACAAGATATGTGACAAGTTCAGTGTGCCTGTCGTGTAAACAGCCTCTTAATCAAAGTCAAAATGGATGAAATTAAAGGAAGAAACATTTCTTCTGACAAACATTTATTCCACCTCAAAGTTGAAGTTTATTTACTTACCAGCATTATCAAATTGTAAAAATAAAGAAAACCTTTTCCACAGTTTACCGACATGTTGGAAGTTTAAGTTGACCCGCTTTATGTGATGCATATAACTTCTTTGTTCTAGGAAGAATTAATTTATACAAAAATTATTTACGCTAAAACGGCCTGATTTGTCTTGATTTGGCCAAATTACCTAAAATTTGACCAATGTAAGCAGTTGGTTGACAAAACTCGCAATGGAAGTTCATGGGGACGATCCAGACATGCAATTATGGTTTCCACACAACTTGTGAGCGATTTGGTATGTACATTATGTGACACACCTGTTACATACATTGCAGTGGAAATCTTCTGCACTTTTACAACCTGATTAAATGGACAGGACACACGTGGCAAATCTTGGGGACTTTAGAAACTGTGACGTTTTTTGTTATCAGTTTCTAGTACACATACGACCGATCTACACTACATTTTGACCAGATATATACTTTCGGTTTAGCTTTAATGAAAGTGAAACACTTATTGAATGTCTGGTATCAACAAAAGTAAAATCGAGCGATACTGGGTTTTATTTAAACCCGGTGTCTTTTTTCACTGAGATGGGTTTCATTCAGAAAAAAAGGCCAGGATGGACATACTTGGAGACTTAGGACAAATTATTTCATACGGAAGTCATTAGAGCTGATTTAGAAGATACATTTCGACTAGGTGAAAAAGGTGTTTGTACAATATTGGGGAAAGGTTTCTGAAGATTTTCAAAAAGCTCTACGAAAATTGAATGCCCCATGTAAAGTCATCTTTACACTTAACAAGCTAAAAATATATGCTACCATCACTTAAAGCGCCTATTGAGAAACCTTTTAAAAGCGAAGTCACATGCTCTCTAGTAATCACATACTAACGATCAATGACTTCAAGATTTTAGCGTCAAGTAAAAATTCAGTCAACCATCAATGATATCTTGGTAATGGTTCATCGTAAACATGTGATCCTGTACATTTTTTTGATCAGCTTTTTGAGGTCCTGTTTTTTTAACATTTTTACTTGTGAACATAGTGGCCTTTAGCTCATGGATGTGCAACCCTTATAGCGTAAAAAGTAATGAGCTCCTTTACAGCTGGAGCTCATATGGCAAGATCAAATATATATTACATCATAGAAATTTTTATATACAATGCCAGTTTTTTTTATATGGTCCGATGGCTTGAGACACTTTTGCTTCAATTACCCAACCATCAATTTATTATTTGATTTTGGTGCCATTTTTGAAACACTAATCGAGCATTTTACGTAACTTTAGGAGAAGAGTTTTAGTACTGTATTTTGGTGTAGTATCATCGTACTCTGCTATCCCTAAGAACTTTGTTTGTTGTTCTTGAATGCCTCTGCTGCTGTTTTAATGTTAGATCATAAGTTTAGTGTTTATAGAGTACTAGTGTAGCGTGTAAAAACATTTTACAGTTTTGCTCCATAAAATGATTTTACATGCTATATACTGCCATGATTAGTCTGTTTATATACAAAAATGTTTTGTTTGATCGATCATACAAAGAATACTACTTCCCCTATTGTCCCCTATTTCTTCTATTGTACAGTTTCCCCTGTTGTACAGTTAAACAAAAAGCTAGGTAGAACATTTCTTACCACCTGGCTACTAAAAAAGATTTAGAAAAGAGATTGCGGACAATGTATTCTCCTACCTAAACACAATTTTTCTGATTTTCTTTTTTTGAATTTTTTCTTTTGTTCATGAAATTCTTTTGGTTATTTTTTATCCTGCCATTGTTGATGCTGTGGACCAGTCAGGGAAAACAATAGAATGAGGGATCCCTTATTATCCGGTGCGATTACGAGATATAAGAAAGGATACCTCAATTGAAGTATATATCCCTCAATTGAAGGATCATCTTGTTATTATTTACCAAAAGTTAAAAATTTTGTGGAAATTTATTGAGTTTAATGAAAAAAACGTGAAATTAATGTCGATATCCCAGAATCAGGTGCCCGCACAATTTCATGTCGACCGTTTGTCGTGTTACATCAGACTTACCTTGTCCAACGTACAGATTTATTGTTCAGTGTGGGAGTTTGGAGCTTTTGTTTCACTCCCTTGGATGACATTTTGTAACCGAAAACATTCAAACTTAAAATTATGTGATTTAAGTTAACACTTGCGAATGTTTGAAGCTCGAATTTCAGGTCTGACTTTATGAGTAGGGTTTTCAGAAAGGGGACACAAAAAGTCTGATTTCAGGTGTCTGACATAACACCTTGAGTTTAGGTAAGAAAATCCATGAGGATGAGGGAATAGAAACTTGGACTGACTAAACAAAGAGAGTCAAACTTAATTAAACGATGTTTGACTTAACGGAAGTATATATTATACTTGATAATGAAGATATTGAATAGATAAAATATATAATCTATATTTTTTTCAAAATCCCAAAATTAAACATCTGCCAAAAAACGCGAAATTTAACACATTCATTCCTGTGTGGAACAGTGAGCGTGATGAGTGGTCTGTTTTTGGAAGTAATGACTTTGATGTTGCAACGCAAGGAGTTTGAAACATTTTCTTCATATTGCCAGATTTGCAAAGAACAATTGATTATATACGCAAAGTTTGATTAAAGTTCGCAATTATAATTCTTGAGTGTGTGGGGAGATATTTAATAACCGGCCCTGGGAATAACCTGAACACAATAAAATGTGCAGTGAAAAATGTTAAAGTGTACTTTTGGAGAATAATTAATGCATGTGTTTAAATTTGTTGAAAAAAATTAAATTAATATTAATAAATACTCTGATGTTCATTGAATGTTTTAAAACATTATTATGGTGTGGAACATCGCAATTGAGGGATCCCTCAAATATACGGTATACAATAAAACCGCAATGGAAGGGCTTCTTTAATTGGATTCCTTGTTCTGTTGTTTTCCCTGACTATAGACGAGTAAATAATATTTACGTTTTCACTGAAAAACGACCCGATTCGGCAGTCAAAAGTAACAATTTCTTTTCTTTTGACTGCCAAAGGACAGTCACTTCGGGCTGCTTTTCAGTGAAAACGTAAACATTATTTACCCATCCTCCTCCTATTGCATTTTATGATATGAAGGATGAAACCACCAGGCCTTGTTTTGTTACCTGATGAAGCATGAATCGACGTCTTTTATTTTATGTTTGGGGAAAAAAGTTAAATAAAAGGTTAGTTTCATGAAAATATAATCACAATCAATGTTGTAGAAAAAGTTAACTTGTTTCACTTTTTTCAAGAAAAATACCGGGTTTGGAGCAAGTATTTTTAGTTATATGTTTTGCAGAAATTCAAGATTTTCAGTTAAAAAAAGTTAATTTAGTGTGAAAAAGTGTATATTGATGTGAGATATGAGAGTTTGATAGTAAATCTGACCTGACGGAACCAGCGAATTCGATCTCTATTACAGATCTAGCTGTGGTTGCACCCAATAAAACGAGATCGCCAAAAATACTTTCGATTTCAGCGGTTGTATTTTTAGGCGACACTAACCAGTTCGTAACAGTTAGAGTTTGTTCTAAAAGGGGAAATCATCGAGACAAACATGTCCATAAGCTGCCATGGTCTATTTCACTGAATTTGACTTCAGGTAGAAAGACGTGCGTTACACCCTTGTAAGGCTAAATTTTAATGTAAATTGAAGAAATAATGTTTGAGTAAGATAATATGTCGATCTTTTCTTTGGTTATATTTTATAGACAGTTTGTTTCTTTCTAAATTTATGGTAAGCTTCTGACTTCATGTTCAACCAAGGTTTGGAAACCCGGGGTTTTGATTGAGTTTACGCATGCTCAGTGTACACGTGACATCGTTATCCTGCCCCGGGTAGACTGTCCTCTGTATTACCATTCGCTGCCTCACTCAATTGCTGGCAGAGGAAATTCACTCAGAGCCAGAGCAACCAAACATGATTACAGCTAGAGTTGCCAGATCGTTGGCTCGAAATGCAACACGATATACGCTGAAGGTAATATAATTTAGTCATGAACTTCTTTTGTCTCTAGCTACATCTTTACTTGCATTTTTCGGTGTTTGACGAGAGGGTGTTTCTCAGTATCCATCCTCCAGAGCTTTATTCACACAAAGCTTCCACTTTAGTTTATTCCGAGGTTTTAAGGTTAATAAAATATCCATGTTCTTATCTAATGCCTTCTTGTTTTTCGTCCTAAAGCGTTGGGACACATGTTTCTACTCACCAATTGGAGAATTGGATGGAGAAAAGATAGCTAATTGTGCAGACTTTACATAATTGTTTTATCAATTTTACTATCCAAACATTTAATTTCACCATCATAATGCAGATGACAATTGCTGCCAAATGCATTTTTTGATAAATGAGGTCTTGGCGTTATCCATTTTTCTGTGAAGTTTCCATGGTTCAGTTTTTCCAACCCTAATCAGTTAGGAAGAAAATGGCGAAATATTCTTTCCGCTTCTGAGTTTGCGAATCACATTACTTGTTACATGGTAGCTGCAATGGAAACAAACTCAAAAATGCTGACATTCCAGGGTGTTAGCCATAAGCAAAAAAAATACCGCATTTCCGAGAACCAGTGAACACACATGTTTCAGTTCGTAGAAAACCAGATTTGGCTGAAAATTCTGATTGTGGTAGAAGCAGGTTGCTGTTGACAACCTATGGAATTTTCAGACCAATCTCTCTCACTGCAGTGAAACAAAACCGGATCTGCGTGACTGCTTGTCTGAAGTTTGTTTTCACTTTAGCTGCTACGTAACAAAAAATGAGTTCCAGAATTATAGAATGAGTTCCAGAAACTTCTATGAACTTTCGGCAAATAAACTTTAAGTTCTGAATTGGCAAAATGCCAATAAGAAGTAATTGCTATTTTTGTTTAGTGACCCGAACTACTAATGAATGTTGTCTTGAAATTTCTAATTTATCTAATTTATTTCTAAATATTAGTCATACCAAGGTGCTGGTGCAGCAGCTGCATTAATTGCTTCCCGGTATATGCAAACATCCACAGTGAATACAGGTATTGATTATTAAAGTTGACTTTCATGGAATATGTATATTGTATTATATGTGCTCTAATATTTCACTGCAGAGGGGAATGCCACGATTGGGCTTCATTTTATTTTATTTGGTTTTATTTCACTTTTTTATTTTAATTTTTATTACATTTCATTTTTCGTGAAAAAGCAAGTATATTATATGCTATCAAGAAAATATTAACATCGGATGAGCTTTGTATGTGACATGATCCACTCTTCCTGTAATGCAGCAAAATGGCACCAAAATTTGTATGCATCATGCAGCAAAATCAAATCACATGGCATGCAGCAGAATTTCACTTAAAAGCATAGTTTTAACACGATTTTGTAGTGTGGCATAGGTTGCAACGTAAAAATTGCTATGTCCACCTGTGTATGAGTTGATAGAGATACAAATTGATGATCATAGATTTAGTTCCTTGAACATTAAAAACCTCTGGTAAAATAAGCAGCAGATTATCAATTCCCTTACGGTTTGCTATGAATTTGTTTTACTATTACACAGAAAACTTCCAGTCTATTACAGTCTTTGTCATATAAAATAAGGAAAGCGTGTGATTGTTCGCACTCCTGAATAATATTTTATAAACCTGGCGCATGCGCTATTTAGGCGTGCGATCGGCTAATCTTATTATAGCTTGATTCGTCAGAGGCACTCATCATTTGTCCTTGCTGTGCTATGAGGACAGAATACAAAGGGGAATTCCCGTCCCCTGGGCAGTAGAAGAAAACATCTATTGTTTTTAATGTTTATAACAAGTTATGAAGATGCAGTTTTGTAAAGAACTTAATAAGAGATCGTAGTCTACTTCCTAATCGGTCTCAGACTTTTCGCAATTTGATTAGGAACTTTCCGACTCGGAATCCAGATCAATCGGATCGTTGGATGGGGACCAGATTTCTGGTGCTATTTTTCTTTTCAGTGTCTTGGTTGACATGTATATCTCTAGTGCTCTTTTCATAACCTCTTCACGTTCTGTAGCAGTCCAATTTTTATTGTTGGTTTTAAGCCAATGTCCTTTGGATAATGGAGAAAAATTCATTTGCCAGCATCTGGATTATTTTAATATTTTTTCATGTTGCCATCCAAGTTGTCTGTATTGAACTGAACTTACGAATGTTTGTATGAAATACATCCATATATATTTTTCCTTCCTATTCAAACAACAGACATAAATTTGATTAATAATTAATTAGTTTCCTTTTAAGCTCGCTACAAGCAATGTATCATTGTCACAATAATTCATGCTAAACATAAATTAAAATCCTACCTGGTATTTACTTATAGAGTTTGTTCCTGTTATAAATGCCAATGCAGAAGTTTGTGCTGATCCCTTGACAGAGTGAATAATTTGATCTTTAGCGCATAATTTACACCAATCAAAATTAACTGTTTTTTACATTCCTTTCTACAACTTTAAGACCGATTACATCACTAACATAACTTCCATATAAGCTTCCTTTTGAATCCATGTTTAAACAAATGAATGTCAGAAAATTTCTTCTAAAAGCTGTTATTGATATGTTTGAATGATAGAAGGATATAATTATCATGAGACTTCAATGGAAACAAAGAAATGAACGTTCTTCAGTTTGCTACATTTTGTGTGGCTCTATTGAGGAAGCAAGGATTAAGTTCACAACGCATGTAACTGGTACTCAATTGAAAGCGGGTGATTATATATGAACAGATTTTGGAAGTTTAATTTTTTATATGGATCAGCCATTCAGTCCATAATAATTGATAAATTTTTTTGCGACTTGTTTTTGAATCATTAAGCATTTCGAGGTTTTTGAGGCTGATGCAAGCAAACGAGGCCCTTTATAAAAGAGTTAAAAAGACCCTGTAAAACATTTCATTCATGCGAAGCCCTCCAAAGTGTCAAATTTTCTTATTTTTGATTTTTGATTTTTTTTGGAGTTGGTGTGTAAGAGATTATTGACCAGCCACATTACCAGCATTAGCACTAACGATAGGAATTAAAATGCAGAGTCATTATTGCTTGTGCAGAATTTAATTGTCGTTTTATGAAAATGATCAATCAAAACAAGAATAGGAGTAATAGTTAATGGTCTTCATGAATAATAATTGTTTTTGTGCTGTTTTAACATTTTAGTAGCATACATATCTATGTAGGGAGCAAATTAACCTAAAAACATAAGATCGTGAAAGTTTCAGTGGTTAAAAAGTGTGAAGAAGCGAAAAAAATGAGGTTTCACAATCGCGAAATTTGATATTCACACTTCTAAAATTACTTCTTTTGCAATTGAAATAAAACCTATAGCATGATATTTTTTATCTGAGTTTTCAATCAGACCACGTTTACTGTGGTAACCAAAGTCTTTGGATTAATTAATATACGCATAATGATGCTAAAAATTATATTAAGTAAATTAGGAATATATATCGAAAAACCATGTTTTATTCAAGAAGGGAAAAAAATATTCTTTCACCTGTTAAGAGGGGGAATACCCTGGAGAGTAATAAGATTGGCGGTAACGCCTTAATGTTTATAAATGAGTCCATACAGATGCATCGATGGAAGAAAAATTCAGCTGTTTAACTTCCTGTTTTGAAAAACTATAAAGGTCTGTTAAGACCACGAATGCGTAAAAACGGATCACGATTTGCTCCCGGCTATGTGGCTGATATATATTTTATGAAATTATGTTTATCCTAAACATTTTGATCTACACCTTTTGTATTCCATTTGTTTCAGCGATGTTATTTGGTGTATTAAGTAATTCAGTTATTGATTTTATATTTCTTTTGAATGATTACTTGTTTACTTTTGTTCATTGTAGCCACTGCTGAAGTATCTGCAATTCTAGAGGAGAGAATTTTAAAAACATCTAGTGGTATAGAATTAGAAGAAGCTGGTAAAGTGCTATCCGTTGGAGATGGTATTGCACGTGTATATGGTCTTAAAAATGTGCAAGCCGAGGAAATGGTTGAATTCTCCAGTGGCCTTAAGGTAGAATCAATAATTCTTCATCATATGCCAAGCCTTCCTTGATATTATTTCTCTTTCTGAATGCCTTGTGTGTCTTGAGAGTTTATGCATATTTAACTAATATAATGTATTAAATTCCACGAGCAAGAGCAGTTTTCTGTAGAGATGGGATATACTGTTTTTTTTAGGGTATGGCTCTGAACTTGGAACCTGATAATGTTGGTGTTGTTGTGTTTGGTAACGACAAACTCATCAAGGAAGGTGATGTTGTGAAACGAACAGGAGCTATTGTTGATGTTCCCATTGGTGAGGGATTACTTGGTCGTGTTGTTGATGCCTTGGGAAATCCAATCGATGGTTTAGGTCCTATTGAAGCTAAAGTCCGTGCTCGTGTTGGTATTAAAGCACCAGGTATCATTCCAAGGACATCTGTGAAAGAACCCATGTTGACTGGCATCAAAGCTGTTGACAGCTTGGTACCAATTGGTCGGGGTCAACGTGAATTGATTATTGGTGATCGGCAGACCGGCAAGACGGCAATTGCTATTGATACTATTATCAATCAGAAGAGATTTAATGAATCCAACGAAGAAAGTTAGTAAAAATTTTGTGAAGCTAGAATTCAAGCGGTTTGAAAATCAAACAAGAATATTCACTCTTTTCTTTTTCTTTTATTTAAAATTATGTTTTGATTCTGTTTCATTTGTGAAATCTTGGTCATGCACCGCGACTCTTTGCAATTTCAATGTGCTAATTCAACATGCCAATTAGTGATTATATCTTCACCAGTACCAAGATACATGGTATAAATTCATTCATGTCGGTTCTTAACAAAATTTCATTGACTTTTAGAAAAGAAGCTATATTGTATCTATGTTGCTATTGGTCAGAAGAGAAGTACAGTTGCACAGTTAGTGAAAAGGTTATCTGATGCAGATGCCTTGAAATACACAATTATCGTCAGCGCCACAGCTTCCGATGCTGCACCGCTGCAATATCTGGCACCATACTCTGGATGTGCTATGGGAGAATATTTCCGTGATAATGGAAAGCATGCTCTTATTATCTATGACGATTTATCCAAACAAGTATGTATCCTACAAGAGGAATTTAAGATTCCAAATTAATTTCAATACAAAATCCTTCTTTTCATGGTGTTAATTTCCTTTTCACGTAAAAATGTTTTGAATTTTTCAGGCTGTTGCTTATCGTCAAATGTCACTTTTGCTCCGACGTCCACCAGGTCGTGAAGCTTACCCAGGTGATGTGTTCTACCTTCACTCGCGTCTTTTGGAACGTGCGGCCAAAATGAGTGAGGATTTCGGCGGTGGTTCACTTACAGCTTTGCCAGTTATTGAAACTCAGGTAATGTTAAGAGACTGTTGAGTTTCTTTTGCATAGCATTTCAATTCGTCCTTTCGCATGGAAAACAGTATTATTGATGTTTTCTTTTCTTTCATAGGCTGGTGATGTATCAGCCTACATTCCAACTAATGTCATTTCCATCACTGACGGACAAATTTTCTTGGAAAGCGAATTGTTCTACAAGGGTATTCGACCAGCCATCAATGTTGGTCTATCGGTCAGTCGTGTCGGATCTGCTGCCCAAACAAAAGCTATGAAACAAGTTGCCGGTTCAATGAAATTGGAACTTGCCCAGTATCGTGAAGTTGCTGCTTTCGCACAGTTCGGTTCAGATTTAGATGCTGCCACACAGGCCCTTTTGAATCGTGGTGTTCGTTTAACAGAATTATTGAAACAAGGACAATATGGTAAGTCTTGTCTGCATACGATTTGTATTGGAGTCTAGGCGTTATATGGATTTGTTTTTTAACGTATTTAATGATTTTGATTTGCAGTGCCAATGGATATTGCTGAACAAGTTGCCGTCATCTACGCTGGTGTTCGAGGTCATTTGGACAAATTAGAGCCGGCGAAAGTGACAGCATTCGAAGAGGCATTCACAAATCACGTCAGAACGGTCGGTGCTGATTTACTAAACACGATAAGAACTGAAGGACAAATATCTGAAGCAACAGATGCTACATTGAAGGAAATGGTTATCTCCTTCGTTCAGTCATTTAATTAGAATCTGTTCATACTGTACGAGTTATATGGAAATAGTTTTTTTTTTCAAATTTTAACATCGACTCCTTAATCTTGTGTAATTTTTTTGCTGACTGCTAGAGAATGGATATTACCTAACGAATTACACACTTGTTAAACTCGGTATCATTCAAACCATTGCAAAGAAAGTTGGCCGGCGGAACTATCCGTTTCGATATTAGGAGTTTCGTAAAATGTTAAGTTCGATATATTTGAATACGATGATTTTATGAGTGTTTCGTTTCAATAAATTGATCAGACTCGTTTTTCTGCCAGCTGCAGATCTCATCCTTAAACCTTGACGTTACTATCCGGGAGAACATATTACGTAATCTAAGTGTATTAGAATTCAAAACCGGTGGTGCAACAATCTCTGATATTTACCAGCTTTCTTTTCGTGTGCCGGTGTTAGTAATTTTTTTGCTACATCAACATATTATGGCCTAGTTTCCATTTTCAGCGTGATGTCATGATGATGTACTTTTCCATCGTCCGTCTAAAAAGGCAGTTCGCACGAATAAAGGAATTCACTACATTGCCATGTGCAGAGTTTAAAAACAAATTTGTGGTCGCTGGCGAGAAAGATTTTTGCTGAGTTCACAAAATATTAGTTAGCACATTCGCGCGGCGGGCGATCGAGTCGTTCCATTCTCGAGAATTGTAAACCCGCCTTAACTGTTTTTCATTCTGGTGAAGAGGGCAGCTTTCCACTTCTCTCATTTTGTTCCAAATTTTGGCTCCTTTATTTATTATTATTTATAAAATCATTCTATATCTCCTTAATAATGTCTGTGTGTATAGTTAGTGTAATAAATGAAGCAGAAAGAGGACACCAAATTGTGTAGAAACATCTTTACATTCCAAAAACTGTTTCAGAGAAATGTTATTTATTTGTTTCACATTCGGTATTAAAAAATTAATGGTAAATGAAAAATCTGCGCAAAAGGTTGTTCTCCACACAAAAAAGACAAACGAAGACGTTATCGCATCATTTGCGCAAATTTCTTTATGTTCTTGATTCTGAAATTTAAGTTGTCCATATTTGGAACAAATAAAATAACGTGAAAATCTGATAGCTCGAAGCAAATTGATTCATTTCAATTTCAACAAACTTCAGCAAAGCTTTGCCATTTTTGTCGTGTTCACCACACAAGCGCAAAAAGAAAAAAAACGCCCGGTGTTATATGATATCACGGTTTACGTTTTGGGTGTAATGACTGCTTGTTTTGATTGGTTCTAAAGGGAGACCAGTGATTGGTTCATTTAAGATTCCCGGTAAATGTTAAAACATTTCTCCACGGATCCGATATAAACGTTGTCACACATTTCAAAATAGTGAATTATTTGATGGACGGTATTATAATTCATTCAAATTTGCGAAACCCAGGTCCTATCCCATCTTTAGTAGGTATGTTTTCATATTGTCTCTTCAATATATGTATAGCTATAGCTACATAGGACACCTTCTTTTTTACCAAAATATAAAGTACACATATACATCATTGGGCATTTATGTATACAATGTCAGTAATAATCACTGATTTTTAAGAATTTGTCCATTTATTGTTGTGTAAACTGATTTTTCAAAACCATTTTATTTGATAATTTCAAACCATCATTCTAGCAAAATTTCTTTAAAAAACACTAATCTATCAACACTAATCTATCAACAAAAGAACAATTACTTAACAAAAACGCACAGCAATTCATCATTTTAGTGTTCCATAATGTTAATTTTAAATCAGATCTTGCAAAAGTTTAACTTTCCATGTTAAGAAACATTCTGCTGCTGACTACTCATATTTCCTTCCAGAAAAACATGAAAGGGATAAATATAACACAGATTGGGACTTTGATGTGTTAAAATTTAGTAATTTTTGTGTTTTTCAAAGCAGAAATTCATCAGAATGATTCTACTGTTAATAAAGAAGGTCCCAGAAAAGTCTAGAGGGAAAAGATGGAAAAATAAAAATTTTAGGAGACTTTTAATCATTTTGCTCACAAAGGATTAAATTTGAATCATTTTTTTGTCTGTTGTGTTTTCTGCAATATCTCAGCCCCACAAATGAACAGGAATTCCAGATTGTTAAATGTCTATTTCTTTTTTTGATAACAGTTCTATCAGAACCGAAGAAGCTATCCCAGGTAAACATTCTCTGTTCCGGGCTACCCACGCAATCTGAATTTTTGAGCGAATCGGTCCACCACTGCAATGAAAACAAACCAGATCTCCCTGACGATAAACTAAATCATGGGTGTTCATTGTCCATGGCCGAATGTATACTATTTACTCAGTTGAGGTATTCTTTAATGAAACTTGATACTCATGGACACAAGTAACTTAATAATATTTAACAATTTTCTCACCCAAAACGTTTGTGGAAAGTGTATTTTGATTAAATTATGATGACTCTCTATAATGAGCTTGAAGGGCCTTGATGCATTTTTTTTATATAAGAACACTCAACTCTGACTAAGCTTTCGATAGTTCTTAAGTGATACACTATTAAATATCTAAAATTCAAAACTCATCTTCTAATGAGTTGAGTTGATTCTGTTTTAAACAACATGACGATAATAATTTTGTCTTTAACTATTGGTGACATTTTCTTGTAAAAATGTAAAAATACACATTCATAAGGCTCGAGTGTTCTTTTAGGATGTTCTAAACTTTTAGACCTTCGAAGCCATTTGTTCTTATAAAAAAATATTGTAAGAAGTGCTTCAGAAGGTAATGAATAATATATATATATTATTACTATATATATAAATATTTAGAAAAACATAAAACAAGGCAAATTCCTTTATTTCCTTTATGCATGTTGTTCATTCTATCTTAACTTAAATTCCATCCTGATTTTTTCCAGGAAGAAAGAAAGATGGGCAAGCAAGAAAAGCACTTGGTGAAATACAGAATGTGCATCATGGAAAAGCTGTTTCGTTCGGTGCAGCAAAGCCAGCTCTTAAAACATCCCTAAAACCAGGTTTGCAACAATCGAAACATGTGACACTCAATACACCTGCAAATAAACTGAAGACACCTGCTGCAAAATCTACCTTGAAGAAAGCTGCCTTAACTCCTTTCCAAATCCATGTTGACAGTGAGGAAGATGTAAAATCAAGAACAATGGGTCAAAGTGGGAAAACAAGAAACAAACGTGTTGAACCTAGTGAAAAAGAGTATATGCCTCCATGTACAGACGGAGGTAAAAAACTAATATAAAACCATCTTGTTTATGTTTAGAGTGATATCATTTTTGCACAGGTAACCACTACCATAACACTGGTTCTTTTGAAATTTGAACTAGAAAGCGAATTTGGGATTACATCAACGGGTTGTAATGTTTACCCCTAACAGTAATTGAAAATAAAAATTTGATAATGATAATGATATATAATGATAATGATAATGTATAAAAATGTTCTCTAAGTCATGGTCACACTGGATGATAGGAGGCACTGGATGATGTGTATATGCATGGTAAACATATATATTCACCTCCAGATGAGTGTGAACATGTGCAATGAGTTTCACTTGTTGACAGAGGGTTAAACGGATTTAGAGTTTTCGCTGAAAAGTGACTGGAAGTACCGTACCATCAAACTTGAACCAGTCTGATGTTTTTATATTCTATACAGTTTTGTTTGTGTTGGGTTTACTTAACTATGGTGTTCTGTGCACGAATTTACCTTTTATAAGTGGATTAATTTTCACAGGTTTTCAGCGGTTCAATCTGCCCTAAATATCTAAAAGACGCTTGTCCGCAAAGTTTTATCAGTGTGAAATGTCTCAAAATTTCATCCAGCTGAAAAACCAAAAGATTCTGAAAAATGAAAATGATTGGCAAGAAGTCGGCAGAACAATAATATTTTGTGATTTTTGGTATATGTTTTTTTACCATAATATGTAAAGAAAACATACCAATAAACTAAACATCGCTGTCAGTTACTATAATTAAATCTGGCATCTGCAAAATTAAATCCATGTGAAAATTAATTCACTAACTTGAAGTGGTTCTGAGATTATGGTGTCACATACCATGGCTTATTCATTTTGTTGCATAATTGGCCTAACTGGTTTTACACTGTTTTACCCTTTATAGATTTCGACTATCCTTTGCCATCGTATTTGGAGAAGGTTTCAAAGTATAAACCAGTTTATAATATAGACACTGCACCAGACTGGAAAGAACTTAATGTGGATGACATTCCAGAAGAGTTTATCAATATGAAAACGGAGCAGTTACATCTCCTAGGTAATTCCATAATGACCATATCCATATGAAGGAGCATTAACACTATTAGGAATTCTACCACTTGTTCACTGCAGTTTTGCTAAGTTTACAGTGTCCATTGGGTTATTATTAAGATAGCCATGGATCTGGGGAAATTATAATGTTTTGAAGAATGAATGATATGGTATTTTCTAGTAAGAAAGAAATAATGTAAAAAAAGAAAAATGTTCTGTTTTATCAAAGTGTTGATTTGAGGGGTCTTCGGGAATTTTGTTTTTAAGCCCATTTTTTTCAAAATTTCAATAAAAAATGTTTTTTGGTCAACTTATATAATAAGACCCGATCTGTCTAATGGGGGATTTGTTTCCCCAATTTTGGAACAAAAGTTAGTTTTTCTCCCTGAAAAAAACATTTCCCCTATTTGATGTCTAATTAATTTGCCGCATATAAACAGCTCATTTTCCGTACATATGAAAAATGTCGCCATCGGCACATTTTTCTTGATCTTTTATAAAAACTTTAAAATGATTTTTCTCGCTGTTCATTTTTTAGCTTACCTAACTAAACGTTTGAAGTCCCATTTACAAAACTAAAAGACTTCAGGAATTGAACTAATACTGAAGCTTTATTTAGCTTTAAAGTTAACAAAACTCGTTTTCGGGACAGATTTATCAAAAAAATCAGGAAGAAAAAATTAGAAATAAGGAAAATAGGAAATATTTAGTTATTAAATAATTTTGTAAAGGGAGCTCCATTTTAAATCAGAATCTTGAAATTTCAAAGATCTCTAAAATTTGAATTTCTAAATTTTTCCTAAACCTTTTTATATTAGCCTATAGAGAATATTGAGATCTTCAAGTGGAGAGGTAAACAAAGAATCTCGCCAAAATTTAGGACAGTTACAGGGATTTAAAAAATCCATGCTCACAGACTTAACAGTCGCCTTAAGGTCCTGTTAGACTGTAAAATTAGATAAACTATAGTTGAAAATGTCATTACGAGCATACAATTTAATAATGAAAAGTATCACCAGAAGCTTAAAAAATGTTTAAGCTTCTGGTGATACTTTTCATTATTAGATAAACTATGCTCAAAACTTATACTTAAAATATATTAGTTTACAGAATAGTTTATTGTGTATCTTTATTCAAAAAAATAATCGAAGAAAAAAATTTCTATTACGAAAAAAGTTTCTAATTTGAGCTTAATTTATCTAATAGTTTATCGTCTAACAGGTCTTTCGACGCGATTATAAAAGTATGTTTTTAGAATTTCATGGTCTTGTTTCAGAAGAACCTCCACTAGACGTCAACGACTTGTCTTTCCGTAACGTAAACGTTGAAGAATTGCTGGACGACTTAGAAAAGGACGATAGTTTCTCGCTGGAAGTTCTTGATAGAGAGTTACGAGCTGCGGGTCTTGATGTTCCATCCTGGTAGTTTCTTGTTTTTCTTAGCATTTTATTACTTAATTATAATTGTAAAAAAACAACCTCGACGGCCGTCCTGTTAGACGAAAACACCAAGGCCAATCAAGATAACGGGTGGGTATAAAAACTTTGTATATATTTTTCAACCAATCCTTATCTTGCTTCCTTTTTCATACTTTTCTTCTTCGTGTTTATTGATAAACAAAACCTTGTTCCTTATAAACAGTCTTTCCGTCTCTAAGGCTAGTACTCACCCTAAACAATTACGGTAATAGTTTTTTGGCACCGAGTGAGTACATCGTGGCGAATACGGCGATTGATTAATCCCCATAATCGCCAGGTGATTACATCGCGGCGATTACAGTTAATCGCCATGAAACTATCGCCTTAATCGTCGTAATGGCCTAGGTGAGTACCAAGCTGCGCTATCACATGGATGATATTTTTAAGCATTTTATTTATATAGGAAATTATTGGTGCCATGTATTATATTGTATGTGAATATATATAAAATGTTTTATTTGAATACTGTGTTCATTTTTTCTTCATGGACGTAACATGGGTTTTTTATTCCAGCGTTCAACGTTGGTTGCTTCTTCGAGACGTTAGCGTTTATGTCAGGATGGTCACTATCGGCAGATGCTGTTTTTATGCCGCTTTTGGTGTCTCGAGTCGCATGTTGTGTAGTGTTACTTGCGTTATTCGACGAGTTTGTATGTTCTTGAAGTGTTGTGAAATGTTTTTGTTTCAAATTGATCCACGTTTCCACGAACCATTCGTACAACCCGTCCACTCCATTTTCCATGAACGCACGAAAAGGTTTTTTGATGGCTCTGTTATTTGTACACGCTAGCTGACGTGTTGGGCCAACTTTTCTTTCAACAACACGTGTCTGAAAACGTCGGTAATCCTTCTTTTTAGTGTTGTAAGAATCGACGCGTTCGTGAAATTGCTGTCGACTGCTGCTCGACTGACGCTCTGAATTGTTTCCCATCAAACATCCAGCTATTCAGGGAGAGCTCATAAATAAATTTCTAAGATGACTTCGTTGATGAAGTTTTGTTTCTTATCCTCTCCTTGTGTCAGATATTTTTTTGCGGTTAACTGATGACATAAGTTCGATATTTAGCTTTAAAAAAATGGTTTTCCTAAATTCTATCGTTATAACATTTTGTTTTATTGTTAAACTAAATTTAGCAAATATCGGCTTTCAGATTCTCGTGATAAGATCTTCCTGTCTTCTAATTTTAGTGGGTATCCGTTTTCATTTGACTTCATTGCTTTTTAATAAGTGAAGCGAGCTAGAAAAAAAGAGCCGGGTTGCCGTCTCTTCCGTATATCAAAAGGGCAAGAAACACTGGGTTCCAGGTTGCCCTTGCTTGCTGTACACATTCCTTTCTTCTATCCAAAAGAGATTTATGAGATTTGAAATTTTTTGAGTCACTAAGCCTTTTTTACGGTAGAGGAAACTTTTCCACTTTTCTATGTAGGTTGTGCGCGACGTGATACAATTGGATTGCGTACCGAAATAGAACAGGACGTTTACGGACAAAAAAATCCATAACCAATAACTGACATCTCTTGAGGTCTAAATTGAGCACATGATTTTCTCGCGTGAAAAGAGTTAGCCAAAAATCAAAAATATTTGTTGGGTAAAATCGGGTAAATATAATTGTCAGGGAAAGAAAACTCGGGGAAAAATACCTTTCGAAGAAAAAAAGTTGGGTTTAAAAATGGCCGGGGGAAAAATTAGTTTAGCACTGGTAAATTTGGTCATAAAACCCGACTTTTTTTTTATCACCGATTAGGTACTGAAAAGGGGCGCAAGGCGTTATCCCTCCATTTATTTGGTGTTGCTGTTATTTGGTGACAAAATACGAATTCCTTTGCACTAGGCACGGGGGGGAGGGTTCCTGTTTGTTATTTGTGAACAAATGTGTAGAACTGTGACTGTTCATCTGTATTCACATATGGAAATTATTGTTTTCGTGATTATTGGTGGTTTCTTTCTAGCTTTTTCCGCTTTAACACATATGGGGTTGTTGTCTCTTTCTGTTTCTGCTGCGCTCCTCTCTCTGCTGCTGTCTGTCTTTTCTTTTGTGTGTGTGTTGCCAGCAAAAAAGTGGGTTAGTGTGTTCAGTGGTTGGGTAGGAGAGAGGGAAAGGAGAAGTGGAAATGGAAGAGAGATAACAGGGGAGACAATGTGCAATTCTTGGTGTGATCCACTACTTTTCAGCTAATTTTGTTGTTATAAAAAAAAACGGTTCCGGCTGAAGTGCAGAAAATTCTCCTAAACAGTCCAAAATAAAAATAGGTACAACAAGAAGAAGAAAATCAATAATCAAGACATTTTTGCATAGCAGGTCTTACTTCTCTCCTATGTAAACATGGCGAAAAAAGCACACAACCAGCAGTGAAATATGCCCTACTAAGGTTATCAAAAACACCAAAATCCATAATAGCTACTTTATCTCCGAACTTGTGTATTAGAAAAACAGCCTTCCTAATTCCGAACACAAGTAATGAACAGACCTGTCTGGTTAACAAAATATACATCCATACTCACAACATAAGGTAGTTTCATCTAAGTTCGACATGCTTCTATATTCGAGACATGTTAATATTGAAGCGATTAATCAATGAAAAAAAAAAGAAATACATTAAAAAAGGAAGCTTACAGTAGTACTTTTCATCCAATAGTTTAAATTTGAAATATCGCTTAATAATTGGCGGTAAATTCAAGATGAGTCTGAAACCTCTTTAAACAAATCCAAACACAAAAAACACGAACAAAATGAAGTTGTTGATATTCACGCGCGCTGTTATCGCCACATCTTGTTTACTACTGGAACGGAAAGATTGCCCATGGTACTTCAAATCATGACTTTTAAATCCCCGTTTTGAAAGCAGATTTCCATATAGGAGAGGTTTTTCCTTCCCCGGTGCGATATTTTGTTTACGACATGCTTAATAACCAGCTGATTATCAGAGCTTTTTTGCATCGTGATGTAATAGTTATGAAAATGTTATGAGTATCTTCAAGGGTAATTAGCGGTAAAGAAAAGAAATATCACCTCTAGTGTTTCCTTTGAGATTATTACGGCACGTGGTTTGTACGGTATCTACTTTGTTATTTCATCTCTAAATTGTTTTGAAAATTGTTGTGTCGAATAAAGATTATATGGTTGAACACGGATGTATCCTCCCGTTCCTTTTCTCCTCCGTTTATCTATCTTCAAAGTAAAGAAATGTCTTTATCTTTTTATTTCTAATGTTGTTTGGATATCGTATTTCATACCTTACATCCTTTTGAACGTAAATTAGGTTTCCTTTTTCATTTATTGGATTGTAAAGTTGTTGTGTTGAACTTAGATGAAACTACCTTAATTGCCACAAATACTAAAATAATTATGAAGCAGAAAAGACATTGAACACCAATTATCAGCGTGAAGAATCACTCATGCAGTAATAATTGCCTACACTGATAGAGATTTCAATATCTTTGAATATATATGCATCGAAAGGGGAATTATGCAGAGGTCATAAAATTATGCGTGAGTCTCAAGAATTAGGAAGGCTGTTCGGAATAAGGCACATTGGCGGTATTGAGCCATCATATGACCAGAAGAGGAGAGAGAGAGAAAGAATACACAGTCAGGGAATAGTGCAAATTAGGATATTATCAGCTTATTAGGATATCATATCCTAAGTAAGCTATGAATATCTCCTAATTAGGATATGAAAACCTAAACCGTCAATTTTCGTCAAGATTTTGAGGTATCACATTTTTCTTTCCTTCTCAAATAAATTTGAACCACCTGGTGCCTCAACTCACTAAATTTCTAATGAAATGTATCAGGGAATCAAAAGTTATGATTGTTTGATAATGATCACCTAGTTAGCATACCATTATGAACCAATAGGTTGTCGGGATAGCCGACTCACCAAAAGAAAAAATATGGGGCTGGGAAAAACTACTGTTGCACAAAACATGATGTGTTTAAATAAAGTGTGCAAAGCATACAAAACCTCCTAATTAGGATATTTGACCTATAACCCATAACCTTAGTTTATAGGTGACATTATCCTAATTAGGATATGATATCTTAATTAGGAGAGTTTTTTACCTTAGGAGAATATCCTGATTAGCTGATAAGGAATATACCATGACTGCCACGATTCGTTGATTGTATATCAGTGTGACTGTATATCGATGTATCAATTAATACTATATAATGTTTTTAGACTTTTATGAGACGCACATATATTTGTTATTTGTTTGTTTACAAGCAGATTCTGGAATGGAATCGACTAATGTAGGTACAGCAGTCCACGAAGGAATCAAGAAACAAATAATGGAAAGAGTGATCGTCTATGTGAAATGCGAAGAGAAATCTGCTGCCTCACGGTTGAGGCTTACAGAGGAAATATTAGAGGATATTAAGGTTCAATGCTGTTTCGTTGGCAGTCATTCATGTGATTTAGTTGCTGTTCCTACAAGATATTCTTCAGACGGTGATAAACAACTGCATATTGATGGTAGGCTTTGGGCGCATTCGATGGACATTTTATTTGAGATGAATGACGAAGATCAATCTGTGGCTGCAGTCATTCTCAATGCTATCAAGAAATGTCCCATTGATTGTCATAAAGAATTTGTTAGTAATCAGTTAGTTGCAAATCTGAAAGATGAAGACAGGGCTTCTTGCAAAGATACACAGTATGTCTGTGTTGATTACCTCATAGAACTTTAACTGACTTTAAAATTTGTGTTATACTAATCAGTATTTTTTTGCATGATAATATGGAGATATCTAATTATCTAGTTGACTCAACATAATCCATAGTGCGATTTTTTCTTTTTCTCTTATGTTGGTTTCTCAACTCTTCTAATCACAAAGTTGTAAGAAATGGGCTCATAATTGCTGTAATGGCCTCACCAAAAGTGAGCATGTTTTGCTACAGAATTCCACTAACGCATTGTATCGAATATTACTAAAAAATTTCCTCCTCAACTCCAAAATGACCTGTCATTATTTTTAACCCTTTTTCAAGCAATTCAATTCCCTTTCACCTGAAATATGTGACCAGTCCTTTATGACGTAGACGGAGTCGTACTTTTGCCTGCTGTACTTTTTGTAACAAAAGTTTTTCTGTACTTCATTTAAATTTCCCAAAAATCTGTAGGTTATTCTCTATGATTGATTATTCTCTTGAACATACCCAGTGGGCAAAATCTTCAAAAAGTCTATGAGGTGGAGTGTTTTCTATAGGAATGGCAAGCAATATTGCCTGCTGTTTCAATAAAAACCACTCCACCATATAGATATTTTGAAGATTTTGCCCACTGGGTACCCCATCCCATTCAAACAAAAGATGGTGAAATTCTATAATCTTGTCTTCAATTGATTATTTTTACTGTAATGGTTTAAATCGACTTGCATTCAAAAGTATAGAAATTGAATCTGTTTTAAAGGTTATAATGTAATTGTCTATAACATGTAGAATATTTTTATGTCATTTGATTACAACGAACAAGAAAGTTTGCAATTAAATTTTGGTATAATATAGCTAAGAAAGTCAATACAGTCAAACATGTGTATAACATCCGCTCTGGGGACCTTTGATAAGTGGTTGTTGTATACAGGTTTTCATTTTATACAGTTAACTTTCTACTAAAATACCAATATGGAGGTGGTTGAAAGTGGTCCCTTCAGAGAGGTAGTCGCTTAATAAAGGTGGTTGATAACACAGGATTCAGTGTATCTCCCATTAAAATGACCTTAATCATGTTTCATTGTTATACATTATGACTCAAATTTTTTTTCTACATCTACTAGAGAGTAATATTTAAAATGGCGTTGATGGATTTGATGGGATTGGGTGCGGATAAACAAGCCGTTATCCTGGACGTTGGTACAGCCTTCACCAAGATTGGTTTTGCTGGTGAGAATGCACCACGTCACATCATTCGAACGGAAATACACACAGTGGTCGATGGAGAGTTGAAATCCATAAACATATTTGAAGACAGAGGCTTAGATGAAAACCAACGTTTAAGTTTGTATAAAGAGTTTTTCCACATGATATATTTCAAGTATCTTTTAGTAAATCCAAAGGAAAGACGGGTTGTACTATGCGAATCTATGTTGAAGTCTATAGATTTTCGTGACACAATGGTAAAAATATTGTTTAAATATTTCGAAGTGGTGTCAGTAGTTTGTATTCCGACCCCTTTGCTAGCGTTATTTGCAACTGGGTTGCACACCGGTCTTATTGTGGACTGTGGATACCTGGAAACTACTGTGGTGCCGATTTACCAGCAGATTCCAATACTGTCTGGGATGGAATACATTGACCTTGCAGGTAAAGCAGTTCATGAAGGAATCAATAAACAAATAATGGAAAGAGCGATCGTCTATGTGAAAGGTGAAGAGAAATCTGCTGCCTCACAGCTGAAGCTAACAGAGAAAATATTAGAGGATATTAAGGTTCGATGCTGTTTCGTTGGCAGGCGTTCATGTGATTTAGTGGCTGTTCCTACAAGATACCCTGTAGACTGTGATAAACAACTGCATATTGATGGTAGGCTTCGGGCGCATTCAATGGACATTTTATTTGAGATGAACGACGAAGATCAATCTGTGGCTACAGTTGTTCTCAATGCTATCAAGAAATGTCCCATTGATTGTCGTAAAGAATTGGCCCAAAATATTGTCCTCGTTGGGGGTACTACCATGTCTCCTGGATTTGGAGCACGCTTATTTTCTGAACTGAAAGAATTGCTGCAAACAGAGAGGTATCAACAGAAGTTATTTGTAAAAAAGATTGCCTTTCGTGAGCCTCCAGTACCTGCCAATTATTGCGTTTGGGAAGGTGCTGCACTGTTTGGAGGACTGGAAATTTTGAGTGATCATTCCACCAGTCGGGAACGTTATAATGCCGAACCTACGTTACCCGATTGGTCAAATATGCTCACAATAAAGAAAGGGGAGGCAAATAAAAGTGCCTTTGACGACAAATATAAATGGACCAGCTTACGCAAATCACTTTCGGCTAGCCCATCGCCAAGTGTATCTATATCCAGTCCATCAAGCATTAGTGAAAGAATAAAGAAAGAGCTTGGGTTAACTAAATAAAAAAGTATTGGTGTAAATGTACCTGAAATTTGATGAAATGTGTGGCCATTCTTCCATATATGATCATACTTTTATCTGTGTTGATGATCCATAACTTTGTCATAAGTTCGTGTAGTTTTGTGTCCTTACTCCTCACATTGTAATCTCGATGAAAATACACCCCTTTCACGAGTTTATGTTTGTATGTCGTATTTCTGCTTGGCTGGCCTGACATGTTTCTGTGTTTACCAGTTGCAAACCATAAAGATCTATGGTGCAGATTTCTCCACAGCAGTTTGCAGAACATCTTTTTTTTAATTATAATATTTATTTTTTAGAAATTTATTGTTTTGAAATCAGAATCTCTTTGATTTCTAGGAACCCAGTGGGCAAAATCTTCAAAAAGTCTATGAGGAGGAGTGTTTTTTTATAGGAATGCAGACCTACCAACTCTCTAGGTTTTGCCATGAGACTCACAGTTTTTTGTCAAATCTCACGCTCTCACAGTTTTGAAAAGTAATGTCACTGTATTTTTAGGTCCAAAATCATAAAACTCACTATTTTGATAGCTCCAAAGTTGGCAAGTCTGGGAATGGCAAGCAATATCACCTGCTGCTTCAATAAAAAACGCTCCTCCATAGAGATATTTTGAAGATTTTCCCCACTGGTTATATATTTAAATGAATATTTTACTTTGGAATAATACATTTTCCTCAGTATAAGTCTTGTAATCCTCCTTATTTCAAAGTCCGCATGTCTTGAAGTAGATGTGCAATATAAATATTCAAATAATTTCCCCTGGTTATTTAAAAATGAACTACATTATTATATATCAGCTAAATTTTAGTTTATTAAAATTATTTGGTTCAACACTCGCTCGACTAGATGTTTTATTAAGTAGTTACCGTTTATCCTCCAGTAAATGTCCCCCTTTTTTAAATGCTGCCCTACAATAAATGCCACACATGGAGTGATTCCCAGTTTTATGATTGCTTTTACACTGCGAGACAAGTTTGATTTTGATCCAAGCTTGACACAGACATGTTTGTTGTGCTGTACACCATATTTTCCTTGTTTTTTATTAATATTTCTTTTAAAAGACCTTTTCAAAAAACAAGAGCTGGAATTGTAGTCTTTAGTTTTCATTGTGAGCAAAAAATGCTAGGTTTTGAGTGTGAATTTAGCTTAATAATGGAATCCTTTTAGTTCCCTCCCATATTTCTTGATTCTCAAATTTTGTTTTCAATCAAAATAACGTAATCACCAAGTGACTTCCACAAAACTACATTGCACAATCCACAAAGTATTGTGTATTTTTTTCTGTATTAATCAAACAAAACTTTCCAGGTACCAATCAAACTTCCAAAAGCGTAATTTTGATCATTATTATTTTAATTTCATAATTATATTTCTCCATAATAAGCATTAATAACCATTTGAGTAAGTAAGTACTTTGTGTATCACTATATGAAAAAGACCTGGGCCGTCGTCCGTATTACTGAGGGTTAGCTTTCTTAGAGACGTCGGGTCGTTGTTTAAAATAGTGATACAGTTCACCCAGTGGGCAAAATCTTCAAAAAGTCTCTGTGGCAGAGTGTTTTTTTATCGAAACCGCAGGCGATATTGCTTACCATTCCTGTAGAAAACACTCCTCCTCATAGACTTTTTGATTATTAATGAACTTGACTGATACAATGCTTCCTTTTCATTTTCCGATTTAGAATTATAAATAACCGAGTGGATGTTCTTTTATAAAACTTGTGATGGAAGAGGCATCTGAACTCCAAGAAGAAGAAGATGTAGTTATTCCACTTATCACAACGTTACCAACATGCTGGTCAGACTTTGATGCAGCGGCACTATTACATAGAGAAAACCTGGTGGAGGCTTTTATAAAAGCACACCCTACTTATGTGTCAATAACGCATGAGCAGAATGAGGATGAAGAACAATTATGGAATGGGAAGTTCCTTATTCCTAACTTTGAAGAGGATCCACCTACGGACGAGATGAAATATATGTTCTTAAAGGCTTTGATTGTCAAACAATCAGTGGATATACGCGAATTCAATAAGACTTTGCCAACATCAGTGGCTATTCACAAACGCATGGTTTTGCTTCGTGTTATTCTGCAGACTATTTACAATAAATATCAAAAAAGTCATGTTGTATCCGGTCGATCGAAATCATCCAAAACATCCAAGCAAACAGTTGCTGATCTGATGCAGGACTCAAAGCTCCAGTTCGGAAAAGAATCCGATATTTTTCTTGAAATGAGCGTTAAGACATTGACAACGTTTTTATTTTCTCTCATGAGAATATCATGGTCTTCCTCAGATGCGCGCATGGGTATGTTATGCTCTGATGTGCTGAGTTCTTGTGCGGATATAGTTATGGGTGTACCTGCATTAGCCCTTTCGAATGAGACCAGATTGTCAAAAGTTGCACGAACTAGCCTGGACGAAGTTATGGCTTTTTTAAAGACTATCATGAAAGCGGAAGAAGTAAAGGACAACGATTCTAAATATAATGCATGCGGTGTTTTACTTGGACTTACGTTGTTACGAGGGAATGTCATTTTTCTATTGGATTGGATTGATGTTTGCTTAGCTGTCATGTTAGAAGGAAAAGTTGGTGGTATTTTTAGCAAGCATTTTATCCACTGGTTGCGGTTACTTGTAGATGCTGATGAAGAGGTATTATGTTTTATTTGACTCTTTTTGAGTTGACTTTTTTCTGAATAGTCCAGTCAATTCAGTTCGAAATGCCTTTTAATTCCGACCATTAACAGCGTTAATTTTTATGTCTTAAAAGGGCAGACGTTAGATGGTTGTCTGTGAAGGTTTGACCGTAATATAATGTCAATAAAGACAGGCGTAAAAAGGGATAGCCTTAAATTTGGGCCGGGGTAAAAAGGACCAATAAGGTATTGGTCAACCTCAAATAAATTGCAACGAAACCAAACTATGTATTTTCTTGTAGCTTTATTCTTGTACTTTAACAGAAGAAAATCGCAAACTTGTTTACAATTTCAAAGAGATTATATCGAGGAACAAGAGCTCATTATTCTGCAGTATGGAACATTTGATAGCATGATCATTTCCCATTTGTTTTGCTTTTGTCTCCAAACAAGATACAGGCTGAACATCTTGATCTTCCATCTTGATAAAACAGTCTTTCAATTCATGGCGAAAAGATATAAGTCAAAGTGATCTGCAGAACCTTGGGCCACTCACTTGGGCCAGTGCAACAAGTTGAAGTATTGCGTCACACTATTCAAAGACACCTCTTTGTTTTCATTTAAACTGCACGGCATTGCAAGCTTTAATTCCTTAATTATTCTGAACTAAACGACTCGTAAAAATGTATGTGACTTTTTTACTGTGAATATGTGATTGTAATACCACAAGAAAAAGCTATTATTGCTTTTGTTGCAGATTATTCATGGTCCGACTCTGTTTTGGCTGGACAAAGAAGTGTGATACTAATATTAAAATAAGCTGCTTCCTTTACTGGTGTTCTCTTATTGTCTCGGAACTTTTTTTGAATTCTTGTGAGTACTGGTTGCAAATAATTAGATCATAGAACCGTCTTGTATTCAATTGAATTGTTCTGTCATATCTTTTAATATCTATATGCATCTATATATCTATGTAAAATCTATTTTAATAGTTAATGTATCTGTTAAATTGCTACTACATTGTTTTTTTTAGGAATTCACTTCTGAATCTAAAAATGACAAAGTGATCACGCTGGCAGCAGCATCTATTTCCGTTTTTGAACAGGTAAAAGTCATCTGGTTTACTAAGACCTAGAAGGAATTATTCAAAAGAAGTCGATAAATATCCCAATGGGCAAAATCTTCAAAAAGTCTCTGTGGAGGAGTGTTTTCTGTAGGAGTGGCAAGCAATATCGCCTGCTGTTTCAATAAAAAACACTATTTAACAGAGTTATTCTGATGTATGTTAACATAAGATTAACAGAGTTATTCTGATGTATGTTACAGATTTCTGGTCAATCAATGAGTTATACACAAACATTAACCGGAACGTCTCCTGCTAGTCTTGATAATGATACTGAGCAAGAGGCATACGTATGGGGCAGCAACAGCAGTCACCAGTTAGTTGAAGGTGTTAAGGATAAAATACTATCACCAAAACAAAGTGACACATTCAAGAGAGCTGTACAGGTTTGGATCTTATTGGATTACCGTAAATGACCGAAAAAACACCCTGGGTGTCCATTTAAAAATTGAGGTTTTACCACGGGCGTTAATTTGCAAAGGGGTATTTATTGACAAAGTCAATTGTTTGTTTTGTATTTGCTATCAACAAAATCTGTGGTTCTTTTTTATGAACTTTAAAGAAAACAATTATCCAACATTTTAAAAACTCAATATCAAAATAAATAATCCTTATTTCAAAACTTAACCATCAAGGTTTTTTTATAATTCCATAATTTTAAATAATCGTATTTATTTGAGCATGGGCGCTTATTCGGGGTTTAATCAGTCATTTATGGTATGTTTATTGATGTTTTAATTGGATTTTTGCGAAGCAAGGAATCCTTTATAACTGTCTGTGCTCGCATTTTAAGCAACAGCTATGTACTGTAGCTTGTAAGAATAATTTATGGAATCTGATTGGTTGTTGATTCTGAAGTCATTCAAGTTTTTCCCTTGATAATGTAAATTTTGTAAAATGGGAGTAATGAATACACCAACAAATGTTTTTCTGGTTAAATATGTTTTAATACACCAGGTCTGGATTTTAAGGGGAGAATTATGTATTCTATAGCATATTTATTCAATAGCAATCATGCATGTTATCAGCAGTTATGCATAAATGCTTCTGCAGGCAAGGGCATCTCATTTTTATTAGTAAAGTGAAATCTCAATATTACTAGCGCCCGTTATAACGAACCCCTGGTTCTCTTTCCTCCTTAACAAACTCTTTTCAAATCTCTCGATTTAACAAACTCTTGATATAACAAACTGATTTCTATGTCCCTTCAGTGTTTGTAATAATCGAGATTCTACTGTATTATTTCTCAATCTCTCTCACTGTTTCAACAAAAAATAATGTATGAACTCTTTTTAGTTTAGTATCTCTCCTGGCATTTCGGTGTTTTTTTTATTATTAGATTGAAGCAGGGCAGTACTGTACTTTTGTCATCTTTGGCGATGGTTCCTTGTATTCATGTGGAAAAGTGAGTTTATTATCCTTTTAATCTACATTAAATATACAAAGTTCTCAATTTCACTTCCTTTTCAACTGGTGTCAAAAGCCCTTGTTACAGTTAACTAGTAGAGATGGGCAATGGTTTGTGTGTGTACATAGATTTTCAAGAAATAACAGAAAAGGAAACCCAGTGTTTTACTGAGACTGTAAGAGCAAATATCCATGCAAGCTCAGCTAAAATTTCCACATTCCCATAAGGCTCATGTTGTCTTATGAAAACAATTGACATAGGAGCATAATACCTACCCAGTGGGTAAAATCTTCAAAAAGTCTCGGTGGAGGAGTGCATTTTTATTGAAATAGCAGGTGATATTGCTTGCTATTCCTATAGAAAACACTCCTCCTCATAGACCTTTTGAAGATTTTGCTCATGGGTAAATATTATCTTTACATGAAGTGACATAATGTGACATAATGTAATCATTATGAAAACAGGTAAAAAATATGTTTACATAAATGCTGCCAGAACTTTTGTGATCAATTATCTACAAACCCAATATGATAGCCTTTTATGTAACACGTGTTTGAAATTTATGTAATGAACAGATTTCACACTCAGTATAAAAACGACTATTAGGAGCATAATTTTGCAGGTACTTGCATGGCAGTTTTCTATTTTGACAGGGTACTTATGGTCGACTTGGACTTGGTGATTCTAATAATCAACAGCATTTGCGTAGAATACAGAATTGTGATCGTCATATGGTGCAGGTCTCTTCATCAAAAGGGTCAGATGGTCACACCCTTGCTTTATCGAAGGACGGCAAGGTTTACAGCTGGGGAGATGGTTAGTATTAGGTCAAAACAAAATAAAATTATTAAGACAAACATGCATTTTTTGTGTAAATATCCCCCAAATTTAATTCTTTAGGTGACTATGGGAAATTAGGTCATGGTAATACCCTTATGCAAAAAGTCCCTAAAATAATCAATGGTCCATTCCGGCACAAGGTAAGCCTTACAACTAATGACAGCAGGCGTTCTGTTGTTTTTGACGTTTGAGATTTTACTTCAACTTTACTCAAGTGTTTTTCTTTCAATTGTTCAATTATTTTTGGACCAAAGTACCAAAATAATAACCCAGACGTATTTAAAAATAAAATGAAAATTTTGATAACAAATTCTCTAATTCACACTGATCATTTTTTGAAACTTTTATTTACCACTCCCTTCTCGTACCTTATACGAGTAAATTCTTGTAAATTCTATCGTTTGTACCTTCTCTCAGTTGATGTAACCTTTTTTTAAAGTGTAATGATTTCTTAATGATTGGGTGATAATGAAATTAACCGTTTAGCTGGTCTCTCTAGGAAAATATCGACCAAAGTTGTGAGCAACCAATTTATAGCTCTGCTAAAGCCTTTTTTTCTACTAAAATAATCGTGAAAAAATTCTCGTTCTTTTTTCATTTTTGGTCATAAAATATTTTATAGCAAAATAAAATCTTCTTCATTTTATTTATATTTTTTATGGAACTGATCTCTCCAGGAAAATATTGAACGGCCACGTGACAACAGTTAAACAATCACAATTATTTATTGATAGAAGATTCTACATTGCAGGGCTATAAGGAGACTGGGACTGAAAGACTGGGAAGGAAATGTTATTTAATTTTGGTTGATACCTCTTACTGTCGCAAAAATTAAAAATTAAAAAAATTAAAAATTCTTCCTCCATACGAAGTCTATATCTTGACAGAAGCAACGTACAAAGTACGGCATTCAAAGTATAAATTTTCAGGTCAATACTGTAATACTAAATAAATACTATATTACCGTGCATGGTTTAATAATCACGCCAACTAGGATTTCTAGTTTCCTTATTGGAACTATGGGTAGTGGGATAGTTTGCTCATAATGAAGTAACATGATTTCAGTTGATTATTTTTTTGTTAATGATTTTAATGGTCTTCAATTTTTCTTGTGTAGGTTGTCAAATTTATTGCCGCAGGCAGTCGTCATTCAGCAGCTGTCACTGATGAGGGAGAACTTTACACATGGGGAGAGGGAGAGCATGGAAGATTAGGTATAAGCTTCACTGTATTTTTCATTTTTCATTTTTCAAACCTCTCTGTAGGGGACATTCAAGCCTCTCCATAGCAGACACTTTTTGCAGGAACAGGATGCCTATTCTCCTCAAAGTCCAAACTTTAACCTACTTAGCGGAGACACTTCTTAAGCTGGTTTTCCACTTGAAGATTATTATTTCTGTCAAAAGCTTTTATGGAAAAGTAGGATCAAGTTAAACTTTTCTGCCACAGAAACCAACCAATCAAATGACTCAGATAGTGATCATGTGGAGAAAAGGATAGCCACTGAATATTCCATTTAGTGGAAACCTGGCTTTATAGTGAACCCTTTTTTTGTCCAGATGGCGTCTGATTTGAGAGAGGTTTGACTATGTGCAGATGGGTGTAAAATTTTCATCATGAATTTAATATTTCTATCATCAATTTGGGTTTGTCTGTTTTTTGTCTATAATAAGTAATGTCAGTCTTTTTTTGTTGTTGAAGAAACAAGGTGTAATGTCGATCTTTTTGATGTTCACGTTTTTCCAGGTCATGGGGATAACAGTGGTCAGAAAATTCCCATGCTTGTACGAAGCATTGGTCCTGTTAGTCAAGTAGCTCTTGGCAGTTCACATACAATTGCATTGTCAAAGGATGGCTCGATTCTTTGGTCTTTCGGAGCTGGAGATAATGGTTTGTACTGTTAATGTGTTGTTGTAATGTCATTTTTTAAAATTTTTTGTTCAGTTAGGAAAGGGAAAAGAACTACATTTTGTGCAAAACATTTCCAATAATAACCAACTTTGTTAAACTAATCAAACTTGCAGGAACGTTGATACGGTCAACTTTTTTCATGATGAGTCCAACAAAATACGGAAATGCATCCAACATCTCTCAACTTGTACTAAATATTTTGAATGCATGTTTGTCTTAATAATTATAATCAATTCAAATGTAAAAGCAACTGCAAAAAAGATTCTCATCAAACATGGTGTGCAAATGCATCCATTTCATGTAGAAAGTGGTTGGGACCAAAATGTAGGATAAACTTTCCCCGATCTTTACTGGAAACTTTTTTGGATACGATCATGTTTTGGTTAAGTTTATATACGTTGTTGTCCAGGACATTGTGATGGGCATATTTTTTTTTGTGTGTGTTAACAGATAAATGTTCTTTCTCTTAAGCTTTAGATATATTAAAAAGATAATACATTATTCAAATCTTTTCGCCCGTTTTTATTCATAATAATTAGATTTCGCTAAGCCATATCTATTGCATATCTAATGTTTCTATGTTTCTGCGGAACCATCGCCAGCCTTGGTTTGTGAATACTCGTTGTCCACAGGCTAATTATTCTCATTTGAAGAATAATGCCAAATTTCGAAAGGGCTTCGATTTCCATGAAAATTTGCATGTAGAACAATTCAATGGTGCTGATTTCGAATTTGGGTATAATTTTTTGTATTTTGGCCCAAATGGGCAATTCTGACAAAACTTGGCCCACACTCACTAAATGAAAAATTAATTTCGCGAATTAAGCGAAAATTTTGTTTGATCAGGGCTGATTTTCACGCATTTATTTTTTAGACCTACAAAATGCAATAACGTAACTGATCTATTTTTCTAAGCGAAATCTTCTTGTTGCTATTTATATGTTCTCTTGATTTTTTTTCTTACATGTGAACAATTTTGTTAAACTGAATTTCTAGATTTCTCGATATTTTCAATTTTTTCGATGTATTTTTGGACTTTCCAAGTAACTATCCAAATTGAGAGCGTAATATAATAGCTTTTTGGGATTCACTCATAATACACTATCCAAATTTGTTGAAAAAAACATAACTAATGTTTGACCTTAATTGCTACTCTACAGTACCATAAAACTACAGTAAAGTTTTTGGACTAAACATAGCATTTCAACCCTAAAATAGATTTTTTTTAAGAATAGAACCTTCACTAGGTTTGGCCCAGTGGTTATAAATCAGTGTGTATTCTTCATTTATTTATTTAGGTAAACTTGGCCATGGTGATGGAAATCGAGTGTTTTACCCTAAGGTAAATAATGTTTTACATTATTATGATTTACAAACCACTATTTGACATGAAATTTTAAAATTTTGAAAATAGTGTTTAACCAAAACAACAGTTGAAACACGATGACGCCTTTATGATTTAACAATGGTTTACAGGTTTTTAAATCCGACTATCTAAACAGATTCGTGTTTCCTGTTGCAACCAGAATCTAGAACTGTACATACAAGACACATTACCCTCATTGTGCTCTTGTTGGGTGCAATGTGAGGGAAAATTTGAGGAAAACTTAACATAGCATTTAGTTGTAACTGGTTACGAGGGGATTGCCAGAGAATATCTCCAAAGTAAAGCTTGAGAGCTTGTTGTTTGTTTGTGTGGGGTGTCTGGTTGATTCTTATGAATAACTATTCTAGCTATTCTGTAAGTTGATAATTCACATTTGGAAAGAGGAAAGAAGAGGCAAAGATCAGACACATTGATGAGGAAGTTCCCTATTCCCCCTAGCCACACCGGTCTTTCCAAAATAAAAATCTGGATATGTCACTACTAAGTCAATCAATAGTTTGGACAAATTAAAAAACAAAGGAACAGAAAGAAAAAAAATTAGGGTTGTTCCATTGACTTTCTTCTTCTATTTTTCTTTTTCTCTTCTTCTTCTATTGAGTGAACCACTAGGATCAAGACTTCTTATCACTTCATTGGATTCTTTCTTTTCCAGGTTATAGAAGCGTTAAGTGGCATCCATATCCGGAAAGTAGTTGCTGGTACTCAAGCTTCCATGGCGCTCACCTCCACTGGTCGAGTAGGTTTTTCAGTTTCATTTTTATTATCAGATATTGTAGTTTATGCTGTAGGAACTGCTAAATACTTCGTCAGTTAAGGCTGCAAACAAATTGACGACATGTTGGTGCTGTTTGTTCGAATGTTGGCGCAACATGTTGCGTTCTGTTCAAGCTGCACCAGCATTAGAAATGTTGGCGAAAACCTAAAACGTTTTTCGAAGGCCAACAAGTTTTTCAATGTGCCAACATTTTCGGACAAGATGCAGATTATTCAAGTTAAACTTTTCTGCCACAGAAACCAACCAATCAAATGACTCAGATAGTGATCATGTGGAGAAAAGGACCAATCAAATGATCAAACTTTTTCTAGTGATCAACTTAACTATTACGATCTTATTAAATTAAAGAATCAAATTTTGTATTTCTTCTGTTTTAATTCCTCTAGAACGTAAAGTAGGCTAGCTTCTCATGTGAAGTCGTTATACGGCTCTCTTCTCTGTGTAAATGACAGTCCCACCCGTTCTCCTTCTCCTCAAAGGTTACCTAAAAAAGGAAAATCTCAGATAAGTGGACGGAAAGTAGAACCATCTTATAGAGTTATAAAAACTGATCAAATAATGTATGAGATCTTTTGCTGACAAGGATATTGGCTATCACAGATTTTGCTTCACAGCCCTCTTCCCCAAATTTTTTGCCACAGGACCTGTAGCCAAAATACAGAACCCCAAGTGATGTCAGTTTTCCAATTGGTTGGCAAGCTTAAATTCTGAGTACTTTTGGGTACACAATGCAGTGTGGAACAGGGATATATAATTTTGTGTGGACTTACTTTTTGTATCTCCGCAAGTTAATGTCAAACTTTTGGGGAATTTCCCACCTGAGCAAATTATGGAAATTAATTTTTGGATATCATTTTTGATTTTCAGAAAGTCCTTTTCCCTATGTGTTTTTAAAATTCTCTTATTGTTGAAATTCGTTTACATTTTAGGTATATGTTTGGGGTTGTGGACCCTGTTTAGGTAGTGGTGCGGCAGACATGGTCCATCTATTACCGAAAATAATTGAAGCACTTCAGGAAAAGACTATCATAGATTTATCAATGGGTGACTGCCATTGCTTAGCATTAACAAAAGGTCTGTTTTTGTTTTGTTGTGTTGCTTAACTTATTCCTTGAAACTTTAAGGAGAATGTATCTGAAGAAGCACTACGGTGGAGTTTTGTTGCATTTCATTAGCTGTGGAAGCAGTCTCCTTATGAAATTTTTTTAGATTTTAGATTCATAGATGAAAATTATTTTTAGCATCTGTTTTAAGACAAATAAAAATTATAAATAATAATTATAACTAATTATGATCACAAGATGTTTACAATAAAATCAAAAAGAAATTTGTTTTCGACAAAGTCGATTTTCCTCAGGAATCTTCAACGAAATATACTTGTATTGCAGCTGTTTGATTAAAGCATTGTCCTGTGAATGTGATAAATTTATTTTCTATGTTTTTTTATTTGTTTTACGAACACATGGATACAATTCTTCACAAAAATGTATAACACGGTTCTTTCAACCATCACTATCTTCGTAATCAACGGTTTCTGTAGAATAAAACGAATATAAATATGTAATATAAATATAAATATAAGGAAGTGAAGAAGGAAATATAAGGAAGTTTTTCATAAAAAAAACTACTCCCAAAATTTTCGATGGTTCAAGTTTTGTTTTCATCATATCTCGATTTCCTGAGTCAAAATAATTTTTTTTCTCCATTGTTAATGTAATAATCAAGTCCGAAGAATTACCGCTGACTTTTTTATTTTATTTTATCCATCTTTAAAGGAGAATTATTTGATTATTTTTAGAACACGAAGTTTACTCATGGGGTAATAATAGCATGGGGCAATGTGGGTTAGGACATTGTCTTACTCCAGTCACATCACCCCACAAAGTGTCTCAGTTGGATAACGTACGCATCGAACAACTTTGTGCAGGGACATCACATAGTTTAGTGTGGACCTCACCACCTGTTGATAGGTTCGTATAGTACCTACGAAAAGATTTTCCGTAATTTTTTAAAATTATGCTCTCCAGCACTTAAAAAATACTAAAGAAATGTCTTGTTAGATTATGCTCAAAGGTAGATAAAGTAAATAGATTAGTTTATGGAATAGTTTGTTTTATATCTTACCTAAATTATTCAAAAAATTAATCAATTGACATTGATGAAGAATAAAATTTTTCAAGTTTTTATTTCATTTATTAATTTATTAGTTTATATATTAGTTTGCCATTATGAATTATGAATTTTTTCATTTCCTTGTTATCTCTTGTCTAGAAAAATGATTGCCTTGAACAAACCATATTCCATATGTGTAAAGGAAAAAACATTTTTAAAACTCCGAATTTTTCTGGAGATTTACGTCGGCAAGAAGGAACATCTGGAGGAATTATGTCCGAATAGCAATAAACAGAAACAGAGGTCAGAAATTGAAGTAACCCAACAAACGATAACCTCTTGTTTCTTGTTTTTATTAAACATGCTATGTTTCTATGTTTTTAGTTTCCCCATAAAGTTTCTTACATGCACGTTAGACCTCTTGTCCTGTCATTTATTACTGGCTGTAAAAGACGAAACGTGTACACGAGCAGTTCTTGGAGACGAAGGGAAACTGATTATGAATGTGCTGTTGAAACTTATTGACGAGCCCGAACTTGATAATGACTTAGTCGCGAAGATTCAATCAACACTGCAAATTGGTGCACAGTTCCTGCTACCAAATTCCGTTGAGAGAATAGAGATGTTATTGTCTCTATTACCCCAAACTGTTGGTGACCTGAAAAATCTCACATTAGGACAGGTACTAAACTAAACTTGCATCCATAACGATCATTCCCTTTGCGAGTTGAAACTGCAGAAATGAGAAAAAGATCGCAATACAAATAATTCATATAATGTTACTTTGTTTACAAAGATCTTAAAAGACTTTAATGATCCCTCCTTAAATTGTGATAGTGATAAAGACTCTACTTTGTTAAGCATTTTAAGGATAGTGTAAAAGTAGTACATAGAAAAATTCAGAATAGTTATTTTAAGAGAAACATTTCGCTAACAGATTTTCTTGATACTGAAAACTCTTGAATAACTTCTTTTTCAACTAATGGAAGAGCGTTTTTACTAATTTTAAAATGACAGAATAGAAATGATGTTTTTGGCTATTTACACAATCATAACAAACTCTTCGTTCAATGCATGAACACAAATACAATAACGTCCGATAGCTTTTAAATAACAATTTTATTTATTTTATTTATTTTATTTATTTAAATTTTATTTTATTTAAAGAAGTTTTATTTTTATTTATTTTATTATTATTATTATTATTATTATTATTCTTTGAATGCTTATTTTTCTCTTTTATTTCTAGTTTTTTCTTCTTAACATCATATTGGACAGTATCAAGGACCATTCTATTGTACCACAAATGTTTGGTTTATCCTCCTACGAACAAGACAGGAAAGGAACCAAAGAAAAGGAAACAGGTGGCAGTGATGTCACTGAAATGAAAGCTATGGGTATTGTTCTCAGGTTGCTGTTGAGAAGTGCTGCATTGTTCTCCGTAAGTAGTTATTATTTACTTATTTATAAATGTTTACCCAGGATAGCCTCTTCAGTTCGGACTGTTATCAATGAGGGTCGTGTCCAGGAGGTCCTAGAACATTTAAAGTTCCCATTTGTGCTACGGAACATACATACATACATATTTATTGTTCTTTTAATGGAACTTATTAATTTTTTTGATTTTTTCTTTGGTGGAATTTTGATCCATTGTTGGGTTTTACCGTAAATGTTGCATCTTGAAAGGTTTGACACAAATAAGATTATCGACTACATACGTTTCATAGTGAATCACCACATATTTGCATAGTGAATTCCTCCAATAAATTCCTTGAAGTTCATTGCAGACATTCCATAATATCTAATGATTTCAAAATTACTTGCTTACCTGAATCAACAAAGTAAGATAAATGGAAAACGAACACAGTTTTGCAGCACTTTTCTTTGGTATTTTGAGAATTAAACGAGCACAACCACACTGTCAACTTGCTCTTATCTGCTGTTATAAAGGAATGGAATTTATTATGGCAATTATTAGATAAAGATGCAAGATTCAATTGGTTAACAGAAGCCATTGTTCATATTTTAGGATGAACGACTTCGAAAGCTCTACAGTTCGATGTGTTTGTTTCATTCAACAAATCACAGTAAACTTCATAAATCTTTATTGGACCTTCTGCAGCTTTTGCAACTTCATTTAGTTTCCTTCATGATCAACAAGAACCAATTTGGTGTCACGGTGAGGCATGAGTTATTTCATTTATTTATTCTAACAAGTACTTGCTCATTTCCGTTCAGACTGGCACTTTATTTAGTTTAAAGTTCCAAAATTGTTTTTATACGCTTAGTAAAATGCAAAAAAGGGGAGAACTGATGCACCATAGTACTTATAAAGGGGCCGCAGAGCCAATTTCAGATGGAAGGGGCAGTTGGGAGTGCTCTGATGGACATCAACACCTACAGTTTAAGGGCCTACATCAGCTTCAGCATTGTTTAATGATTTAAAGGATGAATTAAAAGAAGATGTTTATTTTTATCTGTATACCTTACCTGGGCATGAGAAACATAACATAGGACGTATAAACAAAGTTCGTATCGAAACCTAAAAGCTTAAAAAGCTCACCCATTAATATCCGACTTTCCCTTGTTGTTTAGTATAAAGTGTCAGAAGAGATCTTCTCTGATTATATGGAGATATTTATGCAGCATGCTATTAATATTGTTGAAAATGCCACTGCTTTGCTGCATGACAAAGAGGTGTCAAATCCAAAGAAGCAAAATAAAGTAATGGGTATGTGTTTTAGTGTTCTTATGAGCATCATCAGTATTGCCAAAATGTATTCTGTATTTTAAGTTTTGCATTGTTTTGTTTTCAAAATTACTTTAGCAAAAATTATTATAGCATTCCATTAATTTCACCATATTTTTTTTTCTTCTTCTGTTCAATGAATTTCGTTGTTTTAAATGAGGTTGGTTGGGAGAGAACCTTGGAAAAATACCGAAAACAGGTTCTTTACCAATCGCATCAAAATAACACAGAAATCGGGTTCTTTTACCAGACAATCACCTTAATAAAGATTTAGGCCAAAGATCACAAACATTGGTACTTTTTTAATGTACCGATTTTTTTATATCAATATTTTGATATCCGGAGAAAAAATATCAACACTATCTGATATTCTTCTTATCCACTTTTCTTCTTATCCACTTTTCTTCTTATCCACATTTCATAAGAAAAACATAAGTATACAAGGTGAGAAATTATCATCAAAATTAGCTGATGAAAATATTCAAAATAAATGTCATACAAAAAAGCTAATCTAATGTTATTCTTATAGATGTTAATGTAGTGTGACAATCACCAAAAACAGCTATATTTTTCCTCTAGAATATCTTTTGGACTCGTTAGTTGGTACTCCAATGTTCTCCTTGATCCATTTGTTATTGTTTCTCCCACCCATCGCATATATGAAGTTTGCTGACAATGAATTGATGCGATTATATCGAGCCCTTAATGAAATCAATCATATATCTCCTGTTTACGATTATCTGGAAAAGCAAGAAATGAATTGGCCTTTTCGTACAGCAGGTGCTTTATATCTATTACATTTAAACTAGTGTGACTTTGAAGATAATAATGTTATTTCAACTTCCATTTTTTGTCCTATTTTGACGATCTTCCGAAATGATGAAAATCAGTTTTTGAAAATTCATGTTGGTTTGTTTACTCTGTTTACTGATGACCTTCCTTCCTTCCTTCTTATTCAGAAGAGAGGATCGGTGACCCGTGTAAGATCAAACTGCCAAGTACTTGCCAACAATGGCTATGGTTGTTTGATATTCAACGCACGCTTGGTGTTCTCATTGGTCGAATTTTACATGGTAGCATGACCATTGCTAACAATGCTGACGATGGAGAAATGTATTCGTATTGGATTAAAAGTTGCCTTTTGAAAAATGGTTTTGAGGAAAGGGAAAAACTTAGAGGTATGCCTCCTCAAATTTCTAAAATATCCTTAAATCTGCTTTGCCTTTAAATCTGCCTCCTAAATATTCTAGAAAGTCCTAAATTTTGTTTAAAAGATCTAAATCTCCTAAATTCCTTCTAAAACTCATGTCTCTGGTCTGCATAAATCTATTACCGTAATGCATCGAATAAACGCCCCCTTCTTTTAAACGCCCCCTCCCCCTCGAATAAACGCCCCCTTCTATTAAACGCCCCCCCCCCCCCCCCCTCCCCTCAAATGAACGTCCCTCCTAAAAGGAGGCATTTATTTGAAACATTAATAATGAAAAGAGGCGTTTATTTGAGACAAGTTATGACATATATTTCTTCATTTTTTAAATACAGGAAATTTTCTGTACAATCCTTTCTTTTTAAATTTTAGAGTTAATGTTGAAAAAGTTTTTTCCGCTTGAGGAGTTCCATTTCAAGCACTTCTGCACAGGACTTTTGTTGAGTTTCGAAACTGAGTTTCGCAGGAATGACTAAACCAACTTCTCTGTGTCTTGTGACAACAAATTTAATAAACGCCCCCCTCGAATAAACGCCTCCTCCAATTTTTCAAAAATTTAATAAACGCCCCGGGCGTTTTATTCGATGCTTTACGGTAGTTAAATTTGTTGTCAATAAGGGCAGAACTGAATTAAGAAAGTTCTTGTTTGTGTAGATGTCTGTCTTTTTGTCTGGATATCTGTGTGTGAATTGTCACTGAGAAACTCAAGATTTACTCCTAAAATCTCCAAAAAATTTGCATTGATTTTCGTCCTCTCTTTTAAAAATGCCCTAAAAAAAGATTGATTTTTCTCCTAAATTCTCAAAAAATTACTAAAATTTCAGTTTGAAAAAATATTAGCAACCCTGGTAAGGGTCTTTAAGTCAAAATTTATTGTTTTGGATTCAGTTAACTTAGCCGGCCCATCATAACTTTGTGGTGAAAATTTTTCTGCTGACTATGAGATGAGTTTGATTTGTCATTTTTAGAACATGCATTACAAGAATGCATGGAACATGTGTTGTCGCTTACATTGACAAAGTTTGCCTGCCCTATAAAGACGGAACTTCCAAAAGTTATCAACATTTTAATGGATTTGGTGAATGGTCCCACAACGAATTGCATGGTGCATTTGTGGGAAGATTTCCGGAGCCATGCTCAAGCTTCAGGTAGGTTTTGCATCACAGTATTTCATGAAACCAGGAGAAGGCAGGAAGTCGTGTGAGGAGATTTTTATCACAAACTAGACTATTTTTACCAGTAATCACATATTTAATATCACGATTAATCATGAGTAACAAGGATAAATGGTGGATTAATTACTGGGTAATAAGAAAGTGTGTTGAAACCGAGTTGTTGTGGGGTGTCGTCAACAATAATACAGATACAAAATAGAGTTAAGCACTGCAATGGCTGATTTTTATTGACACAGAGAAGCTTAGCTTAGGAAAATTAAATTAAGGTTTAAAAAAGTGACTTCATGTGTGAATCTCGGGAAATTTAAATAATAATATAGTTTGGATTTCTACTTCATACAATACTGTATTTACTCGAGTGAGTGCTGATTTAATTTGGGTTCTATATATCAATATATCAAAAAGACATCAAAATACTTTCAACTTGTCTCTTTAAGGAAACAATAAGAATAACAGAAGAATAATTTACATCAGGCTCGTTAAGTATGTCTAGTTGTTTCGACAATTGGATACCACTGTGGCACGTTTTTTGTTGTTTTTAAACAATGAATGCTTTTATCTTCGCTTCCATCGATGGGATATTTAGTGCACATGCTTTGATTTTGAATTTCCTGCATTTATGACTCGATTTATTCCTATTCCTAGTGGACAGACATTTGTCATACTCTTCAGCTACCTTTCCTTTAAGGCTTGTTCCATGAAACATCTGGAGCCTGGACATACTTTGTACAACCTCCAAGAACGATAAGTGATTGGATTTTTCTAGCTTTAAGATCCTTACTGACAGTTTGTTCCATATGGCATTCATAACTATTCATTCATGGGCTCTTCATTCCATACAAAAACACTTTGAAAACTGAACAAAACTGAACAAACCATGTTACTTATATAACACATAATTAGAGCTCCATTGCCAGTGAGACATCAAGTAGGTGAAAAGACATCTACTTCATTTTGACCGTTTTCAAAATGCTCAAACACAGTGAGTCATGGACATCACGTTTGAATCTTAAACTTTGAATCTTAAAGCACTTTGTTTAAAGCTTTGACTTTGCAATACTTCAGGGTCGATTACAGCTGAGATGGCTGATAACACTTAGGCAGGCCAGTTACAGCCCTGTGATCATGGCACTTTTACATTCTGTAATCTAACATATGATTACTAACGAAATGATGTGGAATGACCTAGCTTTACATTTTTTTAGAGATATTTAGAACCAGCGAAGATGAACCTCCATTGATACTGGCATGCGTACGATTCATGTTAGCTACTATAATTCATCATTGTGGATTGGTTGAAAGTATTATGAATAACACATGGTATGTATGTCAATAATAGCTTACCAAGGTTCTCTTGGTCAAAGCTAAGGTCGGATCCGATTGAGAAGTAATTCATTTTTAAGCTAAGTTTTAATGATATTGTTGTAACGTAGTCCAGTGTTCTCAGGTCTGATAATTTTGAACATAATTACGGAGAGTACAAAACTTACAACCAAATTTTTTAATTAATGATGAATCTGCAAAGTATAATCCTATATACCCTCCCGTAAAGGTTGAAAATTGATATTTAAATGCTTAACACATATAGATCTAGTATAATCTCAGACAAGGTTGAGTTACATTGCTACGAAGTTTCAATGCTCTAGTATGAATCGAATAGATTTAATAGGTTGAGGAACGACCAAAAAAACTGGGCATGATAGGGTTAAAAAGGTCCTTTTGAATATTGAAATCTAAGTACACCTGTATGCATTGCATATTTCGTATTATGGAGAGGATTATAATGCAACCAATTACATTCACAACAGTTTCAATGGCGTGCCAGACACAGAAATTTTAGAATTGTTTTGAAAAATGAAATGAAAATCCCTTATTAACTTACAAGGCATTTCTTATTCGCAAGTCTTCAGATACTTCCTCCACAAGTTCATCTCATCAAACATTTTTTGTGAGCTTTTGTGTTTCGTCGTTCGTGTGAAAATTAGTGACAAAAGTAGTGGTGAACTCAAAATTATGTCACTGCTTTATTATCATAAATTATCATAATTATCATAAATTGGCAAAATTGAGACACTCGGTTGTTTGACAACTTGAGTAAGATATATATGCATAAAAAGTTTCTTTCTGAATTTTAAAAATGTAGATAATTTTTTAAAAAATACCTGCTAGTGTTTATTCACTAGGTTTTATTTATTCACCACATGACAAAATTGATTGAAAATACCGAATACTGTTTTGATTATTCAAATTATCGTTCCATCCATTTTCTGGAATTTTATTAATTCTAATCTCAGTTTTATTCCAGTTTTGAATTTTGTTTTCAGCAAAAACCAGATTCTCTTCGTTGTCTACGACTCTGCTCTCTCTATATTCCTTCGTTTATATGATTTGGAAGACGAGATTCCCAATTTTGGTAAGAACTATTAATATTTTCGTTATTATGGTGGCAATAGAAGGTTTCTGACAGTACAGCCCATAGAAATTTTACACGTCTGCGAAGAGATGAATATTTCCATGAAAAGATTTCTGTCTACGGTATAACCTGTCACATGCAGTCGTTATGTTTTCAATGCAAATTTTTTGAAATATCACGCTAAATAAACAAAAGATGGCGACTTATCATCTTATTATCAGTTTTTTCCCGAACTGAACTGTATCGGTATACTTGAAAAATCCCTCCCTTTTCCTATCTATATTTTCAATGAAACTGTTTTGCTATGATCTCTTACATAAAGTTAAGGGTCTTCTTGTACCACCGATTCTTAAATAACAAACCCCATTGTTTGCATAATACTTTTTCCTTCAATCGTCTTGCTTCCAGTTCTAATACCCAGTGAGCAAAATCTTCAAAAAGTCTATGAGGACATGCGTTTTCTATAGAAATGGCAAGCAATATCGCCTGCTGTTTCAATAAAAAAAAACACTCCTCCACAGAGACTATTCGAAGATTTTGCCCAATGGATACTCGCGTTTGGAAGACAGGGTTTAATATAATTTCCGGACTATTTCCTTCAGACATATATAGTATATAATACATAGTGTGGCTTAATACTTTAGACAAAGTAGACGAGGATGGAATTGTGGAGCGGTGCCAGTTCGTCCTCAAAACATGTGCAATACTGCTATTTGGTATCATGCCAGTTCATAATGAAACATCTATTGACTTGAAGAGATTGAAAATTATATGTGCAGATTTAGTGATGCTGCTAAAGTTAAGCGTTGATGGTCAGCAAATCGATTATGCAATTCTGCAGAAAGTTGTTCAATCCCATAACCAAAGGACAGAAGTAAGATTCACTTTTTGATTATTTTTCTGAAAAGATTTCCCCTTCAAATGAAGTTGAAAGACATAATAATGCAGATAAGATTATGTTTCTGTCCAATCTTTTGGTTCATAAAGGCATTTTTCAGAAAAAGATTTCATTCAAATTTTTCAGATAACAGGCTTAATTGTGAATGATTTTCTTAGAATCAGTACTCTTTGCAGACGTTTTTGAATTAAAAATTATAAATAATTATAAATAGAAGAAAATAGAAGAAAAAATCATATTAAAAACCTTCACTTCGTTGAATAGATATGCCGAATTAGCATTTGCCATATTTTCGCTCGGCGCATATATCCTGCCCGCTCGCTCGCACAAATTAGTTGAATGGAAATCCAGCTTTAAAGCATAAAAGAAAAACGCGCAAATAATCCCACAAAACAGAAATTCTCAACATACCTTGGATTCGCCGCTGCAAGCTTTACTTGGTGTACCCATTTTGTTATGTTCTTAAAAGGACTTTAAAGGAATAATGTTCTTGACTAAAAATAGAGGTAAAAATATACAAATGGTTTAAAACGAGTTTGACACAGATTTGAAACAAATTTGATACCATTTGTTGAAAGGTAAATCATTTCAAAACTCAATTGAATTTGTGATACGAATGTTATTGGTACGATTTGCTATGAATTTTGACAGCAATTCCCAGTGGCCATTATCTTCAAAAAGTCTCTGCAGAGGAGTGTTTTTTTATTGAAACAGCAGGCGATATTGCTTGCCATTCCTATAGAAAACACTCCTCGTAAACTTTTTAAAGATTTTGCTCACTGGGTTAGGAATAAGAGGAATCATTTTTATTACAGTCATCAAACGTATGACTTCAAGTTTATCCAAAGAATTGAAAAAGTGTTGTGGAAAATATGCTCTCTATGATTGGAGATATGAATCTCCGATCTTCTTCTTCTTATGTTTTTGTCTCAAAGATAAGAAAGAAGAAGGAAATTGATGCTATAGTTTCCGGTCAAAGAATTTGTCTCTAGTGTAAACCAACCCTAAAGTGTGACAAACAGACAGTTGTTTGTACAAGATGGTGACCTTAACAACTTTATTTTATATATTACAGACCAGAATACAATGCATGAAGATACTTCATAGTATTTTGCAGTCGACATTGCCAGGAGAAATGGTAGAAAATGCAGTGATACCATCTTGTCAGTGGTATTTACTTAACGCTGCGTTTGGTAAACGAACGGAGAACACAAGTAGTCGCATAATATGTTGGAATGTAGGTTTTACTTTTTATCCATCACTACCCAGTGGGCAAAATCTTCTAAAAGTCTCTGTGGAGGAGAGTTTTTTTATTTAAACAGCAGGCGATATTGCCTGGCATTCCTATAGAAAACACTTCTCCTCATAGACTTTTTGAAGATTTTGCCCACTGAATAGAGTCTTAAAGAATAACAGTGACACACTTTATATGTTAATTTTATATTGATTTATTTCTGTTTGTGTGTTTTGTTTTGTTTTCCAACTGAATTATTGTTTACTCTGGGTTCTGCAGGATCTTGTCGCGGTTCCTGATCAGCAGCTTCTTTCTAATGTTCAATCCTGGCGACAAAAGATACTGACAGTAATCGGACAGATTTCATCGAAGTCAAGTAAAAATGATAGACTGTCCTCGTATAGGAGTCTTCTTATATACTCCTTTTTTACCTCGTATTGGAATGGTGATGATTTGCAATTAATTATACCGTTGGTATTCCGAAATCACGATGAAAATGAGACTGATTTAGTTGGTGTATATCAAGAACGATGTTTAAAAACCATCGCCATTCAAGTTGTGTGAGTAGTCTTGATATATAAGGGAGTATGAGGGATACTTAGCTTTAAAGGTGGGAGATCTGGGGTTGAAGCCCAGGAGCTGAATGCTAAAATTTTCTTTAAAACAAATTCTGATTGAACGTAGGCTCCTTATTAGAGTGCAATGGCGACATAAATACGTAGCAGTCTTGTTAGTTTATGAAGTATAAAAATTTGTAAAAATTTGACAGTTTGTATTTTGAGATTGTAGTTTCAGCAGATGAGCATGGATGCTGATACTGTTCAAGTGGTATTAACATCCGTCTCCATACAGATTTCCTTATCTCTGTGTCAACAATATACAATTATATTCCTTCCGGTGCTATAATGACCTCTGAAATGACAAGTGTATCATTTTAGTCCCCTTTATTTCAGAAATCAGGGGAATTCATGGCCACCGGATCTGACTAAGCGAGTTGCTGAGCATTGTTTTGAACCGTTATTCGGGATCATTGACGAATTCTCCAAAGAGAATGAGAGAAAAAGCGATTCAACCCAACAGAAATTGATAACACACTTAGCATTTATTAAACGATGTTGCTTGTCAAGTGATTCGTTTGCAAAATGTTTGTGTACGAAAGAACGTGTTATGTTACTTATTCAACTAGTTGGTAAGTCGGTTATGGTTTTCAAAAGTCTCTGTGGAGGAGTGTTTTTTATTGGCAGGCGATATTGCTTGCCATTCCTATAAAAACACTCCTCCACAGCAAGTTTTTGAAGATTTTGCCCAATGGCCTATATGATTTTGTGTCCTATTTACAAGACTGGATGTCTGTAACTATGAAGATGTTTTCTTTTCATTAGGCCAAACTAAAGCTTGTTTGAAGTTGCGAATCATAGCTATGAAGTGTATGAAAGTTGTCTTGCAGAGTGTCAGGGTTGAAGATACGAAGGAGTTCAGTGAAGTAACTATCTTTGCATATTTTAAAAAACAAAATATATATTTTGATAAAAACTAATAATGATAATGATGCAGCCATGGTGTAGTGGTTTGTTTGTTTGTGTGTAACCACTTAGGTCCGTGGTTGACCCTAAGCTCGTTTGTATTTTGATGCTCTACTCCGGTGGGCTTTAAAAGGGCAAACATTGGAACCATTGACTGACTGCATGCTGGCAGAGCAGTGCTATGTACATCTGTGGCAGTTACTCAAAACCCAGTTGCAAATGTTGGCCAGAAAAACCAGCCATTGTGGAAAGCTGGAAATCTCTGTTACTTACTTTACTCAACTTACATTAATGTTTTAGATGTTATTTTGAATGTTTGTCCAATTTAATGTTGTGAAAGATTATAATGAAAAACTAGGAACTGATTTTTCAGTTATCAAATTCTTTGAGTCCTGACTGTGCACACAGTCGGAGCAATCAGAGCAGCCCTTTTCCCTTTGAATAAAAGATTGTCTTGATCATTGGTTTTAGATTTTAACAACCATGTTATCTTTACTCCCATTGTTCCTATGGGTTGAACCATTTAACAACAGACTGAGTAAAAACAATGGTCGGGAGCAAATCAGCATTACATTTCTACCCAATCATGAAAATGTGGAAGTGGAAGATAGCTTTACAGTGTCGCATGGGTCCGGTGGTAAAGGCTATGCAGTAGTTGATACAAATATTGTCACTGGAAGTTTATATTATGAGTGGAAGGTAAGATTTTTGAATCTTCAAAATAAGTTTATGACATCCCTCAATTGTTTGTCTATTATTTCGAATGCCTTTCCTGTTTTAAGTTCCTGTTAGATCCACTGGGTATATATTAAATATATATGTAAATATGCTCAAAGTAGAAACTTTTATTCATAATAGAAATTGATTTTTTCTTCCTTGACGTCAATTGATTAATTTTCTGAATAATCTAGGTAAGATACAGGATAAACTATTCTGTAAACTAATCTATTTTAAGCAAGTTTGAAGCATAGTTTATCTAATAGTTTAACGTCAAACAAACTTTACCCTCAAACAAACCGTGCTTTGTTTTGTTAGTTTCATATCATCAAAGATGTTGCTGGTAATGAGGGCACATGTGTTGGTATCTGCCAATGTCCGTTAAAGAATGTTGATTATCAAATGTCTTCGGAAATGTGGCTTTATCGTGCCTACAATGGGAAATTGTACAACAACGGTGAAAAGTCATTGCTTTTTCCATCGTTCACACAAGGAGATTATATCACATGTCGCTATAGCCAGTCTGAACGCACCTTGTCCTTTGGGAAAAACGATTCTGAGTTGCAAGTCGCCTTCACAGATCTCCCATATGACGGGTTGTATCCATGTGTTTTATTTTATGGGTTGAACCCAGGAGAAAAGGTAGGTTTTGAGATAAACTGTTGTTTTATAAATATGTCAGTTATGAAAATTTTCCATGAGATATGGTGCAGGAATAAAAAAAACAACCTGAAATAAATGCTGAAATTTATACAAATTTTAGAAGAAATGAAATCAGGAGAAGGAAACTGTTTTTTTGCATTGCGATTATAGTACTTAAATATTTCCTTTGCTTTATACTATGACGTCTTCTGTTGCTTGCGGCTTTATACTATGACGTCTTCTGTTGCTTGCGGCTTTTTACTATGACGTCTTCTGTTGCTTGCGGCTTTTTACCATGACGCCTTTTGTTGCTTGCGGCTTTATACTATGACGTCTTCTGTTGCTTGCGGCTTTTTACTATGACGTCTTCTGTTGCTTGCGGCTTTTTACCATGACGCCTTTTGTTGCTTGCGGCTTTATACTATGACGTCTTCTGTTGCTTGCGGCTTTTTACTATGACGTCTTCTGTTGCTTGCAGCTTTATACTATGACGTCTTCTGTTGCTTGCAGCTTTATACTATGACGTTTTATGTTGCTTGCAGCTTTATACTATGACGTCTTCTGTTGCTTGCAGCTTTTTACTATGACGTCTTCTGTTGCTTGCAGTTTTTTACTATGACGTCTTACGTTGCAACATTAGTTCAGTTTAAGCAAAGGGTAACTATAGAGTTTTCAGGTTACCATATAAAAATTAATTAAATGGAGATTTACAGCCACAAGAATTGTCTCAAATTTATCTTATAGTCATTTGCCATTTGCCAGCTTGTTATCAGGGTGAGATCAAATTTGGACCTTTTCCAAGTTGTTGTTTTAACACCATGTTTTTTTTCTTCATCCCCGACGCTGATTTCAGTAATTTATTGTTTTACTGATTTTTTGAATTTATTATACTTAGTAACAATAATCCTTAGCAAGAAAAACTCCTGATAGAATGTTTGAAAATGACACTATAGGGTACTGACTAGGCCAAAACACAATGTTTATTTATTTTATTGTAACATTTATTGTTTTCTCTTCTCTTGAAGATAAAATGTTGTTCAGGGTAGACAATATATATTTTTACTATGGATTTCCAGGTGCAAGTTTGTGATCTGAAGAAAATGAATGCTGTGAAAACATACACTCGAGAAGAACCGGCTTTATGCCCTGCTCCAATGGCTTTATGTGAAAATATGCGAGAAATAGTGGTGATGCTTTTAAACCATACTGTTTGGTCCAAGGTGGTTTCCACATACTGCCAAAAGATCTATGGCGATGCTCAACAGATTATGTCGAAAGATGTAAGTAGTTAAAGAAGACTTTTAGTTAAAGATGTTGAAGAACTTTTTTCTTGAAGAACATCTAGGTTTCATTAATTGACAATACTTGCGTACGTTGTTGTGCCAAATACATTTTACAGCACTGAAGATGATTAAAATATATATTCGAAAAGGTTTACCTCACAATTTTAACTTTGTCTGGCTTTCTATTCCCGAGGTTTTTGATTTTTACAGGCCATCGTATCACCAACAAACATGAAACAAGTGTATGAGCAGATGTTTCCCTTGCTTGTACTCATGGCTGGAGTGGACAGTGGTTTGTGTTCCGGCCGAAAATGTTTTGATAATGGACAACGTTCTGCAATGGTTGTTGGAGGAGTTAAAAAAGGCTCAAAGTTGTGTGTGCAATGGTGCGATACACTCAGCTTGAAGTAAGTTTTCTTGGTAATAGAGCCGTGTCACAGATCTTTTAATGTAATGAATGTTCATTGTTTAAGAGTGCGTTTACATGAGAGCCGTACTGAACTCAAACCAGTTTGAGATCTCAGTATGGGTAGAAATATTTTTCGTCTACATGAAATGAATTTTGCGTATTCTACATTTTTATTTCTACATGCTGCGCATGCTCATTAACACATTTTATCATAATTTTTCACAAAAGAAACTTTTCACACCTTTTCAAGCCGTACTGATACATGTAAACAGAATAGGAATATTTGCAAGTAGGTATGATTTTTCAACGAAATCTCAGTTTGGGTTTGGTATGGATCTCGTGTAAACACAATCTTAGTTTCTGGTCGGTGGTCTAACAAATGAAATGAACTTTTCCGTCCACAAACATAATGCTTGAAAAACCTTCTAATTATAATTTTCTTGATCATTTTCTATATTTCTTATTATATGTTTTATCTACAGTCAATTGGATTATACTGGATTCAAGTCACAAGAAATGGTTGAATTCCCTGATTTGACATCCATTAAACTTTCTGCCACACAACTTCTTTTTGTTCTACATGAAAATATATCGCAGCTACAGACGTATACGAACATGCTGGAGTCAACAGCTGATATACCAAAAATGTTTGCTACTATCACTGACGGACTGAAGCTTTATAAGTTACTCTATTACGCTCAATACACCATCTTGAATTTAAAATCAGTTCTGAAAGTTGTTCAATCATCAAGTTTTGCCGCCACCATATTGAATTATTACGAGAATGTTTCAAAGAAAAATAAACCCAAGTCTTGCGAAAATTTGTCTAAAGAAACAGATTGGCCATCAGCAGCCAACGACGATGCTGAAAACAACCGCTTTATCAGTTTGCTTAAGTCATTGTTGAAAACGGCGCAAATGAAACACCAGTCATCAATAGAAAGAGAGACGTCGTTAGAAGATTTGGAACGCTCTCTAAATGTTCTTCATAATTTAATTGGGGATTCTGATTTCATAATAGATGGAGGTATTGGTTTTGTTGATATTTGTGTTTGTTTGTCTGAAGGTGTTCACCTTCAGAGATGTGTACGTAACAGGCACCAAACCGTTTGTGTTTCAATTCAAGTTTTTTTTCATTGAGAAATATTTTGCCATAGTTAAAGGTTCCTTTCTTCACCACAACAACCTCATTGCACACCAGTGGTTGTGCAATGAGAAATTTTAAAATTTTAAAAAATCAGGCATTTTTGACATAAAGTGTTTTCCATCAAGGTCCGTAAAAATGTCATATATCTTGTGGCATATCTTGTCTTACATCTTCATTTTCATCTTTAATTGTTTTCAGAATTTCAAAGTCCAAAGACAACTTCATGTGAATCTGAGAAGCAAAAAAAGCTGGCACCACTATCTGAGACACCGTCCGCTGCTCCCACTGTTGCCAACGTAGAAAGAACATCAAGTCAGCCAGAACTTAACACTTCTCGGCGGCGACTACGTAGGTTATATACACGGCCCTTAGGATTGGAGATGACGGCCAACCCGACCAGTGAGAACAATACCTCTACTAGAACTCCTGAAAATGTTGATAGTAATGCTGAAATGAGTGCAAGAATGAACCCTTCTCACAGCATCGAAAGTTCCGCAATGCTTGGCCTTCGGGATGCGTTAGGATTACGTAGGAGAAGAATGTTTGCTTTACAAAATCGACCGTCTTTTCGGGAAAGGGAATCCCACCAACGGATATCCAGAATTTCCACTCGTCTACGTACCACAAGGTAAGTTTTTCTTACCAATTTTCTTTATTGGTGGCAATTTCAACCTGTACTTCGTCCTTTTAATTGTATTGCATAAACAGGTATAACATGCATGTCTGTTTTTTTAAGCTCATCTAGTCAATCCGAAACTCATCAAGGTCTTGATATGCCAGTCATAATGGAGCAGTTAGTAAACATGGGCTTCTCGGAAAACCAGGCTCGCCGTGCTATCCTCGTTAATCACGCACGTCCGCATGATAACCAGTCCAGGTATCTCCAACTACTTGTTACTTGGCTCATTGATAATCCTACTTCAGACGAAGACAATGATGATGAAAACGAAAACGAGAACTTCAATCATGACGAAGACGAAGATTTCGAAATAAACCACCAGATGGATGACCAAGAGGTAAGTTTGTGGTTCTCATGAATTCTCATGATTACTCATAATTATAAAGGAGTTATAAGGGGTGGAGTTTCCACCTCAAGTACAGATTCGTAACAACAATTTTGAACGGAGACTAAATGGCTTCTTCTTTTGTTCAACTATTAAGAGGATTTTCAATTTGAAGGAATTCCAACTTCATTTTGAATATTAGTATGAGAGAAATCGGAATTTATTGCAGTGATCTTGCCTTCTCTTTCTCCTCCCTTAAATAAACCCCTCTTAAAATCTCTTGATTTTAATGAACTGATTTTTGGTTATCATGGTTATCATGAATTTGTTTTTACCCAGTGGGCAAAATCTTCAAAAAGTCTATGAGGAGGAGTGTTTTCTATAGGAATGGCAAACAATATCACCTGCTGTTTCAATAAAAAAACACTCCTCCACATAGACTTTTTGAAGATTTTGCCCACTGGGTACATTTTTGTTGTTTCGTTGTATCGAGATTCCAGTGTATTGAAAAAAATTGATGATTTAAGCCACTTTTTCTGTAGTATGGCATGGAGAGCCAAGAAGGCACTATTCGGTTTGAACAACCTTCTGTCTTAATGAGACAGTTAAGTTCGAGTGTGAGTGATGGTGGTGGAGCAAGAGATGTTACCAATCCTTTTAATTTGCTACATGTGGTTGACATGATTGGCGACGACTTGTTCGATAACGAAGGTGATCAGGTAGTAGATGAAATGGCTTCTGTGTTGGGCAGGATTGCACGGAATGTAAGACTAATTCTACTTTTCGTGACAAATAAGTGAGATGAAATCATGACTTTGATAACCTGGAAACTCAGCTCTCACTTCTTTCAGTTCTAGCTTCAGCTTTCTATCTAGCATTTTTTCACAGTACCATTTTGGGTGTGATCAGGGATTGACAAAAATGTAGTAAAAACAATGACAAAATTTTATTGTCCCATTATACACAAACGGAGAGTGACTAGGTTATGAAGTCAATTGACGAGACATTTTTTACGTCTTTTATCATACCCAGTGGGCAAAATCTTCAAAAAGTCTCTGTGGAGGAGTGTTTTTTATTGAAACAGCAGGCGATATTGCTTGCCATTACTATAGAAAACATTCCTCCTCATAGGGTTTTTGAAGATTTTGCCCACTGGGTAAGAAACAGTGTTGTTGACTTTCTTTTGGATTCGTGTTTAGTTCGAACCTACTGAAACTGGCCCTGTATACTGTGACATCTGTGAAAAACTTGTCGAGCATTTCAATCAACATATGCATGCCGAACATTCAGGTTGTGGCAGTCTTAACAGTAACCATGGATACAGAAGTAATGGAAGATACCTGGGAGGTTGGTTTGGCGGCTTGTGCGGCACTGGCTCTCCGTATTACCTTTTGTGTCAAGAATGTCATGCAAGATATTTAAAGAAAGAAACCGAACTGCCTCTTTCCATTCCAAATGAGTGAGTGGGACTCCATCTCAGTGCTTATCTTAGGGTATTAATATACCCACTTGAAAAGCTTTATGCTGGATTTTCAACAATAATGAAAATTATTTTTAATGAACCTTACTTTTCTAACTTATTCATCACATGGCAACATGAATAATTAATTTCCTATTTTCCAAGTTCTTTTCAGAACAAAAGTTTGTCAATCCATCTGCACTTAACCCTCCCTTTAATTAATCTTTAAAGCATTTTATATTTGTATTTTTATCTTATCTTTGCCTTATCTTAGTTATCCTTTTAAACTGGAGGATGTGAGAGAGGCACCTGACCTGCTGGGTGAAGTAAAACTTTCTAATGACACCAGTAAGTTGAACATTATTGATAGGCTTGAAATAAACTGTTCAGCATCTGTACTGAAAAATAATGCTTGATCTGTAAGTAATATTGAAAATGTGATGTTAAAAAAAATTTTGTCAAAATTTTGCCCGCCAAAGTTTTTCGACTAAACTTTTATCTGTGCAATTCTTAATTGTTTTGGGTTTAATGAATTTAATTTTTATTTTTAAATTTTAGATCAAATGTTTTCTCCTTCGTTACTGTTACTTCATACTGATATCTGCTTGAACCAACAGTTGCCTGGAGTCATTCCCTTTGTGTCGCCAAACCCATTGGGTTATACAGAGGTAGATACGCAACCTGTGTTAAGACATCATAAATTATGCGGCTCTCCTTTAAAAGACTCTAGAAAACCATTGCCGCATCAGGCAATGTCGTTAAAGAAATTCACCACTGCAATGTGTGGTCTTGTTCGGATAACCGAAAAAGCAGAATCAATACTGTACCGGGATATTTTCCTCCTCGTCCTTAATGTATTGGTGTCACTATTGCGTGAACAACAGCAGCTGGCAAAAGCGTTGAAAGATTTGGGTATATGTGATATCGATCGTTTGATAGACATCTTAGTGGAACAACTAAACATCAGTGGTGTTGATTTTTGCAACCTGCCTGACTCCTTGAAAGCCAGCAAAAAAGTACTCGTTCGAGTTATCCACGTTGTTCTTGTCGAAAAAACTCACGAGTTAGCTCAAATCATGGAGGCAAGCAAAAAATTTTTAATGGTTTATGCAAGTGGTAAGTGAAACAGCTTTTTGTCAGATCTTCAATATTTTTGTGCCCTTCTTGCATTTCGAAATGGAATCTAATTTTACAGGAAAAACCTCAAGTAGTTGATTATTATTTATTTCTATTGACTATCTTCTTCTTTTTTTGTCAACTTCAAAACAATCTTCGTAATACACTTTTCTTGAAAAATCAGGATGAATTTTAGCATTTTGCTGGAGTAAAGCGTTCCCAACAAAATTTTATCCGAAATAAATGCAATGTGTAATTCAGCAGAATGTTTATAAAAAAGAAAGTCAGAGAAGCTCCTTCCAATCAACCAAACTTTGTTTCAGTATTATATTTGCTGACTCTTTCAACTTCTATTAGGTGATCTGGACAGCAAACTAAACACTACTGACGGTGCTCGGACTCGAAACCCAACAGATTCGACAAGTAAACACTACACAAAAGGAATGTTTCGAAGGGTGCAAGTAATCGTTGAACTTGTCTGTTGCCATGGTAATTATAATATAAATGGTTATTATGTCAGTCTACAAATTATGATAATGATGGAATGCCCTTGAGCACTCACACTCTGTGAAAGAATTTCTTTTCCAAAGCCTATATGTGACTTCCCTTTCGATAAAAAAACATATATTAACATTATATTATATTTATATTATATTTATATTATAATTACATAATATTATATATTAACATTATTTCGTTAATGTTCATAATGTTAAAGAAATAGAATAGTTACACTGCTTATCGCTACATAACATTAAAAAAGATTAAAAATTAAAAATTAAAAAAGATACTTTACTAAAATGAATTTCACGCAAATTATGTTATTAAAAATAAAATTATTGCTAGTTATCGAAATCCCCTGGAGCTTCCGACACCAAACACCTTATTCCTTATTTGGGCATTATAGGCCCCCTGCTGGCAATAATCATTAATAATGTTTTCTCACACCATATAGATGTGTTGAGATGTCTGCAACCAAAGATATTGGTTTCATTGATGGACGGTTTGTCTAGTTGCATATACTGCAACAATTTTGAATTGCGCAGGTGGGCTGCTGTCAAACTGGAAGCAATCTTGTATATATTATTGAAATCGAAATGGCTGAAAAACGAGGAGTATCTCAAGCTGACACAAGAATGTAAGTCATTTAACTAAAAGTCGTACGTCCAAACCACCTAAACGCTTTCATGCATAACATTCAAAGTTGAAAAATATAGTGCAGAGAAATCACAATATTTTCTGTGGCGTTATCGGTTAATGCTATTATTTGCCAATAAGAAAACAAATGATCAGATAGTAAGTAAAAACCTTTTTTTTTTTTTAATTCTAAAAAAAAATTTGGATGATTTGGATGATAGAAAATGCTGAACATTAAAAAAAAAGGAAAATAAGTGTATGCTGCATGTCGTCAGATATTGCCTTGCCTTGACGGAATAAGTATTAGTTATCGCACAATACTGAGTGCAATATGGGGAATATTTTTTGAGTTTCTTATATTTTTGCTGTTATTTCACGGGCATTCATTCGTTATTACATATAGTAGAATAAGATTGTGTCATAAATTGAATTTTATGATGCCTCCTTAAGTAAATGTTATGCCGGCCAAACACCAAGAGAAGTTTGAAACAAAAAATGTTGCTCTAAACAAAAAAGTCGCTAATCGTAAACTATTCCGTATTTACAGGGAAAATTTGTGAAATTTGAAATTATTCATGCATAATGGAATTGATACACTGTTTACATTGCGTTCAAAAAGGGATTCGATTGATAACGAAGCTACGTATAAAGCTAATATTATGGATTTTTTTTTTTTTTATATTTGCACTGCATTTATTTTTTATTTGCACTGATATGCGAGATAAACCAATCAGATTGCAGATATTTTTTGTCCTAATGATAAATCTCAATATCTGCTCTTGTTTCGTCGAATACCTGTTTAAGAACATATACACAATGAGGGATAAAGGAGCTCTGTGACATCTCTTAATGCAGTTCACCTATACATTGAAATAAGGAAGATTTGAACAATTCAAATGATTTAGGTAACAACATTGCTGGAATCTATCGGAGCCAGAGCTGCCAGTCTTACCCTTGACATGTTTTCTTTTAAGCATTACGAGAAGTGGTGATGGAGTGTAAGTGTCTGGTCAATAAAATGTATGATTGTGCTTGGAACAGTCGAAAGAAACTTTTCATTGCGAGGTAGTATTTAGTTGTTATGATTTTCTAATTCGTTGATTTCAGGAATTCTTGGTAAGTCATAATTTGCATAGTAACTAATTACTTTTTGTATTTCTATGGAGCTTTGTTTCTCCTTCAATAAAACGCTTTAAATTTATAAGGGGTAATAGTTTTCTCATCATCACAGAGGAATGTGTCTCATCGAAATAATTTCCATGATAAAAATTGCAGACTTCCTTTTTTTGATTAGTTTTTAAAATAAAACATAGCATGCATTCTTGTTCTGCTGCATTTTGGCAAAAGAAAACAAGTGGCATTTTCAGTAATTCCATGAAAATGAATTTATTTGTAAAAGTCCAGCAGACGTTCGTTGCCTTAAGCCTTTTGCCAATTCAATTTCTCGGGATGGCATAATGGCATTTATATAGCTTGCAAAACATGCAGTTATTACCATAGATAAACATGTCAGTCAAGGGAATCTCTTTTTTTTTTTTTTCCTCTTTTCAAAATACCAGCATTATTTACAGAGTTTTCCTGTAATAGTAAACCAAATACCATTTTGTGTTTTTTGTAGACTCCTTTATTTGATAACTTCTCGAAAAACAAAACTGCTGGGTCATGCTAATGTCATAATTTCTTTTGTTTACTTAGTGATGGCAATGGTAATATAATCTTGGATACCTTAGCTGATCTATCAAAAAATATATTGCTGTCACAGTTTCGAACCGAGGAAGCGATCCATATCAAGCACATGAAATTCAATGTAACTATAACCTTTTCTTTCTCTGCAAGTGCTGTGTATTAAAAGTCTCTGTGAAGGAGTGTTTTTTTATTGAAACAGCAGGTGATATTGCTTGCCATTCCTATAGAAAACACTCCTCCTGATAGACTTTTTGAAGATTTTGCCCACTGGGTAACTCGAACTTCTTTAGTATTCCCCTTGATGTTATACTATGCTATGTTATACAAAGGTTTAATACAATGTTTAATACAGTAAATACATAAAGACATATCTAGAACATTGCAGTTTCCTTGTGATAAAATAAAATGAATAATATAAAGAAACCTTGTCAGTTCTCTATTATTTTTCATTACAGTTCTTTGGTACATATGTAGCTGGTCTTTTGAATGGGAACATCAAAGTTGCAGCCATCAAGGGAATAGGTAAACAGCTTCATTATTACTTCTTTGTAAGTGTTTATAAGTCCTGTTTCATGCATGTGCCATAATCGTTCCTTTAAAACAAAAATAGCTGTAACTCCATTTTCTATGTTCATGAAAAAGGAAAATAAAAACTGCGGTATGAAGAAACAGATAAAACGTTCTTCCAACACGTCCAAATAAAATTAAAAATAAATATTTCTCTCTTGATCAGCGGCTGACTGGTATGGGATTCTCATTCCCCAAAAACAAAAATTCAAAAATCAATTGGTTGAAAATACCTTCATTTTGTTTGCAAGAACGTTGGTTAGTTGGTTAACACTGACAACATGATGAACACAAGTTATATTTCTTTGATTTTAATTCTGGGATAGCATGAATTCACAATCAATTCCCCCGATTGATTCCGATTTTGGTTCTCCAAACCTCCAAACGAGGTTGATCAGTAAATGAATTTCGTGTTCTTTCACATGAATCCAATAAATCGGACTTGAAAGCATGAAAGTTTGTCTACTTGATTTGCTTTATTTGTTTTTGGAAATGCATTTTCCAGCGCTCTGGAGACTGAAAAACGCCAATTTTCCCCGGCAGAACACAAATCTGAGCAAATGGTAAAGTAAGCAAAGGGTATCTCCAAAAGGTATCTGGATACGTCACTGTCAAGGCAAAAAGAAGCTGTTATACAAGGATATTGGAATTTTCTTTCCTCAAATGAAGTAATATTGAAAAGGTCTCTGTGGAAGAGTGTTTTTTTATTGAAACAACAGGCGATATTGCTTGCCAATCCTATAGGAAACACTTCTCCACAGAGACTTTTTGAAGATTTTGCCCACTGGGAAGTTTTTTTAATTTTTTTTTTAAGTTTTTAGCGCTAAAAAAAATGTTCCACAAAATATGTGTTTGGCATCACCTCAATTTTGACAAAAAATGGAGTTACGGTTTTCTTGAATTAAAGTGATGCTATTCAACACTTGTATTCATATGCATTTCATTTTCTTTCAGAAACGAAATTTTCTGATGTCGGAGTTTCTAATGTTTCATGTTACAAGTGGCTGTCACACCCACCAGATGCCCACGTTCAAGATGATGTTCTTGTGGCTGGAACAACCGATGGTGAAGTTCATTATGTTAAATGCTGTGATGATGACATGTTTGATGTTTTACAACTGGATCATTGTTCTTGTGTTGGCTGTACGTTTTTCTTCTGTGTTGTGTGTGCATGTATTGCTGTGCGTTATATTGGCTTTGCACCATTCATGGCTGCAAAGTAGGAAAAATAACATATATCTGATAAAATTGTCGCAAATGTTTGTAAAAAGTTAGTTAGTTCCCATCTCAAAATTGAGACATTAACAGGTACCTTCATGCAACTGAGTCTGCTGTGGTCTTGTTCATCTAAAACGTTTCTTTTTGTTTGTTGTACCAAATTACTTCTAACTAACTACTAAAAGGGGTCTTAAACATAGTGGGGAAACCATTGTGCAGTTACAGGAGCGACCTGGGTTCAATTCCTGTGAAGCTCATAGCATCAAAAAAACCTCCTACCGCTAGGCCAACTCAGCCTTTCATCCTTCCAAGGTGGTGATAGTACCACCGGGTGTAATGCTGGGACTAACAAACAAATTACCGACGATGAAGATTGGCTGCACATCACAAGTGGTGATCAGTGTAACTGTCTGCTATAAACAGCCTAGTCCGGGTTGGTAGGCTACTCAATGTATCTCCATGATACGGAATTTCGGTTCCGACGTGATAGTTAAGTAAGACTTCTGAAGTAAGTAAGCACACTAATCTGCCAATTTGATTTTTCCTCCTGTATTTTTAGGCTCAGTTTCCTGTCTAGCTTTTAACATGAGTAATAGCACACAGTCTCTTGTTGTTGGTTTTACAACTGGTATGATGTTTGTTGGTGGAGTGGATGGGAAAGAGTGGAACATTAAAGTCCATCCGTACACGGTCAGTATTTATTTATTTATGTTTACTGATTATATATTAATAATTTTATTAATTATAATCATCTACAGTCAGTTATTATAAACCACTATGTTAAGTCACTTTGTTTTGTTTGAAAAAAATCTTCAAAAAGTCTCTGTGGGGGAGTGTTTTTTTATTGAAACAGCAGGCGATATTGCTTGCCATACCTATAGAAAACACTCCTCTTCATAGACTTTTTGAAGATTTTGCCCACTGGCAATTCTGTCTGAAGAAAAAAAAAACAAAAAAACAAGATTATTTGCTGTTGAATCCATTGTGGTTAATGTTGTGTAAAGCCTGGTCTGCACGATCTAACAATTTCATCTAACTTATTGCGTAAAAAGTGTTTGAAGAATTTTGGATGGGTGTTGGATGAAATTGTTCCAATATTGAGAAAAATGATTTTCCATGCAACATTTATTTTTTTGGCCACCCAAAACTCGTTTGTACCCAGCTTGACATGGCCTCAATAATATTTTCCATTTCTAATTTCATGTATCAGTGATACGATTCGTTCAAAAATTTAATCCTAACACATTTTACAGTCCGATTTTGAATTCCAAGTTGCTTTTAGTTGCAAAATTCTTGTTTTGAATTTCAAACTTGATTTGGTTTATTACATTTACTTTTGCTTCTCTCATTCTATCAATTTTTTGCTTATCTTAATTCAGACAGGACTCGTTTGGAAAGCAGTTGCTTTGACATTGTAAAATGTATATACTGAAACGACTATCCTGTATAAATATTTTAGAAATAAATAAATAAATTAATCAATAAATTTTATATTTTGGACTTTGGATTTATTTCGTTTTGATCTATTGATACAACTAGGTTAATAACAGTGTGGTTTCTCTCCAGGCACCTATCAATAGGATTAAATTCCATCCATCTGGTATGTGTTTTGCTACAATGGCTAACAGTCCGATTATCAAGGTAGGGGTAGAACAACATGACTTTTTTAACCGTTTTGATGTTGACTATAAAGGTCCTAAACTTATAAATATATATAAATATATATATTATATATATAAATATATATATTATATATATAAACTATCATGTATATATTATTTATCATGTAGCTTAACTAAATTATTCAAAAAATTAATCAATTGATGTCAGTGAAGAAGATAGTTCAGTGTAGCATGGAATTAACTCAAATAGTTTATCTTAAATCGAATAGTTTATCAAATTATTACTTTGAAAGTTCCTATTTTGACCATAATTTATCTAATAGTTTACCATCTAACTTTAACATCCAATCAAAATAAAATATACTAAAAAAAATAACCAAAGGTGCTTACAATGCTTGTTGTTTTATGAAAACTTTAAAACAGTTTTGTAAAATATAGTTATAGCCCTGCAATGCAGAGTTTCTATCATAAGATAATTATGATTGGTTAATTGGCGTCACATAACCAGTCAAAATTTTCCTGGAGAGACCGGTATACGTTATTGCATCACAGCTATAGAATATTTTTTGCGAACAGGAAAACCTTGGCATTGTTCGGTACACGATATTATAACCTCGCTCAGTATTAATTTTTTTTTTTTTGCGTTTCTTTTGGTATGTTTTTGGGGTTTTTTTTTTTAATGTTGAATTTTGTCATTCATCCAAAGGAAATGAAGGGCTTATTTGTTTTGCCTGAAATTAAACCCTGGAATTCCTTTTGTCAACAAAAAAACCAACTCATTGATTCCATTGCGGGAGGTCATTCCCAGTGGGCAATATCTTCAAAAAGTCTCTGTGGAGGAGTGTTTTCTATAGGAACGGCAAGCAATATTGGATGTTGTTTCAATAAAAAATCACTCCCCCACGGAGACTTTGCCCACTGGGTTGGTTTCAGTTGAATACACTTACTGCATTACTTCCCCTTTACTTTTACTGACAGTTTTATTGGTATTCATTGTTTGCTTTTTTTCTTTAGATCTGGGCTCGCGGTGATGAAAGACTTGTCATCATACACAGTTTAGAATATGACTTACTCTTCCCGTCTGCGTTTGCTTGGAAACCATGGAGACGTCAACAGAAGTGTCTTGAAATTTCAGTGTATGTTGTGATTTTGTCCGCTTACTGCATTCCGATGATGTGTTATGTTATTGGGACATGCTACGTAATGTTATCAAGTAGTTCTTGACTATTTTTACTTGCTTTTGTCTTTTGTTTTGTGGGTGTATATTTAAAGTGGGGTGTTTGTGGTGGGGTGGGCCAAATATGGTACAATTGACACCTGAATTATTTCTAACGATAAAGAACCTAGGCTGCAGTTCTCAGTATTTTGCTATGACAGTACCACCTTTGCCAGCCTTGACTGAGCGTTATAAAACTTGTTCGCTCCTAACCATCTAAATCAGTACATGTATGTATTTTTCATTTAACAGTGGCTACACCAATGGCATGGTCAATATATGGAAGTTTATGAAACCAGACCGAGTGGTTCCATTAACTCAACACGACTTTGAGATGAAATGTGAAATTGATGAATTACTTCTGATGGATATCGACCAAGATTCGAACGAAGCGCCATTGTTCTCAAGCGACTCTCTGAAATACCAAACATTGTCAAACCATTCCTGTATAATTACAAAGCTTTGTTATAATGAAGCGGCGACTATTCTGTCATCTGCGTGTCAGAGAGGCCTTATATACGTCAACTTCTTAGAGGTACGATTCTGTTCTAGTGTTGAAATAGGTTGTAGACTCAGTGTGGATAATGATATCAGCTATTGTAACTTGCTGTGTTGATTGACTGGGTTAACTAAATGAAGCTGTCACATTTTTATCCTTCATACATAAAAATAACCAAATATTTTACCAAAAAAAAAAAAAAGATTCTATTATTTTTTTTATATATAATATAAATATGAATAATATTAATAATATCAATGATGTGATGTCACTAGTTGATCTTCGAACCATATCTTACCGGCTCCACTCACACTCCACTCCACTCACACAAACAACGATGGCTTTCATGAGGGCAAACGAAACTTTGAACCCATTCCGAAATTTTGTTCTATTTATTAATTTCTTGTGAAAAGCATGGTATTCTCGCCCCATGCCACATACAGATTAGTTTTGGCTTGGTTTTTGACTGGAAACGTGTCCTTATTTCAAATGAGCGTTTTTGTCTATTCTGATCTCAACATAACTCTTTACCTAGTTAATCCATTCTGCTGGTTTGGAAAGAGTCAAAAAAATTGTTTGTTTGTTTGTGTGACTTGTGTTTGTGTCATGTCATCAAAAAGATTTTTGGTGGACTATTTGTTTGTTTGTTTGTTTGTTTGTTTGTTTGTTTGTTTGTTTGTTTGTTTGTTTGTTTGTTTGTTTGTTTGTTTGTTTGTTTGTTTGTTTGTTTGTTTGTGTCTTCCTCATCTTCATCTGATTTGTTTATTTTCAGGAGCAGACCAAAGGTGCCAATCAAATCAGCAGAAGCTCGGTGCCTATCAAATATCTTTTTTGGTTAGATGAATCCTCTTCACTTGCTTATATCGGACAAAACTCCAAAGTATGTTATTGTTTAACTTGTAAACTGGGACTATATTGTAAAGTGTGTGTTTGTCTAACAAGATGCGATCATGTGATCTTTTTAGTTGAAAGTCTCTTATTTTCGTTTGAAAGAACGAGGCATTACGCAACAATGTTGTCGCTAACCCAGACAGAAATAACAAAGTTTTGACCGCAAACTTTGATGACCGCATCTTGTTAAACACAAACCTATACTGTAAGGCATGTGCTGATTTCAAACAGGTGGCAACCCAGTGGGCAAAATCTTCAAAAAGTCTCTGTGGGGGAGTGTTTTTTTATTGAAACAGCAGGCGATATTGCTTGCCATACCTATAGAAAACACTCCTCTTCATAGACTTTTTGAAGATTTTGCCCACTGGCAATTCTGTCTGAAGAAAAATCGGAAAAAGACAGTAAATTTATTTTAAGGTTAGTCACCCAGTTTTTTTTGGGTGGATGCAAATATCTCGATAACCAATGGGGAAAACTGACGTAATTCGGGGTTTCACATGTGCCATATAATATGTGGCGAAAAATTGACTGTGACGTCAATAAAATCTTTGACCGACGATATCTCCGCAACGGTGGGTCGTTAACATGCGATCCCATCCAGTTTTTTGATCAAATTCTGAATAACTGCCAGTACGAAAACTCCAATTTTTTTTATGTGTTAAGGTATAGAGGATTAAAAACATTGTCTTATAAATTAAAGGCGCATGGCTTAATAATAGACAATTTCTCACTGGTCGATTCGCCTGCTCGTGAAGTAGTTTTACACCCTCTGGTCATTGAAACTAAAAGCTCTCTTCGTTAACTTGTCGGTCATATTTTTTTAAGGATATCACTGTGGTGAACGTCCCTTTGATTGAAGAGTCAACAGAGACGGTATTCGAAAAGCATGTTAAAGAAATATTAAAAGAGTTCAACATGAAAGAAAACGGGGAGGGAAAACATTTCACAGTTTTCCTCAAACTCCTGCCAGATATGCTGAAAACACAATTTAAGTTTGAACAGGTATTACTTTTTACATTGGCACTACTGATTTATGTCAAAAGAAGGAAAGTATCTGACCTCTTTTGTTGTCAAATACAGTTCTTCATGTGTGCGTGTGTGTACATGTAGACTCTCTGTTATTTCAAAATTCAATGGATCCGCAAAACGGTTCGATTAATAGAATGTTGCTAATCCAGGATGATTTCCATAGGAAACTTTTTGTTGTTTTTTTACTTTCAGGTCAAATTCTTGTGTTCTATATGGTTTTTCATCATGATGTGTAATTGTTGAATACTAAATCTAACATGCTTTTAGGTACCCTAGTTCAACTAAGGGAGAGTTCGAATTAGAAGGAAGTCGAATAACAGAGAGTCTATTGTGTGAAATGTGTCTCAGGAGTATTCGTTAAAAAAAGGTATTCGAATACAGACATGTAAAAAGTTGAATTTCTATTTTTGTAAAATGTTTTAAAGAAAATGATCGTGTGAAAAATGAGGGGAGCGTTCCAATTAGGTGCTACTTTTGCTTCTACTGTTTGCGGTAGTAAACCTTTTTGATCATTTGATATCTTAGAACCATGTTGGCACTGGTGCATATTTGGTATATTCCACGTACTTGCATGCATTAACCAACATAGCGATGCTACTCAAGTACGATCGTGTTATCAACACACAAGATAGCGGTTGTTACTCTGAGAAAGACTCTGATGTTTTCCAATGGTTTCACGTATTTTGCAAGACCATACGTACCGGGCTGGCTTTGAAGAATCGAACAATTTTTCCTGATTGCTTCTGGGATGATGGTCGGGAGATGGACCTCTGTGACGAAAGCAAGGTATGGTCGATGGCGGAGGGTGTCTTCAACACGACTACAATGTTGGCCAAAATAATTGCTATTTTATCGAAATTGTCTTCCCTATCGTTTTCTCCTTCTTTTCGCACCGAAAAGTTAATCGGAGAAGCGGACTTGAATTAACAAGAGCTGAGTGGCGCGAACACGGTTGCAATAGCTGGTCTGTGTCATTGCAATGTGCACTTCGTGTTTTTCTGCCAAAAATACCAAAAATAGCCACGTGCGTGAAACAAAAGAAACTAACAAACCAATGGAAATTAAGAAAAAACAAAGAAAAATTAAATGTTTTGTTTATCTATTCATTGTTCTCCACATGGACATTGTTATTCTGTTGTTTATTTCATCCGCAAGTGGGTGTGGCAGTTAGCTTCTTTTTTTTGTTTTTTTTTTTTATCAATAAAATATCAAAACACGGAGAACGCCTATTTTAAACACGGATTTCCACTGCGTTGCAACCGAGAATAACGCATAGAATTTCATTTGATTTGTCCAAGATTGGACAAAAGGTTCCCCTTTTGATGATGCTCAATCGATCTCCTTGCAAGATCTTACTTCCTATCACTTAGGATAATGGTTTGTGGACACTTCCACAGGACAGACAGATGATTCACTGGTTCAGTAATCTCCCTAAAGATTGGGAACCAGAGCTTCCACAGTGTGTTTACATGTGGGGTTCCGGGTTACATGGGCAACTTGCCGAACTAGCCCCTGGCAGGTTGGAACCAGATTGTGTGTCGTCATTCACTCAAATCCGCGAAATAGTTTGTGGCCTGAATTGTACATTTCTTGTACAAACCAACGGCAATATACTGGCGTGTGGTGAAGGAAGTTACGGAAGGTTAGGCCACGGAACGTCTGATGATGAATCTACTTTGACACCTATCACCGAGCTTCAAGGTAAGAAAAATGCATTATCGAATATTAAAGAAAGTTCAGGAAGTTTTTGATAGTTTTTCATGTCACGTGTATCTCAGGATAAAGTAAACCAGGCTAGTTTTGGTCGATGTTTTTTAAATATATTTCAAATGGATTTATATATTATTAATATTTATAATATTTATGAATATTTAAATAAAAAAAAATTAATATTAAGTGGCGATCGATATTGAACAGATGGTCATGTTGAGCATTCTGTTTTTCATTACATCATAGGTTACATCATAGTTCAACTGGCGACATCCCTCGGTGGGGATGGACATTCCCTGGCTGTAGCTGACACTGGAGAAGTATTCAGTTGGGGAGACGGAGATTATGGTAAATTGGGCCATGGAAATAGTGAGCGCCAAAGAAAACCAAAACAAATCATTGCATTGCAAAATCATCATGTGGTCCAGGTAGCACCCTTTGCACTGTCCGGCAGTGTCCGGTTCGTGTGGTCCAGGGGAGAGTCTCTGTTCTTATTTCTCTTTTTGAAGAGGAAATTAATAGAAACTGTTTAAAAATTTGTCCTAGTTTTTTCCGGCCAACGTTTTCCTCCAAAATCTTTTCCGACCAAAGTTTTCTTTGTTACTGTATATAGATTTTTTTTAGATTTTTTTCATGAATCCCCTTTTTTCATGAATCCCCTTTTTTAAGCTCGTTTAATTTTGAGGTGAGCACTCATTAAATATATATTTAAAAGACGTTAAAATAATTTTAACTTGTCTCTTAAATAAACTTCAGTTTAAAAGGAAGGAGATGAAAAGGAAATGGAGGTGGTTTTTCCCGTTCTCAACTTTTTTCTCGAACACTATTTTTCGAATGAGTGCCGTTTGAGAATAGATTAATTAATATTTTGCATCAAAAGGGGGGAGGCTTATTCGAGCAAATATGTAACCAGTAACATGTGATGAGTAACTGTGGCTTGATACTTTTCGGCATTTTTTTTAACAGGCAGCTTGTGGATTCAAGCATTCCGTATGTGTAACAGCCGACGGTAAAGTCTTCACATTCGGTCAAGGGGAAAATGGTTTGCTCGGCGATGGCGGAAATTCCCCAAGAAGATTGCCACAACTCGTTTTAGCCCTAAAAGATGAACATATCGGCCAGGTTTGTTTGTTTCTATGGAAATTGTTTGTTTCTATGGAGCTGCATGAAATAAGCCCCGCTCATCGGACATTGTCCGATAGGAAAATCTAATTGTCAGTTTCGAATCCATTTCAGTCATCATAAATCTTTTGCTATCATAAATATTGATAAAAGATGATGAAACCAAGCACTTCAGAGGCGTAGCTAGAGCTCAGTCAAAATTTGTGGAGGAGAGTTAAGTTATTAAGAGTATAAAAGAAAAACGTGCAAGTCACCTAATTAAATAAAAAGAAATAAAAAGAAATTTCATGACACTCCTCCACTTTTTATGGACTAACCCTAACATCCGCCGCTGCAGTTCAAAAAAAAAGCAAAGCTACTTGGAGGGTGAATAGGTTGGGAAATGTATTCTAAGCCAATCCAAAACTTTTGAAGAGAGGGAAATCCTTTCGTTCAAGTACACAATTCAATATTTCCGATAGCTTTTTAAAAATTGCGTTTGCAGTCGGGAATATGGCATTCTGCCTAGCCGAGTTGGAGAAATCGTCCGAAACAGAAAAAGTCAAGCATATAGGCTTATTTCGGTAGTAGAAGTAAGGGAGGGAGAGCCTGGGGATTGGTAAACCGTAAGAAATGTGGGGAGAAAAATATTCAGGAAAAACAGTTAAACGTTAGGTGAAACGTTTTCAGCTATTTAATTTCAAGCATCCCGCATAGATTTTCTGTACATCTGTTTATATGATATTAGACCGTCCATTGAGATCTGCTGGCAATAACACCGATACCGAATTAAACGGAAGATTAGTATTTTTTTCACATTTGTTGCGATCACGCCCTGTGTTTTTGCCTTCCAGGTTGCGTGCGGAAAGAATCACACACTTGCCCTCACGTCTGATGGCTACAGACTGTATGCATGGGGTGACGGCGAATTCGGTAAACTTGGCCTTGGATCTACAACTACGAAGTCGTCTCCTAATGTCGTGGATAGCTTAAGGAACGTCGGTTTAAAGAAAATTGCTTGTGGATCGCGTTTCTCAGTTGCCATTGGTAATAACGGCCTGGTTTACACGTTCGGTCATAGTAAGTTCAGTCATTTTTCTTCTATCACTTCAAAAGTATCCGTACCGTCATTTGGCCTGGTTTGGAATCTTTTCAAATTTCTTGAAACAGTGCCAGCCCTAACTACATTACAGGCCCTTTTTACGCCGGCCCGTAATGGCGTTAATTTTCATGACTTGGCGTTAAAAGCGCCGTCGTGTCGTGTGAAAGTTCGACCGTGGACTTCTTAAGATTAATTGGCAATTGTTTTCAATTAACTAATCTGTTTGAGCCTTTTTAAACGTTTTTTTAATCATGCTAAATTTATATTTCAGGTAACTTCATCGGAAATCCGGACGCTGTATCACGTGATACCACTATCCCGCAAGTTTTGCAGCCGTTAACAGGACATCCTGTTATTGACGTAGCTGTCGGCACGGAATTCGTCGTGGTGTTGGATCGTAATCACAATTTGTGGACCTGGGGGACAAATTCAGCTGGGCAGTTGGGACTTGGAAATAACTGTTCTGTGTACACACCACGATTAATAAAAACTCTTGCCGATAAAAAACTTACCAGATTGTCTGCAGGTCAGCATTTTTATTCAGCCATGTTATTGGCGAGTATTCGCAGTCTTCGAAGAGTGAATTCCTGCACCGTACAGTTTTTTTTTCTTCATAATTTGTCTTTATTACTTTCTTTTGTTTTGATAACATAACATCAAGTCGACTTGATTGACATAATTGAAAGTCAGTACTACAGCGGCCATCTTTATAAAGTGGACATCGTTTGCATGACGACTTGACCTACGGGAATTTGACTGTAAATCCATCCATCCTTACATGGAGTATGTATCTGTTATACGGAGGTGTCCACATCATAGAGATTCTACTGTAACGCTTTAAAATCCTTTGAATGTAATTCGGAATTTTGAATTCTTTTGGTATGATTTAGGCATGTCTCATTGTGCAGCGTGGTCAGGCAACCCAGCCCAGTACAGTTCTCGAACTCCGCTCAGCTTGAGTCTGGGCATTCCAAATGCTATTCCGCCTTGCTATAACACGCTGTTTGGCACGGACATCGCATCAATTCGTGACCGGCTTCTGGTGTTGTGGAAATTCTCTGAGTTGGTTTCCCAGTCCTGGAAGTTGATGTCTTTGAATCGAATCGAGGTAAGTGACATGAACTGCTGTAGATGACGTACGGTTAGGGAAATGAAATGCAATTTGTATTTTGAAAGCTACAACTGCATTTTTCATTCAGTTGGTCAGTCGTCATGGTTACAGTAGTGGCGTTATAAATGCTTCTTGTATTGATAGGGCGTAAATGAAGATACAGTGTCTAATATATTCCAAATTGACGAACTTCGCGCTTTATTGACCACAAGGACCCATTCGCTGCCGTTGGCTCGTGCGTTAAGGTCAAGTACCACACAGTCTCGGTTAGTGGCACCCACTATATCTGTGAAGAGATTCGACACAAAGTAGGTGTTAAAAGTTAGACTAGCTCTGCAGTGTTACTCTGGTTAGATGTTGCGAAGCTTTCTGTGACGTCATTGTACTAATCCTTCTGCTTTTCGTAATGAATAAAGTAAACATTATCCGATTAATTGAACGGATTTATCTCAACAAATGGGATTGTGTATACAGAGAATTCGATTGACTTTTCTTTGTTTTTCACGATTCGATTCGTCGTAGAAATCAAAATCGGTCCAATTAATCGAACAATATAAACGCCGCTTTTTTTATGTTTTATTTGTAGTGGTAATCATTGTGCACCAGTATTCAAACAAGTTGCCAACCAAATTTTGAACTTGAAACCCCCCGACTCACTTCTATTAACAAAGGCGTGGAAAGTAAAACTCATCAATGAAGCTGCCGACGATGCAGGGGGTGTTTTTGACGAAGTTGTCACTCATATGTGTATGGTAGGTTTTTCATTTAACTGTAGCTTGTTGTGTACTCACTCTGATCACGTGATGGTAAAAAAATTGAACAATTGGTTGTAATCTGTCGTGTGATCAAGGTCATGTGATCAAGGTCATGTGATCAAATAAAAAGTGGGCAGAAAGTTGTCATAATAGGTTTTGAGACCAGGAAGTTTTCTAATAACGTAATCGTGATAGCAAATTCGTAAATTGACTGAAATGAATAAGGATGGTAGAAAATGCTACCGTTTGTAAGTTCGGTTCAGGGGGGTCTTGCTATCGTCACAGATGACACGTTCGTTTGGTATTCCTTTTTTTTTTCAATTTCAATTTCAATTTCAATTTCCAGGTTCAATTAAGAAATATCCTTGCTCGTTCTTACTTTAGGAGCTTGAAGAGCGCAAAGAAATTCATTTGCTAATACCTACCCCGAACAGCAAAGTAGATGTTGGCTTCAACAGGGATCGATTTCTCCTCAACCCGTCCATGAACTCATTCGAAGCGTTACGCCATTTTAAATTTCTCGGTATCCTGATGGGTGTGGCCATACGCACTAAGAAGCCGTTGCATCTCCATTTGGCACCTATTGTATGGAAGCAGCTGGTCGGTTTGAAAATCGGTCTGGATGATATCGAAGAGGTATGTGTGAGAAAGGGAAATCCACGTGTTTTCGCCCATTCTTCTCTCGAACTTTCTCTTTGGTTTTGTTTAAATGAAAATCTTGGGGAAAAAAACCCATGGAAGATTTTGAGAAATACTCGGGGAAAATATCGGGAATTCTTTCTGCTCTGCATCAACAAAAACTTCGCAATCTGCAAATTTGTCTGATGGCTTGCACTATGATCTACATGTGGGGTTTAAAAGTATATACTGGTCAAATACTTGTTCATAATTGGATATCTTGGAGTTGTTTGTGTGGCCACCCACACTAAATAAGACATAAAAAACATCCAGTGAACTCAGGGAAAATAAATCACTTTTACAGGAATCTCAGGGAAATGTGAAATCTTTTTCAAGTGCGTTTTTGGGACAATTCAAGAAAAATCGGGGAATTGTGTTTTGAAAATCTTGTATGAACCCTGTGACAGAGATCAATAAATATCTATTTACTGTTAAGGTGGATGCATTGTTTATTCAAAACATTAGTATGCTAAAAGCACTAAGTCTAAAAACCGATGAAACGAATGACGAAGAAATACCGTTAATGACGTACGTCTGCCAGTCTTCTGACGGTCGTATCAAGCCGCTTATCCCAGGTGGCCACAACAAGTGTCTCAAGCGAAAGGATTGCTCTCAATATATCGGAAGGGCTGTCGAATTCCGCTTGCACGAATTCGAATTTCAAGTACGCAGTATGAGAGAAGGATTGACGTCCGTCATACCGACACCAATAATATCGTTGTTGACGAGTAATCGTCTGGAACAGTTGGTTTGTGGATCTTATGATATCGACGTTTCTGTCCTGAAAAAATTGGCCAGGTAGTTCTTATTACTCAACCATTCCCTTTCGGATTTTGTTACTTATCCTTTCCTACGATATCCCTTTGATTTTCTATGAATTGTTCCATATTTCAGGTATCGGGAAATCTGTATGAGCGACAACCAAGTGACATGGCTGTGGCAAATACTGGAGTCATTCTCCAAAGACGAAATGGTGGCGTTTTTACGTTTCGTGTCCGGCAGATCTCGTTTGCCGTCTAATTTGAGCGACATGCCGCATAAATTTCAAATAGTAGGGACTGATAAGGTATGTCCTATCGTTCGTTCATTCATTCATCTATTCAATCGTTCATTCATTCAACTTGAGTGTTCAATTTCCAATAACTAACAATTTGAATGCACTTTCACTTTCACGCTCGAAACTCCAAGAACAAGACATCGCTGCAGATTTACCTTCTTCAACCAAACAAAATTAAGGGACTTTCCTACCTAAAGACTCGTTCTTTCGAGTTGCTCTCCTGATAGTTTGTGCAATGGAATCTCTATAAAGGGAGCTACATAAAAAAGATGTCTGCTTGATGTGTCCCTTACTCAGTGATGTCCGCTTTATAGAGTGAACGCTTTATAAAGTTTCCACAGTATATTGCAACTGCGGTAATTCTTTTTGTTTATAGCCTCGAAACGGACTTCCTACAGCGCAGACTTGTTTCTTTGTGTTGCGTTTACCGCCTTATGAATCAAAGAAGGTGATGGCGGAGAAGCTTCGGTACGCCATAACGAATTGTCGAGCAATCGATACTGACAATTACATGCTCGAGCAGAACGTTATGTTCACTTGAACTTAATCTTAATATATATTTTTTGAAGATCTATTTTACCTTGGAGTGCTTGGTTTTTCTTTGCTCGTTCTGAATGCGGCCTAAATTTTAAAATTCTGCTTTGGAATCGGGTGAGAAAAATACATATTGTTGTGTTTATTATGGTTTGAAATCTAATTCTTTTTTTATGTTATCACTGCGATTGATACTCAACGACATTTAAGGTTTGGACAGGACGAAAAAAAATGCTATTGATAAAATAAACTACACTTTACTATGCTAAACGAATCTTGCATGTGTAAAGTTTTTCCGGGTCTGGTATACACTCGAGACAAAAAAAATTTGGACATTTTTTAATTTCAGACAAACATTAATTGTCCTATTTTTATGGCACTGATTTCTATTCGCAACGTGTGTACATAGTCTAAAATAAGATCCTTTTTACATTTGTAAACTTCCGTTTTTGTTGTCTTTAATTTTAGTCTTTGTACATATTATGTTAGTTAAGGAAAAAAGAACGCCATATTTACGATCAGTGGTTCTTGGGAATTATATTTCGCAGCGAATAATGATAACGTTGGTATAGATCATGCGTTTAGTACAGATTTACAAGAACGTCTAAATTTTAGCTGAGGCTGGAATTGTTCTTATTTGCGCTCTCAATGTATACCTTCAAAATGAGAGGAAAAGTTTCGAGATTAACAAACAGATATTTTCATTTAACAACTGTTTTAGTTCTTCAATTGTTGCGTGTGCAGAACTTTATTGTCAAAAGGAGAAAAAACACGGACTTAACGAACTCAAAGTTTTTTAAGAAAGGAACTATAACTTTTCTGAAAACGAGGCTGCTGTACTTATTAAACACCATTTTAGGACAATAACTGCCGGCCAGTCAGGAATATAAATCGACTGACGTCACTCCGTCGTCGGTTTGTCTCGAGGGCGTATACATACTCCATACGGCAAGGATAGTAATCTTCAAACAAGCTGCAGAGAAATTAGAGCATTACGTTGTGGTAGTTTTATGATATACTACAGAGATAATTGAATTCTGGGAAATGTCAGTTTCTTCAGATTACCACAATGTGCCACTGAAGGCATTCGAGTGGTGTTGGGATGATTATCATGAAGGTTATCTGTTATATTTATTAAATAAAGGTCTTGCGTTTCTTTTATCTATATATCTATATCTATATATATCTATATATATATATATATCAATTATTTGTGTTGTAAATGATAAAAAAATAAACTAGTCGAAACGCGCGCAAAGTCGAACAAGAAGTGTTTCTCTCAAGTGGCAGGCGCGTTGATTTAAGATACCACTGTGCTTATAAAAGATGGTGTCATCCATGAAATAAATACATACATACACACATCACACTGACTTACATATATAAAAAGAAGGGGATGAAGAAGGGTGGAAATTGGAACCAAAAGCCATTTCGCTTTTTTAGGGTTTCAACGTAAACTAAACATCACTTTTCGTAGATTTACAATCTTCTGACCGCTGAAATAGTGTCATGACACTTTAGTTGTTGGACCTGAAGCAAGATTCCTTTTGGTGAGTACTCGATAAATTAGATTTAATTAATTTTAGTGTTTGCCGGAGAATTGCGTATGTTTCCCGTTTTTATCCTGAAATAAAGCCTTTCTAAATCATACAGCATTAAAAATCACAAGCCTTGCCTTTTTGCTCTAGGGAAATATCAGCACTCCGAGAGTGAATGAGAGTCTTTTGACCACAGGATATGGTAGTACGAAGAAAAAGTTTCAAGATATCGTGGTTACAATTTATCGGTATGAACGAAAATAACTGAGTAAATAGGGGTCCCACCACCCACCCCACCACGTGACCTATACACTCAACACTCAACGTTTCTAAAACAAAAACGTAATAAAACTTTTTCTACATGAAGAATAATAAAAAACCAACATCATTAACTTTACTAAGTAGCTGGACTGCTAGATGTTTCAAACGGTTGTACGAAAATACTTTTGCTACCAACGATTTTGACGTCGTGTAAAGGTTTGTCGCCACCGTCGATTTTTCTGACGTTTTGTATCTGATAAACAACATCCTTAAATAACAACAATCAACTGAAGCTATATACAGGGGTAATTCGGACAGGCAAGGGCGTATTTTTGGGTGTATTTTTGCACTTCGGCTGGGAAGAAGGCGTTTTGTTTCCAGTGACTGAAGAAGGATTTGGAGAAATCAGTAAGGTATAAGCTATGCAGATGAATGGGCTGTGGTTGTGGCGAGCGTAGGGCGTAGTATAAACAAGGAGTAATACAAAGCAGCCAAAAGAAGGAGAATATCCCAACGGTGGAGAATAATGAAGATGAGTTATAAGGAACAACAGGAATCAGGAAGCGTTTAAAAAAGAGGGTGAAAGATGGTAACTCTATGCCATCACAAGATTAATGATGCCAATTTTTTATTTAAAGCTGGCGTAAATAACCTCTCCATCTTTCGATCGCTCTATATTAGTTTGAATGAATGGAAGAATAGAAAACAATGGGTAAGATCATAACATCTTTGAGACTAACAACGAAATAAAGTCTGGAAACTAAAATGCTACACGCTATTTTTATATAAGCACCATTAAAATGCGACGGTCAAACTCTCACAGACAAACATCTATCGCCGGCCCTTTTAACGCCAAGTCGTGAAAATTAACGCCATTAAGTGCGGGCGTAAAAAGGGCCAATAAGGTAATTGTTTTAGCAAATTTGAGCCTGTGATGTTTATAAAAGAAAAGCGTGTATTATGTCATCTTTATAAAACAAACGATTCAAAAGAGACGAAGACAAAAGCAACTTGCTAACCATTCCTTGTAAAACTTTTCCAAAACAAACATGGTGATTATTGAGCCACGGTGTACTTGCTGTCGTTATAAAAAACTGCGAGTCGTTCGTATCTGGGCCAGCATTTGCCATACATGCCCATCCCGGACCATTCATTTTAATGTCGAAATTTTCGTCGGCGAATTTGTCGCCGTAGATACTTTTTCCTCCGGTTCCATCCGCGTTTGTTATGTCACCGCCTTGAATCATAAAATCTTTGATGACTCGATGGAAAATACTGCCTCGAAACCCGAATCCATACTGAAAATGAGATGGAAAACAAAGTTGACATACTTATGTCGTTATTAGCTTTGCTTTTTTAATAAGGTTATTGACTCAGGGTTAAGAAATTTGAAAAATTTACATGAACTAAAAAAATCTTGCGTCTTCTTGATCTTTTTCCTTCCGTGACAATTTCTGTTCGATATTGCCTGAGATTTCATCAATTTCTAGTTTTTTAAGATTTCTTCTAACAAAGAATAGGCTTGATTTGAATTAAAGAGCGCAAACAGGAACAAGAGGAAACACGTTTAATTTAAGAACTCTGAGAGTTTCATGTTTACATAATTCTGTACTTCATCGGGTCTTTTTTACTTTGTTACAAAGTCTTTGTCCCTTTATGCATCTATGAATATTTGGCAAATATGTTTTTCTATATTTTTGTATATTTTCGCATTGACAACTGATATGTATACAGTAAACTCCCGATAACTCGATAACTCGAACCTCCATGGGACCGATGAACATTGTTCGAGTTACCAAATGTTCGAGTTATGGAGAGTCTTTTATGAAAGTGTATTAGTTCAAGGGAAACCCTTAAACAGTTCGAGTTACTGAAAGTTCGAGTTATCTATTGTATATATTCGAAGTGTTTATCTTGTTTAAATATTAGAAATGAGCTAAATGAAGATCAAGCTCCCCGACTGATGTCTTATTTCCTACAGGGGCGCACGAGGTAGCAATTGTGGCGGATGGTGAGCCCTTGCTGCACGGTAACTGGAACCCTCGATAACTCGAACTTTCAGTAACTCAAACACTTTTAACATTCCTCTTGAACTAATATTCTCTCATAATAACCTCCCGATAACTCGATATCTCGAACAATATTCATCGTTATTACCCGCGTAGCAGGGTTGTATTCGATACAAAAAATATGTGCGATCCTATTGGTCAATTAAGCTTAAATGTGATGTCACTGCAGTCTAAACTCACCGGTACAGCTCACTGAAGTGTCAGGGCAACAATATTTTTATAAAATAAGAGGCATGAAATTTCATAACAACGATTATTACCCGCGTATAGCAGGGCTGTATTCGATACAAAAAACTCGCACGAAAAAACTCTGTAGGGGATCGATAAAAAAATGTTCGAGAAATGGCAAGCGTTCGAGATAACGCGAGCTTTTCTAAGACAACGAAACGTTCTAGGAATCAACCCCTTTGTTCGAGATACCACGTATTCAAGACAGCGAAACAAGTTGCACTCAATCAATAAGAATTCTACCTTGTGATCTGCCAAGTCAGCAAAATTTGCTACTGTTTTCGGTACCGTGTTCCCGAACAGACCAATCAAAATGTTTTGCCGGGGTATTTCTTGACTCTCCACCTGTAAGACCACTTCTTTGGTGACGGTATACGTAGGAGAATTAAAAGCCACAGCACCACCGCCATCACGGGCGTCAGGATTATTTTCCACAGCCTGCTTTAATGCGTCTTCCGAAAAGGAATTTTGCGTCTCACCGTAATCCCCGTGATCTCCGTGATGATTATAATTGCCTGTAGTATCGTCTAGCTGGAACGATTTAAGCAATTCCCGGACCGACTGATCGTCTTGTCCCTCTTCAGGCATGCCCCTCCCTACTCCCCCGTCTTGATTGTTGACTTGCTTCAGTAGGTCGTTGTTAGCCTCGATGGTACTTTCCAAGCCACGATTTGATCCGGCAAATCTCCCACCACCACCGGCAGCAGGGCCGGCAGAAAAAGCATTGGCGTCCGGTTGTATGCCATTATTTTGTTTTTTTGAACTTAATCCAAAAGGATTTCCGAAACTGCCAGTAATATCCATCCCGGCATAATCAAAATTACCGCCTAGTTGACATTGTGCAACATTGCACGATAACAACAACAGACAAAATGCATAGATCGTTCTCTTCTTCTCCATTTCAAATACCTTTGTTGTTCTCACATCTTTTCTTCTTCGACATGCCCGGCGAGATGAAGCGTTAAAACGTTCAGCTACTTGCTTGCGGCTTGAATTATGTTTTTCACTGTAATTGAACAGGATACCTCCTTGAAATTCAAGTTCAACACCTTGCGTTAAAACCACACTTGCAACCAATACAAGCAAGAGTTATTCTGTTTCTTAATTTGCAATTCGAATTATCAATTACTCGATCATTCAGCAAATGCTTATAAACATAATACCTGTTCGAAAATGCAACTGTGAGCAGAATTTCGTCACAAGTTTTTTCGGCTCGTTCAAAAAAGTAAATTTTCAAGAAATTATACAGTTTCTTTGAAAAATTGGGGGAACAGAGACAAAATTTAGTTGTATTTCTTTCCGTCCTCCTGGGTTTTATGAAAACTTTATCTCTCTCTCTCTCTTAAAATTCCAAGCGCGTGAGTTTCTTGCAAAACCTAGCAAATCTGGCTGTTTTTCTCAGAAACTAAGAAATCATTAAGATTTTCTCAAAAACTAGTAAATAATTCAGGTTTATCTCAAAAACTAGCAAATCTGGCAGTTTTTATCAAAAACCGCGAAATCAGGAAGATTTTTTCCAATTCCTGGCATACATATAAGTTTATCTCAAAAACTGTCAAATATGCAACTTTATCTCAAAAACTAGGAAAACAGGGAAGATTTTCTCCAACACTTGCAAATATGCAAGTTTATCTCAAAAATTAGCAAATCTGCAAGTGTATCTCACAAACTAGCAAATCTGGAAGTTTTTATCAAAAACTGCGAAATCAGGAAGATTTTCCTCCAATTCCTGGCATACATGTAAGTTTATCTCAAAAACTAGGAAAACAGGGAAGATTTTCTCCAATACTTGCAAACATGCAAGTTTATCTCAAAAATTAGCAAATCTGCAAGTTTATCTCAGAAACTAGTTTATCTGACAGTTTTTATCCAAAACTAGGAAACCGGGAAGATTTTCTTCATTACTTGCAAGCATATAAGTTTATCTCAAAAACTGTCAAATATGCAAGTTTATCTCAGAAACTAACAAATCTGGCAGTTTTTATCAAAAACTGCGAAATCAGGAAGATTTTCTCCAATTCCTGGCATACATATAAGTTTATCTCAAAAACTAGCAAATCTGGCAGTTTTTATCAAAAACCGCGAAATCAGGAAGATTTTTTCCAATTCCTGGCATACATATAAGTTTATCTCAAAAACTGTCAAATATGCAACTTTATCTCAAAAACTAGGAAACCGGGAAGATTTTCTTCAACACTTGCAAATATGCAAGTTTATCTCAAAAATTAGCAAATCTGCAAGTGTATCTCACAAACTAGCAAATCTGGCAGTTTTTATCAAAAACTGCGAAATCAGGAAGATTTTCCTCCAATTCCTGGCATACATGTAAGTTTATCTCAAAAACTAGGAAAACAGGGAAGATTTTCTCCAATACTTGCAAACATGCAAGTTTATCTCAAAAATTAGCAAATCTGCAAGTTTATCTCAGAAACTAGTTTATCTGACAGTTTTTATCCAAAACTAGGAAACCGGGAAGATTTTCTTCATTACTTGCAAGCATATACGTTTATCTCAAAAACGGAATATGCAAGTTTATCTAAAAAACTAGGAAAACCGGGAAGATTTTCTCCAATACTTGCAAATATGCAAGCTTATCTCAAAAATTAGCAAATATGCAAGTTTATCTCAGAAACTAGTTTATCTGACAGTTTTTATCCAAAACTAGGAAACCGGGAAGATTTTCTTCATTACTTGCAAGCATATAAGTTTATCTCAAAAACTGTCAAATATGCAAGTTTATCTCAGAAACTAGCAAATCTGGCAGTTTTTATCAAAAACTGTGAAATCAGGAAGATTTTTTCCAATTCTTGGCATACATATAAGTTTATCACAAAAACTGTCAAATGTGCAAGTTTATCTCAAAAACTAGGAAAACAGGAAAGATTTTCTCCAACACTTGCAAATATGCAAGTTTATCTCAAAAATTAGCAAATCTGCAAGTGTATCTCACAAACTAGCAAATCTGGAAGTTTTTATCAAAAACTGCGAAATCAGGAAGATTTTCCTCCAATTCCTGGCATACATGTAAGTTTATCTCAAAAACTAGGAAAACAGGAAAGATTTTCTCCAATACTTGCAAACATGCAAGTTTATCTCAAAAATTAGCAAATCTGCAAGTTTATCTCACAAACTAGCAAATCTGGCAGTTTTTATCAAAAACTGCGAAATCAGGAAGATTTTCTCCAATTCCTGGCATACATATAAGTTTATCTCAAAAACTAGGAAAACAGGGAAGATTTTCTCCAATACTTGCAAACATGCAAGTTTATCTCAAAAATTAGCAAATACGCAAGTTTATCTCAGAAACTTGTTTATCTGACAGTTTTTATCCAAAACTAGGAAAGCAGGAAGATTTTCTTCATTACTTGCAAGCATATACGTTTATCTCAAAAACGGAATATGCAAGTTTATCTAAAAAACTAGGAAAACCGGGAAGATTTTCTCCAATACTTGCAAATATGCAAGCTTATCTCAAAAATTAGCAAATATGCAAGTTTATCTCAGAAACTAGTTTATCTGACAGTTTTTATCCAAAACTAGGAAAGCAGGAAGATTTTCTTCATTACTTGCAAGCATATAAGTTTATCTCAAAAACTGTCAAATATGCAAGTTTATCTCAAAAACTAGGAAAACAGGAACCGAGGAAAGGGTTGGTGATATCGAGAGCTTTTCCAAGGTAACGAAATTTGAGATACTCGCATATTCGAGACAGACATTTTTACAGATCCAAAGCTACAAAATGTGGTTTCTAGACTAATTTCTGGTGTTTCTCAAGGCGTTGAATGGTTAAGTATGAATGGGTTGTCAACAAATCCAGATATATTTCAAATGGTTATAATGGAAGCGAACACACTCGTAGTGTTAAGGCTCGACGTGGGGAATGTCACCGTTAAACCTAGCCATTCTGTGAAACTCCTTGATGTTATCATCAATGATAAATTAATACTCAATTTTCATATTCCGACTCTATGTAAGCAAGCTTTTAGCCTCGACGCTAAACAGAACCCAAAAGCGCGTCTGCGAGCGGTTTATCGTGACAGATGACCTTTTCATAAATTACGTCACAACATCCATCGCCTCGTTTCTAATCTTTATAATTACTCCGTACTTAAGCGTAATAAAAGAACAACATGAAACATTTTTACCTAAGGTATCGTTTCTCTTTGTAAACCACCAGAGTCGTTAATGCTCAGGGCGAAAACGAGGCAATGGATGTAATAATGACGTAATGAAATGCTCTATCCTTAGTTTTTAGCTTTTAAGTTACATCAACCCTAAATTCACGTGGAGCCTTTTCCAACTGAAACCGGTGATCACTGAGATCAGAGAGTAATTTCATGCTTCCTTCAACAAAAACCAAAACTTTTTTGGGACTTATGGAACATTTTTCAGAGCAAGCATGTTTTGCCCCCAACCACATAAAAAACAAATAAACCAAAAAGCGAGTAAACTGGAGTGAACGTCTTGTTTACACTTGGCATTTGAGTGATGGTGGCTGTAACACATGCCGTAGCTAGTTAGTTTTTATTAGCGTGTAACTGTAACTTTATAAAGAAAATTATCTTCTTACACTCCCCAAAAACATTCGATTCCAATAATTCGCTTTCGCTTCGTTTACTTGAGAATACACGAACTTCCCACGCGTTTTCCCGAAGAAATAAAGGATTCAAGTAGACCTTTTCATAAATTACATCACTTTCGTTCAGGGCAGGCCTCGTTATCAGTCATTCTTATCATTCCGCTTTGAAACGAGGCAAGGAGAAAGTGACGTTTCTATGAAAATTAATGAAAGTATCGGCAATTAAAAAACGATGTTCTTTTTTTTTTAATAATTACTCGTTACAAAAAAACCCATAAATAAACATAGTTCTTGATCAACAAGGACGGAAAATTTACAAACAACGCTTAACCGTAATTCCTGTGTTTAGCGCCCGCCTCTTTTAAAGCTCCCAAACGAAAAAAAGAAGCAACGCCCCCGGGCTTTTTTTTATATCCCTGTTCTCTAGCAACTTTCTTCGCCGTGTTCACAACAAAGACAAAAAAGGGCCCTGAAAACGACGTCTTTCGGAAAGCTTCAAATTCATTCTCTAAAGTTATTTCTGACGCGCCCAAAGCGTCTCCACCAAAACAAAAAGAAATAATATAAAATAATATTAATAAACGCCCGGGCGTTAAGCAGTGAAAATCAGAATATTGTTTGTTATAAATTTGATGAACATAAAACCTGAAGACAGTCAACCTTGTCCCCCGGGCTTCTTGCCTCTATGATATACTGGATAGCGGCGAATTATATCGAAAAAGCAAGAAGCCCTGGGGACGAGGTTTGAAGACAGTATATAAAAAAAATTAAATTCAATAATATAACTTCAAATTACAAAATATATTGGAATAGATCAACTTTGCTTGAATAAAAAACTTGGAATAGGACATGTGAATAGAAGACCACACGTTTCTTTCTACAACCACCTTCCCAGCATACCCAGCATGAGGACCTTTCAAATTCTTATATTTACCTGTTAATAATGCCAAACACATTGCTAGTGAGCAAAATCTTCAAGTCTCTGTGGGGGAGTGTTTTTCTAATTGAAACAGCAGGCAGTATTGCTCGCCATTCCTATAAAAAAACACTCCTCCTCGTAGACTTTTTGAAGATTTTGCCCACTGGGTTGCATGTTTAATTAGCCTATAATTACAGACCACCGCTGACTCGCCATGGTCTATACATTTTGGTCGATTTTTTCAAATAACCTGCGGCAACTTCACACTGGGATACAATGGGAGCAAAGCAAACTTTTACGATTATATACATATCTCTACGCAATTCCTAGAATGGTGTATTACAAATTTAATGACTCCATTTTATCTATAGGCTTGTTTAACAAGATGCGAGCAACACTAGTTTGCTGTCAAAACTTTGTTATTTCTGTTTGGGTTAACGAGGACATTGTTGCGTAGCATTGCCTCGTTCTTTCATATGAAAATAACCGACTTTCAATTAAAAAGTTTTATAAAAAAACAAAAAACAAAAAACAAAAAAAAACCCATCAAATTACACGGCAACCGATTCCAATGAACACAAGGTTAATGCTGCCTTGATTTCAATTCTTTGCTTTTCCACGGAATAGGGGGATTGCAAAATAAATTTTGATGCTTGTACCACGACACTGAATTATATTGCACCCACCCTGTTAATTTGTTTTCATCGTAGTAATACGCATGCGTACAATTCTTATTCACGGCAAACACGTCCGCCCCGTAAACAAGTTTGTGGCCGATGAAATGGTCTTTGGTTGTTCGTAGACCACCGTAAGCGCAACGGTCAAGGTTTAAATAATACCGGACGCCGGTTATGTTGAATGCTAAGAGAAAATTTAAAAAAAGATAAAAAAAATTACAACATGAATGTTCGGGGAAGTACTCAAAAAAGTACTAAAATAAAAATGGCGGACATAAAACAAAAAACATCGTTAACCGTTAAAATAGCTAAAGCAAAGCTTTTTTATGTTTACAAAAGCAGTATCATTTCCACGAGAGATCAATTCATGCAAACAAAGAAAGATCGATCGAACTCTCTATTTACACTATCGTTGAAATTGAAATCGTTTCGATTAATCGAATAAAGAGATAACGTAACGGGAAACAGCCATTTACCAAAAAAGTTAGTTCAAAAGAGACGAGAAGCTTATACTATTCATACCAGTAATATTCAGCATGCGATAGTTTTTGTGATGGGTCTTGCTCATTAACTTGTCGAAAGTGAATTCAATACCATTGACACGAGGATACTGAAGGAAAAAGGAGAAAAATAAATAAGAAAAGTGTGAACAGGGATTTAAATAAAATAGGTTTTCTCTAAAAATACAACGAAGTAGCGTTACCACATATATGTTGGAATACGGTATAAAATTATAGAAGGCACTAGCGTGTGGTTCCTTCCTTCCGATTTCACACACATAATAACGATAAGCTGATCCAGGCATGAATAATTGTACCAACAATACAGCTAACAGCACTAAGAATATTACCGCTCCAACAACACAAGCGCATATGCCTGCACGGAACAAAGAAAGGTGGAAATTTGTTAACAGTGGAGCTGACACACAATGGAATCTCTACGAAGCGTACACCTTATAAAGGGGATATCTATGTAGAACGGACACGTACCTTACCGGTTAAAAAACCGATTAAAAAAGACCAAATTTGGGGCTTGGTAACTAAGTTTTAATGGGTATAAATTTTTAACCGTATAAAAAACGTGCCTTCAAAGAAAGAGTGCGTCAAACGTAACAATCTTGACTTCACGGTCAAAACTCTACAAATAAAGCTTGAAAGACCGAGACATTTGTCCAAATTAGACTTCTTTAACCAAACAAAATTGTCAAACTTACCTGTCAAAAGAAGGAGTGCTTTTAACTTGTTAGATTAGTGACCTGGCATACAACTATTCAGACTCCTTGACAGACCTCCCAGTGGGCAAAATCTTCAAAACGTCTCTGTGGAGGAGTTTTTTTTATTGAAACAGCAGGCAATATTGCTTGCCATTCCTATAGAAAAACACTCCATCTTTTGAAATAATATAAACAAAACAAAATCGAGCGGCTTACATTTCTTCGATCTTTTTCGTGATTTATACATGTTGTCAATCTTTCCATCCACACTTTCTTCTAAATATCTCAGACGGCTGTCTAAAATATATTTACCGGCAGATTCCAGAACGGAGACGCCAGCTTGCACAAAACCGACCTAAAGAAGACGGAACGGAAATCATATCATACAGTTCAATGTGTCGTTTTCAGACCACCAAAGTTCGTGGTGTAAACCTTGTTAAATTTGTTTTGGGTCAGCGAGGCAGGATAAGCCTCGTTCTTTCAAACACTTTTATGAAAGTGTTCACCGGAGAAGTTAGCTGGTCTGGGATACAAAAACGGCCTCATAAACACGTATTCTGATAAACATTGCCCCGTTTCGAAAAACCTGCCCTGGTTTGTAAACAAAGGAGATTTACAATAACATTCGCCCCCATTTGTAATATACAGCAGCTCTATTCTGGACTATTACAAAACGGGGCAAAATAGACACTTTCCCGAATTCCCGTTTATTAAACATCGTAATTATGGCCGTATTATCAACTTTCACCACGTTTCTATGCATTTATTGTTTTACTGATTTCCGATATCATTACTAAGTAATGCTCACTTATTTCAATTCAATTATGATAATGAAAACGAGGCGAAACACGGCGTTTAAATAACACAGCGTTTAAACTAAAATTCGGGAAAGGTCAAGCATTACCAATCGGGACACAAAGTTTTTTAACTTCATTCGACACCGGTCGCAAAAGATAAATAAGTCTTCCCCAGGCTCGCACATTTTTTTAGACAATTTCAACCTTGCCTAATTTGTTTGGGCCACTGAGATCAGGAGGATGCCTTGTTCCTTCAAAAACCTTTCTGAGAGCTTTTACCGAGAAATTTCACGGTCTGCAATTGTTTAAACGGACTGTTTGTACTATAAGTCATTCGCACGACTTACCGATTTTTCATCGTTGGTTTTTCGATTTGAAAAAGCGTAGCCAATAAACGCCGCCTGGTTAATTTCATTAATGTCCAGATGGTGTCCGCTGATGGCGCAGCCAGGATGATCGGGCGACGCGTATAGCGCCTCATTAGCCAAAACAGAACCAACAACTTGCACGGGCACAATTCCCATCATGCAAATCGTCTCGGAAGGAACTGAAGTAGATAATAATTTTTTGACAGTTTTTCATAAAAGCTCCTGATGAATAGACCTTCTCCCAAATTGGTTTAACTTTTACACAAACGTTTATTATCATGACTTGACGTTAAAAGTGCCGGCGTTAGATGTTTGTCTGTAAGAGTTTGACCATGAACTTTTTTCAAAAATGACGTCAATAAAGACCGGCGTGAAAGGGGCGATAAGGTTGTTCAAGAACTGTTTGGGAAAAGGTCCATTCCTTGGCCCATATCTGCGTTGGGTTATTAAATCTAGGGAACAAGGGAAATAAATTGAATCAGGGCATTAGATCTTCAACATTTTCAGAAAAAAACGAGGATGATTGCAAGCTAAACGCATAGTAATAGAGGACAACATTAAGTTCTTCGAGGCGGGACGACGACGCCGCCCAAATGAAGGGCCTACCTGATGGATCACCTATCTGCGCTTGTAAGTAATACGATCTGGTGATAACGCCCGTCAGCACGGCGTCCTTTGATCTCTTCAACGTCAGCTTCTGGATGCAGTATGTCCCTTTATCTTCGTCACTAGGGACGAGTCCAACGACTTCACCTTCTTCGAAAACATGGCCTTTATCACCCTTCGGAAAGGTATAGGCTATATCCCCTTTTGGTGTGGATATTGTCTTGCCAATATGCAGACCGTCAATCTCCAGCGTCTTGGTTTGGATGTGATCGGCAACGACTTGGCGAGCTTTTATGACACCTGTTTGTACAGATGATACGTTCAATTGGAAACAGGTAGAAACATTTTTCGTTTTTATGAAGGTTTGACTTCGATACCGGTTAAAAATTTCATCACGGTTGATACAAATGTAATCCGGAATAGGAAAACATTTGCAAGTAGTTTTTTCGACCGGTACCGAAATCTCAAACCGGTTTGAGTTCAGTACAGCTCTCATATAAAAGCACTCTTAGTAAGTTCATTTAGATAGAAATCAAGAGGTCACTTTTTACATTTCAAAATAATTCAAATAAGGAAGAGTTGGAAATACACCGCCTTCAAAAAGTTTCTGTGATCCGGATAAGTGTTTGCTATATTGAAACAGCAGGTGATATAGAAAACACTCCTCCTCATAGACTTTTTGAAGATTTTGCCCACTGAGACCAACTTTTAAGTTCTACTATATAACTACATACCATCCTTGAAGGAGTGTGTATCAGGTGCATCGGGACTTGAAAGGATGGGAAGTTCTTCAGAACTATCTAAAAGAAATGGAAAATACTCGACATTTTTCTCGAAGATACTCGAAATATTCCTCGCCACATCAAACTGCAATCGAGTATTTTTATTACTTTAATTTTTCATCTTTCTTTTCCCAGTGTGCAAAACCTTAAAAAAGTCTCTGTGGAGGAGTATTCTCTATAGGAATGGCAAGCAATATCGCCTGCTGTTTCAATACAAAAACACTCCTCCACAGAGACTATTTGAAGATTTTGCCCACTGGGTTAAATCATCTTCGAACTTTCCATTATTTTATTGCAGTTTGGTGATCACGACAATCTCTAATCAAAACAATCAAGAACATAACAAAAAACAAAAAACAAACACGTCCTCAGAAAAGTTTTAAAGAGCATTCGCAGGCCATCATAAATAGGTGTCTTCTAAAACCACCGTCCACCATCTCAAGTTCAAAATTTAACAAAAAAAGATTCCTTAAAAAAAACCCCCAAAACCCAAACGTATGTTACCATAACTACCACACCGTACTATTAGCGAGATTAGGCAAACTGGAGGGAGGTGGGACATTATCTAGACTCAGGCATGAGATGGTAGACAGTCAGTATTGGAAAACACCGTCTTATACAACAGTTGGGTAAGTGTTCATTTAAGAACGGACAGATTTGCTATCCCGTCGTTTATACCTCCGTTAACTGGGTCTCCCAAGGGACTGAACAAATCTAATGGCCGACTTAAGCGCATCGCTTATTAAGTGGTACTCTCATGAAATGAATTTCAAGGAATCTGCTGCTTTGGTCCCACTAAAGAAAAGTCCCAGATATCCGTGGTCAAACTGTCAAAAATATTATTTAAGCTACCCACGTTAAGGCATAATCTCAAGAACCAATAGGATGAAAAAAAATAATCGGATGGCTTACTAGAAGTTAAGGAATCGGAGTGTTCTCTTTTATCACCAGCTAAAGAAACAGAGATAGGAAAAAAGCTCAATCTTTGTACAGTGTAGAGTGTACTTTAAGGAGAGAAATTATTCGCTGGACAAATTTTCGCGAATTTTGGCCAAGTTCCCGACATTAAATCCTCGCGAAAAATTCCCCGAGGATTAATTCGCGAAAATAAATCCACGCGAAATATATAAAAGATTTTGTGCAACTCTAAGCAGACATCTAAGAGTTCTGCAGCTCATGGACCATTAGTTGAACAACTCATCCCCTAAGGTGAAATTGGCCGAAATGGGTTAAACGACAAAATCAAAATGTTTACAAAAAGTCAAATTCGCAAAAACTTCTCAGAGAAAAAAATTCACGAAAATAAATCCATGCGAAATGTAAAAACAAAAAATTACTCGCGAAAACAAATCCACGCGTGTTTAACAGGATTGATGCGATCGTTAAACTTTTTGGTCGAAAGTCTCTCTTTCTTGTTTGAAAGAACGAGGCATTACATAACCATTACCTCGTTTAACCCAGACAGAAATAACAAAATTTTCACTAAAAACATCTTGTTACATTAACCTCTATAGTAATGAAGATACCTTTGGCTAACTTCTTTCTGCCTACCAGTTTGAACTCCTTCGTAGTTTGAGTGAGGGGCGGGTAATTCTTATACACAACCTCCACGATTAAGTGAAATTTATTGAATTCGTCCGTAGCGGAGCGCTCCAGCTCGTACACAACTTTTCCGTTGTATTCGTAAATGTAGTCGAGATCAACTTGAACCAAAACCTGAAATGAAAAGTGAGCATTATTATTTCACTAGGCAACCACGGGATCTCTTAAGGCCTGTTTAAACTGAATCTTAATAAAGCCAACATCTCATGATAACGGACACAAGAATTTACAGTTCACGCGTATGTACAAAATTTGCGAACTTTGCAATAATTTTGTCATTTCAGCAAAAATCACCACTTGAAAAAGTTGAAATTTTTCAAACAGAGAATGGTGACGAAATGTATAAATCTCCATAATTAAATATCTTTCTAGCTCGATATTATATAGCATTCGCTCATTCGCACGAACTGTAAACTTTAATTCGATTGTATTACTTAATTCCATTCCCAGAGAAAGAATCTCATATATATATATATGTCACTAGCAGTACGCCTGCCCATCCACGCCCTTCTACAAATTCAAAACTGTTTTTATATTATATTAAATCAATGAAATAGGTTACTGATGAAAGTCGGCCAAGTAAACCCAAAAGCAGTTAACATTATGACGAAACCAGCATTTATATTTATCACATGAAAACATTGTGTACCTTTGTACCCTGCACATAACTGCATTTAGGAGCGAGCGGGACTTCCCCCACCCGTTTAAAGACATTGTCTGATTCGTTGATTCTTTTCACACGAACATGAATGTTATCTATCAACTCATTAGATACGGGAAGTTGAAAGTCCAACAAAAACGTGACAACACCTCCTTCGATTATCTGCTTCGACTTCCCATGCGAACGCTTCTAAAAAAAGAGTGAACAAAATCTAGCAATGATTACGTAATGAGTAAAAAGTTTTAGGTGTATACCCTATAAAGCTGACATCTCAGTTGTGTCCCTAATTATTTTAAAATAATTAAACCTCGCTACTTTGGCTACCATGACGGTTCCAAATATCTTGTTGCTATGACTTCTCACTCCTTTCGCACACTATAAGTTTTGTTAGCCTCAAGATGATTGTGGTTCACAATGCACACAGTAAATAAAACAAGGCTTGCATGCTTTACAGCTATTGATTATCCTCTAGATGGTTCCAGTCATAAAAGTTGTGGCCAAACACCGGAACACAGAATAACAGATACATACTGGATGGAATTACAGTCAAATTCTCATAGGTAAAGTTTTTATAAAACAGACACCTCTTTTATGCATTGAATGGTGTCCGCGTTATAATTGTTGCATTCTCCCCCGAACTGAAACAACAGCATGAATAGAAGACCCAGTGGGCAAAATCTTCAAAGTCTACGAGGAGAAGTGTTTTCTATAGTAATGGCAAGTCATATAAACTGCTGTTTCAATAAAAAACACTCCTCCACAGAGAAGATTTTGGGAAAAGTGATTCAAAGTTTTAGAACATAATGTAACATGTAACATGTCGAGAACTCATAGAAACTTTTAAGGTTCTCTCCCAACGTAAATCATCAGGAGGTCCATGGCATGATAAATCTCTTCACTTATTGTGAACAATACTGGTCCGACAAACAAAATCTTCCAATGTGAATAACTTTTTGAATTTTTGATACTCCAAAAAATTTTAGTTGAATTTAAAAGGGGAACACTTTATGAAGAAGATGATTATCACAGAACTTAAAAGATTTGAAATTGCAGAGCACAGGAGCTATTTGTAGCATTACCGAAAACTGACCCTTCCTTCAGAGTGTTCAGTGGATGATACACAAACTAATTTTTATCGAATTTAAAAGTTTTACGACACACAAGTTCTAATTTTTCCAAATCGTATTGCTCAGAATTCGCTCATGTTTTCTCTCAAACATGATATAACGTGTTGAATTTTAAACAAGCTGATCGGTTGACGTGACTTTTGAAAAATTGAAAATAGTTGAACAACTGTGTTGAAAAAAATGTTGAAATCTAATAATTTGAATTGAATTTCGCTGATACATGATCAAGAAAAACCAAGAAAAACCAAGAAACTCTCTCTATCTCCTAAACCCCAGAAACACTGCGATTAGATTGATTTTTCTTTAGCCATTAGAAATTCCATTGTGAAGTTCTATTTTCGGTATTTGTAACTTGAACTACCTAACTGAAGTTTGTTTTGCACACTTTTTGGTCACGTGATGGTCAATAAATACTGTGGATTGGTTGAGATTTTGTCATGTCATCAAAAAGTGACCAAAACACAGTTTTTACCTTTTGAAAAGATAAAAGAAAAAAATGACAAAAAGTTGCCATAATAGACTTCCAGATCAGGGAATTTTTCTGATGACCACAATAAAGCATGTTTCAAACACAGTTCTGATAGAAGAATATACACAGGAATAAGCAACTATATGAACATCTACATGAACTTCTATATGAACATCTATACGAACATCTATATGAGCTTCTATATGAACATCTATATGAGCTTCTATATGAGCTTCTATATGAACATCTATATGAACATCTATGTGAGCTTCTATATGAACATCCATATGAACATCTATACGAACATCTATATGAACATCTATATGAACATCTATACGAACATCTATGTGAACATCCATATGAACATCCATATGAACATCTATATGAACATCTATGTGAGCTTCTATATGAGCTTCTATATGAACATCTATATGAACATCTATGTGAGCTTCTATATGAACATCCATATGAACATCTATATGAACATCTATATGAACATCTATATGAACTTCTATATGAACATCTATATGAACATCTATGTGAGCTTCTATATGAACATCCATATGAACATCTATATGAACATCTATATGAACATCTATATGAACTTCTATATGAACATCTATATGAACATCTATATGAACATCTATATGAACATCTATGTGAGCTTCTATATGAACATCCATATGAGCTTCTATATGAGCTTCTATATGAACATCTATATGAACATCTATGTGAGCTTCTATATGAACATCCATATGAACATCTATACGAACATCTATATGAACATCTATACGAACATCTATACGAACATCTATGTGAACATCCATATGAACATCCATATGAACATCTATATGAACATCTATGTGAGCTTCTATATGAGCTTCTATATGAACATCTATATGAACATCTATGTGAGCTTCTATATGAACATCCATATGAACATCTATACGAACATCTATATGAACATCTATACGAACATCTATACGAACATCTATGTGAACATCCATATGAACATCCATATGAACATCTATATGAACATCTATGTGAGCTTCTATATGAGCTTCTATATGAACATCTATATGAACATCTATGTGAGCTTCTATATGAACATCCATATGAACATCTATATGAACATCTATATGAACATCTATATGAACATCTATACGAACATCTATGTGAACATCCATATGAACATCCATATGAACATCTATATGAACATCTATGTGAGCTTCTATATGAGCTTCTATATGAACATCCATATGAGCTTCTATATGAGCTTCTATTTGAACATCTATATGAACATCTATGTGAGCTTCTATATGAGCTTCTATTTGAACATCTATATGAACATCTATGTGAACATCTATGTGAACATCCATATGAAGATCCATATGAACATCTATATGAACATCTATGTGAGCTTCTATATGAACATCTATGTGAGCTTCTATATGAGCTTCTATTTGAACATCTATATGAACATCTATGTGAACATCTATGTGAGCTTCTATATGAGCTTCTATTTGAACATCTATATGAACATCTATATGAACATCTATGTGAGCTTCTATATGAGCTTCTATTTGAACATCTATATGAACATCTATGTGAACATCTATGTGAACATCCATATGAAGATCCATATGAACATCTATATGAACATCTATGTGAGCTTCTATATGAACATCTATATGAACATCTATGTGAGCTTCTATATGAACATCTATGTGAGCTTCTATATGAACATCTATGTGAGCTTCTATATGAACATCCATATGAACATCTATATGAACATCTATATGAACATCTATATGAACATCTATACGAACATCTATGTGAACATCCATATGAACATCCATATGAACATCTATATGAACATCTATGTGAGCTTCTATATGAACATCTATATGAACATCTATGTGAGCTTCTATATGAACATCCATATGAGCTTCTATATGAGCTTCTATATGAACATCTATATGAACATCTATGTGAGCTTCTATATGAGCTTCTATATGAACATCCATATGAGCTTCTATATGAGCTTCTATATGAACATCTATATGAACATCCATATGAACATCTATACGAACATCTATATGAACATCTATATGAACATCTATACGAACATCTATGTGAACATCCATATGAACATCCATATGAACATCTATATGAACATCTATGTGAGCTTCTATATGAACATCTATATGAACATCTATGTGAGCTTCTATATGAACATCTATGTGAACATCTATATGAGCTTCTATATGAAAATCCATATGAACATCTATGTGAGCTTCTATGTGAACATCTATGTGAAGATCCATATGAACATCCATATGAACATCCATATGAACATCCATATGAACATCCATATGAACATCTATATGAACATCTATATGAACATCTATACGAACTTCTATATGAACATCTATATGAACATCTATATGAACATCTATATGAACATCTATGTGAGGTTCTATATGAGCTTCTATATGGACATCTATATGAACATCTATATGAGCTTCTATATGAACATCCATATGAACATCTATATGAACATCCATATGAACATCTATATGAACATCTATGTGAACATCTATATGAACTTCTATATGAACATCTATATGAACATCTATATGAACATCTATGTGAGCTTCTATGTGAACATCTATGTGAAGTTCTATATGAGCTTCTATATGAACATCCATATGAACATCTATATGAACATCCATATGAACATCTATGTGAGGTTCTATATGAGCTTCTATATGAACATCTATATGAACATCTATATGAGCTTCTATATGAACATCCATATGAACATCTATATGAACATCCATATGAACATCTATATGAACATCTATGTGAACATCTATATGAACTTCTATATGAACATCCATATGAACATCTATATGAACATCTATGTGAACATCTATATGAACTTCTATATGAACATCCATATGAACATCTATATGAACATCTATATGAGCTTCTATATGAACATCCATATGAACATCTATATGAACATCCATATGAACATCCATATGAACATCTATATGAACATCTATGTGAACATCTATGTGAAGATCCATATGAACATCCATATGAACATCCATATGAACATCCATATGAACATCTATATGAACATCTATATGAACATCTATGTGAGCTTCTATATGAGCTTCTATATGAACATCTATATGAACATCCATATGAACTTCTATATGAACATCTATATGAACATCCATATGAACATCTATATGAACATCTATGTGAACATCTATATGAACTTCTATATGAACATCTATATGAACATCTATATGAACATCTATATGAACATCTATGTGAGCTTCTATGTGAACATCTATGTGAAGATCCATATGAACATCCATATGAACATCCATATGAACATCCATATGAACATCCATATGAACATCTATATGAACATCTATATGAACATCTATGTGAGCTTCTATATGAGCTTCTATATGAACATCTATATGAACATCTATATGAGCTTCTATATGAACATCTATGTGAACATCTATGTGAGCTTCTATATGAGCTTCTATATGAACATCTATATGAACATCTATATGAGATTCTATATGAACATCTATGTGAACATCTATATGAGCTTCTATATGAACATCCATATGAACATCTATGTGAGCTTCTATGTGAACATCTATGTGAAGATCCATATGAACATCCATATGAACATCCATATGAACATCCATATGAACATCTATATGAACATCTATATGAACTTCTATATGAACATCTATATGAACATCTATGTGAGGTTCTATATGAGCTTCTATATGAACATCCATATGAACATCTATATGAGCTTCTATATGAGCTTCTATATGAACATCTATATGAACATCTATATGAGCTTCTATATGAACATCTATATGAGCTTCTATATGAACATCCATATGAACATCTATGTGAGCTTCTATGTGAAGATCCATATGAACATCCATATGAACATCCATATGAACATCTATATGAACATCTATACGAACATCTATATGAACTTCTATACGAACATCTATATGAACATCTATATGAACATCTATGTGAGCTTCTATGTGAACATCTATGTGAAGATCCATATGAACATCCATATGAACATCCATATGAACATCTATATGAACATCTATGTGAGCTTCTATATGAGCTTCTATATGAACATCTATATGAACATCTATATGAGCTTCTATATGAACATCTATATGAGCTTCTATATGAACATCCATATGAACATCTATGTGAGCTTCTATGTGAACATCTATATGAACATCTATGTCAGCTTCTATGTGAACATCCATATGAACATCCATATGAACATCCATATGAACATCCATATGAACATCCATATGAACATCCATATAAACATCTATATGAACATCTATATGAACATCTATGTGAGCTTCTATATGAGCTTCTATATGAACATCTATATGAACATCTATATGAGCTTCTATATGAACATCTATGTGAACATCTATGTGAGCTTCTATATGAGCTTCTATATGAACATCTATATGAACATCTACATGAGCTTCTATATGAACATCTATGTGAACATCTATATGAGCTTCTATATGAAAATCCATATGAACATCTATGTGAGCTTCTATGTGAACATCTATGTGAAGATCCATATGAACATCCATATGAATATCCATATGAACATCCATATGAACATCCATATGAACATCTATATGAACATCTATATGAACATCTATACGAACTTCTATATGAACATCTATATGAACATCTATATGAACATCTATATGAACATCTATGTGAGGTTCTATATGAGCTTCTATATGAACATCTATATGAACATCTATATGAGCTACTATATGAACATCCATATGAACATCTATATGAACATCTATATGAACATCTATATGAACATCTATGTGAGCTTCTATATGAGCTTCTATATGAACATCTATATGAACATCTATATGAGCTTCTATATGAACATCTATATGAGCTTCTATATGAACATCCATATGAACATCTATGTGAGCTTCTATGTGAAGATCCATATGAACATCCATATGAACATCCATATGAACATCTATATGAACATCTATATGAACATCTATATGAACTTCTATATGAACATCTATATGAACATCTATATGAACATCTATACGAACATCTATATGAACTTCTATACGAACATCTATATGAACATCTATATGAACATCTATGTGAGCTTCTATGTGAACATCTATGTGAAGATCCATATGAACATCCATATGAACATCCATATGAACATCTATATGAACATCTATGTGAGCTTCTATATGAGCTTCTATATGAACATCTATATGAACATCTATATGAGCTTCTATATGAACATCTATATGAGCTTCTATATGAACATCCATATGAACATCTATGTGAGCTTCTATGTGAACATCTATATGAACATCTATGTCAGCTTCTATGTGAACATCCATATGAACATCCATATGAACATCCATATGAACATCCATATGAACATCCATATGAACATCCATATGAACATCTATATGAACATCTATATGAACATCTATGTGAGCTTCTATATGAGCTTCTATATGAACATCTATATGAACATCTATATGAGCTTCTATATGAACATCTATGTGAACATCTATGTGAGCTTCTATATGAGCTTCTATATGAACATCTATATGAACATCTACATGAGCTTCTATATGAACATCTATGTGAACATCTATATGAGCTTCTATATGAAAATCCATATGAACATCTATGTGAGCTTCTATGTGAACATCTATGTGAAGATCCATATGAACATCCATATGAATATCCATATGAACATCCATATGAACATCCATATGAACATCTATATGAACATCTATATGAACATCTATACGAACTTCTATATGAACATCTATATGAACATCTATATGAACATCTATATGAACATCTATGTGAGGTTCTATATGAGCTTCTATATGAACATCTATATGAACATCTATATGAGCTACTATATGAACATCCATATGAACATCTATATGAACATCTATATGAACATCTATATGAACATCTATGTGAGCTTCTATATGAGCTTCTATATGAACATCTATATGAACATCTATATGAGCTTCTATATGAACATCTATATGAGCTTCTATATGAACATCCATATGAACATCTATGTGAGCTTCTATGTGAAGATCCATATGAACATCCATATGAACATCCATATGAACATCTATATGAACATCTATATGAACATCTATATGAACTTCTATATGAACATCTATATGAACATCTATATGAACATCTATGTGAGCTTCTATGTGAACATCTATGTGAAGATCCATATGAACATCCATACGAACATCCATATGAACATCTATATGAACATCTATATGAACATCTATATGAACATCTATGTGAGCTTCTATATGAGCTTCTATATGAACATCTATATGAACATCTATATGAGCTACTATATGAACATCTATGTGAACATCTATATGAGCTTCTATATGAGCTTCTATGTGAACATCTATATGAACATCTATATGAGCTTCTATATGAATATCCATATGAACATCTATATGAACATCTATGTGAGCTTCTATGTGAACATCTATGTGAAGATCCATATGAACATCCATATGAACATCCATATGAACATCTATATGAACATCTATATGAACATCTATGTGAGCTTCTATATGAGCTTCTATATGAACATCCATATGAACATCTATGTGAGCTTCTATGTGAACATCTATGTGAAGATCCATATGAACATCCATCATCTATATGAGCTTCTATGTGAACATCAATGTGAAGATCCATATGAACATCCATATGAACATCCATATGAACATCCATATGAACATCTATATGAACATCTATATGAACATCTATATGAACATCTATATGAACTTCTATATGAACATCTATATGAACATCTATATGAACATCTATGTGAGCTTCTATATGAGCTTCTATATGAACATCCATATGAACATCTATATGAACATCTATGTGAGCTTCTATATGAGCTTCTATATGAACATCTATATGAACATCTATATGAGCTTCTATATGAACATCCATATGAACATCTATGTGAGCTTCTATGTGAACATCTATGTGAAGATCCATATGAACATCCATATGAACATCCATATGAACATCTATGTGAGCTTCTATGTGAACATCTATGTGAAGATCCATATGAACATCCATATGAACATCCATATGAACAACTATGTGAGCTTCTATGTGAACATCTATGTGAAGATCCATATGAACATCCATATGAACATCCATATGAACATCTATATGAACATCTATATGAACATCCATATGAACTTCTATATGAACATCTATATGAACATCTATGTGAGCTTCTATGTGAACATCTATGTGAAGATCCATATGAACATCCATATGAACATCCATATGAACATCTATATGAACATCTATGTGAACATCTATATGAACTTCTATATGAACATCTATATGAACATCTATATGAACATCTATATGAACATCTATGTGAGCTTCTATATGAGCTTCTATATGAACATCTATATGAACATCTATATGAGCTACTATATGAACATCTATGTGAACATCTATATGAGCTTCTATATGAGCTTCTATGTGAACATCTATATGAACATCTATATGAGCTTCTATATGAATATCCATATGAACATCTATATGAACATCTATGTGAACATCTATATGAGCTTCTATATGAATATCCATATGAACATCTATATGAACATCTATGTGAGCTTCTATGTGAACATCTATGTGAAGATCCATATGAACATCCATATGAACATCCATATGAACATCTATATGAACATCTATATGAACATCTATGTGAGCTTGTATATGAGCTTCTATATGAACATCCATATGAACATCTATGTGAGCTTCTATGTGAACATCTATGTCAAGATCCATATGAACATCCATCATCTATATGAGCTTCTATGTGAACATCAATGTGAAGATCCATATGAACATCCATATGAACATCCATATGAACATCCATATGAACATCTATATGAACATCTATATGAACATCTATATGAACTTCTATATGAACATCTATATGAACATCTATATGAACATCTACGTGAGCTTCTATATGAGCTTCTATATGAACATCCATATGAACATCTATATGAACATCTATGTGAGCTTCTATATGAGCTTCTATATGAACATCTATATGAACATCTATATGAGCTTCTATATGAACATCTATGTGAACATCTATATGAGCTTCTATATGAACATCCATATGAACATCTATGTGAGCTTCTATGTGAACATCTATGTGAAGATCCATATGAACATCCATATGAACATCCATATGAACATCTATGTGAGCTTCTATGTGAACATCTATGTGAAGATCCATATGAACATCCATATGAACATCCATATGAACATCTATATGAACATCTATATGAACATCCATATGAACTTCTATATGAACATCTATATGAACATCTATGTGAGCTTCTATGTGAACATCTATGTGAAGATCCATATGAACATCCATATGAACATCCATATGAACATCTATATGAACATCTATGTGAACATCTATATGAACTTCTATATGAACATCTATATGAACATCTATATGAACATCTATATGAACATCTATGTGAGCTTCTATATGAGCTTCTATATGAACATCTATATGAACATCTATATGAGCTTCTATATGAACATCTATGTGAACATCTATGGGAGCTTCTATATGAACATCTATGTGAACATCTATATGAACTTCTATATGAACATCTATATGAACATCTATATGAACTTCTATATGAACATCTATATGAACATCTATATGAACATCTATGTGAGCTTCTATATGAGCTTCCATATGAACATCTATATGAACATCTATGTGAACATCTATATGAACTTCTATATGAACATCCATATGAACATCCATATGAACATCTATATGAAATCTATATGAACATCTATGTGAGCTTCTATATGAGCTTCTATATGAACATCTATATGAACATCTATATGAGCTTCTATATGAACATCTATGTGAACATCTATGGGAGCTTCTATATGAGCTTCTATATGAACATCTATATAAAGATCTATATGAGATTCTATATGAACATCTATATGAACATCTATATGAGCTTCTATATGAACATCCATATGAACATCTATGTGAGCTTCTATGTGAACATCTATGTGAAGATCCATATGAAGATCCATATGAACATCCATATGAACATCCATATGAACATCTATATGAACATCTATATGAACTTCTATATGAACATCTATATGAACATCTATGTGAGGTTCTATATGAGCTTCTATATGAACATCTATATGAACATCTATATGAGCTTCTATATGAACATCCATATGAACATCTATACGAACATCTATATGAACATCTATATGAACATCTATGTGAGCTTCTATATGAGCTTCTATATGAACATCTATATGAACATCTATATGAGCTTCTATATGAACATCTATATGAGCTTCTATATGAACATCCATATGAACATCTTTGTGAGCTTCTATGTGAAGATCCATACGAACATCCATATGAACATCCATACGAACATCTATATGAACATCTATACGAACATCTATATGAACTTCTATACGAACATCTATATGAACATCTATATGAACATCTATGTGAGCTTCTATGTGAACATCTATGTGAAGATCCATATGAACATCCATATGAACATCCATATGAACATCTATATGAACATCTATGTGAGCTTCTATGTGAAGATCCATACGAACATCCATATGAACATCCATACGAACATCTATATGAACATCTATACGAACATCTATATGAACTTCTATACGAACATCTATATGAACATCTATATGAACATCTATGTGAGCTTCTATGTGAACATCTATGTGAAGATCCATATGAACATCCATATGAACATCCATATGAACATCTATATGAACATCTATGTGAGCTTCTATATGAGCTTCTATATGAACATCTATATGAACATCTATATGAGCTTCTATATGAACATCTATGTGAACATCTATATGAGCTTCTATATGAACATCTATATGAGCTTCTATAGGAACATCCATATGAACATCTATGTGAGCTTCTATGTGAACATCTATGTGAAGATCCATACGAAGATCCATATGAACATCTATATGAACATCTATATGAACTTCTATATGAACATCTATATGAACATCTATGTGAGCTTCTATGTGAACATCCATATGAACATCCATATGAAAATCCATATGAACATCCATATGAACATCCATATGAACATCCATATGAACATCCATATGAACATCCATATGAACATCCATATGAACATCCATATGAACATCCATATGAACATCCATATGAACATCCATATGAACATCTATATGAACTTCTATATGAACATCTATATGAACATCTATATGAACATCTATGTGAGCTTCTATATGAGCTTCTATATGAACATCTATGTGAACATCTATGTGAGCTTCTATGTGAAGATCCATATGAAGATCCATATGAACATCCATATGAACATCTATATAAACATCTATATGAACATCTATATGAACTTCTATATGAACATCTATATGAACATCTATATGAACATCTATATGAACATCTATGTGAGCTTCTATGTGAACATCTATGTGAAGATCCATATGTACGTCCATATGAACATCCATATGAACATCTATATGAACATCTATGTGAGCTTCTATATGAGCTTCTATATGAACATCTATATGAACATCTATATGAGCTTCTATATGAACATCTATGTGAACATCTATATGAGCTTCTATATGAACATCTATATGAGCTTCTATATGAACATCCATACGAACATCTATGTGAGCTTCTATGTGAACATCTATGTGAAGATCCATATGAAGATCCATATGAAGATCCATATGAACATCTATATGAACATCTATATGAACATCTATATGAACTTCTATATGAACATCTATATGAACATCTATGTGAGCTTCTATGTGAACATCCATATGAACATCCATATGAACATCCATATGAACATCCATATGAACATCCATATGAACATCTATGTGAGCTTCTATGTGAACATCCATATGAACATCCATATGAACATCCATATGAACATCCATATGAACATCCATATGAACATCCATATGAACATCTATATGAACATCTATATGAACATCTATGTGAGCTTCTATATGAGCTTCTATATGAACATCTATATGAACATCTATATGAGCTTCTATATGAACATCTATGTGAACATCTATGTGAGCTTCTATATGAGCTTCTATATGAACATCCATATGAACATCTATATGAGCTTCTATATGAACATCTATGTGAACATCTATGTGAGCTTCTATGTGAACATCTATGTGAAGATCCATATGAACATCCATATGAACATCTATATGAACATCTATGTGAACATCTATATGAACTTCTATATGAACATCTATATGAACATCTATATGAACATCTATGTGAGCTTCTATATGAGCTTCTATATGAACATCTATATGAGCTTCTATATGAACATCCATATGAACATCTATATGAACATCTATATGAGCTTCTATATGAACATCCATATGAACATCTATGTGAGCTTCTATGTGAACATCCATATGAACATCCATATGAACATCTATGCGAACATCTATATGAACATCTATGCGAACATCTATGTGAGCTTCTATGCGAACATCTATGTGAGCTTCTATGTGAACATCTATGTGAAGATCTATGTGAACATCCATATGAACATCCATATGAACATCCATATGAACATCTATATGAACATCTATGTGAGCTTCTATGCGAACATCTATGTGAGCTTCTATGTGAACATCTATATGAACATCTATGTGAGCTTCTATGTGAACATCTATGTGAAGATCCATATGAACATCCATATGAACATCCATATGAACATCTATATGAACATCTATGTGAACATCTATATGAACTTCTATATGAACATCTATATGAACATCTATATGAACATCTATGTGAACATCTATGTGAGCTTCTATGTGAACATCTATGTGAAGATCCATATGAACATCCATATGAACATCCATATGAACATCTATATGAACATCTATGTGAACATCTATATGAACTTCTATATGAACATCTATATGAACATCTATATGAACATCTATGTGAGCTTCTATATGAGCTTCTATATGAACATCTATATGAGCTTCTATATGAACATCCATATGAACATCTATATGAACATCTATATGAGCTTCTATATGAACATCCATATGAACATCTATGTGAGCTTCTATGTGAACATCCATATGAACATCCATATGAACATCTATGCGAACATCTATATGAACATCTATGCGAACATCTATGTGAGCTTCTATGCGAACATCTATGTGAGCTTCTATGTGAACATCTATGTGAAGATCTATGTGAACATCCATATGAACATCCATATGAACATCCATATGAACATCTATATGAACATCTATGTGAGCTTCTATGCGAACATCTATGTGAGCTTCTATGTGAACATCTATATGAACATCTATGTGAGCTTCTATGTGAGCTTTTATGTGAACATCTATGTGAACATCTATATGAACAGGCAAAGCGTTATACAGGGTGCTTCAGAAAAAAAAGCACCTCGAATAAAAGTTGTGATTATGATGTGATTCTCATGTACTCCAATTGATTACACTTTTCGCTCAAATGTTAGTAAAAAATTACTGTTCATTGGTTGCAATATGTCATGTGATCAAATATAGTGATATTTTCTTGGAATATTTGCTTTAGATTGAGTACAATAATTACTAAAGCTGAAGCTTCGAAGCATATCATCGATTATCATACATCTGTAACGTAAAATGTTTATAGTAATTAGTAATTGATAGTAATTGATAGTAATTAAAAAGCTTGATACAACGGCTTTTTTTAAAAAAACGTTCTATTCAAATCGATGAAGATCTCATCCTAAGGTATAGGGCTGCTGAAAATGTTGAAAAAACATTTTTCACTGATGAAAAATTGTTTCAGCTTCACCATCCACACAATACACAGAATGATAGAGTTTATGGAAGAGTAAAGACCTCAATTGCAAACGAAAGACTTCTTGTTTCTTTTCCAAAGAATGTGATGATTTCAGTTGGTGATTCAAAGCATGGGAAAACGTCTGTATTTTTTGGTGGAACCTGTAGCTATATTACATAGAAAATTTGCTATCAAATATGTTACCGGAAATGCACGAGCTATCTGATGTTGATTATATTTTCTGACAAGATGGCGCCAGATCACACACTGCAAAGGCAACACTTGATTTCCTCGATGAGAACTGCCCCGCATTATATCAAACCAGATTATTGGCTACCAAATACTCCCGATTTAAATGTGTTGTATTTTGCTGTTTGGGGAGACCTTGCAAAGAAAGTTTGCGAAAACAAACCAACAGCATGATTTGGAAAGCTTCAAGAAAGCGATTATAAAGAATGGGATGAATATCCACAGGAAAACATAATAGACAGAGCAGTTGATGCATTATGAGGAGAATTGAGCAAAACATACGATGACCTTTATTTATATTTCTTGGTGAATGTTCACGTCTCAAAAAGTTTAATTCGAAAGCCAAATAATGAAGAATAATGAAGAATGAAAAGTTTTTTTTTTTTAAATTTCAGTTTTTGACATGTTCAACCAAATATTCCTCTAACATTATCAAATAGGCTGATAAAGTTAAAATTGGCACCAACTTAGTTTAATTAAGTTTCATAAAGTGAAACATCAGTTATGGAATTTTCTGTAAAGGTGCCTTTTTTTCTGAATCACCCTGTATTATAAGAACAATGGTTTGTTCGACAATAGAAGGGTGTACCACATACCTGTCTCTTGAATATCTTCTCAGGGAAATCGACGTATTCTATCGTGAAATGTGGAGATTGTGTAGTGATGTCAAACAATGTAACCTGATTCTGTTCGTGTTGGCTACTTTTGTTTTGATTTGTAAAGCCATAGATGTAATTGATTGCCACATCTGTCCACGATGGGTGTGTGGGCACATCAAATTCTATGAAGGAACAGTCAAACAAGAAATCAATTTTCTTTTTAACACATGGGTTGTCAATGCTTTCAATGCATTTTTTTAGGGAATGAAGGAGGGAATGGAATTTAGTTTACAAGAAAAAAAACCCCAACACCAAAGCAGTTGTGATGACATTGTATTTCCAACATTTCTGAATAAGCCCTCAGTGCTCCGACCAGTTCCAATAAACGCCCACCCCAAACGTTGAAAAATTAAATAAGCGTCCAGGGCAGTTATTCGGTTATTTCTGGTAATATTTCATTGACTCAACCCATCAACATTAGGCTGGTGTAGTAGGGCAACCATTATGACTTATAGAGTGTGTCGATCTAAATGGATTGGCATCTCAAAACATTTTTAGTTCAAGGTCTCCTTTTTTGGTTGAAAAACAGTGAACTAGTGAGATACAATTTAAGTGATCGAAACTTTATTTCTACCTGGGTTAAACACGTGGTCATTGTTATGTCATGCCTCGTTTTTAAATGATAAATGAAAATAATAAAACATTCTTGTTTGAATTTTCACTTCCTTTCCGATGAAAACATTTAACTCCAAAAAATTATCTGCTTTAAAAAGCAAAGGAAGTTCCTGTATTCGAAGCCGATTAAAATACAGATATAAATACAGATATAAATACAGAATAGGTGAAAGGGTAACTATTATAGTTGCTATAAACTGACATAAACGCTTCTATAAGTGAATTTTTAAAAAACGTTTTATAAGTAACCTGAAACTCAAATCTGTAAAAAAATGAAGTGCAGCCTAAAGTGGATTTGCCCAGCAACCAAATACCCTTAAAACTCCGTAAACAAAACCTAAAACTGAAAGTTAGAAGAAAAATAGTGAAGAAAGGAACATATATATCTAGTAAACCTAGTAAAAAGGTCAAAATCTTCAAAAAGTCTCTGGGGAGCTGTTTTCTATAGGAATGGCAAGCAATATCACCCATTGTTTCAATTAAAAAACACTCCCCCACAGAGACGTTTTGAAGATTTTGCCTACTGAAGTCCTCTTCAGAGAGTTTTCTGTCATTAGAGGATTATATAAGAAAAAACATCTCTTACCAGCAAATGAAGCAGAGAGACCAACTTGACCAGGGTTGTACAATGTTTCCTCTTGGTAAAACCCATCGTTGTTAGCAGAGATGCAAGACTCGGGACTGGAGCCAGAGAGCAATGGCTCACTATAATCATGTGACATTTTTTTACTAGTAAACTAAAGTATAGATGTGGATACCATAAAGATGGTTGAAATTAAACAAAAAGATGACATGGTTTCCAGGAAAATAATTTTTAACCATTCCATTCTCATAACCCCCACCCCCACCCACCCTCTCCTTACCTGGCAGAAAAATAGTAGACCCAAAAAGACATGAAACAGTCTCAAGGCAAACGAATATCAAAAGAATTTGACATTAAACACAAGACAAAAATACTCTTCATTACAAAGTAGTACAGTTTGGCATAAATTTGCTTTGTATACAATTTTCTGTGGGTGTCAAAATGTCCAAATAAATCTCCATAACTTTAGCAATACTCAGCTTGGTTTACATTATTAGAAATCAAATTCTCAATAAACGATTAAAAATTTAAGTTGGTTCAATTAATCGAATAATGTAAACCAAGCTTTAAGGACATAATAATAAAAATGACAGATTGTATTTCCGGCAAGTATGACTCAATAGAAAAAAAACCATTGAAAGCGAAACTTCTTAAGATTTTGATCCGAGATCATTTCCAAAATTCTATTTTAGAAATAATAATTATGCTTAAAAGGGCTGCAACATGATCACATGATTGTTTTGTTGACTTTTTTTACTATCAGTCATAATTACTATCGCATCTCTCGCTTCAAATTGATTTTCGGTGCACCATAAATCTTAAGATCACGTGATTCGTGTCGTAACCCCTTTAACAAACAAAAATATCTGTTATATCAGTGACAAAGCAATAAACAGACAAACAAGGAACAGTGTGCGTTTGTTGTAAAAATTCTCCATCATAATTAGTTTAAAACAATTTTTTATTTCAGTAAAAGCTTTTCGGCTAACAACAACACCATCATTATCATTATCATCATCATCATCATCATTTTGTATACTCAATAATATTTCTGAATTCTTGTTTACATTTTATTTCTCCGTTTCCACGAAGCTTGCTTCCATAGAAATAAATTGACTTATTTGATTTAAAAAGATGTAGGTTAAAAACAGGGATATAAACATAGCTTAAACATAAACATAACTGGGACTGTGATAAGTGTGGGGCAATTTTGCCAAATGGGAGCTCTTTCTATTAGGATGTTAAAATCAAAAAATGACAAAACAAAAGTTGGTTCCTGGAGCTTATTTTAAGTGAATATGATGCTTCAATCCCCAATTTTATTGAACAGTGTCTCGCTGTCTCAAACGCTGTCTCAAAACACCTAGAGAAAAGTTAGTGGGAGTTGACTGTGTATATCAATATATTACACTTAGGAAGTGATTCACTTAACTGAGGCATTGGCTTAGAAAAGAAATTACTGGCTTTTCTGGGTGGCTTGAGAACAAAACTCTGATTTTGTGAATTTGCAGTAAATTTGTATATCCAATTACATACAATAATTACAACTCTCATTAATTCAAGGTCATTTGAAGGGTCCCTATGACAACGCTTAGCAACTCCCATTACCCAGTCCCTTAACCAGTGTATACTACATCAAAAAAAATGATAAGAAGACCAAACAAAGTGCTGGCAGCTTTTACATAATACTACATACATCCAAAACGTGTTAGTAAAAAATGGTGACACTGAAAGTAATTTACAGCAGAAGTGTTTCGCATCCATGCATTCTATTTATACAAATATATATTTAATAAATAATAATAGTATCATTAAACCAAACCAAAAATTATTTATAAAAATTTGAAGTTTTGAAAAAATATATAAAAATATGTTGAGAAACTCCTAATCGAGAAAAGTGTATGAACTTGAATAAAAAAACAGCAAATGGGAGAGTTTGCAAAATTGGAAAAATAATTAGAATATAAATAGGTGGCATTTTATGCAATCTGCAGTCTATAAAAAGTTTATAAAAATCCAATTAGTATTTTCAAATGAGTGTGGGGGAGTACCTTTAATATATGTATCAATCGTAGATTTCTATTCTAATGATTTCGTACTCGTCCACAAATCACCTTACATATGTTTGTGCTTTTATTTTCGTTTTTCGTTATCATTCAGAAGGAATGATTACTTTTGGGTATAGTTACTTTTGGGTAGTGCAACACGATTGAATTTCTTTCTTGATGATTAAGGTTGTACGGATTTCTTTTCTGTGACATAAAGATAATTTCCACTTTGAAATCAACTCAGACACCACACTCCTGGCTAATTATTGGTGAGTGTTACATTAAGAAGGAATCTGAGTACTAACTATAGGAACGAATACTTTTGGGTACGCAGCGTATATCTTGTATGTTGTCGCTCACTTTATTGTACTTTCGCCAGAAATGCAATGCTTCGAAATAGGAATAGCCTGCCACGCAATTTATGTCAATGGCGAAAACGTCAGGGCCATACACTCGTTTTTGTCCTGTTGTAACATCACGAGTGGACCGCATGCCACCGTAAGCACAGCGGTCAATATTTAAATAATATCGAGTCCCTAGATTGAGACAACAAAAACAGTTCAATATCTGACAAATTAGATTGTTTTCATAATTTTTTTGATATGCAGATTCAAGATCCCCAACAACAGTGTCTTTCACTTGAAATTGTTAGCGAGGTTGACATATATTACTAAAAAAACTAACAAACAAACAAACAAACAAACAAACAAAAAAACAACAACAAAAACAACACACACAAATACCTGTGACATTAAGCTTCTTGTAATTATGACCTGTCTTTTTCATGAGGTCATCAAATTCGAATTGTAATCCGTTGACAAGAGCAAGCTAAAAATAAATAAATAAATAAATAAATAAATAAATAAATAAATAAATAAATAAATAAATAAATAAATAAATAAATAAATAAATGGATAGTGACAGTAAGTACACTTTGATTAGACATATCTTTCAGCATGTATGTTTATGAAATTATCAAGCATTAAACAATTTGATTACAGGTGGCAATGGATACGGATTAGCGGCTAATACTTAAAATGCGAAGTGCCACATAATATCTTCTAGTGTAAATAGGAGTTTGTGAAGCTACTGTAACACCCCTTAAATTGACACGAATGGAGAATTTTTTACTGTCCAATTCACTGTATCCTTTTTAATATCAGAATAAGGAACATTAAATTAATGTCTGTGAACACTATGCCACCATGCACCTGTTTAAAGGAGTGATTCGGTAAAAAATCGAAAATCTGATCTTAACAAATTTGAATTCTGCTTATTTTATTTGCTAGGAAATATGTTTTCTTACTTTTAAAAATTATTTCATTTCATTTGTAAACAAAATTCTTTAACAGAACGCTATATCTAATTAAATATTCATGACGTCACTCGCGTACTTTCGAAAGAAAAAAACTTTCAGTATAAAAGTATAAAAGTATAAAGAGTTGTTTGTGGTTGAAAGAAGCGTTTATAGTAAAATAATCAAACAAGAAATTCAAGATGCCTTGGTGTGTACCAGTAGGATGTAACAACAATACGTTTAAAGTTAACCGAAATAAAGATGTAACGTTTTTCACAATGCCAAAAGATGAGGATTTAAAGAAGAAATGGTTCACTAACATTAAAAGAGAAAATCTGCCAAAGCATCCAAAAATATGTCATCTTTATTTTGAACAGTTTTGTTTCAAAAGAGATTTACAGGTAAGAAGAAAGGAATTCAAGCTACTCTGCATGTAAATCTAAATTAAAAATCTAAATTTTTTATGCAAATCAATTTCTTTCATATTTCATTGTTTTAGCACGAGCTTCTACAAAAGCCACTTTGACGCATGTTGAATGATGATGCTATCCCGACTTTGTTTGCCCATAATGCTAACAAGCAATCACAAAAAAGGAAAACCAGTGTACTGAGAGAGGAAGCAAGAGCAAAACGGCAACTTTGTGAAGATGCCATTAACCTCAATGAAAGGTTTAAGGAATTTGAATTCGAATACAACACTAAGGAAACTCAAACAGAAACTACATATGTTACTACTGCAACTCCAACTGAATCACAAGTCATGGTTGATGTTTATACACAATGCAATATCATTGATATCAATTTGAATGAAGAAGAAATATCTGATGTCGAAACACTAACCGAAGGAGAAGACAGTGATTACATAGAGAGTAACGTGTTGTGAAGTGAAAGTGAAAGTGAATATTTTCAGACATTGTTCTTGGATGGTTATGCTACCGATACACCGAAGCCTCCTAAAGCTGCCTTCATAGTTTACTGGTGTTCATTAGTAATGCTTTTAAAGAAATGCTTGCATTTATCTTGTTTGCTTCCTGCATCGATAACCCGCATAGCAGTAAAAGGATCGCAATTAATTGTGAAAATGAAATGCTCAAAAGAACATTATTTTACGTGGAGATCACAACCAAATGTTAGCCGGTATTCTCAAGGAAATCTTTCGAATGCTGCCACTGTTCTGTTTAGTGCTAATTCTTACCAACGACTCGCTGATTTTTTTGATTTAGCAAGTATACAGTGGATATCTAAAACAAGTTTCTACGCAATTCAGAAAAAATATCTGGCTGGTGTTGTTAACAAGAACTACAATCTTATGTCTCAAAATATTTTGGAAGAAATTAAACTTAATAATAGTTCTTGTCAACTTAGTGGAGACGGAAGATGTGATAGCCCTGGGCATAATGCAAAATACTTAACTTATACTTTTATGGATAAAAATACTGATAAAATCGTGGCCTTTTCGTTAGTTCAAGTTTCCGAAGCAGGAAATTCAAATCGCATAGAAAAATGAGGATTTCAAAGATCCTTGACATTATTAAAAAATGAAGGAATAGTCCCGAAACAAATTGCAACTGACAGGCACACTCAAATAAGAAAGTATATGAGAGAAGAAGAAGCAGGAATAAATCACCAGTTTGATGTATGGCATTTCGCTAAAAACATTAAGAAACAGTTACTTGCAGCGAGCAAAAAATCGTCTTGTAGGATAATTGAAAAGTGGATTAAATCCATTGGCAATCATTTTTGGTGGGCATGCGGTACATGCGAAGGAGATGTTGATCTGTTCCGTGAAAAGTGGACAAGTGTTCTTTTTCATATCCAAAACAAACACAAATGGACAGGTGGAAATAAGTTTTCAAAATGTGCTCATCCTCCTCTTACTAAGGCCCAGAAAAAGAGAAAACAATGGATTTTACCGAATTCGGAAGCTCTCGAAGCATTACAAAAATAGTCCTTAGTAAAAGTGTTTTGAAAGATCTGAAGTACTTGACTGAATTTAGCCATACTGGAGTGCTGGAAGTATACCATTCGCTGTATAACAAATGGGCACCTAAGCGACAGCATTTTTCTTATACTGGAATGCATATTCGAAGTCAGTTAGCAGTAATGGACTTTAATCAAGGAAGTGATCTCAAACAGGCTACAACACAAACAGGGGAGAAAAGATACAATGTCCACTACTCAAAAATAACCAAAAACTGGTCATCAAAACCAATCAAAGAAAAGAAAGGCCGAAGTTACCTTCATCAAATGGTGAACGAAACTATCGACTGCACAGCAGAGGACAGGCAACTAGAAAAGCCAAACGTTCCAACGCTTCCGAAAAATATCGCTGAAACACAAAAACCAGACAAAGCAGACATAAAAAATCATTTAACAAGATTTAGATAGTTATATTTAAAGTTTTTTACGATTTTTTTTAAAACAGCTTACATGAAATAAAAAAAAAGAAAACAGAAAAATTACATGAATTGTGTTGAACTAGTCCTTTGATCCCTCTGAAAATAACACATATTTTCCGTCTAATTCCGGTACATATTTCTTATACTCCATAGAACACAAGACGGAATTACTCTTCTGTTTCCTTTACCAAGATTTTTAAAAACCCACTAAATGAATTGTTTGTATGCAGCAGATCTTAACGATCTGTTGGAGCAATTTTCCTCTAAGAAATCCCTCCTTGATTCATGTAGTCCAGTCAAAATATTTGTCAGTACTAATTCATTAGTACAGAGAGTTTTAAACTCCAAAGATTCGGTTATACATTTCATTGTTGTAACACCATCAAATTTATTATTAAGTGCGTCAATCTCACGACAACAAAGACAGTCGATTTTCCTTTATTCAATACAACAATTGAGGCATATACACCATTTGAGATTTCCAACACGTTTATTTTCGCTTGCTTCGTTATCAATGGAATGCTCACTAGTATTTCCATTTCCATCTTCATATGATAATGAACTTAAAATCTCTTTTTCTGGCTCAAACATATATGGATTAAAACATTCCATCATTTTTCTGAGTTTATCATAACTTTCCTCTCCTTCTGAGTCTGCCTCATTTCCACTACCCCCATCTTGGTTAAAAAAAGTTTTCTTCTGTGTAACTTTTTTCATCTGACATTTTTTCAGAAATCATTTATAAACCTTGTGGAATACGTTTTCTCTTTAAACTTCACTGAATATACACACAAACATCTTTTAAAAAAGAAATATGCGAAAGTGACGTAAACAAAAAGGTACAGATAAAAGCAATTTAAAAGAACCTGAAAAGATCAAGCTTTTAATAGGATTATGAATAATTAATGAACTTTGTTTACAGGTTTTTGAATTTGCTAGGTATAATGAATAGCAATTGGCGAATTTTAAAATTTTCATTTTTTAACCGAACCACCCCTTTAACAGTAATCTGACCTTAAAGTAAACACACAAGGAGAATGACCTTAAGACAAAAAATCCACAAATTTTTTTTGAGATGATATGTTTTAATACTCACATTAAAAACATGGATTCCAGGGTTAAACTTGAAACTGGCCTTGTGTCCTGAAATTGAGCCTTGCTTGCATAGGTAGTAACGATAAGCAGAGCCTGGTGTAAGTAGCTGCCAGAGAAATATGCCAGTCAACATAATAAGAATGAATGAGATGATTCCACATGACAAGAAACCTAGCATAAAAATTATACAGAACCCTATTATGCTTTCAAAACTTTCTTTTGTATTTCTTTTCGTTGTTGTTTTCGTTGTCACATGGTATATACTGTCTCAACATGGTCAACAAAACTTCCCTCAAGGGAATTAATATTTTTGCATCAAAAAATTAGCATATTTTGTGGGAATTTATCATTGTAGATAGAAAGATTCTTGATACTTTTCCAAGATTAATAAGACTGAACAAAACTCAACAATAAATAAGACTCAACAATCAACTTATTTTCGCGGATGGACCATTTCTCATAAGGTATGCAATGTGTAAAAAGCAAATCATTTTTGTAAGTTAATACACGTACATCTCCGAAATCTTTTGTTTGATCGTTGTAATTTGTTGATTTTCTGATTCCAGTTGTATTCCATATCACGAATTCGTTTATTCAACAACATTTGACTGGCGCAGTTCAAAACAGACACACCAGCTTGGGCCATAGAGATCTAATCAGATAAATTTCATTTCAAAGCTCACTCTTTAAACAATTTAGAAACGTAGAGTGCCTTTGGCTGTTATAAACGTTGCGAAAGTCGCAACAGGTTAGGTTTCGCGTTAGCTTTGCAACCAGGTTGTTCTCAGGTTGTTCTTTTGTCAACGATGTCGTTGCCAAAAGGAATAATATAAGAATGTGATTCTCAGAATACCAGTTCTACAGCTCTCTCGTAACAAATAGTTCATCTGACAATTTCTCCCCCATCTTTATGTTTATGGTGCAAACATTCACACGTTTGTTCGGGTTAGTGAGTTCTTTCGAACGTTTTTGCGAACTTTAAACAAACTAACCTCAAATTCTAAACTTAAGACAAATAATATTATATAATATAAGATTATTATAATAGATAATATTATCTATTATAACATAAACGACTTTTTCACACGCTGTATTGGGACAAATGTGGCAATGGTTTTTATGTGTATTCATATTAGTAGAGGGGGGGAGGGGGGACTCTTCTATTGCACCAAATATTTACATATCTCTTTGTTAATGTTTATTTGTAATAAAAAGTGAAAGATAGTCAAAAAAAGTCTGGTCTATTAGATAAGTTTAAAGTTGTTAAAAATAACTCTCAATGAAAATGTGGTGTATTGCTTCGTACAATGTCACAGTAAGCAGTTCATTGGAAAAGCATCATTTTTGCTGTTGTATTGACATTTTTATCATGTATTGACTACTACTCGATCTGTTTCCTTTGTGGTGATTGGATATTACAGTGTGTGATTAACCGCATATCACATTGGTACCATGACAGATGGTAAAAGATAACCAACATAAAACCATGAAATGTGATGGTTCAAGGGAAAATCACTACAAGTGCCAATAGCAATAATCAATGACAATATTGATAAATTTATCAATAATATTGAAGAATTTTGCAAAAATTATTGCAATAAATTAATGAGATTTATTGATATTTGCGATAATAGCGATAATTTCTTAATTATTCCAAAAGTATCTGGAATAATTAATCAGCGCTTATTTGCTATATTAATATTGTCGGTAATTTATGTGTAATTTATGTGAAATTATCATTCAAAAGTTTATTGATAATTTATTGTAATTAAGTTTGTGATAAAGAAAGTAATTATCACAATTATCGATAAATTTTATGAATATAATTATCGCAAATATTAATAAAATTCTAAGACTAAATCGGATGTATTAGCAATAAAATCTATTGTTTTTTATCAATGTTAACGCAAATATTTATCACTATTTCCGCTTGTAGCTATTTTCCCTTAAACTGTCACAAATAAAGAAATAACAAAAACTAAGTCATGTGTAACCTGATCTTCGCTCTCTACGTTGACACTTTGAAAAGCATAGCCAACCAAAGCGCATTCATTCATTTGTTCATATGACAGATGATAGCCTGAGATTGCAACACCCGGTGTATCTGGAGATGCATAAATAGGTTCGTTGACTTGCACAGACCCTTTAACTTTCACTGGTACAATTCCCATCATGCAAATCGTTTCGGTCAATGCTTAAACAAATGAAAAATAGGGAATATTCGAATATTCTAACAGATCGGTGTCTATGAACCACACTGGAAAGAATCGTAATAAAATCTTGAATAAGTAAGGATTTATAAGATTTCCACATTAACAAACTGATTTCTGGTCAGAGCATTATCAGCCATTATGGTTTACCTCACATTTTGCAGTCTAGTATATTTACTTAAAACATAAAGATATTGAAAACAAAGAACAAGAAGAATTATAGAGTATCATAGGATGTTAGCTAGAATTGAATTAAAGTGTCCTTTTGAAATGAATTTGGAAAGTTTCATATAAGGCAAAGGTTTAAGAATCTGGAAGCTCAAAAAGATCACCTTATATTGGCTTAAAATCTAAATTTTTCAGCTAGTGTACAGTGTTAAACACAAAATTTCGATTCCCTCAACATAGATTTCCTTTGGGATTTTTTGGGAGTGACTTCACAGAGAATAAGCAAAGTGCCCTTTTCCATATAACCAATCTTTCTTCACGAACTTATTTGGGAAAATCCTTTTCTTGCTTTAATTGGAAAGAGTCAGTCAAACAGACACTATTATATATGCTAGCTAACACTCTGAAAAGACGTAAAGGTGTTCACATTGCCAATCAATGAAGGTTGGGCCAGCAAAATAAAATTTACTAGATGTTACTATGGAAACAGATAACCCACTTACTTCTATCTGTAGGCTTCATAGCCTCAAAATACTGCGATCTCGTTATAACTCCTTTTAAAACTGAGTTGACTACATTTTTGGCTGTCAATTTGACAATGTTCAGCCGGTTGTTGACAGTATCATGAATCAGACCCACGATTTCTCCCTCTTTAAATGTCTCTGTTACATCGTCAATTGGAAAGTGATATGCGATATCGCCGTTCGGTGACTGGATGATATTGTTGATTAAGATACCACCGACTTCCATTGATTTTGTTTCGATGTGATTAGTCACTATCTTCTGAGCACGGAACAGATCTATGAAAGACAGAAAGCATTATTACTGATAATTTTTAGCTCAAGATAATCTTTCAGTAAAAGTCAGAGAAAACAAAGCCGCCAGACTGCAAACAGAATATTCCGCCTAGTGGAAAACCGGCTTTCATAGTATTAAATGCATTGGAGCTTTACCCTAGCTGTTTACTAAACAAACTTTGGTAAAACTTTATATATAGACAAATTTCATTCCCATAGAATGCTGCATTTTAAATACTACTTTGATATAATCATTATTTTGTTATTAGTTATCCATCTCCTCCTGTTTCATTTCCCCCTTCAATGAAGGTTCCAAAAAAGTGATCCTTGGCCATTTAAAGCCCCAATTCATACTGCTGTACTGACAACAATAGCTCAACTAGACAACCACCTTAGACATCATTCCTACTCTCTTGCTGAGTGCAGTGCAGAGAGACACTATTAAAATCGTTGACATGACTCGGTTGACGATTGACCTCCTGCACAGGAAGTGAGCACTCTGTCAAAAAGCTACCAGCCATTTTAATTCTCCAAGGAGGTAAGATTTTTAGAAAAATGAGAATATCAGAAATGAAATAAAATTAGGGGGATTTCGTCCAGAAATTGAAGTATGTTAAAATTTCTGCTAAGCAAGTGAAGGTAAGCAAGTTTAGTAAATAAAATCAATGCCTGTGGAAAAGAATGTACACTTATATATTCTGTAAGTATAGCTACTCTTCTGATGATGATATCATAACAATGATCTCTAGTACACTTGTCTTTCAGTACATGCGACGTGAAATCTTAATAATAGTGTGAACACTCTTTAGTTTGATCATGACTGTCCAAAGCATGTTGAATATAGTTTTGGCTTATTTCTTTTTGGTTTTGGGGTAATAACTTACTGTATCTCTCGAGTAGTATTTGCTGATACATAGTTTGGCAATGTTTGTAAAGCACATTTAATACATCTTTAGATTTTGAAGCAAACACTCATGCCAGCGCAGTTTGGAATCTGCAGACAATGCAGGAGTGTTAAAAATGTTCTGAAATGCTAACCTTATTATGTAATCTGAAGCTTCTTTTATTTCATGGGTAGGATTAACAGCTATTTATAAATACATGACTATCAATATGGACTAATGAACTGAAAAGCTTCAATTTTATCACTTTAAAAGGCATAATTTGTAAATAATTTGTAAATCCAAATATTTCAGGAGCCTTAAAGACTAATTAATGTTAACCGAGCCGAAGAAAAAAGCAATTATTTACTATTATTATTTATTATTCTTTATATTGTTATTTATTCTAACTATTATTTATAATAACGGATTGCTTTTGATTAATTGCATTTTGAATATGGTATTAGTGGCAGTAGTGGTTAGGAAGATAGATTGTAAAAGCAGGAATCACTGGTTCAAGACCACCTCTGAACAAAAATGTTAGAGCCATGTTCCATGTGATACTGCAGGGTTGGTTTGATCAAAACATTTCCCCATTGCTTATACTGCTGGATGGGGAAATCATTGTGATATACCATCTGGAAAAATTCATAGTCCATCTAACTTTATAATGGTTCCAGTCTTAAATGTTGCAAACCTTTAGAAGTTACATATATTTCAAAACTTCTGAAGAATCTTCCCAATCATGACAACACCAATATTGTTCTTTATCTAATAATGCCTATTTATATTTAGATATTTAGATATTTGTATGTTTACCAGGATAGCCTTTCCGGTTCTGATATCAATAAGGGTCCTGTGTGGAAGATCCTAGAACATTCAAAGCCCCCATTTGGGCTATGGAAGTCGCATGTCTGCCTCAACCGCTCAACTAGACAACACCCTTAGATATCAATTCCACTCTCAAGCTGAGTGCTAAGCTGAGTGGAGTGATTCACACTATTATAGTCGCTGACATGACTGAACCAGGAGTTGAACCCTGATATTGCTTGACATTCCTATAGAAAACACTCCTCCTCATAGGGTTTTTGAAGATTTTGCCCACTGGGTCAAGGACATGGTATTCCAAAATGAACACGATGCAAAAATTAATTCTTGACAGGAAAAGCAATGTTGGTTTTGGAAACAAAACAAAAACAAACACAAAAACAAAAATAAAAACTGAACAATAAGAGAATTTCAATGTTTTGAAATACATAATCTGCATGATCCACTCAAGCAATATAAGCCATGAAATTTTTGTTGACGTTGGTTTCTAACAAATTACTGTGGTCTTCCTTTTTTCCTGTTTTTTATTTTCTTTTAATTACTTATTTATTGCTGTTCAGTTTTACTCTTAAGTTAATTATCTGAAAGGGCATGTGAAAAAAAAATGCTCTGTTATCTGGCAATGTGCTATCAGCACGGCACGGAACATTGCCAAATATTTTTGGAATGTGCGGGAAAATGTGTTGCGCATGAGTTTTTTGTGGTGCAACAGGGTACGGATTAGCGCAAAATGCAAAGTGTTTCTAAGTTTCTGTGAAGCTTTATTCTAGCTAAACGACCAAAAAGATGATAAACACAACAACAACAACAACAACATAGCTGCTAGAAATTTCCAAAGTCCATTTTGCACGGATTTTTACATATCACCTTTTAGTTCTTATTGTGAAGCTAATTCATACCCTGAACATGGAGCAATGGTGTCCTTTTAAAAACATGAACTAAAATTTTAACAAAACGTTCTACTTTAGTTTGATGTTTTGAACTTAAACAATCATGAAAGTCTTCAAATCACCTACACATAGCCTTGTTATCCAAAAAGTTGCCAGGTAGGCATAATAATAGGGAGCGTTATTAACAAGAAATTGTTTCTTTAGGGAGTATTTATTTAATTTTTTTTATATCATAATATTTTCTTACAACGTAAAAATTTTCGCTTTTCATACAATTAGGTTCATTTTTATTTGGTAATTCTGCTACTTTATGCTCACTGACCCAAACAAATTTAACAAGGTTTTCACCCTGAAGTTTTGACAACTGTTCTTTTTATACGCCAATAAATCCAAAAAACGCATTAATTAATCATAAAAAACAGACAACAGAATCATGGGTCTCCTGCCAGTTTCCAGGTTTTAAACCTTTTGATTGTCTGATCTTTGAGACGTACTTTTAATTCTTCATCTGACAAGGTTCGGCCAAAACCAGTAAACTAAAGGGAAGAGGATGTCGAAAAGTTGAGTGAATAATCCCATTTAGGAACAAAAATTAGCAAATTGAAAGCAGTAATCACAAAACCATTATCTCCATTGCGATGTTTCTTATTGGACAGTTCTACCATACGACTGCTGTAGATGATAACATGGATGAGTCTCTCATTGCTATGTTTATCCCCAGTTATACTGGTTCCTTGCTTTGGAAATGATACATTCTCTCAGTTCTTTCATACCCATTTTGGCTGATTCGAAATGAGATGGATCGTACCACAACCATTTTCATGATTAACAAACTATGTTTTCCGTTTCAACAAAACCAATTGAAAAACCACAATAGTAGCATTATCACCAGCAACTTTAACAGAGGGAAGCACTTCTCTCTGCTTACAACACATCTTCATCCTCCTTTCCAATCTTTATTATATATTTTGAAGTTGTCTTGTTCTGTGTGCAATATTTTCCATTTTTCTGGTGGTAATTTTCAATAGGTTGGATTCAAAACCCTTATGGATCAACTAGACTGGATTTGGATTGGTTGTTATTCTCTATTCTGATGAGTCATAATTTCATATCGCATCAACTATGAGAAGTTCACCTGCACTGCCTTATTAACCACAGAACTTATGTAAGGAAAGATACCAAGAAATAAAAAAAACCCTGATAAAAGAATTAAAATAACAAATAACATTGTAAAAATAACATTGGAACTGTAACCATACCTTCATCTTCATTGTAACTTTGGTAGCCTGAAGAATAACCTGGGGATTTGCCAGATAATTGGCCAGGGGACTTGCATAACGGCTCAGTTGAATCAGCTAAGAGAGAAAGGAATGATCAATCATAAGATAAGGAAAAAAACATTTTACAATTTACACTGTTTTTATTCGTAGCTTGTAAAATTGGGAAAATTGGTTTTCAATGATCCGTAATAATCCAACTACAAAATAAATGAATTACTTGAACTCGTAGAGCCGAGTCGCAATCTTTTTTCATATGTCCGCTTTTCTAGATAGATGAAATCAAATATATGTATTCATAATAGCACAATAAATAAAATGGTGGTTTTGTAATACGTAATTATGGTTCAAAGCCCTGTACTGCAGAATGATTAATACTGAAATTTGAATAAAGGCAGTTGGATAAAGGTAATGTTGCCATATTGGGTGTTTGTTACACCACGTGAAAGCCATATGGCTTCTTGTTTTGTATTGGTCGAACAGTATTTTTGCAAGATCGTTAAAGTCTGTATTTGATGTTCAAAACTGTTAAAAGTCCGCAAACCATTACTGAAAATAATGATTATAATCACAAGAAGTTGGCGTTTCGTTAGTTTTCACGTGAAATACGAACATGGAAATTGAAACCATTTTCTTGGATCATAACAACATGATCTTACAAAGAGTTAAGGATTTCAGCGTGCCTACCTCCAGTTATATTTTTCTTCCCAACTAATAGGAATTCTTTAGTTTTAATCATTTTTTCTCGGCCGTCTTTCAGAAGGACATTTATCAGTAGCCGAAACGTATTCAATTCATCTGTGAGAGTTTTCTGTAAACTGTACACCTTTTTCCCGTTCACCTCGTACACAGAATCCAAGTTAACTTCAATAAGTTTCTAAGATAAAGGGAAAAATTAAAGGTGTGTTAAAGAAAGGGCATACACTACCTAATTCCTCCCCCTTACAAACCACCCACCCCAACCTCTGTTCCTACTTCCCTGACCTCCTTATATTAGTTGAGTTGGTCACTTGTATTGCAGTTCATGCCCACTGGGTGATGAAGATTGTTGTGTTATTTTTTGTGTTTGTCATTAAATTGTTTGCTTTTACTAGATTTATTTTAATTAATTTTATTGTATTTTATTTTATAAGCAACACCAAATTCAGGGGCAGGCATTATGTTACTAGGGGTGGAGGATTTTTACAGACAGCAAGTTGTTTAGTAGGCTGCGTAGAATTTCCTGACCACTGTCTTTAAGATGGGTAAACATGTGCTTGCAATGAACCATAGCATGCTGTCTTAATGAGGATGAAAGGGAGAAGGAAAGAGGGCTACAAATCCGACAATCGCCCAGGAGATCAATTTGAGCCTTGCTGAATTTAGAGTCTATTTTGTGAAAATTCTTAAAGCCTATGTATGAACAATGGCAGCAGATTTAAATACATGTTGTGTTGGGCTGGGCAGAGTCTTCAAAAAGTCTATGAGAAGGAGTGTTTTCTATAGAAATGGTAAGCAATACCGCTTGCTGTTTCAATAAAAAAAGACTCCTCCACAGAGATTTTTTGAAGAATTTTTTGAAGTGTTTTGGCACTCAAGCTTGGATATAACACAGAAGATCTTAATAATTTTACCTTGGTCTGACTTACAGCAGTAAATTTGGCTTGCAATGGCACAATGCCAACAAACTGTGGTGTGTTTTGGAGTTCATTGATGCGTTGTACAAAAACATATATGTCACCAATAAGATCAAAAGTCACAACGTCTTTGAAGTCCAAGACAATCTGTATCACTCCAGCTTCAATTCTTTGCTGCGATTTACCACGAGCTCTTTTCTACACCAGAGAGGCATCAGAAAATTGATATTAAACAAAATGTTTTTGTTTTTTTGAGGGGGGGATAACAGTAGAAAAACAAAATCAAAAGATTAAAGTTAACTGAACAATCACATGTAAAACGCAAACATGAGATCCTTAATAAAAAATAAGAAATTACCATAACAAATTTTTTTCATGTTCTTATTGGACGTTTGGAACCTACTACATCAAACGCTTTAAGTACCAAATGCAGTGTTCAGAAAAAGTGTTGTTATCAAATTGGTGGGTTAGAAAATTTCTAAAATCTTTGAAAAACAAGTTATCCTTTTACCTGAATTTTAAAGAATTTGGGAGGATATTTTCGATATTCGATTCCTAAAGGAAAGTTGTTGGCTTCCGGTGGAATTAACGGCATCGCATTATTGTATTGTGCATTTGACATTCGAAAGACTGTATCACAATCTAATGCAGAAAAACAACAACAATGAATACTTAAGTATATGATCACTTTTCATCGCGGGACATCCCGCGTAGCGGACAAGTGCTATTATATGCATACTTTTTGTACCGCCCCTCTCCCCTCTTGACCCCTATTGACCATTGTCAGAGCTGGTAGCCAAAAAAGTATTATGTTTAATGAAAGCTTAATACAAACAACATCTGCTATCTCAAACTCTCAAGATAACAGATTAAGTGTATAAAAATTTATCATTCAAGAGAAAAAATATAACATTTTAACGTTACCTCCAACCGGTGAAGGCATCAAATCATATGGTAGTATATTCTGATTCTGGGTGGGATTGTCAACAAATGGAGCTGCATATGCGTGGCTTGAAACAGGAGATGTAATTAGTGGTGACATGCCAGGTAACAAAGGAGTCAATGGGAATTCAGCAGGCCCTCCATTGTTTATAAGACCCATGCCATTATCCCCATCTTCAGTTTTCAACAACGGCTCGTAAAACTGACTGTAAGACATGTCAATATTTCCAAAACTGCAAAAACAAAATAGAAATAATTATTCACTGTTTTGCATTCACTCTGGTCACATGATTGTAAATAACTACCATGGATTGGTTGGAATTTTTGTCATGCGCTCAAAAAAGTGTGCAAAACAAAGTTTTCCTATTGAAAAGATCAAAGAAAGCAAATTATTAACAATAAGTATGTTGCAATAGACTTCCTGACCAAAGAACAAATTGACAGAACAAAAGATTCTTGGCCATAACTTTATCCTACATCAATGTTTTTAAGAGGAACACTTGAAGTGAAGAAATAGAAAAGAAAGGAAAGTAATAAAAAGCTTCAAAACAAAAACATCATATCATTGTAAGTAGAAATACAGCATTCATACAATCTTTCCCTACCTATCCCCTAATAAATACCTTGTGATACCAACTTAAAATCTGCACACAAATAAATTCAAAACAGTTATATATACAGTTATATATGCATAAGGAAGCCTAGATCTACTCCCACGTTAAAACAATAATCTTCGAAACAGTTGGAAATAAAAACATTACAAAAATAGAAAGTTTTGGCTGCCAAAAGATAGAGTTATGTTTAGCCTCACTTTAAAACCACATTGAAACCACAAAGAATCTAAGAAATGATTGAAACACAAAAATGACCTTAAAAAATCTAAAAAGTAACATTTGAGAAATCATTTAAAAAAATAATCTTTCTCTATTAGTGGCCTTTAATGAAACATTTTGACTTCACAGCTTCACAACTATATGTCAATGATAATGTGTTATCACTGAATTTTTCAAATGTCCCTCCAGAAAAAAAAATTCATTTTGATGTCTCCTTAGTTCCGTTCATTTTACAGCATTCTTTTCATTTTTCGGCATGCTACTGTGTTTTGAAAAGATTAATAATACTATTGCAAATGTGAGCTGAAGCATAACAGGTTTTTATGAACCTTAAAAGCACTAGCTTCTATTCTTGATTAGAGTACCTTTTCATCCTTATACAACAACTTAACTACTTGAAAATGTCCAATCCACTTCACCGAAACATACTTACATAACATACGTAAGTACTTTAAAGAACGAGGAAGAAGAATACGCGTCACTATTATCGGTGTCAATATTTGCTGTATATTATTTTTCCGAATAAGATTTTAAGGGATTAGAAAATTGATTTTAAATTCCTTTTAATGAGGATAGATTGTATATGTAAAAGTACATTCTAAAAGACAGTATTTACAAAAATATATATTGACCATAAGCAAAATAATTTATCATTCTGAGAATTTCAAATAGAAAAACGTAATTATAAACAAACTCTATAAATTCTCCAATCACATGTGAAACATCTTTTTTTCTATTTGCAGAATTGAAGGAAAAAAAGATGCCTCAACTCTTGTAAAAACACTTGTGTCTTTTGTGTTTTGCATATTTGTAGTTTGTTTTTATATATATCCAAAATAAACGTGGGAATTTCCATTTCAAATTTTTGGACTTTTTTTTTTAATCGTAAAAGTAGTTTCATTTTTCTTTCAGACTGAAGCACGATCGTTGCAACTCTACATCATTATTATAAATAATAATTATTATCAAAATAAACAAACAATTCTATTAATTAAAAAATTCAAACTTGATAATAGCCTATTAAAAACAGATGAATTAAACCTTTTCAGGAAGGATTTTTCAAAGGAAGCAATAGCAATAAAAACTTTTTAAATTTTCCAATTAATTTTATAATTTTATAATTAATCAAAGGGAATTTAAAGGTTGGCAGAGAAATAGAAACTAACTTGTTTATTATTGATGATTTTGAAAACAGAAAATCATTAAACAAAGCCGGTCAAAGAATATATAATTGCAAAAACTACATAAGGAATGAAATCAAACCTCTGTATAGAAAGGTATAAACCTTATTAACAAAAATATGATTGAAATGAGAAGTATGTACAGGCTGAAAGAAACTTTACGTGTTCGCGAAGGAATGGAATTTGACGTGGAAACACAAAAGACTTTTGTGTAATGTTTTATCTATTACATGAAGTCATTATGTTTTCTATGCGATTTTTTGGAAATTTCATGGCAGATAAACCAAAGATTGCTTTTTTAAATAACTAACTTTGTTAACTTCTTTAACTTAACGTTAACTAACACTTCGCGAAAGCTTATTATCTTAGGCAGTCATGTATTGTTTCTTTGGACCTGTACTGTAACATCCTAGCCGATCAAGTAGAAGAACCTATGTGCCACACCGGTCTCCCCCAAAAAAATCTGGAACTCCAAAAAAATGAAAACAGTCAAGTAGTTAAAGTCAACGGAGTGAACTCAGATCCTATGAATGTCTTGAATGGAATCCCACAAGGTAGTGGTTTGGGACCAATATTGTTCTTAATTTACATAAAATGATCTGCCGCAAACAGTAGCTTCAGATAATATCTTTCTGCTGACGATTTTTCTGAGGGTCAGCTTACTTAGAGATGCCGTGCCCTAAAGTCCTTGTACCTGATTAGCATACAGTTTATCTGCCAATTCGAGTCCATCAAAACTTCGTGGTGAAAGCCTTGTTAAATTTGTTTGGGTCAGTGAGCACAAATAACTACAAAAGAAGACTCGCTTCAACTGAAGTCAGACATAAGCTCATTGGAGATCTGGTCCTGAAAGTGGTTACTTAATTTTCACCCCCAAAATGCTATGTCTTGACATTGGGAAAATTTTGTAACATAGGTCACACTCAAACACTGTCTTTGAGCAAACTGACCTTGGAATTACTATCGATCCTTATCTCAAATTTGAGAATCATATTTCTAAGAAGGTGAAAAAGGCTAACATGATAGTTGGGTTTATTTGAAGATGCTTTTCATACCTTGATGGACATCTCTTTAAAAGACTGTTTCCCACATTCGTGAGGCCACAGATTGAATAGGTTCAAGCAGTATGGGCACGCCACTTAAAGAAACAGCAAATATGTTGGAGAATGTGCAAACCTTGAAATCAACTAAGCAGGTGGTATGGTTACTAACTGGTTTGGAGAGTGCCTAAGAGGGGCATAAGAGGATTACAAAGGAACTCTTTCTACTTTTGAACAGTTAAGACTTGGAATGAACTTCCTAAAGAAGTCGTACATGCCAACAACATTGCATCTTGGATGAAACGTGGAAAAACATTCCACTAAAATTCTACGAGCAATTCGTAGAGGCATAGATTTGCCTGCGAATTTGTAATTCTTGAATAATAAAAGGACACAACAGATTTCATTTCCAACAGAAGCGTGAAGGCCAGTGTGCAGCCAGTTGATGGCTCCAAATGGGCTAATATGCTGCTTCCCAAGTGGAGTATCAAGATGGGACATAATTGAGACTAAAAAACGGACCTCTGCAGTTGTACTCAAAGGTACTATGGACTACGCTATCACCTCAAAAAATTTAAACAGTTTTTCGTTATTTGACCCTCATAATTACAGATCATTGCTAGCTTAATAAGTTCATTAATTAAGGACTATTTTTATTAGAAATTTAGAAGATTTTTAGAGAAGACAAACTGTATGATAACCAATAAGCAATATGCAATCATTGATACAGACAGACTGTTAGGGCCCAATTTTTCATGCACAAAACCTTTCCAACCCTGCTCCATTTTTTTCTGACATTTGGAGCAAACCAAACCCGATTCTAAAAATTCCACTTTCATAGCAGAAAGTTTTGGGAGAATTGGAAGTTTTCGATTGATTTGTTACCAGTCAAAAGTCTCTTCTTCCAAAATCAGAAGTTCTACCATTTCTTTCTAATAATTTCTCGAGTGTTTTGAACCAAAGCAAAGTCTAGCATTTTAATGATTAAATTAACATTATTTGTTGCTGGAAAGTTTGCTAAAGATGTATTATAAACAAATAATGGTAATCATGAAAGAAGACTCTACATTGCTATAAAATCAAAACAAAACAAAACTGCATTGCATAACTATTCGAAATTGTAAAGTATATAATTTAAGAAGAAATCTATATTGGGATGATTCCAAAACCTTCCGTTTTGGAATCAATTCTACCTGTTTCTTTCGTAAGAGAACATTTGAAAGAGTTGGGAGATTTGAAACTGATTTTAATGGCTTGAAAGAAATGGACATTCATTCATTCATTCATTCATAATTTATTTTCAGTAGGTTAAAAATCACAGTGGAAAACTGATTGGGACCTACCACATAAAAATTTTAAACTTAATTTTTAACACTTTATATACTTTTGTTTAATGACCACAAATTTTCTGTTTGACGATAACAAATATGTTTTTCAGTCACCAAAAAAAAAACTTCTTGGAAAATGGTTTGGTCCAACAACATATTATAACATGATACCCAACATATCCAAGAAGGGTATAATATACACAAGACAATCACCTGCCTGGGAGACCATTCAACACTTATGATTTTTAATGAATTTTGTCCTCTGAGCTTTAGACCCCTCTCCCTTAACGGACTTAAGGAAATTATGGTCATTGCTGTCATCAAGTCCATTCAAGATCACAGATCTTCAAGATAGACAGGCGAATATAAAAATAGAAACACAGTGGATTTTTGAACTTGAAAAAAATGTTTCGTCCCTTCATTATTTATTTTTCAATATGAATGATAATAGTATTAAGAACTACAAAAGATTTCATAAACTCTGTTAGGAGTTAGGAATTAATAGAACATAGAGAAAGAAACTTTACGTGTTCGCAAGAAGGACTAAATTTTTACATAAAGACAAAAAATATTTTGTAAACAGTTTTATGTTATATAAAGTATTAAAATCTTTTGTGATCAAAACGATTTGTTTAGAGATGAGATTGAATTGACCATGAAAAGGCATGTTTAATAATTAAAAGTCTGTTTTAACTTCGACGACAGACTGTCTCTTTTCATTAATAACGTCAGAGCGCAGGATGGCATCATTTTTGGGGGAAATAGAACTCGTCTAAATTTCTCTAGCTTCAGAAAAATGTGTTAGATTGTTTGACCAACACACCAAAATACACCAAATTCATTTTAGCTTTAAACATAGATATCACAGGCTTAAAATTAGTTTCTTTTATTTTCACCTGCAAATTGATGTAAACTTAAGGCACCCACTCTTTTAGGCAGGCTGATTTTTTACTTCCTACTTTTCATTGCTTCCTTTTTTTTGGTGATCACCTGATGACTGAATTGATATTTCCTTTTTATAGCTTTGCCATGGACAATAGGGAAAGGGTAATAAATATATAAGATTACCAAAACTGCCATACAACGGTGGTTCAAAAAGATAATATTTTAAATAATTCCTACCTACACTTAATCCATAATGGATGGGGTCACATAGTATTTTTTCATGCTAGCTCTTTTAGGTTTCACTTTTCGATTCCCGATAAAAATAAACATTACATATGTGCAAATAATAGAAATCCAGTGAATTGAGTGCACGAGAGGGGGCGGGGAAAGTCCTTGTTATGTTATCTGTTTTTTAGAGTTTTTTTTCCAGGGGAACTGACTGGTGGCCTTGTGGTAGAGTGCTCGCATTCAGTGCGGGAGGTCAGGGTTCAAATCCTGGCCGAGTCATGCCAGCGACTATAACAGTGTGAATCCATCCACATATATCTTTTATACTATTTTAAAAATACACTACAATGGAAGTGTAGATGGCCGAGTTGCCTAAAGCTTTGCATTTCTTTTCGAGAACATAGTGGTTCAAATCCGATGACAGGCGTTTTTCTTTTGTTTTATAATAAGTTAGAATAAGTAAATGTAGGTTACAGCTATCCTCCTATATTACAGTAAACATGATTAGAGACAGATTTAGTGCTAAACGATAAATACATTTGAAATAATCCGCTATCGGATTTGAACCACTATTGATTGATAAAATAACATGTTTTCACAATACCTTATATTGGCTCTTTGGCCGGCCGGCTCTTATGAGGCCAAGGCAAAAATCGTGATTTTGTCATTTAGGACCGCATTTGAAAAATACATTATTAAGACACCCAAGCTATAATAAAGTTTCTATTTCCCCATGGAGTTAATATTATCATAAACGTTGATAAAACGAGTATTATGGGACATACTGTCTAGGGAAATCTTTTTAATCAACAATGTTGACCTTGTTATTATTAGAAAAGTTGATGGATTTGCTGATGAACTTACAGACGGTCGTGCATTAATGTAGAGATCAAGGATTATTGACAAAGATCTATTTTACAGTGAGATTAACGTGATAATAAAAGGAAACGAAAAAATTGATAACCGAGTCAGAGAAAATCGAAAGCGAAAATTCTGATGAAATCAAACAAAAGAAGAACAAATAGAATTGAAAATTCAATTGAAAATAAAATAAAAATAAAATAAAATAAATCAACAAAAGATATATACAATATATACAATAGATACTTCGAAAAGAATTTCAATGCTATAAAAGAAACCAGAAGGAAACATTATGAAAATTATGACGAAATAGACGAAAACAAAAAGAACACTAAAGGAGGTATTTTCATTGTTTTTGTAACTCCAAAGCGTTTGCGACGCCGCTGGTCGGCTGTTTTATTCATTAATACTTCTATATCATAACCACTCTACGCCACCGCGTTTACAGAGTGCGTTGAAGCGAAGAGCGGACCTGAATTTGAGATTAGACTTTCGCTGGATACGCGCGATTGCCGCGATTGCGCGATTGATGGTCGCGTAGGAGTTTGGCATGAGTAAAAGCTGCAAAAACGAATGCAAAGAGAAATACGCCTTCAACCTCGGTTTAAACAATCGCATACAACTGGCGTACGTGCTTACACACGGCTTGGACTCCACTGATACGCCACGGTATGTTATGGAACATGCATCTGTACTTGAAGATGTACCTGTGCGGAAATAGAAAATGATACACTTCTTGTAAGAAGGAGGTGATAGTAATGATGTAATGTTTAAATCTGGATTCGATATTTGTCTGCTAAGCATTGACAAGTGTTGATAATACATTTTTGTAAAATTTCCTCAAAATTATTGAAGTTTGTTTCTCTCGAACGTTGGTTAAACTTTTTGCTTGAGAGAACGAGGCACGAACGTAACTATGAAATCCAGTATCCTTTACAAACTGTTTTCTCTTCAGAACCTCGCCCACTTCCCATTCCTCCAGTGTAAACTGGCCCTAATCATATAACTTAAAATGTTCGCCTACCGTTCCACTTGGAATCCCAATTTCTATTGGGATCAGCTCCAATGCACATGGGACCGTTGAAGGTCGTTCTCGTCTTACGCCACAAGCGTTCTGTTGTGAATGTATACTCGTAACCATCCGGATTCAGTACGGGTACGTAATAGATCACGTGATCCTTTAGCAGCTTGGTTATTTTTGGGTTCCCTTTCTTGTTTTCTTGAAGTAACTATGGAAACAAAGAATCGTTACGCTGTTTAAGAAATTTATCTGCCACTCTTTTTTTCTTTTTATTTTAATCAAGCAACACCACATTTTGGGTGAGGCTCGATGTTGCTTAAGTTGTTTTCTTTTACAAGCTCATTTGTTGCTTCCTTGTTGCTTGTTGACTATCTACGCGAGAAAACCAAATTGGCGTGTTTGTCTATTCACGTGGAACAGCGTGGATTTTTATTAAACCGATGGAAATGTTTTTACATGTTTCTCGCCAGCCAGCGAAAAATATGTCCCTTTTTTGCTGTTTTTATTTTAGGGTTTTGTTCCTAGTTTGTTTAGTTTTTCCTTGTTAGGTTAATTCAGCTGAGCCTGGGCTGTTGTTTAGCAGTTGCATCGTTTTTTGGCAGATTTTGAGCATCATGCTGCTTATGAAGTGTTGCTTATAAAGTAGAAAGCGTATATTTCAAATTATGTGAGAAACAGTTGTTAATTCTTAGACCAACAACCAAAATTATCCTGCCCTAGACGTACCAAATCACAAACTCTATTTAGTAAAAGGCACGGAAAGTTCGACTGATGCTTATCTAAAGAGAATGGGTTAGAGACAGGTTCCCTAGCGAACTGATGCTCAGCGCACGTGGCGGTCAAGAAACCAAAACATTCATATTTAATACACACGAAAGTAATTGATTACCATGTATATAAAGTTTTCAATTCCCGGAAATCGAAAAATGTTTGTTGCATATAAATAGAAAGTGATTGAAAATTTCCTCAAAATTATTGGAAAGCTCCTGCCGAGATTTTGCCTACGAAATAATAATGTTGCCAGGCAGCTAGCTTTGTTAAAATTATCGCTATCCAGAGGTTTAATAAAGATGTGCAAAAGATTCGCCAAAAGGAGAACGTTAGTTTTTGACGCTAATATAATGATGCAAATTGCATACAGTCCAACCTCTCTATAATGGTCTGCTATAAAGGAGGTGTCTGTTAAGCGGAGGTTTGGATTCCAAGAAGAAAAGGCATCTGTTCCTGGAAAAAGTGTCCGCTATATGGGATGTCCACTATGGAGAGGTTTCACTTTATTTGAATCTCACTCGGGAACTCTAGTACATGTCTTGTTTGGCTTTTTGCAAATTAGCTAGTTATTTCTGGTAACCATGTGAAAAGCCATAAACAACTTTTGCATGCATGATCTCCACTGATTTTTGTTTCCGCTAAAAACCTTGAGCTTGCATAATCATTATTTATGACAGGAAACCTTCGGTTTCGACCTCAGGTACTTGTTGTTTTCGAATATAGTTCAAAACAACCTCGAGCCTTAGCCCTTTTCGATTTTATATGAAAAAGGCCTGATTTTGAGGTTGATAACAACTTTCGAAACTAATTTTAAACAGCAGTTCATTTATGTTTTCTTCATAACCTTGAAAAAAAACAAAATCTGAAACAAAATACAGTCAGGATGTTGAGGAATTGAAAGAAAATGTACAACGTCATTCAAATAACCAATGTTTTATAACTGGCGGTCTAGATTTATAACAAATTCATGAAATTTTAATGTCGTAATAGGGTTGAGCAATATGGTTTAACATGGCGCGTCTGCAATTCGAAGAAGTTGAATCCCTTCAGTTCAATACGTGTTATATTACTTTTAACCCAACGGGCATGAGACGTCGTTTTAACGTTCGAACACAACGTTCAGACGCTTTAACGACGTCCGTATAACTTTCAAACGGCATCAATGTGCCCGGGATACACTTTATTATGTAAGTAAGGACTAGGAAAATTTGGTTCAGCCTTCAGCCTTCTTATTTCTTTTGCCGAATTTTGCGGAATGTTTTGTGGAATGAACTTCCCCTGTACATCATTTTTCGAACTGTATTTAGCTTCATTTGTAATAAAGTTGATAATACTATCGTTTGTTTGATCATAAAATCCATGCAAAGGATCGTAACAATGAAAATCAAAGATCGAATCCACATGCACATTAGAGATACAAAATAAATCGAACAAGTTTCGGTCTGACAGAACAAGGATAAGATATCAGCTGTATATGGATCAAAATCGAGGGGTTTTCCTCGATCACGTTTTCTTCTCAACCTTCAAAAGTAATAAAAAATTGGAACAAAAGAAGCAATGGCAGGTCACAAAATTCTAGGTTGTAACATGATCAAGGTCACGTTTATTGATGTAGATGCTTTAATTATTAAATAATATTATAAGATAATTATTAAAAGATTAAATATTTGTATAAAATGATTGTGACTAACTTTGCAACTACGGGTCTAAGGTTAGTCAAAGAAAGCGGAGGAGTTTTTCTGTTAAAACATAAGTGTTGATTAGGTTATTTGCACGTTTTTCTTTTATACGCTTAATGACCGTACTCTCCTCCATATATCCTCCTCTGTTTTAGAAACATTTCTGTTCTAGTATCTGGAAATATTTGTCATCGAAAAGATTTTTATGGATAAAATATGAATATGAAAATTCTTGTTCTTCAGGAATGGAAATCTTTCAGCCTTAGCTTTCCTTTTAACGTGTTTTAAATAATTGACCATTTTTAAGCCATGTCGTAAAAGCAAGGTTTGAAATGTCCTCTAAATATAAATGCCAATAAGAAAACTTTTGGAACTAAAATCAAAAACATGGAATTTCAGCCCTGAAAATAAGAAACTTTGATAAGGTGTGGGTGTCATGAAAGAGAAGGTCCTTTGCTTATGCATTGTAATCACTGCCGGAGATGTTAAAGTTAGAATGAAATAATATGTTATCGGCTCGTATAGCCATGTTATAATAGCCCAGTCGGCAAAATCTTCAAAATGTCTCTGTGGAGGAGTGTTTTCTATAGGAATGGCAAGCAATATCGCCTTCTGTTTCAATAAAAAAACCTTCTCCACAGAGACAATTTGAAGATTTTGCCCACTGGGAAGAACTCCTTTCTCAATGGAACAGCTTTAATAAAGAAGCAAAAAAACCCTCAACGTCATAAGACAGATGTTACTTTTAAAAACACGTTGAACCATTTTGAATTTGCTATATTGGGTGTTCTTCATACTGTAGAATCTCGACATAACGAACGCTGAAGGGTAGTAGAAATCCGTTTTGTTAATATACAGAGTTCGTTAAGATTTGAAGAGGGTTTGTTAAGGGAAGGGGAATATGAACCGGGGGTTCGTTATATCGAGATTTCAATGTATCTATTTATCCCTTTCAGAAAGGTTTCTATCGCGTATAGTAGCTGTTTGCTCTTGTTAAGCAGAACAAAATTTAACGCTGTCCTTCATTCCGGAGGTCTTTATTGGCAATATTTAAGAAACGTCTACCGTTATGTTACCCGATAAAACCAACTCGACAAGAAGTTAGAAGAGCTATTGAAACTCTATTGGACTATTCCAGGTTAACGGAGGACAATGGTGAAATTGCCAAATTAACAACAACTGTTTCTACCATAATTCGCATGGAAAATATTAAATAAAATATCATATTGTTGGCCCTTTTAACGCATAAAAATGAAATCTAACAAGAGCCGGTGTAAAAGGGGCCGATAAGGTATTTAAGTATTCTACTAAAAATCCAATAGTTTATACAGAGAATTCGATCGATTTTCCTTTGTTTTCGCAGTTCGATTTGTCGTAGAAATAAAGTACTTCTGCGAATTATTCAAAAATGAGGAAACCTCACCAGGTTGGTCGAAAATTAACATAAATTAACATAATTAACATAATTAACAAAATTTCTGTTTTCAAGTCTATATCCCCAACTTGATTTAATAATAGCTTACATTCATCTCTACAAGATTCCCCGCTGCTTATGTCTGACATATCATTTGTTTTGATCTGTCATTGTTCTTACATTGTGCAACACTTGGAATTGTGTTTATATTTACCAGCAAGCATATTTATCAACTGATCGCCGAGAAACCTATTTGCGTCTAAAATAACAACTTATGTCATTAGTAAAGGAAAGGCATTTGTTTTTCGAAGAAACATTGCATTCGTTAGTTTTGTAAATCTTTCCAATCTTTGCCGCAACTTGTTTGTTTCTAAACGTTTCGGACACGTTTACGCTAGTCAAAAACCTACCCAGTGGGCAAAATCTTCAAAAAGTCTATGAGGAGGAGTGTTTTCTATAGGAATGGCAAGCAATATCGCCTTCTTTTTCAATAAAGAAACACTCCTCCACGGAGACTTTTTTGAAGATGTGGCCTACTGGGTCGAGGACTCGGAAATAGTTGACTAAGATACTTCTCTATTTTCATTTTAATGTTATCGTAAATATAAAACGGCCATTTATAAAAAAGCTAGCGTTTCTTCTGTTACATAGGATTTTGTTTCCGTCTCTTCAGGGCCCAAATATGAAAGATCATAATGGATTAAGTATTTACTTATGTTAAGTGTCTTAACGGTAATCAAGAAACTTTTCAAGGCTGAAAAATCCCCAAAAATGATTTTGATAAATCCCTCTTGCTACTACTGATAATTTTTTTGTTCGGTCAAGCTTTTTCCCGAACCATGTTATTACTGGCGTGTATAACACACTAAACCTGAAGAGGTTAGTTTCAGGCCTGAAAAGTTTCTGAAAGTTTCTTGATTACCGTTGAAAACAGTACTAAATCCATTATTATCTTTCATATTTGGGACCTGAAGAGACAATGAAAACAGGGAAGATTCTTAGTCAGTTATTTCCCAGCCAGTCATTTTCCAGCCCTTGTGTGTCTTAGGTTTTAACTAGCCGAGCCCTTTCTTATAAACCGAAATTTTTGAAATTTTTTATTACATAGAAGTTTTGTTATTTTTTTTGTTTTTATTGCAAACCTATATTTATAATTAATCATGAATTATTAGCTGAGCGAGTCTCAAACCACCTGCATGTTTTCCCCTCTATAAAATGTACATTATAAAGAAAACATAACAAAAATCTATTTTATTTTTTAGTGTGACTCAAATGAAAACATCGAGGAAACGGTTTGTTTAGACGCCATTCTTAAGCCGTGGATCTTTTTAAAGATTCCGATAGACTGCTAACTTGTAGATAAATTATTTTTTATGTCATTGAAGTCAATCGATTAGTTTTTTGAATAATTTAGCTCAGATATACGATAACTTATTCCATAAACTAATCTGTTTTAGGTCAGTTTGAGCATAATTTATCTTACAGTTTGCCGTCTAACAAAACCGTTAGATAGGATATTCGATAGTATATTAACAAAGTATCAACCCATGGTTTCAACATCAATTCTATATATTTCTTCGTTCATAATCAGCCAAAAAGTTTTATTTAGTTTTTGAAGATTTATCACCCGTTAAAATTTGCGTAACTTAAAGGCCACTTCACCTGTCGGGAAACATTCGTTTTTCATAAGAAAGGGTGTATACCCCCTTCCCCCCTCCCGCGCGTCCACGTTAAAAACCTTATGCCCACTTTTGTCGAATTCTTTTATTTACAGAAGTCGTTTACTGCGACGGTCAGGCAACGTTCTTCAGCCGACGATATCAGTCACACAATATAGCTTGCGGGATAACTAAGTTTTGAGAAAAAGAATGTATTAAATTCAACCCAAACCCCTTCCTTTTGAACCATCAGCCCCTCCCTCCCTCCTCCTACTACTACTACCACCGCACACATGCACCCCTCACCCTTCATCAATGCTTCTCCTAGTTTGTATAGAATTACATTAAAAGTCCCAACAGACATTAAAATTGGGGGGAAATCCCGGTGGGCAAAATCTTCAAAAGACTCTGTGGAGGGGTGTTTTTTTATTGAAACAACAGGCGCTATTGCTTGCCATTCCTATAGAAAACACTCCTCCTCGTAGCATTTTTGAAGATTTTGCCCACTGGAATTATCCAAGAATTTGCTTTTAGATTGTAGTTTAGATAAATTCTTAATTTTTAAATTTTATTAGCATAAGTTATATGTTTGATTGTTATTGTGTGAACAAAGACATATCACAAACTATATAGCTGCCCCAGCTTGATTTTTCAAAATATATTTTCAAAAGATATCCAGTTCTTTTTTCTTTTTGAAAATAAATAGTTATGTAACTTTTGTTAAAGGTATACACAAAACTCGGACCTTCTTACAATCAATTTAGCCACAGATATTGTATACATGGTGTTACGAGCAACCTCGAACCCAGGGTCTCTTGCTTTCTCGCTATACGGACGGCGGCGAAGAAGACCCTGGCGAACGCCGGTCACGTGATATGAAAATTACAACAAAGGGCAAGAGACCCTGGGTTCGAGGTTGAGTTACGAGAGGAACTGGGGGAGAAGGTGGAAAATTTGTCGAATTTTGATTGGGTGGCCTTTATAACAACTGGAGTGGTTCTCTCGAAACTTTGAAACTATCATCACCACGTATATTGAGTAGAGGGATCTTTGACAGCCATATAAACTACGGATTTTGTATATTTGGTTGAAAATGACGTAAAGATTTCATAAGATTTTATGTTGGCTTTTGTTACTCCATTATTTCATAGCTTGAGTCACGGTCAACTCTGATTAGATGTAAATGTTTAAAACGTACAATTTTGGACCGAAAAAAAAAAAAACACTTTTAAATATGCATTTGATAAGTTTAGAGTCATGGAAAATTTCTGAATTGTCTCACAAGAAGAATTTGTATATAGTTAAAGTTAGCCGTCAAACAGTAAGTGTATCTATCTTAGGTTAAAACCTTGCGACGTTCTTAAAGTCAAGTGTTTTTCTTGTTTTCCTTTTATGTAAGTTTAACGTTTTGTAGAAACCGTGGAGGAGTGTTTTTTTTATCGAAACAGCAGGCGATATTGCTTGCCATTCCTCTAGAAAACACTCTTCCACAGAGACTTTTTGAAGATTTTGACCACTGGGAGGTGAGCGAAAGAACTTGAATCTTAACAGGGAAATCATCAGATAGTGTTCACCTTCTGTTTTTTTTAACGTTTATATGACGTTATATGACGGCAACAACGACGGCGACGTGAAAGTGATCCATGAATATTCAGAAATTTATTGAATTATAAAGCCATTGAAGTTTGAAGAACCTTTGGTCGATACACCAAGAAAGACGGAAATGCTTTCGAAAAAGGATAAAACAAATACGAGAGAAAAATAATTTACTGCTATCCTTGCGTCTTCGCTTTTAGTACGTCTTCAAATATAACTATAATCTATTAATAATGTGTTGAAGTGACAAAATTTTCAGTAATGGTATGAAATAGACTTTCTTTCTAAACAAATTCCACAGGGAAAACGAATCCTTTGTTTCACTTACGTCACCGTCCTGGTTATCGTCGTATTTACGTAAGCTCCCTATGGACGTCTTTACGACGTCTGAACGTTGTTCAGGTCGGATGGGATGTTTTTAAAATATGAATGCGTTCTAAACGCGCTATGTTTGTAAACGCTATGTTAGTTCACCTTTGCCGAATTTCTGTTTTAACTCCAATATTTTTTCAAAGCCTCGTTTTGATGCGTTGCATTGTTTAACGGTACTTACTTAATTATATATTTTATATATTTATATTTACTTAATTATATATTTTATATATTTATATTTACTTAATTATATATTTTACTTAACTGCAAATCGCTGTGGGACAATTTGTGATAATTTTCATTAAAACATCGCACCAAAACGAGGGAGTGGATGATAGTTTAGCGGAACATCGACGTTTGAAAGTTCGGGAACGGTGTATTAAATCGTTTTTAATAATTTATTAAATTACCATAATTTATTTCATTGTTTTCTCATTAGCTCTTTCTTCTGAAATTATTAATTAATTAAAAAATTAAATTATTAAAAAACACAGTGAAAACTCTATAAAGCCATTGGTGCATGAAAAAGATGTCTGCTTCAAGGAGATGTCAACTTTATAGAGGCTTTGCCTATGAGAATTTGACCACTGTAAATTCATCCATCCATATACTCAGTGCGCAAAATTTTCAAAAAGTCTCTGTGGTGGAGCGTTTTTTTATTGAAACAACATGCGATATTGCCAAACACTCCTCCTCATAGACTTTTTGAAGATTTTTGCACATTGGGTAGCTACTTGGAGTATATATCCGTTATACGGGAGTATGTTCATCTAACAATTTCTCCTCACTTCACTTATCTGATTCCAGATAAACTTATTATGAATTTTCATTTGTCAGCATGTCAGTACGTAAGGTTCGAATATTTTTTTGAAGCTTTTGAATTTTTTTAGGAAAATGTTAAGTTCCTTTATTTTATTTTTATTTTTCCTGTTTTAAAATAACAAAGTTTACAAACAAAAGGGTTAATTAGAGTTAAAAAAAAAGTTAAAATAACTTCAACTTGATCAACACCGTTATATTCCTATGGTCCATCTGAAAACTTAAGAAAAGAGAAATTTTCAAAGGTTTTAGTTAAGCCCTAATTTCTTCAGAAAAATAAGCACATCCAGTCATCAAACAGAGCACATGCATCAGATGTTGCGTTTAAGAATTTCAACGTCTTGAAGAAAGGTGTCTTTTAACACAACTGTTTGGATGCTTTTTGGGTGCTTAGAAAAATCTATGTCCTCTGGAAGCTATTATAACAACCTTTTGTTCTTTTTTTCTTTGATCTTTTCAATAGGCAAATTTCATCATGCACTTACTTTGATCACGCGACATGGTTTTCTATCATGGTGATCAAATGCAAAACAAACTTAGATAGTTTACCGACAATAGAACTTAACAATAGACTACCAGACCAGGGAGTTTTCTACAGTTCTTTATAGTCTGGAACTAGCTGCGGCACGTGTATAGAATTGGACAAAATGCGTCAGTTTCTCACAGCTAAAAGTTCCAATTTATTATCTTTGTTTTGGGGGAGGGGAAAACCAATCAAAAATGGTTTCCAGCATATGGTTAGGTTAAAAATTTCATTTTCTATATTATTAAAAGCGGTATAATAGAAACGGGTAAAACAAGAAGATGAAAAATTCTGTTTTAGCATTTGCGTGATAGGAAACAAGGAAGAATGTAATTGTGTAAAGGAGAAAACATATGAAATTTTGTTTTTGATTGAGAGGAAATAAAAAACTTTGTATAGTTATTTTGGATTGAAAAAAGGTACGTAATTTATTCTCCACAAACTCAATATATTACAATAAAAATACCTGGAAATGTTTATTTATTTACGATGTTTGTTTGTTTGTTTGTTTGTTTGTTTGTTGAATGTTTGATCTGCTGATAACAAACCTTATGAGACACGAAGTACTGTGTAGTATGGAAGGGTTGAGGGTGGAGATAGATAGAGCAGAACGGTAAAAAATCAAATAGTGTAGGAGATGAACCTTCGTTTATCACCCAAGGTATAAAAACATCAGCTAAGTGTCTGGTGTCGTAGGGACGGATGCAGCAAATGTTTTGCTTACTTTTGTTGTTGTTGTTATTGTTATTGTTGTTTTTCCGGTAAGCATTGCATTTGTTTCCCTTGACAGAGCTTCATCAATGCACAGAAGTGTAACAACCCAGTTGACAAAATCTTCAAAAAGTCTATGAAGAGGAGGGTTTTCTATAGGAATATCGCTTGCTGTTTCAATAAAAATCACTCCCCCACAGAGACGTTTTGAAGTCTGGGACCGACCGGGAAGAGTGTTCTTCAAGACAGCTTCCATGAGTCATACATTAATTGAAAAGTTTGTTTAACGAATTAGCATAAACTGCCAACCTAGATCCCAGGACTTCTTCTCTCTAATACATTCGTATCGGGACAGGTCTGTTTTCATTTTATTTCCAAGTTTCTCAAAGAAGCAATTCTGTGTAACCTCGAAGAAGAAATTTGTTGTCGGAACAAGTATCATCTATATATTATGTTGTTAATAGACCGAAAACCGATTTAGAAATACGATACAGTTGATGAGGGATATTGTGAAACATTATGATCCAAAACGTTGCGACTATATTCCTGCTTTGATGTTTTCAAATCATGAGAGACCGTTTTGTAGCATTTCCATACCATCTAACTTGGCGAAAACTCTTGTGTTTGGAAGTTTGGAGGTATGGAAGAACGAGGCATAGCCTGACCACAACTCTCGCTTACCCAAACCCATTTTACACCACGAAAATGATACAGTTTGAGCTACGGCGCAGAGACGTTTAACTACAGTGAGAGGTGTCTAATCGTGGCGTTGAACTCATGTGTTATCTTATGTTGTCATCATGTGTTATAACTTAAATTTAAAATTATCATGTGTTATAACTTATGTGAATCACATCATATTTCATTATAAAACTTATATAATTGAAGGTATTAAATTTGTAGTATTTGTGTATTTCTGTAAAACTATAAATTTTTGAAAACATGGCCTAAACAGGCCATAACGGGCCGTTTTAGCGTATGTAACTGGTGTGTAACATAACGTACGTACCAAATCGACCCCAAATTATGTGAAATAAATAATATGGATACTTTTTTCTACATCGACGTTTGCTTTCAAATTTAACCAATCAATGCTTAGTATTTTAAATGCTTTGCTGGAATTAGCCACAAAATGATTTCCATTCAAACCCATTTGTCCTCGAGGAAAAAAGCTGTTCGTGGAACGAACATCGTTAGCCATTATTAATATATTTGAATTAAATATTTGAATATTTAAACAACACCAATAGCATAGAATAGTGGAATGCAGTGGTCAGAGGCTGATCTAAGGGTATGTAGAAATTTCTGGAAAAGAATGTTAACTATTAAACAATAAAAGAAAAACGTGTAAGTAATCCTATTGGTGGATACAGACTGAAAAAAGAAATTAGGTTTACGTGCTCCTCAACAATTTTTGACATACCCTAGATCCACCGCTGACATCAGCTATTCTAAAGAAATTAGAAGTTATTATAAACTTTCTGAATGGGGGATTTGTCAATGGTAAAAAGTATGCGCAATCACTAATTGCCATCACTTAAGCGAATTTAATTGCAAGAATAAATAAACTAAGCAGATGTGATAAACCAAGAAAATTATTAACTAAAATAACATGAGATTGTTACGAAAACAAACACCAAACAGCAAAAAAAATAAAAATAAAAAAAAAACACCAAAAACGTAGATAACAGGGAAAAGGAAGGAAGCAATCATGCCTCACCTAAATAGATACTGAAAATTCATATATGAGGGCGGTGGGTACCTTTCAGCTAATGACACGTATCATCGCACAACACGTAATCCTCTTGGTCCTTACTCGTCCGCAATAATCCATATTTTCGTCTATTGCTTTATATTATATTGGCAACTCGCCACTATGTGTTCCGTGATTTACACTTTTAGTTCCTTTAATTGTCAGCACATTTCAGTAACGTTCTTGTGTTTTGGTTTTTAAATCTTAAGTTAATGTAGGATTACTGTTAACCCAGCAGGTACACACGATGTGGCTTGAACGTAATCCCTTTGGTCCTCAAAGAACATGCGAATTAAACGACCCCTTACAGGCCAATTTCCATTCAACGCTGATGTCCCCACGAACAGCTTTTTTCCTCGAGGACAAATGGGTTTGAATGGAAATCATTTTGTGGCTAATTCCAGCAAAGGATTTAAAATGCTAAGCATTGATTGGTTAAATTTGAAAGCAAATGTCGACGTAGAAAAAAAAGAGTTGAAAATTTTCAACTTTCTTTTGTCCGCTGAACGTTGATTTTTCCGCCGCGGTCGATGCTAAATAATAGCCAATGCGCATGCGTGTGAAATCACTAGATACGTCTTTTTCTTCGTCCGCACGGAATTTTGTTGAATGGAAATTGGTTTTCAGGGAGTCATTTTGATGCACATCAGAGAGTCAACTGAAGAAACGTTCAGGGTATGTGCGTCAAAGAAAAGCCTCAAAAAATGAAGATGAAAAAAAATGCGCCTTTTTTCTACGTAACCTACGTTATATGCGTATTCAGGGTCAGTCAAAAAAAAAGGTGGAGGAGTTCAACGTTATGATATTTCTTTTCAGTCTTAAGTGTCGATTAGGTCACTTGCACGTTTTCCTTTTCTACTTTAAATGACTAAACTCTCCTCCACAAATTTTGATTGACCTCTAGCTAGGCCTCTGTACGTAGCTCATTTTTGGTATGTTATAACTTCCATCTTTCCTGTTAACGAATATATAAAGAAATTAACAATTCTTTCCGGAGTTTCGAAGTTATAGGTCTCAAAAAGACATAATGTAAAATCGATTTAAAACAGTGAAAAGACGCTTCTTGTGTTATGGTTTTGGTTTTGAATTAACTAAAATAGCTAATGAAAAGAAATAATTTACTTCTACAAACCTCCATTTTCCCTATTCAGTAATAAACTTCCAGTAGCATACAGGTCTTTTAATAAAATGGAAACTGTCGTTTATTTTCGAAACATCACGGTCTTTAGTCGATTTTGCATAGTTCTTTATAAATTTATAAATATTTGTTTCTTCATTGTTCTTCCTTTATTTCATATTCTATTTTATATTTTTTCGTAATATCCCACTCTGATATATCTTTGGAAAAAGGGTAAATTTGTTGAAATTCATCAAAACAGTGCTGAGAAATTTAAAATTTTTTTTTATCCAACCTCGTTTTTATGAAATTCTCAACAATGTTTTGACTTTATTACTTAGTAATAATCTCTATTACTAAAACTCCCAGTAGAATGATCAGATTTCGATATCTAAAACGAGGCCGGATGTACTTACTAGACAAAAACACGGCGTTCAAAAAAACAGAAATTCGGGAAAGGACTCATGCAACATTATTGGAACTTTCATTCAATGCAGGCTAATTCCGGATCAAGACATAATGCCTGAAAGGGAGTCAATTGATATTAAAACAGGTTGCTCCAAAAGGAGTCATTGTAGATTGAAACAGTTAAGGGAGCCAAAAAATGATGTCTTTCCGAAATGACTCTCTGAGGGGCTGATTATATGGAAGAAATTGTCCCGCTTAGCCGGGACGAGACGTTTTAACGGGATCTCGCTATTGCATTTATTTCTTTTGTTTTATTAGATTTGGATTACATGATCAAAAATCATCCCAGTTAAACGGGATCTCACTTGCATAGAAGCGGAATCTCGCCTAGCCGGGACGTTTTTTGTTCATGTAACACTAGACGAGAAGGTTTTAGATTTTTTCTGATGTCAGGCGCATGCGTGTGATAAATAATTTTCAAAACAAGCTTTAAAGATGAATGATAAAACAGCGGAATATAAATCCTGTCTTAGCTTAATTGAAAACTGGGAGTCATTCATGTTCATGAGAAGCTTACCCATCGGCCAAAATCGTCATAATGCCTCTGTGGAGGAGTGTTTGTTATTTAAACAGCAGACGATATTGCTTGCTATTTCTATAGAAAACACTCCTCCTCATAGACTTTTTGAAGATTTTGCCCACTGAGTCAAAAATGATACTCGGAGTCGCCACATGTACACTGAAATGACTCCCGTAAGATTCTCACATTAACTCCCCTAAAATTGTTAGTGTACAGACAGATAAGCAGGAAGATAACACTTAAGGTCGATACCTTAATCTTGATCAGGTCATGTGCACTAGGATTACCATGGAAACATGGATAAAAAGCCTCACACCACCTCACAGGTTTCATTTAATATGCACCACTTTTAAAATAGGCGCAGCTAGAGCTCAGTCAAACTTTGGGGAGGAGAGTTTCCAGTGGGCAAAATGTTCAAAAGGTCTCTGTGGAGGAGTGTTTTTAATTAATACAGCCAACGATATTGCTTGCCATTCCTATAGAAAACACTCCTCCTTATAGACTTTTTGAAGATTTTGCGCACTGGGTTTAGATATTTAAAGTAGAAAAGGAAAACGTTCAAGTAACCTCATCGATACTTAAGACTGGAAAGAAATGTGGACTCCTCCACTTTTTGTCGACCCTGTATATAAAAAAAAGAGACGCGCTTTCTTATACGAGAGCGTTTAAAGTTTGGCTGCATGTGTTTATTTTTCTGCAGGAATTTAGCCTGAAATTGTTCTAATTTCCATTCTTAATTGAAACTTTTGAAAACGAGAGAAATGTCTAAAATAATATAATAATATATTATATATATATTAATAAATAATATATTCTAAAATAATTTTAAAGTTGATGCTGTATTTTCTCTACAAAAGCTCAAAAAGCTCAAAAATGAAATAATAAAAAATGGTATATTCCTTCCTGAAGTTGTATTATAGGTAATAGGTGGTTTTGGAAGTCTTATAGGCATATATACCTCTGTTTTCTATGTATTTTTCTATCAACTAAGCCCCTAGCCTATAAATCTAGACCGTCGCTAACTCGCTATGGTGTATCCACTTTTGTCGATTTTTTCATATGATCGTGCAAAAAGAGATTGGGAATCATACAAAAGAGTTGATAATTACGAATGATTGGCCAAATGTGTTATCAGATCCTGTAACAAGCCAATGTGAAAAAATCGACCAAAGTTAATAGACCAAAGCGAGTTAGTTACGGTCTAGATTTATAGGCTACTACTAAACATAAGGGCACGTTTGATATTTTAACGGTGCTAGAAAAAAACAACATTAATTGTCTGTTTTTAGTGATTTATCCAACATATCCATTTGTAATTTAGAAAATTTCTTAATAATATTTAAACCCCTCATTTATGAGTAGCATCGAACATGGGGCGAAAAATTCGTTCCAAATCAAGTAGCACAGCGCTAGAAAAGCAAACCCTTCTTCGCAAAGATTTGTCATCAAAGAAGTCAAAACAGAGCGTTCAAGAAACAGTGGTGAGTAAGAGTACACGAAGGGAGAGTAAGGTGATTACTGTTGCACCTCATGCATCAGACACTGAATTTGGAGACGTACCAGTGCTGACAATATGTCCGTATTGTAACCAGAAGGTAGTGACGAAAACACATTTTGACAAGAAGAAACCGATGTGGTAAGTTCGAATAATAGGCTGTTTGCACCATTCCACTAAACTTGGGCGGGCACGTATTTTCATATTTTTTCTCAAAGTCAGCATAATTGAAGCATTCTGATTAAATATCTTTTGTCCATCGGTTTTCGCTTGATTTGATCTAAATTTTAAAAGATTTAACGTCACAACGTATCTTTTGACGTCCGTCCGCTCTGATGTTGTGGAATGGAAACCAGCCTTAAGATGCACGTTAATGTGATGCTGTAGCCGGCATTTGTGGGTGACCCTACACGACGAGGTGAGGAAGTGTAGAAGTGGAGTTGGGTGCTTAAGTTTATTATCGAAAGACACACTAAATCAAGGTTTAGTCCCACACCACGCCATTCCCATTTCTTAATTGTGTGTCGTAGGCCCTGGTTACATTGATTAATAATTACAATCAGAGTTCTATCAATCGTTATCAAGTCCTTTTGACACACATCTTTGTATTGTATGTTTTGCTTTAATGGAACACGGGGGTTGGGGTGGGGCTAGGGTTTTGTTGGCGGCAAAATAGCGTGATGAGAAATCAGTTTATCATCACAAATTGTTAATTAATTATGCAATGTAACTCAACGATATGCTAATATTTGGGCCTATGATTTTTATGGACACATGCAATTTTTGTAAGGAGAACTTTCGTCACCCTCACCAATAGGGATTTTAAAAATAATTTTATCCACCTTTACCTCACCTTGCTGGAAACCCTGTGGAGGAGGTTGAAACATAAACAGAAATTTATGGGGGAGAATGTTTACTTTTAAAGTATAAAAGAAAAAGATGCAAACAGAAATTATGTTAAAGTGCTCCTCCAGTTCTTTTTTCTACCTCCTTTCGACATACCGCCAATAATAATAATGTCTTACAAAAGCTCATGTCTTAGCTACGTAACAACATGGCGAAGCTGCCTTCAAGTCATTATTAAAGGGGCTACGACACGAATCACGTGATCTTGATTTATGGTGCAGCACCAAAAATCAATTCGAGGCGAGAGATGCGATAATAATATGATGGCTGACGGTAGAAAAAAAGTAAACAAACGCAACAATCACGTGATTCATGTCGTAGCCCCTTTAATAATAAATACTATATAACATACTCGTTCTTTTTTTTGTATTTATAAAAATATATTTAGGTGACCGAAAATAAAATCACACAATCCAAAAGGATAAGTAGTACCATGTTATAGAGCTCGAAACGCTGGTCAAAAAAATGTATGGGATAGTCTGTGTATGGCATGCCGTTACCGAGATATCATCGATCAAAGATTTTGATGACGTCACACCCGTCCCCAAAAAGTTTTAGACCCAATTTTTTTTTCGTCACCCATCGCCTATATTGCAGACCCCCCAAAACGTCAGTTATCCCCATCGGTTCTCGAGATATTTGCCCCTAAACGTCGCGTTCCTTTGGAGTTTTTTTTTATGAACTTTCGAACGCAAATAAACATTGCATTGCGTTCTCCTCCGGGTGGCTTTATGATGTCTTCCTTTAGGCACAACACTCCATGAAGTAATAAAAACCCTTAAAATGGAGCTAGAGATTCCCCTAATGGGAGATTCCCCCTATATTAATACGGAAAAAAGAAACATCCATTGACGAACTTTCCGAGAAAATTTTCCTAAAGTTCTTTCTTTCAAAGTTAGTAAAAATATATTTATATAACATAGATAACTTATATAAGGTTATATAAGACTCACAGACTCAAAATACCCAACTAAGTAAGAATTATCAAGGAATGATGCGGCGAAGACTCATATAAAAAATACAAGGGTCTTGAAGCTGACTGTAATCTTATCAAAACACGAACGTGGAATATTGCTATTATTTTTAGCTTCTGCTGTTGTGTGTGTCATCCTACGATGAATCTCATCTTCAAAGACGTGATTCACAGTTGTCCAAAATGCAACAGGGAAATAACAACTTATAATCGATTTCTCTTTTGTTTTCGTGGTTTTAAAGCACCAAAACCACAGCAAGACCAACAAAACAACAACAACAACAATAACAACAACAACGACGACGAATATAAAAGGTTGAAGAACTCAGATTCTGAATCTCAGTGTGAATTGGACAGTGAGACTGACAGAAAATCCTCCAATGATCACACAAGTGATTTTAGTAGAAAAGATATAACACAAGAATGCATAACCGAAGAAGAGCCAATCGACGGACAAAAGTCTCTTGTCGAAAACGACGGAGAGCCGAATGCAATCAACAACACCACGACAACATCTGAAAAAGACAATAGAATTTCGAACGACAATCAATCGCTTGAAAACAATAATGGCAGCGTTGCCGTCAACGATGTAAAAAACAAGTCTAGAAAGAAGAATAAGCGATTTTCTATCGGTAAAAAAACGAAAATCGACGTATCTCGATTTAAGTGAACTGATTCTAAATTTCTACTTCAAATCGATTAGGACAAACAGAGAATTCGATCGATTTTTTGATTTTCACAATTCCCATTTATCGTTGAAGTCTGTTCAATTAGCCGTTCCCCTTATTCAGTTATCTCTTAAATATATAAAACAACTACTACAAGGCAATGCAAAAAAGTCACTAAAAATGTCTGAATGGAAAAATGAAAACTTTTGATGAAAAACTGATATTCTCACTACCATTTAGGAACATGCTTCAACAAACTCCAACGAGAGATTAGAGCATTGCATTGTGGTAATTGTACGATTTATTAAAGAGATAACTGAATAAGGGGAATGACCAATTAATTGAATATGTAATGAAACTTTTATGATATCAGAGGGAGATTGTTTAATTAATAAATAAAACAAAGATAGAATATACTGATCATGAAATCGGCGGGAAACTAACAAAAAAAATGCTGCCTTGTTACTTAAATAAATGCTATCTAAACGATAGAAACGCAGCAAGCAGTAACAAAGTGACGTAATCCGAATTATTAGGGGAACAAGAAATCATTTCGGATTATGGGAGTTTTCGAATTACAGTCTTCATGTAAGAGTTTTTGAATGAAGAGTTTACATGATTTTTCGAACAACATATGAGTTCTACTGTAACAAATTTCACTCGCTGTCTCCAATTATCTTTAACAAAAATCTTGGACCTTTGAGCGTTTCGTTACCTGTGAGAAAAGCTCTCAATCTCGAACGTTTATACTCGGTCCTTGATAGTTCGAGATGTTCCAAACGATCATATCTTGAGTGATGCTGTTCTTTATAGAAGAAAAGAAAAACGAGAATGTTACAAACGCAACATGGACGTATAAAAAAAGAGAAGGATTTACAGCTTATATAATAAGAGTTTATCATGTCATAGACCGGTTGTTTTTGTTTGCGACGTTTCGACAGTTACTACTGTCATCATCGGGCGTTTGTAAATGAATGATGTACAGTTTATATATGTTTTCAGTAGGATCGAAATTAGGATCGAAATTATTTCGGACCTGGAAGGAAGCAATGTCAATATTTCGGACCTGGAAGGAAGCAATGTCAATAATTTGTTTTGCGTAGAGCTGGAAACCATATCGCAGGAACATTATACGATGTACTATTAATACTGGAATTGTTTTTGACACTGTATATAGTCTCTTTGACTTTTCGAGCAGTCCATCCTTTTTCCTTGTCAAGGATCTTTCTATTCTCCCAATCAAACTTGTCATTAGTCCAACAGTGGTCAGCAATTTCGTTTTTGGTTACATCGCCATTCCGTACGGCTCGCATATGTTCTTTGATGCGTTGCTCAAATGTTCTTTTTGTTTCTCCTATATAAACTGATTCACAATCACTACATGGAATTTGGTATATCACGTTCTTTGTGTCGTTCATTGAGATCTTGTCTTTCGGATGAGATAATATGTTACGAAGAGTTTCCGTTGATCGAAATCTGCATTTGATGTTGTGTGCACGGAATATTCTTTGTAAAGCATTACTGATACCAGATACATAAGGAATACTAATAGTGGTCACCGGTTCTTGTTCTGTTGATTCTTCGGTGTTTGAAGTTCGAGTATTGTTTATTCTATTTTCAACTCTTCTAACAATCGTCCTGTCATATCCATTTGCTTGGAGAACCGATTTGATATGTTTCATTTCTTCAACACGATCATCGTCATTACTAACAATATCTTTCGCCCGATTTATTAACGATGCAACAACACTTTCTTTGCAACTTTGTTGATGGTTTGAGTTACAGTTTAGATATTGGTCTGTATGTGTTGGTTTACGATATACGTTCACTGAAATGCTTCCGTCTTGATTTCTTTTTACAAGAGTATCCAAGAATGGGATGCAATTATTCGATTCCTGCTCGATTGTAAATTTTATTTTCGGGTGCAATCCATTTAGATGTTGATGAAAATTATTCAATGAATCTCGTGTCACTATAGCGTAAACATCGTCAACAAAACGTTTCCATACTTTTGGGGGTTTGTCAGCGGTTGTTGTGGCTGTGGACTCAAACGCTTGCATGAAGATTTCAGCAACTACAGAAGATGCCGGACCTCCCATTGCAACTCCATCTGTTTGAGTGTAATAAGTTTCATTGAATAGAAACCACGTTTTTGTTAACACAAGCGTTATCAATTCCAAAAATTCTGTTGGTGGAATTTTCGTTTTGGATGAAAAGTTTGAGTCATTAGAGATTAAATCTCTAATTATATTGATCGTGTCATTTATCGGTACATTTGTGTAAAGTGATGTAACATCGAATGATACCATTTCTTCATCAACATTGACAGTTTTTGTTCTAACAAAGTCGGAAAACTCTTTTGAATTCTTGCATCGGTTAGTTTGTGTATATGATGATAATATCTTTGCTACGTATTTTGATAAGTCGTACAACGGCGTACCGGTGCATGAGACTATTGGTCGTATAGGTATTCCAGTTTTGTGTATCTTCGGCAGACCATAGAATCGAGGTGGTGGAGAATCGCTTGGTTTTAATCTGAAATATGTTTGTTGATCGATAAAACCATTGTCATGTAGTTTCTGAAGTTTTTGTCGTACTTCTTTTTTGATTGTTTCAGTTGGGTTCTTCTTGAGCGTTTTGTATGGACCATTGTTTATATGATCGTAACATTTCTGGATATAGTTGGGTTTGTCTAATACCACGGTTGTTCGTCCTTTGTCAGCTGGTAGAATCATGATACTGGTATCTTTCTGAAGATTACGAAGAGCTTTTCTGTCTTTTCGGCTGATGTTGTCGGTTGGTATTTTCGATTGTTGTAGAGTTAGACTGACTTTAGCTCGTATATTGTCAGCTTCCTTATTTGGTAGGTTTTTGATACCACTCTCTACATTTGCAACAATTTCTTTTGTTGGAATTTCAGTTGGTGTTATACTAAAATTCATTCCCTTCGACAAAATATTGGTTTCATCAGATGACAATTGTTTTGATGACAAGTTCATTATCCATCTTGATTTATCTACTTTCTGTTCGGTATCTTCCTTCTGTGGATGTAGGTTTGCGAATTTTCTAACCTGTCTTGTTCTAGCGACTTCCATCTCCCTTTCAAATGTCTTATTATGAACAGATTTGATGAGTTCATATTCTTCTGATGTTGTTTTATCTTTGATTTCTTGGTCCAACTCTTCCATTGGCTGTTTTAATTTCTCTCTTGTCACATGATTGAGATGGATTCGTTCTTGAAGGAAGACTTTGCTGGCACGACGTAATATCTGACGGCTTTTCTCAGTTTTGACTTTGCAATGAATTCTTAGATCATTTGGCGTCAAATTATTATGTAGACATCGAAGCGAGAATCTTAGATGGTTCGAGTACCTAGCGTACTTCGCTCGAGTCTTTTCCAACTTCCGCACTGAAGCTAACGTGGAATCTCCATATTGTGTTTTAATCAAATTGAATATATTTATATTGTTTGTCAGTCTAGTATTCATAATATATAATTAGAGTTTATCATGTCATAGACCGGTTGTTTTTGTTTGCGACGTTTCGACAGTTACTACTGTCATCATCGGGCGTTTGTAAATGAATGATGTACAGTTTATATATGTTTTCAGTAGGATCGAAATTAGGATCGAAATTATTTCGGACCTGGAAGGAAGATGATGACAGTAGTAACTGACCTGGACCTGGAAGGCCGATGATGACAGTAGTAACTGGCGAAACGTCGCAAACAAAAACAACCGGTCTATGACATGATAAACTCTAATTATATATTATGAATACTAGACTGACAAACAATATAAATATATTCAATTTGATTTACAGCTTCTATAAATCTATTGAAATAAAGCTCGCCTCGGGTTATTGAAATATTAACAAAGGCAGTTTTGAAACTCCCTCAAGTAAAATTACATTGCTGATATATTGGCTTCTAATAATGACGTAAAATAATGGGCGGCGGCGTGTTTTACCGCGTTTTTATTAATTTTGTTTTCAAAATTGTCGAAACTAATTATATTTAGTCCAAATCAGCCACGGTATTTTTCCCATCGCCAGGGGCCATAAAAATACGCCAGAGCCAATATATAATCATAATAAATTTCTGCAAAATGAAAGCAAACAAAAAAGGTAAATTTCATGAATAATTTAACAAAAATAAATTTTTTATCTGTTTTGAAAATATGTAAATGAACAAGTTTGATTTTGATTTCATTAAGAAAAGCAGACCGAACATTATACGTTCGTAAAGACCATGCATGAATTTTTTTGAGCTTGTAAACTTCATTTGGTACTCTTCTGGTGTGTCACGTGCTTGTCACAAGACCCTCACACCGAAGGATGTTTTTTACCGAAACATCAGATTGTATACCATTTTGTTCTCCATTTTACTCTCCATCACTGTAAATAATTATTAATGAATTCTATTTGCCTGCTGGTGCATAAAACTGAATGAAATAGTAAAAAGGTGGATTAGCTAGCTAACCTTCGCATTGTTACCTTATCTACCTTCAATAATTACATTTGTGATGGGAGTCGTAGATACTTATATTTCTCGAAACGAAGTTGATAGCCACTTGCTGCATTATGTTATATTTATAATACGTTTTTAATTAAACTCCTGTCCTGTCCTGTCCTGTGAGAAGAAATGAAGATTATATATTTGGAGAGAATGATATTGATAATGGTTGAAATTGCTTGAAAAATTAACCATAGTTCAGAAGGTAGCTAGCTAACGGGCTAACGGGCTTTTAATTTCAAAACAGCTAATTTAATTTTTGTGGTCTTTCAATTTATCTAAAAACTGTGTTGTGTGTAAATTCATCTATTTGTCTTTTATCAGCCTCTTCTTTAGAAACTTCGCTGGCAAGGGGAGAGTCACTCATTGTCTTTGAGAGAACTTTGGTTTGTAATCTTTTTTGAAAAAAATAATAATAATGAAATAATGTAAAAGCAAATTAATAGCAAATTTTAGGGATTTTTTTGTTTTTTTGAAAACTGTCATTCAATAAAATTTCCTATCAATTGTAAAATGAATTCCTATTCTTCACGTCCGGGATGACGTCACATTTGGGGGAATAGAATAGATAGAACACTCACCTGAATTTATTTTCTATGAATTGCATAACTAGAAAATTGTTTTGGAACGTTTAATCATGCTGTTTGTTTTACCCCAACAATACAGCAATTTCATTGGCTAGAAGCTAAGTCATATGACTTTCCGACCAGAAGAATTTCAAAAGTACACGAACATGTATATATACACAATTATTCTGTATACTTTGAAGTTTATTTTGGTCTTATTTTCTTATCAACCATTTTGTTTGGTTTATAATTATATAATATTTATATTAAATATAATAATATTGTTCCTTTTGCGTTTAATACTCTAGAGGTGTTATTTAACTCTTTTAAGCACTTAGAAAGCATTAAAATGGCAGATGATGTTGCCACTTCTGCTGCTGTCAATATAGAAATTGTTGCAAATACAGAAGATGAAGGTAATGCAGAGGGTTCAAACGAAAAAGCAGCAGACGATGGGTTAAAACTAACAGAACCTCCCGTAGCGAATGATGAAGAAGAGCAGGTTCAAGGAATTGCTTGTAAACTAGCACCAAGTACTGACTACATTACTACAGAGCGAAAGGGTGCTGTCAAAATTCGCTATGGAGAAAAAGGAACAATTGCAGGTTTGCCTGCAATATCTGTTATGGAATTTCTTGAACGTACTGTTAAGAAGTTTCCCAATAGGACTGCCATGAAAGTAGAAAGGGAAGGCAAGTGGATTTCGTGGACATATGAAGAATATCTAAAAGAAATAAGAACGGCTGCCAAGGGATTTATTAAGGTAAGGGCGATTTTGTAAGTTATAATGGCCGAAATATGTTTTCCATATTTCAACAATTTTATTACCATTAATCTCTTTGTTTCTTTGACTATTTCGAAATTACATAGAAAATTAATATGATTTATTTCCATTTAAGAAAACTGAATATTTTATGCTTAAATGATTCCAATGATTATTCAAATCTAATTGAATGATTGTTTGATTGAATGATTGTTTTCGAAACAACAACTTTTTGATTAAGGTCCTTTGCGAATTATTAAAGTGAATTTTCCAAATATTATTATGATAACAAAAAAGACATTTCAGTACATTATGCACTAGAAAATCCCTTGTTTACCACATTTCAACAATCTGCAAAAATTTGCTCACCATGGTTTTGTATATCTTAATTAAAACTAATCAAGCTATATTGACGTCAAGCTCATGAATAATGAAGGGGTTAACATAAATATTTTTTTCAAAAACCAATGCAAAAAATGCGCGACAATGTACAATGCCATTGTAATCTGCAATTTATTCTTATTGAATTATGATCTGTCACTGGAAAAAACATCATAATATTTCTGATAAAACCTTAATAATCCACTATAATCCACTCCTGTGAAGCATCAACACTTGAACTTTGTTTTTGTTTTTCGAACTGTTGTTTTTTTTATTCTAGGGTAGCCCCACCCTCTTTTTTATTTCGTAGCCAATAATCAGAAATTTCATGTTTAGCTTGGTCTTGAACCCTACAATGGTGTTGGGATAATTGGTTTCAATTCCCCAGAATGGTTGTTTTCGGATCTTGGGGCTATATATGCAGGGTAAAGCACGTTAATTTTAATACTGTCATACCGTTATATAAGAGACCTTAAGCAATACGGTGGCAACGAGGATGGCGACGTGAGTGAAACAAAAGATTTGTTTTCCTAGTGGATTTTATTGAGAATAAAAAACTTTTTACAGGTTCATTTTCCTCCCATGAGCTACCACCCCATTCCCACCCATGTTCATCCTCTCTCAATAACGTTAGGATGATGAAATATAAAATCAGAGAATTTGTTAGATTTTTGTTGCATTCTCAATATTTCTAACCTCTTTTATGGTGGATGCGTGTTGTATAAACAAAACTGGTAAAAGAAGACTCTTACGTCAAACTCCTTTTATTATACTAATCGCTATTAAATTGCACAACTCAGTTACGCATGACTTAAAAGCTCACTGTTTTATTTTCCATACAAACGTTTCGTTCCCAGTCCTTTTATTCACACTTACCAAAATAAAAGTGTTATGCACAGATCGTGATTAATAAAGTCTATTTCATACTATACCATTAGGAAAATTTTGTCAGTTATTTACATCATTAGCACATTTTCATGTTCTACACACAACATGAAAAGTTTTGAGGTTGTACTGAAAACAAAGAAGCAAGGATAATAGTATCTTGTATTGATTTTATCCCGTTTTGATAGCATTTCTTTCTTTCTTACTTCATCAATCAAACTTTAAGTTATAACTGATCAAATCTTGAAACTTTCGTTGCTTTGTGTTTCATTGTTTCTTGAATATTCATGGATTACTCTCACATTGTCGCTGTCACAATTGCTTAAGGTCCCTATTATAATTTCCGTTTGGTTGATTGTTTGGTTTCAATGAATTTGTTTGGAAATCAATTTTTTCTTTGTTTTTGATTTTTATAGTGGGTTGGCTACAGGAGTTTACACCACCAATAATGCAGAGACATGTCGTTACGTTTGCTCGGATGCTGAATGTAACATTGTTGTGGTGGAGAATGACGTGCAAATGAAGAAGATCTTGCAAGTACGTTTTCAGTAATTGGTTTAGCCTGAACAAAAAACTTGATGAGTTTGCAAAGGAATGAAGCTGTTTACGTGAAACCATAACAATACTATTTCATCCGTTACATGAAGTCATTAAAATGTATTTTGTTCAACGCAGTATGTAGAAACACGCGATTGAACTGAAGAAGATGAAATTTCAAGTTAAAAGTAACGTCTTTAAAGAAGCTGACCATGTGAAAGTTAATTGTGTGGTCCTACAAAGTTACTTTCGGGCTCTACTGTATATACAAAATTGAGTCAATTTAGTGACAAGGAAATTTGTTAGTTTTCTTTCATACACTTTTTTTTATAGGCATAAACTTTATAAGCATACACAGGTTGAAAAACATGAAAAATTAAGCATAATGTATGCATAATGTAAGCCTGAGCTTGAATCTTAAGCATATGCTTACACAGGTGGATAAAATCTTTGAAATAGACAGGGATTTCGATGAAAAACTTCTCTAGATCGTTCAAGATTATCCAGAAATATTGTGTTGCAATAATCATACTGAAAGTGAGGTTGATATACTTTCCCCTTGCACAAAAGGATCTTCTGCAATCATCACATACTGCATGATAAAGCTTATATGTGTGTCTCATTCCAAGCATATCTAAGCATATTTTGATACTGGAAAACAGCTTTTTTTTAACCCGGTTTTCCACTTAGCGACTTTTTTCACGCGAAGCAACTTTTTCGCTGCTAAGCATGCACATTTGTGATATTGCATAATAATATGCCCAAGTCAGCGATTCGCTTTGCGGCGAAAAAGTTGCTTCACACAAATAAAGTTGCCTAGTGGAAAACTGGCTTTAAGCATACTGAGGGTGAACAATTATGCTTATAAAAAAGAGAGTGTATTCTTATTCCATTATTTTACAGGAAAATATTAGGTTATGACTTCTCATTTCTTTTTTTGTAGGTATGGGATCAGTTGCCTAAACTCAAAGCTATCGTTCAATACCTTGGAGAAATAGCCGACAAGAAGGACAATATATATACGGTATGTCTTTTATTCAATTGGTTTATAGCTGCAATTTCTTTTATTTGATTGGTTTATAGCTGCAATTTCTTTTATTTGATTGGTTTATACATGCAGTTAGTTTTAATATTGTTTTTCAGGCCTTGAAATTTCATGGTAACGTTCATTCTGTTACCATCCAGGTTTTGTGGTTCGTAAGAAAGGGAACCGAGTTTCTGTTTCCATAGTGCAAACAAAAAAACTTTATGAAAAAACTTTCAATTTGTCACTGACATTTTACAATAATTTTCCAAAAAATCAAAGTGAAATTTAAATTCGTGTTTTAGTGGGAAGTCAACTATATATATGATTGAAAACACGGAACCCAAAATGGTACCTTTTGTTACCGTTACGTCAGGGAACACGCAGTATTTCAAACTTCATGGAACCCATTCTGGAACCTGGCATTGGTTTACGTAGATTTTAGTGAAATTTTGAGGCCCCTTGTTGGTCTTTATTTTGAACTGGATGTACTAATAACAATGAACAAGAATTCTTCTGTTATCATGAACTATCAGGATAAACTTTCTGGGGAAGGTCCAACGAAATCTCTCTGTAATAAAGATTTTGGCTAAAGAAATTGTAAAAGAAGCAAACATAATTTTTTATAAATGTTCAATCATTAAAAAATTTAGACTAGGAACAATTACCGATAATGCTTCCAGTTTTAATATCAGTAAAATCTATTCAATTCTAATTTTCTGGTTGGAGTTCTTTTTTTTTCTTCTCTGAACATGTCTTATTGTTAGTTTTATCGTCTCTTTTAGTGGAATGAATTCATGGAGATGGGCCGAAAGGAAGATGATACAGAGTTGAACAAGCGGATAGCAAATCAACATCCAAATAAGTGTTGCTCATTGATTTACACCGTAAGAAGATTACTACTGAGCATAAGCTTTTTGGCTCTTTTAATGGTTTAATCAAACTTTTATGTTGACTCAAATTTTCAAATGGAAAGTTATTATAGTTATATCTTATTATATGGATAAAAGTTCGTGTGAATTTAAGTAGTTTTTGATTTCACGAACTCCTTAGGTGAATTAAATTTCATGGTTTGAGGGATTTTTGAAGCAACGTTACCTTAACAGTTTCCTCCCCTTTTCTCGATGAAGGATATTAGGTCATTTTTTGAAAAGACAACGCTATCATAATAAACATTGATAGAAAAATCTATGAAATAGAACTTGATTTACCTCAAGTGTACTAATATTCACATTTTCACTAGCTAAAAAAATGTATTTTGCGAATGCTTTTTTGCAAATAACACAAAAAAAGTTTGTTTAAAATTTAATGGTTATAAATTTATGCGAATGCATAATGCATTATAATCTGTCAACATCATCGTCATTTGAACCATTATCATTCAGCAAATGTTTGCAGCAAGAAGACAGACAGGCAACACTACTACTACTCTTTTTATTTATTTATGCGAAACATGGATATCAAGCATATTTCGTGTGTATTTATTTTCGCTAAATTTAACATTGTATTCAAATTTGCAAATTCGGTAAAAATACACACACACACGAAAATTATTACACTTTAAGGTAGTGCGGCTTTAGTTTCGCTGTTAACCAAAATTTAGTGCATTTGACATGGATTAATTTTCACAGTTTTTCCAAGGAAATGCCAAAACCGCAAACTTTTATCCTCGTAAAAGGTAGATATCGTTTGGTCCATGCTCTTGATCCTTTTCTTTTTCTTTTCCTGTTGATCGATGGTCTGATTGTTTTTCAATAAAAAAGCTTTTCACGATTATATTGCAAATTAAAATATCTACAACAAACTCACAATAATTTGATTTAATTTCTTTTCTAATAGTCTGGTACCACAGGGAATCCAAAGGGTGTTATGCTTTCCCACGACAATGTAAGTTTACGTATTCTTTTACCACCGTCTTAATTCTCCATGTTATTTATTTTGTACTTGGCTGTCTGGGTGAAACCTTTCATTGTGTTGTTATATTTTTGCACAATAATCATGTTGTTAATGCTATTGATGTTCTACGATTTCTTGCAAGTAGATATTAATTGAGGTTGCTGCGTTTGTTGACAAGTTTACAGGATTTCTTCATCCAGATGATATGCGCTTTCAACATCGTGGGATCAGTTACCTACCCCTCAGTCATATTGCAGCACAGGTATTTCCTGAAGAGGAAAAATACTAGCTCATTTGCTTCAAGATTTTTCCGTAACATACTTTATGGACTTCTTGAAGTTTTTGACGCTATCAAGAGAATCTAGGTCATGGTCTGTCAATTTGTGGCTTTTGACCAATGACCTAGATTCGTGGTGACAGACAGGCATAAGTCTAGTCTGCCACCACAATCTTTCCATAATTCTAGCTTTGTTTATTAAATCTCATTAGGTAATTCTTGCCTGTGAAAATGTTATTAGTCGTATAAAACCAGAAGTTGATGCAGATAGCCTAACATCTGAAGAAGTTTGCATCAGTTATCTTCCTCTTAGCCACATTGCTGCCCAGGTAAATCAATCAAAAATGTAAACAAAACAACAACTAACACAAAACTATTGACTATAAACTAATTGACCAGATGAACCATGATCAATCTATTTGAAAACAGAATCTTTCGTATTTCTTGCTACGAAATAATTTATGATTTTCAGAAATTAATTGTCTCTAGTGTTTTTTGATTTTTCAGAACAAATAAACACCTTTTGATGTCTTATTTATAATAAACATAATCGGTTTACTTTGTCAAATTTTTGCCTAATTTGTATATGTTGTTCGGGAAAGATTTTGCCTCATTACTAAAACGATAAAAATGTGTGACCATGTGTGAAAAAACATCTTCGAAAAAAACTGATTTATTTCGATATAAAGCCTTCGTCAGTATATTTTCTCTGAAAGGGATGGACATTTCGTCATAAAACACCCTATTTTTTATATCACACGATATCAGGCACACATCTTAATGTTAAAACCTGTAAAACGCTGTGAATGTGGAATTTGAAACGGAAAAGAAATCATCATATTCAATTTACATTCTTATGCTGACTGACTGACTGACTGACTGACTGATGTTTCGAATAATATTAACTTTTCTTTAAATTTCCTGAAACAAGCACTAACTTTCACTGTTGTATCTGAAAGTTATTCTTTTTGATTGCAGCCTTAATTCAAAGCCAATTTAGAATTTTAATATTTACATTTTGTAGATGACTGATATTTGGATCCCAATTCGAGCTGGTGCATGTGTTTGGTTTGCTCGTCCAGATGCTCTGAAAGGAACTTTAGCACAAACGTTGGTTAAAGCGAGACCAACATTGTTTGTCGGTGTTCCAAGGTGTGCTATTTTTCATTTTCATTTAAAACCAAATTGATTTTACTACTTTGCAAATCTTTTGAATTTACAGGACAAATAACCTAATCAGTAACCTAAGCTAACATTGAAAGACAAATTTTTGGCACAAATGGTCTCCCCAGCATTGTGACGAAAAAATACAATTTATAGCAATGTTGAAAATTTAACATTTTAGCTAAGACGCATGTATTCAGAACTCTCGCCCCTCTTGAGAAATGCTAATAAAAAATTACATTGCGTTCATATGAAAAAAAACAATATTGCCTATTGATAGGCGAGATCTCCGTAGGTTCTTGGAAGTGCAACAAAAGAGTCCAACTTTAAAGTGTTTTTGTTAAATGCTAGGATGAGTAAAACACCAAAAAAAATTTGTTTCGAAACAGTTGTTTCAACTTGCCATTGTTAAATGCATTATCTCTATGCTTCAGTTATATTATTAACCTTCTGATTGAAGCAACAGAGAGATTATTTTTTAACAAATGCATTTGAAACAAATGTTTTGAAACAAGTCATTAATTGTTTCTTGATTGATGGGAACAAAAGATTTTTTGTTTAGTTCAAATAGTTGAGTTCATTATATGAAAAAAAATGATGTGTGAAGGTAAAGCATGATCTGCTCTGCTTAATCTTACTTACGTTCCCAATAAGTTCAAATGTTTACAAAAAAAGTATTTGTAGAACTTTCACTAATCTGGACAAACAATGGACCAGACGTTTTGTTCGAATTAACGCATGGTTGAATTAACATGAGTCTTGTTAAAAACATAAATAACATTTCTTTTTCACAGTATTTTTTGAATTTATATACTAAAAAAGTCTGACGGTTAACCTCCTTTTTGCCCAAAGTTTCTGTTAATTTGGCTTCAGATATGGTTTTGTGTATGTCTGGATGGTATAAATATATGAAAATATTAATTTTTCCTCATTTGTATGCCTGTTTGTGATCATGAATGCATGGAAGTTCCAATTAGCGGGCGTAGTTTTGCCAGGGGAACAAAATAATGGTTCGATTTATCTGATTGTTTGAATTTAAGGGGCAGAAAGTATGAGGCTTTCTTAAAGCAAGCTCTAAGGACTTGAGATTTCAATCGAATTAGCAGAAAGTTTGAATTAAGTAGCATGCGAATTAGCGGATGTGTACTGTTACTTGATTTTCAAAAAAACCTGGGATTTGTCTTTCGGAATTTAGTTAGTTCAGTTCGGATAATTTGTCTGTTTATAAAGGGTGTACGAAAAGATGGAAGAAAAGCTTAAGAGTATCGGTGCAAATATTCAAGGTATCAAAAAGAAATTATCTACATGGGCCAAAGGTATCGCTCTTAAAGGAAACCAAAATAAAGAACAAGGGTAGGTTTTTATGTGGTTGTTGTATTTTTTTAACCTATGAAATATTTGGTTGGTCAGTGCCCAACACCTAATTGCATGAAAGGTTAAGAGGCTGGTTCTATGAAAGAAATTATCCCAGGTGAATGTGATAAAAACAAATTTGGTTCCTGATCTGATGTAAGAAAACATCCTGGCTAGGCATGATTCCTTTGTTGATGTTGTTTGAACAACAATCTTCTCGTTAAAGCGAGTTTATGCAAACAATTTAGAACCATGCAAACAATATCTTTAGAGAAACGGGTATATGATATATTTTATTATAAGTCGAATGAGTTGAAATAAAGGAGTCATTAACAGTGATTCAAAACGACAAGGTCCTTGGTCAAATGCACCAGATGCTCTGTGAACACCAGTCATAACAGTTTCATGTAGTTGTAGAATATGCAAGCAAACCATGATTAAATTTTTACTTTTGTTATAGTAAAGCTGTGCCTTATGGTTGGTCCATAGCCAATGGTCTCATTCTCAAAAAGGTATTTCTATATTTTATCCCAGCCGACATGCTTTTTTAACCTTATAAATAGATTTTCTGATTAATGTGAATCTTTATAAAAGACCCGAACCCTCCAGTGATCTTTGAGGTGAATGTAGACCGTAAAGGCGTAAAGGCGTAATGCTCTGATATCAGCTTTTCGTTTTAACCAGGTACACAAGGCGTTAGGTCTGGATCGTGCCAAAATGTTGTTCACCGCTGCAGCACCCATTTCGAAACAGACCCTCGAGTATTTCTGGAGTCTGAACTTGCCATTACTGGAAATTTATGGGATGAGCGAAACTGCTGGGGCGTTGACGATGTGTACGCCTGGTGAGTCACGCATTACATCCATTGGTACCATAATGCCAATTAACGAACACAAAATCGGAAATCCAGATGCTGACGGAAGTGGAGAGGTAAGGGAGCACAATGTACTCACCAACATACAGGGAGCAAAAGAATATTACATGGATTTCTTGGCACCGTTAATAAAACAAAAAGAATTTAAACATGAAGTTCCTTTGTTTAAAAACTAGGATTGAAATAAATGCCTGTTTCTACCCCTAAGTGAAAGTGAGACTGAGAAACAACTTTTTCCTCTGTCCCGCAATCAAATCAAAAAATCATTCAGATGCTTCACTTTGATGTCAGTTCTTTTTATTTTTGACTACAACTTGGTCTGTATTTTAGCTATGTTCTCACAACTCGTTCTGTAATTTAGCTATGCTTTCGTGGCCGTAACATTTTGATGGGCTACCTGAACAATGCCGAGAAGACGAAGGAGACTTTCGACGATGACGGATGGTTATTGACCGGTGATGTCGGCAAAGTGGACGATGTAAGATATAATTTGATATGAAGATTTTAACTGGTTAACTGATATCTGTTCTGACAAACACTAGACTCTATCGCAGTGGGCAAAATCTTGAAAAAGTCTCTGTGGAGGAATGTTTTCTACAGGAATGGCAAGCAATATGGCCAGTTGTTTCGATAAAAAAACACTCCTCCACAGAGACTTTTTCAAGATTTTGCCCACTGGGATGATTCAATATGGAAAGTTCGAATCATGAAGGTCCGTTTACATAGATATCGTGAATGAGGGGATCTTCCAAAATAGTTTGAATAAGGGATAGTTAGAGAATTATAGATGTTTGGAGTTTAACTGTTTTTTTCTTCTTCTTCGTTCAGGATAACTTTTTCTATATCACTGGTAGAATCAAAGGTACGTTTTTATCTTGGTTCTTCTCATTGATTTCAATGATTAATGTCCGCCGTCCATCCTGACTTTTGTTTTTCCTTTTAAAGAACTGATTATTACCGCCGGAGGTGAAAACGTTGCGCCCGTACCAATAGAAGATAACATCAAATCAGGTTGTCCGTTGATTGCCACCGCAATGGTTATCGGTGATAAAAGAAAATTCTTGTCCTGTTTGCTCACTTTGCAGGTAGGGTTGCCCCTCAAATGATGTTTTGCAGGTAGGGTTTCCCCTCTAATGATTTTTTGCAGGTAGTGTTTCCCCTCTAATGGTTTTTTGCAAGTAGGGTTTCCCCTCTAATGATGTTTTGGAGGAAGTTTTTTATGAGCAGCAATTAACATAAGCAACACACGACGCTCAAATCTGTCAAAAAACGAAACAACAGCCCAGCTCAGATTTTCCCGCCAATGAGACCCCCCCACCCCACCCCCCAGGAAACTCGGAAAATGAAACTCAATAACCAGAAAGGGAAAGGCAAAACGAACACCTGTTTCCGAATGTAGACTAAATGAAGTCCCTCTTCAGAGAGTTAGCAGGTTGTTTCTTTTGGGATATCTTAAACAGTATTGAGTCTCAGCCAAAAGTTTGTGTTGCGTACATGTACATCATACAAAGTTTGACCGTGTATGTCCCGCTTTAGGTTGAAATTGATCAAGACACCGGATTGCATACGGATAAGTTACTACCAATCGCTGTTCACTATTGTAAAGAATTAGGATTAGATGTGACCAAAGCACAAGAGATAGCACCCGATGTTCCTGAAGTTCTGAAGAAAGCCATTCAAGAGGCTGTTGATAAAGCTAACAGGAAAGCCGTCTCCAACGCGGCCCGGGTAAGATGATGTCTTAACATTTATAGCCATGGGAATTTTCCCGCGGACACATCTTTATATATACTTCCACAATTGTTTTAAATAGACCTTTTCATAAATTACATCGTTACATCCATCGCCTCGTTTTCGACCTGAACATTTACGACGCTTGGGTGGTTTACAAAGAGAAACGATACCTCAGGAGAAAATGTTTCACGTTCTTTTATTACGCTTAAGTACGGAGTAATTATAAAGATTAGAAACGAGGCGATGGATGTTGTGATGTACTTTACGAAAACTTTATGTTGTGAAAATTCGGGGTGGTTGCACCTTTCGTTATACTGTAAAATTCCACTCTCCTTCCTTGTGTTGCAAGGTCTCCAAGGTTTCGTACCCTCTTTCAACGTTCAATGAAGTTTATTTGACAACTGGGATGAAACGTTTTTTTTCTTTTGTTTTGGGCAGTTTTTGTTCAAGGCTTGTAACCATCTCTTCTTTTTCTCTCGTTTTTTTTTTTTTTGTTGCTAAAATTAATTCTCACGCCTGCGTCTAAATTATGGACCGCCGTATAAATTATAGACTGCCCGCTTAGTCGCTATGGTTTTTTCACGTTCACCATTTTTTTCATACCGGATCTCTTACATATCAAGAGCTACAAAAGTTAGTTTTTTTACCCCTTCACTTATAGAAAGTTGTCATTGCTCATTCTAATCGCTATATAAAATACAACCAAATTTGATTAATCAGCTGGACTGCAACCGGGAAATATTGGACTTTCGGAGCGTTTCCGAGGACCTTGAGTTTTTGGTGATTTCTTATGTCTCAACGTTTTGGAAAATCCAAAATCTTACTTAAATATTATTGAGTAAGTCAAAATGAACTCGGTTTCTCACCAAATGCTCCAACGTTCCCAGAATTACAGAGTTGTACTGTTCCCGATCTCTATGGGAACGCGAGCGCGCGGTCATACGAAAAAAACGAGGATAGGGTATGGGCTATGCCGATACTTTGTGCTGATTTCTTTGTATCTATATGATTTGTTTTCTAATATATGTATTTAACACAGATGTAATGGAAAAACTGCTACTTTCAATTTTCCGATTGTCCGTTTTATAATTGAAATTAAAATGTTCCTTCAGGTACAAAAGTGGTCGCTTCTTCCTTTGGAATTCACGGTTGCCGGTGGAGAATTAGGTCTGCAATTTCTATTTTTATTTTTAATATTTTTAGATGAGTTTGTTTCGTAAATAATGCTTGTATTTATTTAATTTCCTTTGTTTTCTTTTTTTGACTAATTTTTTTTTGTTATCAAGGTCCAACCCAAAAGTTACGTCGACCGCACGTCATGAAAATGTACAAGCAGACCATTGACGAATTCTATGAGTGATACTTTACGCAGGGATTTTTACCCGAATGTGATGTAACCTCAGGCCCGAATTGTTGGTGGAGATCATTCGGTTTAATATCATCTCTTAATGGTGTCTTACTGCTTCTAAACAGCTCTTTTATTTTTGGAATCCCTTTTTCCGACGATGACCAGATTATATTTAGACCGACGTCGTGTTGTGTCAACGTCACACCGATGGTGCATGGTGATTATTATTCTATATTTCTATATTATTTTTTTTCGTGATTCAGTTGAACCTCAGTTATCCGAACACCGGGTTAACCGAATTCCCTGTTTATTCGAACTCAGTCCCTTCAACCTCGCATAAGTGACTTTCATAGTTTACCCTGATTTATACGAAATCCCGGTTATTCGAACTAATTAGCTCGGAGCCGTGAGAGTTCAACTGTATTTCTATATTTTTTTCGTGATATATTCATAATCGCCTTCCATGTTCAAATCAAACAGGGCCATATTTTCCTTTCGGATCCATTTCGGATCCATTTTAGATAGGTGCTACCAGTAGTCTCTATTATTCAAACATCCAATGGACTGTACAATTTGATTGAATTTTTAGTAGAGAGTTCGATATACGGAGGTCCATTAAGATTGAAATCATAGGTGAAGGGATCTTTCAAATTAGATTGGTTCGACTACGAAAGTGTGACGGTAGTACTCTTCCCTGTGTCACGCATGCGTTACGTTGGTTAAAGAGAAACACACACGTTGAGTATCTAACAAAAAAATTGACGTCATAACAGCATTGTACTTTTTTGGTCGTATCGTTATTTCCTACCGAATTCCTTTGTTAAGTTAGATCTGTCGACTAGTTCATTTTTCCTGCAACACTTTGACGAATCTTGTCAACTTTGTATTTATCGAATTCTTTGTTTGTTTAATTGTTTGTTTGTTTTTATTTTAATTTTAATTTTTATTATAATGTATTGTTGATCTCTGTTAAGGCGTTCTTCCTTTTCTCCGCTTTGACGTGTGTCGAGTAAAAAAAAAAAAAAATGCGGCGATTTATGGAACGGTTTTTTTATTCTTTCCTGCAAATCGAATAGTGTAAACAGAGAATTACTTCGATTGTTCTGTTTACATTATTCAATTTTTCGTAGAAGTCGAAATCGGTTCAATTGATTGAAAAACTGTTAACGCCGCTTTCCGCTTTCAAGTTTTTAAAATATAGGCCGGCATGTCGTGGTTGATTTTTTAACCATCGGAAACGCTTGGAAGCAGAAATCCCTTGTTTTGATGTTTACGTTAATATGTTAATATTTTTTGTTGTTTTTGTTGTCTTACATTTGTGTGTTAATCCTAAATATACAATTCCTTTGTTCTATTGTATAAGGTAATATTTTGCGAGACTTAGGCAATATGCTATATATTTCTTTGAAGAGAACCATTTTTCAACAAAATGAATATAGCATGTTTTTTTTTATCGAACTGCGTCGGCAACGGGGACCGGAAAACAATGAACCACAAAGTTTCAAGACTTTGTAATAACAAATGGTTTGATCGATGAACTAAGGAAGAATGAAATGCTATCGAAACAGGTTAAAAGCAATACAAGATACTACTATCCTTGCGTGTTTGTTTTCTGTACGACTTCAAAATTTTGCATGTTGTGTGTAGAACATGAAAATGTGCTAATGACGTAATTAACCATGGAGGTTACAGAAGGATAGAGGAACATCAAGTTAATGATCTATTCAAATTTCTATTCAATTTTGAAACAATGGCGACTGATGCGTGTTGGCTTTCGTACATTCTCTTTTATGCAATAATTATGATGTTAAGAATACTCTGTAAAAAAACGCGAATATTTCAAATTATAATCGAGTGTATTTCGCGCGGATTACCTTCATTTGATATTAGGTACTCCTTGTAAGGACCTTTTTTCAAAAAAGTTCAACCGAATCAAGGCTTTCGTTGTTTTAATATGTTAGCAACGTATATTTTCGGTGTTGATGTTTGTTTTTATATACAAGTGTTTTCACATAGTTTTCGCAGATGGTAACTGGTAGAGGATGCAGGATGTCGTGTTTGAAATATTAAAATCGAAACTTCTTGCCAGCGTTTATTACAATCTTTTAAAAATTGTATTGTTATGCATAGTAGACGAAAAGATATAATCTGAAGCCACCTATTTAAAATAGACTGCATTAGTCTTAATTAGCTTTTGAGGTTTGAAGGACTGTCTTCTGTTATGAGAAGCAATAGACTTCCATATATAGCGCGATATGTTAGATTCATATCTCCAATGGATTAACTGACCAAATTTTCGCAATGGCATGGTATGAAATAGATTTTCTTTCAAAACGAAATCCACGAGAAAGGACGAATCCTTTGTTTCGCATGTTTTCACTCGTTTTCTTTTGTAGATTTGTAAGCTCGTATCTCTGGCCTACAATCGACTTTTGGTGCAGGTAACACCACGTGATTCGTTTTCTACTCCCATACGTCTTTCAGTTTTCAGCTCAGCGGCAGATCTGCTAGAGGGTGGGAGAATGGAGGAGAACAATAACATAATTTCATAGTTTTCAGTCTGTATCACCAATGCACTTATTTGCACGTTTTTCTTTTACACTTGAATAGCTAACATTCTCCTCCACAAATCGACTACCCTCTAGATCCGCCGCAGCAGTCTGAATGCTCTGTATCCGGGATTAGTCCGATTAGTCCGAAACACGTTATTTGACATAGTTCCATCATTACAACGACGGAAAAACGTCGTCTTGAAGTTGTTTTATCGACTTAATTTTAACATTAATTCAATGTCACTGATGTCGTCGTTCAACGTTGAGACGACGTTGATGTGACGTCGGAAGAACTTTGTTTTGAGGTTGCTTTATCAACGTCGAAATTCAGCCGTACTTGTGACGTCATCGATTGTTTCATTTTCAACCAAATTATGACGTCCGTCTATCGTTGAAATGACGTAGATGGACGTCGGAACAACTTTTTTGTCGTTTTCGTTGGTTTGGATATCATTTGTTATTATTATTATTATTATTATTATTATTATTATTATTATTATTATTATTATTATTATTATTATTATTATTATTATTATTATAAATTCATTAGCGGTAAATGCATCACGTGATCTCTTGGAAGGAGATTTAAATCACCTGTAATAATGCATTCTTTGTTCTCATTGTATCAATTGAAAGTGTACTACATAGTCTATCAAAGAAATTCGGATCGATATACTTGGAGTTATCAGGGGGTTTGTAAAGTATAGAAATAAGTAAAGATTGTGTATGTTTAAGTAAAAGTTCTAGCAAAATGGACTCAACACCTTCAACATCTAAATCTTCTCGACGTGTGTAATTTAAATCATCCGGAATGTAACATAAAACACCACCGTATGGTCCATTATGTCTATCCTTTCTCTGCAACACGTACCCCGGAATTTTTAACTCTGCATTTTTAATAGAGCTTGTTGTGCAAGATTCTGTGAGAAAAAATATACCAACTTGTTCACTCGTCTTTAAAATTTACTAATGTTCAGACGTTTAAAGATTTCAGTTTAACTGACACGTTGAACGAATGGTGTATTTTGGAGGGAAAAAAAATGTTTTTTAAAACCTTTTTACATGAATCAGACAAAAATAACAAGAGAATCCTATAGCTAAAAATTTGAGCGTGAAAAAATTTGGTCAAAATTTGGATTTAGTTGAAAACATTTAGGGCATTGATTTTGACCCCAAATTTTGTCACGCCAAAATTTTTCGTAGTTAATGTATTCGTTTTAACCGACGTGAGCTTGTCGGAATAAATGTATGGATTTGTCGTCATTCTGTCGTTCTTTTTTATTTGTGGCAGTTTCTTTACGGCTTGTGTCTACATGATTAACAATTGTTCATTCATTTCTCCGACCATTCTTGCAGTAGGTTAATATCAGATTGTATAGATTGTAAATTTACCATCATACACAAAAAGTGTTTAAAAATTTCGATTAGTTAACAGCTTGTATGATCGTTTTGCAAGTATCAAAGCTTTTATCCTATTTCACGCTTCATCATACAAATTTGATCGTGTAATGCTGGTTCGGTCTATCTCTTTTCATATCTCTCCATGTTGAGAGAAAGCAGAAGAAGCATTGATAGGAAAACACTATTTTTTTATCAGAAACTACTTCAACCTCGTTACCAGGGTTTCTTCGCCTTTTTGATATGCGAAAGGACGGTGAAAGAAAGCCCTGGAACAGGCCGGTTAGGGGTTGGGACGATGTTGAGGGTCACTTATCTTTAAGTCTCTTTCCTCAAAGTCTGAAAGATGGAAATACTGCTAGTAGCTATCATCACGAGGTGTTATCTCGTACAAGCAAATGAAGAAAGAATGTTACCCTATAAAATCAAAGGACCGAAATCCTTTGATGATAAAATTGCTATCGTTGGAGCTGGTCCATCTGGTATTCACATGGCGTATTTACTCAAACAAAAGGGTTTCACTAACGTTCGCATCTTGGAAAATGTCATGGAGAATTGGCGGCAAAGTCCACACAGTTTATCATCGAAACACCGCTCAAAGTGTTGGAGCAGTCGCGTTTTCCGATAACTCCACATGTTTTTAAACTTGCAAAAACGTTTTTGCCAAACGGGATAGTAAGAATTCTAATATTTGTTTGTCGGTAAACAAATGAAGTACAAAGAATTTTATATATATTACATAAGAAACTTACTAGCAGAGGTGTATACAAGAAAATGGATGGTAAAAGTATTTATGATGAATTATTTGATGAAATCATTGGAAAATTTGATGGTGCTGTTCTTCCAAAGCCAAAAGTAAGATCCAATCTTGTATGATAATAGCCGATCTCAACATTAAAAGAAAGCAATTAATTCGAGACGACTTTGAATGAAGCTCCTTTTTAAAAATATCCAAGTTTAAACTTTCTGGTAATAGATGGTCTATTCGGAGTTAGGCTGCCATTTTTAATTGTTTTGTTTTATTTGATGTTTACACATTTTTTTGGAAGCATATTGAACTTTGACCCCAAATATCTCATAGGCGAAAGTAATTCTTTTTTCGTCATTATACACCCAGGATACTCAAATTCGTTAGAAACCACTTTTAACTATACACGTGTTTTTTTATAAGAAACAAGTTTATAAGCAACACTAGTACATTTTCCCAACAAGTTAAGTAACAGTACTACCAGGATCTTAGATAAATTAGCAACATGAAATTTTGAAATGATGCAGCACTACAACACATATTTTTAAGCATTAGGTGTCAGCCGGTCTAATTATAAATTAACTGATGAAAAACTGGTCTTTTCAACCATGGAATTCAAAAGACAATGTGTCTTTCATAACTAATTTTCTGTAGTTTGTCCCAAATTCCTAGGTTGTTACACTAGGTTGTGCGCTCTATGTTATGATTTGAATGTCAATTTTCAAAATTTAAGATTTTACTAAATAAACTTTAACTAGGGAAATCATATAAGCTTATGATCTTACGAGCTCGTGTGACTTCCTAAGTTTATAAGTTTATAACTTCTGTATATTTATAAATAAAACACTTAACTTATTTTGCATATACTTACATTTATCCTTTTATTTAACAGGACTTCTTGAAAACAGTGTAAATATATTTATGTATTATACGGTTGAATGAACCATCCTGTATAAACATTTGATAATAATAATAATAATAATAATAATAATAATAATAATAATAATAATAATAATAATAATAATAATAATAATAATAATAATAATAATAAAGACGGGACATATATATATATATATATATATATATATTCGATTAATGCTTAGCAACAAATTAAGCAACACTACCACTAAAATTTATAAGGTAAAAACATTGTGACCAAACAATTTGATATCAGGTATAAACCAACAATGTAATTTTATTGAATAATATATTTCGAAACACTAGGTTCCATCATCAGATTCTTTCTAAAATTAAAATAAAAAACCGTTTAAAAACAGTAGAAACAGTAAAAACATTATGTACAAAGGTTAAGCTAACTTCGTTATCAACATCTATCTACAACCTAATTACTAATTCGTGTTGTTTATATTCGTCTCTCGTGTTGATTGACGGTTTCAACTCCCTGATGTATAATGCTTCCAAAATCATTAAATGGCTCATTGATCTCGATGATGACGCTAAGATCGTTACGTCATCGAAAGTGGGGTTGTTGTTACATCTCTTCATATGACGTGCTACCGGTTTTGACGCGTTCAAATGTTCCTTAAAACGGGTGATAAGATGTCGGCTCGTTTGTCCGACATAACACGACTCACATCGCGAACAATTGAATTTGTACACCACTCGACTTTTAAGGTCCTTTTCTACTTGCGTTTTCAATGATGGTAATAAATTTCTAACTTTTTTCGTTGTAAAAACAACTTTGCATGGCGCAGTTATTTTCTTCAACGAATGTTCAAACTTGTCAGAAACTCGGCCACGGTACTGAATGAATAGTAGTTTGACTTCTTTCTTTTCCTCATCCGGATCTGGTTCTTTGTCTTGTTTGCCCAAAATGGATGTCAAACAATTTTTAATGATTGGGTTGTAGAAGCGTGGTGAATATTGGTTGTTTTCAAGAATTCCCTTTCTACCACAGAATTTCTACCACTAAAAAATGGTCATTTTTTTAAGCAACATTACTTCTAACGTCTGACCTTGGTTGCTTATAAAAAAAACGTGTTGCTAAGTTATTCATATTTCTCCGAAACTATTGAATAAATATAGGAAAAATGCCTGTTACAAGGAGCCAAATCACATGCAAATCATACTTAGAACAGAACTTCGGGGGAGGACCTTCCAATTTATTGAATCAATGAAATAGATAGTGTACATAATAACAAAAGGTGGGACCATAAAACCTTTTGGTTGAAAGACTCTTATGCTCGTTTGAAAGAACGAGGCATCAGGCCACATTGTTCTCGTCAACCCAAACAAAAGTTTTGGCAGGAAACCTTAGCCTCTTTTTTGTTGTGAACTTTGGGACGAAACCAGAATTGGTTTACATGCTGCGTTATGACCTAGTCAACAAGTTTCGTCTCGTTTTTAATATCATAAGTTGCTTTTAACCACTGGGCCGGGAAATTGGAATAATAAGTGACATTTGTACTACTACTGTATGTCGCAACTCAACACTATATGTCGCAACTCAACGCTAAATTTAATGAAAATCCAGACCAGATTTGACACAAAAATTAAAGAAGTTTGTCATGCAAGTCAGTAAATACAAAAGATGACATCATTATGATGTAATATTTCCAATTTGATTGAATTTTTTTTTGGTTAACAGTGAAACTATTTTAACATTAAAAAAATATTTGAACATGATTTTTTGAACATGATTTTTTGAACATGATTGCCACCAATCGTAATATTTTTATTAGCATTTCTTCTTGATACGATACTGACTAAACAATGGAACCACCTGAGACGATCTCAACCGAGCTGAGACGAGCTGAGAGGAATTGAAACCACCAAGAGACGATTTTCCCAGAATTGGTTTCCACGTGTCGTCATGTCAATAAATATCTTTTAAAGAACTGTAAATATGTCCAACCAAACCCTAACCACCTTTATAACTGTTTTCTACTTTTTAAAAATGTCTAGATTTTATCACAGTTTCACTTGTGTACATCTGACGAATGTGTTAAGCATGAAACTTGAAGTCATGTGCTTTCATGTGTTTTTAAATATTTAATGTTGGAAATACAATATTTCAAATCGCTCTATTTTGATAATACCGAGCACTCTTCCATATTTATTCATCAAACTGATATTAAACAAAACATTTGAAATAATTTCCTATCTTTGCGACAGACAACAATTCGTCCAAATTGATGAAAAGTAATCTAAACTGGAAAGTGTACAATTCGATGTCCCACAAGGATCAATACTGGGACCGATCCTTTTCAATCTTTATGTCGCTGATATTAAGCAACGTACGGGTGTTAACTGCCTACAGTAATTTAGATGATACTAGTCTGTATGCCTAAACAACTGCGTCAACCGAATCAAGAAAGCAACCTGGTTTACCTGGTCGTCTAACAACAATATGGTACTCAATGCAACAAAAACAACATTTATGCTTTTCAGCACAAAGCAAATTGGCCACAGAAACCCAGACATCATCAATAATCTCAAGGAGATGGAAATCAGTACTAACTCAATTCTCAAAAGGAAACATACCATTAAAATACAAGGAGTAATTTTTGACGAAAATCTTTCTTGGAATCAACAGATTATAGAGATATGAAAACGCTGCTACACAACATTATGAACCTTGAAAAGAGTAAAGAAGATAGTCTCCTTCAAAATTCGAACACAGCTTGCCGAATGCCTAATTCTGTTAAAATTAAATTATTGCAATGCAGTCTTTGAACCACTAATAGCACTACAACGAAAACGGCTCCAACATTTTTTCTTCAATCACTTCTGCCATACTAAAGACGTCATCAAATAAGACTGGCTACCAGTCCAAGACTCAGCAGAATACGCCATCTTCAAACTGATTCATAAGAGCTTGTACAACGAACGCACTCCAGAATACCTGAAACATAAACTTCAACCCGAAAACGAAAGAAGATCCCACTGGGCAAAATCTTCAAAAAGTTTATGGGGAGGAGTATTTCTATAGGAATGACAAGCAATATCGCCTGCTGTTTCAATAAAAAAACACTCCTTCATAGAGACTTTTTGAAGATTTTGCCAACTGTGATGTAGATCAACTGGTCCGAAAATATAGCGCCATTGGATTTACGTGCTGCTACACGTTTTGACATAAAATTTCTGTCTATTGAGAAAAAATGTCAGTAGAATGAATGGCCATAAAAATGTCAGAATTAGCTACTATAAAACTTGATCTGAGAGAGTTTGACCATGAAAATGTTGCCATTCTCATTAATCATTTCTCGTCTAAATTTGAATGTTGATTTGTATTAGAGGTCTATGTAAAAACAGATTGGTTCAAGACTATTTCAATCTAAAACAAATGTACGTTTTTACATTTAACATTGTTTGACATCGTAGACGAAAACAAGTACTGCGGTGTAACGTCAAATCATATCTTCGGGACAAAGCCCTGACCAGAAATTTACACACACACACACACACACACACACACACACACACACACACACACACACACACACACACACACACACACACACACACACACACACACACAAAATAATAATAATAAAAATAATTATATTTTATATATAGTATATAGTTTAATAATCACGAAGAACCAAATGTCATTTTGGATGAGGGAGAATATATGTTATTTATCTATCCATCTATCCATAGAATTTACTTGAAAAAGGAAGGAAATTTTAAAAGTTTACTGTTGGAATGTTTCATGGTCAAAACGATGAAATTGTTATTTCAATTTGCCGTTAACTAGTTAACTACTAATGTCTAAACAACTTAACTTTTTGTCAATTTTTTTGTCTTGTTATCTAATATTCTTTTTCATCGTTTTTAATAAAAACTAGTATGGATGGACGCATAAAATTATTTGTTTTAATGAAAACCCAGGCCTGTGCTTCAGCTTGGTTTTATCACGCACTAAACTGGAAAAGTCAGTTTTCTAAAATATCGGTCCTCCGTTTTCATATACCGTAAATCTCCGAATATAAGCCCCCCCGAATATAAGCCCCCCCAAATATAGGCCCACCAAAATCTTAACGCAAAGGTAGGTCCATATATAAGCCCCCCGTATATAAGCCCATGGGTTAATACATGGATCAAATACACAAAAAACGTTGTAGAAAAACATTTTTTATTTTTTAGTGAATTTCTGACAATACATTTATGAATCTTCGGTCCATAAAGATAATAAGTACAGGGGAGTTCAATGCCTCCCCGAGGACCCATGTTCCCTCTGGTGCCCGTCGTTTTTCTCCTGTAATCGTCGCTTTAATTTGATATAACTTCCATCGTTTCATCAAAGGAAATAACTTTTCTGCCAGTGCTTCTGGAATATGTCCTACTACCACATCTTTTGACTTTACAACAATTGCGTTATTGCTGTAATTATTGTCCGGTTGAAGAAAACATTTTAGTTCTTCATTTACTTTGTAATTGTATTCGTAAACATGATGACAAAATGGGTTGCGATTGCATGGGAAAAACTAATGCAAGACAAAGAGATGGTTATTCGTTCGTTCAAAAAATGTGGAATTACCACAAACGTTGACGGATCCGAAAATGATAAAGTAAACATATGGGGTATGGAAGGGTACACAATGCCGTTACCTGAAGAAGAGTATCATCTGATAAGTGAGGATGAAGACGATGCATCTAGTGACAGTGAAATCGACGATGAAGAAGACTTAGAAGATGGGGAGTACGAGCTTGATGATGATGACAATGAACAATGAAAAATATTTTATATTGTACGTTTTTAAACGCTATACAAAATATATGATTGTTGTTGTTAACACAAATGTTGTTCCGTGTATAAGCCCCCCCGATTATAAGCCCCCCCTGTATATAAGCCCAGCAAAAAAGCCTTACGACCTTATATAAGCCCAGGGCTTATATTCGGAGATTTACGGTAATGGGTCCTCGTTTTCTATTACGGGTCCCCGTTTACATAGGTCCCACGGACGGGTCCGGGTCGAGTCCGGGTTCGGTAAGCAAAGGAAGCATATTTAGGTTCGCCATGTTGTCAGTCGATATTCACTATTATTACCCAAGCTCTTCATATTTATTTATTATATTTATTAAAAAACATTTTTCTTTCGTTTTTTTAGTTGCTTTTTTTCTCCAAAAAAAAGTTAATCATTTTTCTTCCAACAAACAGTCGATTTTTAAAAAAATTAAAATTTAAAATCATAATTTTTACTTATTTGAATTTGATTTTTTATTTTGATTGTCATATTGTTTTACCCTTCGGAGCCGTCATATAGTCAACATAAAATATGTCTAGACTACTTTAAAATGCTTTATTTTTTAAAAGCAATCGAAACGACGCCTATAAATTAATTATCTTTTACGATCACTTTTGGTAAAAATAAAGTAGACGTCTGTCTTTATGCTTACCCTACGATCATGATAAGGTAGATGGATTCGTTTTAGTAGCCTTAGTATAAAAGCAGCTGATGGTTGGATCTACAACATTTGGTCGGTTGGTTCTTTACCTGCTATTGGTATTCAGGAAAATATCTTCTGTTCATGTTGAGTATACTTTTTCTTGTGAACCCAGTGGGCAAAATCTTCAAAAAGTCTCTGTGGAGGAGTGTTTTTTTATTATCGAAACAACAGGCGATATTCCTTGCCATTCCTATAGAAAACATTCCTCCTCATAGTCTTTTTGAAGATTTTGCGCACTGGGAAATTACGCAGGTGAAGTTACAGTTACGATAAAAAATTAACGTCTTATATAGCCGTCATAAGTGTAAAAACAGGACGGCATCAGTGACGTCATAACTTCCGTTAACTCTCAATTAAACAAATAAAGCCTGTAAATACAAATTTGATTATATTTTAAATTTGTGACATATTGTGTTGATGTTAGTGAAAATGATTGTTCCGACATATAGTGTTGAGTTTGCGACATATAGTGTTGAGTTTGCGATATATAGTGTTGAGTTTGCGATATATAGTGTTGAGTTTGCGATATATAGTGTTGAGTTTGCGATATATAGTGTGAAGTTGCGACATATAGTGACATATAGTACTATTTCCGAAATATGAAAATATGAAATCAACTAAACAAAATTACGACGTAAACTGTTTTGATATGTCTCGATGATAAGTTGTCAAATATCCTAGTGTCCTATGTTAAAGTATTCTATTATCAAGGCCAATTTGTTCTGCACGCTTTTCTGCCAGCGTAAACTTACACCGCCCACAAGTTTAGTAACAATATGGAGTTATCAGTTCCTAATAAAGAATTCAAAACAGGAGAATTTCCACGTAGTCTTTAGCAAAAATTTGAGCAAATTTAAACAGGAGATTCATCTGTAGAGACTTTGTACATTTGGAATATAATTGGAATCGATACTCCACTCCAATGCACTTTGAAAGCAGCGTATTCAGCCCATTAGGAGTCATCGACTGACTGCATGCTGGCCATTGCGCAAGTTAGAGCAATACTTAACGTATCTCTAGCGGAAATTAGTTAACTAACAAATTGATTGTCGGAGGGGGATAAAGAGTCATTCAATTTTTGAAGTCTTTATATACGAAAAGCATGATGCACGACGAAAAGATACGTATACCTTATCGGGGGAAAATGTTTAAAGTTAAGAAGAATACTGACCAGGTGGTTAAAACATATTGCACAGCATTTAGTCTCTTTTGGTTTTCAAACATAAGAAAACCAGCAGACTTTATTATCTGCGGCACGGAGCGGAAACAGATATTGGAATACCCTTGGTTGATGATGATGATCCTGAAAAATTACAAAATTCACGTGGTGCTATCTATGGCCTGAGATGGCAAATGCTCATCCCCTAAAAACTGTGTAGATATATTTGCTCTACTGTGTTTCTACCAAAATGTAACAAGTTCGTAGACAACGAAAGACAGGACAGGCAACACACGAACAGGGCAAACTCTCTCTTTTATCAAGACAATTATTGGGTAAGTTTCTGTTAAAATTGGCTTATTATCAGAGCAAGATTGAAACATAATACACATTTATTTTGATCACTACAACTGACTTACATATAGCTATAGAAATATTTCAAAATATGACATGCATTTGCCTGGTCAGTCATTCAACTGTGACTAGACACCACATCACTATATGAAAGATTTGCGTTCACGAAAACACTTACCACAACAACAATAACATCATCCCGACTGCCAATGTAGAATAAACAATATCGTAAATAATTAAACATTGTAAACACAAGTTGGAACTTTGTATAAGATGATCTCTGGAGTCAATCTGTACATTTCAAATTTATAGATATCACTACTTCAAGTATAACTGTCGGCGAATCATCACATTTTCATTTACATTGTTTGATATCTTAAGCAACTTGCTATAACCATTAATGTTTTTGATTTTGCTTTTTTGATGTTGGGAAAAAATCCTGGATCAAAGTTATTCTGTTATGAAATCAGCAGGTACATTCCATCAAGGCCATTTTTTTCCGTAAAAATTTTGAACCTTCAGTGGGAAAATTTGTCACTGCAAAGATTTGGTCATGCTATCCTATTCGGCCACGGTATTGCCTTCATATCAACGTTCTTGGTGGAAAATCTGTGTGTAAGTTGTTTGCAATTTTTTTCTTATATAGCCTGGATCCATTTGTTTAATAAATTTGGGTAATAAATTGCTTATGGACTTTTGTGTTGATCACAAAAATCATGAATGGCCTATGGCATTCTTTTCATTTTTAAATGGTATGATATGAACCTGTTTCTTCATGTGGTAACACTGAGCAGGCCATATCAAAATGATGTTAGTTATATTGTCAGCAATTGCATTTGCCAATCAACTGGGATCAGAAGGTAATTTTTAGTATGGTCAAATTAAGCACAACAGAATTAAATCCATAAATATATTTTGATGAATCATAAAGTAAATGCATTACAGTCGAAAAAGAAATTTACAGTATTGCTATGTACAATTTATGATTGAGTATTTTGTTCTGTGAAATATCAGTTCATGTTCCGCAAATTATTGCTTTTATTATTCACGATTTCAGCGTAAGCGAAAGGAGTGTTTCAAATCGTTTGTTCGTTTAATTGGGTTGCATATTATTTCAAGCAGAATTCGTTATCACCATCCATATAGTACAAAATAAGAAAAACAATCAACATGGCTCAAGACGTTTGATATGAAGGCTGGGTTTTTGGTTCTCATGACATAGAATTTAGGTCAGTATTTTAAAAGCCAACCAAATAAGTCTTCAATGTATATGAAACGTCTAGACCTGTGTAGTTTAGCACTCAAATGGAACACTTTTTACTCGTAAACTTATTCAGGGAGACAAATGACTTCTATGGAGGAAATTGTCCCAGCCGTAAGGCTTCTTGTTTCTATTTTTAATAACAAATCGAATGTCACACAAAAATGAGAAAGACAACCTTGTTTACAATTTTTTTTGTATACGAAGCGAAGTTATTCCGAAGAATACCCGATTTCGGAGATAATGCAGCCATTATGGATTTTGATGCATAGCACAGCTTCCACTCTACACTTAGGCTGGTTATTTTTTGTTATTCTTTATGTCTTTCAACTTGAATTTAATAGAGTTTGAATTTGTTCTTTATTCTTTACTTTTGGTAAAATACTTTTTGTAGATTATTTTGTCATAATTTTAAGCTGGGAATATAGAGTCGGTCTTTCGGTCTGTCTATGTGGTCTGTCTTGCTTTTCTGGCATTTTTCGAAAGTTTTTATAGAATTTCAAGATTCAAATTTGATCTTTTGTTACCTTTGATACTTCTTCGCTTTAATATTTAGACCCACCGTTATAAAAAATATTACTGTTTCACAATATTTCAAGCTTCAAATATTTAGTCGGTCGTTGGTCGACGTTGAAACCCATTCAATGTGGTCCCTATACGATGTAGTTCTAATGCATTAAAACGGATGTTTTACAGAAAGTTTTTTTTTATTTCTTCATGTTTTTAAAGTACAATTTTAAATGTGACTCTGAGCTGTTGCTTTTCTCTGATTTTATTTTAATTAATACTGTTACTGTTTCCAAGTTGTAAATGTTTTCAAGTTGAACGTATACGTATACTTCGTACGCTTTTCGAAAACCATTCAAATTTTATGTTTTGACCTTTTTGATATTTCTGGACATATTTTTTTTTTTCTTTTGAGCGGTAGTCTGTCTATCAACATGAAACCATATTATTTGTTATGTTAGCCTGGTGCTCAACCTTCATTATTTCATCAGAAAGAATATTGCCTTTCACTTAATGACAGTTGCCAGCTGTTTTTCAGAAATTCTTCTGTCAGTAAGGACATCTTGTTCATATTTCGGCCAAAAAAGGGCGACTCGGGCAAAATTTAATTAAAGGGTTGTGCAATATACCTAGAACACATGAGCAAAATATTAAGAGGAAGCTTTTTCTTATTCTTATAGTTTTGTGTGCGATTGATTGTTTCCAGTTGATCCAAGCGAAATATATATTTTGCAAGTCGCAGTAGGACAATTTTCGTTAATTTTCAACACAGAAACAAGGTTCGTATGGACAACTGAGTCAGGATGCGACATAAAAACATGAATTTGGGAAAGGTGTATTTATCAAAGCGTGGTATAGTTATTTGTTATATAAAAGTAAAGTATTCATCAGACGTTGTTAAAAGTTATAGTGAGAATTTGCAGATACAATGGAAAATCGACGGGTATCCATAAAAAAAAGATTCTTGCTTGTCATAAGGAATATGGAAATAAGGAAAATGAAAACAGCAGCAAGTAGGTTAAATCCATCCATCAAGCTGCAACTGTTTGAAATTATACATTTCGGCAACCGGTATTTTTTATTCTTTGTCTGAAATAAATTCAACTTGACATTACGTTAACAATCAGCCCGAACTTCTTTTATGACAGAACTGGAGGAGCCACTTTTTGGGAAATCGGCATTTACTGGATTTCGTTAGTTAACGTAAATCATTATTTTCCAACTTTACAAGAGTGGTGTTGACGAATCGTTCTTGAATTTCAGTTGCTTTAAATTGTTCATATTTAAATACTTTTTCTTGGAACTTACTGCTCATTTTACGTATCGACCTAGTTTTGTACTAGGTGTATGAATGTCAGCTATAACTAAACGGTGATCAAAATTGAAGTCATAACTGTTTTATACACGACAGTTGCTGACATATTGCCGGAGCCAATATAAAATCGTATACTTTCTCAGTGACGTTATCTGGCGCATGCCAAATGATAATTGCCGAATATTAATTGCCTAAATAATTCCTTGTAGATTTAACGAAAGTAGATAGCAAAAATATAAAAATGATTTTTTCTGTTAGTATCACGTGATCAAATTTATTTTTTATTTGGCCTGTTTCTTCCGGTTTTGCAGCTGAGCGACTTCTTGTAAATCGAAGTTTTATTTTTGCGACAGGAAAGGTCAGGGAAAACGACTTTTGCTTTTTGATTACAGAAGTAACGAAGGTAAATTATTATTTGACCTACCTTAGATCTGCTGCCCTGGAGTGTTTTACACAATTCACTCTCTGCTTGCAATGAATAATTGAACTTATTTTCAAGCGTTAGGGGGTCAATCTCAGTAAGTCAAGTGAAATAAAACATTTTAAATTCATTTTATTCATATTATATATAATAGTAAAATAATTAAATAAAAAGGACAAAAGAATGATATTATTATATAAAAAGATATCAAAAAAATATATTATCATATACTTTAAAAAGATATATGAGGCGACCCCCTGTGTGTCTCGTTCGTTGGCCAGCTTGTTATTGAGAAATCACTTTGCATATAACCAACGGTAACCCATTCCTCTAGTTCAAATATATATCAATTTAGAGAGAGGATTCTCGTGTGCAAGGTAAGAATATTTTAATCAATAACTGGCAAAAATTTGTTAACTTCGTTTTTTTTTTGGGGGGGGGTTTATGTTTTAAACTGTTCAGATGATAAGTTGTTTTCCAAACTTTTTATTTGTTTACACCAACACACATCGTTGGCGTAAACATTCATTTAGATGTTTGCTTGTCTACGTTATTATTACGCCATTAAAGTGAAATCTTGATATTTCGACTCCCCTTATAACGAAATCTCGTTATAACGAACCCGATTCTTATACCCCTTCCTTGAGAAAGCTCTCCTAAAATCTCTCGATGAAACGAACTCCTCGATATAACGAATTGATATTAACTTCAGGGTTCGTTATATCGACATGTCACTGTAATTCCTTCAATCCAATCTGAAGAAATTTGAGAGTTTTCTTTTCTTTCTTTTGCTTCTTCTTCTCTCCGACAAACAAAAAGATTTTTAATACTACAGAAAATCATTATGCTAATCGATTTCGAAGTCCAGCAATTGAATTTCCCCGATATATTTTCCAGATATTCGTATATTTTACATTTCAAATGAAAGACAGTGAAAGCTCTCTTTTATCATTCCGATGTCGAAATACTTTGAATAATAACGTTCTTTCCCGCCAAGAAAAAATCTTTCTGTTTTGACCTTTTATGTTAATGGTCCGTTTTTCTCATATATCACTTAAGGTCGGTTCCCACCAGACGTTTATTGGCGTTTATCGCTAACATTTATGTTCAAAAGCCAATGGAAACATAAATCTTCCAGTATGAAAAGTAACTTTGGTTTAGGTTTAGGGATATAAAACATAAACCTCGATGAAGAATCAAAACAATTGAAACGTTAAACGTTTATGAATGTTAAATAAACGTTGATAAACGTTAATACACGCTAATACACGCCTAGTCTCTGCTTTCTCCTGACACTTATTCTGAAATTCTAAGTGTATTTGGTATTAAAAAAAAGCTGGCTGTTGTTGTTGTTGTTATTGTTGATTTTGTGTTGATTTTGTGTTGTTTTTTTTGTTGTTGTTTTCAGGCCACACCTTCCATTTATTTTCATTTCTATAGAAAAAGGACAAGAGGTTCTCGTGATGAGATAAACCAACCCCCTTTTCTAGAATATTTCATTTTTAGATGTTTTATCGACTGACCGACGACCGGTCATAGCGGAAATTAAAAAAAAAATGACAATAATAAAAAAATAAAAAAATAAATCAAATCTAAAATTCAACCAATCTTAATTACTAGCTTGAAAACAGCGTCATCAGAGGAAGTTAAAGCGATGAGGAGGCGATGGAGGAATGGTATAGTGAATCGCGCATATGAATACGATATTGATGGAGAAGAGAGCGCCGGAAAAATTAATAAAAAACGCATTCTCAAAGGCAACAGAAGGAATTGTTACGAATGCTGTTATGAGTTAGCGGAACCGCAAATCTATTTAAAGCCTGTGAAATCAATCGTAAGTAGTTTTCATCTTCATATCTTCTATCCAGCGAACATTGTTCCCAGTGGGCAAAATCTTCAAAAAATCTCTGTGGAGGAGTGTTTCTATAGGAATGGCAAGCTATATCGCCTGCTGTTTCAATAAAAAAACACTTCTCCATAGAGACTTTTGAAGATTTTGCCCATTGGGTTCGATTTTTTTCTTCCATATTATCATCAATTGGTTTACAATTAGTAGTTTTTTCTCTATTTGAACGTTTTTCAAAACAGTGTGCAGTAATCTCCCGATACAACTCATCGACCCTTTAAAGGATATATAAACAATATTCGCATTATGCAATCTAATGAACCTAAGACGTCCTTAAGACTACTTTGAGACGTCTTTTGGAGACCAATAGGACGTCGCTAAGACGTCTTTCACTAGCTTAAAAGGTGAAAATCCAAAAAGACATCTTTGAGAGACGTGTTGATTTGACAGGAGACGTCTTAAAGACGGCTTATATCGACCAGTGTTTTTTGGGGACCAAAAACAGTAATCGTAAGGACGTTAATATGGATTTGAGATTACCCAGTGGGCAAAATCTTCAAAAAGCCTATCAGGAGGAGTGTTTTCTATAGGAATGGCAATATCGCCTGCTGTTTCAATAGAAAAACACTCCTCCACAGAGACTTCTTGAAGATTTTGGCCACTGGGTTAGCCCTCACCTTGAGAGTGGGACTGATGTCAAAGGGGTTGTCTAGTTGAGCGGTTGAAGCAGACATGCGGCTTCTGGCAGCCGAAATGGGGTTGGTAGATGCGACTTTAAATGCTCTAATATCTGATAGATAGGACCTTCATTGATAACAGTTCTATCAGAACTGAATAGGCTACCCTGGGTTAATATTAATAAATACAAATACATAAATGTTGTGCAGCGGTGATGTGGTGGATAATACCTTCAAGTGCTACTGCTGAAGCCCCTGTTCGAATCTCATTCGTGTCGTATTTAGATACTTCACTGCGATTCGCTTGCAAAGCAGCGTATCAGCGGGCAGAAGAACAAAGATTTACTTACAAAATGTTGATACCTGCCATGCGGACGTGACAAACCTTAATTGTATTTGCACAGTTCATTGACAATAATGAGAGTTCTTTTTGTATGAATTCTTAAGGTGAATGTGTATATGGGGGGTGAACAGAGCTGATATCTTTCATATACAATCTGTTTTTACATAGAGGTCTATATCAACAATTTAAATTGCATTTGTTTTCAACTACATGACAATACAGCATTCCTGTGGAGTTAATCCTTGTTAATTTTCCTTGAATCAATGTTCTTATAAAGATTCCTGTGTTGAAATGATTATTTTTATTTAATATATGATACACTTGAGTTCAAAAAAGTCTTTTTATTTTCAAGTTGTTACAACTAAAAAATCATCATTTCGATTGTGTATATGCAGGCGGATTTCCGCAAAAATCATGATTTATGCAGCGATGTAAGACTGCTTTTCTGATTGGCTGAGATTTTTTTAAGGTTTTAACCAATCAGAACATCCCTTTTTGCGAATTAATCGATTTTACACTATAGGCGGAATGTTCCGATTCAGCTCACAAATCCCGCTAATGAAAAATCGCGTTATAACAGTGGAAAGTCCGTAGTGGGGTAAATAAATATGGTTAAAGATATTTTCAGAAATGAGTTAATTTAGTTTTTTAATTAGTTTACGGAATAGCTTATCGTGCATTAGCTTACCTAAATTATTCAAACATTATTCAGAAAGCTTGAGCATTATTTATGTAATAGTTTACCCTCTAAGAGGACCTTGATAGAAGGTCTTTTTCCAGGTTAGATTCTGTTTTTATTTACAAAATACAATTTTTCCGAATTTCCCTTTAAACACCGTGTTTTGACCTATTCAGATGTACAGACTTTATTGTGTTAATGATGTTTTAATTATCTCCATAACCACAACGCTCAGTAGAATGATTAGAGCCAATTTTGATATTTAAAACGAGGCCGGATGTACTTACAAAAAAAAGATTGCCATAAGTACGCATGAAGTACGCCATAAGTACGCCATGAAGGAAGGAAGGACCTTATTATGGCCCTTTTTACGCGGGTCTTATTTGGCATTATTTTTGAAAAGTCCACGGTCAAACTCCAAAGACAAACATCTAACGACGGCCTTTTTAACGCCAAGTCATGATAATTAACGCCATTAAAAACCGGGCGTTAAAAGGGCCAATAAGGTAGCTAATAGTGATATGCCCAATCAGGCAGAGTATTTGATCATGTAGATCTATGTAGGTATTGCATACAGTTATTAAATTTGTTTAGGCCAGTTACCGTTGATTAGGTCACAAATGCCTGGTTCTTTTATTAGAGTTCTCACCGAAATGCTTGATGTTCTCAAATTGCCAGATAAACAAACTCATAAATTAATTAGAAATTGTAAAAAAAAAATATCGATTATTTTCAATTATTTGTCTTTATTAGTTCACTATATAAAAATTAGAAAAATTAGTCAAATTATCATATGTTACAATAAGTAAAGAATTTATTATGGCATGGACCTGATGATTTACGTTGGACTACATTTCGAGACAACCTTCTCTCATCATCGGGCAAGTTACAAATGAGACAAAATTGTTTATGTACGATTGAAATCGGATCAAAATCGGATATTTCACGTCTTTTTAAATGGTGGATATTCGAACGTAAATATAAAAAAATTCCGTACGTCAATATTTTCGGACGCATTTGTGCTGTACAACTTCCGTACGTACGTACTTCAAAAATTTAAAATTTTTCCAAAAAGAAAGGAAAAAGAAAAGGAAAAAGAAATACGAAAATGGTAGATTCTTTAAACTCTTACATCTCACTTTTTCGACAGTTTTTACGGCAACGACTTATATATATACAATCACAGGAGAAAGAAAAGAGAAAGCAGTACTGCGTTATAGACCTAAAAAAGATGATCCAAAAAGGGTATGGGATGACGTATATAAAAAAACCTTTAATGAAATATCGTGGATCCGAAGATTTTACTGACATCAAGACGTGACGTCACAGGGTCCCGTCGCGAAACGTTTTGCCAAACGAATTACGACCCCCCAAAGTGAAGTCAGTTATTACCATTGGTTATCGAGATATTTGCTCGTAAACGATACGTTCTTTTGTTATGCAATGTTTTAACTTCGTGGTGCCGACTGAAGTCAGAATTTCTTATGCTAATTATATTCTCGTCCCTACGCGACGCAAAAAGAAATTCGACTACTTATTCCTGTCACCATGACGATAAATGTTATGATGAACCACGTGATCAAAAATATTATGACGTCATCTAAGCGACACTCTTAAAACTGGGTAGAGTTCATGGAAAAAAGATTGTGGAGGTCAAATAGAGTCCACGTTTTTTTTATTTATTAGAACCTCGCTTATAAGAACGTTAAAGCTGCGGTTTGGTCAAAAATTAAGAATATCTTAAAAACATCCTCAGCCTGAGAAAATTGAAAATTGTGTTTAACACTTTTCTTGGAAGAACACAATAAGAACATTCGAGACTGAAAATGTATGAAAAAATAAACATAGACTCACAGCTGAAATTTAGACGTTCTTATATATTATATATAAAAAACGTGTGATAGGCCTTTTCATAAAACCATCGCCTCGTTTATGATCTTAACAGCTAATTTCCATTCATCGCTAATGTCCTCCTGGACAGCTTTTTTTCCCGCGCGAACAAATGGGTTTAAATGGAAATCATTTTGTCTCGCGCAGTTTTAAATACTAACTTCGACATGAAAAAAAAAATTTGAAAATTTTAAATGGCAATGCTCGTACTGACATTATCTTGCTTGATAAACTGACACCACATAATTGCTCTATAAACTGTTCTGCCTTGTTTTCAGTATTTCATAATAACTTTAAACTACTTCACTGGGGAATTGCAAAAATAAGTAATCGGTAAAAACAAATACATAATTATTCAGTAGTTGAATTCCAAACTAACCCCATGGAAGTACAGGGAATCTGAGATAGTAATAGAGATAATAAACAGATAGAAATACGATTTAATTTCGATAAAAGCTATATTTTCCACATGGCAGTGATTCTAAATTCTAAACCATTAAGTAAAATTGGCTTAGGGCAGTTCTTCTAGCACTTTTTACAAAACCTAACTATGTCCATAGAATAAACTTTCCACCAAAGATAGAAAAAATTATAAAAAAATAAGGTATTTTTTGATGTATGATTCGATAAGTAGTAAGATCAATACGGGAATGGAAGACAGGACGGGAGGATTGCTGGGACGCGATGAAAAACGAGATGATTATATATTGCCTTTACATAAAAAATACAGCCGGGACGTGACAACATTTTTTAAACTTTGAATTATTTAAAACAATTTCCTTACCTTTAATTGACAAGTTCTATTACGGAACTCCAGCTGTAAGAGAGAAATATATAAAAATATATAAAAACAATAGCTTATAGGAAGCTTCTTATTTTCATTACTACTCTGCCAAGAAGGTGCGAAAAGTTTTTAGTTGAAACAATTTCTTCGTTTTGAATACCGTATTTCCTCTAATAAACGCCGCCCTCTGATAAACGCCTCCCTCTATTAAACGCCGCACTTATAGTCAAGCATTTGTAATAAACGCCGCCTTCTAATAAACGCCGCATCTTGAAAAGCGGCGTTTATTAGAAAACAGACTAAACAAGCAACAAAAAATAGTTTACACGAGTTGGACTTGTTTTCTATCAACAAATTCTTCCACAACTAAAGATAAAAACGAATATTGTTTTTCTCGTACTTCTCTTTTACCATTTACGATTGCGTGCACGTGATTACCGTCAATTTCAATGTAAAATGCTATTAGCTTAGACAGTTTTTTAGGAAGAGAAAACATTGTTGTTTAAAGGCTGTTTTTATTTGATTTTTCATTCTGTAATAAACGCCGCCCTCTGATAAACGCCGCCCTCTATTAAACGCCGCATCCAAAATCTGCGATTTGTAATAAACGCCGCGGCGTTTATTAGAGGAAATACGGTATTTATATTCTTTAAGACGGGATGATGTCACATTTGGAGGAAAACAGAACACTCACCTGATTCTATGATTTGCATAGAAAAATGTTTTGGAGCGATTTCGACTTGTGACCGATCTATTGCTTTCTCACCGTAGTCGTTTCCTTCCGTCCGCAACATCATGTTCAAATCTTTAATATAGATGGATCAACCTCGTCCCCAGGGCTTCTTGCCTTTTCGATTGGGCAATGTTTACTTTTTCCCCCGAACAAAAAGCGACCCAAAAAATTGAACGTTAAAAGTAATGGATAGTTCTTTTCTCTTTGACTGCCATTTTTCAGTAAAAATGTTAATATTTTCTACCCGTCTATGTAATGAGTGAAATACCTGTTAAAAAATCTATGAAAGTTAGTCGTCTATATAAAAAATTATCTCCCTTCGTTTATTTGTGTTTTTATTCTAATAACTCGGCGAATGTTTTTTAAATAGGGAGAATATTTAATATTTAACAACCTTGAAATGAAAGATTTTCACGAATAATCAGTCTTTTGTGAAAAAGTGTAACCGCCAAAAAAAAGAATAAGATATATAAAAGAAAGGAAAATAAAAAAAAAGAGATTTTTTTTACGATATGGCAGCAACAATTTCAAACCAGTGCAATCGACAACAAGAGGCTCGTCTTCGCATTCGAAAATCAAAATAGTCGTGAGGTTTGCTGATTCACAAAACAATAAAATTACAATAAAAAACACAGAAGATACAACCTACTTAATCATTTTCTTCACAACTTTAATTATTTCCGATAACATAGCAGCCCTCTATTATTATATTCTTTTCTCTTTTTTTTAGTTGGCTTGAATAATAATGTAAATTCAAAATGTAAAAGAGAATTTTTTTTCAAAAATTATGTCGAGAAAAAACAAAACAAAACAAAACAAAACAAAACATCACAAAATATTACAAAAACGTTTTCATAAAGAAACATGCCATGCTTAAATAACAGAAGAATTAATGGTTGGAATTTATTTATCGTCAAAGAGAGTAAACTCTTTTATTTTCCCTAGTATTTTTCACCAAGCATTCGTGATATTACAGAAGGTATAAATAATGTCATTCGTGAAGGCTCGGCTTGTCTGGTAACTATTTTGCTGTTTGCCAATAATAAGTCAGGAGGAAAGGTAGAATTTCTTCCTTTTGTCAATAACGTTAGAGATTTTGTAAGCATGTATTATGTGAAGAAGCGATTTCTCAATGCAGTCCTCACTTCTACAGACACATTTTTTTTATAAGAACAAAGGATATAAGAACATAAGGCTTCGAAGGTCTTAAACTCAAGAACATGCTAAGAACAATCGAGGCTTAGCAACGTTTGTTCTTAAGAAAATATTTTTACATTTTACAGGAAAGTTTCATTATAATAGTCAAACACAAGAATACTATCATCATGTTGTTTACAACAGTATCAACTCCATTAAAATCGGAAATGTCAACCATGTTCGTTGAATTTCGAATTGTAGATATTAAATAAAAGCTTTTCTATCTCAGAATTCATTTTGAAAATCTAACACAGTTGAGGACTATAAAACTTTTGGTTTCACACAGTCGCGTTTAAAAACTCGTAATCCTCTACATAAAATGAAGCAGTTCGTGCATAATTCGTGGCTAGTAAAAAAATAAATATTAAAAAAAAAAAAAAAAAAAAAAAATTGAGAGAAAAGAAAAACCCAGAAAATATTAATAAAACTCTAAAAACTATTGAGCCATTTTTAACGCCAAATCCTTTCATATATATGTATCTATATCTATATCTATATATATCTAGTTTAATAATAATAACAACAATAATAATAAAAAAATTGAAACAGAAAAAAAAGAAGAAAAAACGAAAATAGAAACAAAATTAGTAAAAGATTATTTCTTGAAAATGAAAAGATGCTTCTGTGATGGAATCAAAATATTGGAGAAGAAACAAGTTCACGCACAAGAGAACGTAAGTTCGATGATTGCTTCTTTGTTTAATCATTTTACAAAAAATATATTAATATATATTAATATATATTAATAAACATATATTTTATCGTCTCGTGTAGAAGAATTTTCAGTTAAAAATAATGTCAACACTATGACGTCACCATTCACCAAGTCAAATCGAATTTGTAAAGATCTGATGGTGCAACTAGGGATTCCATCTAGGGATTCTCTCGTCTAAGTTCGAGGATGAGTCAAAAAGTGGAAGAAACGAAGGCCCTTAATGGCGTTAATATATACATGACTTGTCGTTAAAAGGATGTTTGTCTGGGAAGGTTTGACAATGGAGTTTTCAAAATTAAATGCCAATAAAGACCGGCATTAAAGGGGCCGGTGTTAAATTTAGACCGGCGAAAAAGGGGCCCGTGTTAAATTTAGGCCGGCGAAAAAAGGGCCAATAACTGGTACAAGAAAAGTTTCCTAAAAAAGCCATGCAAGGATAGGAAAAGATAGTTAAACGTTAATATACCAATATTTTATTTTTTCTTTAAGCCCAACCTACATGCCACAATTTTGTTAAAATATTTGTTAGCACCAAGCAGAACTTTTAAAGCCCGGTTCACACTGCGTCTTAGTGCAACAATGTACGTTTATCCATTTCGCCTTAAGTTGGCTCCAGTACTTAGACTCACAGTGAGCACTTGGGCCTTCAGCTGTTCACATACTGTTTTTTAAATTATAAAGCATGTCTGTAGCTAATGTTATGCAACAAGTTGTAATCCCGTTTCTGTAATCCCTTTGTCCTAATGTGTAATCCATGAACCTCCCTGATTAATAATCCCCGCCAACTCCATTTTGTTTTACTCAAAGTACACCTGATGTTTTTCATGAAATGTCTATTCTTTAAGGGACCAATTATATAGGGAGAGCCAGTCCAGGAGGGTGCTGGCTCAGTAAACGGGCCAGCTCGCCTTCGCTAAAAAATTCAATAATTTACATTTTGATGATTATATGAAATCGAACCAGACGGTTTACCAGGCTGTTTCTTTTGGAGATAGGCGGGCTGCATCGCAAAACGGGTTAGCTAAACTGTTTTTTTTTCTTCATATAATTGCACTTCTCTCCGGGCTGGCCCTTTACGCGGGATGACACTGAAAAAATACACATGCTCAATTGAGACGAGTTTAAAAAATGAAGATGGCTGATAAAAGTGGAGGTGTGTTTCAAATAGACTGATATATACAATGATTAAGAGTCAAAATTTATTATTAGGAGAAAATCCTTTTGATAAAACAAAAGGCCTCAACTACACAATTCTTGGAATGTTTCCCTGTTTATACGAAAAAACGTTTTTCCAAAACGAGAAGAGATGGCTTTGATTAAATTTGTCCACCATAAATCAGTTCTAACATTCACACCCGTACAGAGCGTTTTCTGATCTGCACGATTTTCAGCTTTTTGGTAATAAGTGAACGTATATTTAGATGAGCTGGCCCGCTTACCGAACCAGTCGGTTTCGGCGTTTTATGTGGTTTTCATATGAATCGGTTCAAAATCAGTTCGATACAAAACAAAAATCTGAAAAAATGTCATCAAAGTTGGTAAATAATGCTAAAATTCAACAAATCCAACGTTTCTATAGGCACTTTTGTTGTATTTTAAGCGGAGACAACTGTTTAGAAATAATAATTTTCGGGCTTATTAAATATTCATTTTCGGGTGTATCAGCAGATTTTCAATTCAAATTATTTGATTCGACATGTTGAACATGTTTAACTTTTTCAATTTGTCGAAAGTAACGTCAACCAATCAACTTCTTTGTCGAAAGTAACTTCAACCAATCAACTTCTTTAAATTGTAGCAAAATGAGTTTAACCAATCACGTTATGTCTTCATTAACCAATCACGTTATGTCTTCATTTTGATAAAAATGAGCACATTATAAACAATTCAATTTCGAAAAATTGGAACCGGCTATCTAAAAACTTTCAAATTCGACAAATTTGATCGTGTATTGTCCGCTTAATAGATATGCTATAGAGGTGCTTCCGCTTTTAATAATATAGGAATTGGACAAGAACTGATTTCTTATTTTTCAGCAAACAATTTTGAACTCTACTTTTTTTTTTTTTTTTAAAGACATACTGATAATGTTAATGATACTAATCCCATTTAGTCTTGTGTCCACTGAAGGCGATAGAACCCAACGCTTTATTTTATCGCTAAACACTTTAATGAACACTTGTTAGAGACGTTCTATCGCTTTTTTAAGGCCTAGTTTATTGTTTTTAAATTCAAGGTCTATTTTAAAAGCGATAGGATTGAAAACTTCTTCATTCTGTTCCCATTGTGCAATGAAAACTAATCGATTTCATTTTGAACAAAAACCTACAAATTCATCGCTTAAGGTCATCGCTTGAAGTTCATCACTTGACGTTCCAACTTCTGTCGCTTTAAGACAATAAATGCCATGTATTTCATCATAACAAAATTTTTAATTCAAACTTTGATCGTGCAAATATCATGGCGGAAAGACAAAATCTGGCGTTGGTATGTACTTTTAATAAAAAAACCCCTAAAACAAAGCCAATAGGCGGATTTGGGTTAGTGAAATTTTCAAAAATTGTGAAAACTAAGGTAAATTTCAACACTTGCTCCAAGAACTACATTTACATGACCGTACCACGAAGGCTAAATGAAAAGAAACGGTTTTATCTACTAACGCATGAAATAAAAGGAACAAATTTCGAAGGTAAATTTGTTTGACCTGTCGCTATGATTTTTGACGTGTTATATAAAAAACTTCGTCGCTTAACGTACCCACTACACGCAACGAACTTAAAAAAAATGGGTCAAAATGACAGCTATGAGAGTTCATCGCACAGTGGGAACCGTGCTTTCTATCTATGCCTCCAACGTTCGAACGCCAACGTTATATGATCTCCTGGACTGTCTACCTCATCGGGGAAAAAAGTCGGCTTGACTGAAGTTTGAGGTTTGGCTGTTTTCTTTTTACATCTATGTTCAATACAAATAAGGAACAGACAAACAAGTGTAACTATCTTTAAATTAAGAAACCAATAATTAGGGATGCCATAGTGCTATTTTTAGAACTATTATTAGGCGAGAGGATGTAATGATCCAATTGTCATGTCTTGTAATGGAAAAATTCTGACGTCAGTCGGCACCACGAAGTGAAAACATTGTATTGCGTACCACCCGAAAGGAGCGTATCGTTTTGGGGAAAAAATCTTGATAGGTAATAGCAATATCTGACGTAATCACATGTTAACTTGAAATTACACCTGACGCCACCATACAAATTCAAGGTTGTTCTTTTGAAATCAACCAGAGCGTGAAATCAACTGGAACAAGATATTAAATTAAAGGAGTTTCGGATCATAAATTTTCGAACGTTTCTGAGACGGTGAAAGAAAACACGTTACAGTGACTTGCTAATGATTGAGAAAACAAATTGTTTCTCATGTGATTAACTAGTAATCACATTAATGTACGGGTGATTTGGGAAAAATTCACTCCTCGGTTATTTAAAAAAAATCTGAAATCACCCTCGCTTTGCTGGGGTTGATTTCAAAATTTCGTTAAAAACCTCTGGTTGATTTCTCCCTCAAAACATGTGATAATTAGTACTTACCATAAACTTTAAAGCGCAGAACAATTACAAAATTGTCTGTTGTGCAATCGGATAATGGATAACAACAAAAACAAGTATCGGACAATAAGTGGAAATCAGGTTTATTTAACTTTAAGAGTGCGTGCATTCGAAGTCCAATATCTTCGAATGAATGTTCGATTTTACAATTCACTAAAATCAAAACAGAGTGAAATTTTTTTTTGAACAATATACAAAAGAAAGAAAAAGATACACGACTTACCATGAACACGCTACACGTCGTCTGCTCTTGTCACGCTGAATATATGTTTATAACTTGGGGTTAAAATTGGCCATGAACCATGTGGCAAAAAAGTTTGGGGACTGGACGGGGTCGTGAGACACCAACTCATGATGTCAGTAGAATCTGTGATTAACGATTACTCAGAAACCGTTCGTCATAAACATGTGATCTTTTGGTTGAGAATTAAACTGCGCAACCCTTACACAACTTATTTGTAAAAACCAGGGGAAAATTCAAAAAGCTGTTTCAAGGTATTCCCAATATCGTAGGTATTATAGTTAGCTAATTTTTCGCGTTTCTGCCAAATGGGCTCCGTCACTAAGGGACTGTGCAAAAATCCTTTATTGCTTTCGGCTTCATGTTTGCTATTTTGAAATTAAAATACTAAACGATATTCAACGATATTCAACGCCCTAATAAATTGAATTCTGTCTCACCAACAAAAATCCTATTCTTAATCCGTAAATTTTGTGAGGGAGAGAAATGTAGAGTATTAATAATGCATTTCTTTAGAATTTTTCGGCTTTAAGAATCTGCTACAGTTTCCTATTCAATTTTTTTAAAAAACAGGCTTTTAAAACTCTCTGTCGTTGTTGTGCTTTCTGTGAAATTTTTGTTTTTGTTGTTTTTGTTGTTGTTGTTGATGTTAATAATAATAAAAACATATGTTTTATAAACCTCACTCTGTCTCTTTATTCTTGGGTGTATATCAAAAGTGTATTGAGTCATTGTAAAGGGATGGTTTTATCAAACTATCATAATCCTGTCATAATCCTGTCATAATCCTCCGTTGTTCATAGGCATCAGTTTTTTACATCGAGAGTTCGTTAAATTTTATTAGGGGAGGGAAAAGTTATAACGAGATTTCGTTATTGGGTGGTCGTAATATCGAAGATTTATGTATAATTGAGGCTTCAGCTTCTTTAGAGCACGTTGAAGTTTTGAACTTTGTAATACAAGTGCGACGGAGAGAATATCGTAAGAAATATTAATAAAATATGTTTGTGAGACAAAACATCTCGACTATGGCAAACATATGTTATTTTTCATTCCTTTTTGAGGCACGATTAAAAAGCGACTTCTTTGTTTATGAAAACCAAGCTACTGTTTGACGGCACCAAAATTTAATTTTTATTTCAAAAGAAAATAACATTTAGCTTTTATTTTGAAGTAAAGTAACATGCCAGAACTTTTGTGTGATTGCGTTTGGTTTATGAAATGGACATGGCATCAGTAAGAAGAAATTTACTTGTACAAGTCAGATCTCAAATTTTTAATTTTTAATTCTAATGAAATAGAACCGTATTGTGTTAAAAAGGGGAAAGAAAAACACGCGTTTTATTTGTTTCTTTTTTTCGCACATGATGTTGTTGAATTTCGTTTATTTCTTGGAAGGGGATTCATATCGTTTGTTTTTGGTAAACGCTTGATATATGAACCTATATATATATATATTGATTTATTGATATTGATTGACCAGGTTTATATTTATATTTATTTCATATTTATTTCACTTTATATATATGACCAGCTTCATATTTAGTTTATTTCTAAGTAAGGTTAGCTACAAAGTTTCGGATGAAAAAAATGTTTCTTGGATTTCTTGAAAATGAGTGTAAATATTTTCATCACGAAATAGTCTCATTCGTGGCAAAAATTCATATTTAAGTTTCATCATTTCTTCTTCTCCGGCGTTATTAATATTTCTAATGATGGCGCACTGAACGAACAATTGTTTTGTTGTGAAACTGCTTCATAAGAAACCCAGCCTAGGAATTTTTAAAGGTTTTACATCAAAATCAAAACATTCATATGAAATATATAAAAAGGAGGATTTACAGTTACTTTAACTGGAAATATCACTTTAACATTTGAAATTAAGCCATGATTTTGCTGTTAGTATTGCCTCGTGTTTCCATAGTCTGTAGAAGCCCATCAACAACAGTTAGTGAGAAATTTCATCAGTTTTCAACTCTTTTAAACCTTCTTATTACCTTTCTCGTTTGTTATTTACACGTTTCGTTTGGTAAAGATCTAGTTTAAAATGCAGTATTTCGGATGAATTTTCCGGTTATGAAATTATTATTTTTTCGAAAAAGACGCCTGTTTTTCTCCTTTGGTTTTTTTTTTCAAAAATTATTTTATATATCTATGGTTTCAACTGAGGCCCGGAAAATCCGAGTTACAATATCGAGTTATAAAGTCGAGTTATGGATTATGACGTCATAATTCGAGTTATTAACTTGAAATTTTTAATTTTCGATATCACTTGGAGTTACTAACTGGAAAATATATTTCTTGCTTCTACAACTTGAGTTACTAACTCGAAATTAAAAATGGCCAAATTTTGACTTCGAGATACTTACTTGAAATTACTTTTTCAAATAAATCTAGTCGAGGTAATAACTCGAGAACATTATATTGCTTTAAAAGATTCGAGTTACTAACTCGAAAATAAAGTTTTAAATTGTTTTTCCGAAGTTATCGTGTTTTCCGAAGTTAAGTTTCATTACTATTGTTTTCGGAATTCCCTAGCGTAATAAAAAACAAAGCAATTTTTAAATTTCATGGAGTTTTGGACCTATACGCCTAAAAAACATTTTAAAAAACATTTTCAACATTCAGAACGTGAAAAAAACTTTTAATGCCTTTTTGTTTCAAAAGACTTGTTTTTCTCTTTTTATATAATTATTTAATGATAGATAAACTATTTTTAAATGACCTAGAAGTATTCTTAAAACTTAAAGAATAACTTATACACAAAAAAGCCACTAGGACATATGCAAGTGCTGAGATTACGTAGGCATTCAGGTATTGTGAAGTTAACAGCATGTACGTTAAAAATGAGTATTTTTTTCCGTAAGAAAAGAGGTGGGTGTTTCTTTTACGTTCATCCTTTTATAGAAACGTATTTCTTTTTTAGATTGTTTTTTTTCACTCTATATGTTTGGAAGGAAATTTGTTTGTAATTTTTGATTTTTGATTTTGATTTGATAATAAGTGTTGTTGTTTAAAATAGAAATGAATAACGGAAAAGGAAACCTTTTTGACGGTGTATATTTATAGGCAAATTTACACATTGATTGCTTGAAGTATGGTTTCTTTTGTTAACGAAGGCCACAAGGAAAACCGCAAAGGAAACCAATGGTGTTCATTTTCATACCCTTTGATGTTTTACAGGAAGTTCAGATGTTTCAAATAATCAAGTTTTTCGTTTCTAAATAGATGGATAATTTAAAACAATAGTACATGAGTGTCATATTTACCAACATCACAGCAGAGTTTTCCAGATATGAGCAAGTTTTGCAGCTTCGTCGACAATTCAAAAATTCTCAAAAATACTCAAATACTCAAAAATTCTATATAGAGGGTTATAAAGGTCCATTAATAGGGTTATGCTCATGATTCCAAAGTCGGCAACTACGGACTGTTTGACATCTTACATCGATTATGCTGTTATCAATATTCCCGAGATATCGTTAAGCATTCCCCGCAATGGTTTGTACAGGAACTATGGCGACGCACTATTTTTTGAAGAAGAAAATAATGCCGATCATGTGTCGAATGAAGATGACAAACTACTTATCACAAACCCACTGGATGGCTATACATTGAATGACCGTTTTGTATATGCCAAAAACAAGTCACCGAAAAAAACAAAATACAAATTTTTCAATGATATCAGGCGTCAGTCATTGGCTGAAAAATTGACCAATCATTTTGAAGATAATATGGTAAGAGTATTATTCTCTTTGTTGTTGTTGTTGTTGTTGTTGTTGTTGTTGTTGTTGTTTTTGTTTGTATTTTGGGTAGACTAATTTTTATGTCATATATGGCATTACTCCACATTCAGACAATGAGTGTTTAGGTGTTTAAGTTTATAATAAAAGGTTATAGCTTACGTTTCAAATGCGCAATGCAAAACCAACATACAGATGTGACATATCCACCTATTTTAAGAGCATAAGGTGTACATCAATTGATACACTTTCTGTTCTTTAAGCGGGCGATACACAATAACAATTGTCAAATAAAATCTGTCGAGATTGAAAGTTTTGTGATGCACGGTTCCCATTTGTTCGAACTGTTCGATAACGTCAATATAGCGTAAGTTGATCGGATGACGTTAGCTACTTTCGACAAATTGAAAAAGTTGAACATGTGCAACTTTTAATATGTTGAAATCGACATGTCGAATTCAATAATTTGAGTTGAAAATCCGCTGATACATGACTGTAAAAACGAACCCGCACACACACACACACACACACACACCCACCACCTCAATGCACCATCGACTTCAGCGATTTCCTTCTAAGTACCACTTACAGAAACACCTTCTGTAATAGAAACCCTTACAAGGGGGCGAAAAACTGGTTTGATTTACGGAGAGTTCGAATTACGGAGATTTGTTTACAAAGAGGTGAAGAACCTTGAAATTAGTTCGAATAAGAGAGAGTTCGAATTTTGGGAGTTCGAATTTCTTTAATACATAATACAACTACCACAATGCAGTGCAATAAAATCCATAAAAATGTCTCACTGGATAGTGAATGGTTTTCATGAACAAAACTGATATTATCACTGCCATTTAGGGACATACTTAAAGAAACCACAAAGCGAGTTATTACAGCATTGCATTGTGGTATTTGTATTATATATTAAAGAGATAATTGAATAAAGGGAACAGCAAATTATGGATAGTGTACTGTATTAAAATCATCTCATTTTTGCTCTTTTTTGCTCTTCTTTTTTTTCTTCCTTTCAGATCTTCTCATTGTAAATTTTTAAGGCTTCTTTGAAAACAAAGCATCTCTGATAATATGGAGATAAAGAACACGAATTTTATTGTCCTCGTTTTCACTTCAAGTCACGTAAACTTAATCTCCATCATCTCGTAATTTTCAAGAATGTTTTTTATGGTAGTTTGTCGCGCCAGCTTAAAAATTTATTATGCCGTTTCACCAAGCTACAACAACAAGCTGTCCTCATTCGTTAAGTTCTGTGGTTGACCAACGGGTTAGTTTCAAAAATAACACCTCTCATACGAAAAAATCTACTTCACATTTTCATTTTCTTGAAAAAGAAAATTTATTTTCCATTATCATTTTCAAATCTGGAAGTTTAGAAGAGATGAGCGAACAAAAAAGGATCTTTATCACGAAAACTTTTCTAAAAGAATGTTTTTTTTACGGTAAACCTTTTTAGATCTTTTAGTTTAGAGCTTATATAAGTTCAGAGAGAAAACAAAACATAAAAAATGTAACGATAAAGAGCTTAAAACAACATTTAGTCAGATGAAGTATGAAATATGTTTCATTTGGAACAAAATCGTGGAAATGCTTTTATTTAATATTGATTGAAAAATAAAAGTCTCTGTAGTTTTTTTTTTTTTGTGAAATAGAAGGAAAGGGAAATTTTGAGTGTGATGGTTAAAAGAAGATATTAAAAGATGAGATTAAAACTTCAAACAAGATTTGGTGTGCCAGTTTCAAATGATGTGTGAGACACAGCAGGGTTTAGGTTTCCCCTCGTTAAGAGCCAGAAAAGGACATTTTGAATTACCACAGCGGCCAGGGCGTAAGAGAAGAACCAATTTTAACAAGCACGGGTATAGACATTCGATAGCAAACTATTCTCGTCGCCAGTCTTCATCTGAATTCATATATGAAAATACTTGGGATAACATCGGTTTGAAATATTATCCGCACGGGACATTTTTGGAAGACTTTGACAGACCTGACAAAAAGGTGGGTGAAAAAGCGAGATTTCGATTATTATTATTATTATTATTATTATTATTATTATCATTATTATTATTATTATTATTATTATTATTATTATTATTATTATTATTATTATTATTATTATTATTATTATTATTATTAATGTTTTCTGATGGAACCGTTATCAATGAGGGTCCGGCGTGTAGGAGGTCTTAGAGCATTTAAAGCCCCATTTGGGCTACGAAAGCCGCATGCCCGTTCAGCTAGACAACCCCCTTAGAGATCAATTCCGCTCTCAAGCCGAATGCTAACTGAATGGGTCAATTAGCACTTTTATACTCGCTGGCATTACTCGGTCAGGTTTCGAACCCCGACCTTCTGCTTTGCAGGCGAGTACTAGGGCACCAGTTGATAAATATATTATGATTTTCTAAAGTTTGAATGAATTTAGCGGCAATATAAAGTTGCATACACGGTCAAATATGTTGAATTAAAATTTATCGTATCCAATTATTCGAAGGTTTTAGTGAAATCGGAATCAAATTATTGACAATTGGCTCAATATATTTTAAAACGCCAACGTAACTAAGCGTGATTGGTTCAATGCCAACGTAACTAAGCGCGATTGGTTCAATGCCAACGTAACTAAGCGTGATTGGTTCAATGCTAACGTAACTAAGCGTGATTGGTTCAATGCTAACGTAACAAAGTGTGATTGGTCAACGCCAACGTAACTAAGCGTGATTAGTTCGATGCTAACGTAACAAAGTATGATTGGTTCAATGCCAACGTAACTAAGCGTGATTGGTTTAACTCGTCTCACTTGTATGTTTCATTTAACCCACATTTTCTTGAGTCGTTTTTCCAGTGCGTTCATCCACTGATTTTAAATCATAATGTTATATGAAATAATCCTTAAGCGTTTTTCATGAAGGCGAAAAGTGGGAGAGCATTGATACTCTGTTCCAACAGCTATATATTTCTTACGAAGTAAAAAAAAAATAAAACACATATGGAAAGACCAGGTACACCTTGAATCTTCGGCCACTACGAACATCAAAGGTCCACATGGTTCATAAAGACACACACACAGAGACCTTATTACTTACAATCCACTAACACCTTTTAAGACGGCTCTGGAATTGAAAGCTGCTCTTCTGAGGAGTTCTAAAAAAGATAATATTTACTGTAATCTTGTCTTAAGAAAATATTCTTATCTTACATGTTAACGTTTTTCTTTCTTTCTTTCTTTTGGCCAGATTTTCTTTTGACGAACAGTAAGGAGCCTCGAGGAGTACAGTTTAGTTTTACACGAAAAATCGTTCTGAAGGTCGATACGATACGATACGCAATCCTAAGGAGTACCTTATTGGCCCTTTTTACGCCGGTCTTTAATAGCGTTAATTTGAATGTCTTGCCCTATTAGCCCCGGAAGGGGGGGGGGGGGGGGGGGGAGCTAGTATGCTCGCCCCTATAAAATCTATTCTACTCATGCTAGAGCAACCTTTTCTGCATTTATTCCAACAATAATTGTTACCAAGGTTACCATTAATATTTGCTGACGTCAGAACATTTCTGATTGGGTAAGCACATTTTTAAAGAATTTTTCATGATTAATGATATGCCTTAGTTTTGAAACTAGTTTTCTTATTTCTTTTGTTTGTAAGTAACATATTCACACATTTGGGCAAAAGCAATTGGAAATATGATCACGTCATCAGTTTATTAACAATGGAATTTCTATTAAATTTGAAAGATTTTCACATCAACAGATAAACGAAATAATGCCTACGTAAGTATTAAAAAAAATTGAAAAAAAAAAAGACATCTAATAATATAGAGTCTAAATTCAAAATCGAATCCTTTCACGAAATTTTTCATATCATAAACGGCGCGAAAAAAATGTTTGAAATATTGGAAAAACTAGAGATATTTCAGAAAATTGTGACGTCACACGTTCTATTGATGACGTCATAGTTACCAAAAATATTTCTTGACATGTCTAGAATAATATCAGTTATGATGAATATGAGGGTTACAATCAGTACGAGCCACAGATTTCCAAGTAGTACGTTTTGACGAAAATGGGTGAAAAAAGTGCTGACGTGAGCAAAAATGCATGACCAAAAACTGTTTTTTTTATCAAAATTCTAATCCCTACTAAATTCGAGGAAAAGTCATGAAATATGAGGTCAATACCATTAACAGTTCCGGAGATATGGAATTTGATAGAATGGCGCGGGCATACTAGCCCATCATAATGTTGTGGCAGTCATCGTTGTAGTCAACATTTCGTAGTATTTAACAGTTTTTGCCAGATTTTCATGTTCAAAGGACACCATGATGCTCTTACAAGGACACCTCGATGAGGTGCTCTTACAATAGAACCTTAACGACTGCTGTTTTTCCATGTTACGTCTCAATAAAATTAGTACGTCGTACGTAAGTAACAGTACTTAAACTTGTTTCCTTTCTCCCAGAAGTGAAAAACACGACTTAAACACGTCCTTAACTGGTCGAAAGACATCCAAAACAGTTTGAGACGACAAAAGACGTCTCAGCAACGTTTTTGAAGACACAAACATGTAGCGGTGACGATATGTTTAATATAGTTCTCACGTTTTTGAGGTTCAACGGATCTTTTAAAAACGTTTTGTTGTTAAAGATTTGCATGTTAAGCCATAATTCTCTCGACATGGGTGTATTATGACCGCGTTGTATGGTTCTCAATCTCTTTCGTTAGTGTGCGTCCTCATATGAAAAATGAAGGAACTTCATTCAACAATAATGTGCTTAAATCTGTGTCAAAACATGAGGATCTTTAAATAGCGTAACAGAAAAATAAAACGTTGCGGAAGTTGAAAAACTTCAACATCTTCTTCCGTTTAAAATAACAAGCAATTAGCAGCTGGGATCAACGCTTTCTGTTTTCATTTTTGCGAAAAAGTTTCAAAGTTTCCAAAATAGATTTTTAATTATTCATACCAACAGTGTTAGTTTGAAAAAAAAATATAGATTTTTCAAAACGAGAAAAAAGAAAATTGAAAAAGAAAAGAAAGAAGAACAACAATAAAAGACAACAAAACAGTTGATAAGAAAAATAGAGAAGAGGGGAAAAAAAGAAGAAAACACTAGTGTGTATATGATATTGAAGAAGAAGAAAACGCGAGAAATAGAGGGGGATGTTAAGAGGAAGAAAGAAAGGAAGAAAGTGTTTTTTTTTGTTGCCAAGATCTTTTGTGTTTGTTTGCTTTGCTTGTCTTATTTCCTGGTTGTTGATTTACTGCCCTTTCTTTCCGCCCGTTTATTGAGAACGTTAAATTGAGAATTTTTTTTGTCAGTATTAGTTTTGGGTACGGCATAACTAAATATCATACATATAGAGCTCAGTCAAAATATGTGGGGGAGAGTTTACTCATTCAAAGTAGAAAAGGAAAACGTGCAAGAAACCTAATCTACACTTAAGACTGAATAGAAAGAACATACCGTTGGACTCCTCCACTTTTTTTTGACTGACCCTGAATACGCCTATGTAATGTATAAGTGCAAATGGGCTAATTGGCTATGAAGTATAAGATTTTAAAACATTTAATCTTTAAAGCATGAACAGCTATGGAATGGCCACAGAAAGTCCGTAAAACAGGTAATACACAGAGAATAGAAGAAATAGTTCCTCTTCTGGAAGATGAGCCTACAGAAGGGCTAGATCATTATATGGCTTTGAAATATTTACAGAGACATTTTCTTGACAGCGACGAGTTTCTAGAGGTATTATCATCAAACTTCAGTCTAGTTGTTGTTATTTATGTTGTTGATGTGATTGCTTTTGCTGCAAATGTCAACATTTTTTTTTGTCAACAAGTTTTTGCTGCTGTTATCGTTAACAGTGCCATTCGTCATGTGGGGCTCTATCAAAACGAATGAAAACAAGCAAATGTCAACATTTTTTTTTGTCAACAAGTTTTTGTTGTTGTTATTGTTGCTCTTTTTATACCCAAGAAAAATAAATACCACGCCCAAGTGACTTATTTTAACTTTTCCAAGCAGTTTAATGCAGGTGCTTTTTCTTTTCTTTTTTCTTTTTTTTTTAAAAAGGGAGTTAGCCCACCGTATGTTTTATATGCAATATTCATTTGTATTCAAGTCAAAATATTCTCTCCCTTTACCCTATCGTATTGGCAGTTTGCATTTCATTACTCAGTAGGCATGTTGAGGTGTTATGAAAACATTAAAAGAACGTGATATTAAACATGATGTTTATTTTCGTAATCTTGTTCTACGTGCAAATCGTGTTTATTTTCAGATTATTTTAAGGGTCGAATTATTCCTTTCCCCTAGACAATGACAAAGGACAATTGTCCAAAGCTAATTTAATTCTGCTGTTTTCAATTTTCAATGTTAAAGTGATTCCAGCAGAAAAATAATCTATGAATGCGCCGAAAACATTTGTTGGTTGCATATATGAATAAAAACAAATATTTGACTGCAAATATTTTCGGTAAGTCTGCAACGCGTCTGCAGGTGAACCAAAAGGAATGTGTGTTACACGGGTTTATATAGGTCATGACAACAGCACATAACGCAACCGCACACACCGATTAATCACTTTCACAATCCGAAATTAAGTTGCCGAAACAGCAACTTTATGATGGCGAAGAGATTAACGAAATGTTTTCGTTTTAGCTTCAACGTGGATATTTCTTCTACCTACTAGTGGTCATTCTCACAACACATGGCCTTTTTTATTGTGATTAAGGGTAAAGATGTGAATAATAGATACCACGTAAATAGAACTAACAATTTATTTTTGGCTTTTCTTTTTTCAGACGTTTTTGGTTCTTGCTAGTCGTCTTGGAAAAGTATACGTATATCGGTTTAATAAAGCAAAGTCGTTATGGGCCTTTGGACCAACGAATCCTGTTCGAAAATGCATCATCTACATGATTACCAATCAATTGTTTGAATTTTTTGTTATTTTGACTATATTAATCAATTGCGTATTTTTGGCGCTAGATAACGCTCCAGAGGAAGCAGAGTAAGTTCTTTTTCTCGTTTAGTTGAACTGAGAATTCCTACTCGCCTAGATGAATGGCGCAAACCTTATCAATTTTGTCAGGGTTAATGAGGGTCAAGTCAAGTTACGCCTCGTTCTTTCAAACATTTTATATGACTTGAGTGAGGAGAAATTGTCAGTAGAAATTCACGGTGAAAAGTCTTATAAAACTATTTCGCAGAGAGAAGCTTAACCTGCCTCTAAAGGCCTATTAAATATTTTACATTATCATAGAAAATGTTCCATGCACGATTTTTTGTTTTGTTGCAGGTACGTTTTCACGGTTATATATACGACAGAAATGGTTCTCAAGATCATTGCCAAAGGTTTCGTGCTCCATAGTTTCGCCTATCTTCGTGATCCGTGGAATTGGCTGGATTTTATTGTCGTATTGCTTGGGTATGTGTTTGTGTCTGGATACTAAACCTACAATTTATATTGAACACTTTTAAAGTTTTCTTTTTCTCCTTGACGCTCCTTACACGTCACAAAACTTGCAATACTTAATAACAAACAGGTACTTGTCCAATGTACTATTATGTCTAACAGCTGTAACTATGCATTATGTCTAACAGCTGTAACTATGCATTATGTCTAACAGCTGTAACTATGCATTGACCTTGCAGCAGAACTTGTACAAGTTGAGATTTTTTTCAATGATTTTCAACGTGTAAAATGGGCTGTAATAAATATTTGTTACCTGTGGTTTCCGTTCATGACTCGTCGTTCCGTTATTGTGTTGCTAAAAATACGAAATGGTAACTTATATAACTCCATATAGCTTATTACCGGACTCTTTAAACATGTCATTGTTATTGTTTTGCAGATACGTAACCTTAGCTCCTGGTGTTGTGTTCAATTTCTCCGGGATACGAACATTCCGTGTTCTGAGAGCGTTGAGGACAATTTCCGCTATTGAAGGTATTAAATATATTCATAACAACATTAACAGCATAGAGTAGTGGAATGTCGGAATTTGTGGAGGAGAATGTTAGCCATTAAACCATAAAAGAAAAACGTGCAAGTAATCCCATTGGTGATACAGACTGAAAACAGAAATTAGGTTTATGTGCTCCTCCACAAGAGTTTTCTCAATAAGCAGTTAGGTCAAATAAAGGATGTTTATAAAGCAACTTTTAAAATAGTCCAGAGCAGGTTTCGCTTCGTTTTCAAGTTGAGTAATTGCGGAAAGGACAACTCCTGCACACTACCTTGTTCGTAGAAATTCTCTTACATTGGTTAAAAGATGTATACCTTTACGCCAACCGAAATTGAATTCAAGCCCTTTTTTGCACCTGTTACTTTTGGAAAGTCTGCCCACGACCAAACTCTCACTAATGAACATCTTACACCTCCCCTTTTAACGCCATTAAAACCATGCGTAAAATGGGCCAATAAGGTACCTATATTTTTTTAAAAGCTAAATATCACGGAAAGGGCCACAAAATATCTCAATAGTATTTCCACTACACTGCTATTATTTCTGTTAATTCCAGTCAATCTCTTTCAGGATTGAAGACGATGGTAAACGCCCTACTGAAGTCTATGAGGATGTTATCTGACGTCTTGATTTTGACGGCATTCTTCATATGTGTTTTTGCATTGGTTGGCCTTCAACTCTTCTCAGGGCATTTCCATAACCGTTGTGTGACAGATCATTTAAATCGAACGGCGAACGAGAGCTGGCATATTCAAATACGCAACTCTTGTACGCATTGATATTTCTTATTGTATTTCTTTCCATTCGCTCCTAGGAAACATCCATTCATTTTGTAGCCAACATTCCGTATTCCCTCTTTAAAGCGCCCTGGCGCTTATTATTCGTTTCTGTGGAGTGCAGAGATGGGGTGCTAAAAGGAGAAAGTACGGCAAATACTTCTTCCATCTTTCCATGCGCAGAACAGCCCTCGTAAGCATTAACTTAGATTGCTGTTAGTCAACGCTGTCGACGTATGCAGCAAATATGAAAATATATTCATGATATTATTCATTGATGTTTCTCACCAAAATATTTGCAATTGACGTTTCGCGGAGGAGGAACACAAGCTGGCTTTAATAAGGGACGCTCTAGCTTTCCCGTAATAACAAACAACTGTCTTCACATGTAAAGACAGCAAACAGTGGTTATTTATTTATTTATTTATTTATTTATTTGTCTATCTATCTATTTTCTATTTTTTCCAGCAAATTGGTATAAGCCAGTACAAATCTGTGGAAATGCAAGCGGATCGATGTAAGAATCTTTCTTTCTTATTGCAATCTCATTAAAAAAAAACTATGCGTGAGTATAAGTATGGTTTCAAACCAGATTGTTCCACAGTTCTACAGATTTTTCTTAAAGATGATTTGTCATTCTGCAAAATTAAAAAGTATGGGCGGATGTTCGTTTAGTGGAGATGAAATCTTCAGCGGGCACGAATGTTTCTCATGTTTCTCTTATTTCCCCTTTTATCTCATGTTTCTTTCCCTCTCGAAGTCAGTAAACAATTAAGCATTCTGATTGGTATTTTTTGTCCACCTGTTTGCGCTTGTATAAGCCTGACTTAAAAACAATTGGCATCACATCGTATCTTTTTTTGCCCACTCGCTCCGTTTTTGTGGAATGGAAATCAGCTTTAAGGAAATTTTCAAAGATGTTAATTTCAACCCAATTTTGTTACGAAAAAAATGTCCCTTCGTAAATTGGGTTAGCCTAGCAAGAAAGAGGTGTTGATATGTTCTTCCATCGTAACCATCTCACACCTTCGGTCAGTATTGAGACCGCGGGAAAATATTTTCCGGTAAACCACTCCCAAACGGTTATTATTGTATCACTGATTGGCTTAAAGATTCTGTTAGACGGTAAAATATGCTCAAAACTTCCTTAAAAAAAGATTAGTTTACTGAATAGTTTATTGTGTATCTTACCAACATTTCAAGAAATTAATCCATTTCAATTCTAAAAAAACTTTCGAATTTGAGAATAATTTATCTAATAGTTTACGGTTTAACAGGACTTTAGGATGAAGGTGAATCAGATTATTAAGTTCAGTGTACCCAAATAATTTGTTTCCTCATCCAGGAAATGTCCCGGAAACTATACATGTTTGCCTGATGTGGGTCCGAACCCAAACTATGGCTTCACCAGCTATGATGATTTTGGATGGGCGCTGCTGACGTCATTCCAGCTAGTTACGTTAGACTTCTGGGAAGATGTGTACCTGCACGTAAGCTGTTATTAGTGTTTTTTTAAATTAAACTGCCAGGCTGGGATATAGTTTCAGAAAATAGTGGTGTACATGGGCCTTCCTTTCACAGTTTTGACTTTTGACTTTTGATTTTAACCGACAGTGAAATCTGCTGACTTAAACTCGGCAGAGGGAAAAGGGGTTAAAAATAGACACCCTCATTTTTCCTTTTTTTTATTTGAATTTTACTACCCAAATATTTTCGATTTCGATTTCGACCCTTATCAATAAGCCTTCAGTAATAAAAAAATATGTTCAACAAAGCTTGTGGCGAAAAATGAATAACTCACAAAAGTTTCATACAAGTTCTTTTTTATTTGTATTGTAGTCATTGATATATCTTCTAGTCTGGAAGTCTATTGTGAAGTTCTATTGTCAGTATTTTTAACTTTAACTTTTTTGTTTGTTTTGCATATTGTCTGATCACATGATGGCAATTTTGTCATGTGATTAGAAGATACGCGAATCAAGTTTTGCCTACGGAAAAGATCAAAGAAGAAATTGACAATACGCTGTTACAATAGACTTCCAGACCAGGGAATTTTCTAATGGCAATGTTTGCATTGTTAAAGCTGAAGGTATTGTATCAGTTTTTGAATTAAAAATATATCTGTCACTTTCTTTCTCTGTTATAGATTGGAGCAGCACTAGGCCCTTTGTATGTTTTTTACTTCATGATCGTTATATTCTTCGGCTCCTTTTACCTGATCAATCTTGTGCTGGCTGTTGTTGCAGTTTCCTACCAACAGGAGACCGCACACAATGCTGATTTGGTAAGTTCGTAGTAAAAGACAGAACAAAATATACGTTAATTATACGTTAAAAAATCTTGGTTTTCTGTTCTGAAAAATACCGATAATTAAATTGTCGATTTTGATTAGCTTGTAGCTATTATTTTTAACTTTTATTATTATTAATATTATTTTATTATTATTATAAGAAAGTTAAATGAAATATAATAATAAACCCAGAAAACACACACAGAAATATATCACACGATCTTATCTTGATGAATTACACAATCTAATCTGATAGAGCTTCTTATTGGAACTTTTATTTGCCCAGTCTCTGTGGGGGTGTTTTTTATTGAAACGGCAGGCGATATTAATTGCAATTTCCATAGAAAACCCTCCTCCTCACAGACCTTCTGATGATTTTGCTGGCTGGGTACATTCTTGCGTTATCTTTTCTTGTTTTAGGAAACGCAATACGAGTTCCTTCGCGAAGTAGCATCTTCCTATTCTCTTCATAAACGCATATTGCCCAAACTTTTATACGACGATCCTACCATAGACGACATTAGCAACTTATCGTGCGTTAAAAAAGGACCTAGTGTTATTATTCTGTCTAGTAACACCAATAAAAACAGTAAAAACAGAAATAAAACTGTCGCCTTGGGTAAAGTGTTTCACACCAATTCCAATGCAGGTGACCAGTCGGTTAACAAAGGCGAAGAAAGTACTCCGAACTCGATCGCCCGTCAAAAACTCACTAAAATCATCAACAGAGTCAAATTGGATCGAGTCAAAGATAAACTTCGAACAAGTAGCAGTAGGCTGTCAAGTGAAGATAGCACACCAACACGAAAATTGAACATTGCCAGCGTGCGAAGTGTAGGCAAACGACTGCATGTGCCAGTACAAAACGAGGAGGCGAAACAGGCGCCCCCAGAGACTCCACAACAAAAGCTTTCTTTAGCATCGCGGGTTTCCAATCGTTTGAATTCGGACTTACAAACTCATTATCCTTTGCCCTATGGTGATGTCGAGGACCGGTATTTAAGAAAGGGTCAAAAACTTCGCCGGAAAGTCTACCGGTTGGTAATGAATCCGATGTTCGAGTTAGCTGTTACTATGTTTATTTTGTTGAACACAATATGTTTGGCATTGGAATATGACCGAATGGACAAAAGACTCAAGCAAGCATTGGATATCTCAAATCATGTAAGGACTTCCTCTAACAAGGCGTTTATCTTATTATCCTGACCTCCTAGCTGTCGAAAACACAGTTAAGAATGTTTCCGCTTAGAATAGCTCTTTTCTTAACACTTCTGTATATGTTAAAGTCTGCCTCATTTTTATGGATTTACAGTTTGCGCGAATAGGAACAGCTATTTACCAGTTCTCGTGAATGTACGAAATTTGCGAATTATGCTAAAAGTTTGTTAATTCAGCAAAAATCACCATTTTCTGTTGGTCAGAAAACAAGAAGTCACTGGCCATGGGGAACAGAGAATGATGATAAAATCGTACCCTTGTTGATGAATTACTGGTTGTACTACACTTCTTCTTTAAAAGTTACATTACATGTTATCGCTTTATTTTAGACGTTTACGGGTATATTTGTTGTTGAAATGGTATTAAAACTGATCGCATTTACGCCATTTGGTTACGTGAAAAGTAAATGGAACATCTTTGATGGTCTAGTGGTATTGCTCAGCATCGTTGACTTGATCATTGAAGTAGCGGTCCACGCTAATAACGGGGATTTTACAATAATTCGATCACTGAGATTGGTAAAAATGTTGTTGTTTTTTCTTTCCTTTTTCTTTTTCAGTGATTTCCTCATGTTCAATTAATGTTCAGGTTGATTAAGTAGTACTTATCATTCCTTTATGTAGTTTCGTGTACTGAAGCTTGCTCAATCTTGGTCAACAATGCGGTTACTTTTATCAGCCATTGGAAGGAGTTTAAACGCTTTAGGAAATCTCACTCTCATCCTTGGTATTATTGTGTACATGTTTGCTGTTGTTGGGACACATGTGTTTGGAAATAGTTATAAAGCTCAAAATTTCCCAGATGGTAAAGTAAGTAACGGAAAATATTGCTATTTTGAAATGTTGTTTTATATCTTCCAGGTGCGACATTCCTTCAAAAATAGCAACATAATACAAACACAGTATTTCCTCTTTTAAAGGTCTGGTTGCTTAGCTTAGCTTAGCTTAGTGGGCGTGGGGTCTTATAAAAAGGGAGCGCAAAAAAGTGGAAATACGATATAAAAAGAATGTTCAATGAGTTACTTTAATATTTTTATTTAAGGTACCGGACTGGAATTTTAACAATTTTGGCCATTCAATCATGGTGATCTTTCGTGTATTGTGTGGAGAGTGGATAGAACCTTTATTTGATTGTATGCAGACCACAGGAACGTGGGCCACAGCATTCTTTTTGCCAGCTCTGATCGTTGGCAACTTTTTGGTAATTATTTAAACGTCAAACGCTTTTTAATCAGTTTTGCGCTAGTTTTCTTTCTCTTCGTTTTAACCATCATCGAACAAATACTGTATCATTGTATTGCTGTAAATTACCATAAAGTGATTTTGATATTAATAGGTACTTAATCTGTTTTTGGCGCTTCTTTTGAATTCATTTGCTGATCAAGCTATGGAAGAAGAACTAAAGAAAAAAAGTTCTATGAAGTCCAAGTTGAAATGGGTGTCGAGCACGCGAAAACTGGCCAAACTGCAACAAGCGTTCAAAGGACAGAAAGTGGATCCTGGTCATTATTTTATTACTCAAATATTTTTATTTTTAAATTGAATTTCAAATTGGTGTTAATTCTGCATCCGCGTTCTACCACAAAATACGTTCCTTCCCCAGATGGTCCACTGGCCATACTGGAAAACCAGAAGGGTAGTTGATTGCTTTTTTTTGAGATAAAAAGTCACATTAAAATTGATAGCTTGATTATTTCTAATTATAGAGAATCCACAAGGAAACGTAAAATCTATCAATGGCCCGGAAAACGTAAGATTGAGTCATTGTCTCGGTTAATATAAATTTAACCAGAGAATCATCTGTTTTCTTTACTAAAACGAGAGTTGAAGAACAGCCATATTGATATCCTCTTTTCCCAAACCCATACCATTTCATAAGTTCCTTAATACCTTCTTCTGCTTTACTTCTCCTAGCTTGAGGACATTTACGAAGAAAGCAAAATTACGATATTAACTGACATTGAATCGCCGACAGCAACCACTTATGTAGCAGAAGCGAAATCCGATCAACCGAAAAATCTTAAGCCGATTCAAGAAAAACAGAGGTTGTCGCAGAGTTCCAACATCTCGCCAATAACGTTTTTAAGTACGAACGATGGAAGAATGAACCAAGACTTCTCAAGTGCCGCGTTACACAAGTTGAATCCGCTCTGCCCGTCATTTTCATGTTGCATATTCAGTGAAGAGCAAAAGAGAGAAAAAAAAGAAAAAAGTAGCTTCGTAAATTTCCGAGCCAAAATTGGAACATTGATAAAAAGTAAATGGTTTGACAATGGTGTTTTATTGTTGATCATTGCTAGCAGTGTTGTTCTAGTAAGTATCAACGTTTGTCCTGGTGATCCTGGAGATGCAAACCAGATACAAAGAAGTCAAAACATCTGAAATCGATTCCTATGACAATCTGCCTGTTCAAAACAAATGGCGATATATGTTGCTTAGCTTTTGAACTGAAATTACATAATCATTAGAAAATTCCCTTGTCAGGAAACCTATCATAAAAGCTTTAATCATATATCTTCAATCATATAGCTTCAAGATCAGATAATTTTCTAATAACAGTGGTTGTAATAATCATTATGTAAATAACTGTTCATGATCTTCTCCATTTTAGGTATTTGAAGACGTTCACTTATCAAGCAGGCCGAAGTTGAAACGAGCACTTGATATCCTGAACATTATCTTTTGTATTATCTTCCTCCTTGAGTTCTTATTAAAATTAATCGGCTTAGGTCTGTGTGGTTATGTGAAGAACCCATGGAATTGTTTAGATTTTCTGATTGTACTGGTAAGCTGATATATGATTAATGTTCAACGTATAAACATAGTCAGTAAAAAGTTCCCTTGCCTGGAAGTTTATTGCAAAACTCTACATCTAACTGTACTTTGTTTTGAATGCATTTTTTGATCCCATGATCGTGAATAACTACTGTGGATTGGTTGGAAATTTGTCATGTGATCAAAAAGTGATCAAAGTAATAATTTCCCTATTGAATAGAACAAAGAAAAAATTACTAAGAAGTTGTTATAATGGACTTCCAGACCGGGGAAACGTTGCTTTATGGACCAGTCGAAATCAGTGTTATTTTACGTCAAGTGCACATAACGAACACCACTGTGAATTGCTTAGACAAAATAACTTGTGGTAGTCCGATGGTGAGCATGGATAACTATGGGCGACTATGCATAAAAACGTGCTGTAATGGGAACTGGAAACGAATGTTGAAAAGAACCATTTCTTCCTCCCCTTAAACAACTGAACCAGAATTCAATTATTAAATTTTCACCTTTAAGTATAGATCATCTGTCTCTTTTCAGGTGTCCATCATTAGTGTTACAAATAGTTTTACAAATTCTGAAGGCAGTTTACAAAGTTTGCGATCACTAAGGACGTTGCGTGCACTTCGCCCCTTGAGAGCTGTATCACGTTGGGATGGTATGAGGGTAAGTGGTTTTTTTTTTCATGTGACTCCAATGTGAATAAAACGGTATAACTCTGGTTGCAGAATGTCGTTCCGTGGAATAATAGAGTTTCATGAAAAAAAATTTCCGTTACGTACTTTTGTGGTAAAGCAAAAGAAGAAACTTTCATTTATAAGAAAACATTATATCAGAAATTATAATTTTTATTCATTTAAAAGAAAAGCTTTCTGTTTAATGCTGTTATAATGATGGCGGAAAAAGCAAAAGCTTTTATTTCGAATAAATAAATGCGGCAATGTTTGATATAATGTTTTCAAATAATATATAATATAATATTATATAATAATATATAATATATATAATATATAATAATTAATATATAATATAATTATATAATAAAATTGATTGATTTGCTTATTTATTTATTTATTTTTTTGTTGTTGTTTTAGATTGTTGTAAACAGTTTATTAAAAGCGATCCCCAGCATTGGTAACGTCCTGTTAGTTTGTTTGGTCTTTTGGCTCATATTCAGCATTCTCGGTGTGCAATTTTTTGGCGGGAAATTTTACAAATGCGTCGATAAACACGACATAAAGTTCGATGCTAAAATCATCCCGAATAAATCCGAATGTCTGAGGAACGGTTTCACGTGGAAAAACTCCAATGTGAATTTCGACAATGCACTCAACGGATTTCTACCTTTGTTACAAGTTGCAACATTCGAAGGCTGGATTGAAGTGATGAAAGATGCCGTTGATACGACTCAGGTACTACATAAGATCATATCTTGGTTACTTTCAAATAGTTCTAAAAAGCTACTCCAATTTTGTCTGACTCTGAGAGACTCAATATTGCTTAAATTGCTTTTTTTTACAGGCTGATTTGTTGCTTACTAACGTGTCTGTCTATTCCCCTGGACGAGCGCGGGTTTTTATTGAACAACGGGAACTTTTTATTACTTTTCTCTCATCAAAATATGAATCCACTTGCTATTTTTATTTTAATGTTAGGTTCTCAGGTTTTGTGTTTGTCCTTGTTTGGGAAATCCAGTTTAGGCTGGGGTGTTGCGTTGCAGTTCAGATTTGAGCCTGATGTTGCTTATAAAAAAGCGTGTAACGCCCTAAACATTGTTCGTAAACAATATGTTAATACTACCAATATGGCTTCCCTTTTTGCGAATGTTACGCGATGCTCCCCAATAAGTTCTTTTATTTGGTTGCTTTTCCTGTTTGTGTTTGTTTGTTTGTTTGTGTTTATTTGTTTGTTTTATTTCTCATAGATCGACCAACAACCTGTTCACGAGAATAATTTCATCGCATACTTTTACTTCGTTGTGTTTATAATCGTTGGTTCGTTTTTCATTCTGAACCTTTTCATCTCCGTCATTATCGACAATTTTTACCGCCTGAAGAAACAGTACGATGACTGTGGCGCTATAGAAGTTTTTTTAACACCCGAACAAAAGCAATGGTTTTCAACAGTGAAAAAAGCGTTAACAAAGAAACCCAAACGAATAATTCACCGACCTAGAGTAAGCTTTTTATTTATATAGTTTTCATTTCACGAAAGGGTAGAGATTTAACTACCACAACTGAATGCTATATGCACCCTCTTCGCATGTCCATTAATAATTGCTCTGCTATAGTTTAGATCTTTTATTTTTCAATTCTGATTTTTCGAAATGCATTGTGGTAGTTGTATGATGTAGGACTGATATAACTGAATAAGGGGAATCTTCAAAAAGTCTACGAGGAGGAGTGTTTTCTATAGGAATGGCAAGCAATATCGCCTGATGTTTCAATACAAAACACTCCTCCACAGAGCCTTTTTGAAGATTTTGCACACTGGGTACGAGATGTCGGCCTCACACTATGAGTTGGGTTGCCTGATATATGGAATGTTAGCGTCAAACGCCAGCAACAAGGTTACCTCTATCCATCAAGCGCACGACGTCGGATTAACGTCCAAACAACGTTCAAACGTTGTACTCGTCGTGTTCCTGTAGAATATCAAGAATAAGCTTTAAGAGTTTTTTCTAGTTGTTTCTAGCTTGTAGGCTGATCTAAAACCCAGATAGCATCGTTCAATTAACATGCATTTTGCCATATAATCTTTTTTAGAATTTTTACCAAGCGAAGCTGTTCGATGTTATTGTCAGTGCTAAGTTTGAAACATTCACTATGGTGCTGATTCTAATCAACATCGTCCTGATGATGTTTCAACATTACTACCAGCCAAGCATTTACACCAACATGCTGTACATAGGCAATCTCATCTTTACGGCTATATTTACACTTGAAGTAATACTACGCATCATCGCGTTACGGCACCAGTATTTCTTGGATAAATGGAATATTTTTGATTTTGTGATAGTCATCTTATCTCTTGTTGGTATGTGTATTACCTGTTTCTTTTTGTTTTTCACATCATTTATGATTCTGCAGACAATCTGTTCCTCTGTGGAGTGACTTCGGTGATGTTTTTGGGATTCACGTGAGATCACACCTGGCAAAATTCATTAGTTAATGCAATTGCCAGTGGATTACGCATTCTTTAACCCCTATCAGGTCCGGGCTTTTTAGTCGTTCCTCAACTTGCGAGGGAGGGGTGAAGGTAGTAGGCTCACCCGCTATAAAATCTATTCTACTCATGCTAGGGCTAGAACTTGGTAGGAATGTAGCTCAAACCTTTCTGCGTTTATTCCACTAATAGTCGCTACCATGTTACCATTGAATTTTTGATGATTTATGATACGCCTTAACTTTTGCATAGCATTATGTTTTTCACTTAAGTTTTATTCTTTTCTTTGTATGTTTCTGTATGTAAGTAACAGCTGTTGGAAATATGCTGACGTCAGCACTTTATTAGCAATAGAATTTCTCTCAAATTTGAACGATTTTCACATCAACAGAGGAACGAAATAATGCCTACGCAAGCATAAAAAACATTTGAAAAAAAAATACCTTTAATATAGTATCTAATAATATCTTTTATTAAAAATATATTTATATTATAAAACTGAAAATTTTAAGGCCTATTGATTTGGTTTAAATTGAAATTCCACTCCCGTTTACTTTGACCGTGGAAGCCATCCGTTTTCAGTCACTTCATTAACAGTTCCACACGATGGCGTTTGAACATTATATGGACGTCTTTACAACGTCCGAACTTTGACGTTAGTACGACGCCGTGTACCTGAGGAGATTGGTGGGTTGCTATAAAACTGTAACTCAAACCACCATTTTTCTTTTTCGTTTTAGGTATAATTCTTGAGTATCTAGATGTATTATTAGGTGTCACGCCCAGTGTTCTACGGGTGGCACGTGTTCTACGAATTGGGCGTCTGCTACGTTATTTCAATAGCGCAAAAGGAATAAGACGACTACTTGTAGCATTGGCGATTTCCTTACCCGCTTTGCTCAACATTGGCGCTCTATTGTTCCTCATTCTTTTCATATACTCGATAATTGGTATGTCGAATTTCGGCTACGTAAAAAAGCAAGGAGCACTGAACGACATAGTGAATTTCGAAACGTTTGCAAGCAGCATGTTGGTGTTATTCCGATTATCGACGTCGGCAGGCTGGAATGAAATTTTAGACTCATTGATGATTCAAGAACCGGATTGCGATCCGAATTATGAAAATATTCCCAACGGAAATTGCGGCACACCGTGGATAGCAGTGGTGTTCTTGGTCAGCTTTATATTGATTACGTATCTGATTATCGTGAACATGTACATCGCGGTCATCCTGGAGAATTTCAATCAAGCCCACGAGCAAGAAGAGATTGGGGTGACAGACGAGGACATTGAAATGTTTTATGCTGTTTGGCAACTGTACGATCCACAAGCTACCCAGTATATTGAGTTCGAAAAATTGCCCTTCTTAGTAGCGAATCTTGGCGCTCCATTAGGTAAGTGGAAGTACTTTGAAGATATTAGATATTATTGTTAGATATTGTTTTATCTTGGACGAATAGCCATGCAATGTGCAGATGCCAAATACATTTCATTAATAATAATAATAATAATAATTAGCTTGTAATAACCTACTGTACATGATACATCGAGACCTTCTTTATAGTAGATTTTCTACGGCTCTAATAAAAACTAAGCTTAGGCAGTAAGAATGTGTCATGTTCATTATTTTTATTTAAGGTATACCATTTCCAAATAAGGTAGCTGTACACAATCTTAATCTACCAATGAAAGAAGACGATAGAATTCATTGTGTGGATGTTTTGCAAGCGTTACTGAAAAGGGTTGTCGGTAAGCGTGTTGAAAATCTTCAAAAAGTCTCTTTGGAAGAGTAATTTTTATTGAAACAGCAGGCGATATTGCTTGCCGTTCCTATAAAAAACACTCCTCTACAGAGACTCTTTGAACTTTTGCCCACTGGGTAGCACAGTTTAATAGTAACTAAGTAACTAAGTAACTAAGTGTTAGCAACTCGTTGTTAAGAGTATGGGCTTCTATCCGTATTGAGTAGTTCTTCTGCCTACCGACTTGCAACTGGGAAGAATACGTGTAGCTTTGCTCGAACTTGTTCGAACGTCTTCTAACGTCCCCGACCGTCAGTGTGTAGTCACTACGATTGCCGAAGAAATCTATTCAATACGGTGCAAATCAGTTTCGATTGTGGTCGTCGTTCTGTTTTGAAGCCTTTTTGTCTAATTTGCAGACCAAGATTCCATACCTGGATCTTTTTTTATTATTTCCTGAATAAAGAATTGATAAGAACTGAAACTTAGCAGCCGATGTCGATAGCCAATAGTCTTTTGTCTTCAACATAAAACTTTTGATAACGGCCATTATGACGTCACGGTTTAGGTAAATTTGGTCTAAATTTTGACAGTGCTTCAATATCCATGAAAATTTCCACTTAAAACAATTCGATGGAGCTGATTTTGAATTTGTAGGTAATTCTTTTTTGTCCAAAAAAAAAGCTATTTTGGGCAAATATTTGGTTCAATTATGCAGCAAAAAGCATTAAATCTTAGGCTTGTAAAGGAACTCAAAAAGCAAATTAACTTTGGGAATTTTCTAACAGAGCTCCTATCGGAAATCTTTCCGACTCTCCGTCAGTTTAATTATATACAAGAATGATTATTATTTGGAAGACAGACTTTGAACAGAAGAAATGTCAATATTCATCTGTCAGCCGAAAATAAAATTTCGCCTCTAGCTGGATGAACATAGAAATTTCTTCAGTTTAAACGCACTTGAACATTTAATGTCATATTTTTCCTTTGTCATCGACTATTTCCTTTGATTGGATAATTTCTAGGTAATGTGGAAAATGTTGATACAGAGCATTACGACAACATGAAAAAAACAATTGACAAGAAATTGCAAGCTGCCTTTCCAATTCGTCAAAAGCAGGAGATGACTACGACTACCATGGACCGTTTAAAGGAGATGAAAGCTGCTTCCGTAATCCAACGAAGTTTTCGTAAATGGAAAACGAACAAGAACCAGCCGAGGGTTGCAGAAGATGCAGTTTTCATGATGAAGTCATCGATAGATTCCGTGTTTAGTTCCTTCATCAATATAAAGGGAAGTCGTACGCCAAGTCTAAAGAGAACACGCAAGAAACCCATCCAAACAATTTTAGCAGACCGAATGGCGCATGGTGGCACTGTGTCAGGTGTTTTTCCCGTTTTTGGACCAAATGTTATGAACAACAAATTTCTATCAGACAACACGTTTCGATCTAAAAGCGCTAATTATAAAGGTAAACTTTCAACTGCATCTAAAAGTACGCTATCACCCGATTTGCCCAAAATCGATAAACTCTCGCATTACCTTAAAAAGAAAACAAACTTTAAAAATCCGGCCGACGCGGCTAATCCAGACGATGACGTCAAACAACCTATAAATGAAGACACTAATTCTACGGCAAACGGGAACAAGAGTAATCAAAGTCCGGTGGAAAACGTGATCAAAATGAAACGTTCAACGGGTAGCCGTAACAGTTGGAATAAGCGGAATTCCTCCATTTCACAAAGAGACAGTTATTCGAATAATGTAGAGCTCGAAATACCAGAAAATAACAATAACAATACTCTTAGTCCGGAAACGACGACACCAAATATTCTTAAGGTCAATAAAAATCACGAAGAACTGCTGGATACGTCAGACGGAGACACCAGTGAAAAACAAGGTAGCTCAGAAGCACAACAAAGAACGTTTCCAGAGAAGAGTAAAAGTAAAAGCAAATATAAATCTCACAGTCTCGAGGACATGGCCAAGACAACAACAGTAGGGAATCTCCATACCCATCAGTTATGTAGAAGTAGCTCTGTCAACACGCAAATGCCTCTAGTTAAACTTTAATAATGTCAGGTTAATTCCTTTTAAAAGAAAGCTTTTAATGCAGATTTTCTAACAAATACTGATTTATTAAAAAAAGTGTTTTTTATTGTCCCAACCTCCATTGCAGACCACTTATAATCATGAAAGGTCTGTGTAACAAGTTGATTGACTGACCAACAAGGAAGCTTATTTCTGGGATTTTCTGCTGATAAAAAAGATGACACTTAAGGGTTCCTATAACCTATCCTAAAAATCTTAAACAAAAAACAGAATTTCTTTGAAGTTGGACGAAGTTTCTCAGAAATAATTGAACTTGATTTTGCAGCTGTTGTTGTACATATACCCAATCTCTATACCTTTTGACAAGTTTTATTTCTTGGAAATTATTAAAATTTACGTCAATCACGAACCCAGGGTTTCTCAGGGTTTTGAACTCAAAGAAAAGAAAACTGTTAACGGCCAGTTTCAGCATAGTAAGGTAAATCTGCATTAAGACTTAATTGATGTTTCTTGAAGCTTATAATGGGCACCAGCCATAACAGAGCATTTAAAGCGCACTAGAAGCTCCTAATAGAAACTAAGCTTATATCTATATATGTTGCATTTCACCATGTACAGCTGGCAGTTGTTGTTGTTGTTGTTGTTGTCCAGTTTGTTTACCTTTCGTCAAAATTGTATTTCTTGGAGAGAAATTGTTCAAATGGACGTCACGTTGAACTGAAGGTCTCTCCACTTTTCGAACTGGAAGAAAGGGAAGAAAGAAAATCCTTTTTGTCTGCTTTCACACTACGACGCATACGCATACGTAAATATCAAAACAATTTATGATAACAATTTATATTCTTTTGTGATATTATAATTTGAACGACAGAAATATTCGCAGTGTCTGGAGAAATACTCGGTAAAAAAATGAATGAAAGTTATAAGAATGTTTTTTCAACGTTTAAAGGGAAAGCAAGTGAAAAAAATGCCAAAGCTGGTTGAAGAAAAATAAAGTGAAGCCGTAAGAATGGAACAAATCAAAATTTTCCGGCTATTTTAAGATCGGATGAACTCAAATCTTTCTTCTTTTCGTTCCAGCTGTTTTCATCTTCCTTTCTTCCTCGCAAACTGATAGTATAGACCAATCAAATCGATAAAATCGATAAAATCGATAAAAAACTCACTTGCGTACTTGTTTTGTACGTAACAACTGTGAACGGTTTGCGTACACGTATATGTTATATGAGTTAGAGGTCTTTTTTTTCTTTTTTTTCTTTGTGGGTGGGGGGTGCAACACGCACTGAAAAGATTTCATATCTTTGATATGACACAATAAACTGACAAGAGAAGAGGGTGGAGAAGACATAGATAACAACAATAATTCAGGTTGCCAAATAATGTTTTTTTCTCAGATTGAATCGTTGTTCTTCGTTTTTCATGCCGCATCTGCTCCCGATGAAACCAGCCATGGACAAATTGTAAACCTTACATGTAAATGAATCGAGATGACAAATTTTCATCAACCAAACCATGCATGAATTGAATCATCAAAAGGTTATGTTGATTCTGACATATCCAGTAACCGATTTAATGACCAAAAAGTGACTGAAAAAGCAATATAAAGTATCAATATTTTATTAAGTTTAAATAGAAAAAACATGAAAATTAAAATCAATGACTTTCCAAGTGACGCATTGTTTATAAATACCGTATTTCCTCTAATAAACGCCGTGGCGTTTATTACAAATTGCAGAGTTTGGATGCGGCGTTTGATAGAGGGCGGCGTTTATCAGAGGGCGGCGTTTATTACAAAATGAAAAATCAAATAAAAACAGACTTTAAACAACAATGTTTTCTCTTCCTAAAAAACTGTCTAAGCTAATAGCATTTTACATTGAAATTGACGGTAATCACGTGCACGCAATCGTAAATGGTAAAAAAGAAGTACGAGAAAAACAATATTCGTTTTTATCTTTAGTTGTGGAAGAATTTGTTGATAGAAAACAAGTCCAACTCGTGTAAACTATTTTTTGTTGCTTGTTTAGTCTGTTTTCTAATAAACGCCGCTTTTCAAGATGCGGCGTTTATTAGAAGGCGGCGTTTATTACAAATGCTTGGCTATAAGTGCGGCGTTTAATAGAGGGAGGCGTTTATCAGAGGGCGGCGTTTATTAGAGGAAATACGGTATTTGTGTTCTTTGCTCAATAATTACTGAATGTTTCAGCATAGAATATTAATGATCTTCATCTTGGTTGTTAAATGCTCCTTGTTCAATAGATATTAGAAATTTATTTGTATTATCATAATTTTGGCTTGATTTCAGTTTACACAGTGTATGATCATGGAATGAACCTGATAAAAACATTTGAAAATCATCTGTTGGGCCAACATGGTAAGAAAAATGATCAGTCTCATAGTGACATGGGGAATTTGTGTCCAAAAAACACACAATGTAAGCAAAAAGCGGCTTGGAGAATAACAAAGCCAAGAGAATTGCTTAAGCCACGACAAAAGAAATTTTCTCCCATTACCGGATTTAGGAAAAACAAATGTTTCAGAAGGGATAAAAAGATTGTGTATTATTTCAATAATATCTGAACTTTTTAATGTATGTCAAATGGGTACGTAAAAGTAGTATTTGATGCAAAAGCTATGGAAGAACCAGCACTTGTAGAGAGTACATCAGCAGATGACGATTCACTAGTGATGGATACAATGTTTAAAGGAAATGTTTTTGTATAGTTGCCAGAAGCACTGGTTTACTGGAGTCACCTATTTTAGTTGATCTTTCAGGTCTTGAAATTGTCAATTTAGTTTGTATTTTAGATTTTTTAGATGGCATTACATCTAATTTGTTAAGTTTACGTTGATGATTATTTGCAGGAGAGCAGAAAAAAGAGGGACATAATGGTTATGCTTGAATCTGTCACGATTACTCAAGACACCCTCGTAACGAAATAAAATGTGAAGGCATTCTCCGGATAAGGCTGTACCACACTTTAAGATATTATGAAAAATACAGTGCAATTTTTCAGGGCCAGAAGTTGGATAAAAACATTCTATGTTTTCATGCGCAATTATAATACGACTGTACAAATTTTTTATAAAATGCGAACCCCGGGATAAAAAAAATCTTTTCATTATTGGACGCAGATTAAGGAACTAACACCGTGCAGAAGACCGAGTTGAAAAGAAAACTACGATGGTGATTTTAAATAATGATATTCCTGCAAAAAACAAGTACGTCCGTTGGACTAATTTGACATATCCTGGATCCGCCCCTAATAAGTGATTTGCCAGTAAATAACTATCCTTTGATCTCAAGAGGAACGTCTACAAAACGAGGCACGTGCATGCTTTATAATTTTATACTTCGTTGCTTCTAAAAATTAGCTTCACGATGAAATAATAAGATCTTTTGATCTTTACGTCATCAGAAAAACGATGTGAAGGAGAAATTGTAAGATTTTTATAATCAGAGTTTTTTTAAATATTCTTTTTCTATTTCTTTTTTATCTTACTAATATTTATAAGGACTTTTTTCAGAACTAAATCTAGATACAAGGTTTTGATTCCATAAGACCAGACCAGAAAGAAAGTTGCATTTGTTAATATAGTTTGTCTTCTCAAAGTATTGGTTTGTTCTAACGTCTATCGTGGTTCGTTTAGTTGGTTGAATGTCGACAGTTTTTCGAGTTTTCCTGTCGTTTATCTTTCCCTCTATATAATTTTTTTCATCTCTGCTGGATGCGAAATAAATTTTTCATATGAAGAACATGTGTCAATTATTACGGTAGCAGCGATAGCGAATACCGTATTAAAACACCCGTGGACTCCTCCTACTCCTCCTCCTACTACTACTACTACTCCGGCCGAAATGGCAGTTAGTCTACGATTTACAGCTCATCAGTGTTTCGAGACTTTAGCTCTTTAATAGGTTAATTTTGCAGACTACAATCTGTATTGGGAAAGACATTAAAAAGAATGCAATTTAGAACTTTTAAGCAAAATTAAATTATTAATAAAATAATAATGTAAAATATATATTTTACATATACTATATATAAATATATTTCCTAAAACATCAAAAGTAAAATGGTCCGTGTTTTATAATATCGCCTCATGTTTCGAAAAGACCCGTATGAAAGTTAGATCGAAGTGTCACCTCTCATGTGTTGTGTGGGTTGCTACGCTATATCAGGATATATTTTTCAACTGTTTTAATTCGATTCTTGCCGTTTCCATTTCAGGTTCCGATTCTCTATTATACCACTGTGTCACTGATAGGGTCTGCGGCATTTCCGATTCTCTATTATACCACTGTGTCACTGATAGGGTCTACGGCAGCAGTCAATGTATACTGCTTGGTCAATGTACCACAACCGAAAAATTAAAAACTATACCACCGTTGATATAATTGGTTACAATATCTCTGTCAATACTTCTAAAACGATTACTCGTTACTAATTGATATGTCAGTTTTGAAAGCCATACAAGGGTCTTTTCATCAAGGACACCAAATTTTCGGTGAATCTGCTGGTAAACAATGCACATGCTGTGCCCTGATGTCAGTTGCATTTTCTCATGTGGAAAGCCCAGGGCATTGGACATCATATGATTTGGATTTTATTATTAATAAGGGGGATGAAATCTATAAATCCCTCAATAAAAATACATATCTAATGATAGCTGAACTTCCGAAAACTGTATCTGTACTCAATTCGTCTATTGATATTCGTTATGCTGATGAAAAAATTGGCTTCATAAATGGCAGCAGCGAAACTGGTGTGCTATTTGAGAAAAATATCCCTTCTCATTATAATGGAATAATGATCTTATTGAAAGGCTTATGTTTTAGTGTAATGTGGACTCAAAAATGTTACTTTATATTTGATTCCCATAGCAGAAATGCTCAAGGGAGGTCATGTCCAAATGGATTTTCAATTCTATTGAAATTTAAGACCAAGAATTCACTAGAGATGTTTATTATTGAAAACTACTTAGAAAGAAGTGATGAAAATGTACAGTTTGAAATTCATTATCTCGCGGTATCTAACACTGACCCCTCAGTTAGTCTATATTTAAATTATCGTAAGTTAAGAAAGAATACTATTGAGAAAGAAGGTTGTCGAGAAAGAAAGTCCACCAATTTAGAAAAACAAAAGTGTAGAATGCGAAATTCTTCTGAAAGTGCGAAAGAGAAATGTCGTCTGCGAAATTCTTCTGAAAGTGCAAAAGAGAAATATCGTCTGCGAAATTCTTCTGAAAGTGCAAAAGAGAAATGTCGTCTGCGAAATTCTTCTGAAAGTGCTAAAGAAAAATGTCGTAAGCGTAAATCAACAGAAATTGAAAAGCAAAAGTGCTGTTACCGCAAAGCAGCTGAAGTTGAAAAAGAAAAGTGTCGACGAAGAAATGCAACTAACATTGCAAAAGAAAAGTGTCGACAAAGAAAAGTAACTGATGTTTCAAAAGAAAAATGCCGTAAACGCAAGGCAACTCAAGTTGCTAAAGACAAACGCTGTAAAAGAAAGCAAATTGCCAAACACTCTGAGATGTCAGATCGTATTTCAGTCTTCAAAAGAGCAATAAAAGAAGGGCCTTACTTTATTTGTGTTGTTTGCAACCGCTGCTTATATAAAAGAACAGTCAAGAATTTTGATGAAACTATCTATGAATTTGAGTTTCATTATTTATTCACATTTGTTGAAAGTTTTGATGGCAATCACTACATTTGTTTTACATGTGACAAATATCTTAAAAAGAAACAAGTGCCATGTCAGGCTGTTAAAAATAGATTAGAACTTGATGAAATTCCAAAAGAAATTTTGTGTCTCAATCACCTTTTAATTGTAATTGCTAAACGTATGTTATTTAAGAAAATTGTAGTCATACATGGTAAAGGTGAACAACCAAAGATCAAAGGTGCTATTTGTAATGTCCCTGCATGTGCTGATGCAGTCAGTGAGTGTCTTCCACTCCCAAGTAACATCAATGGTGTGATACCAGTGAAACTTAAGCGAAAACTCGCATTCAAAGGTCATATTCATTTTGAAGATGTTGATCCTGAGCGTGTGAAAAATGCATTACAGTATTTGAAGATCAACAATCCATTTTATTCAAATATTTTAATTAGGATTGATAACATAAACAGAGAATTGTTATCATTAGCAGATATTGATGCAATTGTAGAGCAAGATGTATTTCCTATTGATGTTGAAGATTTGGAAGAGGAAAATCCCCTGAATAATGATCGAATAAATAGTGATGAAATGGTTATTATTCCTAATATCTACAGTGAAAATGAAAGCCTTTTGAATATTGCACCAGGAGAAAATAAAATACCGGAATCATTTTTTAATGATGATTTTTGTGAAGAACAAGCGTTCCCCTACCTCCTACCCCAAGGAAAGTTTGGGTACAAAGTTCTTAGATCTGTTCAATTGTCTCCAGTGAAATATTTTAACCAGCGGCTGCTTAATTACTCACAAAGATTCTCCTCCAATGCAGATTTTATATTTTTTGGGCATTACGTTGTTCAACAGACAAATCTTTACAATCAAATGAATATCGCCACATCCAAAGTTAGTGGAACTTTAAATGCTGGACAGTTGCAAAATAACTATAAAGAGACAATTCGTTCTTTTATTTCAGAAGACAAAGGTTTCACTTTCATGAAATCAGTCAAAGGTACACCTGCATCCTGGAAGAACTTCTTATATGATGTATTAGCAATGGTTAAACAGCTAGGTCTGCCTACTTTTTTTGTCACTTTATCGTGTGCTGATTTAAAATGGGCTGAATTGATATCAATTATTAAAATTGTTTTGACACTCCAGGGGAACTAAACTACTTTGAAAAATGCAAAAGATTAAATGCCAACCCTGTTCTTACTGCCAGGCATTTTCAATTTAGAGTGGCAACCTTCTTCAAAGAAATTATTTTGCATAAAGACGGTCCATTAGGAAAAGTAGAATTTTACGTCATTAAAGTAGAATTTCAATTCCGAGGCTCCCCGCATGTTCATTCATTTGTTTGGGTGAAAGAGCCACCTGTACTGACGCTTGAAACTAAAGATACGTATTTAGAATTCATTGATTCTATTGTCAGGGCAGATTTGCCAGATGAACTAAATGAACCTCATTTATATGAACTAGTTAGTCAATATCAAATTCACAAGCACTCAAAATCTTGCCGAAAGTATAAGAACGTTCAATGTAGATTTCATTATGGCAGATTTTTCACTGATAGAACAATTTGTGCTGAACCATTAGAGGGATCATTACCCGACACTGATAAATTCAGAATCTTATCAGAGCGAGCAAAGATTTTGAAAAAAGTGAAAAATTACATTGATGAATATTTAGACCCCCACAAACATTCCTATGTAAGTGGCTTATCCATTTCAGAAATTTTGAATTCCCTTGACATTAGCGAAGAGGATTATTATCGGATTCTTTCCATTTCTTTTGGGGATGACTTTGAAATCCACTTACGGCGACCACCAAACTCCTGCTTTGTTAATAATTATTTTGCCATGGGACTAGAGGCGTGGGAAGCTAATATGGATATCCAACCAGTTTTTAACTATTACAAGGCTGTTTCGTATATGTGCTCTTATTTTTCAAAAGCTGAAACTGATTCATCTGTTGCAATGAAAAAGGCTGCAGAAGAAAGCGAAAACCTAAATTTTAAGGAAAAGATGAAGAAATTAGCTATTGCATTTTTATCTCACAGACAATGTTCTTTGCAAGAGGCAGTTTACCAGCTTATGCCGGAGTTATGGTTGAGAAAAACATTTCCTGCGGTTACCTTTGCCAATAGTAATTTGCCTGACAAACGATATAGAATTTGCAAAAGTGAACAAGAGCTAAGTGAGCTACCAGAAGATAGCACGAACATATTCAAACGTAACAATTTAGATCGTTACATGGAAAGACCAGATAAAAATTTCAAAGGTGGCAAATACGATGTTCTCGATACTATTTGTTATGCTGAATTTTTAGCCTATTATGTTTTAGACACAAATCCCATGTTTGATGAAAATGATTCTCAACCAGAAGTACTACTTGATGATTCTGGTGCAGTACCATGCAGTTACCCAAAATCAATACCGCTCATGTCATCCAAAGAGAAAATGAAATGTCGTGGTATTAGAAAAGTTATTAGGTATCATACTCCAAACCGTGTTACCCAGCCTGAAGCATATGCCCACCACTAACTACTTTTATTTTACCCTTTTCGTAATGAATGTGAGCTTCTATGTAGTGAAACTAAGACATATGCTAGTAAGCTTAATCAGCCACACGTTTTGCAAATTGTAAACCAAAACAAACTTCGGTACGAACCTTGGGGTGACTTAGTTGATGCAGTTGTAATGAATCACTCTTTAAGACCAAGAACTGATGCCTTTGCTGAGCAAGAAAATGATGATCTCTTAGTTGAAAATACATCTGTTGAAGAAGAAGATGAAACTAATGCAGATGAAATCATAGATTTTCAGATCCAAAATGACAGCTATCGTAGTAATTTGAATTCATCTACCACAGGGCTTGATACAACAACTGATGAAGAAATCAATTATTTAATTTCAACGCTTAACAATAAACAGCGAGAAGTTTTTAATATTATTAACTCGTGGGCCAGGCGCAAAGTAGTATGCAATTTCTGTAAAGATACCAACGAGGTAGAACCCTTGCAGTTGTTTATAACTGGAGGTGCTGGTACTGGTAAATCACATCTAATAAAAACTGTAGCTGTAATGCTTGTGAAAACTTTGAACTACCGTTCATTGAATCCAGAAAAACCTAAAGTTTTGATGTTAGCACCAACAGGAGTTGCTGCAGTTCATATAGCTGGAAATACAATTCATTCTGCACTTGGAATACCAGTTGATTGTAGAGGCTTGCAAGTTCCAAAACTTCCCGATAAAAAGAGATATTCATTGCGGCTGAAATTAGAAGAGCTTAAGGTCATAATTATAGATGAAATATCTATGGTATCCAATAAACTGTTATTACATATTCATCAGAGGTTATTAGATATTTTTGGTTACTCTGGAAATTCCATGAAACCTTTTGCTGGCTTGACAATTATTGTTGTTGGTGATTTGTATCAGCTCCCGCCTGTGATGCAGCGTCCTGTGTTTGCGGATTATCACAATGAAATGTATAACATCTATCATCTGTGGAGGGTATTCAAAATGTGTGAGCTTACAGAAGTAATGCGCCAACGCGGGGATAACACTCTTATTGACCTTCTGAACAATGTTCGGATAGGAAGGACCACTTCCGACAATGAAGAAATCTTGCAATCAAGATTTGTATCCAAGGAAAATGAGAACTACCCTCATGAAGCCCTGCATATATTTGCTGAGAATGAACCAGCAAGGCAACATAATTATGTAATGCTAGAGCAACTTGATCATACTCTTTTTACCGTAGAAGCTATAGACCAAGTACCTAAGGGGGTTCCAAGTCACATATACGACCGAATATTGACTCTAAATCAAAGTCAAACGAATGGCCTAAGTTTTGAATTGAAAATTAAAGTTGGTGCAAGAGTGATGTTAACATCGAATTTAGACGTGTGTGATAAATTGATTAATGGCCAAATTCGTACAATTAAGCACATTACGAAAGAAAACGATTTCGTAAAAACAATATACATAAAATTTGTTGATTTAAGGGCTGGTCATTTAAAAAAGATTGGTGATGCCTTTGCTAGACAAATTGATGCTGTGCCTATTGAACGTATAACAACAGACATAAAAACCAGCCCTAAAAAAGAAGCATCGCCAGTAATAAAAAGGACACAATTCCCTCTCGCTTTAGCATGGGCATGCACAGTGCACAAGGTACAAGGATTAAGTTTGAACCAAGTTGTAATCAGTTTTGATTTACTAAAACAAAAGGCATTTAACCATGGACAAATTTATGTTGCTCTTAGTCGAGTTACTTCCTTAGAAGGGTTATTTTTAACTGGGGTATTTAAAAGATCCGCAATATCAGCTGACCCACGAACTAGTAGCGAATATGAGTACTTAAGGGAGAATCAAGATCTAGGAAGGGAACCTGATAAGACTATTGATGATTCATTTTCATTAATTATATGTAATGTAAGGTCACTCAGAAAACATCTAGATGACATAAGGGCAGATGTACATTTTATGAGAAGTGATATAATGCTTTTAACTGAAACCCAAATGACAAATGACGATGAAGTCTTATTAGAAGGATATACAGTAATGCATAACAACAGCACCCACAAATATTCCGACATGGAGGTTGTGCTATGATACAATTAATCTACACTCTAAATTAGTGTGGCATTTTCATGTGAGTGATAATAGATTGGAGACACAAATTTTCCAAACATTTAAAATAAACAGTTGCCTTAACCCATGTGTTGTAGACACCATAGCATAACCTCCTGTCAAAAATATTACTGTTTGTGAATATTTATACTTATTGTTGCTTCAATTTGAGCACAACAATTAGCTAATGATATATTATGAATTTATTGTAGAAGTAAATACCCAAAAGTTTACACAAAATTTTGTATTTGCACCTGATGATGTAAACTTGTTTTTACGAAAAGCATTGTGCTGATTTTTAATAAAATTTTCACTCGTGTTCTTTTTGCTTGAATTATGAATTTAGGTTATTAAAAATAATTATTGATGAATGAATTATGTAATTTATGATATTTTGCGCTATGTTCATTTTTCGTGTTCTGCATTCCCATTATATACTTCCTTTGGCAATGCATAAGTCTAGCTTTTTTTGTTCGTGTCTCCCAAAATAGCAGTCTATGAAGAGAAGCCTCAAATTTGAATTTATTGAATTCTTGAATGTTATTGTATGGTTAATAATTTTAATATATTGAATTAATTTAATAACTTGTATATATCTAAATGTATTTTTATTATACTCACGTTTCCAAAGTTACATGTTTTTTTATAAAATGAAAACAATATTCTTAGTGTATTAAACGGACAATGAAAATGTTGAAAAAACTATATACATATAATGTATATACATAGATACATCATCAACCATTGACAGCTAATGACTTTGAAATTTGAATGTAGAGAAATCATAATCCATTTTTTGCAGTTCATGATATGGTCACACCTGTTAAAGTCGTAATTTTGGAAAACGAAATTGAAAGCATTCCGAATACCAAGATATTGCATTGAGCTGGGAGTTTAAGCTGAAAATCATGTTGATCAATTGTTATAACACCTATGAGCACTTGTTCAGCTGATAAGTGACGAATCCAAAACTCACAATGTTTGTAGCAAAATAAAACTATGAAGACTTCTAGCATGTAAGTCCCTAATAATTATTGTAATTTTTGGATTGATTAAACTGGTGTGGTTTTGTTGTCAAAAATGTAAAATTGATATCTTTTTCAGGCTGATCAATATGGTTGGTTTTCATATTGTTTGACGAAAGGAATTCTTACGGAAATTGTTTTGATATCGCTGAAAGAAGATTTATATATAACTGTTACAATACAATTATAAAACACACGAGAAAGAGTAAAAAGCGGCTTGATATTGTTTCGTTATTACTTATTTTGCTACTTAACTGGTTAATCAGTCTTACAAAAGAGTATAATATATACAAATAATAGTCATGAACAATCTTTGACAAATGGACAATTTCAGTATCAGGACTCCTATTATTATGTCATTATGTGTAATTGTACGGCTTGGTTAAACAGTCTCACAGAAGAGCATACAATTAATACAGTCATGAACAATCTTTGACAAATGGACCATTGCAATTATTAAAGGACTCATATCATATATATTGTGTATTTGTAGGACTTTAAGCTGAAGCAATTTTTCCCCTTGATATTGTATTTAGAATATGAACAATCTTACAGAAGAGTATAAAAAATACAGTCATGAACAATCTTCAACAATTAGTTATGCTATCGAAGAGTTTCAATCAAATAGTGTATTTTTGAGTCGATTTACCATCAACTCCTGTTTTATATCCCCGCTAAAGTGGAGAAAAGATTATAATAACTTATATTGAAGGGTTGCTTAGTATGTAAATTCAAAATGGATACATGTACAGACTTCACCAAATTTTTGCGCTGCACCAGAATCTTGATCAAAGGACTGGGTTGAGTGTGATGTAGGGGGTAATATTCTTTCTTCAGCACATGTAGAGGTTATGGCCTATTGGGCAAACTAGACTCCCGGGTGTAATACAAAGGAAGAAAAAGGGAAAAATATAATTGGTTTAAATAGATCACATGCACAAATCGAAAGTAAATCTCATCACACACGAGAGGCCTTTCTTTCGCACATGGTTACCTAATTGAACGCGATGTCTTCATCAAAGAAAATCGACAAGAAAGGTATATAATTTCGTATTTTTGTCGTGTCTTGCTTTAATATGATCTCTCTTTCAAGTTATGTGCACTTATTTTTCTTTGTTAATATGAATCAAGCATATGTATTTTGTTACATCATTCAGATTTTAATCGAAGATTGGTTTCTTCTTTGAACAATAATAGAAACAGACTTTACTGGGGTTTCTAGTTACGAAAATCATAATTCCTCTTGTTTTATTGTGTATTTACTTGAAAATACTATACTCGTACAAATGGACCCAAATTACCCTTTCTCACTGAAACTTATGGAAAAATAACAAGATGTCAAGAAGATCACACATCTATGTTAAAAGCATAGGGCTGTATAAAGCTGGATAGATCCACTTTGTGGCTGTCTGATTTGTTCTAAAACGATTTATCTCCTGGCATTTATACAGTTGTTACATGGCTAAACAGTACAATAAATCTTCAGAAACTGCATGTCACATAAAATTTTCAATCATGTTTGCAAATTTTAGGTAAAAACTCAAACACAAAGAAAGAAGAAGCTGCTAAGAAAAAAGTTCAGGAAAAATGTGAAGGTATAAAGTAGATATGTATTTCAGTGTCTCTTGCTTGGATTTACAAAACAATTTATGTCTTGTTAGCAATTCAACACTGCACCTCAATCATAATTTTCATCAAAAAATGACTTATTTTGTTTGCTAGCTGCAGAGTTAAAAGTTGTTGTATTGTAACTGTCCGGCATGTGTAATTTGCTTTCTTTTCATAGATGGCTTGGAATGCTTTGTGCATAATGTCAGCCCTGTTAAGAAATCGTCAACTTCAGGTTGCAATTACTTTGAGTGCATGTTACAACTTCACGATTCTGCTAAAAGAGCAGTGTGCTTTTCTCCTTCTAAAAAAAGGGCTTTAAGTGAAGCATCTGAATCAAAGATACCAGTCAAGATATCAAAGTTTAATTTGTCGAAAGGCAGTATATTAATGAATGAGCAGTCAAGTGTCAAAATTGTTAATCCTAATGACATCAGTTTTGATTACAATGCAAACCTTGCAAAAGATGCAATTGTTACCCTGCGTGATGTTGAGTTCATGGCTAGTGGGCAGCTGGTTAATGTCAGAGCTGAAGTGAAGGAGGTTGGAGAAGTTGTTAACCACATTGGCCGGAATGGAAATGAAAAACAGGAGGTCTTGATAAGGGACTCAACACGACATATGAAGTTGTATCTTTATGGTGATTATGTGAGATCACTGGATGCAAACACCTGTTATCTCTTAAAAAATGTACGGTTACACATCTTGAAGCATGCTTGTTACCTTAATACCCCACTTAATGAAAAATTTGAGTGCTTCCCTATCCAACCAATGTCTAATTTAATGGATTCCGATGGAGATCTTGCCGAAACCAAAGTCAAAATATCTTGCAAAGTCATAGGTGTTTCCAATTTGTACAAGCAATTCAACTGCCCACAATGTTTTAAAAAAGGCGAAGTCACTGGTAACTTGATCAATTGTGAAAGTTGTGATATGACCGTCCGCCGTGATGCTTGTCAACAGACTTGGTTGGGAAATTTGCTTATTCAGGATTTGCAAACGATGGAGACGATCAAGGCTGTATTTCGCAATGATCAGATGCATTGTCTGGCAGAAATTTTGGCTGTAAAGTTGGATATTATCGAAGAAGATGACTTGGCTAAAGAATTACTTGATTTCTCTGGAAGACTGTTGGTGAGTCTGGACATAGTAACAAAGGAGATCATTACATTACAAAAGTGATATGTTTATTTCTTGTATTTTCCTTTGGCTTTTGTTAGCATTTGAGGGTTAATCCCCACTGTGCACGACTTGTGCATTTTGTTTTGTTACATGGATATATCATAACTGCAAATTACCTGTTACTTTTTATTAAGCTGCTTTGCTTTTCCACATTGATCTTAGTTAATTCATTTGACTTTTGTTAGTATTCGAGCTCTGGAGCAAATCTGTCTTAAATCAGGTTGGCCATGTTTCTTGTTAAGAAGGACATATCTGATATAGCGACTGTGATGTTACATTTTGTTATACTATTTTAGTTGTGTTATTTCTGAAAGAAACTTTGTACTACTATTTGTATGTGTATCTAATCTCTGGTGTTGTTCTCAGTATTATATCCCTCTTGAAGTATATTCCAGTTTCTGCCATTGAATTTATCAATAAATTTAGATAGATACTACAAATCCAAACCATCTTTTAAAATGTTGAGAAAAGTAGGTTCATCTGGCGAATCGTTACCATCTTACCATTAATAGAGTAAAAACAATTATAAAAGCATTTGAACAAATGAGGCAAATCCCGAACTTGAATAACCCTGACAAATTTGACATTTTACCGAAAAACCTAGATTTCGCAACTATCACAAGGCTTGGAACCGTTAAGCGTGGTTTACATGAGGGAAAATATGTTTTATAAGCATAATCGGGCTCGGTTTTAGTGATTTTTTAAGCATGTCGTAAGCAATTTTACAAGCCTTCCAAAATGCTAGTTATTAAGCATAACAAGCCAGCTTCTCTGCGGCCAAACTGTGTTTGGAATAGGTTTGTGTGAGCTCATCTTTTCATGAAGTGTAAATGGACCTTTATGAATTTCGAATGTATGTTACTGTGTTGAGAGGCTTGTTTTGATATCGAATTCCATGTTAAGATACCTTATCGGTTAAAATTTCGTCGGTGAAAAGTGACGAAATTTAAAAAAAAATTCGTCACTTTTAACCGGCGAAATTTTAAAACCGACGAAAATTTTTGACCGAAGAAATTTTTCACCAAAATTGAATTTTCGCTTGTACGTGTTTTTATTCGTGTTTTACGTCGATAGGACCCTTTAAAGTCGTATTTGAAGCCATAATAAGGGGATATTGGGAGGAAAGATAAGAAAACTAAAATTTCAAAAAAAGTCTTATTTTCATCAAAGAAATCTATTAAAATAAATGATTAAGTGAGTTGTTGTCTCTGCTCATCAAATGGGTTTTCTACACGTGCAAAGACACTGTTTGCAGACTTGATAGCCTCTGTGATCCCTGCAGCATCGAATCCTTTGATAATAGAATCATTTTGTAGTTTGAGATGGTTGTATGTCTCAACAATCCACCGCGCATGAAGAGGTTTCAAATCACTCAATTTGAGAGAGACTTTGACATCACCAGGTGCAACTCCGTTTGACAGCTCTTTACTTACTCTATCAGCGTACCACGTGTTGAACTTATGTGAAATGAATTTTTTGGCCGACTGATTGATGCTTATATCTAAGGGCTGGAACTTATTCGCGAGATTATGTGGAACGATAACCAACTCACAATGTTTTTCGCACATAATCTTTTCATTTCATCGTTGTCTTGACCTTTGAACGTATCCATGATGATCAAGGACCACTGTTCTTCTGGGTAACCAAGCTCTTTCTTTTTGGCAGATAAGAATGGGAAGATGATTATTTTAAATAGATCTTCACACTTTTCTAAATTCGACCAATGATTTGGAGTGTACGTGACATGAAAATTGGTCGGAAATGTAAATTTAGGTAAACATCTTTTTGACTTCCCTTGATAAATCAGCTGGACAGGGAGAAAGGTACCAGTAGCAGAAACAACAAAAGTTGCTGTAATTTGTCTTTTGTCATCAAGCCCTTTGATTGGAACGTTTTTAGCCCCCTTCCATGAAAATGTATACTTCCCAGGAGAGACATAGGAGAGAGGGGTTTGGTCGAGATTAAGAACAAGAGCTGGGGGAATATCATGATCCAATATAACCTTTGAAATCTTCCTTTGGAAAGTAAATTTTTCTTCTTCAAGAAACTGTTTTGATGGTTCCACTTTTCCGGTCGTGCCTTTTCTTTTGGTCCAATTCATTGATTTCAAGACATTACGAGCCCAATTTTCGGTTAATTCTAGTCCTCCACCAAATTCTTTCAAAAGACCTAAAATATGAAAAATAGAAATCCTTTCAATCTTCTTGATTTTTGTATGCAGGTTACCTCTTTTTTTTTAACCTGATTTCCATTAATCAAGCTAGAAGGGAAAAATGAAATATAAAATATAAAATCTATACCTGGATCATTTACTTTTATGACTCCTGTCCCGATAGCGATTACCATCCTTCTTGAAATGACGGTGCCTGCAAGACGTGAACCTGCTATAACGTCTTTTGTTTTTTCCAGCAACTCATCCGACAAAAGATTTGGTCGACCGATTTTCTTTAAAGATTGATCAATTTCATTGTTTTTGAGTGACGCTTTCCAAGAGTTTACAGAAGTCCGTTTAAAATTGTACTTGGGATACTTCTTTGAAAAATGAACAAGAGCATCTTTAGTACTATGCCTTAAAGCATATTTTCCAACTTCTATGCAAACAGGCTTTGGTACGCTGTTGTAGTTTTGACGAACAGTTGACTTTTCCACCTCATCTATGATTATCTGAATTTCTGCTCTTTTCACACTTTCTGTTGCGGAGGCAATTATTTCTGGGTTAGAAGGCTTGTTCTTTTTAGCAATTGGTCCATCAGAAACTGCTGCTCTTTTACGGTTAAAAAATGCTCTTATATCTGTTTTCGACGACATTTTCATCAAAAGAAGATCAAATGTTGATAAAAACGCTATTGAACATTCGATTCGAATGTTTTGCTTCTTCGAATTAACTTCGTTCGAATGGTTTTAATCAGAGTTGCAAAAACAGAAATAGTCTATTCTTCATTTATTTATGCACAGCGAAGAGAAATGTCTGCTTTTGGTTTTCAGGCGACAATTGCTTCACGTGGGTACCATGTTTATAAAGACACACTCTGGTCGAATGCAAAAGTAAACGAGAAAGTTAAGATTGAAATTGAAACCAACCAAAAATTCAATTGCAATTGATCCATATGCCTGTGCTGTAAAAGCAAAAGAAAAATATTTTGATGGATGGAAAACCGTCGGTCACGTTCCGAGAAAAATTTCCCGCTACATTTACTTCTTCCTCAAAAAAGAAAACGTAGAAATCACAGGTAATGTAAAGTCGTTAAACTACAAGCCATCACCTATTCCTTCAGGAGGACTTGAGATACCTTTGCAATTAACATTTTCATGTCCCAACCAATGGGTTCGAGATACAATGAAAGATTTCATTAAAGATTTGTACTCGTATGATTTCACTGGGATTATCCATAATGACGAAAGCTCTGATGAGAGTGATTCTGAAATTGATCTTGATATAGAAAGTACTGAAGTACTGGAAGATGAAGAAGAAAATGAAGAAAGTCTCAAAGAATGCTCAGAAATAGCAGCCAAACTATTGCAACAAGAAACTGCTTGTATTATTATTGAAGAGTAGAATTTCTCTTGTAAAATATAAAAGTGAAAAATTAAAAAAACTGTTTTCTTTTGAAAGGGGGTTAAACTTTTCGTCGGTGAAAAGTGACGAAATTTAAAAAATATTTCGTCACTTATAACCGGCGAAATTTTATAACCGACGAAACTTTTGACCCACGAAATTTTAACCGATAAGTTATAAGCATATTTCGAGCCTATTTGAGGCATACACCCAGCAAGTTATTTAACGAATAAGCATAATGCAAGCATGATTTGAGCCTGAATACTATTTTCCTATAAGCATACCCCAGCCTGTTTTCTGAGTTTTCATTGCTTATAAAAAAAACATGTATTGAGCATAATTTATCGGCTCCTTTGAGGATCAGAAAAACGGTAACGACTGCACGCGCGAATCATTATTGGAATCATTGGACTTTGTATTGCTAAGCTATATCCCGTCCTGGAGATTCCGCTTCAAACAACCATATACTTTTAGTACGTATCTGGTTTGTCCAGGTTTCGGTTCACGTACAGTTCAGCTGTCAGGGATTTTCTCGTGCATCATTCTCAACCTTACAATTTCATGATCATTATATTTTTTGATTAAAACTTTTTATGATGCGACGAGGAATGACGAAAGATGGACTTGCTAATCAAGACAGAAATGAAGTTTTGATGATTTACAAAGCATGTAGTAGAGAACCTACATTGATAACAGATTTGTATGTATATCGTATAAAGCTGACGTACTTATCCTGTATATAAATATTCGGAAATAAATGAATAAATAAAATCGATACATTTTTTTTCTAAAAAGAAAACAAATCCATATATGTAACAGCACTTGTTCTCATATAACTTTAAAATTTAACATATTCCCCCCTGTATAAATTACGTAAGTCACTTAATGAGGCAATAACAACATAATAACTTGAGTAACGCATAGTAATCCTGCTACCGTTTTGCGCCATCCGGCTCTTGTTTTCTATAAAGCAGGTCTGTATAACTATCCATTTGATGTAAAAAGTTTGCAAAGAAACAGAGGTCTGGGTTGTGAAATGTAAGAGAAATAATAATCCATAAATCATGGATTAAAGAAAAAAAGCCAAATCATTGTAACTTAAATCATCCACCCGCCTCGTTTTGATGCGTCGTATTGTTTCACGGTAGTTATTTGATTATATTGCTTTACTGCAATCGCTGTGGTTCAATTTGTGATACTTTTGATCAAATTATCGTAAGAAAAGGAGGTGGTAAGCATAGTTTGGCAAGATGTTGACGTTTAAAAAAAATCAAAAAAAGGTTTTTTGTATCCACGGTCCCACGTAACCTTTTTTTTTAACTTCAAAAAAATTTAAGCTTACATTAAAAACATTACTAGATCTGACCCTGGAAAACTGGTCCCGACTGCTCAGGAACCATGGGAACGAAGTTGTTAGAATCTATCAATACCAACTTCTTTTAAAAGGAGCAATGTATTAAGTTTTGGTAAATATGTTTGCATTTTGGAGATGAGAACAGAGCAGGGGATCTTTAATCCTCATATGAACTTAGGGGCTGAATATATGGAAGAAGTCCCGCTTAGCCGTGACAAAAATTCTAAAGGGTGTTTTTTGTCCCGTGGTTATATGAAGAAGGTTACATAAAAAAGCGGCAAAGCGGGACAGGATTTATTTCATTTGTTTTATCCGCTATCTTTAAAGCTTGATTTGAAAAAATAATTTATCATACACATGCGCCTGACGTCAGAAATAATCTATAGTCTTCCCGTCTCGGTGTCGCATGAAGAAAAAACGTCCCGAATAGGCGAGATCCTGCTTCTATGCAAGCGAGATGATTTTTGATCATGTAACCCAAATCTGATAAAACAAAAGAAATAAATGCAATAGCAAGATCTCGTTAAAACGGCTAAGCGGGACAATTTCTTCCATATAACTAGCCTCTTAGTATCCCTATGGTTTGAGCAATAATTCCTGATAATTTGTTGCCATGGAAACCTCAACGTTGATAATCATGAACAAACTTAATTAGTTTTGTGAATGAAAAGAATAACGCTGATGTGTAATATTCCATTAAAAGATGAATATTGTTTTTACAGAAGATCAAAAGTTTCCTGTTTTCCCATTTGGCCTATTAAAAAGAAAAAAATCATGATCGTCTTCATTGTGTTATTAACTTGTAAGTAATTAGTAGCTTGCCCCACTAATCACACCAATAATCCTATGTGTGCCTAGCCCTAGTCTCTACATTCAGATCTTTAGATAAAAACAATTTTGCTCAGACTATAAATAGACGTTGGCAGCACTTTTTGAAAGCATTCTGGTGGACTTGAGATACGAGAAAGAGACGACACAATACTGTAAACATGTCGCGATTAGCAGAGTTGGACAAGTTGGATATTAAATATGATGTTATGGAAGAAGAATTTGCGTATTCCATGGGCATTCAAGCATATACCTTTGGTTTGCCCCTCACTATTTTTGAACGTGAAAGAAGAATTCGTCTGGACCCAGATCTTTTGGCCTCCCAGATAGGAATAGCACCAGTGGCACCCATGAATTGTATTGGTCATATGGAAGGTTTGACTACACCTGACGACATTCTTCCTTACACGCCCAATAATGACACGGTATACAGTGGCGCCTTATTGGAACTGGTAGACGAGCCGCTTATCTTAACAGCGCCAGATATTCTCGATCGCTACTGGAGCATGGAAGTAGCCGATACATTCACCGAAAACCGTTATTACATCGGTTCCCGAGCCACTGATGGATACGGAGGCAACTTTGCGTTTGTTGGGCCGAATTTTATCGGTGACCTTCCTGATAAGGTGGTGCCTTTCAAGGTCCCTTATAACAGCATTATGTTTGCTCTTCGAATAGGCGTTGATTTATCTAATGAGGAAGAAGATACCAAGCTAGTTCAACAATACCAGAAGCAGTTTAAATTGACGTCTCTCAGTAACTGGAATAGCGGACAAGAAGGCGCAGCTGTACCAGAAAGCATCAAGGCTAAGCCTAATTACACCGACCATCTTGGATTCTTCCGGTTGATTGCTGATCTTATGATGGATAACCCTCCGACAGACAAGCATGCTGCTCAAGTAGAACCGTTCAAATACATCGGTCTCGTTCCTGGAAAACCATTTTTGCCCGATCAATTGTCGAAAGCCACTCGAGCCGGTTTAATACGTGCTGCCGCTATTGGTCCAAGTATCATTAACTGGAAGGTCAAGTACAGAGGCACACCGTATGAAACTCGCTGGAACATGTTAAGAGAGGGTACCTATAATTACGACTACCTTGATCGAGCTGCTGGTGCAATGGAAGGATTATTTGTACACGATTATGTTGAGGCAATGTATTACAGTACATACGAGTGCTATATTCCTTCTGCAATCCCGGGACAACCAGGAAAGGGGGAGTTTTTCGACAGCACTTGCAAATATGCTATCCACTTCAATAAGGACCAACTTCCTGACAGTAAGAAGAATGGATTTTGGTCAATTACTATGTATGGGCCCGACTTCCAGTTGGTGCATAACGTTATAAACCGTTATTCGATCAGTGATCGTACTCAAGGCGTTATGAAAAACCCAGATGGTTCACTTGATTTATACTTTCAGTACGAGCAACCACACAAGATCAAAGAAGCTAAAAAGTACCATAACTGGCTTCCCTGCCCATCAGCTGACATGTTCCGGCTGAATTACCGAATCTACCTGCCGACATACCGTGTACAACATAGCGATGACGACGAGCTGAAATATATCCCTCCTGTTTTGAAGCAATAAACTGCTAACAAACTTTTCATCATTCTTGTAATTGGAATATAAAAGTTTTTCTAATCGAAGCTTCCTCGTTGAACTGAGGTGTTTGTTTTATGTTATTTTTAACAATATTTTCTTTCATCTACGCCCCTTAGTTATTTGAAAATTCCCAGGTCTTGAAACCTGTCATTACAATTTGTTGTTCATTTTGTCTTTGATCTTTTCAATAGTTTTTTTTCAGTTTACTGTGAGCTCATGACAATTACAACCAATGGGCAGTCATTATTTAATGTAATTATCTAAATGTTGAAAAGATCAAAGTGAACCATCACAAACAGCAGTTAGACAATTGAAAATGAAATTACCTACAACAGAACTTTGCAATCAGCGACCTGACCTGGGAATTGCCAAATGACTTTGATCTGTTATGTGAAACTTCATTTCATGTAAAATTTTGCTTTATTGATGAATTAACATGCACAAAGAAAAACAAAATGGCTTTTCTTTTAATCCATTTCTCTAAAGAGGAGAAGGTCCTATCTTCGGTTATGTCGATCGTTGCTGGCAGAGTTATGTCTGGTTTCTACTTGCAATAATTATTACGTTCTTTTTCGTGATAAGCTATGATAATATTTTAGTGCACTAAGGCACTATTATCTATTTTGATGGTGCAAGGACGTCAAAATGAAAGGAACTGTTGAAAAGTTAAATAAAGGCGTTAACCTGAAATTTCGATATAAACTTCGAATGAATTTCAAAAGAATGTAAGGCTTTTTAACAAATTTCAATAGAGTATTACAACGGACCTAAGTCAGTTTTTTAAAGTTTTTGTTTTAAAGCAGTTTTGAATTCACGTTCTAAAGCCATAGAACGAACTATAGTTAGGTAGTTCAAGAGCTTCGCTAAAGAATTTTCTAGTGACTATGCTGAAATGGAAAGTCAATCCGGTGTTGTTACCAATAATGATGACAGCGGCTAGCAGATCTTCTATTTCAGCATCTGGCTTTTGTAATGAACGCAAGTCTGACAGGCCTTTATCATCAAGATGAGAAAGAATATGTTTTGTGTCTTTAACAATTGCAGCTGCCTTGAAAACTGCTCTTTTGTGAGCTTTTTGACACGTTTTTGACATTCAGCGCGGAGCAGCTATTGTTTTCTCCACGTGAAAGCTGTCAATAATATTTGCACTTATTACATAAATGAATGCAATTTCTGATCTACTTATCGGATATTAGCAAATGGGTTATCAAATTTAAGATATTCCTGAACACTTAAAAATGGTATAAAAACATTTAAATTTTCGCTTAATTTCGCGAATTTATTTGGGATGAAAAATTTTGAGCTTTTTACAGAGAAAGCATGAAATATTTATTTTTGTATGAGAAATATATCCAGCCCTTGCCCGCCACAGTTGTATATGAGAGGTCTCGTTGACCCAGTCAAAATAAAAGTGTATTATCACTATAGTGATGATGATAATTTGTCATATTAACTTACGAAGATAAAACAAGAATATAGCTTGCTATATTTTCTGGAAATTCGAGAAACGTTCGAGAACCGAACATCTCTCCGACTTTGATGAAACAGCGGCATTACAATTAGTTACCCTATGGGCTACCATGGCCGCGGCTGGAAATTTAATGCGGAGGTATCAATAGTAGTGGGAACCCAACATGGTTTAGGGGACACATAAAACATTCAATCTTAAACCACTCTTAAACGCTGTTGTGGCTTGATTTGACCAAAATACCTTAAATTTGGCCAATGTACGCATTTGGTGGACAAAACTTGCAATGAAAGTTCATGGGGACGATGTTCCCAACATGTTATTGATTTCTTATACTTATTTCACATTTAAACAATATGAAAGGGATGGAAATTTACGTTTTTTGTGACAAAATAAAGTCTTTTCCCAACAAACAAATAAACAAACAAACAAACAAACAAACAAACAAACAAACAAACAAACAAACAAACAAACAAACAAACAAACAAACAAACAAACAAACAAACAAACAAACAAACAAACAAATGAATTATAAATAAATTATAAAGCGAATATCAACATGAACTTAATCAAATATTTTTAACAAAACGGCTTACTTTTGTCAATGCTGCTGCTGACAATGACATGTCAAGATTTTAAACATTTGAGGGTAGAGAACAAAAGATCTAAAAATTGCATAGTTATAAAGTTCTTTTATAGTTTTGCAATAGTCAATTGCAACATAGAAATGTGAAATAACTATGGCCTGGTCTTTACTATAGGATGTGAACTACCATATAGATCACACCACGAAAAAGGTGTGTAGTGTAGCCGGATCTTCAGTCCCATTTCGCGAAGTAAGGAGAACAAGGCGGTTTTAAATACGGTTTCACTACTTTGAAAACGCGTAGACAAGGATAAACAGAAATAGGGCTTCTGTATATGCTTCCCATTTATGCTTCCTTCCCATATGCCTCACTTCAGTTGCTTAGTTCAAGTTTCAATAAGCTAATTATTACTAATGCTGTCTTTTTAAAGTAAGTGATTTCAGATTATGTCTGATCGTCTCCTATGATTAACAATATAATTTTTAAAAGACTGTGATAAACGCTGCCAAGAAGTTCCGATTTAAATATTTCAGACACGTCATATTGGATCCTCTACCAGTTAGCAAACTATGTGAAATTGCTTATAGTTTACGAGATATGAAAACCTAATTACCTAATTATTACTAATCCAGTCTATTTTAAATAGGTGACTTCAGATTATGTCTTTTCGTCTACTATGCATAACAATACAACTTTTAAAAGACCAAGAAGTTTCGATTTTAATATTTCAAACACGGCATCCTCTAACAGTTAGCAACTGCGAAATTTATGTGAAAACGCTTATAGTTTGCGAGATATCAAAGCAAACGTCAAGGTATAACCGAAAATATACACGTCACATATTGACAGAACGAAACCTCTGATTCTGATTTTACCGACTGGTTACCTTGTGGTAGAGTGCTCGCCTCCAGTGCGGTAGGTCAGGGTTCAAATCCTAGCCGAGTCATGTCAGCGACCATGACAGTGTGAATCGATTAGCACTTAGCTTAGAACTCAGCTTGAGAGCGGATTGATATCTAAGGGGGTTGTATGGTTGAGCGCTTGAAGCATACTTACGTAGCCCAAATGGGGTCTTTAAATGCGCTAGGACCTCCTACGCAGGACCCTTGTTGATAACAGTTCTATTAGAAATGAGGAGGAAATGGACATGTTTTTTTTTTTTATTGTCCCAAAATCAAAATCTTAAAAATCATAAAAATCACAAAAAGTGCAATAATTTCCCCTATCGGTCAATATTATGACTTCATATTAGACTGAAAAGTGCTGAAAAAGATACCAATTGTCTCTGAAAAAGGGTTCAGGTCAGCCCTGAAAACGGCTATTCAAGTCTACGTGGTAATCTGGGACTGAAAAGGGAGCTGTGGGTCAGAAAAATAAAAACTCTTTCTTTTAAGTTAAAATGAACCAAAAACCTTTCAAAGTATCGAAAAAAGTGCAAACAGAAGTAAGACATTACAAAATTATTACAAAAGTTCTCTTTCCTAACAACCACAAACCTCAATCAATGAGTAAGTTGTGAGCCATATACACAATTGATCCTGTAAGATGGAATTTTAATTTTATTCACATTAAAATGCTTTAAAGCGGAGAAGATTATCAGACGTTGCAAAGATCCAGACATTTAAATGTTGTTACGTGTCTTCATTTAGGAGTGTTAAATGACCAACTTGGTCATCACAGTTGCAGGAGTTACATTATATAAGTAACAGTGATATATAAACACTGTTTGTAATTTAGTGTCTTTTTGACTCTAGTGTGTACTTAAGACCTGGATAGACCTTTTAATACAAATTGGAGTCTAAAAATATCGCCTGAAAAGAGCAAACTGTAAATAATTTAATCAATGGAACACTGAAAAGATGAAATTTTGAACATTGATCATAAAGATCATAACTTATTCATAAAGCAAATAATCTTGTCCAATATCATTCCTTAACGCTTATTTTTGCCTCTGCTCCTCAAAACAACTCTTAAATAACCCTATGAGTGATATCTGGTCATTTATTTGCATAGCGACATTTTTAGAAAATGACCTCTGGAGCTCTTATATCACTCTTATTTTCAAATATAATCAAATGAAACATGTCTTAGTACCAATATAATCAAGTGTATCATATTTAAAAGACCAAATTATTTGTTTTAATGGCGATAAGAGACCACGACTTTTTGGCTCTGTAACTATAATGACTTTTTGGCTTACTTTTCACTTCGAACTTTAACAGGCCATAAAACGGCCCCATGAGGTCAATTTGGAATGGGATAAAAACTTTCACAAATTTCAAACCCTTTCTTAGCGGACTGTAGCATTAACGGAGTCAATATGATTTATTAGGAAGAAAGGCAGGTCAATAACCAAAGCTTATCAAAAAAGGCGTTTTTGGGACAATAATAAAAAAACATATCCTGGGTGAACATTAATAGTAATAATGATAATAGGTTCAGGTTTTCTCAAAAAGGAAGCTTGTGGAGGTCCTTATATGGAGCACCTAGTGTCTTATGAAGATATCTGCGCGAAACACACTCGCTTTTACTTTGAAATTGTCGGTATTTTACCGAGTATTCAAAGTATCATAAAAGAGAATGGTACGAGTCAATACGCATCAGTTGTCGTTCTTTAAAAATTGAATAGAAATTTCAATAAATCATTAACTTGGTGTTAGAGGCCATTTACATGAGACCCGAAGTGAACTCAAACCAGTTTGAGATTTTAAACCGCTTTGAAAAATTGAGCTGCTTACATGAAAAATTTCAGATCGGGCAGCCCGAAGCGAAGTCCAGCGGAGTGCGTACGGATCCTTTTTGCTGAATCAGCAGATTATTTCTAATAAAACTTAAACATAATGGTGGAAAATCCTTTCAGAGTGGGACATCTCACAAACTAGCCAAAATCACGATGTAAGCAAGAGTAAAACAATTCCGCTAAAATTGTTTTATCGTAAATACAATAAAAATCGATTTGTGTTTTTACAAAACACACGCAACAATTTAGGATCAATTTTAGTTCAGTATTAGTTTTGGAAAATTGAACTAGAAAATCGCAGCGTCTATTCGATCCTTTACAATTTTTGAACGTGTATTTTCTATTAATTTGAAAAAAAAAATACTATTTACAATGTCCACATATTACATGCCGAACGAGTTTTTCCAAGATTGCGAACCACTAATACATACCACCATCGATCGTTGAAGGGAGAAACTAATTTTCGTTCTGATAAACGCGGTAGCCATGGATACCGGGTTTTTTTCTTTTATCGGCAATCATCTCTGCCATACGTTGATTAAACTTTTTACCTTGCTTCCCGTGCCGCCGTTTGCGCAAAACACCAATGGTGTGAAGTTTCCATTTTTCACCTGCAGTATATGTTCGTTGTAGTCCCTCTTTTTCTCTTCTTCAGTTTTTTGAAAGCACTTCTTAATATCTGTTTGCCTGTACCTAAAGGGCGTTGCGATCAAAGGCCATTACTTCGCAAAATACCCGTTGACCAGGAATCCAGAATCCTTTCGCACTCACATCAAGGCGTGCTCCACCTTAGTTATCTGTTTTGTTCCTCATCTTTTCTCCGTTCATTTTGATCAGCATTGGCTCTTTTCTCACATCGTAGTGATTCACATCGTAGTTTTTTCTAAAAGTTCAAACAAACATTCATTTTTTATCCACATGAAAAGAAAAATCGAATTCTTAAGAACATGGCATCAGGGAACATATGGACTTACTATTTTCGAAGTGCAACCAAAACGGTGGAGAGTTCAAAAACCTACATATTCATTTCATTTTCCTTAATTACTTCCAGTGTGTCATTAACTGATTATCAAAATAAGCGTTCCTTCTTTTTGCAAACGTTAAAATTTCTATTATAATAAGCTCCCGTGCGCTTAAAAGAGGAGATACAAACAAGCTGAAACTTGCTGAGATAACTCCTATTCCAAAAAAGGGTGACAGTCTGGAAGTTGGTGACTATCGACCCATCAGCATTTTACCAACAATATCTAAATTGTACGAGAAAGCACTGGCCGAACAGCTTGGAAACGTTTTTGAAACCAAATTTTCTAAACTGTTGTGTGGTTTTCGCAAACGCCATTCAACACAGCACGCTCTTTTTAGATTGCTAAAATCCTGGAAAAATAGTTTAGACAAAGGTGAAATTGTTGGTACTGTACTGATGGATCTGTCGAAAGCATATGACTGTCTTCCACATGACCTTTTAATTGCTAAACTTGCGGCTTACGGAGTCGGTTTAAAAAGTCTTAGCTTGTTGTATGACTATCTAACTAAGAGATTTCATAGGGTTAAAATTGATTCTTTTGTAAGTGAGTGGTTAGAAATGTTATTAGGTGTACCTCAAGGGTCTATTTTAGGCCCTATTTTGTTCAATATTTTCATTAATGATATATTTCTTTTCATCTCTGAGGCAGATATCTGTAACTTTGCTGATGATAACACCCTCTATACCAGTGATCTCACGGAAACCACAGTCCTTGATGTCCTTAAGAGAGAAACCAAAATTCTATTGGAGTGGTTCAAAGTAAATTCAATGGCAGCAAACCCAGCAAAGTTCCAGATTATGTTTATGGGAAGAAAAGAAAGTCACGACATAGTTTTTAATATTAATGATTTAACCTTGAAACCTACAAATGTTGTCAAGCTACTCGGAGTAACTATTGACAACAAACTAAATTTTGATTCGCATGTTAAAACGCTTTGCAAAACCGCATCTCAGAAAGTGAAGGCATTATTCCGCATTCGATCAAACCTGAATACTAGATGTGCAAAAAGGCTTTGTAATGCCTATATTCTTTCCACATTCAATTATTGCCCACTAATTTGGATGTTCTGTAGCAAACGTAGTAACTCACTGGTGAACGAAGTTCACAAACGCGCATTGAGGGCAACATACCAAAACTTTAATGCCTCACTAGATGAGTTATTGGAGGTAGACCGAGGTGTTAATATTCATGTTAGAAATTTAAGATATTTACTTATAGAAATATTTAAATCTTTGAATTTCATGAATCCAAATTTTATGTGGAATATTTTTGAACAAAAGTCAATTCCTTACAGCCTAAGATCAGGGTCAACTCTAAAATTGCCTTCTTGTAAAACCAGACGATATGGCATAAATTCTATTGTTTTCAGAGGCAGCTTGCTTTGGTGTGCACTGCCAGCTTCCATTAAGTCCTCGAATTCTCTATCAAGCTTCAAAAGAAAATTGAATTCTTTGTCGGATATAGCCTGCAACTGCCTATTATGCACTTGACCTGAAATTTACTGCACATCTAAGTTTTTATTCATGTTTTCATTTATAACTAGATTTTAGATTTTAATATTTGCAAAGTTGGTTTATATTAGTTTCTTTGTAAACTATGATTTTAATCCTTGTTACCAACTGAAAATAAATTAATAATAATAATAATAATAATAATAATAATAATAATAATAATAATAATAATAATAATAATAATAATAATAATAATAATAATAATAATAATAATAATAATAATAATAATAATAATAATAATAATAATACAGTCAACTTCCGCTATCTCGGAAACTCATAAGACCGAGTATAATGGTCGAGATATTTCGAGTTGTATTTTGAGATCGAGAGCTTTTCTCACAGGTAACGAAACGCTGAAGGGACTAAGATTTTTGTTCAAGATAACGGGTGTTCGAGACAACCAGAGTTTCATTAGTCTGATTAGTGGATTAGTTGATTTTGATTAGTTTACGACTGTTACGACTGTTACGATTGTGCAAACTATTTAAGTGCGCCGTAGTTGTAGAGTTTTTTTTCGGCTAAAGGAGGGAGCAAAAAGTTGAAAATTGAAAGTAGCCCTCCTATTCCTTTCTGCTTTTCTGCTTGGCAATTACACATTAATACGATTAATACGATTTCTCTCACGGCTTTGTACGAGAGTGTTTTATGGGAGTTAACTCCGTTCATCATAGGGCTAGATGGGGCAATATTGGCATAATTAATCTCGCAAAATCAAACTCCGCAAATTCACTTGAAGCCGTTTAAAACAGCTTGATAAGTACTCTATAATCGTGAAGGTCATGTATTTGGTCTCTTCTTCAAAGTTTGTGGAAGATATATTTGGGGATTTTTTAAAATAAAAAGGTTTTTGGAAAACTACCAGCAGGTCTATGAGATGCACAAGGTAACAAAGATGAAAAAAGATTAGTTTGTTGAAATAGGATAGCAAGATATCGATTATTTACACGATAAATTATTCAATACTCCCCTTATTGCCATCAAATTTCTGCGAGCTATCAGCACAAACACTGATGGTTTCTCCATGAAAATATTTGCAACGTCATAAAAAGCAAAAATATATAATATATACAGTTGAACCTCAGTTATCCAAACACTGGGTTATCCGAATTCCCCGTTTATTCGAACTCGGTCCCTTCAACTTCGCTTAAGTAACTCTCATAGTTTACCCTGACTTATTCGAAAACCCAATTTATTCAAACTAATTAGCTCGGTCCAGTGAGAGTTCGGATAACTGAGGTTCAACTATAGTATCATACATTTTACATGATAGAGGTGCGCTTTAGTGAAAATTGTATGATAGAAATTTCACAAGAAAGTTAGGATCATGAGTCATTTTTGCATTTTTTGTGAATTATTCGCATAAAGCGTTAAGTTTTTTCTCTTTAGTTGTAATTCACTTTACCAGTTTTCTTTATCAATTCCCTTTCCTTTATTACCATAATTTTAGGGGAAAAAATTCCAAATTGATTAGGACTGGCGTCGTCGATGCACAAAATACATGGAGAAGGATTTATTTCCAGTGTATTTCCATAATTATCTAAAAATGCGTATGCTATAAGTTCTTACATCACGTCAACATAAAAAATCAGTATAAAGGTATAAACGTTATTAATTCTCTGTAAAGAATACCCAGCATACGAATTGAGCGCTCAGTTGATAACAATACGATCAAGCTTAAACGTTTTGCTTTGATACTTGTTTTTGGTGCTGGCTTGGTAAGTCGCACTTACTTCTCGTTATTATCAAATTATTTATCTTTATATAGATTAGTTATAAAATGTACATACTTACATATTCACAAAATATACTGTTAGTAATGAAGGACGTGTTTAGACCTCATTAGCAAAATGTCAAAAAGGAACAAGAAACAGTTATTTCCAAAAAAACCCGAAAAAAACAAAACAAACAACATATAATGTTTTAGAAATATTAAATAGTGCAGCATAATTTTTGTTGGAATAATATGACGTTCCAGCCACGGCATCGTAGACGTACTGTCCCGTCAATATCCCCAGTGGAGCATTATTTTCCATTGTCCGTCTGATTTTCGAAAAAGTCCTTTGGATGATACTAGAATGAAAATAGATTTATCCTGTGTTATCAATCAGCAATACGCTTGTTAACTTTCAAGGGAAGGGTTGTACTTCAGAAGATTTAAACAGAAACGTAATTCGTGGCTATAGGAGAATTTCCATTATCACATAACACCAGTCAGAAATCTGCTTTGTTGCGCTCCCTTGGCCTGTTCATCATGACCTTATTAAGGAAGACTTTTAACAGGTCAGAAAACTGCCCAAAACTAACTTGTTTGACATGGAGCGGAATAGTTAGCTAGACATAATGTGAAATGCACAGTAGGTTTACCAATCTCGCTCGTTCAAACAATTTCACCTAGATATGTTGATCCAGGTTTATGTAAAAAACTCAAAGAAATACAATTCCTTCAAAATCCAATCGAACTTAGTCATCAATCTGATGTAAACACATTTTTGTTTGTTAATAATAACAAATAATAATAATAATAATAATAATAATAATAATAATAATAATAATAATAATAATAATAATAATAATAATAATAATAATAATAATAATAATAATAATAATAATAATAATAATAATAATAATAATAATAATAATAATAATAATAATAATTTTCTATTTCTCTACCTCCTATATTTGCATCACTTATGGTTTCCTCTGGCTCTTCGACAGGTATATTGTTGTCAAATGATTCAGCATGAACCGATAATGAATTTGTCATTTCTGTGTTGTATTCAATCGGCGAAATCGGTATGATCACTCCATCCACCAATTTGAAGTGCGACTTGCCACGATCTCTCTTGCCGTATAAAGTATTTGTGTCAGGTATATAGAAATTGATGTTTGTTATCGATGAGTCGAATGCTACAATAATAAGGGGAGAGGATAGTTTCTAAAACATTTTAAACGTATTATTATTCAGGGGCTTTAGCACGGATAGCCGGGTTTTTTTGTATCCTTTTTTTCCCGCCACAAAGATACAATATTTCTTTAGTTCGAACAGTCATTAAACATTTAGATACAGGATTTTTTTTCTTTTTGCCTACTTAGTTCTTTTGGTCAAAATTTTTAGTTTAGTCTTGTACTTTCATTTTATTGTGAAAAAGAGTTTGTTTAAATTATGATGACTTTATTATGATGAGCTTAAAGGCCTGTACAGTCTTGCACATTTTTTCAATAATTGAGTTCACTGCTGCTGAAGTTAACGGCCGTTAATTTTCTTTCATTTACTTTGAAAACCATTCGCTACAAATTATAACAGGATTTCTGAAACAGGTTTGAAGCTCACCGCATCTCGTGTGCCACTGCATCTTTGAATACGTCTCGAAGTGAGTCGCATCAGAAAGCGCTAGGGACGATCGTTCAAAACAAACATGAAGTTTGTCCTCAAACTGAACCATTCTGTGCACCATAAAGGGAAGACTATTTGTACATCACAGAAATGTAAGAGATGAAGGCGTTGTTTTTAGAATACACATTTTATGGATTTTCCATTTTTTTTGTTTATAAATAATAAGCATTAGGTACTTTTTAGACCTCTCCCTGTTCCAAATGTGTTTCCGCTTTCTGATTCATATTTTAATAAGTTGTAATCTCTTCTTTACAAATATCCCTGTGAACATGCCCAATCGGCAAAATCACGTTGATTTGCCGTCCAAAATACGTTTTTTCAATACGTCGTTAAGACGTCTTATTTATGGCGAGAATGCAAAACGAAAAGACGTCGATCAATATTTGTTTAATCCACGTTGATGATTTACGTCTTATCAACATATATTGAGACGTTATTTCTATGTTGATTTGACGTCGGTAACACGTTTTGAAATACGTCGTTTAGACGTCTTATTTATGGCAAAAATGCAAAGCGAAAATACCTCGATCAAAATACGTTTAATCAACGTTGCTCATCTACGACTTATCGACATATATTTAGATGTTATTAGTTCGTTAATTCAACGGCTTTTCAGCTAAAGTTTTTCTCTGGTTTGCCCCATTTCTGAATGTCATGGATTCGATGAAAATTGTGAAGAGCGGTATTAGTTCTTCATCTACATGAAGTCGAAAAAAAAATTCAGTAAAATACAAATACATTTTGAAATTCAAGAAAATATATCCTTTATTGGTCCTTCTTACGTCAGGCGTTAATGGAGTTAATTTTGATGATATGGCGTTAAAAGCGATGGCATTAACTGTTTGTACTGAAGGTTTAATCGTAATCTATTCAAAAATAACGCCATTAAAGACCGGTGAAAAAGTTTCCGGCGTAAAATAAGGCAGATTCTGCATAAACTTGTCAAATGAAAAAGAATTATCAGTTAGCACTCAAGACGCTTTAAACATTTGAAAGGTCAGTTACCAAATTTCGAAGAAACCTCCCCCCTTCCCCTCGCGAACCCCGCGGGTATGGTGGGATTTTTATTTCATTTCATTTCACTTTCAGACATATGTCGTAATTTAGAGGTCCTTTACATTAGACCAGAAGTGAACTCAAATCGGATTTTTTGATTTTATTTCAATACAAAATACAAAAAAGTGGAGGAGCACAACATCTCAAAATATCTTATTATTGTTAAGTTGCACGTTTTTCTTTTCTTCTCTTAATAACCAAACACTCTTCCATAGATTTTGTTTAAGCGCCTATTCGTGCAACTCTTCTTATCTTTATAATGGATTCATGTTTATACTTTCTTTACAACCACATTTTAAAAAAAAGTATATAAAAATCAAAAACCTTGATTTTGTGGAGTGGAGCTTCTCGACCGAATGTTTTCAACATGAAAAAACCCCAATGTCAGCTGATTTCTGAAAACCGCGCAAAGCATCATGGGTGTTGGAAGAGGATCAAAATCAAAATACGAAAATCGAAAACTGGCTTTCCCTTTCTCGTGAGACTACTATGCCTCCTCGCTCGCTGCTATTAGTAACAAAAATACATGAACAAATATGGATTAACATCTTCAGTTTTTCTTTTTACCAGCGCTGCCAGATCTCGATGGAGCGCTTTTTCAAAGAATTGGTAATTACGTCACTGTTCCCAGTTCGACTCGTCTTCGGAAATGTACAATGTTTGAATGATTTGTGATGAAGAATATTATCACACCAAAGTTTTAGTTTCACACAAAGTTAAGCTTATCTAATGCTGGAAGCACATCATCATCAAATGAGGGAACAGGACATCTCGTTCACAGTAATTCCGGACTTAAAAAAGAATTTATCTATACATATGAAATATAGTAGAACACGTATATGTGTGTATAAATGAAACTCTCATATGAAAACTCCTAGAATTCGTATTCACATAATTCGAAAACTCGATTTAAAAGGAACGGTTTGTTCGGTCCCTTAAAAAATTTCTGGTGTGCAATTCAAATGTAAATCGAATACTCATGTAATTCAAACAATTGTTTTTGTGTCCGAAGAGTCTGAAATGATACGAGTTCTGCTGTAAAAGTTACGTTGTTGTATTTGAATTTCCAAACATCTACCAGCTATCTATCTTCAAAACATGACATGCCATGCCAACATAAGTTATCTACTGAAACTCAAATTTGTTCTAGGACTTCCTGATACATTCAAATACAGTATCTAATAAATTGAATGCCAGTACAAAATGACATTGCAATGGGGCTCTATTGTATTTTTATCAAGTGGATTATCAGATCAGCAGAGAATTTCACATTTAGAATTTAAAAAACATACAAATTTACATATAGATGAAGTGGATAAAAAGGAGGAAAAATGACTTCTTAGGCATAATTTTGTAGAACTTTAGCTTGTCCTTACAAATTAAATATGCATATACCCATCTTAATTAAGTAGTTGTTACTTTTTCCAAACATAACACATATCTACGCAGAAAACAATGTCAGAATGGGATGGATGTTATATGTATAGGATGGAAGAATCATTAGGGAACGAATAATTTTTCATATCAAACTGTAAACAATTTCAGATCTTGATGAAACATCACAAAATCACACCATAGAACAATATCGAAAAAGAAGAACGAAGAACAGGAAAGAGAATTAAATCAATTATCAACACATTATATCTGTCATCTGTGATATCAATCTGTGACACATTTCATTTTCCCACTTTGACTGTCGAATTCGCGGGGTTCGGAATTCGAATGTTGTGATGATTAACAAAGTAAATATATACAAAGAACGCCCACATTATGCACCCTTTGCGCCACCCCAGGGTGTACACACACCCTAAGTACGAAAATCGCTTATTTATCATTTAAAAAATAATAAATTGTTGGAACTATATAATTGAACAAAATTACTCCTTTTTCAAGTGTGATAACATGTTTTTACATTCCGAGCGTAAGAAGTCTAGTCGTTCAAATTTCGGAAGTGCCCCGCACTTTCTCATTTGGTGTCAGAAATCTTTCGTATTATATATAGATAGATGTGACTCACGACGTGTATGTCCATATACGTTAAAATAACGTGAATTCATACAAACTTTTCATAAGCGTTGAAAAAACGTATATAACACCTGAAAACCAAAACGTGAAAACCAAAACGTAGAAACAACGTCTAAGATCAACTGGGACTGGGAACTTGTCGAAAACGAATATAAAAATCGCCAAATCGACGTAGAAAAAATCTACGTTTAACAGACGTTGATACTTGGTTAGATCTCCAAACAATTAAATTTCAATGTCAACGTCGAAAATACGTACTGTGGCCACTGGTTGTCTTAAAAAAGAATGTACATGCTATGCTTTTTCAAAGGATTTTTAACCTGCATTTTTCTAAGACTGTCGCCTATGAATTTGTAGCATGCCGACTCTTTTAAGTAAGTGCAAAAACCCCTGTCATGGGTAAAACATTTCTGTTTTTTTGTCGACTTAACATAAGTCTTTTTGAGCCCTAATAACTTTGAAACTTTGGTAAAAATTGTAAATAATTTTATGTATTCGTAATCAGGAATGATGGATATAGGTTACGTAGAAAATAAAGCTCATTTTTTTCTTCTTCATTTTTCTACTTCTATTTTACATTTTTTTCTTGAAGCATTTTATTCTACTCTGAAATATCTTTCCGAACAAGGGTAAATTTATGAAAATTCATCAAGACAGCGCGGAGAAATTAAAAAAATAAACCAAGCGCACAAATGTTTGAGACAAAAGAGCGATAGGAAACAAACCCAAACATGTTAAGAGTTCTGTTTTCCCCAGTCAATCTATTTTGCTTACCTTTCCAACTTGAATGCATTTGTTTCTGTTGAAAACAGTTGTAACGGTTTCCTCTATTGATGAAAAACAAGAAAGATACCGATAGGAATGAAGGCAAATCACTTTTATATATAATTGCTTTTTGCAATCTTGCTGTATCCTATCGTTTTTATTTTTTCGTGCAATTACGGTCATACGCACGTGGACCTCAAAGCTTATTAAGGTACCTGAAGAACAGAAATTATTTGCTGGACAAACGTTCACGATTTTCACGTCAAATTTGCGAAATTAAATAAATTAAAAATAAATCCGTGCGAAGTATATAAAAGATTTTGTGCAACTCTAAGCAGAAATCTTAGAGTTCTGCGACTCACGACCATTAGTTGAACAACTCATCCTGTAAGGTGAACATGGATAAAAACAAAGAAATTGGCGGAGATGGGATTAATGACAATATCAAAACGGATAAAACAAGTAAAATTCGCACAACGTTCTCAGAGAAATAATGCACGAAAAAAAATCCACGCAGAAATTTGCCTCCTTATAGTATCTAGATATTTTGCAGCATATGTTGACAAGTACCTTGTACCCTCGATATTTATTTAAAGGCAACACTTTCATAATCTAGGAGTATAATATCGAGACAGCGCTATATTAACTGTTTTACATGCCCAAAAGATTCCACACCTTGTTATGAATAAGTTCCTTCTTCATATGAGTTGCTTACAGATATTTTAGAGTAGTGTTTCTTAATTGCCTCATAAAAAGGAAAACGTGTAGGAGAATTTTGGAAATATAATACAGCTCTGTACTGATATCCTATAATCAGAAAGTCACGGATAAAAAAAATTCTAAACATAGATATAAATTCTAAAAATAAAAATAACAAGTAAACATACCTGTCCCCTCCAGGATTGCAAACAATGTTAACTGCACCAGAAGGTAGTGAAATTACCAGCAATGATCGCAGATTAATGTTATCATAATGATCAAACGCTATGTAGAAATGATAATACTGTAAACACTTGATGAATGAGAACAATTGGGCCATGTCACAATTGGGAACTATCAGAGTGATGACCCAGATAGCGGCGGATCAAGAAGCAATTTTACTGGTGAAAAATTATGGAGAAGAGTGTTTTCAAAAGAATAATTGATATTTAATTGCCAATTCTCTTTTCAGAAAGTTCTCCTCCAAATTGGCTTACACCAGTTAAATCTCTGCCAAATCCGCCACTGCGAAATAAAAGAGATGTTTAGAAAATGTTTATCTAAGGTCGTTCACTGTTTTGCTACTCTAAGAAAATAGAATGGCAAATCACTAAAGGGTAGGCAAAATTAAAAGGGCAAATATTTTGTGTCGTCAGTTTCGCTAGATATTCGTGTTAGGAAATTCATACTACCATTGAAGGAGCACTAGCGGCTAATCATTCCAATTCTTATTAAGAATGAATCTAGTAAATATTTCTCATTTTAAGTCAACTTTTACTTGAAGTAATAAAATCAAATGTTAGTTTAAAACAATTTCCTATTTCAGGTACTTTTTAACTAGCTTACTAAGCAAAAAAAAATTTATTTCAAGAAAAATATACTTGCTATTCGGACAAGCAAAAAATTCATATTTCAAGAATGTTTATCTTAAATTGCTCTATTTTTTGCTCAAAATAAGAAGCTGAATTTTTTCTGTGTAACAGCTAATCACATGTTACGTTATAGAAACAGATAAAGAAAAGCTTCCTTGCACCGTAGCCATTACAAACTTTCCTGGTCTGTAAGCTGATATTCAAGTTCTATTGTCAGTAATTTTAAATGAAGTAGTCAAACTGTAGTTGTTTTATTCTTTCACTTTGATCACATGACATTAAATAATGCTGCGCAATATTTGTACTTTTATGCATGATAAAATTTGCCTACTATATAAACAATGACATAATAAATTTCAAGAGCAGGGAATTTTCGAGAAACCTCAATTAATAAATTCAGACGATGAATCATAGTTACACATCTGCACAAGCCAGAAAGACATTCCGTGTAACTTAGCTCATTTATTGCGCCCTCTAATTATCATTTGGTTTGTTACTTTGGCATTTGAAAACATCTTCTTTGTGAGTTTTTCATTTTCCTACGTTATCCTCCTTAGTACGAAAGTTTATTTCGTTCAAATCTGCAATTGGTATATATTCCGCTAGAACTCAAAAGTTACGCGCACAATCAAATGAGTTACCTGTTAGCAGTTTGACAGGAGAACGGGAGCTCATCTTGTGAAAATTGCACTTGTTATATATTACACTGCCTGCGTCTGTAAACGCAATACGCCTTTTTGTCCCATTTGTTTCTGCCAAGCAGTAATCATGATGTCCTCTTAGATGTACGAGATACTGTTCTTTTTTGTATATGTAAAGCTCATAATGATTTTCCGTAGAAAGGTCTTCTCCAAATTCAGAGTATAAATATTTCATGGGCAAATCAGATTTATCAGAATAAAGGAACGTGGACGATTCGTAGAAGTGTGTAGTACATGATCCTGTTCCGACAATCTTTTTGGTTTCTGGATCTATTGACCAACAGGTGCCAGAGTAAACGTTTTTAACACGAAATTTCTTGTAATCGCCTATAAAAGATTATTTGTGAATGGAGAAGTTTGTATCTGATTATGGCATTTAGTATTGTGCCAAATGATTACGAAACAGAAGCACGACTTGTGCAACTCACACAAAATAAAACGTACAAATGACATTTATTCACGAATCAATGTGTTACATGTTTTACCGATGTGTATACCACACTTGGTAAGACGTCGTACTGGATGACATGTTCAAATTCCTGTACAGTAGAATGATTAAAAATGCAAATTACGTTATATGGATGACATATACGGGTAACTGAATTTTTGCTGCTTTGTGTGAAACCCGTCAATAGTTTCTTATCTATATCAAATCTTTCATCAGCCATTAGAATCTAGAGCGTATGCCGAAATTTATGGAGGAGAATGTATAGATGACATGCAATTGACGTTTTTTGTTTATATTTGACTTGATAAGGCAGATTTTTAACAATGAGTAACCAGTGTTATTCAAGAGGGTGTTTAGGCAAAACTGACTGCCAATTTTGCCTGCCGTTTTTAAGGTTTGACACACACTTAGCCCAATACACGATCATTTTTATGATGTCATAAGCAGATAATGCCGTTAATACAAGAGTAATACAATATTATTTATAATGTCGAAACTAGAGGGAATATCAATCTCAAAATTATAATTTAGATAGTCCCTCATTGTAATTAGATAGTGCCTCATTATAATTAAGGTTTGCATAAGTAAGAGCTAGTTGGTAGGTTGGCAAGCCTTAAGAAGCAGGAGAAACAACGAAGCAGAAATGGAACCGTATTTTAAAAAGCTGAAAATTCTCATTAAGTGAAAACCATAGTTTTTTCTGATGAAATAATGAAATGCCAACAGACACAGTATATGTCAAAGGCATCAAATATAATTATTAAAATGATAAAGATCAACGAGTTTTGGTAAAATATATCAATAAAATCTAAAAACCCGGACAAAACAGATACCGAGCGACAACCGATTTTATTATGACGGTCTAAATATAAAGGCGAAGATCAAAGATAACAAAAGGTAAAATTTGAATAGGTTGAAAAGTGAATATCCATGTCTATACGTTTAGCTACGTAGAAACATATAAAAAAGATAAAATGTTGTATAGACCGACCGAAAGACCAACTCTAAAATGATGACAAACTACTCTAAGAAATATTTTACCAAAAGTATAAAATAAAGAACAAATTCAAACTCTATGAAATTCAAGTTGAAAAATATTAAGAATAAGAAAAAAAAAACAGTCCAGGGGTCTTTCTTGAGTGGAAGCTGTGTTAAAACGTATCCAGAAAGCTGCATAAATCATGTAATTCACTATGAAACTGCTTTGTAAATGAAAAGAATTACCTTTTCAAAAGCCTTTCTTCTTACAAGTTTCAGGAATTATACTTCCGTTCTGGTGGTGAGGAGAGGGGAAGTGGTGTAAAGCTTCTTCCGTTCGCCATATTAAAATCTTTTATAACATCAAGCAGTTTTTAATTAAATGAAACGAAGTTTATAAGTTTCCAGGGCAGGGATTCTTCTATATTTAACATTTTTGTAAGAATAATTCATTATCTAATTATAAATAATTAATTAAATAATTAATTAAACTAAATAATTAAATCAAATAATTCATTATCAATCAGATATCAGAAATTAGCTGTATAACCAATGAACTTTCAGAAAAAAAGTTTGGCTAGGTTTGGACATTAGATGAAAAAAAAAAAAGAAAAAGAAAAAGACGGACGGTATTCTATGCTTACGCAGAAATTCAATTATTATAAGATCAAAATAAAAACAAATTATTTTCTGGTCCGCATAATTCACGAGCATGAAGCACTTTTCCCGAGTGTTCGAACTCAAAATGCGTGATACCCTTGGTAGTTCGGTATGTTTTCAAAATAAAAGAAGTTGATGCAACGCAAGGAGTTTATTTCCTTTGTTTGTTGACCTTTGTTTCTAGTAGGTTGCAATAATAATGATGGCATTTGAGTGATGTCACTTTTGAGCATGATTAATCAATTGCCCGAATTTGCACTACCTTAAGGCGGAACACCCCTCTAAAATGGCGATGGCGTCTTTAGGTGATATCTGTTGCACCGAATCGGATTTTTTGTTTCAAAAGAGGTAGACGTGCTTCCGGCTCTGAAACACATTCAGAAATTCGGGGATAATTCTTAAACTAACTTTTCTCAAAAGTTGGATTTCTGAATTCCTGCAACAGATATCTCATGAAATTGCGATACAATTGAGTTGCCATTTCGCAGAAATGTTGTTACCACTTGCCTCCGCGGGATGAGCAAAGATATTTTATTTGTCTCGATTATCCAGCCGCACAGTGGAACGTCTTATCTGTCGAAAATTGACCAATTTCAGGAAATCCGAAATTTTATGGTCATAAACTACTTATATTGAATTTTTGTGCAAATTTTCGTCGCTCATCCCACGCGTCAGTCTGTTATGCTTCATTTACTTCCAAAGCAACGCCCTTCAAATAACGCTTCTCTTCCAGAAACGTTTTAAAGCAATTACGCCTTTTTGGTGCAAATTCCATAGTTTGGAGTCATTAATTATTAATGAGATGCCTAAAACATTTTTTCTCATCATATTTTGACAGAACCTGTTAAGTCTTACCAATAGAATATGGAAGTAATGTTTGATGTTTGAGGGTGGTCCCCTGCTTAATCTATGGGGAAAACAACTCGTAACAAAAATAAATCGTGTAAATCGTGTCCTCCGTACTTGTAAGATTATTAAACGATTTATCCTTACTGAAGATTAAACGGTAATTGTACACGAAACATGCTATTTCTAGTAATAAAAGGCAATACTGGAGTTATTGACGTATGAATAAACCTTTTCATAACCTCACCTAAAATTAATGGTTTTTGGATTTCTGCGTAAGAATAGAAATCCGGAATAATCGTCTGTGTTTTTCTTCGGGTTTTTTTTCATTTACTGTCAAAACCTACGGAATTTTTTTTCAGAAAGTTCATTGGTTATACAGCTAATTTATGATATCTGATTGGCCTGTTAAGTCTAGTAAGCCTACTTAACGCAAGTGGTGAACGCAGACTGAAGTTCCCTTCGTTTTCTCATCTATGCAAAAACGTCTATAAAAATGGCGCACAAGTTAAGCTCAAAATTTGTAATACTTGGATAGCGTTTTAAAATGGCTTTAGATGAAGAAGTACTTTCACAGAACGTTAAATATAAAGAATCTCTGGAAACTTTTAAGCTTCTTTATATTTAAGTACTAACTGTTTGATATGTTTGATATGTTATACTGGCTAAGAGCTTTCTGAATATGCATTAGGACAGCTTCCACTCTAGAGAACCCTGGGCTGGTTGTTGTTGCTGTTTTTTTGTTATTCGTTTTTCAACTTGAATTTCATAGAGTTTTGATTGGTTCTTTCTTCTTTACTTTTGGTTAAATTGGTCTTAATTGGCATCATTTTAAGTTGAGAATAAAGAGATGGTTTTTCGGTCGGTCTATGCATTAGCCTTAATCATACATTGTGTTTGTTCACATTTCATTATTTCATCAGAAAGAACTACTGGCTTTGGCTTAATGAGAATTTTCAGCATTTTGAGCTGTTTTGCAGAAATCCTTTTGCCTGAAAGGGCATCTTGTTTTTATTAATTGCGCCTTTCATTAATTTGCTGAGCGTGGAAAGTTAGCTGGTCGGTATTATTTCAACAATTCTTTATCGTTTTGAAACCAAATCAAACATGGAGAGAAATTAAAAGAAGAATTACCATTAGTTATTGGTGGCAATATTCGATGCACAGACACAGTTTAGACATCGAAGATAATAAAAATGTATTCTTTAATATTTCTAGTTATGTTATGTGAAATTCTACAGACCCTCTTAAAAATGTCTTTCTGCAAAATGATTAGTCATGACAGTCATTATTGTATAATATAAGCGTTAGTGTGCTGTTTTAGCAGAAACATTACACTTACATACTAAATTTTTGGCGAAAACAGCTTAGTAATTTCTGTTTGTATATTCTCTCGCTTCAATTTGAATTTCGTGGGACCCTCGAAATTAAACATAGACCCTGGGTAGTTCGGTATGCCTTTAATGAACAATCGAATGTCGATTAAAAATGTACACATTTTTTTGTACACGAAGCCAAATAAGAATCACACTCAAATAACTACTAGCTGTTTATTTTGGAGATTTCCTCCAAATATTGACTTCTGTCACGTAATGACCTTGCAAGATTATGATGCTGAAACTGGCTTTAATTTCAGGTCAGTCAATATTCTCTGGCGATGCCCTCATAACCAGTTAAATTGTGATGCCCTCATAGTACATAGTTAGGGACAATTTCTTTGGATCAGCATTACAAATCGAGAACGCCCGTAAAGAAAGGTCGCTTCAAATGTAAACCAAAATTTTTCAAACTTCAAACTAAAAAAACACATAATTTTTCTCGTGCAGCGATGATGTAATGGATAGTATCTTTGAGTGCGACCACTGAGGCCTGTGTTCCAGTTAGAGCAATGTTATATGTATCTCTGACAGAAAGTCAATTTCTTGGGCAGATGAAACCAAAGCCAAGGCCACAAAACGCCGGGTTCCTTATTTACTTATTCACTGCTCCTGAAAATGTTTGAACATCTATGAATAAAATGCAATTTCGCAGAATTCGATAATTAATGATTGGAATGGCGAATTCCTAACGCCTTGTTTCCAATCTTTGAAATTATTTCAATAAATATTTTTAGAGACTCTTGGAAATGAATGTAGTTTTTACCAGGTAAGAAAACGGAATACTCTGACTGATTTGTACATCCTGGATCAATGTTATGGTCCGATCGACCTCTGGGATCAACCTAGGACTTAATATCGCAGTACAGATGTACAAGTAGCAGTATCCTATTTTTAACATCTGCAATGACAACTAATCATTCCATTCAAGGAAATAAAATATTCCAAGTTACACTAAAATAACATACCAAATATACTTTTCTCAAGCCATTCGAATTGCCACACGCGTTGTTCCAATACTTTCATTTTTTGAGAATTGCATTCCTTGTAAGGACAATATTCTTGTTCTACAAAGACACTATAGTTAGCGCTTCTATTTCGACGAGACAATGTCAAATCATTTTCTGCTACTTTCCAACGTAATAACAATTTACATTCTTCAAGACTTGGACTTGTGAATGGAAACTAGAACGTAAATAGTGGATTATTTTATGCGAAGGATTTAATGAGCAAGTATAACCGATAATATCTGTTACGTTTCGTAACGATTTGATACAGATTCTATTTTAATTAAGCTTTTGCATTCTGTTTGTCAATTTAAGATTTCCCCGTAAAGGTATAAATCTTATTTATTTAGGGTTTCTGTCCTTCGACTAAGAGTTGCGCTGCAACTGTGTTTGTGCTCATTTCGAACCGGTTATCAGTTTTTAAATAGCGGCAGTCCGTGTCGAGAAACATAATCGTGGTTTGCCCATTAACAACCGTATTTAAAAAAGACATTATTGTGACACTCAGGCTATATAAATCTTCTATTTCCTCTAGAGTTAATATTATCATTCACATTGATACACCAAGTACTGTGGGACCCACTGTCTAGCGAAATCTTTTTAATCAAATATGATGACCTTGTTTTTTAATTGCGAATGAGCAAGTATAAATAATAACATACGTAAAATTGGATTGTATTTTTCAGCCCATCTGTATTAATCTTCCCATGAAGGCATTGGGCAGTCGCAAATCTGGAATAATGGTCATTGTGAATGTCGACATACTCCGCTTCAATTTCAGCTGGAAGTCTTAATGTTATACTGTGTTCAGTGATAGATACATTTCCAATATTACGAATATGAATTGCAAAATGTGCAAAATGAATATGCCTAAAGTAAAAAGTTATAGTACTTCGGAAAAACAGGAAAAAAATGGTATGATAGGAAATGTTGGACCTAAACTTGATTAGGTAACTGTGGCTAATAATAGTTTCAGGTAAGTGTCTTGACGGGAATGAAATGGTCACGTATTTGTTGTCAATGGGAGAAAGAAGTGAAGAGACATAATAGTGGTTGCAACAATATCACCTACCCAGGCGGCGTGCCTTCATGAGGCCTAAAAGATCTATAGGGAAAATCCTTCTCTAATCTGGATACAGCAGTCGGATCCTCTGGATCGTGTTGCCTGACAAAAGCATGTCTAATGTAAACCCATAGCTCTCCCAAATACACTCTAAAGGAAGTGAACAGTTCGTCTGTGGATTGTTTAGCAGCATCATTCATCTAAATGATCAAATTCATTAGCTTACTGAGTGAGACAACTAACTTGTGTTTAAACTAGGAATAAGATTGGGTGATAACATACACGCTTTTTTATTTCTCAGCAACATTTTATAAGCAACAATGAGGCTCAGATCTGTCAAAAAATGAAGCAATTGCTAAGCAAAGCCAAAACAAATATGGTAAAAGACACTTAAGTACATCGAGTTTCAGACAATTTTTTGTGTTTTCTGCAGTTATTTTCCTCTGAAAATTTTACGCTTATTTTTGCGAATAATGGCAAGATAATAGCTGGCCGCATTATCAACAAAATTTTTAGTTGTTTACGTTTTAATAGTTAAGACTTCTTTTCATATAAAAGTTTCTGTTCATTTAATTTTTCTAAAATAATCCTCACTTTTAGATGCAAAAACGACCATGACCATGAAACTGATACAACGAAGTAATTGTCTTTTGTTGCCTCCTGAGAAATATTCAAGATGAACATTTCCAACGTGCAATATGCATTTGAAATATGTATAATTTTCTAGAAAGGTCATGTGAGGAACAATCTCAGATAGCTTGGTGAACCACCCGGTGTGCTATTAGAATTCTTAGAGTCATTTAAATGAGCCAATTGGCTGAGGATGTACTTGAAGTACGAAAAGCGTATCAAACAAATTTTAATATATTAATTTTTTTTTTACATATGAAATAAACATGGCTGCACTTCTTAAAACTGCAAACTTCTTTCACATTTTAGTGCAGGTTCATACTGTGTAAATCTTTTAAGCATTAAAAAACGTATACTTTACCAATAATTTCATATACGTATGAATCTGATTTCCAACCACTGATGATTGATTCTTGATGTAGACAGAAAAATATCCCGTAAAGTATTCAGCTGTACCGTCTGCTGTCGGATAATCCTCGTAATTATTTGTGTGCTCTCTACTGCCCATATTCAACACCATGTTTGATCTTGCATTCGTGTCCTCATCAACTTCCAAAGCAGATTTCCTTTGCATTGCTAACAATAAATCAGATAAAATGTGTTCAATATCAACAAACATATGTCCATTTTGAATTCTTTGCATGCACTTCATATACTTGAACCTGAGGAAGACTTTTTCGGTAGTTCATAACCATTCAATACTGTTTTCCTGTTAAACCATTTCACTTTTTCTTCTTGTGTATCTTTGTATACTTTGCATATACTTTGGTTCAAAAACTATATGTCGATTTCTTGTAACCAACATCATAGTCTTAACCCTTCTTCAACGAAACATTGACAATGTTAACCTAACCATGAATGATGTCAAGTACACTTACATTTCCTGTTGTCAACTTCGGAATAATCTGCTTTCCAGCCACAGCCTACTTTATGATTGGTCACCGAAGCATATGATACACTGAAGCCGAATCTAAATTCACTGCCAGGCGTAACATAAAGTGTGTCCGGTCTGGACATCAAGGTTAGCGACAAATCTATAAATTTGGATGATTTAGATACAAGTGCGGTTGTAGTTACTGTAGACATATTTAGTGGTTTGTTTTCATTACTATAGAAAAATTATCCAGCATTTCCGATTTTTATTCCAATTTTTAACCACAATCATGGATGATTTGAGTTAGGGAATCATCATTGTAACATCTTTAACCACCGTTTATTCACGCTCGCATAGGTTAGCAAGCAGATATCGATCTTTCATAAATAAAGGGAAGGTCTTTTTAGAGTTGTTTCTATCCTTTTCATGTCTTCTTAATTAGTGTCCAGTTCTCACTGCCAAATAACACAGCACTGCGCACACAACTCTAAAAAGACCTTCCCTTTATTTACGAAAGATCGATATCTGCTTGTTACAAAAGACAATAACTCCCTAATCTTATCTCAACCAGTAATATTTGTAGCTGTCAAACTATTGTTCCTGCACCATCCCGATCCGCTTGGAACAAAAATTATTAACCTTAGCTAATTATTGACTGTTCAGTACAACTTGCTAGTTATTACCTGCGTAAAAGGGCTGTATTTGATACAGAAAATTCGTGCGATCCTATTGGTCAATTAAGCTTAAATGTTCACCGGTACAGCTCGCTGAAGTGTGATGGCATCAATATTTTTTATAAAATAAGCGGCATGAATGTAAACAAACACAGAAAAACGAAGTGCACGTAAGCTCTGGATCAACTTTAACGTCAGTCACTATCCTCCAGTAATGCCACTCCATATATACTGGTTATATGCCAAACCATATAACCAGTATATGGTTACTAAAAATGGTTCTTCTATCACATAATCTTCCTATTTACAGCACCTACATTTGGCCTCCTGATCTGGTTTAAGGTTACCTTGAGCATCAGTTTTGAAACTGGTTTGATTAGGTGTTCATGTTTCAATTATTAAACCTTAAAGAACATATTGGGCATGGTTACAACAAAAGAAAAAATGAGAATGGATATTCTTAATTAGCTGTGATATAACATGAAACTATTCGCAATAAATACCTTCTTGAGGTGGCCCTAGAAAACATGTTCTTTCTGTGCTTGCATTACTAGCCATAATGGTGACCATATTTTTATGACACAAGCAGCTTTCCTGCTCTCCATTCAGAAAATTAAATGTGATGCCATTTATACCCGTAATATCATCATCATACAGCTGTTTTTTTAAGCATTCTCTTAAACAAGTACCGTAATATTCTGTAGAAACCAAATATGTTTCATCACTGTTTCCTGTACCCGGTTCCATGATACATTCAGCTGAAGAAAAATAATAATAGAAGATCATTACTCAAATGCAATTAAAAGATTGAGGATAAAAATAAACGGAAGAAATGCAGAAAGAAGAACATAGATAATAATGGCTTATTAACCGTTTAGCCGGTCAATATTTTCCCAAGTAAACATAATTTAGAAAAGATTTATAGCCCTGTTAAAACTTTTTTGTTCTAATCAAATGAAATATATAAAAGAATAACGTATTATCCTTCTGTTTTCTTATAATATTCTGTACTTGCAATGTAAAGTCTTTCTCATCATTTCATTTCTGTTGTTTAGATTTTTTTAAAATTCGGTGAATACGGTATAATATGGACCGCCCACGTGACGTCATTTAACCATTCATAATGATCTATTGCAAGAATATTCTACACTGCCAGGCACTAAGATAGGTTGTTTCCCATGATTGAAGACCTTTAGCAATCAATGTTTACAGCGAATTTCAAAGTATTTATCCGCAATAATGATTTTGTAGGCGCAATATCCTCATGAATCCTTTTGATTTGATTTTTAAACCAACAGGCATCTGGTTTTCTTCAGAAACCCAAGGTATCACCCAGTGGCCAAAATCTTTAAAAAGATTATGAGGAGAGTGTTTTCTATATGATTGGCAAGCCATATCGCCTGCTGATGTTTCAATAATAAACTCCCCTCCACAAAGACTTTTTGAAAATTTTTCCCACTGGGCAATCATGTATGTATATTGGCATTAAACACGTTTAAAAAGTTATTTCAAATCCCAAAAAATTGAAGGGTTCTTTTTCAGGAAGTTGTCTCCGAAGACTGGTTGCGAAGCGACAGTCGACGCACTGAAGAGGCAAAAATGTGGATTGATTTTGCGTGTAATTTGATCAACCTTCTATTAGAATTTATCTCAGCTTTTGTGATAAAATGATTGTATGTCCTTGTTCTGATTTTGAAATCCATGATAAGTGTTATTTTAACTCTCCTATGTATGGTCTAAATTCTGATGTTTCTTAGTATCGACAAATTTCCTCAACAAGTTTCAAATTTAAGTAATGAACAACTTACGCAATCGTCCATAAATAGCTGGTATCAGGTAATGCTAGAAATGAAAAAAGAAACAAATTGTAATTGAACTTTCTCTAGATTCATTTAAACATTTAAACCTAGATGGGCACGGCAAAATGGTATGGAAAATGTTTTGCCAGTTGGAGTTTGAATGGAGCAAAGAAGTGATTCAACTTACATAAAGTGTTATTAATGCCAGAGATCGTGTAGATTTCTTTGTAGTCATCTTTTTAAGCAGATTTGATAAATTTAAGTAACAATCTGCATGAAGAGGCATTCGAGAAGAAAAAATATGTCCCGTCTCCACTAACAAATGAAATAATTCACACTAAAGAATTTTTTCAACAGGCTTTTTTTTCTGTTTTTTCTTATATTTTAAATAGTAATTGTTGCCTAGTGAAAAAATGTTTAATTGATCGTTATTGAGTAATGGTTACAATTTATACGGAGTTCAATATGGCATTGTTGGTGTTCATCCACAGTTTCAATATAAATAAGAACTATTGCTCCTATAAATAATTGATTATTTTTAAGTTCACCAATGATCCACACTGCTGAAATAAGGAATTCTATTGGCTGACAATATTACAACGACAGCAAGAATTTTCGAGCAAAAAGAAGCGAGTGAAAAAGTAAAAAAATATTGCTGAAGAAGAAAAAGAAGGAGAAGCCCACCAGAGGAAAATATTGAACTATTCAATATAACGTTATTTTAGCTATCATTAAATTTAGATACTGTCCTCTAGTTTGGATGTTCTGCTCAAAGAGGGATTCGGCAAAAATTGAATCCACGCACATCCGAGCTTAGAGAACAGTAAATCTAGATTTTGTCACACCCAAGGAGAAGGTCCTGGAGACATATAACGCTGTCTCAATACACAAATCAAATTTGATGTTACTTGCCACTGAAGTGTATAAGTCGATTTTCATACTAAATCCAAGATTTATGTGGGATTTTTTTGTTTTAAAGTCTGTTGTTTATAACATGCGTCATGGAACTCTGTTGCAGCTACCTAAGCGCTCAGAGTGCACCAAAACATCTTTCGACTTTAGAGCAGTGCTTCTCCGGAATAACCTTCCAGCTGATCTAAAGCATTGCCCAAAATTAAGTCTATTCAAGTCTCGAATCAAAATACTCAACAATTGCTACTGTCAATGTCACAATTGGGTAGTTCGGTATGCCTTTAATAACGAAAAACAAAATTTATATTTTCGACGAGAATCTGAAAATTTGCAATTAATTTTCAAGCAATTTGAAGGCATTTTGAAGATTCTTCAAAAATTCATAAATTTTTCCATAGTTGTTTTAACATTTAACTGCAGTTTCTGAAATTGACACTCGCAATTTCCCAGTTAGTTTGCAAATGAGGAAATTATTTCAAAACGGACATTTCCTTCCAGTGGTTAATAATTGTAATGCCCTTTGGTGTAATAACTCATGTGTGACTTTGTTGTTGTTGTTGTTGTTGTTGTTGTTGTTGTTGTTGTTGTTGCTCTTTCTAACATGTAATTCTGAACGTTTAATCACTGTGCACAAACTGTTGAAATTCTTCTTTCATTTTCCCAATTGAAACTCATGGGAAACTCGGTCGCTTATTTTTGGGGAAACTAGGAGTGCACTTAACATTTCCCAATAGTTTCTATTTCTTTCTTTTAGAAACCAAGGTGTAACTATTGCGAAACGCGACGTATTTCATCATTGGGATTCATTATATTTTGCCTGTTTCCTGTGGAAACCATATCTAATTTTGGCGTTTCTTAGCCGTTTCAGGCCACATTATACGATACGGAAAAACTACCCGAATTTACTGAAATTGTGGCACATTACGATCCTGAAACATTCTCGAATTTACTGAAATTGTTTCAAATTTTCTTTTCCTTTTGTCTCAAGAGAAGTAAAAGAAGGAAAGTGGTTTTTCTTTATTTCAACATGATCATAAAGTATACAGAACTAGGATAGGATATTACAAAGGAAAAATTTCAGCAATTTTAAAATCTTTGCCCTGGACATCAAGTAAAACGCTTTAAGATTGCGCGGTGTGTGTCGAGGTGTTTAGTGAGAAATTTTTCGAATGTCATTTTGATGCTCGTCCAATCTTCGTGCCAATCTCGATGATGTATATACTCTCAATGTTTAAATCTGTTTTTTAATTGCCTCATAGCAAGGTTTTAAATTAATGAATTGTCATTGATTCCAACACTTCCTAATATAAAAAAAGTAAAAAAAAAATCAATTCAGGAAGATTTGCTTTTAATTTGTTCCTATGACAACCAGGATGACCACTGAAAATCAAACATGAAAATTTTTTCCATGGTTTTCCAAAACTTTTTTGTGGACGGCCCCTTTCTTAGCTTCGCCATAATAAATAAGGTTCCTGATTATATGGGATAAAAACATAAAATGATTGATGATAGAATAAGTCAAGGAAACTATAAAATATGTACAGTGACACCATCGAAGATCCTCAAAGAATTACAATCCTTCCAATCGTTTCTATAACGACATTTAAAGACAGACCAGAATATGACGAGAAAATGAAACCAGTGTCAGTAACCAAAGATTTTTCGCAACGGCAAAGCAATGTCATCAAAGTTAGAACCGTATGTATCAGCCGAAAGATAAGGATAGGGGCACTAGCGGAAGAGGGAGAGAGCTCCAGGCAAACCGAGAATGGATACGGACGTTGATGAGAGAAGAAAGACATAGTTTAAAAGGAAGTGGTATATTATATTGTATTTTATTTTATTTTCCAATTTATTTAACGTTGGTGTCACCTAGTATATATATATACAAGATAATATCTAATTTATACCAACAATAGCAATAGCAATAAATACCGCAAGAATAGATTTGAATAGATAACACCTTTTATTAAAAAAAAAGTTGCCAATAGTGATAAATTATGGTGACACATTGTTTTTTTATAAGAATAGTTTCCAAGAACCTTTACAGATTGATCGATATTTCTATTATTGGTCAGCGCCGTTAGGCATCTGACCTTTCATTTCCCCGTGTGGTTCTGTGGGTCTGTAATGTTGCAGTTCTCTGCGCCCGTTCGTAACACCCTTCTAAATATCGGTTCTAAATATCGATTCTTTCTTTGCCGTTTCCTCAACGCCTTCCCATAAATTCGATCTGTAATTGGTTTCTCAAGAAAACGGGTTTTAAAAATGGCGTAATGTTTTTAACGTGGAGTGGAAGTGAAGTGAAGGAGATAGAATATTACTTCAAGGTAATAAAATCCTTTGATTTAATTTATTTCCAAGTATTCTGATAGATTTTGTGTAAACTTTGTCATGATGATGGACTGTTCATAAATAAAAAAGTGAAAGGAGCACAGCTTAGAAGAGAAGAGCAGGGTATATATAATTGTTTGCTTTGATGTGTCAATGTGTGTTTTATGTTCATTTCAACATAATTTAGTTTATTTAAATTAGTAGAGGGGAATTTCCATTTTTAAATTCATTCTACTGTGCCTGAACCACCAGAAATTATAGCATCATTTAAAAAGAAGACTAAAAAACCTTAAAATCATTAATTTTTGTGAACATTTATTTTGGCGAGTCCAAAACTACAAACTGTATTTGTTTCCATTTTCCTGATAATTTTTGTGACATTAATTTTTGCGAATCAAGATTTTTCAAAAATTTTGCAAACTTTTTTTTCTCATGTGAATTTTGTAGCATTTTACTTTTGCGGATTATAGATCTCCATCAAATTATAAAAATTTCATGCCATGAAAATTTCTTGCCTTAAAGTAGGTATGTAAATATTTTTTCAATAATTTTGGATGGATTCTATTTTGATGGTGATGATGATGATGATGATGATGATGATGATGATTTTTTTAAAATTATTTTTAACTTATGTTTATAACTAATAACAGTTATATAAAGTGGGTTAAAAGAGTTATTTACCTACTTAATTAAAGTAACGTAAAGTTGTGCAAAGGGTAGTCTTATACAATGATGAAAAATAAATACTGCTGTTACATATTCACTTTCTCTCTCGTTTTAAAGCATAATTTCCCATTAATTAATTTAATTATTTATTCATTAACTTATTAATTTGGGAAAGAAGGTCAGTTTTACAGGCAGTGGTAAACAATGATGTTGACCTACTATATGAGCTACATTGACTTTTATGGATGACCAGCTTACACGAGGAAATATGGTATAATGGAAAATGCATTTTCATTGATTTGTTTTTGTTGGTCAGTGCGGAAAGCAGCTGATCTTTCATTAGCGTTTGTACGTTCGTCCATACGTACCTAGGTACGCACGTAATTCCAATTTTTTTTGTCTACAGTTGCAGGCTGATTCCGCGTTGGAATAGAGGCTGTCTACAAACCGTGGTTAATGTATGTATGGTAAACTACAACTTATATAAAGTAATTTAATTATTGTGATTGCGGCCTAAAATACAGAAAACGTGCAATCCTAATTTGTGTTCCAGAGAACCACACTGTGCAGCACTCAAGGTTAGAAAATTCTTACTGTTCGATTCCATTTTCGATTTTTATTCCCTCTTCTTCTGTCCCCCCTCTCCTCTTTTTTGTGGCCTTTTAAGTTCTCTTTAAGTTCTCTTAGCTATATAAATTCACTTCACACCCACACCACACACATAATATGGAGTAGAGAGTGACGGTGCCCGCCCCTGGTTGTGGTGGCAGTTTCTGTACTTTTAAAAATTGTTGGGTGGTGTCCTGTCTTGTGTTAAGACTTGTTTGCTCCAAAAAAACTTTTAATGAAAATTTACATAGTGGATAATGATGGTTGTTGGGAGACGACAAAAATTAAACTTAAACAGCAGCACCCCTACACACAATTTGGACTAATATTTACAGTCAAATAAATCAAAGAAAATAATTGATATTGATATGAAACTTGATATTGGGTAATCTCTTTCCCGTAAAGGAGCGTAAGCCGCCAATCTTTTCTTTTTTTTTCTTTGAAGGTTTTTGTTGTTTTGACTATATCAGTGTATTAACCGATTCGTTTATGCACTAAAAATTCCATTTTTTCCTACTACGCTTTTATAAATTTCACCCACAAAAATATGACACTGTGATGGAGTTTCTATTGGACTTGTCAGAGCAAATCGAGAATAAATGATTTTTTTATCATTTTATTTTGATAAAAATGATCCAAAAGAAAGAAAGAAACTTTACATTTCCACTTCAGACTGTTAGGTTTCCCTATCAAATCGTGTTGAAGATAATGACTTCATGTAACAGACTTTACAAATCTTTTGCATTTTTATGTAAAAATTCATTCCTTCACAGGTGCGTCAATTTCTTTCAGGCTTTACTGTATATATACCAAATATGTACTTCAAGGTGGTAAGAAAATTTCACTGGAAAAAAACGGATTTCACGTATTCCCAAAATTAAATTCTTGTGAAAGGAAAGGATACTATTTGCCTCAATGTCTGTCAACATATATATGGTAATATTTAATTTTTAAAAAATGTGAAGACTTATTAATCGCGAAATTAACGAAATTAAATTCCTGGGAAAAGTTTATTTTATCTCAATTTGCGAAATTAAATTTGCACGAAAACTGTTACCATGGATCAGACTATCAACCTGTAATGTTTCCAAAGAATGATTCATTATGACTCATTTTAGCAGGGCAAGATAATCGTTCCAGGAGTGAACTGTAATTAAGCCGAATATTCCTAAGACACTTCCTTTTGCCCTCAAATTTGTGAAGTTTTGCCCATTAACTTTTGGGAGATTATCAAAATATTTGATATTGCAGAATTTCTTTTTATATTAATCAATTTACGTTGTTTTTTCAGGTTAAAATGAAAACAAAATCACATTAATTCTTCCCACTAAAATTTCTAAAAATACTTGTGAAAATTAGTTAGAAATTCATCACTAGTGGATCTGAGATTGTATAACAGTTATATAACTTATTTTTAGGTCCTTTGTTGGTGGCATCATCTCGTATCTGCTGCCAGAACTCCTCCTCAAAACTTGACCTTGTCAGAATTACCTGGACTTGTCCGAAGTCTTTGAACTTGTCGGCCTTATCTGAACTTGATCAGATTTTTTACTTCCAGATATTTCCAAAAAAATGATTTCCATTGCTCAATTTTGCATAGCTATCTTTGTCACGTGAGAAGTATATATTCTTCACTTTTTACTTTGGCACATATTTTGTTACATTGTACTAAACATTTTTTATAATAGATTGAGTTCATAATACATGAAGAAAAATTGTATTCAATACTCCAGTTTTCCTTCGTAATATGTACTACTTTCTGGTACGCTGACCTTCAGGCCCCAGGCCCTCTTGTTATATTTCATTATCATCGATAAATTATCAAACAATTTTTATATTGATTCATGGATTCCATAAACTAAAGTTCGGCGACTTCTAGAGATTCAAAGTTCGTTCAACATCACAAAGTTTTTTTCAATCTCAGATAGAGGACTTTGAAGCAAAACAGGGCCCAAACAAAGCATTGCAGTCAATACAGATTAAGATGGGTTATGTGCACCTTTTTAATTAAGGTTATGCGCACATGCATAGGATGAAAAGAATGTGATTTAATTTTGATGCTATATAAGGATCGAATGATAATCGTCAAATAGATTTGTGATGATTTTAAGGAAAAGAATACAGTGATCGAAAAACAAATTCTCCTGAAATTAATTTCTAGATGAAACGCAATTCAGAGGAATCGATTCTGGGATTTGGGGTTTGGCAGAATCGACTTCATGATTTAGTAGAATGAATTTAGGAAAGATTGATTCCTATTTCGAAATACATTTGATACATTTACGCTAATAAAGGACAGGAAGAAAGATAAAAAAATCATAGCAGCAAAATCTCTCCTTTGTTTCAAGGATGTTTTCTTCTTTCGGCATTTTTAATTTTCTGTCCAGTTTTTACTTTTCTCCACGCTATATACTGTCTGCTGATTAGTTGATCTCTAAACTACAGAGCAATATGATGTGATACATCCCAAAGGAAGGATAAAATCACAGCATCAACTCTCTCCTTTGAAGGATGTTTTCCGTGGCACTCTTGGCATCCTAATGATATGCAAAACCAACTGGACAGAACTGTAAACACCTCACTTCTTTCCAGGATGCTAACAACTCTAAAGTTCTGCAGAGCAGAGGTGAGTTCGAAGATAATGCAACCATTGTGGATTCTATTTTGATTACGGCTCGCCAGTAGGGCAAGTTGCAATTCGGCTTCGCCTGATAGTATAGGAAAAATTGATTAAAAAGCTCCGTTTTTCTTTCAAAAAGTCACGACCAAGTGCAGAAAGGTTCTCCTAAACACTTCAAAATAAAAATAGGTGCAAGAAGAAGAAGAAAATCAACAATGAAGACATCTTCGCATGACAGGCCTTACATCTCCTATGTAAACATAGCGAAAAAAGGGCACATCTTGTGAAAGATACCCTAGTAAAGTTATCAAAAACGTCAAAATCCATAATGGCTGCATTATCTCTGAAATCGTCTTTTGCAGAGTTCCAAGGTAATATTGATCTTGCTCAGTGATAACTCGACAAATCATATATTTAGTCTCTTCATTGGTAGAATGTGACTATATAAAAAACTGATTCCGCGAGACAAAATGTTTTCGGACCACCTTTTAAAAAAATACACACATTTTGTGTAATTTTCATATCTTGTGACCGGCAATCGCCAGGGTCTTCTTCGCCGCCGTCCGCATATCTAAAAGGCAACAGACCCTGGATTGGAGTGTGAGAACCGACAGGCTTCAGATCAAAAAGAATATTAAAGCCTTGAAAGAATATTTTCGCATAGTGCGCATAATTTCCTTAGATGGCTGAAAATCGAGAAGATTCAGTTATGAAATATTGAATAATTTGTGTGTTTTTTCAGCTTCATTGAATATTGGCAAAACAAAGTTTCTAACTCTATAACTTATCTTTTTTGCGACATATAGTGGCGTTTGCGGCATATAGTAGCGCTTTTGCGACATATAGTGGCGATTTTGCGACATATATTGTCACAACATCTTCTTGTTTTTGCGAATGACAGTCTTCCATCAACCATACCTTTTTTTGTGAAATACCTACGCGACATTCAACTACAACATTCTACCCACGATTATATAGATTATTGACACGACTATTGATATGACAAAAAATTTGACTTAAGCACACCATTTGTTAGTTCAACATTCCTGATCCAATTCAACGTTAATTCTTGTAACATTATCATCAAGGTTGAATACCAACGCAAATATCAGATATTGCAAGTTGATTGTGAATGTTTAGAAGTGTTTTTTTAAGCTATGAATCCAATTGTCAAATACCAGCGGTGGATTTAAGGTTAGTCAAAGAAAGTGGAGGAGTACAGAGTCGTAAATTTTCTGTAAAAACATAAGTGTTGATTAGGTTTTTGAACGTGTTTCTTTTATACGATTAATGACAATGCTCTCCTCCATAAATTTCAACTTGGTTGAAAATATACCTACAGTGCATTTTCATACAGGTCTCCAAACTGAAGAGCAATGACATTAACTCGCTTGAATTGATGAGTTTAGTTTGGTCCATGTAAAGGATCATTTAGACGTTTAATAGGATTAGTTGGAAACAAGATAATGGTAAATTCTTATAAATCTTTTGGATACTTTTTAGATATTTTCATTTCGGAGAAACTTTTAATCGGAGAAACTTTAATGATTTCTTCTTGTTTGTTTTCGCACACTCGCGATAGTTGACTCCATAATTCCCATTCGCGAAAGTTTGTTTCATAAGAATCTTTCAACTTGCAGATTCACCAAGGTCTATGCAGTCGATAATTTATAATATTATAATATAATATTAGAAAAGTTTTATTTTTGAACTTGTTTCTAGTTTCAAAGAAGGATATGGGAACAGACCTGTCATAAAAAAAAGAAATCTGAATTCCTTCATCCTATACCATCATTTCAAGATGGAAGGCTGCATGTGCTGAAGGACATTTTGCATGATGGAGATTGAAAGTGTAAAGTAGACCTAAAAGATGCTTACGATTCTATAACACCCAAGATCACGAAAGTCTGTCCAATTTTGATGGGAAAAGAATTCCTTTGTTTGTGTTTTGGCCTAGGATATTTACAAAACCTTTACAAAATATCCATCACAGTATTACGTCGACTTAATATCAGAATAATTATCTATCTCGACGACAATACCCCTTATGAATCAAACGGAAGAAGGTGTGAAGATGGCTAGGGACACTTTAGTTTTTCTCTTGCACAATCAAGGATTTGCGAAAAATTTACAAAAGTCCAGTCTAACTGCAATACAGAAAATAAAATTTTTGGGCATAGAAATAGACTCCACTCTAATGGTATTGACTTTGCCAGAAGGGTAAGGATTTAAGTTAATGAAATTCAAGAGATGTGTGACAGTGTTGCAATTTTCAAGTCTGATAAGGTCCCAGGCAGTTGAACCAGTTTTTCCACAGTTAATATATAATATAATATAATATTATATAATATAATATAAGTTAATATATAATATATAATATATAATAATAATAACATCAGCAGATAATAACTCTGAACAGGAGCCACTCCTTTAAATTCGCATTCTTAGAAGGAGTTAAAATGGTGGATAAAAACCCTACATCTGTGCGATAGCAAATAACTTCATGTCCCCCAAATCAGGTTTTATTACAAACCGATACCTCCAAGAAAGGTTGGGGCATACTGCAACCCAGTGTGCGAAATCTTCAAAAAGTCTCTGCGGAGGAGTGTTTTTTTATTGAAACAGCAGGCGATATTGCTTTCCATTCCTATAGAAAACACTCCTCCACGGAGGATTTGAAGATCTTGCTCACTGAGAAGGGACGTCATATATTAGGACTTTAGTCACCACGGGAAACAACCCTTGACATAAATTTACTGGAACTAAAAGCAGAATGCATTACTGACATACACGAAATTGTTCAGCTTCTAGACAGTTTATGTGCAGATGGACAATATGACTGCCCTTTCTTACCTGGTAAAGATGGGAGGAACTCAATATTTAGAATTGATCATTTGGGCGGCCAGAAAGACTTGCACTTGGGAAATCAAATAACATTTATGAGTGGATGAATGAAGAGGCAAATTGGGCTCCTCAAATTTTTAACGACTCGACCGAATGGAAGTTCTCCCGCAAATGATTTATCAAATTTGTGGGGGAAGCCAGAAGTGGATCTGTTTGCCCCTTGGACATCACACAAATTACCAGGGTGCATGGCTTGAAAACCCGACCCAGGATCTCTAGCAACAGATGCACTCCATCAGGACTGGCACTACTATCTGTACCCTTGATCTTACCCACCATTCTCACTTATTGGCAGGGGTCTGGAAAAAGTGTGGAAAGAACAAGTCCGCATAATTCTAATAACTCCGGAATGGTCAACCCAATCATTGGTTCAGTCTGTTACTAGTGTCGCAACTTGCTTCTTCACATCTGATTGTTGATTTTTCTTGAAGCATTTCTCCTGTGAGAGGTTGAAGTGCTGGCTCAATCCGCACATCTTTGCAGATTTCACTAAGGAGAGCAGCGGTAATGTTTCTTATGAGGTTGTGCTGTAATGAAACAACCCCACCCCCACTCCTTTTTGCAAGATAGCGGGTGTACATCGAAATTGCTCCCCCACAATTTTCAGGGAGTCTCGATAGATTCCAACCATATCTAATCCAATGTGGATACAGAAATACGTATGTACGTGTGTACGTGAACCCAGTGGGCAAAATCTTCAAAAAGTATCTGCGGAGGAGTGTTTTTTCATTGAAACATTAGGCGATATTGTTTGCCATTCCTATAGAAAACACTCCTCCTCATTGAGAACCCAAAAAATTGTTTGGTTAATTGATAACCTATAAGCCATAGATAGAGAGCTCCATGCTCAGTGTATGATACACTCATAGTGTATGTCGCATCCCTTAGTGAAAAGCAAAAAACTTAAGGCTGAGGGCGTGGAAAATTTTATGAATGGTCTGGCAAGTGAAGGCATTTCAGCAAAGGGCTGCTAAACTTATCACAAGTGCCAGACACACAATAGGCACAATTTCTTATTACGAATCGTCCTGGCGAAAGTGGACTTAACAACAAATGAATCCCTTTTCATGTCCTTAAAATCCTACTTCAGATTAGTAAGAAACAATTACTTTTGAGGTCAGTCAAACCTCATAATGAAGTAATTACAACTCCACTATTAGCTGGCTGGGTTAAAAAAGTATTTAATGATTCCGGGGTAGACACTAATTATTTCACAGCCCACTCTTGCAGGTCAGCCTTCTCTTCTAAAGCAATCACTAAGGGCGTGTCCTTAGATAATGCTTTAGAGAGAGAACAGTGGTCAGGAAAATCACTAATGGCATGTCCTTAGATAATGCTTTAGAGAGAGGACGGTGGTCAGGAAAATCACTAATGGCATGTCCTTAGATAATGCTTTAGAGAGAGGCAGTGGTCAGGAAAATCACTAAGGGCGTGTCCTTAGACAATGCTTTAGAGAGAGGACAGTGGTCAGGAAAATCGACTTGGCAAAAACATCTTTATTGTAAACTTGTCATTAACGCAGCGTAATATCCAATATTAGTTCACAGTAGATTTTCATGTTATAAAATCCCTTAATTACGCAAGGTTTTATTAAAGGACGGACTAACATTGTCTAGCCCTCCAAATAGCAAATTTTTGACTCATCTTAAGATAACAGGCATTTAAATTTTATCTTTCAGGATATCGTCACTCGAACTTCCAGTATCGTAAGTGATATGATGTATGGATTATACTGATATGAACAAGATATTTGTTTCGCGTATCTTGTTATGGTAGGTACTCCCTTCTTGAATGAGATGGAAGGCTTAGCACGGTTTCATTTTCCCAGGTTTTAAATTTTGTGTATCGAATCTCCAATTTTTCTCTCTGGATAAGTTTCAGCAAACACAACTACCCTCTCGATTCCGATATGCTACAAGAATGGGCTCTATTGCCCAATATTAGTTCGCGCTTCGATTTTCATTAATAAAACTTCAATTACACTGCGGAGCTTCGCGCCTTGCATAATTAAGGGTTGATCTCGTTGATCGGATTTTGAGAAAAAAAAGATGATAAATGAGATTATGTATCTAAGAATTAATTAGCTGTTCTGCTTCTTAGACAATCAGTAAACTGCTGGTAAGTTTCATATGAAATTAAATCAAAGATGATTTGAATTTAAATAAACAATCTGTGTGTTATTAATTATTAAGCTTCTCTTATATACTTTCTTTCATATTCTGTTATTCTTAAATTTGTGTATATATTCGTCATTTATTTATATATATTGGGAGATTCCGATAACCACTCAGCGCCTGTTTGCTAATTTTAAAATTTGTTCTTTATCTAACTAACGCTAGTTATAAAATAAATTTTTAAAATTATGTGGGCGGTTATTAGAAGGGGCGCTTTAAAAGGGCGGTGCTAAAAAAGTGGAAATGCAGGTTTTGATCTTCCATCATATCTTAGTGGAGATGGTTTGTTTGGACAAAGAACCTATGCAAGCAAATTACACCTTAAGGTCAGTTTCCACTAAAACTAAAAATGTCGCACAAAGTTGTACAACAATTTTTTCTGTCTTAACATCATCGCTGTGCAATAAATTTTTTTGTGTGCCACAGTATTTACATTATCATTTTCTCCAAAAGTCTCTGTGGAGGAGTGTTTTCTATAGGAATAGCAAGCAATATGGCCGACTGTTGCAATGAAAAAACACTCCTCCACAGGGACTTTTTGAAGATTTTGCCCACTGGTTTGTCTGTTGTGCGACATTATATGTTATAATGGGAACCGCCCTTAAGACCGTTCAATGCGATAACGTATTGGTAACGGAATCTCTACATGAAGACTTTATTCTCAAATCCAAAACAGTAAGATCAGTATAATTCGGAGATTTAAAACTAAATTTGTCTTTGCACTGCAACCAAATTCTGGCAATTATCAAGTTAAAAGATTTTCAATTAAATATTAATTTAAAAAAACGCCACAAAACGTCACAATAGAGGTTATGGATAGAAAAAACGTATTGAGGTAGCTTAAATAGTTGAATAGGACCAATGGAGTTGTGGAAAACTTCATGTCTGCTTGATTCAAATGTATGGGTCTATTAGATACGTTTGACGCAGTTGGCCAGCATACAAAACTAAGACAAAAATCTCCGAGCGTGATATCATTCTTTTCAAAGCGGACGACAAGAACTAACACTCCCGGTTCATTAAAAGAATTTCCCGAAGATAACGCTCTTCAAACGTATCACCGACATGAAAGAAAAAAATCCCAAGATACCTCCGAATTTTAACTGTGAAGCCCTACGATAATCACAATGATATGGTACAAGAAGCACAAGATGGTACAAGTTGGACACATGAAAAGTGCCGGGAAATCCTACAAATGTTAACCTGTCCCATCCACAATTCTAAATGTATAAAATAAGTAGGGATAATAATCGACTCGTTTAAAGAAGTGTCCGATAGAATTGCTGCAGTACAAGTCAAAGGCACTGTCGGTAATATCCTATCAGCACATACGGTGCGAGAACACCATCAAAAATTCGGAAGTTATTCTGCGACGACCTTACCCAGTGGGCAAAATCTTCAAAAAGTCTCTGTCGAGGAGTGTTTTCTATAGGAATGGCAAGCAATATCGCCTACTGGTTTCAATAAAAAAACACTCCTCCACCGAGACTTTCCAAGATTTTCCCCACTGGGTACCAACTTAGTATAAACTCCTTCAAAAGAAGAGAAGTGATAATCAAAGTAGGTGATTTCAATACCAAAAACGAAGCTCCTGGTATCAGAGATAAACGAGCAACATTTAGTGTGTAGGTGAACTGAATGAAAACGGTAGCACGCTTTTTGTAAAATACACGACTGCACCATGACAAATCTTAACTTTAAACACATATCAAGTCAACAAACAACATGGGAATCGCCTAAAACAGTGAAACTACCAAGAAAAAAATCCGCATAACCAAATAGAATATATTCTAGCACGTAAAAGAGAAATACAAGAGTTACAGATTCCAAATACCGCAACAACTAAGTAATCAATTCTGAACATAACCCTGGCACTGTCAATTCATCGTAAGATGGAAGTACACAAAACAAACAAAAACAAAAACAACTCAACCATTCAATCTTCATTACCTTTAAGATCCTGAGAAATCGACGATATTTCAAGTCAAATACCATATGTAAAATGACTCCAAACAAAAACCAAACCAGTAAAATTGTGGTCAACTTGTAAATGAATTAAAAACTGCTGCTGAAATGAAGTAGGATTGAAAAAGACGACGAAAGACACAAATTGACCCATATGGAGATTAACGCAAACCAAAACGAGATGACCATGCGGGCAGAAGGATTTCTGATAACACATACTCATGTGAAAGGGACTACGACACGGCGATCACGTGATTTCTGTGTTTCTTTACTTTTTACCTGCAACTGTAGTGTTATCGCGTTTCAAAATACACATCGAATCTGCAGACCAGCTGGAGGAACCACATTGAACGTGCTTGTGAGCTAGCGAAAAGTACAAGTAAGTTGGTAAAGGTTATTTTACTAAAGAAATCAATATAACGCAAAATAATAATAATAATATTAGGTATGATTATCCAAATTATAGCTGGCCAAATGTTGAGTTTGCTAGTTCTTGATTTGGTCCGCAAAGTTTACCTTTGCTCAACGATCGTGTTGAAGTAGAAGTGACGTTGTTTTGATGCTCGTGCTGCAGACGAATTTCGAAGTTTTTGTAGCTCCAAAAGCTCTTTTAATTTTGTTTTTAACAAGCAAGATGAAATAAAAGTACAGCCGTTTTACAAAAATGAAAACGAAATGAAAAAGAAAACGAAAGATCTAGATTTTTCAAAACATTAAGGAAATTTTTCTATAACATGGATTGATGATTTCTATGTTAAAATGAGTACAAATTTGTATTATTATTTCAATATAGCCAATTTGTTATGAAAAATAAGAATTCTGTTGTTTACATTGGTCTTTTTATTCTCTTATCTCTGTGTTCATTTCTTCTCCCCTCAAATCGAATTTTGGTGCGGCACCATCATTCTGAAGATCACGTGATTCATGTGGCAACGTGTAGCAAAACGTATAATAAGAGAAGGACTTTTATTCAAATACAGCGCTCCCGGTTTATTGAAATTTGTACAAAGGCAGTTTTAAAATTCCCTCAAGCACCGTTATAAATATATGCTTTCATTGGCTTCTGAGATTCTAACAACCAACCCGAGATATTTTCAAGATATTCTGTTCATTTTGAAACCAAGTTTAAAACTCTGATTCCTTAGGAAGTGCTACAGCCTCAGAAAGATATTCCTCTTCCTGTAGATTTCCAGGTGTTTTTCCGTCATCTTTTTAAGTTGCGATTTTTTCGTAAGAGATTTATGAAGTAAATACTACATGACTCGTTAACATTCGCTGTAACCGTCCATCAAACATCATGAAAGCATTACCTTATTTGTAAGAACACAGTTCAAGATAAAAACTTCTCATGTTTTATAATTCAACATAGCTGAATTTCAAACCTAATTGTTTATTTGTCTATTAAACAACTATGCAACTGTACTTTTAGCCAGAACGAAGCTTTAGTTAGCCTTTGTTATTTTTACGTTGGGACATATTTTCTCTAGCTAATTATATACTAAAAAGCACAAACTCATTCATCCATAATCAAAAAATAAAACCCCAAACGACAGCGTTTTTGCCTCTTTGGTATAATTTGTTCATTATTAATGCCAATGTCCACATACTCTCTTATACAACCTCTCGTATTTCCATGCATTGCCAATATCATGTTTGATATGGCAACAATTAACTTTTCCTCGTTGGGGATATATTCTTCCAAGCTGGGATTATCGACTCCGTCACCACACAGTCTTTACTTGCTAAAGTGTTCCTCAATTCGATCTTGATAAGGCTTATCGGTCAATTAGGTTTAACTCCATCCAACTTTTTTTTCTTTTCGTTTTTCTAAGATCATTTTAGTTACAACCATAAGACAAATAAAAATTGGAAAAATATAAAATATAATATAAAACAGGATACCATACTAATAAACAATTGATTTTGCTACCACGAAAAATGTTTTGATGTAAAAATTGTTTTATTTATTTTGCTTGTTGTATATTATATAGTGTATATTATTATATTATATATTGTATATTATTATATTGTATATTGTATATTATATGTTAATACTAGGCTATTGTTCCAAAAGTACAAATTAATCCAAGAAAAAGAAATCTGCGGTATGTCAAAAGTTGTGGAGGAGCACATAAACCTCCACAACATTTGACACACTCTCCAGATCCGCCTCTGATGTACGAATAGAACCCAAATTTTAGTATAACTGTAAGCAAACAAAAATATAGTTAACTCCTGCTTACTGAGTGATATGACTTTAATACTGTTCCATATTTCCACACAGTGCTTTTATGACATAGGGAAAGATAATGCATTCCTGCAATTGTGTGACAAAAAAAATTTGCATTTGAAGTTTAACAATCATATGAAATCAATTTTGAATATTAAACTTTAACACCTTAATTTTGTGATTAAACTATTAGCCACAAAGAGCAATTAAAAACCGTATTAAACTCCCTAATTTAATGCTGTAGTTGGTGTGTTGAGCGAAACAAATATTCTCTGCGATTTAAAGACCCGGTTCACGGTTAAACAGACACCACGCGAATAATTAGAGCATTGCATTGTGGTAGATGTGCAGAGATGACGAATCTCTGATTCGATTCAACTTTCCTTCATCACAATTCAAACACCATTTATTATTAACAACAAACTGAAAATTTATTCAAAAAGTTGAACTTGATGAATTTGAAATATATACGGTAAAATTTGTTTTTTTTGTATTTTATTTTTTAATTTAAAATTTTTGAATGTAAACTTCCCCAAAAAAATTATCCAAAGTTAAAAAATATAGACAGGTAAAAAATGTTTACGTGTTTACTGAAACGGGACCCGAGTTGGTCGTCAAGATAAGTGAAGATAAAAAATGTAAACATTTCCTACCCGCCTATATGCATATCGAAAAGGGTTACGAATATTGATTAATAAGATATATGTGTTCCTTCTCCTTTAAATAGGTAATTTCTTAACTTTTTGAGCCTGTAGTTGTAAAGTTTCTTGTTAAAATCAGTTTGTTATAAAAAAAGCATGGGTTTTTCACATTAAGGAGAGGTGTAAATGACACGAAGTTCGCACTAGAATAGTTTGAACTACAAAGATTTCATTGTAAACAAAAGATATATTGTAAGTCCATTTTTGTAAAACAATTAAAGGACTAGATTTAACGAGATTAAATGAAATCAACCTGGAAGATTGAATAAGGTTTTTAAGTACAAATAGCAACTGAACTGCCCTCCATTTCCTCGACTTTACGTTAGGTTTTTTAGAGCATCAGATAACTTATATGGTACCATATTATTTTCTTTACTAAATTTACTTGATATTGTTAGATCATTCTCTCACAATGCAAAACCGAAGTTGTCAATTTTTTTGAGTTTTCAATCATGATATAATGGTCGTAAAATCATGACATGTAAAAATTTAGAATGATTCTAACAAAGAAGCAGTTGACTGAACTATATTTTTCGTTCATACATAGTCATATAAATAAATTATATGATACTAGATAAATTCACACTGTTATGGTCACTTGCATGGCTCGGAGTTGAACACTGTCCAAAAGTATAGTGGTACTCAAAAATTTGGAAAATTGTACCCGAAAGTGTAACTTAAAATTTATGCAGATATAAACATATTTTATATCAACCAATCGAATCAATCAAAATATTAAATTGATATAAAAAATTTATCTGAAGCTAAAACTTAATCTGCATGAACATAAAATATCTAAAGATATCTTTTTTACAGTCGTACATCCATCTGGGTTTATTTCTGTGTAATATTCACTCTCTTCGTCGCACATTTGGATGTAATGCTTGAAAGACTGAATGTTCTCAGAAAGCTGTCATTTCTTTGTCGTTAATCTGTTTTGTTACTATATGAAAAGAAAGGGGATAGGAGGAATAATGCACAAAGTGAAAGACCACTCATTAACACCTGGCGTGTTGATGCTACCTTAAGAAGAGAACTTTTCGGAATTTGTTCTCTGAGAATTTTTCGAGAACAAATTTACATTTTACAAATATTTCATACATTTTGTTTAATGTTTTTTTTCACCCGTTTCCGCCAATTTTCTTAAAATGTCTGCGTATACATTGCACGATTCTTTTTTCTTATTTCCGTGGATTAATTTTCATGAATCATTCCTCCGGGGATTTTTCCCGAGTATTTAATTTAAAAAAAAACACGAAAATTGGCCAGCAAGAAGTTTCTCTCCTAAAGATAATAGAAGAGGCAAAAACAAGGTGGTCACTCATTTTCACACAATTAATTTCCAGGGGTTTACCAGGAGTATTCCAGACATTTTTTAACGGAATAATAGTTTCTAATAGAGGAAAAACAGCTAACGTAACGTAGGAGCTTGATTTCTTAGTTTTCTGGTATATAAGCAATGAAGAGATTTCAAACCTCTAAACTTAATAAAAACAGAGATGCCAGGTGTTTATTTTAGCAGCTAAGAGAAAGTTGCACAGTCAGAGATTTTCAAGGAGTTTTCGGGAGTATAGTGGCCACCCTGCAAAAGTGAATTTTTCATTGCGTGCATTTATTTTCACGATTTGCGCGAAACGAAAATTTATGAAAATGGCGAATTCACACCGATCAGATTTTGGCACAGTCACTAGAAAATTACCTGATCTGAAAACCTATTGCCAAGTTCTTATATTATCGGTAATTTTTTACTGAAACTGTATATTTGCAAGAGAGAACTACACTATGGATGTTGTACATACCGTCTGCTGCGTTTTCATGATTTTCCTCACGAACGTAAATATCAAGCTGTCAAGAGAAAAAGAGATTCAAATTTGCCTCATGGTTCAAAGAGCAAGGGAAAAAATACATATGTTAACATCTAATACATCATCAGCTAGTGTCTAACGTATAGGAGGGTGTTCAATGTAAACTCTTGTATCGCAAACTTTTCGGTGAGAACTCTTATAAAAGTGTTTGAAAGAACGACCCAAAAGTTGTTTATAAACCCAATCACCCAAACAAATTCTATATGGTTTACACCATGAACTTTACTGATACAAGATTTTACCTTCACCTATATGATAGAGCGTATGTTGATGTCAAAGAATCAGGACCGAGTGGGATTTGAGTCCACGATCATCGGCGCTCCCTGCAATCGCTCTACCAACTGTGCTATCGGTCCATGATATCGAGCTGTAACTACCCTTAATTGTCTAGCAGTTTATACAGTGTTACAAATTATACAGTGCAGTTACAGAAGTTGGCAGTGATACACATACTTACCTGAATACCCTGGATACAGTTTGCGGAGGAATAAATATCACGAACCGAGCGATTCGATCGCGCGAAAGTTGGAACAAGAGCTTTACAGTTAGCGCGGATGAATCTCGCGCGAATGTGCAAAATTTACAAATTTCAAGTTTGTTTCGGAAAAAACAAAACTGAAATGTCATACGAACTCTTATGATCAGAAACTGTTGTTTGTTGAAATGTACAGTATAAGTGTAATATCAAGTATAATGAAAAGAAGTTCAAAGAGTAATACAGCTTTACAGCTTATAAGTCGTACAAGAAAAAAACCCATTAATCATCAGTGATAACTATGTTCTTTCTGCTTTCTGTTGCTTCCTCTTCTTCTTTCCTGGTATCATGACCCTGGTTAAAATCCTGACAGGATCCTGGAAAAGATCCTATATATGGGATCCTAGTATAAGATCCTAACAGGGTTCTAGTTTAATATTTCAACCAGGGCAGGGTTGTTCTCTTCTGTTCTGCTTGTTGTGAAACTTCTGTGAACATTCTTCTGTTGTGAAGTTCATATCTTCTCTATGCAACATAAAAACATGAACTCAGCTTTGAATAAGGTCTATTCGGTAAGGTAAACCTCAACGTGAAATCAAAAAGAAATCACACATTAGGTATGACCACACCGGTTACAAAACAGTGAATTTTGATATTTACAAATGAATAAAGAATCTCCTGGAAAGATCACATGGATTCACAAACTCTTATTATAAGAGGAATTATACCTTGTAATTACATAAAAGATTCTCTTGTAACTTCACTCGAATGCACAGACCTAAGAAATAACAATCCGTGATATATATATATATATATATATATAGTGAAAGTCATTGTGCATGCTCACACTCATCCTGAAGTGAGATCCTGGCAGAACGGGACCCAGTTTCCCCTTTTGTCAAAGGATATCTCACAAGATATGTAAGTGCAAATCCTACAAACCCAATTTATTAAGATCATTCCCATACTTGACGAGGAAACTGCAAAAAGTTAATTATTTACCCAATAGTGTTGCAAGCGAACAGTGAGGCACCGTAGGCACGAATTCAACACTTATAAGAAAGTCTTCATCGCCAATTTTCTTCGCATTAACTAATTTCTCTTGTACCACAAGTAAATCTTCTAATGTTTGACTCTTCTCTGGGTCCTAGTTGATTATAACAATTTTTTTTGTTTTTTAAGAAATATACCAGTGGGAAAAATCTTTAAAATGTCTCTGTGGAGGAGTATTTTTTTTATTGAAACAGCAGGCATATTGCTTGCCATTTCTATGGAAAACACTCCTCTCATAGACTTTTTGAAGATGTTCACAAAATGCTAGTTACGCAAAACAAACAAATGCCATGACATACCTGGATGGTTTTGATTATATCTAAAAGGAAATTTTAATAGTATATAATCCTTGAATAATTCCTGGATGGTTATTTATCAACAAAGATATTTTAAGTGGGGCTTATACTTGAGCAGAAACTTATCTTGATTGGGGTGAGGGTGTTAGTATTTTGTTAACAATCATGCAACTAGAGCACAGCCTGAAAGAAAATTTATGCGTTTGCGAAGGAATGAATTTTTACTTGAAAAAAAAAGATTTCGTGCATATCAATCTCATGTTATACAATCTCTTTAATTTAGCAATTTGTTATACACAAAATACTGTTCACATTCTAAAGACACTGTCTCTCTTCCTGAAAAATATGCAGAGATGTACAGTTTCATTCAGCCTGCACTGTAGTCAATATCAGTGTCAGCATCAACGTTCGTGGTTGAATGGGAGTCTACACAATCCCTTTAATTTAGCAACGTCCCTATGATCAGACAGTGTGTACTTCATATAAGCTAGAATGATTCGGAGGTTTATTTAAGTTAAAGAACTTAATGGATTATTTGAAAATTGTGGGATACATGCATTCAATTACATGGTCTTGAATGCAGAGTGGGGGATTAAAATGAAGATTCATAGTATGCTTAAAATAATAACAACTGTTCTACTGATTAAAAAGATTATTCTGTATGCCTGTTGTATTACCTGATTGGTGTGCAGAAGTTTCACAACAAGCAGAACAGAAGACAACAACCCTGCCCTGGTTGAAATGTTAAACTAGAACCCTGTTAGGATCTTATACTAGGATCCCATATATAGGATCTTTTCCAGGATCCTGTCAGGATTTTAATTAGGGTCATGATACCAGGAAAGAAGAAGAGGAAGCAACAGAAAGCAGAAAGAACATAGTTATCACTGATGATTAATGGGGTTTTTCTTGTAGGACTTATAAGCTGTAAAGCTGTATTACTCTTTTTTCCGATTTCGTGAAGTCTAATTTTCGTGCACACTTTGAAAACCAATGTTATATGCATCAAATTTTCATGCATCAAGACTAGTTTTTTGTGCAGTGGCTCTGTGTAGAAATTAGATGTGGAGTGAAAATCTAGTGAATTAAGGTACCTTGATGGCAGAAATTCATTCATGCAAATCAGTGTTGTTTCGATACATAATGTAGTTTAAAATATTTCTGAATACCATTTTGTTTGTTGCATTATTTACCTGGAATCAGCATAATCTAATGTGTTAATCTAATGAGGTCAGTTTCTTACGACCACAGAATAAGCATTCTCGTCTTACGAAAAAGTGCTGAAAATCCATAAAAACTGGAATAAACTGAAAATCAATCTTTCCAACTTTCTTTATTACATTCGATAAAAGTGAATCTTTTATAAGCCAATAAAAAAATTAGCTGGTCAGCCCCTTTTAATGATGAAAGAGATTTTGTTATTATTATTATATTTAACCTTCATGATTAAGAAACTGAACAATGCATGAGAGTTATCTAATATCAAAGAATAAAAGGTAAAAAATACTAACCGAATGCTTCAGCAGCGAGTTCAGTACAATCACTATCTCCAGTTATATGTCCATTATACATTATTTATAACAGCAGTATCAGCTAAATAAACAAACACAATATAATTGGGATACTCCATGATTTATACATACCAACACAACCACCCTGATTTTAAATTGTGGGTATGTTATCACACTTTATGTTTGCTGTACATGTAAATCCCATAAAAACATGCCAACATTATTTTTGTTGTTCTTTAGATTAGAGTTAGAAAAAAAATAAAACATTCTATTATATATAGCCTGGATGATCAAAAAGATTTGCTAATACAAGTATTTTACATATAAATTGTTTCTTATTTCATTATACACAGAGCTAGCTTAGTTTATTGTCCACATTATATATACAAGCCAAGTCAACTCACTGGGACAGTGCATTGCAGCAGTAAAAGGACAAGAAAACAAGTTATAAACTGTTGTGCATACATACACAACCTATTTAGGTCAGCGTATATGGAGTTTAGAGAGACCAACTTCAGTCTGCAAACATCCCCAGCTCCCACCACACATGATATGGAAACACCCACCAAAAATCCATCCAGTGCAGTGGGCATGAAATTTTTGTAAAAATATCTTTCAGTGCACGACTGGCTTTATAGTATATAGATTTTTTGCTGCTGGAAAAAATACAGTTTCCGTGGCTCTAGACCGCTATTGAGTAATCGATTCGCGATCGGTAGCAAGCGAGGGCGTCAGTGAAAAAGTTTGTTCCATACAAAAACAACCAGCATTTTGGGATACTCAGTAAAAGTTTGCATTGCATTGGGTTCTGACAGTTCAATCTCGGACAGTAGGCGAATTTCGCTTATCCACTTTTTGATTTTTTCCTTGCTGTAAGCTTTACGGAAGTCTTCGCTTCCAATTACTGCTCTCCTGACACAGTCATTTGGATGTTCGTTTCTCGAAATTTCTCTTTTGCAGCACGTTTGTTCTTGCCGTCGTTTAGTTCTTTAAGCCAATCAGAAAACCTTATTTTCCGTATTGCCCTATAGACATCGCTAAAGGGTTAACAAACGATAGTAATTTATGGATGTTAATAGTCATTGTAAACACATATATTGAGGCATGAGGGTGGCACGTGATGTCGGGATAATGAATACTGTTTTATGATGATGTAATATGCATATGAAGGATTCCGAGATGGTTGTCAGTGATGTGACTTGTACGTGCATAATGTACATACGCATAATTTATTTATTTATAATCTTTCAAATTGTATACATCGTCCATGGAGTGTTTAATATTTTGCTTGTAATATTTTCTCCCAACCTGTGGCACATTCCGTAAGGTATTGATTATTAGCATTACAATAGTTACTCTACATTTGTAAAGTGTCTTCGTCATCGCAGTCAAATATATGTAATCGATGTTTGCAGAAATACGTGTTGGATGTTAGTGATGTTAGTAATGTTTCAGCTTGACGTGTACATGGCCTGTCACCTTGCTTCATTGTTGGTTATGTGTACGATATGCTTATACATTAGCAATGTTGTTACGCCGCACTTTATAATAAATTATGCCACACGTTGTATTAGTAAAAAGTTACACCTCTTCCCCATTCTCCCTCGAGCACAAAATTTGGTACTAGTGGCGTCACGATGACGTCATAGGTCACAATCGAAATGCCCATTTCCTGCAGAGGTGACTTCTTGAAATTTGAGCAGGAGAATAAGAGTTGATGCTGCGTAGTGCATATAAATTCTACTGTGCAGTAAAATTGGTCAATTTGGAACATTCATCGGTATGCATATAGTTTACTGCGCAACACCAACCTTATTCTAGTGCTCAATATTGATGGCGGGTACCATGTCTAGGTACCAAATTTGCTCTGCAGGGAACAATTAATGACGAAGGTAATTTACCTGCATACCAAGATTCAAGACGTCAACCCTGCAGGAAATAAGCATTTTGAATGCGACCTATAACGTCATTAAGACGTTATCAGTGTCAACCTTCGGGAAATGGGTGTTTTAAATGTGTTCAATGACGTCATTTTGACGTCACCAGTACCAAATTTTGCCTTCAGGGAACAATTTCTTTCAAAGTCCTAAAGATCCTTGCATTAATACAAAATGTGGCCGGTAGTTATTACAAAAAGTGGCATAACTCGGTGGCTTGTATCTGCCATCATAGATTACCAAAATTAGCAACACATAGCATTAAATACAAAAAGCTGAAACGGAAAACTCTCTATCGGTGCAAGTTGCAAAATAGAAAAGTTCTATCGTGCATAAGTGCAAGGTGCAAGTCACCTTTCCATGTTGCAACTTACACCGTGTACATAACAAATGTACGTCTTCGTGATAATATAAATGTTATGATAGATGTAATTGAGGTCTGTAGGTATACGTGTTGGATGTTAGTGATGTATCAGTATGACTATAGAGTATTTTTACGTGTGACGGTGCCTTTACGTGTACATGGCTTGTTTTACCTTGCTATTTTAAATTAAATGTTATATGTTTAATCTTTAAGATGGCTTCCTTGTAAACAGAGACAGCACCATGTACAAAACTTTCCAACCAATCGTGGTGATACAGTGCCCCTTGTGATACTACATTTAAAGAAGGTAATTGAAGAGAGAAGACAAGCATAATTGCTCCCAACACGAAAAATAACACTATGCTATATTATGCTTATGTTAGTAAATGTCGGTTAGATGCAATATATATAGTAAAACATGGTGGATGTTAGTGATGTAACAGTATGATTAGTAATATTTACACAATACCGTGCTTCATATGTATATTAATATCAGTATAGATATGTTATAATGTATGGATGTTTGTAGATAGTCATGGTGTTTTGCACCGATTTGTAATAACTGCCCCGATTTGTAATAGAATTACCCCGATTTGTAATAACTACCCCGATTTGTAATAAAATTGCCCCGATTTGTAATAACTGTTTTGATCGAATTTGTAATAATTTGGTATGTAGAAGACTTTCGCAGATATCGTTTCAGTTAGACCAGATTTAGTACTGCTGATGTCATCATGACGTCACAGCTTAAATCTGAAACAGCTTTTTCCGGATATTTGCCATTAGAAAATTCCTTTCCTCCAGAAAGTAACAAGAAGGGGGAGGGACATTATTATGCATTTTTTTCTGTGTTTGTTTACATTCATGCCTCGTATTTTATAAAGATATTGTTGCCATGACACTTCAGCGGGCCGGTGAGTATGGACCGGATTGACGTCACATTTAAGCATAATTGACCAATAGGATTGCGCGAAGTTTTTTTATCGAATACAGCCCTGCTACGCGAGTAATAAGAACGCATAATAAATGCAAAAGAACGTTTTCAAAAGTACCGACATCACTTAAACTTTCCTCGCGTTGTTAAATGTTTAAAATTTTTTAAATGCGATGAAGAATAGTCGTAAGGAGAATACTAATTTCCATTTGTGTATCTCATTTCCATCACATTTTACCTCTAGTGGGAACTTAGGTAAACAACAAGATATGAACTTAATATGAACTTTGAACATAATTGTGTTTTCTTAAAAAGGTAAACCGAACCGTAGTCCAGAGATATAAGAGAATCCACAACCGAAATTGTATTCAAATAGTGGCTACTGGTATGGCTGTTGTATACCGAAGCCCATTAGGGACAAAGCGAAGTTTTTTGTTTTTTTTATGATGTCTTCCATCTTATACATCGAACAAAACCCTTCAATCTTATACAGACATCTGCCCAACAAAAGTTTGTTTTGTCTATTCAATTCGTGAACTTTATAAAACAGATTATCGATATCATACATCGAACATAATCTCTTCGATCTGATACATATCGATACCTTCGATCTCATACATCGAAGATAATGTCTTCCATCTAATACATCGAGCAAAACTTTTCGATCTTATACATTAAAGGCTTCCATCCCATACATCGAACATAATCTCTTTGATCTTATACATCGAAACCTTCCTTCTATTAATGAGATCGACGGTTAAAAATAACTTCGCTATGTCATTAATGGGCTTCGGTAGTTATTGGCTAAACAATCAGATGAAAAATATGAATCTAAACGGAATCGGAATGAAGTGTCCCAAAGAGAAAAACCGAAAACGATTTGATTGCGCAGAGTTTTTAAAAAATGCTCAGATAATAATTCGGTAAACCTCAGTATTTAATGCTTTTTGTTGTTCCAGAATAAGGGCTAGTTTCCACTAGATGATGGTGACGATATGCTTGTACACATTAAAGATTTAGACTTTACTAAATCTTTTAACTCGAAAAAGAACTTAAGTTTTTCCAATATCGAGTTAATAACTCGGGTTACTAATTTGAAAGTGAATATATGTTTTATATCTCGAGTTACTAACTCGAAAGTTAAAATTTTTTTTTTCAATTTTGAGTTAGTAACTCGATAATGAATTTGTGTTTTTCTTACTTCGAGTTACCAAAATTGAAAATTGTAACGTCATAACGTTAGGAAGTTCTCAACTCTGGAATGAAATAACTTAAGAAAAACAAATACTGGTAACTCTGTTTTTTTACTTTTGTTACCCCCTAACTTTGCTCTACACTTTTCCAGTTTTTCCTTTGCTGAGAAAAATCTTAAATCACATTTTGCCTCGTACCACTACAAGAATTCCAGAAACCCGCACATTTTCTTGCATTTCCTTAATTACCTTCGTGGAATAACCTTCAAGAAAGATGCTTGAAGACCATATTTTTCGATGGAATCATGAACCTGCTTATATCAGCATTTTTTAAATGTCCGCCTCGAAACGAACTTGACGTGCGGAACTTTACAGGAACATTTTTACAGGAAATAACATCTTTTACGCAATGTTTTTGAAGTGGGTTAATGAAGTTTCGCGTTGAGTAAATAAATGAATGCTTACTTCTGAAGATACCGTCTTCCGGTACGATCATTATCCTTTGTGGACATACAGATGTAGATGTTGATTAGTAATCTTCCGTATTATTGAATAATGAATTAATTACAGTTATATAATTACGTAATTTTAGCGGGGGTTAAAATAACCATATAAATAAAATTCATGTTGAAGATCTGTTAGTCACAACGATATCAGTTGCTAAAGTTTTGCTTGAAAACATGATTGGTAATAAATATATTCAGTTTCAAAATGAACCTGGTAATTTATTGCACGGTCCACAGAACAAATATTACATAATATATATATATCAGTTTGGAAATATAATGAAGTGATTTTTAACATATACATTGAAATAGTATTATTATTATTATTATTATTATTATTATTATTATTATTATTTTTATTATTATTATTATTATTATTATTATTATTATTATTATTATTATTATTATTATTATTATTATTATTATTATTATTATTATTATTATTATTATTATTATTATTATTATTATTATTATTATTATTATTATTATTATTATTATTAATGTTTACCCGAGATAAGCTCTTCACTTTTGATAGAACTTTTATCAATGAGTTATCAATGAGAGAGCACTTAAAAACCCCATTTGGGATACGGAAGCCGCTTCAACCGCTCGTCAGCCCCCCTTAAATATCAAACCTGCTCTCAAGCTGAGTGCTAAGCTGAGTAGATCGATTCACTCCGTTGTAGTCGCTGAAATTACTGGCATAACTGGTAAAAGATTCGTCGGCAAACATTTTTGTCAATTTTTGGCGCTTTTCGACATCAGAACATTTTTTTTATCAATCTTCTATAACATTACAAATAAACGTATCTATAGATTTTATAGATTTTATTAATCTTCATCTGCTGAGATACCTTCTCTATCATTATATCCTTGAAGAAGTTGGATCCCACCACTTTAACTATTAACTAAACTTGCATTCAGCCTACGACTCCCTAAAAGAGATTAGTTCTGACAATTCTGACAAAAAATTGCATGCCAATTCATTGGCAAAAGATTCTCACCAGTAAAAAAATATTCGTTATTTAACAAATTTTCAGCCAAAAAAATTTTTCGGTAAATATTTTCATCAGTTGACAAAAATTTCATCCCTATTTGCAGACGACCCTTTTAACGATAATTTAAAAATACATTTAGTGTTCGATGAAAATCAAGCAGATGCGATGGAGAACAAAACAAAAGGAGAGGACATTCCGCCGTCCTATGATAAAGCTGTAAACAACCAACAACAACAACAACAACAACAACAACAACCATATCCAGAACAACATTACACAAGCGTACATCCCCTGATCACTCCATTAAACTCTGCATACGATCTACATCTAAATCCATTGGAACAACCCCAGGTACAAAACACTTACCGGTAATTCGTTTTACTCTTAACTATATAAAATATTACTAAAGTATTAATGATTATATAGGATTATTCAAGTATTATTGTGAACCAACCAGTTAATGACAAAGGTGGATTTAGACAAAGGCCACATACTGTTCCAGATCATACTGAATTGGCTTGGTTTACTTTCATATGTTGTTTTTGGCCACTTGGTTTAGCAGCAGTCATTAATGCTTACCAGGTATGGCGTTTTTGTCTTATGGAGAGGAGAACAATTTCAATATTGTTTTGTTTCAACTGTATTTGAAATTTCGTCACCAACGATTTCTACGAAAGAATCCGTAGTCCTGCCATTTTTATTATTTTCCGTTCATTGGCTATCTAATTATCAGCATGAAGGATAAAAAATATTTTCTATTTGGTTTGGCAATATTAAGACACTAGTTATGTTATAATTGTACATTCAAACTTTGAGTTCAGTAAGGACTTACAATGTCTCTGAAAATTTATCAATTGATATTTTCTGATGTTGAATGCATGACAAAGACGTTTCCATTTTCCCTTTTAGGCAAAAGCACTTCTATTACATAACGTTATTGATGCTGCCCTTAAAAAATCAAACCGTGCCAAAGTACTTGCAAAATATAGTGTGCTAATTGGGTTGCTGTTGATAATTATGTATTCGATATTATTTACCGTGTATATTAAATATACTTAAAAATATGCATAAAATCAAAGTCAAAAATAAAGATATCAATTTTCCAGTGCTTATATTTGTAAAATAACAACAATTCATTCAAGAATCCATGTCTAAACCATCATTCAATTCGTATGTCCATTGGATTAATGGGGCAGGGGAAATTAGAGACGCGTTTCTTCCGGCAATTTTGTCTGAAATATAGCCTAATCTAATGGTTTTTATGCAAGCTTATGCCTTAGCTTACTTTTTTATATATATTGGTTATATATATAAAAGTTAATCCACACAAGTATGTTTCTACAAGCTTAAAGGGTTAATGTACTTTACAAGGAGTTGAGTTTGATAAGTGATTTAAATTGGATTGATTTTATCAATAGCACAAGGAATTGTTTTAACATAGTCATTAAAAAATCCCCTGGTCTGGACTCATAGTTTATTTTGCACTCACTTTACATGAGACGGGGAAGAAACGGGGAACATACAAGGGATATATTCATATATATATATATATGAATATATATGCATTGATATGTAAATATGTATATGTAAATGCATTGATAAACAGATTTTTCTCAAAGAGTTCTATTCATGCAATGAAAGTTTAGATACAATTAAAAAAAATCCATATATATATTTATATATCTAATATGTTCCTCAATTAAAAACAGTGTATGAAATATACGTACGAAATAATGGGCTTCAAACTAATCATATATTTTGAATAAAATTATGAACCTGATGAAGACATAAAGCTGAAATATTATTCCAAATAAAATGTGTTTTTTGTTAAATTGTATAATCATTTATATCGTATTATAAAGGTAATTAATTTTTGTAGTAATTAAACTTTTGTTACGCAGTTTTCGCATTTGCTCGAATTGGAGTCCTTTTCCATATTGAGGTCGATGAACTAAAGGCTATTCTTTGGAAAAACATTTATCCCAGGAATGTTATTGATTTTTGGATAACAGTTTTATAAGCAAGCGCTTTTGTCAAAGTGAGCTTGTCCACCGTGTGCCTAAAAAGGATGCGTTTATTTCGTTTCCATTTTTAGGTAAAATATCTTTAAAACTGCGAACTCGTTTATCTTGTATTCTTACAAAAAGTACAAAAAGTATTCGCTCTTTAGCACCAAAAGTATGGAATGGATTGCCATATCATTTAAAATGCAATGAAAATCTACTTAATTTCAAACAAGAGAAAAAAAGATGGTCAAAATTGTTTCAAATTGGCCCGCGGCATTGTTGAATCTAAATTTTTTGCGGTATTTTTGAATCTAAATCTTAAAAAAGTCGGGTTTAAAAATGGTCGGGAAAAATTTTGTCACTTGCCAAAAATTATTTGGTCATTAAAACCTGACTTTTGTTCCCCCGATAAGGTAGTAGTTTCATAGACTGGAGCTGGACTTGTGGGAAAAAAACAGTTTTAAATTGTTGAAAATTAAATTTGATGTATAATATCTCTTTAGAAAGTTCGATTTTGTGTTCTTCCGCGAAAAATACCCTATTATTATTAATTACCCGGATTTTTAATGTCGAAGCATTTTTAAAATTTCGAAAAGGGACCCGCATTTAAAGTATAGGCTAAAAAACATTCCCCAACTCATATAAAGAGGTGGTATATCGCCAGCCTCTGATAACATGCATGCAGTACGAGAATTTGCCAGTTCAGGAGGTAATCGGTTCTCCCAGTTGAGTGACTACCCTCGATCGGAGGAGAACAGAACCTGATATTCCTATTTTTGTGCAAGTTAGAAACCGTTTGTGTTTTCCAAATGTTTGTCTACATGAAATCATGAAATTAAAACTGAATCGCCGTTCAACATAAAAAATCCATTGTGCAGATTTTTTAATATAATGTAGATTATGTTTTGCTACGAATCACTTTAGGTAAATGTATATAAACAGTTTTTTCTCGGGAAAAAGGACATTGGACCATGATATTTAAGCTGATGTGATAGTATGAAAGAATTAACACACTCAGTAATGTTATATTAACAATTTACAACACAAAAATTTCAACTTCTCTGGCTACCGAAGTAGGGATTCCTATCAAATAATCATTAGGATACGGATTTCAAAATCGTTACGCCGAACCGATCGGTACCTTGAACACATTAATAGGTTCCCTGGTTTATTATTAATGTAAAGGTTCTTTCGGACAGTACTGTATATACAAGCATTACACAATCTCGGATTGTTGTGTCATTGTGCAGTGTTGTAGCTATAAGGGGGAAGTGCCTCCTCCTAGAATTTTTTACAAGTATGGGTCATGCTAAATTGCATAAAATATCTTGCGCCACCACCATGACTTTTGGACGTTTTTTATTCATTGTTACCTACCATTGTAAAAGACTTGACTTTGTCACAAAAAACGTGCAATTTTTATCCCTTTCATTTCGTTGAAATGTGAAGTAAATAGCGTTTAGAGAGGTTTAAAAGCGGTTTCCAAATCAAAACCATGTTTTTACGTTTCCAGAAAAAATGTAAAAACTAGTGTCAGCGAATGGATTATGATTAATGGTGGATAGTCAATATTTTCATTCAAATGTCACTTCTATCCCAACATTAGTATACACGTGTTCTTTTTTTAAGAAACAAGTTTATAAGCAACACTAGTACATTTTCCCAAAAAGTTAAGCAACAGTACTACCAGGATGTTAGATAAATTAGCAACATGAAATTTTGAAATGATGCAGCACTACAACACATATTTTTAAGCATTAGGTGTTAGCCGGTCTAATTATACATTAACTGATGAAAAACTGGTCTTTTCAACCATGGAATTCAAAAGACAATGTGTCTTTTGAATTCCTTGTTTGAATTTGACGACATTTCATTCCTTCATGTTTTTCGAAACTCTCTCGTATATGTAAGAACGAAAAAACGTGTACTGTAGATATAAGAAGAAAATAATCATTTACGTAGTGCCGATAAATGTAATACCGAGAATATAATACAGTTGAACTAATGTAATTCGCATCTTCTAGGGGTCTCAAAGTTTGTTCCAATTACATTACAACAGGGACTTCACAAAACCATCAAAAAAGACGTGGCATAGCAACCTTCGTGAAGGATTGATAAAAACTGGCCAAAACAAAAGCTCATACGACCAGAAGTGGGAACCATTTATTCCAAGCCAGAGATTCAATGTAGATCAAGTTCCACTCCCATTGGCGGATATCCAGAGGTGGATATAAATAAGACATACGAAATGTCAGTTTCTAAGAAAGAACGTAGAGCCCACAGGGTTTGGGTTAATCAACCCGGTTCGGGATTAAATAAACGGCAGTGTACACTTCAACTAGCATTTGGACCAGAAAGCATTGTCAAACCAGCCTTAATTTTCCGAGGTTTAGGAAAGCGAATCAGTAAAAGTGAGATGGCAGCACACAATAAGGATGTCGATATTTATTTTCAAGAAAATGCCTGGGCAGAAACCTCTTTCTTAGTGAAATGGGTAAGCAACACTTTCAAACCAGCTGTAGAAAATCTCAGTGAATATGTGCTTTTTCTGATAATCTGGTGGGCCAAACAAGAAATGAATTCAAGGAAGAGATAAGAAAAACAAACGGCATAGTGTGGTCTGGAGTTGCAAATGTGACAAATGTCTGGCAACCTGTAGATTGCGGTTACGGGTAGCTATATAAGTCTCATGTTGCAATTGCCTAAGAGGAATGGCTTGAAGATGACAAAAATGTTGAACGTTGGCTTGGTAACAGCTCAAACAAACTAACAGCCAGTGAAAGAAGAATTTTAATTTCGCACTGGGTTGGAGAGGCTCACCGTAAAATTATTTCATCTGAGTATGATAAAGTTAGATGGCGTGCATTTGAAAAGACAGGATGTTTAATTACGGCAGTCGGTAGAGAAGACTAAAAGATCAAATCAGCCTTTGAATATCGTTTCCCCAAAAGAACCCATTGAAGCCTAAAAGTGCTGAACCTGATCCAGATATCCAACCGGAAGAGGATATGGATTTACGATTCACTCCAGATGGCGATCATATCCAGGAAGTCGATGAAAGTGTTATTGAAAGCAGTGAAATACTGCACTTACTACTAAAACATCAATGAATAATTCTGTTTTTTGGCTGAAATTATGCATTTTTATCAATAGCCCCGTTTCATGCTGATCAGCTTCTTGTTATTATATATTTCGCGTGGATTTATTTTCGCGAATTAAGCCTACTTAATGTAATTTCTCTTCTTAAGGTAGGTTTTAAAGATCTTATTTCGTATCTCACTCTCGCCCTATTGGCCCTTTTTACGCCGGCGCTTAGTGGCGTTAATTTTCATGACTTGGCGTTAAAAGGGCCGGCGTTAGACGTTTGTCTGTGAGAGATCGACCGAACTATAACTGGTATATGAACAGACAGGTTTAAACCTATCGATAGGGAAATGAAACGTTATTTTTGAAATTGATAAATAGGAAAGCTGTCTATTATTAACAGAAAGTTCACCCTATTTATTTTCTTAAAAAAAACAACTCGTACAAATATTACTAAAAGTACAAACGACTTAGTCACTATGTCTTCACTGCTTCTTGGACCTGCCACCTGCATATTTCGAGTGACTCTTGTACCAGAGGACGAACGGGATGACGAGTGACGGCATGCACATAAGAGCGAAGATGGCCCATTCCAACTGAAATATCAAAGGAATTAATTGTTTATAATATAAATGCATGTAAAAAGATGGGCTAACCGAACAAAGCTTATACGAAATAAATAACTTTATATCCTTTTAAAAGAAATCTTTTTTAAATGCTTATTTCAATATGGCGAATTTATTAAACAAATTAACATATTCTATCGTTCAATCTAGTAGTGGCGTTAAAGATAATGAGCTGTTATAAATAGATAAGAAATGGGCCAGCTGCTCCTTCCAGACCCATTTCTTATTGTTCAAATGAGGGATTCCAACTGCTGACATCAGCACACTGCAACCCTCAGTTCTACTTATAACAGTTCATTATCTATAAACATGTTGAATAATGAAATTGAAGTTGGTTAATATATAAACAGCACAAGTGCTCACCAAATGCGGCGAATGTTTCCTGTTGAATTCCACGTCCGTCATGATGAATCCTTCACCAGGGAAAGACGTGAACGCATTCTGAAACATGAAAGAAAAAATGCTTGAGTGGAGTGATTTACACAGTTAAACTTTATCTTTGAAATAGACAGGCATTTCAAAAGAGAAAACTTCTATCATCTGAGATCGTCAAGATGTTGCAATAATCATAACGTTTATGTCCTATTGCCTTGCGAAGACAGTTACAAAAGGATCTGTAACCATCACTTACTAGCATATACTAAGCATATTTTGACGCAGAGGGTTCACCAAAAAACACTGATGCTTATAGTATCAAGCAGTCATCATCAGAGTGAAAAGGAAAACAAAAAATTAAATGTCACAGAACATACCTGTTCATCAGCGTTTTCACTAGGCACATATGAGAATTGAGCTGCAGTGAAATTGAAATTGCCACTTTTGTGCGGTTTCAAAACAAGAACGTGGGTAACATTTCCATTAGGCTGAATACTCCTCCATTCCACATTGAGATTTCCCCTAACTACTTCAAAGTCAGCCATAGGGAATGTATTCTCAACTAATTTTACTTGACTGGCAGCACTAACGTGACAAAGAAAAAGAAGAAGCTAATATAAAGGAAAGAAGAGTGAAAGCAAATAACGCCAAAACCTTAGAACTACAGTGGAATCTCGTATAACAGTCCCATTAGCGAGTCAATACTTGGGAAAATATTGACTGAGGTTGTGACGTCATGAGCTCCATTACGAGAGACTGCTATCTATATCTATTGACCAACTAAACAGCCATTAATGTAAACGCAAACGACATCAACGGAAACAGAGAAGCCCAAATTCTTACCTGTTACCAACATTGTAAATACTATATTTGATTGTTAATTCTCGGTTTTGCACAATGAATTTATTTCCAACAGTTTTGGAAGCTAGCAATCTAGCAGATGATTCTAATTCAGCAGCAAGAGAACATGCTACTACTGAAGCCAACAAAAAAAACAGCATCTGAATAAAAATAACAACAACAACGGATAATTCAAACAGTAAATTCAGTCCATGAATACACCAAGAACAAAATGCAAGCATATTCTGGAATAAGTAATAAATGCATCGTAACACATAAAAATGACAGAAATTTTCATGTATAAGAAAGTAGATCAGGAAAAACAAAATTCAACACTTATTTATGTTTATCAGAATTAATTATGTAAAATGGTAACTTTTGTTGTTTTGCAACATAAAAGTCCTAAAGTTGCATTGCTGTTTCTCCACATAGCCATTGTATGAGTAAATAACTCCACTTTTTTTAAAAGAAAGCTTCAATCTTCTGTTAGTTCTATCATATATATTGCCTTCTTGCATATATTATACAATCATGTGGCCAAAGGCAACTTAATATTTTTATTCCCTCACACCCTATGAGGTTGAAACATCTCATAGAGATACTTTCCTCACTTTCCTTTTAAGGACACATTTTTGCGGACATAAATTTTTGTGACATGAACTTTTGAATTTCAATGGTAATAAAAACCAACAGATTTTGTGATATTATTTTTTGCCAATGAAAGCCCTCTCGGAACATTTGCGACATTTGTTTTTGGGATCGGTGTCTTTGATTGTGTTCATTCAGTTATTTTGCCATGACAGAGAACAAGTCATGATTGACCAAGGGAAAATACTAACATGAATTTATAGATATACCTATTACCTATAATTTTTACCTATAATCTATGTTATAGATAAAGATTACTTATATACCTATAACTTCATCTATATTATAGGTTATCAGGTAAAGAATTACCTATAGTGTGTTATCTACAATCTATGGTTTTAGTTTAGTTTAATTTTACACCATTTGGCGTTTTTTTCTTCATATATTTTGGTTAACAATTAGAGGCCAAACCCAAATGAAAAAAAAAACTGAAAACGAACTGAAAGTGGTACTATGTGATAGAACTTTAACTTTGAATTTTAATACATGGTTTGGACCCCAAATTACGACAGTTACAGCCATTAGTTATTGAGATATTTGTCCCTAAATGCCGCATTCTTTCGGGTACGCAATGTTTTCACTTTGTGGTGCTGGCTTCTGCCAGATTTTCAACATGATATTTTATCCATAGCGATTGTCTATATGTCCCAACTTATCAGGTAAAAATGCTTGTCTCGAGATCCTTAGAGAAGGCAATGAGTTTCAAAGCGAGTGATGTTTCAAAAGGAACAAAGAACGAAGCAAGTGAACAGTTAAGGTTCTTTGGGTCAAAATAGGAACAGATAATCTCCAAATGATTAAGTGTTATAACAGAAAATGTAAACAACAGATCTATGCACATTATTTGCATAATGACAGTTATTTCAGATGTGGCACAAGTAGAGATGAAATGCCAAATCTCTGACTGCACAAATCAAAGAATTCTTTCACACTAGTAGCTTGCTTAAGAAATAGAATTTTTCAAAGGAATCTTGTAAAAAATAGTTCACCAGGTGATGTCCAGTAAGCTTGCGATCAATGGGGAATTCCAGGTTCTCTTTTATCAATAAAATAATTGCCAACTTTTGGTTAAAATTGCCTAAACACGACATAATTGTTGCCATGTTAATCTGAGTTTGTGACCTGAGAACAACATGTAGTGTTAAGATTATGTTAACATTGGAGAGACTACTCATCAAAGAAAATTTTACCCTGTAGCTAGATTTAAGGTAGAGCTATTAAAGCGCTAGGCTGGTTTTGATAAAATCTGGATTTTTACAGCAGAAAACCACCAAAAGTTAAAAATCCATTTTGAATTGAAAAATTTCCAAAAAGCGCAGAAGGAACACCTAATCTATTACAATGAACATAAAAATATTACCTTTTCCAAATAAATATAGCTAGCTACACAGATTTAACGATGCAATACAGTTCTTTTCTCATGTGTCAGTGAATAAGTTGCCCTGTTGTAACTGCCTCGGTTTCCCTATGATTTCGTTGTGAAATAAATCAAAACGAGGTTGGTAAACGTGGTTTAACAAATTTTTTAAACATATTATTTCCGCGCTGTACAAAATACATAATAAGAAACTTTCGTCAAAAATAGGTTCAGACAAATCTTTTTCTTTTTTTCCTTCGGATGCAGGATCTGATCAACGTGCAAATAAAACGTGCAAGTAAGCCCATTGGCCATTGTTTTCACCAATTGGTGATACAGAACTGAAAACAGAAATTGTATTAATGTGCTCCTCCTCCGCAATTTTAGACATACCCCCTGCGCTGGAGAGAACTGCAGCAGTACAGAATGACCGGCAGACAGACACGGGTAAATGAAAGATCAGCTGACCAAAAAGCGAAACTAATATTCTCTGCAATTTAAGGACCCGGTTCACGGTTAAACAAACACCGCCGGAATTATTATTGCATTGCATTGTGGAAGTTGTATAGAGATGACTGAATTTATCTCTGATTCGATTCGACTATCCCTTCATCACAATTTAAACTCAATTTATTGTTAACTACAGAAAGTTTATTCAAAAAGTTGAACTTCATAAAAGACTTCAATTTTGAAATATAAACGGTAAAATTTGTTGTTATTTTTATTTTATTTTTTAATTTGAAATTTTTGAACGTAAACTTCCCGAAAAAATCATTCAGAGTTCAAAAATATAGACAGGTAAAAATATTTACGTGTTTACTGAAAAGAGACCCGAGTTGGTCGTCAGGATAAGTGAAGGCCAACCTATTGACTACATGCGTTTACTTTGAGCTCTTCGTTAAAAAATGTAAACATTTCGCTGAGGCTGTAGTTGTAAAGTTTCTTACACGATAACGAGATGCTTTTTTCTTACCTAACTTTTAAAGAAAAAACGTTAGGTAAAATTTCTCGGGAAGTTTGTCAATGGATGTTTTGTGGGGAACTTTATCTCTTATTTATTTGGTTTCTGTTTACATAGTGTTACTGATCCAGATGTAACCCCTTTACCTTTGGATCTACCTTCACAGATTTACCTGTGACCCACAGGTATGCATTAACTAGTTTTTGTTTTGTTTTTTGTTTTGAGAACTGGTTTTTCTTTGAGTATGTAAGCAGAGAAATTTGATATTTTGGGAGAGTTATCAAAATTCATTTTGAAGTGAAACATATCAAACAATTGGCTTTCTTGTGTGGACTTATAATTTTTCACAGTTTGTTTTTTCCGTATATGTATAGGAAGAATCTACCATTAGGAAAAGTTGCAAAAGTTTTCCTATAAAATTGTCGAAAATTTTGAGTTCTAGAAGCTCTTCAAACGACTCCGAGGCTTTCAAAAACGCATTTTATTTGTTGATGAGAAGATACACTAATGTAACTAATGCAAAAAAGTGGGAGAGACATGGTTGCTTGAAACTTTAAGTACCTTCATAACAATCAAAACTTTATGAAAATCATTCAAAATTACTGTATGTTCATTTGCACTTAAAAAAGAAATGTCCAGTTGGTTTATTTATTATGGGTATCTCACACACCACCAGACTAGTTTTCTTAAAACTACTCACCACGCTAACGAAGGGTTAAGTGTGAACAAGGTTTAAACTTTATTAAGTGTAAACAAGGTTTAATAAAGAAACAGCATTGCTTAAAACAAAAGAAATATACATTTTTGAGCTGTAACCATGGATACTTATGTTATTTTAAAATAACTTCTTTTTTTTTAAATGTATAAGAGCCAAAAGGAAAAAAAAACAAAAAAAACCCGTCTTCATCGAAAAAAATATTATAATAAATAAAAACGAAAAATCCATCCAAATACTGGGTTTTAAACTTTACCACACAAAGTAAACAAAAACGTTCAAATAACAAACAAAAATACTTATAAGAAGGTCGTTTAATAGAGTTAAAGTAAGAACTGCTTCTTATGAAACTTTTCATCTTGAACTGTAGGTGAGCCGAATGCCTCGGCAACAAAATAATACTTAATTTCAAGTGATATACTTCGCATTCAGAAGTAACTGAAATTCTCCTTTTTGTATTTCATGGGAATAAGATCCATTTTTTCGTGAATGGCAGGTAAAATACCAAAAAAAATACTTATTAAATGTTTTGATAAGCTTTTGAAAATTCCTAGCCTGCGTTCGTTCATACAATTTATATAATTTCGTAAAGGGAATTTCGCAGAGTCTAAAGCGTGGGCTAAATGCCATTTCGGCCGGAGTAGTAGTAGTAGTAGGAGGAGTAGGAGGAGTCCACGGGTGTTTTAATACGGTATTCGCTATCGCTGCTACCGTAATAAAACTTTTGAATGCTTTTTATTGAACTGAATTCATCATTGTGTAAGACATTCCTCTGGCCTTTTTTATTTCAATCTTGATGAATTTCAAAAAATTTACGTAGCTCATTTTTGGTATACTAAATCTTCCATCTTTCCTTATTACGCATATATAAAAATATTTACAATTTTTTCCCGGAGTTTTAAAGTTATAAGTGCTCAAAAAGACATACGTTCGAATGAATCTTTGATTTCACAAAAATCAAAACAGAGTGAGAAAATGTTTGAACAAAAAAAGAAAGAAAAATAAGTGTATGATAGCGGAGTTGCATATTTCCTTGGCGAGATGGAATAAATTTTAATATCTGTTCTTGGTGAATTGTACATCTGTTTATTATGTATTCACATTCTATGGATCATGTTCATTGTTCATTGAAAAAACTGCTAAAGGAACTGAAACTATAAATTCATTATAAGAGGCATTATCATAAAAATGATTTCTTGGCTGCAATTGAAAAAAATTAGTCCCAACCCAGTGGGCGCAGGGACGTCTCATGTACGTTCAGTTAGGATGTCCCGCAGACGTCAAAAGTGTCTTATCCGTCCGCTCGAATAGGATGTCAGCAGAGACTTGGAGAGGACGAAGGACGTCCTTTTGGCCAGAGAACGTCTAGAGGACGTCCGCAATGGTACGTGGACGAGAGGACGTCTGAAGGACGATTGCGTGCCCACTGGGAAGTAAAATACTAAAATTTAACTATTACTTCATATGCAGAACGGAACCTAAAAAGCATTGTTAATTAAAGCATTTAATAAAATTTAATATCCGTTTCCTATAATTTCTTCGCTGTAGTGTGTTCTTCAACCACAGACCTAAATGCGTATTCTCTGCCTGTTGCAATAATTTCATTGAATACTAGGGGGATTCATTTGCAAGTTCCACATGCAAATAAGCAACTCCTTCTGCATAAGTCTTAAATACTGAATGTATAAATTTGGAATCTACTTTTCCAATTTCGCAAAAACCAGTGAAACATAGTTGTGACAATAAGAGAAACATTCGAAGCAATGAAATCCAAATTCTTAGGGAAGATAGCATTGAACGCCCACGTGATTCTATCCGGTCTATCAATACCTTTAATTTAATCTTGTTTCAGATTATGGATAAGAAATATGGAATTAAACGTGTTAGATTGGGCTATATGATGGAAGGATTAATTAAAACCGCCCTCTTCGATTCATTTATTCGAGAATATAAAAAAGGTATGCTGCAGCAGGTGACACCTAGGAGGATTAATGTACAAATTACTGAGATGAATAAAGTCATAAAGGTAGTGTTCCCTGACAAATTACATGCAATTCCATTGAAGGAAGCATGTCAGAAAGCATACCGTCTTCGTAACCAGTTGTCCAAAATACAGTTGGGAGATGAAATTGCAGACGACAATTTCAACAATTATTTCAAAACGGGATGTGAAATACTAGAACAACTTGCATCACCAATGTCAAAATTAGACGAAGATTACATGTCAAATATGTTGGCTAAAGAAAATGTTGATGAATCAATTATCCAGAGAGACAACGGTGGGGCAACAGGGTTCAAACCAGCACAAGAAGTAAGCATTGATGATGCAATAAAAAATCAAGTCAAAGTCAACGTCAAAAACGAAAAACAGTTACAGGGCAATTATAAGGAGAAGGACTTAGATTGGATCGTGAAAAACGTTTGTGAACAGAGAAAAAAAGAAAATAAGAAAGAACGTAAGTGGAAATTAACTTACTAACTAACTTATTTACGTTTCTATAATCTGATTGGTTAGGATTGTTCATCAATGTGTTTTTTTTTTATTTTTTAATATTTGAAGTCCATATTGACATAATTTACATATATACACCTTCTTGAGTTCGGGTAGAACTATTATCAATGAGGGTACTGCGCACGACGTCTAGAGCATTTAAACTCCCATTTGATCTACAGAAGCCGCAAGTCTGCTACAAACTCTCAGCTAGACAACCTCTTTAGATAGCAATCCTTTCCTCAAGCTGAGAGCTACCTAAGTCGATAAATTCACACTGGCATGACTCAGATTCGCATTTTCACTTAATTGTACTGTTTTGGAGTACTATCTACCACAAGGCCACTAGTTGATTAAGTGACGCATTTTCACTTAATTGGAGTACATATAATGTAAAATTTAAATTTTATTGTTTCTATTGTCAATTAGATATCAGAAACTTATTTAGGTTCGCTATTCAAAAGTATAGTGGTACTCAAAAATTTGTAAAATTGTAAACGGAAGCGCAATCATAATTTATGCAGATATTAACATATTTTTTATATCAACCAATCGAATTAATCAAAAAATTAAGTTGATGTAAAAATTTATCTCAAACTAAAACATAATCTGATATACACAAAATGTCCAAAAAAATCTTTTTTACAGTCGTACATCCATCTGGGTTTATTTCTGTGTAATATTCACTCTCTTCATCGCACATTTGGATGTATGCTTCAAAGACTGAATGTTCTCAGAAAGCTGTCATGCAGTAAATTCTTATTTCTTCAGGTTTGTAATGCTATTAAATTCTGCGTTTCAGGTTTGCTTAACTTGGCGAGGGACAACTTGTTCAAACTTACGAATTCAAAGCATCTCAAAGCAAGGATGGGTTGCAGTGAAGCGTTGCATGTTTCCAAGAGAAGATAAAAAGAAAAAATCACTTGAATGTATTAACCATCTTTCTTGTGATAATGCGCACCACAATGTTATATCTTATATAGGTACTTGTGAAAATTCGGAGGAGTCCCTAATTTGCTACACTATAACGTATTTATGTGAGGAAAATTTGGAACAACATATCATGAGCGCTGCTCAAAAAGATGATTTCCATAACACGCAGCAAAAATTAATCTCAGAACTCTTAAGGGGCTTGGAATTTTTGCATTGCGCAAATTTGGTGCACAGAGATTTAAAACCCAGCAATGTTTTGATCGATAAGTATGGAACGCTTAAGATTTCTGACTACGGTATTAGTCGAGAAATTGATCCAGAAGACACTGGAACATTAACAGATTGGGCAGGAACAGTTTACTGGCAGCATCCAAAGTTAATTGGTGAAACTAGTGTTTCAGTGGAAATGCATCACGATATATTTTCTTGCACTATGCTGATATTTTTCATTCTTTCTACTGGTAAACATCCATTTCGAAACGGCGATGAAAAAATAACAAATCGAAAATACAGACATAGATTGAAACATCTCAAATACCAAAATAAACTCGAGGACGCGACACACCAGGAAAACATTCATTCGGTGTTTGATAACCTTCTCAACCATCGCAAGAACATCACTGCTACTGACTTGAAATGCAGCATGACAAACAACTTAAAATGTCTGAATCTTCCTCCAACTATAGGAGCGCGACATGCTCTTCTAGTCTCAATTACCAGCACTAAAGAAATGCCCAGATCAGAAGATAATGTGAATGTTATGATGTTGACAGGTGATGTTGGAAGACTAAACCTAGAATATATTGATCAGCCGTTGTTATCAGCAAATGCAGATGTCACTGTTTTGAAGCACAGTCTTGAAAGATGTAAGTTTAATGATAAAGCCAACACTGTTACCGTTTGTAAAAATGTGGATGAAGATCAACTTATGGAGGGGATAGATGAAATGTTAAAGAAAGTGAAAGAAGAAGAAGGAGCTTTATTGTGGTTCCATATTTCCAGCCATGGTTATTATGACGAAGAAAAGGATGACACATTTTTGCGACTGTCTAATAACAATCTCACATAGGTCAGAACAATTCTGCAATGTTTCAAAAATGGAAATGAAAACATAAATCTTGTCATTACTATTGATGCTTGTAGAATTTATGGTCATGGAAATGCTGCAGTGTCTGATATGGAAACACCAGACAAAATAGCAATTATGTACAGCTGTTTAAAAGGAATAGGGGCATTTGACACGGGAAGTGACGATTATGGGTCTGGTCAGTTCCAGTATACGCCATTTTGTGGTAAAGTTGCAGAGCATTTAATCCCCGGCAAGAAATTGAAAGATTGTTTACAACAGGCACAAATAGAACTTGAATCTACTTTTCAAGAACCAGATTTATCTTGTAACATATCTGATTATGTATTGTAAAGGCATGGTTACATGTTACGTGTGGTTTATACTTGTACTTATGCATTCCTTTTATGTGTTTTATTATTTTATTGATGACCATTTGTAATATTTGTTATTTTGTGTAAAAATCCATATATAGGATATATTATTAACTCTAATCAATTCTTCTTAAACGGTGGTCGGCCGTTAAAATACCCTGTTATTTGAATGAATCATACTTATAAGTTAACAAGAAGCGCCAAAGCTGATTTTGTAACCACAAAAGACTTTAAACAAGGATTAGAAAAAAACCTTCATACCAAATTATGGATATATGACATTAAGCCTTCAATCTTAGGTTTAAAATACTCTATCTATTTCTCAAACAAATTACTCGCCGACCAGTCTTAAAATAGAGGAGGGTTACAAAATGGTTACCATGCTTTAGGTGTCTACGACATAGCAAGTTTAACATTTAATTCGCAAAAAAATGGTCGTAGCTTACAAGAAGAAGAATTGTTAGTGGAGATAGTGAGGTCCTGTATTATTCGACAAGCAAAACAAAAGTTACAAGGGAAAGAACGTAGTGAATAATGCTCGATTTCCTTTTTCTGCGTTTCTCAATAGCAAAAATAATAACAACTCCTCGTTGGAAATATACTCCGTCTTGAACTTTCACCTATGTCTGTTTTTAACTAAGTTTGTTTTAGACCTGCTTTAACGAATTTTTTTTCAGTGGAAACGGTGAAAATTTAATTTCGGATTAGTAAATCAAAAATTAATTCACCTTAATTCACAGTGGAAACCAAGCTTAAGAAGACATGGCCACTAAAAAGATCAAGTATCTTGTAGATTTTGAAACAAATTTTTGAAAATACTGACAAACAAGGATGCTACTTATATAACATTTCCTCTTCGTGTCTCACACCTGTTGTTATTGTTCATACTCATGTGCTGAGATCATCAATCTTACGCGTTTCCAAAGTATGAGGTTTTCACAAACAGTCCATGTTAGAAGGTAATACGTCATCTCTAAATCTTTTCGAGTTTCCAAAAACTAAGTGAAGGAAACAATGGTTTTACGCGAAAATAAAACTGAAAAGAAACCAATAAGATAATCATTAAGATGTTCTTCATAAATAAGGAAGTAAATTAAATAAGTAAATTCCAGAAAATTCCCAAAATGTGCGCCAAACAATGATTACGATGATATAATTGATTCGTCTTTAAATAAGAGTACATTTCTAAAATAAAAAATGACCTCCAGGTGATTTTCATCCCGGCAAAATCTTCAAAAGATCTCTGTGGAGGAGTGTTTTCTATAGGAATGACAAGCAACATCGCCTACTGTTTCAATAATAAAAACACTCCCACACTCCCACACTCCAGCCCCCAACCGCCTAGAAATGTAGGATAAATTTGCATCACTCCAAACTGTGAATGAAAAACTAAACATTTAGTATCATTTTTAATAATTTTTAATGTCTAGTTTAAAATAAACAATTCAGTGTAAACATGTTGTGTAAACGTTTTTTTACATTGTGTTACATAGATACAACATAGATATTCAATGAAAACCAGACGTACAGATCCAAATTAAAAAAAATTAAAAAATTCAAAAAGTGGCCTAGTGAAAAACCGGCTTAAACATTTGAATTTCGAATTTGAATGTTGCTATTTTTAGGCGATAGAAAATAGATGATCATGACTCAAATTAAAGCACATTTTTTGTAAGGTGTTTTGGTGCCAGTTTGAGTTGAAAAACGTGTTATAACTCCAGCTCTCGTTTCGTACACTACCCGCTCTGAAAAAATCATTTTGGCTGGTCATTAGGTAGTTAGTTTGTAGGTACAGCGTAGATCTAGTAGAGTATGTCAAGAATTGTGGAGAAGCACATAAACCTAATTTCTGTTTTCAATCTGTATCACCAATGGAATTACTTGCACGTTTTTCTTTTATGGTTTAATAGCTAAAAATTTTCCTCCACAAATTTTGACATACCCTCTAGATCCGCCTCTGAGGTAGTTGGGTGTTTGATGGGTGGGTATAACCAGTACTACGTCGTTGAATATATAATATTTTTTGGGGGTTGGGAAGATTTTTTCGGAGAGAACTTCCCGGATATAAGTGGGATATAAGTTTACTTTGCCTTGAGCAAGAATCTTCGTTTAAAGTGGGACTTCCAACGCTGGATAACTTTAAAATTAAGAATTTTGAGCATCCAATAATCGAATGTTTTAAGTGTCTTTTCGACGCTCCTGAAACGTTTGAATTGTACACATCAAAAACGACGGAGAAAAGGATGCTGGAGTCTCTTACTCTTGTTATTCGTTGTTCCTGAAAAACAATGATGTTGATGTTGCCTTCTTGTGTGGTTCCTACAAACCATAATTTCGCAATAAGTGGGACATTTTTTATTGGTCCTACTTATTAAGAGATTCCCTTTACTGGGACCTTCGCTAAGGGGGTCTTCTCTATCCCCTGAAGGTTTCACTTACTGGTATTATACTGTGGTTAGTATATATACATGTAGCTTAAGTTTTCAGCGGTTGCCATCATCTTTCCAGGACCCAAAAATAGATTTGTCAATATGTTTCCATCATTTTAAAACAATTGATGCTCGATCCAGTGTTATTTTTAGATCAGTGGTCTTCAACGAAATCGAAATGTTGTCTATGAACCACAACTGACCTGAATAAATACTTGCATTCCCAGCTGGCACATCCACATAGTTTCAACATTGAAAATTAGTCGATGGCGATGTTGAACAACGTCTATATTTGGTTGAAAATGAAACAATCGACGACGTCATCAATACGGCAGAATGTCGACGTTGATAAAACAACCTCAAAACATAGTTCTTCCGACGTCACATCAGTGACATTTGAATGACCACATCAGTGACATTGAATTAATGTTAAAATTTAGTCGAAAGCTAAACAATCGACGACGATATTAACCAGACTGAATTACGAAGTCGGTTAAACAACGATAAATCAACGATTGGTTGCAATGATGGAACTATGGCCAAAAAACATACATGTGTATAAGTTAAGTATCTGAACAGATATAACTACTTTTGCGTTCACAACTCTACCAGAATCAGTTGAAAATCTCTTGGTTTAAGTCAATTTTTAAACACGTTAACAAGAGTTTGTTCAAAGAAAACATTCAATGCGTCTATAGTTAGGGGTTAATAAAATTCACCACCAAATTTGTCAATTTGTTCCACATATATCATATTATCCACCATAATTTCTTACATAACGTGGCAAATCCATCATGTCTATAAACTTTTAAAATTGTAAGAAGTTTCAATTAACCATCTTTAGACACAAAAATGTAAGATCCAAGTAACCAACTTTAATGGAAAATTGTTCTGGTTTGATAAAACTAATGGCATGCTATTCTCTTGTTCGATGTGGATAATCTTCGAAATCATGTAACTACTGTCCAGACACATGCCCGTTTTTTTGTTTCTTTTTCTTTGTCCATGAATTTATTGATTTTCTGCAATGATTTCTTTTATCTACAATCTTGGACAAATTATTTGGAACAATTGTGAATTTTTACTGTTTTTAGATTTCTTCCCCTCCCCGCGCCATCAAAGTTGGTTGTAGTTGTAATGTTATAGCTAGTTAGTACATCCAACCTCGTTTTTTGAAATTTATTGTTTTAATAATATTTTAACTTTATTACTTAGTAATTATCTCCACAACTAAAACTCCCAGTAGAAAGATTAGTGACAATTTTGATATCTGAAACGAGGTCGGATGTACTAACTACGGCAAAACACAGCGTTTAAACAGAAATTCGGGAAAGGTGTATTTCCGTGTGATGAATTCAAATCCATAGTTGATGAATTTTTGTACGGATTTAATTTTGCGGATAATGCATTGTGTATTACGTTTCCTTTTCCTTTTCAATGAATAAATCAATAAACCAATAAATGAATACACAAATAATTAACAGAACGTACGGTTCACCGCAACGTCGAAATGTTGAAACAAATCGCATGTGGTCTGTCAAAAATTAGAAAGAAGTCATGTGAATGAGTTTGCACACAACTAAAGTCTAGCTTTCATTTCACATAGGGTTCCACTGACTGTTTATTTTGTTATGTCTGACCGACTCATTTTTAATGGCCAAAAGGAGGTCAACAAAACATATTTTTAAGGTTATATCATTGATATAATTTAATTTAATGATATGATTTTTTTATTCCACATACACGTTGTTTTTTTTTTATAAGAAAAATTTTTATAAGAAAATGAGCCTCAAAATCCTCAAAAACTTAAGAAAATCGTAAGAAAATCTCCAGCCTCAAAATTTCAAAATCATTGATTTTTCTAAAAGCACCTAAATTAACATTAATATTCATGAAGTGTCGCTCACTCTACAGGAGAGACGTTTTGAATAAAGTAATAAAAAAACCCAGAATAAATCAAGGCGGTTTCTTTTACCAAAAATAAACAGAAAATTTTCTTTTTTAACTTTACTAGTATAGTTATAAAATGTAACAAAAGATCTTTATATGTCTAACCCTAGCACATGAAAAGCAAAAACAAAACGTATACTGTGAAGTGGAAGCAGTTTAGACCTAACGTAATTAATTATCTGTGAAAGTTCCTCTAGAAAATCAAACAAGTTTCTTTCCTCGATCTCCATATTTACTGGGATGTGTTCTTTGGCATCAAAAATTAAAATTTCATTGTCCTCTTCTCTCTCAACTTCAAAATCAATTTCGTCGAATTCTTCCTCTGGCTCTTGCGATTCTACTTTCATTGAAGTTGGAGAAGTAGAATCTGCTGGAATAATTGCAGGAGGTGGAACTTGGTAATCTTTGAGCCCTTCCGGTTGGATCTCTGAATCTCCACTGCCGTCTGCAGTTATAAGACAACCGGTTTTCTCGAACATTCTGTATCGACAAGAGTCCCATTTGGTGTCAATTATTTTACGATAGGCATCGCCGATCCATTTTGTTAGAAGAATTCTACGCTCCGAAGCAGTGAAGCTTTCTGCACCATACCATTTGTCAGAATTATTGTCATCATCAAGCCAATCAAAAAATGAATGTTTTATCATTGTTTTCAATTTTTCTGCGTATCCAGCATCCACTGGTTGCCAAAGGTCGGTGCCATTCTTTAAACCCATACCAAACAACACCGCCAAGTTTTGAAACAGCCTCCCTGAATTCAGGAGTATTTTGGCCTGCTAGATTATCACAATATAAAACAAAACGTGATTCTTTTTCCACTATTGGCTTTAATGTACGTTCAACATGCTCGATACAAAACTTTTCATCGGCCCAGGCACATGGTTGGAAATAAACATCCACATCTTTATCCCACGCTTCTCTCTCCATCTGGCTGATCCTTTTCCCTTGACCACGAAATATTACGGCGACACGAGCTTGTTCACCATCGGGTCTAAAACAAATATTCAATGAGCATTGACGTTTATCTGCACCTGAAAAAGGTTGACTGACCCAAACTCTTTTATTTCGATTTTCTTTATCTCCTGGTATGATCTGTTCGTAGGTTTTTTTAACGTCAATTGCGAAGGGTAACGGGGACTGATCGACGTTAAATCGTTGCTTTGGTAAGAAGCGACCCCATTTAGAGTGGTAGTTGTCATTAGATCCTGTACGAACGAGCCGTTCACGGGTCGTAGCATGCCATTTTTGCAAATCAGCTCTCAACGATTCTTTCGGTACTTTCTTGTTTCTTTGTGTCCTTCGTAATTTAAGATGATATCTCTTAATGAAATTGACAACAACAAGTTTTCTAATTATTCTATCCTCCTTCAATACTTCCTTATTTATTTTTCTTGCCTTAGACCGAATCCAGTTAAAATCTACACGTTTACCTTGTGCCCGTGCCCGTGTAAAAACTTTAATAAGTTCGTTATACAGAGAAACGTATTTTCCACCCGGGCGAATTTTAAACATCTTCTTTTGTTCACCAGCTGCAGCTTTCATGATATTTGCACGATTCTTCATCCACTTTGATATAAGACTAAGTGAAAGATTTCCAGAATACATTTCAACAATTTTGTTTGGAGTTTTTCCAGATTCCCTCATCTCAATAATTTTTGCTTTGAAAGTATTTGTTCTAGAGATGCGATGTTGACTCCCTCGACGGTTTTCAGTAGGTATTATTATCGGTTGATTAGAAGAGGTACCAGAAGTTTGATCAAATATTTTAGAAGATTGGTCAGGAGAAGGTGCGGTATTTTTTTCCATTGATGGTTCAGGTGATGTTTCAGTTAACGGTTCAGGGTTTTGTTTATTGTGCAATTCAGAAATCGATCAGAAGAGCCTCGATCATCCGCACCCTTATCATCAAGTGTTGGTACATAACCGTGTCTGCATTTTAAATGAACAGAAAGTCCTTGATTGTTTACAAAATGCTTTTTGCAAAACTGACATTCCAACTTTTTCTCAATGTCCTTGTGAATGAGAGGCATTTCCACTTTTTGTTCAACCCCTCTATGCTTAATTGTTTTTGAAAATCCGAAAGCAGCAAGCGTCGTTTGTTTAGACATCTTCTTTCTTGGCTTGTATTCGTGACACTAAATCTTTTTCACTCTATTTTTCAATTCTTGTTACGTTTTCTTTTTTGTCCCAAATGAATTGATTGTAAATAAATGAAATATGAATTGAACAAAAAAAAGAAAGCACCAATTTTATCTTTCGCATTGATTTTTGGTGTGAAATAGGTTTACATTACACCTAAAGAAACTGACTGATATCTATGTTTATGCATCTGCCATTTATAATAGAAATTAACACCTGCCAAGTGTTTATAATGGGAAAAATAAAAAAATAACACTATAATTTCTCAAGTAAGTCTTTTAATAAGAGTATATGAATGGAAAAATTTAGAAAATAATTAAGAAAATCTCAGCCTCAATATAGTCATTTTCTTAAGAAAATTGAGCCTCAGGTCAAAGAATGGTTTTCTTATAAAAAAAACAACAACGTGTATTGACTTACTTTTTAAAAATGAAGAGCTCTCAAGAGGAAAATGGATGAATAATGTGATCAACTATTAGTACATGCATACATAACTGAATTCAATCAATCATCATGGCTACATAAAATCACAAAATGATAAACTGGTCACAAAGAAACATAAAAGCATAAAAACTGGATTTTGCCAGAAAATTGTAAAATTGAAAATTTAGCAACAGTTTTTCAGATCCACTGGAATGAAAAAAAGTTTAAAAATTATGATGAAATGAACATAAAACACACATTAACACATCAAATCAAACAATTATATATACCCTGCTCTTCTCTTCGAAGTGGTGAAGCTGTGCTCCTTTCACTTTAAAATTTCTATTTATCGACAGTCCATCATCATCACAAAGTTTACACAAAAACCTTGCTTACATAATGCATTAAAAACTGTACTCAAACAATATCAGGATACTTGAAAATAAATTAAATCAAAACATTTTATTACCTTCAAGTAAGTTTCTGTATTCTTCACTTCACTTCCACTCCCCGTTTAGAAACATTGTCCGAATGACGTGCCAAATTGACAGTTCCGCGCTTCATGCTAGGTTTGGACAGAGAAAAAACGACGAAGAAAAACACGGACGGTTGCAATGGATTTCTATGCTTACGCAAAAATCCATTAATTGGTTGATAAAGTGGAAAAAACTGCGCAGAAAATGCGCAGTTGCTGATAACCACGTGTAAAAGAAAATCTAAAACCAGTCGTTAAAATCGACTCCATTATTAAGACGTCTAAACTAACGTCGAAAATAAATTGACAGAAACAATCCACATCGTTTTGATACATTGATGAAAAAAAGTTACGATAACGTCAAACTAAAGTTTAACATAAATGGGCCATGAATAAGTTGTCGGAAAAAACGTCGTTACTTCAATGCAGAAAAAGCACGTTGAAACAACCGTTGATAATATATATTCACAAAAACAACGTTGTCATCGTGATGTTGAAACTGCGTTGAAAATGAATTGATGGAGACAACGTCACTACTACAACTTAGAAAAAGCATCTAAATTCTGACGATAAATCGACCTTGATATTGAGAGGTTGAAAATAGATAGACGAACAACATTGAAACTAAGTTGAAAATGTGTTGATGGAGAAGACGTCGTTGCAGTAACGTGGAGACGGCGTCGAAATTCTGTCCATAGAACCAGCGTTGTGAATTAGACGTCAAAAATGGGTCGAAATTTGCTTTTTCGACGTGGTGACCTATTTACGTTGATTCTACGTTGTGTGCCGGCTGGGAAAGGTGAAGAAACTGAAAAAACATGCAAAAACACACTGACTAGTATTTCACACAATATAGCACATAAATAGAAAATAAAAAAATAAAACTTTAAGTTTTAGTAAAAGTGAAATAAAATAAAATGCGTCAACGAAATGCGGTAAATCCGTCAACGTAATGCGGTAAATCCGTCAACGAAATGCGGTAGATCCGTCAACAAAGAACAACGATGACAGATACAACCTCTGAAAGAAAAGGTCATGAGAAACATATTGAAGAACTTAATGTTCATCATCATGGTTTTAGAGTTGGGTATATCAGATTGCAATGTTTTGTCAAAGAAATTAGACGAAATCAAAATTCTAATAAAAGAGTCAGTCTTTTAAAATGATATTACAGATGAAGACATTCGAATTGAAAATTACGATAATTATAAGAAAAGACAGGAACGTCGGTTCAACTCCATGGGAAAGTGTTGTGATATATTACAAAGACCACTTAAATGTCTCGGAATATAGTATGAAAGACAATGATATATTGAACCTAACTGACTAAACATCGTGATAAAACGCCAAACGTTTCTGATGAATTGCGTCTACCGACCACCCAAAGATAAAAACTCTGTCTCAAAAGTTTCAAGTTATGTATGGATAAGGTTACTCATCGAGCGAACATTGTGATTGTAGGTAATACGGATAGCGGAAAAATATAAGATTATAAGTCAATCCTATATACAAACAACCTTAGAAACATTATTAGAACCTATACTCGTGTAACATTATTATTATTATTATGGTTAGTCAAAGAAAGTGGAGGAGTACAGAGTCATGAATTTTCTGTAAAAACATAAGTGTTGATTAGGTTATTTGCATGTTTTTCCTTTTATACGCTTAATGGCCGTGCTCTCCTCCATAAATTTCGACTAGGTTCTAGATCCACCTCTGATATACGATATGGTTCTTCTCCGTAAAAGTAAAATATACATATAAAAAATAAATAGATTGTTAAAATATTTTATAAATATGTTATTAAAGTGTTCAACTTGTGAAGAAAAGGATCTCACAAGGAGAGAGCTCTGGCAAGGGTCCTGTCTTTGTAAAACACTTTTACTTCATTGCTAAATACATTAAATTTCTTTTCAGTTTGTCGAATTTTACGTGGTTGATCGTTGTAAATAGTTGCTTGTTGCTGGAAAGTGTTTGTGGCATCTTGACGTATGTTGCGATCTTTGTCGGATGAACGTAGATTTCTCCTTTGTTCTGTAAGTTCAATAGTCCGATATTTTGGCCACGATCCATTATGTAGAGACTGATGTACAAGTTTGACAGTGCCGCAATCAATGCTCTCTTCGATGGGAAGCCAGTTAAGGTTTACAACATCACCAATTATTGCGTAACGTTTATACCCGTAGCCTGCTGTTGTATTCTGGATACGTTGTAGTCTGCGCATCTGGTACTTGGGGATTTGTCAGAATATATCATTCCGGAAAGAATTAATGTTTCTGTCAACGTTCTTCTGACATTCATAGATGTGAACCTACTGAATTTTCTCAATGCACGGAGTGTTGTTCCAAGGGCTGTTTCGATGATGTTGTTGAGTTGGTCAGTCCAGGTGAGATGTCGAAAATAATACCAAGCACCTTTACACAGATCCCAAAATGCTGCGTTAGGGTACACCAAAGAACATTGGTAAGTGTGTAGATTTCCTGTCTTCGATCTGCACATATTGGTATCGTTCCATAAGGCAACTGCAATTCATCTTGATTGAGTTACTGGCAAAGTTCATTTTCTGGAGCTTTTCGAGGAGGATGCGATGATCAAAAGCATTGGATTAATCAATAAGGATTGATAGAGTGATTTCACTTTTGTTCATCGCTCTCCTTATATCGTTCCTCAATTTGAGTAGCATAGTTGTCCTTCCGGAATCCTGTGATGTTATATAGGACACTAGTTTCGATGTAATTGCATAGTTGAGTGAGGATAATTCGTTCATAAACCTTAGACAGAACTGGCAGTAGTGAAAAAGGTTGGTACTCTTTAATGGTAGTTGGTCGGTTAATTTTTGGTAAAGGACGATTTCTTGATCAATTCACGTATTGATCATGTGTACCAATGGATCTAAGATATTCAGCTACAGGTTTTATGTATCGTATTGGAATATTGTCGTACCCACTGGAACAGTCATTTTTTAGGGTTCAATATTAGTCAAGACACCTCATTATAGGTTGTGTGCTGTATACGAAAAGATTGGTTACAGTCGTTGGTCGGTTAAATGAGGGTTTTATAACTGTTTCCCAGCTTTTCCTTCTTAGTGAGTTATTCATATCTGGTTAATCGTGCTTGATATGTTCTTGTCGTTTGGTACGAATGCCATTTATTGTGTTCCAAACAGCCTTTGGATTTTTTCGAGTATAATGCTTTAGGTAGGAAAGTGTTTTTTTTCCTTGAGAGTTTTTTTATAACGATTTCGGCTCTCCTGGTATTTCCTCCGTTCGTCAAAGTGGTTGGTTTCATGTGATATTCACACACTGACTGACCATGCTCTGGTCACTGATGAGTCAAGGCTTATTTCACCTGGAGTTTACAAACCGTGTATATCAGACCACACCCCGATTTCTTTGATACTTTCTTTCAAACCTCATCTGCAAGACCACAAGATCTCCGCAATGATATTGCACCTTGGTGGGGAACAACAATATTTGATAGTATTGACGATACTAACTGGGCGTGGAACATATTGTAACAAAATGTTATCAATGACTATGTTAAGTCAAAAACAGTGAAAAGATGTTCACAATCCCATTCATTAATGAACAGTGAATTACGTAAGCTGATGAATCGGAGTACAAACTGTTGAGAGAACTAACAAAAGAATCACCTGAATGGAGAACTTACAAGACAATTCGAAACAGATGTACAAAAGAGCTGCGAAAAGCTAAAAACCAATACTGGAAGAATCAGGTTTCCAATTCAAAGTCTACCAAAGAGTTTTGGTCACTTGTCAAGTCTTTTCATGGAAACAGAAGTAAAACTAAAATTGGCCCTATTAAGGATAGTAATGGAAATTTAACAAATGTGGACAATATCTTAAAGAAATATTTTGCTACAATCGGCAATAAAATGTCTGCATCACACCTACAACATGACCTTGACATAAACCACTCTGTCGTCTACCGAGTGACACCAACACATTCGAAAATCAACATTGACAATGATCACTTAACAAAACAATTAACCAAACCCAGAAAGACTGCAGGATTGGATAACATCGCAGCAAAAGATCTACACATAATAGGAGAGCCAGCTTTAGAAGGACTTAAACATGTTTTCAGGAAAAGTCTAGACCCTTAAAATTCCAGAACTGTGAAAAAAGTAAAGAGTATCATGTCTCTTCATAAAAGGCACAGAGCTTAATTGAGAGAACTAAAGAACCATATCCCTGCTTAGCATTCCTAGCAAAATAATGGAGAGAATCATATGTAGCTTCCTGGATAATCACCTTGAAAGCCAAGACCTACTGAATGAAAGATCAACCTAATAAGCGCTAGTAAATTTGACAGAAAGTTGGAAGAAAAGTCTTGATGAAAACTTGTGTCTCGCGTATGAGCTTTACACTAACCAACTTCCAGGAACTATTTGTTATCTAAAATTAAAACCAAGAAATCAGCGTGTCTTACGAAATAATCACCTAGTCATCTGGATGCAGCCATATTATTATACAACAGCGAAACGTGGACTATGAAAAAGTCACTATTTGAGTCAATAGGAATCCTAGCAACAGGTGTCGGAAGGACATGAAAAAGATCCAGAACTTTTGGAAAAAATGTTTTCCTGGTTCGTTAGAATTATAAATTTTGGCTACGGGTCAGAATATGTGGCAAATATACTGGGGCTGGGGAATTGTGACGTCATGACTTCATTAACGTTGAAGTTCACATCCATAATTGAAGTCATGACGTCATGACTTCAACGTCACTAAATCTTTGAATGTCGGTAACGATTTATCGCCAACATGTGATCCCATACATTGTTTTATTCAGCCTTTTGAGGTCTTTAGCCCAACTCTTCAACTTTTCTTTCGTACAGGAACTCTTGATAATGGTTTCTTGGTTACCATGGGCATAACAATAAACACATACGACATATTTCATACCGCGGCAGAGAATAAACAAGGAAAAAACGATGGAGAACAATACTTGCGGAAACACGACCTTCTTAAAAGCTGTCTTAATTTCATTATTTTCATTTAATTCTTTTTTAAAGAGGTCAACATTATCATAAAACACTATCAAATTGATAAACGATACTGTAGAAAGAATTTCCTTAAAGGTTGGACGGCTGGAGCTTGACAAATTATTTTGAAAGATGGACGAGCCAGGTACAGTGGAAAGATCGTAAGGAAGTGGAGAATTATAAAGTATAAGGACAGAGGAAAACATTGGCGAAAAACCCATAAAGCACCAATGAAATTTCGAAAAAAACAGGTATCAGCCAATCGAGTGTCCTTATTTAACCTAAGTTTTGTTTCTTCATACAGTGGACTCTCTCTCTCTATCTGGAACTCGTAAGGAACCAAGGAATTTGTTTGAGTTGGAGAGAGTTAGAGATAGAGAGAGACCACTGTACTTCAAAATGCGTTTTAATGACGAAATAAAAAGGTGCCCCTTTTTTTGGCCCACTATGTATTTTCAGCCTATTAAAAAATTATTATATAACCATAAAGTCATATAACTCTTTATCGCTTCGTTTTCAGCCTATAGTTCTAAGAAAAAAAATGATCAGCATAGAAAAAGCTTTAAAATAACTATATTTGAAAAAAAATAAAAAAAATAATTTTCGTCCATTTTGCGCATGCGGCTTAAACTTTGAGGCTTGAAAACGAAAACGAAGGGCTTTATTTGTGGGTTATCTGGGAGGTATTTAGGACCTCTCTGGACAAAGTATTATTTTTTTTCCACAGATGATCCAATTCTACACTGTACTAGTAAACAGACTTTTGCGTAAAAACCTCATGTGAACGCCAGTTAAATTCATCTCGGGTAAGAGAACCAGCCCTATCAACTGGGCCACCCTTTCATTTGAACACCACCTAAAGTGTCCTTTATGGACCTACTCTAAGCACGTGATACTGGCCACCTGTTTCCGATGTCCTGTATATACAAGTTTAGAATACAATTATGAATAGTATTTGACATTCAAGTAAAAATGCATCATTCATGTATGGACCAGAGACGTAAACAGTTTACCATAAAAAATGAAAAAAAGATTATAATGAAACCCAATCATATACAAGAATACGGTTTCCACAGAAAATTTGCATTAATGCTGGAGTTAAGCGTAGGCCCATTTAAAAGCTGCATCAATCCAGCAGTGCGAGGGCGTTTGGAATGTTTCACATAAAGTTTGCTTTCATTTAACGGTACTGGCGTTTCTCATTTGAAATATTGTTTATCGCAGCAATTTACACAACTGACTAAACCTGTTATTCACATGACCTCAAATAGAACACTGGTTATAGAAATTAATTGTTTAAACAAGCCAATCACGTTGCGGTATCTTGTCGAATTCAACCAATGTGTTTTCTGTATGAGAGCATTTGAATGAGACAATTCAAACAAGAAATGTACATTGGGCATGATCGAAAATGGAACTCATATTAGCATAGGTGAAAAAATACCGCTGGATTGAGAGAAAAAAAAAATATATATAAATTAAATAAGAACACAGTAATTTTTTTTAAAAATTTTTTTGTTTATCTTGTTCTTTGTTTTTTTAATATTTACACCATTCGTTTGTTTAGATTTCATAATAATTATACAGCTTATTATTGTATTACTGTCGAAATTTTCCTTTTGTGGAAGGAAAATTTCATTTGTTTAACAAGAAGAATGAAAGAAAGACCGTTATTTGATTTTTTGTCGTGAATTTGAAGAAGAAGAAAAAACCTAATACTATAGAATACATAAGACAAAGTGCGAGCAAAGCATGCAATGTTTTGTTTCGTCTATTCTATCAAAAAATGGCAAAGTTTATGGTTAATTATTCAAATGATTAGATTAGTACACAGTGTTACGGACGATAATTTGGATTTTATCACACAACAAAATTTGGATGATCCTGAAAAATTTTACACAAATGGTTGGGCAGTCCATATACAGGGAAAAGACACTCACACGCGAGCGAAAAGGATTGCAGAAAAATATGGTTTCGAGAAAGTCACAAAGGTTTGAGTTTTAAAGATGGTCTACATTTAGCGGAATCTATTTCTTTCAAAATTGATTCTATAAAATAAGATCAACATTATTTTGGGGGCTTTCATTTTTAGAGGTGTTAATGAGAAATTTACGGATATTAGATACTAGATACGGGATAGGACAAAAAATGTATAAATTTTTGGAACACTGACATTTCCAATTGGCGTTGGGAAAATACAATATCACCTTTTTTGTCACGAAAAGAAATCTTGCAATTTCGTATCTATGGTGACATATTTCATTTGCCTTCACACTCATGTGGGTTTAACACAAGACGTAAATACTTGTGGGGGCATTCTTTAAAGCTTTGAACATTTTCTACATAAAAAATGTTGATATCTTGATAATCAGTTGGACAAAATAGACAATATGAAAACGAATGAATTAGTTTTGAGGTAGACTTCAACACGAACATAAACGGTTGTCATGGCAAATTAATGAAATACCGAAGGACACCGGAAGAGAAATACAATGGAATCTCTATAAAGTGGATACCTTTGTGTAAAAAAGATGCCCCCTTTTATAGAGACTTTATCTATGAGAATTTGACTGTAAACCCATCCATCTGTACATGGAGTATGTGCCGCTTATACGGGTGTCCGCTTTATAGAGATTCCACTTTGCAAATATTTCTTATTGCTTTCACTCTAGGCGAACTGTACTAAGCAAACCGCTCAACTCCTTTTAATGTTCAATTTAGATTGGTTCTCTTGATAATTTCTATCATTTGGAACATCCTCATCATCCAGCTCGATCAAAGCGTTCAGATGAAAGCAAAACAGATCTTTTAAAACAAGAACAGGAGGTAGGTCGAATGTTTATTATAATAAGAAAAAATACTCCCGGTAACTCCAACCTGCAAGATACCGACGGAAAGTGTTTGGATCAGCTGAATGTTCGATTTATCGAGAGTCTTTCATGAGAGAGTATGTTCAAGTGTAATAGCTGAAACAGTTTTATTCACTGAAGGTTCGGATTATGGGGACTCCATCGACCCTTCACCACAATACGTGTTTTCGCCATACATTACACCTGCGTTTATCGTTTTTAAAACCACCAGAATTCCCCGTTGTAAACCTTGTCAATATACGCAATTCCCGAATTTCCGTTTAAACACCGCATTATGACTGAGTTCAACATGTCTCTTCTCATTCCTATGTATTAATGGTCTCTAGTATTCCAGTTTATGGGAGGGTAGTTTTAATGGCATTTTTTGAAATTATAAACAAAACTGGGAAACTGGACCATAATACAGTGTTTAAACAGAACTACGAGAAAGGTTGATTTGTGTTTAGTTAAAACAGGCTGGGTTAACGATTAACAACTAACTTTTCACCAGGAACTTATGTGGTTTAAAAAATTGGGTAGATGGATAATCTTAAGATTGTCACAATTGTTTGGGCCTTAATTTTCTCAGAAACTAGAACTTAGGTTCTTTCACAAAAAAAGGCCCTGAGTTCGAGGTTGATTTCGAGTACCAACTCAACATGTAGCTATAAGCTGAAATCTTATCAAGTGATACAAACACCGAAATTCAAAGAGAAAGTCATTACTGTATTATTTCAAATAAACGCCCCCACCAAACCCACCCATACTTCGATTAGAAACATACACCTTTCTTAAACTTCAATTTTGCAATAACCTCCCTTATCTTTTAAGAAACTCATTTATAACGAGTATTTACTTTGATCACATGACAAATTACAACCAATAGTTCAATTATTTTATCATCATGTACTACAGTTTCCAGTGGGCAAAATCTTCAAAAGTCCCTGTGGAGCAATATCGCATGCCGTTTCTATAAAAACACTCCTCCACAAAGGTAGACAGTTAAAGTTTTGAAATAAACAATAAAACTTGACAACAGGTTTCCAGGGAAATTTACAACGACTATGATGAAATAAAATTCCTTTCTTAACGAAACCCAAAAGGAAAACAAGATTGTTTATTTTACGCTTTATCGAAACCAGTCTTGAGCAATTATTTCTTGTTGTTAACTTGTTTTTGTTGTTACTTGTTACTCGTTATTAATAAATCTTTTTCTTAACCGTTTAGATACTCTGGGTTGAACAACAACACGAATACAAGCGCTCTAAACGAGGTTTTCACCATGATGACATTATCAGACGAGGAATACAACCCAGATTTGCGGATCCCTTATGGGACGAACAGTGGTATTTGGTAAGTAATTAAGTACAAATCTCCGAGGAGGAGTGCTTTCTATAGGAATTGCAAGCAATATCACCTGCTGTTTCAATAAAAAACACTCCTCCACAAAGATTTTTGAAGATTTTGTCCAGAGACTATATTCCTTTTCATGAGAAGGTATTTATTATTTAAAGTGTTTTTGATCATGTTCACGAGGATTCCACTAGGGTTTTTGGAAATGCTGTCCGTTGTGCATCGGATTGTGGTGTTCACACCTACCTGAAATTCATTCCGTCCTTGAACTTTCTAACCCCAAATAATTTGTTGTGCAGTTTTTGTTCGGGAAATCATGATAGCCGTGACGTTTTGACACATTCAAAATAATAAAATATTATAAAAAATATATTCACACGAAATCATTTCAATTCAGACATCGGAACAACGAAAACATTTTCATGAATTTTCTGTTTTTTACGCCTGAAGAGAACAGCTATCCGATATGGAAAATATTACAAAATGGAAGGTATTTCGTGTAAGAACGACATGGCTTAAAATGGTCAATTATTTAAAACAGGTTTAAAGGAAAGCTAAAGCTGAAAGATTTCCATTCCTGAAGAACAAGAATGTTCATATTTTATCTATGAAAATTCTTTTCAATGACAAATATTTCCAGATACTAGAACAAAAATGTTTCTAAAGCAGTTCTTTATTCACAGTATGTTTGTGGTGGAAGCAGTGCCAAAATGGTTAGCGAAAGCCTTTCATCACTTTTGGAACTTTCTTTCCTTCCTCGCTGCATTTGATGCAAATCGGCATTCTATTTCCCTCCTTTGGTGGAAGAAAAGTGGTGCACATACAAAAAAATGCACATATCAGAAAAACAACAACAAAAACAACAAGAAAATAACTCAGAAAATGAGTTTTGTAATTCTCAATAAGATTCTTGACTCCCTTAGAAAACAAGCAATTTTGTGATTCCTTTTCTTTATTTATTTACAGGACGACAAACGGGCAACAATGGACTTAGATGTAAATGTAGTACCTGTCTGGAATGCTGGCATTTCAGGAAAAGGAGTTGTAGTTACTATTTTAGACGATGGGATCGAGCACAACCACACAGATCTTGAGAGAAATTACGTAAGGTTTCATTTCTTTCATTCTTAAAGGGGCTACGACACGGCGATCACGTGATCACGATTTCATGTCGTAGCTCCTTTAACTGTCGTACAAGAGAATTAGCGTGAGTGGCGGTTATTCAGCTTGAAATTGAAAGGAACAAAATCTGTTCAAATTATTAAAAGTTTTTATTCCTTTTTTCCCCTGCTAAAATGTTTAGGAATCTTAAAGTTTTTCATGACTTGTATAATTTATTTTGATGTCTAATTGGATTGGTTAATTGGTGATACAGCCTTTCCTCGTCAAGCAGGACAGGAAGAATTCATATTTATTCCATGTTGTTTCATGTAGGATCCGGCTGCAAGCTGGGATGTAAATGACAATGATCCAGACCCCTTTCCACGATACGATCCAACCAACGAGAACAAGTAAGGAACTGTTTTCCAACAGGGTTTTATTTTTCAAGGAAAACTGTACGGTTTTGACGCAATTAATAAACATTTCAAAGTCAAATCTTTTACATAATGTCTTGTGTTTCTCTAGACACGGAACTCGATGTGCAGGGGAAGTGGCGGCCCAGGCAAATAACACCAAATGTGGTGTTGGTGTCGCTTATAATGCACGCATCGGTGGTGTACGTATGTTGGACGGCCGAGTTACCGATCGCGTGGAAGCGGAGTCACTTAGTTTAAATCCCCAGTATATAGATATCTATAGTGCTAGTTGGGGACCCTCTGACGATGGGATGACTGTTGAAGGACCAGGAACATTAGCTTCAGCAGCATTTTTGAATGGTATCACAAAGGTGAACTTTCTTTAGGAAATAATCATTTCAATGTAGCGGAGAAAGGAAATTTCCTTCTCCAAAATTTTCCTGATATTTCGTGATTTACTTGGCGGAACACAGGCTACTCATTTGGGGCTAATCATATTTTTTTACGAGTACTGCAGTATGAATTATCAGTTTCTGTATGAATCGTGTTGATACATACAGCAATCTGTAAGTACACTGAAAGAAGAATGACCAAATACATAGCATCTAACTTGTTTGTTTTTACAGGGGCGTGGAGGATTGGGTTCAATCTATGTGTGGGCGTCGGGGAACGGTGGCCGTCATGACGATAGTTGTAATTGTGATGGTTACACCGCCAGTATATACACCCTTTCAATAAGTTCAAGCTCAGATCACGGAGAAAGTCCATGGTATAGCGAAGCATGTTCATCTACGCTGGCTACAACTCTGAGTAGCGGGGCGCACGGGGAAAAACGGATAGTAAGTCAATCTCCTCTTATAAACTCTGTTATACTATTTTCTTTCATACTGTTGCTTTTGCGTGGAACAATAAAAGCGTTTATTTTGAGCTATTTTTATTTGTGACGGTGATGGTGATTTGTTAGTTTCTTCGAAAGCAAATGTGTTAGTGACAGGGAGAAACTTTCAGAAAACATACCCAACAGGTTACACAACGTCGTTTGAATGTCATATGAGCGTCCTTACAACGTCTGAACGTCATAGGTCATGTGCCTGCTGCGGAGGAAAATGGGTTTTTTATTACATCTTATTTCTTTCTCAGGTGACGACAGACCTTCACAATCAATGTACCGAAAGACATACAGGCACATCGGCGTCGGCACCTTTAGCTGGTGGGATCATAGCTTTAGCTCTAGAGCAAAAGTAAGTTATCAAATTAAGGAATACAGTGACTCGTTTTTAAACTGTACGTTTCTAAAAACAAAACAAAACAAAGCAAACTTTTTTTAAATGCTTTCCGAATGAACTAACAAATTCTTAGCTGTTCTTCTCTCCTGACATTGCATATAAAAACGAATTCATGGAGAGGCAAGCAGGTATGGATGATTGCAAGTGTAAATGATGAATTGTCCATTTTCCGTCTGGTTTTATTTATGGAACAGCATTTCACAAACAAACGCTCTTTATCACTATTCCTTCAACTTGAATTTTAAGCAAGTATTTCTTTTGGTTTGGATTGTGATGTAACACGAAGAATTTCCTGAAAACATTCCCCGCAACTAAAGAATTTACACTTTTGATGGGTAAAGTCAAAGGTATTGATAACAAGGTTTCTCAACAGCCTTCCCTCATTTTTTTTCCTAGTCCCAAACTGAGTTGGCGCGATATTCAACATCTGGTCGTTCACACTTCTGATTGGTTACCCCTGAAAAGGGATCCCGACTGGAGAATGAATGGTATCGGACTGCACGTCAATGAAAAATTCGGTTTCGGTTTGTTAGACGCAGAAAAGCTCGTTAAAACCGCAGATAAAAAAACCTTTAAGACAGTTCCTGAAAAGAAAGAATGCAAAGGTCCTGTTTACATGACCGCAAAGTAAGTAATGATAGAGCGGGTATGCCATAGGTTAAAACTGCAATTCAATTGCATTCAATTTACATTCAATTTCAATATCTTTCAATTTTATCCTATGCGAACTAAAAAAATCAAAAAAAAAAAAAATCAACATTACTGAACAGTTCTGTTTTTAACGTTTCAGACCAATACGATGGGACCAACCAATGCCAGTTAACATTGATACCTTAGGGTGCGAGAAAGCCAAGGACGAGATTAGGTACTTAGAACACGTTCAACTAGTTCTCACTATAGAATACACTCGACGTGGTGACCTGACTATATTTATAACCACACCTATGGGAACAAAGTCTTGCTTACTACCTGTTCGAAGCGAAGATGCTTCAGATGAAGGCTTTAAAAAATGGGCCTTTATGACGACGCATGCGTGGGGTGAAGACCCACGTGGTACATGGATTTTAGAAATCAAAGATGGAGGCGAGAGCCGAACGAACACGGGTGTACTTAGGGACTGGCAGTTAATATTACACGGAACTAAAGAAAAACCGAATCATCAAAATATAACACATCCAGATATTCCACTAAAAAAGAAAGCTGTGCCAGATGATACGAAAAACACAAAGTCTTCTGTGCAAATTACTCAAATCACATATACTTTTGGTAATAACGGCGCATCTTCCAGTCCATTATCAGCGGAACCACAGAGTACAACAACAAAAGCTATGTACACAAATCAATATGCACCAACACAGAGTATTTTACAGAATTCTCAGTTACCCAATGCATATCCAATTCCACAAAATACAGGAGCGACAGGGATGCTGGGAAGTGAGTATGTATATAATACGAATTACAATCCTTTGTACCAACGCAGTGAAATTCCTTCGTACATGCAACCTAATTATGCCAACAGCAACGCTAACAATAATTACGAAGCCAATCATAATTACGCAAATTTATTCACGGTACCGCAACCAAACTATAATCAGTTGTTTCAAGCAACTATGGCTCTTAACACCCCAAATACGATGCGTACAGGATTAGTAGGACGTTCAACCGGATGGAACAGAGTATACAATTCAAATCTATGGGATTTCTTCGGACACTTGAATGGCAAACGGTCCAGCGATGAAGATGAACAGAATTCTCTAGTAAAATTAATAGCTAAATTACGACGCCGAGGAAGGACCAAGATAGGGAAATAATATTTTTTTTTCCAGAAAGCAGATGACGACGTTGTTGAAATTGGTCCGGCGGCTGAACGGAAGCCCGGGTTTACCTGTATCCTGTTGCTGTCAAATTTATGCATTCGCGCGCGTGTATGAATTCACTTTTTCTTTTGGTAGGGATATATCTGCAAACCGTACAAACGTTTACTAGATAATCTCCTTTTGTATCATCTCTCACGATGTATATAAGAAATACTTGTTGGCATTTTACTGTTGATTGACTGGAATTGTAGTCATTCAAAAATTCCCTGGTCTGGAAGTCTCTTCTATTGTTTGTTTTGCTCACTTTTCGATCACGTGATGGTAAATAACTACTGTGTACTGGTTGGAACTTTGTCATGTGATCAGGAACTTTGTCAGGTGTAAATGAACAATTAGTTGTTATAGTAAGCTCCCAGACCAGAGAACTTTCTTACGTCTTTACAGGAATGTAGACCGCTAACTCACAAAAGATCGTTTTGTTCACGTTTGTACAGTATATGTTCATAACAAAGAGTCGCACGGTTAAACCTCTCTGAGATGGACAACATTTCAATGTCAGAAAATTACTTCATATCAGAGCGTGTGTCGTTTATAGCACTATTTCTGTGTCCAGGTATGAAGAAATACTGTAAGGACAGAAACTTTCGCGGAAGAAAACTTTGGCGATTTACAAGTCCAAAAATGGACCCTGTGAAAGTTTGGGCCCTAAATGTAACAGTTGCAATTCGGGAGGTTAGATAACGATTCTCAGAAACTAAATCTTCGGCATTTTAATCGGTAAACTCTCCCCCGTCTTCTATTCAAAGGCGGCTCATACAAACTTATAACGTTAAGCCCGGTTTACATTTTTATATTTATTCTTCCTTTGCTGAAAATTGCTACTTTTCTTGAATTTCTCTTTGAACTGTCAGAAGTAACTTAGATTTCGAAAAGGAGATTAAACTTGGAACTCAACGTGCGATATGAATTGAAATTCGAGAATATTCTCTATGTTCTCTATAAGCCTTTTACATGGGAGTACATTTTTTTTTATATATATAAATACAGCACAGTATTTTTCCCTTTATTTTTTTTCAACAGAAATTTGTAACATAAATCTTTGTCAGGGAAATAGCATATGGAATTCATGAAATTGTGGGTTTTGGGTGGAGGGGTTAGAATAACAAAGGGGGCGGGTGGGGAGGGGGTGTTCGTGTGGGTGTTTATGGTTGTTATACAGAAATATAATGTTCGAAACACTGTTTTTATTGTTTTTGTTGGTACCGCTCTAATGTTTTCACTAAATTTCACTTGACTCCCGACTGGAATATGAAACTCCCTCTTTCGTAGTAGAGCCCTTCAATTTAGTTTGGTTAAAAAAAAGAGAAAAAAAATCGCGAGAAGTCTCGTTCATTCAAACTTTACTTATGGAGTTATGTTTGTGCAAATAAAGTTTTCAAATAGTACGTTTTGCCAGCGCACTCGTAGTATATTTTCGCGGAAGAATGGACACCATCGGGCCCGAGTGTCCGCTACATAAGGAGATCTCCGTTAAGGTTTACACTTCAAAGAAAACAGACACCCACTCCTGGAAAGAGTCCGCTATAACAAGGTGTCCGCTAAAGAGACGTTTCACTGCAGTCGTGCGTCACAACGCAAATCAACTGCAGACAGTCAAATAACTGCCCATGTTAAATTTCCCTTAAAATACTGAAGACTATAATGATGAAGAGGAGTAAACTTTGTCTGGTCGCAGTACTATAAATTACAAGTAAAATCAAGAATCAATCGAATTAATTTACATATCTACAAATTTAAACAAGACACGGGAGAACCTATTGATACGTTCAAAAGTACCTGGTCTGCTTCAACACTTTCCTCTCTCCATACTTCTTTCGGTTACCGGAGAATAATGAAGCAATTGGCTAATATCACCACCCATTCATTGGCGAATCATCGCTTCAAGAAGATTTGAATAGTTCACGATGCTGGGTTGCAATCCTCGACTGTAGCGACTCTTCGGATAATTTTCTATAACATCAAAGAAAACAAAAACCGTTAACTTGAAATATTATCTAACCAGGGCACAGTGGGCAAAATCTTCAAAAATTCTATGAGGAGGAGTGTTTTCTATAGGAATGGAAAGCAATATCGCCTGCTGTTTCAATAATAAAACACTCCTCCACAGAGACTTTTTGAACACCACCTTTATAAGTACCAGATGCTCAATTTCACTCTTGGCTGATAATCGTAGGAAAGAAAAAAACTTATAAATACATTATAAATTATACACACTTTAAGAGGCAGGTAGTCCCTCCCTCTGAAGTATAACTATTAGTAGGTGGATTTGGAAGTTTCGAAGACGAATGATTCTGTTCTATCACTTAAAGATAATGAACTGTTATAAGAAGAAATGAGGGTTGCAGTGTGCTGATGTCAGCAGTTGGAATCCCTCATTTGAACAAGAAATGGGTCTGGAAGGAGCAGCTGACCCATTATCTTAAAGCAGGCAATGACCTACTGACATTATCTTTAAGCATCAAAGTAGGCACAAAAGGCATAAAAATGGGAACCAATGAGCCTGGTCGATTTTTAGTGGTGCTCACAAGAAGAAAAGTGTGTATACAACACCAGGAGAGACATGTTACTATAACTACTACGACGTAAACAAATTGGTTGCAACATTTCGGTACCGTATTTCCTTGAATAAGCACCCTCCCTCGAATAAGCGCCCTCCCTCGAATAAGCGCGTTGCCTGTAAATCCACATTTCGAATAAGCGCCCCCACTTCCACGAAACAAAATTTATCCTTGCTGTTATATTATTACGGTAACAACAGTATTTCTCCCCTTTTTTGATTTTCTATATAAACGCCCTCCTCGAATAAGCGTCGATTTCTAAATAAGCGCCCGGGCGGAAAAACGGTAAAAATAAAAAAAATGTCATTTAATATAAATAGTAACAACGTTGAATGGAAAAGGCTCCCTGATTTTGGCTCCATACCTTCTGCGTAAAAACCGCAGAAAAAACTTTTCTAAACCGTCAACAGCTTCTTCTACGTCTTCGGTTCCAAATTGGAAATGAAAGAAAGGTTGGAGTATATTGTGCTCGTCTGGATCGAATAAAAACAGCCGAGAAATATCCTAAATGAAAAAGAGTAAAAAAGTAAAAAAAACAGACCGAGTAATTTCTAAAGGCCGGTATTCATTACAACTGGATCCTTCTATCTTATATGCTGTACAAGTAACTGCAGTCGCCTTGTTGTTAGTGTCCGTTGAACGACTCTTGCTCAACATGTTTTTGTTAGAATGGGAACCAGACCTTAAGCTAACACCCTATTGATGTTGCAGCTCTTCCCTATTCCACCAGTAACAAATTTAATAACAACTGGTGGAAAACAGCTTAAAACTACTTGTCAATCTGCACCTACTATGACGAACTACAAAGAATTCACCAGTCATTATTTACTGTCGTGTGACCAATGTATGTATAGTTTAGAAAAATTTAGATAAATATACCGACAACAGAGCGTGATATAATTAGGCTTCAAAACCACGGAAATTTGCAATGACTATGGAATGGTCAATCTATTAGGCCGCCATCTTAAAGGGATAATTCCCACCTAACATTAAACTTTAAAAAAACAAAAAAAACTCACTTGTAGTTCATTGGTTTCATCTATAATAAGAACATAAATGGAAGTAATCTCTTCATGAAAGTACACCCAGTGGGCAAGATCTTCAAAAAGTCTATAAGGAGGAGTGTTTTCTATAGGAATGGCAAGGGATATTGCTTGCTATTTTAATAAAGACACTCCTCCACAGAGACTTTGAAGATTTTGCCGCTGGGCAGCTCAACTGCAATGAGTGGAAACTAACGTGAATATCCACTACAAGCAGTTTTGAAGATACACGTATTTTTTTTATAAGAAACCAATTTAAAGGCCTTCTTAATTTTCTTTCTTTAATTCCTTAATATTTTCATGATTTTAATAACAACATTTTCCTTTGTGGTTTCTTAAGATTGAAGAGGTAGGGAAAGCTAAAAAAACAATTGAAGATTTTTCATGAAGCGATGGTGTAGCGCATAATACCTTCAAGTGCGACCACTGAGGCCCGTGTTCAAGTCTTAACACTGATGGGCTATAAAAGCAGCGTACCAACCCATTTGGTTTCAATTAGGAATTTGAAATGAACCCTTACAACAGTTAGCTTCGATTGTCACAGCACGTTAACGTTCGAACAACGTAAATTCTTGAACTTGTTACATTGCGTTTTCCCGTGCATTGCATAATATTGATATTGGAGTTTCTTAAAGTTTTTGGAGACCCACGATCTGGGTTTCTTATTTACGGGTTTCTTGGTACCAAAAATACGTGTAGAATAGTTACCCGTTTCTTAATAGGGACGAGAGATACAAATGAAAAACAGGCACTAACCTCTACATACGACAATATTTCCCTTCGTGTATCCAACATTAAGCATTGCACCCTGTTGGCTTGCAGTACTGGTGAATAGCTCAAGTTGGCACAACGGTGATGACGATGCTTCGTTATAAATGACAACTTCGCCTGACTGCCATATTACAGTCAACTAAGACAGAGAATTATAATTATGTAAACAGAAAAGTATCGCTTGAAAAATGTGGTTATTATTATTATTATTAATGTTTACCCAGGATAGCCTCTTCAGTTCCGATAGAACTGTTATCAATGAGGGTCCTGTGTAGCAGGTCCTATAGCATTCAAAGCTCCCATTTGTGTTACGGAAGCCGCAAGTATGCTTCGACCGCTCAGCCAGACAACCCCCTTAGATATCAATTCCGCTCTCTATCTGAGTGCTAAGCTGAGTAGATCGATTCACAATGTTATAGTCGCTGGCATGACTCGACCAGGATTTGAACCCATACATCCATCACTGGAGGCGAGCACTCTACCACAAGGCCACCAGTCGGTAGAATGGTTACCAGAAAAAGCTGAACTTTACACACAGATATATAAAAGTTACCAGAAATATCTGGACAACAAGGCTTACCAAATTCATCGGTCCAGAAATAGTTTTTAAAACGATGTCGTGATCAAACATAGCAGATCTTCTAAACACAGAACAACATGAAGAAATGGTATTGACATAAAGAATCGGAAACTCTACTAACTGCACAATACAAGCTTGATTTTTTTTATAAGCAACACACTATTTAGACTAAGGCTTAAAGTTGCTAAAGTTGCTCTCTTTTACAGGCACACTTCCAGTGGGCAAAATCTTCAAAAATACTCTGTGGAGGAGTGGTTTTTTATTGAAACAGCAGGCGATATTGCTTGCCATTCCTATGGAAAACACTCCTCCTCATTGACTTTTTGAAGATTTTGCACACTGGGAATATTGCCAACTTTTTGTTTGTTAACTATGCTTGTCAGTGGGGGTGTCGTTGATTTTCTTGCATTTTATTTAGTTTTTGGTTTCGTTATCCGGATTTTCTTTACGCAAATCTACTGTAGACTTGCCGGTTGCTTAATTTATTAACCGATCGACCGTTTCATAAATCAAGTGGTTACATCAATCGCTTCGTTTTAATCCTGAACAAAACGGCGCTTGGGTGGTTTACAAAGATGATGCGACACATAAACATGACTTCTGGAAAGGTGTATTTAGTTGCTTATAAAGAAGAAAAAAAGCTCGTATATTTAGACGAACGAACCAATCTCACCTGTCGTCCATTAGCACAGGATCTGCTAAGGTGTCATTCTTCTCACAAGTCATTTGATAGAGTTTTCCATCACTTGTGGCGTACGTTAAACGACTTTGTAAACAGCCATGATAAACGGACGAAAAACGCAACGTTGTTATGCTCTGATATTCCGCGGGCGTAAGCACTTTTAAAGGCTGGCCTACAAAACGTGAAATGTAATGCAAATACTATATGTAAACTGACCTACTTAAGAAACGTATTCAACGAACAACAAGCAACAATATGATGTGCTCACACCTCTTCACCGGAATGACTGTGTTTCAGTCTCACACCACATATTCCTAGATCCGCATCTGCACTCTCAGAGGTTAATTTAATAGCAAAGATGAGATAGAACCATGATAAAATCAGCGGGATAGAACACTTGACGTTTCTACCAAATCTGTATGGTTCCACTACTACGAATCGACACTATAAACTCGAGTATTTCAGTTACAAAGCATGCTTTTCCAATGATACAGAACTCTCGTTCATCCGGTTCTTCTTCTTTTCCCTTTTCTTCTTCTTCTTTTCCCTTCTTTATAACAGTCCTCATTAAATCTCTCGATTCAACGAACAGTCGATGTAACGAACCGGTTTTCACCTCTACCGTCAGGACGCGTTACATCGAGATTCTGGAAGTGTTTCAAAATCCAGTGTACTCTGACTTATCCGAAGATCGGGTTATCCGAACTCCCCGATTATTCGAACAATTTGTCTCGGTCCCTTCAACCACGCTTAAGAAACTTTACCCTGGCTTATCCGAACTTCAGTTATCCGAATATCTCGATTATTCGAAGCAATTTGTCAGTCCCATCACCAAAATAAGCCTGCTTATCGGAATTTTCGTTTTTTACCGACAGAAAAAGTATTGTAAAATGAATATTTTATCTTTATAAATATTTACAATTACTTTATAAAACCTATTCAAGTTTATCGATGAACCCTCTTCTTTTATTGAATATCAGTTTGCAAGGAACTTTCATACCCATTCCATCACCTTGGTAACTTGGCTGTCATGTCACAGTCGATGTACAAGTGTAAAGTGTTCCGCCAGAAAGCAAACACTGCTTGATGACTTTTTTAACACAGTTTGCAGAGGCGGATCTAGAGGGTATGTCAAAATTTGTGGAGGAGAATGTTTGCTATTAAACCATAAAAGAAAAACGTGCAAGTAATCCCATTGGTGATACAGACTGAAAACAATCCTCCACAATTTTTGACATACCTAGATCCGCCGTTGGTTTATGGATAACTGATAAGAAAAAAAGGGTTTTTTCACTTATATTTCTAAAAAAAACCACTTATTCGAAACGCCTGTTATTCGAACTAATTAGCTCGCTCCCGTGAGAGTTCGGATAACTGAGGTTCAACTGTATTCAATGCTATTCAAATTTAATGTAAATAAGGAATGAGTTTAGCAGAACGTCACATTGAGATGTTACTGTATTACTGAAATCACATTAAACCAAAGAAAATCATACTGCTTTTCCGAATTTCTGTTTAAACGCGGATACATTGCCGAAGTATCCGAACCAGCCTCGTTTGGTTGCGTTAAATTAATTCGCGCAGATCGCAGTGGGGAAATTTGCAATGATTTTCTATAAAGGCATAGATATGTTACCTGTATAACGATTCCATACGGAGATGCAGCAATTGGCTAAACTAGTGGCAATCAGATCTGTTCGTGAATTAACAGCAGAGAGTATTATCGCGTCAGAATGGGGCAACATAGAAATGGGTGATGGCTCTATAACAAGAAGTGGTAAATAGGAACCATTTCGATCTTGTAAATGGGCCTGCAGCATTGATTGATAAAAGCAATCAAATGCCATTGGTCTGTTTTGTTTCAGAACGCTATTATAGAAAACCAAGGTATCGATAATAAACCTTTCCCGATTTTCTGTTTAAACGCCGTGTTTTTGTTAAGTAAGTACACCCGGCCTCGTTTAAGATATCAAAATTGACTCTAATCATTCTACTGCGAGTTTTAGTAATAGAAATAATTACTAAGTAATAAAGTTAAAACATTATTGAAACAATCAATTTCATAAAAACGAGGTTGGATGTACTAACTAGGTCAAAACATTGTGTTTAAACAGAAACTCGGGAAAGGTGTATTAACGTTATCGGCCTTCCTTACGCCGGTCTTTATTGGCGTCCACGGTCAAACTCTCACAGACAATCATCTTACGCCGGCCTTTTTATTTACCAAATATATATACATGATAACCAATTCAGATTATATACAAATACATGCAAAATTCTGTTGTCAATATGGGTCCTGTGAAAAATAGATGTTCAAAATTTGAACAAAAAATTTGGAGTGTTTTTTTATTGAAACAGTAGGCGATGTTGCTTGCCATTTCTATAGGAAACACTCCTCCTCATAGATATTTTTAAAGATTTTGCCCACTGAGATGGTGTGTTCCATAATAAACTCTCAATAATATTTCTCATCAATGTGTACCCTTACAAACCAAATATGGTCTACCTTTTACTGACTTCAGAGAGTAAATATACATTGTGTTCCTTCCTTTCCAGAAAACTGCTACACTGTTATAGTGCATATCTAAAGAGGAATAAAAGTTTGAACATGAAAATATCCGAAGTGATACCAATTAAAGGAAGCAGTCAGAACAGTGAAAATTTGCTTCGCCATGTTTGAAATAAATTGAAAAATAAAGTGTGAGTTGTGAATGATTACAAATACAAGAAATTTATTTTATTATATGCCTGAAAAATATTGTGGTGTTTGAAAATCCCCTCGGTCAGTAGCCCTATTATATAACATTGTGTAGTTGTTTCCGTCCTGCACCATGTATTGATGAAAACGTTACCTTAACTAACGCAATGTATAAGAAACTTTCTAGAATTCGCAGTAACAGGACGAGGACGAGGACAAGAACGAAAATAATGCTATGCCCTGATAAGATGGAGCTCGAACTTCGAGGAAACCGAGGAATCGAAAATTGAAAAACGTGAAGAAAACAACTTGAAATGTTGTGATTGGGGGAACATTCCGTTGTCATAAATTATTCACGGTATAGGCGTATTCAGGGTCAGTCAAAAAAAAAGTGGAGGAGTCCAACGTTATGATATTTCTTTTCAGTCTTAATTGTCGATTAGGTTACTTGAACGTTTTCCTTTTCTATTTTAAATGACTAAACTCTTCTCCACAAATCACTAATGATTATTATTATTTATAATTCATCAGTAAATTATCTCTAAAAATTGAGCGAAGAAACCATTGTATATTGATCGAACAAACAAATTAGTGATACAATCTATATTGTGTCGTTATTCATAACATCATGTGATCAAACGCTGTGCAAAACAAACTACAGTTTGGTAGTTCAAGCTAAAATACCAACAATAGAGCTTCACAATAGACTTCCTAATGACTATGATCGTATATTATAAATAATAACACTTAATTGAAGATAATGCTTAAGAAAACTATTTTGATGAATCAGAACTGATAATAAAATTTCAGCAGGAAAGCTTTTTTTTTGTAAATCCGTTATTCTGAAGACTATATTTCTATATACATTTTATTTTTTGTGACTTCTTGTTTACTGTTGTTGAATTAATGACATTTCTTTTATCTAAAACTTTATCCTGCAAATAAAGGCGTTTATTTCTATTTCTACTTGGTTTGGTTTGCAATTTATCTATAGTCAGTCAACATAGTAAAAATTTTATGGAAACTATGGAGGTAGAGGTTTGGAATCATTTTATTATTGCATAGCTACTCAAGGGGAGTTCTAGTTTCTTGTTCTAGAACTTTCACTGCATGTGGAATGCTATTTGAAAAAATGGATATGGTGTTATCGTCTGCAAAGTTATGGACATTAGCATTGTCTATGAATAAAAATAAGTCATTTGTGAATATCTTAAATAAAATTGGTCCTAAAATGGAGCCTGAGATTGTTAGTTGAAATTAACTATGTACGTTATTTATAGGTGTGGATTGTTTCCTTCCAGTGAAATACGAAAAGATATATCTCGGTAAATCCATATTAAAACCCCAAGCATGCAATTTGGCTAGTAATGGATCATGGGAAATCGAATCAAAAGCATTTGAATAGTCTATTACCCAACAACATAACTGTCTAGCTTGCTCTGTCTAGTTTGCTTTTCCATTCCTCGATTAACTTCATTAGAACATGCTGAGTACTATATGATTTCCTGTATGCAGACAAAAATATAGACACTCTAATATTGATGAAATCTGTAACATGAACTTTTTCATTATTCCTTCGTATAATTTAGAAAACACGTTTAAGACACTCGCTGGACGATAGTTACCGATAACTAGCTACCGTGTTGATGCCGTTCGTCTTCTTGTTAACATATTAAACTTTAACGATACCTTCGCAGTTATAATTGTAAATCAGAGTTTTTCCTTGGCTCGCGAGACCTAAACCCCTCCACTAAATCTGATGGTAATCGAGACTAATACTGTGCTTGAGCATGATTTAACCACTTTTAATAATCATGCAGCATGTGATATTCACGTGAAGAAAAGGTGAAGAAAAATATCAAATGGAATGGAAAAAGAAAAAGATTTATGTGGTTTTCATCGTACTGTTAATCGCTGCGCTAATCCTTCATAACAATCAGAATTTAACAAGGTACTTCAACACCAGACACAAACCAACGAAAGACGTTCGTGTTGTAGCGTTTGGTGATAGTTTAACAGCAGGCCTTTATGACTGGCCAAATTCAAAGAAATTTCACCCATACACCATACACTTGCAGGTTCTCTTGAAGAGGTTTGGAACGAACATAACTCTAGAAAATGCTGGAGTGAGCGGTAACCGTGTTGACGATATGAGAAAAAGACTATTAGATGTAATCCTCAAAAAGCACCATTTCCAAACTGTTTTCGTTATACTAGCTGGTTCCAATGACTACATGCAGCTGATCAAGAAGCAGCAGAAAAAAACGCATGAAAACAGAACCCAGCTTAATGCTGAATCTCTTCAAATAGCCAAAAGTATCGAAGACCTTCATGCGACATGTCATAGACACAATATAAAAACACTAGCTATATCAATACCAGCTATATCTATGGAACAAAAACAGAACACGGTCTTTTATAAGAACTACAGAACGCTTATTAATAACCATTTGCGTTTATATGTTCAAGAACAGAGTAACCATTCCGTGTTTCTTGATTTATCTGAAAGAGTGGAGACTTTGCAGCGCCAAAATGGTACGAATTTCTCGGACGATGGTGTCCACTTCAGCCCGCAAGGTTATGACAAAATGGCAGAGTTCGTGTACAAAGGACTGATGGTAATATTGAATCAGTAAATTTTTCATAATTTTTTTATAATTTTTCATAATTATGGTGATAAATCGATGAAAGGAGATAAAGGTGAAAAATAATAAAGGTTAAGGATTAGTTTTAAGGAGGCTATGAGGAGTGTTTTCTAAAGGAATGGCAAGCAATATCGCCTGCTGTTTCAATAAAAAACATTCCTCCACAGAAACTTTTTGAAGATTTAGCCCAATGGGATTTTATAAAGCCAGTTGACAGTAAAACGAATTCAGAAGATACACAAAAAAAGATGGTAGAGCAAGGCCCATAAGTCACTTGATAAAAGAAATAACATTTTTGTCGATTCTCAAGTGCAAGATTTAAAGAGGGACCCATGAATTGTTATTGAAAAATCACGTTTCTGTTAATATTGTTGACGTTGTCCACTAGTCAAACTGAAGCAAGGCCGTCCCCGAATTGTCACAAACAATGTAATCGCGCATGTGTAAAACATTTCACCCCGATATGTATCAGATGTAAATATAGTCAATGTTCACGGAATATGGCTAACGCTCGTTTTAAATATGTTTTAAATGGAATGAACAGTATATATATTAAACATTTTATTTTGAAGAAGAAGCTGCAGATGTAATATTAAAAGGTTTTTTTTATAAAGTGGGTCTGTTACTAAATATGAAAAGTCTTTTTAGTCCCTTGATACCTGTTTTACTGGATTCATTTTAGGGATCGTTGAATCAATCTCTCACACAGAGGAAACGTAGTAATTAATTTCTTTTTTTAGTTTTTGAAGTTTTTCAATCTTCACCCCATTTTTCCACAGGACCAAACGATATAAGAACATGGACTTCGGTATTTTACGATTTCACAGTTTTCATTCACACTTCAAGAAGGTTTGTACTGATGTTTCAAAATGGTAAATGTAGACATGTAGACGGATAGTTTTTCCTTATAATTTGCTTTTTATTATCAAAACTGGCATAGCACGAATTACTTGTTCAGTAAATCTTCGTAGTAGTTGGCGAGAACTTTAATAAATCGACATTTTCAAGACATAAATTCCCAAGACATGAAATAATCTCTGGAAAATTTTAACTCGTTTATATGAACAAATGCTACAAGTGAATGGTATTTTGTAGGGAAATATAATACCCCACATGGTATTTTTTAATTTTGAAAAATTATTCGTATTTTATTGAGATGCCGAATTTCATTTTTGATCTTCCTCTAATATTTGCAGTGATCATGTTTTTTGGGTTATCCCCGTGAATTCAAACATGACTAGACGCTGCCCGAGTTCGTGTTACCTTTTAATAAGTAAGTTTTATTTATTTTTGGTTTATAGCCGATACATTAAAAATGCTAATACCATTAGTAATAATGTATATTAAAAATTAACATACCTAAATACCTTTTTCTCTTTGAGGAGAAATTGGTTAGCCTAAAGCTAATTAAAATCGACTTTATACACATATATATATAAAAAAATAAAAAAATAAATTGCTAATATATGTGACACAGAGACGAAACATAGTCATACGAGAAAAAAGATAGTCTGGTGATTCGGGCCGTTTAAGGCCGTTCTTGTTGTAAAGCTCGCGTTTCAAAATATGCTCGAACTCAGGCCTCAACATAGGGCACCAAAATGTAAACAAACCGAACCCGCGAAATTTTCAACTTATATTTTAAAAAAGATATCGTTCAAAAATTATTATGCCTGGTGATAATTGTTCTGTGTTTGGTTGTAGTAGCTCCAGGAGAAAATCTGGAATTACCATTTTCAGGGTGACTAGGGGAAAAGATGAATATAATATAGAATGGAGAAGAAAGTTGGTGCACATAATCACCAAGGACAGGGTGGTGGATCACGCATTAAAAAAACAAATTGAAAATCAAAATCTTCACATTTGTGAGTTGCATTTTACAGATGATTTACTAAATTTTCGTAAGTATTCTCTAAAATGTAATTAAATTGCATAAAATAGTAAAAAGGTAACAATTAAGCATGCCCATGTACTCATCCTAGATGCAGAAAGTAAAAGGACAACCTTAATACCTGGTGCAATACCAACTCTAAATTTACCTGTGAAGAGTATTCCATCAACAAAGTAGGTATCCAACAATTATATTGAAAATACTTTTGTTACTAATTAAAATCACTATGAGAAATAACTTCTCTTTTTATATAGTGCAGAAAGTAATCCAAGAGAATCAGCTGCTATTATTAATATTAAGAAACAGCAGAAAATTGAAGCAGAACCCCCTCCAGTCAAAACCAAATGCTATAAATCTTATAAAGAATTTAAAGATCGCATCCAAAATTTAAAGTTACAACAATGGAATATTGAATATCATGAAAACTTTATTAAAGTATTGAAATATGACAACATTCATGCTATAGCAAAGTATGAAATATATGTTGATGATAATCTCAATTTCCTGATACGAGTCTTTAACTGGTTACTTCCTGAAGAACATGAAGTATACACTAATTATGAAAAATCATTGTACAACATTACATTATCAAATTTGGTTGCAATAATTTCATCCTATGGTACATGCTCTGCTATTTCAAACAGGGAATTGCATAAAATGATGGAACTACAGAAACATTCCATTCCTAAAGTGTTCACACCTAATACTTCAATCTCTACCACACTTTATGAATCTGAATTTTTCAGGCCCTCTGATTGTCAAATGCTGCACAAAGTATTGGATTCACAGCAATGCCGTACTTGCACACAATTGGAGAAAAAGCTGTTGAAGAAGAATGAAACAGCTAAAAAACGTAAAGAAGATGCAGAAGCAACACCAGCACATTTGTATGCCCCTATATCAAATACATCATCAAAACGTATCAAACTAACACTGCAAAGTTATCGCTTGGAAAATAAAATGCTGAAACAAGAACTCGATAAACTTCAAACCGAAATTAATGAACATTCCAAATCTGTTTCACAAGAATTAAATGATGACCTTGTTTCCATAATCAGTAATACTGATGTGGAGTTGCCACCTTTTATGAAGTTTTTCTGGGAAGAACAGCAAAAGTATATTAGATCCTCAAAAACTGGTGTCAGGTATCACCCAATGATCATCAGATACTGCCTGAGTTTAGCAGCAAAATCCTCTTCATTTTATGATGACATACGTTATGATGAAAAGTCTGGCACTGGATTTCTGATTCTACCAAGTCGCAGACGTCTTCGTGATTATAAGAATTACATTCATCCGCAGCATGGTTTCAACCCTCTTGTCATTGCTGAGCTGAGGAAGAAAATTGAGCACTTCAGTGAAATTGAAAAGTTCATAGTCTTGTTATTCGATGAAATGAAAATACAAGATAACTTAGTATGGGATAAGCACTCTGGAGAATTGATTGGATATGTCAATCTGGGTGATTCAGAATTAAATTACGCTACCATTAGAAAAATTGATGAAGTTGCTACACATGTACTTGTTTTTCTAATTCGCAGTGTGGTAAATCCCTTTAAGTTCAGTTTGGCAAATTTTGCAACAACTGGTGCAACTTCTTTTCAAATGTTTCCTTTGTTTTGGCAAGCAGTTGCAATTTGTGAGAATAATGGCTTGAAGGTGATAGCAGCAACAGCAGATGGAGCATCTACTAACAGAAAAATGTTCAAAATGCATGCAGCTATGACACAAGAAGCAGATATCAACCTGGATGTTGATGTGACTTACAGAACTCTAAATGTTTGCAGCTTCAATGAAAGGCGATACATATACTTCATTTCTGACGCACCACATTTGTTGAAAACTTCACGAAATTGCTTATACAGTTCCGGATCGGGTGAATATACGAGATGTATGTGGAATGGTGGACTGTTTCTAATTTGGAACCACATATCTGCTTTATTTCATGAAGATAAGAACTGCGGTTTGCACTTGCTTCCACATTTAACTCCAGAGCATATCAAATTATCACCTTTCTCAAAGATGAATGTGAAATTGGCAGTTCAGGTTTTATCCTCTCGTGTTTCAAATGTATTATCCACATATGGTCCACCAGCAGCAAATGGTACAGCAAAATACTGTAAGATCATGGATACCTTCTTTGACATCACCAATATCCGCAACACACATGAATACAAAGAGAAGAGAAAACCATTCCTTGCACCATTCGAATCTATTGATGATGAGAGATTTGTATGGCTGACCGATACCTTCCTTCATTTCTTTGATGAATGGTTGAATTCAATACAGAGTAATTATGGTCATTTAAGAAATTCTGATAGAGCCAAGATGTTTATCTCACATCAAACATATGAAGGCATTAAAATGACTGTTTTCTCTCTGATTGAAGTGATCAGATACTTGTTACAACACAATGTCCCATACGTATTGACCGAAAGATTTTGCCAAGATCCTTTAGAGAATTACTTTGGTAGACAACGTTCAATGGGCGCTCGGAAGGACAACCCAACTTTGCGTGATTTTGGATATAATGATAATGGCATACGGAACCAAAAAGTTTTTAGACCAATCTCTGCTGGTAATTCTGGTGCTGTTGACAATGCTATCGTTGAAATTTCTGCTGAACCTTTGCCTTGCAGGAAAAGATCTAAATAATGGTATATAAATAATTTTAGCTTTTTTATGCTATTAGATTGACTCATAAATTCACAAACTAATTTTATCATTATAGAATGAGATGGAATCACCAACTAAACTTAGAAAATCCTCGAAGCTGATATAAAAAAAACCGGTTATTTTTATAGCCACACATGAAAAAAAAAACATTATCTATGGCCTTAAATCTTTTGAAAAGATTACATGAGTATAGCGTGATATCATGTAAGTATGATTTAAAATATAAATAAAATTTTATGATGTTTTACTGACCTTATTTATACCAACCATACCAGCCATACATCTTAATCTCATGTTTAATTATTACTTTCTCTGTAATAAAGGAATATAATACAAGTAATGAATGCTGTGAGAGCAACAAATAACAGGCATGTAGCTGAAAATTAATGTTTTTTCTGTATTTGTAGCTATAAAAATAGCTGTTTTGTGTTGTTATAAAAATAACATTTTAAGTTTGTGAAATGATGCTCAGGTCTTCTTTAATTCGAAACGAAGTGATCTTGATTTTCCCTTACTTAATCTTATTTTATGTAGCTGTTGCTGATCTTTCACATAAGAAAATGTCCTGACACGAAGATACAATGTTAATAAATCTTCTAACAGATTCTTTGCTACTTCATTTTTAACACTGTCATTAACACATGATAGAACTTTAGAATAATTTGAAAGTAAACCGCAATCAGTCATGAGTTTTGACAAGATGTCATTGGTCTTTATATTTGTTTTCCAGCATTGGGTATAGCTTGCAAAATGTGCTTCAGTTGTTGCAAAGATATTGAACACTTCCTTTTTCACTTTCCATAAGCCACCACGGTCATGCGTTTCTACAAGAGGATGTTCTTTCAAGCTGGATTCATCATCATACTTCCCAGCTAGTAGTACTGCTAAGCACTGCTGATGGTATGTATTTTTTTCTTTCTTTGAAAAGCGTATCCTGCGGTACATAGCACTGAACACATAGCCAGAAAGGTAACAAATCACCGACTTTTCCTGATCAGTAAATTTTGTAGAATCAAGTGGTAATTCTACAATATCATCTTGTACAACAGCTCCTGAAAGATGAGCTAATACATGGTTTGCCAGCTCAAATCCTAACAAAACACTGCAATTTGGACTCAGTCTTTGGAAAGGGTTGCTTGATCCTGTGATATGCATATAAAACTTAGGATAAAACTTTTCTGCATTACCATTGTACTGTTTTATGTCATCACGAATAACTTCATAGGTTTTAAGCACTTCCTCAATGTTCCCAACTTGATACTTCTGAAATTCGTTTCTCACCTCCTCAGGGTAACACATATTTTCTCTCAGCTTATCTACACTCTTTTCAATATATCTTTTCAAATGGTAGGGGTGAAGAATCTCTTCAGAAGTCTTCGAAGTTGCATTTTCTGATGAGGTTGATTGATCTAATTTGTCACCATGCTTAGTTTTCTGATGTCTTGTGAGGCCTCTTTTTGTTAGGCATACCTTAGGACAAAAATGACATTTACAACTTAAATCAAGATCACTTGACGTTTCCGAAATAACATTAACTTCTTCGACATCCAAATTAGGATCTTTAACAAGTAAATCTTCTTGTATTAACGAGAGAATCACATCAAGTTCTTCTCCGCATACATATTCTTCCTCAGACGAAGCCATCTTTACAGAATTCCGTGCACCATATTTCCGGCCACCCCTATATAGATTGAGGTTGGTCGCCAAAAAAATGCCAGCGGCCCGAATCACCAGACTATCTTTTTTCTCGTATGACTATGGACGAAAGCAGCACTGTATATGCGAAAAGTACATTTTATTTTTATAGACAATCCATAACTTTTAAGGCGATTTTTGTGTAAAAAGACCTTCTTCGTTCGAAATAATCCTTACGATCATTATAATACAATTTCCACTGTAGGATAGAATATTTAGCAAATACTATTATAATAGTCTCAGTAGAAGAGTTAAAGCTATCAATCAAAGGTGAAACTGCAATTAAAACACCCTCGAAAGCTTTACTTTGATGTCAGCCAATACTCTCCGGTAATGCCCTAAACAGTTAGTGACTGGAAAAGGGTTATTATTTTTTGCTATTGCAAATTTTGCTACACGTAACAGGCCCTTAATGTTTAACCCTCTCCATTTTGTTGATGTTAATTTGTTGCAATGATGTCTTATTTTTGAAATGGTGTTATATTCCTTCCACTATCACTTAAATCAAAAGTCACGACCATCCGAACATAAGAAAACAGTTTGATAAAATGAACATACCTTCAGATGGTGCGTTTCTTGATGAAAAGAAACTGCTTATCAATTGCCCTTTCAGAAAATGCACAGTCGCAGCAGTTTCGCTTCTGAAAAAAATAATGAAAAACTGCTATTCGAACTCCAACCCAGAGATTGTACTTGCTCATGGAAAATGTTGTATTTTGTTCGTCATTCAGCTACTGAAACTAACCTGGTGTTGAAGTCGCCATCGCCAGCCCATTTTGATTTCAACTTGAATTCGTTATGAAGATGATTAAAAAACGACGATGATAGGGGGTGGTAAGAGCCAGCCCCAATCATTTTTATGTTGTTCTCCATGTTCTTCAACAATGATGATATGTTTGTGTTGTTTGCTTTGACTTGATGTGGGCTAATATGTAATATATGATCCATTGGTGAAAATTGCGGCGGTGGTGATTCCAAATTTTCCTTCAAGTAAAAAATATTTAAAGAATTAGAAGTGTCATTCACAGCAATAAGTGATAAGAATAATATAAGGTTGCTACCCAAACAAAGCCTCAAGAAATTCAACATGTTTGTTTATCTCAGCTGGGTTCTGTCCACTTTGTTGGAAAGATTTATCTCAGAAAATACCCAGAAAATCTGAGTATTTCTCATGTTTTCAAGTCAGATAGTTAGTCCTCTACATTATTGAGCCTGAATGAAATTTCTAACTCTTTTTCCACATTTTCCTTAAGCCTCTTGCAAATGAATCATACTTCATACATCCAACATATTTGTTTGTTTGATGTTGGACTCGTTTGCACTTTGTATCAGCATGTACTGTATCATTGGGCATGTGTATTAAATGTAATACATGGTCCACAGCACTTGGGAAAAAAAAATTCCCTGAGTTTTCCCTGATTTATCCCCATTTTTAGGCCTTTTTTCCCTGAATTCAGAGGCTAAAATGCTATGTTTTTCCCTGATTACAAATTGCCTTGGTTCAAAATTCTACGGATTTCGCGAATTTTAGCATATCATAACCCATGAATTTTTTTTACTGAGACAATTTATATCAATAAAGAAATTCCATAACCTAGACTAGCTACAAGAACTTTTTTTAAGAAATGTGTCAAAACCAGCACTCCAAGTATCGAACAAATAGAACTAACAAGAGAATAATGCTTGCATTTGAATGCCTCTTCAAGAACATGTTTCATGGCATCGTTTCAGCAAAAAATGAAAATAAAAAGCAACATAAAAAAACATTTTCATGTTTTAAAAAGAACAAAATAAAAACAGTAAAAAGTTCCTTGGAGCCATCCAAAAAGAACGTGCTTTTAGAGTGCACATAGCTTTTAAATGTCTCTTTCAGGAAAATGTTGTGCATGCGAATCAGTGAAACGACTTTCTTTTTTGTTCTAATATACCAAGTGCATCTTCCAACTTTTTAATTTCTTCCTTTTTCTCATTTGACTCATTTGACTCATCCTGGAAATAGGTCTTTTCTGAACTCATTAAACTATTTTTACTATTTATACTTTAATCTAAAAAGAAACTGTGCAACTTAAAATTAGTGTATACACTTAGCATGGAGTTTTGCAACTAATGTTACACAAAATAATAATCAAAAACAATTTCCCTGAGTTTTCCCTGAGTGTTAGGATTTTTCAAAAAATTTCCCTGAGTTTTCCAGGTTTTCCCTGATTTTCTAAATTTTTCTGATTTTCCCTGATTTTCCAGGTTTTCCCTGAGTGCTGTGGACCATGTAATATGGAAATACGCGTATAAATAATTCTCTTCGCGTACCAAAAAATAAAGTAGAATTAGTTTCAACTTTTTTTTGTAATACGCGTATCACTGAAAAAGGTAACGAACCAAACTACTAAAATTTTGCAACGTCTGCAGTTTTGCATGAATATTCTATAAAAAGCACATTAATATACTGTACCGTACCGTATTTTGTGCAGATACATATATCAAAAAATTGAAGTGGAAATCCCGCTTAACATCCAATACGAATATATGAAGAATACTGAGGCAAAAAAAATTAATAAAACTCTAAGAATAATTCACCCTACTCAGATTTTAGACATTCTTTTAAAAAGAGTAAGCTATACTTCTTACTGAAATCACGAAAACAAAATAAAATTACTGTTCATTACTTCATTTTGTTGAGTCTCGCCATCATTTAAGTTAGTTTGTGTGGCAAGATGGATCTTTTCTAAACATGCTAACCATTCTTCCAGGGGTAGCTTGTAAATATCTAACCATTGACTGCTTGAATCTATATAAATAGTCAAATTATGTTAGTGCATGCATGATGATGTTGCAGAAAAAAACAAAGACAGAGGAAGACTAAAAGAAGTTCCATTACGCAATCATTTCATAAATAGATTTTTATAAAGCAGTAAAATAATTCATCCAAAGGTGCTTGTTAAGGTTATTCATAAGGATTTTTTCAATTTTTTTTCGAATTTTCTTTTCTTTGGTAAGAGATAAGTAAGAAATTAGTTTGCCCTTTCCAAAAAGTATTTATGTGAATAATATTTTGACCAAGAAATAGGAACAGAATTCACGTTGAAAAGACATATTTTATTTTGAATTAAAATTCAGTAGACATCTACTGAAAAATTGCTGATTTCAATAGAATTTGACACTTCGGTCTATACTAAACGTTGTATCACGTGAATTAAGTTTAAAACGTAAACAAAACAAAATGTAAGAAAAAACAAGATGTGAGAGTTTGACTGCCCTACAATGTTTCAAAACAATTTCCACACAATCTACCTGCGATGCTCTACTCACCACAAGCATTCCAAAAGCAAATAACCATATATAACTAGGGTTTCTGTACGTGTTGTATAATTCTTTTCATTATTTACATGGAGGATTTAATTGGCTTTCAGACTATATGAGGTTAGGTAAAGAAATGTAAACGTTTTTGGTAATTTTTCAAAATAAAATATCATACTCAAAGACCTATTAATATCCTTAAGTTTCCCAGAGCCAATAGCAGGGTTCATAATAAGCTATTAACCTATTAACCAGGAGCAGTCATCATGATCAGAAAGCCTTTACATTCCAGCAGACACTCGGACAGCTTGCACTACACGAGCTATCCGATACATAAATCATGCCGACAAGATGGGTTTAATCGTAACAGACACTATGGTCAATGTTGATCACAAGAAAGATGTTTTTGATAGTCAAGATTTAAATTTTGGTGGTTTCTTTATTTCGAGGTATGCAATACAGAATTATATCAAAAATTAAAGAAAAACCTTTTTAAGTTAGCTCAAAGCCCTTGAGTTGTTTTCTTTCACCGAAACAACAGAAATATGTTGAATATGTTACAAACACTTTATACGCGCTGAAGCTAATTCTAGAATTTTAGACATACAAACACGATAAAAAAATTCTGATGTATAATAATATTTTAAAACCAGCTTTATGGCATGATCACCATTGAACAATATAAACTAGGAGCTTCTCAAATCTGAATTCAAACATTTCCGTAACACATGATGACAAATTGCATACCTTTCCAACTGATTCCCACATAGCATTTGTCTTCAGAAATACTCACAATTTCTGCAAAGACAATATCTTCAGTTTCCCTTTGGTTCTATTGGATAAATACAATAGACAATCAATAGCTTCAGCCGAAAAAAAATTGTGGAAAATAATAGAACAAAACTTCACTTTACATGATGACAGAAACTGAAAGAAACTTTACGCATAATTTACACATAATTTATATAAAATTATAAAACTATTATAGGGCAATTTTCAATAGATATAATAGGATTTTTATATAAATCCTAATTTATATACATAATACAGCAAAGATTGCAACTGTCCAAATTTTTTCAGGACTGTCCCGAATTCAGGCACCCTGTCCTGAAGTCCCAAAATACAGTAAGTCTGTCCCGAATTAAGGCTTATTCCTGCACTTTTAAAGAATGATGCAAAATTCCTATTATTTCCTTCATGCAGATGTTCGTCTACCAATTAACCTCGTACTCCACTAGGCGGCTCGGGCAGCTAGTGGTTTTAGTGGTTTTATAATAGTCGGAAGTGCATTTGTGACTGTCCAAGGGAAAAAACTAACATGAATTTATAGATATACCTATAATCTATGTAAATAAAGATAAAGATTACCTAGATAACTTTATCTTTATTGTAGGTTTAACAGGTAAACATAGTGTATTATCTATAACCTATAGTTTATTTATTATAGATAGATTATCGGTAAACTTATAGGTAATTCTTTTGTTCTCAGAATTTATTATCTATAATTTCAATCTATAAATTCCATATTAGTTTTTTCCCTTGGACTGTCACATTTTCTGGCGATCTGGAAGTCTGTATTTTCAAATATTTTCTTTCGGTGACCACCATGGAGGGACCTCAGGGAGTCACTAAACCAAGTGGATCACTGTCCCGAATTTTAAAACCAACAGGTTGATATGTATGATACAGTGACAACCGGACCCTTTATAATTTCTAAACAAACCCTAAATCTATGTCAAGATTCTTTTATAAAGAATAAAAACATAGTCACTAACTTTATGAAACTCTGCCACTTCATAAAAATTATCACATTTAAAACCAAGCACAATTGCAGCACCTTAAAACATAAAAAGATTTGATAACTTTCCATAATACAGAGCAAAATAGAGGGTTGGGTTTAGCCAGTACATACTTAGCTCAATGACCATGATATATATACATATTATTAGCAACTGAAAATGTTTTAGCAATAAAACAGTAGACATTCATATTTCCAAGTATAATTTCTAAGTTTATGTGAGGCAGTTATTGTAAATAGATAAAAGTAAGTTTATGACAAACCGCAATAATTGAAGCCTAAAGCAATCTTCAATAACTTAAGTCATGAGTTTTTCCTACCTTCTTTCTCCACTAATAACAAAAGGACAGTGTCATCTGAAACAGCCAGTATCAAAAGCTGATCTATGTAAGAGTTGTCTTTCTCGATGCTTTTGAAAGAGTTAATTTTACTAAGGCTTGGAAGTTTATATGATACAACATCTGTACTTCCTCCAATAAAAACATAACTGTCACACACTGCCAATGAATGAATAGGAGAATGAATGATTAATTCTTCTTCGTATAGTAACTTAGTGATGTCCACTTGTTTTGACTGTTTGTATCGTCTCTCAGCTTCGTTTTGTTCAATAATAACCCAAGCATGTTCAAATACCTGCCAAAGAATTTTATCAATTCTCCGAAAAGGTTGCGGAAGTTTATCATGGAGTTTTTCCACATCTTTCAAAAAGGCCTCCTCAATGTTTTCGTAACCTTCTAAAGACGGGGACGGGGGTTCATACTGCCGTCTGGATCCTGTTTTATTGGCAGACATTTCTTTATTGCATAAAATACATCAGATTAAATCTTTGTTTTCTAGATAAGGAGAATACCAAAACATGTTGTTAGAATATAGTATTATACAGCCTGAAAGAAACTTTACGTGTCTGCAAAGGAATGAATTTTTACATGAAAACACAAAAGATTTTTGTGTAAAGTTTTATCAGTGTCATGAAGTCATTTATGTTTCCAACACAATATTTTAGAAATTTAACATTGGGTAAACAAAAGACTGTTAACTTCTAAAGATGGCAACTCTTCATGAAAGCTTATTATCTTATGCGGAAGTGTAAAGTTTCTTTAGAGATTCACTGTATTATAGTCTACAGACATATTCAGGATCACCACAATAGAGAATAAGTAAAATTTCATTTGATTAACAAAATGACCAATCTTCCAGATCAATGGATGGATGATTTGTGAATAGACAGTATAACTGGAAATATTGGACCTGCTTGCAGACATTGAAATGTCTCTAAACAAACAGCGTAGAACACAAAAGATTTTAAAAATGATTTGATGTAATATAAAAACTGTACACAAAAATCTTTTGTGTTTTCATGTTAAAATTCATTCCTTCACAAATGTGTAAAGTTGTCCTACATTGTGTGCGAAGCAAGAGTAGAACCTTTTTAGCGATCATAAGTGTCTGGGTTTTCATGCCATATGAGCAACAGGCTTAAAATAGTAACAACAGGATGTAAACTAGCATATTATTTTTTGATAAACCACAATTTCAACTTCGATCAGGGAGGGAGAAATGTGACAAGAGATGATTGCGTGACTTATGTTGCCAATGGAGTTGTATCAAAAAAGTTACCAATATTATAGTTGGTGAATTCTTGTTTTTCTGCAATTTTTTGCCGACGTGAATCCAAGAATATCAAAATCACGCCAGTGAAAATGTGAATTATGTCAGCAATTCAGGTTTTGGAACTTTTCTTCTTTAAAATCTCTTTGATGTTAGTATTGGCTAAAAAAAACTTTACCATAAAGTATTCACCTCTATAATTTAACTATAACAGCTATAACATAAGTTACTTTTTTCCATATTTCTATATTCTTTCTATATTCTTTCTTTTAATTATTATTTTCTTGTTCATAATTATCTTTCATTAATATTTTTCTCTCAATTGATGTTGCTCATTTTATGTATAAAAAAGATTTTTCTTCTCTCGCTGTTTACATCAAGAACATGTGGCATATTTAAAGAAACTTTTACACACCATCTGTCACCGAGTGCCGACATGAATAGTAAGTGCTTTCTGGTAATATATTATGTAACCTTTACTAGTTCCAGTACACCACGAAATAGCAGTCCTTGAAAATAATTTATATAAATTATGATTAACACAAGGAAGGGAGGGTGAAACTAAAACATAATCTAACACAAGAGAGTTTAGAATTGGGATAGGTGGAACTCTATGAAAAGGATGACCACGGAGGAAAGAGGAAAGCTCTGGAACACCTGCCCGAGAAAACAGCAAAAGCAAAACCCCTGAAGGAACAAGTGCAAGTGAGAGCCATGTGATGGGTGAATCAAGAAAGGGGACCTGAGAAAGACAGGGGCCTGCTGCATCAATGCACTTTCAGGTTTTACCAACTATTGGATGAGAAGCCAAAACTAGAGATCACATTTTTTTTTGTTTTCTTATATTTTTCATTCTGGGAACAGTAGTAGCCATATTATATAGCTATATAAATATAGCTAAATCTGTTTGCTTTATTAAACTTTATTAGACGTGAAAGCGCATTTTAAAAATGGTTGTCTGGCATAATAAGAAGCCTGTAGTAAAAACAGGGTTTAAGGCCATGCGCGTAGTACATAATAATAATAATAGACATATGAAGCAATATTTTGTCAAAAAGGGCATTTTAACTTCTCACAAATCAGCAAATGTACACGAAGTGGCCATATTTTGTTTTGATTGGAAACCCGCCATTTTAGAATTGGTGAGAAGTGCGCACGAAACAGAAAATAAAAACAGGAAAATTCGAAAGGGGGGGAGAGAGAACCACACACATAGAGGAGAAGCGGCACAAACATAATCAAGAGTCCCATTTCAATGCTGCAGCGTCAGGTGGTAGTGTAAAAACAGAAATTTATAAACAACCTATGTTTTTTCTATTTTTCCGAGTACACCTCCTTTGTCACACATATAGTTAATAAAAAGCGCGAAAATAGTAAGTTATAAATTTATAATATTTAATTTGAAATTACAACTACAACAAGCCCATTTCGTCTCCTCTAGTCCCTGCCAACACCACCAACCACCTATGTTTGATAGATCATCTGATAGATCATTGGGGCTTCCCTCAACTAAAAATTAACTCTCATTTCCATCGGGAGCAATCTGGGTACAACACAACGAGTGAATTTTAGTGTCGATATATCAGGTTTCTCGCCTCTTCCTTTTTAAATCATCGACGCAGAACAAGAGTGCATTATATTGATCCCAAGTGCCTTCGTGTTACCTTACATTAGTTCGTGCAACGGGTTTGATGGTATCATCCCTAATAATCCGAATCTCCACTAGACACACCAAAAAGGTCGCGGCAGGCGCGGGGGCGTCACCCCATATATGACGTCATAACCATCTAGAAGGTCCGCGACGTTCTATCAAATTTGATATCTCCGGAACAGTTTAGGATTTGACCTCATATTTCATGACTTTTCCTCAAATTTAGTAGAGATAAGAATTTTAATTGATTTTAGAATTCTTTTTCGTGTCAACGCTTTTTTGAGGTACACCCATTTTCACCAAAACGTACCACTTGTAATTTTTACTTAGACTCTATATTATTAGATGGTTTTTTTTCCATTTTTTTTTTATACTTACGTAGGCATTATCTCGTTCCTCTGTTGATGTGAAAATCGTTGAAAGTTGACAGAAATTCCTTGTTAATAAACTGATGACGTGATCATATTTCCAACTGGCTGCTTTTGCCCAAATGTCTCAATTGTTACTTAGAAACAAAAGAAATCATAAAACAAGTTTCAAAACTAATCTAAAATATAAGCCATATCATAAATTATGAAGACTTCTTGAAAATTTGCTTACCCAGTTAAAAAGGTGGTCAGCAAAACGTCAGCAAAATTTAATGGTAACCATGGTAACAATTATTATTGGAATAAATAGTTGAGCTACATCCTGTCAAGTTTCCTTGGCCTGGCAATAGTAGAATAGATTTTATAGGAGGCGGGCCTACTAGCCCAGAAAAAGACATGGAAAAGACATGTCCGTAGTCTCGCAGATTTATAGTGACGGATCTTATCCCGATCTTAAGGTTTATTGTTCTAACTACGTGCCATCTGTAGTTTCATTACGATTAAAGATTCACCTAACTTTTGCTAAAAAGTTTAAACAAATAAGGGTTGGTAGAAGTGCGTTAAGTCAACAAGACACGATCATAATCTATATCCGCCTCTGACTATGACCTCGTTTAAATATCTATACAGAATTAACAAAGTTTCCACCGAAAACAGAGACTCTGAATGTAGAGGCGTAGCTAAAGTTCTGCACACCTGTTTTATTAGTTGAATTTCGTTACCTGCTATGTAAGTAAATGTCCGTAGTCTCGCACTTTCAGCAGATTTATAGTGACGGATCTAGCAGAAATTGGACTGGTGTAAGACAATTTGAAGGACTTTTTAATAAAGAATTCACAATTAAAATTGCAGTTATCCTTTTAAAAACAATCTTCTCCACATCATTTTTACCCCAGTAAAACTGCTTCTCAATCTGCCGCTGCTATACTACCTAACTTATCCGAGTCACTGGAGTGGCTTCACATGGGCTGGTACGATGCGCTTTAAAAGCAGCGTATCAGCCCATGTTTAGCCATCGACTGAACGCAAACTGATCTGTAGGCAAGATAAAGCAATGCTATACGTAACTCTGGCGGTAAGTCAACTTCCTAGTTGCAAGTTGGCGGGCAGAGTAGCCAATTACTACGGATGGAAGCCCAATGACTTAATACACCCCATTACTTACTTACTTGCAGTTCGTGTGACTTTGGCCATAAGCATGAATAACTCAAATATTGGATTAATCCATCTTCATACCATTAACTACAATAATGGTCCTAATGATCTCTCAATTAATAAACTCCCGTTTATACGATACAACTTTTTTAATTTAATACATCATTTCAAATGACGTTGTTTACAAATTTCTCGCTACCTTGTCTCGATAATAGCAGAGTGTTTCTGCATGAAATATTAATCATCAAGTCAATTCTCTGCGAGGAATGTGCACACATGCTCGAAGGTATTTTAATTCTTATTATACACTTTACAAAATATTAATTTCTTTCGGTACACATTAGTGTGATTTTTGCGTTTTTTATACATTTCCATGATTTTACGTTTCAGGACATAAATATAAGTATCTCAAAACAAAATGATAACCCCGACAACTAGGTGCCCAAATAAAAAGAAAATATAACCGTTGTAAATGTAGCTGCCTAAATAAGAAATAAATTGTAACCTTTCGCTGCCAGTGGCCGGTGAATCAACTGAGTACTGTCAGTCTCTGTGATTTACTCATTTATCACCTTTTACCGTGATAAGAACCATGAAAGACTCGTCTATTTGAACTATGTTTTGACACACACATCAAATAAAATCAAGCCAATGATATAAGAAACAATATGAAAAACCAACAACAACAACAACAACAACAACAACAACAACAACAACAACAACAACAACAACAACAATGAAAACAATAAAAACACGACAGGAGAAAAAATGAAAGGTTATAATAAATCATGTTTCTTTGAAACTTCCAAAATAAACTGACTTTATACTGTAATATCATCAACACGTGTATGCTCCAATAATCTGTGGATTATAAATCCTCTTTAAAAAAAACCAAAATAAAAACAACACAATAAAAACAACAAAACTCCAAAAAACTTTCTGATGTGTTGTTATTGAACGGATTAACCTTTTCATAATAATGTTCATCGAGAAATACACCCCAGACCATTATTACTCTCTTGAGGTATTAAAAAGCCATTTGAGAATGTTTGACATAAATGCTCCCCATATCCCGATCTTAAGGTTTATTGTTCTAACTACGTGCCATCTGTAGTTTCATTACGATTAAAGATTCACCTAACTTTTGCTAAAAAGTTTAAACAAATAAGGGTTGGTAGAAGTGCGTTAAGTCAACAAGACACGATCATAATCTATATCCGCCTCTGACTATGACCTCGTTTAAATATCTATACAGAATTAACAAAGTTTCCACCGAAAACAGAGACTCTGAATGTAGAGGCGTAGCTAAAGTTCTGCACACCTGTTTTATTAGTTGAATTTCGTTACCTGCTATGTAAGTAAATGTCCGTAGTCTCGCACTTTCAGCAGATTTATAGTGACGGATCTAGCAGAAATTGGACTGGTGTAAGACAATTTGAAGGACTTTTTAATAAAGAATTCACAATTAAAATTGCAGTTATCCTTTTAAAAACAATCTTCTCCACATCATTTTTACCCCAGTAAAACTGCTTCTCAATCTGCCGCTGCTATACTACCTAACTTATCCGAGTCACCGGAGTGGCTTCACATGGGCTGGTACGATGCGCTTTAAAAGCAGCGTATCAGCCCATGTTTAGCCATCGACTGAATGCACACTGACCTGTAGGCAAGTTAAAGCAATGCTATACGTAACTCTGGCGGTAAGTCAACTTCCTAGTTGCAAGTTGGCGGGCAGAGTAGCCAACTACTACGGATGGAAGCCCAATGACTTAATACACCCCGTTACTTACTTACTTGCAGTTCGTGTGACTTGGGCCATAAGCATGAATAACTCAAATTTTGGATTAATCCATCTTCATACAATTAACTACAATAATGATCCTAATGATCTCTCAATTAATAAACTCCCGTTTATACAATACAACTTTTTTAATTAAATACATCATTTCAACATATACAGTGTGTCCACAAAAAAGCGGGTCTCTAACTTTTAGGAAGCATATCTTGTGTTCTTTTCGCTTATTTTTTGCGGTTTTTACATCAAATGAAAGATAATTTTTTGCTCTTTCGAATCCTATGTCCCTTTTTTACTTAAAAATATTTTATAGGTATCTGTAACAGATTTTAGCATGAGAACATGCAATTTAATAGATAATGATCAATTAACGCTTGCTTGAATTGGAATTAATGACTCGAGTAATATGAAAAGTCATAAAAAATAAGTGATTGTTGTAAAGTTGTATTTACACTGAAAACACATACTTTTTTACAAACGTGAAAGATTTCGTTGCTAGAGACCTTTGACAAAGATAAGAAGAATAAAGGATAACCTATGAATAAAAACTAAATATTCAATAACATTCAACGTGTCCGCCGTTTCTTTGAATACAAAGGTTTACCCTGTTTCTCATTTCAGTAAACGAACGTCTTATCATTGGTTGGTTCTGTCTCAATAAATTCACTTCGTCCACTATTCTTCTTCTCAATTTAGTCGGATTGAAAAAATGAGGGCCAATAATTTCCCTATTGCCACAAAGGCAAACGCAAACATGAAGCTTTTCGCGCGAATTACTCTTCTCAAATTTAAAATTTGGAGGAGGCTGACCGTTTGGCGCGTAGCAGCGGACGTTTTGTGTGCTGACCTTACCACATATATGGAAAACAGCTTCATCACCGATCACAATATTTGGAACAAAACGAATATTATGTGCTTGCTGCTGAAACCACTGACAAAATCGTAATCTTCTTCTAAGATCACCATTTTTAAGCTCCTGTACGATGCGGATTTTTGTACGGGTGCCATTTTAAATCTTTATTGACAATATTGTTGAAAGAACTTTTGGACAGTCCAGTCGGGTTGTTCCTGCACGAAACGTCTTGTGGTTGTTGTATCATCAGCTGCCTGACTTGCTGGATATTTTGTTGTGTTCTAACAGTTTTTCTTCTGTCACTTCTTTCTGTGTTTAGGTTATAACTTGTTCCATCATTGTCATACTTCTTGACATTTCTCTGAATTGTACTTCTTGAAGGTGGATTTCCGCCAGGAAAACGCTGTCTAAAAGCTCCAATAACTTTTTGCTTCCTGAAATTTTCTCACGATGAACACTCTTTGTTGCACTGTTAGGTGCATGATTAAATAAACTTACAAGTTTTCCTGCTTATAAAGAATTTTGACAAGGCGTTGGGAATATGAAATTATTAAAACATAAAAAAGATTTTAAGCTCACTTTACACAATGAATAAAAAATTGGTGATCTTCACAGAATTTCGTGCTAAACGTAGCACAGTAGCATCCTGAGCAGTAATTGCAACGAAACAAAAGGTTAATGGGTCATTAAAAGTCCGCTTTATTGATCATTAAAGAGTTAATGACCGTATCGAATGAAAAAGTTCTTCGTATTTTCTTAAACAAAAAATACCACAAATGAAAAATTATATTTTCAGAATCCTTTACATGTTTGTGAAGAAATGAATTACTATACATGAAAATACAAAAAATGTACAGTTTTATCTGTTTACATGAAGTTATTATCAAAGTCTTTTTTATTCTATTTTGTTTTGACACAATATTAAACTGAACATGCATGCAAAAGACAGTCTAAAGACAGTCTCCTTGTGAAAGCTATTTATCTTTAAACATGTAAGGTTTCTTTTAGGATCTGTACTGTATAGGGTATTCAAGTATTAAAATTTGAATGCAAGGGGAAAAAATACTTTTCTTTCTAACGGTATAAAAATCGCATTGATTTGATAAAGATTTAAAAAGTTATATGCTTTCAAAACTAGGTGCCCGTTTTTTTGTGGACACACTGTAGACGACTTTCCAAATGACCTATTGTTTATAAATTTCTTGCCACCTTGTCTCGATAATTGCAGGGTGTTTCTGCATGAAATATTAATCATCAAATCAATTTTCTGCGAGAAATGTGCACACATGCTCGCAAGTATTTTAATTCTCTTTATACACTTTACAAAATATTAATTTCTTTCGGTACACATTAGTGTGATTTTTGCGTTTTTTATACATTTCCATGATTCTACGTTTCAGGACATAAATATAATTATCTCAAAAAAATGATAACTCCGACAATTAGGTTCCCAAATAAAAAGAAAATGTAACCGTTGTAAATGTAGCTGCCTAAATAAGAAAGAAATTGTAACCTTTTGCGGCCAGTGGCTGCAGTGACTCGCCGAGTCAGCAGAGTACTATCAGTCTCTGTGATTTACTCATTTATCGCCCTTTACCGTCATAAGAAACATGAAAGACTCGTCTATTTGAACTATGTTTTGACACACACCTCAAATAAAATCAAGCTAATGTTATAAGAAGCAATATGAGAAAAACAACAACAACAGCAACAACAACAACAACAACAACAACAACAACAATGAAAACAATAAAAACAAAACAGGAGAAAAAAAATGAAAGGTTATAATAAATCATGTTCCTTTGAAACTGATATTATACTGAAATATCATCAACATGTGTATGCTCCAATAAACTGTGGGTTATAAATCCTCTTTAAAAAAACCAAAAAAAACCCAACAAAATTCTAAAAAACTTTCTGATGTGTTGTTATTGAACGGATTAACCTTTTCATAATAATGTTCATGGAGAAATACACCCCAGACCATTATTATTCTCTTGAGGTATTAAAAAGCCATTTGAGAATTTTTGACATAAATGCTCCCCATATCCCGATCGTAAGGTTTATTGTTGTAACTACGTGCCATCTGTAGTTTCATTACGATTAAAGATTTAACTATGTGTCGTCACAGGCTCCGTTCTAAATTTGGCCCAAATCTTTTTGTCACCCCATCGCCAATGTCGCGGATCCAAAAAAACGTCAGTTATTCCTATTGGTTCTCGGGATAATTTCCCCTAAATCTCGCGTTCGATTTGGGTTGAATTACAGTTTATCAAGATGGTATCCTATATAACCCATATACTAATGAAAACTAATATGCATATACAAATATATTTCCCAACATCGTTAAGTACAATAGGGTCAAAGATATTTCAAGTAATTTGAGTCAGAAAGTCATATGACTTGACATTCTACCCAATTAATTATATGGATGGAAATCTTATTGAATATGAACAAAATGTTATGGAAACCAGTCAAAATGTTACAAAAAATACTGAATAATTAATGAAAAATTATTGAAATCTTATTGAATATGAAAAAAATATTACAAAAACCTGACCAAATGTTACAAAAAGTACTGAAAAATTAATGAAAATGATTGAAATATTATTGAATATGAAAAAACTGTTAAAAAAACCTGACAAAATGTTACAAAAAATACTGAATAATTAATGAACAATGATTGAAATCTTATTGAATATGAAAAAAATATTACAAAAACCTGACAAAATGTTACAAAAAGTACTGAAAAATTAATGAAAATCATTGAAATATTATTGAATATGAAAAAAAATTTACAAAAACCTGACAAAATGTTACAAAAAATACTGAATAATTAATGAAAAATGATTGAAATCTTATTGAATATGAAAAAAATATTACAAAAACCTTACAAAATGTTACAAAAAGTACTGAAAAATTAATGAAAATCATTGAAGTATTATTGAATATGAAAAAAATGTTACAAAAACCTCACAAAATGTTACAAAAAGTACTGAAAAATTAATGAAAATGATTGAAATATTATTGAATATGAAAAAAATGTTACAAAAACCTCACAAAATGTTACAAAAAATACTGAATAATTAATGAAAAATGATTGAAATCTTATTGAATATGAAACTTTTGCTAAAAAGTTTAAACAAATAAGGGTTGTTAGGAGTGTGTTAAGTCAACAAGACACGATCATAATCTAGAGCCCCCTCTGACTATGACCTCGTTTAAATATCCAGACAGAATTAACAAAGTTTCCACCGAAAACAGAGACTCTGAAGGCAGAGGCGTAGCTAAAGCTCAGTGAAAATTTGTGGAAGAGAGTTTAGCCATAAAAAGTAGAAAAGGAGAGCGTGCACGTGAACCAAATCGACTAAAAAGAAATAGGATAACGTTTGACTTCTCCGCTTATTTTTACTGAACCTGAATACGCTTATGTCTTGTGAGCTTAACTTAGAATTATACTGTTGGTGGGGGTGATAAATTTCGCTCCAGGTGATAACCTTTGCTTTCACTCAGGAAAAAGCGTTCTCCTGTACTAATAACCATCACGTACGGCAACGGAAATATGGTACAGCTGGCAAAAATTTTTTCAATAAAATCATATATTTCCAATTTTGTGAAACCATCCTTTAATAGAAGAATGAGATACCACACAATTGCAGCAACGTATAATGCAATGAACAGAAACGTTACAAAACCGAAAAGAACCTTCCCTTTCTTCTTCCAGACCCAACCACAGTTTTTGCATTTTCCACATTCAGTACAGTGTGATTGATTGGTATTTTCGGTTTCAGGGAGTTGCATGCCCTCACCTTCAGATTGTGCATTTGGTTCGGTTTCAGATAGTTGCAACCTCTCATTTTCAGCGCGTTGCCTAATTTGCTTGTTTTTTATATTTTGCTTGCGTTTTCCGTCACAGCATTTTTGAGGCGGCCCTCGTGACTTCAATTTTCCACATTGGTCACATGCATAAAGTAACACACCCAGCCTATTATAAATCGTCCCAATTATCGCTGCAAAAAGTAAGACCACCATATATATACCCATTGCTCTCGCACCGGCTAATCCAGGTGAAAAGACGATTTTTGTACATACCACCTTGTTTACATCGAAATCGGGTCTATCTTTGATACTGACCAGGTAATCGAAACAATCAAAGGATTCCCCTTTCTTATAACATGACCAATCCTCCGCTTTGTTGATTATGTTAGCTGGACAACCTTGTTCTTGCTGCACAATCACATGTGTGATGAATGTGGAGAATACACTGAAGCCAAGAAGCATCGCCGAGATAAAACAGAGTATACGCGACCGATTATCGTACTTGTTCTTCACAACTCTTCCCAAAAATAACAGCACCTCTGTCTTAATTCCCTTTTCATTGGTGACTCTCTCTTTAGTTACCATATCTAACACCAAGAATATGATTTTTTCTTGAAGTTCCTTTTTTTCATAAACTACTATACAGACTGTTGCTACCATTGTAAGAAAAGCTAAAATAGATACGACTATCAATTGGATTAGATCTGGATCCATTTTAACAATTGTAGTGAGTGTGTGTCGAAGATAAACAACCAACAACTACCATTCGCCTGAAAAAAGACACAAGGATAATTGCTAAAGACTGTTTGATTTGTTATTGTGATAATTTTTCAAACATATTCATTTCATCATGATTTTTAAAACCGTTCGAAATATAATGTGTTAGTTGATCTGAAGAAAATCTCAAGCAAAAAACTGGCAAAATCCAATAAGGTTTTTGTTTGTTTTTACACTATTGTTATGATCACCTTTATGTTTTTGATGATTGAATTCAGCATCAAACTGTATCTAGGTGTCTGGCAGTTTCTTTTGTTTTCTTAAGAGATACCTTCGTTAAAAATGATATTTTGAGGGAGAATTCACAAAGTTGTTTAACAAGTCTTTTGGGCAGATCACCAAAATTACCTTGAAATTATGTAACGCATAATTATGGTGTAATAACGTATTATCACTGTTGATGTGCGTAACTGAACCAGTAAATATTTATTGTAACTCCATGCTTCTATCATTCAAGTCAGAGTAGAATTACAAAATACTGAAAAGAGACTGAAAATCATATTTCAAAATATCATTTTGGACCATAGTCACATTGTCTTTTGACTATGTTTGGACGCAGGAATCCCTTTAAGTAGAATAAAAATGACATTTCATTGGTGTTGCTAGAAAAACATTTCACTAATAAGATTAATTTATTATTCTCGTCAAAAGGAACAGCTATGTTGTGAAATTTTCACCAAACAAATCATATGCATATGCGGCGAAGTATTAATAGTCGATCGCGTGAAATATACTATATCAGGAAAAAAAATCGAGGGAAAAAAATCGGGGAAAAAATTCCCTACGATTTCCCCCCATGTATATGTAATAGAAAGTTCGCTTAACTCATCATTATTACTATTCCACCACAGGCGTGCAATTTATCGACACAAAATGTTCTGTAGAACTGAAGATTTTACAGAAAAACCTTGTTCGGAAACGTTCCCCGATTTTAATAACTATGATAAGAATGGTATGACAAACCTTACCCGAATTGCTTAACAACGATGCAGAACATGCTGACTTGGGCATAATGCCGTGTTTAAACAGAAATTCCGGAAAGGTTTATCATGCAGTGCATGTTAACCCATATAAATGGAATAAAAAAAAAATTGAGGCCATTTTAGATTTTTAAGGCTAATATCCCCTTAATTTTTTGCCGATGTAATTTTATGCAACTTTGTGGGTGTTGTGATTATGATTATGATATTAGTGAGTGTGATGAAATGAAGATATTAATCAAATTTTAAAACGAACTTTATCGGTAACAAGGAAATTGTTCCAGTCTCGGGGCTTGTTGTTGTTGTTGTTGTTGTTGTTGTTGTTGTAGTTGTTGTTGTTGTTGTTGTTATTGTTATTATTATTATTATTGTTATTATTATTATTATTATTATTATTATTATTATTATTTCCTAAAATCAATTTATATGCCATATCAATTATTTTGACTAGTTTTTCTCATTTTTCGCCTTTCTGTAATACTTTCGTTCTAATTGTTGGTAGATAACATGTATTGGATAACGGATTCAACTTATTTAATTGAACTTTAAGGATACCTTACACTATGGTTAATTACTTTATATATTTTATATCTTTCTTAGTTGTATGTATACTTTAAAAGACTTTAAAACTTTAAAACAACAAAAAAACACTTCCCTTAAAGTTCTCCGTTCTGTCTACAATACAACTTCTCCGCTTTAATAATCTTCCCCAAATACAACAAAATTCAAAATCGACGTACCGGAAATGAAACAGAATGTTTTCGTTCTTTCGAAATCGTTCGTTCTTGTTTTTCAGATTTTTTTACTGGCTCTCCTTTCACTCCTTTCAGACAAACAGAAACTCACAAAATAAACAAATCATGATCTGTGAAATTTGGATTTGTAAAAGGCAGGTGTTATTTTGCCATAAACGTATAAATGCTTATCAATTTTATTCAAATTTTTCATTCCTGTAAATTTTCAGAAAAACATTACTTATACTACATAGCCTGGTTTCCAGGGTATACTGTTGGTTGTAACTACTCGTCGAATTTCGGTTATAAATTGTTAGGCCTAGAGCAAACGATTCAAACATCTAACATTTTTGTTGTGAAACATTCAAATTTGTTTTGCTCACCCCATCAAACACTTCACTGTATATTTTGTCTTACTTTTAAACACTAAAAGAAGCACTTCCGACACCAATCTTTCTTATTGGATTGCTCTGGTTTTAAAAAAAGAACGGCAAAACCAGAAACAACAGAAACGGCGTGAAAGAAACTGTTCTTTTAAACGTTATATTTTGGTGAAAGAATTACAGCTTGAAGACAACTTTTTTCTACAAGGTGGTACGAATGGACCCACAGCTTATTCTCTAATCTTTTTATTTGACCTAAGATAATCATAAAAATACTCAAACAGGATTTGAGATCCGATTGTGGCGTGTTTGATGTTGCATGAGAACGCGCCAACGTATAATACATAGATGAAATATTTCACAGCAGGTTCTACATTTAGGAACACGTTAATCAAAAGTGTCGAACATGTTGAATATTGGATTCGTTTGCTCTAGGCTTTAGTCTTCAAATAAAGCAAGAAGACACCACCTTATCACTTCCTTTTACCTTGATGCAGGACTTGATTATTGCAAATATGAAAGATATGGAAATAACCTTGCTCGATGAAATGAAATGGTAGCCTGCTGCACTTTCATTTTAGAAAATTCTGAATAACAATATCCAAACGTGCATCATACATCATCACAAAATCAAAACAACCCTTGACGTTAAAGCAAAGAATGTATTTAGAGGGAATTTATACTATTCAAGAGTTATATGGTACTTTCAGAGACAGATTGTACGGACATACCATAATGCTGTAGCAACCGGGATGAATTTCCTGATATCAGGAAGATCCCACGAGTTATGATGCAAAACAGCAATGGTTAGGTTGTGGATTTCCGCAATTTCAGCGGACCAAAGTCTCGAAATATTCTTCTGGCCTAGCCATGGTAGGGTCTCCGGCAGTCACTCTAACTAAATCACCCCTCCCAACCCAATATAAATCACCTTCCTTTCAACTTCACCTTTCCTGTATTTCACATCAAGCCAAGAATGACATCATTAAGAGAGCTATCCTTCCATTGGATAGACAAATAAGTAAAAAAAAATTGCTTCCAACCTACTTTACCAACGGTTGACCATATATCCAGTAGCGTGGCAACTACGAACCTACCCTATTATTTCGAATGAAAAAAATCAGGTCAAAGTACGAAAATACCGAAATGTTACAGAAGGTCGAGAGATTCTATTTCCCTCCACCTTGGCGAATACAACTAGAAAGTAAGATTAGCGTAAAAAGTGCTTCCTGTATCATCGATAAACAAATCCATGATCGAATAAATGTTAATCACCAACCTGATAATCTTAACTGATATGTAATTTTTTATGATGCTATTGTGATCCTACGCTTAATCGTGGCATTTATTGCACTTTACAATAACTATGAACCACATTGTTGAAATCAAAAGTACGAAAATGAATGGATGGTTTTTATCTAGACTAAATAGAATTGATTATCTCCATCGGTACTCGGAGAATTATCCCCTCTCCCTCCCACTAAGTAAGAATAGTAAGATTAGCGTAAAAGAATTGACCCCTCTCCCTCTCGCTAATAAATGTCCCCTCCCCCTCGAAGATGGGGACTTCGGGGGAGGGGGGAGGGGTCTTGTGAAAAGGGGGAGAGGGTGATCCTCTGATTTCGTCTCCACCCACAATTGTTTATTCACTGAAACGAATAATTATGGATCATTACCGCCGCTAATCGCTACCAAAGAATATAATAATCCCAAATGAATAATCCCAAATATACGTTAAAAATACAAAGCAGGTGCTCTTACTCATATTAAAATTAAACTAGTAAACGCAAGGAAAATGTTAACGTCAACAATTGAAACTTGATGTCATTATTAACCCACGTTTTTAACAAATTCGAGATAGATAAGATAAAGAATCACTCATAAAATTCTTCACAAATATACACACATTACATTAATGTGAAAGCTTCCAAAACATCATCCGTTTTACTTCACGTATCATACATCTTATCAAAACAGCGTGATAGCCATCAATAAACACAAATTTTATTTTTGGTGTCAATCTACGTCATTAAAAAAACAAAAGGTCAAATATCATCAATTATCATACCTCTTTTTTGTGACGCAACGTGTAAATAAAACCTAGCGCTTAACCTCTGATATGTAGGGCTATTTTGGGGTGGGTTGGCGTAGGGGACAACCAACCATATAAATGTTAAAAGTGAGCAGAGAAAAAAGTCACTCACATTACCAAAAAAATGTTAATGAGATATGTTTATAACCCCAGTTTAAAACGATAAAACTCGCTGGACGGGCAAGCCAGGGAATAGTTAAGTTTATTTCGCTTGCAAGGATAGGGTAATAATTAAAAAGAATCGTATACTACTCACTGATACCATAAAAACTTTCTTAACATACTGGTCGTCATAGTGACGATTTTAAGTCTTTACTATTCTTTTATTTAACACTTTTATTATGAGCTGGTAATGTAATGGGGAATACCTTATTGGGTTTTTTTCTGCCCGCCCTCAGTGGCGTTAATTTTGGCCTCCTTGCAGATTAAGGACCGGTGGAATAAGTACCGGCGGAATAGGAGCAATATTTTAAAAACGAAATGGCTTGTCCGGCGTTATATATTATCATACGTTTCCTCCTGGCCTGCCAAGAAATAAAATGGGCTTTATGTTAAGCTTTATTTTAAGTGAAATAAAACAAATTGTAAGATTTTCAAGAACACCAAAAACAAAGAACAAGGTACCTCCAGTTTTTCATGCATTAAATCGATTAAAGTCAATGGAATGCCATATTTTTGTATTCCTTTTCCATAATATTGAAATAGTTTCTGGGCTGGAATAAATAAGAGAATTAAAAAATACAAGAAATTGAGCAAAAAAGGTTATTTTTCAAACAAATCATGAAATATATTAATGGACAAATATTATTTATTTAATCTTTATTTAAAGTTGGAAAGACATATACATAGCTTGTGTGACAAACTAATTAAATCCAACTACATAATTCGTAAAAATATAAAATACCAAAATGTAAAATAAAAAAAGAAATGCTAAAATAGAATGAATAAGAATTTCAAGTGATCTGGGCTCGAGAATTAAATTGAAGGAAAATCCACGCACTAATTCATATGCAATCTAGATAGAGCAATTGTGACATTGACAGTAGCAATTGTTGAGTGTTTTGATTCGAGACTTGAATAGACTTAATTTTGGGCAATGTTTTAGATCAGCTGGAAGGTTATTCCAGAGAAGCACTGCTCTAAAGACGAAAGAGTTTTTGGTGCAAATACATCAATAACACACATTTCAATTCTTCGTTCGTTTTAGAGTTTAGTTTTAGTTCAGTTTTCAATACCTATTATCTCTGTAAAAGTGTTTTCAGCTACTTTTACGAGTTCCTCTCCTTCTTTGCTTTTCGAAAGCCGGTTTCTACCACAGAGGAGGAGGATCGAATGTATTTGTAATAATCGATTATCCATTTGGGTATGCAAAGGTTTTAATGTTCAGGGTAACATCGACTTTAACATCATGTGAGTAAACGCTCCTTTCCAATTGGTTGCTAACTTGAGTAGCATACCAATCTTGGTATCTGTTTGACAAGAAGCTTTTAGCACCTTTATTAACCAATTGTTGAAAGAGATTTGTGTGGTTATTTGGAACATGCCCAATGGTTTTTAGAATGTGTTATGTCAATTCCTAAGGGAAACTTTACTTTAGGATAACATAAGACAGAATTGGTTCCGTTACGGCGTGCCATATTCCAAGAGAACTCTCAAGATTTGTTTTCCTTTTATTACAGGAAGGAGGCGCTGTGTCCTGGATTTTGGTCGACATAATTCATAAAGAATCGCCAATCCCAGAGAAGGTCTACAAATAAAACTTTTGCTCAATTTTACGCATTGATCCGAAAAGATATTGGAGAAAATGAAAAAGTTTATTCAAACACAATTGTCAAGAGCTGAAGAATCGTTTCAATTTGACTCAGATGACGAAAAAATTTGGAGTAGCAACGAGGAAGTAGAAATAATATTAGCGGAATCAGACAAAGAAGAAAAGACAGCGAAGAAATCAGAAAATTACCTGTAAATTGTATTCCTTATCAAGCAGAAAGTGAAGAAATTATTATTCTTTATGGTTTAATAATTTATTAATAGGGGCGGTAGTAAATTTAGTACGCTACTAATTAATTACGGGTTTTTCCCCAAAAAAAATTCAATGCACACAGGCTAGATAAAATAGCAGATAATAGTCATACGGAAAATAATTTTCCATGGTTTATGACTAGACTCAAATTAGGTAATTTTGCTCACGGCGTACAGATTTCGGGCGTGGATTTGCCCGACCTCCAGACTTTTCTGGATATTTCCTTCGAGAAGAGGAGACGGCAGGAGTCCGGGCTATAATAAAATAACGTTCCAAAGCTTTTGTATAGTTGTGATGTTTAGAGAAAGAACTGAAGTTTATGAATTTAAGAAATGTATATACTTTGAAAACGTTGAAAAAAGAATTTCTGCATTTAAAAGGTAAATTTTTAATTCTCTTGACTCTCCATACAAAGGTTGTTTTACTCATATAGCAAGAGCTCTGGTGGGTATATGTTCAACACAGCTTCTTCCACCACTCTTCAGGGTTTCTTTTTTTGGTATATAATCATATTTTTGTTTCTTCACTTAAGGAAATTCATAGGTCTTTGAGTATGATAATGTTTGAAAAATTGACCAAGAAAGCCAATAAAATCCTCTAAATAATGCAATTTACAGAATTAAAAAATATACAACGTGTATCTTTAGAAGATACAAATCAATTTCCAAAATATGTACAGGAAACACCTCGAAAATATTTTTTCGAGATACCGTATTTCCTCATATATGACGTCATAACGATCTAGAAGGTCCGCGACGTTCTATCAAATTTGATATCTCCGGAACAGTTTAGGATTTGATCTCATATTTCATGACTTTTCCTCAAATTTAGTAGAGATAAGAATTTTAATTGATTTTAGAATTCTTTTTCGTGTCAACGCTTTTTTGAGGTACACCCATTTTTACCAAAACGTACCACTTGTAATTTGTACTTAGATTCTATATTATTAGATGGTTTTTTTTCTATTTTTTTTTATACTTACGTAGGCATTATCTCGTTCCTCTGCTGATGTGAATATCGTTGAAAGTTGACAGAAATTCCTTGTTAATAAACTGATGACGTCATCATATTTCCAACTGGCTGCTTTTGCCCAAATGTCTCAATATGTTACTTAGAAACAAAAGAAATCATAAAACAAGTTTCAAAACTAATCTAAAATATAAGCCATATCATAAATTATGAAGACTTCTTGAAAATTTGCTTACCCAGTTAGAAAGGTTGCAAGTTGGCGGGCAGAGTAGCCAACTACTACGGATGGAAGCACAAAGACTTAATACACCCCGTTACTTACTTACTTGCAGTTCGTGTGACTTGGGCCATAAGCATGAATAACTCAATTTTACAACAATTATTATTGGAATAAATAGTTGAGCTACATTCCTGTCAAGTTTCCTTGGCCTAGCAATAGTAGAATAGATTTTATAGGGGGCGGGCCTACTAGCCCAGAAAAAGACATGGAAAAGACATAGTCCGTAGTCTCGCAGATTTATAGTGACGGATCGAGCAGAAATTGAACTGGTGTAAGACAATTTGAAGGACTTTTTAAAAAGGAATTGACAATTAAAATTGTAGTTAACCTTTAAACACAATCTTCTCCACATCATTTTTACCCCAGTAAAACTGCTTCTCAATCTGCCGCTGCTATACTACCTAACTTATCCGAGTCACTGGAGTGGCTTCACGTGGGCTGATACGATGCGCTTTAAAAGCAGCGTATCAGCCCATGTTTAGCCATCGACTGAATGCACACTGACCGTTAGCCAAGTTACAGCAATGCTATACGTAACTCTGGCGGTAAGTCAACTTCCTAGTTGCAAGTTGGCGGGCAGAGTAGCCAACTACTACGGATGGAAGCCCAAAGACTTTGAATAACTCAATTTTTGGATTAATCCGTCTTCATACAATTAACTACAATAATGATCCTAATGATCTCTCAATTAATAAACTCCCGTTTATACAATACAACTTTTTTAATTAAATACATCATTTCAACATATAGACGACTTTCCAAATGACGTATTGTTTACAAATTTCTTGCTACCTTGTCTCGATAATTGCAGGGTGTTTCTGCATGAAATATTAATCACCAAATGAATTTTCTGCGAGAATTGTGCACACATGCTCGCAGGTATTTTAATTCTTTTTATACACTTTACAAAATATTGATTTCTTTCGGTACGCATTAGTGTGATTTTTGCGTTTTTTATACATTTCCATGATTCTACGTTTCAGGACATAAATATAAGTATCTCAAAAAAATGATAACCCCGACAATTAGGTGCCCAAATAAAAAGAAAATGTAACCGTTGTAAATGTAGCTGCCTAAATAAGAAAGAAATTGTAACCTTTTGCGGCCAGTGGCTGCAGTGACTCGCCGAGTCAGCAGAGTACTATCAGTCTCTGTGATTTACTCATTTATCGCCTTTTACCGTCATAAGAAACATGAAAGACTCGTCTATTTGAACTATGTTTTGACACAAACATCAAATAAAATCAAGCCAATGTTGTAAGAAACAATATGAGAAAAACAACAACAACAAGAACAACAACAAGAACAACAACAACAGCAACAACAACAACAACAACAACAACAATGAAAACAATAAAAACAAAACGGGAGAAAAAAAATGAAAGGTTATAATAAATCATGTTCCTTTGAAACTTCCAAAATAAACTGACTTTATACTGAAATATCATCAACACGTGTATGCTCCAATAAACTGTGCGTTATAAATCCTCTTTAAAAAAAACAAAAAAAACCCAACAAACCTCAAAAAAACTTTCTGATGTGTTGTTACTGAACGGATTAACCTTTTCATAATAATGTTCATTGAGAAATATTCCCCAGACCATTATTACTCTCTTAAGGTATTAGAAAGCCATTTGAGAATGTTTGACATAAATGCTCCCCATATCCCGATCTTAAGGTTTATTGTTCTAACTACGTGCCATCTGTAGTTTCAGTTAAAGTTAAAGTAGAAAAGGAAAGCGTGCACGTAAACAAAATCGACTAAAAAGAAATACCATAACGTTTGACTTCTCCGCTTGTTTTTACTGAACCTGAATACGCTATGTCTTGTGAGCTTAACTTATAATTATACTGTTGATGGGAGTGATAAATTTCGCTCCAGGTGATAATCTTTGCTTTCACTAAGGGAAAAACGTTCTCCTGTACTAACAACCATCACGTACGGCAACGGAAATATGGCACAGCTGGCAAAAAGTTTTTCAACAAAATTATATATTTCCAATTTTGTGAAACCATCCATGTATAGAAACATGAAATAGCCTACACTTAAACCAAGGTATATTGCAATCAACAGAAACGTTACAAAACCGAAAAGAACCTTCTCTTTCTTCTTCCAGACCCAACCACAGTTTTTGCATTTTCCACATTCCGTACAGTGTGATTGATTGGTATTTTCGGTTTCAGGGAGTTGCATGCCCTCACCTTCAGATTGTGCATTTTGTTTGGTTTCAGATAGTTGCAACCTCTCACTTTCAGCGCGTTGACTAATTTGCTTGTTTTTTATATTTTGCTTGGGTTTTCCGTCACAGCATTTTTGAGGCGACCATCGTGACTTTAATTTTCCACATTGGCCACATGCATAAAGTAACACACCCACCATATTATAAATCGTCCCAATTATCGCTGCTAAAAGTAACACCACCATATATATACCCATTGCTCTCACACCGGCTAATCCAAGTGAAAACCAAATTTTTGTACATACCACCTTGTTTACATCGAAATCGGGTCTATCTTTGATACTGACCAGGTAATCGAAACAATCAAAGGATTCCCCTTTCTTATAACATGACCAATCCTCCGCTTTGTTGATAAACGTTGAAAATGACAGCACCTCTGTCTTAATTCCCTTTTCATTGGTGACTCTCTCTTTAGTTACCATATCTAACACCAAGAATATGATTTTTTCGTGAAGTTCCTTTTTTTCATAAACTACTATACAGACTGTTGCTACCATTGTAAGAACAGCTAAAATAGATACGACTATCAATTGGATTAGATCTGGATCCATTTTAACAATTGTAGTGAGTGTGTGTCGAAGATAAACAACCAACAACTACCATTCGCCTGAAAAAAAGACACAAGGATAATTGCTAAGGACTGTTTGATTTGTTATTGTGATAATTTTTCAAACATATTCATTTCATTATGATTTTTAAGACCGTTCGAAATATTATGTGTTATGGACCATAGTCTATTTTTACATAGTTATTTTGACTATGTTTGGACGCAGGAATCCCTTTAAGTAAAATAAAAATAACATTTTGCTAGACATGTTGCTAGAAAAACATTTCACTAATAAGATTAATTTGTTATTCTCGTCAAAAGGAACAGCTTTTCCCCAACGGATCAAATGGCAAATCATAGAAACTAGCGTTTGTCTAACAAGATGCGATCATCACTTATTTGCGGTCATAGCTTTTTCTTTCTAGGTTAACGAGAACGTTATTGCGTTATGCTTCGTTCTTTCAAACGAAAGTAAGAGACATTCAATCAAAAGGTTTTATGATCGCAACTTGTTAGACAGCTTTGTCAAGGTTCAGGCATATGACCTATCGCACGCCTAACTTGCAATAGATTGAATACCGTGCGCATAGCGGCGAAGTATTATTAGTCGATCGCGTGAAATATACCATATCAGGAAAACAAATCCAGGGAAAAAAAATCGGGGAAAAAATTACCTACGATTTTCCCCCATGTATATGTAATAGAAAGGGCGCTTAACTCATCATCATTACTATTGCACCACAGGCGTGCAATTTATCGACACAAAAGGTTCTGTAGAACTGAAGATTATACAGAAAAACCTTGTTCGGAAACGTTCCCCGATTTTAATAACTATGATAAGAATGGTATGACAAACTATACCCGAATTGCATAACAACGATGCAGAACATGCTGACTTGGGCATAATGCCGTGTTTAAACAGAAATTCCGGATAGGTTTATCATGCAGTGCATGTTAACCCATATAAATGGAATAAAAAAAAAATTGAGGCCATTTTAGATTTTTAAGGCTAATATCCCCTTAATTTTTTGCCGATGTAATTTTATGCAACTTTGTGTGTGTTGTGATTATGATTATGATATCAGTGAGTGTGATGAAATGAAGATATTAATCAAATTTTGAAACGAACTTTGTCGGTAACAAGGAATTGTTGTTGTTGTTGTTGTTGTTGTTGTTGTTGTTGTTGTTATTGTAATCTTCCCCGAATACAACAAAATTCAAAATCGATGTACCGCAAATAACACAAAATATTTTCGTTCTTTCGAAATCGTTCGTTCTGGTTTTGCAGATTTTCTTACTGGCTCTCCTTTCACTCCTTTCAGACAAACAAAAACTCACAAAATAAACAAATCATGATCTGTGAAATTTGGATTTGTAAGAGGCAGGTGTTGTTTTGCAATAAACATATAAATGCTTATCAATTCTATTCAAATTTTTCATTGAATTGAAATTGAAAGAACTATTGAAATAAACCTCGCCTCGCAATGCAGGTGGTACATTGAAAAAAATATCTGCTAATTTTAAATTCTCCCGTGGGTTGTACTTACACGATTTTCATTGGTCAAATCCGACAATCGAAAATGAACTTCAAAACTATTTATCAGATTCTTTACAAGCTGGACATTCCTTCAATAGTTAGAAGATGTGGGTATTGTGAAGATTTTGAAATCGATGATGATTACGACATTGATGGAGATAATCTGAGAGCTCATAATGTTTTTGAAAGAACTGAAATTGCCGTCGATGATTAGACGCTATTTCCTTTCCGCACCCCCCCCCCCCCCCCCTATTTTTTTCACTCCAATCCATCCCAAACGTTACAAGGAACATTAGTATAGAGGAAAAAAGTCATTTGAAGTAAAATTTAAGGTTTTTACAAAATTAATTTTAGCAAAGCTTTGATAACTTAAGCGGTTCCAATCGCGGTATCTGCGTCCGTTCTGTTGGATTTGTTTATGCACTCTCCGTCATCGAGCTTAAGCTTTTTGCTGCGCCACACCGACTCGGCGAGAGCACGTTTTCTTTCATCTATGGGATCAAATTGCCCCTTTGTATCCGGTGTGACGCAACTTTATCTTAGAAAAACGGGTTTTTTTAAAACCAGATACAGTAGAATCCTGTTTAGTCGTACCCCGGATAACTCGTACATTCGCTAAGTCGGACGGATTTCTTTCCCCCCTTCGATTTGATCCGAGTTATCGAGACTTCGTCGGACGAATTTCCTGTCTCCCCCGAGGGTCCGAGTTAACGGGATTCTACTGTATCTTTAAAAAGCATGTATTTGGTCTGCATATTGAAATCGGGTCGTTCCTATGAAATACTTTTTATAGCCGAAAGTCGTTTTTGTTTCCTAGTCCCCCGTGATGGAGAGTTAACTTAAAATAATATGGCGGATTATTCGTTTCGTGAAGTGGGAAATGTAGTAAGGAATTTCACCGATTCCTCAACTGTTAAATTAAAATCTTTATTCTTAATAATCGTTCTCTGTTTTTTTCCGAGAAATACCTTGTTATCATACTTTGTTCCCCTATAATAATGTTCCTTGTAACGTTTGGGATGGATTGGAGTGAAAAAAATAGGGGGGGGGGGGGGGTGCGGAAAGGAAATAGCGCCGATGATTATTCTGATATTGATTTTGACAGTAATGATGAATTAGCTAAAAATTCCGAACATACAGTTTGTTGATGAAGAGACACTTACTACTAAAGTTGTTGTTGTTGACTCCAATGTTATGGTGTGTGAGTTTTGTAAGAAATCCTACAAGATTATGAAGTATTTCCAGAAGCATGTTAAAAATTGTGGTAAGTGTGTTTGATTGCTTTACCCCTATAAATATAAGTGCCAAATTTTTATTTTTCATCACAAGAGTGAGAAGTAGGTGTCCCTCTTCGTTGCTTTGAGTCCACCATTCTTGGAATAAGAATCATGCCTTGTTTTTTTTGTCACTAGTTTATATATATGTAAACAAGAAGTCTCCTGGTTGTATCACAATTGCTTGTGTGAAGCAGTATTTCGCACTAAAATTTACTATTTTGCTTAGAATTAGGAGATTCTCCTCAGATTGCTAATTCTGCATAGGAAACGTTTACGAATTTTTTAGGTACTTAGTAGTACCATACGACCGATTTCCAGATGTGTTGTTTTTTTCCTTCTTGCTTTTTTCTTATTTTTTGACACACCGAAAGCCTTCATAGGATTTTATCTGTGCAACATAATATTACATTTTATATACCTTAATGGTACTAATTTTCGCTGGTACTAATTCTCGCGTTAAAAAAAAAATCGAAAAAAAATTGCATTTCGCGGGTATTAATTTTAGCGGATGGCTCGTTTGAAGATTTTTCGCGTGTATTAATTTTCGCGAATCGTCAAAAAATGAAGAAATTTTTTTTGAAGGTTTCAGTCAGTTTCAAAATCGAAAAATTAAAAACAAAAGAACTTTTGATCAACATTTAACTACCTATTCACTTGTTTAAAAATTTTAAGTGAAATGTTACAATATAACTACTCAAATAAATCAAGCACGTTGCACGCACCATCGTCATCTGCATTTGAAATGTCTCCATTGGCACCATCAGTTGCGTCATCGTCGCATTTCCATTCTGATTCATCATCGCTTACATTATCTACCCTCCATCGGATATTATTATTGACAAAAGGGTGGAAAATTCTTAGAAATTAATTTTATTTCATTTTTTTTTCGCAGGTATTAATTTTCGCGGATTAAACAAAATTGAATTTTTCGCGGGTACGACTATTCGCGGTTTTGGGTAAAAATCGCCAAAAGCGCGAAAATTAGTACCACTAAGGTATACATTATAATTTTGAAGAAAAAATACTTACTTTTATACATTTATTATAAATTATTTATTTATTATATATATTATATATTATTTTTACTTTCTTATCCTGATTACTAATGTGACAAGTGGTCATGTTCACCACATTCTCTTTTTACTTCTTTGTAGGCACATTGACGTTTTCATTAATAGAACTGGATTGTGCAGGCATTATCTTACATATTCTAAAAGATACTTCTAAAGATAAGCGTTTGGGTTTAAAAGTGAATGGACTGCTGCTGCCTGGCAATAAAGTTCAAGAAATGAGCAAAACTTTCATTTCAACCGCTTATGTAAATATGGATTGTTTCAGCATATGTAACACAACTTTGATTACGCATGTTTACAAAATTATGCCATCGGAACAGTTATTTCTTTGCAAGAGAAATTCTGGAATAGAATCCACACTTTTTGAAGGATGAATCAAAATCATGTTGGAAACCTTTTTTAAACTTGATGAACATTGATTTATTTTGTGGTACATTTCATGGATTGTTTCAATGTGTTGTTAAAGTATTCCACAAGCAGAGAAAACAGTTCATAATTTAAAACTGTTGTGATGAACAAGAAATCTTATCATATGTCGCTGGTTTTATTGTTTCCAGTCTTATTAAGAAGTTTAAGATATTGGTACTATCCAATCCATTTAATAGTGAGGCAAATGCTGGTCTTACATTACGCTGTTTCAAAATAGCAGATGAGAGTCAATTTAAAACAAAGTACTTAAATTTCCAGAATTGGATCAATTTGAGTAACCGTGGGGGATTGACTTTTGTGAATGATGACATGTTTATATTTGTTCGCCTTATTGAAAATACTGTGCGACATGTTTTGAATTTGAAATTCATTCGAACATACAGAGGTGAGGATATGCGTGAAGCCATACATAGGAAATTGGAAGATTACAAATTTGTTACAGAAGGTTGGAAAGGCATATCAAGACATTTACCCAAAGATAGAGATAGAGGAGAGTAATATTATCAGAAAAAATAACTTCTACACATACAAACTATTTTGATGTATAAATGATTATTTTAAAAATGAAACCTTTTCAAGTATGAACCCTCGAATCTTTCCATCATCAGACGTGATAAAAGGACAAATTGGAAAATGGGTTGACATACGTGCAAGGGCATTTGTTGATGCATATGTATTGTTGGCAAAGAGGTCACTACCAAAAAAAGAGAGTGAAAGAAAAGTAGAGTTATCAAGGGACACAATCTATGCGAAAAACTTTAACATGATTTTTTATTTGTAATTTTCAAAAGCAACAGTATTAGTATTTACCATATGAAACAACTTCTAATTTGTGAACTTACTTTTGTGTTTTCATTTTGTGTTCTTGCATGTGATAATCTTATATATGAAGAGTACCCTATGAGTCGCTTCTGAGAAATTAAACCAGAAAGATTCTGGATGTTTGTATGGTAAAATTTGTACTTTTTGCCCTGTATATTAATTCACTAATAAAAGTACAGACGGAAATAATGGTTATTACAGTTTCAAACCAGCAAAATAAATTATAGGACAAAATTAAAGTCTTATAGCGACTCTACCGGAAAAGTTGTCGTGAATGTAAATGGTTTTTTAAGCTCAAACTTACTTTCGGTCATCTTAAACTGGGAGGCGGCGTTGAAGTTTGAAATTGTCAAATGATCCCCTCATCCGAGCACCTTTTTTCGAATAAGCGGCCCCTTTGAGAATGGAGAGGGGCGCTCATTCGAGAGATAAATTTATTGGTAATTCTGACAGTTTCTGATAATTTATTATAATGTATCAGGAACTGTCAGAATTACCGATAAATTTATTATTCTAAAGTCTGATAATTGCTGATAAATTGCCGATAAATTACTGACAATTTTATCAGTATTACTGACAATTATAATTTATTATGATTTTCAAAGGCGGATCTTGAGGTTATGTCGAAATTTGTGGAGGAGAATGTTAGCTCTTAAGCCAAAAAAAAGAAAAACGTGAAAGTGATCCCATTGGTGATACAAACTGAAAACAGAAATTAGGTTAATGTGCTCCCCCGCTGATTGTCCCTCAAACCGTCACGTATGAAATCCAAGAAACATAATATAAAACATCTTTCAGAAACCTTAAATGTATGTTTTTTTCTGCAAAATGAAGCATGGTAATCAACGTGATAAACACTGCCTCGATCAGAGGCGGACCTGGGGTTACTCAAAGAAAGTGGAGGAGTACAGAGTCATGAATTCTGTAAAAACATAAGTGTTGATTAGATTATTTGCACGTTTTTCTTTTATACGCCTAATGACCGTGCTCTCCATAAATTTCGACTATGTTCTAGACCCGCCTCTCCTCGATTGTTTCATCCATGATAAGAAAAGGAACAAAAGTTCTGTTGTGATAGTGATGAAGTTGAAGTTACAGATCTTCTTGTGATGATCAAGAAGAAGAGGAAAGGCATGTTGTTAGTTTCATCAAAGCATAACCAGTTGGTTACTTGGATCTTGTGCGTTGGGATGGTGAATTAGAACTTTTAAAACAAGATGAATAAGCAAATGAAAGAAACATATGGTGGAACATTAAAGTGAGAACTCTGGTGGTGTTTATCGGAGGATTATCGAGTTCTAGTTTAACAATTCTAGTTTAACAATTGAGATTGAGATTTCCCAACTGACTCTATGGCAGTGTTGTGACCAGTTGTAATTTAAGTAGTATTAGTAGAAAGTAATAGTAGAATTTTTTATTTGTCTACTATGTCCAAAAAAATTGAAAGTATTACAGGTTCTAGTCAGACTAAAATGATCTTGTGAGTTGCCAACACCACCAAACTTCAAATCTTCCTGTTTTCATTGCATTAAACTGAAACCCCGTCATATTGAAGTATTTTCTTCAGTCCCTTTAGAAATCGTTATATCGGGTTCTAATGTATGTCAAAGAAAATACTTTCAAATTTCCCTATTTAACTGAATCAAACAAAAACAATCATACCTTCTGACGTTTTTATCTTTCAAACTGATTTTTATTCTGCTTTGAATTGTTGAACCCAAAACAACTCTACTGGTGCATATAAAACGCAGATATGTCGCCTGGTAAATTAATCTGTTATCTTAACCTGCTTACCTTGTAAAGACTTGTTTTACAAATATCAGTATGAAATGGTTAAACAATACGGCGTTTTGTTTTCGTTTTTCCCAACCACAGTCATTTTCACCATTTACATATAAAAATGATTTTTTATCCTATTTCAAGTATTTTTTGACTAACATACTTAGGGTTTTTGGTGAATTATTATTAAACCAATTCAGGGCATAGAATTTGATCAAACTGTCCAGGCAATGAAACTCGATAGCAAGTCAACTTACGGGATAGGCAGGCCGATCGAAACAGCCAATGTGATCACAGCATTAAGGTATTTTCGACCAATCGAAAGTACATTTCTGAGAAGTGAACTGAGTTTTCCGAAAGGTTTCCTAAGTTACACGCAATTTTTCCTAATTTCGGATAACAGTGCAGTACGGTTTACTTAAATTAATCATGAGTTATGCAAATTGTTATTTGTGCATCACGCACTGAGTTAAGCGAAATTGCGGATAACTTCCAAGTACTGCCAACTCCGGAAATATCCGGATGGAAAGAGTTCTATCGTAGTACGAGTATAACTGCGTGTATCTTTCTACCCGTTGTCAGGATAACTTCGGGATAAAATTCCTGTTGTTATCCGTATTCAGGAAAACTCCGCTAACTTTATGTTTTACGGGGTTAGCCTTATATGGATAACACTTATTTTTCGCCGTGTAACGTTGAAAAGAAATTTCATGACACCGTACTCTTCCACTGTTTTTGCTTAATGCTAGATCTGCTGATGCATATATGAGATTCGGTCTGTCTTATTACCCGCGTGGCAGGGTTTTATTCGACACCAAAAAATCTTTAGAAACACGCTCGAAGGAGTAGAAAGTTCGGGATTCAGGGCATTCTTTTGTTACTTGGTGTGGCTATCCTATCTCTTATTCAATGGTTACCGGTCAACTGAATTACTTCTGGAATAAGTCACTTCAAAAAACTCTGATTTGTCCCAGACTTAGTCCTACATTGGTTCGTTGATCCTGCGTGACTTAAACGCATAACGCGAAATACAGTTTAATTCCCTGTAGTACAGTGTAATAGCTTGTAATACGATGTAATAGCCTGTAATAGATGTAATAGCCTGTAATACGATGTAATAGCCTGTAATACGATGTAATGGCCTGTAATACGATGTAATGGCCTGTAATAGATGTAATAGCCTGTAATACGATGTAATGGCCTGTAATACGATGTAATAGCCTGTAATACGATGTAATAGCCTGTAATACGATGTAATAGCCTGTAATACGATGTAATAGCCTGTAATACGATGTAATAGCCTGTAATAGGGTGTAATAGCCTGTAATACAGTGTAATGGCCTGTAATACAGTGTAATAGTTTGTGATACGTACTGACTAAACAACGGAACCACCTGAGACGATCTGAACCGAGCTGAGACGATCTGAGACGAACTGAAACCACCAACTGATGAGCTGAGACGAGCTGAGACGAGTTGAATCCACCACGGAGAAATAAAATCAACCCCGTCCTTCCCCCGATCCTAACAAAGATCATGGAAAAATTTTGTCCTGACAATGATGGAAATTTTGTCAATCTACCACCTGGTGCTAGTACTGCTTTTTTGGTAAGTAGTTCGAGCTCATAAAATTCATGATTCCATTATTGCATATAGCTAGCTTAAAGTGTTTGTTGTAAAAATTTGCCATCATAATAAGGTTCAATACCAGATTTCTGATGATGTTGTTAAACCAAAGCTTTTCCTCAAGTAAAAGTTGTTTTAAACGAAAGACAAGTTTTTTTAAACATTCATATTGTTGATTAACCAATAGAGCTGAACGTTCTAATGAACGCTCAATGAACGCAATATAGGTCAGTAACCGCTATTAAAATTTAATCAAAGAACGTTCATGTTGTTCAGTATTTAAAAGAATGTTCACTAATGAAATGTTTTAAAATCGTGAACGCTCAGAGCCTTCAATAATCGAATATTTAAAATAGAGAATTTGCAAATAAACAATCTTCTTTCAAAACTTATATTAGGGTAATGTAAAACCACGTAAACAAACTTTGAGAAGAAGCAATGGCGGATTTTTTGAAGTATAGCGCTCATCCTTCCTATTTCCTCGGTTAAAAGATCTTCCATCATCACTGATATGGTTGATAACTTATTTGCTTTAGGCAATAATATTCCAGACTTATATAATAAGTATTATTTTGAAATTTTAGTTTTAAATTAATTTTTGTTTGACTTTTAGATTATGGACATCGATCAAAATATCAACGAATCATTATTTTCTTTCTGCAATTCTTTGAATGCATTGTATTTTATTTTGTATGATTTCTTCTCTGCTCGACGTTTTCAAAACGATAAACAGTGTTTACAGTTTGTTCGACTAGCATTCGCATAATTTAAGGCCCCCTTACGTTTATGAAGTCAAAACAAAAAAACAAACAGCTCGACGGATTTGAGTTGTTCGACTGGCATTCGAATCATTGAAAGCTCCAGACACATGTCACGAGGTTCAAGTTATAGAGAGAAAATATTCTATGGGACAAAAATAATTGTTCGAGTAATAGAGAGTTATTTATGAGAATTTATAAAGAGATTTTCACCGTGCCAGCAAAATCGTTTGAGTTAAGGAGAGGTTCGAGTTATAGATGTTGAGTTACAGGAGAGTCCACTGTATTACCCTCACGAGGATCTTATCTTTATTTATTCCACATTATCCAGTAAAATTTGAGAATAAACTAATTGAAAATGATCTAAATATGGGTGTTAAACTTGTTCTGTGCTTCTCAGGAAATAGCGCGAATTATTTATGGAGAAACAAAAGCTTGCACTGAGAGGAATGACCCAAACTGATCACAAAAAAATTGGAAGAAATACTTTCGTCTGATAAAAGTCCGAAAGATATGTATACAAGCATACTTCAATGTTTCATTTGACGAAATTTGTGCTTTGAACATGCAGGACTCCCTTAGTTATAGATTTTTTTGTGAACCATCGAAAATGTTTGCTGTTGTTTGCATAATTATTAGTGTTGTATTAAATTTAAAATGTAAACAAATATGGCCACGGCATTGTTTGTATGTGAAGAAATAATCTGATCACATAGTGGAGACAATTTTATGTATGGGGATGGTAAAGATTATAGCTAAATGGACTAGCAGCAGTATCAATGGCGATGAATTATGAATATTTTCTCTATTGATTTTCAGTGAGAACCATAAAGTAATAATAAAAGAAATAGCGTTCTCAGACTTATTGATTCACTTATACAATTTCAGAGTTACACATAAATAAATGATATGGCTACATATATACGTTTTTTAATTTGTGGACCTTACAGAATGGTCATTTCCTGTTACGGTTTGGTCTTGAAACTTGGCATGTTGGTAAAGGGCCTTCATAGTAAAATTTACCCGTAAACTAAATTTGGTACCGGTGAAGTCATGATGACGTCAAAGGTCACAGTTGAAAAATCCATTTTCCGTTGGCGTTAAGTCTTGAAACATTTTATGCAAGTGGAGGACCTCCATAGCAATTGTTCCCTATGGACTAAATTTGGTACTGAAGAGGTCATCGTGACGTAGAAGTTAGGTCTTGAACCACTTTAAGCATCTGGTGGACCTCAAGTAGATGTTCCCCGAGGTCGAAATTTTGTTCTCGTGAACAATCATATGTCAGCAATCCTAATATGAGATCTAATACTACTAGTTTCATAATTCAGTCAACCTGGAGAACTAAGTAGCTCTCAAAAGATATATGATACTTACATAAAACAATTTCATAAATTCTGTAAGTATACTGATTCTACTAATATCACAATAGATACAGTTCTTCTTCACTGCTGTTACCAGGAATCCTCTATCTCAACCTGCACTTGGCCTCAAGAATTCCGCGTGGAAACCATTTTCAAAGTCCACCCTGTAAATGCTCCTTTCATGTGGGGAATTACACTATCAATCGGTCTTTATTAATTTTTTTCTTTTTACTAATTTTATCAATTGTTTTTTTAATCTGTTTTTTCTGCATTTATGAAATTCTATTAAATTTTAATTTACGCATAAATTATCAATAATCAAAATGGGAAAATAATGCGAAAATAATTATGCATAGAAAATTAATATATTCAAATACCATTGTAATAAATTATCAGAAACTGTCAGAATTACGGATAAATTTATCAGTATCACTGATTATTCTAAATTCTGATAATTGCTGATAAATTTCTGATAATTTACCTACAATTTTATCAGTATCACCGATAATTATAACTCATTCAGGGTTATAATTAATGCAATGTAATAAGACAGACCGAATCTCATATATGCAGCGGCAGATCTAGCATTAAGCAAAAACAGTGGAAGAGTACGGTGTCATGAAATTTCTATTCAACGTTACACGGCGAAAAATAAGTGTTATCCATATAAGGCTAACCCCGTAAAACATAAAGTTACCGGAGTTTTCCTGAATACGGATAACAACAGGAATTTTATCCCGAAGTTATCCTGACAACGGGTAGAAAGATAAACGCAGTTATACTCGCACTACGATAGAACTCCATCGGAAGTTTTCCATAGTTCAAGGAACTTGAAAGTTACACGTAGTTAGCCGCACTACGATAGAACTCTTTCCATCCGGATATTTCCGGAGTTGGCAGTACTTGGAAGTTATCTGCAATTTCGCTTAACTCAGTGTGCGATGCACAAATAACAATTTGCATAACTGATGATTAATTTATGTAAACTGTACTGCACTGTTATCCGAAATTAGGAAAAATTGCGTGTAACTTAGGAAACCTTTCGGAAAACTCAGTTCACTTCTCAGAAATGTACTTTCAATTGGTCGAAAATACCTTAATGCTGTGATCACATTGGCTGTTTCGATCGGCCTTCCTATCCCGTAAGTTGACTTGCCATCGACTTTCATTGCCTGGACAGTTATCAAATTCCGTGCACCGAATTGGTTTAATAATAATTCACTAAAAACCCTAAGTAAGGTAGTCAAAAAATACTTGAAATAGGATAAAAAATCATTTTTATATGTAAATGGTGAAAATGACTGTGGTTGGGAAAAACGAAAACAAAACGCCGCATTGTTTAACCATTTCATACTGATATTCGTAAAACAAGTCTTTACAAGGTAAGCAGGTTAAGATAACAGATTAATTTACCAGGCGACACATCTGCGTTTTTCTAACATTGCAAATAGGTCGTTGTTGATGTTCAAATGACACTTAAATTTTAGTCAAAATGAAACGAGCGACGACGTCATAAACAAGAATAGGATAAAACGAGTATATAACGTTTATAACGAGTACTACTTAAATTACAACTGGTCACAACACTGCCATAGAGTCAGTTGGGAAATCTCAATCTCAATTGTTAAACTAGAATTGTTAAACTAGAACTCGATAATCCTCCGATAAACACCACCAGAGTTCTCACTTTAATTTTCCACCATATTTTTCTTCCATCTGGTTATTCATCTTGATTTAAAAGTTCTAATTCACAATCCCAACGCACAAAATTATGTAAGTCCTGCGTGACTTAAACGCATAACACGAAATACAGTTTAATTCCCTGTGGTACAGTGTAATAGCTTGTAATACGATGTAATAACCTGTAATACGATGTAATGGCCTGTAATACGATGTAATAGCTTGTAATACAGTGTAATAGCTTGTAATGCAGAGTAATGACCTGTAATGCAGAGTAACGACCTGTAATAGCTTGAAATAGCTTGTAATGCGATGAAATGGCCTGTAACGCGATGTATTAGTCTGTAATACGATGTAATGGCCTGTAATACGATGTAATAACTTGTAATACGATGTGATAGTCTGTAATACGATGTAATAGCCTGTAATACGGCCCAAAGAACACCGCAACTGCTGAAGTAATGTTACCAGCACATAACATCAAAGCTAGTGGTTCAATTTTTTGCATGGATTTGATTTCCTGAATTACTACTAACCTATATACACTATCAGCATAGACCAATGAGTTGGAGTATTATATAACTGAAATCAATAAACCTTTTTGTGTTGCAATAATGAAAAAAAAGGCTATGTGTATAGTACATCTTGGCAACAGCATGACACGAATGATGTCAAAGACAATCATGATTTCATGATTCATGACATTGCGCAGAATATTTGATTAATGCGATGGCCCCTAAGGCTCACGCTTCTATTCTTTACTAAAACACCGCTCTTCAATTTTTTTCCAAACATTTCCCTTCAATTCCCTTCACTTCTCTTCGAGGTAATCTGGTCTGCGTTTTTCAATGATAGCACTAGTTTTTCCACGCGGTGACAGCGTGGCAGATTTCAGTTACATTTTGTTTCTGCTTTACTTATTTTGTTCTTAGATCTTGATCAACTAACCGGCCAGTTAACCACTGGTGTACTTTCATGTCCTTTGGACTTTATACTTTTGAAGTGTGGGAGGACATGAAGATGTAAATATGAATAAAGAATGTTTTGATATTTAATTTCAGTGGCATTGCCATTACCTCGATCAATCTAGACAAAAAAGCAAAGATATCGCAGCAAGCCAGAAATGATCACAGCTTGGAAGTCTATAATTATACGTAAAGCACAACTATCTCCTAGTGCCCTGCCACTACTCAACAGCTCTTTTGCAGTTATGTCAAATATATCTGGTTAACATGATCTTAATATTACAAAATCATCCAAATCCAATCAATGTTCACAAGGTGCAAGACCATCGCACCACAACTGAAAGAAATGCACTTAAATACGAATACGAGACAAGACCAATATCAAAGTCCAACCAATCTCAGCAATTACCGCTCAATATTAGTTCTTTCGGTTTTTATAAAAGTTTATTATTAGAAGCAACTCACAAAATATATAGGATCATCATGTCTATACCAATCAAGACAACATGACTTTCTTCGTTCAATCTCCACTGACAGCTCTGAGATGACATTTTAAAAGTGATAAATAAGGCGAAATCACTCTTGCTGTTTTTGTAGATTATTCAGAATCATACGACACTAAAGGTTATGACGTCCTCATTGAAAATCTCAGTTACATTTCTGATTGAAGCCACTCTGTTCACATTGATAAAAAAACTTCTTGCATTCTCTCGAATGGCTTCGGTGCTCCACAGGGCTTCCTGGACTCCTTAATCTTTACCTAATCGACATGATCTTTACCCCCAATATCAATTTATCCAGTTTACTTACAAAACAACACTTTACAATTACGCCAAACCTTTCAAGAACACAATCAACAATATGGCAACTAATGTCAACGCACTTAATAAAGGTCATCCCTGCAAACTTAATCATCAACCGATGATCTACTATTCTTCAAACACATATCAAGAAATCGACACAATCGTAGAAAAATATTCTTCCTTTGTTCACTCAAAGAAAACTACTATTACCGTACACTTTATTACAGGCTATTACACCGCATATTACAAGCTATTCCACTGTATTACAGGCTATTCCACTGTATTACAGGAAATTACTCCGTATTTCAAGCTATTACATCGTATTACAGGCTATTACACCGAACTACAGGCTATTACACCGTATTACAAGCTATTACATCGTATTACAGGCTATTACATCGAATTACAGGCCATTACATCGTATTACAAGCTATTACACTGTATTACAGACTATTACACTGTATTACAAGCTATTACACTGCGCCGTATTTCAAGCTATTGCACTATATTATTAGCTATTACACCGTATTACGGGCCATTACACAGTGTTACAGGCTATTATACTATATATTACAGGCTATTTACTACATGATGTGATGGACGACATCAAGTGTTACAAGTGTATGGCAGACCATTACGCCAAGTGAATACAACGTGTTACGGACATATTTTTGTAAGTGGGTATGTGTCGTGTTTTAGATGACGGGCTGTTTCGAAGGCATATGACGGGTCTTCTTCATGTATGACGTGTTATATTTGAGGTATACGACGGGTCTTTTTCATGATAGTGATACACCAAGTTACTGCCCATACTTCTCACGGCGCGTGGGGACTGGACGCTATAACTGAATTTGGATCGAAGGGGCGAAGCGAAAGGCTGTAATGGCGGCTGTATTTTGGGAACGTTTTTGCAGTGTTGCATAACAGTGATTCATTTCTGTCAAAAAAAGTCAGATGGCAATCTTGTTTTTCCTGGTTTAGAAACAAATATTAAATTTTCATTTTAGATGGTAGGATCCCTTTAATGTTCAGTTTTCCATTCACAGTTTGGAGCGATACAAACTGATCCTACATTTTCCAGGTGGTTGGGGCTGCTTGAGTAACCATTTTGGGATGTTGTATAGCTTATGGGTGTTTGGGGCTAGTTGGATAGATATTTTGGGTGGTTGGGGCTGGTGGTATAGGAATATCTGTAATCTATTCAAGAAAAAAAATCTAAAAGGAAAATATTTCATCAGGTTAGCTTTTACTAATAAAAAGGTTTTTAGTTGTATAGCTAGAGTAGTGGTGTCGCCACTGTACGTACACCACACTTTTGCGGACACTACAATGACATCGTAAATTTCCCTTACCTTACATCCTTCACTCCAGGACTGATTTTTACAAAATAAAAAACTTTGCATTGCGAAGATCATTGATTTATCACTTTTGTTTCAAGTCATCATAAAAGTATTATTATATATATGCTTTTGCCTGCTAATGAGAATTTCTCAGTTTTTTATATGATAAAAAAGGAGTGATTAAAAAAAAACATACTTTAAATTAACACTTAGAGGGATTAATTTTCCAAATTTTATTTTACCTTAATGTGTATGGTAATAATTACCGTGTTTCCTAAAAATACTGGAGTGTCTATTTAATATTTTACTTTTTAGGGATAGGGAGGATCTTTATTGAAGAGGGCGTTTATTTTATTTTTATATTATTTTTATATTATTGTATTTTATTTTTTTCATATTAAGGGGCAATTTATTGGATAGAGGCATTTAAAAGAATGTGGGTGTTAATTAGAGAAAATACACTAAATGTTCATCATTGTGCCTGCCAGATTGACCATTTCAGAAATTTTCTTCTTCTTCAAGTGCCGTACGTTTCAATGTAATTTTTGTTCGAATAAGTGAAAATTTATGCATTTGATGGCATTATTTATGTGTTCGAATTTTGTTTTATTCTTTAATCAAAAATATTGTTTAGAACTTTCTATAAAAACTATTGCAACATGTGTTATCTAGTAACCTGTGACAAATGCCAGAAGAAAACATGGAAAGGTAAAGTTTCATCAATTTTTTTAAATATTTTTCATGAACTTTTGAAAATGGATGAATAAACAGTACAATCCATTAATACAGTATTATTTGCTGGACAAATTTTTCGTGAATTTAAATCCCCATGAAAATAAATCCATACAAAAATATTAAAAACTTTGTTTAACTCTAAGCAGACATCTAAGAGCTCTGCGACTCATGGACCATTATTTGAACAACATGGGTAAAAACAAAGAAATGGGATGGGTTAAATGACAAAATCATAATGCATGAAAGAAAGTAAAATTTGGAAAATCCTTTCGTTCAACAACCAAATAATCATTCTTGTGATCCTAAAGAAGGGCTGGGAATCCAGAAAAACTAGAATAACCTGGAAAATAATATATTATATAAAAGTTCACCTAACCCTAAAAATGGCCTCAAAAATGGCCTCAGATCACCTATGGCCTGGAAACCATTTAGAAATGCTTTATTTGGGTAAGTGCAATAATCTCTAGTGAAAAGTTGGATTTTGGTCTTCTTTTCCTTGGACTATTAAAATTAAAATCCCCTGTAAAATAAAACTTGTGCCAAAGGGTTTCTTACAGAGCCAGGGAAAGTCAGTGAATTTTGAACAGTCGGGGAAGATCAGGAAAATTTTCGATTTCCTGAACGAATCGGGGAATTTTAGTGAGGATGGAATCAAAAATGTTTAAATGGGTTGTATTCTCATAGTTACAGTGACAGTTTTGTGGTTTTACTGTTTATTTCTGCTGCAACATCCTTCTCTTCCTATGTGTTTTCTTAAGCCAACATTATTACTTGTTTTTGATTGTCAGTGATTTTTAGAAAGCCAGGGGTATAAGAAACAATATCTGTAGAAACCCTATGTGCAATAACCCAGTGGGAAAAATCTTCAAAGAATCTCTGTGGAGGAGTGTTTTTATTATTGAAACAGTAGGCGATTTTGCTTGTCATTCCTATAGAAAACATTCCTCCTCATAGATTTTTTGAAGATTTTGTCCATTGGGAAGAGTAGTGATGGTACTTTATAGTGTTTGCTTTGCTCATATTTAGGATGTGGTATGCATGCAGAGCAGGTAATGAAAGATGTACCTGAAGAAGAGCGATGCAAGTGTGAAAGAGAATCTAAGTAATACATGGTATACCTCTGGAAATCTTTATTATTTGATAATATATGAAATTTTCATAATTTGACCTTGACGTTATTTCTAAATACTGACCTTTCGTACTCACAAACAGAACCAGCAGTACCATATTTACACGTATACGGGGTCAAGGTGTTACATACTTTTTTGTCTGTATGCTCATCTTATACAAAGGTGATCAAAACTTTCAATGGCCAAGTTCTCTTATTAAATACTGCAAAAGGAACCAAACGGGTCATATCTTCATTATTTGTTGAAAGCTTTGCAAAAAACATTTCTGTTTAACACTTTCTTTTCCGGGTTTTTCTTAAAGATGCTATGTTTTCCCAATGTTTGAACCGCTTCTGCGTTCAGTCGTCGTGAAATTTTCTTTTCCTGAAAAACCGACTGCACGTGGAAAACTGATTCTGAACTGTTGGAATTGATGTCATATGGCATCAGTTGTAAATCGTTAAACCTGTGTCGGAAGGTTTATTGTGAATGATTTCTGACAATTTCCAATAATGGTTGCGCTATTTGAGTATGGTTTAAGGAATATGAATATATTGGGAAAATGTTATTTGTGTATTTCTTCTCTTATTGTTTGTTGAGTGTTTAGTTTTTTCTATTTTCTCTTTTAGCTGGTGTCAGATTTTGTAGAAAGTTAATGTATATAATATCAATGTAAGATTCTTGTCTGAATATTAAACCTCTGTGGCGAAGTGTTTTTTATTTCAACAGCAGGGCAATGTTGCTTGTCATTCCTATAGAAAACACTCTTCCACAGAGAGCTTTTGAAGATTTTGCCCACTGGGATGAAAATCACCAGGAGGTCATTTTTTATTTTAGAGATGTACTCTTATTTAAAGACGAATCAACTATATCATCGTAATCATTGTTTGGCGCACATTTTGGTAATTTTCTGGAATTTACTTATTTAATTTACTTCCTTATTTATGAAGAACATCTTAATGATTATCTTTTCGATTTCTTTTTCTTTCTGCTTTATTTTAGCGTATAACCATTGTTTCCGGTATCTAGTTTTTGGAAACTCAAAATGATTTAGAGATGACGCGTAACCTCCTAGCATGGAACCCCATTGTAATTTTCCAACATGGACTCACGTTCGTTTTAAGGCGGACATTTGCGAGAATGCGCACGCGCTGGCTTGCTTACGTTTCTCTAAAGATGGCGGTCACAGTGGCGTAAAGTTTTCAACGTGCTCTCCTGCAGCACGTTCTGTTTTGAGGCATAATTTAAGCGAATTTTATTGCTGAAATAAGCAGTTTCATAGCTCCAATAGACGGAATGGTCCCTCGCGAAGGGTTTGTCAGTGAATTATTTCATGATCGTAAGGTGCAAATCAAGCAAATCCTAAAAATATGTGACTTTTTGGGTCCTATAAAAGTGGTACTAGGCAAAATGAGATTTTAACAACATCTAGAATTTTCCCAGCCATAAGTAACAATGAAAGGGGTAGAGCATACGAAGGATAAACAAGTACAAAAAAACAAATTTACCAGTATTTTTTCTTTTTAAAGTTATTTCACTGCAAAATTGAGGACCCTTGGAATGTCTCAGACACAAGAGGGACGCATTTAGATTACCAGAACAATAATTTGAGAAGTAAGTTTGCCTATTTCATGAAACAGACTCTCTTATGTGAGTGTCTCATGATTGTTTTTTACATGGGATTTGATGTTACATGGCCTGTCCTGTTGATATTCCTGAAACGACCGGCTCCAAAAAAAACACAGACAAAACTAAAACTAAATAGACTCCATATTGCAGGTCTTTAAAATATATGGATGAAATGACAGCAAAAAAAGCTAGTGTCAAGCCTTATCGCAAAAAAATCAAGAAACTTTATTATCTATATATAAAAACATTTTACACCCCAAATTAAAATTCCACTTGTTATTATGTCATCATTGCTTATCCACTTTATTTCTTCCCATTTCGACACTTCGGAATCGATTTTGATAAACCAAATTTTTTACACTACTTTAATTTAGCTAATCTTCCCATTCAGATTTTGCAAATCAAAAATTTACTATGGATATGTTAGAGACAGGGAGACAAAAAGGTCTAAAATCTAAATTCTAGTGAAATTATTCGAATTAGCACCGCCCTCGACTAAGGGCTGCATATGAGGTGAAAATTCATAATAAGCGTCGCCCTCGAATAAGCGCTGCAATATGATGCAAACGGCGACGCTTATTACAAAAATAATGTAATTAAACGCTGTGGTTATTTCAAAAAATGGAAAAAATACCCGATTACCTGAAACAATTTCATGTTTTTCAGCGAAATTTTGGATGTGTTCTTATTAGACAGCACGAAATATCATATGGTGCTGTAAGGAAATTTGCATTGGAAACTTCAAAAATGAGCACCGCCCTTGAGTAAGGGCCGCATCTAAAAAAATTTGTAATAATCGCCGCAACGCTACTTCGAATAATTACGGTATTGGTATTACGGTATTGGCATGCAGGATTGTTGCTGTTGTTGTGGTTGAAGTATCTACATTTTATCATAAAACGATGTATACCTTAAAAGGCAGAAATTTTCGGTGGCTTTTAATTTCGCGATTTGAAAAATTAGACTTATTCGCGTTTTAAATATTCTGTAATAAACAAAGTAATATTTGGAAATTTTGCAGGATTGTATTTAAGTTGGTGTGAAATGGCTTCTCCGAGTAAATTAATTTTGCTGATTGTGCCAAAATTCATAAAAATTAATTCCCTCAACTAATTTTTGCGTGTTCGAGCTAAAAATAATTATATTTTGCACGTACTCATTCTCAGAATAACATGTTTTCGAAAGTTTCGGTGGATTATGGCTAAAATGTTAGAAATTTTGCGATCATAACTTTTCGTGAATGGTCAAAAAGTGAAAAAGATTGTGGTGTAGATAAAATTTTGTGACATTTGTTTTTACAATTTACACTATTTTTTGTATTTTTCCGACATTTATTTTCGGGGAAACAAGCTGAATCGAAATATTAGTTTTTGCTTTGTATTTTTGAATTGAGGCAGAAAACAGACACTAATTTGTTAATACCGAAAAATACTAACATGCCATGCAATAAATCGCACAGCTTTTTTTGCTCCTACCAAGGGAGGCCTGACTGTATTTACTTTATTTTCCTTAATTCGAATCCTGTATGCAGTAATATAATTTTAAACCTTCGCAAAATTTTCTGTCACATTTATTTGAGCACGCAAAAATTTAGGTCCTTAACGAATTCACAAGTTAAAGACAAGGGATAAAAAGGGCATTCTTCGTCAATAATGATTATTAAAAATCAGGTTCTCCCCACCCACTTATTTTTCTATGGTCCACCTCCATTGACATGCTTTGTAATGTAACTCCCTATGGAGTTTCCATGTAAGTTTTAAATGAGTGTTTTTCTGGATTTACTCGTTGTGCTAGGGGCTCGAGATGTTGTGTTGATTTTAAAACGAAGAAAAAGTTGTATATTATAAATACTCAAATTTTGTGGAATCTACCAAAGTGGAATCTATGAATACTGACTGGATCTTTCTGTAACAAATTAACAAATTCTCCATAGTTTTTTGCGTTATTTAGATGTTTTGTTGCTTCAACATGCTTGTGTGGGAGGGTGGTTGGGATGCATGCAGGACCTAGCTCTGTACTGAACAATAAAAATATACTGGTTGTGTAATTCCACTTTAATTAGTTTGAGGAAACATTCTTGGTTAAGAGTGACTTAAGTTTTATACAGGGAAAATTTCAGGAAGGCTCAATTTGGTCTCAAAAGTTGAAACATTTTTAGTGACAAAGTGTACAGGCAATTTCCCGCGAAAAACGATATTCTCGTCAGAAAATCGTAACACTTTTCACTTCAGTGTAATCCTCAGTCATCTAGTGCTCAAGAATATTCCAATATACTGAAGTGATAAGAATATTTTCCGCCATTTGAACCAAGACTTTAAGGCTGGTGCAAAGCCAGGAAAATCATGCCCGTTGAATATCTTCACGATGTATTTGGCACATGCGCATTTTTAAATGTCCGCCTTGCACTGCAAAGTGAACGAACGTGGACTCTTGGTGACCTCCGGAGAACCTCTTATCGTGGAAACGCGTAAGATTGGGGGAAACGCTTATGTAGGCGTATAATGAAAAAAATCGGGCTTCCAGGAGGGATGGCGCTTGAGGAAGGAAATACGGTAATAAGCGCATATTTGATGCTAGAGTTCTGAAAAAGACACTTGATGCTTATAAAGAGAAGGTGTAGATATTTGACCCTAGAACGATTAAAAATTGTTACACGTCACACGCTGTACCATTTAACCCATGTATGTTGGCTTATTAGACCTATTAATATTAAAGCCATACCCAGGGTCTATCTTTAAATTTAGTGGGTCCCACGAAATTCAAAATCTAAGCGAGAGAATATACAAACAGAAAGTACTACCAACCTCGTTCCCAGGGCTTCTTGGAGAATAAAAAAGTCTGGTTTTAATGACTAAATTTAATTCTAAGATAATTCCAGATATTTTCTGGAATCCTAATTTAAAGTCTTTTGTGGTTGTAAATATGATTTTTTACAAAATCAGCTTTGGCGCTTCTTGTTAACTTATGCGTATGATTCATTCGAATAACAGGGTATTTTAACGGCCGACCACCGTTTAAGATGAATTGATTAAAGTTAATAATATATCCTATATATGGATATTTACACAAAATAACAAATATTACAAATGGTCATCAATAAAATAATAAAACACATAAAAGGAATGCATAAGTACAAGTATAAACCACACGTAACAAGTAACCATGCCTTTACAATACATAATCAGATATGTTACAAGATAAATCTGGTTCTTGAAAAGTAGATGCAAGTTCTATTTGTGCCTGTTGTAAACAATCTTTCAATTTCTTGCCGGGCATTAAATGCTCTGCAACTTTACCACAAAATGGCGTATACTGGAACTGACCAGACCCATAATCGTCACTTCCCGTGTCAAGTGCCCCCATTCCTTTTACACAGCTGTACATAATTGCTTTTTTGTCTAGTGTTTCCTTATCAGACACTGCAGCATTTCCATGACCGTAAATTCTACAAGGATCAATAGTAATGAGCAGATTTATGTTGTCATTTCCATTTTTGAAACATTGCAGAATTGTTCTGACCGATGTGAGATTGTTATTAGACAGTCGCAAAAATGTGTCATCCTTTTCTTCGTCATAATAACCATGGCTGGAAATATGGAACCACAATAAAGCTCCTTCTTCTTCTTTCACTTTCTTTAACATTTCATCTATCTCCTCCATAAGTTTATGTTCATTCACATTTTTACAAATGGTAACAGTGTTGGCTTTATCATTAAACTTACATCTTTCAAGACTGTGCTTCAAAACTGAGACATCAGCATTTGCTCATAACAACGGCTGAACAATATCTTTTAGGCTTAGTCTTCCAACATTATCTGTTATAACCTTCACATTATCTTCTGATCTGGGCATTTCTTTAGTGCTGGTAATTGAGACTAGAAGAGCATGTCGTGCTCCTCTAGTTGGAGGGAGATTTAGACATTTTAAGTTGTTTGTCATGCTGCATTTCAAGTCAGTAGCTGAGATGTTCTTGGGATGGTTGAGAAGGTTATCAAACACTGAATGAATGTTTTTCTGGTGCGTCGCGTTCCCGAGCTCATTTTTGTATTTCAGATCTTTCAATCTATTTCTGCATTCTCGATTTGTTATTTTTTCATCGCCGTTTCGAAATGGATGTTTACCAGTAGAAAGAATGAAAAATATCAGCATAGTACAAGAAAATACATCGTGATGCATTTCCACTGAAACATTACTTTCACCAATTAATTCTGGATGCTGCCAGTAAACTGTTCCTGCCCAATCCGTTGACATGACAGTGTTTGAAAGATCAATTTCTTGACTAATACCGTAGTCAGAAATCTTAAGCATTCCATACTTATCGATCAAAACATTGCTGGGTTTTAAATCTCTGTGCACCAAATTTGCGCAATGCAAAAATTCCAAGCTCCTTAAGAGTTCTGAGATTAGTCATTGCTGCGTGTTATGGAAATCATCATTTTGAGCAGCGCCCATGATATGTTGTTCCAAATTTTCCTCACTTAAATACGTTATAGTGTAACAAATTAGGGACGACTCCGAATTTTCACAAGTGTCAATGTAACAAATAACATTGCAGTGCGCATTGTCACAAGAAAGGTGATTATTTATACATTCGCGTGATTTTTTCTTTTTATCTTCTCTTGGAAACACGCAACGCTTCACTGCAACCCATCCAAATGTTCCGTGATATCCCAGGAAGACTTTCTTCTCTCCATCAGCAATGTCGTGTTTCTCATTAAATACAGCATCACACATAAGTTGATTTTGTTCTTCTGATTTTGTCCATTTACTCCCTATTTTGTGATGCTTTGAATTCGTAAGTTTGAACAAGTTGTTCCTCGCCAAGTTAAGCAAACCTGAAACGCAGAACTTAATAGCATTACAAACCTGAAGATATAAGCATTTACTGCATGACAGCTTTCTGAGAACATTCAGTCTTTGAAGCATTACATCCAAATGTGCGACGAAGAGAGTGAATATTACACAGAAATAAACCCAGATGGATGTACGACTGTAAAAAAGATTTTTTTGGACATTTTGTGTATATCAGATTATGTTTTAGTTTGAGATAAATTTTTACATCAACTTAATTTTTTGATGAATTCGATTGGTTGATATAAAATATGTTAATATCTGCATAAATTATGATTGCTCTTTCGGGTACAATTTTACAAATTTTTGAGTACTACTATACTTTCGAATAGCGAACCTAAATAAGTTTCTGATATCTAATTGACAATATAAACAATAAAATGTATATTTTACATTATATGTACTCAAATTAAGTGAAAATGCGTCATTTAATCAACAAGTGGCCTTGTGGTAGATAGTACTCCAAAACAGTACAATTAAGTGAAAATGCGAATCTGAGTCACGCCAGTGTAAATTTATCGACTTAGGTAGCACTCAGCTTGAGGAAAGGATTGCTATCTAAAGAGGTTGTCTACCTGAGAGTTTGTAGCAGGCTTGCGGCTTCTGTAAATCAAATGGAACTTTAAATGCTCTAGACGTCGTGCGCAGTACCCTCATTGATAATAGTTCTATCCGAACTCAAGAAGGTGTATATATGTAAATTATGTCAATATGGACTTCAAATATTAGAATATAAAAAAAAACACATTGATGAAAAATCCTAACCAATCAGATTTTAGAAACGTAAATAAGTTAGTTAGTAAGTTAATTTCCACTTACGCTCTTTCTTATTTTCTTTTTTTCTCTGTTCACAAACGTTTTTTTGACGTTGACTTTGACTTGATTTTCAATTGCATCAATGCTTGTTTCTTGTGCTGGTTTGAACCCTCTTGCTCCCAGCTGTCTCTCTGGATAATTGATTCATCAACAGTTTCTTCAGCCAACATTTTTGACATCATGTAATCTTTGTCAAATGCTGAAATTGGTGACGTAAGTTGTTCTAGTATATCACATCCCGTTTTGAAATAGTTGTTGAAATTGTCGTCTGCAATTTCATCTCCCAACTGTATTTTGCACAACTGGTCACGAAGACGGCATGCTTTCTGACATGCTTCCTTCAATGCAAATGCATGTAATTTGTCAGGGAACACCTACTGTATGACTTTATTCAACTCAGTAATTTGTTAATCAATCCTCCTAGGTGTCAGCTGCTGCAGCATGCCTTTACGATCGTTATATTCTCGAATAAATGAATCGCAGAAGGCGGTTTTAATTAATCCTTCCATCATATAGACCAATCTAACACGTTTAATTCCATATTTCTTATCCATAATCTGAAACAAGATTAAATTAAAGGTATTGATAGACCGGATAGAATCACGTGGGTGTTCAATGCTATCTTCCCTAAGAATTTGGATTTCATTGCGTCGAATGTTTCTCTTTTTGGTCACAACTATGTTTCACTGGTTTTTGCGAAATTGGAAAAGTAGATTTCAAATTTATACATTCAGTATTTAAGACTTATGCAGAAGGAGTTCCTTATTTGCATGTGGAACTTGCAAATGAATCCCCCTAGTATTCAATGAAATTGTTGCAAGAGGCAAAGAATACGAGGTCTGTGGTTGTAGAACACATTACAGTGAAGAAATTATAGGAAACAGATATAAAATTTTATTAAATGCTTTAATTAACAATGCTTTTTAGGTTCCGTTCTGCATATGAAGTAATAGTTAAATTTTAGTATTTTACTTCCCAGTGGGCACGCAATCGTCATTCAGACGTCCTCTCGTCCACGTACCATTGCGGACGTCCTCTGGCAAAAAGGACGTCCTTCGTCCTCTCCAAGTCCCTGTTGACATCCTATTCGAGCAGACGGATAAGACACTTTTGACGTCTCCGGGACATCCTAACTGAACGTACATGAGACGTCCCTGCGCCCACCTGGTTTGGACTAATTTTTTTCAATTGCTGCAATTGCAAAAATTAACAAATCATTTTTATGATAATGCCTCTTATAATGAATTTACTGGTTCAGTTCCTTTAGCAGTTTTTTCAATGAACAATGAACATGATCCATAGAATGTGAATACATAATAAACAGATGTACAATTCACCAAGAACAGATATTAAAATTTATTCTATCTCGCCAAGGAAATATGCAACTCCGCTATCAAACACTTATTTTTCTTTCTTTTTTTGTTCAAACATTTTCTCACTCTGTTTTTTGTGAAATCAAAGATTCATTCGAACGTATGTCTTTTTGAGCACTTATAACTTTAAAACTCCGGAAAAAATTGTAAATATTTTTATATATGCGTAATCAGGAAAGATGGAAGATTTAGTTTACCAAAAATGAGCTAAGTAAATTTTTTGAAATTCATCAAGATTGAAATAAAAAAGGACAGAGAAATGTCTTACGCAATAATGATTTCAGTTCAAAAAAAAGCATTAAGAAGTTTTATTTATTCTTAGAAATGATAATTGTTCAGAGAAATATATGTAATGATGCATAGCCATTTATTGTCATTTAGTGTCGATTTCTACGAAACGTTTCAGTGACTCCGAGGTTTATGTTTGTTCACAAGAAATATATAACAAACTAGTGTAGCGTGTAAAAACATTTTACAGTTTTTCTCCATAACTTGTTTTTACACGCAATACTGTCGTGATAAGTCTATGTATATACAAAAATTGTTGTGTTTTTTTTTGTTGTATAAATATTTTGGATCGATCATTCAAAGAATGCTATTACATGTGCCACGGCGACGGGGGTTCGCAGGGGGCCATGGATCTCCCACTTTTTTGCATTAGTTACATTACTGTATCTTATCAACAAATAAAATTCGTTTTTGAAAGCCTCTGAGTCGTTTTAAGAGCTTCTAGAACTCAAAATTTTCGACAATTTTTTAGGAAAACTTTTGCAACTTTCCTAATGGGAGATTCTTCCTATACATATACGGAAAAAACAAACTGTGAAAAATTATAAATCCACACAAGAAAGCCAATGGTTTGATATGTTTCACTTCAAAATGAATTTTGATAACTCTCCCAAAATATCAAACTTCTCTGCTTATATACTCAAAGAAAAACCAGTTCAAAACAAAACAAAAAACAAAAACTAGTTAATGCATACCTGTGGGTCACAAGTATGAAAGCAAAAATAAACAATAGAGTGCCTGATCCAAAGGTAAAGGGGTTACATCTGGATCAGTAACACTATGTAAACAGAAACCAAATAAATAAGAGTTAAAGTTCCCCACAAAACATCCATTGACAAACTTCCCGAGAAATTTTACCTAACGTTTTTTCTTTAAAAGTTAGGTAAGAAAAAAGCATCTCGTTATCGTGTAAGAAACTTTACAACTACAACCTCAGCCAAATGTTTACATGTTTTAACGAAGAGCCCAAAGTAAACGCATGTAGTCAATAGGTTGGCCTTCACTTATCCTGACGACCAACTCGGGTTCCTTTTCAGTAAACACGTTAATATTTTTACCTGTCTATATTTTTGAACTCTGAATGATTTTTTCGGGAAGTTTACGTTCAAAAATTTCAAATTAAAAAATAAAATAAAAATAACAACAAATTTTACCGTTTATATTTCAAAATTGAAGTCTTTTATGAAGTTCAACTTTTTGAATAAACTTTCTGTAGTTAACAATAAATTGAGTTTAAATTGTGATGAAGGGATAGTCGAATCGAATCAGAGATAAATTCAGTCATCTCTATACAACTTCCACAATGCAATGCTATAATTATTCCGGTGGTGTTTGTTTAACCGTGTACCGGGTCCTTAAATTGCAAAGAATATTAGTTTCGCTTTTTGGTTGGTCAGCTGATCTTTCATTTACTTGTGTCTGTCTGCCGGTCATTCTGTACTGCTGCAGTTCTCTCCAGCGCAGGGGATATGTCTAAAATGGCGGAGGAGGAGCACATTAATACAATTTCTGTTTTCAGTTCTGTATCACCAATTGGTGAAAACAATGGCCAATGGGCTTACTTGCACGTTTTATTTGCACGTTGATCAGATCCTGCATCCGAAGGATAAAAAAAAAAGATTTGTCTGAACCTATTTTTGAGGAAAGTTTCTTATCATGTATTTTGTACAGCGCGGAAATAATATGTTTAAAAAATTTGTTAAACCACGTTTACCAACCTCGTTTTGTCTTATTTCACAACGAAATCATAGGGAAACCGAGGCAGTTACAACAGGGCAACTTATTCACTGACACATGAGAAAAGAACTGTATTGCATCGTTAAATCTGTGTAGCTAGCTATATTTATTTGGAAAAGGTAATATTTTTATGTTCATTGTAATAGATTAGGTGTTCCTTCTGCCCTTTTTGGAAATTTTTCAATTCAAAATGGATTTTTAACTTTTGGTGGTTTTCTGCTGTAAAAATCCAGATTTTATCAAAACCAGCCTAGCGCTTTAGTAGCTCTACCTTAAATCTAGCTACAGGGTAAAATTTTCTTTGATAAGTAGTCTTTCCAATGTTAACATAATCTTAACACTACATGTTGTTCTCAGGTCACAAACTCAGATTAATATTGCAACAATTATGTCGTGTTTAGGCAATTTTAACCAAAAGTTGACAATTATTTTATTGATAAAAGAGAAGCTGGAATTCCCCATTGATCGCAAGCTTACTGGACATCACTTGGTGAACTACTTTTTACAAGATTCCTTTGAAAAATTCTATATCTTAAGCAAGCTACTAGTGTGAAAGAATTCTTTGATTTGTGCAGTCAGAGATTTGGCATTTCATCTCTACTTGTGCCACATCTGAAATAACTGTCATTATGCAAATAATGTGCATAGATCTGTTGTTTACATTTTCTGTTATAACACTTAGTCATTTGGAGATTATCTGTTCCTATTTTGACCCAAAAAACCTTAACTGTTCACTTGCTTCGTTCTTCGTTCCTTTTGAAACATCACTCGCTTTGAAACTCATTGCCTTCTCTAAGGATCTTGAGACAAGCATTTTTACCTGATAAGTTGGGACATATAGACAATCGCTATGGATAAAATATCATGTTGAAAATCTGGCAGGAGCCAGCACAACACAGTGAAAACCTTATGTACCCGAAAGAATGCGGCATTTAGGGACAAATATCTCAATAACTAATGGCTGTAACTGATGTAATTTGGGGTCCAAACCATGTGTTAAAATTCAAAGTTAAAATTCTATCACATAGTACCACTTTCAGTTCGTTTTCAGTTTTTTTTTCATTTGGGTTTGGCCTCTAATTGTTAACCAAAATATATGAAGAAAAAAACGCCAAATGGTGTAAAATTAAACTAAACTAAAACCATAGATTGTAGATAACACACTATAGGTAATTGTTTACCTGATAAACCTATAATATAGACGAAGTTATAGGTATATAAGTAATCTTTATCTATAACATAGATTATAGGTAAAAATTATAGGTAATTTATTTATTTTTTATTTTACATTAAATTGGCTTCAATTTATACAAATTGTTCTTCCGCCTAAACTAAAAAAATTAAAATTAAAATTGCGTTAAAATATTAATAGTAGTAAAATGCAGTTATGATAAAAAAATCCAACAAAAAAACAAAAAAAAAACAAAACAAAACAAAAAAGAACTAGAGAATCGAGCTCGAGAGGTGCGAAACATAGCATTGCAAGATAGAAAGTAAGAGGTAGTTCAAAACTAGAATTGAGAATAGACTAAGGTAAAAAAATAAACATCAGAGTGACAGGGCCCGGGCTAAGGCCATATCAAAATAAAAGTTTTTGGCTTCTGAAGAAAATTTCTCTAAAGTCTTTAAAGATTTAATATTTTCTGGTAGATCATCATACCAACGGGCTTGACTTTGGAATGATCCATCACCAACAACTTTAACCAATGGCTCTTTGGAAGTAGAACGCAGCGTCTTATTTGGATCAAAGAATTCAACATTAAGGTAACTGGGATGGTTTTTATCTCGACGCGATTTGTGGACAATTTTCGCGGTATTAAATTCCATATACTCTTTGACAGGTAGCCATTTTAATTTAATTACGTCATTCAAGTTAGCATAACGAGATATAACATATCCAGCTGCTATATTTTGGATCTCTTGTAGTCGTTGTATTTGATATTTTGGAATTTGAGCAAAAACGACATTGCTGTAGTTAAGCTTGGATAGTATCATTGTTTCAGCCAAGGTTTTTCGAACATGAAACGGGGTAAAGCGACTGAATTTACGGAGAGCACGCAGTGTTCCTTGAGAAGACTTGATGATAGCATTGATATGAGTTGACCATGATAAATTTTGATCAAGGTGAATTCCAAGCAATTTAACATCTGATTTGTGCTCAATCGATTTTCCGGAACATCGGAAAAGTTGACTTTGATTTTTCGGAAAGTTTCTTAGACGTTGCGAATGGAATATAATGAGCTGTAATTTGTCGTTGTTAAATAGAAGATTATTATCCTTTGACCACGACTGAAGATTCTCGACATCCTTTTCCATCTCTTTAATGGTTAGCTGCAGATCTTTGACTCTGCAGTGTCGGTAGAGGGAGGTGTCATCTGCGTATTGTATACTTGATGATATCACTTGATCTGAAAGTTCAACAACGTAGAGATTAAATAGCACAGGGCCTAATATGCTACCCTGCGGAACTCCGAAGCACATGGGTTTCGTGGAAGAGGTTTTGTCTTCAACTTGTACATACTGTTTCCTATCTTTTAAATAGCTCGACAAAATTTGAAGAGAATCGTAGGAAAAGTTCATATCTCTTAGCTTCAATAGTAGATTCTGGTGGTCTATGGTGTCAAAAGCTTTTGAGTAATCGATCATTATAGCTAGGGTGACTTCACTTTTGTTCATCGCTTTTTTGATATCATCTCGAATTTTGATGAGTAAGGTAGCGGTGGAATGGCCTTTACGAAAGCCTGATTGTGTTTGATGATAGAGTGCTTTGTCCTCGATGAATTTACAAAGCTGAACCAAGATGACTCTTTCAAAAACTTTCGATAGTACAGGCAGCACCGATATCGGTCGGTAGTCCTTGATTTTTATTGGTGAATCTATTTTTGGTATAGGGCATACGCGAGCAATCTTCCATTGTCGAGGAAAGGTTTTCTTGTCAATGCAATTATTGATTATATGCACAAGTGGTGATGTGATGGACTCTGAAATTGGTTTTATGAAGCGTATGGAGATGCTATCAGATCCACAAGAACAGTCATTTTTCAAATTCTTTAGAATCTGATGTACCTCATCATAAGATGTGTGCAAAATTTTGAAAGAAGTTTCGTCATTTACTGTGTCGATGTCGTCTGGTAAAGTTGATTCTACGTTAGGTTTACCGGTAAGTTCTGAAGCTAGCTTGCTGTAGTAGTCGTTCATTTCGGAGGGGTGGTGGTTAATACGAGACTTTTGATTGTTCAAAATTCGATGGATGGTGCCCCAAACAGCTTTGGGGTATTTTGATGAAAGAGATTTTTTGAAAAAGTTATTTTTGATTTCTTTCAATTTCTTTTTGTAGTTGCATAGCTTTTCTTTGTACGACGCTTTGTTTTTTGGGTTTAAGCGAGCTTGTTGACGAGACTGCTCAAGTTGGGCTCGACATATTTCGATAGCTGGATCCCTCATCCAAGGTGCAACTGGGCGAGTCAGTTTCACACGTTTTAATGGAGCATGGTTTTCGATACATTCAAGAATCAGATGGTTGAGAATGTCTATTTGATTTTCAGGATCGTCGAAAGCATAAACGAGGTTGAATGGTAAATGAGATATTTCATTAATGTAAGAATTCATATCGAGATTCTTATCGTCACGAATGAACTTATAACGAGGTTCAAAACGCTCTTTTTTTATGCTCAGCAGGATATAAGGGGTATCATGGTCACTTATTTCGTCGGTTGGGAGGACGTCGCTGTGACTAACTTTGTTTGGAATGTTGGTGATTATATGATCGATGAGGGTTTTACTTTTCCTTGTAGGTTTTGTGACATGTTGGTAAAGGTTGTATGAGGTGAGTATATCTTTGTAACGTATTGTTGATTCCTTATCTTGACCGAGAAGATCTATATTTGTATCACCGGTAAGAATGATAATACCGTTCCATTTGGTACAAATTTCAGCAATGGTTGTTTCAAACACATCCAGCCATTTTAGTTTTTCCTTTTCATCGAAGTTTGGTTGGTACACGGTAACAAGAAGGTAAGGAGTGTTTTTGTTTCTGCCTCTGAATTCAACAGCCAAAATTTCCAAGAAAGAGTTTTTTATTAAGTCCTCACGAGGTTGAAAATGAAGATGATCTTTTGCATAAATACCGACTCCACCTCCACGAGTTTTTCGGTGCTTGAAGGCAGGTTTATAACCGGCGATTTTAACGTACTCCTCTTGTTCTTTGTTGTCTTGCAGCCAAGTTTCGCTAAGGGTTATAATATCGAATTTAAGAAGGTTCAGCATAGCGGAAAATTCAGTAAATGTTGATAGAAGCGATTGTGTATTGATGTGTGCGATAGAAGTCAAATTACGGTTTTCGTTTAGTAAATTTCGGTGAGTGTTTTCAATAAGATTACTGTCAGGTATGCTTTCATTAAAAGCATTGTTGTCTAAATTAGAAATATCTCTTATGTTATGAAACGGTAGAACTGTGTGCAAACAAGATTCGCACGTCCAATGGCTAGGCAATCTCAAATTCCCGACATGATGAACGAGATTTGTACATTTTACGTGGCTCACATTTAAACAGCTGTCACAAATTAAACGTTTTTGGTTTTTTCTGACAGTTTTTGAACAAGTATTACTTTTCGGTGCAGAAAAACCAGGTCCTGGATTTGTTTCTATATCTCCTGATATAATCAATTGATATGTTGCTGTTGAATTTGCATAATATACGGTTCTTGAGTTTGTTCTTTTTATTTTTCGTTGATTTGGGAATTTCTTTGTTGCGGATTTTGAATCAATTGGTCCCTCAGCGCAACATGTCATTAAAGTTCCTAATATCATCAATACAAATGGGAAATAAACAAACCAACGTTGAAACATATTTGACGAGGTACGGTTTTTACATGCAAGTATAGTAGAAGTGATAGATTTCACGAAAACCAATATTATGAAATAAAAAATTGTATGTTTGAAAGTCTGTGTTCAAATTTTGTAAAATAAAACCATGGCAATAACCAAATCCAGATCTTCTTTATAGTATCCAACGAATGTTTAATCAATATAAATTATTATAAATTCAACGAAAAAAAGAGCTTCATAAAACTCTTGAGCACGTAAAACACGTCCGTCCGGTTCACACAAAATATAGTATATAAATATAAGGTAATAGGTATATCTATAAATTCATGTTAGTATTTTCCCTTGGTCAATCATGACTTGTTCTCTGTCGTGGCAAAATAACTGAATGAACACAATCAAAGACACCGATCTCAAAAATAAATGTTGCAAATGTTCTGAGAGGGCTTTCATTGGCAAAAAATAATATCACAAAATCTGTTGGTTTTTTTACCATTGAAATTCAAAAGTACATGTCACAAAAATTTATGTCCGCAAAAATGTGTCCTTAAAAGGAAGGTGGGGAAAGTATCTCTATGAGATGTTTGAACCTCATAGGGTGTGAGGGAATAAAAATATTAAGTTGCCTTTGGCCACATGATTGCATAATATATGCAAGAAGGCAATATATATGATAGAACTAACAGAAGATTGAAGGTTTTTTTTAAAAAAAGTGGAGTTATTTACTCATACAATGGCTATGTGGAGAAACAGCAATGCAACTTTAGGACCTTTATGTTGCAAAACAACAAAAGTTACCATTTTACATAATTAATTCTGATAAACATATAAATAAGTGTTGAATTTTGTTTTTCCGGATCTACTTTCTTATACATGAAAATTTCTGTCAATTTTATGTGTTACGATGCATTATCTTCTTCCAGAATATGCTTGCATTTTGTTCTTGGTGTATTCATGGACTGAATTTACTGTTTGAATTATCCGTTGTTGTTGTTATCTTTATTCAGATGCTGTTTTTTGTTGTTGGCTTCAGTAGTAGCATGTTCTCTTGCTGCTGAATTAGAATCATCTGCTAGATTGCTAGCTTCCAAAACTGTTGGAAATAAATTCATTGTGCAAAACCGAGAATTAACAATCAAATATAGTATTTACAATGTTGGTAACAGGTAAGAATTTGGGCTTCTCTGTTTCCGTTGATGTCGTTTGCGTTTACATTAATGGCTGTTTAGCTGGTCAATAAATATAGATAGCAGTCTCTTGTAATGGAGCTCATGACGTCACAACCTCAGTCAATAATTTCCCAAGTATTGACTCGCTAATGGGACTGTTATACGAGATTCCACTGTAGTTCTAAGGTTTTGGCGTTATTTGCTTTCACTCTTCTTTCCTTTATATTAGCTTCTTCTTCTTCTTTGTCACGTTAGTGCTGCCAGTCAAGTAAAATTAGTTGAGAATACATTCCCTATGGCTGACTTTGAAGTAGTTAGGGGAAATCTCAATGTGGAATGGAGGAGTATTCAGCCTAATGGAAATGTTATCCACGTTCTTGTTTTGAAACCGAACAAAAGTGGCAATTTCAATTTCACTGCAGCTCAATTCTCATATGTGCCTAGTGAAAACGCTGATGAACAGGTATGTTCTGTGACATTTTTTGTTTTCCTTTTCACTCTGATGATGACTGCTTGATACTATAAGCATCAGTGTTTTTTGGTGAACCCTCTGCGTCAAAATATGCTTAGTATATGCTAGTAAGTGATGGTTACAGATCCTTTTGTAACTGTCTTCGCAAGGCAATAGGACATAAACGTTATGATTATTGCAACATCTTGACGATCTCAGATGATAGAAGTTTTCTCTTTTAAAATGCCTGTCTGTTTCAAAGATAAAGTTTAACTGTAATTCACTCCACTCAAGCATTTTTTCTTTCATGTTTCAGAATGCGTTCACGTCTTTCCCTGGTAAAGGATTCATCATGACGGACGTGGAATTCAACAGGAAACATTCGCCGCATTTGGTGAGCACTTGTGCTGTTTATATATTAACCAACTTCAATTTCATTATTCAACATGTTTATAGATAATGAACTGTTATAAGTAGAACTGAGGGTTGCAGTGTGCTGATGTCAGCAACAGAATCCCTCATTTGAACAATAAGAAATGGGTCTGGAAGGAGCAGCTGGCCCATTTCTTATCTATTTATAACAGCTCATTATCTTTAACGCCACTACTAGAATGAACGATAGAATATGTTAATTTATTTAATAAATTCGCCATATTGAAATAAGCATTTAAAAAAGATTTCTTTTAAAAGGATATAAAGTTATTTATTTCGTATAAGCTTTGTTCGGTTAGCCCATCTTTTTACATGCATTTATATTATAAACAATTAATTCCTTTGATATTTCAGTTGGAATGGGCCATCTTCGTTCTTATGTGCATGCCGTCACTCGTCATCCCGTTCGTCCTCTGGTACAAGAGTCACTCGAAATATGCAGGTGGCAGGTCCAAGAAGCAGTGAAGACATAGTGACTAAGTTGTTTGTACTTTTAGTAATATTTGTACGAGTTGCTTTTTAAGAAAATAAATAGGGTGAACTTTCTGTTAATAATAGACAGCTTTCCTATTTATCAATTTCAAAAATAACGTTTCATTTCCCTATCGATAGGTTTAAACCTGTCTGTTCATATACAAGTTATAGTTCGGTCGATTTCTCACAGACAAACGTCTAACGCCGGCCCTTTTAACGCCAAGTCATGAAAATTAAGCGCCGGCGTAAAAAGGGCCAATAAAATGAGGGATATGATCACCATCTGGAGTGAATCGTAAATCCATATCCTCTTCCGGTTGGATATCTGGATCAGGTTCAGCACCTTGAACTTAGGCTTCAATGGGTTCTTCTGGGGAAACGATATTCAGAGGCTGATTTGATCTTTTCGTCTTCGCTACCGTCTGCCGTAATTAAACATCCTGTCTTTTCAAATGCACGCCATCTAACTTTATCATACTCAGATGAAATAATTTTACGGTGAGCCTCTCCAACTCAGTGCGAAATTAAAATTCTTCTTTCACTGGCTGTTAGTTTGTTTGAGCTGTTACTAAGTCAACGTTCTACATTTTTGTCATCTTCAAGCGATTCCTCTTAGGCCTTTGCAACATGAGACTTATATAGCTACCCGTAACCGCAATCTACAGGTTGCCAGACACTTGTCGCATTTGCAACTCCAGACCACACTATGCCGTTTGTTTTTCTTATCTCTTCCTTGAATTCATTTCTTGTTTGTTCCACCAGATTATCACAAAAAGCACATATTCACTGAGATTTTCTACAGCTGGTTTGAAAGTGTTGCTTACCCATTTCACTAAGAAAGAGGTTTCTGCCCAGGCATTTTCTTGAAAATAAATATCGACATATTTATCATGTACTGCAATCTCACTTTCACTGATTCGCTTTTTTAAACCTCGGAAAATTAAGGCTGGTTTGACAATGCTTTCTGGTCCAAATGCTAGTCGAAGTGTACACTGCCGTTTATTTAATCCCGAACCGGGTTGATTAATCCAAACCCCGTGGGCTTTCGTATGTCTTATTTATATCTACTTCTGGATATCCGTCAATGGGAGTGGAACTTGATTTACATTGAATCTCTGGCTTGGAATAAATGGATCCCACTTCTGGTCGTATGAGCTTTTGTTTTGGCCAGTTTTTATCAATCCTTCACGAAGGTTGCTATGCCACGTCTTTTTTGATGGTATTGTGAAGTCCCTGTTGTAATGTAATTCGAACAAATTTTGAGACCCCTGGAAGATGCGAATTACATGAGTTCAACTGTATTATATTCTCGGTATTACATTTATCGGCACTACGTAAATGATTATTTTCTTCTTATATCTACAGTACACGTTTTTTCGTTCTTACATATACGAGAGAGTTTCGAAAAACATGAAGGAATGAAATGTCGTAAAACAATGTGTCTTTTGAATTCCTTGTTTGAAAAGACCAGTTTTTCATCAGTTAATTTATAATTAGACCGGCTGACACCTAATGCTTACAAATATGTGTTGTAGTGCTGCATCATTTCAAAATTTCATGTTGCTAATATATCTAAGATCCTGGTAGTACTGTTGCTTAACTTTTTGGGAAAATGTACTAGTGTTGCTTATAAACTTGTTTCTTAAAAAAAGAACACGTGTATACTAATGTTGGTGTAGAAGTGACATTTGAATGAAAATATTGACTATCCACCATTAATCATAATCCATTCGCTGACACTGTTTTTTACATTTTTTCTGGAAACGTAAAAACATGGTTTTGATTTGGAAACCGCTTTTAAACCTCTCTAAACGCTATTTACTTCACATTTCAACGAAATGAAAGGGATAAAAATTGCACGTTTTTTGTGACAAAGTCAAGTCTTTTGCAATGGTAGGTAACAATGAATAAAAAACGCCCAAGTGTGATGGTGGTGGCGCAAAATATTTTATGCAATTTAGCATGACCCATACTTGTAAAAAATTCTGGGAGGAGGCACTGCCCCCTTGTAGCTACAACACTACACAATGACACAACAATCCGAGATTGTGTAATGTTTGTATATACGGTACTGCCCGAAAGAACCTTTACATTAATAATAAACCAGGGAACCTATTAATGTGTTCAAGGTACCGATCGGTTCGGCGTAACGATTTTGAAATCCGTATCCTAATGAATATTTGATAGGAATCCCTACTTCGGTAGCCAGAGAAGTTGAAATTTTTGTGTTGTAAATTGTTAATATAACATTACTAAGTGTGTTAATTCTTTCATACTATCACATCAGCTTTAATATCATGGCCCAATGTCCTTTTTCCAGAGAAAAAACTGTTTATATACATTTACCTAAAGTGATTCATAGCAAAACATAATCTACATTATATTAAAAAATCTGCACAATGGATTTTTTATGTTGAACGGCGATTCAGTTTTAATTTCATGATTTCATGTAGACAAACATTTGGAAAACACAAACGGTTTCTGACTTGCACAAAAATAGGAATATCAGGTTCTGTTCTCCTCCGATCGAGGGAAGTCACTCAACTGGAAGAACCAATTACCTCCTGAACTGGAAAATTCTCGTACTGCATGCATGTTATCAGAGGCTGGCGAGATACCGACTGTTTATATAAGTTGGGGAATGTTTTTTAGCCTATACTTTAAATGCGGGTCCCTTTTCGAAATTTTAAAAACGCTTCGACATTAAAAATCCGGGTAATTAATAATAATAGGGTATTTTTCGCGGAAGAACACAAAATCGAACTTTCTAAAGAGATATTATACATCAAATTTAATTTTCAACAATTCAAAACTGTTTTTTTCCCACAAGTCCAGCTCCAGTCTATGAAACTACTACCTTATCGGGGGAACAAAAGTCAGGTTTTAATGACCAAATAATTTTTGGCAAGTGACAAAATTTTTCCCGACCATTTTTAAACCCGAATTTTTCAAGATTTACATTCAAAAATACCGCAAAAAATTTAGATTCAACAATGCCGCGGGCCAATTTGAAACAATTTTGACCATCTTTTTTTCTCTTGTTTGAAATTAAGTAGATTTTCATTGCATTTTAAATGATATGGCAATCCATTCCATACTTTTGGTGCTGAAGAGCGAATACTTTTTGTACTTTTTATAAGAGTACAAGATAAACGAGTTCGCAGTTCCAAAGATATTTTACCTAAAAATGGAAACGAAATAAACGCATCCTTTTTAGGCACACGGTAGACAAGCTCCCTTTGACGAAAGCGCTTGCTTATAAAACTGTTATGCAAAAATCAATAACATTCCTGGGATAAATGTTTTTCCAAAGAATAGTCTTTATTTTATCGACTTCAATATGGAAAAGGACAAAAAGTTTAACTACTACAAAAATGAATTACCTTTATAATACGATATAAATGATCATGCAATTTAACAAAAAACACATTTTATTTGGAATAATATTTCAGCTTTATGTCTTCATCAGGTTCATATTTTTATTCAAAATATATGATTAGTTTGAAGCCCATTATTTCGTACGTATATTACATAGACTGCATTTAATTGAGGAACATATTAGATTTATAAATATATACTAGTGTAGCGTGTAAAAACATTTTACAGTTTTTCTCCATAAATTGTTTTTACACGCAATACTGCCATGATAAATCTGTGTATATACAAAAATTGTTGTGTTTCTCCATGTTGGAATTATATCATATTTAGCACAAATATTTTGGATCGATCATTCAAAGAATGTTATTATCCCTATTTTTCAGTGATATTTGGCCTATTTAGAGATTTCTAAATATGCACAGTTGAACTAAAATATTTAGAAAAGAGACAATACATAGTGGTCCTACCTAACCAATGGATACACCTACCTAACCACGATAAAACGTCTGATATATAAGAAAATACCTTCAAATTTCCCTATTAACTAAAGCTAACAAAAACAATACCTTCTCAGACGTTTTTATCTTTCAATTCTTCATTCTGCTATGAATTGTGGAAATGTCAAAACCTAAAACTCCACTTGTGCATCATGATACAAAAACCATGTGAATATGTATGTAATCATGATTTTCACTCTCTTCTTGCATTACAATCATTTATACTATACAATTTTATAATCTAAAAAAGGTATCATTCAAATACTATCAAAACAATATGATAATGATCTTGCTACCTTCGTTTACCTTAATAATAACAATCCACATACTAAAATGAAATACCAAATAAACTGCTAGCTACACATTTCGGTATATTAGTCAAAACTAACTTATACGAAAACGCTACGTTCAAACACATTAAAAAAAATAGACATCGGTAGAAAATGATAAACTGATAACACATAACAGGTCTACATCGACTATCCTGTCGGATAGAATAGTTACTGATACTTATCAATGTGGTTATTCTTTATTACTGGACTTAAAGCGTTGAATAAAAAAATTAAAACAAAAAATTATACACACAGCGTCTTCATTCTCATTAAGAAATGAACGTTGAGAAAATTTGATGAACTTTCGAACGCAAAAAAACATTGCATTGCGTTCTCCTCCGGGTGGCTTTATGATGTCTTCCTTTAGCCACAACACTCCATGTAGTAATAAAAACCCGTAAGATGGAGCTAGAAATTCCCCTAATGGGAGATTCTCCCTATACTAATACAGAAAAACATACATCCATTGACGAACTTCCCGAGAAATTTTACCTAACGTTCTTTCTTTCAAAGTTAGGTAAGAAAAAAGCAAGATTTAGTATTAGTATAAGAAGACTAGTGTTTGTCATAATAAAATCTTAGTGACTAGCATTACGTAGCATTACGTATGAAACAACGATATGTTAGGTAATATGGTAAAAATCTTGCGTTCGATTTGGTCTATATCTCTATATCTTATGGTCCTGCTACTTGAATGAAAATGAAAACAGAATGTGACAACAGAAGAAATTACTCTCTTGTAAAGTTTAAGCCAGTGAAAACAATGACTTTGTGAATTTGAGTGAATTTCATTTCGTTTCCATCATAATGAATCAGTAATACGATGCATGTATTTTCTGGAAAGCATCCATTGAAACATTTCTTAAGTTAGCAATTGTTAGTTGAGCAAATTATTGTCGGAAACTAAATTAAGTAACTTTTCCCAACAACTTTTTGTTCTTCCTCACCTGAAGAAACAAGTTGGAGAGAGATCTGTATGAAACTAATTACCTTCATGAAATCATGAGAAAATATGCACGTCTAATTTGATGTTTAAGAATAGCTATTTAGAATGAACGAATAAAAAAATCTTGATTGCATAGATTCATAGTAGATGCCCCTGACAGATTAATAATCCGATAAATAAATAAATTACAATCTTGTTTGTTAAGGAATTTTAAGCCTATTTTACCTCTATTGCTTTCACATGGAGAAACGACAATCGACCAGAAGTCATAGATAAACATGATTTTCAGTTCATGTCAATCATACTCAAGCTACAGGAATAGAACATCCCATGAACTACGTCACGACAGCCGTGCTTTCGTTCTTAAGATGAATGATTATGACATTTCTGTCCTTTACAAATTTAAACGATAGCTCAGGAAAAGATTTTTTGCAATGTTCTTTTATCACACTTAATTACTTAATGAAGTCGCCAAGGCGGCGTCGCTCGCCGCCCATATTCAGCGTGCGTCCTCTCAGCCAGACTTAGCATTCACGAAAAATTAAATCAACAAATTAGTAACGTAAAGTATTACCATCTTGTAGATCTCTAAATTCTGATCAAGTAAATTTATAGGATAAAACCACGATAAAACGTCTGATATATAAGAAAATACAGTGGAATCTGTCTAAAGCGGACACGGAATAAAGCGGACACCTGTTTAAAGCGGACGCAATGTCGTGGAACGGAATGATTTACGGTCAATTTCTCATAAAAAAATCTCTATAAAGCGGACAGTTATAAAGCGGACAGTACTAAAGCGGATACATTTTTTTTACACCAAATGAAGGTTTCCCCTAAAAAATCTCGGCATAAAGGGGACACAAAATAACACAATATATCTTTCATCAATTTGTACATTTTTCAATTTTTTTGTTTACAATTTCAAGTATTTATTTAATGTTTTTTTGTAAAAGACTTTTCATGTTAGATATTTGTTCTCTTAGCTGCATTTAAAGTGCCTGTTTTTGTTCCGTTGTTGTTGTTTTTTTATAGCCTGAGAACGAAGTGAACCATACACGAGATAAAAATACAGCTTTTGGTAAATTTGGACGGTAAAAATCAGTTTTAGAAAAACTCTCTATAAAGCGGACATCTATCTAAAGCGGACACTTTCTTTCGCACCAATGGTGTCCGCTTTACACAGATTCCACTGTACCTTTCAAATTTTAAGTAGTCAAAACTAACTGATAGGAAAAAGATACGTTCAAACACATTAAAAAATAGACATCGGTAGAAAATGATAAACTGGTAACACGTAATAACAGGTCTACATCGTCTATCTCGTCGGATAGAATAGTTACTGATACCAATCAATGTTGTTATTCTTTATTACTGAACTTAAAGCGTTGAATGAAAAAATTAAAACCAAAAACAAAAAATTTAACACGCAGCGTCTTCATTTTTCTTTAAAGAAATGAACGTTGAGAAAATTTGATGAACTTTCGAACGCAAAAAACATTGCATTGCCTTCTCCTCCGGGGCGGCTTTATGATGTCTTCCTTAAGGTACAACACTCCATGAAGTAATAAAACCCCGTAAGATGGAGCTAGAGATTATCCTATTGGGAGATTCTCCCTATACTAATACAGAAAAACAAACATCCATTAACGAACTTCCCGAGAAATTTTACGAAACGTTCTTTCTTTCAAAGTTAGGTAAGAAAAAAGCAAGATTTAGTATTAGTATAAGAAGATATATATGGATTTTTTTTAATTGTATCTAAACTTTCATTGCATGGATAGAACTAGAATCTGTTTATCAATGCATTTACATATACATATTTACATATCAATGCATATCTTCTTATACTAATACTAAATCTTGCTTTTTTCTTAACTAACTTTTAAAGAAAGAACGTTAGGTAAAATTTCTCGGGAAGTTCGTCAATGGATGTTTGTTTTTCCGTATCAGTATAGGGAGAATCTCCCATTAGGAGAATCTCTAGCTCCATCTTACGGGGTTTTATTACTTCGTGGAGTTTTTGTACCTTAAGGAAGACATCATAAAGCCGCACGGAGGAGAAGACAATGCAATGGTTTTTGCATTCGAAAGTTCATGAAATTTTTTAAACGTTCATTTCTTTAAACGAAAAATGAAGACGATGTGTGTAAAAGTATTTGTTTTTGTTTTTATTTTTTTATCCAACGCTTTAAGTTTAGTAATAAAGAATAACAACATTGATCGGTGTCAGTAACTATTCTATCCGAGAGATAATCGATGTAGACCTGTTATGTGTTATCAGTTTATCATTTTCTACCGATGTCTATTTTTTTGATGTGTTTGAACGTAGCTTTTTCGTATCAGTTAGTTTTGACTACTATACCGAAATGTGTAGCTAGCAGTTTATTTGGTATTTCATTGTAGTATGTCGATTGTTATTATTAAGGTAAACGAAGGTAGCAAGATCATTATCATATTGTTTTGATATCATTTGAATGATACCTTTTTTAGATTATAAAATTGAATAGTATAAATGATTGTAATGCAAGAAGAGTGATTACATACATATTTACATGGTTTTTGTATCATGATGCACAAATGGAGTTTTGGGTTTTGACATTTCCACAATTCATAGCAGAATAAAGAATTGAAAGATAAAAACGTCTGAGAAGGTATTGTTTTTGTTAGCTTTAGTTAATAGGGAAATTTGAAGGTATTTTTTTATATATCAGACGTTTTATCGTGGTTAGGTAGGAGTATCCATTGGTTAGGTAGTATACGTTGTATTGTCTCTTTTCTAAATCTTTTAGTTCAACTGTACAACTTTAGAAATCTCTAAATAGCCCAAATAATAGCACTGAAAAATAGGGATAATAGCATTCTTTGAATGATCGGTCCAAAATATTTGTGTTAAATATGATATAATTCCAACATGGAGAAACACAACAATTTTTGTATATACACAGACTTATCATGGCAGTATTGCGTGTAAAAATCAATTTATGGAAAACTGTAAAATGTTTTTACACGCTGCACTAGTATATATATATATATATATATATATATATATATATATATGAAGATATCCCTTGTATGTTCCCCGTTTCTTCCCTGTCTCATGTAAAGTGAGTGCAAAATAAACTATGAGTCCAGACCAGGGGATTTTTTTAATGGCTATGTTAAAACAATTCCTTGTGCTATTGATAAAATCAATCCAATTTAAATCACTTATCAAACTCAACTCCTTGTAAAGTACATTAACCCTTTAAGCTTTCAGAAACATACTTGTGTGGATTCATTTTTACCCAACCAATATATAAAAAAAAGTAAGCTAAGCAATAAGCTTGCATAAAAACAATTATATTTGCCTATATTTCAAACAAAATTGCCGCAAGAAACGCGTCTTTAATTTCCCCTGCCCCATTAATCCAATGGACATACGAATTGAATGATGGTTTAGACATGGATTCTCGAATGAATTGTTGTTTTTTTACAAATATAAGCACTGGAAAATTGATATCTTTATTTTTGACTTTGATTTTATGCATATTTTTCAGTATATTTAGACACGGTATAAAATATCAAATACATAAATATCAAATACATAAATATCACCAGCAACCCAATTAGCACACTATATTTTCCAAGTACTCTGGCACGGTTTGATTTTTGAAGGGCAGCATCAATAACGTTATGTGATAGAAGTGCGTTTGCCTAAAAGGGAAAATGGAAACGTCTTTGTCATGCATTCAACATCACAATATATCAATTGATAAATTTTCAGAGACATTGTAAGTCCTTACTGAACTCAAAGTTTGAATGTACAATTATAATATAACTAGTGTCTTAATATTGCCAAAACCAAATAGAAAATATTTTTTATCCTTCATGCTGATAATTAGATAGCCAATGAACGGAAAATAATAAAAATGGCAGGACTACGGATTCTTTCGTAGAAATTGTTGGTGTCAAAATTTCAAATACAGTTGAAACAAAAGCAATATTGAAATTGTTCTCTTCTCCATAAGACAAAAACGCCATACCTGGTGAGCATTAATGACTGCTGCTAAACCAAGTGGCCAAAAACAACATAAGAAAGTAAACCAAGCAAATCCAGTATGATCTGGAACATTATGTGGCCTTTGTCTAAATCCACCCTTGTCATTAACTGGTTGGTTCACAATAACACTTGAATCACCCTATATAATCATTAATACTTTAGTAATATTCTATATAGTTAAGAGTAAAACGAATTACCTGTAAGCGTTTTGTACCTGGGGTTGTTCCAATGGATTTAGATGTAGATCGTATGTAGAGTTTAATGGAGTGATCAGGGGATGTACGCTTGTGTAATGTTGTTTTGGTTGTTGTTGTTGTTGTTGTTGTTGTTGTTGTTTGTTGTTTACAGCTTTATCATAGGACGGCGGAATGTCCTCTCCTTTTGTTTTGTTCTCCATCGCATCTGCTTGATTTTCATCGAACACTAAATGTATTTTTAAAGAAGTGATCGTATACATTCAACATACGTCATACCTTATCGTTAAAAGGGTCGTCTGCAAATAGGGATGAAATTTTTGTCAACTGACGAAAATATTTACCAAAAATATTTTTTGCTGAAAATTTGTTAAATAACGTATATGTTTTACTGGTGAGAATCTTTTGCCAATGAATTGGCGTGAAATTTTTTGTCAGAATTGTCAGAACTAATCTCTTTTAGGGAGTCGTCGGCTGAATGCAAGTTTAGTTAATAGTTAAAGTGGTAGGATCCAACTTCTTTAAGGATATAATGATAGAGCAGATGAAGATTAGTAAAATCTGTAAAATCTATAGATACGTTTATTTGTAATGTTATAGATGATTGATTAAAAAAATGTTCTGATGTCGAATAGCGACAAAAATTGACAAAAATGTTTGCCGACGAATCTTTTACCAGTTATGACAGTAATGTCAGCGACTACAAAAGAGTGAATCGATCTACTCAGCTCAGCACTCAGCTTGAAAGCAGGTTTGATATTTAAGGGGGTTGACGAGCGGTTGAAGCGGCTTCCGTACCCCAAATGGGTTTTTTAAATGCTCTCTCATTGATAACTCATTGATAAAAGTTCTATCAAAAGTGAAGAGCTTATCTCGGGTAAACATTAATAGTAATAATAATAATAATAATGATAATAATAATAATAATAATAATAATAATAATAATAATAATAATAATAATAATAATAATAATAATAATAATAATAATAATAATAATAATAATAATAATAATAATAATGATAATAATAATAATAATACTATTTCAATGTAAATGTTAAAAATCACTTCATTATATTTCCAAACTGATATATATATATTATGTAATATTTGTTCTGTGGACCGTGCAATAACTTACCAGGTTCATTTTGTAACTTAGTATATTTATAACCAATCATGTTTTCAAGCAAAACTTTAGCAACTGATATCGTTGTGACTAACAGATCTTCAACATGAATTTTATTTGTATGGTTATTTTAACCCCCGCTAATATTAAAAATAAAGTGCTATTCGAGAAAACGTAATTAAATAACTGCAATTAATTCATTATTCAATAATACTGAAGATTACTAATCTACATCTACATCTCTATGTCCACAAAGGATTATGATCGTATCGGAAGACGGTATCTTCAGAAGTAAGCATTCATTTATTTACTCAACGCAAAACTTCATTAACCCAATTCAAAAACATTGCGTAAAAGATGTTATTTCCTATAAAAATTCAGTGTATATTACGGAAACGTAAAGTTCCGCACGTCAGGTTCATTTCGAGGCGGACATTTAAAAAGTGCTGATATAAGCAGGTTCATGATTCCATCGAAAAACATGGTCTTCAAGCATCTTACTTGAAGGTTATTCCACGAAGGTAATTAAGGAAATGGAAGAAAATGTGCGGGTTTCTGGAATTCTTGTAGTGGTACGAGGCAAAATGTGATTTAAGATTTTTCTCAGCAAAGGAAAAATTGGAAAAGTGTAGTACAAAGTTAGGGGGTAACAAAAGTAAAAAAACAGAGTTACCAGTATTTGTTTTTCTTAAGTTATTTCATTCCTGAGTTGAGAACTTCCTAACGTTATGACATTACAATTTTCAATTTTGGTAACTCGAAGTAAGAAAAACACAAATTCATTATCGAGTTACTAACTCAAAATTGAAAAAAAAATTTTAACTTTCGAGTTAGTAACTCGAGATATAAAACATATATTCACTTTCAAATTAGTAACCCGAGTTATTAACTCGATATTGGAAAAACTTAAGTTCTTTTTCGAGTTAAAAGATTTAGTAATGTCTAAATCTTTAATGTGTATAAGTATATCGTCACCATGATCTAGTGGAAACTAGCCCTTATTCTGGAACAACAGAAAGCATTAAATACTGAGGTTTACCGAATTATTATCTGAGCATTTTTAAAAAACTCTGCGCAATCAAATCGTTTTCGGTTTTTCACTTTGGGACACTTCATTCCGATTCCGTTTAGATCCATATTTTTCATCTGATTGTTTAGCCAATAACTACCGAAGCCCATTAATGACATAGCGAAGTTATTTTTAACCGTCGATCTCATTAATAGAAGGAAGGTTTCGATGTATAAGATCAAAGAGATTATGTTCGATGTATGGGATGGAAGCCTTCAATGTATAAGATCGAAAAGTTTTGCTCGATGTATTAGATGGAAGACATTATCTTCGATGTATGAGATCGAAGGTATCGATATGTATCAGATCGAAGAGATTATGTTCGATGTATGATATCGATAATCTGTTTTATAAAGTTCACGAATTGAATAGACAAAACAAACTTTTGCTGTGCAGATGTCTGTATAAGATTGAAGGGTTTTGTTCGATGTATAAGATGGAAGACATCATAAAAAAAAAAAATAACTTCGCTTTGTCCCTAATGGGCTTCGGTATACAACAGCCATACTAGTAGCCACTATTTGAATACACTTTCGGTTGTGGATTCTCTTATCTCTCTGGACTACGGTTCGATATACCTTTTTAAGAAAACACAATTATGTTCAAAGTTCATACTAAGTTCATATCTTGTTGTTTACCTAAGTTCCCACTAGAGGTAAAATGTGATGGAAATGAGATACACAAATAGAAATTAGCAGTCCCCTTACGACTATTCTTCATCACATTTATAAACATATAAATATTTAACAACGCGAGGAAAGTTTAAGTGCTGCCGATACTTTTGAAAACGTTCTTTTGCATTTATTATGCGTTCTTATTACCCGCGTAGCAGGGCTGTATTCGCTACAAAAACTTCGCGCGATCCTATCGGTCAATTATGCTTAAATGTGACGTCAATCCGGTCTATACTCACCAGTAGAGACCGCAGAAAGTGTCAAAGCAAAAATATTGTTATAAATAAAATAAGATGCATGAATGTAAACAAACACAGAAAAAACATAGATAGATAGATAGATAGATAGATAGATAGATAGATAGATAGATAGATAGATAGATAGATAGATAGATAGATAGATGGATAGATGCGATGGATCATTGGAAACTGGTGTGATGTTTAACCGTGTTAAGATTAGAGAAAACTGGCTAGATAGATTTGCAAAAAACGGAAATCTGGGACAGTATGAGTTATTTAAATTCTTTATCATTTTTTTATAAGTGATTTTGTGATAAACAAAAAGCTTTCGAAAACTTCCTTCATCAATGTTCATCCTTGTTAGCGTTGATTCAAAATTGGATCACTGTTTATCGGAAAAAGGCAAAGGATGACCGATGGGTGAAAGATATTGAGCAATTGGATCAACTGATAACTGTTGATGAGATGCTCAGATTTTACAATTGTGAACAGTGTGGGGAATGAGAGAAAACAATAGACCAAGTACGTTGCGGAGTTAAAACACCAATATTTAAACAGTTTGCAGCGGTTAGAGATTACGTGTTAGTACATCTATGCTTAGACAATGCATCTCCAACCGGTGCAATTGCAAATATGACATCTCAAAAGTTTCACAAGAGTAGTTTACGGGATGGTGTTTACATGGTTAATATTATGAACCACAAAACTTTGGCAACATCTGGCCCTGCCATTTTGTCTTTCGGAGGCAAGTTATACCAAGCGACTTCGGCGCAGTTACAGAGTTTAAGAGACAAGCTCGAAGAAGTAGAAAGTTCGGAATTCAGGGCATTTTTTTGTCACTTGGTGTGGTTATCCTATCTCTTCTTCAATGGTTACCGGTCAACTGAATTACTTCTGGAATAAGTCACTTCGAAAAACTCTGATTTGTCCCACACTTGGTCCTACATTGGTTCGTTAGTCCTGCGTGACTTAAACGCATAACGCAAAATACAGTTTTATTCCCTGTAGTACAGTGTAATAGCTTGTAAAACTCGTCTCAGCTCGTCTCAGCTCATCTCTTGATGGTTTCAGTTCGTCTAAGATCGTCTCAGCTCGGTTCAGATCGTCTCAGGTGGTTCTGTTGTTTAGTCAGTACGTATTATTAAATGTATTTTGTTTTCAAATGATTTTTTATGCTTACGTAGGCATTATCTCGTTCCTCTGTTGATTTGAATATCGTTCAAATTTCATAGAAATTCCATTATTAATAAAGTGCTGACGTCAGGATATTTTCAACTGGCTGCTATTGCCCAAAGTCTGAATATGGTACTTACAAACAAAAGAAATAAGAAAACTAATTTCAAAACTAATCTAAAATATAAGGCATATCATAAATTATGAAAAATTATTAAAAATTTCCTTACCAAGTTAGAAAGGTGGTGACGTCAGCAAAATTTAATGGTAACCATGGTAACAATTATTATTGGAATAAACGGTTGAGCTACATTCCTATCAAGTTTCATTCCCTTGGAAATAGTAGAATAGATTTTATAGGGGGCGGGCCTACTAGCCCCGAAAAAGACATGAAGTCAGTTCTGCACACCTGTTTTATTAGATGAATTTCGTTACCTACTATGTAAGTAAATGTCTGTAGTCTCGCACTTTCAGCAGATTTATAGTGACGGATCTAGCAGAAATTGGACTGGTGTAAGACAATTTGAAGGACTTTTTAATAAAGAATTCACAATTAAAATTGAAGTTATCCTTTTAAAAACAATCTGCCGCTGCTATACTACCTAACTTATCCGAGTCACTGGAGTGGCTTCATATGGGCTGATACGATGCGCTTTAAAAGCAGCGTATCAGCCCATGTTTAGCCATCGACTGAATGCACACTGACCTGTAGGCAAGTTAAAGCAATGCTATACGTAACTCTGGCGGTAAGTCAACTTCCTAGTTGCAAGTTGGCGGGCAAAGTAGCCAACTACTACGGATGGAAGCCCAATGACTTAATACACCCCGTTACTTACTTACTTGCAGTTCGTGTGACTTGGGCCATAAGCATGAATAACTCAAATTTTGGATTAATCCATCTTCATACAATTAACTACAATAATGATCCTAATGATCTCTCAATTAATAAACTCCCGTTTATACAATACAACTTTTTTAATTAAATACATCATTTCAACATATAGACGACTTTCCAAATGACCTATTGTTTACAAATTTCTTCCTACCTTGTCTCGATAATTGCAGGGTGTTTCTGCATGAAATATTAATCACCAAATCAATTTTCTGCGAGAATTGTGCACACATGCTCGCAGGTATTTTAATTCTTTTTATACACTTTACAAAATATTGATTTTTTTCGGTACGCATTAGTGTGATTTTTGCGTTTTTTATACATTTCCATGATTCTACGTTTCAGGATATAAATATAAGTATCTCAAAAAAATGATAACCCCGACAATTAGGTGCCCAAATAAAAAGAAAATGTAACCGTTGTAAATGTAGCTGCCTAAATAAGAAAGAAATTGTAACCTTTTGCGGCCAGTGGCTGCAGTGACTCGCCGAGTCAGCAGAGTAATATCAGTCTCTGTGATTTACTCATTTATCGCCTTTTACCGTCATAAGAAACATGAAAGACTCGTCTATTTAAACTATGTTTTGACACAAACATCAAATAAAATCAAGCCAATGATATAAGAAACAATATGAAAAAACAACAACAACAACAACAACAACAACAACAATAACAACAACAACAACAACAACAACAATGAAAACAATAAAAACAAAACAGGAAAAAAAATGAAAGGTTATAATAAATCATGTTCCTTTGAAACTTCCAAAATAAACTGACTTTATACTGAAATATCATCAACACGTGTATGCTCCAATAAACTGTGGGTTATAAATTCTCTTTAAAAAAAACCAAAAAAACCAACAAACCTCAAAAAAACTTTCCGATGTGTTGTTACTGAACGGATTAACCTTTTCATAATAATGTTCATTGAGAAATATTCCCCAGACCATTATTACTCTCTTAAGGTATTAGAAAGCCATTTGAGAATGTTTGACATAAATGCTCCCCATATCCCGATCTTAAGGTTTATTGTTCTAACTACGTGCCATCTTTAGTTTCAGTTAAAGTTAAAGTAGAAAAGGAAAGCGTGCACGTAAACAAAATCGACTAAAAAGAAATAGCATAACGTTTGACTTCTCCGCTTGTTTTTACTGAACCTGAACACGCTCATGTCTTGTGAGCTTAACTTATAATTATACTGTTGATCGGAGTGATAAATTTCGCTCCAGGTGATAATCTTTGCTTTCACTAAGGGAAAAACGTTCTCCTGTACTAACAACCATCATGTACGGCAACGGAAATATGGCACAGCTGGCAAAAAGTTTTTCAACAAAATTATATATTTCCAATTTTGTGAAACCATCCATGTATAGAAACATGAAATAGCCTACACTTAAACCAAGGTATATTGCAATCAACAGAAACGTTACAAAACCGAAAAGAACCTTCTCTTTCTTCTTCCAGACCCAACCACAGTTTTTGCATTTTCCACATTCCGTACAGTGTGATTGATTGGTATTTTCGGTTTCAGGGAGTTGCATGCCCTCACCTTCAGATTGTGCATTTTGTTTGGTTTCAGATAGTTGCAACCTCTCACTTTCAGCGCGTTGACTAATTTTCTTGTTTTTTATATTTTGCTTGGGTTTTCCGTCACAGCATTTTTGAGGCGACCCTCGTGACTTTAATTTTCCATATTGGCCACATGCATAAAGTAACACACCCACCATATTATAAATCGTCCCAATTATCGCTGCTAAAAGTAAGACCACCATATATATACCCATTGCTCTCGCACCGGCTAATCCAAGTGAAAACCAGATACATCGAAATCGAGTCTATCTTTGATACTGACCAGGTAATCGAAACAATTAAGATTTCCCTTTGTAATAACATGACCAAACCTCCGCCTTATTGATTATGTTAGCTGGACAACCTTGTTCTTGCTGCACAAGCACATGTGTGATGAATGTGGAGAATACACTGAAGCCAGGAAGCATCACCGAGATAAAACAGAGTATACGCAACCGATTATCGTACTTGTTCTTCACAATTCTTCCCAAAAATAACAGCACCTCTAATAATTGCTAAAGACTGTTTGTTTTGTTATTGTGATAATTTTTTAAACATATTCATTTGATCACGATTTTTAAAACCGTTCGAAATATAATGTGTTAGTTGATCTGAAGAAAATCTCAAGCAAAAAACTGGCAAAATCCAATTAGGTTTTTGTTTGTTTTTACACTATTGTTGTGATCACTTTTATGTTTTTGATGATTGAATTTAGCATCAAACTGTATCTAGGTGTCTGGCAGTTTCTTTTGTTTTCTTAAGAGATACCTTCGTTAAAAATGATATTTTGAGGGAGAATTCACAAAGTTGTTTAACAAGTCTTTTGGGCAGATCACCAAAATTACCTTGAAATTATGTAACGCATAATTATGATGTAATAACATACTATCACTGTTGATGTGCGTAACTGAACCAGTAAATATTTATTGTAACTCCATGCTTCTATCATTCAAGTCAGAGTAGAATTACAAAATCCTGAAAAGAGACTGAAAATCGTATTTCAAAATATCATTTTGGACCATAGTTACATTGTCTTTTGACTATGTTTGGACGCAGGAATCCCTTGAAGTAGAATAAAAATGACATTTCATTGGTGTTGCTAAAAAAAACATTTCACTAATAAGATTAATTTATCACAGTTCAGGCATATGACCTATCGCATGCCTAATTTTGAATATTGAATACCGCTGCAAGTAATAATAGTCGATCGCGTGAAATATACCATATCAGGAAAAAAAATCCAGGGAAAAAAATCGGGGAAAAAATTCCCCACGATTTTCCCCCATGTATATGTAATAGAAAGGGCGCTTAACTCATCATCATTACTATTCCACCACAGGCGTGCAATTTATCGACACAAAAGGTTCTGTAGAACTGAAGATTTTACAGAAAAACCTTGTTTGGAAACGTTCCCCGATTTTAATAACTATGATAAGAATGTTAAGACAAACCTTACCCGAAATGCATAACAACGATCCAGAAAATGCTGACTTGGGCATAATGCCGTGTTTAAACAGAAATTCCGGAAAGGTTTATCATGCAGTGCATGTTAACCCATATAAATGGAATAAAAAAAAATTGAGGCCATTTTAGATTTTTAAGGGTAATATCCCCTTAATTTTTTGACGATGTAATTTTATGCAACTTTGTGGGTGTTGTGATTATGATTATGATATTAGTGAGTGTGATGAAATGAAGATATTAATCAAATTTTAAAACGAACTTTGTCGGTAACAAGGAAATTGTTCCAGTCTCGGGGCTTGTTGTTGTTGTTGTTGTTGTTGTTGTTGTTGTTATTATTATTATTATTTCCTAAAATCAATTTACATGCCATATCAATTATTTTGACTAATTTTTCTCATTTTTCGCCTTTCTGTAAGGCTTTCGTTCTAATTGTTGGTAGATAAAATGTATTGGATAACGGATTCAACTTATTTAATTGAACTTTAAGGATACCTTTCACTATGGTTAATTACTTTATATATTTTATATCTTTCTTAGTTGTATGTATACTTTAAAAGAATTTAAAACTTTAAAACAACAAAAAAACACTTCCCTTAAAGTTCTCGAAGATAATCTGAGAGCTCATAATGTTTTTGAAAGAACTGAAATTGCTGTCAATGATTAGGCGCTATTTCCTTTCCGCACCCCCTATTTTTTTCACTCCAATCCATCCCAAACGTTACAAGGAACATTAGTATAGAGGAAAAAAGTCATTTGAAGTAAAATTTAAGGTTTTTACAAAATTAATTTTAGCAAAGCTTTGATAACTTAAGCGGTTCCAATCGCGGTATCTGCGTCCGTTCTGTTGGATTTGTTTATGCACTCTCGGTCATCGAGTTTAAGCTTTTTGCTGCACCGGGCATTGTTGTTTCGTCGTCGGGCCGCAATCCCAAAGATCCACACCGACTCGTCGAGAGCACGGTTTCTTCCATCTATGGGATCAAATTGCCACTTTGTATCCGGTGTGACGCAACTTTATCTTAGAAAAACGGGTTTTTTTTAAAACCAGATACAGTAGAATCCTGTTTAGTCGTACCCCGGATAACTCGTACATTCGCTAAGTCGGACGGATTTCTTTCCCCCCTTCGATTTGATCCGAGTTATCGAGACTTCGTCGGACGAATTTCCTGTCTCCCCCGAGGGTCCGAGTTAACGGGATTCTACTGTATCTTTAAAAAGCATGTATTTGGTCTGCATATTGAAATCGGTTCGTTCCTATGAAATACTTTTTATAGCCGAGAGTCGTTTTTGTTTCCTAGTCCCCCGTGATGGAGAGTTAACTTAAAATAATATGGCGGATTATTCGTTTCGTGAAGTAGGAAATGTAGTAAGGAATTTCACCGATTCCTCAACTGTTAAATTAAAATCTTTATTCTTAATAATCGTTCTCTGTTTTTTTCCGAGAAATACCTTGTTATCATACTTTGTTCCTCTATACTAATGTTCCTTGTAACGTTTGGGATGGATTGGAGTGAAAACAATAGGGGGGTGCGGAAAGGAAATAGCGCCGATGATTATTCTGATATTGATTTTGACAGTAATGATGAATTAGCTAAATATTCCGAACATACAGTTTGGTGATGAAGAGACACTTACTACTAAAGTTGTTGTTGTTGACTCCAATGTTATGGTGTGTGAGTTTTGTAAGAAATCCTACAAGATTATGAAGTATTTCCAGAAGCATGTTAAAAATTGTGGTAAGTGTGTTTGATTGCTTTACCCCTATAAATATAAGTGCCAAATTTTTATTTTTCATCACAAGAGTGAGAAGTAGGTGTCCCTCTTCGTTGCTTTGAGTCCACCATTCTTGGAATAAGAATCATCCCTTGTTTTTTTTGTCACTAGTTTATATATATGTAAACAAGAAGTCTCCTGGTTGTATCACAATTGATTGTGTGAAGCAGTTTTTCGCACTAAAATTTACTATTGTGCTTAGAATTAGGAGATTCTCCTCAGATTGCTAATTCTGCATAGGAAACGTTTACGAATTTTTTAGGTACTTAGTAGTACCCTACAACCAATTTCTAGATATGTTGTTTTTTTCCTTCTTGCTTTTTTCTTATTTTTTGACACACCGAAAGCCTTCATAGGATTTTATCTGTGCAACATAATATTACATTTTATATACCTTAATGGTACTAATTTCCTCTGGTACTAATTTTCGCGTTAAAAAAAAAATCGAAAAAAAATTGCATTTCGCGGGTATTAATTTTAGCGGATGGCTCGTTTGAAGATTTTACGCGTGTATTAATTTTCGCGAATCGTCAAAAATTAAGTAATTTTTTTTGAAGGTTTCAGTCAGTTTCAAAATCGAAAAATTAAAAACAAAAGAACTTTTGATCAACATTTAACTACCTATTCACTTGTTTAAAAATTTTAAGTGAAATGTTACAATATAACTACTCAAATAAATCAAGCACGTTGCACGCACCATCGTCATCTGCATTTGAAATATCTCCATTGGCACCATCAGTTGTGTCATCGTCGCATTTCCATTCTGATTCATCATCGCTTACATTATCTACCCTCCATCGGATATTATTATTGACAAAAGGGTGGAAAATTCTTACAAATTAATTTTTTTTCATTTTTTTTTTTCGCAGGTATTAATTTTCGCGGATTAAACAAAATTGAATTTTTCGCGGGTACGACTATTCGCGGTTTTGGGTAAAAATCGCCAAAAGCGCAAAAATTAGTACCACTAAGGTATACATTATAATTTTGAAGAAAAAATACTTACTTTTATACATTTATTATAAATTATTTATTTATTATATATATTATATATTATTTTTACTTTCTTATCCTGATTATGTGACAAGTGGTCATGTTCACCACATTCTCTTTTTACTTCTTTGTAGGCACATTGACGTTTTCATTAATAGAACTGGATTGTGCAGGCATTATCTTACATATTCTAAAAGATACTTCTAAAGATAAGCGTTTGGGTTTAAAAGTGAATGGACTGCTGCTGCCTGGCAATAAAGTTCAAGCAAAGGAGCAAAACTTTCATTTCAACCGCTTATGTAAATATGGATTGTTTCAGCATATGTAACACAACTTTGATTACGCATGTTTACAAAATTATGCCATCAGAACAGTTATTTCTTTGCAAGAGAAATTCTGGAATAGAATCCACACTTTTTGAAGGATGAATCAAAATCATGTTGGAAACCTTTTTTAAACTTGATGAACATTGATTTATTTTGTGGTACATTTCATGGATTGTTTCAATGTGTTGTTAAAGTATTCCACAAGCAGAGAAAACAGTTCATAATTTAAAACTGTTGTGATGAACAAGAAATCTTATCATATGTCGCTGGTTTTATTGTTTCCAGTCTTATTAAGAAGTTTAAGATATTGGTACTATCCAATCCATTTAATAGTGAGGCAAATGCTTGTCTTACATTACGCTGTTTCAAAAGAGTAGATGAGAGTCAATTTAAAACAAAGTACTTAAATTTCCAGAATTGGATCAATTTGAGTAACCGTGGGGGATTGACTTTTGTGAATGATGACATGTTTATATTTGTTCGCCTTATTGAAAATACTGTGCGACATGTTTTGAATTTGAAATTTATTCGAACATACAGAGGTGAGGATATGCGTGAAGCCATACATAGGAAATTGGAAGATTCCAAACTTGTTACAGAAGGTTGGAAAGGCATATCAAGACATTTACACCATAGAAAATTAGCAGACGTGATAAAAGGACAAATAATTGGAAAATGGGTTGACATACGTGCAAGGGCATTTGTTGATGCATATGTATTGTTGGCAAAGAGATCACTACGAAAAAAAGAGAGTGAAAGAAAAGTAGAGTTATCAAGGGACACAATCTATGCGAAAAACCTTAACATGATTGTTATTTACCATATGAAACAATTTCTAATTTGTGAACTTACTTTTGTGTTTTCATTTTGTGTTCTTGCATGTGATAATGGTTTGGTAATGATATACACATCTTATATTTGAAGAGTACCCTATTAGTCGCTTCTGAGAAATTAAACCAGAAAGATTCTAGATGTTTGTATGGTAAAATTTGTACTTTTTGCCCTGTATATTAATACACTAATAAAAGTACAGACGGAAATAATGGTTATTACAGTTTCAAACCAGCAAAATAAATTATAGGACAAAATTAAAGTCTTATAGCGACTATACCGGAAAAGTTGTCGTGAATGTAAATGGTTTTTTAAGCTCAAACTTACTTTCGGTCATCTTAAACTGGGAGGCGGCGTTGAAGTTTGAAATTGTCAAATGATCGCCTCATCCGAGCACCTTTTTTCGAATAAGCGGCCCCTTTGAGAATGGAGAGGGGCGCTCATTCGAGAGATAAATTTATCGGTAATTCTGACAGTTTCTGATAATTTATTATAATGTATCAGGAACTGTCAGAATTACCGATAAATTTATTATTCTAAATTCTGATAATTGCTGATAAATTGCCGATAAATTACTGACAATTTTATCAGTATTACTGACAATTATAATTTATTATGATTTTCAAAGGCGGATCTTGAGGTTATGTCGAAATTTGTGGAGGAGAATGTTAGCTCTTAAGCCAAAAAAAAGAAAAACGTGCAAGTGATCCCATTGGTGATACAAACTGAAAACAGAAATTAGGTTAATGTGCTCCCCCGCTCATTGTCCCTCAAACCGTCACGTATAAAATCCAAGAAACATTAAATGTATGTTTTTTTCTGCAAAATGAAGCATGGTCATCAACGTGATAAACACTGCCTCGATCAGAGGCGGACCTGGGGTTACTCAAAGAAAGTGGAGGAGTACAGAGTCATGAATTCTGTAAAAACATAAGTGTTGATTAGATTATTTGCACGTTTTTCTTTTATACGCTTAATGACCGTGCTCTCCATAAATTTCGACTATGTTCTAGACCCGCCTCTCCTCGATTGTTTCATCCATGATATGAAAAGGAACAAAAGTTCTGTTGTGATAGTGATGAAGTTGAAGTTGCAGATCTTCTTGTGATGATCAAGAAGAAGAGGAAAGGCATGTTGTTAGTTTCATCAAAGCATAACCAGTTGGTTACTTGGATGTTGTGCGTTGGGATGGTGAATTAGAACTTTTATAACAAGATGAATAAGCAAATGAAAGAAACATATGGTGGAACATTAAAGTGAAAACTCTGGTGGTGTTTATCGGAGAATTATCGAGTTCTAGTTTAACAAATCTAGTTTAACAATTGAGATTGAGATTTCCCAACTGACTCTATGGCAGTGTTGTGACCAGTTGTAATTTAAGTAGTATTAGTAGAAAGTAATAGTAAAATTTTTTATTTGTCTACTATGTCAAAAAAATTTGAAAGTATTACAGGTTCTAGTCAGACTAAAATGATCTTGTGAGTTGCCAACACCACCAAACTTCAAATCTTCCTGTTTTCATTGCATTAAACTGAAACCCCGTCATATTGAAGTATTTTCTTTAGTCCCTTTAGAAATCGTTATATTGGGTTCTAATGTATGCCAAAGAAAATACTTTCAAATTTCCCTATTTAACTGAATCAAACAAAAACAATCATACCTTCTGACGTTTTTATCTTTCAAACTGATTTTTATTCTGCTATGAATTGTTGAACCCAAAACAACTCTACTTGTGCATATAAAACGCAGATATGTCGCCTGGTAAATTAATCTGTTATCTTAACCTGCTTACCTTGTAAAGACTTGTTTTACAAATATCAGTATGAAATGGTTAAACAATACGGCGTTTTGTTTTCGTTTTTCCCAACCACAGTCATTTTCACCATTTACATATAAAAATGATTTTTTATCCTATTTCAAGTATTTTTTGACTAACATACTTAGGGTTTTTGGTGAATTATTACTAAACTAATTCAGGGCATAGAATTTGATCAAACTGTCCAGGCAATGAAACTCGATAGCAAGTCAACTTACGGGATAGGAAGGCCGATCGAAACAGCCAATGTGATCACAGCATTAAGGTATTTTCGACCAATCGAAAGTACATTTCTGAGAAGTGAACTGAATTTTCCGAAAGGTTTCCTAAGTTACACGCAATTTTTCCTAATTTCGGATAACAGTGCAGTACGGTTTACATAAATTCGGTCCGTCTTATTACCCGCGTGGCAAGGTTTTATTTGATACCAAAAAATCTTTAGAAACACGCTCAAAGGAGTAGAAAGTTCGGGATTCAGGGCATTCTTTTGTTACTTGGTGTGGTTATCCTATCTCTTATTCAATGGTTACCGGTCAACTGAATTACTTCTGGAATAAGTCACTTCAAAAAACTCTAATTTGTCCCAGACTTAGTCCTACATTGGTTCGTTGATCCTGCGTGACTTAAACGCATAACACGAAATACAGTTTAATTCCCTGTAGTACAGTGTAATAGCTTGTAATACGATGTAATAGCCTGTAATAGATGTAATAGCCTGTAATACGATGTAATAGCCTGTAATACGATGTAATGGCCTGTAATACGATGTAATGGCCTGTAATACGATGTAATGGCCTGTAATACGATGTAATAGCCTGTAATACGATGTAATAGCTTGTAATACGATGTAATAGCCTGTAATAGATGTAATAGCCTGTAATACGATGTAATGGCCTGTGATACGTACTGACTAAACAACGGAACCACCTGAGACGATCTGAACAGAGCTGAGACGATCTGAGACGAACTGAAACCACCAACAGACGAGCTGAGACGAGCTGAGACGAGTTGAATCCACCACGGAGAAATAAAATCAACCCCGTCCTTTCGGCTGCTGGATGTTTCAAGTGCCGTTGGGAATCGTCCTAGCAAAGAAGATTTTCATTTAAAAAACGAAACAAAAAAAAACTATGTTATTCGAGATGTATAATACCGAATATAAATAAAAACATTTTAAGGATCTTTTTGTCACGTAATCTGTTGATTGAATTGGGTTTTTATAAACTCAGAATCCAATTACTTAACACAAGTCAATTTTGACCAAGCCAAATTTTGCCGCTTCAGGTTTCAGTCGTTTTAAGACAAAAATTTGGCCACGTGACAAGATCTTCAGCACATGATTTTCAAACGTTTATTTCATGGTCGCGTGACAATAAAGCTTCCGGTGGTTTTACGACCACGCGGAAGTCTAAGCCGGGCAGCTCACTCTCAAGAAGAAGGCATCCAGCAGCCGAAAGGACGGGGTTGATTTTTTTTCTCTTTGGTTGATTCAACTCGTCTGAGCTCGTCTGAGCTCATCTTTTGATGGTTTCAGTTCGTTTAAGATCGTCTCAGCTCGGTTCAGATCGTCTCAGGTGGTTCCGTTGTTTAGTCAGTACGTATTATTAAATGTATTTCGTTTTCAAATGATTTTTTATGCTTACGTAGGCATTATCTCGTTCCTCTGTTGATTTGAATATCGTTTAAATTTCATAGAAATTCCATTATTAATAAAGTGCTGACGTCAGGATATTTTCAACTGGCTGCTATTGCCCACAGTCTGAATATGGTACTTAAAAACAAAAGAAATAAGAAAACTAATTTCAAAACTAATCTAAAATATAAGGCATATAAATTATGAAAAATTCTTGAAAATTTGCTTACCAAGTTAGAAAGGTGGTGACGTCAGCAAAATTTAATGGTAGCCATGGTAACAATTATTATTGGAATAAATGGTTGAGCTACATTCCTATCAATTTTCATTGCCTTGGCAATAGTAGAATAGATTTTATAGGGGCCGAAAAAGACACGAAGTCAGTTCTGCACACCTGTTTTGTTAGTTGAATTTCGTTACCTGCTATGTAAGTAAATGTCCGTAGTCTCGCACTTTCAGCAAATTTATAGTGACGGATCTAGCAGAAATTGGACTGGTGTAAGACAATTTGAAGGATTTTTTTAAAAAATAATTGACAATTAAAATTGGAGTTATCCTTTTAAAAACACTCTTCTCTACATAATTTTTACACCGGTAAAATTGCTTTTCAATCTGCCGCTGCTATACTACCTAACTTATCCGAGTCACCGGACTGGCTTTAAAAGCAGCGCTTTAAAAGCAGCGTATCAGCCCATGTTTAGCCATCGACTGAATGCACACTGACCTGTAGGCAAGATAAAGCAATGCTATACGTAACTCTGGCGGTAAGTCAACTTCCTAGTTGCAAGTTGGCGGGCAGAGTAGCCAACTACTACGGATGGAAGCCCAATGACTTAATACACCCCGTTACTTACTTACTTGCAGTTCGTGTGACTTGGGCCATAAGCATGAATAACTCAAATTTTGGATTAATCCATCTTCATATAATGAGCTACAATAATGATCCTAATGATCTCTCAATTAATAAACTCCCGTTTATACAATACAACTTTTTTAATTAAATACATCATTTCAAATGACGTGTTGTTTACAAATTTCTCGCCACCTTGTCTCGATAATTGCAGGGTGTTTCTGGCATGAAATATTAATCATCAAGTCAATTTTCAGCGAGGAATGTGCACACATGCTCGAAGGTATTTTAAGTTTTATTATCCACTTTACAAAATATTAATTTCTTTCGGTACACATTAGTGTGATTTTTGCGTTTTTTATACATTTCCATGATTTTACGTTTCAGGACACAAATATAAATATCTCAAAACAAAATGATAACCCCGACAATTAGGTGCCCAAATAAAAAGAAAATGTAACCGTTGTAAATGTAGCTGCCTAAATAAGAAAGAAATTGTAGCCTTTTGCGGCCAGTTGCTGCAGTGACTGCCGAGTCAGCAGAGTGCTATCAGTCTCTGTGATTTACTCATTTATCGCCTTTTACCGTCATAAGAAACATGAAAGACTCGTCTATTTGAACTATGTTTTGCTACTCACATCAAATAAAATCAAGCAAATGATATAAGAAACAATATGAAAAAACAACAACAACAACAACAACAACAATAACAACAACAACAACAACAACAACAACAACAACAACAACAACAACAACAACAACAACAACAATGAAAACAATAAAAACAAAACAGGAAAAAAAATGAATGGCTATAATAAATCATGTTTCTTTGAAACTTCCAAAATAAACTGACTTTATACTGAAATATCATCAACACGTGTATGCTCCAATAATCTGTGGGTTATAAATTCTCTTTAAAAAAAACCAAAAAAAAACAACACAATAAAAACAACAAAACTCCAAAAAATTTTCTGATGTGTTTTTACTGTTCGGAATAACCTTTTCATAATAATGTTCATCGACAAATACACCCCAGACCATTATTACTCTCTTGAGGTATTAAAAAGCCATTTGAGAATGTTTGACATAAATGCTCCCCATATCTCGATCTTAAGGTTTATTGTTCTAAGTACGTGCCATCTGTAGTTTCAGTTAGAGTGAAAGTAGAAAAGGAAAGCGTGCACGTAAACAAAATCGACTAAAAAGAAATACCATAACGTTTGACTTCTCAGCTTGTTTTTACTGAACCTGAATACGCTTATGTCTTGTGAGCTTAACTTATAATTATACTGTTGGTGGGGGTGATAAATTTCGCTCCAGGTGATAACCTTCGCTTTCACTCAGGAAAAAGCGTTTTCCTGTGCTAACAACCATCACGTACGGCAACAGAAATACAGACAGGCTGGCAATAAGTAATTCAATAAAATCATATATTTCCAAATTTGTGAAATCATTCTTTGCTAGAAGCATCGAATAGGATCCAACTCCAACAAGGTATAATGCAATGAACAGAAACGTTACAAAACCGAAAAGAACTTTACCTATCGTCTTCCAGACCCAACCACAGTTTTTCACATTTTCCACATTCTGTACAGTGTGTAGTTTGATAGCTTTTTTCGGTTTCAGGGAGTTGCATGCCCTCACTTTCAGAATGTGCGTTTTGTTTGGTTTCAGAGAGTTGCATGCTCTCACTTTCTGTGCGTTGACTAATTTGCTTGTTTTTTATATTTTTCTTGCGTTTTCCGTCACAGCATTTTTGAGGCGGCCCTCGTGACTTCAATTTTCCACATTGACCACATGCATAAAGTAACACACCCAGCTTATCATAAATCGCCCCAATAATTGCTGCCGAAAGTAAGACCACTTTATATATACCAACTGCTCTCGCACCAGCTAATCCAGGTGAAAAGGCGATTTTTGTACATACCACCTTGTTTACTTTGAAACTAGGTCTACGTTTGATACTGACTAGGTAATCGAAACAATCAAAGGATTTCCCTTTGTAATAACATGACCAAACCTCCGCTTTATTGATTATGTTAGCTGGACAACCTTGTTCTTGCTGCACAATCACATGTGTGATGAATATAGAGAATAAACTGAAACCAAGAAACATTGCCGTGATAAAACAGAGTATACGCGACCGATGTTCGTACTTGCTCTTCACAATTTTCCCCAAAAATAACAGCACCTCTGTCTTAATTCCTTTTTCATTGGTGACTCTCTCTTTAGTAACCATACCTGAGAACACCAAGAAGATGATGTTTTCTTGAAGTATCTTTTTTTCATAAACTACTATACAGATTGTTACTACCATTGTTAGAACAGCTAAAATACATAGGACTATCAATTGGATTAGATCTGGATCCATTTTAACAATTGTAGTGAGTGTGTGTCAATGATAAACACCCAACGACTACCATTTACCTGAAAAATGACGAAAGGATAATTGCTAAAGACTGTTTGATTTGTTATTGTGATAATTTTTCAAACATATACGTTTCATCATAATTTTTAGAACTTATTTCCATTTCAAATATAATGAGTACGGGGATCTGAAGAAAAACTCAAGCAAAAAACTGGTAAAATCCAATTAGGTTTTTGTTTGGTTTTTACACTATTGTTATGATCACCTTTATGTTTTTGATGATTGAATTCAGCAACACACTGTATCTAAGTGTCTGGCTGTTTCTTTTGTTTTCATAAGAGATACCTTCGTCCAAAATGATATTCTGAGGGAAAATTCACAAAGTTGTTTAACGAGTCTTTTGGGCAGATCACTAAAATTATATAACGCATAATTATGATGTAATAACATACTATCACTGTTGATGTGCGTAACTATCATTCAAGTCAGAGTAGAATTACAAAATACTGAAAAGAGACTGAAAATCATATTTCAAAATATCATTTTGGACCATAGTCACATTGTCTTTTGACTATGTTTGGACGCAGAAATCCCTTTAAGTAGAATAAAAATAACATTTCATTGGTGTTGCTAGAAAAGCATTTCACTAATAAGTTTTTTTTTATTATTCTTGTCAAAAGGAACAAGTACGGAGTACCTATGCGAAGCAAAAAATAAAGCTATGTTGTGAAATTCTCTGCAATCGGATGAAATCGCAAATCAGAGACACTAGTGTTTGTCTAACAAGATGCGATCATCACTTATTTGCGGTCATAGCTTTTTCTTTCTAGGTTAACAAGAACGTTATTGCGTTTCGCCTCGTTCTTTCAAACGAAAGGTTTTATGATCGCACCTTGTTAGACACTTTTTTATCACAGTTCAGGCATATGACCTATCGCACGCCTAACTTGCAATTGATTGAATACCGCTGCGCATATGCGGCGAAGTATTAATAGTCGATCACGTGAAATATACCATATCAGGAAAAACAATCCAGGGAAAAAAATCGGGGAAAAAATTCCCCACGATTTTCCCCCATGTATATGTAATAGAAAGGGCGCTTAACTCATCATCATTACTATTCCACCACAGGCGTGCAATTTATCGACACAAAAGGTTCTGTAGAACTGAAGATTTTACAGAAAATCTTGTTCGGAAACGTTCCCCGATTTTATTAACTATGATAAGAATGGTAAGACAAACCTTACCCGAATTGCATAACAACGATGCAGAACATGCTGACTTGGGCATAATGCCGTGTTTAAACAGAAATTCGGGAAAGGTTTATCATGCAGTGCATCTGCGGTTTCATCAAATTATAAAAGTCAGTGATGTGTGAACCTTGTAAAAATTTGTATAGGCTATTGAGACATCTAGTTCCCTCAAACACCTTTCTTTCATCGGAGAAGTTATCCAGTTTTGAAACTGGTCGATGAATAAAGGACTTTATTTTGGTTGGTCGCAGAGTTTGGTAAATTGCGTAATTAAATTGCTTATCAAAAATCGTTGGTTAAACAGATAGATAGACAGATGCGCGGTGAGATCATTAAGTGTGCCTTTACGGCGAAATTACTACCTGACCTTTCAGATCCAGATTTTCACCTAACAGTTTGAACAATCAAGACTGCAAATAAACATTTTAAATTTCGAAAAACAGATTTTGTGTTTTCGTTCTTCTGTTCTTCTGGTGCAGCGCTCACGGAATTTCTGTAAAATATAAGACTTCCTGAGCTGAAGACGGTAAAGGTTCTTTTTCACCAAAAAATGAACGAAATCCTAATTAAATATTGTGGAAGGACAACAACTTTACCCCCGGCATGTTTATCAGTTGATGATCTTGTTGGTATTTTCCAAGTAAAGCCTGGTGGTGTTCATATAAAAGTTGAAGCACAAGGATCATGGAAAAATTTTGTCCTAACAATGATGGAAATTTTGTAAACCTACCACCTGGTGCTAGTACTGCTTTTTTGGTAAGTAGTTCGAGCTCATAAAATTCATGATTCCATTGTTGCATATAGCTAGCTTAAAGTGTTTGTTGTAAAAATTTGCCATCATAATAAGGTTCAATAGCAGATTTCTGATGATGTTGTTAAACCAAAGCTTTTTCTGAAGTAAAAGTTGTTTTAAACGAAAGCCAAGTTTTTTTAACATTCATATTGTTGATTAAACAATAGAGCTGAACGTTCTAATGAACGCTCAATGAACGCAATATAGGTCAGTAACCGCTATTAAAATTTAATCAAAGAACGTTCATGTTGTTCAGTATTTTAAAGAATGTTCACTAATGAAATGTTTTAAAATCGTGAACGCTCAGAGCCTTCAATAATCGAATATTTAAAATAGAGAATTTGCAAATAAACAATCTTCTTTCAAAACTTATATTAGGGTAATGTAAAACCACGTAAACAAACTTTGAGAAGAAGCAATGGCGGATTTTTTGAAGTATAGCGCTCATCCTTCCTATTTCCTCGGTTAAAAGATCTTCCATCATCACTGATAGGTTGATAACTTATTTGCTTTAGGCAATAATATTCCAGACTTATATAATAAGTATTATTTTGAAATTTTAGTTTTAAATTAATTTTTGTTTGACTTTTAGATTATGGACATCGATCAAAATATCAACGAATCATTATTTTCTTTCTGCAATTCTTTGAGTGCATTGTATTTTATTTTGTATGATTTCTTCTCTGCTCGACGTTTTCAAAACGATAAACAGTGTTTACAGTTTGTTCGACTAACATTCGAATAATTTAAGACCCCCTTACGTCTATAAAGTCAAAACAAAAAAACAAACAGCTCGACGGATTTGAGTTGTTCGACTGGCATTCGAATCATTGAAAGCTCCAGACACATGTCACGAGGTTCAAGTTATAGAGAGAAAATATTCTATGGGACAAATATAATTGTTCGAGTAATAGAGAGTTATTTATGAGAATTTTTAAAGAGATTTTCACCGTGCCAGTAAAATCGTTTGAGTTAAGGAGAGGTTCGAGTTATAGATGTTGAGTTATAGGAGAGTCCACTGTATTACCTTCACGAGGATTTTATCTTTATTTATTCCACATTATCCAGTAAAATTTGAGAATAAACTAATTGAAAATGATCTGAATATGGGTGTTAAACTTATTCTGTGCTTTTCAGGAAATAGCGCGAATTATTTATGGAGAAACAAAAGCTTGCACTGAGAGGAATGACCCAAACTGATCACAAAAAAATTGGAAGAAATACTTTCGTCTGATAAAAGTCCGAAAGATATGTATACAAGCATACTTCAATGTTACATTTGACGAAATTTGTGCTTTGAACATGCAGGACTCCCTTAGTTATAGATTTTTTTGTGAACCATCGAAAATGTTTGCTGTTGTTTGCATAATTATTAGTGTTGTATTAAATTTAAAATGTAAACAAATATGGCCACGGCATTGTTTGTATGTGAAGAAATAATCTGATCACATAGTGGAGACAATTTTATGTATGGGGATGGTAAAGATTATAGCTAAATGGCAGCAGTATTAATGGCGATGAATTATGAATATTTTCTCTATTGATTTTCAGTGAGAACCATAAAGTAATAATAAAAGAAATAGCGTTCTCAGACTTATTGATTCACTTATACAATTTCAGAGTTACACATAAATAAATGATATGGCTACATATATACGTTTTTTAATTTGTGGACCTTACAGAATGGTCATTTCCTGTTACGGTTTGGTCTTGAAACTTGGCATGTAGGTAAAGGGCCTTCATAGTAAAATTTCCCCGTAAACTAAATTTGGTACCGGTGAAGTCATGATGACGTCAAAGGTCACAGTTGAAAAATCCATTTTCCGTTGGCGTTAAGTCTTGAAACATTTTATGCATGTGGAGGACCTCTATAGCAATTGTTCCCTATGAACTAAATTTGGTACTGAAGAGGTCATCGTGACGTAGAAGTTAGGTCTTGAACCACTTTAAGCATCTGGTGGACCTCAAGTAGATGTTCCCCGAGGTCGAAATTTTGTTCTCGTGAACAATCATATGTCAGCAATCCTAATATGAGATCTAATACTACTAGTTTCATAATTCAATCAACCTGGAGAACTAAGTAGCTCTCAAAAGATATATGATACTTACATAAAACAATTTCATAAATTCTGTAAGTATACTGATTCTACTAATATCACAATAGATACAGTTCTTCTTCACTGCTGTTACCAGGAATCCTCTATCTCAACCTGCACTTGGCCTCAAGAATTCCGCGTGGAAACCATTTTCAAAGTCCACCCTGTAAATGCTCCTTTTATGTGGGGAATTACACTATCAATCGGTCTTTATTAATTTTTTTCTTTTTACTAATTTTATCAATTGTTTTTTTAATCTGTTTTTTCTGCATTTATGAAATTCTATTAAATTATCAATAATCAAAATGGGAAAATAATGCGAAAATAATTATGCATAGAAAATTAATATATTCAAATACCATTGTAATAAATTATCAGAAACTGTCAGAATTACGGATAAATTTATCAGTATCACTGATTATTCTAAATTCTGATAATTGCTGATAAATTTCTGATAATTTACCTACAATTTTGTCAGTATCACCGATAATTATAACTCATTCAGAGTTATTATTAATGTAATGTAATATGACGGACCGAATCTCATATATGCAGCGGCAGATCTAGCATTAAGCAAAAACAGTGGAAGAGTACGGTGTCATGAAATTTCTATTCAACGTTACACGGCGAAAAATAAGTGTTATCCATATAAGGCTAACCCCGTAAAACATAAAGTTACCGGAGTTTTCCTGAATACGGATAACAACAGGAATTTTATCCCGAAGTTATCCTGACAACGGGTAGAAAGATAAACGCAGTTATACTCGCACTACGATAGAACTCCATCGGAAGTTTTCCATAGTTCAAGGAACTTGAAAGTTACACGTAGTTAGCCGCACTACGATAGAACTCTTTCCATCCGGATATTTCCGGAGTTGACAGTACTTGGAAGTTATCTGCAGTGTAATAGCTTGTAATACGATGTAATAGTCTGTAACACGATGTAATGGCCTGTAATACAGTGTAATAGCTTGTTATACAGTGTAATAGCTTGTAATGCAGAGTAATGACCTGTAATGCAGAGTAACGACCTGTAATAGCTTCTAATAGCTTGTAATGAGATGTAATGGCCTGTAACGCGATGTAATAATCTGTAATACGATGTAATGGCCTGTAATACGATGTAATAGCTTGTAATACAGTGTAATAGCTTGTAATGCAGAGTAATGACCTGTAATGCAGAGTAACGACCTGTAATAGCTTGAAATAGCTTGTAATGCGATGTAATGGCCTGTAACGCGATGTAATAGTCTGTAATACGATGTAATGGCCTGTAATACGATGTAATAGCTTGTAATACGATGTGATAGTCTGTAATACGATGTAATAGCCTGTAATACGGCCCAAAGAATACCGCAACTGCTGAAGTAATGTTACCAGCACATAACATCAAAGCTAGTGGTTCAATTTTTTGCATGGATTTGATTTCGTGAATTACTACTAACCTATATACACTATCAGCATAGACCAATGAGTTGGAGTATTATATAACTGAAATCAATAAACCTTTTTGTGTTGCAATAACGAAAAAAAAGTCTATGTGTATAGTACATCTTGGCAACAGCATGACACGAATGATGTCAAAGACAATCATGATTTCATGATTCATGACATTTCGCACAATATTTGATTAATGCGATGGCCCCTAAGGCTCACGCTTCTATTCTTTACTAAAACACCGCTCTTAAATTTTTTTCCAAACATTTCTCTTATTTCTATTATTTCCAGACACTTCTGTTCTTTTTCAAACACTTCTCTTCGAGGTAATCTGGTCTGCGTTTCTCAATGATAGCACTAGTTTTTCCACGCGGTGACAGCGTGGTAGATTTCAGTTACATTTTGTTTCTGTTTTACTTATTTTGTTCTTAGATCTTGATCAACTAACCGGCCAGTTAACCACTTTCATGTCCTTTGGACTTTATACTTTTGAAGTGTGGGAGGACATGAAGATGTAAATATAAATAAAGAATGTTTTGATATTTAATTTCAGTGGCATTGCGATTACCTCGATCAATCTAGATAAAAAAGCAAAGATATCGCAGCAAGCTAGAAATGATCACAGCTTGGAAGTCTATAATTATACGTAAAGCACAACTATCTCCTAGTGCCCTGCCACTACTCAACAGCTCTTTTGCAGTTATGTCAAATATATCTGGTTAACAAGATCTCAATATTACAAAATCATCCAAATGCAATCAATGTTCACAAGGTGGAAGACCATCGCACCACAACTGAAAGATATGCACTTAAATACCAATACGAGACAAGACCAATATCAAAGTCCAACCAATCTCAGCAATTACCGCTCAATATTAGTTCTTTCGGTTTTTTTAAAAGTTTATTAGAGGGTTGTTACGAAGCAACTCACAAAATATATATGATCATCATGTCTATACCAATCAAGACAACATGACTTTCTTCGTTCAATTTCCACTGACAGCTCTGAGATGACATTTTAAAAGTGATAAATAAGGCGAAATCACTCTTGCTGTTTTTGTAGATTATTCAGAAGCATACGACACTAAAGGTTATGACTTCCTCATTGAAAATCTCAGTTACATTTCTGATTGAAGCCACTCTGTTCACATTGATAACAAAACTTCTTGCATTCTCTCGAATGGCTTCGGTGCTCCACAGGGCTTCCTGCACTCCTTAATCTTTACCTAATTGACATGATCTTTACCCCCAATATCAATTTATCCAGTTTACTGACAAAACAACACTTTACAATTACGCCAAACCTTTCAAGAACACAATCAACAATATGGCAACTAATGTCAACGCACATAATAATAAAGGTCATCCCTGCAAACTTAATCATCAACCGATGATCTACTATTCTTCAAACACATATCAAGAAATCGACACAATCGTAGAAAAACTTTCTTCCTTTGTCCACTCAAAGAAAACTACTATTACCGTACACTTTATTACAGGCTATTACACCGCATATTACAAGCTATTCCACTGTATTACAGGCTTATCCACTGTATTACAGGAAATTACTCCGTATTTCAAGCTGTTACATCGTATTACAGGCTATTACACCGTACTACAGGCTATTACACCGTATTACAAGCTATTAAATCGTATTACAGGCTATTACATCGAATTACAAGCCATTACATCGTATTACAAGCTATTACACTGTATTACAGGCTATTACATCGAATTACAAGCCATTACATCGTATTACAAGCTAGTACACTGTATTACAGGCTATTACACTGTATTACAAGCTATTACACTGCGCCGTATTTCAAGCTATTGCACTATATTACTAGCTATGACACCGTATTACAGGCCATTACACAGTGTTACAGGCTATTATACTATATATTACAGGCTATTTACTACATGATGCGATGGACGACATCAAGTGTTACAAGTGTATGGCAGACCATTACGCCAAGTGAATACAACGTGTTAAGGACATATTTTTGTAAGTGGGTATGTGTCGTATTTTACATGACGGGATGTTTCGAAGGCATTTGACAGGTCTTCTTCATGTATGACGTGTTATATTTGAGGTATACGACGTGTCTTTTTCATGGTAGTGATACACCAAGTCACTGCCCATGCGTCTCACGGCGCGTGGGGACTGGACGCTATAACTGAATTTGGATCGAAGGAACGAAGCGAAAGGCTGTAATGGCGGCTGTATTTGGGAACGTTTTTGCAGTGTTGCATAACAGTGATTCATTTCTGTCAAAAAAAGTCAGATGGCAATCTTGTTTTTCCTGGTTTAGAAACAAATATTAAATTTTCTTCTCTTTAGATGGTAGGATCCCTTTAATGTTCAGTTTTCCATTCACAGTTTGGAGCGATACAAACTGATCCTACATTTTCTAGGTGGTTGGGGCTGCTTGAGTAACCATTTTGGGATGTTGTATAGCTTTATGGGTGGTTGGGGCTAGTTGGATAGATATTTTGGGTGGTTGGGGCTGGTGGTATAGGAATATCTGTCATCTATTCAAGAAAAAAAATCTAAAAGGAAAATACTTCATCAGGTTAGTTTTTACTAATAAAAAGGTTTTTAGTTGTATAGCTAGAGTAGTGGTGTCGCCACTGTACGTACACCACACTTTTGCGGACACTACAATGACATCGTAAATTTCCCTTACCTTACATCCTTCACTCCAGGACTGATTTTTACAAAATAAAAAACTTTGCATTGCGAAGATCATTGATTTATCACTTTTGTTTCAAGTCATCATAAAAGTATTATTATATATATGCTTTTGCCTGCTAATGAGAAGTTCTCAGTTTTTTATATGATAAAAAAGGAGTGATTAAAAAAAACATACTTTAAAGTAACACTTAGATGCTTTTATTTTCCAAATTTTATTTCACCTTAATGTGTATGGTAATAATTACCGTGTTTCCTAAAAATACTGGAGAGTCTATTTAATATTTTAGTTTTTAGGGATAGGGAGGATCTTTATTGAAGTGGGCGTTTATTTTATTTTTATATTATTTTTATATTATTATATTTTATTTTTTTCATATTAAGGGGCAATTTATTGGATAGAGGCATTTAAAAGAATGTGGGTGTTAATTAGAGAAAATACACTAAATGTTCATCATTGTGCCTGCCAGATTGACCATTTCAGAAATTTTCTTCTTCAAGTGCCGTACGTTTCAATGTAATTTTTGTTTGAATAAGTGAAAATTTATGCATTTGATGGGATTATTTATGTGTTCGAATTTTGTTTTATTCTTATATCGAAAATATTGTTTAGAACTTTATATAAAAACTATTGCAACATGTGTTATCTAGTAACTTGTGACAAATGCCAGAAGAAAACATGGAAAGGTAAAGTTTTATCAATTTTTTTAAATATTTTTCATGAACTTTTGAAAATGGATGAATAAACGGTACAATCCATTAATACAGTATCATTTGCTGGACAAATTTTTCGTGAATTTAAATCCCCATGAAAATAAATCCACACAAAAATATTAAAAACTTTGTTTAACTCTAAGCAGACATCTAAGAGCTCTGCGACTCATGGACCATTAGTTGAACAACATGGGTAAAAACAAAGAAATTGGCCGAGATGGGTTAAATGACAAAATCATAATGCATGAAAGAAAGTAAAATTTGGAAAATCCTTTCGTTCAACAACCAAATAATCATTCTTGTGATCCTAAAGAAGGCCTGGGAATCCAGAAAAACTAGAATAACCTGGAAAATAATATATTATATAAAAGTTCATCTAACCCTAAAAATGGCCTCATTGAACATGTTTATCACCTATGGCCTGGAAACCATTTAGAAATGCTTTATTTGGGTAAGTGCAATAATCTCTAGTGAAAAGTTGGATTTTGGTCTTTTTTTCCTTGGACTATTAAAATTAAAATCCCCTGTAAAATAAAACTTGTGCCAAAGGGTTTCTTACAGAGCCAGGGAAAGTCAGTGAATTTTGAACAGTCGGGGAAGATCAGGAAAACTTCCGACTTCCTGAACGAATTGGGGAATTTCAGTGAGGATGGAATCAAAAATGTTTAAATGGGTTGTATTCTCATAGTTACAGTGACAGTTTTGTGGTTTTACTGTTTATTTCTGCTGCAACATCTTTCTCTTCCTATGTGTTTTCTTAAGCCAACATTATTACTTGTTTTTGATTGTCAGTGATTTTTAGAAAGCCAGGGGTATAAGAAACAATATCTGTAGAAACCCTATGTGCAATAACCCAGTGGGAAAAATCTTCAAAGAATCTCTGTGGAGGAGTGTTTTTATTATTGAAACAGTAGGCGATTTTGCTTGTCATTCCTATAGAAAACATTCCTCCTCATAGATTTTTTAAAGATTTTGTCCATTGGGAAGAGTAGTGATGGTACTTTATAGTGTTTGCTTTGCTCATATTTAGGATGTGGTATGCATGCAGAACAGGTAATGAAAGATGTACCTGAAGAAGAGCGATGCAAGTGTGAAAGAGAATCGAAGTAATGCATGGTATACATCTGGAAATCTTTTTTATTTGATAATATATGAAATTTTCATAATTTGACCTTGACGTTATTTCTAAATACTGACCTTTTCTACTCACAAACAGAACCAGCAGTACCATATTTACACGTATATGGGGTCAAGGTGTTATATACTTTTTTGTCTGTATGCTCATCTTATACAAAGGTGATCAAAACTTTCAATGGCCAAGTTCTTTTATTAAATGCTGCAAAAGGAACCAAACGGGTCATATCTTCATAATTTATAGGAAGCTTTGCAAAAAACATTTCTGTTTAACACTTTCTTTCCCGGGTTTTTCTTAAAGATGCTATGTTTTCCCAATGTTTGAGCCGCTCCTGCGTTCAGTCGTCGTGAAATTTTCTTTTCTTTAAAAGCCGACTGCAGGTGGAGAACTGATTCTGAACTTTTGGAATTGATGTCATATGGCATCAGTTGTAAAGGGTTAAACCTGTGTCCGAAGGTTTACTGTGAGTGATTTCTGACAATTTCCAATAATGGTTAAGCTATTTGTGCATGGTTTAAGGAATATGAATATATTGGAAAAATGTTATTTGTGTTTTTCTTCTCTTATTGTTTGTTGAGTGTTTAGTTTTTTCTATTTTCTCTTTTAGCTGGTGTCAGATTTTGTAGAAAGTTAATGTATATATTATCAAAGTAAGATTCTTGTCTGAATATTAAGCCTCTGTGGCGAAGTGTTTTTTATTGCAACAGCAGGGCGATGTTGCTTGTCATTCCAATAGAAAACACTCCTCCACAGAGACCTTTTGAAGATTTTGCCCACTGGGATGAAAATCACCAGGAGGTCATTTTTTATTTTAGAGATCAATTATATCATCGTAATCATTGTTTGGCGCACATTTTGGGAATTTTCTGGAATTTACTTATTTAATTTACTTCCTTATTTATGAAGAACATCTTAATAATTATCTTATTGGTTTCTTTTTCTTTCTGTTTTATTTTAGCGTAAAACCATTGTTTCCTTTACCTAGTTTCTGGAAACTCAAAATGATTTAGAGATGACGTGTAACCTCCTAGCATGGAACCCCATTGTAATTTTCTAACATGGACTCACGTTCGTTTTAAGGCGGCCATTTGCGAGAATGCGGACGCGCTGGCTTGCTTACGTTTCTATAAAAATGGCGGTCAGAGTGGCGTAAAGTTTTCAACGTTTTGTTTTGAGGCATAATTTAAGCGAATTTTATTGCTGAAATAAGCAGTTTCATAGCTCGAATAGACGGAATGGTCCCTGGCGAAGGGTTTGTCAGTGAATTATTTCATGATCGTAAGGAGCAAAAGTTAAGTAACAATGAAAGGGGTAGAGCATACGTAGGATAACCAAGTACAAAAAAACAAATTTACCAGTATTTTTCTTTTTAAAGTTATTTCACTGCAAAGTTGAGGACCCTTGGAATGTCTCAGACACAAGAGGAACGCATTTAGATTACCAGAACAATAATTTGAGAAATAAGTTTGCCTATTTCATGAAACAAACTTTCTTATGTGAGTGTCTCTTGATTGTTTTTTACATGGGGTTTGATGTTACATGGCCTGTCCTGTTGATATTCCTGAAACGACTGGCTCCAAAAAAAAACACAGACAAAGCTAAAACTAAATAGACTCCATATTGCAGGTCTTTAAAATATATGGATGAAATGACAACAAAAAAAAGCTAGTGTCAAGCCTTATCGCAAAAAAATCAAGAAACTTTATTATCTATATATAAAAATATTTTACACCCTAAATTAAAATTCCACTTGTTATTATGTCATCATTGCTTATCCGCTTTATTTCTTCCCATTTCGACACTTCGGAATCGATTTTGATAAACCAAATTTTTCACACTACTTTAATTTAGCTAATCGTTCGTCTTCAGATTTTGCAAATCAAAAATTTACTATGGATATGTTAGAGACAGGAAGACAAAAAGGTCTAAAATCTAAATTCTAGTGAAATTATTCGAATAAGGACCTCCCTCGAATTAGCACTGCCCTCGACTAAGGGCTGCATGTGAGATGAAAATTCATAATAAGCGTCGCCCTCGAATATGCGCTGCAATATGATGCAAACGGCGACGCTTATTACAAACGCTGTGGTTATTTCAAAAAATGGAAAAAATACCCGATTACCTGAAACAATCTCATGTTTATCAGCGAAATTTTGGATGTTTTCTTATTAGACAGCACCAAGTATCATATGGTGCTGTAAGGAAATTTGCATTGGAAACTTCAAAAATGAGCACCGCCCTTGAGTAAGGGCCGCATCTAAAAAATTTTGTAATAATCGCCGCAACGCTACTTCGAATAATTACGGTATTGGCATGCAGGATTTATCAATTAATTTATTGCTAACCATAGGAGTTGTTTTAAATCAAAGGAGGTAATGAATATTGGAGTTTCAAAGGAGAAAAACAAATATCCTCGTAAAACCCAATCTTTCTCAGGATTTAATTTTGCCGATTTTTTTGCAGGAGTTCGAGATAAATTCACAAAAGTCTTTTGTGTGTACTTATTTTTGCGAAGCGTAAATTTCTGTCCATAATTTGAAAAGAAATTTTGAACGCACATCAATTTTTTTTAGCACAGCCTTGTGCAGTGATTTTATGCGAAAAATTAAGAATGTGTTTACATGAAAGCCGTACTAAACTCAAAGCTGTTTGAGATCTCAGTACGGATAGAAATAGTTTTCTTTTACATGAAATGGATTGTTGTGGTTGTGATTTTATCATAAAACGATGTATACCTTAAAAGGCAGAAATTTTCGGTGGCTTTTAATTTCGCGATTTGAAAAATTAGACTTATTCGCGGTTTAAATGTTCTGTAATAAACAAAGTAATATTTGGAAATTTTGCAGGAATGTATTTAAGCGGGTGTGAAATGGCTTCTCCGAGTAAATTAATTTTGCTGATTGTGCCAAAATCCATAAAAATTAATTCCCTCAACTAATTTTTGCATATTCGAGCTCAAAATAATTATATTTTGCACGTACTCATTCTCAGAATAACATGTTTTCGAAAGTTTCGGTGGATTATGGCTAAAATGTTAGAAATTTTGTGATCATAACTTTTCGTGAATGGTCAAAAAGTGAAAAAGATTGTGGTGTAGATAAAATTTTGTGACATTTATTTTTACAATTTACACTATTTTTTGTAGTTTTCCCACATTTATTTTCGGGGAAACAAGCTGAATCGAAATATTAGTTTTTGCTTTGTATTTTTGAATTGAGGCAGAAAACAGACCCTAATTTGTTAATAACGAAAAATACTAACATGCCATGCAATGAATCGCACAGCTTTTCTTGTTCCTACCAAGGGAGGCCTTGACTGTATTCCTTAATTCGAACCCTGTATGCAGTAATAAAATTTTAAACCTTCGCAAAATTTTCTGTCACATTTATTTGAGCACGCAAAAATTTAGGTCCTTAACGTATTCACAAGTTAAAGACAAGGGATAAAAAGGGCATTCTTCGTCAATAATGTTTATTAAAAATCAGATTCTCCCCACCCACTTATTTTTCTATGGTCCACCTCCATTGACATGCTTTGTAATGTAACTCAATATGGAGTTTCCATGTAAGTTTTAAATGAGTGTTTTTCTGGATTTACTGGTTGTGCTAGGGGCTCGAGATGTTGTGTTGATTTTAAAACGAAGAAAAAGTTGTATATTATAAATACTCAAATTTTGTGGAATCTACCAAAGTGGAATCTATGGATACTGACTGGATGTTTCTGTAACAAATTAACAAATTCTCCATAGTTTTTTGCGTTATTTAGATGTTTTGTTGCTTCAACATGCTTGTGTGGGAGGGTGGTTGGGATGCATGCAGGACCTAGCTCTGTACTGAACAATAAAAAAATACTGGTAGTGTAATTCCACTTTAATTAGTTTGAGGAAACATTGTTGGTTAGGAGTGACTTAAGTTTTTTACTGGGAAAAGTTCAGGAAGGCTCAATTTGGTCTCAAAAGTTGAAACTTTTTTGTTGACAAAGTGTACAGGCACTTTCCCGCGAAAAACGAAGTTCTCGTCAGAAAATCGTAACACTTTTCACTTCAGTGTAATCCTCAGTCATCTACTGCTCAAGAATATTCCAATATACCGAAGTGATAAGAATATTTTCCCCCATTTGGCCCAAGACTTTAAGGCTGGTGCGAAGCCAGGAAACACACGCCCGTTGAATATCTTCACGATGTATTTGGCACATGCGCATTTTTAAATGTCCGCCTTGTACTGCGAAGTGAACGAACGTGGACTCTTGGTGACCTCCGGAGACGCTCTTATCGTAGAAACGCGTAAGATTGGGGGAAACGCTTATGTTGGCGTATAATGAAAAAAATCGGGCTTCCAGGAGGGATGCTTATTCGAGGAAGGGCGCTTGAGGAAGGAAATACGGTAATAAGCGCATATTTGATGCTAGAGTTCTGAAAAAGATACTTGATGCTTATAAAAAGAAGGTGTAGATATTTGACCCTAGAACGATTAAAAATTGTTACACGTCACACGCTGTACCATTTAACCCATGTATGTTGGCTTATTAGACCTATTAATATTAAAGCCATACCCAGGGTCTATTTTTAAATTTAGTGGGTCCCACGAAATTCAAAATCTAAGCGAGAGAATATACAAACAGAAAGTACTACCAACTTCGTTCCCAGGGCTTCTTGGGGAATAAAAAAGTCTGGTTTTAATGACTAAATTTAATTCTAAGATAATTCCAGATTTTTTTCTAATCCTAATTTAAAGTCTTTTGTGGTTGTAAATATGATTTTTTACAAAATCAGCTTTGGCGCTTCTAGTTTACTTATAAGTATGATTCATTCGAATAACAGGGTATTTTAACGGCCGACCACCGTTTAAGAAGAATTGATTAGAGTTAATAATATATCCTATATATGGATTTTTACACAAAATAACAAATATTACAAATGGTCATCAATAAAATAATAAAACACATAAAAGGAATGCATAAGTACAAGTATAAACCACACGTAACATGTAACCATGCCTTTACAATACATAATCAGATATGTTACAAGATAAATCTGGTTCTTGAATCGTAGATTCAAGTTCTTTTTGTGCCTGTTGTAAACAATCTTTCAATTTCTTGCCGGGGATTAAATGCTCTGCAACTTTACCACAAAATGGCGTATACTGGAACTGACCAGACCCATAACCGTCACTTCCCGTGTCAAATGCCCCTATTCCTTTTAAACAGCTGTACATAATTGCTATTTTGTCTGGTGTTTCCATATCAGACACTGCAGCATTTCCATGACCATAATTCCTACAAGCATCAATAGTAATGACAAGATTTATGTTGTCATTTCCATTTTTGAAACATTGCAGAATTGTTCTGACCGATGTGAGATTGTTTTTAGACAGTCGCAAAAATGTGTCATCCTTTTCTTCGTCATAATAACCATGGCTGGAAATATGGAACCACAATAAAGCTCCTTCTTCTTCTTTCACTTTCTTTAACATTTCATCTATCCCCTCCATAAGTTGATCTTCATCCACATTTTCACAAACGGTAACAGTGTTGGCTTTATCATCAAACTTACATCTTTCAAGACTGTGCTTCAAAACAGTGACATCTGCATTTGCTGATAACAACGGCTGATCAATATATTCTAGGTTTAGTCTTCCAATATCATCTGTTATAACCTTCACATTATCTTCTGATGTAGGCATTTCTTTAGTGCTGCTAATTGAGACTAGAAGAGCATGTCGTGCTCCTCTAGTTGGAGAGAGATTTAGACATTTTAAGTTGTTTGTCATCCTGCCTTTCAAGTCAGTAGCAGTGATTTTCTTGTCATCGTTGAGAAGTTCATTAAACACCGAATGAATGTTTTCCTGGTGTGTCGCGTCCTCGAGTTTATTTTGGTATTCGAGATGTTCCAATCTATATCTGTATTCTCGATTTGTTATTTTTTCATCGCCGTTTCGAAATGGATGTTTACCAGTAGAAAGAATGAAAAATATCAGCATAGTACAAGAAAATACATCGTGATGCATTTCCACTGAAACACTACTTTCACCAATTAACTCTGGATGCTGCCAGTAAACTGTTCCTGCCCAATCTGTCATGCCAGTGTTTGAAGGATCAATTTCTCGACTAATACCGTAGTCAGAAATCTTAAGCGTTCCATACTTATTGATCAAAACATTGCTGGGTTTTAAATCTCTGTGCACCAAATTTGCGCAATGCAAAAATTCCAAGCCCCTTAAGAGTTCTGAGATTAATCTTTGCTGCGTGTGGAAATGGAAATCATCTTTTTGAGCAGCGCTCATGATATGTTGTTCCAAATTTTCCTCACATAAATACGTTATAGTGTAGCAAATTAGGGACGACTCCGAATTTTCAGAAGTGTCAATGTAAGAAATAACATTGTGGTGCGCATTATCTAAAGAAAGATGGTTAATACATTCAAGTGACTTTTTCATTTTATCTTCTCTTGGAAACACGCAACGCTTCACTGCAACCCATCCGAATATTCCGTGATACCCGAGGAAGACTTTCTTCTCTCCATCAGCAATTTCGTGTTTCTCATTAAATATAGCATCACACATAAGTTGATTTCGTTCTTCCGATTGTGTCCATTTATTCCCTATTTTGTAATGCTTTGAATTCTCAAGTTTGCGCAAGTTTTTCTTCGCCTTGATAAGCAAACCTGAAACGCAGAACTTAATAGCATTACAAACCTGAAGAAATAAGCATTTACTGCATGACAGCTTTCTGATAACATTCAGTCTTTCAAGCATTACATCCAAATGTGCGACGAAGAGAGTGAATATTACACAGAAATAAACCCAGATGGATGTACGACTGTAAAAAAGATTTCTTTGGACATTTTGTGTATATCAGATTATGTTTTAGTTTGAGATAAATTTTTACATCAACTTAATTTTTTGATTAATTCGATTGGTTGATATAAAATATGTTAATATCTGCATAAATTATGATTGCTCTTTCGGGTACAATTTTACAAATTTTTGAGTACCACTATACTTTCGAATAGCGAACCTAAATAAGTTTCTGATATCTAATTGACAATAGAAACAATAAAATTTAAATTTTACATTATATGTACTCCAATTAAGTGAAAATGCGTCACTTAATCAACTAGTGGCCTTGTGGTAGATAGTACTCCAAAACAGTACAATTAAGTGAAAATGCGAATCTGAGTCATGCCAGTGTGAATTTATCGACTTAGGTAGCACTCAGCTTGAGGAAAGGATTGCTATCTAAAGAGGTTGTCTAGCTGAGAGTTTGTAGCAGACTTGCGGCTTCTGTAGATCAAATGGGAGTTTAAATGCTCTAGACGTCGTGCGCAGTACCCTCATTGATAATAGTTCTACCCGAACTCAAGAAGATGTATATATGGAAATTATGTCAATATGGACTTCAAATATTAAAATATAAAAAAAAAACACGTTGATGAACAATCCTAACCAATCAGATTTTAGAAACGTAAATAAGTAAGTAAGTTACTTTCTAGTAAAGTTGGTTTAAAAATAATCAAAGAATTACCGAATGTTTTTCGGAGCTGGAAGCCTTTTGAAACAAAAAATCCGATTCGGTGCAACGTATTTCACCAAGACACCAACGCGTATCTTACTTAATTGTACTTACGTTTTTCCTTATTTTTCTTTTCCATCTGTTCACAAACTCTTTTCACGATCTCATCTAGATCCTTCTCCTTATAATTGCCCTGTAACTGTTTTTCGTTTTTGACGTTGACTTTGACTTGATTTTTAATTGCATCATCAATGCTTGTTTCTTGTGCTGGTTTGAACCCTGTTGCCCCACCGCTGTCTCTCTGGATAATTGATTCATCAACAGTTTCTTCAGCCAACATTTTTGACATTATGTAATCTTCGTCTAATGCTGACATTGGTGACGCAAGTTGTTCTAGTATTTCACATCCCGTTTTGAAATAATTGTTGAAATTGTCGTCTGCAATTTCATCTCCCAACTGTATTTCGGACAACTGGTCACGAAGACGGCATGCTTTCTGACATGCTTCCATCAATCCAAATGCATGTGATTCGTCCTGTATGACTTTATTCAACTCAGTAATTTGTACATTAATCCTCCTAGGTGTCATCTGCTGCGGCATACCTTTACGATCGTTATATTCTCGAATATATGAATCGAAGAGGGCGGTTTTAATTAATCCTTCCATCATATAGCCCAATCTAACACGTTTAATTCCATATTCCTTATCCATAATCTGAAACAAGATTAAATTAAATGTATTGATAGACCGGATAGAACCAGGTGGGCATTCAATGCTATCTTCCCTAACAATTTGGATTTCATTGCTTCGAATGTTTCTCTTATTGTCGCAAGTATGTTTCACTGGTTTTTGCGAAATTGGAAAAGTAGATTCCAAATTTTTACATTTAATATTTAATACTTATGCAGAAGGAGTTGCTTATTTGCATGTGGAACTTGCAAATGAATCCCCCTAGTATTCAATGAAATTATTGCAACAGGCAGAGAATACGCATTTAGGTTTGTGGTTGTAGAACACATTACAGCGAAGAAATTATAGGAAACGGATATTAAATTTTATTAAATGCTTTAATTAACAATGCTTTTTAGGTTCCGTTCTGCATATGAAGTAATAGTTAAATTTTAGTATTTTACTTCCCAGTGGGCACGCAATCGTCCTTCAGACGTCCTCTCGTCCACGTACCATTGCGGACGTCCTCTAGACGTTCTCTGGCCAAAAGGACGTCCTTCGTCCTCTCCAAGTCTCTGCTGACATCCTATTCGAGCGGACGGATAAGACACTTTTGACGTCTGCGGGACATCCTAACTGAACGTACATGAGACGTCCCTGCGCCCACTGGGTTGGGACTAATTTTTTTCAATTGCAGCCAAGAAATCATTTTTATGATAATGCCTCTTATAATGAATTTATAGTTTCAGTTCCTTTAGCAGTTTTTTCAATGAACAATGAACATGATCCATAGAATGTGAATACATAATAAACAGATGTACAATTCACCAAGAACAGATATTAAAATTTATTCCATCTCGCCAAGGAAATATGCAACTCCGCTATCATACACTTATTTTTCTTTCTTTTTTTGTTCAAACATTTTCTCACTCTGTTTTGATTTTTGTGAAATCAAAGATTCATTCGAACGTATGTCTTTTTGAGCACTTATAACTTTAAAACTCCGGAAAAAATTGTAAATATTTTTATATATGCGTAATCAGGAAAGACGGAAGATTTAGTATACCAAAAATGAGCTACGTAAATTTTTTGAAATTCATTAAGATTGAAATAAAAAAGGCCAGAGAAATGTCTTACGCAATAATGATTTCAGTTCAATAAAAAGCATTCAGAAGTTTTATTTATTCTTAGAAATGATAATTGTTCAGAGACATATATGTAATAATGCATGGCCATTTATTGTCATTTATTGTCGATTTCTACGGAACGGATATGTTTGTTCACAAGAAATATATAACAAACTAGTGTAGCGTGTAAAAACATTTTACAGTTTTTCTCCATAAATTGTTTTTACACGCAATACTGTCATGATAAGTCTTTGTATATACAAAAATTGTTGTGTTTTTCTTTTGTTGTATAAATATTTTGGATCGATCATTCAAAGAATTCTATTACATGGGCCACGGCGACGGGGAAAGAAAGCCAATTGTTTGATATGTTTCACTTCAAAATGAATTTTGATAACTCTCCCAAAATATCAAATTTCTCTGCTTACATACTCAAAGAAAAACCAGTTCTCAAAACAAAAAACAAAACAAAAACTAGTTAATGCATACCTGTGGGTCACAGGTAAATCTGTGAAGGTAGATCCAAAGGTAAAGGGGTTACATCTGGATCAGTAACACTATGTAAACAGAAACCAAATAAATAAGAGTTAAAGTTCCCCACAAAACATCCATTGACAAACTTCCCGAGAAATTTTACCTAACGTTTTTTCTTTAAAAGTTAGGTAAGAAAAAAGCATCTCGTTATCGTGTAAGAAACTTTACAACTACTGCCTCAGCCAAATGTTTACATTTTTTAACGAAGAGCCCAAAGTAAACGCATGTAGTCAATAGGTTGGCCTTCACTTATCCTGACGACCAACTCGGGTCCCTTTTCAGTAAACACGTAAATATTTTTACCTGTCTATATTTTTGAACTCTGAATGATTTTTTCGGGAAGTTTACGTTCAAAAATTTCAAATTAAAAAATAAAATAAAAATAACAACAAATTTTACCGTTTATATTTCAAAATTGAAGTCTTTTATGAAGTTCAACTTTTTGAATAAACTTTCTGTAGTTAACAATAAATTGACAATTAAATGACAATTAAACAATTAAATTGTGATGAAGGGATAGTCGAATCGAATCAGAGATAAATTCAGTCATCTCTATACAACTTCCACAATGCAATGCAATAATAATTCCGGCGGTGTTTGTTTAACCGTGAACCGGGTCCTTAAATTGCAGAGAATATTAGTTTCGCTTTTTGGTCAGCTGATCTTTCATTTACCCGTGTCTGTCTGCCGGTCATTCTGTACTGCTGCAGTTCTCTCCAGCGCAGGGGATATGTCTAAAATGGCGGAGGAGGAGCACATTAATACAATTTCTGTTTTCAGTTCTGTATCACCAATTGGTGAAAACAATGGCCAATGGGCTTACTTGCACGTTTTATTTGCACGTTGATCAGATCCTGCATCCGAAGGAAAAAAAGAAAAAGATTTGTCTGAACCTATTTTTGACGAAAGTTTCTTATTATGTATTTTGTACAGCGCGGAAATAATATGTTTAAAAAATTTGTTAAACCACGTTTACCAACCTCGTTTTGATTTATTTCACAACGAAATCATAGGGAAACCGAGGCAGTTACAACAGGGCAACTTATTCACTGACACATGAGAAAAGAACTGTATTGCATCGTTAAATCTGTGTAGCTAGCTATATTTATTTGGAAAAGGTAATATTTTTATGTTCATTGTAATAGATTAGGTGTTCCTTCTGCGCTTTTTGGAAATTTTTCAATTCAAAATGGATTTTTAACTTTTGGTGGTTTTCTGCTGTAAAAATCCAGATTTTATCAAAACCAGCCTAGCGCTTTAATAGCTCTACATTAAATCTAGCTACAGGGTAAAATTTTCTTTGATGAGTAGTCTCTCCAATGTTAACATAATCTTAACACTACATGTTGTTCTCAGGTCACAAACTCAGATTAACATGGCAACAATTATGTCGTGTTTAGGCAATTTTAACCAAAAGTTGGCAATTATTTTATTGATAAAAGAGAACCTGGAATTCCCCATTGATCGCAAGCTTACTGGACATCACCTGGTGAACTATTTTTTACAAGATTCCTTTGAAAAATTCTATTTCTTAAGCAAGCTACTAGTGTGAAAGAATTCTTTGATTTGTGCAGTCAGAGATTTGGCATTTCATCTCTACTTGTGCCACATCTGAAATAACTGTCATTATGCAAATAATGTGCATAGATCTGTTGTTTACATTTTCTGTTATAACACTTAGTCATTTGGAGATTATCTGTTCCTATTTTGACCCAAAAAACCTTAACTGTTCACTTGCTTCGTTCTTCGTTCCTTTTGAAACATCACTCGCTTTGAAACTCATTGCCTTCTCTAAGGATCTCGAGACAAGCATTTTTACCTGATAAGTTGGGACATATAGACAATCGCTATGGATAAAATATCATGTTGAAAATCTGGCAGGAGCCAGCACCACAAAGTGAAAACATTGCGTACCCGAAAGAATGCGGCATTTAGGGACAAATATCTCAATAACTAATGGCTGTAACTGTCGTAATTTGGGGTCCAAACCATGTATTAAAATTCAAAGTTAAAGTTCTATCACATAGTACCACTTTCAGTTCGTTTTCAGTTTTTTTTTTCATTTGGGTTTGGCCTCTAATTGTTAACCAAAATGTATGAAGAAAAAAACGCCAAATGGTGTAAAATTAAACTAAACTAAAACCATAGATTGTAGATAACACACTATAGGTAATTGTTTACCTGATAACCTATAATATAGATGAAGTTATAGGTATATAAGTAATCTTTATCTATAACATAGATTATAGGTAAAAATTATAGGTAATAGGTATATCTATAAATTCATGTTAGTATTTTCCCTTGGTCAATCATGACTTGTTCTCTGTCATGGCAAAATAACTGAATGAACACAATCAAAGACACCGATCCCAAAAACAAATGTCGCAAATGTTCCGAGAGGGCTTTCATTGGCAAAAAATAATATCACAAAATCTGTTGGTTTTTATTACCATTGAAATTCAAAAGTTCATGTCACAAAAATTTATGTCCGCAAAAATGTGTCCTTAAAAGGAAAGTGAGGAAAGTATCTCTATGAGATGTTTCAACCTCATAGGGTGTGAGGGAATAAAAATATTAAGTTGCCTTTGGCCACATGATTGTATAATATATGCAAGAAGGCAATATATATGATAGAACTAACAGAAGATTGAAGCTTTCTTTTAAAAAAAGTGGAGTTATTTACTCATACAATGGCTATGTGGAGAAACAGCAATGCAACTTTAGGACTTTTATGTTGCAAAACAACAAAAGTTACCATTTTACATAATTAATTCTGATAAACATAAATAAGTGTTGAATTTTGTTTTTCCTGATCTACTTTCTTATACATGAAAATTTCTGTCATTTTTATGTGTTACGATGCATTTATTACTTATTCCAGAATATGCTTGCATTTTGTTCTTGGTGTATTCATGGACTGAATTTACTGTTTGAATTATCCGTTGTTGTTGTTATTTTTATTCAGATGCTGTTTTTTTTGTTGGCTTCAGTAGTAGCATGTTCTCTTGCTGCTGAATTAGAATCATCTGCTAGATTGCTAGCTTCCAAAACTGTTGGAAATAAATTCATTGTGCAAAACCGAGAATTAACAATCAAATATAGTATTTACAATGTTGGTAACAGGTAAGAATTTGGGCTTCTCTGTTTCCGTTGATGTCGTTTGCGTTTACATTAATGGCTGTTTAGTTGGTCAATAGATATAGATAGCAGTCTCTCGTAATGGAGCTCATGACGTCACAACCTCAGTCAATATTTTCCCAAGTATTGACTCGCTAATGGGACTGTTATACGAGATTCCACTGTAGTTCTAAGGTTTTGGCGTTATTTGCTTTCACTCTTCTTTCCTTTATATTAGCTTCTTCTTTTTCTTTGTCACGTTAGTGCTGCCAGTCAAGTAAAATTAGTTGAGAATACATTCCCTATGGCTGACTTTGAAGTAGTTAGGGGAAATCTCAATGTGGAATGGAGGAGTATTCAGCCTAATGGAAATGTTACCCACGTTCTTGTTTTGAAACCGCACAAAAGTGGCAATTTCAATTTCACTGCAGCTCAATTCTCATATGTGCCTAGTGAAAACGCTGATGAACAGGTATGTTCTGTGACATTTATTTTTTGTTTTCCTTTTCACTCTGATGATGACTGCTTGATACTATAAGCATCAGTGTTTTTTGGTGAACCCTCTGCGTCAAAATATGCTTAGTATATGCTAGTAAGTGATGGTTACAGATCCTTTTGTAACTGTCTTCGCAAGGCAATAGGACATAAACGTTATGATTATTGCAACATCTTGACGATCTCAGATGATAGAAGTTTTCTCTTTTGAAATGCCTGTCTATTTCAAAGATAAAGTTTAACTGTGTAAATCACTCCACTCAAGCATTTTTTCTTTCATGTTTCAGAATGCGTTCACGTCTTTCCCTGGTGAAGGATTCATCATGACGGACGTGGAATTCAACAGGAAACATTCGCCGCATTTGGTGAGCACTTGTGCTGTTTATATATTAACCAACTTCAATTTCATTATTCAACATGTTTATAGATAATGAACTGTTATAAGTAGAACTGAGGGTTGCAGTGTGCTGATGTCAGCAGTTGGAATCCCTCATTTGAACAATAAGAAATGGGTCTGGAAGGAGCAGCTGGCCCATTTCTTATCTATTTATAACAGCTCATTATCTTTAACGCCACTACTAGAATGAACGATAGAATATGTTAATTTGTTTAATAAATTCGCCATATTGAAATAAGCATTTAAAAAAGATTTCTTTTAAAAGGATATAAAGTTATTTATTTCGTATAAGCTTTGTTCGGTTAGCCCATCTTTTTACATGCATTTATATTATAAACAATTAATTCCTTTGATATTTCAGTTGGAATGGGCCATCTTCGCTCTTATGTGCATGCCGTCACTCGTCATCCCGTTCGTCCTCTGGTACAAGAGTCACTCGAAATATGCAGGTGGCAGGTCCAAGAAGCAGTGAAGACATAGTGACTAAGTTGTTTGTACTTTTAGTAATATTTGTACGAGTTGTTTTTTAAGAAAATAAATAGGGTGAACTTTCTGTTAATAATAGACAGCTTTCCTATTTATCAATTTCAAAAATAACGTTTTATTTCCCTATCGATAGGTTTAAACCTGTCTGTTCATATACCAGTTATAGTTCGGTCGATCTCTCACAGACAAACGTCTAACGCCGGCCCTTTTAACGCCAAGTCATGAAAATTAACGCCACTAAGCGCCGGCGTAAAAAGGGCCAATAGGGCGAGAGTGAGATACGAAATAAGATCTTTAAAACCTACCTTAAGAAGAGAAATTATATTAAGTAGGCTTAATTCGCGAAAATAAATCCACGCGAAATATATAATAACAAGAAGCTGATCAGCATGAAACGGGGCTATTGATAAAAATGCATAATTTCAGCCAAAAAAACAGAATTATTCAATGATGTTTTAGTAGTAAGTGCAGTATGCTTTCAATAACACTTTCATCGACTTCCTGGATATGATCGCCATCTGGAGTGAATCGTAAATCCATATCCTCTTCCGGTTGGATATCTGGATCAGGTTCAGCACCTTGAACTTAGGCTTCAATGGGTTCTTTTGGGGAAACGATATTCAAAGGCTGATTTCATCTTTTCGTCTTCTCAACCGACTGCCGTAATTAAACATCCTGTCTTATCAAATGCACGCCATCTAACTTTATCATACTCAGATGAAATAATTTTACGGTGAGCCTCTCCAACCCAGTGCGAAATTAAAATTCTTCTTTCACTGGCTGTTAGTTTGTTTGAGCTATTACCAAGCCAACGTTCAACATTTTTGTCATCTTCAAGCCATTCCTCTTAGGCAATTGCAACATGAGACTTATATAGCTACCCGTAACCGCAATCTACAGGTGGCCAGACATTTGTCGCATTTGCAACTCCAGACCACACTATGCCGTTTGTTTTTCTTATCTCTTCCTTGAATTCATTTCTTGTTTGGCCTACCAGATTATCACAAAAAGCACATATTCACTGATTTTCTACAGCTGGTTTGAAAGTGTTGCTTACCCATTTCACTAAGAAAGAGGTTTCTGCCCAGGCATTTTCTTGAAAATAAATATCGACATCCTTATCGTGTGCTGCCATCTCACTTTTACTGATTCGCTTTCCTAAACCTCGGAATATTAAGGCTGGTTTGACAATGCTTTCTGGTCCAAATGCTAGTTGAAGTGTACGCTGCCGTTTATTTAATCCCGAACCGGGTTGATTTACCCAAACCCTGTGGGCTCTACGTTCTTTCTTAGAAACTGGCATTTCGTATGTCTTATTTATATCCACCTCTGGATATCCGCCAATGGGAGTGGAACTTGATCTACATTGAATCTCTGTCTTGGAATAAATGGTTCCCACTTCTGGTCGTATGAGCTTTTGTTTTGGCCAGTTTTTATCAATCCTTCACGAAGGTTGCTATGCCACGTCTTTTTTGATGGTTTTGTGAAGTTCCTGTTGTAATGTAATTCGAACAAATTTTGAGACCCCTAGAAGATGCGAATTACATGAGTTCAACTGTATTATATTCTCGGTATTACATTTATCGGCACTACGTAAATGATTATTTTCTTCTTATATCTACAGTACACGTTTTTTCGTTCTTACATATACGAGAGAGTTTCGAAAAACATGAAGGAATGAAATGTCGTCAAATTCAAACAAGGAATTCAAAAGACACATTGTCTTTTGAATTCCATGGTTGAAAAGACCAGTTTTTCATCAGTTAATGTATAATTAGACCGGCTAACACCTAATGCTTAAAAATATGTGTTGTAGTGCTGCATCATTTCAAAATTTCATGTTGCTAATTTATCTAACATCCTGGTAGTACTGTTGCTTAACTTTTTGGGAAAATGTACTAGTGTTGCTTATAAACTTGTTTCTTAAAAAAAGAACACGTGTATACTAATGTTGGGATAGAAGTGACATTTGAATGAAAATATTGACTATCCACCATTAATCATAATCCATTCGCTGACACTAGTTTTTACATTTTTTCTGGAAACGTAAAAACATGGTTTTGATTTGGAAACCGCTTTTAAACCTCTCTAAACGCTATTTACTTCACATTTCAACGAAATGAAAGGGATAAAAATTGCACGTTTTTTGTGACAAAGTCAAGTCTTTTACAATGGTAGGTAACAATGAATAAAAAACGTCCAAAAGTCATGGTGGTGGCGCAAGATATTTTATGCAATTTAGCATGACCCATACTTGTAAAAAATTCTAGGAGGAGGCACTTCCCCCTTATAGCTACAACACTGCACAATGACACAACAATCCGAGATTGTGTAATGCTTGTATATACAGTATTGTCCGAAAGAACCTTTACATTAATAATAAACCAGGGAACCTATTAATGTGTTCAAGGTACCGATCGGTTCGGCGTAACGATTTTGAAATCCGTATCCTAATGATTATTTGATAGGAATCCCTACTTCGGTAGCCAGAGAAGTTTAAATTTTTGTGTTGTAAATTGTTAATATAACATTACTGAGTGTGTTAATTCTTTCATACTATCACATCAGCTTAAATATCATGGTCCAATGTCCTTTTTCCCGAGAAAAAACTGTTTATATACATTTACCTAAAGTGATTCGTAGCAAAACATAATCTACATTATATTAAAAAATCTGCACAATGGATTTTTTATGTTGAACGGCGATTCAGTTTTAATTTCATGATTTCATGTAGACAAACATTTGGAAAACACAAACGGTTTCTAACTTGCACAAAAATAGGAATATCAGGTTCTGTTCTCCTCCGATCGAGGGTAGTCACTCAACTGGGAGAACCGATTACCTCCTGAACTGTCAAATTCTCGTACTGCATGCATGTTATCAGAGGCTGGCGATATACCACCTCTTTATATGAGTTGGGGAATGTTTTTTTAGCCTATACTTTAAATGCGGGTCCCTTTTCGAAATTTTAAAAACGCTTCGACATTAAAAATCCGGGTAATTAATAATAATAGGGTATTTTTCGCGGAAGAACACAAAATCGAACTTTCTAAAGAGATATTATACATCAAATTTAATTTTCAACAATTCAAAACTGTTTTTTTCCCACAAGTCCAGCTCCAGTCTATGAAACTACTACCTTATCGGGGGAACAAAAGTCAGATTTTAATGACCAAATAATTTTTGGCAAGTGACAAAATTTTTCCCGACCATTTTTAAACCCGACTTTTTTAAGATTTAGATTCAAAAATACCGCAAAAAATTTAGATTCAACAATGCCGCGGGCCAATTTGAAACAATTTTGACCATCTTTTTTTCTCTTGTTTGAAATTAAGTAGATTTTCATTGCATTTTAAATGATATGGCAATCCATTCCATACTTTTGGTGCTAAAGAGCGAATACTTTTTGTACTTTTTGTAAGAATACAAGATAAACGAGTTCGCAGTTTCAAAGATATTTTACCTAAAAATGGAAACGAAATAAACGCATCCTTTTTAGGCACACGGTGGACAAGCTCACTTTGACAAAAGCGCTTGCTTATAAAACTGTTATCCAAAAATCAATAACATTCCTGGGATAAATGTTTTTCCAAAGAATAGCCTTTAGTTCATCGACCTCAATATGGAAAAGGACTCCAATTCGAGCAAATGCGAAAACTGCGTAACAAAAGTTTAATTACTACAAAAATTAATTACCTTTATAATACGATATAAATGATTATACAATTTAACAAAAAACACATTTTATTTGGAATAATATTTCAGCTTTATGTCTTCATCAGGTTCATAATTTTATTCAAAATATATGATTAGTTTGAAGCCCATTATTTCGTACGTATATTACATATACATATTTACATATCAATGCATATATATATATATATATATATATATATATATGAATATCTCCCTTGTATGTTCCCCGTTTCTTCCCCGTCTCATGTAAAGTGAGTGCAAAATAAACTATGAGTCCAGACCAGGGGATTTTTTAATGACTATGTTAAAACAATTCCTTGTGCTATTGATAAAATCAATCCAATTTAAATCACTTATCAAACTCAACTCCTTGTAAAGTACATTAACCCTTTAAGCTTGTAGAAACATACTTGTGTGGATTAACTTTTATATATATAACCAATATATATAAAAAAGTAAGCTAAGGCATAAGCTTGCATAAAAACCATTAGATTAGGCTATATTTCAGACAAAATTGCCGGAAGAAACGCGTCTCTAATTTCCCCTGCCCCATTAATCCAATGGATATACGAATTGAATGATGGTTTAGACATGGATTCTTGAATGAATTGTTGTTATTTTACAAATATAAGCACTGGAAAATTGACATCTTTATTTTTGACTTTGATTTTATGCATATTTTTAAGTATATTTAATATACACGGTATATAATATCGAATACATAAATATCAACAGCAACCCAATTAGCACACTATATTTTGCAAGTACTTTGGCACGGTTTGATTTTTTAAGGGCAGCATCAATAACGTTATGTGATAGAAGTGCTTTTGCCTAAAAGGGAAAATGGAAACGTCTTTGTCATGCATTCAACATCAGAAAATATCAATTGATAAATTTTCAGAGACATTGTAAGTCCTTACTGAACTCAAAGTTTGAATGTACAATTATAACATAACTAGTGTCTTAATATTGCCAAACCAAATAGAAAATATTTTTTATCCTTCATGCTGATAATTAGATAGCCAATGAACGGAAAATAATAAAAATGGCAGGACTACGGATTCTTTCGTAGAAATCGTTGGTGACGAAATTTCAAATACAGTTGAAACAAAACAATATTGAAATTGTTCTCCTCTCCATAAGACAAAAACGCCATACCTGGTAAGCATTAATGACTGCTGCTAAACCAAGTGGCCAAAAACAACATATGAAAGTAAACCAAGCAAATCCAGTATGATCTGGAACAGTATGTGGCCTTTGTCTAAATCCACCTTTGTCATCTGGTTGGTTCACAATAATACTTGAATAATCCTATATAATCATTAATACTTTAGTAATATTTTATATAGTTAAGAGTAAAACGAATTACCTGTAAGTGTTTTGTACCTGGGGTTGTTCCAATGGATTTAGATGCAGAGTTTAATGGAGTGCTCAGGGGATGTACGCTTGTGTAATGTTGTTTTGGATATGGTTGTTGTTGTTGTTGTTGTTGTTGTTGGTTGTTTACAGCTTTATCATAGGACGGCGGAATGTCGTCTCCTTTTGTTTTGTTCTCCATCGCATCTGCTTGATTTTCATCGAACACTAAATGTATTTTTAAATTATCGTTAAAAGGGTCGTCTGCAAATAGGGATGAAATTTTTGTCAACTGACGAAAATATTTACCGAAAAATTTTTTTGGCTGAAAATTTGTTAAATAACGAATATTTTTTTACTGGTGAGAATCTTTTGCCAATGAATTGGCATGCAATTTTTTGTCAGAATTGTCAGAACTAATCTCTTTTAGGGAGTCGTAGGCTGAATGCAAGTTTAGTTAATAGTTAAAGTGGTGGGATCCAACTTCTTCAAGGATATAATGATAGAGAAGGTATCTCAGCAGATGAAGATTAATAAAATCTGTAAAATCTATAGATACGTTTATTTGTAATGTTATAGATGATTGATAAAAAAAATGTTCTGATGTCGAAAAGCGCCAAAAATTGACAAAAATGTTTGCCGACGAATCTTTTACCAGTTATGCCAGTAATTTCAGCGACTACAACGGAGTGAATCGATCTACTCAGCTTAGCACTCAGCTTGAGAGCAGGTTTGATATTTAAGGGGGGCTGACGAGCGGTTGAAGCGGCTTCCGTATCCCAAATGGGGTTTTTAAGTGCTCTCTCATTGATAACTCATTGATAAAAGTTCTATCAAAAGTGAAGAGCTTATCTCGGGTAAACATTAATAATAATAATAATAATAATAATAATAATAATAATAATAATAATAATAATAATAATAACAATAATACTACTATTTCAATGTATATGTTAAAAATCACTTCATTATATTTCCAAACTGATATATATATATATTATGTAATATTTGTTCTGTGGACCGTGCAATAACTTACCAGGTTCATTTTGAAACTAAATATATTTATTACCAATCATGTTTTCAAGCAAAACTTTAGCAACTGATATCGTTGTGACTAACAGATCTTCAACATGAATTTTATTTGTATGGTATTTTAACCCCCGCTAAAATTAAAAATAATTTATGTAAATTATGCTATTCGAGAAAACGTAATTATATAACTGTAATTAATTCATTATTCAATAATACTGAAGATTACTAATCTACATCTACATCTGTATGTCCACAAAGGATAATGATCGTACCGGAAGACGGTATCTTCAGAAGTAAGCATTCATTTATTTACTCAACGCGAAACTTCATTAACCCACTTCAAAAACATTGCGTAAAAGATGTTATTTCCTGTAAAAATGTTCCTGTAAAGTTCCGCACGTCAAGTTCGTTTCGAGGCGGACATTTAAAAAATGCTGATATAAGCAGGTTCATGATTCCGTCGAAAAACATGGTCTTCAAGCATCTTTCTTGAAGGTTATTCCACGAAGGTAATTAAGGAAATGCAAGATTTTTCTCAGCAAAGGAAAAACTGGAAAAGTGTAGAGCAAAGTTAGGGGGTAACAAAAGTAAAAAAACAGAGTTACCAGTATTTGTTTTTCTTAAGTTATTTCATTCCAGAGTTGAGAACTTCCTAACGTTATGACGTTACAATTTTCAATTTTGGTAACTCGAAGTAAGAAAAACACAAATTCATTATCGAGTTACTAACTCAAAATTGAAAAAAAAAATTTTAACTTTCGAGTTAGTAACTCGAGATATAAAACATATATTCACTTTCAAATTAGTAACCCGAGTTATTAACTCGATATTGGAAAAACTTAAGTTCTTTTTCGAGTTAAAAGATTTAGTAATGTCTAAATCTTTAATGTGTATAAGTATATCGTCACCATGATCTAGTGGAAACTAGCCCTTATTCTAGAACAACAGAAAGCATTAAATACTGAGGTTTACCGAATTATTATCTGAGCATTTTTAAAAAACTCTGCGCAATCAAATCGTTTTCGGTTTTTCACTTTGGGACACTTCATTCCGATTCCGTTTAGATTCATATTTTTCATCTGATTGTTTAGCCAATAACTACCGAAGCCCATTAATGACATAGCGAAGTTATTTTTAACCGTCGATCTCATTAATAGAAGGAAGGTTTCGATGTATAAGATCAAAGAGATTATGTTCGATGTATGATATCGAAGAGATTATGTTTGATGTATGAGATCGAAGCCTTCGATGTATAAGATCGAAGAGATTATGTTCGATGTATGGGATGGAAGCCTTCAATGTATAAGATCGAAAAGTTTTGCTCGATGTATTAGATGGAAGACATTATCTTCGATGTATGAGATCGAAGGTATCGATATGTATCAGATCGAAGAGATTATGTTCGATGTATGAAATCGATAATCTGTTTTATAAAGTTCACGAATTGAATAGACAAAACAAACTTTTGTTGTGCAGATGTCTGTGTAAGATTGAAGGGTTTTGTTCGATGTATAAGATGGAAGACATCATAAAAAAAAAAAATAACTTCGCTTTGTCCCTAATGGGCTTCGGTATACAACAGCCATACCAGTAGCCACTATTTGAATACAATTTCGGTTGTGGATTCTCTTATATCTCTGGACTACGGTTCGGTATACCTTTTTAAGAAAACACAATTATGTTCAAAGTTCATATTAAGTTCATATCTTGTTGTTTACCTAAGTTCCCACTAGAGGTAAAATGTGATGGAAATGAGATACACAAATGGAAATTAGCATTCTCCTTACGACTATTCTTCATCGCATTTAAAAAATTTTAAACATTTAACAACGCGAGGAAAGTTTAAGTGATGTCGGTACTTTTGAAAACGATCTTTTGCATTTATTATGCGTTCTTATTACTCGCGTAGCAGGGCTGTATTCGATACAAAAACTTCGCGCAATCCTATTGGTCAATTATGCTTAAATGTGACGTCAATCCGGTCCATACTCACCGGTACAGCCCGCTGAAGTGTCATGGCAACAATATCTTTATAAAATACGAGGCATGAATGTAAACAAACACAGAAAAAAATGCATAATAATGTCCCTCCCCCTTCTTGTTACTTTCTGGAGGAAAGGAATTTTCTAATGGCAAATATCCGGAAAAAGCTGTTTCAGATTTAAGCTGTGACGTCATGATGACATCAGCAGTACTAAATCTGGTGTAACTGAAACGATATCTGCGAAAGTCTTCTACATACCAAATTATTGCAAATCGGGACAGCTTTGGTTATTACAAATCGGGGCAATTTTATTACAAATCGGGGTAGTTATTACAAATCGGGGTAATTCTATTACAAATCGGGGCAGTTATTACAAATCGGTGCAAAACACCATGACTATCTACAAACATCCATACATTATAACATATCTATACTGATATTAATATACATATGAAGCACGGTATTGTGTAAATATTACTAATCATACTGTTACATCACTAACATCCACCATGTTTTACTATATATATTGCATCTAACCGACATTTACTAACATAAGCATAATATAGCATAGCATATAGCCAACACTGAAGCAAGGTAAAACAAGCCATGTACACGTAAAGGCACGGTCACACGTAAAAATACTCTATAGTCATACTGATACATCACTAACATCCAACACGTATACCTACAGACCTCAATTACATCTATCATAACATGTATATTATCACGAAGACGTACATTTGTTATGTACACGGTGTAAGTTGCAACATGGAAAGGTGAGTTGCACCTTGCACTTATGCACGATAGAACTTTTCTATTTTGCAACTTGCACCGATAGAGAGTTTTCCGTTTCAGCTTTTTGTATTTAATGCTATGTGTTGCTAATTTTGGTAATCTATGATGGCAGATACAAGCCACCGAGTTATGCCACTTTTTGTAATAACTACCGGCCACATTTTGTATTAATGCAAGGATCTTTAGGACTTTGAAAGAAATTGTTCCCTGAAGGCAAAATTTGGTACTGGTGACGTCAAAATGACGTCATTGAACACATTTAAAACACCCATTTCCCGAAGGTTGACACTGATAACGTCTTAATGACGTTATAGGTCGCATTCAAAATGCTTATTTCCTGCAGGGTTGACGTCTTGAATCTTGGTATGCAGGTAAATTACCTTCGTCATTAATTGTTCCCTGCAGAGCAAATTTGGTACCTAGACATGGTACCCGCCATCAATATTGAGCACTAGAATAAGGTTGGTGTTGCGCAGTAAACTATATGCATACCGATGAATGTTCCAAATTGACCAATTTTACTGCACAGTAGAATTTATATGCACTACGCAGCATCAACTCTTATTCTCCTGCTCAAATTTCAAGAAGTCACCTCTGCAGGAAATGGGCATTTCGATTGTGACCTATGACGTCATCGTGACGCCACTAGTACCAAATTTTGTGCTCGAGGGAGAATGGGGAAGAGGTGTAACTTTTTACTAATACAACGTGTGGCATAATTTATTATAAAGTGCGGCGTAACAACATTGCTAATGTATAAGCATATCGTACACATAACCAACAATGAAGCAAGGTGACAGGCCATGTACACGTCAAGCTGAAACGTTACTAACATCACTAACATCCAACACGTATTTCTGCAAACATCGATTACATATATTTGACTGCGATGACGAAGACACTTTACAAATGTAGAGTAACTATTGTAATGCTAATAATCAATACCTTACAGAATGTGCCACAGGTTGGGAGAAAATATTACAAGCAAAATATTAAACACTCCATGGACGATGTATACAATTTGAAAGATTATAAATAAATAAATTATGTGTATGTACATTATGCACGTACAAGTCACATCACTGACAACCATCTCGGAATCCTTCATATGCATATTCAGTGCCGTAGCAACCGCAGGGGCTGGGGGGGGGCTGCAGTGCCCCCCCAATAATTTTCCCAAGTGAAAATTTTTTTGAGCACAAATTATGTAATTATCATGCGCAACAAACAAAAACATAAAGTGAAGGGTCAAATACAAACATTGAGCATTGAATCAACAATAAACACCATGTGGATCTTGTTCGCAATATGTGTTTGAAACTGAATTTCACAGCACGTGTTACAGCACTGTAACTAATATGCATGTTGTGAGAAGGAACTACAGTTATGTCTGAAGAAAAGAAAAAATCGTCATTACTCCATTACTTCCAGCGAAAAAACAAGTAAGTAAAATCTTATGTGGCGAAAGTCACAGGTTGCGTGCACACAAGAAAAATAATCACTGTGTTAACAGGGTCCGTTCATAATCATTAACACTCAGTTGAACGTCAATACCAGATTGATAGCTACCTCCAAGAGCAATTTGACATTTGGCTTGAAAATACTTTTAGAGTGTGTTTGCCTATTTTTCTTGAACTTTTAATACAACACTGAAATAATTCTAATTTCCCGCTCGTATTTTGGACTCTTTTTGTAAGACAGTTATTAGCAATAAAATGCGTAGTAACCATATCTTTCATTTCAGAAATACCTCATCTGTATCTGAACATCCGACGGAAACCTGCAATGACCAGCCAACACCAAGTAATGTTGAGGTCCCTCAACCATCACCTGTAGTTTCTGACACTTTAACGGATGGACCATATCAACCCAGAGACTTTGATTTTCCTAGCAAAAAGCTTGGCCAGTATGGAAGGACGTTTCAGGTGCATTGGTTTGACATGTATAAGTGGCTTCATTACGATCAACTCACAGATTCTGCCTTTTGTTATACTTGCATGAAAGCAAAACGTGTTGGAGCTGTATCTTCGACGAAGATGGATGAAGCTTTCATTAGAACAGGCTTCAGTAATTGGAAAAAAGCACTAGAAAAAGGTAAAGGGTTTTCAAAGCATGAGTCATCATCTTCACACAAAGAAGCAACAGAACGCTTAATCACAGCACCTCAAACATCACGTGGAGATATCAGCGAGCTGTTATGCGAGCAGCAAGCAGACATTAAAAAACAGAATAGGTCAGCACTTCGCAAAATTCTTCATAGTATTCGCTACTTGGCTAGACAGGCTTTACCACTACGAGGCAATTGGGACAAAACAACAGGTGCAGAGGTTGATTCAAATTATTATCAGTTGCTTTTGTTAAGGGGAGAAGATGACAAAAATTTGTCGTCGTGGCTGACATCAGATTCGAAAAACAAGTATACATCACCAGAAATCCAAAACGAAATGCTAGAAATTTCTGCTCTAGAGGTTTTAAGGACTATTGCCAAGAATATCCAAACTGCTAAAATATATTCAATCATGGCAGATGAAACAGCGGATGTTTCTTGTGTCGAACAACTTGTTATATGCATCAGATGGGTTGATGAGAAACTCATAGCGCATGAAGACTTTATTGGTATGCACCCACTTAAATCCACTAAAGCTGACGAGATAGTATCAGTCATTAAAGATATTTTGTTAAGATTGAGTTTACCTATTGACGATGCTCGTGGTCAATGCTATGATGGTGCGTCAACCATGGCTGGAGCGCGTTCTGGTGTAGCAACACAAAGAAAGTCTATCAACGGAAAATGTCTTTACACGCACTGCTATGGTTATGCACTGAACCTAGCTGTTGGTGATGTTATTAAGAAAGTTCCGCTGCTTAAGAAAACATTTGGCACGTCATTTGAGCTTTGCAAACTAGTTGCTAAGTCACCAAAGCGCAATACAAAACTCAAAGACTTGCGAACCGAAGCAGAAAACACCTCCAAAACTGTAAATACATTTTGTCCAACTCGATGGACTGTTCGCGGTGATTCCTTAGAATCAATATTAGAAAATTATGAAGAACTCATGAATTTATGGGAATGGTCGTTAGAGTATGTTGATGACACAGAGATGTCAGCAAGAATTGAAGGTGTAAGAGCGGTAATGAAAACATACGATTTTATTTTTGGTTGTTGTTTGGGAAAACGTATTCTGAAACAAACAGACAATCTCAGTCGTACCCTGCAAGACCCAGCATTGTCTGCTGCACAAGGTCAAGAAGTTGCAAAAAGCGTAGTCAACACATTAGCAAAGGATCACTGTGATGAAAGATATGACTTATTTTGGGAAAGTGTGATTAAGATCAAAGAGAGGCTGGATGTCGATGAACCAATCTTACCAAGAAAACGGAAGATAGTAGATTATCTTGGGAGACCTGGCAATGCGCAAAATCAACACTTTCATGATACACCGAATAATAAGTATAAGCAAATATATTTTGAAGTTTTCGATTTCGCTATTGCTTGCATTAAAAATCGTTTTGACCAAAAGGATTTTAAGATCTATGTCAACATACAAGAAACATTGATCAAAGCAATCCAACAAAAAGACTGGGAAGATAACGTAATTGCTGTCCTCAAAGCTTTTCCTGGAGATTTTCTGGAAAACTCTTTGAAAACACAGTTAAGTTTACTTCCTGAAGTCGCCGCAAGTTCACAACATATTGATGTCAATAATTTCACTATCACAGATATGATCACCATGTTTCAGCAAATGGATTACGCCCACAGAGAACTTCTGTCAGAGGTTATTTATTTGGTAAAGCTTATGCTAGTAATGCCCGCAACTAATGCAGTAAGCGAAAGATCTTTTTCTGCACTAAAAAGAGTCAAGACGTACCGAGAGCTACAATGTCAGATAACCGCATGAATCATCTTCTAGTCCTTCATGCACATAAAGATCTCACTGACAAATTGGATATGGAGAAAGTGGCAGACGAGTTTGTAAATCGTAAAGAAACGAGGAAAACAAAATTTGGAATATTTCGATAAAAACATAAAACCCTTAAAACTTTTTGAAGTCATTAATGTACAAAATGTTAAACTTATTGGACCCTTTTTATTGTCAAGTTAAAGTACTTCACAAAATGTGCCCGATAAAATCAAATGCCCTGGGAAGTATCTTTCTAAGGTAAAAATGTATTACTGTAAACATTGTATCCATCCCTGAAAAGGCATTTTTAGCCAATCTGGAACACCAAAATCCCAAATTTTCCCAGTCGGACCCAACCATGGTGGGTCCTCCTTGAGGTCACTATTTATATTGCTTTCAGCCCCCTCAATAAATTTTTCGTTGCTACGGCACTGATATTACATCATCATAAAACAGTATTCATTATCCCGACATCACGTGCCACCCTCATGCCTCAATATATGTGTTTACAATGACTATTAACATCCATAAATTACTATCGTTTGTTAACCCTTTAGCGATGTCTATAGGGCAATACGGAAAATAAGGTTTTCTGATTGGCTTAAAGAACTAAACGACGGCAAGAACAAACGTGCTGCAAAAGAGAAATTTCGAGAAACGAACATCCAAATGACTGTGTCAGGAGAGCAGTAATTGGAAGCGAAGACTTCCGTAAAGCTTACAGCAAGGAAAAAATCAAAAAGTGGATAAGCGAAATTCGCCTACTGTCCGAGATTGAACTGTCAGAACCCAATGCAATGCAAACTTTTACTGAGTATCCCAAAATGCTGGTTGTTTTTGTATGGAACAAACTTTTTCACTGACGCCCTCGCTTGCTACCGATCGCGAATCGATTACTCAATAGCGGTCTAGAGCCACGGAAACTGTATTTTTTCCAGCAGCAAAAAATCTATATACTATAAAGCCAGTCGTGCACTGAAAGATATTTTTACAAAAATTTCATGCCCACTGCACTGGATGGATTTTTGGTGGGTGTTTCCATATCATGTGTGGTGGGAGCTGGGGATGTTTGTAGACTGAAGTTGGTCTCTCTAAACTCCATATACGCTGACCTAAATAGGTTGTGTATGTATGCACAACAGTTTATAACTTGTTTTCTTGTCCTTTTACTGCTGCAATGCACTGTCCCAGTGAGTTGACTTGGCTTGTATATATAATGTGGACAATAAACTAAGCTAGCTCTGTGTATAATGAAATAAGAAACAATTTATATGTAAAATACTTGTATTAGCAAATCTTTTTGATCATCCAGGCTATATATAATAGAATGTTTTATTTTTTTTCTAACTCTAATCTAAAGAACAACAAAAATAATGTTGGCATGTTTTTATGGGATTTACATGTACAGCAAACATAAAGTGTGATAACATACCCACAATTTAAAATCAGGGTGGTTGTGTTGGTATGTATAAATCATGGAGTATCCCAATTATATTGTGTTTGTTTATTTAGCTGATACTGCTGTTATAAATAATGTATAATGGACATATAACTGGAGATAGTGATTGTACTGAACTCGCTGCTGAAGCATTCGGTTAGTATTTTTTACCTTTTATTCTTTGATATTAGATAACTCTCATGCATTGTTCAGATTCTTAATCATGAAGGTTAAATATAATAATAATAACAAAATCTCTTTCATCATTAAAAGGGGCTGACCAGCTAATTTTTTTATTGGCTTATAAAAGATTCACTTTTATCGAATGTAATAAAGAAAGTTGGAAAGATTGATTTTCAGTTTATTCCAGTTTTTATGGATTTTCAGCACTTTTTCGTAAGACGAGAATGCTTATTCTGTGGTCGTAAGAAACTGACCTCATTAGATTAACACATTAGATTATGCTGATTGCAGGTAAATAATGCAACAAACAAAATGGTATTCAGAAATATTTTAAACTACATTATGTATCGAAACAACACTGATTTGCATGAATGAATTTCTGCCATCAAGGTACCTTAATTCACTGGATTTTCACTCCACATCTAATTTCTACACAGAGCCACTGCACAAAAAACTAGTTTTGATGCATGAAAATTTGATGCATATAACATTGGTTTTCAAAGTGTGCACGAAAATTAGACTTCACGAAATCGGAAAAAAGAGTAATACAGCTTTACAGCTTATAAGTCCTACAAGAAAAACCCCATTAATCATCAGTGATAACTATGTTCTTTCTGCTTTCTGTTGCTTCCTCTTCTTCTTTCCTGGTATCATGACCCTGGTTAAAATCCTGACAGGATCCTGTAAAAGATCCTATATATGGGATCCTAGTATAAGATCCTAACAGGGTTCTAGTTTAACATTTCAACCAGGGCAGGGTTGTTGTCTTCTGTTCTGCTTGTTGTGAAACTTCTGCACACCAATCAGGTAATACAACAGGCATACAGAATAATCTTTTTAATCAGTAGAACAGTTGTTATTATTTTAAGCATACTATGAATCTTCATTTTAATCCCCCACTCTGCATTCAAGACCATGTAATTGAATGCATGTATCCCACAATTTTCAAATAATCCATTAAGTTCTTTAACTCAAATAAACCTCCGAATCATTCTAGCTTATATGAAGTACACACTGTCTGATCATAGGGACGTTGCTAAATTAAAGGGATTGTGTAGACTCCCATTCAACCACGAACGTTGATGCTGACACTGATATTGACTACAGTGCAGGCTGAATGAAACTGTACATCTCTGCATATTTTTCAGGAAGAGAGACAGTGTCTTTAGAATGTGAACAGTATTTTGTGTATAACAAATTGCTAAATTAAAGAGATTGTATAACATGAGATTGATATGCACGAAATCTTTTTTTTTCAAGTAAAAATTCATTCCTTCGCAAACGCATAAATTTTCTTTCAGGCTGTGCTCTAGTTGCATGATTGTTAACAAAATACTAACACCCTCACCCCAATCAAGATAAGTTTCTGCTCAAGTATAAGCCCCACTTAAAATATCTTTGTTGATAAATAACCATCCAGGAGTTATTCAAGGATTATATACTATTAAAATTTCCTTTTAGATATAATCAAAACCATCCAGGTATGTCATGGCATTTGTTTGTTTTGCGTAACTAGCATTTTGTGAACATCTTCAAAAAGTCTATGAGAGGAGTGTTTTCCATAGAAATGGCAAGCAATATGCCTGCTGTTTCAATAAAAAAATACTCCTCCACAGAGACATTTTAAAGATTTTTCCCACTGGTATATTTCTTAAAAAACAAAAAAAATTGTTATAATCAACTAGGACCCAGAGAAGAGTCAAACATTAGAAGATTTACTTGTGGTACAAGAGAAATTAGTTAATGCGAAGAAAATTGGAGATGAAGACTTTCTTATAAGTGTTGAATTCGTGCCTACGGTGCCTCACTGTTCGCTTGCAACACTATTGGGTAAATAATTAACTTTTTGCAGTTTCCTCATCAAGTATGGGAATGATCTTAATAAATTGGGTTTGTAGGATTTGCACTTACATATCTTGTGAGATATCCTTTGACAAAAGGGGAAACTGGGTCCCGTTCTGCCAGGATCTCACTTCAGGATGAGTGTGAGCATGCACAATGACTTTCACTATATATATTATATATATATATATATATATATATATATATATATATATCACGGATTGTTATTTCTTAGGTCTGTGCATTCGAGTGAAGTTACAAGAGAATCTTTTATGTAATTACAAGGTATAATTCCTCTTATAATAAGAGTTTGTGAATCCATGTGATCTTTCCAGGAGATTCTTTATTCATTTGTAAATATCAAAATTCACTGTTTTGTAACCGGTGTGGTCATACCTAATGTGTGATTTCTTTTTGATTTCACGTTGAGGTTTACCTTACCGAATAGACCTTATTCAAAGCTGAGTTCATGTTTTTATGTTGCATAGAGAAGATATGAACTTCACAACAGAAGAATGTTCACAGAAGTTTCACAACAAGCAGAACAGAAGAGAACAACCCTGCCCTGGTTGAAATATTAAACTAGAACCCTGTTAGGATCTTATACTAGGATCCCATATATAGGATCTTTTCCAGGATCCTGTCAGGATTTTAACCAGGGTCATGATACCAGGAAAGAAGAAGAGGAAGCAACAGAAAGCAGAAAGAACATAGTTATCACTGATGATTAATGGGTTTTTTTCTTGTAGGACTTATAAGCTGTAAAGCTGTATTACTCTTTGAACTTCTTTTCATTATACTTGATATTACACTTATACTGTACATTTCAACAAACAACAGTTTCTGATCATAAGAGTTCGTATGACATTTCAGTTTTGTTTTTTCCGAAACAAACTTGAAATTTGTAAATTTTGCACATTCGCGCGAGATTCATCCGCGCTAACTGTAAAGCTCTTGTTCCAACTTTCGCGCGATCGAATCGCTCGGTTCGTGATATTTATTCCTCCGCAAACTGTATCCAGGGTATTCAGGTAAGTATGTGTATCACTGCCAACTTCTGTAACTGCACTGTATAATTTGTAACACTGTATAAACTGCTAGGCAATTAAGGGTAGTTACAGCTCGATATCATGGACCGATAGCACAGTTGGTAGAGCGATTGCAGGGAGCGCCGATGATCGTGGACTCAAATCCCACTCGGTCCTGATTCTTTGACATCAACATACGCTCTATCATATAGGTGAAGGTAAAATCTTGTATCAGTAAAGTTCATGGTGTAAACCATATAGAATTTGTTTGGGTGATTGGGTTTATAAACAACTTTTGGGTCGTTCTTTCAAACACTTTTATAAGAGTTCTCACCGAAAAGTTTGCGATACAAGAGTTTACATTGAACACCCTCCTATACGTTAGACACTAGCTGATGATGTATTATATGTTAACATATGTATTTTTTCCCTTGCTCTTTGAACCATGAGGCAAATTTGAATCTCTTTTTCTCTTGACAGCTTGATATTTACGTTCGTGAGGAAAATCATGAAAACGCAGCAGACGGTATGTACAACATCCATAGTGTAGTTCTCTCTTGCAAATATACAGTTTCAGTAAAAAATTACCGATAATATAAGAACTTGGCAATAGGTTTTCAGATCAGGTAATTTTCTAGTGACTGTGCCAAAATCTGATCGGTGTGAATTCGCCATTTTCATAAATTTTCGTTTCGCGCAAATCGTGAAAATAAATGCACGCAATGAAAAATTCACTTTTGCAGGGTGGCCACTATACTCCCGAAAACTCCTTGAAAATCTCTGACTGTGCAACTTTCTCTTAGCTGCTAAAATAAACACCTGGCATCTCTGTTTTTATTAAGTTTAGAGGTTTGAAATCTCTAAACGTTAGCTGTTTTTCCTCTATTAGAAACTATTATTCCGTTAAAAAATGTCTGGAATACTCCTGGTAAACCCCTGGAAATTAATTGTGTGAAAATGAGTGACCACCTTGTTTTTGCCTCTTCTATTATCTTTAGGAGAGAAACTTCTTGCTGGCCAATTTTCGTGTTTTTTTTTAAATTAAATACTCGGGAAAAATCCCCGGAGGAATGATTCATGAAAATTAATCCACGGAAATAAGAAAAAAGAATCGTGCAATGTATACGCAGACATTTTAAGAAAATTGGCGGAAACGGGTGAAAAAAAACATTAAACAAAATGTATGAAATATTTGTAAAATGTAAATTTGTTCTCGAAAAATTCTCAGAGAACAAATTCCGTAAAGTTCTCTTCTTAAGGTAGCATCAACACGCCAGGTGTTAATGAGTGGTCTTTCACTTTGTGCATTATTCCTCCTATCCCCTTTCTTTTCATATAGTAACAAAACAGATTAACGACAAAGAAAGAACAGCTGCAGCTATGGAAAATCCCGAACTACTGAAAATCGTCCAATCATGTATTCAAGAGCAATGCTGGTAGAACTTGCATATATTTCCAGGCTCAAGTTTTCTCATACGTTCGGTGACGCGATAAAAACGTTATTATACGTTTTACGTTTGTGAATGATATCAATCACTGTTCCACTTCAAATGGTGTATGCATTTTAGCTAATGTTTCAAGGAATTGAGCCTATACTTACTGACTGATTTATCCATTGAAGTCTTGCAAGTTCCACAATGCATATTACAATGATGAAGAACCGCATTGATCTGTCGTGGCGCCGTTTATTTTGCGCTGTTATTTAACGTCAGTTGCTGTGTTTAAAAAGCGCAACCAATTTTATCATTGATGGAGAAGCTGATACAGCTAAAAGCGTGGTCATATTAACAATGAGGAAGTTGGGGTTTTTTTTATCACCAGTCAACTTGGTGATAATTCATCATCTACTGATCCTGTTCTGACATTATGAATCGTATCGTCGTTTATATGAAGAAACAGCTTTCAAGTATAGTTTCAAATATTATTTTGATCTGATCAGAATATTTTGTATCTGTTTAGTTTGTTGACTGAAATTAACGAAATTCTGTTTTTTGCTTAAGTTCATGAAAAACAATTGGAAAACGCCAACAATGAAATGAGATTTTAAAACCCCGATATAATGAAATCTTGTATTAACGAACCCAGCCAGTGGGCAAAATCTTCAAAAAGTCTATAAGGAGGAGTGTTTTCTAGAGGAATGGCAAGCAATATCGCCTGCTGTTTCAATAAAAAAACACTCCACCACAGAGGTTTTGAAGATTTTGTCCACTGGCCAGTTCCCTTTTCCCTCCCTTTTTAACAAACCCTCTTAAAATCTCTCGATTTTACGAACTCTCTTATAAACATCTGATTTCTACCTCATGGTCCGTTACCTCTGGTCAACCATGGTTCGTTATATCGAGATTCTAGTAGAGAGTTTACGCAATTACGACGACACCGAGGACGGCAACGCCAGTGAAACTTAAGCCTTGTTTTCCATGTGGATTTCTTTTAGAATAGAAATCTATTTCATACCATATCGTTCAAAAACATTTTATCAGTTAATTACATCATTACCAGTTTGGCACGTTCTACACACAATGTGAAAAATTATGTTTTGAAGTCATACTGAGAAGAGAAACGCGAAGATTGCAGTAACTTATGTTTCTCTCGTATTAGTTTTATCCTGTTTCGATAGGATTTCGTTCTTTCATCGTTTATCGATAAAATGTTTCGGTATTGCAAACAAATTCTTTGAGATTCATTGATTTCTGAATATTTGTAAATCACTGGCGTTGCCATCCTCGTTCCCGTCGCAGTTGGGTAAACTCTGTTGTATATTATCCATGGAGGAGAGTAAGGGCATTTAGAGTATATAAGAAAAACGTGCAAATAACCTAATTAACACTTAAGTTTTAACAGAAAATTCATGACACTGCACTCCTCCCCTTTTCTTTTTACTAACCCTAGATCTTAAAGGTAAGTAATAAGCTTTAGACATTACAACATCGGATGTCGAGAAATATCCCGTCGATAATTACACAGGTTCTTCTTGCATGAAAGTGAATGTCTAAAACCAAATTTTCTTTATTGTGGGTAGGACAAAAGTAATGGGATTGTATACAATTTGGTTTTAGTGAATGCATAAGCGTTAAATATAAATGATGAACTAGGAAACAAGCTAAAACTTCAAACAAAGTGGACTAGAGGCTTGATTAGAAAGCCATATAGATTGTGGATCGAGACTTGGTGTGAAGTAGCACATTGAAAATTAGATTGGTAAGACGAAGCTCGATAAAGATAGAAGAATGGTAATATGATCAATTACATAAATATAAATAATGAATATTTCAGTATAAATCAGCAATCTAGAGTCGAACATGTCAGAAAGTATCCAGGCTAATGGACAAGCTAATCGAGTAGGCTAAAAATTGAGGTAATTCAAATTTTTACAAGAACATGTTGTAATTTGTTTTTATCGTTTTCATGGTTCATTTTATATCGTATCGTTAGATTTGTTTTTTTCCAGGGAGCGTTTTGAACTTGTTTCAGGGGGCGTTTATTCAAGAGGAGCGATTACACAAATGAGGGCGTTTATTCGATAAAATACGATTCTTCGCTTTTTGAACGAAAACAAAAAGAAAAAGGATTCACGCATGCGCTGTAAAAATGAGGTATTGCTGATTTTGCATTCAGGCTTAAGTCATTTGGAAATCGTTTTTAATCAGTCTATAAATTCATATAACCTGACCGATTGTGCTAAATATACAATGCAAGATACGTTTCAATTCAATGGAGAAAGCTCTATTTGCCATCGAAACGAATATATTTTCCATCGATATAGAAAGCCAGGAGGAGGGATAACAAACAGAACCCCTCCATCGTCTTTTATGTTTGTTTTTTCTTTCCACCATTTTGCGCATTGGAGTCTGAAAACGAGATTTGCTCAAAAATAAATGAGCACTGAACGGTGCTTTTTTTCTAGATGATCTACACACCACAAGCATTAAAAGTAACTCTTGCTTGGAAATATTCTTTCCTCCATAAATGCCAACTATTTATTCTCCTATATTTCTCCTATACACTACTCACTAAAACCTCTTACTAAACTTTGATTAATCAAATGAACCGTGTCATTCTCTGTTGAGTAGATCAAGAAAATCATTCAGGCGTATCCAAATAACCAGTCTATGAACATTATTACTCAGTTTATATGAAGAGTCGCTGTGTGTATGTTTTTATGGATGTTGGGGAAACTACAGGCGGTATATTGACGCCTTACGCCAACTATGTTTTCCCTCGTAGCTATAGTTGTCCATTGTATGGTGGTCACTGGGAAGAGCATTGAGAAGTTAACTAGTTCCACCCAGATCGATTACGCTTCTGATTACGTAATCAGCATTGAAACGGACAGGGACGAGCCGCGGTGTGAGGTTAGCCGTAGATTTTTGTCACTGGCGTTTAGTATTGGCAACCTAAATAAGACTTACACTGGCTATGATATCGACTCAGTAAAATTGAAGAACATGTTGTCGGCGTTATCGCCAAGTTATATACGAATTGGCGGGACCAGAGCCAATTTCGTAGACTTTCAACCAAGGGTTATCCCAGATGGTACCGTCGTATCACAAAATCCGACCGTCGTTAGTACGACAGTTCCACCGACAATGACGACGACAATGCCTGTAACAACAACGATTGCAACGACCCAAGCACCTGAAATTCGACTGACGCCCGCGCCGCATACGTCTACCGCCAAACCAATGACAGTAAAACCGACAGGTAGAAAGATACGTCCTGGTGATATGAAGGAATCGACCGGTAATGATGCAAGTCCGGAAAGTTCTCCCAAACCAACAACAACGACACAAAGTACAAGTGCTATAAAAACGAATGATGCCCAGGAGGAAGATACTGATGCAGTAGAAGACGAACCCGATGAAAGTGAGATTGTCGTCGATGATGAGCCGGGTGATGAACATGACCGTGACGATTCACCGCCGTCAGAAAATGACTCACAATCAGAAAATCCTGACCAAATTAAGGAAATTAAGGTTCCGCCTCGGGAGGAGGAAGGCCCAACAACGACCCCACCTTACCCGACAAGAGCGTCCACTGTCGTACCTCAGTCGAAAGTCAAAGATGATGATCCGATTAAAGATACGCCTTTCGGAAAAGAAAAGAACGTACAGAGGAAAAAGAAAAAGAATTCAAAGCAGTTGAAGACATTCGATGACCAGGAAGACAAAAACGTGTCTTCGGAACAATTGCCGGAGGATAAGCCGGATTCCACGGAGCCGACTTCGTATGATAAAGAAAAGGAAAGAAAAGAGAAGAAAAAGAAAAAGGAATCTAAAAAGCTGACGAATTTCGATGACAATGGAGACAGCAACCTGCCCTCAGAACAATTACCAGAGGATAAGCCGGATTCCACGGAACCAACTTCGTATGATAAAGAAAAGGAAAGAAAAGAGAAGAAAAAGAAAAAGGAATCTAAAAAGCTGACGAATTTCGATGATAATGGAGACAGCAGCCTGCCCTCAGAACAATTACCAGAGGATAAGCCGGATTCCACGGAGCCAACTTCGTATGATAAAGAAAAGGAAAGAAAAGAGAAGAAAAAGAAAAAGGAATCTAAAAAGCTGACGAATTTCGATGATAATGGAGACAGCAGCCTGCCCTCAGAACAATTACCAGAGGATAAGCCGGATTCCACGGAGCCAACTTCGTATGATAAAGAAAAGGAAAGAAAAGAGAAGAAAAAGAAAAAAGAATCTAAAAAACTGACAAATTTTGATGTCAATGGAGACAGCAGCCTGCCCTCAGAACAATTACCAGAGGATAAGCCGGATTCCACGAAGCCAATTTCGTATGATAAAGAAAAGGAAAGAAAAGAGAAGAAAAAGAAAAAGGAATCTAAAAAACTGACAAATTTTGAGGTCAATGGAGACAGTAACTTGCCCTCAGAACAATTGCCGGAAGATAATCCGGATTCCACGGAACCGTCTTTGAATGATAAAGAAAAGGAAAGAAAAGAGAAGAAAAAGAAAAAGGAATCTAAAAAGCTGACGAATTTCGATGATCATGGAGACAGCAGCCTGCCCTCAGAACAATTACCAGAGGATAAGCCGGATTCCACGAAGCCAACTTCGTATGATAAAGAAAAGGAAAGAAAAGAGAAGAAAAAGAAAAAAGAATCTAAAAAACTGACAAATTTTGATGTCAATGGAGACAGCAGCCTGCCCTCAGAACAATTACCAGAGGATAAGCCGGATTCCACGAAGCCAATTTCGTATGATAAAGAAAAGGAAAGAAAAGAGAAGAAAAAGAAAAAGGAATCTAAAAAACTGACAAATTTTGATGTCAATGGAGACAGTAACCTGCCCTCAGAACAATTACCAGAGGATAAGCCGGATTCCACGGAACCGTCTTTGAATGATAAAGAAAAGGAAAGAAAAGAGAAGAAAAAGAAAAAGGAATCTAAAAAGCTGACGAATTTCGATGATAATGGAGACAGCAGCCTGCCCTCAGAACAATTACCAGAGGATAAGCCGGATTCCACGGAGCCAACTTCGTATGATAAAGAAAAGGAAAGAAAAGAGAAGAAAAAGAAAAAGGAATCTAAAAAGCTGACGAATTTCGATGATAATGGAGACAGCAACCTGCCCTCAGAACAATTGCCGGAAGATAAGCCGGATTCCACGGAGCCGTCTTTGAATGATAAAGAAAAGGAAAGAAAAGAGAAGAAAAAGAAAAAGGAATCTAAAAAGCTGACGAATTTTGATGATAATGGAGACAGCAACCTGCCCTCAGAACAATTGCCAGAGGATAAGCCGGATTCCACGGAGCCGTCCTCGTATGATAAAGAAAAGGAAAGAAAAGAGAAGAAAAAGAAAAAGGAATCTAAAAAGCTGACGAATTTTGATGATATTGGAGACAGCAACCTGCCCTCAGAACAATTGCCAGAGGATAAGCCGGATTCCACGGAGCCGTCCTCGTATGATAAAGAAAAGGAAAGAAAAGAGAAGAAAAAGAAAAAGGAATCTAAAAAGCTGACGAATTTCGATGATAATGGAGACAGCAGCCTGCCCTCAGAACAATTACCAGAGGATAAGCCGGATTCCACGGAGCCGTCCTCGTATGATAAAGAAAAGGAAAGAAAAGAGAAGAAAAAGAAAAAGGAATCTAAAAAGCTGACGAATTTCGATGATAATGGAGACAGCAGCCTGCCCTCAGAACAATTACCAGAGGATAAGCCGGATTCCACGGAGCCAACTTCGTATGATAAAGAAAAGGAAAGAAAAGAGAAGAAAAAGAAAAAGGAATCTAAAAAGCTGACGAATTTCGATGATAATGGAGACAGCAGCCTGTCCTCAGAACAATTACCTAGAGGATAAGCCGGATTCCACGGAGCCGACTTCGTATGATAAAGAAAAGGAAAGAAAAGAGAAGAAAAAGAAAAAGGAATCTAAAAAGCTGACGAATTTCGATGATAATGGAGACAGCAGCCTGCCCTCAGAACAATTACCAGAGGATAAGCCGGATTCCACGGAGCCAACTTCGTATGATAAAGAAAAGGAAAGAAAAGAGAAGAAAAAGAAAAAGGAATCTAAAAAGCTGACGAATTTCGATGATAATGGAGATAGCAGCCTGCCCTCAGAACAATTGCCAGAGGATAAGCCGGATTCCACGGAGCCGTCCTCGTATGATAAAGAAAAGAAAAGAAAAGAGAAGAAAAAGAAAAAGGAATCTAAAAAGCTGACGAATTTCGATGATAATGGAGACAGCAGCCTGCCCTCAGAACAATTACCAGAGGATAAGCCGGATTCCACGGAGCCAACTTCGTATGATAAAGAAAAGGAAAGAAAAGCGAAGAAAAGAAAAAGGAATCTACAAAGCTGACGAATTTCGATGATAATGGAAACTATAACCTGCCATCGGGACAACTGCCGGAGGATAAGCCGGATTCCACGGAGCCGTCCTCGTATGATAAAGAAAAGGAAAGAAAAGAGAAGAAAAAGAAAAAGGAATCTACAAAGCTGACGAATTTCGATGACGAGGACGACAACAACCTTTCCACGGAACAATTACCGGAAGGCAGTACTAATTCAGGGAACCCTTCCTCCAACCAGAATTCAAGTGACACTATAGATGAGCATAAAAGGAAAAAGTTAAACAAGAGTAGAGGATCTAAAGAGAGAAACAACGAACTGAAGTTGGATGTACCGTTGTCTACAGCGAACCGCAACAAAGAACGTAACAAAAAGAAGTTAAAAACAAGTAAACCCGACAGAATCAACGGGTTATCACCGTTGACTGATAGAGTTGAAAATTTGCAGGAGAAGAAGAAGAAAAATAAAAAACGAAAGAGAAGGAAGAAGAAGATTATGAGGTATGAGGAAGGAGCAGAAAACCCAGATAGCTCATTTATCGATGTGTTAACAACCACTTCAGCTACTTCTACTGCTAGCGTTGTTACCACCGCCGTTCCAGTAACATACATCGTGCCTCCAGTAACATCCAACGTGCATCCAGTAACATACAATGTGCCTCCAAGCCTGGCAACCAAACTTGCCACCACTGCCAGACCACAAACCACCTTTGTGCCAGTACCGAATTTGATGCCTCCACTGCAAGGAAACGTAAATTTACCCAGTATCAATTATCATATGGGTGTTCGGTATGCTCGACAAGCTAATATGCTTGAGAATGTTTTGGAATTAAAGAGGAAAATGAAAAAAAAAAGATACAGGAAAAACAAGAACAACAACAACAACAACAACAACAACAACAACAATAAGGGAGAGGAAGTAATGACAGCAGACACGTTAACCGAAATAAAAGAGAAGAAGTTGCGGAAACTCCGTGCTTACCGAAATTATAACATGTCGGCCGATTTGTTTGACGACTTGTACACTTTGTTTGTCACCGACACTGGCAATCGCATCATATTCGACGTGAATGCATTTCACAGGACTGCCGAAAATCATTGGGATTCGTCCAACGCCGTCCAGTTTATAAACTACGTCAAACGGAAGGAGTACAAGAACGTACACTGGCAGCTCGGCAACGAGCCGAATCACTACAAGAAGTTTGGTGAAGACCGTAAGTTAACCGGCTCGCAAGTCGGTGTAGACTACCAACAATTTGATAAGATTTTATCTACTCGCCGGCTTGGGAAGAGTTATATTATTGGGCCTGATACGACGCGTCCGAAAATTGACGGCAAAGTTATGTCGTTTCTAACCGACTTTCTGAAACAGGCGAATAATTCAATTGATGTATTGTCGTGGCACCAGTATTATGCCGACGGTCGCACTGTTACACCCGAACAATTTCTTCAGCCGAAACTTTTAAACGAGTTTGACCTTCAATGCCGAATGATGCGCAGAATTGCTGATCAGAATCGTTTTTCCAAACCGATATGGTTGACCGAGACAGGCAGTGCGTGGGGAGGAGGTGGGGCGGAAATATCCAACAGATATGTAGCTGGCTTTCCGTACCTAGATAAATTAGGCGTTGCCGCCAAATACTGCATGGCGGTTGTTGCTAGGCAATCATTTTTGGCGGGAAAGTATGCAATGGTTGATAAGGACACTTATAGACCGTTTCCGGATTACTATCTAGCAGTGCTTTTTAAGCGCTTGGTTGGCCAAAGGGTTCTTAAAACGCAAGTCAATAGAGTCGGGAAAAGAGAGAAGATCATAAAAAAGGGGCGGTTTCGAGTGTATGCCCACTGCACACGCCCAGACGATGGCGTTACCCCTGGTGCTGTTACTGTTTTCCTTCTGAATCTTCACAAGACAGAGAAAACGTTTTCTTTGAAAGATTACGAGACGATGCACGTCACACAGTACCTTCTGACGGCTGACGATTTGCAATCGTCCGAAGTGAAATTGAACGGAAAGACATTGGAAATGATAGGAGACAATCTACCCGAAATGTCCGGCAAAGAGGTTGAACAGCCGATTAAAATTCCCGCTAGATCGTTCGGGTTTTTTGTCGTTGATACGGCAGTGGCTAGCGTCTGCATGGCATAATGTTGATATTTTGTGGAACAATCAAAATAGTTTACTGTGGATAATTGAAAATGCAAGTTTTATTTTATTCCAACGTAAAACGTTTTCGGTTCGTCACTGTGTTCAGTACACGATAAAAAATGTTTCAGTACATAACGTACGAACTTTTTACTCAATCCTATATACAATACAATACAATACTGTCCTATACTGCAGTGGAATCTCTATGAAGCAACACACTATAAAGCGGACATGTCCGTAATTCTTAAAGGTAATGCCTCTATAAAGCGAAATAATATTAATATTATATTAATATATAATATTTAATATTAATATATAATATTATACTATATATACTATGCTATATCCATGAGAACTTTCTATATATATAAAAGTTAGGCTCATTTTGACGCTCTCGTTTATGACTGATGGATAACAGTACAAAAAATATCCGTTATATAATTGTTCATGTAAAACATTGGACTTTTTGTAAGTTATCTCCTTGAATTATATACACAAGATCGATACTGTTAGCTTGTACTGATTTGTCTCCTAATGGTGATGTCGGTGTAGTGTGGGTGATGCTGAGGTGTGGTGGGAAATTACATTTTTTAGACATTATCTGTCACCAAACCATCTTATAATTACTATATAATGAAACATGCAGAAGATCCTTTTATGACTTGAATGTTGAGGCGAGTCGTTAGTTAGTCAGAACAAAATTCGAAAAAAATAATAAAATGATCTAACCTGAATTTTCCCCCTATCTTTTTCTACTTTTCTGTACAAATAGAATAATGTTTTATTATCCCTAACTGGAATATTCTATAATTTAGTGGGTCCTCCTCTAATGTGCCTTTTTTTTGCCCAAAATCAATGGTTCTAATTTTGCGCTGCAGATTTGTTTTTAATGCGCACCTGATGTATGGGGTTATGTATTTCTTTAAACTGTTTTTCAATTCTGTTTAATTCCTTTAACATATCTTTATCTACCTCGAACCCAGACTTTCGTGGCTATTTGATGAACCGCGCGACGGCGAAGAAGTTGTTTATCGTGACCAGTCTATTTATGAGTGTTTCCCTGGGTTCGAAGTTGTAACATTATTTACATATTTGGTTTTAGTTAACATAATTAATGTCAACCTTGTCCCCAAAGTTTCTTGCCTTTTCGATATATCGCAAATCGAAAAGGCAAGAGCCCCTGGGGATCAGGTTGGACTAAAGTAAGTTATTTTATGCCTCTAATTTCTAACTTACGGGATGGTTATATGCAGCCGAGGTGAAATTCACCCCGGGGCGAAGAATTTCTGTGTTGCATGTTTAATTCAACCCGGAGTGAAAAATATATTATTTCGCCCTGGGACCGAGTTGAAAAAATAAATACATTTCTGCATGATTTTTAATCTAATTATTGAGCAACTATCTATGTGAATATTTTTACAAGTCGTGATGTTGTGGAAAAACAAACACGTCGTTCAACCAGAAAACAATTTACTGCAATAACTTGTATGATAAGTCTCATTCTCTCGTCATCACTACTTCTTTTGCAACTTTATGGGATTTTACTTTGAGAAGCTCAAATTGGTCCGGCACATAGACGAAGCTAGAACTCAGTCAAAATTTGTGGAGGAGAGTTTAGTCATTTAAAGTAGAAAAGGAAAATGTACAAGTAACCTAATCGACACTAAAGACTGAAAAGAAAGATCATAACGTTGGGCTCCTCCACTTTTTTTTGGACTGACCCTGAAAACGCATATGCAGCAGCAAAAATGTTATTTCCTTCTTATGGGTGAAGCTATAAATCTTCGAGAAAACGGAGCACTAATACAAGTACAATAGGAGAAGAGCACGGAAAAGCACGGACATGTTTTATACAGCTCCGTAAAGTAAAAGTTTTTGTGTCGCAAAATTTGCCGAAGAATTAGAGTTTGCTGGCCATTGCAAATTGAACACTATCGAACGACACCCTGGTAATAATTTGGACAAGAGAAAATAGTTAGTCGGTTTGAAAGTAAAATTGCTTCAAAGAATTTTATATTTATAAAGTTGAAACGGTCGCACTGTCATCCTTATGCTTGCTTTGTATTAGAAACCATGCTGTTAACATCGATTCGCTTTGGCAAAATTATATATATATTATGTTTTTTCATTTCACAGTCAACTGACGAGCAATATAAAATCCAAAACGCTGAAGGGTCGTTTGTACGTGATCGAAAAACATGTCCGAACATTGAAAGATCCAAATGCCCAATTAGCTACTACAGTAATTCAAACGCAACGTTTAATCTAATTTTATCGGGAGATATTGAGCGTAACCCTGGACCTGGTACGCACGCACCGAAGTGTAAAGTGTGTTGTAAAACTGTAAAATCCAACCAAAAGCGTTTCGTCTGTGCCAAATGTCTCAATGTATGTCATGTGAAATGCTTGAATAAAGAACATTCAAACGTTAAATCTCGCATCCCTTGTGCATATACCTGCAATAACTGCCTACATGTCGAATTTCCATTCTTTAATTCAACTTTGCCAAACGACGGGCGTGTGTGATCATGTACAGCAACCAATACATGATACAAATACTTCTGACCTGACTGAAACAGCAGTCGATAATCACAAACTAGCTTTTAGAAAACATAATAACTTACTCAAAATCATGCACTTAAATACTCAAAGCATGGTCTCTACTTTTGATTGTTTCACTAGTTTACTTCACGATCACCCTTTGATATTGTCTATCTCAGTGAAACGTGGCTGAAAGATTGCAAATACCTACTTGATCACGTGCAAATTCCAAGATGCAAAATTCATTTCCGAAACAGAACTAGTGGTAGAGGAGGAGGAGTAGGAATGTATATTAAGGAATCGATAAAACATACTCAGAGAAATGACATTATGAACCTCGACACAGAACTGAAGCATCTATGGCCAGAAATTAAAGGAAGAAACAATCGAAACAATACACGTTAGTGGGAGTGATATACCGACCGAAAATTTTAATTCACGAACAAGAGCTCTGGTTCGAAAAAGTTGATAGTTTACCGAGTAAAGTGAGTTACATGTGGCAAGGACAAATAATTTTGACCGCAGATATGAACATTGATCTATTGAAGGAACAAAATATTACTCAAGAGTGCAAAGATACACTCCAGTCCTACGATTTACATCAACACATTACGAAATCTACGAGACAAACAGCGCTTCTAGATCATGTTTGGACAAACAATCCTTCAAGTTAAAGTAAAAGATGTTTTACCTGCAGATGAAGTGAGTGACTATGATGCAACGTACGTCTTTATCAACATTAAGCCAGATCGGTTTAAAAGTGTTATAAATATATTCATAATCTTAAAACATTTGACGAAAACTTGTATAAAAGCAATTTCCATACACTACCTTTCAACATTGTCTATGCATTGGAAGATACAGAGGAAAAGCTTTCCATCTTCAACGACCTGACTAACGAATGTATTGACAGACATGCTCCACTTATTAGAGCCAAAATTACTCGAGCACCAGCATCAGCACCATGCGAGATCCTGATATACAGAAGCTAAAACAAGAACGTAACAAACGTTGAAAAACTGCTTTCGAAACGAACAAAGAGATGGATAGAAACAAGTTTATTGAAATTAGAAATAGACTTGCTTCTGTCATCAAATCTGCTAAAAAAACTTTCTTTACAACCGCTTTAAGCTCAAAACGTCCGACCGAAGTTTGAAAAGTCATCAAGAAAATTCTGAAACCATCCTCTCAAATGACTGACATTAATGATATTGATGCTTTAAATAACCACTTCACTTCTGCTGCAGAACGATTGTTGAGTAAAACACCAAAACATAAGGATGAAAAAATGAGAAAAAAGCATTCGATTTTAGCGAGGAGAACTTTAGTTTTCATGATGCAATCTACAGTGAAGTTACTGACATCCTACGTTCTTTGAGAAATGACTGTTCTACCGGCGATGACGAAATACCAATTTGGCTTATTAAACCGTTAAAAGAAGCCTTTGCATCACCTTTAACGCATATTATCAATTTCTGTATCAGTAAACATTATTTTCCAAAACAGTGGAAAACTGGTAGAGTCATCCCTATACCCAAGGTAGATCACCCGACGTCTTACAATGCCTTCAGACCAATTACAATTCTCACAGCTCTTTCGAAAGTTTTCGAAAAATTGTTATGCAAGCAGCTAACAGAATACATCGATAAAGAATCAATCTTTAGTAATACAATGTCTGGTTTTCTGAAGAATCACTTTACAATTAATCACTACTACTAAAGTTTGAAGATGATATTGTTAAATCAATGAACAAAAGTGAAATTAAGGTAGCTGTCATGGCAGACTTCTCAAAAGCGTTTGACACTATAAACTTCGACACAATTATAAGAAAACTCAAAATCTGCCATACAATTATTATTGAACTATCTTTCTGATCGTGAACAATATATACAGGTAAATGATAAAAAATCTAACATATCTCAAGTCGTTTTTGGAGTACCCCAGGATCTATTATGGGCACTATGATCTTTAACTTGTACGTTAATGACTTGCGTGAGAGTATTAACACAACAACAGTTCTTCAATATTCAGACGACACCACGTTTTACGCACACTCCAAAGTAAATCAATGCATATCCAACGTCAAAAGTGATCTCCAGAATTTACAGAACTGGTCTTCATATAACAACTTATGTTTCAATCGACCGAAAACGAAAATTCTGTTATTTTCTGGGTCCAGAATATCTAATTATCACAACTTGGATAATATCGACATCGATTCCTTAACATCAAACAAATCAAATCTTGAACACGTTTCATCTTGGAAAACTCTTGGAGTAACTATGGACCAACACATGGTTTTCAAGGAGCACATTGAGATAGCAATACGATCCTGCAATGGAATACTCGCCAATCTCAGAAGGTTAAAGCGATTTTCATCATACAAATTATACGTAAACAACTTGTTGAATCTGTAGTACCGAGCAAGCTACACTACAGCAATGTTCTTTTAACTAATGTAACTCTTAATCAAGTGAAGAGGCTTCAAAAAGTCCAAAATTGTGCCGCCTCTTTCGTTTTAAACAAACGGTGTAGCACAAATGATGTTCTGGGTTGGCAACCAATTCAACAACGAATTGAATCTCATTGATAAAACTGACACATAAAGGGCTCTTCGAAAAAACACTGCCCAACTACCTCATCGTGGAACAAAAATCAATCCGATCAAGGAAATTAAACAATGGAATTACCTTGGAAGGAGACGCTTGCGAAAGTTCATTTAAACAAGTATCATCAACAACTTTTAATAAGCTGCCAAGGAATATACGCAAAGAATCAAATTACAATCAGTTTGTAATAAAAGTCAAGGAGTTTTTATTAGGATATATCTTAGGTCATTTGTTGTAGTTTCAGTATTGCTAATGTCTGCTAACGCGTTATCGACCGATTCAATTTGAGTTATCTTTTACTCTGATATCTGAGCGATTTTATCTTTTTCAATTTTTAACTCCTTTTTGTTGTTTTGTCTATCCGAATGAAATTTTTAAATATATATGGCCAGTATATGTAACTTATGTATATATAACTTTTGTGATTTTAATTTATTATTTAATTAGTTATCATATGTTTTATCGATTCCTTAATATACATTCCTACTACTCCTCCTCTACCACTAGTTCTGTTTCGGAAATGAAAAAGCTGCGCTAACACAGGTCATTTTATTTGGCATGAAAAATTTATTAATCTTTAATTTTTTATGATTCTGTTGATTTGATCATTTTGAGTATTTTTTTCAACCCGGGGTGACGCAGTTACATGTAAGAAATGTATATTTTCACCTCGGGACGTAATCTCATCCTTGAACTGCAGACATCACCCGGGGGCGATATTTCAACTCCATGACATGTAACTACCTACAAAGTTTACGGTAGGCGTAGGGCTGAGTCCACCCCGGTATGTTACATGTAACATACCCCTTTTAGAAAAATTGATTTTGAGACGCAACTTCGTTCCCAAGGTTTTATTCCACTGTTTGACAGAACGGACGGCGCGTCCCCCATAAATTCACGGTTTAAGTTGTGTAAGGATTTGGACACTTCGATTAACAGTGATTTGAGGTTACTTGTCTGTACAGAACTTGTGTTAAACACGTTTATAAAGTGTTTCCTTTAGTTTCATCAAAGACTGGTACTCTTGCTCTCAGTGTTTCTTTGAGTGGAATCAATTTTCCGATTATTACCCAAAACATCCAAATTAATGGATAATACCTACAACACGAAGTAATGTAGGCTTTACAAAAATACCACGCTTTTTTCTTTGGAAACGGAAATTATTATCCGCGGGTGTGCTTATCCATAAGGCGTATTCAGGGTCAGTCAAAAAAGTGGAGGAGTGGAGGAGTGCTTCAGTGTGGGAGGTCAGGGTTCAAATCCTGGCCGAGTCATGCCAGCGACTATAACAGTGTGAATCGATCCACTCAGCTTTGCACTCAGCTTAAGAGCGGAATTGATATCTAAGGGGGTTGTCTGGTTGAGCGGTTGAAGCATAATTGCGGCTTCCGTAGTCCAAATGAGGGCTTTAAATGCTCTGGGACCTCCTTCGCAGGACCCTCATTGATAACAGTTCTATCGGAACTGAAGAGGCTATCCTGGGTAAACATTAATAATAAAACTAAGTATTTAAGAGTTTTAATGAAATCGGTCCTATCTATATGAGTAAAATTTCTTTGCTAAGTCTTATTCCAGGCCTGGGGCTTGTAAGCCCGCGGCATTTTTGTTAAATTCAATATTTCCAGAACCGTTTATAATATTGACTTCATATTTCATGACTTTTCCTAAAATTTAGTAGGGATTATGATTTAAATACTAAAAAAAATTCTCAAGCATTTTTGCTCACGTCAGCACTATTTCGATGTACACCCATTTTCACCAAAACGTGCTTTTTGGAAATCTGAGGCATGTTGAAATGGTTATTTATTTATTGATTTGCCAACTTATAAAACAAATCATGGATATCATATTTTACATCGTGGCTGGAGCAAGCAGAAGGCTGGTGCCTTATCATCAAGCCCGTGTTGAGTTTTCTGAATTAAAATACTTACAAGTAAAACAGAAGCTGAGTTGACGGGAAACGAATAAAACATCAACAACCCGTGGGCAAAATCTTCTTAAAGTCTCTGCGGAGGAGTGTTTTTTATTGAAAAAGCACGCGATATTGCTTGTCGTTCCTATAGAAATTTTGAAGATTTTGCTCACCATGAAAAAGAAAAAAGAAAGAAGATTTAAAGTAAATGTCTAAATATTACAACAACCTAAAAATATATATAAAAATATATATAAAAATATATATAAAAATATATATAAAAATATCGTGAAATATCAAAAGAAATTTGATTTAACAGATGTTCTGAAATGGTTGAGAGACAGGGAGTTTTTTTCTGCATTTAGCAATATATTGTTCCATAAGGTAGGACCACGGTGTAGAATGGAGAAAGTGCTCATTTTAAGAACTTTATGAGGGATTTTAAAGTTGTCCCTTGAATATCTAGTATTATATTTATTATGGACTACGAAAATTGATTATGGAAAATTTTTGGTTTAGTTTTAAACATGAATGTTAATACTTGGTGTATATTCAATTTGTAGATATTTAGAGCCCCAAGTTTAAAAAATAAAGGTTTTGAGGGTGCTAAACAATCTACCCCAAAAGTAATTCCAGCAAGAGTGTTTTTGTTTACAGTATAGTTTTTTCAGTTTAATTTGATTGGTTGCAATAGGTTAGATAACTATGTCCAAATGAGTGATACAGTAGTTTTAAGGATTTAAGGTTTAGATATGGTTTTGCTGTACGAAGTATTCCAAGGTTTTTAGTTATGTTATCTTGGATAACATTTATATGAGCGAAATCTGTGATGATAAGATGAACCTATTAATATGGCGGACACCACTGCAAAAGGATAACGAAAGAAAGGGACTGAATTATGAATCAACAAAACAATAGCAGGAACCAGGGCCCTGAAATCAAGCCATACCAACTATTTTTTTCAGTTTGTTTACAAATACAGATATTTGTCACAATGTTTGGTCTGTACGCGGGCGGTGATTTTATATCATAAGGTGCAAGATAAATTTCATTTTTTCTGACCAATCAGATGCACTTATACAGTTTACACGCCAATCAGATGCACTTACACAATTTACACGCCAATGTTTTCTTAAACTATTTTTCCCCGCCTCGTTTTAATGCGTTGTATTCTTTTACGGTTAAACTTCTGTGGGACAATTTTGAATAATTTTCATCACATTATCGCATCAAAACAAGGCAGGGTATGATAGTTTGGCGAAATATCGACGTTTGAAAAAGATCCGGGAAAGGTGTTTCGTTAGGGTACACAAATTTACAAACGATAACCTTCCCTAACCGCCCTCCAAAGAAAGTTTAGGGTTAACGTCAACGTTTAACTTCGACACAGAAATGTTTTGGGGTGATACGGAGACACACATTCGTTTTAAGCTGTAAAACAAAATTCATTACATAATCTTCCCTTGTAAATATTCACTGAGAATTTGCAAAGTCTTTCTAAAATCTTCCATTTTTGCTACTCCAAGACCTGATCATATAAAGTCAATCGTTGCTTATCCGTGTTTCGAGATGTTAGCTACATTACGGTTAGTTTATCCGGCAAAATTCTATGTATCAAGCCGATTGTGATACGCGAACTCGACACAAAATGGGAGAACGCAGCTGGTGTTATGCGGTTTTGTGCAGCAAGGCCATTTCTAAAAAAGAAATCCTCTATTTGAAAGCAAAATAATTCCTAATAAACTTGTGGTCGATGATCATTTGCAATAGAAAAAACATTGTTCATATTTAGGGATTATGACGAATTGTAGAATATGTGTAATGTAGCAAAGCGAAGAAAAAAAAGAGTATTACATTGAGTTCTGATGAGAAAATGCAATACCTGTTTTGCTAGCTGAATGTGGGAGGTTCACATCACGTTTAACGCGAAGACGCATACGTAAGAGAACCGTGGGTGTACTTGTTTTTACATCTTAAAAAAAAAAACACTTGTGAGTCGTCCTGTTCGGTAATCCATAAATAGAGGGAAATAGAAGGAAACTGTTTTAGAAGTCGGTATGGACGCTGTTTTTATTTCAATGGTCTTGCTACTGCAACTTAGTGGTTGTGGTTGTGTTTCCAACGTTACGGTGAAGAATCGTTTTTCAAATGTAGGGAGGAAAGTGACTTCGTCCAAGTCTAAGGATCGTGTTCTCATTAACCAACAAAAAACATCAACAACAACTGCGAACTCGACTAAGGGCTGGCAGCAGAGATACCCATCAAATAAAACAAGATTATCAACACCGTCTAACGTTATGTGTACAAACGGCGGCCAAGTGTTGTGCATCCATGGGGCAAATGACACAAAACCAATGGTGAATGAAACCCGCAAAGAACAGTCGTGTGTGAATGGACAAGCCAGGTGTCATTTGTACATCATCAGAATGATCCAATTTTATCGAGAGGTAAGATGAATTCTTTGTAAATATATATATATTTTCTTTACTACAATGTGAGACATGAAACTACTGATTACAAAAAACTGTTACGTGTGCACTATTACGTAAATTTAGGAAGACAGTTTCACTAGAGCTGTGCAATTCCTAAGAATTTTGTTCCTTTGTTTTTGAACTCTTCTGCTGTTGTTTTATTACTGCTATGTTCTTTTATTATTATTATTATTATTATTATTATTATTATTATTATTATTATTATTATTATTATTTCATATTTTAGGAGGTTGGCTACGTCAGAAAATACAAATTTCTGTTATCAGTGTAGGACCTGCCTTTAAATCATAAGTTTCGTGTTTCACATTGTAGTGAAGAAAATATACGACGAAAAATATATCGATCATAGTTAATATACAAATTCGTACTGTTCAAAACAATAAAAGAGTATTTTCATCTGTACGAGTTTTTCATAATAACTCCAGAAGAATAGTATTTTCGTTTTTAGATGAATTGTTTCATTTTTTGAAATACTTTTCGAACTCGTTAGTTTTTAAGTTTTAACTTTTGTTGGTATAGAACACAGATGATACTCTCAGAGAAATGTAGTCCCGTTTCGTCCTCCTTTTTTCCCCTGCTTCCTCTAGGCTTTTGATAATTGCCTTGCCCATTTAACAACTAGCTCTTGCTTACGCAAACCTTAATATAATGATTTTAAAACTCTATGAATGAAGTTTGAAAAAAATACACACATGTCTCTTACTAACTTTTTTAAGTAAGAACTCGTTGCCTTTATTCAGTTATCTCTTTAATACATCATGTAACTACCACAGTTTCGTCGTGAATGATGATTCAGATGATGAAATTTGCAAAACAAATGACGTGGCGTATTCGTTGCATGACACACAACAGTCTGAGATACACGATGACAAATTTTCTACCACTGAAAACCTCACAGATACGTTAACAGTAGTGTGTTACAGTAGCCTGGCTAGTAGAACTTCATTCTTGTTTTTTCCGATTTCTTTAGTTTTCTTTATATGAGTGGAGTTGCATTATTTCATTTATTTCATTTTATTTATTTATTTATTTTATTTTATTTCATTGTTATTGTTAAGTTAAGTTACCAGCTGCTACTTAAAAGTGCTTGTCACCTTTTTCATTTTGTTAGAAAAATCTGATAAATTATATTACAATAAAATTTGACTCAATAAAAAACTGGGTATATTATTTTTCCGTAGAACGGGGAGAATTAATGCATCATTTTTTTCTTTACTGAAATTCAGGCTATAGACGTTTGTAGGAGAGAGAGGCAACAGAAAAGGTTAATTTTGGCCGCAGCGACTTTAGTCGTTCTTGTTGACTTTGTTGAAGCGCAAATCTCTATGCGTGTTAAGTCGCCCTGTGAATTCAGTGTGCATCCAGTGAACTTTTAGACGCTTTGCTGGATGGAAAATATTGTTGCGCACTAATTAATGCAACATTGAGAAGGACAACTGTGCGATTGCTATCAGCTGTAATTGAGTCTCATAAACGCATTTGTCCCTAAGTCACCCGTGTCTTCAGAGTTACTGATAATTCACTAAAAGGTTCTTGACATACGACAAGGGTTAATACTGGGATTTCTGCTGCGTCGTTGTCACAGCTGAGTCCTGTTGCTGCTGTTGAAATGGAAAAATCAGTGGGCACTTGTCTCAATATCTCGATCTTAATCCGAGCAAAACTTCCTTCCAGAACCACGCAATGATTTCCTGCTTTTGTTTTGATTGCAACATCTTACTTCGATTTGTCGTGTCGACACTTCTATTGATTGACTGGACAATACACCTTTCCCGAGTTTCTGCTTAAACACCATGTTTTGACCTAGTTACTACACCCAACCTAGTTTTAATTAAAATGATTTTATTACATTGCATTGCATTTGGTAGTTGTATTATGTATTGAAGAGATAACTGAAGAAGGAGAACGGTCAAATCAAAACAAATCTCTGTAATACCTCACACACACACCTTCATTTATCTCTGTAATACCTCACACACACACACCTCCCACGAGCTTTAATTTAACTCTAAGCTTTAACTGGGGTTTGTTTGGTCATGTACTTAAACAGCAGTAGTAACGCTTTACTAACTGGTTATATGAGGGCATTACTGGAGAATTTTGACTGACATCCAAGTAAAGCTCGTGCTTGCGAGGTCAGTACGTGACGGAAGTCATAAGACGATCGTGCGAAGTTTTTGTATCGAAAACAGCCCTGCTATGCGGGTAGTAAAGGATAATAATAGTGTTGTAAGTGAATTTCAAATTTTCAAGAAATTGTTGTTAGTTTTCCCTATGCTTGGTGGTATTTTCGCTATGCATTGTGGTATATGAAAGTATGATAACTGATATACAGGCACTGGTCAATGCCCGCAGAAATATTTTAAGTGCAATCATACAAGTGGAAATGCTATAACTGATGCCCAGTGGGCAAAATCTTCCAAAGTGTGGAAAACAATGGGAATGGAAGCATTATCGCCTGCTGCTTCAATAAAAAGAGACTTTTGGAAGATTTTGCCCAATGGGTTTTGGTTTTGTCGTCAAGGTACAAAAAATAGCAAACATATTATACAATACTAACAAAACATTTATTAGACAAACCCCGCAAGGCACAATGTTATCGCCTTGAGTTAGCAGGGGGTGTAGGTGTGCTAGCAGGGGGTGTGGGTGTGCTAAAATGTGTATGGAGAAAAAAAATTGTTTATTTGATTGACAGGTCTAATTAAATATGCATGAGTTTTTAAAGAAATGAATGGAGTGCCATTCTTTCTTCATTTTTTGTTTAAGGCTACATCTATATTTAGCGAGCTTGATATTGGGAAATAGAAGCAAACTCAAAAAGTATAAAAACGAATGAAATTTCTCCAATGTCAGCTCAGGTGCGCCATCATACATCATTTTGACGTCGAATATTGATGGAATATCTTTACGGCCAGTGTCTTTATTTGGATCAGATTTCTGTCACACAAAGTTAAGTTATCCCAGAGAATATTTGATTTAAGCGCAAAAGATTTTAGCACATTGCGCAAAAGGAGGAGGGAAAATACACGCGAGTTGGACAACATAACAGAAACCTCGAAAAAACGTTCTGTATAAGAAATAAATGCTACAGTCCACGACAAAATAGATATGGCGATATAAATGTTTTTATTAGAAAATCTTATGAAAACGTGTCAATGTAGTTTTGAAGGTAATGTTTGCTTTTTTGTGTTTTTAATGTTTTCGAAGATGATTTGCCGAAAACAACGTTTCCCCAAAATGGTCCTCCTCTAAAATCCAGTATAAATTTGATCAATCTTATCATAGCGAGGTGGTTGACCCTTCGTTGAGGCGTTCTTTCAAACTATAATATATAAAATGGAACTGTAAAAAATTTAAGTGCGCATTATTGACGTTACCCAGTGGGCAAAAACTTCCAAAGTCTATGAGGAGGAGTGTTTTCTATGGGAAATGGCATGAAATACTGTTTCAATAAAAAACACTCCTCCACAGAGACTTATTTAAGATTTTACCCACTGGATACTGTTATTGCCATAAATCAGCACCGGAGTAAGGTGATCAGATCATAATAACTACAAGTAGGACAACGCAATAGATAAAATCTTCAAAAAGTGTATGAGGAGGAGTGTCAAGCGATATCGCCTGCTGTTTTAATAAATAACACTCCTCCACAGAGACATTTTTAAATTTTGCCCACTGGGTTTGTATTTTCAATGACATTTGTGCAACAATCACAGTTGGAATCCCCAATTTTCTCTTCTTTTTTCAGGTCGGTGGTTGGGTGTTACTCAGCGTACTCATGGCGGGCGTGTTATTTCTGTTGCTCTCTTTTGCGCATGGCAAACGATTATCCAAGAAATACTCATCCGGCAACCAACAACATCAGTGGTCATTCAGTAAGGACATGGTTCCTGCAATTGGTACACAAAGACAATATTTCGTGACGACGCGCGTGTACAGATCGTCATCTGACACGAGTGTGTGAGAAGAAACGGCCGACACAGATCGATGATTTTCGCGGAGACATCCAGACGTCGAGAACATTCATTCCAACTACGAATCTATCGGACAAACCGTTCGTTTGACGTCCCCATTATGACATTCAAACTACAGAAATTTGTTTTGTTTTAAATATAAGGTTTAAAAAATTGGATTCCTGGAAAAGTTGTAACTGTAGATTATGCCGTACATACGTACGTGAATTTCCAGTTTTTAAACGAATATTATATAAAGTAATACACATGCCACCCAAGTATTGTAATGTGCAGCTGTTTTAAGTTGATGCATATAATTTCCTCTCCTCCTCCCTCTTGTATTTTCCTGAATGACAGATATGGTATCTGTCTTCACAAAGACATGAAACTCAGAGTACTAAATTCAATTCATATTTTCTTTTTATATCTACTTATCTTTACTACACTATATAAATAAATAAATAAATAAATTATATAATATTTTTCTTTATTTCGCAAAAAGTGAGAACACACAAGAGGGATAGAGGCACTTATTGTCGATATCACCAGGAGTGCTGTCTTTTACAAGAACAACAAAATTAATAAACACCAAACAAAATAAATAAATAATAAACAAAATAAGCATCCATTGGCATCTGTTTAAAGGGGGGATGTACGGAAATAGTAGAATATACACTTTATAGAGATTTCCACAGTACTTGGATTCGTTAGCGAGAAGTTCAGTGTAGTAAAAAGTAATTGACTAAAACGTTCAGTTCACTTAATATACTTAACAGAATGACCAGTAATAGCTCGGTTAGTAGTCGTATATCCCCATATTTAAAAGCATCTTTACTAAAGCAGAACTATGGAGAAGCATAAATAGAATGCTGTTGTGAGATCAATGAAAAGGATAAACTGGAGATTTGCGAATTAAGAGTAATGCAGTACATAATGCTTTGTAGGTTCTTCAACATTCGTGCGACATGAGCAGAAGTGATCAAGTGTGTCCATAAAGTAACGTCTAAATTTTCATTGCTGAAAATAATGAGGTATCCGTCTGCAAAGATTTTTGGTGTTGACAGTTCTCTGGTAGATCATTTATGTAAATCCAAATAAAAAAAAGTGTGCCCAGAATTGAACCTTGAGGAACACAAGCTGATATCTGTTGTTGTGCAGACCCTCACCAGGTTAGAACAACTCTCTATAGCCATTCCGACAGAAAGTCGTTTAACAAAGATAAAAGATGCCCCGAAATGCCATAGCATTGAAGTTTGAATACCAAACCTTAGAGCCAAACTCTCTGGACAGCTTTGTAAATATCAAGGAAAACTTCGTCATAAACTTCATCAATTTCGTCATAAACTTCGTCAATTTCGTCCTAAATGCATTGTTTTGCAAAATTTACCTAGAATTGATAAAATAGAGACCGGTCTATAGTTTATGACAGTCGCCTGGTCCCCACTAATTCTGATAATTTAAACTGATAATACGTCCAAACCTTGAGCTTTGTTAACATCCGGACCAATACTTTAACTGCATATAGTTGACTTTTACTAGCCTTTTACGATATCATTTGTTTGAAAATATGTCAACTTTCAATAACGATGTTGATCTATCTGTCTATCTGTAAAATTGATTTAGATGAGAGGTGTGTATTTAAAATAATAATGCTGACTCCACTGTTTTTACTGAGAATGCAGAGAATAACAACGACATGATGATATTATTAGAGGTGTGCAAAGAGTATGAGCCACTTCTATCATTCTAGAATAGCACACTTCTAACAACTCTTAATTTACACGAAAGCGCACTTCTTTCACGAAATTTGCGCGTTAAACACACACAAACAATTTGTACGAATGCATACTTCTCTAGTGGGTGTGTGCTTATAACCGGTAGGAATTTAATAACCGGAATTTTGCCGTATTCGAAAAATATTTAAACACATTGTGACGTCACTTTTTCTATATTTCAACACTTATGTCTTCAAACGCAAATCGTTTTAATATATTCATAATTTTGCTTGGCTTTTGCTTCAACGCTATCCCAACGCCATCCCAATGCCTGCTCTAAATAGCAGACACCGTAATGTTTAAAATGATAAATTAATACTGAGAGGATAGAAGAGTTAATTCCCAGCATTCCCTTTTTCGAACCCGAAAACTACGACGCACATATATGATTGTTTCCAGTTATGTTCTTTTTGAGTTACATGCTCCATAGGAATACTTCAATTGCCCTTACTGACTAACAGAAGCAAAAACAAATCTCATGTAAAAGGTAAAATATTTGCTTTGCAATTGCTTTACAATTATTTTTATTTCCTGACTTATGATACTTGGCAAGATCCTCACTCTCTGGATTAAAAACACGCAGTCACTGCTTTCAAGCCAAATCAGCAGCGCCATCTTCTGGCATTTTTTACTGTCGAGAAAAAACCGTGAGAGCAAGGACCAGAGACAAGTATTTAAAATAGTGTTCACGTTCGAAAACTTAATTTTACAAGTCTATATGTTATCTTCAGGGGTGATTTTCGTCATCCGCCTAAAACATCAGAATAGGAAAAAAATATTATAAGCGAAAACACAGCCATGCACTCAAAAGTCGTCTTTAATTCATAATATTAGTTACAAGATTATCTAAAGTAGACTTACCAAAGATCCTTTTTGTCAAAATTCAGCCAAATAAAACCGCAACGTGCCAATTCAAGATCCATCATTATTCTGAAACGACAGTTTGCTGAAACATGGATATATCTAAGACCTTGTATGTTCTGCAAGAGATTGCATAGAGATTTCAAAAACGAAGCTTGTTATATTAAAAAAAAAAACGTTCACACTTACTCAGATATCAAGACGATATGCACAATGCCACCAGATTCTTCTGTACCGTTAAGCTATAAGAAAGATTTCTCTCACCCCTCTCCCCCATAACCAAACCTTACTGATGTTATTAGAAGATCAAAACAGTGTCAAAAATGTCATGTGTCATGTCAGGGTCATATATTACATAAGGAAAAAAAAGATTATATAAATATTAAGATAATATAAATAGATATTATAAATATCAAAGTATATAATTATATAATTATATAATTATAATTATTATATAATATATAATGATTAATTCAAGAAATAGATATAGGAGACTTCAAAAAAAAGCATAAATCGAAAAAGAAACTTATAAAGATAAGTATAAATTAACGTAATTATGTAATATAATTAGAAGATAAAAAAATATAATTAATAAATTATAATGGAACAGAAATTTATAGATCTCTATAAAATATTTCTATACAAATTAAATTTGAAACATATATTGATAAATGGAACTTTAAACTCGAATGACAAAAATTCTGACTAGTTTTTAACTATCTTTAAACCATAGGAAATCGAAAGTAAGTGCAGAGATCAGCAATATAGCAACACAACCCCCGCCATTACACGAACCAAAGCAAAGAGAACAGCATTCGAAGAGATAACACTTTCAGCTTGGAGAAAAAAGGACGAGAAAATTGAAGCTGGATGCAAAATAATTTATTTCGAAAAGTACCTCACTTCTCTCTTCCCTAGTTGTATATATATCTTGGACTGAAAATATTTTCTCCTCATTTTTGGAGTGCCAACGTTAAGCAAGAAGTGAAGGCCATTAATTGAACTAGGCCAGTCCGCTAACTTGACTCGGAAGTAGGAAAGCTGTACTTGTGGAGAACAGCAGGTCATTCAGACGTCCGGCATAGGGGCTTTACCGTCCTCGCTGCCTCAAGATGAACAAACTGTCAGCCCAAAACAACCAAGCACAACCTGGAAACGAAGGCTGTAGAAATGGCGCATGCATTATTAAACAGAATATTTCCATGGTCTAAAATATATTTTTTGGAGTGTTCATGTTGACGCAACCACAAGATGAAACATCTTAAAGGGCTCTGTACATATGCCGGTCTCTGCAAAGCTAACCCTTTCTTCGCCGTGCCGAGTCGGGCAAAGTGCCACCTCTTTACATACAGAGAAGATCACTATCAACACAAACAAGCATGCTGTTTTGGGAGGAGATTTTCAAATATCTAACAAAAGTTTCAGTGTTGGAATAACCTGTACACCTACTATTACAAAATGAACAATTTACACATGTTCTTCATAATGAAATATTTATTTCACATCCAGCAGAGATGGAAAAAAAATGATACAGAGGGAAAGTCAAACGACAGAAAAACTCGAAAAACCGTCGACATTCAACCAAATCAACAAACTACGATAGACGTGAGAAAAAGAAAACAACTTTGAGAAGACAAACAATATTAACAAATGGAACGCTCTTTCGTCTGGTGATATAGCTAGAGGGAAAGTTAAACGGCAGAAAAACTCGAACACGACAGCCGACGTACGACCAACCCAACAAACCACGATAGACGTGCAACCAAAACGGATCTAAGGCAACTCTATAAAAAATTTTTTGATCCTTGTAGAATCAAAAACCTACACACATTCTTAAATTCAGTGTTTTTCCTCTCAAAATCAAAATTGTAATTCCTGAAAATAAAAAATGCTCGTAAGAGGGACCAGTCGCTAGATTTCTTAAAAATTTAGTTTCGAATTGATAAACTATATAAATTGTTAAAACTCAAAAATAAATTGTTAAAACTCAATAGATAAATAATTATAAGATAAAAAATGAATAGAAAAAGTTCAATATTTAAAAAAAAATTCTGATCATAAAAATCTTACTGTTTTTTCGTTTTTCTGATGACATATAAGATATTATAGTTTTAGAAGTAAATGAAGTAATAATGATAAGGCATGCACGTGCCTCTTAAAATTAAAGGAACATCTTATATGAGACTCTCTTGAGACATGCTAAAAAGCATTTATAATTACACAGCACGGACTTTGCAAGACCGACGTTTCATGTCCTAAATGGCTTTTTGTGTTCTGTGTTTTCTGTCCATAGCTACCAAGTACCTTCTCAGGAGGAAAATGTATCAGCAAAAAACCGACGACGGGTCGGGTCTTTTTCATGGATGGTAATACACGAAGTACTAACCAAAAATGGAGGAAAATTCACTGATAATTTAGCGAAAGACTAAAATTTTCCCCGGCTTAAAACGACACATAGGGCGCGGTAGGCAATATTTTCTATGAACTACGCATGCGTTTGGAATCATCAGATGCTTAATTATCCAGCAAGTGTGAGCAGAATTGATGAAGGGAAATGGAGCTGAATATCTTATTGGGGAAAAGTTTCGTCACCAACAGAGAATTTCTTCATTTTTGTCGGATAAGGTACTTTGGATTATACAGTATTGTTATGTACAATTTCAAGAGGAACCAAAACAAACAAACAAACAAACAAACAAACAAACAAACAAACAAACAAACAAACAAACAAACAAACAAACAAACAAACAGACAGACAGAGAGTCGGGTATTAATATGTACTAACCGCCAAGGCGGCGTCGCTCGCCGCCCATATTCAGCCTGCGTCCTCAGTCACTGAGAATTCACGCAAAATTAAATCAACGAATTAGTAACGAAAAGTATAACCATCTTATAGAACTCTAAATGCTGATCAAGAAAATGTATAGGATCGTATGTCTATGACGAACCGTTACAGACATATGCTTGATCAAAGATTTCAATAACGTCACAGATTCCCGTCCCTAAAATTTTGCCCAAATCTTTTTGTCACCCGATCACCAATGTCGCGGACCCCCCAAAACGTCAGTTATTTCTATTGGTTCTCGAGATAATTTTCCCCAAACCTTTTTTTTTTTTTTTTTCATAGACGTACCAACGTACCGATTTTTCTTTTTTCAAAGATTTTACAAGTTATTTCTTTCCATTCCATTAGATATATAAACAGCTTTTCTTTACACAGTTCAGATAAACTCTTATTTAAACATTATCTTTAATCGGTGCTTCTAACCTTTGAAATCGCGTTGGCTAGGCGAATGTCATTTAGGTTGTGTTCGATTCTATGCGAGCGTGAACCTCTAACACACAACAATGTTGATCTTAAAAGACTGTACGAGAGTTTTGTTCTTATAAAGTTCGTAACTCTCTGTTCTGTTTCGCCTCTCTTCTCTGCTATCATTTCTGAAAGCCGTTTATAAAATGTTTTACATTCGCGTCCCATGCCGCCACTTGTTGAAAATACCAGGGGTGTGAATGTGCCATTCTCTACGTTTGTCACCCGTTCATTGTAGTGCCTCTTCTTTTCACACTCGTTTCTTTTGAAGGATTTTTCAGGATCCAGACCCCTGTACCTCCGAGCGTTTAGGTCAAAGACCCTTATATCAAAAAATGCTCTTTGTCCAGGAGTCCAAAATCCCGTTGCACTGATGTCAAGTCGTGCTTCTTGGCTTCTGTTAGCGCTGCGCTGTGAAAGATGTTCACCGTCCATTTCCAACATTCTTGGTTCTTTTCGAACATAACGGATGTCAGATCACGGATCTCGTTATGCCTTAATGTAACAAATCCTCCTTTCTTTCATGACAGCGCATGTGTGATGTCGAATCGGCTTCCGCATACGCATTCGCTAGGTAGTCGAGGTAGTGACCAGTTGTATCTGATGCGTAAGGAGTCTTGAAATTGCTCTTTGTTGAGTTCGTGACCCAAATCTTTTAATTGGCAAGTTTGTTAGCCAATTTGACGCTCCGACCATTGAGTTGGCTTCGTTCGTTCTCTTCTGATCGTCACTCATGTCCGTTCTAATTTCTTCCAACTTTTCTTTATTTTTTTGTCGTCTTTCGTTTTTGATAGTAGCTACACTTTTCCCAATTTCTTCATCATTCATTCCTAGTATCTTGTTTTGTAACTGCCGTGTCACAGCTTTAGAGTTGTCGTGCTCAATTGGGGCAATTTCGCATAGATTTTTGAGCCCAAGGCCTCTCAAACGTGGAGGCAATGCTAACAGATCACGCTCGTTGTTGTTGATGGTTTTACCTCCGTGATTTCTGGTATGAACTGATGCCGAATGATTTCTTCAATCGGTTGGAGGTACCTCTCAAAACCCGGTATTGTCTTGATGAAGTAGGAAAATTTATGTTGATAACCACTGACATAACATGAGTAAGCAGCTTGTAGTTGTGTCACTGCTATTCTAGAAAGAAGGGACAACCCTTCCGACCATTTTTCCACCAAGCTTTTGCAATATTTTTCTTGGTATTCTTGACTTCCAATCACAGCACCAAGATGTCGTTCACCTTCAGTTGTTATTTTTATGTCTGTATCTTGAAAGACTTCTGTGGCTTTCGCTAAATGATGTTCTTTAACAATCAACCATGATTTTTTGGGTTGAGGATAGTATCCGAAATGGGGACCTACAGTTGTAATGCTATCCCACCATTCTCGTAGTGACTCACATTTCCCCGTAGCTGTTATATCATCCGCAAATGCAGCCATCTCGTCATGATCTGCAATGGCTGATATCAATTCGTCAAGGAGAGGCGTTGTTCCTGTCGCATACACTACCATGCCGATTGGATCACCTAGTGTAGTTCCTTCTTTTGAACTCAACTCGATATCTCCGATGACAAACAGCCTAGCAGGTGTTCGGTAGCAATTGATGACATAATTTGCGAATACTGGGCATATCATTTTTACGTTGTGCAGAAAAGCTTGACGATTTATGTTGTTGAACGCGTTTGCTGCATCTATCAAGAGTACTGCCTCTGCTTCTTCAGTTTCGAAAACCCTCCTCATTGCGTGGATTGCAGCTTCTCCGCCTGCTTTTTGCCCGGCACACATTTGAACTCTGCTACTTGATGTGATTATATCCTTCTTAATCACTGACATAACGGTTTTCCCACGGATTCTGCGTAAGACTTCACCAACGCCGATAGGTCGAACACCGGGTTGTTTGTCTAGTGGGACAAGTCTACACGTCAGAAACCCTTCGAGCGATTTGTCGTATACACTCTCTGTGCATAAGCTTTTGGTTATATTTGCTATCGCAAGCCTAAGATCTCTTCCACAGTCACCTTACATTCTCGATGTTAAGATTTTTCTCCACCCATCAGAGACTTGACCAGACGGTCCAGAACCACCCTGAGTTTCAAGTGCTGCCTTCATAACCAGTGATTCGTCAATCGCTTCGTACACTACCGGATTTATTCTTTCACAAGGACCTTCAAGTTTGTTGTTTTCGTCGGCTTCTCTCGCATCGGGATGTTTTTCTCTTAACAATCCAATTGTTTCGTCATTTATAGGTAGTATTCTACCACGCATATTATTTGTTAGGATCTTGATTGCACCGTTAACATCGCCTTTCTGCATTTTATCTTTAAACATTTTTGAGATAGTTTCGATGTTTCTTCTCTCAGTTGGTCTCGTTAACCTTGACTGTATGGTTTCTGCTTCATTAACCAGCTCGGCAATGTTACCTTGGTGCCACAGCTTCAATCTTCTTTCCAATGCTCTGGTATGGTCTTTCGCCTTTGCATTTTTGCTTGGTTTCTGGAGGAGCAGAGCAGGCATGATATGTACTGCCTTCATTGAAATAGTTCGGAGAGGGCTCTTCTCCGTCCAAGCTTTCAGTAATCTTGTCACTTCTCTGATAAAATCTTTCCCGGCACCTCCACTTGGTAGGTTGAATAGGTTTCGTCGCCAATAAACGATTTTTTCATAACTTTCGTTTATCATTTCGATAAAGTCGCTACCTTTAACTTCGGCCCAGTAATAACGTTCTGGTTCTGGGTTATCTTCATTTCCGATCGCAATACTTGGATTAGTTGATGGCTGTGGAGGCGGTAGTTCACCTATTTCTACTCCGTTTCCAATTACTTTACATTGTCTCTGATGCTGGAGTGCACCCCGTGGAGTGCGGAATCGTTTACCACATTTTAAGCACGGAACTTCAACAATTTCTACTCCATCATCTGTTCTTGTTGATGTGCTCATTTCTTCTTTTCTGTTGTTCAAACTGTCAATTCAGGTTTTGTTATCTTTTGGGTTTTTTCAGCAATTTGTTGCGTTGAAAAGATACAATATAACCTTCATCTGCGTTTTTTTTTTTTTTACGTCAAAGTTTACGGAGCAACGGTTTTACCTCCGCCATTTCTTTCGTGATTTAGAATGAGAATTATAAAATCTCGCGTTCGATTTGGGTCCCAATGCATCGGTTTCATATTGACGTAGCACAAGAAAAAAATAATTTATGTGTAATCTTACGTTGCTGACCCCCCGATCTCTTTCACTACTCGCGTGTACCATTTTGCGTGACAGACAAACAGACAGACAGACAGACAAGACAAACAAACAGACAAACAGATAATCGGGTATTATATATAGGAGGACTTGTTAATGAGAACCAGGTCTTCGCATTGCGATTTATCTTTCAACATGGTGGGCGCGAGTGGTGATGTTGATCGCGTACATTTTAGAGATCTTTAAAGGCCAATAACTTCTGTTCAGTTGGTTTTGAGACCCAAGTTCTTATGTGATTATTAATCAGCATGAAATTCTGTATCAGAATCATCAATAATATTAGGGGGGTACGAAAGTGCAATAACGCCGTATAATGTATTATATAGTATCCCATTTTATTGAAACATACATAAAATCGTTTGGGTAAAGCTTTCACACTTTAACCAGTGAAACTGCTTTAGGCCTTTATGTTTATATATTCTAATAATCTGTATTCTAATATTTAGATACTGAAATTATTATAGTTGAACCTTTTGATATGTCTGGAAATTTTCTGGTTTGCAATGTGGCTAAAATCTTAAACCAACATCAACAAGTTCGGCCTTTGTTCACAGCTTGTTCACACATCTTGTTCGGGAAAAGATTACCTCCAAAGTAAAAGTATTATGGTTACCTTTGATTGTACTTTTAAGGAAACTCTTTGAAAAAAAATTGAAACTAAACCTTAGATTAGAAAGAACTTCTAAAAGCATTCCGTTCGAAATTTGACAATGCCATCTTACCATTTCTTTCGTGATTTAGAATGAGAATTATATAATTGTCAGTTTGATCAAGGAATTCCAAAAAAGATGCAAATCTCAAAGGGGTACCTTATTGGCCCTTTTTACACCGGTCTTGATTGGCGTATATTTGATAAGTTCATGGTCAAACTCTCATCAAATGCCGGCCCTTTAAATGCTATTAAAGCCGCTTCACATTAATGTATTTTTTTACATAACCAAAAGTTAATTCATTCTTAATTGAGTATCTCTAATGAGTGTTAAAAAGTTACATAAATGTGACCACCAAAAACCTAAGATTTACATAAACCCTTATGTATAACATAAAAGCCCTTATGTTCCATTTTCTTAGGAACAAAAATTTTCATAAGCTTTGGAAATTAGGCTTTATGTAAAATATTTACATAAGCTCTGATGTAAAAAAATACATGAATGTGAATGTGGTAAAATAGGCCAATAAGGTATGAACCCTAACCTTGTACATTTTGTTTGTTATACAGTTTCTTTCTGACATATAATACCTAAAATCTTTATGTTACTAGAGAGACTGAAAAGAAAAAGCCAAAACGGAAAGACCCATCCCTTCTCCATAAACTGAATACCTTACCGTCGACAGAATTCTCGGAATTGCCCATAATTCTAGTGAAAGCAACTTATAATAATACACTTTGTTATTTGACAGACCACCAAGGTGAGTTTATCTTAGTTTATTTAGGTGCTGCATAGTATTACTTTGTCATAGGTCTCTCTTTTGCAGCCTCCATTACGGTTTTTTATTCTTTTCACAATTGGTTTCATTACCCTATTTTTCTCCTTGCGTTTGTTCGTCTTTTCATGCCTTTCTTATCTGTAATATGACAGATACTCCTATCTTCCCTATATATAACAGTGAAAGTCATTACGCATGCTCACACTCATCCAGAGGTGAGATCTCTGCAGAACAGGACGAAAGGGCTCAGCAGCTGCCATAGCCGTCTTCCATTAAGCATAGAGGTTGATGGAAATTGATTTCTTGGCTGGCTAAAAGACGATTGTATATTAGCCATCACCTCTAATAAAATTGTTTTAAAAATTAGTAAAATGATACTGAAAAGTGACTAGAGAAAATAATTGAATTAAAAGTGTACTTTTCTGGATATCATCTAGTCACATAAGAGAAGGGGGTGCTTATGGCAAATTCTTAGAATGGGAAGACTTCAAAGAGCACTGGCACTAGATAAAGGAAATACAATACTGTTTTTTCAAAATTGAGTGATTTAAACAGTTTCATCAACTTCCATGAAAATTAGGACCTATAAGAAGGCTTGGCATCTGTTATGGAATATTATTCAGATTTTTATTTGCAATTTGAAATCTTGATGTTGTTGATGTTGTTTTAAGGCCAAAATAACATTAAATGGAAAGAAAGCCTTTGACCTATAATTTTTTAGGCATCCTTATTTTTTTTGGTTATTGCATTTCGATATTTTTTTTTACATGAGTGATGTATTTTATGTTGTTCTCCTTTTAGGTATAACTGCCACCTGGACGTCAGCGGTATGTAAAGATTCTTTGTCAGTGGTAAACATCAATGTTGGTTGCTTCGTATTGACATAATTTTGAATTCTTAACTCAGGGTATCGAAGGCTTCAAAAATGCAAAGAGAGGGACAAATTATGCAGGAAAAATAGCAGGGGAAGCACTAGCTAAGGTAAGTTTAATTTCAGTTGACTATTATTGTGATATCTTAAGGGAACAAAGAGTTGCAGATACAAAAATTGATGGTCGTAAATTTGCCACAAATTACACAAACTTTGTAAGCAACTATTGTGTACCTTTGAGTGCAACGCTCTCAGTCATGTTGAATTTTGATACTTCCCCTCTGATGCACTTTAAAAGCAACAATGAGCCCATTTGGGAGCCATCGACTGTCTGCACGCTACAGAAATGCTATATGCATCTCGGGTGGTAAAGTCAACTTCCTAGTTGCATTTGGGCGGACGGAAGAACCAAAAATGGATGGAAGCCCTAGGACTCAAAACTCAAGATGACTTGTACTTACTTTAAGTTCTGCATTTTTGTAATACCATGACATTCATTCACATCTCATAGTTCTGGTTCATCTAGGGTTACACTGATTACAGTAATTTATAATTTGTGAGTGATTTTACGATTAATGATAGGATAGGACTTGGAGAAAACAAACAAACATACAATTTGTTTGTGATACATGTTTGTGATTACATCATGTACCTACCCAGTGGGCAAAATCTCCAAAAGGTCTCTGTGGAGGAGTGTTACTTTAGTTGAAACATCAGTCGATATTATTTGCCATTCCTATAGAAAACACTCCTCATAGACTTTTTGAAGACTTTGCCCACTGGGTCTGTGACATTTTAATTTTTGATTTTGTCTATCGGACTGATTGGTAGCTTTTTCTCTTCTTTCTCGAAAGTCTCTTTTTTGTCTGGAAGAACGAGGCATGATGTAACCATGATCTCGTTATCCCAGACCAAAATAACAAAGTTTTCACCGCAAACTATTGTGATGCCAATCCTGTAGATAGAGATATAGTTTGGTATGTTATTAGTCTCTTTACCACAAAACTGTTTCTTTATTTTCGCATTGCTTTTGTCTGAAAGAACAATGCATGACGTAACAATGATCTCGTTATCCCAGACCGAAATAACAAAGTTTTTACCACAAGCTATTGAGATTACGTTATTAGTCTCTACCACGAAATTGTTTCTTTTTTTTTCGCATTGTTGCAAAAGATTGTGGACGTCGAGGATTGGGATAAATAAGTAACCAGTGGTGTCTCTGTTTTTAGAGGGCAGCTGATTTTGGTATTAGCAAAGTAAGAGTAAAAGTGAAGGGTTTGGGACCCGGAAGATTGGTAACTATGTTTCCTTATGACAGCTCGACAGGTTAAATAAAAGAAAGCTACATTTTAGCAACGGGAAATTTTCGACAAACTCCTTTGCCTAAATAATGGTGTTTTTTTTGTTGACAAAATCCAGTAGAAGAAGTTTTTACCTTACTTTAAATATTCACTTTGTTTTTCAGGAAGCGGTCAAAGGTTTAGTGATCGGTGGGATGGACATCGTCTCTGTTACAGACGTCACTCCTGTCCCACATAATGGACCCAAACCCAAAAAACAAAGGCGTCTATAAACATGTCGAACTAAACAATTGATTGAAGACTCAAATTGTAGTGTCACGAACATACCGGAAGGTTGGGGAAATGAAAACAGGTCACTTGATAACTGGAAATGGGTTTTGGACATTCGATAGAATTTCTTTTATGGAAACGTTTTAAGGAAGCCCTTCAGATGTCCCTGTTGTGGAAAATATATTTTGTAATATAAAATCAACCGATGTAAAATGGATTGCACCTGCACTTCCAGGCATTGATTAACCTGCGTTGAATAGTACCGAATTTTATGTCCATTCTAAGGACGAATGTTATTGATGGAATTTTGAACAATAAAATCGGTACTATTCAACGGAGGGGCAATGTCTTCCCTTCCTGAATTTTACCAAATGTAAATTCTGTATCATTTTTACAGTTGTTAAAATGGTTAAAATGATCAGTTACAGTTTTTTCATTGTCTTCCTGTACCACGTCGTGATAGAGGCTTGTTTGTTTGTTTATTTGTTTGTTTGTCTGTTTGTCTGTCACGCAAAATGGTAGACACGAGTAGTGAAAGAGATCGAGAAGTCAGCAACGTAAGATCACACATAAATTATTTTTTCTTGTGTTACGTACGATGAGGAAGTAGAAATTCACCAGAACAAGACACACTCGATCATCATCCAAGGGCAATAAAAGCAGAGAAATGAAAGTTGACTGGAAGAAATTTAGTCAAAAATAACTGACAGGATAACTACTAGAACAATCAAAGCGAGTCAAGAACTGGGAGCCTAAAGTTGGTTAACATCTTTGCCAATAAAGAAACATGGCTTTTCGTTGGACAAACAGTCATTCTGGGATAGCCTCTACATAAGATACAACAAACATCGCACTGAAACGTCTGCCAACAACTTGTGTATGTGGAGCTCCATCCGACAGGGGCATGCTCTATCTTGCCCAAAAGGTGGCTTGATTTCTATCCGCCACAACGAAGCCAGAGATTTTTCTGCCGAACTATTAAAAGAATGCTGTAAAGATGTATCAACCGAACCAATACTGCAATAACTGACCGGAGAAATCTTTCCACCCTCAACAATCCAAACGAATGAAACAAGAGTAGATGTTGCTGCAAGAGGATTCTGGGTCAAAGGACAAGTAGAGTACTTTGACGTTAAGGTGTTCAACCCAACTGCTAAAGTCTACTTGACTCAGAGTCTATCTGCAGCTCATCGAAGCAACGAACAGATGAAAAAGAGAAACCGTAACAAGCGGATCAACAGCATCGAGCAAGGCAGCTTTACACCATTAGTCTTCTCATGTTTTGGCGGTATGTCTCGTGAATGCAAGACTTTTTTTCAATAGATTATCAGAAATTGTGGCAGAAAAAAGAAACGAGCAAATTCACCGTGTGAAAACCTGGGTCAGGTGCAGACTCAACTACAGTTTATTAAGAAGCCAACTGCTATTCGTTCGTGGTTCTAGAGGCTTGAAGAAACTATTCGAGAACGACCAAATAAATTTAATCACGACCGAATGTCGCCTAAAATATTGTTGATAAAATCGTTGTGATTGGGAAGAAAGTAAATTTTATATTTATATTTATTTCAAACGAGCAAATTCACCGTGTGAATATATATATATATATATATATATATATATAAAATTGCGACCCAAATCGAACGCTAGATTTAGGGAAAATTATCTCGAGAACCAATAGGAATAACTGACGTTTATTGGGATCCGCGACATTGGCGATGGGGTGACAAAAGGTTTTGAGATGGTCTATTCCTGTACCTTGAATATGATTGACATGAACTGAAAATCATGTTTATTTATGACTTCTGGTCGATTGTCGCTGCTCCCCATGTGATAGCAATAGAGGCGAAATAGGCTTAAAATTCCTTCACAAACAAGATTGTAATTTATTTATTTATTGGATTATTAATCTGTTATTGGCATTTACTATGAATCTATGCAATCAAGATTTTTTATTCGTTCATTCTAAATAGCTATTCTTAAACATCAAATTAGACCTGGATATTTTCTCACGATTTCATGAAAGTAATTAGCTTCATACAGAGAAAAGCAACTTAACTTAGTTTCCGGAGTGGACGCAGGCTGAATATGAGCGGCGAGCGACACCGCCTTGGCGCCTAGTTTATTTTAATGCTTAAGAGGAATGTTGAAATACTGAGACAACTTTTCGTCTCGTCGTCCTCATATCAAAAGGAGAAAAGGGCCTGGGTACGAGGTTGATGCTGCGAGAGAGACAGATTATTTATAAGGGGAGGAGGGAGACATTAAAAAAATTTTTAATGTGAAATAGGCTTAAAATTCCTTCACAAACAAGATTGTAATTTATTTACTTATCGGATTATTAATCTGTTAGGGGCATCTACTATGAATCTATGCAATCAAGATTTTTTTATTCGTTCATTCTAAATAACTATTCTTAACTCATTCCGCGCCACGTCAAAACTCGAAAAAACGGGAAGAAAAAATCAACAATTCATTGACTGAAACTACTAAAACTAAATTATTTAATCATTTCTGCATCCAAATCAACAACATTGGGTCGTTTGAGATGATGGCTTTAAGTAATGACATTGATTGATTTGTTTATGTCTGAAAGCCGATGAGAGCGGCTCGCGGGTTTTTCCGAAGAATTTCGAGCCGCTGTGAGCGGCTCACGGCGCGCAATGAGTTAAACATCAGATTAGACCTGGATATTTTCTCACGATTTCATGAAAGTAATTAGCTTCATACAGAGAAAAGCAACTTAACTTAGTTTCCGGAGTGGACGCAGGCTGAATATGAGCGGCGAGCGACACCGCCTTGGCGCCTAGTTTATTTTAATGCTTAAGAGGAATGTTGAAATACTGAGACAACTTTTCGTCTCGTCGTCCTCATATCAAAAGGAGAAAAGGGCCATGAGGTTGATGCTGCGAGAGAGACAGATTATTTATAAGGGGAGGCAGACAATGAATAGAATGGAAAAATAATAAGTCTTCCAAAACATTTTTTTTTAATGTTTGTGGCTTCCAAAAAGCCGTTTTTAATAAATCATGTGTCTGCATCACATGGGGTGTAGCTGGGCTACTTGAGACCAAAATTGGAAGGACGAATGATCTTTAAACCGTTGGTCCCACCTGAATTCAGCCAGGTAATCATGTCACGATTTGTTGGGCCAAACATAGATTTAAATTTTGCTTTAGCACGTTGCCAAATTGCCTCACTCCAGTGTTAGGATCGACGAAGTTATACTGATGGTTAACAACACCATGTTGAAAGCCTTGCTCAGCGATGACATTATAGGCCGCCGACGTGTCGCTCCATATTTCCGTACCTGGTCTAATCCATGGTATAATAATGGACATCGACGTAGCAGCATTCCGCTGTGGAACCGGGACCAAAAAGCCCACCTTGGTTTGAGGGTAGTATCCACCAAAAATCTACTGCTCTACCACGATCCTCCCGCGATTATATTTTCTTTAAGAAAATAATGACTCGTCGATTTCTACAACATGATCGAAACCACCTATTTGGACAGGATTATTCAGGAAATACGTAACAGCTATATCCCTACGAATCTGATTCTAGTCAACTACACTATTTTCGCTCCTAATTTGAAGCTCGTGCTGAACGTCTGCCACGGACACGCCTCTTGATTTTACAGCACTCCGACACCACAAGAACGTTAAACCAAGAATTTGCCAAAGCTGCAAATGGGACTTTTCAAATCTTTGATCAACAATATCTCAATATATAACGGTTTGTCGTGAACATAAACAGTGACAGCTCTGCAAATAACGTTTCTGAAGTTGTCTGGTGATTTTTACTACCCAGCAAAGCAAATCCAAATTTTAGGCAAGAGGATTTGAGGACCTACTGTAAAGTCAAATTGGATACCAAGACGTTGTTTTTGCCTAGATATTTAAAGGTCAAGCTGCCATGTTTAGATATTTCACGTTTCATCTCGATGAGGATGTCTCAATCACACCTAATAGCTTTCAATTCAAAAAGAGCTATATGACCTTTTACTATAATGGCACAAGTAGTTGTTTTATCAACAACAGTAAAACTCCTCATGATGTATGATAACAGAGATCTGATCACTTTGCTACAGGCTTCGGGGCATATGGAAAACGCTGGCGTGTGATAATTGCTCGTCTCACTGACTTTTTATCAGTACTTAGGCGTGCTGTTTGGCGTACCCCTAAACTGTTATAGACGTGACTGGTCGTTGTCTGACTTAAAAAATGTATTATTCTGGTGTTGATTCTATTTTAAGCTTTTTGCAAAATATTTTCGTAACTCATTTGAGAATAAAACCGAATAGACCGAATATCGTGAGTAAAACCAAACTAATTAAAGATTGACCTTGTGTACAAAATGAAAAACTATTTTCTGTGATAAATCAGACAGTGAATGTATAACCAGTTAGACACATAATGTGTCTGTTCAAAGCCAACTTGCTCATCCTGGCTAATTCACCGACTCCTGATCTAGTTGTAAACCACTACGTTGACTAGATCTCAACAACCTGGTCCCGTTGTCGTTGGTAGCCAGGATATTACAGATGATCACCAGCTATGCGGTACTTAAATAGTGCGGAGGTGAACGCCGACAGAGCACTGCACCTCTGTACTTTCAGGCGGAACAGATGTTACGGCAAATATCCTGGCTGTATCCACGTTAATGAGAAATGCCTTTGTACTTTTTTTCAACAGATGTATAATTTTTTTTCAGTAATTTTTTAAGATAAAAAAGTTTCGAAGTAAAATTGTACATTCGTTACAAAATAACTGAAGAAAATAAAGTGTTTTTTCATCTGTCCAGTTGAAACTAGGCGACGTTAGTCCGACTTTACTGTTCAAGAGAGAGGTAGAGTAGTAAGGAAAGTGAACTGGAACTCTCTAGGACATTTTTTTCTTGGGAATGGAGTGCCTCTGCTGACGATCCTAGTGTAAGCTTAATTGTCTGGCGCCGTTATGGATCACAGTAGAGGATATATTCCTAAGGGTGCCAATCCCACAGAAACAGCAATGCCTTAACTAAAATCTCATCAATAAATTACAATCACATGGAACCTTTCTGTAAGACTGTGCCGTTCATAAACGTAATTAAGTGACATTTATACAAAAAATAGACATGAATTACCTTCTCACACATCAAATAGCATCAAAGACATCAAAGTTTTTTGAGAGAAAACGGAAATTTCTACCGGACAACATGTGAATCTTGCACGAAATGTGGCCGGTAGAAATTGTCAAATGGCCGGTAATTACCGATTACTGGCCGTTATTTGCAGCGCTGAGTGGTCTAGCTAGGATTTCAAGGACGCGTAGCAGCCAAGTTCGCATCAAAGATGGCTTTTTTGTTGTTCTGAAAGGATTTTACAATTGATTTTTTATTCAGCTGTTTCACTTTCACGTGAAATATGTGCTAAGGAATAGTGGGGTGATTTTGATGAAAAGTGAGACTCGATTTATGGAAATCATTAAAACCATAAAATCACACTGAAAAATTATTCACTTAAATATTGTTGGGTTTTTTTCTCGTATATGCATTTTCTATTTTCGAGGTGTCGGTAGATGTAAACCTTCACACAACAGAAATATATCGGTATCAATGATTTTTCACCTTCCGCAACAAATGTTTGGTATGGATGGTGAAGTTTGTTGTGGAAGTGGTATCAACATGCATCATATACAAAGAGAAGAAATAAAGGGCTTGTTGATATATGTTGATCTGGAGATAGAGATTTTTCAGATTTGTTTTCAAATAACTGACAGAATTGAATGATATATACCATTCCTTTTCCAACTATGAGGTCAAAAGCCTTGCCAAAGGAGATTAATAACCTTGTTTTTTCATTTTCATGTTCTTCTTCTTCAGGCATCTCCACACAAACAGTCCACGTTCTCAATATCATCCATCAATTTTATCAAATTAACAAAAAAAATGCATATATACTTTTCAAACATATGCAGAAAAAAACGAGAAAAGAAACATATTTTTATGTAAAAAAAAAAAATTTGTTTCAAATACCAAAATACCATTAAATCAAATTGAATATATTTATATTGTTTGTCAGTCTAGTATTCATAATATATAATTAGAGTTTATCATGTCATAGACCGGTTGTTTTTGTTTGCGACGTTTCGACAGTTACTACTGTCATCATCGGGCCCGCAGTACACACTTTCCATAAACACAACACTGAAAATGAAAACTAGGTCTCTTTTATGTATCTTTGAACTTGGGTCAGTTTACATAGAACTCTGTTCATACAAACTATAAATAAAGGATCAACTATCTTGTTAAAATCATACGGACCGAATTAATCCGCACTTTTATGCATCCATCAGGATATTTCTCGAATGCGATCTCGTTGTTTTTGTACACATCGAACAAACGTAATTTCCCATTGAAAAATGTAGTATCCCAATGCTCGATAAACTTTATCTCGTCGTCAAATGATAAATCAGTAACCATTCCTCTCATTTGATCAACCCTGAAGCCTATTTTCTGTACGTTTTCTCTGTAAAACTCGACCGTGTCCATGTGAAGAGCAGAGTAAATAAAATCAAAGGCATCCTTTGAGCAACTTAATAGCCTGCGTACAGTTATTGGTAATTTCAGAAGAGGTGTTGCTACAAAGACCCCATCTTCTTTTAAAGATTTATATATTCTTTTGAATGTCACAATTTTTTCTTCAGTTGGAATCCAATGAAGAACGGCATTACATACAACGACATCATATCCGCCATCAATGAATGGAAAGTCGATACTTTTTTGACAAAGAAATTTAATGTTGTCATATTCTTGGTGTGTTTTGATCGCATATTCCACTCTGGATTTATCAGGATCAATTGCAATAACTTGTCCAGATTCTCCGACGATCGATGCAAGATGAGCAGCTATATTGCCTGTACCACAACCAATATCTAAGCATTTGAAACCTGGTTTAATGTTAAGACCAGAGATGAATTCATCAAAAAGTAACTTCTGTCTTTTATTGTTGGTATTGTAATAAATCTCTACAGCTGTATGTTCATCCATTTTAAAAATTTTCGAAATAAAAGTGTCATATATATATATATATATTAATTAAATTAACAATGGCTTTGTATTCATCTAGAGATTAAAGCTATACTTATAGAGAAAAATATCGTAAACACCAATCAAAAACATTTAATTGTGACTCATGATTTTAACCCTTTCCTGCACCGAGGTGCCATATGGCATCAATTACTTTGAGGGACATTACATTTCCTTCTATAACCAATCATATTGCAGAAAAACTATTTTCGTGTACCACTTTACATGGAGTTTCTACGCCTTGATAGTTTTTTACTCATTTCCTTACGATTTTTGGTAAATCGAGACAAAGTCAACATGTGCTCTCGAAAAAAAAATTATAACGCAAGTGAGGTCTCTTTCACTTCAAATAAAAGAATGGCGATTCATCCTTTCGGCATGATTCTTTTTTTGTTTTGTAGTCTATATGTTATATTTTCATTCCCATTTTATTCCACTTGAATACCTTAAGGGAATTAATTTTCGCGGGAATTAATTTTCGCGGTTTTCGCGGTTTTTCATCATTTCCGCGAAAATTAGTTCCCGCGAATAATTTGATTAACCTCTATCCGCGAAAATTAGTTCCCGCGAAATTTAAGGAAAAATTCAATCCGCGAAAATAAATTCCCGCGAAATTTCTTTGAGATTTTACAATTTTCGAAATTCTGGTCGAATTTCCAAAGATTTTAATTGAGAAGACTTTTTATACATATATTTATCTATATGCATCTTTAAAAAATATTCTCTAATCAATATTTACAGTTGTGTCAGCGGCAAGATTCTTCTTATTTCGAGCTAAAAATAGCTCTCGTATGTCTCTACTTTTCGAAGTTGTTTTCTTGTTAATAGGAAGTGTTTTTTTGTCTAATGATTTCCTCTTTTTTGGCGCACTTGTATCGAGAGTTACAACATCTTTGCCTGTTCTGTTTTCTAAGAAACATCCGATTATGACCTCGTTTTTCGGTTCACAATACAATCTATTGATTATTTCTTTGTATCGATCAAGAACCATATGATTTCTCACTGTTCCAGGCATCGTCACGGTTACAACACACGGAATTTCGAGCCCCCCTTGAAATAAGGGTGACTTTCTATAGTGATCGGCGGTCAATGTTGCATTAACAGTCGCTCCTCGATCCAACAAGAATTTTGTCGCTCTGGATATTTCCCTTGGAAGGTGTCCCACAGTTTTGTCACTGTTTCTTTCTTGGCATGTCTTGATACTAAATGGGTCATAATCGTTTCCAACTTCATGAACACATTTTAAATTTTCTTCTTTAGTCGGTTCCCAAACTTTCCTGAACACATGATAACCACGAATCGCAGCTGTAAATTGGAATGTTTTATTTCCGTTCATTGCAATCGTTGCTTTCTTCACTGTGTGTCATGCGTTATGATTTCATTTTCTTATTACACTTTTTCAGAAAAAAAAGTTTAAAAAAGTTTACGTTTTTTCATTACACCGAGTTGAATATCATATGTTGAGATAATTGGTGCGATTTCCAAAGATGACCGTTTTTCAATTCAACAAATGTGTCAATTCACACTCTCGGTTAAGTTTTTGATGTGTTCCACTAATTAAAGTAAGACTTGACGAGAAGCGCTTCAAAGGAACACCACTTCACACTTTAAGCGAGGTTTGTAAGAAGTTCATGTTTTTGACAAACTGAATCTCTCAGCAATTATAAATGTGTGAAATTCCTATGAAAGGATCTTTAAGAAGGAAGAAATGAAATGAAAATCTTTATCTTGTGTGAATAAAATTCATAATAAAGTGTAAAAACATGACAGACAGGCAAGACACAACACTTGGAGAATTAGATTTTCAAGCAGTTCGAAATGAAGTTAATAACGCCTATTCATCTAAAAGAGGGCAGTACACAAAATTTACAGAAGCTGACAGATTTGACATTGGGAAATACGCCGCCGAAAATGGCCCAGCAGCAACTGTGAGAAAGTTTTCTAAAAAATTCTCAACATTAAACGAAAGTACCGTTAGAGCGCTTCGTAAAAAATACAACGAACAAGTGAAGAAGGCTACGCTGGAATCAAGGGTTGTGCCACAAGTTATAGTGAGAAAAAGAAGAGGAAGACCTTTGATGCTTGGAGATGTTTTAGATAAAAAGATCCAAGAATATCTTAAGGTAAATTTCTTTTTTTTCTTTTTCTCTTTTGCATTTTTTGTTTCAAAGCCATCCTCATTGCCTTGTGAGTACAAATACCGAGAATACTCGATTTACCGCTCACTCTCGAATAAGCGCCCTTCTCGAAACTACGTTTTACTCAAAAACAGCTTTCATTTATAGTGTTGAATTTCATGTGAAAGTGTTGATATCTGTTTCTTCGCTTCGACAGTTCATTATTAAGGATACTTTTCAATTTTTTATGTGAACGATTTTATTGATGCAGATTGGTATAATTTGTTTTAGGCCCAAAGATCTCGTGGTGGAATAATATCAAAAGCTGTAGCTGTGGCAACTGCAAAAACATTGATCAAACGGCATCCAGAGCTGAATTTGGGGCACATCAACGTTGAAGATTCATCATGGTCGAAAAGTCTCTTTAAACGGATGGGATTCAAAAGGCGATTAGCAACCACAGGAAAAGTGTCAATACCAGAAGAGTTACACCAGGAAATACAAGAGTCATATTTGTTTTCTATTGTCAAGAAGATTGAGGACAATGACATTCCACCTTCTCTCGTTATAAATTTGGATCAAACTCCGTCAAAATTTGTACCTGGTTGCAATAAGACATTGGCTAAAAGAGGAAGTAAAACCGTTGCAATTGCTGGCTCCACTGATAAGAGAATGATTACTGCTACCTTCGCCATCACATTAACGGGTGATTTTCTCCCTATCCAGCTTATATATGGAGGCAAAACAACAAAAAGTCTCCCACCAGCAAAATTTCCAAGCGAATTTCATGTTACTGCTAACCCAAAGCACTACAGCAATGAAAAAGAATCTTTGGAAATGATGAGCAAAATCATCATCCCTTATGTGGAAAAAGAACGGCGTCACCTTGGTCTTTCCAATCTCCAACCTGCCCTACTGATAATGGATGTGTTTAAAGGACAGATGACGAATGCAATCAAAGAAGTCCTGAAAGAAAATAAAATTCTTATCGAAAAAGTACCAGCGAATCTCACCTATTTGTTTCAGCCTCTTGATGTTCAAGGGGGACCAAATGGCTACGTAAAGAGAATGATGAAAAATAAATTTACACTCTGGTATGCAGATCAAATTGATCAAGCTCTTGAAGCAGGAACGATCTTGGAGAATATTGACGTCAATCTTAAATTGTCGATCATGAAGCCAATACATGCCAAATGGATAATAGAAGTATATAATCACATGACTTCTGCAGCTGGTAAATCGATTTGTTTAAAGGGCTGGGAAGTTGCTGGAATCACGGACGCAGTCTGTAAAGGATTGAAAGGAATGGCGCACATCGACCCATTCAACGACATTGACCCTTTAGCACAAGAGCCTTTTGAAGATGAAATTTCATGTGAACATGAACGGGAAATGTATATTCAGAACGCGGAGGAAGATGAAAGTGGCTCTGATTATGAAGATAACGATGGAAACATATTTAGTATTTTGGAAGATGATATTGATGATAACTTATAAGCTATTTTTTTCTTTGTAATTACATTTTATATAGGATAGATATTTAACGTAGAAAAGTTTGTTGCTTTTTTGATTACTTTCACTCTCCGCTCACTTTTTTCTCCATTTTGCTGAAGATGAGCAAATTTCTGTTTGAAAAATTGTCAATCCGCGAAAATTAGTTCCCGCGAAAATCAAGGAAAAATTCAATCCGCGAAAATAAGTTCCCGCGAAATCTCCATTGAAAAAAAAATCGCGAAAATCCGCGAAAATTAATTCCCTTTTTCTCCGCGAAATTTCTGAAAAAAATAAACCGCGAAAATAAGTTCCCGCGAAAATTAATTCGGTTAAGGTATGTTGATCACACAGTTCAGAAACAATCTTCAAACTTTTATGTGCCATATGGCATCATTGTGAAGAACGGGGTTAATTTTTGTACAAAAAAACAGACTTTCATTCTTTGGTAACGGTCATTGTTGTTGTCATTTTACTGCTTGTAACTGAGCTGTTTTTGCTTGCAATTAGTTTGAATCTTCAATTTCTGTACTTCAATTATCTGTATTCTACAATCCCTACTACGACACGAAATAGGAGGGGGATAAAACTAGATCTGAGGGGGCTAAGGCACTTCTCACCTCTATTTTTCAAGCTTTTTGCCCAAATATTTATTATTTGTCTAAAAGGTAAGGGTCTATGGCCCCCTGGCTGTAATTGCTTGTCTTGTATATCACTTAGTAGGGGCCTAATACCTGATAGCCTACCTATTTTCCCTAATCCTGATCGAGAAATATTTACTTTATTTCAGTATTTCTGTAATAAACAAAAATGAATATTTGTAAGGATATGGATTCAATAATAGACTTTGTCACGTCCGGGGATGTCTCAGATCTGTCTGATTTGTCTTCTGATGATGATTCTGATGACGAAGTTCAACAAGATGATATCATTGAAAGATTAGATGACGAAGAAGAAGAGCTATCCAATGATGATGACGACGATGTTGAAGATAACATACCATTAGCCTTGATTGCAGGCGACTCAGCAACAGATAAAGATCCAGCAAGTACGGAAGACCAGGCACGTGTTTACAGGTGGAGGAAAAGGGACCCACCAGCTGCAAACGATACCTTCCTTGGCAAATTTAGTGCACCACCATTAGAGGATGTGACACCATTGGGATACTTCAAAACGTTTTTTACTGAAGAAATCTTATCTCTGATTGTTGAACAAACAAACCTTTACAGCACCCAGAAGCGTGACAAGTGCATAAACACAAACATAAATGAGATCCGTAAATTCTTTGGTATGCATATCCTTATGGGAATAGTCAAGGTGCCTAATTGCAGACTACTTTGGTCAAAGAATCTTCGATTCCCTCAGATTGCTGATGTAATGCCAATCGGTCGTTTCGAATTACTCAAACGAAGCTTACATGTTGTAGATAATGCTACATATAACAGAGAGAACGATGATAAACTCTTCAAGATAAGACCTCTGATCGAAGCATTGAGGAATGAATGCATCAAGGCGGAACCTGAAGAGTATCATTCTGTAGACGAACAAATTATCCCCTCGAAAACTAAGAGAACGAAAATTAGGCAATATAACCCTAAAAAGCCTAAAAAATGGGGATTCAAAAACCTCGTCAGGGCAGGTGCATCTGGATACATGTATGATTTTTACATTTACGCAGGGAAGGGAGAACCTGATCCTGAATCGAAATTGCAGAAAAGTGCACAGGTTGTATCAAAATTATGCCGAGATCTACCGCCAAAAATGAATCATAAAATCTTCTTCGACAATTGGTTCACTACTGTTGAGCTTCTGCACTATCTGAAAAGAAAAGGTTTACTTGCCGTTGGTACGGTTAGGCAAAACAGAATCCACAACTGCCCATTGAAATCAACAAAAGATCTGGAAAAGGAAGGTAGAGGAGCAATGGACTACCGTACTGACCAAAACTCTGGTATTGTCATAGCAAAGTGGGTTGACAATAAAACATTGCAACTCTGCTCAAATTATGTCGGTGTTGAGCCTGTTGGATCTGTTCAAAGATGGAGCAAACCAGATCAAAGTAGAGTGCAAGTTCCATGTCCGCAGATCGTCATTGCTTACAACAAGTCAATGGGTGGTGTTGATCTCGCGGATATGCTGATTTCACTCTACAGAATACCCTGCAAAACCCACCGTTGGTACATCAAGGTGTTCTGGCATTTAGTCGATATAGCAAAGGTGAATAGTTGGATTCTTTATCGGCGACATTGTGAGCAAAAACAAATCCCCAAAAAGAAGCAACTATCCCTTTTGAATTTTTCGATAGGTTTGGCTGATGCTCTCATGAATTCGAGCCAAACTACAACACCCTCTAGAGGAAGACCACCAAAGAGACCCCTTGAAAATGAGGAAGCGGCACCGCAGAAACCGGGAAAATCACCAGCGCAACCCAATCCCTGTACCGACGTGAGGTATGATGGAGTTAATCATTGGCCACAAGCAGTCAAAGATAAGAGGAGATGCCGAAACTGTCAGGCATCAGTCCGTATGATGTGCAGCAAATGCAAAATTTACCTCTGTATTTTACCGGAAAGGAACTGTTTTAAGAAATTCCATTGTAAATAAACGTTTATATGATAAAACAACTTCATAAAATAGGCTTTACTTACTTCACCTTTTTATTGAAAAAAATTAGACATCATCCGAAATTACCTGTTTTTTCTGAACCTTGACGCTCAATGATGCCATTTGGCACCATCCCTAAATTGGCCCAAAAAATTGAAATTTTGGGAAAAAATTTTTTTTCACGTATTTTGTACCAGAAAATAAGTGTACTACCCAAAAATCAAATTTTTATCATAATTAACCATAATTTGTGCATGAAAGGGTTAAGAATAAAGTGCTGTACCAAAATTCGATTTGAGGCGAGGAGAAATGAACACAGACATATAAGAGAATAAAAAGAACTATAAACTATAAACTATAAACTATAAACTATGAACTATAAACTATAAACTATAAACTATGAAATTAGATCGGCCCCATAATTCGACTTCAAATTATCCTCGTTCAGATTGTACGTAATAGTAATTAAACAGTTATGTATATCAGGTAACACGAAAACACTCCATTTCATGACATTTTATTTGAAATCACACTAAAGGCTGTTTTCCATTGGGCGGAATCGTGCATGCGGCTCCCTTGTCTAAAATTACGATTTTTGAGCTACAGAGCATGCGCGCAAAATCCACCAAAGTCAAGTCCGCGCAGACGATTCTGCTTAATGGAAAGTGGTCTTCATCAATGAAATCCTGAATCAAGTAAAATGTTTCAAGAAGTTTGTCCAACGCTCTACCACTTCCAGAGGCTGAGGTGGAGGAAGAAGTATCGCCGTCTTGGTCTTCTGACTCTGTGCTGCAATACCAGTAGTATAAAACTAGATAATGAAAATAAACAAATGATTTGCTCCAGTTTTAGTGAAATATAATCACTATGTGATGCATCATTGAAAGCTAAAGCTATCGACGGTTAATGATGTTTTCTGGTGTCTCGTTCACATTGAAAGCTGATGAAATTTCTAAACCATGCCATTCCAAAATCTATGTAACTGCACGAAATATGTTTTTGTGTTAATTATTCCAGTAAACTCTACGAAGGAGCGTTTGCCTCTCATCTAGTAGACTAATTGAGTAGACAAATGATCGACTTTATTGAAATGATCGAATAGATCGAATAGGTCGAGTAACGCGCATCTCCTCGATTTCAATCACGATGATTCGACTTAATGTGGAATTATGGCGCCGATTTAACTTCATAAAAAACAACAGAAACTTTATTTTTCGTAACAAATTGGCTATATTAAAATAATAATACAAATTTTTACTCGTTTTAACAAAAAGTAAACAAACACATAAAACACGTGATCACCGTGTCGCAGCCCCTTTAAATTCTTTAAATTCGTTAATTCTTGTTGTGAAGAATTGCGCAACTGTTAACTAAAAGTCACTATGAAGGCGCAATGAAAGTTTTGAAGAAAAGTTTGCGTAAGAAAAGCTTAGTTGCAGTCGATCCCCGTAAAGAACGAGTCAGGACATAATGAATTGTTCTTTGAAACCATTACAGATTTATGGTACGGCGGATCAGTAGTAACGGGACTCAAGTGCAACTAAGCCATCAGGTCTACAGAGCGTGGGAAGAGAAATGCATTTATATAGGAGGCTATTTATATTAACAAAAATTAAGATTACAAAAGAACAGAACGGAAAGTATGGTGCTATTTTATAAAACTTGAAAAGCGGATACATTTATGGGATCCCATGTTTACGAAGAAAAAATAACGCCCATAAAGACAAGGACTGGCGTTAAATTTGGTCCAGCGTAAAAAGGGCCAATAAGGTTATATTGTTGATAGTGAATTTTTTTAAAATAATTAGTTAAACGTACTCCTCTTTTAAGAGTGTGATGATAAAAATGAACTGGGTATAAACAGCGAGACTATGTTCCCATTAGAGCGGATAGAATTTCGTAACGTTTTAAAATCTATCCGGTATATGGTGCGGGAATATGATTTTCGCACACCGTTGTATAACGAAATTGGAGTGTTCACATTTATTCGGATAGCATGAAATATTCTCATCGTGAGTTCGGCTTAAACAGTGTGCGCGCGTTTTAAATGAATCTCTTGTAAAGAAATTCCCAAAAATAAATAGTCAAAATATAAAGGAAAGAAAGAAACAGAGTTATGAGAAAGTCGAAATGTGGATTTGGAGGACTGAAGTTGAGAGTAACGCAGCTTGTGGCTAGACTAGACAGCCATATCAAATGTTAGCTTAGTTCTCATATATCGTAGAAATCCCAGATTGTCTGCAATCAATAATCATCATCTCAGTTAATATTGCGGTCCCAATTAGATCTTATATGTCGTAAAACTCCCAGATAACATCATCGGCGATGATTATCACTTTTACGATTATGAGAACTGGACTTAAATGTTGTCTCTATGGAAACCTTTGGTTTTTGTACATATTTTTTTGAGAAAATGAGAATTCGTTATAAAATTATACCATTTAGATGTTCCCACTAAAGTAGCGTTCCTATCCAAGTTTCTACTACACGATCTGGTCACCAGAGAACCAAAAAGGGGAGCATACGGCAATTGAGGATTCCCGCGATTTTGACGTTTCCCTGACTGTCTCTGTGTTGTGTCTTAAAAAAACAAATTGTTTGCGTGGCCGGCAGTGTACCATTCAAACCTTTTTGTCATTCTTTAGAGAGAAAGAATAAAGAGGAAAGCAAGTCTATTTCCGGCCATTTAAGGCTAAGAAAACAAAAGAAACGGCCTGGTCATGCAGACACAGCGTTAAAATAAATAAGCTTTAGAAACAAACAGAGGAGACTCAGCACTTCGAGAATTCTCGGAATGGGAAAGTTGTTCCCGCATCCGCCATATTGATTTTTGAGACTGTCGGAAATATTCTGTGTGTTTTTTGAAACTCCAATGCCGACACATTTGGGAGTACCTCTGTATTGGAAAAGTTCCTCTTGTTATTTAGCAGCTAAAAACGCGGCTGAAACGCCGAAAATGAGTGATTATTTTCTTGACATATGGTCTTTAAGATGTGAAAAACGAGAAATTTAAGTTGGTATAAGAAGATATAACTTTCCTTCCCGTGTTTAATTATAAACGCAGGTTTTTTAGAAAACAATTTTTAATTACAAATAATGTTTTGTTTAAGTTTTTTTAAGTGCAGCGATGATGTAATGGATAGTACCTTCAAGTGCGACCGCTTAGGCTCGTGTTTTTCTCGTGTATTTTCTGACTATATCTCAGCGGTGCTTCAATTTTCATGAAAATGTGAATGTAGAACAATTCAATCGTGCAGATTTGTGGGAATCATTTTCGTATTTTGACCAAAAAAGTTCTTAACAAGATTCCTCAAGCTGCGATGTTTTCGTGTGCTACTTGGCTGCTGAGCAACATCGCAAAGGTGATGCTGTGTTCTTTGACTGACAATTTTATTAACGATTTTTGTTATGACATCAATGTCTTTTCTCTATCCAGCAGGTCTACTGCTAAATAATCCAGTTAACATTCTGCATTATCGCAAGCACATTTATGTTATGATAAAGTTATTAGCAATTGCCTAAAAACACATTTTAGTTTTTTTCTCTATTGTTGTTCTGAGTCCTTTTCCATTTCTTGCCTCCTTAGCCAAATGGTGAAAGGGCGTTTATATGTGTTGATGTGGTTCAAAATAAATCTTTTTTAAACTTAATGTTTGGTCATCTTTTATCAAATCTAATCCAACGTGGCTTTTCTACCTGATGACCTATGGTATCAGATATGTGTTGCACGTGGTGTTTTGTCTGTAAAAACCATTTAAGAAGTATTCTCTCGCAAGTGGACTGCAAGTGATTTTGAACCTATAAAAAAGGCATAGTGTCAAGTACTGTGTGTTATCATATATTCCCCCTTAAATGTATACCGACCAACCGACCGGCTCGGAATTTTGGCTCATTTAGGATGCGAACATAACAATTTTGTGTTTGTCGCCTTAGTAAATATCTTTAAATCATTTAAACATGCCCTTCGGTCCTGAATAACCAAACAGTAAAAGGATTACAAGGATATTTTGGAATTTTAGATTTCCTGCATTTTTTAATGAAAGGTTTTAACTCACAATTTAATGCATTTTCTAAATGAAAACAATTCGCTCAACCAGCAGTTATTTTATCTTTCCGGAGATATTAACAATCTACATGATGGAAAAGCGAAGGTTGGCTACAAAAAAGCGTAGGTATGGTTGTATGCAACCAACGACACATCACACACACTTTCTTCTCAATGTAAATCATCTAGTCCTCTGTCCTTCCACAAACATGTCTTCAGTGATTTTTAATTTCTTTTTAAAGAACTTTGGAAATGAACTGCTTTACGTTCCATAAAAGATAATGAAGACGTGAATAAATAGTTTGTTTAGGAGTCACAAGTTTTAGCAATGAGTCAATTAATTCCATCAGGAAATAAAAATATCGTAATACAAGGTAAGCTTAACTGATTTTATTTGGACAGTCTTTTGTTTTTTAAGGTGATGTTATAAAAACAAGTCAAATGGTAAAAAGCCCAAAACTCGTTCATTATCTGATTTGATGTCAGCATTTGACATTATCTTATGGTGTTGAAGTAGTTAACAAAAGTATTTCACTTAACTTTACGAAAAAAAATATTAACCGAAAAAAATCTTCCTTTTACAGTGATCAGGAAAGATATAACGAGTGAAAAGACCCACGCCATTGTTAACGCTGGTAACAAGCATCTCCAACATAGTGAATGTGTAAGTAAAAGCATCCTTCTCATCTGATTTATTTAGTGGCCCGGCTTTACTCTACTGGCTTAGGGAGTGGCCAAATGAGAAAATACAGCCCGGGAAACCTATATCTCGCCATCATTAAAAAACTCTTATACATTTACATGTGTGGTCACATGAGAGATGAGCCAGCCCGCTTTTCCTTGTCTAACCGAGATCTCGGCAAAGGGAGCTGAATGTTTCTCTTGTGATCGCTCAACCGTTTTATTTAAAGGTACTGACTAAACAACGGAACCACCTGAGACGAGCTGAACCGAGCTGAGACGAGCTGAGACGAACTGGAATTTGACGGAGATATAAGGAGGTTCCACAAGTGTGGACCACGATATGAAATACAAAATTGACTTAGCTGGTCAACGCCGGTAAGGCAGCTGATCTTTCATTAGCATCTGTACGTCCGTAATCACGAATTTGTCCCTAGTTGTAGCCTGACACCGCAGTTTTAAAGGCTGAAATATAGACCGCGGTAGTTAACGGCAATTAACACAGGCTATTGAACGTGAGAGAGGAGACGTGCAGAATTACTTTCTTTCACCTACGAAAGACATCTGATAATTTTATATAATATATTTTACAGGGAAAATTATGGAATTTAGTTTTGCATTCACAATTTTTAGTTATAGTAGGTCCACATTCAGCTGCAGATAAAAATAAGATACCCACTTCCTCACACTTAACAGCTATAGTCGATGTAGCTATAGTTGCAACCAGTGTTGACGGGTGGCAGCTATACCTACAATTTTGGATATATATGGTGTTTGTTATGTTGGTGGGGTGGGTGTAAAATGTGTTTTTCAGACCTCTGGATCTGATAGCACCAGCTTTGTGAAATTAAATTTCATGAATTTTAAGCTGAATTTATTTGGCGAAATATTAAAAAAAAGCATAATTCTCAAAAAATAGCTGAAAAATTGTTTAAGAGGCTCAGAAAGTTTCTTCAGAATTATTATTATTATTATAAGTAATGTTTACCCAGGATAGCCCCTTCAGTTCCGATAGAACTGTTATCAATGAGGGTCCTGCGAAGGAGGTCCCAGAGCATTTAAAGCCTCCATTTGGGCTACATAAGTCGCAAGTATGCTTCAACCGCTCAACCAGACAACCTCCATAGATATCAATCCCGCTCTCAAGCCGTGAAGAGGCTAGAAATTATATTTCTGATCATATAACACCAACTCCATGTTACATAAGAGAATAAATCACATTTAATTCTCTAAACAGATGTCAATAATGGCATTAGCATGCTTTAGCCTACACACCAAATTTCATGGTGAAGGGGTTAATTTTCATATTGTAACGTTGATTTAAAAATCTAGTTAGAAGTTCTTCCTGATCTGCTGTACTCTGGTTTTGGCTGTACATAGCGGCTGAGTTCCTTCAACTTTCACTGTTTGCCTTCTTGTTTACATGTGCACAACATATCTAGCATTATGAAGTCCAAATCACATGATAAAATAACGAGTTTTCATTGGTGCAAAACTGATCCGGTCCTAGTTGATGCGGAACGGATCGGGAAAAAGTTGAAAAAGTTCAACTTTTTTTTGGATCATTTTGGATCTTCCTGGATCACACTAATGACCGTTCTACGCATGCGCGGATCAAAAATCCGATCCGATCCAGTCTTTACAGAATATTGTTTTAGATGGTTATTCGGTACTAAAATCTGCATAACAGCAGCCCGTATCTTTATTATTTATTTTTCTTCTAAATACATGCGTTGCGGAAATAAAGCAAATGCACATGTGTGTAAACTTTTTCTTTTTCACACATTACTTTTTACTACTAAACTTTTTACTAAAAAACAAGCAATGGAGCAACCAGAAGCCCGAACCAACAACGGAAAAGAGATACAAAAGACACTCTTTATCAATAAGTTTTTTTTTTAATAACAGAAGGAACAATTTCGCTATAAAGGTATAAATAACTAAGCAGCTTTTCTTGCTCAAACCATGATCCAGCCATACTTTCTTTCAGTCTAAGTTTATCAGGAGAGTGTTTCTTTTCTTTGATTTTCGCATTCCTTCATTTTCGATTAAAGAGATTACTTTGAAGCAGAAGACATAACAAAGTAAACTAACTTTTTCGGTAAAAGATAATAAATACGAAATTGAAGTAACGTTTATTAGATGTTTAAATGTTCTGTGATGGGCTTGAGTAATAATAACCCAAGTCACACTGAGAGATTAGTTCAGATAAGTTTAGGTTATTCATAGGGCTCTCGATTTTGGCCAAAATATTATTCACATAAATACTTTTTGGGAAGAGTAAAAAAATCTTTTCTATATTACCGAATAAAAAAAATCCGAAAGAAAATCGAAAGGTCAGCTAATCTCAGTATGACTAAAAAACACAGTGTTCAGGAGTAATCAGAGATGTTTATTAACCATTAATACGAATTTCTCCTCACGAATTTCTCTTCGCGCTGCTATGTTGCGGGAAAAATTTTAGCGAGAGCTCATTGAAAGTATAAGCGTTTTCACCGTGAAAGCTTGTGAAGCCCGTGAAGCCCGTGAAGCCTGTGAAGCATGTGAGGCCTGTGGAAGATTGAAATTTTTCGTTGAATACTAAAATGTGTGTGAGAAGTTGCAAAAAAAACGCAAAAGGAATAAGTAAAAAACAATCTGCTTGTTTATATTCTATCTGCTTTGTCTATATTCTATATTCTATATTCTATATTCTATATTCTTTTTGTAACAAATAAGAAAGTCACAATAAACCGTTGTATAACAACTGTCGCGAATCTTAAATTTTTTGGGAAAAAATGGTAAATTCGCGTCTGTATACACTAATTTTCGCATAAGCAACTCCATTATGATTTACCAACTTGATCTCCCCTCTAATTAGGACCTAGTTTTCTAAGTATTACTCAAACTTAAGTTCAACGTAGTCAACCATTAAATGAAAAAAAAAACTCTAAAGAATATAAGCGTAATCGGTAACGAACCATACAACAAAAAGGGGAGGACGTTTATTTGACACACGAGAGTAACCAAACAAAGATTCCTTTGCAACATCATCAACCCATAAGTTTCTAACTGAAATAGTAAGTGTGGTTTGGTAGTTGACAACGAACACACTTTGATTAACACATGAGTCGATCGACAACTGACTTTATAAAGGTGGATTTGCACATTTTCACGAGTCAATTAAAGGAAAAGAAAAGAAAAGAATTAAAAATAAAATTTCACGTTCTACACCACAACGTTAAAAGTTATGTTTTGAAATCGTACTGACAACAGAAACGCGAAAATTGCAGTTCTCTCGTATTAGTTTTATCTGTTTCGATAGGATTTCGTTCTTTTCCAGTTTATCGATAAAACGTTTTGGTATTACAAACAAATTCTTGAAACTTTCATTGCTTTGTGACTCATTGATTTTTGAATATTTGTAAATCACTTTCACGTCGTCGTCCTCGTTTCCGTCTCAGTTGCGTAAGGTGTCTAGTGATACTAAAGATGCCTTTCTATCCTTCTAGTTACAGTAAACTCCCGATAACCCGAACCTTTCCTCACGGAACAGTTGAACATTGCTGGAGATATCTAATGTCAAGGGGATAACAAAAGTAGTTCGTGTTACTTGTTGTTGTAAATTTATTTAACGTCGGTATACAATATACATAGTTTTAAATAAAAAATTACAAAAAACTAATCAAAACTTTTTATTTTTTATTATTTTATTATTTTTATTTTTTATTATTTCCATTGTATATATATATTATATATATTTGTATATATATATAAAATAAACAATAAAGAATTGTTAAGTTATTACTGTTTTTCTTTCTTACAGACCCAGAATTATGCTTAAGAGAGAAAATATTTTTCATATATATAGGACTAATGCCATTCAGAAATTTGAATACTTCCGTACATAGATTTCTTATTCGAAGTAAACTCCTAAAATTCTCATTCTGATGGAAGTCCGAAAACTTACATAATTTTTTGATTTTCCAGATAATTGAGGAAGCACAAAGCACGTTCATGGATTTTTGTTACTTTTAGAAGAGATTTCGCAGGCGAAAAATGATCAGTACGGACAGTAATTGAAGTTTGCGTATACAAAACTTTGAACTAATATTTGCTTTGCTTTAAAGGGTAACATATCTTTGAATCTGAAAAGAGCATTCAATTGTGCAGAGGCTTCTTAACATGTATGTCGAATTTAAATTTTTGGTCAATTTTTATACCTAACAGTTTGACATGTGATTCTGCACTTATCATTTTATCACCTACTCTTATTTCGGATTTTGAATTGTTACTTTCGCCCTTACTGATCAAAATTGCTTGAAAGTTTTCAGGATTTGCTATCATTTTGTTATTTTTGAGCCATGAAAGTGCTATATCAGATTCTTCTTCTAAAAGTTTTATTAGATTAGTCAATGAATTCGAATAACCAGAGAGGGTATTATCATCGGCATAGTTGTGTAACTTACTATTCATAATGATTATGTCAAACAACCCATTATTAGTTCTCCATTATTTTTCATTCAACACTCCATAATTTCTATGACCGGACGGAGACCGCATATTTACGTAAACAATTAGGAAAGCATAAACAACAACAGCAATTTTTGGACAAACAAAAACAGGAAGAAGTGAATTGTTTTCAAAACAAACTTAAGTTGATTATGTATAACGCTCAAGGAAAATTCGATTATTCATAATGAAATAAAATAAATCATTAAGGAAAATGTTATCGGTCCTAGAATTGAACCTTCAGGAACTCCAGAGATAATCAATTGAAAAAGGCTGAATACACCATTTATACGGTTACTTTGTTCTCTATTAGTAAGATATGAGAGTCCATACTCAAGTGCATTTAAATCTAAGCCATACGCGTGTCATTTTGCTATGATTAAGTCGTGCGGAATGCAATCAAAAGCTTTGGAAAGATCCATTAAGACAGCACCCACAAAATAATTCATATTTAACTTTTCTTTCCATTCTTCAATTAATCTCAATAAAACGTGTTGTGTGCTATAATTTTTTCTGTACGCGGATAAGAAAGGAGAAAAGTTGTTATCAATATAAGACATTATCTGCTTTTTTATTATTTTTTCATAAATTTTTTAAAAGAAATTAAGAACACTTAAGAACACATTAAGAATACATGTTTTAAAGGTTTTGATAGATGCTCACTGGTCAGTAGAGCAAGTTTAGGTGTTATATGGTCCTCTCCAGGTGATGGCTTCGGAATAATTTCTTAAATACATTTTTAGCACCCTCCCCCCCCCCTCACTAATCATTCGAGTTATCGCGAGTTCGAGTTACTGAGATTCTACAAAAAGGTTTTATTCTGTAATCATTAAGTTTATTTTATCTATTTATTATTTATTTATATATTATTATTATTTATTTTACTAGCGAAATTAAATTTGCACGAAAACTGTTACCATGGATCAGACTATCGACCTGTAATGGTTCCAAAGAATGATTCATTATGACTCGTTTTAGCAGGGCAAGTAAATAACGGTACGAAATGAAAAAAACAACATCTGCATAATTCACGGGGAAAAACTTTCGGGAATTCCGAAACATGACCAGTGGCCACCGGGACGTCCGATGGACGTTCAGTTAGGACGCCCCGGAGACATCCCGGGGACGTCGAAAGTGAAGTCTAATCCGCCCACTCGAATAGGATGTCCAATAGGGACTTGAAGAGTACGTCCAAAGGACTTTTCTGCAAAATTTATTCATAGTTCTTGGCATTCTTTTGTGTCAAAGCTTTTAACATTCTGGCGTAAGTAAAGGCCGATGTCGGGGCAACGGGCTCATATTCTTTTTTCCTCTAATTTTTTAACATAATAAATTTCTCACTAGTAACTTTCTCAGCAAACTTTAACGTTTACTGCTTTAAAATATTTCGTAGTACAAAACATTTCATGAATAAAGAAGTTTAAAGGTTGGTTTAACTGTAACCCAAATATAAACATATATATATATATATATATATATATATATATATATATATATATATATATATATGCATGAAAATTATATACATTCAAGGAAATAAACATGTACAAAAAAAATAAAATGGTATAATGAAAAAAAACCCAGACAATATGTATATCCGCTTGACGAATATTTCAATGCAAGAGGATAATATATAATGATTATGAGGGCATTACCGGAGTAAATTGACTGTCGTCAAAGTAAAGCCCATAGGGCGTGATCTTGACTTGTTCATTTCTTCATGTATAATCTGTCTTACTTTATTTTCGTTGAGATCGTCGTGATGGCCAGCCATGCTGCTTTCCTGCATTTCTTGTCATTTAGACAAAAATACAAACCAGCTTTTAATTGCCGAAATAGCAATATGTATATATATATATATATATTCCCTTGTATTTTTGCTACATTTAAATAACCATAACTAGCCCTGAAGTTCAAGGACGATGTCTATATTGAATTTTGCACATGTGAATGATCCACAATTCTCTTTGTTATAAACAACAAAATCGTTGTGTACAAACACTAAGCCAAATCACTTGTCATTTAAACCAAAATTCTGGATCGTGTTGGTCCCACGAACATTATTGCAGAAACGTTTGAATCAAAACCGATTTCTCGGCATTAGTAACTTTTAATTTTTTCAATGTTTCCTAGTGAGTGGAAATAAATAAAAATTGATAAGCCAAGGCTTTTCTCGCGGAACATTTTCCGGTAAAATCTATTTAGTCTTGGAAACAGCGTTTTATCTCCACCATTGACATAACTACCGTAGCTAATAAGCCCCTTTTTATACCGGCCCTCAATGGCGTTTATTATCATGATTTGGCGTTAAAAGGGCCGGGATTCAACGGCGCATCTATAGGGTAGACGCGATGTGTGGAGGAGCATAATTTCAGCTTTCAGTCTGTATCACCAATTATTAACACTTTCCTCCACAAATTTCAACTTTCCTCCAGATCTTCCGCAGGGGTTAGATGTTTGTCTGCGAGACTTAGATTGTGGACTTTTAAAAAACAACGCCAATAAAGAACGGTGTACTAGGGATTGGCTCTAATTTTGGGCCGGAACAAAAATGGGTTAACGAGAAAACTATGAAAATGGGATAGGACACATCACAAAGGAAATAAAATAACTTTTTCGTTTCGTGTAGTGATAATTGGGATCGAAGTATTCATGAAAAAAAATTAGTCTTTTCTTTCATTATGCCATAATTTCCTTAGCACTTTTTCATTTTTCAACATTTAAACTTGTTTTTCTCCTTTCCTCTGTATTTCTTTTTAAGGTATCCAGATGTCTTTAATAAAAATATTCCGACAAAACACATCGGAACGGATACATTTTGAAAGAGTTTATGTAAAAACTGTTTAAGAATTCCCCATATGCTCAAGTGTTCTGTTGACATCCGCTATCGGAAGGAAAAATTGTAGTTTAGAGAATAGTATATGCAACGATAAAAAAAGAAGTAAATGCTTTTGGAATCTGATAAATTTGCAAAAATTTACACTGTACAAGCAAAACCGAAGAACAGGTGTCGCCTTACAAACGATCCTTCATAGTAGCTGGTGTCTCTTGTTCATAAAGCCATGGAATCCAGTTTGATCTATCTGACCTGGTTGAACAACTACCCAATCACACTGGCATTATGTGTAATCGGAATTATTGGAAACGGCCTTTCCATTGTCATTTGGCGAAGATGTTCCATGTTCCAACCGTTTCGAATGCAAAGTTGTGTTCCGTACTTTATAACACTCTCTGCTGTCGACTTATGCTTGTTGGTGTCGACATTGTTTGTAGAGGTTCTGCCGACAGCATATCCATCCGTCAAGGAATCCTACGTCTTTGACGTCTTCTTCGTATACGTTGGTCACCCTCTGCAGTACTTTTGCTTGTCCTGCAGTCTTTTTCTGGTTACGGCCTTATCGATCGACCGACTGAAAGGAATATCAAACCCGTTCTGGAGATTGAAACAAACCAACCGACGCTCTTATTGCATAATTCTCATCGTAATGGTCTCAGCGACTCTCATTAACATCCCGTCCTTCCTGGAGAATCGTATTCAGCGAGTGAACGGTACTTCCATGGTAGTTCCAGTGCCGTTCAGCGACACAAAGTTTCGCGATATGGTTTTCTATACACATTGCGTCGCCGGCATCATTATTACGTGGTTCGTGTTGGCTGGTTCCAACGCATTGATTGCTCGATCCATTCTCCGACTCGAAACGAAGACGCATATGAGTAACCAACGATACGTCATAGCGGTGCAAGTGTTTGTCGTTTCCATTTGCACAGTAATCCTGTTGGGTTTTCAATGTGTTAGTCGCTGTATAGTCATGTTCGTCCGGCCAAACCACCCAGCACATCACACGTTCAAATACTTGGCCGAGTACGGGAAGCTTGCCGTTCCAATAAATTCGGCCACCGATATCATTATCTTCTTTTTGCCAGGAAAGAATTTCCGTACCGGTGTGCGTATGCTATTCACGAAAAAGAAGAATAAACCCAACCGTTATGCAACCACTGCTTTCTGAGCGAGGGAAGTAATTATCTTTTTAAGGACACTCAAATGAGACATGTCAATGAGGAAAGACAAAAGTATAATGAAAAAGGAAAATGTAATAACGAAGAACAGGAACGATTTTAATGGATTTCTAAGCTCCGCTTAAATCTTTAAATATGGTGACTATTAAGGTAACTATGATATCTTAGCTCTTCTGGACTACATAGATCTCAAAATCTGACAAAGCATTCCTAACGAAATAAAACACTACAACCCTTTGCTCATATTCAAAAGAAAATAAGAAAATGGCAACCTCAACGTCCATGCCGGTTATTTAAAACATATGTAAATCATGTCGGTTTCATCTAAATAACAATTTTTTGTTTTTATTATTGTTACTTTTACTTGTTTTTGGATTCAATTATATTGTATTTATGTTTAGTTAACTTAAATTGACTATGTATTGTTTAGAAACATTATTGTACCTTTTGTCAATTATAAATAAAATGAATAATAATAATAATAATAATAACCAGCTCTTTGGTAAATACATTTTACCGATTCTATTCTCGTAGAGTATAGTGCGAAAGAAACTCTATGTGCCCACATAAGAAAATTAGCTTTCACGAAGGATTGGTGTTATGTCCATGTCCAGTTCTATCACATGTCTAAACCAAACTGAGCAGAATACCAAATATTTTTAACTTGAACCTCCACGGGACCGTTGAACATTGCTGGAGATACCTAATGTTCGAGTTATCGAGAATCTTTTATGAAAGAGGATTAAATGAATGGGATTACAAAAGTAGTTCGTGTTACAGAAAGTTCGACATATCACGAGTTCCAGTTACCCTGATTTTACAAATAGGATTTATTCTGTAGTCGCACGAGGCTTTAATTTTTTTTTGTAAGTTTTTTTTTTTTGTTTTTTTTTTGTTTGTTTCTTTGTTTTAACAATTTTATCGTCTTTATAGTGTTTATAATATATTCAGTATATAGGCATTTTAATTTATATGATCATACAGGGCCTCCATTGATAGCAGTTTTATTTTAAAATTGACAGTAGCTAACCTGTATAAATATATTCAAAATAAATAAAAAATAAATAGCGGTAAGAAATGAAAAAAACAACATCTGCATAGATCACATTGAAAAACTTTCGCGAATTTCAAACAATGCCCAGTGGGCACAGGGAAGTCCCATGTAATAAATCAAATCAAGTTTGAAATTCAAAACAAGAATTTTCCAACGACAAAAAACAGCTTCGAATTCAAAATTTTTAATTTATTTGAAAATATCTTATATTTTTCTATTGAACGGATTTCTCTCGGAATCTGGTTGTAAATGATTGCTCCTTGGTGAAAGAATCCGATTTGAGCTGTTTAAGTCCTGAACTTTGGTATCTTTAACGAGTTGTTGTTGTTTCTTGTCGATTTTGAATGTGATATCAATTCAAAGTAATTCAGCATAGGTGGAGGAAATTTCTTCTTGATAGAATTTCTAACCAGTTGGCATGCATGTCTTTTTACGGAAGTTGCTATTGGTGTCAGTTTTACGTTTCGAGCTTTTCCGTTGGTGATAACCTCAATAGCAGGTTGGTGAATTCGATTGAGTTTTTCTACCGATGTTCTGGGTAAGTTTAGGTTTACAATTTCACAGTAAGTCAAAACCGGTACAACGATACTGTTGTATATCGTCCCAGCAGCTTTATATGTGAAATTAGGGCGAAGTTTCGACAGTAAACGAAGCCGTGAACTAAGGTTTTTGTATTTTGATTGAGAGTTTTCGTTCATTGATAATGTTGAGTCAAGGCGATCACCTTAGTACTTGTAAGACGTTGTTTGGTTTAAGATCGTTCCGTTAATTTTGATCTCTAGTGGTGAGGCATTTTTGACTCGCGGTGATGTACCAAAAATCATCGTTTCAGTTTTGTCTTCTTTGAGATTCAGTGGCAAATCATTATCGGTCAGCCAATTGTATATTTCGAGTATGTCAGCATTTAGATTTTTCTGAATAACATCTGTGTGTTTTCCTGTGGTGTAGATTGCACTGTCATCCGCCTTTTTATGACTTTGCAGTGACGTAAGCAAATTTCAATGTCATCTACGTGAAGCAGGAATAACGTGGGACCAACAATTGATCCTTGAGGGACACCTCTGTACACAGGGAACCCGAACGATAAGCAGCCACCATAAAACACGTGCTGTTTCCGATTGAAAAGATAATTTTCGAACCATGTTAATTCAGCCCCAGTAATTCCATAAGATGGTAATTTCGATAGGAAATACGAATGGCTTACCGTATCAAACGTTTTGCTTAAGTCCAGATGAGTCCTACCTCCACGACCTCGGCAATTAGATATTACAGCAATAGCTGTGTCATTTATGCATTCCTGCATTTACCCTATACTAACTGGTTATGAGGGCATTAACGGAGAATATTGACTAACGTCAAAGTGCAGTACGTAGGGCGTAGAGCGTGATCTTGGCTTGTTCATTTCTTCTTGTATAATCTGTCTTACTATATTTTCGTTGAGATCGTAGTGATGGCCAGCCATGCTGCTTTTCTGCATTTCTTGTCATTTAGACAAAAATACAGACCAGCTTTTAATTGCCGAAACAGCAATATGTGTATATATATATAATCCTTTGTATTTTTGCTACATTTAAATAACCATAACTAGCCCTGAAGTTCAAGGACGATGTCTATTTTGAATTTTGCACATGTGAATGATCCACAATTCTCTTGGTTATAAACATCAAAATCGTTGTGTACAAACATTAAGCCAAATCACTTGTCATTTAAACCAAAATTCTGGATCGTGTTGCTCCCACGAACATTATTGCAGAAACGTTTGAATCAATACCGATTTCTCGGCATTGGTAACTTTTAATTTTTTCAATGTTTCCTAGTGAGTGGAAATAAATAAAAATTGAAACTTTTTTCGGTAAAATCTATTTAGTCTTGGAAACAGCGTTTTATCTCTACCTTTGACATAACTACTCTAGGAAATAAGCCCCTTTTTATACCGGCCCTCAATGGCGTTTATTTTTATTACTTGGCGTTAAAGAGGCCGGGGTTCAACGGCGGATATACAAGGTAGACGCGATGTGTGGAGGAGAATAAATTTTGTTTTCAGCCTGTATCATTTATGGACTTATTAACACTTTCCTCCACAAATTCACAACTATCCTCTAGATCCCCCGCAGGGGTTAGATGTTTACCTGCGAGACTTAGATTGTGGACTTTTCAAAAACAACGCCAATAAAGACCGGCGTACTATGGATCGGCATTAATTTTGGACAGGCGCAAAAATGGGTTAACAAGAAACTATGAAAATGGGACACATCACAAATGAAATAGAATAACCTTTTCGTTTCGTGTAGTGATCACTGGAATCGAAGTATTCATAAAAAAAAATTGTCTTTTCTTTTATTATGCCATAATTTCATTACAGCGTTTTCATTTTTCAACTTTTAATTTTATTTTTGTCTTTTCTTCTGCATTTCTTTTTAATTTACGCAGATGTCTTTAATAAAAATATTTCGACAAAAGAAAACGGAACGGATACATTTCGAAAATTGTAGATGCGACCAATTTGTGTAACAACAGTTTTAGGCTCGACTATATGTTCTGTTGACGTCTGCTATCGGTAGGGAAAGTTGTGGTTTCCACAAAGAAATAGAATTGAATAGAAATGTTACGATAAAAATAACAAGTAAATGCTTTTGGAATCTGATAAATTTGCACAAATTTACACTGTACAAGCAAAACCGAAGGACACGTGTCGCCGTATAAACGATTCTTCATAGTAGCTGGTGTCTCTTGTCAATAAAGCCATGGAATCCAGTTTGATCTATCTGACCTGGTTGAACAACTACCCAATCACACTGGCATTATGTGTAATCGGAATTATTGGAAACGGCCTTTCCATTGTCATTTGGCGAAGATGTTCCATGTTCCAACCGTTTCGAATGCAAAGTTGTGTTCCGTACTTTATAACACTCTCTGCTGTCGACTTATGCTTGTTGGTGTGGACATTGTTTGTAGAGGTTTTGCCGACAGCATATCCATCCGTCAAGGAATCCTACGTCTTTGGCGTTTTCTTCGTATACGTTGGTCACCCTCTGCAGTACTTTTGCTTGTTCTGCAGTCTTTTTCTGGTTACGGCCTTGTCGATCGACCGACTGAAAGGAATATCAAATCCGTTCTCGAGATTGAAACAAACCAAGCGACGCTCTTATTGCATAATTCTCATCGTAATGGTCTCAGCGACTCTCATTAACATCCCGTCCTTCCTGGAGAATCGTATTCAGCGAGTGAACGGTACGTCAAGGGTGGATCCAGTGCCGTTCAGCGACACAAAGTTTCGCAATGTAGTTTTCTATACACATTGCGTCGCCGGCATCATTATTGCGTGGTTCGTGTTGGCTGTTTCCAACGCATTGATTGCTCGATCCATTCTCCGAGTCGAAACGAAGACGCATATGAGTAGCCAACGATACGTCATAACGGTGCAAGTGTTTGTTGTTTCTATTTGCACAGTAATCCTGTTGGGTTTTCAATGTGTTAGTCGCTGTATAGTCATGTTCGTTCGGCCAAACCACCCAGCACATCACGCGTTCAAATACTTGGCCGAGTACGGGAAGCTTGCTGTTCCAATAAATTCGGCCACCGATATAATTATCTTCTTTTTGCCAGGAAAGAATTTCCGTACCGGTGTGCGTATGCTATTCACGAAAAAGAAGAATAAACCCAACCGTAATGCAACCACTGCTTTCTGAGCGAGGGAAGTAATTATCTTTTTAAGGACACTCAAATGAGACATGTCAATGAGGAAAGACAAAAGTATAATGAAAAAGGAAAATGTAATAACGAAGAACAGGAACGATTTTAATGGATTTCTAAGCTCCGCTTAAATCTTTAAATATGGTGACTATTAAGGTAACTATGATATCTTAGCTCTTCTGGACTACATAGATCTCAAAATCTGACAAAGCATTCCTAACGAAATAAAACACTACAACCCTTTGCTCATATTCAAAAGAAAATAAGAAAATGGCAACCTCAACGTCCATGCCGGTTATTTAAAACATATGTAAATCATGTCGGTTTCATCTAAATAACAATTTTTTGTTTTTATTATTGTTACTTTTACTTGTTTTTGGATTCAATTATATTGTATTTATGTTTAGTTAACTTAAATTGACTATGTATTGTTTAGAAACATTATTGTACCTTTTGTCAATTATAAATAAAATGAATAATAATAATAATAATAATAACCAGCTCTTTGGTAAATACATTTTACCGATTCTATTCTCGTAGAGTATAGTGCGAAAGAAACTCTATGTGCCCACATAAGAAAATTAGCTTTCACGAAGGATTGGTGTTATGTCCATGTCCAGTTCTATCACATGTCTAAACCAAACTGAGCAGAATACCAAATATTTTTAACTTGAACCTCCACGGGACCGTTGAACATTGCTGGAGATACCTAATGTTCGAGTTATCGAGAATCTTTTATGAAAGAGGATTAAATGAATGGGATTACAAAAGTAGTTCGTGTTACAGAAAGTTCGACATATCACGAGTTCCAGTTACCCTGATTTTACAAATAGGATTTATTCTGTAGTCGCACGAGGCTTTAATTTTTTTTTGTAAGTTTTTTTTTTTTGTTTTTTTTTTGTTTGTTTCTTTGTTTTAACAATTTTATCGTCTTTATAGTGTTTATAATATATTCAGTATATAGGCATTTTAATTTATATGATCATACAGGGCCTCCATTGATAGCAGTTTTATTTTAAAAATGACAGTAGCTAACCTGTATAAATATATTCAAAATAAATAAAAAATAAATAGCGGTAAGAAATGAAAAAAACAACATCTGCATAGATCACATTGAAAAACTTTCGCGAATTTCAAACAATGCCCAGTGGGCACAGGAAGTCCCATGTAATAAATCAAATCAAGTTTGAAATTCAAAACAAGAATTTTCCAACAACAAAAAACAGCTTCGAATTCAAAATTTTTAATTTATTTGAAAATATCTTATTTTTTTCTATTGAACGGATTTCTCTCGGAATCTGGTTGTAAATGATTGCTCCTTGGTGAAAGAATCCATTTTGAGCTGTTTAAGTCCTGAACTTTGGTATCTTTAATGAGTTGTTGTTGTTTGTTATCGATTTTGTATGTGATATCAATTCAAAATAATTCAGCATAGGTGGAGAAAATTTCTTCTTGATGGAACTTCTAACCAGTTGGCATGCATGTCGTTTTACGGAAGTTGCTATTGGTGTCAGTTTTTTGTTTCGGGCTTTTCGTTTGGTGATAACCTCAATAGCACGTTGGTGAATTCGATTGAATTTTTCTACCGATGATCTGGATAAGTTTAGGTTTACAATTCCACAGTAAGTGAAAACCGGTATAACGAGACTGTTGTATATTGTGCTATCAGGTTTATATGTCAAATTTTGGCGAAGTTTCGACAGTAAACGAAGCCGTGAACTAAGCTTTTTGTATATTGATTGAGAGATTTCGTTCATTGATAATGTTGAGTCAAGGTGAACACCTTAGTACTTGTAAGACGTTGTTTGGTTTAAGATCGTTCCGTTAATTTTGATCTCTAGTGGTCAGGCATTTTTGACTCGCAGTGATGTACCAAAAATCATCGTTTCAGTTTTGCCTTTTCTTGAGATTCAGTGACAAGTCATTATCGGCCAGCCAATTGTATATTTCGATTATGTCAGCATTTAGATTCTTATGAATAAGATGTGTGTGTTTTCCTTTCGTGTAGATTACATTGTCGTCCGCATATTTTATGACTTTGCAGTGACGTAAGCAAATGTCAATGTCATCTAAGTGAAGCAGGAATAACGTGGGACCAAGAATTGATCCTTGAGGGATTCTTCTGAACACGGGGAACCTGAACAATAAGCAGCCATCATAAAACACGTGCTGATTCCGATTGAAAAGATAATTTTCGAACCAAGTTAATTCAGCCCCAGTAATTCCATAAGATGGTAATTTCGATAGGAGATACGAATGGCTTACCATATCAAACGCTTTGCTTAAGTCCAGATCAGTCCTACCTCCACGACCTCGGCAATTAGATATTACAACGATAGCTGTGTCATTCATGCATTCCTGCACTTACCCTATACTAACTGGTTATGAGGGCATTAACGGAGAATATTGACTAACGTCAAAGTAAATCTGGAGCTTGCGAGTGCAGTACATAGGGCGTCGAGCGTGATCTTGGCTTGTTCATTTCTTCTTGTATAATCTGTGTTACTTTATTTTCGTTAAGGTCGTAGTGATGGCCAGCCATGCTGCTTTCCTGCATTTCTTGTCCTTTAGACAAAATTACAGACAAGCTTTTAATTGCCGAAATAGCCATAAGTATATATATATATATATATCGGCAAAATCTATTTAGTCTTGGAAACAGCGTTTTATCTCTACCATTGACATAACTACTCTAGGAAATAAGCCCCTTTTTATACCGGCCCTCAATGGCGTTTATTTTTATTACTTGGCGTTAAAGAGGCCGGGGTTCAACGGCGGATATACAAGGTAGACGCGATGTGTGGAGAAGAATAAATTTTGTTTTCAGCCTGTATCATTTATGGACTTATTAACACTTTCCTCCACAAATTCACAACTATCCTCTAGATCCCCCGCAGGGGTTAGATGTTTACCTGCGAGACTTAGATTGTGGACTTTTTAAAAACAACGCCAATAAAGACCGGCGTACTATGGATCGGCATTAATTTTGGACAGACGCAAAAATGGGTTAACAAGAAACTATGAAAATGGGACACATCACAAATGAAATAGAATAACCTTTTCGTTTCGTGTAGTGATCACTGGAATCGAAGTATTCATAAAAAAAAATTAATTATTATGCCATATATTCATTACAGCGTTTTCATTTTTCAACATTTAATCTTGTTTTTGTCGTTTCCTCTGCATTTCTTTTTAATTTACGCAGATGTCTTTAATAAAAATATTTCGACAAAAGAAAACGGAACAGATACATTTCGAAAACTTGTAGAGGTGACCAATTTGTGTATCAACAGTTTTAGGCTTGACTATATGTTCTGTTGACGTCTGCTATCGGTAGGGAAAGTTGTGGTTTCAACAAAGAAATAGACTTGAATAGAAATGTTACGATAAAAAAAAGAAGTAAATGCTTTTGGAATCTGATAAATTAGACTGTACAAGCAAAACCGAAGAACACGTGTCGCCGTATAAACGATCCTTCATAGTAGCTGGTGTCTCTTGTTCATAAAGCCATGGAATCCAGTTTGACCTATCTGACCTGGTTGAACAACTACCCAATCACACTGGCATTATGTGTAATCGGAATTATTGGAAAGGGCCTTTCCATTGTCATTTGGCGAAGATGTTCCAGTTCCAACCGTTTCGAATGCAAAGTTGTGTTCCGTACTTTATAACACTCTCTGCTGTCGACTTATGCGTGTTGGTGTCGACATTGTTTGTAGAGGTTTTGCCGACAGCATATCCATCCGTCAAGGAATCCTACGTCTTTGACGTCTTCTTCGTATACGTTGGTCACCCTCTGCAGTACTTTTGCTTGTTCTGCAGTCTTTTTCTGGTTACGGCCTTGTCGATCGACCGACTGAAAGGAATATCAAATCCGTTCTCGAGATTGAAACAAACCAAGCGACGCTCTTATTGCATAATTCTCATCGTTATGGTCTCAGCGACTCTCATTAACATCCCGCCCTTCCTGGAGAATCGTATTCAGCGAGTGAACGGTACGTCCATGGTGGTTCCAGTGCCGTTCAGCGACACAAAGTTTCGCGATGTAGTTTTCTATACACATTGCGTCGCCGGCGTCTTTATTACGTGGTTCGTGTTGGCTGGTTCCAACGCATTGATTGCTCGATCCATTCTCCGACTCGAAACGAAGACGCATATGAGTAACCAACGATACGTCATAACGGTGCAAGTGTTTGTCGTTTCCATTTGCACAGTAATCCTGTTGGGTTTTCAATGTGTTAGTCGATGTATAGTCATGTTCGTCCGGCCAAACCACCCAGCACATCACGCGTTCAAATACTTGGCCGAGTACGGGAAGCTTGCCGTTCCAATAAATTCGGCCACCGATATCATTATCTTCTTTTTGCCAGGGAAGAATTTCCGTACCGGTATGCGTATCCTTTAGCGGAAAAGAAGAATAAACCCAACCGTAATGCAACCACTGCTTTCTGAGCGAGGGAAGTAATTATCTTTTTAAGGACACTCAAATGAGACATGTCAATGGGGAAAGACAAAAGTATATTGAAAAAGGAAAATGTAATAACGAAGAACAGGGACGATTTTTCATTATTATTTATCATTATTATTATTATTATTATTATTAGAAGAAGAAGAAGAAGAAGAAGAAGAAGAAGAAGAAGAAGAAGAAGCTTGCAACGTTTATGGACGAAATCATTCAAGATCCTGATAACGTTCCAGTATTGAAGACAACCGGTCGCACAACCCTGATTCCGAAGAAACAAGAAACCAAAAACCCATCCAACTATCGTCCAATAACGTGTCTACCTACCGTATATAAGATCCTGACCACTATCATAACATCACGAGTGAACCATCATATTTGCCAATAACATCATCCCACCTGAACAAAAGGTCAACGCAAGTAACATATATGGCACAATCGATCAGCTCACCATCAACAAAATGATTCTAGAAGATGCCAAGTCGAGAAAAGCAACCTTTCAACGGCATGGATCGATTACAAAAAAGTATTCGACTCAGTCCCACGCGATTGGATAATAGAGACCTTGAAGATACACAAATTCGACGATGTTACGATCAAATTCATCCAGACAACAATGGGGAATTGGAAAACTTAGCTACACCTGAGATAACAAGACGGTGAAATATCAACTGAGACATTTATCATCAACACAGGATTATTTCAAGGAGACTGTCCGTCAGGACTTATCTTCGTTCTGTGTCTATTACCGCTCTCCTGGCTCCTGAAGCAGACAAATCTAGGATACACCTTTCGTGACACCCAACCAAGAACGAACTCCCATCTTCTTTTTATAGACGATCTGAAAATATTTGCAAGTAACGATAACCAACTCGAAATTCTAATCAACGTTGTTAAGACCTTCAGCGACGATATCAGAATGTCCTTCGGATTCGACAAATGCAACAAATTGACCATCATTCGCGGAAAATGCGTTCCTGCTCGAGATATCATCTTCCTAGATTCAGATGAAAAACTGAAAAACCTAGACAACAACCAATACTACCGGTACTTAAAGTTCAACGAACGAGACGCAACCGACAAGTCGACGAAGACAAAACTGAAAAACGAGTATTTCAAACGTATTAAAGGGATAATGAAAAGTGAACTGAATAGCAAAAACACAATCGACGCAATCAATTCTTTTGCCACACCAGCTCTGTCATATGGCTTTGCCATCCTGGATTGGAATGTTACAGAACTCGACGGAATAGACAGAGACACCAGAAAACTACTGCAGAAACATCACTTCATGCACAACCAAAGCGACGTACCACGAATGTACTTACTTAGGAGAAATGGTGGAAGGGGACTCATCAACATCTGTAATCATTACAAAAACTCCATCATCAACTTCAGCACATACCTGATCCAGAGTGACGAACAACTACTCAAAAAGGCATCAGACTGGCAGTTTACGCGCAGCAACGACAAATCACTCCACCACAAAGCACAGAAATATTGCACGGAGCTCAACATGGAACTACATCATATCACGAAACTACAGCATATGACAAAACAACAACGGAAGACAAAAATCAAAACGGCAAGAGTGAAACATACAGAACAAGAACTGAGCAACAAAGCACTACATGGACAATTCATACGACTTCTGGACGAACCACAAATTGACAAACCAACGTCAACTCAATGGCTACGATCATTATGACTGAAACGTGCTACTGAGTCAACGATCTGCGCTATACAAGAGCAAGCCATCACAAACAAGTACGTCCAGAAGAACGTCCATCACACAAACAACGACGACAAATGCAGACTTTGTCGCGACGCATTAGAGACAATACATCACATCATCTCCGGCTGTACAACATTAGCGCCGACAAAATACTTGGGTCGGCACGACAATGTTTGCAAATACATCTACTGGTGGAGTTCGGATTCAAAGATAATGCTACACAATGGTACTAACACCAAACAACGCAAGTAGCAGAGAACAACAACGCCAAGATACTTTGGAACTTCTCCATCCAAACAGACCATGCACTACAGCACAACAAACCAGACATCGTCGTGATCGAGAAGAATACGAACACAGCATCAATCATTGACGTAGCGATCCCAAACGAGAGAAACTTAGCGAGAAAAAGGCTAGAGAAACTTCGGGCGTATACTGATCTCGCTGTCTAAATAAAAACTTAACGAAACCTTGCCAAAGTGAAAATTATCCCAGTAATCATTGGTGCAACTGGTACCTTCCATAACGGTTTCGACAAAGACATTGAAAAACTAGAACTACGAACACAAAAGTTTGACAAAAGAATTGCTCAAAAATTACGTTATTAGGAACAGCACGTATTGTGCGTAGCTTTTTACAAATAGCTTGAATTGCGTACACTAAACTTAATTATTTTTCAATTTTGACCAAATTACAGAAATCGGGTTTCAATTTTTATAGACACAAATCTAACTCGTTGCACAAACGCTATGTTATCTTACCTAAATAATTTTACAACTCAATCTGAGTTCTTTTCTTAAGTTTTTGTGTTTTCATTTTGTTTTTTTATATATGCTGATAAGGCGAATCATTGAAAGCATACCCTTGAACAACGAATCTTTTGTTTATTGTTTGTGTTTTTGATGGCTCGCCCTGTACGTATGAAGTGTACTCTTTATTTAATTTAAATAGGAAACTTCATTATAATTGTACGAAACAATATTATACGGAAAATACATGCATCATCATCATAATAATAGTTATAATAATAATAACAATAAAATCTTCTACAGTGAAATTTCTATAAAGTGGAAATCTCACTTTTTGCTGTTTTTGCGCATGCTCTGTAGCTCAATAATCCTAATTTAAGACAAGAGAGCATGCGCAAAGTCTGCCAAAGTCAGGTCAGCGCCGGGCAAATCCGCCTAATGGAAAACGGCCTTAACGGACATACTCCATGTACGGATGGATAGATTTACAGTCAAATTCTCATAGGTCAAGTCTCTATAAAGCGCTCACCTTTTTAATTGACCAATGGTGTCCGTTTGTTAGAGATTACACTGTACGTTTTGATCGAATCTCTCATCATTAACAAAACATCAGAGGGACCGAACCAACGTCATTCAACATTCGTCATTCATCATTTTCGTTTTTCGTTTATTTTTTTTTTATTTTTTTCAGTTTTTCAGTGTTGCTACAGTAAAACCATCTGGACCAAAAAAGTGTTTCCTGGGTTTCTTTCTGCTTTTTGATAATCGGATTCTTATTTGAGTCCTATTTTCAATTTCTCTATTACGGTAGCAGCATATGGGAGCAGCAAAAGCGTATATATATATATAATTATATACAAAATTCTCTTTACGAAACTATATAAATTGTATAAACGAACAAAGGCTAGGAATTTTCAAAAGCTTATCAAAACATTCAATTAGTATATTTTTGGGCTTTTATCAGTTATTCACGAAAAAATGGATCTTATTCCCATGAAATACAAAAAGGAGGATTTCATTTACTTCTAATGCGAAGCTTATTACTTGAAATTAAGTATTATTTTGTTGCCGAGACATTCGAAGCTCGCCTACAGTTCATGATAAGAAGCTTCATAAGAAGCGGTTCTTAGTTTAACTACCTTCTTATAAATATTCTTGTTTGTTATTTGAACGTTTTTGTTTACTTTGTTTGTCAAAGTTTAAAACACAGTATTTCGGATGGATTTTTCGTTTTTGAATTTCTGCGTAAGCATAGAAATCCTTTAAAACCGTCCGTGTTTTTCGGGGTTTTTTGTTGTTGTTTTATCTGCTCCAAACTTACGCAAGTGTTTTTCTGAAAGTTCATTGGTTATGCAGCTAATTTCTGATATCTGATTGGCTGATAAATCTAGATAGCTGACTTAACGTAGGCGATGAACGCAGACTGAAATTCACTTTTCGAACACATTCAAATTTTATCTTTTGTTATCTTTGATACTTTTCTGCTTTAATATTTAGACCGTCATAAAAAATATACTGTTTCATTTCATTTTGTTTAAAAAAATACGTGCGGGAAAAACACATAGTGTATTTGTTCATTGAATGTTAATTAGTGACACCTTGCAAAATAAAATAAAAATACATCAACAATAGCAAGTTTATTATTTATTAATAATATTTTTTTCGGTTACAACTAAAAAGGAAAGACGAAATAAAAAAACAGAAAACAATCCGTTTGGGGAAACCATGGCTTCTTAAACAGCAGGATTGTGGGATTTTTTCAAACTTGCTAAGTATATTTAGAGGCAAGATAATCTTTTTCGATTTTGGGGGGTTTTGACATCCTTACAAATAAAAACTATTTTTTAACCGACACAGTTTTAAAACCATTCATTCGAGAGAAAAAGATGCCCTTACAGGCAAAAGGATTTTTGCAAAACAGCTCAAAATGCTAAAAGTTCTTATTAAGCCAAAGCCATAGTTCTTTTTGATGAAATAATGAAATGCAAACAAACACAGTGTATGATAAAGGCTAACATCAAAAATACACGGACGGTTTTAAAGGATTTCTATGCTTACGCAGAAATCCAAAAACGAAGAATACATCCGAAATACTGGGTTTTAAACTTTGACAAACAAAGTAAACAAAAACGTTCTAATAACAAACAAGAATATTTATAAGTCTATACGTTTAGCTGCGTAGAAACACATAAAAAAAGATACACTGTTGCATAGACCGACCGAAAGACCGACCGAAAGACCAACCCTAAAATGATCACAAACTAGTTCAAGAAATATTTGACCAAAAGTGTAAAATAAAGAACAAATAAAAACTCTATGAAATTCAAGTTGAAAAACATAAAGAAGAACAAAAGAAGAAGAACAAAAATAACCAGCCCAAGTCTCTCTTGATAGTGGAAGCTGTGCTAATGCATATCCAGAAAGCTGCAGAAATCATGTAATACCAAGCACTCCCCCATCATTATTCACTAAAAAAACTACTTCGTAGATGAAAAGAATTACCTTTTGAAAAACCTTTTTCTTTCAAGTTTCACTAAACACTGTCACTTCTCACTGACTTCTTCTCGATCAACAGTAGAACTTTTTCTCGTTCTCCATTAAACTTTTTTGACCTATCAAGCAGTTAGTAATTAAATGTAACGAAGTTTACACGTTTCCAGGGCAAAGATTCTTCTATATTTAACGTATTTGTAAGAATAATTCATTATCAAAAAGCCATTTTCAAACGCTATCTAAATACAAAGTTTGAGCGTAACTCGTGCGCCATTCTTAAAGGACTGGTCTACTCAAAAAAATACTTTCTTTTAAAAAATTCGCGATGCTTTATTTCGGAGGTTAACATTATTCTTTTTGTTTAAAAAATTATCTATTGACGTATGTTTTTTAATTTTCTTCTTTTATTACCGCACCTTATGCTTGACGTCATATATGGCGATGTGTTTAAAAATAAAAGACGAATGAAAAGCAGAAGTGAAAAAAGATAGGAAAAAGTAATTTTATTACTGTCAAGAAATAAATAAATTGTGAATATGGTACACTGTGCAGCAATTAATGGTACCAATAGCTCTAGTAAAAAGTTTTTTTAAACTGCCCGAGGACAAAAATCTCAAGAAAACTTGAATAGCAAAGTTGAAAAGAGCGAATTTGCCAAAAGAGGAAAATGTATTTGTTTGTCATATACATTTTGAAGAAGATTGTTTTCAAAGAGATTTAAAAGTAAGAAAAGTAAGATGCTTTATTCTTCTGTCTATACTGAATTTTCGTTAGATTATATTACTAGAGATAGAGAATGCTGCGTTTCAGCACATCTCTTTTTCCCGATATAAGAGTCGCTGCGCAAGGAGTGAATTTGTCGTGAAATTGTCGCTAATTGAGTACTTGCCCAGATAGTTAAAATATCGAAGAAATATAGGATATGTTAACTTTTGATGACGTCATCAAAAAAATCCGATTTAAAAAAAATCCGATTTTTAAAAAATCGAAATAATTTTTGTTGTCATGGAAACCATTCGGGAATTTCCCTTTTTTTAAAAATCGAAATAATTTTTGTTGTCATGGAAACCATTCGGGAATTTTCCTTTTTACCCGTGTTGTGAGGTAGGTTGAGTTTCAAAGTATAATAAAGATGAATAATCCTATGATGAATCAAACTTATAAGGACTTGATGATGATCGCTAGGGCGGAGAATATTCCATATAGGAGAGCTAATAAAGCTACCTTAGTTGATCGTATACAACACTATCAAGATATGGTAGGTACATTGTATAGAGAGAACAAGACTTCTTTGAAGAGAATGGCAAAGTCTGAGGGAATCAGAGGGTGTGGAAGTTTGAGAAGGCGTCATCTAATCGATACTGTTCTCTTCCATCGAAGGGTTATTAAGCCTCAGATGGAAGATCTTAAACAATTGAAGAGAGACGATCTCAGAAAACTAGCACGTGACTTAGGTCTACAGGTTATAGGAGGGAAGAAGGAGCATATTGCTCAAAATATTGTGAGACATCGCACATTGAGGTTGAAAGATATTGTTGAGGATATTGCAGGTGAGGAATATAAGCCTAGAGTGGGAGAGGTTGCATTTAGAGGGAACTTTAGATGGTTTAAAAGCAAAGGTGTTGATGAGGGGAAAATCATAACGATTGAAGAATATTTGAAGAAGACTCGAAGACATGTGATTAAGGTTATAGGAGACTTGATCAAGGATGGTGAAAGCTGTAAGTTTCAACTAAACTTAGTCCCAGAGTTTGTGAACATCAAAGACGAAAACGATAAAATAACCAAGCCTATATGGGGTGCTAATCACACGATCATGATGGGTAGTGATCTTGAAGAGGCTGTTGATAATATGATTAGAGAGATTTTTAGGCGATATGAGATTTTGACACAAGCGCTAGATGCTAGCTCTTTTGTGTTTAATCGCGTTAAAGAGATGACATATCACTGTCATAAAGTGGATTTGATACGTGGAAGCTCTTGGCTGGAGTTACCTAAATGGGTGTTTAACAAGCTATGCTGTATCAATCCTAAGAACGAGGATGAAGAGTGCTTCAAGTGGGCTGTGATAGCAGCTTTACATCATGAGGAGATAGAAAAAAACTGTCAAAGGATATCGAAGCTGAAACCCTTTGTAGATCGCTACAACTGGAATGGTATCAAGTTTCCAAAACCGTCGAACCAGTGGTCAAAATTTGAAAAATAGAACCCTACGGTTGCGTTGAGTGTGTTGTACGTTGAAGGAAAAGACATCAAGCAAGCGTATATTTCCAAGTATAACTCGGTGCGTAGCAAAATTGTAGACCTCCTTATCATTCAAGAGGGAGGAAAGAAACACTGTGTAACTATCAAGAAGCTTTCAGCTCTGCTACGAGGTGTAACTTCAAACAATAATGGTGACTATTATTGTCGCAACTGTCTCAATTCATTTCGAATAGAGTCGGAAAAAGACAAGCATGTTGAAGTATGTAAAGATCACGATTTTTGTTATGTAAAGATGCCTAAGGAAGGGAAAAGCATCTTGAAATATAACGATGGAGAAAAAGCGATACGGGTACCCTTTACGATATATGGAGACATGGAGTGTGTTTTGGAACCAATATCAGGAATTGAAGAAATTGAAGGAAATCCGGAGCAACCGTTTGAACAGGATGTAAACAAACATATACCTTGCGGTGTAGGTTTGTATACTAAATTTGCTCATGGGGAGATCGATAAAGCTATGACACAGCATCGGGGTGAGGATTTGTAGAGGTCTTTTGCAAGACATTAAAGAAGCAGGTCTACAAGGCCATCCGATACAAGAAGAGAGTCATGGATCCACTCACGGAAGAAGAGAAGAAGGCTCACAGGGAAGAAATGCTATCTCTGCGAGAAGGTGTTTAAGAAGCAAGCAGAATCTGTCGGAGATTCTAAAGTACGGGATCATTGTCACTACAGTGGTAAGTATCGAGGTTCAGCGCACAGCAACTGTAATTTAGCATATCAAGTACCAAAGCATATCCCTGTAATATTTCACAACCTTTCAAAGTATGATGCCCACCTGTTTATACGAGAGTTGGCGAGGGAGTTTGGTGCAGATGAGATGGAATGTATCGCTGAAAATGCGGAGAAATATATCAGTTTTTCGGTTCCCATAAGGGTGAAGATGTATGATGATAGCGGTAAACCTATCATATTTAAGGACAAGAAAACGGGGGAGGAAAAGGAGCTGACGAAGAAATGTATGATGAGATTTATTGATAGTTGTAGGTTCATGCAGAGTTCTCTTAGCAGCTTGGTTGATAACCTAGCTGATACGAGTGGTGTGATATGTAAGAGCTGTAAGGATGAGATGGAATTTTTGGAGATTGATGCGGACTATGTAGCACATTTTCAGTGTAAAAAAAGCTATTGCGAGGATGTGAAGAAGCAGTTGAATCAGGAGGAACTCAAGAAGAGGTTTAGCAACACGTATCGATATTCTGGTGGTGATGAACAGTTTCGGCTTATGCTTCGTAAAGGTGTATATCCGTATGAGTATATGGATAGCTTCGAGAGATTTGAAGAGGTAGAGCAGCCACCTCAGGAGAGGTTCTATAGCAGCTTAAACTTGTGTGGGATATCGAGGAATGACTATGTTCATGCTCAGAAAGTCTGGAAGGTGTTTGAGTGTAGAGATCTTGGAGATTATCATGACTTGTATCTGAACGGAGATGTGTTATTATTGGCTGATGTGTTTGAGGGATTTCGAGATGTATGTCAAGAGATTTATGATCTAGATCCTGCGCACTTTTATAGAGCTCCAGGACTATTTTGGCAAGCAGCCTTGAAGAAGACTAAAGTTCAGCTAGAGCTACTAACGGATGAAGCTATGCTGCTTATGTTTGAAAAGGGTATTCGAGGAGGGATTTGTCAGGTTATTCAACACCATGTCAAAGCAAATAACAAGTATATGGGTGAGCTCTATAAGAAGAACGCATTGTCGACGTATATTATGTATCTCGACCTCAATAATGAATATGGTTGGTCGATGGTAAATAAGCTGCCAACACACGGCTTAAAATGGGGAAACAGCGAGGACTTTACAACAGAGAAAATCTTAAGCTATGATAATGGAGATACCGGTTATTATCTGGAAGTTGATGTCGAGTATCCTAAGGAGCTTCACTTGAAACACAACGAGCTACCATTTCTACCGGAGAAGATGCAGTTAACCAACAATATAGAGAAACTAACATGCAGCCTCTATAACAAAGAGCGATATCCAGTACACATTCGTCTTTTGAAGCAGACTTTGGAGCATGGATTGATTTTGAAAAAGGTGCACAGAGTCGTCGAGTTTCAACAGAGTGCGTGGTTGAAACCGTATATCGAGATGAACACAGACTTGCGTGCAAAGGCGAAGAACTCGTTCGAGAAAGACTTTTTCAAGCTGGCAAATAACTCAGTGTTTGGTAAGACTATGGAAAACGTTCGTAAACACAAAAACATCAAGCTTGTATGTACTGAAGGTAAGCGTAAAAGACTAGCTTCCAAACCAAACTATCGGAAAACGATACGTTTCTCGGAGCATCTCATCGCGATGGATATGCGTCGCGTAGAGGTGGTGATGAATAAGCCAGTGTACCTTGGGCAAGCTATCTTAGACCTTAGCAAGATAATAATGTACGAGTACCACTATAACTATATGATACCGAAATATGAAAGCAAAGTCAAGCTTTGCTATATGGATACAGACTCGTTCATCTATCACATCAAGACGGAAGACTTTTATTGAGACATTGTAGGAGATGTGAAGAGAGAAGATGCATTCAAAGGCACTTTCTGTCGAGATCTCACGGAAAAAGCTAGATTCGATGCAAGTGGTTATAGCGAGGAAGATGGTAAACCACTTCCGATTGGAAAGAATAAGAAGATTATCGGTATGATAAAGGATGAACTTGGTGGAAAAATCATGACCGAGTTTGTTGCCTTGAGACCAAAAATGTATGCTTATAAGCAGCTAGATGGAAAGGTTGACAAAAAATGCAAGGGAATCAAGAAATGTGTGGTAAAAAAGCACATCTCATTCGACAACTATCTCCAGTGTTGTGAAGATGGAAAGATCCAGTATAGAAGTCAACTGACATTCAGGAGTAGAAAACATGTTATGTATACCCAGAGAATCAACAAAATTGCGTTGAGCAGAGAAGATGATAAGAGAATTCAAGATGCTGATGGTGTACGATCATGGGCTCATGGTACATCTGTAAATCTGAGTTTGTAAATCTGAAATCTTGGAGATGGCTTGGAATCCCAAACGAATGATGAAATGGTGCTTTTAAAACTTTTCGTAGAGAGTGGAATTGTTAAGTTTTGTTGTCTTTCATATGGTGATAAGATATATGAAAGAAATGTATGAAACACTAACTGTCTGTCTTTTTCAGACTATAATTTTACTCATAGTATCTTGGAGATTCCGTCATATAATAAAGCTAGCCATGAACATTGAGGAATTTCTACAGCCAGATTTAGACGTAGTCGATACACCAGCAGAAGCTCAGAAAAGAGCGGAACTAGCACGTGCTATACAAGGTGGTGAACATCTTGGTGGGAAGACGCCTTGGACAGTGGAAAGATTGAGTAAAGCGAGTGATAAGACTATAGAACGACTCTACAAAAAACGTTCTGAGATGGTAGGACACCGTGTAGCGGATCGCCTGCGGCTCGGTTATGAGCAAGGTGAAGCCATTAAGATGGAGAACGTTCACCCCAATGTTCGCCAGCCTGATTTCAGCACTAAACTATCTAGTTTGACAGGTATGAGAGATCTATCTAAGATGTTAGGAGAGATCAACAAAAACCCTCTTATCTCTAACTCCATCACAAGTTATATGGTCTCTTCCATCCCCAACGTTTCACCTATGGATACTATAGGTTCTAGCATATACTATAATTGTCGTAATTTCCTCGGACCAGTCGCTCTAGCTGCGATCATCTTTACCAACCTCGATTGGGAAAGATTTGCAAAACTTGCGGAGGAACAACAGCGAGTTAAAATAAATGAGCAACGAACAGAAGAAACTTACAAAAACGAAGAACCTGGATCGAGTAGCGTCGGTAAAGAAGTTGGTGGAGTGGAATCGTAAGAAGAAGGCTGAACAAGTATCAAATCAAGTACCTAAACAAGTTCCTGCTCAAGTACTTAATCAAGTACCTGATCAAGTACATAAACAAGTTCCTGACAAGTCTTTCAACTCGTATCAACTCTTAGGTGGAGGGGTTTTAGTAATCTTTGTGGTAGTTGGTTTTATATATTTCGAGAGTCGGAAGAAAAAAACGAGGGATTCACCGCTCAAAAACGTGAAAAAGTTTGATCGATTCGGAGGTGTGATTGATTGATTGATTGATTGATTGATTGATTGATTGATTGATTGATTGATTGATTGATTGATTGATTGATTGATTGATTGATTGATTGATTGATTGATTGATTGATTGATTGATTGATTGATTGATTGATGTCTGAAATATCTCCTAAAAAGGTATAATAAATGATAGAAAAGGAAGCTATTGATAGTATTTGGACAACAGCCAGACTCGGCGCTTACACGTTGTTGTATGCTTATGCAGGAAAAAAGATCTTTGGTGTCAGCTCACCAAGTGCGAAGATGGATTTATCCGATGCTGGAAAATTCCTGAGTTATCTTGAGTTAGCGATTGTTACCGATGACTACGCACTCAAGAAAGGATGGTACAAAGATAAGATCTCTATATAGAATAAAAGATGGTATTGTTACTAGCTATAGCTGCCGGAGCGGCTTTAAACGCGACTGCTTTCATTGGTGGGAACTACTTCGTAAATCATGATTCGGAAGAGGAAGCTAAGGAAGGACGACGTAAAAGAGCAAAAGCTGTATTTGAATTTCAAGAAGCTCAGGCGAGGGTGAGTCAAGCGGAACGCGAGAAAGTAGAATGGATAAACGAGAAACTCAGAGAGAGAAACGCAGCGGCTACATACATAAGAGACCTTGATGAAGATATGCGTGAATACTATCGAATAACAAAACACCACCTTGATCCTCTACCTCATAGACCAGAATTCAGCGATTTTTATCAACCTTCTGAAGCTCAAAAGACAGGTGAGTTGACCTTTATTGGAGGAGGTCTCTGTATTTTAGGGTTTTTAGTGTTGCTATATAATAATAAATGACTGAGAAGAACCTAAGTGAGATCTACTACCAGCCTGAAAACCTTTGGGTAGGTCACAAGGCTGTTAAAGAGCTTCAGAAGGGATCAGGTTTGAAAAAGAAGGAAGTCTTGCACTGGCTCGCGAGACAGGCGTTATGGCAGATCCATCTACCTCGTCCTAAGCATATTGATCATGCACATTTTTACGTAGCCAAGGTAAACAAGATACATCAGGCGGACCTCATGTTTCTACCTCATGACAAGGTCTACCAGAATACGTACAAGTACGTTTTGAATGTTATCGACGTCGCTTCAGGATATAAAGCGAGCAGACCTCTGAGAACGAAGAAAGCGAGCGACGTTGCCGAGATGTTTGCTGACATCTATAAAAAGGGACCTCTGAAATATCCGGATGAACTCCATGTTGATAATGGTTCCGAGTTCAAGTCGACAACAAGCAAACTCTTTGAGAAGCATGACGTCAAAGTGAAGAGAATTACGACAAAGTATCACCATAAGTTTACAGCCTTTGTGGAAAATTTTAACAAGACTCTGGCTCTGAAACTCTTCAAGATACAAGATGCCCAAGAGATGAAGGATCCAGAGAAAAAGAGTACCACATGGATCCGACACTATCAGAAAAGTGTGAGACAACTCAACAACACCGTGCTTTCGAGGACGGGTATGACACCAACCAAAGCGATAAAGCTCGAGGAAGTTTCGTTAAAAGTTGAGTCCTATCCGAAGGAAGACGCTTTGACTGAATCAGGGTTGTATCGCTACCTCTTGCAACCAGGTGAGGAACATGATGACACGAGACGTCGTGCGACGGACAACAACTGGAGTCGGAAAACGTATCGCTTGCGTGATATCCTACAGTATCCAGGGCAACGTATCTTATACTACCCCGAGAGAGCTTTCGTTCGCGAAGAACTTATGCTGATTCCTGAGGATACGGAAGTACCTCCTGAGAATGTGAAAGAGTGGTAGTTTTTGGATATATAAGTTGTGCAACTATCACGAGGGATAAATCTACCCGTATAGCTATGCTAGTTGAAGTCTCAAAGTATAATAAAGATGTTACGATTTGGACAACTTGAGGTTTCACGAATGGACTTTAACTCTAGTGTAGAACTTAACAGCATCTACACGATCGACATATCAAAGATCGTTGTAGCAGAGGGTATCTTAGCGAACAAAGCCGATATCAGGTACTACATAGGTTATGAGAAGGAAACCGGGTAAAATCATTCCTCTCTTGATCAAGACACCGAAGAATTGTCACTCCTCAGGTATATCGAGATATAATGAAGACTCTCCCTTGAAGATGGGATTCAACGTGTTGAATGACAAAGCCTGGTGTGACGCTTATAAAAAGATCATCAATCGCATCGAAGAGCTTCTTCAGGTGATCTGATCAGCGCTGCGGGTTGGATTAATCCTAAGTTCATCGCGTGGGACGGTGATATTAAAACAAAATTTAACGGTGAGCCACTGTTTCATCAAAGCTGCGAGGTAACTGGTGTGCTGAAATTTGGAAGCGTGTACACACAGAAAAACATAATCACTATCTACAAGTGTATCTGAAGGAGGCTAAGTACAAGCGAGTAGACGCGTATGAGAGTCTTCTTAGTGAATCTGAAGATGATGATGATGATGAGACGGCTTCATGGTGTTAGTTGAAGGGTTCGTTATTGTAGAGGGAGGTTTCTACAATAAACATGTTTACCCAGAAGCAGTTAAGAGATAGGGGTGAAAGAACAAGGTTTTCGATGTTATTATAGAATGAGGCGAGACGAACTTGAAGCAATCTTGAGGGGGGAAGAGATCATAATATATAAAAGGAACCAGCGTAGTGTTGGCTTCCAAACAGAGTTGAAAGAGTGTCAGGATTGCGCAGTGAATAGAATTTTTTGTGAACTCTCGAGGAATAGGGAGGAGGTGGCTCATAGAATATGTAGCACCTGCACCTGGGGTATTGGAACCAGTTACGAGCTTTTCTGCAATCTGTTCGCGGCCTTGTTTTCTCCCTTCTTTTAAGAGAGCCTCTCTCTGATGATCATAGAGCTGCTTGATCGCTTTACTCGATTTGGATCGCAGTTCTTGCTTCTTACTCAAGTAATGTTGCTTCTCTGCTATAATGCGACTGAATTCATGATGGTCGACACTCCATCTTCTATGCTCTTTGAGATAAGCATGATCAGACCGTCTAAGATCGTTCGAGCAGCCGTAGCGATATCACGATTTTTCAGTCTTTTCACATCAAAAACAGAAACACTTTTCTGGATCACAATCAACACCAGGTTCAAGACAAGAGTCGTCACACACATCGCGATACTCATCGATGCATCTATGTCAGAGACTAGACACGCGATTTCTCCACCTGAAAGCACAACGCTCGCCGCGTTTAGAAAGTAAGAGATATACGTAGCAACTATAGTGTAGCGTGAAAATTTACGTTCTAGAGACGTTCTGTTCGCTATCTCCTTAGATAGGAACGCTTCCGTCTCCTTGATGGCTTGAAGCCTATAGTTTTGCGTTTGTAATGTCGAACCGTCTACACCATCCTCCGGAGCACTAGGTAAAACAGGATATAGCTTCTCAGTGTTTAAGTCATACATTGCCATATGTTTATTTTACCAATAGTTTCATTCTAACATCAACCTTGAGATCTTTATCATTCTCGTCACTAATCCTGAAGGTTAAGGTGTCTGTCGGATATTTCAGCTTGGCGATGTATATAGGATTTGAAGTATACTCGTATACCATGTGATCGTCGTACTCATACTCTCCTTTAGCAAGCTCAAAATGGTGTAGAGTGTTCGTGAGCGCTGTATTTTCCATCATGTTGTATAATTCGATTTCTTCACAGTGTAGACGGAGCGTTTTAAATGTACAGAAATTTGGAGTTGTTCTATAATTTCCAGCTGGAAAATGTATGTGTCTAGGCATCGTTAATCCGAGAAGATTTAATAATTCAGGATCGAATGCAGCTTTATATCCTATTGGAATAGATAATGTTAGAGTTACATCTACATTTTTATCTATGTATGCTGTTTTGTTGCTTTTCGCGTTTATTTTTTTGATGAGGGTTGACGACGTGTGAAGACCTTTTGAAAAATCAATATGCGTAGGATACAGATTGGTACCTGGCGACACTTTCGATGTGGTTACGCGAGAATCATTATCTAAATTAAACCATCGCACTATGATCAAAGCATTGTACAAGTACAACTCAGTTCCCACTTTCAAAGTGAGAGGTAGTTGTGTTTTACCGAGGCTGTTCACATACATATATTGCTGCATTTATTATATGAAAAAATGAGTAATCTTCTAAGCTTTAACTCAAAATTAAGATATATACCTGAGTATGGCGTCTTAATACCGTCAGAGGAACTATGGAAACAAGGAATCGTTGTTGATCAAGATAGATCCTCGTTCACTCTAAACTTTCGTAATATCTTCCTACCATTCCAATCTGAAGGCGCGATAGATCGTTTCGGAGAACCGTTAGACTTTTACCTCGGGCAACTCTCCTTCGGTTTCTGGGTGAGCACCGCGGGATGTGGGATATCCACCTTTCATCTTAATCACAAGGTTCCGATGATCCGATCTATTTTCCGCTTTCATGTCTACCTACAACGCGTCTTATTCTAGAGGAAATGGAGGTACCTCTACCAGGAGATCTTACCTTTAATCCAAGAAAAAATCCATACAATGAGACTGCTTTTCGAAGTATTTCTAGAGAATTTGGTATCATACCAGAACCTACGTATTGGCGATATCTCTCGTAACCATCAACCATACCATCAAACATTCAACTCATGATGTTATGGAAACACCTACTAAACTTGGAGTAGAGGTGTCTAGATTCACCAAAGCAGCACAACAACATGAAGAGGAAAAGCAAGCTTTAACTATCGCTGGACTATCACTTATTGCGCTTGGAATTTACTTTTCCAACTAACCAGTTCCCTATCAAACCTAGTAGGAAAACGATGAGTAGCCAGATGTTTTCACCTAATATCATAACTCCCTTTTTCAGAAAGCCTAGTAACCAGCTTACAACGCTTCCAATGATACCAGGCAACGCAGCTCCAAGCTTTACACCAAGCTTTCCGAGTAGTCGTCCAAGAGCTTCGAGCTGCTTTTTCATCCACTGCTGAATACCACCTTTTCCCGGTGGTTTTCCTCCTCCACCTATCGCCGTCGTACCTCCGGTTAACGAAGTTACGATTGTAGGTATAACAAGTCCGAGCGCTGTTATGATTGCTGTAATCGTAATACCTTGTTCCCGAAAAAGAGCTCGAAGTTTCTCACCTAGCGACGTGTCACTATCCGCTATCTTGGTGATGGTCTCTTTTATCCGTGAGATCTGTGATGATTTTTGTTTCTCGATTCTTTCTCGCTCTTCACGCAGTTGTTTAAGTTTTTCTTTCTCCTCTACATCTTCAGGATCTAAATCGAGAACTCGTCGTGTTTCTGATATCTCCTGATCTATCTCCTTGAGTTGCTCATCAAATATCTCGATCTTCTTACCAAGATGCCGCATCTGAATTTCATCCTCAGGTTGTAGAGGAGTACCTAGTTCAAGCACATCTTTAATCGATGTCTTTCCAATAACTTTGATGATCGTCTTCTTACCCAACCACTTTTCAGTACGTAAATCGGTAAGATTGCGCCAAATCCCATTCTTGTAGTAGTCGAACCGAGGAACGCCTTTGTATTTCGAAAGTTTAAACTTTCGCAGATCTACAAGATTCGAGGAGCCTTCAACATCAAGATAGTCATACAGACCCTCTAAGTTCCTGCGGAGTATATCCACCTGTATCTCTTTCGTTGAGGTGGATACTTGCGCTTGAGTAACATCCGCTCCACTCGGTTGCATGCTATCGTACGTTTTACTCATAAAGGATGTCTCCTCGTCTTCACCATCCTCATCCCATTCATATCCGATATTATCAAAAGTTTCAGTCATTTCTTATATAAATAAATGACTTTGTATGGAAAGAGTTTGTATGGAAAGAGTTTAAACCCTAATAAAAAATATATGACTCGCTTTGGTCTAAAGGCATCGAGACAGCATGTCAAAATCTCTCACACACCAAGCATCATCGATCAGAACCAGGTCTTACATGTAAGACTACCAACGTTACGTGCGAATGATGTTATGGAACCCGAAAGTCTGAAGCTTACTTTCGATTTTGAAGTGAAGAGTACAGATACAGGCAGGTATATCGTGAACAATCTTGGAAAGAGTTTGGTTAGCGAGCTTAAAATCGAATACGAGGGGAATATCATACAGTCGATCGCTGACGTTGATGTCTTCCAGATTTATGCAGATAAGTGGGCTTCAGAGAAACGGAAACTTCTCAAGATCGAACAAGGGGTAGATGCGGAAGGGGATGTGATTAAACTTCGAGTTAAAACCTCTGGAGCAAGTGGTAGCGCGAGTGAAACAGCGTTGGCTAATGCTCATAGAAACAGATTCGCGATACCCTTGTGGGAATATTTCGAAGTCTTGAAAAACCTACCGTTTATACAGCTTGACGATCGGCTTAGTTTTCAACTGAAATTTGCACCTTATGGAAATGTGATCAGAGATGCTGGAACATGAAGCGAAGCTTCAAAGAAGGATCCTGATGGCACCTATACCATATCTTCCATCGCTTTGGAATTCGATAAAGTAGAAGATGGAGAATTAAAGGAAAAAGTCAAGACTGTTTCCATAAATAGATCTTTTCCCTATGTCAGAGTCTTGAGACATCGCAAGAAACCTCTCAAAAAGGAAGACACCATGTGGAACATACAGGTTAACGTACCAAGTGAGAGTTTAAAGTCTATTTTGATGCTCTTCATTGAACCTGGTAATTAAAAAGCTTACGCTTTCGACAACGAAAAGTTCTACAACCCGAAAATCTCAAAAGTAGACATCACGGTAGAAGGTGAACCAAATCAACTCTACACACATGGTTTGCTTCCGAAAGATATGTATGAGAATGCCTGGCGATATTTCAGCGGAGATGAACATACGAGTATAGCACCAGCAGACTTTTACAACACGAGTTACTCACTGTTCATTGATATTAGAAGCACACCTGACAACAATCTACATGGAACAGGGAGACAACTCAAGAACACCAGTGATGGTGTGACTTTAGCGATCATGAAAAAGGCAGAAGCTGCAGGATCTATCAACTGTTACCTCTATGTTTTGCAAGATGGACAAGTCAACTTTAAAGATGGGCGTTTCAATAGCGTTGGATACTAAATTAATGAGCTATATAAAGGAACCTTGTACAGCAATTTTCTCTGGGCGGACTGGATGTGGGAAGACAGAGTTGGTTCTCCAGCTTATAAAAAACCAGTTTAACCAACACTTTGACTACATCGTCATCATCTGCCCTACCCTCAAGTGGAATAAAGCCTATCAATCATATAAAGCCTTGTGGGAAGATGATGATGTTTTTCTAATTAAACCTACACCAGAACAAGGATTGACTTATTGAATCGAGAAATTCTCGACTCTCTTCAAGAACCAAGAGACACTCTTCATCGTTGACGATTGTATAGATGAAGAGAAACTTGACAAACGAAGAAAAAACCTACTTTTCAAACTAGCTTTCTCAGGACGTCATAAAAAACACAGTCTCTGGTTACTCACCCAAGTTTATACAGCTGTCCCGAAGAATATCCGAAGACAAGCAAACATGTTCTTTGTTTGGCACCCGAGGAGGAGGAGTGATTTGAAGATCCTTGATGAAGAAATTGGTTTTATAGATAATTGGATACCCATTAAGAAACATTGGAAGAGTGGTAAACATGTTTACTTATATATACGGCTTGAAAACCCTGACGCGTACCACATTCTTCAGTAACCATCATCATCATTCGAGTTACTGAAGATCAAGCAACATTGCTTCATCAAAGTTAGTTGCACCCCACTCTATACAAAGCTTAACAATATCCACGTTACCGCATGCAACTGCAACACACATTCCTTGATCAAAGTTAGTTGCACCCCACTCTTTACAAAGCTTAACAATTTCCACGTTACCAATGAAAGCTGTACCACACATTGCTACATCAAACATAGTTGCACCCCACTCTTTACAAAGCTTAACAATATCCACGTGACCATTGCAAGCTGCACACCACATTGCTACATCAAAATCCTTATAAGTTTGATTCATCATAGGATTATTCATCTTTATTATACTTTGAAGCTCAACCTACCTCACAACACGGGTAAAAAGGGAAATTCCCGAATGGTTTCCATGACAACAAAAATTATTTCGATTTTTTAAAAATCGGATTTTTTTTTTAAATCGGATTTTTTTGATGACGTCATCAAAAATTAACATATCCATTATACCCTATATTTCTTCGATATTTTAACTATCTGCGCAAGTACTCAATTAGCGACAATTTCACGACAAATTCACCCCTTGCGCACCGACTCTTATATCGGGAAAAAGAGACTTGCTGAAACGCTGCATTCTCTATCTCTTTACTTTCACTACCACAAGAAAATCCTTTTTAGAACGAATTACTCGGGCTACCTTCGAGAAGAATTCTTAATGACGATGCTGTTCCTACTATTTTTTCGTTTCTCAAACCAACGCAAAAACGAAAACGAATTGACAAAAGACAAGAAATCTTATCTAAACGACAGGTTTGACTATAATTCCTCTCAGATTTTGATGATGAACGAAATCAATCATCAATAAATGTACGAGTTTGTACTTTATTTTAGCTTATCAATGATGCATTGGAAAACGTTGAACAAATGGAAAAGCTAGATAGAGAGAATCTCTATTTATCCAATTCCAAGGAATGTCAATACGAGTTACAGTCACACACTGTAGATGCATCAGCTCAAACAACCCTTACCATGCTTTCATTGGAATACTTAGAAAAATCTACCCAGACAGTTGATTTAAAAGGCTATGAATCATCAACTGAAAGTGAAGTGCAATCACTAGACGATCCGGATTCCTCATACGTTGTCGGTGAATTAAATAGTGAAAGCGAAGAGGAACCTGAATTAACAAAAGGAGAGGAATGTACACAACCAAAAGGGAGCGCGTTTATTGTTTACTGGTCATGTTTATGCCTACTCCTTCAACGCTGTCTTAGTTTTCTCTTAGTTTGTGTTCGTTTATTGTGCTTCAATGGGCATGAGCATATCTGGCGTTCTCAGCCTATGCAAAATAGACATTATACGGGGAACTTAAGACTAATTGCTGCTGTCCTCTTTAGTTCAAATACTTATCGGAAACTCAAAAGCTTGGTACTACCAGATCAATAAAACCTACATGGTTGGAATTACCAACGAGGCTTGGCTCAAGGAATAAAATGCAATGTTTTCCAATTCGCTTCAGAGAGAACTTTTGCTAAGTGGTGAAGGCAGGTGTGACAGCCCTGGCCATAACGCCAAATATTTAACGTACTCTTTGTTCGATCAGGATTTAAAGAAGATCATTGCAATTTCACTGACGCAAGTGACAGAGGTTGGAAGTTCAAATCGAATGGAAAAGGTAGGTTTGATAAAAGTTTTAAAGGAACTAGAAAGAAAGGAATTAAACATAAAACGCGTGACAACAGACCGTCATTGTCAAATTAAGAAATATATGCGAGAAGAACAAACAGATATAGACCATCAATTTGATATATAGCATTTTACGAAGTCGATCAAGACAAAATTACCGAATGCATCAAAAAAGAAGTCATGTGAAGAATTAAAGCCATGGATTAAATCCATCTGTAATCATTTGTGGTGGGCATGCGCCACTTGCAAGGAAGACGAGTTGCTATTAAAAGAGAAATGGACTAGTGTCATTTTCCATATCCAAAATAAACATAATTGGACTGGGAACTTTGTTTACCACCAGTGCTGTCATCTTGAGTTGACGGAAGAAAGCTGTCGTTGTAAAGCTTGACTTTCTCCAAAATCACAAGCATTCGAGGCCCTCCAAAATATAGTTTTTTATAAAAGATTTGAAACAATTGACAAAAGTTTCCCACATTGGTGTATTAGAAGTTTACCATTCACTACTGAACAAATGGGTTTCAAAAAGTACTCATTTTTCCTATCAAGGTATGATTTCTAGAACACGGTTGGGTGCTCTTGACTTGCTGGTTGTGATTTACAGCAAGACAAAACGAAAGATGGGAAAGATCGTTATAACGTAACATTTTCCAAAATCACAAAAACCTGGTCTGCCAAACCAATAAAAGAGGAAAAAAGCCTCAGAATGTTCTCTGACTTAGTAGACAAAACACCCGAGGCCATTGTTGAAAAGAAACCTATTTCAGTTATTGAGCCGCCCAATACGCTGCCAAGGAATATTGCATCAACTTCGATACCTGACAAAGTTTTGTTATAGCAAATCAAAGATTGAGGTTTACTGTTTGACAAATCTTAATTGTGTCTTTATATTTCCTTTTCCATTTTTGATTTACAAAGGTTTCTTAAAAATACATTTGGTGTAGATCATAGTTGCTCGTTAGTCTGTTCCCCACTCAAAAGGTTTATAAATGCCGTCCAGTTCTGGATATTTCTGTCTTATTTTCCAAATAACACACGATGGACACGTCGATTGCCTTTTCCCAAATGCTTGAAAACAAACCATATAAATTGCTTGTATGCGGCAAACCTGTAGCTTCTATTGCTAGGATCATCTTCGAAAGCGTTACCACGAGTTTCATGCAAAGCAGTTAATACGTTATGAAGGACAATCGTTTCAAGACACAGTTTTGAAAAATCATCATTGAAAGTTATGCATCCAATCCCTATAAATAAAAAAGTGTACAAATTTTCAGTCACTGAATGAGGAATTCAAACTAAATTCTAAATAATACCTGACAATTGTTTATCTGTTATTGCATCAACCTTTACAACACAGGCAATCAACCTCTCTAGTTTCCACAACACACTTGCCACATGAGCACCAACATAAATTGCCAACGCGTGACACTTCCAATACATTTGTAGTGCTTCCTATAGTTTCATCTGAATCGCATTTTCGGTTGAACTTGACGGTTCAAAGAATTGAAAGCGTTGCTAGCGTGAACATGAATTTGTTATCTTCATGTTTTTTGGAGGCAGCACATTACATTCCTTTTTTTGAAAACTTATGTCACGCGGCCTTGTCGCTATTCCATACACCATTATATGACGGAAACGAGTCTAGAGAAACACTACTCATTAACGTTGTTTGGTTGACAAAGTTCACATGAATATTTAAAATCGACTCGATAATTCGACTCGAAAATTCATCTTTTTGACCACCGATGAGGCGACACTATTGATATGAGACGCTACAAACTGAAACATACACAAGACACAAGACTATACACTGGCTGGGGAATACAAACACAACAAAGAATTTTAAAATAATGCGACACGACCATATAGCTACATTAGCTAGGTATACATACAGGTATACCTTTTCGACAAAAACTATGTTTAAAGTTTTAAACAAATGATTTTGGTTTTAGATTCACTATTGCGTTTAATTCTGCCATTGTCACTATTTGTTATTACAGATTTATTTCGTATAATGTGCGCCTACTCAGTAAACAGAGGTATAGAGGAACTACTTCGGTTGGAACACAGGCACACAACCTTTTCGCTTCGCATTAGAAGCTCAATTTACTTACTTAATAAACTGACGGCATCCGGACAAAGCAGAAAAACTTTCCACCTGGGCTTCCTCCCCTCCTTTTCTTTTGTCCTCCTGTTAAACAAACACGTTAAAGGTTAAGAAAACACACGAGGTTCATATTTAGGCTATCGAAACATAATTGTGATGTTGATTGTCTAGTTAGATAGAGCGGAAAGCATTGGCGCGAATAAGTATTTCCGTGAAATCATAGAAATATGAAATACGTAGTTCTATGTTGAAATTAGCCGAGGTTTTATCAACTTCGAGATTTTGTTTGTGTTTAACATCACTAAAAAAATAATTACTTGGAAATAGGACGAGCTACTCAACCTCGTTCTCAGGGCCGTGGATACGAAATTACGACCCACTTATTTCATCCATCACCATCCCATCGTTGAATATAACATCAAAAAGATAAGCAAGGGAACAGAAAGTAGTCCTTGTTTACATTGGAGATATTTTGAAGTAAAGGGAATCTCAAATACTGGTTCAAACGCCGAATTATGGCCTAGTTACCTAGGTGGGAGAAAAGCATAAAAACTGTTCCGAAGTCAAAACACCATAAACATGGTATAATGATTTATATTGTGACCGATGGGATTTCCATAATGTCTGAACGGCACACCACATGACAATTATACGTCGTTTTGGCGCGGAAAATTTATGAAATGTCTGTTACAAAGGCCTGTTACAAAAACCAAACCATTTAGCCCATTTAATTAATATATTTATTAATTAAAAGACCTATTCAACACTTAAGATTGAAAGAGAATTTGATGACAAATATTGTAATTGATTGAAGGGATGAATAATTTGCCATGAATAATTCTTAAAAGTTAAGTTAAACATGATATATGCGTTCATCACTAGTTTGTCCTGGAAACTTTATTATTTTTACCTCTGAACATTGATGATATATCATGGTTCGTTCTTTCTAACAAGAAAAGATAGACTTTCAACCAGACCATTTTAGGTAGAGTGTGTCCATCGAACTTCTCCGTGACTAAATGTTTATAAACATTTTTGAAAGTTTTTTGAAAGAACGAGACAAAAAGGTTGTTTATAAATTACCCAAACAAATTCTGCAAAGTTTACACCATGAATTGTAGTAGATGGTTTTTAGATGAACTGGATGATGGGTAAGAAGTCATGAACTGCTCAAAGCAATAATCTTTTGATTTAATTATATATTATATATACTAATAAATATTCAAAAATATAATAATTTACGTTCGTGTCCATCAATGAAGAGAGAAAAGTGTGAAATGAACATGGGCAAGTCTAAGGTTCTCCATCGCAGTTCATTTAACGTATGTACGGTATTTACTCGGCTTTTGGGGGCAGTGGGAGGAGGGAGGAGACTTCCATTAAAAAGTTTGAAAAGACGTTAAAATGATTTTAACTTTTCTCTTAAATAAACTTGAAAGGGAAATATTAATAAATAGAGGGAAAAATAAATCATTTTGTGTTTTTTTCCGCCATCAACTTTTTTTTTTCGAACAATATTTTTTTAATGAGTGTCCTTTCTGAGAATAGAAGGAGGCGCTGTTTTAAGTAAATACGGTATTTCACAAAGAAAAGGAAGCAACCAATCAAGTCTCAGTATTTCTGCCAGTAACCAATCAAGACTCAGTATTTCTACCACCTTTATAACCACCGCAGGCTCAAATTCACTAGAAAGATGAGCACCACCTAAACACCGCCCTAAGCTTAAAATCATAACGAAGAAAATTATCCTGTCCATTGAAGATTTTACCCACTGAGTAGTTTCCTGTCTGTACGTATTTTTCAAAACACATCCCTGCTGCGCTACCCCTTATGTTTACATTATTGGTTAAAAAAAGTGAAAATCAACCAATCAGCGTGGTGTTTGTATGCTTGTACGAATTGGTTGAAGCATGTATATGATTGATATATCGACACATTGTGTAGGAATACACAATTTCCTTCAAATTAATGAACAATCAAGTCGAAGAAAGTTCAGTTCCAAAGTGGGTAAAATGAACACGGTAACAAGACAGTATTTTGTCCCGAAAAGACCCGAAATTACGTCACAACATCCATCGCCTCGTTTCTAATCTTTGTAATTACTCTGCACTTAAGCGTAATAAAAGAACAACGCGAAACATTTTCTCCTGAGGTATCGTTTCTCTTTGTAAACCACCCAAGCGTCGTTAATGTTCACGGCGAAAACGAAGCGATGGATGTAATGACGTAACTTATGAAAAGGTCTATTAACGCAGCAGTTTGTCCTAGTGGCGAGTGTTTTATTGAATTAAGGAAATGTTAACTGAAGAATATGGCTTTTGATTGGATTTCCTTTAACACTCCATAACAGTTCTAATTTTTGTTTCGTCACGTGATATTCTCTAGTGTTTTGCTCCCTCATTTCAACTCATCTTCAGTTCCTTCACAACATCCCAATCGATTGACTTTTTGTATTTTTCAGTGTAACATTTTGCAAAGTCGTAACGACAAGCTTTCATATGAGCCGTCAGAATGGAAGTGGCGTCGTAGGCTTGTCGGGCCAACAGCCTGGAGATATCATCTAACTCGCTTAACAGTCTATGCAACTTACAAACTTGAAAGAGTTGCGTTTCTACTGCTTGTTCCTTCTGTCTAGGAAGGGGAAGGATAAAAGAGGTTTCTTGCTGTTGCACGTCTGTCACCGAATATATACGTACTAAGTTTTTCAGGGAACTAGAGAAAGCGAAGTTTCGTACACCACTATTGCACGTACAACATAATAAGTTCTTCAACCTGCCATCGATCAGCTTCTTCTTCAAGTAGTTCACCTTCTCCTCGGGAAATGAAAACAAAATTGAACGCGTTCTAAAAATGTGCTCCCCGTCGAAACAAAACAGAAGACACGTGTATAATTCTATAATGGCGTCCAGCATTGCGTAACAAAAACAACGGCAGACGAGTGTTCGCGAATCGGTGTCAGTTGATTGGTCGAGAAACTGTTGATGTATGTAGTTTTCTATACGATCGGAAGTTCGTAACGTATGTAAGAGCCAACAAATGTTCACTTCACTGGAATTGGAATATATTTTAAGGCTCGTTGCCATTTCGTACAAATCCTCAAACCGCATTTCTGTCATTGTGTCGAGTTCGGCCAAAATGTTGATCCAGTGTTTAAGAAACTGGGAGAAACGTGTGGAAAACAAATGTTCTGTTTTTAACTGAAGGTATAATTTACTGACCAGAAGTGCTGGCTTTCTTTTATAATCATGAACGTATTTCATAAACTTTTCGTCGTGCTGTGTAGCAGCCATTTTATCTAGAAGAGTAGATATAAGATAATTAGTGATACTCGAACCCAGTGGGCAAAATCTTCAAAAAGTCTCTGTGGAGGAGTGTTTTTTATTGAAACACCAGGCGATGTTGCTTGCCATTCCTATAGAAAACACTCCTCCTCATAGATTTCTTTTATTTTTTATCCTTTTTGTAGCCTTTTGTAACCCTAAAAGTTGTCAAAATACGTAAAAAAAAAAAAAACAGGCAACTGATAAGCAACGACTTTGTATGTCGCCGACAAGCCAAAAAAATCCGGAAAAAAAACATGACAACCAAATTAAAATTAAATGAAAATAGAAAAGGAAATATTAAATTACATAGAAAGAAATTCCTCATTCAAAGAGATTGATGGTTGTATCTTGTGAGCTATCTTCATACACTGAGTCTTCCCATGTAGATAGTCAATGTAAACAAAAAATGAGCCTGTCAAAGAGAGAACAACTTAAACAACATCGAGCCTCAACCAAAATGTGGCGTTTCTTAATAAAAAAAAGCGTGAACCTGTTGGACAAAAATTGCTCATCAGATTAAATGTTCTTCACTTTGGGGCTTGTTGTCATGTCACACTGTGGTCAGTATTAAGTGTGATTACTGATGACAGAGTTGGGTAAAAGGGTACCCATGACATCCAAGTATATATTAACATCGTGATTTTATTCTCAAGACCGCCCGAGTGGCGCTCGAACTCTTGAGAAAATCGTTGGTTTGCTTCAACAACTCGATGTAGTTAGAATGAATGATTTAATTTTTAAGCAGCACCATCAACCAAAACTTCATTAATTGACCGTAGTAAAAAAAATCATTCAAAAAATTCCTTTTTTTTTTCATCCATACCCTGTCAAAACAACAGTTTATCGGAGGCACAGCATATGACAACTAACTTTAATCTTCCATGCTCTTGTCAGAACTAGTTCCCGTGTTACTATTACAATTTAGTTTATTAAGTAAATTTATGTAGTTCCTCTGTGTTACTGCAACATAGTTATGACCACCGTCAGATCTAGAGGGTATGTCGAAATTTGTGAAAGAGAATGTTACCTATTAAAGCATAAACGAAAAAAACGTGCAAATTAGCTCATTGATGATATAGACTGAAAACAGAAAGTTGTTGATGTTATGCCTCTGCTCCTCCACAATCTTCGACATACCCTACAATAATGCTAAGAGGCAGTCAAAATGTTGATGACTTTCGTGACCTCGTTTCAAAACTTAGTGACGAATTCACATTGTTTTCCTAAACATTCTTCCAGTAGTTTTAGAACCACGTTGAGAAACAAACAAACAAACGAACAAAGATTTTTTACCTGAAAACAGGACACAAAGGTTTTGATGAAAATATTTTTTTAGAAAACTACTTTAAAAGAAACACAAAGAAACACAAACACGCAAACACACAAACACACAAACACACAAACAAAGGGGAAAAAAGAACGGGTAGATCAAAACATTTATACAAAGAAGCAAGATTTCTATGAAACAAGCTTTACATCAAAAGTTGACCAACATTCTCATTAAAAATGACTTGAATTTTATCATTTTTCGTTATGTGTTTTTTTTTATTATTATTATTGGAGACGAGGGTTATTGAAAAGCTCGTTAAAATTAACGTTGCGTTCGCATGAACAAAAATCGAACGCAAAATACAAAAAAACGACTGGCGATAAACATTGCTAAAAGGCTTTCAGGAGCGGATTGGCTTTAGTTTAAAGAGAACAGCTCTCTAAATAAGTATCTGAACAAGATCAGCCGAATTTTTTATTCGAAAGTTTTAAATCCGAGGGGGTTTCTTTAATGTTTTTAATAAAGTTACGTCAACTATTCGACGTATCTATCAATAAACAATGAATGTTTTTTCATTATTAATTAGTTAGCCACACAGAAATTGGTAGAACTATATTTAAATTGCAATCACGTGCAATACAATGTAAGTGACATGTAGGTTCAAAGAGATGGCATTGCAACACGGTGAAGGAAATACCTCCTCTGAACAAGCAACTATATATAATAATGTACCACGAAATGTGAGAATTTGTAACGATTTTGAGAAGTTTAGAACAGACGCCAAAAAGTATCTGAAAGACGAAGCTCTAGCTAGACTTTTGTCATTGTAATGCTTTCTTATTTATATAGTCACTTTATGATATTTATTTATTTATTTATTTATTTATCTATTTTATTTATTTATTATTATTTTGTTAACGACTTATTTACACTTTATTTTATGGAGAAGAACCATTGTATTAATAATGGAACCTAATACATGATGATTATGATGATTAGTTCAAGGTAAAATCTCGTATCAGTAAAGTTCATGGTGTAAACCTTGTAGAATTTGTTTGGGTGATTGAGTTTATAAACAACTTTTGCCTCGTTCTTTCAAACACTTGTATGAGAGTTCTCACACCGAAATGTATGTGAAATAACATCTCTTCAAATTTGAAGTATGTCGAAATATTAGTCATTAGAAAATTCCCTGGTCTCGAAGTTTATTATGACAACATATTGTTAATTTTTTCTTTGATCTTTTTATCATTAGGCAAACTTTGCTTGGCTCACTTTTTGATCACATGACAAAATTCTAACCAATCTAGAGTAGTTATTTATCATATGACCAAAAAGTGTGCAAAACAAACTACAGTAAGATAGATCGTTTCAGTTAAAAATACCGACAAAAGAACTTCACAATAGACTTCCAGACCAGGCGGCGGCGAAGTCCGCTTTTGCCGCTAATGTGTGAAGAAACTACGTCGTTGACGTCATCACAGACCGACAATCTTCAAGTAAATGTAACGCACGACTTCAATACAGCAACATCGAACTCCAGCACAAGAGATCATTTATTGACGCAGTGACGTATTGTTTACAAATGCTCTTGTTGTTTGCTTGATAATGCACCTTTCCCAAATTCAGTTTAAACGCTGATATTTTGTCAAAGTATCCTACCCCTGGCTCGTTTTGAAGTGTTTTATTGTTTCACGCTAATTATTGGACAATTTGTGATAATTTTCATCAAATTATCGCACCAAAACTATACCAAAAATGATCGACGTTAAAACAGTATTCGGGAAAGGTGGGTTGCTGGAATGTTTCAACATAAAATATTAATTATCAAAGTCGATTGCCTACAAACATGCGCACTTTACACACCTATCTGTCCGTTTATTTGACTCTCAAGAAGGATACAGAACATTTCGTTGATCCTATTAACTTTCAACTACGCAACAAGCAACAACAACTACTACACAACAAACAACTTCATAAAATTTCAAATGCCTAACCACAACGTAAACAAACAAGTAAATATCAAATTCATTTGAATACCTTTTAAGTTTTCGAAAATTCTGTTTCTGAGAGAAATTTTGTTTATATACCTTTCGTAGGAGAGACAGAATAATACGACTTCTAAGTTAAAAACTACGAGAAGTCGACGCTTTTTATTACTCCGCCATAATCCTCTCTAAGCATGTGATAGATATAAAAACAACTTTCTCTCAATAGATGAATAACGTATAGCGTTTTGTGTTTTGATTTATCTTGATAACCCAGATTTAAAATAAATGATCTGCGTAATTGAGAAGGGAATTGAGACAATCTGCCTGTTCATTTTTACTTAAAAATGTTAAATACTCAATTCTTTGAAGTTTGATGAGGCAATTAGGAAACAATTAAAGGAGACAGTGTGTAACTTGTAGGCTGTAACTTTTTGAATTTTCATTAATTATATGCGATTTTTATACTGTTAGAAAGATCTTTCTCTAAGCTTTCAAAAAGTTGTTTATAGCTGCAAAATAGAGAAATGCACACAGCAAAAACTGAAAATGAAAGCCGCCATTTATTTTATATTTTTATAATTTCATATAAGGCATAACTGAAAATCTTGTAAAAATGTGCAAAATATAAATATTTTCTTTGTTTCCAATTTCAAATCATAATAGCAATTTGTTCTTGTTTTTCTGACCTCCGCCGAAATAAAACACTCACAGTTCAAAATTTTAAGAATTTTAAGATTTGATTACATGTTCTACGCAAATAAAACTAATCTTCAGTATAAACATTGTACAAAAAAAGCAATTAATGAAAGTTTTTATTAAAGGACATGCTCACCTCCAATGAACCAACTAATTTTTTATTTTTTCATATATATATATATATATATATATATTTAGCCAAAATAGCGCCTTTTCCCTTTTAATTAAGTATAACCTCGTTTTAATGCAATTTATTGACTGATAACTTTCACACTTTGTAACAATCTCTGCTACCCAAATTCCCAGCAGAAAAGTTGCGAATTGGATATTGAGATTGGACTCCTTTGCCCTTAAAGTATAATCCCATCGGCCGAATTCTTCAAAATGTCTCTGTGGAGGAGTGTTTTTTTATTGAAACAGCAGACGATAATACACCTATCCTGAATTTCTGTTTAAACACTGTGTTTTGGCGCAGTTAGTACATCCAACCTCGTTTCAGATTACAAAATTGTCACTAATTATTCCACTTGGAATTTTAGTAATAGAGATAATTACTAAGTAATAAAGTTAAAACATTTGAAACAATAAATTTCATAAAAACGAGGTTGGATGTACTGACCAGCGGTTCCTACAGAAAACACTCCTTCTCATAGACTTTTTGAAGATTTTGTCCACTGGGGTTGTAACTTTTAAACTGGCGTATAATTTCACAAGATCCACTAAGATAGACAGTTCGCTTGGTTTTTCACTCCAGTATTTCACACATAATCAAATCTGCATGATGTAAAAATCAGATCAAGGTTTAGTTTCATTATGCCACTTCAGTTAAACCTTTAATTTCTTTTCGATAACTCAGGCAACAACAACCGAGTTGAGTTAAGTAGGCGTCTCACCTTGTTTTAAAAGATTATCAAAATTGTTGTGACAGCATTCGAATTTGTAATTGGATTAAATAACATGGCCAAAAGGAGGGATTTCGTGGATTAGAACGGTGAGACCCTACTGTGTAGCCCAATCACTTCAAATGAATGACGAACAAAGAAAAACACCAGATTTTCTCAGGGCTGAAGTATTGGTTATAAGAAACTTTTTTCTTACGCATCTCTCAGTATATCTTGAACACAAAGACGTCTTTTGAAGACCAAACCCAGTGGGCAAAATCTTCAAAAAGTCTCTGTGGAGGAGCGTTTCTTTTATTGAAACAGCAGACGATATTGTTTGCCATTCCTATAGAAAACACTCCTCACAGGGAATAGGAGACCAAGACGTTCTGCACTAAAAGTAACATTATGTTGAAGACGTCTCATTTCGATCAGCCTTGACTAGTTCTTGAAAATTCTTGAAAATTCCAGAAAAGACGTATTTATCTGGTCGATAGACATCCGGACCAAAAGGAGACAAAAAATGCCTTCAAGGAGAAAAGGTATCCGTTCTTCTCAAAAGTCCCTATAATCTTTGCTACATATGGGAGGTTTGACTGACAAGTTTGAGAAAGAGAGGTTTCTACTTTAAATGATAATTCAATGAAATGACTTTGCAAGAAATTTATTATGACTATGTAAATAAATAAATATATAAAAAATATCATTTCAACTGAAGATTGTTCAAACCAATCGCATGTCTGTTCGTTGACGTAACTTGTTTACATTAACATTTAACGTGTAAAGCTTTCGTCACTTTCAGGAAATTTCGTAACTTTTGTCCAACGAAATATTTTGCCTTTTCCAAAATTTCATAGAATTTAGAGAAACACACTGCATTTTGAGGCATGTTGACACTTACAATAATAATAATCGGTAAAAAGCTTCTACCAGGGCGGTTAGTTTATTTTATTGAGATAATAACAAAAACATTTCATATTAAACACTGAAACTATTTTCCGAAGTAATGTATTACACCGGAATTTGCTTTCATTAATGTTTTGAAGAGTTTCATAGATAACCTTACTAAACCGCTTCGTCTTCTTTTTCCGACTTTGACATCGGTTCCAGGTTTCCCCGACTGACATTCCGTTTAAAAATCGTTTTCACCATTCCTCGTATTCACCATCCTGATTCTCCTCAATTTTATCTTCATCCTTCATTTGAATACGTGTTACGTAACACATTCTTCTCGTCGGACAGAATTTTCGTCACCTCCGGAAAATTTCCTCACTTTTGTCCGACAAAGTATCTCTTATCATAATCTTGATATTCAATTTTCTTTTAACGTATTTTTATTGATATTGATATCCATTTCGGCAATAAGTAAATTAAATGTACAGTGGACTCTCTCTCTATCTCGAACTCGTAAGAGACCAAGGAATTTGTTCGAGAAAGAGGAGAGAGTTGGAGATAGAAAACAGTTTGAGAGCTACAGAAATGTCCAAGGGACCGAGAAAAAATAGTTCGAGATAGGGAGAAGTTCGAAATAGAGGGTGTTCGAGACAGAGAGAGAGCGACCACTGTATACTAATAGGTTAATGCAACAAGATGCGACCATCACTAGTTTGCGGTGAAAACCTTGTTATTTCTGTCTGGGTTAAACGAGGCAACGGTGATGTAATGCCTCATTCTTTCAAACGAAATAGAGAGACTTTCAACCAAAAAGTTTAATGATCGCATCTTGTTTGATTAAAACACACTCTATACGACATTTAAGTTTCAGCTAGATTATCCGAAGAAATCGTCGAAATGAAATTAACGTGGAATTATGTTTAATCCGCCGGACGTTTAATCCGCCGGAAGTTTCTTTAAATCAAAGTCTACAGAATAAATAACTGGTTAGGATATTATTTCAGAGGAACTGTCGATGTTTTTGTTCACATTTACGGTGCACACCATCAGTTGATTCTTTTGCAATCTTTTATACTTTATAAGCTGATGAAAACAACATTTTAAAGCAATTTCTATGAGCTTTGGTGTAACATGAAAAGGTCTATTTAAAAGGGGGAATGTCATTATATCACAGAACAACAGGACACACCATAGATTTGCACAGGGTTGGTATACAACGAAAATCCATAACGACAAGTCTTGCTCGATGTTTTTCTTCCCATTTCTGTTTGTTATTTATAAGGTATGGAAAAGCTGAAATATATATCATTATCAAAGAAAATTTAATAAAAAAAACCCTAAAGATTATAAGAGATACTTTATCGGACAAAACATGTATATAGAACATTAAAGTTTCAACTAGATTATCCGAAGAAATCGTCAAAATGTGGTTTACACAGAAGACATAATACGCTGACGTCAGCATTTTCTCTGAAGGGTCATAACTTCCTGGCAACGCAAGGAAACCCCCAGAGTGTTTACCAACTTTATGTCCAATTTGTTTTTTTCCATTTCGATTTTCGATTTTTTTCTGACCGTGAAACCATGGCGTCATCGGTCACGTGACATTGGGGCAAAATCACAAGAGGGACATCACTGGTTTTGAATCACCTACATGTCAGAAGCACATTTCCATCGATAAAATAAGGCTATAAGGCTATTCGCCAGTTTTTCTTCAAAAATTCCCTGTCTACTTTTGGGAGAGAGCAGCAGGAAATAAAACGAAGGACAAAAACAAACAGAAGCCTGAATTATGAAGATCATTTCCATTCTCAGGAACAAACCATTAAACACATCATACCTCAAAGTTGGAAAAATAAGGATTAATACAAACAAAAACAAAAAACAAAAACAAAAACTAAGGTTCAGCTCTTTCACTTTCGTCCGCCGCCATATTTGTTTATCGTATTGTTTTTGAGCAGTGCGGAGGAGTGGAAAAGTGCAGGTTTTACTACCGTTATCAAAATGTGATAACGCTATGAAAAGTTACTATGTTCGTACCGTCATAAAATATTCTATGACGGTACAAAAAAATGGACTACATCTAAAACTCGTACCGTCATGAAATATTAGTGGCGGTATAAAACAGTTTCAAGATGTTATCATACATCTGTAGCGTCAAATGCTTATCGAATAATTTTAGATATTCCATGGTAATTATTCGATAGTAATTAAAAGGCTTCATATAACGGATGAGAGCTGCTATCGAATAATTACTATCTAAAATTAGCATTAGGACAAAAAATATCTGCAATCTGATTGGTTAATCACCAGAATATATCTTGTTTATCAGTGCAAATAAAAATAAATGCAGCGCAAATAAATGATTTGTAAACATTTGACGCAATGCAAGGGTTTCCCCCTATACTAATACGCAAACACAGATAAAAAAAACCTTGTCACATTTGAATCCTTGAAATAACAGCAAAAATATAAGAAACGAGAAAAATATGCCATATTGAACGAGGAACTGTGCGATGACTAATACTTACTCGATAAGCATTTTACGTTACAGATGTATGATAAAACATATATTCGACGCAGTTAAATGGGCGCGTCGTCGAATATCACAAGCTCGACTGACTAATTCCGGGTGTCCCATTTTATCTTGTCGAATATCTGTTTATTGTCAGCTACTATTTATGGCAGTATAAAAATATATTTGTTTAATTTCTATCGTATTCTATTTAACATCTACAGCTTTTGCATGGACTTCGGTACAAACGTTTCTTAAACGATAACGAACTGTCAGCTGCTGCTTCCAGACCCATTTCTTATTGTTCAAATGAGGGATTGCAACTGCTGACATCAGTATACTGCAACCCTCAGTTCTATATATAACAGATTATTATCTTTGACGACTTTCTTGTTACAGGAATTATAATGTTGCCTGAGAGAAGAAATCACTGAATTTAAGAATTAATTTCATGCAATATCTAAATATACAGTAGATAAACAATTCAATCTTCCTGGATTACATCAACTCCATAAAAGCCGTCGATTCTAAAGGTAATCTTCGGATCTATCCGGAAACAACACTCTGCATTCATCCAGCAGATAATGGCTTATTTGGAGATTGACATAACTTTCTTAGTTCCAAAAATCTCTTAAATTTTGACGGGTCTACTTCTTAATTTCTTATAAAAATGGTTTCTTATAAAAGTGAACGTGTATTCGTTTTGAAACTTCCCCTTTAAAATGACGAAGGAAGAGGCTTTGTTGAAATTCTGTTAATAATGAGAGTTTTCTCCATCAAGATGAATTCCTTTGCAAGTTTACGTCAGAAGAAAATTTAGTTTGTTTCTGTAAACTTGCACCCAAAAGGAACAACTTGTAACTGAAATAACACGAGCATATCATACAAAAGACACAAACAGTGCTTCCTTCCTCTAAAGGGAACTCGTTAAGAAACATTTAGAACTAAATTCAGGACAAATATTAAGGAACTTTTGAGACTAAACCTTTCGCTAGGTTTCTTTCTCCATAAAAAGTTGTTTTTTTATAATTTATGAAAAAGTTGTTTTCTAGTGCTGAAAAAATGAATGCAAAGAAAAACTACCGTTAAAATTACATTTCAGCAGTTTTTCTCCTTTTTTTCTAACTGTTGTGGTTCCTACCTAAAAGTTTTTACGTCAGGACGGGAAATATTCCTGAGCAGATATTATCTTGCAGATAACAATTTCATAAGTTCAAAAAAAAAACTGCTGTGCTGAGTCATTGTTCACTCTGGCATACACAGAGATAAGGAGTGATTCGTACGAACAACAAAGAGGAAAGAGATGATACCACGCAGGTGACGTCATGTATACAGGATTATAAACAACGAACACAAAAGGCAAACAGATTGTTTACATAAACAAAAGATATCATAAATTCAAATCCATCCAAATCCTATTTATTAATCGTGTATGCAGGACAGTTCTCGCGTTAGGTCACGTCCGTTCTAGCACAAGAAGAAAGCAATTTAGAATTTGTCTGGTTGGCGAAAGCCAAAAGCAAATGAATAATCCAAAATCTGTATTTTTTTATAAGTTATATACTATTTTAATAAATGTGCTATATTCAAAACAAAACTCGCTTTAGTTTCTAAAAAAGAATGAAGAAAGACACACCTATTACCAAGCTACGTGAAATGCTCGGGCAGAAAATACAACATTAAGGAAAGGAGCGTGTGCTCCACAAGTTCTTTCCTTAATGATAGCCACACGCATAGCATAACAGGATTTGCGGAAATGTAATTTTAAAACTGTTATCAGATAAACGTTTTTGAGAGAGAAAAATGTCCATTACGTCATCGTCCACCAATGTCTATTTTATTTTAATTATTTATGATTATATTTTATATTTTTCATTAATTATATTAATTTTTTTTATTTTATTTTTTGAAAATCAGAAACAAACTTGAGAAATAGATACCATAGATAAAACACATTTGACCACACACTATGTATTCTTTACAGAAAGTTTATTTTTTGTCCTCTGTCATTTCTGTTAACATCACCTAAAAATTTGACCCTGAACTTTATGTAAAAGTTTTAAAACCCCTGCTAGAAAATACTGCACAATATACAGATGCAATGGGAGGAAACCCTGAGCTGATGTATAGAGGTATAGATTTGTGAAGCTTTTTTTGCAGAAAAGAACAAAGCAAAAAACTGATGAGCTGGCTCTCAATTGAGAACTCAATTAAAGGAAAATTGAAAAGTTCTATTCTTTTAAATAGTGCGGCAATTACATAAACATTATCGGTACTACATTAAAGGTCCCTTTGAATTTTCGTTGTTTGTGAGGGAAGTATTAAGGATCTTAGAAATAAGATCGGATGCCGATTAAGCCATTTTGAATTCGCATCACGTCCATAAACACAATCTTCTGCAATAATAATTGATTAGTAATCATTCTTACCCTTTTTGTTGTTATTTACGTTTTTGTTTGTTTTGTTTTGGATAGGAATAAAGGATCCTCTGAATCATGTCAAAACTGATTCAACCTTTACAAACCTTTACAAATACAATGAACGTGTGGGAAGTTCAATAACAATAGAACTAACCAAAGAAACTATTTAGTGACCAGTTGCTTTATTATTCGACTTTTACTCGGCTTTTCATAGAAGACTGGTAATGAGGTTTAACATAAACAACGGTTTAACATCCAACGTTCTCACGAACAATTATTTTAATGCGTCAATCCGTACAAACGGAACATAGAAGACGAAGAATCTAATTAATGACTGCTCTTTTATGAAACCTTCTTTATCATGACCATACTTAGCAGCTCTCTCTATGACCATATTTGGAAGTCGGAGAATAGATTAAATGCTGGAGCCGAAACATCGTCCGGTTATATTACTTTCAAGCTGGTCCTTGATGCACAAGAATTTTATAATCGATTAATTTATTGCAGAAAAAAAGAAGGCTAGAAGAAAATAACAAACACGAAAGAGAAACAACTATGCTGGTCCTGTTTTTGATATGTAAGTCTGATTTTTCCAACTGGGAAGCTGAAAATAATCAACACTTAAGTTTTAACAGAAATTTCATGACACTGTCCTCCTCCACTGATACTTTTTTTGTAGAATTTTAGCAAAGGACACTGGGTAGTCTTAAGGGTTTTTAAGCGCTTTGTTTTTCTTATAGAGCTAACCAACAACTTCGAAAGCTCTTCATTCATAGTAAAAAAAATTACGTTTGTTTGGTTAAAGGAGGCAATATAGGACAGATCTCTTGTTTATCGAGATTAAATCTGTAAAATGAACCTGTTCTCAAATTGTTAAGATGCAATGACGTTGTTCGCTCTCCTCCTCTTAATATTCTGAAACTGTTTGCTGTCTTTGCTATCGTTACTAAATTACGTGTGGAGGAGAGTGTGCATGGCGAGGTAAAAATAGAAAATGAGCTATCTTGTATCTTTAATCAGTTACATCTTTGAATTATTTATCGCTGATCATGCAACCAAACCCTGTCCTTCACATAAATGCTGCATTAACACACACATGTACCGTTTTCTATGTTCTTGCATAACACAGTAACTGTAAAATTTAATTTTATTTTATTTTTTTTATTTAGGCTTTGTCGCAACTGTGAATGCAGGTAATTAAATTTTCTTTAATACCTCGCTGATGATCTGTAAACAGATAAATAAATTAAAAAAAAGTAAAATGCAGTTGCCCGATCTGTTAAAGGAAAGAGGACTGAAATAGCCCCCAGGGTGGTGGTAAAACTCCTTATAGAGTTTTGTTAAGGCGCGGAGCACCGGCGTGAAATCCACCTCGCCACCGGGACCGAAATCTTACATGTAACATGCCTCCACTATAGTAGCTCACTTTGATAAAAACAATACTCACTATTAAGTTATGAAGTCTTATAAAAATATTTGAAAGGGACGAAGCGTTACCTGGCCCGAACTTACCCCAAAAAATTAATAGGCTTTGCATCATAAATGTGGAAATTGTAATGAGGAACTGTATGCATTTTGCAAAATAATTTTCTTACAAACATATTGAAAAACATATCGCCATCAAATGTGCGACAAGAAAAGAAAGTTCGACTGAAATCGCATCGCGTATATAATCGAACTCAAGAAATTCTTTTTTATGTTTTTAGACTGTATAGATACACAGGCATGGTGCAAGAATCTGTTCGATTACTGCTACAATCCTACGTTTAAAGAAAGCTGCCCACTAACATGTGGTCTTTGTTCCACGACAACAATTACTTCTACTGCTACAACAACAACAACAATCCCAAAAAAGACAACAACTGCAACAACGACAACTCCAAAAAAGACAACGACAGCGACAACGACAACTTCTAAAATAACAACGACAACAACAACGACAACTCCGAAAGCGACAGCGACAGCAGCAACGAAAACTCCAAAAAAGACAACGACAGTGACAACGACAACTCCTAAAACAACAACGGCAACTCCAATAGCGACAACGACAACTCCAAAAACAACAACCACAACAACAACGACAACGACAACTCCAATAACAACAACGACAACTCCAAGAACAACAACGACAACTCCAAAAACAACAACGAAAAAGACAACGACAACTCCAAAAACAACAATGAAAACAACAACGACAACTCCAATAACGACAACGACAACGACAAAAACAACAACGAAAAAGACAACGACAACTCCAAAAACAACAATGAAAACAACAACGACAACTCCAATAACGACAACGACAATAACGACAACAACAATGACAACTCCAATAACGACAACTCTGACCACCACAATAGACCTTTCAGGTAAGAAAACAGTTTGAATGTTTGGAAGCCTAGGTGTCTAGAAGTTAAGCACAAAATTTTTAAAAGTTTTCAAGGATATATTATCATTCTCGTTGAAAATGCACACTTGTACAAAACACCAACAAAAAGCTACCCATAAACCAACGACATCAAAATTCTAAAATTTCCTTGGTGCTCCGATGTTTGTCGGTTAGCTTTCACGATTTGGGATAAACTTCTCCTTTTTTGCAAATTTTATACATTTGATACGCCGTTTGTATTTCAAAGGGAATGGATTATTTTCTTAAATGTATTTCCTTGCTATACTACTACGCCTATGGATTTTACACTAGCCTGTTACTTTCCTCAGTGACACCTAAGCAGGTACGCGATGTGGTTTGAACGTTCATATGAACATCTTTACAACGTCTGGAGTGAACTATCAATGAATGAGTATCAGATCGTTTGAAAGTCGTTCCATGTTGTTGCTTGAAAAAAAGCGGCATAGTGTAACCTCGTTATCAAAAGAAACGAAGTTTTCACCACAATATTCTCAGATATACTTTTGAGTATAGTCCTTGTTTGTTCCCGTTTATACCAAATAGAATTTGTTAATTTAGCGCCCCTTTTCTTTTTTAAGCGCCACATTCTGGTTAATTAAGCGCCCTTCCTCTAATTAACACCTTCAACATGCAAATATGATTATACACATCTCCATTCTACTTGAATTTTCTTTTGAACACATGTGTGGGGAAGAAAGAAGATTTTCAGATTTTCTCTTGAGTAACATTTTTTCATCCAATCTTTGTTTCAGTTTGTAGCGATTCATATCAATGGTGTCGTCTCATCGGTAGTCAAATAGACGAATTTTGTGAAGTCAATAAACCGAATTATCGAGTTGATTGTAAATATTCATGTGGACTTTGTCAACCAAACAACGTAAATGAGTTATGTTATAACTTGGAAGATGAACCAGGTTACGATTGCGAGAATGCCCATTGTGGAGAAGGAGACTTAGAGAACCACGTGCGAATTTTAAGGCATTGCACACACACGTGTTGCAAAAGAAATCAACTCTATTAAATTTATTTTAATAATTATTATGTACAATTATTTTTTTATTCTATATCTCTACTATTTATATGTATTTATTTTATTTGAAAAATTTCTCCTTTATCGGTGTTAGATTTTGGGGGAACTGTCAACCTCATCCTCAGGCCTTAGATATGCGATAATTCACTGGTGTCGAAAAGGCAAGAAACCCTGGGGACGAAGTTGGAAGGAGAAGAAGAGGAGTTGCACGGGGTAGGATGAAATTGTTCGCCGTTATTTCAGAAACGGAAATATATTTCTACAAACAATGAATTAAAAAATTGTTTTTTCTTATCCTGGGCTAGATAATTATCGTAACGATTTCAGATTACAGCGAAACCATTCAATGGCGGACATCCCATATAGCGGACATCCCATATATGGGTATATGGACATATATGGACACCTCTTTCCCAGGAACGGATGCCTTTTATCCCAAACCTCTAGTTAACCTCTTTATAGCAACCTCGAACCCAAGATCACTTGCCTTTTCCATAAACGGACCCTATTGTTACTGTTGGTTTTAAAAATTTCCTTTTGAAATAAGCAAGCCACACACATAATATGCGAGAAATGTAGCCATAGCCAAAATGGAAAGGAATGAAGAATTCATAATAGGGTCTATAGCATAGACTTCATTGTGTGACGTGGAAAGTTGCTTAAATACCAAATGTTAACATGATGAGATAAATTTAATTGATCGCATTCACAGCGAAGTGTAACATTGTTTTCAATTTATTTAATTATTCAAGAAATCGCAAACCAATGAAATTGTAGAAAGCAGTAGCCGGGACCAGGGTCTTCTTCTCCGCGTCATCCGATTATCCGATTATCAAAAAGCGGAAAGAAACACTGGAAACGAGGTTGCTCTTTAGAAAGCGTACACACGATCCAGATGGTTTGGTTGATGAAAAACAAACATTTTTGCACTAGGTGGCATCAGAATGCCGTTGGTTCGGATTTTCTGATGTTTTGAAAGTTGTGTTTGAGGTAAACTTCAAGCTTCAAGAATTCTTTGGCGGTAACTTTGTCATATTTAGATCTGAGCTTTATGAAGTTATAAATTTATATTACTTGGTATTAATAGCAAGAAAAAGTTGTTGTTTGAAACGAGAAAATAGAAATTCAAAATACTCCTCGATTGTCCGGCTTCCATTCCAATGATGGACGTACAGAGTGTTCTAAATTCTCGTTGTTCTAAATTCTTGTTGTTGTTGTTTTAAGAACAAAGAATATAAGAACATAAGGCTTCGAAAAAGTTAAGGACATGCAAAGAATATTCGGGGCTTAGGAACGTTTGTTCTTAAGAAAATATTTTGATATTCTACAGGAGAACGTCATTATAATATGCACGTGACGATATTCTAGCGGTAATTAGTTTACATTATGACAAGTATGGGAAATCAACTAATACCATAAATCACACTGACATTAGATCAGATTAGTTAAGGTCATTCATAGGACTTTTTTCGATTTTATTTCGGATTTTTTTTATTCTGTAATATAGAAGAGATTATTTTCAAAAAGTATTTATCTGAATACTAGTTTTGCCAAAATCGCAAAAAAAGCCCTATCAAAAAACCTTAACGAATCCAATTAATTTACTCGATGCCCAACAAAAGTATTATCAGTAACCCTCCTTTCACGTCCAACCAACATTGTTGTGATGTCATGTTACGTTATCCTAACGTTAGAATACCGTTAAAGTTTTACGTTAGAAAAAGACTTCCAATCTGACGAACCATTATCGTTAGGACAACGTAAAAAATTAACGCTGGACTAACAATTATAATAACGTTGAGTGCCGCCTGGGATAGGGCTGAATGTGCAGCTTAATATGGTTACTGCTGTGTATAGGGGATGGAAATGGTAAGCATTTTGAGCACTCCCAAATCTTCCAATCTTTAGTATACCTACCCCTTTCATTAGCGTTTGTACGTCTGTAATTCCAAGAGTTTTTTTGTCGCCAGTTGAAGGCTGATTCCCCAATACATTGGATTAGAGGCTGTTCACAATCCGTGGTTTAATGTATGAGTGGTACACCACAACATATTTAAAATAATTTAATTATTGTGAATTTTTTAGAGTTTTTTTCAGTTATTGTGAGTGCGGCCTAAAATGCAGAAAAACGTGCAATCCAAATTTTTGTTCCCCAGAACGACACAGTAAAAAAAGGTGAAAGACATGCATCCCGCTTAAGTTTTCAATCTAATTATGAACTGTTATTTCAATAACTGAAATATTACCAGCCATTTAATCTCCAACACTCAAGGTAAGAAAATTCTTACTACTTTTTATAACTTTCGATTTACCCCCTCATTTGTTGTCCCTCTCTCCTTCTTTTGACCTTCTTAAGTTTAGACCTGTCCGTTCTAGTGACTTTAGTGAAATTTCTGAAAGATCAGACTTTCAGATCGCCGGAAAATGCACTTCTGACTATTATAAAACCAGACTTTAAACTACTTAAGGGTGGTAGATATTGTAGTCGGGTATGGGATTAATTGGTAGTTGAACACACTGCATGAAGGAAAGAATAGGAATTTTAGGTCTTTCTTTGAAAGTGGAGGAAATAACTTTAATTCGGGACAGATTTGCTGTATTTCGGGAGACAGGGAGACAGGGTGCCTGAATTCGGGACGGTTGGCATCTTTAGTTTTATGACTGATCGTTCTCTTTATAATTAATTCTCACAAAAATGGCAGACAGCCCCTGCTGTAGTTTGGCAGCTTAGTACTTTTTAAAAATTGTTGGGTGTCTTGGTGTCCAGTGCAGTTTCTTGTGTTAACTGAAGACTTGTTTATTCTCCTAATTTTATTTAAAATAATAACAAAAACAATTGGATGGTAAAAGAGACACTTTGTTTTGTGTGCAATTCATTGGAAAAAGATGTTTGAAATACGACAGGAAGAATATGTTCGAAAATGCAAAAACGAAAACAGAATTTCAGTTTTTCATAAAGCTTTTGTTACCACCACCCCACCCCCTCTTTTCACTACCAAAAATGCTGTTTTAGTTGTTGAAAGTTTCTCTCGTTGATGGTCCCTTTTGGAACAGATTATGACCAACATTATGTCAAAATAAACTACACACAAATTACAGTAGCATAGCATATTAACCGAATCGTTTATGCACTAAAAATTTAATTTTCCTAATAATCTCTTATACATTTCACACAAAAAATTATGACGCTGCGATGGAGTTTCTACTGATAAAAATAATCAAATGACTCATACAGTACAACCCGAAAGAAACTTTACAATTCCGAGATTATTTCCTTTCGCAATTTTATTTCGTTTATCAAACGCAAGATTTCAAAAACATCTTGTTGAAAACAATGACTTCATGTAACAGATAAAACTTTACTTTATGTAACAGACTTTACACGAAAACTTTACACGAAAATCTTTTCATGTAAAAATGCATTCCTTCGCGGACGCATAAAGTTTCTTTACCAAATATGCCTAAACGTGGTAAGAAAATTTCACGTTCACGTATTCTCGAAATTAAATTTGGACGAAAATTTCTAAATTGCTACTGTGGATCAGAAACTTTTGGACATCGAACTTTCAGGTACTTCGTTACCAGTACGCCACGGGGCTATACAAGATTGCTGATCAATTGGAAACTTGCAAAAGCCTAGAAACGAGTATGCCTTATTAAACTCTTCAGATGGTTATCTTTGAAGATAAATTTGTGGAACTTAACAACCTTGTAAAATTGTGTTCAATACTTCAATATACATATTCATGACTTCATTTTGAAAATCGCTAACCGCAAACTAGAAACCGCCGATTTTGAAATGGAAACGATAGTTATAAAGGATATCAGATTCGGAATAGAATTCTTTAGCCCCGAATTTTCTTTCTAAAATGTTCTTCCTGCCACCGCCGTTTTCCATTAGGTGGATTCGTCCGCGGTGCGCTTGACTTTGGCGGACTTTGCGCATGCTCTCTTGCCTTAAGTTTGGTTGTTATAGTTTTGCAGGTCTTTTTGAAAAAAACCGTGCTAAGTCATGTCTTATCTTGACACTTAATTTCATTCCGAAAGTATCCATCGTCTGCCTGCACACTAGCCTTCGGGCAAGTAACATCAATGTTATACGTACAGTCGACTCTCGATAACTCGAACTCTCACGGGACCTTGAAAAAAGTTCGACCTATCGAGAGTTCGAGTTTTCGAGATGTTAGGTAATATAGCCGGTATCTCCAGTTCCGGCGTTTTTGACTCCCTCCGGGTATTTTTCGCTGTCTCAATGTATTACCGAAAGTGCAAAAATCGCAGGGTGTACTGGGTAGACCAGATGTTAGGTTAAATCAAGAAGAAAATGAAAATGACACAGAGGAATTTGGAGCAATTTTCTTACTTATCATTTCTTACGAAAAAAATCAGTCATACAACTTTGTTTCAAGTTTTCGCATTTCTCAAGGATGAGTGTACTTTCGATCTTCAGTACAAGTGAGTGGATTTGCTCCCCATGTGTACTGAAAAGGGAAAGGTCTTGTAGAACTTCTAATGCATTTCCAATTTCACTGGCTGAAGGGCGCGTATGCCAAACACTCTCGTCATCTTGATCATCTTCCTCACTTTCACAACCTTCCTCACTTTCACAACCTTCATCAACTTCGATCAATTGGGCGATGATATCTTCATCACTTTCTATTGTAGCGGATGTGACAACATCACTATCCACATTAGAAAAGGCTTCAGCTGATAGATTTACTTCGTTATCCAACTCATTCAATCTATCAATATCTTCCTGTAAACTTTTGAATGGATCATCATAGTCGTTTACTGCTGCCTGTTGGTTCGATATGCTGATGTTAGATTTCTTAAAACAGTTAACAATGGTTTCTTTCGATACAGCGTTCCATGACGATACCAAGTGTTTCATTGCTTGGAGAATGCTTATCTTTGGAAGTGACTTTGCGCCTTCTAGTGCTTTGATACAAAGACGAACGATCTTCTTTCGGTAATGAGCTTTGAGACTTCGTATCACACCTTGATCCATTGGTTGGAGGACAGACGTTGTATTTGGAGGCAAAAATACCAAATTGATGTTTGTAAGGTTATTGATTTCAGGATGGGCGGGGCAGTTGTCAATCAAAAGCACAATCTTTCTGTTTTGAGCTCCAAAAGAAGTGTCTAATCCTCTTACCCACTCTTCAAATAAATCTCCTGTCATCCAGCTTTTCTTCTGGGCTCTATATCGACAGGGAAGATGCTTCACATTTTTGAAGCACCTAGGTTTTTTGGATTTGCCGATTACAAACATTTCCAACTTTTCCCCAGTTGCGCTTGCGGCCGCCATCCCTGTCAATCTCACTTTGCTGTTCTTTCCTCCAGAACACTTTTCTCCAACCAGGTGGAATGATTTGGACGGTAAACACTGGTAGAAGAGACCAAACTCGTCGGCGTTGAATATGTCTTCCAATTTGTAGTTTGACAACAAGGTAGGCAGTGTTGTCTCATTCCAAGGTGCTGTCATTTGATTTGTTACGCTAGCACTCTCTCCACTGATGGCTTTCAAGGTGACCCCATTTCTAAAAAAGATGGAAAAGTAAGTCTAAGCCTTTGTCTTCAAATTTAAAATAAGAAGCCACTGCATTGCCGAAAATTCCTTTTTTTATCTATTTGTTGAGCGCGCGACTGCCTCTGGAGAAGACACCTGAAATGGCACTTAAAATTGCAAACGTTTTTATCAATGAAGATGACCCAATCCCCTTAATTATTATGTCAAGTACAGAATTGGAAAGCCATGTCAAGGGATATCATGTTTACAAAGATATATGGACGCCAGTTGTGAACGAGGAATTGAAAACTGAAATGGAGCCAGGTAATGTGAAGGACAAATATGCAGTTTGTGTCAAAAAGAACACATCGATAGTAGGGCATTTACCACTCGGTACCAATGGAAAGTTTGCCAAGATGATTTTCTTTTTCCTCAGAGCGGATCAAGATGCAAAATGCAATGTTGTCATAACTGGAAAGGCGGTAAATCTTGGCGATGGGGACGGAATGCAAGTTCCTTGCAAGTTGAAGATCTCGGGTACGAAGAAAATGGTGGAAATCTTATGTAATAATATTCAATGTTCTGATACAAAAAGTGCCAAGTAAAAAAAAATGTTGTTGTGTTACCTTTTCTTCCAATTGCCAAGCCAACAATCCGATGCTTTAAACCCCTCAATCTTTAATTTCTTTGCGAATTCCAAGGCTTTTTCTTTAAGAATGGTGCCATCAATTGGAACTTGTTGACTCCTCATACCCACAAACCATTTAAAAACAGCTTTATCTACCTGATCGTAGTCTCCACAACGTGTGCTTTTTCGTGATGAAGACATGCCTTTCTTTTCCAGTGAAGTTGTTAATTTCTTTTTATTTTTGAGCCATGTTGAAAGGGTGTTTTTTTTAACACCGTACTTTGCTGCAACGTCCTTGTTTTTCATACCTTTTTCCAAGTCTTTTAGGGCTTTACATTTAATCCCTATGGATTTATTGTCTAGCTTTCGTGGTTTTACAGGCGCCATTTTAATTTTTTTTTGTGTGTTTTGTTTTTCATGCGTTTCTTCTGTGTTTTGAAAATTCGAATTTTTCGAAAACATTCGAAATTCAAACGTTCGAATTGCAACGTCTTTTCGAATTTTTTTAAAAATATTTGAGAAAAGTTCGAGTTATCGAGAGGAATTCAGCGTAGGGACCGAAAAAAAAGTTCGACCTATCGAGATGTTCGAGTTTTCGAGTGTTCGAGTTTTCGAGATTTTTTTTGCCTCAAAAGGGCTTGTAAACTCAAGGGACCTTGAAAAAAGTTCGACCTACCGAGTTGTTCGAGTTTTCGAGTGTTCGAGTTATCGAGAGTCGACTGTATCTCTGGCGGTCAATTTGTTGGTTGCAAGAAGTCGGTGGAGCGGGGGGGAGAACCAACCAATATGGATGGAAGCTCAAGTACTTAAAATTTCGGGTTGTGGATTACACCTTAAGGCCGTCAGGTAAAGCGTGCTAATTGTCAGTGCACACGATAATTGCCAAGTGGAGGTCAGCCTTTCAAGAACTAAATGCGGGATGAAAGATTGCAAAAAAAAGAGAATTTTCGTGGCATTCGCAAACTTAATTTCCTTAGGTCATGGCAGTTCTGGGAATTTCCTTCAATACAGAAAAAAGGGCGCAGATAACAATCGAAAGGTTAGTTTCAAGTAAAGATTTTTTTTATATCTATGGTTTAACGTATCTTACATGACAAAAAGCCAATAGAAAATACTCTGGCGTGGTCTTTTTTTGCATTCATTTTGATAACATGAAAGTAGAAGAACTTCAAAAATTTGAGTATGTACAATAAACATGATGGCGGACGGACGCAGTTTTATCACCGATAACGATATCAAGATTGTAGGAATTACAGAAACACTAATTCATGAACGTATCCCTTCATCATTTGAAAACATCATTGCGGCGATGGTCTAAAAAATATAAAATTAAACATTAGATTTATGTAATTAAAACCCGAAGAACACGAACCCTACTCCAAATGCAGCCTACAAACACCTAAGACTACTACTTCCACAAGTTAGCGCCATTTTGCATCATAGGGCGAAAACGTCCAAGTTTACGGTACCTTATTGAGTCGGGTATTACGGAATCGAAAGATACGCAGTTAAGTTATTTCATACGCAGTTAACCCTATTCCTACCAAGATTTTCGGAGTTGTTTTTTTTGACGTCTGAACTATATCATGCTGCGGTAGAATTCCTACGCATTCACAAATTATTCATAATAATGTTAGTCGTATTTTACTGCTTTTGGTAACAGCAAGGCATGGGTAATAATGAAATAATTCCAACTGGCTGGAAATTTTAATAATTTACGACAACCGAAGGTATTAGAAAATCCTTTTATTTCTGAGACAGATTCTCAGGTAAAAGCACCTCGCCGTTAACGTCATCACGTCGTTAAAATAACCTCTTAAGATTACTTTAACATATCTCACCATCGATATAGATAACATTTTTTTCTAACGAACTACCGTGTTCTTTCAGGAATGAACAGAGAAACAAAGTAACATTTTGAATGAAATTTTGTTCATCAGCTCGTCCATTTCCATATGCATCCTTCAAATTAGTGGTCAACGGTAACATCTAATAAAAAGATCAGTTAGAAGAACATGAACCAATAAAGTTATAATGTTCACTGTTCATTCATAATTCTATTTTTCAAATTGGTGAAATTTCTATTTAAATTTCACATTCCTATTTTAATTTATTTTTTTGGTTCATTCGGTGATTCTTATTAGTATTACTAGTAAACTCGCCGCAAAGCATGATGAATGTAACACGTCATATTCGAGCATGTGCACAACATCTTCCAAGGTGTTACCATAAGTGGACGAGAGGACGTCCCCTTTTTTTTATTATTATTATTATTAAAAAGGAGTTGCTTCGCGTGTAGCTGTGTCTTACCGTGATTATAGACAGTGTCTTACCGTGTCTTACCGTGATTATACATAGTGTCTTACCGTGTCTTACCGTGTCCAACAGATATTTATAAACTTTCGATTTAATATTGATCACTTTGAAATAGTTGGTTTTGATTAGTATTGAGACATAAAGTTTTCTATACATTATTTCGAATGTAACTGCACAAAAGCTGAGAAAGAAAATCAACAGCAACGCAATCATGTTCATTTTCTAAACTGAAATATCGATCAAAATACAACAGTATGCCCAAATTTTGGTCAATTGTTTAAATGTTAGGAGAATTTGGTGATTGATCAAAAATTAGAAAATTTTGAAACTTTTTTGAGAATTATAGCTTCGGACATCTGGCTACATGTTACTTCAACTGATTGAAATAAGATAAAAAGGGCTCTCTCTCTCACACACACACACAAAAATAAGTAGCAGATAATGCATTGAATAGAACAACCTTCAAAAACAGCTTCTCAAAGTAGTTGATATATCAGCTCCGTAAAAAAAATAATTTGGTCTGTAAATTGTCAAATCTGGTCTGTAAATTATTATAACAGGTCCGTAAATTACTCCAAAGTTCAACTGGTATTCACAAAAGTTCAATTCATTGCAAAATGAAGTTGATTGAGTACATTCCAATCAGGAAAACAAAAGGCTAATTTTAAAAAAAGTACCCATGGTTGACAAAACGCCCACCCCCGGAAAAAAGGGCGTGATCACCTTTTTTTTAAATTTTCAGAAACCTTTATAAAACGTAGGAAAAGTCACAAAAGATCAGCGAATTCGGTTAAAGCGTTAAAAGTTATTTAGATTCAAAAATGGCGCGGGCAAAAATTCTCAAAAGGTACAATAATGTTTGTAAAACAATACAAAGTCAATTTAAGTTAAAGGGATCCTACCATCTAAAACAATATTCTGTAAAACACTTCCTCAGACCATAAATAAAACATCCCCATATCTTAAAAGGTATAAAAAAAACCCGCAAGGGTCGATAATCAGCCAAATTATTTTTTAATATTGTACCGTCTTTCCGAGAATTCGCTTCTTCCTCATCAAGACAAACTTCGGAGTAGCCCCCAGTTCCTAATGATAAACGCCAAAGAGTTCAGTTTGGTGAGAATAACAAAGAAACAAGCGTGGTGCGTACTTCAATTCAAGTCTTAATTGCTAATTTGGTTTGGACCTTTTCATTTGACTGGTAAAGACGAAAGTTTATTTTGATTTTGCTTCTGGGAAATGACCGAAAAGTCGATTCTTGGGAAATCCCTTTAACTAAACATAACTCGAACATTAGGAATCTCCAGCAATGTTCAACGGTCCCGTGGAGGTTCAAATTAAAAATATTTGGTATTCTGCGCAGTTTGGTTTAGACATGTGATAGAACTGGACATGAACATAACACCAACCCTTCGTGAAAGCTAATTATCTTATGTTGGCACATAAAGTTTCTTTCGCACTATACTATATGAGAATTGAATCGGTAAAAAGTTTTTACCAAGGAGCTAGTTATTACTATTATTATTATTCATTTTATTTATAATTGACAAAAGGTACAATAATGTTTCTAAACAATACATAGTCAATTTAAGTTAACTAAACATAAATACAATATAATTGAATCAAAAACAAGTAAAAGTAACAATAATAAAAACAAAAAACAGTTATTTAGATGAAACCGACATGATTTAGATATGTTTTAAATAACCGCCTTGGACGTTGAGGTTGCCATTTTCTTTTCTTTTTTTTATTTTCTTCTTTTTTTTTTTTATTTTCTTATTTTCTTTTGAATATGTGCAAAGGGTTGCAGTGTTTTATTTCGTTAGGAATGCTTTGTCAGATTTTGAGTTCTATGTAGTCCAGAAGAGCTAAGATATCATAGTTACCTTAATAGCCACCGATTTAAAGATTTAAACGGAGCTAAGAAATCCACTAAAATCTTCCTTGTTCTTCGTTATTGCATTTTCCTTTTTCATTATACTTTTGTCTTTCTTCATTGGCATGTCTCATTTGAGTGTCCTTAAAAAGATAATTACTTCCCTCGCTCAGAAAGCAGTGGTTGCATTACGGTTGTGTTTATTCTTCTTTTCCGTGAATAGCATACGCATACCGGTACGGAAATTCTTCCCTGGCAAAAAGAAGATAATGATATCGGTGGCCGAATTTATTGGAACGGCAAGCTTCCCGTACTCGGCCAAGTATTTGAACGTGTGATGTGCTGGGTGGTTTGGCCGGACGAACATGACTATACAGCGACTAACACATTGAAAACCCAACAGGATTACTGTGCAAATGGAAACGACAAACACTTGCACCGTTATGACGTATCGTTGGTTACTCATATGCGTCTTCGTTTCGAGTCGGAGAATGGATCGAGCAATCAATGCGTTGGAACCAGCCAACACGAACCACGTAATAATGATGCCGGCGACGCAATGTGTATAGAAAACCATATCGCGAAACTTTGTGTCGCTGAACGGCACTGGAACTACCATGGAAGTACCGTTCACTCGCTGAATACGATTCTCCAGGAAGGACGGGATGTTAATGAGAGTCGCTGAAACCATAACGATGAGAATTATGCAATAAGAGCGTCGCTTGGTTTGTTTCAATCTCGAGAACGGGTTTGATATTCCTTTCAGTCGGTCGATCGACAAGGCCGTAACTAGAAAAAGACTGCAGAACAAGCAAAAGTACTGCAGAGGGTGACCAACGTATACGAAGAAGACGTCAAAGACGTAGGATTCCTTGACGGATGGATATGCTGTCGGCAAAACCTCTACAAACAATGTCGACACCAACAAGCATAAGTCGACGGCAGAGAGTGTTATAAAGTACGGAACACAACTTTCCATTCGAAACGGTTGGGTAATAGAACATCTTCGCCAAATGACAATGGAAAGGCCGTTTCCAATAATTCCGATTACACATAATGCCAGTGTGATTGGGTAGTTGTTCAACCAGGTCAGGTAGGTCAAACTGGATTCCATGGCTTTATGAACAAGAGACACCAGCTACTATGAAGGATCGTTTGTACGGCGACACGTGTTCTTCGGTTTTGCTTGTACAGTGTAAATCTGTGCTAATTTATCAGATTCCCAAAGCATTTACTTCTTTTTTTTTACCGCATCATTTATATTTAATAAACTACAAATTTCCTTCCGTTAGCGGATGTCAACAGAACACTATCCTTAAACAGTTTTTACACAAACTCTTTCGAAATGTAATATGTTTTTAGAGACATCTGCGTAGTTTGTTGGGGAAAAGTCAAATTTACAGCAAAAGAAAAGAAGAAACAAGATATTTTCATGAATATTTCGATCCCAATGATCACTTCACGAAACGATAAACTTATTTTATTTCCTTTATGATGTGTCCTACCCCATTTTCACAGTACCTCGTTAACCCTTTTTTGCTCCGTCCCAAAATTAGCGCCGGTCCCTCGGTACGCCGGTCTTCTTTCTTTCTTCGAATTATCGAAAGTTCAGGGGAAAATAAGAATTTGGATATAATGTCTCAAAGTTCTGTGTTAAATAGCATTTTTTTTCATCTTCAACTTCATCTTCAACTTCGAGTGCGCCATTATCGCCATCATTTCTCATTAGTTTTTGATTATAAGCGCACAAAAGTTCGAATTAACGAGCATATTTTAGCGTAGGGACCGAAAAAATTGTTCGAATTAGCGAAAGGTTCGAATTATCGAAGTTCGAATAAAGCAGCACAAAATATACGACTTTATTAAACCAAACTCAAGGGATTTGGAAATTTGTTCAAAATAACGGAAGTTCGAATTAAGCGGCATTCGAATTAACGTCTACTGTATTTATGAAAAATAATCGCTCACAAGGAACACGTTAAACGTGTATCTATATATAACCAAGACAATATATTACATGTAAAAAATAATATATCATTACAAGAAAAATATTTATATGCAAAGATTTTTTTCAATCAAGTTTTTCGGTAAACTCTGGTCTGTATTTTCGTCTAAAATACTAATCAAAATGACAGGAAATGCGGGAAAGCAGCATGGGTGGCCATCACGAGGATCTCAACGATAATAATGTATGACGGATTATACAAAAAGAAATGAACAAGCCAAGATGACACCCTACTCCTATGTATAACCGCATATAGCAATCCATTAATGACACAGCAACCGCTGTTATATGTAATGGACGTGGCCCAGGAGGTAGGCCAAAATTCAAACAAAACGACTACAAGCGTCCGCTCGCATGTCAGGCAGAATTTCTAGAAATCGGAAAAAAACAATAACAAAACAAGATGGCAGCTGTCAGCAGAAGATTGATATTGCTTCAAAACTTAAGACTGGTAGTTGTATCAGCCGAAGAAAAATTCAAAATATACGACAGCAAAAAAAGCGTATGTGGGTACGAAAATTATTTCAGGAAAGAAGGCACAAGGGACTGTACAATTTGCTGGTGAATGATCTTATGTTATTCGACCATGAATATTTTTTTTAATGTTTTCGAATGACTCCCAACAGTTTCGAAGAACTTTCTTACTCAATTCGTTTGTTCACTTCATGTTGATTATGTAGGCTTTCTTGTTGTGTTGATGTTGTTGACGAAGCACATCAAGTTCAACGTTGTTGTCAGCCATTTTGAAAATATAATTTGCTTTCCCATCAACTTTTTAAATTTCCATTGGCTTAAAGCTCAAGCGTAAAATATCGCGTGGAAAAAGTAGGATTCATTCAACTTTAGCCACAGCTATTTGGTTTTGGCCAAGTCAGCGGCATTTTCCACTAACTGCGCATGCTCACAAAAAAATCGCTGTCGCTTTTTCCGCTATAGCTGCAAAATCGCGAAGTGGAAACCATCCTTTATTGCCGCAGTGGGATATGCTTAAAAACTCAAGGAATACGACAGCCCAATCCATATTATTCTTTTTTAAAAAATTGCAAAATGCAGCGTTTTATTGGTTAATTTAACAATGTTTAAATATTGTGATTGGTTTAAAAATTATAACTAGCTGTGTTGTTATTGGCTAAAAAAATATAAACAATTTTCAGTTAAACTCATTTTGCTCATGAACAGTGTCACGTTTGTTAAAGGTGGTTTTCACTATCTTACAAACCTCACTTTTATGTTACAAACAACAACAACAACAACAACAAAAATGAATTGAAAAAAATGAATGCTTCAATTTTATACTAAATTCTAGCAAAATGTATTTTCATTGATGATTTGTAAGAAGAAGAAGAAGAAGAAGAAGAAGAAGAAGAAGAAAAACGAAAAAGTTGTTATGTAAGGAAACTCAAATGAATTATTAATCCATTTCCCTACATCAACAATGTTTTACGCAAATCAACAATGTTTTCTGCACATCAATCATTTTTTTCTGCATATCAACAATTTTTTGGTACACAACAATGTTTTCGTACACCAACAATGTTTTTCGCACATCAACAATCTTTTATGAGTGTAAAACAGAAACGCCGGCGCAACAACGTTGAATCACAAATTGAATTGGTTCATGTTCTAACGGAGGCGTTAAATTGTTAAGCAGGGCGTTTGATATTAGTTTTTTTCATTATAGATCGTCCAGAAGGCGTTGTATATTTTATACTTGAAAATATTGCTATAACCCCTTCATGTTTTGTTTTGTGTTAATCGATAAATAATATCGCAATGCATCATGTGTTACTTAATTCTCCAAATTTGGTTTACTAAATGGAGTACAAATATGTCATAGGAGGGAAAAAAATGGAAAAAAATGGAAAAAATGACAATATGAAAAAAAAAGAACAAAAATAAATAACATTGAAAAAAAGGCAGATTATGCACCCTTTAACAAAGACCTTTCAGCAATCTGCGAAAAAAAGGTATCACGTGTTTTCCCTTAGAAGTAAAAAGTCCCTCAGTTGGACCAAAATTCCTGACCAAAAAAATAAGGAGGACAAACGGAACAACAACAAAAAAAAAAAGCTCGTGGCATGATTATTTCTAAAAACAATTAACATAATTAAAACATAATGCATAATTAACCATGACTTATTTATATAATAAGAAAAAAAGACAGCTCGAACGTAACTACTGCATTTTCAAGTTTTCTTTTGAGCCATTCCGTCTATGACAAAATCATATGTAATCCAAGTAGATTCATTGTTGTTGACAATGAAAAAATTCCCTGACTTTCTCCAGGTTTCACGTATGTACTGATGAAACTTGGACCCAATGCAACTTCTACACCAGGATGGGTTATGGTGACAAAATAAGAGCAAAAGATAACTTTAGGCATATTGATTAAAGCATAAAAAACTGCACTGTAATATCTTCTCTCGTGTCAACAGGTGAATTAACCCTCATTGTCGTTGAAATACCGCTTGACGGTCGCAGATGACGACGCTGTGACACAACGATGTACGTCTTGTCGTGTAGATACGTGTAGACCTTGAATCACAATATACAAGATAAATAGATCCAAAGGTCAACAAGACGTTCAAACATAAAAAGAGACGGTATTTTAGACGGCGTTTACTTCTGGACAATTTCCGACTTCGTACGTTGACGTTGCGGACGTGTCTGAAAGCAAGGAATCAAAGGAACAGTTATAAAGTGTGTTGTTTACAACAAAAATTTTAGCTGCGGCCATTTTGTTTCTTACTTTCTGATGGTGTCTCTCTTACGTGGGAATACCAAAGTATAGGACAGTGAAAGTTTTTTCAAACCAATCGAAGTTCTTTCAGCACGTTTCATCAGCAAGCAAAAAAGTTTTTGTTCTTTTTTTAATTTTCGTTTTTGGTTTTATTCTCCGGTTTGTTCGGCAAATTCACTTTAGGCTGAACGGTTGTTTAACGGTAGTTCCGTTTTTTAACCGACTGGTGGCCTCGTGGTAGAGTGCTCGCCTCCAGTGCGGTAGGTCAGTGGTTCAAATCCTGGCCGAGTCATACCAGAGACTAAAACGGTGTAAATCGATCCACTCAGCTTGATATCTAAGGGGGTTGTCTAGTTGAGCGGTTGAAGCATACTAGCGGCTTCCGTAGGCCAAATGGGGGCTTTAAATGCTCTAGGACCTCCTACACAGAACTGAAGAGGCTATCCTGGGAGACATTAATAATAATAATAATAACCACTATTTTTAACCAAGATGTTGCTTATAAAGATGTTGCTTATGAAAAAAAAGCGTTCGATAGGATTATCAAATTGTTCGCCTCTTTCTTGAGAACAAATCCGAAAAGGCTAAAAACTCAATACATTTGACTTAAGAAAGCCATCAAGTCGATAACGTGATAAACGACAGATGACTCCCGTCAATGTGACGAAGTATCCGTCAACGTGAAAGCAACTCACCTGTGTCGTAATAATCATAAATTTTGACGGACGCAGGCTTTCTGTCGAACACTTCAGCAACCTGTTCCATGGAGAATTCAACGCATCTTGTGTTCGAATCAAACTACAAAACAAGAAAATGTAGCGTGTTATTTGAAACCAAAGAGGGTGGAAATGAGAATAGAGATTGGCTGTTGATTGGCTGGGTTTTTTTATAAGAAACCGGTTTCTAAGAAACTAGGACCCAGCTTGTCAAAATCCTAAGGGGTAGGAAATAGCTGACTTAGAAACTTCCTTAGTTTTATTTTACGTAATCGTAAGTGTAAAATAATTATTTGCAAAATTACTAGCGTTTCTTCTGTTACGTAGGTTTTGTTTCCATCTCTTCAAGAAACGAAATATGAAAGATTATAATTGGGGATACAGTATGATTTAAAGGCATTCTGTTTATTCATTCTCTAGCTAAAATTTTAATTTCGTGTGACCTACGAAATTAAAATAGACCCTGGATAGTTCGGTATGCCTTTTTAATTATATTAAGAAACTTTGAATTTTTTTTGAGAAACTTTCAGGGCTAACCCCTTCGCATAACCATTCTTGGTTTCTTATATAAAGAGAGAGAGAGAGAAGATATTGAGGATATTTACCTCGTCAAAATAAAACGAAAGAACACCATCTTGGAATTCATAAAAGTTGAAACTGACATTGGCAGTTTGTGTGTCTAATTCGTTTAACAAAGGTTCGAATCCTGAAACCATGGTAACATCCATTAAAGCCATGTTCGTTTTGCCAGTCTTCGTGAAACTGAAAAGAATCAAAAGTGAATTCGAAGAACATTGTTATGATCAGATTATCGTTCAAACTAGCGAAAGGTTTTTTAAGATTCATCAACAATTACCATCAAAAGCGTCTCGCATAAAAGCGATTAGCAGAGAAATTGAGCTGAAGGCTTGCACATTTCGAAAACGTATGCAACGTTCTTCTGGAAAGTTAGAGCCATGCTATACGTATCTCCGGCGGACAGTCAACTTCCAAGTAGCAAATCGGCGAAAGAGTAGCAAAAGAGCCAACCGTTATGGTATAGAAGCTCTCAAGGACTAACAAACGCCGATTTACTTATAGCTTACCTAGCACAAATTTTAACATCGTGCCTACATGTGAAACTCTTCGTGTCTTTGACGTCAACGACGAGTTTGAATGACGTCTCCTCCAATGTTTTCGGTATGTTATATTTGACGTTTACCTGAAGGGAATAGCATTCTAATGTAGAAGTAGTGCGTCACGAACTGTCGATGCAGTAAAACGGACAATAAACAAACCGCTCCGTGAAAGGTATTTTAGTGAAGTCCCATTGTATGAGATGGCAACAACGAAGTACGTACTTGAACCAATGCACAGCCTCTTCCTGATGCTTCAATGTCGATGCTCACAGGAACGGACGGTATCTCTTCTCTTTGCAGCAACAATCTGTTGGCAGTGTCAACTCGAAACGTCCTGGAGAATCCTGGTGCACGAGTTGTGATATCTAACGCATAGTCCCCAGAATATGTACCGGACGAAAACTGTGACAACGCCATAAGAGCTACAACAGTATCCTAGAATAAAATGGTGAAGCTGGGCTAATCCTATAAATCAACATTCGCAAATCACAAAAGAAAGGAAAGAACAACGAAAGGGACGAAATAGTCGGGCAACCAACCAACCTGCGTTGACGAAAAACCGCCATTTGAATTCCTTTGTTTCACAAGCCATTTGACAATCTTTAAGTGGTCCGATGGAGTTCCGAACTGTTTTCGTGCACCTTAACATCGAGGAATAAATCGATTGGCTACACCTTATATTCTATGCAATTTGATTGGTCAGTTGCTCAAAAGGCTGTCTTTGCATATTTTTATCTTCATATTTTCTTGACCTGCACTAGAACCTTCCATCAACACGCCCCTTTGGAGGCCCTGTTTTCTGCATGGTTACATCATTAAAATGAAAATGGCATCACAAGAGAGACGTATATCCAGCTAACATACACGACTGCGGTAATACGTTTACGCACACTTAGTCAAAATTTCTCTTAGCCTGAACATGATATATACTAAAAACAACTAGAAACACAAATGTGTCAGGGGTATTAAGAATACATAAAAATGTGTCAGGGGTATTAAGAATACATAAAAATGTGTCAGGGGTATTAAGAATACATAAAAAAAAATCAAAAGGTTTGGAAGAAACAAAATGGTAAATTACCAATGTATGATAGTAGAGCGTAAGCCGTAGTTTCGATATCGGTTGACCGTTTCTTTCGGCGATTCTTTCTCTCAGATCGACTGGTATCTGACTGGTTAGAATCCTGCCAATACGTAAGTCCATCTGTGAGACAAAAGTCAAGGAGATACACAGTAACATCGGCCATCTTGCAACGATCGCTCATTTTTCTTAATCACCTTCTCAAGTTATTTTGTTGGTATTTTAAGTTAATACATTTAAAGATAATGGACTGTTATAAGTAGAACTGAGGGTTGCAGGAAGGAGCAGCTGTCCCATTTCTTATTGTTCAAATGAGGGAACCCAACTGCTGACATCAGCACACTGTAACCTTCATTTCTACTTATAACAGTTCATTATCTATATCTATCTGTAGTTTGCTTTGCATTCACTTTGGTCACGCGACATTAAATAATCACTGTGCATTGGTTGTAATTTTGTCATGTGACCAAAGCAAGTACTCGATAAAAATCAAAGATAATCAAAGGAAAAATGGTCAATAAGTATAAAAGGTTTCCAGAGCATAGAGATTTCTTCTGACTATAAAAATCAAATACCTTCATTATTCTCCATGCGCTTCAGTAAGCCGAGTATTTTAGTTCGTTCATCGCTGCTGCCGACAAGGGTCAACGTGTATGCCAATATGGATAATGAGTACGGATCAGATACATCATCTAAACCAGCCGTGATACAGGCCAGTGCTTTCACAATTTTTGGATGCTACAAGTTATAGCAGAACAAGGGTAGTATCGTTCGCAGTGCAAACAGTAAACAAAGTAAACAAATCGAAGGAATAATAATGGGGTGGTTTGCGGGAGGGGTGGGACCTCAGAGGGGATGTTTTTTTTTGAAGTTCTTTCATCATGCGCAAGTACAAAATACGAAACGCAGGCTTCTGTGACGTGTAATATACGAAACGATTTTAATCTGTACACATTAAAATCCTTTATATCTCAACGACTCAAAATGAATTTATAAATGTTTCTTTACACAGCGTTGATTGGATACAAATGCATGACAAATGACGTATTGAAATATGTATTCAAAATGGCACGGAATGTTTGTCTGGTGTTCTCTACCGCACTTATATTTGAACTAGCTTTTCCAAGTGCTGTTGGGAAAGCCCACAATTGGTCATTCCAGGATTTATTGGAGCCTTTAAAAAGGCAGCACACAATATACATGCTGAAAAAAATGCTGCTAAAAGAAATAAACTTAGTTTAGCAGACGATTCTGCATAGACACACTCCGTAGTTGCTAAAAAAACCAAATCTGTTTGCAGTTAAAAATTTGTTATTTCTGTCTGGGTTAACGAGAATATTGTTGCAGATTGCCTCGTTATTTCAAACAAAAACAAGAAGCTTTCAACCAAAATAGTATTTTTAACTGTTTAATAGCACGCACACCAAACTGTTCAGACGCAATACACCTTTACCGAATTTCTGTTTAAACGCCATGTTTTTGTCTAGAAAGTACATTCTACTGCGAGTTTTAGTAATAGAGAAAATAACTAAGTAATAAAGTTAAAACATTATTGAAACAATAAATTTCATAAAAACGAGGTTGGATGTACTAACTCGGTCACAACATGGTGTTTAAACAGAAACTCGGGAAAGGTGTATAGACCTTTCCCGAATTCTGTTTAAACCCTGTGTTACGGCTGAGTCATCAAGTTTCGCCTCATTTTCATTATCATTATTGCTTGTATGCTCTAACCTTTGCACTCATTCCAGTCGCCAACAAAGCATTAACAACAAACGCAGACATAGTAATTCCGCTTTTGACACCACCCTAAATGAGAAACGTTCAAAATAATCCCCAGTTGCTGAAGGGAGAGTTAAAATAACAGAGAGAGAGAGCTTTTCATTAATTATCTCACTTTCGTTGTGTGCAAATATTACCTCGTTATAAATCAGAATGTAAAATGACGTTTCTTTGCACCAATAAAAGAGGCAACGACTTCGTGAATCACTATTTTAAAGAACGACCCGACATCTCTAAGAAAGCTAGACCAACGACGGCCCGAGTCTTTTTCATGGATAGCGATACATGAAGTACTTACCATAAAAGAAGACCATGCAATGGTCATTATTTCGCTGACTAGTCTTCGATGCTAGTACAGGGAAATCTCTTTAAAGCGGACATCTCCATGTATAACCTCGTTTCAAATCAGAATTTTTTTGTTTCTTTGCATCAATAACAGAAGTAATTACTTTAAAGGCCATTAAAAAATGCCATACAAAGTGCCGTAATTAATAAAAAAGCTTCAGTATCTCGCTGACTAGTCTTCGATGCTAATAAAGTGAAATATCTATACAGTGGCGGATCTAGCAGTAATTAAACTGGTGTAAGGCAATTTGGAGGAGAACTTTCTAAAAATGAATTGGCAAATTAAATTGCAATTATCCTTTTAAAAACACTCTTTTCCATAATTTTTACACCAGTAAAATTGCTTCTCCATCCGCCGCTGCTATAAAGCGCACACCCTATAAAGCGGACATCTCCATCTACGAATGGATGGATCTACAATAAATTCTCACATTCTCACATTTCTCAGGTATATTTATTTTATTTTTTATTTATAACTTTATTTAAATTCGATAAATAACTTACTTTAAAATGTAAAAAACGAACAATTTCCCTGCCAGAAAAGATTAATCAACTTAGACTGATCTAACCATTTCTGGGAGGGAAGGTGGTTAGCATAATAGGGCTTATTGAAATCGACTTCAAATTTACATAGTATATACAATAATAATAAAAAAACAACCTTATATAAACTTGGTATATTTGTTTTTTTCAAAACAGTAGTAGTAGTAGTAGTAGTAGACGGCATTTGCAGTGCAGACTATCTAACTGCCGGATCTTATCGCAGAAAGTTTCAAAGCTCTTATAAAAAGGACATCTTTGTAGAGCGGAAAACTTTCTTATGCACTAATGGTGTCCGCTTTATAGAGATTCAACGGTACTTTCTCTTAATCCGTGATACTAAAAAAGTTCAAACGAGCCTTAAGGTAGTATTACTGACCTTCAGTCGCTTATTGTGGACCATGCCAACTTCTTTGAAACACCCAGAGGTTTCTTGTAAGCCAATCAGCCAATTCTTGCTGACTTCAATGTCTTTGTCGTCGATAAAAATGTATCGTCGCGCTTGAGAATATGATTTTAATACGAATGCTGTCAGCCTACAAGGGGAAATTTGACCTTACATTATTGTGGATTGTGACGGCAAGTGCCGCGATGGTGTAGTGGATAGTGTGCGTGTTCTAGTCTCTGTCATGTCGTATCTCGATACTCTGATGCGCTTTAAAGCAGCGTTATCAGCCCATTTGGAGCCATTGACTGACGGCACACTGACCTTCGTGCAAGTTAGAACAATACTATACGTATCTCTAGCGGTAAGTCAACTTCCCAGGTGCAAGTCGGCGTGGGGAAAAACAACTGATATGGATGAAAGCCCAAAATTTCAAAACTTTTCAAAAGGATTCAAAACCCTGGGTTACTTACTTACTTTCATTTCCTTGCAATTTAAGGTCGAAAAATTTGAGGAGAAAATGGACACCAAATGATTCAAACAGACAAACGGAGGACTGTAGTTTTATACGGTTGAATGCCGTTAATTTTCATTTCTCCTTTGATTATCCTACCCGAAGAGAGGTCATATTTAATTTAGGTACATTCGTTAAGTCGGACTGTTTTCCTATCTACTTTGAGGGTCTGAATTATCAAAACTGTATCTAACGCCATTTCCAAAACAACAACAAATACAAGAAGTAACAACAGGAAAGAAAAACTATTGAATTTCAAGATACTGTACATAAAGTTTCACTTGAAATTCCTAGTATCTTTGTATTTAATGCATACGTACCAAGTACTTCCAACACCATAGCCAAAAGCTGAATAAGCCCCATCATCATGTTTATACGTAAGTTCTCTCTGATACCCTGTGTGTAGAATAGTCAAGTCATGTAAATTCTTGTGGTCGGAAATGCACGTGACTTGCCTTTTAGCCAATGAAATTGGTGTATTGTTGGGGAAAACAAACACAATAGAAAATAAATTCAGGTGAGTGATCTGTTTTCCCACAAATTTGATGTCATTACGAAGAATTACTTTGTTCCAAAAAAAACAACAGAAGATTAAACAAGACTAAAAACCAGAGATAAGCGACACAAAGGAAAATGAAAACACAGCTATCCAAAGTAAACGAGGCAAAGTAAATAAGGCAAACGGAGAGATGAACGATAAAGGCAAACAGATGAAATATTCAAGAATAATAAATAGGCATCAAGATCCGAACTCGAATAATTCATCAATCATTGAACAATTCAAAAGATAATGATTTTCAAAGAATTCAAGAAAGTAGTAGTTTCATTAAGGATCAAACAGAAAAAACATTAGTTTGAAGATTATGCACAAATAGCAATAGCAAATTCATTCAAGTCACGACAGATAGTTTTCGACACCAACCTGATCTCATATATTCTTTGGCCATGTTTTCAATATTCTTGGTCAACTGATTGGTGGTGGTTAGGTAATCCATTATGTAGATGTTTGGTGCAAATCTAAGCATATTTTGTTCGCCACACCCATAAGGCATTGCAAGTAGTTTGTCAATATTGTCCATGCTTGGACCCATCAGATCACCTGAAAGAATACACAAATGATAAATAGAAATTTGGGCTGAAAGTTAACAGTTTCTCAAGAACCTCGACAGGACGGAAGAAAACATTATAATAGATCACATGAATATATGCTACCTGGATTTAATTTCCTGGTTTCAGGTTTCCTGAACATATTGTATATAGTGTGGATCAAATTTCTTGGTTCAAGGGATTTTTAAAACATAATAAACTTGATATTTTTCTTCCTTGTTCTTCCAAAAAAAAACATTAGATCATATTTGAAAAGACAAAGCTACCCTAATAGAGATTAATTGTTTTTCTTTAAGAACATAAAAAGGGATGAAATGCGAATAGAATTGATCATGGATTTATTGTCGCGGTTGATCAAAATTTATTCCAGAAAAACTGTGAAAACTACAAACTTTTATTAATGCAAACTTTAATCCACATGAGGTATGCCTGCATAGGAACCATGCTATAAAGTGCTTAAACCAAAGAGGTATTTGACACATAAAACTAGTTGATATTCAATAACTAGCCTTCAACCACTAATGTTTTTACATACCAACAACAGAGCACTCAGCATACACTGATCCAGGCACGATTGGCTGCTGAATTGCCACTTCAAGAGTATCTTCAAACAATCTACCATGATCTCTTGGACAGAAGAAGGAGCTTGTAGCAAACTCTGTTTTAATCCCCTCAGCTTCAACAAGCAGTTTCTTTGTCATTGCATCAGCTGCTGGAATTTCATCTGCCATGTCAGCATTAGATCCGCAAACACCTGCATCAGGCACTAGGGGTGTGGCTCTAACCGTAATCTCTATGTATCCTAATGTTTTAGGTGTAATGATGAATTTATGCGAGTTAGACATGCCTCCACAAACACACATCTTGGAATTTGGTGACGATACCATATCATGTTCCTCGGACTGTTGTTCCATGCTTAGTTGAATCTTCAAAATAAACGTGATTTCATAGGTGTTATAAGCTTGGGTGGATGCGAAAGTCAAGTTATCTAATAATTTATTAGATGCATTCATACAGCACTAGATGCTGGATGAACAACAAAAGAAAAAAACCTGACTAAACATTTTTTGTTCTACTTAAATAAGGATTAAAAAAGAAACTTCTGTTTTCTTATATTTTTTGGCCCTGCAGTGTAGAGTCTCCTTCATCATTGTATTTCTTTATTTACATTTCTTGGAGCTGGTCAATAAGGGAAAATATTGACCAGTTTTGTGACGTCAATTAACCAATCATAACCAAGTGAGAAGACTCTATTTTGCAGGGTTATAATAAGTATTATTGACTCATTTGATTCTCTTCAGTCTTTTAAAAGTATTGTGAAATGAAAAATAACATGAATTTTAATAGAAACAGAGCCATATGAAGTAGGTCTCATTGACAATTTTGAGTTTATGACTCTACCACCAATTGCTACAACCACAAAATTATGCCGACACAGAGATAAAACACTGAACCCATGCTTACCACAAGACAATCATCCAAATAATTAAAGACGACCACTGGAATCTTCACACTTTCCCCACGCACAACGGAGTATGGAAGAGCCATGGATACAAAGAATGACTGAAAACCTTTCAAACTTGCTTGTGACGCAATACCTATACCATCTGTTGGAGACATAGCAAATCCATTTACAGACCAGGTTGTTATTGTGTCAGGCACAGTAAGGGAAAGAACCTTCTGTCCAGTTGAACTACATGAAAGAATACAGAGAAATTAGATTGTATCAAATGCCCATGTTTCAATAATGGTGTTGAAGTATACACACATACTGTTGTAAGCTATTTAGGGTAAAAGACATAAAAGCACAAAGTGAGGTATCGTACAATTTGTAAAAACAAATAAAAACAGAACTCACAGACACTAACTAAAACACGAGGTGTGGATCATTTTCATTTTCAGAACTTTTCAGATCATTTCAGAATTCGTTTTAATAAAAGCAATTATCTTTATTTAATTTGTGGGTAAAATTGAAAAAACCGCACAAGTTTTTCTAATATATTTATCATGTACCGTAGATGGTGGTGATGGCGAAAATTTTACTAGAAAAAACTTGTACCATTTCTCTCCATTTTAACCCACAATATGTGGCCATCCAAGGGGAAAAAATAACATGAATTTATGAATTTGCTCGTTACTTCTATTGTCCCAACTAACCTTTTTTACACGCACCTTACTTTCATACAACCTTGACCTTTAGTTGAAATTAGGAGGTTTTTTTATTATAAACGAATTTTAGTTTTTAATATCTTTTATGTTGTAGGTCCACATCAGCTTTATATGCTGCCTTTTTGTAAAACCTGCATTACCAAATAAATTACTAGTAGTAGTAGTAGTAGTAGTAGTAGTAGTAGTAGTAGTAAATAATGTTATAAATAATTTTAATAATATAATTAATAATATATATTACCTATAATTTTATCTATATTATAGGTTTATCTCTAAAACATAAAGCTTAACAAGTAAACAATTACCTATATAATTTATAATCTTTAATCTATAGTTTATTTATTTTAGATAGATTATAGATAAATTTTATAGGTAATTTTTATTTGTTCTCAGAATTGATTATCTATAATTTCAATCTATAAATTCCATGTTCGATTTTTCCCTTGGACAGTCACATATACATATGACAGAAACAACTTTATTACTTAATTGGTTCCTCTAACCAAAGCCAAGTCTCCGGAAAGTGAGTTCGGATCCTTGGAGTTGATTTTCTTTTCTTCTCAGACAATATCTTGTTTTCTTCATCAATTTTCTTCTCTATATCATACCCATCATCCTCATCATCTCCACTGCCACCCTCCTCTATGCTATACACTATGAAAAACAAAAAACTTCACTTATTATTTGGAAGCAAAGGAAGTCAAACTTTAAACGCACTATTTCAGTGGGCAGAATAAACTTTTAAAGGCAATAATACTGTTTATTATTACTGACATGCACAGACAAGAAAAACGTTTTTAATTATATAAATTTTCTAGTTTTTACTTTTTGCCTAACAATGTTATTTATCTTTTGAAACTGCGCATTACTGACAAAAGATGACAAGATCCACCAAACCTAAACCCTATTTCATTTCAGCTACTTTTTGAGATGAAAATACAAACCTCTGCATCTGAAATTACATGGAAGGAGATCTACTTTAGCATTACTGGAATAGATCAAACCGGTTTCCTGAAATGTAAAACAAATTGAGCATAATTTTCTTTCTAGTATACTCAATCGGATTTAATGCTGGCAAAATCATTCAAATGACTTTCTAAACAACGAAAGATGCTTGAATTGAACTATTCACTATAGAGTAACAAAACCTTACCAAAAAGAAATGATAATTGTAATTCCTTTAAAATACCTGAACAGCTTTTCTGCCATCACCTCCAGATTCCTCGACATAACAACCTCGTGCTAATTTAATGCACTTTTGGCGTGGCTGAAGGTAATCGGTATTTTCATGCTCCACAAACATCTTGGAAATCTATTTTAAGAAACAATTTTTTTGAAGGATCTTTCGATAAGAATCTCTCAGTTTAGAAGTATATTTTTTCATATCAATTTTGTTTCTGGTTATTTCCAAGCATCTCAAAAAAAGTTATGATAACTTGTTATCTAATTTATAGTTGGCAAGGGTGTGAACATACAAGCTTTTCAAATCAATATCAATAAACTTGCCTGCTTCTCTTTTAAAGCGGAGGTTTCACCCAATAATTGAACGCTATAATCGATTGCTGATAATGCAAATTGCGATCCTGGTGAGGCCTTTAAAATAAGTTCAACCTTCTCTCCCGGTCTTTTCTTATCTGCTGAAAATGTCATAGATACCTGAAAAATGTAAGCAGTCAAATCAAAGTAACTTCAGGTCAAATCATGTTTTGTAATTGCCATAAAAACATATGAAATAAAAACATGTCTCAAGTTCATCTGCCCTTTCAGCTTATTAATGAATTTACAAGTGTCTGGCTGTGTTTCAGAGTGTACTAGTGGGGGTCCACTTTGTTATTATCAACATCCTTATGCATATACACATAATAATTATAACATTCACTACCTCAACTTTACTCTCACTGCATCTATTATCAGTGAACAATCCATTCTTTCTTATGTAGTGAGTGTAAAGATAGTGGCTTTTAACTTAACAAATTTTGTTTTGTATAACATCAGCTCTGGCTGATATATTTCGTAACCTACTTATCAAATAAATACTTACATAATTGCCATAAAAACATATGAAAAAAATCTTTGTTGTGCTGATCAACAGTCTGTATAAATATGCTTAATGTTTTATCTCAGTGGCAGTTGATCTTCTCAACTTTTAACCACATATTATACAAATTGGTTAAATTCGCTATTGAATATATAACAGGACCTACTTTGTTGCGATACATCATCTTGAAATCTAACTTTTCATTAGCAGCAATGAATTCACCATCTTTTGTAATGTAATACACAAGTAATCTGCAGCTTGGTACCATATTATGGCTGACACGGAATACTATCTCTACTTCTGAATGAGAAATGTCCTTCTGGTTGGCTAAAACAATTCTTCCTTTGCAAACAAGCTAGTAGAAAGGACAAAAACTCCCTTGCAGAACTTGAATTTCTCAAAAACTTGACTGACACAAGCCTTCCCTCCTGCATTGATGTTTAAATTGTAAGTTCTATATAAATGTTTTTTAACCCATTAGCCTTTCTTCTAACCCAAAAGATTGTTATTATTAGAGCAAAGGTCCTTTTACCAGGATAATTTCTGTATTCTACACTGTAGATACACAGATGCCAAACACAATTACCCTTTTGCTTGTTTACTGAAATTTCATTCAGGATAATAACAACAATCATTCTATTACTTACTATATACTTCAGTGCCCTTTCACCAACAATTGATTTCTGACTTGACATTTTAACAACAACCCTCGCCATTTTTCCAACAACCATATTCGTTTTGCTCTTGATAATATCAACATAATGCTGACTGTGAGAGTACCAAGCATCAGTACGTCCTTCAGCGAAAATACGATAACTCTATCAAGAGAGGTATTTATGAAAAGTTATCGGAAATTTTTTAAAGCCACTACAAAAAAATATACATTTTGGAATGATCAAAAATTGTAAAAAAAGACTTCTGAGACATCTTTTAGTTTTTCCTTTTTTTCTGCTAAGGTTTTAAAGACTTCATTGGAATAAAATTTAACCTTGATCAACAGACTTTGTTAGTAAACTTGATTAATCATTTTAACTGCATGGAGGCAGTGATTTGAAAACCTAACTCCAATAAGGAATAAGATTCTCTCATGTCTGTTTTTTTATGTCTTCTGATTTTTGTCTTTATGAAGTGTTATAGTTGTAAATTACACAGGTTCACAAAATCTCACTTGCTTTTGGTACAAAAGACAGAATTTTACTTACTTATTAATCAACAACATCATATAAAATAAAAAAAATATGTTAACGTATATTGCTGTTGTCAATGTGAGTCCTGTGTCTGAGAGAAAGATTTTTGAAGAAACAAACATTCAAATTAGGGAAATTTGTAGGTATTATCGCATACTTCAGAAGTTTAATTGCTTTTAGGTAGGAGAATACATTGTCCACGATCTCTTTTCTAAATCCCTTTTAGTAGCCAGGTGGTAAAAACTGTTCTGCCTTGCATTTTGTTTAACTGTACAACTTCTGAAATCTCTATATAGGTGAAATAGCTCTGAAAAATAGGTCTAATAGCTTTCTTTAAAGGGCGTAAGACAGGAATCGCATGATGAGGGTAGAGCCGCAATAATATTATGGCTGACCGGAAAAAAGTAAACAAACACAACAATCATGTGATTCATGTCGTAGCCCCTTTAACTGATCGATCCAAAATGTTTATAGAATAATTTTGTGTTGAATATGTCATTCCAACAACATTTTTGTATATAATCAGACTTATCATGGCAGTATAATAGCGTGTAAAATCATTTTAGGGAGCAAAACTGTAAAATGTTTTACACGCTACACTAAATTGAATTTAACCTTCTTCACTGTGTGTTTAGCTTTATAGTAATAAGCCGTTGTGTTTGATGAAGGCTGTATGGTAAATTCATGAATGCCACTTTTAACCATAAATCGCTTCTTCTTTATAACAATGCCATCTTTATCATCAACTACCCTGTATTTAACTATTTTGTTTAGTGCAGGTCGGCCATCCAGATCAGTGACAAGTAGCTGAAACCAGAATATTAGCATTAATGTCTAATCTCTTTTCTTAAGAACATTTACTGAAATCTGCTATAAATTATAGCTTAATATCGTACAGTTCATGTACCGATTTCTAACCAGCTAAGTTCTGGTGTTAACCTTTGTTAAATTCATCTGGGTAAGTCAGCGTAAGATTCAGGTATTTCTCGTTCTTTCAGCCGATTTTAAGAAGCTTCGAACCAAGAAGTTTTAGCTGGCTAAAAATCAGTAGATGTATACAATTTGATTTTAAATAGCCTTACATACCTTGACTTTGTATGGAAAACCAGGCTTGAAATATTTTGGTGCGACAAACTTAAGAAATACAGGTGTGTCTGCAAAGGGCTCAGAAATATATGTCGTATTCGAAGTAAAAGATGTTGAATTCTCAGTAACGGACGCATTCACAAGTAGGTGAATGTCGTAACGTGCACCAGTGTGGGAGTAGTGATATTGATACCCAGCATTCCTTATGTCAAATAATACATCAACACAGCCATTGATCTACAAAAAATTTGAGCAAAATAATAGACATCTTGTTCTGCATTGTTGAGAATTTTACAAAATGAAATTTAAAATCTAAGCTGAAAACCATTTTGCTAAGCTTATAAAAAAGTATCCAACAAAAATATTTTTTTCTATACTATAAGATTTAACAAGACAAACACATCTAATTAAAATTCTTCTGACAAAAGATATTTTCATTATAAAGAAATTCGAAAGAAACATTATCATTTCAATCAAAACCAGAATTTGAAAAGGTCTTCAGTTAGACAAACTACAATAGCTGTTATATAAAATTTTGTTTATAATGTTGATAGTTATAAAGAATCATGCTATTTTTTCTTATTTGCCTGCAAGACATCTTTATAAAACTTGTTGGATAGAAAAAGGAAATAGGATCGAACAATGTATATCTGGAAGTTGCAACATGCTACTCACACCCATTGAAAAAAATAGCAAATCTTTTCTCCATAACTAAGTTCACAGGTTTTGAATTTAAATTCAGAAGATTAGATTCATTCTATCAAGTGTAGTTACAGACTATAATAATTTAATTCAAGTCATTTAATTTAAATCTCTGTGAATCCAAGATGAATAATTATTAAAATAATACTTGTCTTCTTATGATGGCACATTCGTCTTTGAATTTTTCAAATCTCCAATGATCAGATACTAAGCAGATCTTTGCGTTCAAAAAACCGGTGACTATTTTCCCATATGTATACCTATAAAACAAAACCAACGTGTCAAAATAAGAGACGCTAGTTCCTTAAACATTTAGAACTGGATAGCGAAGGTGGTGTATTATCAAAGAATGCTAATTTCTTTTACAAGTTATAATGATAAACGTTTGGAATACCTTAAGTGTACTAATTTTCACTAAAAAAATGTATTTTGTGAGTACTTATGTGCGAAAAAAATAAGTTTTGAAAATTTCATGGGCATAAATTTTTGAAAATGGCTAAAATGTAAAAAACTTTGTGAGTCTCTTTTGCGAATGGTCAAACTGTGAGAAAACAATTGGTGGATTTAAAGTACCCAATAGTATTCACTATTTCCAATTTCCTTTTAACAAATTTCCTGCCTGCTGGACATAGAAAAATATTTGTTGAGTGTTGTCACACACATGCACACTGGCTAGTTTTATCATAGTTCTTGGCGAAAAATGTCAAAAATGTCCCTATTATAACACAAAGTTTATTAAAAAGAGAGATTAAATGACAATAACTCCAGAAATTAATGTTTTATAAAAAGAATACTGAAAACTATGGCTTGAAGTAGCACAGTGAATACTTACTTTGCACAAATCCTTATTGGTGCTTTAATCATTATCTTGTTCAAAGGAAAAGACGGTTTCACAGTAATCCCAAATTTCGGCAAAACTACAAAATTTTAAAAGGAATTGTTCTATTTTAATGCAACACCTTTTTGACTTGTTTTGATGTTTAATATGTTCACTGCCAAGTATGAGTATACTCGACATTAAAAAAATCAACATGACGTGTTGATGTTATTGGCGTGTATCTCAAAATGTAAGCCCATACGGAAGCTGTAAGTTAGGCCTGTGAATAGATAAAATTTCACACAAAATTAATCCAATCCATCCTCAGTGTGTCCAATGGTCACTACGCAACCAGTCATCGCAGCGATTTTCAAATTAGTGGATTTTCAAATTTCTGTCGTCAGTGAACATGTTAATGAGTAATGAATTGCAAACATACGCAAATATGGAGTTTTTTTAACTAGTTACAGATTCATTTACCAAGCCCTAACAACATTCCAATAAAAAAAACATTAAACCCATACCATACTTTATTACTTTTACTGTCTGCACTTTCGTTAATTGCTAAAAAAATTAATAAAATAATAAATTGTTAACAAAATTGTCAGGAAATAAAAGAGATTCAAGGATGTGCTTCCTTCTCTTCTAAATAACGCAACATTCCAATAAATGGTCAGCAATTTTAGGAAGTAAAAGAGGCATTGGCCGGCTTAAAAATAATAGCGTTTTACTTGTTCTTGATGTTTCAAATATGCCAGCCTATTCTCAGATTAAAAGATCTGGCTAATTGAACCCATGTAAACAAACTTTGAAAAAGAAGCAATGACAACAACTAACTAATCAAGGTCACATTTACTGATGTGGTGCTTTTTGATGATTAAATATTTATATGAAATGATTGTGACTCACTTTGGAAACATTTCTGTTCTAGCATTTTGATGGAAATATTTGTCATTGAAAAGATATTCAAGGAGAAAATAGGTCCACTTTATTTTTAAAATTCATTTCACAACTTTACTCTCTAACAGAGTTTACCTTTGATTCTTATGACCTCTCTAGTTAGTTGTTTACTTGTTTTGTTACTTGTTTTTATCCATGGAGGCGCTCATGAGACTCGTTTGGAATGCAGTATTTTTAGCATTTTATGTCTTTATACTGAACAGCTATCCTGTATATTTGTCAAAATAAACGAGTTAATAATATTTTGTTTTCTCTAGCATATATTTCCCTTTTCCATTCTTTTAGTTCTGTCTGTTCCTCTAAACATTCTGTTGGAGTTTTGTAAGCTGGTTCCTCGGTTGAATGATGGTTAATAACTTACTTGCTTTAGGCAATAATTCCTGACTTATATAATAAGTATTACTATGAAATTTTAATTTTAAATTAATATTTGTTTGACTTTTAAGATATGGACATCGATCAAAATATCAACGAATCATTTTTTTCTCCGACCTGAAAAAACAACAACTTTGAAAACTAAAAAAAAATTATAAAACATAATTCTCACTAGCCAGGTGTGTTTCAATAAAATTTATTTTCTATGCTTATAACTCATGCATGTATATTTCTTTTGTTTTAAATCATTTTTGAGTTGAGTTTTTGGGTAAAAGCTCAATGTTTTAAACAGTCACCTAAATTCGCACCATGTTTGTTATGATTTTAATTGTTTTGATCACTTGTCAATAATATTTACATTTTAAGCCACCCAACGCCTCTTTAAAGAACAAAAAAACTTCATCAACTGAATTTTCTCTTAAGAGTTTGCGGTGTGTATAAATAGACGATAGGGTCAAAATCTATGGCGGAGTATTTAACATACAAAAGAATATTGTTAATCGTTCATTGTTGACTAAAGTTAATACCATGAATCCACATCTAATGGGAGCAATACAATATAACAATTATAAAAAGTAATTGGAATTACAGGGTGGGAAATATACAAAAATAAGAAAAAATAAGTTACGTACCAAATATGTGGCGACGATTTTCCATTCCCCTAGAACTGGTTTCACTGATATAGGAATTTCAAGGTTGGCTAATCCTTTAAATTCAAAAAAGAGAATTGATTTTTAAAACCTATTGAATTCAATTTTATTGATTATAATGCCAGGCAGTAAAAATGGTGATTTATACAAAATTGTTTACAGAAATCATACTCAGGTCCATAATTTTAGCTATTATAATCCAGTTTTTATTGGTTTCAAATTCTTCATGGTTAGATAATAATAAAAATCATGTTTTTTATTTTCATACCAAAATTCAGAACAATGCGAAAACTTTCAGTACAGCCTGAAAGAAACTTTACACATTCACAAAAAGGAAAACAAACAAGATTTTCATGTAAAGTTTTTAACTTACATGAAGTCATCATTAAAATCTTTTGTATTCTATACAGTTTGTTTAGACACACAATTGAACTGAACATGAAAATGCATGTTAAATAAACAAAATACATTAAGGTTCCTTTCTGCTGCATTGGAGAAAAATGATTAACATTCATGATGTGACATTTCTCCATCTTGCTCATAATAATCATAACAAAATTATCTTACCATTAGTTAGAGTAACATTAGACCATTGCATGATTCTTGAACCAGCAGAATTCTGTTCAATGAAGAAAAATACTTTTAGTTTATCGGTTACACAAGCAAAAACAACAAATGTGGTGAGTTATTGTTGGTTCTGATGTAGGTCTATCAGAACTTTCATTGTAAAAAGTGAAAACAAAAAAACTTTACAAACATTGCATAATATTTTCCAATACAATTTCTTCCTTAAAAATTATCAAAAAATATCAGGAAGACAAGTTGAAATCTTTGGAAAATTATAAAATAAAGTTGAGGGTAAAGCAACATAAAAATGGTGTTTGTTCTGTTCTCACAAACATTTTGGGTGAAAGGTTGGGCATGATACTTACAGTTATATAAACTTGTAACAGAACCTAAAAATTGTAATCATAATAATTCTGGTTAATGTTTTTTCAATGGAAATAATATTATATAAATTATCTAATAAATAATATTGAAGTTATAGATTTTGATGTTATTATTTTTTTATGGAAAATAAACTAATATACAAAGAAAGTATTATTGCATACATTTTCAGAAGCTGGTTTAAGATCTCGATCAATCACAATAATTCGAAATCTTACTAAAAAAAGGATGAAATACAATTAATGAAGAACTGTGAAATAGAAAAAAAGCCTGAAGGTCAACATTATGGATTGATTTGTAAAGATTGGCATCATGTTGTCAAGTTTTTCACGCATTTTCACGATTTTTACGTAAGCAAAGAAATCCATTACAATGGCCCGCTGAATTGCTTTTAATTTTCCAAATGATCAGCCAATGATGCATTTATTTTTTATTAAGAATATATAATTATGAGCTACAATAAAAATGCAATAACAAAAAGTAAAAACATTATTTTCAAAAGAAAAGACTAATTTACTGGTCTGATCATTATATATTTTTATACATAACATAATTATTACTAGAAAAAAAAAATCATTCATACTTTTTTCTCCAGGCTTATAAACTGGTTTGTCAGTTTGGATAAAAATTTCGTGGTTGATACTCTTAGTTTTCTTTATTTTGATGCTGAGAGTTTTTTTGACTCCATTAGTATACAAGGCCAGCTGTCCTTTCCCTTTTTTAGCATCTTCTGGTATAGTAAACTTCAGGAGTCCAATTGAGCTTGCTTTTGTGATATCATGAGTCAGATTGGCAGTAGTGCTGATATGCCTTTTGTGATTTCTTTGGTCACGATATAAGAAATCTATAACCAATGGTTGCTCTCTGTTACTAGAATCCTCAATAGAAACAAACACTGATTCCTCCCTCCCAACAGTATACGTTGGAGATGTAACAGCAAAGAAATGACTATGAAAAAAAAAAACTCAAATATAATAAAAACCTGGTACTGCAAACCTATCTTTGCAGGAATAATACAATATAGACTTTGCTAACTGACATATTGATGCCTGTCTTCTTTGCTTGATAATTAAAGGATGTTTAAACATGAAATGCAAAATAACAACCAAGCCAGTGCACACATCTTGGTAGATAATTCACATGCTCTTTATATAAGGCTGAATGAAGTCACACCTCAGTTTACCGTCATTTCCAAAACAAATGATATGTGGAAAATAGAAACATCAATAAAAGACTCAAGGAAACATTATATTCTTTTTTCTTTCTTCTTTGTGTTGTTTTTGCATCATCAATTTCTCATGGTGATTATTATGATTATCAAACTGTTTGAAGAGTCTTTGCCATTTTTTTTTTCTTTGGAAAATAATGAAATTTTCCAAAATAATGAGTTTTTTCATGCGGCAGGGAAAGTTGCATGCAGGCGAGTGACGGTAAACTGAGTTCTGACTTCCTTCAGCCTGTATACCCTCTTCAAAACATTTTCTGTTGATAATTTGGTTCTCTAAGAGTCATAATGACAATTAAATAGGACTTCTTTACAACAGAAATTAGCACTTTCTGTGCATTTTTGTTGTTTTTTTAGTATGCACAGGGCACAATCTTGTAATTAAACATTAGAAAGTCATTCTAGAATATAGAATATATAGCAAAAAGTTGTGTAATGTCTCGATGTGGTTGGCACGAAAGAATTCGAATTAGGAGAATCTTAGCAAAGATTGATGATGTAAAAAATAGATTAATAGCAAATGTAAACATAATAATATTCAAAATTCCGACATAAAACTGAACTTTACATAACCTCGGATATCTCGCACGTGTGTGTTTGTTGTTCAATAATGCTTCTTGCAATAATACGTACCTTGTGGAAGCATCACATACGTGGAGACGCAGTGTAACAATCACAAACAGATACACCACCACACCAAGATGATGAACGGGTAACATCTTTGGATCTCTTCTTTTTACAATGGTGTTTCTGTTAAAGTTTAAACTTGAAGTGCTTCTTTACTTTTATACTCTTTGCAAACAAATGTAACAAAGATTATACGAGATGACATAATTTTTACCGCTTTCGAATATTTACGTCATTGACACCATAAGTTTAGCATGCCGTGGATAATCTTTATTTACATTGTCAATACTAAAGTTTATTTTTGTCAATTTTTCGGTTGATGTTGACTATCACCTTTCCTTTGTTTTTCTTGCTTCGTTATAATAAGAAGTTGGGTTAAAAGAAAACTTAATAGGCGCTGTAATAAGTCTGCTTCAACCACTGAGCTAGACAACCCTCTAAGACATCAGAAGCGCTCTCAGCTGAGTACTAAGCTGAGTGGATTGATTCGCACTGTTATATAGTCGTTGACATGACTCGGCCAGGATTTGAAACCTGACCTCCAGACCTTCGAGCACGCAACCACGAGGTCACCCAGTCCGCAAACTTTTAACTTATAGAGGACACCTCGAATAGCGGACACTTTTGCGTGAAAGGTGTGTGTGTCCTCTATGCAAGAAGTTTCACGGTAGAAACAGATAATCAGTAACGATTAAAAAATTTGCCAGCGTCCACCCAAAAGGTATCCTTCCCCTCTGCTTTTAGTTTCGCTTGTACCATCAGCTTTTCAAGTGTACCCATACGGGCACTTAAGGCGCAACAATGCTGAGAAAGAGTAAAGATTCGGTTATTCAGTATTACCAAAAAAAATATTTCCTCTTTTAAGCACCTCCCGGGATTATTATTCAAGAATTACAAATTTGTAGGCAAACCTATGATTTGCTCGTAGAATTTTAGTGGAATTTTTTCCCAGGCTTCACCCAGTTTCGTATTGAAGGCGTCAATGTTATGGCAAGTCTTACTTCTTTAGGAAGTTCACTCCAGGTCTTAACTGTTCGAAAGTAGAAAGAGTTCCTTTGTAATGCTCTTACGCAATATTTAGGCGCTTTGCTAACCAGTTGATAATCGTGTCACCTGCTTAGTCGATTTCGAGGTTTGAAATTCGTCGAATATTTTATGTTTGTCGTAGGTATGGAAATGCTTGAAGATGCCAGCGACGGCAGATCCCGTTTTTTTTTTTCAATCTTTCTGGATTACTCAAGTGATGGAATCCATCCACAAGTTTAGTCGCTCGAGGTTGCACATTCACCAACAAATTTATATCTTTCTTTAAGTGGGATGCCCATACTGCTTGACCGTATTCAATATGTGGTCTCACGAATGTGGTAAACAGTCTTTTATGAGAGGCCCATTAGGAGGAGCGCTTATTGAAGGAGAGCTTAAAAATCAGTAAAAATGGCACATGGGAAATAACTCAACAACATGAACGGTGCTTTATTAGAGGGGGCGTCAACTAGAGGAAATACGGTACTATAAATAAGAATTATTTTGAAGTTGGTTTTACTTCTGTCGGTCGAGTTCAGATTGACGAAAAATAAAACCCAAAAGATGTTTTACGAACAATTTCTCGACACTGTTAATTTACAATGAAAAATCTTATAAAATGATCGGAATGAAGAATGACCTCACTTACTAAGACAAAATGCATTAGGTTTGCACCATAAAAATTTAGGAGAGGAGAGACTGTCAAGTAAACCATATATTTGGGGAAAACTGTAATCAGAAAAGCCACTCAATTTGACCTCAAGTTTGTTCATAGCTGTTCTTTGTACACACAGTGAATGTTTTTTTTGTTTTTTTTTATACTATTTTTTCAGTGACTCACCATCATGGTCCAAAATTTAATCCACAAGCAAAAGCTTTGTTTGCTTGTTTGTTTAGTTACCGCACAAGAATGTCGATTTTATTCATTCATATTTAGTTTTGAATTGTCCAACCAAGTTTGGTTGTCAAAATTTGCAAAAATACGTTTTTCATATGCAGATAAACTATCGTTCCGATGTTGTAAAACGTTGTTCATTTTCAAGCAGTTATTGTAATGTTTATTCTTCTGTTTTTTATTTAGTAACTTTTTTACATGGCGCCACGAATTTAACGATGGACGAGGCCGGTGCGAGTAGGCGATACTAACACAGTAGAGAGCTTTACGAAACTACGACGGAGACGAACCAAAAGCTTCGTTTCCTCATCTTCTATCTCGAGGACGATCTTGGTGCTCTTTCTGGCGTTTGTGAGATAACGCAAGAACAGTGTTACCAGTTAGTGCTCCAAATCGTCGTAAAAAGTTTTTTCTGTATGGGAGTCCCACTAGGTTCTGAAAAACCGCTGAACATTTAGAGGCCCATACTTTGCGAACTTCAAATAATCAGACCATATACAACAAATTTTATCAGGTTTTTGTGCTCTTTCAAATGGTTTTGAAAATGGTCCAGTTGTGATGGGAGACTGAATATGGATGGTTACAAAGTGGGTAACCCTATAATGTGTACGTTACTTGGACCAAGTCCCCCCACCCCACTATTGCAATCGAGCTGTAGTCTGTTCAGTATTATTAACCTCACACGTTTATTGTCATATAATTCTTTTGGTCAATAACAAATTCCATAAGGAATCACTACATAGCTTTGGTTTTATCGGAAATTTTGGGAATTTAGGGTAAAATGAATTAAAAGGAATTCAAATGTAATTCAGAAAATAACTATAGATACACCTAGACCGTAAAGATTAAAAAAACATTATAAATATGTATGAGTTAGCACAATAATGTGAATTACACGATTTCAGAGATAATGCAGCCATTATGGATTCTATTGTGATTACGGTTCGCCGGTAGGGCAAGTTGAAATCCGTCTTTGCCTGACAGTATGGGAAAAATTGATAAAAAATTCCATTTTTCTTCCAAAAAGTCCAACAAAGTGCAGAAAGTTCTCCTAAACAGTCTAGAATAAAAATAGGTACAAAAGAAGAAAACCAACCAACAAACAAGACATCTTCGCACATCAGGTCTTACTCCTATGTAAACATATAGCAAAAAAAGCACACATCCAGTGAAATATGCCCTACCAAGGTTATCAAAAACATCAAAATCATAATGGCCGCATTATCTCTGAAATCATGTATAATAATAAAGTATCACTTGTTATTACGTAAGGGGCCAGTTCCATGCTCAACATACACCACAGCAGGGGTAGTAAAGACCATTATTTTCCAAAAAAACACCCACCCACCGTAAGATAGATTTCACACAAAGAGGATTTCTACTACATGATTGTAAATTTATAAAGTTTACAAAGACATTGTATTGACATTTTTTGAAATGTTTTTCTTTTCTATCACTTTGCTACAGCATCCATAAAATTTGCTAGTTTAACATCTCGTGTTGAGAGTCCCGAAACATCATGGGAGCTGAGCGTTACTTGGACTTTATTATAGACATTAAACCATTCAGGGTGGTGATCCATTTTCTCTGCAATTAATGCCACTCTTGACATGAAACCAAAAGCACGGTTGAAGTCGTTGAACAAAAATTCTTTATAAATAGCATCTCGTCCTTCCACGACAGTCCACCCTGCCTTTATAAGAGGCTCAATTTGTTCGCTACGTTCTTCTTCTGAGAGTTTCGCTTTTTTTGCAACAGGGGAACTTGCCATATTTAGAGATGTTAAATGATAAAAGTTGGTACTTATCCAAGTGCGAGCCAACACAACGTGAGCATTCCTCAAACTCAATCTACAAGCTACCATTTCGCATATGGCCTGGACAAATGTTCTCGAGAATTTTTCTATAAATAAATTTCAAATTTGACTGTGTGAAGTTGTCCACTGATAAAAAACTTATTTATGTATGAAAGATTTTGCGGTTTTCCCCTGAGCGTATGGTTCCCGCCAAAATTTGTCAACAAAAGATTGCAGTGTGCAGTAAAATATTACCAATTACTACCAAAAAGTCTTCATAAATTGAAATAATTACTAGAAATTATGACTGGTACTGGATTCGATCAACCCAACAATGAAAATTTGTGAAATTTCAACCGCGAAAATTCCAAATTGGAGAAACAGTGATTTTTGTAAAATTTGGATAATGCATCACAAATCTGAGAATTTGAAGTGTTTTTCTTCCATCGATTAATTTTTTTCCTAATAAAGTCTTTAAAAAAATTTCTTGAAATTGGTATTAAGAAGAATAAGAATCCACACTTAACAAAATACAGACCAACAAAATGACATAACTTACCATCATAAAAAATAATTAATATGGTATCTACAAAGTCACAAAATTTTCTTTATCTTTAAAACAGTTCTCCCAAATAAATAAGTGATAAAATCTATTGTTGCAGGTATACAAATGAAAATTAAGAATTATTAAAGTAATTTCGTTGAAACAATAGAATGTAAAACAGTTTGCAAAATGGGAAATAGTGATAGGAATTCAACAATTACCAAACTAAAAAAGATCAGGTGTTAATCATGAGTACAAGGCACACATTTAAATTGCCGTCATGCCCATGAGAACACAGTTTGCTATTTCATCATAATAGTACATAATTTTCTTTTTTTTTAAAATTCCAACAAAAAAAACCTGACAAAAGTCATACCCTTATTTTGTGAAATGGAGTTTCTTCAATATATTTAATAAGCACAAATTATTTCTCCTATTATTATTACAAATTTAACCCTTAAATTCAAATCTACTGCAATTCAAAATTTCTGAGATTTGACCACTTTTGTGTCTCTTGGGGGAAAAAATGGATTTTTTAGCTAGCAGCTTACACAATCTAATCAATACAACTCATCGTAGAGCATTATGTCTCAGACTAAATATTTTCCCTGGAGACCTTTCTGAAATTGAAAGCGAGTACAACAAACACTTTTGATTTTCGCGCATCAATGGCCTGGAATGCATTACCTCGTCACATAAAAGAGCTTGGAGAGTTTACCCAAACTCAAGTCTGCCTTGGTTCGATATACTGGAGATTCGTTATATGCAGGAAATTTATAGGGGTTTTCTTAATCAGAATTTAGTTCGATATATCGAGGCATTCGTTATATGCCGTGTTCGTTATATCTGAGTTCTACTGTAATTATAAGCCCCCGATTATAAGCTGTCCGGATATCAGCCAGAATATTAAATTGAGACTAGTCCCTAGGTATTAACGATTTCTGCTTCATTCCGCATCACTCCTAGAGGAAACCGAAACTGAGTTCAAACTAAATGATGATAAGGAATTTCGTTGATACAAAGTTTCGCGAAAAAATTAATATTGGCAGTTATAAAGACATTGTTTTGGTGCTTATTAGAAGTAGGTAGTGCTCAAAAGAGGGAGAAGGGCCCCTAAAATAGAAAATACAGTAACAATGAAAAGTTTTTTTCAGTTATCAATTATTTGCTTAGATATATATATATATATACTGTTTTGAAGACCATAACAAATAAAGATAAATCTAACTTGAATATTATTATATATTACTAATATATTATTATATTATATTGAATAGTATATTATTCCGACTTACCTCAGTAATCATTTTGAAATAATTAAATCTCGCTCCTTTTGCTGTCATGATGATTCCAAATATCCTGTTGACATGACTTCTGAATTCCCCTCTCGCACACTATTAGTTTTCTTGGCCTCGAGGTGTTGTAGTTCATAATGCTTTACAGCTATTGATTATCCTCTAGATGGTTCCAGTCATAAAAGTTGTCACGAAACACCGGAATTGCTTTAATCATAAAAATACCATATACTATATATATTAACAACATATATAAATATTAAAAACAGAAAACTTCCATTGGTTTTTACAGGCATAACTTATTACATAAAATTAATTGGATAATCATCGTGAATGACGACATTTTTATGACGACATCTTTATGGTGTACCTTATCGGTAAAAAAAAGTCGGCAAAAATTAAAAGTCGGCAAAAAATTTAGTCACTTAGACAAAAATTAGTCACTTTTTTTATGAAATCAAAGAATAAGCGAAAAAGAAAAATTGGCAACAAAAAAAAAAAGGAAAAAAAATCGGCAAAAAAGTTTGGTCGGTAAAAAAAAAATCGGCTAAAAAGTTTGGTCGGTAAAAAAAAATCGGAAAAAAAAGTTTGGTCGGTAAAAAATATTATATATATATATATAATAAATATATAATAAATATATATACCGATAAGGTAACTTGTTTCGTTTCGTCGCAACTTGTTTCTCAATATTTTTTTTTATTTTTTTTAACTCTTCTAAACAAAAACACTTGTATTTCCAATGTAATTGGAAATGACATTTCAGAAAAAAAAATGTTAAAGTTTATATCAAGATATGTTGGATACTGTATACTGTATCATTGTATAGCGAATTCCACAAATGTTTGAGTGCATGTCTTTATAGGTATTGGTAGATTCGTTTGATCGTTTGTCCTTGTGGAACTTGTGCTTTTAAAATAAGTCAGCTAATAGATGACTTTCAATTAATGCACTTATTGTTTACAAACGTTGAAGTCATTGTTGTCGTCGATGGCGTGTTTCAACATGCAATGATCAAGTCAATTTTTGTGATAAATGAATACTCTTTACACTGGAATAAGATTGAATAAGATTTTATGCAACAGACAACATACTACTAACGAAATTTCGACGATAAAAATGATTAAAACTCTTCACTGTCGTGATAATACACGTACAAAACCAAAATCTTCATGTAATGTGCACTACTACTTTTTTCCCGCCGGTTAGCCATCCATCTACAATAAATTACAAGCACCGTGTTAATCATCTTCAATCTAAGACCCCGATTCCCACCCGATTTATTGCCCGTTCTCTAAACGTCTAATATTACTCGGGACTGCCACGCCATTTTAAAGCTCGTTTTTTGTGACTCTGACCAACTAGCGACGAACGTGAGAAATGTGCGAAAACCAATATCGAATTGTGTTATGGGCGCTAAGAACTGCGACATAGAAAGCAGACTAACTAGCTAACAGAAACACACAAGATAGATTGATAGATAATTTATTTCAAGCTCTACAATGAAACTTTACAAAATACTCAAAAATAGAGGAAAACAAAGGAATTAAAGATTAGCTGCCACGTGGCGCTGATCAAGTGACGATACTTCAGGAACAAATTATTGGTTGAAACTAGATTAAGGCTAAAGTGACGTAATTTATGGAACGATCAATCATGAAACACGTCGAAACGGAGAATGTAAAATCGCACGACATTTTTCGTTCCGTAGATGTCATCCTGTAATTGGTACAATTGTTTATAAGACCGTCATGAAATCATAATTCATTAATGACGCCATAAATCTTTATCAATAGTTCTTTGTTTGTTTGTTTGTTTGTTAGATTGATGAATGTTCTGAGAGCGTTGGAAAAGCATCTTTTTCATCATAAGGTAAAAATTTCATTTACACCAGTCAATCTTACACCAGTCAGAAAAATCCTTAAAATTCCATATGAAGTTTTGCATCATTGCACCACTCGAGCGGTATCCTCACGTGTGTACTGTAAAAACACTTAATAAACTTAATTCGAAAATAAACGTTTGAGACAGAGGATTTATGTTAAATTAAGATCAATAAAATTCATTGTATGGAGAACAAGTTAAGGAAAGTGTAAACAATTAATTGACAGGAGAAATCAACACAAAGAAAATATACTCAACATAAAACATGGTCAAACCATCAAATTAATTTATGTCTCATTTTCCAACAGGTAAGATCAAAAAATAGGATGAAAAGAACAAATGGAGACTTGCTGTTCTAATATAAAATAAAGTTTCCCAGTCAAACTTTAAGGTCTTATTAGAGGGTAAACTTTTAGATAAGCCTAAAACAATAGACAAAACTTACTTAAAGTAAGTAATCATTTATTTAGTTTCTAACTCTCATACTTACAATTACAATGAAAGAAAGAATAACTAGGAGACCACTCCATATAGAAAATTCTAGTCAAAGGAAGTGGCCACCTAAAAAAAACAAAAGTGATAAAAATGATAATAACATATGTAATAAGTTTTCGTCAATAAGTCAATCTATTGAGAAATAAGATACGATTTAGTTAAGACTTTTAATTTTGAAAATGTAAGCACAGATAAGTCGTCAAGTTGAAGATGGTTTTGAATGAGATTCCATTGGCAGATCGACTGATATTGGATGGAGAATTTACCAAATGAGAAAGTCTTGAACGGGTGTTGAACTAAAGAACCTACGTTCCTTCCGCGAGTATTATAATTCAAATCAGAGCGTTTAAAAATCAAATTGTTGCGAATTGTTTATCATTAAGAAACTGTGTATAAAAGATATATTTAAAATTTTTACAATGTCAAAAAGCTTAAGGAGACCTAATTTCCGAAACAGAGGGGATGTATGAGCTAGCCAGTAAGCATTACAAATAGTACGTATTGCACGTTTTTGTAGCAGAAAGATACGCTTTGTGACTAGGTTTTCCCTTTGACCCCAAACCTGACAGGCATAAACCATATGTGAATAAAAGATAGCATAATAGACAGAAATTAAAAGAGGTTGTGGCATAAAGTGACGAAGTTTTGCTAAAGCTCCATTTGCTCTTCTTAGTTTGTAAGATAGCTTGTTGACATGCACAGACCAGTTCAAATTTTCATCTATATGGATTCCAAGATATTTAATGGAAGAACTCTTAGACATTTTTTTATCGTCAATCTTAATACACAAATTAAAATCAATATTACGACGCTTGTGTTTAAACAAAACATGTTCTGTCTTAGTTGCTAAGTTAAGAGAGATTTTGTTTGCATTTAACCAGTGCATCAAGAGTTTCAAATCAATGTTGACCCTCTTAGCGAGTTGTTTTATATTTTTACTACAATTTAACATATTTGTATCATCGGCAAAATGGAATACAGAAGAAAATCTAACTGCCGTATGCATGTCGTTGATATAAATTAAAAACAATAAGGGTCCCAGCGCTGAGGAACTCCGTGAAGAATGGCAGAAATATTTGAACTTTGACCTCCAATACAAATGAATTGCTTTCTATCAGTTAAAAAGGAATGAAACCAATTTAACGCATTACCTCTGATACCATAATGATCCAGCTTAGCAAGTAGTATTGAATGATCCACTGTGTCAAACGCTTTTTGTAAGTCTAAAAATATCCCACATGCAACTTCCCCATTATCCAGCGCTTTTAAAATTGTTTTAGTAATGTTAATCAGGGACAAAGTTGTTGAATGGTTCTTACGGAATCCAAATTGCAATGGGTACAACGTTTGATGAAATTGAAAAAAAGAAATTATGCGCTTATACATTAACTTTTGAAATAACTTATCTATATTAGATAATAGAGAAATTGGGCGGTAATTTTTGACTTCCAAGAGCGAATCTTTTTTGAATACTGGAATAACCTTAGCAAGTTTTAGTGCAGTTGGGTAGGTACCAGAGGTGAAGGAAAGATTGATTAAAGAGGAAAGGGGAGTACACAATTCAAATTTCAGTAAATTCAAGATTTGATGTGGAATACTGCAAGGTCCAGATGCTTTGTGACCATTTAAGCTATTAATGCAATTAAAAACTTCCACAGGTGATGTGGGAGACAAAAATATAGAGTTTTGATTAGCATTGAATAGATAATTCTGAAAGTATTTGGATGTATAAGGAATCTTTTCTCGAATAGATGTAGATATACTCCCAAAATAATTGTTAAAGGCATCAGCGATTAGTTTTTGATTGGATGTTAGGTTATTGTTGATAATTAATGAAAGACATTTATTTTTGTTTCTGGTATTGCTTGAGATTAGGTCTCGAATGCCTTTCCACATTTTCCGCAAATTTTTCTTATTCAAATTAAAGTAGTTTGAGAAATGATTTCGTTTACTTGTCCTAATAAGCCTCACTATAAGATTACGATAAACTTTATACTCCGATAATTTAGTAGGTTTTTCTAGAGGGTCTTTGCATTTCAGAAATTTTTGGAATAGTTTATTTCGATGGTGGATTGATGAAAGGATACCTCTAGTTATAGGAAGTGAACAATGATAAATAAAATCTGACCCATATATCAAGTGATATTCAAAGCAGCATAACATGATTCATGGTAGCATGTATAAACAATTTCATAAAACCAACACATAACGTTTACTTGATAAACGGTAGAATCGAGATTACCCAAGCCAAGGAAATATGTTTTATTTCCTGGAACTATTAATAGATTCTAACTAACATAAAGAACTATATTTACAAATATTTGTCCGAAACGTCATTCGTCCAAAATTTTGCTGTTTGTTGAAAGTTTTTCTGTTTGTTGATTTAATTGTAATAAAAAAATTTTTTTATGATAATGATCTCAACGTCAAATATAATTATTATGTAACTGCGACATTACAGTACGCCGTTACGTCAACAATTATAATTATAATTATAATTATTATTATTATTATTATTATTATTAGTTTATATGGATAACAGAGGTATTCCTTCAGTTCAATGAATGAACCACTAACACAACTTGTTTGCTAGTATTGGTCAAGAATCTGTTGTTCGATGAGATGGTTAAAATCAACATATACTTCACACTTCTATGGGTTATCAAGTCATCCATATCATCACCATCACCTACCGCCAAATGTAAATTATATAAAGATATCTTACCGAACGGACAGTGTTTACAAGAGATTGGTTCAAAACACATAGCTCAAACAAGAGAAGAAGCGATTGTACATAATAAACTTATCAAGATATGGTATACAGAAATGATACCAATATTGAAACTAACAGAAATATCTGGTCAAACCAAACAAATGCTCCACCAAATTGTGAAATGGAACTCGTACTGCGACAACCAAAATGAAATCAGCACCGCTCTAGTAAAGGTTCAAAGTATAAACTTTAATAAACTCTTTCCATGCTTGCTGAGAAACAAGTGGTTCTCTTGCATGTCTCATCATCCTATATGCTTAGAAGATACCAACAATAATACCATTTTATCCCAACCAAGTCGTGGTACGTGCAGTCTTTTAACTGAATGTCAAACTGAAAGCAACTATTTATATCACTTTATTTCTGTCTTATTGAAGAATTGTGAAGATCCAAATATCAAGTATCGAAAATTTTATGGTCCATATATGTATGAGTGGGAACATTGTAATACCTCTACAGTAGCTGACATAAAAACTTTTGAGAAATTTCAAAATAAGGCGGAGGAACAATTAAATCTTAAAAATCAAACTTGTTATGAAGGTAACGGACAGAATTACGGTGGCAAAGCTCATATCACCAAATCAGGCAGACGTTGTATTCCGTGGTCGTCTTTTCCTTTCTTGACTGAAAGCAATTTCCCTTACTTAATTGAAAACTACTGCCGCAATCCACAGGGTGTAGCATTGGCACCATTTTGCTACATCGACATGGAGAGAAGCTGGGAATACTGTCATCTTGATATCTGTGGTGTTATCAATCCATCCAAGAATGAAGGATTGACTACCACAGTAAAAGTTCTCATCATAAGCATCGCTGTATTGGTTTTTGTTCTCATGTTTTTAGTTATCTTGAAGATATTGTTGAAAAGGTACTGTAAGAAAGAACACGAAATTGAACAACCTTACCATGTATGTTATGTCAGGGATATGTTATCAGCGGAATAACACGCCATTTTTATCACTTGTAATGGTAAATGGTAAAGGCCAATGAACCTAGTTACAAAAAAGAGCTGGAGAGTTTAACCAAACTCGAGTCTGCCTTTATTTTAAGAAACACGTCAAGTCAAGTGTTGCTTTCATTTCTTCAATGTTTGTACAATATATTAATTTATTTGTAAGATTGACTTTACTTTAAATTTGACTTGACTTTTAAATTTGAATTTGACTTGACTTTAAATTTGTTTTTCATGACCCAAACTAATTTATGCTTCATTAATAATAATGAGATTTTTGTTTTCATTTTTTAGATAGTGGAATATTTTTCATATGAGCATTTTTACGTGATTTACTGTAAATTTTGGGAATTTGACACAGATCTTGATTTGACACAGATCTAAATTTGAGATTTATTGTATAGATGCAAACATTGTGTTTGATTTTATTTTTTTGCTTTATATTTTAATAAATTGTACTTTTTAAATGTTACTGTTGGTCTAAATTAGTGAAAACTATGTACCATCCAACAACATAAAAGAATAAATAATAATAATAATAATAATAATAATAATAATAATAATAATAATAATAATAATAATAATAATAATAATAATAATAATAAAATATAAAACATAAGTCCTTTGTTGTATTAGCAATACAACAATAACTGTAGAGGAAAGGGAATTACAGTTACTGAACTGTTTAGAGAAATATAGGCCCAGTACACTCCACGGAAAACGGGCATGCGTTAATTTAAGACTACTTAAAGCGTGGTTCACATCGGGCGTTTATAATATACACAACAAACTCATTCACTTTTTTTCTTACACATGCACACAACATGTTTTGAAGCGAAAACAATAGATTTCACTTTAAAATTTAAAGGAATCATGAGGCAAGTCTTTGAAGTTCATAAACGCGTTGTATATCGACGGTGTATATATCAAATCGTTCTGAAAAATGTACACAAAGTGTGCGCGCTTATTTTGTTCACAGCGGGCGTTTGACTTGTACACCATCGCGTTTATCAGTGGTGTATATTATAAACGCACGGTGTGAACCACGCTTAAGAGACGGAATCTCTGTAAAAAAAATGTTACTGTATGGATTTGTATAAAAGCCAATTGGGCCCAAATCCGTAGGGTAGATTAATTTAAGGTACAACATCAAAACATTACGATATTCAACATTCTATATTTAGCTATGCAATCGGAACTTTAACCTGGTTGAAACCTAGCCTATAAATAAAGCGCCGATAACTCGCAATTTTTTCTTACCGGCTCTTTATATACAGGATCTGACAATACATTTGCCCTAACAAACATAATAGACTTGTTTGTATGGTTCCCAATCTCTTTCGTTGGTGCGGTCATCATAATGAACCAATTGACAAAAGTGGTAGCGAGGTAGGTTACTCGACACACAGCTTTCTCAGTCGGAGCTTCGAATGACTTTTTCATTGGTTTCCAGCCCGTCCCCGATCTCTAATTGAAACACAAATCGGATTGGTACGCGGAGAGGCACAATGGCCGTTTGTATTCGCTTCCACTTCAACATCGGAGGGGAGCAAAAACAACAACAACAACAACAAAACCGTCGATATTTTGCCTAATTATTATCCTACTATCCCGCTTAGTTTTGTATCAGGGTTTTATGAATATATAAATTTCTTTGTTTCATCGCACATCCGTGACTGGTGACCACCTGATTAATATGACGCGAATTTTCGCCATAAAAAAAGGTAATTGGCGACTTACGCCTACCTTGAGTGATTGTGATAAATTTTTTTTATAGATTACGTTCAATATGGACCTTTTCCAAAATTACGTCGTTACATCCATCGCCTCGTTCTCGCCCTGAACATTACCGACGCTTCCGTGGTTTTCAAGCGATACCTTTGAAATTTGTTTCACTGTCTTTTTCGCAGATCATAAACGATGTTATGACGTAATTTATGAAAAGGTGTCTATTGGAACCTCTGTTTCATGCCAAACCATTGGGAAAACGTTCTCTACCAAAAACGAAACAGTAGCCGCTTAAAACATGACTGCCAGAGAAGTCATTTTACTTTAAATGGATTTGTGAAATTTAAACTTGCCAAGTAAAACCAACTACGGGAACAAAAAAAACAACAAGCGGCACGTGTTATAATACACCTACTGCTACGATTGGCTAACGAGGAGAATGTATAACTAAAAAATTACCGCGAAACAATGTAAAGCATCAAAACGAGGCCCGTATGGACAACTGAGTCAGGAAAGGACATATAAGCGTGAATTCGGGTGTACTGGAAATATTGTTGAGGCCAATAAACTATAAAAATTTATAGAAAAATGTGCATTTCAGTGATTCTCGTCGGAGGACGGAAAGATTCAAAATAAAATCAAAATGTTGTTTTTCCGTTGCGAAGATACAGGTGGAATGGAACAACGAAACAAAACAAACACAAGATTTAACAAGTTAAAAATTAATAGGTTGTTTTGAAAATAGAAAAAGAATTGCTACAAAAACTAGTGGTACACTAGTAGCCTTTTCACTCCTCAGCATCAGCAGCTTCAACATGGAATGGCTTTTCAACTTCTAACGCCCCCGAGTCAGCAATTACAACATCTTTCAATGGTTTATCACGACTATTGGTCTTTAATTTTTCAACTTTACGAACTACATCCTGTAAACGTTAAGAGAAACAAGAATTAAGAAACAGCACACTGATCAAGATAAACCAAAAACCAGGAAATTTTGTCTAATCGGTCCTATTCACACAGGCACAAATTCAACCAACACCATCTTTATTGGTGTTACTTTTAAAAGTCCATGGTCAAAATCTTACACAAAAACAGCCCACTCTGGTCCTTTTTATGCCAACTCATACATAAAAAACTAATACCTTGAATGGCCAGTATAAAAAGGTATGCATTTTTAATAAGTCCTCACCATTCCTTGAAGAATCTTTCCAAAAACAGTATGTTTTCCGTCTAACCATGGTGTTTTTACGAAGGTGAGAAAAAATTGTGATCCATTAGTGTCAGGACCTGCATTGGCCATTGACAACCAACCACTGCCAGCATGTTTCACAATGAAGTTTTCATCGGGGAATTTTTCTCCATAGATACTTTTTCCGCCTGTAAAAATAAAAATAAAAAAAATATCAAAACTATGATAATATAGATGGCATGGTCAAAAGAAACATTTTAATGTTCCACCAGAATTTTAAAAATCATAGAAAACAAAAAACTAAAAAAACAACAAAAGTTTTGGTTACAAAAAGCCTAAAAAACATTGGCAGATTCACCTGTTCCATCACCAGTTGTGAAGTCCCCTCCTTGCATCATGAAATCTTTGATGACTCTGTGAAACTTGCTTCCTTTGTAACCAAATCCTTTCTGAAAAGACAAGAGTTGTTTGTTTGTTTACACAGCTTCAAAGTCACAGAGGTGTTTGAAGATTTTTTCAAGGGGGTTGTAATAATCACCATCTGAGGACAACTACTTTCAAGATTTCACCCCAATAAATTTGTAGTACAAGTGTTTTTTCGTAAAAGGAACTTTAACTTTGCTTTGACAGTGTGATGATTGTAAGTTTTAGCCATAATTTGTTTTTAAGTTCCTCATTTTTTCAATTGCTGGACTTAAAGCTTATCATGTATTTAGAATCGACCATTATGGTTTACATTTTGTGAAAATGCTTAAAACTATAATATCTTAAGGAGAAAAATTGGTATTTTCTGGACAAATTCTTGTGATTTTCACGGATTTCGGCCAAATTCATGGGGAATTGGTTTGTAATTGAGATACTCAGACTTTAAGCGACGTGAAAAAGAAAAAAGAAGAATTAATAATTTCCAGCTGCGAGGTTAGGGCCAGTCAAAACATAGAACACCAAGTTACCCCCATATTTTCAGGGATCTGACCAGCCCCACACTTAAGAAGGGATTGTGAGGTAGAGTGTAAAAAGTTCATGACATTGAAGGAAAACAAGAGTACAATTGAGAGATGCAGATAAAATAAACATTATGAGAATCAGCAGATACAAACCTCGTGAGTGCACAATTCATAAAAGTTCTTCACAGTTTTGGGAGAAGTTTCACCGAATAACCCAATAACAATGCGACCAGCTTTCTCTCCATCGATAGTGATATCAAAGTAAATTTTTTTCGTTACAAGTAAATCATCTTTAGCAGAAAATACTAAACTCAATGTTGAAATTAAACAAAAACAGAAAAGCTTCATTTTAAATAAACGTAACCTCTCGAAGCTGATGATTGAATTGAATGAAAGATAATGAACTGTTTGGTGTCAAAAGTATTTGAAAGTAGGTCTTATTTACGTAAAATTAAAAATGGTGGGCGATCTCTCTTTATCACATTAGACAGTGTGACCAGAATGAAAGCACTTGCACACGTGGAAAGATAAATATTGATGAAAAAGAACTTCATCCCCATGTTCTTGTTTCCAACTCTCTATAATTGAAAGCTCTTGTACATAGTTAGGTTAATCGTCGGATACTTGAAATAGTAAACACAGTAAAGTGGCCAACCAGGCATCTCATTGATTGTTTTGATGTGTTACACGTTTTGTTGGCTATACCGACCATTTATGTTTTTTTTTAATTATGTTTGAAATTTCTTTGTAGTATATATTTCATTTCATGTCTGGTGATTTTTTTGGGTGCAAAAAACCAGCTGAAATGGAAGTGAAATTTGTATTACATTTATACTTCAGGATCTGAAAAATACTTTCAGGATCTGAAGTGTAGAGAGGGAGGGTCGCAATATCCGGACACTACTACACAATGGTATCCTAAGTTTTCATGGTGCTATTATTTCCTTAGGAAGCAGTGATGATGGTAAAGTAAGTAGTTAATATTGAAATGGCCTTTTTGCTGTAGAAATTGGAGCGAAAGTAGCTCTCTGTAACACGTCTGATCAATACGACAACAAAAAAGAAAAGAAAAAATTGTCCGTTAATTGTACTCTGTAGAGTATATATATACAAATTACTTCTCATAAACTTTTACGAGGCGCACAGATGTTGTTTATATAAGATTAAGGCACAACAATTTCAGTGCACCTGAAAATCAACATAATATAATCGAACAAATGAGTATAAAAGTGTGAGCATATAGTGCTGGAATTAATGGGAATTTTTCCTCTTGACATATAAAAACTTTAACTATTGTGCAAGATTACGAGGATAGAAAAAACTTTGTAAATAAGGTGGACGATAGTCTATAATACTGGGGCCTGTTGTTCAAAAGATTATTACTTTAATCCGGAAATAAGTCTAATCCAAGAATTTAATCTGATTAGTTAACCGGTGATTAAATCTTGTTGTTTGAATGTGGATTACGCTCCGATTAGCTAATCCAGGATTAATTCATGCTTAAGCTATTATTACAATGTTGAGGCTTCCTAAATCGAACACCTTGACGTTAGAATTATGCTCTGTTACATAATAAAATCAGTTCAAAATGTAAAATGTTAGCATTTACATACATTATTATTTTACAGTTTAAGTTTTTTTATTTAAAATTTAGCGTTCATTTCTAAATTTTACACTTATTAACATTATGAAACTTGGCCAATACTTTTTCAATATCACAATAAATATATACTGCATGCCCTGAAACTTTTTATTAAATGCCTTTCATTTTATAAAACTATGTAAAAAAGGTTTTGTCTTTGTACAAAGTTAGCATTCAAATTCTTATTTATGTTTGGCATATTTTTTCTACAAAATGCTTTACCGAATGTGGAAATTATTCAGGGATAAAGCATGGGAAGTGGATTAAATCTGCGCATATTTAATATTGTTTTAATCTTGGATCAAGTTTTGAACCACGTTTTTAATCTCAGGATTAAAGTTTATCCCTGTTTTAATTTTGGATAAACACTAGAAATATTAAAAAGGGAATTATAAAGTATTAGAATTATTATGTATCCAGGGATTATTCCAAGCACATGTTTTTGGTTTTAAGAAGATCTGTGAGCTGAGCCCTGGTAGAGGTTAGGGAGGGGTTGAAACCGACAAAAAAATTTAATGTATTTGTATGATATTTCCTCCTTAGAGGTTTCTGTTGAGTTTTTCATCTCGTTAATTCAAATGGATTATGCCATTTTGGGCTGTTTTTAAGAAAAACAAGCAAACCTGCCTTTGCAGCAAAATCATCTTCACAAAAAGAATGAAGTAGAATGAAATAGACCAGTGGCCATTGTCTCTCGTGTTTTACTATATTTTACTATATTTGGTCCAGTCGTCAAATCTAAGTTATTTTGTAAATTATTGTTTTAATAAGGTCAAATACAAAAGTTCCCATCCCTGCAGTTTTTTAGAAATAAGGCTTTAAAAACAGTTTTTAGACTAGTGGATTCACAAAAAGTCCTTTATAAATCAATAAATTTGGTCCGGTTGTCAAATCTAAAAGTTAAATTTTGAAGTCAAGTGCAGGTCAATTTCTCCACTGAAGCCTTGTATTCATTAGCCTCTGTTTTATTCAGATGGTTAAATCTGTGGTCCAAAATTTTTTCATCAACCCTTTTCAAAAACCCTCCTGGCCTGGAACTCAATTGAAATTTGAAAGGTTAATTTATTTTGCTCTGATAGACTTAATAAAAGAAATCATAAAACTGGGATGGGACAATAGCCTGATTTTTTTTAGAAATGAAATAGTTTTGGAATATTTGAACATTTTTTCAATGCTACTGGTTTTCCACAAAATAGCTTTCACTTTCATGATGAATTTTGTAGCCTTTGTTTTTAAAGTCTGATAGTTTCAAATTCACATGAAATGCTAAAATGGATAACTGATTATGACAAAGGATCTGAATTATTACATTTTGTTGTTGTAAATTTGGTTTCTTCACCACTTGGTCATCTAACCCACAGTTTTGATAAACTGTCTTTAATTATTCATCATAATCTAAAAAATTATTAGCAACAAATAAAGAGAGAAAAGAAAAATTAATAAGAAAAATCATCCCACCTGCCTGGCTTTTGTTATTCATTCTTAAGGTCTATTTACACTAACTTATAATAGTCTCAATTTTGATTGGTCACAAAATGTGAAATATTGTAAAAAAACATAAAGCTTTGTGATTTGGGTAATTTGTATCCATGTAAAGCGGCTGGTATCATTTTATTTTTTGTAAAGAATAGTTTATTTTGGTCTTCTTTTGGGACCAATTTTGCAACGTGAACATCTCCGGTGTGTAGATAAGACATTTGGTAGCTTCTGTATAATATTTGAATTAGAAAAACAGATCTTTGTTCCCTGTATTTTTAAGGAATATCAAACCAGGATGTCTTTTTTGTTATGGCATATTACAGGGCAGGTGAATAGTTTTTATGAGCAGTTTGACATGTGAGAAAGTACAGATGGAAAAAGTGTGTCATCACAATTTACGGTGTTTATAATCATCATCCTTTTTTATTTGGTTTGAGAGTTATAAAAAATTGATTTGGCAACTGAGTGAACTATCATCTCTTCACAGATGTAAAAAAAATATTTCTATATTATACAGTGGAAATTGAACGTGAGAAGAACAGCTAAATTCCATTATGATTGAGTAGTTTATAGAACAGTACAGCCTGAAAGAAACTTTACATTATGTTATTTAATGAAGGGATGAATTTTTACATGAAAACACAAATGATTTTCGTGTATTATATATATATACAGTTTTATATTCATTTTGAACATGCAAGCAGGAAGAACAAAGATTGCGATGAAGAAAATTATTATGATCATTCTCATTTATTATTTAATATTTACCCAGGAAAGCCACTCTCAGTTCTGATAGAACTGTTATCAATGAGGGTCCTGCATAGGAGGTCCCTGAGCATTATTTAAAGCCCCCATTTGGGCTTTAGAAGCCACATGTTTGCTTCAAATGCTCAGCTAGACAACTGAGTGCTAAGTTTAAGTGGATCAATACACACTGTTATAGTCGCTGGCATGACTTGGCCAGGATTTGATCCCTGACCACTCTTATACTACTAGGCCACTAGTCGTTTACTTCTAAGTCAACTTCCAATAGCATTATTATAATGTTTTGGTCCTACTCGTTTGTTTAGATTAAGAAATGTATGTTTTACAAGATTACTTGCTGACGTAAAAGAAACCTTATTATAATAAAGATGTTGTAAACGCTTGTCTTAAAAGGTAAAAGTTTTTGTCATGAAAATATGAGAATAATTATATTTACTCATTAAAGGTCAATATCTGTCAAAGTCTGTGCAAACAACAGTTTCAAAGTCTGTTTAAACTTCTCGTAATTCTCATAATTTTAAAAAACTCAAATTTGTCTTTAAACTTTTAGCGTTGCATAGTATCTTCTTTCTATAATTAAATATTTATTACATTCATCAAAATAATTATTTTAATGGCTGGTAAATGTTGTTTTTGAGAATTTCAACTTGTTGGAAACTTTATCTGTTTATATATTATAGTCAGTGACAGATCCTGGGTATGTTGAAAATTGTGGAGGAGCATTATTAATATAATTTCTATTTTTAGTCTGTATCACCACTGTATCACTTATTCACATGTTTTTCTTTTATACTTTAATAGCTAACATTCTCCTCCACAAAGTTTTCTATAGGAATTTATTATTGCATGCCGCAATATCCCCTGTTGTTTCAATAAAAAAACACTCCTCCACAGAGTCATTTTGAAGATTTTGCCTACTGAGAGTTTGCCATCTAACAGCAGGATCTTTAACAAAAACATGGGAAATTCTGGAGATTTTTTTTTACAAGCGTGATCACATTTTAGAAGTTTTTATGTTATGGCAAAGAATAATGTTGACACTGAGCGGCATTATGACAGTGAAGTTGAAGAAGGATGTATGCCACTTCCCCCAGGGATGGATGCTCAATGGTTTGCACGAGAAGGGATAAACGTTTTGCTGAATGGAGGTGTTAACCATGCTGAACAACTGTTTCAGAAGTACAGGTTTGGTTTCAATTTGATTTCATGACATCAACTTATTTTATATACTGCCTATATTTCCTCTAGAAAATGCAGGGCTTAATTTAAGAAAAAATGGCATATGTGCGGCAATATATAAAAAGGAACAAGAAGGTCAAAGAAGGGCATTATTTAACTCCTCCACTACCCCCTATTCAGAGGCTGTTTCTGCAGCTTAGGCTTTCTTTTATATCTGTTGTGACTTGTTGAACATGGTTTTATTTTAGGCATTGCAGTCCCTTGCTTTCAGCTGGTGCAAGTCTGGTTGATTTCATTGTACGTATCATTTTAGTTGCACTGTGTCATGCTACAATTGGTCCCAAATTCACATATTTCGCAAAACCAGCATTTAACACAAAACTTGTAATTTCTTTCCAGACAGCGGCCATGACATTCGAAGATGAGAAAATGGACCATGCCTTAAATAGCTTGAAAGGGACAATCAAAATGTGTCAAGTGGATAGTTTATTCGAAGGGATACTACATAAACGTCCATCCGAGAAATGGACCGCTTTAGAGAGGATAGAGAGAATGATAATATGGGCAGATTGTGAACTTTTCCTGGCTTTTCTCATGTTCCTAAAACAAAGTAAGGCTTTTTTGTGCCTTGATTAAGAATATCCAAAGGACTTTAAATTGGGTAAATATACATTTTGAGTTTCCAAATAAACAAGGCCTGTCAAAGAATCATGGTGAACAGATCTTGAATTTAATATCATCTTGTACAGAATGTACATGTTGAAGAAATAAGTACTCTGCAGTGTTGGTGTGTGGCTGGATTGTTTTGGTAATTGCTTTGGACACAGTGTAGGCCATGCATGTTTGATTTGCGGAATATAAAAAAACACCCCAGATCGAACAACCTATTGTTTTGGGATTCAAATGTTGATTAAGGTTTTTAACATGACTTGAATTTTTTCTTTTCCATGCATTCATCGTGTATTATTTAAATCTATTTATTTTCAGGTGTTGTTGACTTTGTAAAGGCTGGCTATCACATGCGACGAGCTTGGAAGATGTATGAAAAGTGCCATCGTGAAATCCATGGCGTTATCATCCCAGTAAATGGATTCAGCGAAGCTTCCAAGAAAAAAAAGGTTTGATTACCAGTTTATGTAGAAGTCAGGCTAAAAAGGAGGTTGTAAAAAAGAAGATTTCGTTTTGAAGCGAGGAAGAATTATAATTCTTTTTCATAATGAAATTTTGGTAATTTCTTACTTTAGAAGACTTCACGTACTTCAACTCCGCCCAATAGTATGTTGTCTGCTGACCATATTCTCATTTTGGATGCATCTCTTTCTTTCGGATATGGTCTCATCCAGGTGGCGTTTTCTATCGTACCAGTGACTCTGTTAAAAGTTTGCGAACTGTTTGGTTTTCATGCTAATCGTGAAGTTGGGTTAAACGCATTGAAGTTATCCAGCAGTAGTGGTGATATGAAGGCACCAATAGCAAGGTGAGTCTTTATGCTCAGTCAAAATGATACACTTTAAAAGAAGAAACTTTAGCTGGAGAAACTTCCATCCTGCAAGAATTAACTTTTTTACCCTGGTAATTTTTTTAGTGTTTTTAAGTGTCAACGAAAAAAATTTACCTCAATGTCAAGTAGTTTGTTTAATAGTTTTTCAGACAGACGTTTTACACCTGTGAATGGTTTAGTTAAGAAAATGTTTTTAATTTATGTAATTTATTATTTAGTTCTAAAAGTTTCTTAATAAGTTTCTTATCTTACTTTTGAGAGAAAAAAAATCTCAACTGTGCAGTAAATTAACGTTCTATCTTCCAGAATTACATCAACTGATATATAGCCTGACATTATCAGAGTTTTATTAATGTTTGAGGCTTGCCAAAAAGTTGCTTCTTTGGAAATTGACATTACTATCTCAGATTCAAAATTTCTTAAATTTTGACAGGTCTAGTATAAAGTTTCTCAGTAAGTGGTTTCTCATAAAAAAAAATGAGAAAGTTTTAAAGGAATGTGTTGCTTTTCATAAAAATATTCCAAAATCTTTTGAATTATTTCTGAACAACACATTACAAAATAGTTTAAATTATTACTATTATTGGATTTCTGCGTAAGCAAGGAATCCTTTAAACCCGTCCGTGTTTTTCGTTGTTTTTTTACTTCATCTATTGTCCAAACCTACGCAAGTTCTTTTCTGAAAGTTCATTGGTTATATAGCTAATTTCTGATATCTGATTGGCCTGTTACGTCTAGTTAGCCTACTTATTGCAAGCATTGAACACAGACTTTCACTTTGTTTTCTCTATGCAAAAACGTCTTTAAAAATGGAGCACAAGTAATGCTCAAACTTTGTACTTGGATAACGTTTGAAGATGGCTTTTCAACTGCTTGATATGTTAAAAAAGTTTAATGGAGAACGAGAAGTTCCACTGTTGATCTTGAAAGAAAAGAAGTCAGTGAGGGCAGTGACAGTGTTTAGTGAAACTTGAAAGAAAAAGGTTTTTGAAAAGGTAATTCCTTTAGTAGTTTTTTAGTGAATTATAATAGTACGGGGTAGTGCTTGGTATTACATGGTTTATGGAGCTTTTTGATATATGCATTAGCACAGCTTCCACTCTAGAGACATATAGACTTGGATATACACTTTTTCAAATTTTTCAAATTTTTCAAATATTATCTTTTGTTATCTTTGATATTATACTTATTCGGTTTTATATTGAGACTGTCATAATAAATAGGTCGTTGGTCGGTATCTATTTTGTCAGGCTTTTTAGATTTAATTGGTATATTAGACAAAAACCCGTTGAACTTTGGTTTTTTAGATATTTTCATGTGTTTCGAATTCTATTTTTAAAGTGACCATGATCAGTTGGTTTTCCACCATATTTCTAACTTATACTAACCTATTGGTGAATCCTTCAAAAATTTCTGATTTGTTTAACTTTGGTAAATCCATATGTATAGTTATATATAATGCTTTTCAAAAGCCATTCAAATTTTATTTTTTGACATTTTTGATATTTCTTGAACTTCCGTTTTCTAAAAGAAAAAATATTCAAAAATTTACCGAAAATTTACCGACTAAGCAACCAGAAAAAAAAGCAATCTTTATCATTTTAAGCGGCAGTCAGTCAAGCGACATAATTATTTTTCATGTAAACCTTTATCATACCCTGTGTTTGTTTGCATTTCATTATTTCATCAGAAAGAACTATGGCTTTGGCTAAATGAGAATTTTTAGCATTTTGAGCTGTTTTGCAGAAATCCTTCATTATTATTATTATTTATTAATATTTACCCAGGGTAGCCTCTTCAGCCAGGATATCTTTTCAGTTAACAAATATGGTCCTGTGTAGGAGGTCCTAGAGGATTTAAAGCCTCTATTTGGGCTAAGGAAGGTGCATGTCTGCATGGACCACTCAACTAAACAACCCCCTTAGACATCAACCCCACTCAAGCTAAGTGCTAAGCTGAGTGGATTGATTCACACTGTAGTAGTCGCTGGCATGACTCAGCAAGGATTTGAATCCTGATCTCCCGCACTGGATGTGAGCACTCTATCACGAGGGCACCAGTTGGTTTATAACATTGCATCTTATAGTACCATCGTCAGTGTTTTTACTAAAGGCTGAAATGCAAGATCATTTTAAAATGATCGTTTTAAAATAATTAATTTTTCACGTCATTTTAATAATGATCAAGCCACGTAGTTATAAAGTTCAAATACGCATATATACAAATTATAAATTATACAATATACAAATGTGAGTTTATCATTTAGTTTAATAGGTTCACAGTGGTTTCTCAGTAAAGAGATTCGGTAATGATCCTTCCGCAGGTTCACCTACGGAAACCTTGTTACGACTTTTACTTCCTCTAAATGATCAAGTTTGATCAACTTTTCGGCATTCCGTCACAGCCGTGAAGCCGCAATGGCACCAATCCGAAGATCTCACTAAACCATTCAATCGGTAGTAGCGACGGGCGGTGTGTACAAAGGGCAGGCACGTAATCAACACGAGCTGATGACTCGTGCTTACTAGGAATTCCTCGTTCATGATCAATAATTGCAATGATCAATCCCCATCACGTTGGATTTTCATTATTTTAAAGATTTGATTTTGTGACATATAGAGTCAATTTTATAATTTTGTTAGACAAAGTGTTGTGACATATAGCGTTAGGTTTGTGACCTATAGTGTTGAGTTGTGACTTATAGTGTGTTAAGTTTGCGACATATATGTTATGTTACAGCAATGAGAAATTAAGAAAAGCTCTTCATTTGTTAATGATGGAAGTCAAACATGTTTAAATAATTATCATTCCCAAATGATCATTAAAAATGATGTCCCATTTTGTAGTATTTATTTACCAACATAATGTAGCAAACAAGTCGTTTTTATTATTATTGTTTTTATTATAGCTTTCGCTCTAAAATTTCTGCAATTTTTTGTATGCATTAACAGTGGTTAACAGACACAGCTGCTTTTCTACTAATTCTGTTTGGTATTTAATAAACCTTTGTTTATAATCAAAATATTTGCAGTTGTGAGCATTACTAGTTTGCAGTCAAAATCTTTTTTTTCTGTCTGGGTTAATGCGAACATTGTTGTGTATTACCTTGTTCTTTTAAAATGAAAACAAGAGAGTTTGAACCGAAAAGTATTGTGATCACAAAATACTCCTTCCTTGTTTTTAGACTTACTCTTCTTTGGTATCATACTGTGGTGCGGCCATTTTGTGCTTTAGATGGCAATAATATAGAGCTAGGTAAGTTTGACAAGTGCTACACAGAGCCCACCTATAGTGCTATTGATATAACAAGAAATATTGCATGGAGAATATTTGCTGTATGGAGAATGTCGTAATTGCTGCATAGATATGACAAATTTGACTGGGCTGAAAATGATGTAATTGGTTGTCAGCGACCAGAAAAAAATAGAAATGATTTCTACTTTCTCAGTGACCAGAACGGCCAAAGTTTATTGCACAATAATGACATTACGTATTCCCGAATTGAGTGCTATAGCTCGGGTGCTTAAAAATCCCTAAATGGAGATCTGACTTAAGGGAAATGTTTAACAATCACTTGTTGTCTTTGATTTTTTTAGGGCTACACGAAGCCTCCCTTATATTAAACGAATCCGAAAAAGACTTTCCAACTTCTGCAATATTTTTGTACTTCAAAGCATTAGTATGTCGTTTACGGGTATGTTATGTTATAATCTCTAATTCTCCCACAAGTTATGTAATTTATTTATAATTACTTTATAAATTTTTTCTTCCTTTCTTGGGGTGGCCACTGACCTGGAACTGATCAGGGAAAGTCAGGAAAAAAACTGCATCAAATGGCAAATGAGAGGCCAAAGTCGAAAAAAAATTCTCAAATAAGAAATAAGTCATGGAGAAACTTCAAAAAAATATAACAACTTTCTTTTTTTATTTCCATATGCTGCTTTTTCTGTGGTTCATGTATCACCTTAACCAAAATAAAATCATGGAAATTTGGTCGGGAAAAAAAATAGTGATCATCCTGATTCTGTTTCACCATTACAGTGAAATCTGATTCTGAAGAAAAACTATCCGATTGGGATTTTCATTCTTTACATGAGTAGTGTCAACACTACTCATGTTTGGATTTCAAAGTCTGCACTCAACAATAAGTGATAGAGATTGTGAAAACTTACATCTTCTCCAAATTTCAGGCAACTTCCACTATTCGATTCTTTTGCATTTTTTTTCTTCATTATTTGAAAAAATAAAGATTACTTTGGTAATTTGTAGGCGTTAAAATGGTTCGAAACCGAAAATCTTTTCGAAAAAGTTTTTCTCAACTTGTCCCACACACCTGCCTCTGTTTTTATATTCCAGCAGAATAAATCGATAGAAAGCAAAAAGTGAAAGAAATTCAGAAAAAGTTAAAACGCTGTACCTATTCCATTGCAGGGCAATCTTGATACAGCATTAGAGATACTCAATAAAACATTAGATTCAGCAAAAGAACAAAGGGAAATTGGTTTGCTGTGTTATTATGACAAAGGTAATGTTCCATTCTTTATGGAAGGAAACTGCAAATATTAGAGAACTTCTCTGGTCAATCTTTGTTCCAAATCATGATTTTTGCAATGGTTTTTGCAATGTTTAGATTTCAAGTTTTTTTACAGAATTTATTTTTCATTTTCATGGGATTGTGAAACAATTCTCAGATTCATTATTGATTTTACATCCATCTGTTTGTTTGTTTGTTTGTTTGTTTTATATTTGTGTGTTATTTTAATTTACAGGCTGGTGTCACATCATGCAACTTGAATGGGATAAAGCTGTTCCTTGTTTTACTCAGTATATTTTGTTGTGTTCTTCTTCATTCAAACATAATCTGAAGGGACCGGGGGACCATTTTGTTAATTTGAAATGGAATCACCCATAAAAATGTTTTATTACGTCAACTTTGGTTCTGTGACCCAACGCCAGCCATTTTGTTCTTAGTCCAAATGTGACACCATCAAGATGTGTTTGTGAATACCTACATTATTATATCTCTCCCCTTTTTTTAATAGATTAAAAAGTCAATCCCGCTGGTCTGAAGCATACTATACATATCTATTAGCAGGTTCTATTTTCCTTTCATTCATTCTGACATAGAATTATTATTGTGAACCTCATTTGGAAACATTTTGTGATTATGTCTACTTTGTTTGTACATAAACTATTTGTAATTCGAACATCCAAGGGACCGAATGAAATAGTTCTAATTATGGAGTGCTCGAATTACGGAGGTTTAGTTACATAGAAATTACATAGAGGTCCTTTCAATTTAGTTTCAATGAGAGAGGGAGAGATCGAATTATAGATATTTGAACTATTAGAAGTTAGGCCGAAACTAATCTATCTTTGATTTCCTCTTTCTTTTTTCAGTAACTTTGGGGTCAATTGGTGAATCAGAGAAGGCCTACGTGTTTCTCAAATCTGTTCCCAAACTGGTAGTTCGTAAAACACAATTAGAAATCTTTCTTGCTAGAAAGGTGCGGTTCATTTGTTTTTGTTTTCTAGTTTTTGTTTTCAAATCTTTGTTCAGGGAAAAAATGTCCTTGGAATTATTCTGTCTTTTTGTTTCTTATTTCGTTCATGTTTTTGGTCGAGCATCAGACTTTCTGCTTGCATTTTTATGATTTTTGCAATTATTCGGGCATGGATGTGTATTTGAGCATCTTCTGTATAAGTAACTGAAGGATGAAAGATTGTACACAAATTTTACAAAGTTGATGTGTTGAAACTAAAATGCAGAATTATATGCTTTTCCCAAGAGGAATCTACCCTCTATATTTCAACCAAGTTCACTTCCCAAAATCCTATTCATTGTTGTTGTTGTTGTTATTGTTGTTGTTGTTGTCGCCGTTGTTTCAGTTTCTCATAACTTCATTTTTTCAAAGCTATAAAAGAAGCTTGCATTTTTTTTATAGTCGCATACATTCAAGAGAGGTGCGCCAACGCGTGAAGAATTCGTTTTACTTAGCATAGAATTGTTATATTTATGGAACACCTTATCGCAGTGTTCCACGGAAGGTTTAAAGAAAATGTTAGATGGTATGTATCTTCGAATTACATGACATATTTCGTCAACAATTGCTATAACACCCAATAACATAACAAAAGTTATGGATCCGTTAATCCTTTCGAGTATGCGCCCAATCTGTGCTGAGTATCTTCACATGGATGTTGAATAATTTGAGCAATTTTGAAGGCGGATTTGAATTGGATTCAAATAAATTCAATATGATTTTCTTTGGACTTTATAGAACTGGAAAAGTGTGAATCAATGTCCTTTCAACCGTTAAAATTATTAATAATGGGCTCGGTATGTGCTGTCCTTAACGATACAGAAGCGGCGGTGAAGGTAGGGATGAATCTTAAGTATTGTGTAAAACGCAGTTCATTGCGGTTTTCTGACTTAGAAAGTGTGTCAAACTAACTATTTGAAAGCACTTTAAATTCACGGTCAAAACCCAGTTGGCAAAATCTTCAAAAAGTCTCTGTGGGGTAGTTTTGCCCACTGGGAACTCTAAGTAATGTTTGGAACAACTCCAAACTTAAGAGACTTTCTTTGATTGAGTTATTTTCAAATTGTTAGTTTGACCTGCAGAAACAGAGTACCGATTGTATTGTCCTGGAAAGTTCTGAATAGTCTCATCTGGAAGTCATGGAAAAAACTCTTGGAAGGCTGAAAAATGGGATAATACCCTAAATTATCTTTTAATCCCTCAGTTCCCGATTAAATTCCCGTACCTATCCAACTCCTTTCAAATTTCTTAAAAAGTCCTTTTAAATTCAGTGGCTACCCCACCCTGTGTTTTGAAATAATCTTATCCTTTGCTTTACCATCATCCTTTAAATTTCATTTTTCTTAGAATCTAAATCTTGCCGCGTGTAAGAGTGACACAAAATTGGTCGATGCGCACGTTGTACCATACGCTTTGTACGAACTGGCTGCCATCGAAATGCAACACGAACAGGTGAGATAGAATGTCTATCGAGTGTGAAATGTCTTTGAATAACAACAACAGGTCTATTCCTCTTAAGGTGCCCTTTGCATGAGACTGTAGTGAAATCTCTTAGGTGGCGTTTACACGAGACCGTAGTGAAATCTCTTAGGTGGCGTTTACACGAGACCGTAGTGAAATCTCTTAGGTGGCCTTTGCGTGAGACCGTGGTGAAATCTCTCAGGAAATGTGTTGTTCCCAAATATACTCGAAACCGAAGTGAGTTTTAAATCCAGAGCGAGTTTATTATTCATTTCGTTCTACGCGTGTGAGCATACCCTGAAAAGTTCCATTTGCCTTCGGAGTGAGCGTTTACTTGAAAGTGAAATCCGTGTTGGTTGTAATGGTCTCTATTATTCCAATTCCCGGTAGAGTAGTCTAAAGCATTATTGATATTGAAGAAGAGGCAGAACATGATAGCTGCAACGTAATACGGTGTTTGACAAAAAAAAATGTATAAAAGTCTTTCGTAACATCTCACTACAGTCTCGTGTGAACGGACGCGTTTTCAAAAGCTATATTGTCGATTGGTTATTTCAAGTTCATATCGTTGTCAAGAATATTTAAACTTGATTTCAGACTATGTTCCCATTATACCGGATAGATTTCACAACGTTATAAAAATATGTCGGACAGGCGTTTAGTTCCTCCCATTTAAAAGCGATTTTTGCAGCATGATTTTCATACCGGATAGATATCACAACGCAACGGCTTTCTAAGTGATACTTTATGTATCGGATAGGTTTTCACAACGCTACATTAGCAAGTGGGAACACCTGAATGGTATAATTGCGTAATTCTATAACGAATTCTCATTTTCTTAAAAAAATATGTACAAAAACAAAGGTTTCCATAAAAACAACATTTAAACCCAGTTCTCATAATAATCGTAAAAATGATAATCACCAGCGATGAGGTTGTCTGGGATTTTTACGACATATAAGAGGATGTAATTTGGGACTGCGTTATTATCTGGAATGATATTGGATAATTGATCGCAGACAATCTGGGATTTCTATGATATATGAGAACTAGGTTATCATTTGTTAGGCTGTCTAGTCTAGCCCGACTTCAGCCCTCCAAATCCACGTTTCAACTTTCTCATAACTTTACGAGGAATCAGTTCTACTCTCTTGTTTTCTTTACGTTTGACTATTTATTTTTGGAAATTTCATTACCAGAGATTCGTTTAAAACGTACGCACACTGTTTTAGCCGAACTCATGCAGAGAATATTTTCACGCTACCCGGTATAATGTGAAAATTTCAATTTCGTTATACAACTGTGTGAGAAAAAAGTCTTCCCACCATACCGGACAGATTTTAAAACGTTATGAAAACCTATCCGGTATAATGTGAAAATTTCAATTTCGTTATACAACGGTGTGAGAAAAAAGTATTCCCACCCTACCGGACAGATTTTAAAACGTTATGAAAACCTATCCGGTATAATGTGAAAATTTCAATTTCGTTATACAACGGTGTGAGAAAAAAGTCTTCCCACCCTACCGGACAGATTTTAAAACGTTATGAAAACCTATCCGGTATAATGTGAAAATTTCAATTTCGTTATACAACGGTGTGAGAAAAAAGTATTCCCACCCTACCGGACAGATTTTAAAACGTGACGAGAACCTATCCGCTATAATGGGAACATAGTCTCGCTGTTTATACCCTGTTATTTTTATGATCACACTCGTAACAGAGGAGTACGTTTAAATGATTATTTTAAAAAAAATTCACTATCAACAATATAACCTTATTGGTCCTTTTTACGCTGGACCAAATGTAACGCCAGTCCTTGTTACGCCAGTCTTTATGGGCATTATTTTTTGAAAAGTCCTTCACGCCTGCCCTTTTTAACGCCAAGTCATGAAATTAACGTCATTAAGGGCTGGCGTGAAAGCGCCAATAAAGGTAATACGCCCTAATGATGTAAGTTGTGAGGTAGAACTTTAAGAACTCCTAACCGATCTTCTCTCCAAGTAAATCTGTTCTTCGTTTCTTTTTAGAATTACGACAAAGCTCGCGAAATACTTTGTAACATCAAGGTAGGTAGACAATACCTGGGTTTTTGTTTAATTTTTCTTCTAATTCAAGCTTTATCCCTATAAACGGATTATAAACGGATTATTTAAAACTGTGTCATTTTTAATCAAGATAAATACAGGGTTAGTTTGTACAGGACATGGAAAACTTGGAAAATCGGGGAATATCTCATGATTTTTAAAAAGTCGGGGAATTCTGAACATTGATCATCTATGTTATTTAAAGGGAGGCCGAACACGTATGAATCACTGCCCTTTTAAGGCTGATTTACATTTAACAAAAACTGAGACGTTGAGACGTCAAAGCTTTTTAAATATAGCTCAAACCAAGCGAAAACAGGTTGACAAAAAACACCAATCAGAATGCTTTATTTGTGCTGATTATGAGAAAAATATGAAAATCCGCGCCCTCTTCAGTTTAGTGGAATGGAAATCGAACCTTAATCACGTTACACGTTTTTTTTCTAAAGCATCAGTAAATTTTGACTGAGCCTCAGTGATGCTTAAGTGATGCTTTCGCCAAACATTTTTGATGCTGATAAGAAAACAACTGTTTTAGGAAAACTATTCCGGATATGACTTCGAAAATCGCCTAAATTTTCGCATCCACGCCGCTTTGAACAATCTGGATGATCGAGCCCAGGAAATGATTGGGAGATCGAAATTGTCGCCGCCGCAAGTGGACGGACTGTAGAAGATGGTTAGTTATGAATGTGTAACATAGAAGTAGAAACTCTTCTTTTAACTTATTTATGTAAGTAAAATTCGAAACCGTTAAAATGTCTCGATTTCGTGTTTTGTTTCTTCTCGAAGCTTCTTCGAATTCGAGTGATTTCCTCGGCAAAGAAATGAAGAAGAAACACACACGTTTCAAGTTTATTTCAAAGTTCCACTTAATAATTTATTTATTCACTATTTTTTTTTCGGCGCACGTCATTAAAGTTCCATCATCATGCGGGCATGATGGTAACCAGTTGTCATAGAAATTCGCTCGTTCAGAGAAGACGAGCTATTTAAATTATAATATTTCTAGAAAATGATTTTCCAATTATTATTTGGAATGCCTTATTACGAAAAATGAATGCGATAATTCTTTTAACGCCCCTGAAATTCATACGAGAACAAATGAAACGCAAATTGGGAAATCGTTTATGGTCTCACGCTTTGTATCCTTTGCAATACGCAGCACTATTTAACGCCAATTTTTCGATTACCTCACCGCATTGATTTCATGTAATAAGGTGTTTTCGCTGGAGAGCTGAATCCTGGGAGTTTAGTCAGAAATGATAATCTCACAAGCGACTAAAAATTGAACGGAAGAAATCTCGTATATTTTTCTCGAATATTTTTCGCCGAGGAAAATTTTCCCCGACGACGTTTTTCCCGATATAGGTAAGGTATGTCGTGTTTTAGTTTCTGTGTGGAAAATGATTTCGAGTCACTCGATTGAGTTTAGTACGAACTTCGAGCGATTTCTCTCGGTTTCTTGTGTTCAGATTGAGTTCTCAGATACATATATATTTTTTCGACCTCTGTTCTGTGTTTACACTATTCCGTTAATTGAAGCGATTTTGATTTCTATCGAATTTGTTTCAAAACGAATATTGCGAAATACAACAACAAAAAAAAAAGTGATGGAATTCTTAATTTACCCTATTTGATTTGTATTGACAAAAAAATTAAAACGGTTCAATTTGTTATTAATCGAATAGTGTAAACTCAGCTTTAGCTATATAATTGTTTATATAATATAAAACGTTTATTTTAAACGCAGTTGAGAGTTGTAAACGTTCTTTGTGAGATTAATTTCAGATGTTTTATTGGCAATGCTCAGTGTTATTTCTGTTTCCTCCAAATGTACAGGGAAGATAAATGTATGCTTTCGTTCTGAAATATCATAAATTTTTGCAACACAATTCTTTGGTAAAATCAAACGACTGAGTAACGTCGACGCCGTCAGCTATATCTTCTATTTTGTAAAGTTTGTAGAGGGAAACACAGGCTAGATCCTAGTTTAAGTTGAATTTCCTTTGTTTACAAATAATACGAACGAGTTGCATTATGGGCAGGCTGTGAATAATCAGTATCCGACAGAGACAAACACAAACCTCGGTCCCAGGCCTTCTTCCCTTTAAATAAATAAGCGATTTATTTCTAGTTTCCAAATATACAATTGGCTATTCTACTAGAATATGTACATGCATAACGTCAATTTAATTTTTTTAACTTTACCATTCATCTTTTTCGCTCGCTGTGCACGTCGTACACCAAGAATACAAAATATGAATGATAAATGTACATGTATGCAAATGTATGCAAATGCTTAGATAAACTCCTTTATGTTGTTGCTGTTTTGTTATCTTCTGTGTTCATAGGGAAGAAGCCCTGGGATCGAGGTTGAGTAAACACAACAAAATGTTATTTCAATAATTTATTTAGCGTAGAACGTTTTCAAGACCCAACTACATTATAAAAACTGGTGAACCGAACCGAAGAAACTTTGAAAACCAGAAGGCGTAAGATTAAACAAAAGTCGAACATGCTGTCATTTAACATAAAACTCTGTCAAACGAACAGCGTTGCAAACCGCGTCGTGATCTCTTTGACAATGTACACATCCACTTCGCTCTCGCTAGATTCCGTGTTTTCCGATATTGTCATGAAACACGTTTTAAATTCGTTGAGGCGATATTTATGCTGTGTATAGTCCGTTGTGTTCAGGATGCTGTGAAACAGTGATAAATATTCCGTTCGCACCTAAAAATGAAAGAATGAAAGAACACTACCAAAGAAAACAAGGAGGCCCCCTCAACTGACAAATCCCTTTTGTGCGCCCAATCAGGAACCGCCGACATAACTCGAATTCTCTTAAAGGTTGTTTTCATTTTTTTCGCTTGGGCGGTAAACCTTTTACGTCTAACACAGGCCCCTTTTAATGCCGAGTCACGAAAATTACCGCCATTAAAGGACTGGGCGTAAAAAGGACCAGTTCTCCACAGATAAAATAGAAATAGAAACACAGTTGTCTTAACCGGGTTGGCCATCACTATCGAAAGATTTCTGCAGTACATTTCGTTTGTTTTGTTTACCTTGTCGCGTTTGCATCGGTTGACTATCTGTCGTAGCGTTATGTCGAGCAAGACGTATAAATCGTTGGTGAAAAAAATGCCTGACGTCTCCTTCGAACCGAACACGTCGACTAGAAACTTTAACACGGAGTCTGGACACGACTGAATAAATTTGAATAGTGCAACGGGGTCATCTATGAAAACAAAAGTTGATTACGTGATATTCAGCGCCCAATTCCTATTTGTCAGTAAACACCCATCTTGACCAGAGACAATGAGCCTAGGAATTTTTCTTTATATTTTCAAAGATTCCAGATCGCTGGAAAACATTAAAATATCCTGATGAGTTGAAAGCCTGCCACAGAAACGACAGTTGTCACAGCTTGTAAAGAAAACCACACTGTCAACGAGACGAAACATAAAGTTAGTTTTGCTAGGTAACGTCTAAATATGCAGTGAAACCTTCTATAGCGAACACTTTTCACAAAAACGGATGCATTTTCTCCTTGAAGTCGAAACCTTTACTTAAAGGACACCTCCTTATACAGCGGACATCTCAGAGGCGTAGCTACAAGCGTCCACAAAAATTATGAGACAAATCCCCCTTCCCACTGTTAATGGGGAGAGGGGGCTTTAAAACGTATTTTCGCCGAAGAATTAGCTTTAAAATGCATTTTCATTGAAAAATGAACTTGTCTCATAATATTATGTGGATGCTAGTAGAGCTCAGTCAAAATTTGTTTAGTCACATTTAAAGTAGGAAAGGAAAACGTGCCCAAAATCTTCAAAAAGTCTCTGTGGAGGAGTGTTTCGTTATTGAAACAACGGGCGTTATTGCTTGCCATTACTTTAGAAAACACTCCTCCTCATAGACTGAAAAGAAATATCCTAACTTTAATATCCTCCACCTTTTTTTTTACTGACCCTGAATACGCCTTTTTGTTCAGTACCTTTGCTATGAAGAGATTCGACTGCATAGAAAATAACAATTACCATACCTTCCCTGTTCACCAAGAGTAGTATTTTTTCTGTTAGCGTGCGGAAGACGGACCTTCTGGCTAACGCTTGCATGATCAGGTTATGGCGAGGACCTGTGGGCAAACAAAAAGTTTGATACACATATAACAAAGAAAACATTATTGGCCCCTTTTTACGCCCTTTTTACGCCGGTCTTTATTGGCGCTATTTTTGAACAATAAAACTCTCGCAGATAGACACTTAACACCGGCCCTTTTAACGTCACAAAAATTAACATTGAAACATTTTTCCGTGAGGTATCGTTTCTCTTAGTAAAATGACCATGTACTATCATTAACGAGAAAAGATGCAGACACAACTGTTCTTCATTAAAACGGAACGGAACAGAACGCAATTTTAGGGTTTTCCCCCTAGAAAAAAAAATGTTCACGTGACCCAAGCGTCATTAATTATTCAGATAATTTTGTGACGTAATTTATGAAAAGGTCTAGACGTCCTTAAATAAAAAAATAGACTTACTTTTGAAATGTTTATTGAATGCCAGAAGCATAGCGACAAGACTGTCGGCCGCTTGATCTTCCTTGTCGGCGTCTGGTGGATCTTCGATTGTATCCAACACAAAATTGATGAAATCAGCGTTAAATTGAGCTAACAGCCAAAAGGGAAAAGAAGAACATTGGACAATCAATTTGTAGGCAACTACAGTGGAATCTCTATAAAGCGGACATCTCTGTAAAACCGACACATACTCCATGCACGGATGGATGGAGATAACAGTCAAAATCTCATAGGTAAAGCGAACATCTTTTTTGTGCACCATCGCTGTCTGTCTGCGTTGTAGAGATTCCACTATAGAAATCTATAATCGCCTTCTAAAGACTTTCACCGCCACATTAGTGCCTGCCAGAAATCGCCAGCCGGCGGTTAATTCCCAACTATCTTATTAAAATATCACGAATGAAGGGATCTGTGGAAACACATACCCACCTAAAGGGTGTAGCCACTCAATTTAGAAATCTTTTCTACGAACTTTTCCAGAACAACCGTTTGTCATGTAGAAATTCCTTAGCTTGCGAAAAAGAAAGATAAAAATATAGCCTGTTGCCAATATGTTACCTAGCATTTTGTGAAAGTAACCTAAAACTGAAAACTTCAAGGACATTTCGAAATTTAAGAATTGCATGATTTCTATGACCAGTGGCCACCCTGCCACACTTTTTGTCGAGTTCTATTTCGAAGGAGATTCATCTATTTTCTTCACATCCCTTTAAGGCCGGAGTAAAGAGTTCAAACACATATTATCTAACTTGTTGGTATATTATATAAACATGTTTGAACGATTTGAACAAGTCTTCAAACATGCTATAAAAATTAATATAGGGTATACAAACTTTCAACGTGGTAAATTTCATCTTACATGTTAAGAGACCATCCAACGTTTTTGAACACGTTCAAAGAGATCTAACATGTCAGACGAGCTTTCTTACATGTTCTAACTTGTTATATGACAATGTTTTACGGTGTTCAAACATTTGATTTTTAACATGTTATATGACATATTTGAACGGTCTATACAGTTGACTCTCGTTAACTCGAACACACCGGTTAACTCGAACTTTTATTACTCGAACTATTTTCTTCGGACCTTTGAACATTCCCTAATACTTCCTTATAAAAATCACTAGTTAACTCGAACCTCGGATAACTCGAAACATTTGTTAACTCGAACCATATTTTAGTCAACCCTTGGGCTAACTTCTTCGGATAACTCAACGCTGAACCGGGAAGTCAAAAGACTTGATAAATGACAAAATTTAAAGTTCATTCTAATCAATTCTTGACGTAAAAAAGACATCAATTTTGCCTATCCGAATAGACTCTGCTAAGGACTTCCAAGCCCTCTTCACGCAATCGCCATCGCCAAGATTATTCCTCAAGCGCAAGAGCTTGAGTATGGATCATTGCACAGAAAGTAAAATCGCCTTAACTCGAACTAATATCTCATTTTTGCCAAAATTCGACTTAAAGGGAGTTTCGCTAAACTCGAATATTCGTTAAGTAGAACTATTTCCCTTGGTACCTTGGAGGTTCGAGTTATTGGGAGTTCATTGTATAAAGGGTTTTCAGATTCCGGCTACGACGTCCTGGTTTCTTTCAAGGAGTCTGGGATAGAGCTGGGAGATTGAAAAAAGGGACGGAAGATTAGGAAACACAAACGCTTTACCCTTATTTAGAATATGAAAATCGATTAAAAAATACATTTTTACAAACGTTGTTTTGTTGAAATATTAGAAGACAACTAATCTCGTGTTTTAATTTGGTGAGATAAACACAGAAAAAAACAACAGGGGACCTGGTTAAATTACTTTATTATCGAATTATTAAATTATTATTAAATTAAATTATTTTCGATTGCTTGTAACTCACTTTCAAAACACTGAAGCAGCTTAAGAATTGAAATTGTGTCATAACTCAAGTTTGAATCAGAATTGAAGAACAACTAATATACCACAGTGTCGGGCTGGGGCTGGGACCGGTCTTTCTCTCATGCCGAAAATTGATAATTCATGGTTTTTCTGTAAAAAGCTCAAAATTTTTGACCGCAAACAATTCGCGAAATTAAACGATAATTGAATTTTTTATACCATTTATTTATACTTTCGACAACACCTTTAATTGGGTGCCTTATTTTGCTAAAATCCGATAAACAGATCAGAAATGGAATTCACTCATGTAATAAGTGCAAATACTATTGATTTTAGTATAAAAAAACCCCAGATATTTAAATGGTCATGTACCGCATTTAATATTAAATAAAAATGATGAAAACTCACCATAGTGATGGTATGGTACACTTTCACCGGTGGAGAAAATCATCGTCAACGTTAAACAAGTGCTCAGAAATTTCAACATATCTAAAAAAAGTCACAACAAATACTATATTATTTCTGGAATTCTTAAGCAGGATTTCCACTTCAAAAAATAATACGCGCGACAGCACGTACGGTATCATTGAGCATGCGCATTGATTGTTATTTGGAAATACGCGTATCAATAATTCTCATCGCGTACCAAAAAATAAAGTTGAATTGGATTCAACTTTTTTTTGCAATACGCGTATCACTGAAAAAGGTAACCAACCAAACTACTAAAATTTTGCAACGTCTGCAGTTTTGCATGAATATTCTGTAAAAAAATATGAACACACTTTTTGAATGGATATTAATACGCGTATTGCATCGAACGTACCGTACCGTATTTTGTGCTGATACGCGTAACAAAAAAGTGAATACATAACAGAAAGGGAATGGACAGGAATTTCAAGGGACCGTTTAATTTTACAATCTCGGAAAGACGGACTTTCGACTTCACACACTTTTTTTCTTTTATAAAATTATTTTTTATAAGAATATAAGGCTAAAATTTGCTCTAAATTTAAGAATATCCTAAGAATATTTCTTAGAATGATTTTCAACGTCAATCAAAGAAAAAAAAAGAATGAAAAGAAAATGAATGGGAACAAAATGAAAGCACATCTTAGTTTGCTTTAAAAGTGTCGTTTTTTCCCAGACAACTTTAGTTTGCAGAGATGTTTTTCGAAATCAATCCAACCGAGAATTAAAAATAATTCGATTATTGGCCCAAATTTAACGCCGGGCCTTAAAATAGCGTTAATTCGCTTTGGTGTTAAAAGGGCCGGCGTTAGACGTCTGTCTTTGAGAGTTTGACTGTGGAATATGAACCGCAGTAATTTGAACCTTCCATAAATTGAACCATTTTGTACGGTGCCTTGAATGTTCAAATCACAGAGGGTTCCATAATATTTAAAATGAAATAAGTAAGACTGGCAGAGGCGTAGCTAGAGCTCAGTCAAAATTGGTGGAGGAAGAGTTTAGTCATTTAAAGTAGAAAAGGAAAACGTGTAAGTAACCTAATCGATACTTAAGACTGAAAAAAAATATCATAACGTTGGACTCCTCCACTTTTTTTGACTGACCCTGAATACATCTATGTCTGGAGTCATGCCTAAGTAGAAAGATGGCAAATTCCATCTCATCTCCAGCTGCCTCGCTTATTAAACTGGATAAATTTCAAATTTGCACTAGTGTGAACTCAGCTTTAACTAGGCTGAGATCCGTTTATACTCTTAATAATCTATTGATGACGTCATAAAAAGCAATAACTGCAGGGACAGGAAGAAAATATCATGCCGATCGTTTCAATTTCTCCGCACGCAGATAAATAACAAGTTTGGGGTTTGTTGTTATAACACGAATCGAGGTTAACCTTTTTGGTCTTGTAGAAGATCCTGTGCCAATTCAGTTGGGAGTACGGAACAAAGAAGTGCCGAAACAAACTGTTTTCCAAGCTGACAAAAGGAACCGAATACTTGCAGAAGAGTTACTCGCAAAGCGGCTCGACTTTCCTATGGGAAAAAAACACCTTGCACAATAAAACCAGCATTTCTCTAAAAAGAAAGACGTTTTGAGACACCCACAAAGAACTAAAACAAAATGTACTAATGAAAAATGGCGTAGTCATTAGAAAATTCTCTCTGCTCTGGAAGCCTATTAAAACAACTTCTTATTCATTTGTGTTCCTTGATCTTTTCAATAGGCAAATTGTATCGTGCACTCAGTTTGATCACATGACATATTACAACCAATGCACAGTAATTACTTTCTATCATGTGATCAAAGTGAATGCAAAACAAACTACAGTTAGATAGTTCAAGTTAAAAATACCGACCATAGAACTTGACAATAGACTACCAGAGCAGGGGATTTTTGAATGACTATGGAAATTGTGATGAAGGAGGAATCCAAGAGTAGATATTGTCAGTTGATGTCTGGAATAGTAAAGCAGTAGTGTACATAGGATTTAAAATCGGATTTATTCATTGAATTCGTATTTCAGCAGCTAGGGCACAAACCACTTAAAAAATGACGCACTGGGTTTTGTAAGGCATATCGTACAGACCATAATATTTGATTGATTTGGAACTCACTGTGTGCATAAAGGGGTTTCTTCAGCCCTAACTATCGCCAATATATTGACACGAGTTACACACTGGTTACAATAGCTGTCTTGTCTGTCAGGAAAACTCACTCACCATTTGATAGTAAACAACCAAATCATTCATATAACGGAATTCATCTTCTTCAAGAACACGACGACAGATGCTAGGGTCGATTTCTCCCTGAGATAAAAATCGGACAATAACAACAATAACAACAACAATAACAAATAAACAATCTTTAAATAAAACTGGGATGTTTGTTTTTGTTAGCGTAATCATTACGATTCCATGACACACAACACAGCAAAGGACCGTCTTTTCTCCTACTGGTTCAGACGTCTTCAACCAGATAAAGATGTCTTTAACACGTTTTGGTATATTCGAGAAATTTTTAAACATCTTATTTTTGTCCTCAAACAAAGTTAACTGTTATTTTTGGATATTTGCATTCAATCTACATACAATCTGTGCAAATCAAAAATTAAGAAAGAAAAAAAAAAGGATACCGTCTTCCGTGGGACCCATGAAAACTAATATGGGTCCCCGTTTTCATGGTTCCCACGGACGGGTCAGGGTCTGATAAGTAAAGTAAGCCAAACAAAAAGGATACCATTATGCTCAACACTTCATTGAGTAAGTCGTTGATAACAACAAAATCTTCATGAACAGCCCAGTTGCGCTGCTGTGAATCTTCTTGGTGTTGGCGTAAGTTCTCCAAGGCGCTGTATAACCGGTTGGCATCTTCGTCAGCCAGTGATCCACGATAAACATTCTGAAGAAAAGAACCAACAAATCGAATCTAACAAGCAAGTGCAGTTTAGAAGTGTGCTGTAATTTATAAACATTGTTGTGCGAGGGGTTTGAGTTAAGTTTAGGGATCCATCACACAGGGCTTTCAACATCATGTTAAATGTTACAGGCAAATAGATTTCTGCAACATTTCTGCAACAATCATGTGAGAAGAACAGAAACAGTAGCTAATTAACAAAACAAAATAAAAACTTCAAGGCAGCTTTCATTTAGCAAAATGACTTTGAAAAGAAAGTTGTGTTTTACAATAGATAAACAGAAAGGCATTGAATACTCCAAATCAAATGCATACACTTAAACAAAACATAAAAACAGATTTTCTTTGAATTGAAAGATAAGAAAACACATTTGATGGAAATAAATATACGTTTTGCCATGTCCGCCATTTTCTTTCACGGCAAAGATTATAACAATGAGGTGCCAAATTGACCTAATTAGCATAATTGACAGTTCCGCGTTCCATGTTAGGTTGGGACAGAGAAAAAATGAAGAAATAGAAAAAAAACACTGACAGTTGTAATGGATTTCTATGCTTATGCAGAAATCCAATAATCAATCTATATACAACGCCCCAAAAGTGAAAAGAGTAGATTCACAACATAGTCATAGACAAGTCTGTGGTTGAAGTTCTTTTCTTTGGTGTTTTTAATTTTAACTTTTAAACACTCTAACTGTAGTTTTGTTTTGCACACTTTTCAATCACATAATAGTAACACGTAACTGTGGATTGAGTGGAATTTTGCCATCTGATTTTGCCATCTGATGATTTTGGTGTTCTAGAAGGCTTTTACAAGTTATGCTTTAACCTCAACATAATTTTTTAGCAAAAAACAAGTGAAATAGTTTTAAAAAAATATTTCAATGATCACTACACCTGTTGTGTGACATGTGAATTGCACACGAAGTGAAGTGACATTACAATTTTCCAAAATGGCAGTGTCGCAGCAAGGAAATTATCATAGTCAAAATGCCCCAGTTAGAACACTGAAAAGCAAAAATTTCTCGCCATACCAAATTTCTATATCTTTGAAGCACCTGACTTCTCTGGCGAAAAGTCTTATAAAAAAAACACGAAGGAACAAGGCTGGTTAAAGACCTTTACCTCAATGACCCAAACAAATTTTACAAGGACTTAACCCACAAATTTTAGTGGATTGAAACCCCCTCAGTTTCAGAAGGCACTCAATAAATTCAAAATAAATAATTGAACAGACATTAGATGGAGTTTTTACTCACCAAGCTATCATCTTGAATCTGCTCTTCGATTCTCTGTATTGTCTCCGAAATGGACGGTATATCATTCGAAATATTATGAAGTACGCAACGGACAGCTGCCAACGATTTATTGAAACTGACTTTACATCTAATGCAAGAATTGGAAAATGATGATGATGATGATTACATTGGGAGAATTAAATTTTAAAAATCATTAAAATTTATTAACATCCTTTTCTATTTTTCTCCAATACATACTTTACCTTAATCGAACCGCATCTACGAGTTGTTTCCCAAGGTTTTCTGAAATGAATACCTCGCTGGATTGTCTTTCGGAAAACTGCGGTACTGAAGATGAACAACTGAGGGTATTAGTCGTGAAAGAGTCCCTCGAAATGTTATCACTGCTGTGTTCAGATTCCACATAACCATCAAAGTCACTGACCGAATATTCTTTTTTTAAAGGCAAATTTTGTACCCTTTGTTTCCCTTGCTGATCTGTGGCTGTTTCTCCCTTATGTTTCAATGCTTTGAAGTTTGCGTTGTTTTCCTTCGATATTGTCATATGCTTTCCTTTTAAGTGAGTAATCGTGCAACTACTCTCCATTGATGACCCCACATGAAACTCGTTATCAGGGCGAGCAATCCTGTCAACAATAGTTTCAGAATTACAAAGACTGGTTGTTGCTTTTGACGTAGTTGAATTCGTTCGACCGGACACAGCATTTTTCTGAGTGCCAGGATGGATGATGCCTCCCTTCTCCACTTGAATATTATAGATCTTACTACTAGCTCCCGTTTGAAAATCTTCAAATGCTTGATTTGTGGATGTTGGTGATGTAGTTGGTGTGGAGTCCGCTTAAAGATGACATACACTGTATTTCAACAAATATTTAGAAAAAATAACATAAATCTACCCGGTATTACGTGAAGTCTGAATAAGATTTTTAAACGGGATTGGCAATCCATACCATGGATGCGGAATTTGCTTTTAAGACAATCATTCTTATCACATTTATAAAGCTGAATCTCCACTAGGCATAAAAAGGGTTGATTTTTTTTCAATTACACATTACACATTACATTAGGTTGCGGCAGAAAATGTAAAAAACGTTTCTACTTTTTGCTGCAACGATAAAAATCGCCCACCACGATATTTTCCGTTTAGCGGAGATTCAGCTTCACCTTTTGAATACCCAAAATTGATGCATTTAAAAGTTAATGAAAAAGATTATACTATTTTTTTGAAATGTTGTAGTTACGAAACAACTTACAAGAACTAGGTGGCGGTGGAGCAGAATAACGTTTAGATGATTTCCCCTTTTTTAGTGATGGAGCTTTTGGTGCCACTCTTTTTGGTTGCTGCGGAATTTCAGTTCTTTTCCATAGCGATTCTGCTGTTGCTATGGCATCACTGTTTTTCTTTAACTTCCTATAATAAAATATACTAAATTATTGCATCTCTCAGAAGTTGTATTATTATAACGCACTTTCCACTGAGTAGGCAACCTTTAAACAAAGTTTAAGACAAGCAGCAAGAAACAATTATACGATTGTCAGTATATACATGTTATCTTCTTATACTAATACAAAATCTTGCTTTTTTCTAACCTAACTTTGAAAGAAAGAACTTTAGGAAAAAATTCTCGGGAAGTTCCTCAATGGATGTTTATTTTTTCCATATTAGTATAGGGGAAATCTCCCATTAAGGGAACCTCTAGCTCCATCTTACGGGTTCTTATTACTTCATGGAGTGTTGCACCTTAGGAAGACATCATAAAGCCCCCGGAGGAGAACGCAATGCAATGTTTTTTGCTTTCGAAACTTCATCAAATTTTCTCAATGTTCATTTCTATAAACAAGAAATGAAGACGCTGTGTGTAACATTTTTTGTTTTTGTTAACGCTTTAAGTTCAGTAATAAAGAATAACAACATTGATTGGTATCAGTAACTATTCTAGAATGTGTTATGGTTATATTTATATATATGTGGTTTTTGTATCATGTTTTGACATTTCCATAATTCATGGCAGAATAAAGATTTGAAAGATAAAAACGTCTCAGAAGGTATTGTTTTTGTTAGCTTTAGTTAATAGGGAAATGTGAAGGTATTTTCTTATATTACAGAAGTTTAATCGTGGTTAGGTAGGAGTATACGTTGTATTGTCTCTTTTCTAAATTTCTGAACTATGGAATTTTAGCTTTTAGTTTAACTGTACAACTTTAGAAATCTCTAAATAGGCCAAATAGCACTGAAAAATAAGGATAATAGCATTCTTTGAATGATCGATCCAAAATATTTATACAACAATTTTGTGTTAAATATGATATAATTCCAATATAATTCCAACAATTTATGGAGAAAAACTGTAAAATGTTTTTACACACTACACTAGTATTATAATATCCCCAAAATGCTTCAGCATTGATGTGATAAACTGTTTTTAGGAAATCGTTTCCGTGACAACTACTTTTATGATTCACTTTCCATCTTCAGTTATAAAATTTCTATATTTTCAATATTAACCCGGGTTCCATACAGAACAGAAAGTTCTTATCAATATTTTGCTGAAAGTTTGCTATCTTCCCTTTTACATGGTGAAATGGTAGTTTTGCATAAAACTGGAGTTGCCTCATCATTATTATTAGGAGTTTACACAATGTCTGTTACATTGCATATCCAAATAGAATACAACATTCAAGGGTAATCAGTTTATACACACAACCCAGTGGGCAAAATCTCCAAAGGTGTATGTGGAGGAGTGTTTTCTATAGGAATGGCAAGCAATATCGCCTGCTGTTTCAATAAAAACACACTCCTCCACAGAGACACAGAGATTTTTTGAAGTTTTTGCCCACTGAGAATGTACTTAATGGATTGAGTGGGAATTGAATCATCACCTTTTGATAGGAAAGTACATTGTGTGTATAACTGATTACAAAATAATGTATACTATATAGTTGCACATTGGTTCCATATCATATGGCAGATGACAGTTTATTTTGAAACCAGGTCTCTGTTGGGTGTATGCCTGCTTCCCAATGTACTAACCTTTACAATCGCCACAAAGTTAAGGGGTTGGTTAGAAGTTGAGCTCTGTCTGTGCATCAATTCGATGACATTTCACTGGTTCACAGGATTCTGGTCCAATTGAGCAAAGCTCCCTTTGTCTACTGTGAACTAGGGGAATGGCATCGAAGGAGTAGCGCAGTCGGTAGAACAATCACCCGGCAAGCGAGAGGTCATGGGTTCAATTCCCACTCGATCCATTACCTTTGTGGAGATTGGGAAGAACATTGTGTATATAACTGATAACAAATAAATGTATACTATAGGAGAATTTGATAACAAATGGGAATAATGGGAGGGGGTTGGGTACTAGGGATACTAGGGGCTCTACATTTTTGACTACGGTTCATTTGGCATAGAAAGGAGAAACTGAAACGTCATAATGTCAGGACAATCTTTGATCCAGGATATCTCAGTCACGCTTCATTGTAAATATGTGATCCCATCAATGTTTCTTAAGCAGCCCTTCTAACTCTCTAACATGGTATTACCTTTAACTTTCAATTTTTCTTTTCATCACCCTCTTCTCACAAAGAGCAGTAAAACGTTCTCGTTTACCCAGGGTGCAAATTATGTAATATCTAAGAATACATCACTTAAAATTGAACTTCCTAACAAAGAGAATGATATTCCTTACAATAAATTTCTTCTATCAGTTTCTGTCAATAACGAATAGTCTTTGTTACCAATAATGGCTTCTCTACATTTTTTGATGGAATTAAGTACTGCTTCCTGGCTAATCTAAATCAAGAAAATCTATTATTTTGATGCATCTTCGTAGATACTCCTTTTTCCTATACCATAAACAAATCAATGTAGTCAGATACTACATTACTCAAAAGCTTTAGTTGAGTTAATTCCGTGAATGATAGTACATTATTTTTTAATATTTTGTATAGCTTTAAGGGAAGAAATTTTTGCAGACAGAAAATTCCCTAAGTTTCTTAAAATTCTCAAGATTAAAAAAAGTATTCCACTTTTTTTGGACTCAAAAACTTGTATTGACATCACTTGATAGAAGTTTGATTTTTCAAATTTCATGAAATTAAATTCCCATGAAATAATTCTGTAAAAATATCTCGATTTTCCCTGAGTTTTGGAAAAAGTAAAAAAAAAGCAGTTTTTAAAGTTTTCCTGGTATGCTTCACACCATGTATTATCCCTGTTGCAGTTCAAGTGCAGAAAAAATGTAACACTTCATCTTCTTACTTCGTTTATCTTTAAGAATGTAGCAGGAACTAAACCAGCATCACCATTTTCACAACACATTGACCACCAGTGCTCATCTATCTCTTCAATAAGATTAAACTCATCATCACTTTGAAATGATAAAATATTTTCATCGATATTTGAGTATGAATAAATAGCTTTATACATGTTTTTGTTATATAATAATCTAGATATAGAACAATTTTTTTTTCTTAAAACGTTTTTACACAAAATGAAGTTTTCTTTTTCTTTTACTTTATCATAAACTTCTTTCCCACTCCAAACCATTTTTGCAATTTTTATCTAAACTTAAAGTTAGTTCATTTTCTTTCATCTCAATCTTTTATATAGTACAGAAACTTTACATGTCTGCGTAGTAAGACACTTTCACAAAGAGACTGAAGTAAACAGTCTTTTGTTTAATAAACGTGTGTTTTCAAGTTCAGTATCGCATGTCTATAAACAAATCTAACACAAAATTCCTTTAATTTAATACAAAAGATTTTTAATACTGACTTTATATATATAACAGATAAAACTGCACACAAAATATTTTGTCTTTTCATGTAAAAATTAATTCCTTTGCGAATGTAGACAGTGTTCCATGACAGTGTTCCAAGGTTATGAAAATCACCAAAGACTGAAAAAAACCCCAATAATTTAAGCTTGGGATACATAAGGTCAAACTCAGAACAGGCTGTACTAGCTATTCCAAGAAACACCCTCTATACATTTCAATAGTCTATACCTAATTTAATATCTTTGTCTCTTATGTTCAGTAGCTATGTTTCTTGTTCAAGGAACATTGTTACTGCCATATTAGAACTGTTAAGTAACACAAAGTTAACAAAATAACAAAATTTGCACATTCGCAAAGTTTAACTCAGGATGGGTTTACATATTATTTTTGTCCCGACATAGACACAAATGTTCAACTCGGGATAGGTTAGGTCTCGAGTTCATCTAAGGATGGAGCAGCGCTGCCTTTTTTCACTTGTTTTTTTGGGTTTATAACTTTTCTTTTTACAGTATATGGCAAGAAGTTATAACAAATAAAAAGAGCACGACAGACCTTTTGTGTATATCTCATAAATGAGGAATAAAAAAAATCCTATCTTAATCTCCTCGTCCTGCTTCAGCTACTGTCGGTGTAGCTAAATAAGATTCCTTTTAAATAAATTTTCAATTTTCAATTCAATTAGACTTTTACTAGCTATGCTATAGCTAGAGAAAAGGTTGACAGGTTAAAGATTAACAACTAGCCAGCGATACTCTGCTACTACAACCTTTTCAGTCAGCTTTATCGTAAAAGATTTCATTTGAATACGCTCAGATAAACCCTTATCTCACCACACACATTACACTGTCAGAAGGAAATTTTGCAACCAGATGATTTTAGTAAAAATGTTTTGAAGTCGTGTATGTACAACACGAATAACAAAATCGAAAACGTTGTTCGTGAGTTTCGTGAATTTTATGATACAAAATGGCGGCAATGACTGCACATGAAAACGTTTCGAAAAATTTGAAAAGAGGTCTAGTTGATGATGAATATGACAGTGATGGGGAAATTCCAGATATAAAGCCTAAAGTAGAAAGTAAGCTATTTATTCTTTTTATGTAATTTTTAAATCATTCGTTTAAAACTACGTTTTCATATCAGTTGGTTTGTAGTGTAAATTCAAAGTGCAGGCGACACTGCCAGCCATTTAAGGCTAAGAAAACAAAAGAAACTGCCGGTCATCCAGTCACAGTGCAGTGTAGTAATTTTGTTAAGGTAGTTAGTTTCATCTATGTTCGACAAAAACAACTTTAGAATCCAATAAATGAAAAAGGAAACCTAATTTTACGTTCAAAAGAAGGATGTAAAAGATATATGAAATACAATATCCAAACAACATTAGTAATAAAAAGATAAAGACTACTTTACTTTGAAAATAGATAAACGGAGGAAGAAAGGAACGGGAGGATACGTCTGTGTTCAACCATAGAGTGCCTGCTCCCCTTCTTACCACTTATGTGCCACTTGCCGCTAATTACCCTTGAAGCTACTCGTAACATTTTCATAACTATTACATCACGATGCAAACAAACTCTGATAATCAGCTGCTTATTAAGCATGTCAAAAACGAAATATCGCACCGGGAAGGGAACACTCCCCCTATATGGAAATCTGCCTTCAAAGCAGGGATTTAAAGGACATGATTAAGTCCCAGACCAATCTTTCTGTTCCACTAGTAAACAAGATGTGGCGATAACAACACACGTTAATATCAACAACTTCATTTTGGTCGTGTTTTTTGTGTTTGGATTTGTTTAAAGAGGTTTCAGACTCATCTTGAATTTACCCCCAATTTCTAAGTAATATTTCAAATTTAAACTATTGGGTCAAAAGTACTTACTGTCAGCTTCCTTTTTAAATGTTTTTCATTTTTTTTCGTTGATTAATCGCTTCAATATTAACGTTTGTCGAAGATAGAAGCATGTCGAACATAGATGAAACTACCTTATTGTAAAATATTGTATATTTTTGATTTATTTCTCTGCGTTGTGAAGTGTATGTTACCAAAATTATAAAAATTAGTTGAAAATTATATATTATTATATATGACGGTCAAAGGGAAAATCACTACAAGCAGAAAATCGATAATTGTGATAATTACTTTCTTGCGCTAATTGCAATTCAATAAATTTTCACATGATAATTTCATATAAATTATAGACAACCTTAATTATACAGAATAAGCACTGATTAATTATTCTAGATCTTTGTAGAATAATTAAGAAATTATCGTTATTATCATAAATATCAATAAATCTCATTTTCTTTGCAATAATATTATTTTTATACGATAATTATTGCAAAATTCTTCAATATTATTGATAAATTTATCAATATTGGCATTGATTATTGCTATTTGTGCCTGAATTGATTTTCCCTTGAACCGTCACATATATAAATGCTAAGTAATTATAAAAAGTGTGCACTTTAGTACTTTAGTATCGTAAACTATAAAGTTCAAGTCAACTAATAAATGTTATTATTTTTTCCTCTTTTAGAAATTGACAAGAGCAGACACTGTCCATATTTAGATACTATTAATAGGTATTGTATGAAATTTTATTTGCATCAGAAGATTAAGAGATTAAGATTGAGATCAATTTCAATCATCACACTTATATTTCTTCACGACATAATCTTATACAATTTGTGTATGTGTTTTATTGTTATATTTGACTGCTCTTTTGGTTAAGTGGTAAAGTTGAACAGTGATCGAGTTTGTAGAAATAGAAAAACTGAAGTGTCCATGCAAAGGATGTTGATTGCCACTGACATTGGAAACTTGAAAAAGTCAGGGAAATAAAAAAGGGAGGGAAGAATATGGATATTTATGTATATAGACTGGATTGATAGTGCTTGAGACCAGACTAGTAAGGGAAGAAAATGTTATGTGGGCCTGGTGCGATGTGAAAAATAACTTAAAAACTAGTGTGTCAAGAAAATTTACCAAAAACTTATTTCTGTTTTAATTATTATTGTCATCACAAAAATGTGTGAAATTCAATTATTAGGAACATAACTCACCAAAGCTCAGGCCACCATCTGCATTTACGATTGTCATTCTAGCTACGCATGAAACATTTTCCGGATATTTTTAAACATGATAGTATCATCCTTGTTACAAGAAGTACAGATGTGCAGATAGCTACAATACTGTGGACTTGACCTCTCCCTGATTTGCTTTGTTAAATTTCTTAGTTGTTTACATTATTATAATTATATTTATTGTTTTTTAGGTCTGTTCTTGATTTTGATTTTGAGAAGTTGTGTTCAGTCTCCTTATCACACCTGAACGTGTATGCATGCTTGGTTTGTGGCAAGTACTTTCAAGGTACGGCTTATAATACAGGGTTAGAAACTTCTGTGATTATCTAAACCCCTACATCGTCAACGTTTTTTAAAGGATTGTCACTATATTGAGGTGGGTCAAATATGTATTTTCTATGAATTAACATCTGTATACAAACCATTTTTTAACTTTAGGTCGTGGCCAAAACTCACACGCATATACGCATAGTGTGCACATAGGACATCACGTATTTTTGAATTTACATTCTTTGAAAGTAAGTTTCTTTTGTTTATGCGGTGGACTATTTTGTTATTCTAAATGTTCTTTGTAATTTGAGAGGTTGTTTTATAAATATTAACTCAATCATTCACATGATGTTACACGGACAGAAACTTTTTGGTTAAGTTTGGCTTAATTTTTATTTCACGAGAATCGTATTGCGGATGCCAAATGGGCAAAATCTTCAAAAAGTCTCCGTGAAGGACTGTTTTCTATAGGAATGACGCCTCCTGTTTCAATAAAAAAACACTTCTCCACAGAGACTTTTTGAAGATTTTACCCACTGGATGAAATGTTACTTGAAAATTTTGTTTGAAAACTTAAAAAAGCTCAATTATTCATATGAACTTAAACAAGTGGTTATTCTCAGTATTTGGGTCAAGACAGAGTTCGAATTAACGGTTTGCACTTCAGAATTTGCAAACAAGGTATCAAAATTGCCTCAATTTTGAAAAGTCTATGGCCAAACCTTCACAGACAAACATCTAATGCCAACCCTGTTAATGCCAATTCATTGAAATATACGCCATTAAAGGCTGATGTAAAAAGGAACCAAGAAGGTATTATATTAATTAATATTATAATTTAAATTTATAATATTATAAATACTATATATATAAATATTATACTAACTGGTTATGAGGGAATTTGACTGACCTGAAAGTAAAGCCCAAACTTGCAAAGGTAATGCCTGAAATAAACAGTTGGTTATTACCCATGTTCAAGTTGCTTTCTTAAAAATTGGCACAGGAGACTGATTACCTTTCTTTTAATTTCACAACTCAAAACTGTTAAGTAAACAACCTTTATGAAATACATTTCAATAACATATAACATTAATATAATAACATTAACGTATAACATTTATTTCTTTTTTTTAAAGGCACATACCTACTATTATTAAATTTTAATGAGTTAGTATAATCAATGCAATAAACAGTATGTTTCATGAGATTTTACTTACGTTACACCAACACTTGATATTTTCCACCGGACAATGTCCGATGGCCTGTGTATCATAAAGCTGTTACTGTCGAAAACTAAAAGTCTAAAATGATCATAAAACAAAATTTGGATGAACATGCCAAGGTTTTTTGTTTCGTACACATTTTACAGAACATAATAGATTTTCAATGGCTCCGTATTATATAATATTTTACAGAACGCTTTAAACATTACATGGAGAAGTAAGTACAACGCAAAAACTACTTCTAGTTTCCTAATAATTTTAACGTGGTGAACTAGATTTTCGCAAATATTAACTGGGACAAAAACGGAAATAAAAAAAATAATCAGCCAATCAGATAATTGCAAAGTGAATTTTAGACAAAATCAGCCAATCTATAAGGATTTCCTGTGCTGTCAACTTGTTATTCCATGTAATTTGTTGTTTGTTTCTATTCATAGTTCTTCTGTTTGCCCGACAATTACGAGATTATTGATTCATCATTGGAAGATATAAAGGTTCGAAATGGTTTATTTGGTGCCAGCAAAACATGTCTATTGTCGTTAAAAATTATTCTTATCTTTTTATAGTACCTTTTGCAACCGACATTTGATAAAGAGCATATCAAATGCCTTGACAGTACAGCTAAGGTTTCTAGGGCCTTAAATGGAACCGTGTATGTACCAGGTGTGGTTGTTTGTTCTTATAAAGAATGTTAATTGCTTTTTGTTGACAGTGGTTCTCTTGATAGACCACATCCAACATGAACAAATTTGGACTGAGTAGAGGATTACTCATTTGTTTGTAAAAACTTGTTGCTCGATAATAAAGACATGATGATTTTCATTATGTTTATCCATTTCGGCTTATTTTTGTTCCTTTCTTAGGGGTGGTTGGCCTGAACAACATTAAGGCAAATGATTATCTGAACGTTGTTTTACAGGTACATTGAGAGTTTGTGTATGACCAGTCATAAATTCATTATAATTTCCCCAAATTATGCGCCACAGAAAATCTTTTTGTCAGGTGCTGATTAGGATCAGAATCTACTTGAAAAAACTATAATTTGTTATCCCCCCATATGAACTGTAAACAGAAAAACCTTTACAAATACTGGAATAATGCTTAAAGACAATGTGTTGTTATAAATATAGCAAAATCTGACATCATGATGATCTCAGCACATGAGCATAAACAACATAACAACAGGTGAGAGACAAGAAAAGGAATTGTTGTATTCTTTGATCTTCATAAAAGTAAAGCATGAATTATCGTTGGTCATAAATATAAGCTACTATTTTTGTTGCTTTTAATGATGACTTTCATAGAAGTAACTGAAGGTCTGCATCGGTAAGGATGATGTCAGCTTCAGGTGGTACCTCTGACGGTATTTATAACAACAATTTGTCTCTAAGCATTCCCTTCTCAAACCCTTTGGTATCAAGCATGTATTTTAATTTCACTTTTATAAGTTTTTCCAATCCTCTTTAGCTTCAATATTATTTCCTGTAATTTTTTTATTTACTTGTAGGCTTTAGCATTCGTTCCACCTGTCAGAAACTACTTCCTGGACGATGAGAAATATAAACAAATCAAAAGACCTCCTGGTGATACAATGTTTCCTTTGGGTACGTAATTTGCCTAAATTGATTTTCGTTTTAGCACAAAAGATTTTTTTGTATTGTTTTCATTGGAGTTAATTTTTATTTGTCCACTTTGTAGTGCAACGTTTTGGGGAATTGGCCCGAAAAATATGGAACCCTCGTAATTTCAAATCACACGTTAGTCCACATGAAATGTTACAGGTATAAATTGTGGCAACGACTTCATGTATCACTATTTTAAAGAACGACCTGACATCTCTAAGAAAGCCAGACCATCGACGGCAACGGGTTTTTCATGGATAGTGATACACAAAGTTCTTACCTAAATTGTTTCCCTATGAGTGATAGTTTTAATGAATAAAAAAATGAATGTTCTGCTGCGTCATTGGTATTGGTCATTGTGGAAAACATTTTGTTAAACTTTGACTTTGACCAGGTATAAACAACTACTATTCTTAAGGCTGTGCAACATTAATGTGTGTAACTATGTGTAACTGTGCAACATTAACGTGCAACATTTTATTGATGTAATTCCAAGATTTGGATGTGTTGGCATCAATGATGCAACACATGTAAAAGAATCAAAGGAAAACTTAAAGTTATTGGACTTACATGAATGGGACTATCAAGTTATTGGAACCGGATATAATGACACAAGCTGAAAATAACGTTCAAATTACATTGAATTTGACACATCACTTTCCGTATGATCCTATATAAAACAAATCCAACATCATCTTACATAAGAAAGAGACAAAAAAATTGTATGATCCAACACTTTCAATCTACATGTTGGACCTACTGGCTGGACTCGTTCTCTCTCGCCTTCAGTTGTGCATATAATTTCATTCAATTTGTAGGCAGTTGTGTCGTGCAGCAAAAAGAAGTTTCAGTTTACAGAACAAGGTAACTTTCATGCTAAAATTGAATGTGTGTAAAATGAATGTTTCTCTTTTTTGACATAAGAAAACGTTTTTTGTTTGTTAATTCTTCTCTTATTGTATTGTGAACAAAATTGCTCAAAATTCTGTATCAAAACCTTTAGCAATAATTCATTGATAAGTTTGAACCTCTATAATTTGATCTCATCGTAATTTGAACTAATTTACTAATGTTAATTTATTGTTAGTTAATTTATAAAAACTAATTTACCAATGATTTCTATTATGATGAAATTTCGAACACTTTAATCAAACACTCCACAAATCCAACCATTTTGTACAATCCATCGGATGTTCGAATTCCAGAAATCAACTGTACTTTAGCTAACTCTCCATTTCCTTCCATCAATTCTTATTATTTGTGCTGTTTTGTTTAGTTTAGGAGAATTTATTATGATCAAATATGCGAACTGTCAACAAATTATAGACGGGTTTCGTATGACGTATCATGTTGTCGTTCCCAGTCTCATGCGCAGTTCTGGAGGCAAAAAACATTAATAAACACGGAAAATGTATGAGAAATACTAAAATATAATCATATAAACCTCTAAATATACACATAAAACTCATAATATACATATACACATAAAACACATAATTTATTATTGTTTGTTCCCGTAATGTCCAGCATCAAGTAATTGGCTTTCAGAAAGTTTACATTGTTAGTAAAGTGTTTTGAATTGTTGTCAACAGAAAGATGTTAACATCATATTGCTAAAAGGATTTTTTTATAGGTGATCCTATTGCATTTCTGTCCTGGTTTTTGAATGCGGTCCATCTAACTCTTAATGGAACAAAGAAAGCAAAAAGCAGTAAGTGAGATTGAATTTTCAGACAGCACTGTTTTTAAAAGATTCAAACCAGATTTCTGTATGTTGTTCTCAAGTAACAAAATTTTCTATGAAGCCTAGTATTCTATTCTATTATTCATCAATGTTTACCCAAGATGGCCTCTTATCAATCGGAGTCCTGGGTAGGAGGTCCTAGAGCATTTGAAGCCCCCATTTGGGCTACAGAAGTCAACCGCTCAACTAGACAACTCCTCTTAGACATCAATCTCACGCTATAGTAACTGGGTGTATAGATTCACACTGTTATAGACGCTGTTTTGAGCCCTGACCTCCTGCTCTGGAGGTGGCTACTCTACCACTAGGCCATCTGCCAGTTTGACTAACCTCGGACAGCTGTTATGTTTTTTTTTGTTACCTTGGTTAGTAGCTCTTTATAACTTTATTATAAGGTAATCTATCGTATCATAGGTGTCATTTACAAATCGTTCCGTGGTGAAATGAAACAAAAGGCCAGAAAACTCCCGCAAACAGATGTAAGTTGGATTTTTTTTGCTGATCGAAACTAGTTCTTTCAATTCTGATTGGCTGAGAATGATAAGTTTCAAATCTCCCTTACTATTATAGAAGTATTCAACTTTAAAACATTAAAATACAAAACATCCTTCAACATCTCCAAGTAATCGTACTATGTTCACTTTTTTATAAATAATAAACGAAACAGGAAAATTTGGTCCAGTTCAAATTATTTCCGTTCTTATTTTGTTACCTATTTCAACCTTTAATTTTGTTTTTCAGTTTTTCTTAAGCGGTCGATACGCGACCAAATTTATTGAATCAAATTTGTCGACTTTTGAGAGTTTAGTGATAGACAATTCCAATTTGTGGAAATCAAATAGTCAACAATTGTCTAAATTTTTTTTCCTTACCAATCTCAACCAAATTGATGTTCAGCTGTTTTTATTTTCGTTGGTTTTGTTCAGACATGGATTGGATGAGATATAGATCAGGTTGTGTATAGTTATAAGTAAAAAAAACAAATTTCGATTTCTCAAGTGCCAAAGTCTCGTATATAAATTTTAATTGATTTTTGATTTTAAAGCCTTGGTGTTCTATTAAAAAGTTAACCCAGTGGGAATTAAAAAGTTAACCCAGTGGGAAAAATCTTCAAAAAGTCTATGAGGAAGAGTGTTTTCTATGGGAATGGCAAGGCAACATCGCACTGATGTTTCAATAAAAAAACACTCCTACACAGAGACTTGAAGATTTTGCGCACTGGGAAGTAACTGATAACGTAACTTTATAGATTTAAAATGTCAAAATAATCGAATGCTAACACATCGAAAATTCATTAGAAAATTCCCAGGTCTGGAAAACCGTTATGCTTATTGTCAATAGGCTATTTTTATCTGCTTATTTTGATCACATGACTAATTGCAACCAATAGTTTATTTATTTAAGCATCATGTGATCAAAGTGAATACACAACAAACTACAGTTAGATAGTTCAAGTTAAAAATACCGACAACCGAACTTTACATTAAAAATACCGACCATAGAACTTAACAATAGACTACCAGAGCAGGGAATTTTCTAATGACTGTTATATGGTGCTAAATAATGCTGTTTTTTGCTTTTAACGTCGCGTAAAGGTTGTGTGTATTGTTGATCATGTCGCCATTTTATTGAAAGCACACTGATATCATCTGTGACGTCATGCACCAAAAACACATTGTGAAAAATACATAATATTAAAAGATTTAAAGTTGCATCGAGACGGCCATTTCTTGACCACTATTTTCTGTCTACTTGTCTACTTGGTGTAACTTGATTTCTTTCTATTATTTTTACTGTTACCAGTTGCTTTTTATTGGGATGAAGAGCCATTTTGTATGGATAAGCCCTGCAAATATTTTTTACTCACTTACTAATTTCTAAGCCTTCTAATTTTGTCTGTTTTAACATCAATATTTATTTGGTCGGGTTAAAGACAATAATCTTTAAATGTTTTTGGTGGCATTTATAACTTGTTTTTCTTATTTAGGATAAAGAGATGGAGGAGAAATTACTTGAACAGAAAGAATATCAAGGTTAATGTTATTTTGTTTTCTTGTTGTTTGTACAGTTTAACTGGCCATTCCCCTCTCCTAAACATCTGCAAAAACCACTGGTACTGCACCCATACCTTGAACGATCGAATAGACGTCCACACGTCTGAATAAACGCCCACACTTCCGAATTAACACCCACGGGAAAAGTTTGTTGTTTAAATACACTTCCAGGTATTTTGCTTTCTCTGACGAAGTGTAACATGGGAAGAATTATTGCAGTGATTTGTGCCATCAATCAAAAAATTGACCTCATACAATATGTTGTCATAATTCATTGCATAGCCAACACTGCGACATTATGAGTTTTGAAACTTGGTGGTCTTTTTTCAGAGGGACGAAACTTATTCTTTCTTAGATTTAATATGACATCAAACTAGTATATAAAAAACTTCTTAGTTGAACGTTTAAACTTGAAACAGTTTCAGCTTCAACTCTTAACAACTCTTAACAAGCTAATTCGTCTTAAGTCAGACTCTACTTATTTAGATCCAAGGGGGACAAGGTTTTAGTCCGACTTAAAGAAAAGTCTGACTTAAACCGTGTCCGACTTAACGGGGTTATACTGTATTCATATTTCACAGAAATGTTTGAATAAAAATAGGAAAACTGCCTTTTACAAGGTGCATACTCTCCACTCATGTGGTGCAAGCCAAATAAAGTTTTATATGTAAACACACATTTTTCTTAAATGCAATAGCAGGAATATCAGCCAAAATAAATAAAAAGGTGGACAGCAGGTCAAAGGAACGGAAGAACCTTTTTATTATAGTGCCCGCTCTAAAATCAATAAAGCAGACACCATACCGGACATCCCATATAACGGACACATCCTTTTAGTGGAAACAACAGTACCATGCCTCTACCTCTACCGCTTTATAGAGATTCCACTGTAACACCTTTGTACTTTCTTTTAGAGAAAGAAACCACAGTACCATTCCTCTACCTTACATTGGACATCCCCGCATCTCCGCTATTTAAAGTAAGTTTATATATCACGAAGCCGTAGATACTTTATGCAAAGAACGCCAAGTATCTTTATAGATGTATGATTAACACTGTTCGTCTGTTTATTTAGGGTGAACTGGAGCAGAACGCTATTCCCCAGGTCCCTCTTGTCAGTCTCCTGCAAAAGTATAATGGATACCAAGAAAAGGTACGGTTCACGATTATAAGGAGGAAGGAAGGAAGGAAGGAACGCGGAGTTTTGGGTCCTTGTGCTTCTTCAGCCCGCCGACTTGCAACTAGAACGTTGACTTACTGCCAGAGATACGTATAGCATTGCTCTAACATGCCTGAAGGCCAGTGTGCAGTCAGTCGATGGCTCCAAATGGGCTGATGATACGCTGCTTTTAAAGAGTATCCGAGTGAAATATCTAGATAGGATAGGATAATTGGTGTACATTGCTGGTATCACTATCAGCTCTCACCATCCAGTATTGCTAACTACGAACTTTCTCGTAGTACACAGATAAATCGTATTCTGCCAAGTACGAGTTATTTCGGAACAACAACAAAAATGTTTTTGCAAAGAACGAGTTATCTACGCTCCACATCGTCGGATATTGGCTTGATTTGATGGAATAAATTTCAATATCTGCTCCTGTCTCGTCGATTACCTGTTTATTAGGGCGTGGTCCAGAGGAATAGATTTTTCAAAAGAGTGCATCGCAACGAGAAGTCAGATAACTTAAAATGGCGTGAATTCTTTGTTTACACTTTCATAGCGAATTTACTGGGGATCTGTGTACGATTTGTCATCGAAATGAAAATTGCTTTGTGTATAATCAGACAGAGTCGCGTGGCTTTTATTCTTGGGATGTTTTTCTTGCATTACTTTTCAATAAAATTTCTGATGGACAGACATTTGCTGTTTTTTGAATTCTGTTTATTTGTTTGTTTGTTTGTTTGTTTGTTTGTTTGTTTGTTTGTTTGTTTTATCCACCTACAAACTTACAAACAACAGCATCATTCATCGTTTTCCCGCTTCTTTTTTGTTACCATTTTTTCTTTTCAGGAATACAAAACCTACTATGACGTCACCGTGAAGAAATTCTCACTCACCAAACTTCCCAGATACTTGATTTTATTCATAAAGGTAAACCCCCTGTCTCTTGAGTTTATTCATAAAGGTAAACCCCCTTTCTCTGTGCAGTCAACTCTCGCTATCTCGAACACTCAAGAGATCGAGTAAAGCGTAAAACGTATTTAGGCCGTGTTTAGGCCGTGTTTAGACATGGTTATTTGTGCAAACCTCCTTTCTGTGTTGATAATTACTTAAAATCGCTCCACAGTGATTCGCAGTTAAGCATAATGTAGAATCCCGGTAACTCGAACCCTCGATAACTCGAACTTTCAGTAGCGCGAACTGTTTTAGTAAGCCCCTTGTACTGAGACCTTCTCATAGAAGGCTCGGGAGTTCACTGTAATTACCGTGAAAAAAATGTATCGCATCAAAACGAGGTCCGTACTGATAACCAAGTCAAAGACATAAAAACATGGGATAGGTGTATAGATATGCCATCAAATTGTCTTACCATGGAAGGGGATTTCTATATAACAGATCTCCTACACGTTTTCGAAACGGCCCCTCTTTTTGTTGATAGTATTTTTTCACGGCAGCGGTTACCATTTTTAGAGATTCACGAATAACACATTCTTTGTGGAGAAGAACCCGACCATCATCAATTTCCCGGTCAAGTGAGTGCGTTTTTCTCTGTCCGGTAAAGAGGACGATGTTCGGTTGGCCGTTACGGCATCCGGTTAAAGATTCTACTCACTCTACCGTTTTTCTTCTCTCGTAGAGGTTTAGACATGGCGGAATATCTTTCAACAGACCAGGAAGTATTGGACGCAAATAAAGACACGCAATATGACCTGATCACAAACATCGCGCACAGGGGAGAACCGGGTAGGCTTTTCGCAAATACAAAAAAGCATGATATCATGTGGAGAAAAGTTTGCTGGTTGAGTTCTGCTGGTTGTTCTGCGTGATGACTGGAATATCGATTCTCATATAATACCGTATTTCCTCCAATAGACGCCTCCCCCAAATAAAAACTGCCCTAAGTAAAAGCCGAATAGACCTTTCTTGAATTTCTGTTTAAACGCAGTTTGATGGCCTAGCCTCGTTTTCAATATCATAATTGCTTTTAACTACTCCACTGGGGAATTGGAAGATGAGTGACTGTTAGTAAGTAATAAAGTTGGAAATCAGCAAAACAATACAATGCATAGAAACAAGGTGAAACTTGAAAATACGGTCATAATACGGTGTTTAAACAGAAATTCGGGGAAGCTCTATTGTTGTTAATAGAAGCCACGCCACTCCTTAGAATGCATCAAATACTTCAAAATTCTCCAAATATGTTGTTTACTTCATTCGACAAGCCGCAATGTATTCAAAACATACTGAAGGGTTCGTACTGCAGGGTTCGTGTGAACCTAGAAAACCTGGAAAATGGTTCAAAAACTCAGAGAAGTTTTAAAAAATATGCTAAACTCGGGGTTTTTTTCTGCTCTGCATCAGCAAAAGATTTCTGCAAAAAAATCGAGGCTGATGACTGGGCACCATGATCTGTACAGTGGACTCCCGATAACTCGAACCTCCGCGGGACTGATGAACATTGCTCGAGATACCGAATGTTCGAATTACCGAGAATCTTTCACGAGAGAGTATTACGTCGAGGGGATTACTAAAGAAGTTCGAGTTATCAAGGCTTCGAGTTATCGAGAGTCTATTATATACCTTAAAATCATTAATTTTCGCGATCATTAATTTTTCTTTCTTTTCGCGAAAATAAATATTCGCGAATTTTTTCGGAAAGACCGATTCGCATTCGCGATAATATATCAATATCACAGGAATCTCCGGGAAAAGTATTTTTGGGGCAATTCAGGGAAAGTCGGGGAATTTTGTTTTTGAAATCTTGTACGAACCCTGTACTGTCGTGGGAGAAGAAAGTAAATAGAAGCCACCCACAAATATAATCCGCCCTCGAATTGAAGCCACACTTTTTACAAATAAAATGAAATAGAAGCCGTGGCTTGTATTTGAGAAAGTAATGGCGTATAGGTCATCCACTTGAGACAAATAACTCTCTCATCGTTATAGGTTCTGACAAAGGAACATATCAAGTCCACGTGCTTCACAAGGTAGGTTGCTGTTTCTTTGCACATCCATTATGAAGAACCTAATCTAGCGTCATCTTTAAGCAAAATTCTCTTCTGAGCAGTTGCTAAGATTTAGTTCTAAAGCAGCCGTCGTAATAGTGTGTAAGTTCATCTCCCCTCAAACGTGTGAACCGTAATTAAAGCGCGATTTCCGGTCATTATTTCCGGCGATAATTTTATGAAAATTATCACAAATTGTTCAACAGCGCTTTGCAATTAAGCCAAATATGCAATCAAGTAGTTAGCGTGTGTTTCACAACGCATCAAAACGAGGCGACAAAATATTGACGTTTAAAGTGAATTGAAATCTAACATTTTCCCGTCGGCTCGTGTATCTCGGCAATAGATTCAGATCCCCGCGTGTTTATCCCGCATGAATGAGAAACCTGCTTAACGTTTTATTGAAAACGATTATGTAGGGCAGCAAACAATGGTATGAACTGCAAGATTTACACGTCAAAGACATCTTGCCGCCGATGATCACGTTATCAGAAAGCTATATACAGGTATGATTATATGTTTTTTATGGTTGAATCCCGAAATCCTACCGGTTTAAGGAAATGGGAAAAGGAAACGGGAATTTCTTCAGTAAACCGTTTCGTTGACCGGTTTATTGTTTTTTTCTTACAGATATGGGAGCTTCAAAAAACGTCAAAGTAAAATGTCGTGTACGACGTGTCAAAGTCGGTAGACGATGTCGACGTCGCGATATGGTTGTTGATATGAAATTCATCATGCTTGTTCATGTAACATTCACGAATCAGAGGCGGATCCAGGCTATGCCGAAAATTGTGGAGGAGCACATTAACATAATTTCTGTTTTCAGTCTGTATTACCAATGGGATTATTTGCACGTTTTTATTTTATGCTTTGATTGCTAACATTCTCCTTCAGTTTCTTTGGCCCTCTTTATCCGCCTCTGGTGCTATTTTCGTATATGTGAGGAAGACTTGTAGAAAATTGCCCAAGAAAGAAAACTTAAATTAAAACTATAAACGATTCTTTCAAATGAAAAAGATCAACTTTGCTTCCAGATTTTGAGAAATAATAGACTGCAAACATGAAAGTCTCTTATTTTCGTTTGGAAGAACGAGGCAATACGCAACACTGTTCTTGTTAACCCAGGCAGAAATAACAAAGTTTTGAGTGCAAACTAATAGGCAGAAAATCCGGTTAATGTTTTCGGGATCTCCATGCAGAGTATATATAGATGTTTCTTGATGTGACACACGTGTCCAGAAAATAACCGTAAAGATAAAGGATAAGGGATATCCATTGAAGGCAGAGGATATTGTTTGGTATTCTGCCACTACGCTTAAAGGGTATTTCCTAATAAGGGGAACATAGCATGTAAATATCGCCCCGGGGTGATTACAACCCGCTCTGTGAAGAATTCCCTTTAACTGTATACGCGTATTAGCCGAGATGAAACTCCATCCTGGGCTTTTATTCAATTTATTTAATGTTGACGTTAAGAATAGATTCTAATAAGAACAAGAGCCGAGAGGCGCGAACACAGTTGCAATAGCTAGTCTGTGCCATTGCATAATTTATGTGCACTTAACGTTTTTCTGTCAAGAATACCAAAAATTGGCACGTGTATGAAACAAAAGAAACTAACAAACCATATGCGTATTCAAGGTCAGTCAAACAAATGTGGAGGAGTCCAATGTTATGATAATTCTTTTCAGTCTTAAGTATCGATTAGGATACTTGCACGTTTTCCCTTTCTACTTTAAACGACTAAACTTTCCTCCACAAATTTTGACTGAGCTCTAGCTATGCCTCTGCAAACCAATGGTAATTAAGAAAAAACTAACAAAAAAAAGAATGTTTTGTTTATCTATACATTGTTCTCCATATGAACTTTAAGGGACGGTTGAAACGAGCAAAAAACGAGCAAGGCAAAAACGCCTATTTTCTCTGATACAGGCAGTTTTGCGTCAGATAGAAAGGAATTTTATTTTGTATCACAGAATTGCTAGAAAACTCACTCACTCACTTTACTCAAAAGCAATTTAATTTCACTTAAATATGACTGTATATGTCAATGCTATACGTATCTCTGGCGGTAAGTCAACTTCCTAGTTGCAAGTTGGCGGACAGAATAGCCAACCACTACGAGGACTTGGAATTCTCCGTTACTTACTAAAGTGAAAATGTTTGAATTAGATGCGACAAAAGAGAGACCGTATTAACCTACTCTGAACAAAATCAAAAGAAACCGTGTACTTCGAATAGGAAACTGTCAGTTTCACTTCGACAGTCGCCAAAAACGCCATATGTCATTCTCAGAGGCGAATCCAGGGTATGCCGAAAATCGTGGATTAGCCCATTAATATAATTTCTGTTTTCAGTCTGTGTCACCAAATGGGGTTATATTTTATGTTTTAATAGTTCACATTCTCCTCCACAAATTTCGACAGTTCTACCGCCTCTGACAATTCACTTTGAGTCAATCTCGTCCCCAGGGCGTCTTTCCTTTTTGATATATTGGACGGTGCTGAAGAAAGCTTTGAGTATGTCAGTAAACACAACTATTGTGAGCAAGTATTTTATTATTATTATTATAATTATTTTATATGTATGTACAAATCAGTATGTAAACTCTTGATGACGTCATCATAGGTGGGGAGGGGAGGAATAGTGTCACTTGATAAATAAGTATGTGGCATTGGTCGAAATTGAGGTAACAATACTGACGATGGAGTGTGTTCTCCAGTAGCACTCCAACGCCATGATTTTTTTCTGTTATATGATGATATATGTAATTTCGGTCAATCCTCAGCTTCCGCTTCTCGTAATTCGTTAAATTTTTTGGCGGCGGTTTTTGAACGTCACAGTTAAAGGCTGTCGATCGCTAACACGCTGGCGACGATAGCATCAAGTGTCTCCAATCCGACCGGCTCTATTTGATTCGGTGGTAACAAAAATCCGAACTGACCGCGATCTCTCAATTCGATTGTATACGAAAAGACAACTCCCAATTTGTCGTGAACGTAGTCTGCCGAAACACCGTTAGCGAAACCTGGAAGATCGAAACATCGTTTTATCGATAATCGTAAAGCACAAGTATTTCACTAAATTGAAAGCTCCCTTATAATTCTGTTATCTCTGTAATATCTACAACTGCCACAATGCAATGCTATAATTATTATAATAAGAACAACAATATTTTAATATTATTATTAATATTAATATTAATTTAATTAATATTAATATTTATTATTCATAACATTTTTCTTGTTTTTTTTCCTCAATGCATTTTGTGGTAGTTGTATGATGCATAACAGAGGTAACTGGAATATGTGTATGGCTAATTTCTATAGTCACATAGTTCTCTGAAGAAGTCTAAATAAATATTTTGGTTCTGACAGACTATGCAATCCTTCAACAAAATTATAAGATCGGTCTTCTGGCACCATCACTGGCCGTGAAATCACTCCATCGACATTGAATTCAGGGAGATGGGGAATTTCGAAATTGTGATTTTAACTGCTTTTGAATAAGGATCGTATAAGGCCTGCGATAGGGTCTTCTCGTCCCGTCGTCTTAATATCAATAATAAAGGCATACGGCCCTGGATTCGAGGTTGATACAATGCGCCTTTATGTTACCTTTCATACTAGAGTTCTTTCTGTAATTAATATAAGCGACACTGAAGTTGGCTGAACAAACAAAAGTAAGCCGACAGTTGTTGGGCTTTATTATTCCTTCACTTAGTTGTCGGTTGAACAAGTGAGACAAAATATCATAATGTATGATGAGCCGACTTGGACTGCATAAACTTACCAATCAAAAACGGAGCCGGTGCAAATGCATAGTCTGTGTTGAATCGCTTTCTCACTTCTGCCGCAAAGATTTTCGCCAAATTTTCCTAACATCGAAAAGAAGGAAGATAAAAATAATAAATAAATAAATAAGCAAATAATAATAAAAACAACAGAAAGGGAAGAAACCAATAATTTGCAAGTGTTGTAACAAAACAATCTACCTGAGTCTTGAAGTTAGGATTTAGGGTGGTCGCGTAGGAGTTTGGTATGAGTAAAAGCTGCAAGAACGAATGCAAAGAGAAATACGCCTTCAACCTCGGTTTAAACAATCGCATACAACTGGCGTACGTGCTTACACACGGCTCGGACTCCACTGATACGCCACGGTACGTTATGGAACATGGATCTGTACTTGAAGATGTACCTGTGCGGAAATAGAAAATGATGCACTTCTTGTAAGAAGGAGGTGATAGTAATGACGTAATGTTTAAGTCTGGATTCGATATTTGTCTGCTAAGCATTGGCAAGTGTTGATAATACATTTTTGTATCGACAGAAGTTTGTTTCTCTCGAACGTTGGTTAAACTTTTTGCTTGAGAGAACGAGGCACGAACGTATCTATGAAATCCAGTATCCTTTACAAACTGTTTTCTCTTCAGAACCTCGCCCACTTCCCATTCCTCCAGTGTAAACTGGCCCTAATCATATAACTTAAAATGTTCGCCTACCGTTCCACTTGGAATCCCAATTTCTATTGGGATCAGCTCCAATGCACATGGGACCGTTGAAGGTCGTTCTCGTCTTACGCCACAAGCGTTCTGTTGTGAATGTATACTCGTAACCATCCGGATTCAGTACGGGTACGTAATAGATCACGTGATCCTTTAGCAGCTTGGTTATTTTTGGGTTCCCTTTCTTGTTTTCTTGAAGTAACTATGGAAACAAAGAATCAATACGCTGTTTAAGAAATTTATCTGCCACTCTTTTTTTCTTTTTATTTAAATCAAGCAACACTACATTTTGGGTGAGGCTCGATGTTGCTTAAGTTGTTTTCTTTTACAAGCTCATTTGTTGCTTCCTTGTTGCTTGTTGACTATCTACGCGAGAAAACCAAATTGGCGTGTTTGTCTATTCACGTGGAACATCACGGGTTTTTTAACAAACCAATGGAAATATTATTACACGTTCTCTCACACACACATCGAATGAAATGTTCTTTTCCACTTACTCTTCTAACCATAAACATGCCAGCAGCGGGCGAAATCCATTCACGTCCGTGGGCGCCCGCCTCAAGCCAAATTATAGGTTTGTTTCGACTACGACGGATGTTATTAGTTATTCGAACAAGCTTCAACGGGCGGTCTTCGTGTGAGTGACCCACAGTACGTGTGCGAATGTTGTAAGGGAAATCATTTCGCAGCCTGTATAGCTCCTCAATAATCTGAAAAACAACAGAAAACCAAAGTAAAATATGGGAATAGTTAGTAAACGAGTCGAATTTCCAAAATTTAAAGTCTCCCTTATTCAAACTTATTTGAAAGGTCCTTTCACCTATGATTTCTATTTTCAAATGACTTACGTCATCGTATCGGTTATAACGTGTATAGTTGAAAGCTGACGAGTCGACGCCGTCCTCGTCCCAAAACATATTCCAAACTTCGTCATCATCGTCTTCATTGCCGCCATTTTCTTCAATTTGCTGGTCTATTGCTTTTTTTAGATCTTTGACGGTAACTTCAAAATCGATGTTTTGTTCGTCGCAAAATCTCTTGGTGTCGTCAAATTTTTCTTCCGATATTTGTACTCCACACGGCTTATTTAATTGAACTGTCGGATACCAAACGTCAAACTGAATAGAAAGGGGAGAAATTACATGAAAATGACGTGCGACATGACGTCTTCACAAAAACACAAAGGTCTAAGAAGATAATGATAAATGTTGGGTAAAACTTTTTCCTATGTGCTTTTAACCAGATGAGCCCGTTTACATCTGCATGTAGGTCTTTTTATGACTTAGCATAGAGGGTGTTCAAGGTAAAATCTCGTATCACAAACTTTTCGGTGAGAACTCTTATAAAAGTGTTTGAAAGAACGATAGGCAAAAGTTATTTATAAACTCAATCACCCAAAAATATTCTATAAGGTTTACACCATGAACTTTACTGATACGAGATTTTGCTTTGAACTGTATGCATAATGCCAATTAAAAGCGAACAAAAAGGTTTGGGAATGACGCAGACTATTCTAAGAAACAGAGCCTACATTCAAAGCTCCATAATGAAGCCGTCTTTGTGGGGGAAATCGGAAGTTCTTAGTCTCTAATGTACTTTATTTGGCCCTTTGTACGCGTGTTCTTAATGGCGTTAATTTTCACGACTTGGCGTTAAAAGGGCCGGCGATGATGTTCACAGATGTTTTTCTGTGAAGGTTTGACCGAACATTTGACCGACGTAAAAGGGGTCGCGTACAAAGGGCCAACAAGGTATAACCTTTAATAAGAGGTTTCACGTGATGCGTACTCACATTGTGTTCTTGTAAATAGCGATTCATTGCGTCCATACTTGTTTTTGTGCGAGGTGTCATTTTAACCAATTGGTCTCTGAAACGAAAAGAAACAAAAAAACAACGTAATATAAAAACTAAGAGAATGGAAAGAATCATCTAAAAGAAAAGAAGAACAAAAATTTCATTGCACGTGATATGAATTTTACGCAGTTAATCGTGAATCCACCATTTGCAAAATAAAAGGAGATTATAACAAAAAGGTACGAAGATGGAGAGCAGTTTCCGTAAATTAAATTAACGTTGTTTCCTGTTAGCGGTAAACTATTAGATAAATTCTGCTCAAAGTTGAAACTTTTCATAATAGAAAGTGAGTTTTTTTATTTTCTTCATCGACGTCAATTAATGTTTGTTTGCTGCCATGTTTTCTGTTTCCTGTCGATCGACGAGCATCTTATGTTGATATTACTACGACCGGATTTGATACCGCCTAACCGCCATGGATCAACGCTCTAGCTCGTCTTGACTAGTGAATCATTAAAATGAATTAATTAGAAAGTTGTAATTTTAATGAAAGTAATTTTAATCAATTAGATTAACGTTTTATAGTTTTTAATGATCTGATGATTTTTGTTAGAGCAACCCGGCCGGGCCCTTCATGCATTTGTATATAGCGTACTGAGGTCAACATAAATTCACCAATCAATGAATGTCTTTAAAGTTATTTTCCACTAGCCGGAATCGCTTTGTCTTAAGCGCTGAGGTTGGCAGGCAGAGGCCGCTTAATTTAATCCTTAAAGGGGCTACGACATTAATCACGTGATTGTTGTGTGTTGTTTACTTTTTTTACCGTCAGCCGTATCATTATCGCATCTCTCGCCTCAAATTGATTTTTGGTGCTGCACTATAAATCAAGATAATGTGATTCGTGTCGTAGCCCTTTTAAGTAAGTAAGAATGTTAGTAAGTCTCTTGTATTCCCCATTCGTTATGTGTGGTTCTTCCGTCCACCAGATAGTCAGTCAAATGACCTTAAATCGCACAGGAGTGGGTATCGAACACGGGTCCCAGTATTCACACACGGAAGGTACTCTCCACTATACGAGATAACTGTTTAAATAAAAAGAAAAGTGGAAATGAAATTTCAAAGATAATTTTTGTGTCCCATCATTCATTTCAAATTATTACTTCGCGGTTCCAACTACCATTATATCTTATTAAACGTGAATTGTATATAATGTTGGACCCGCGTGCTCTCAGCTTAGGACTGAAAATTCTGAATTTCCATCATCACGTATAAGAAAAAAAATCTTCAAGATCAGTAGGACTTGAAAATCTAAAATTTCAACATCGTCTAAAGAACTTTTTGAATTTTACTAATAAGGAAATAATTTAAGAAAAAGCCCGGGAAATTCTGTAAAAGAATCTCCTATTTGTATTTTCCAGCAGATGTTTCTTGGAGTTTGATTATTCCTCTTTCCTATACTACTCGCAGTTGGCAATAAAAACAAAACACTCTTTTCTATGTTTTGCCAGTGCGTGTTTTGTTTCAAAGGGACATAACATTCTTCGAAATTTTGGAAAACCACTTATACCATTCCAAAGAGAACAAAACACCGATCGAATTTGGTATATAAAACACGGTCTGATTATTTATAGCGATGACGTTATCATCAGAGGTATCGTAAGGGGAATTAAAAGTGATTTTCTAGTCAGCAAAATATTCAAATGCTAACTTAAAGACAATGTGTTGTTATAATTATAGTAAACCTGACATCATGATGATCTCAGCACACGAACATGAACAATAACAACAGGTGAGAAACAAGAAAAGGAATTGTTGTATTGTTTGATCTTCATAAAAGTAGCACGTGAATTATCGTTGGTCATGAATATAAGGTACTATTTTTGTTGCTTTTAATGATGAATTTCATAGAAGTAACTGAAAGGTTTGCATCGGTAATGATGGTATCAGCACGAGGTGGTACCTCCGGCAGTATTTATAACAACACATTGTCTTTAATAAGCACACTTTCTTTCATCAATGCATATAGTCAGCTAATAAATGTAATGATGGGAAAGTGGTAAAGTGTCATTACGATCAAAGTGGAACATGGTTTCACTCGATCATTTGTAAGTGGTATTGTGCAATAATTGCCGCCATAATGTTGTCATAGCAACAAAGTAGACGTATTACTTTATTGCGAAACGGAACAGTTATCTTGTTGCTAAGTTGTAAACACGACGAAAAAAATATGCACACTAATTATTGTCACAAAAAGTTGTTTGTTTGTTTGTTTGTTATTCAGGAAATGTATTGTTCATCTTAACATACAGTTTGATGTCTCATTTTCAGACCACCTTGTAAAATGTATTTGGGTCAGCGAGGGTTAGCGTGAGGCTATGCCTCGTTCTTTCAAACACTTTTATGAGAGTTTGTACCGGAGAGGTTAGCCGGTCTAGAAATGATACGAAAACAGCCTCTTATATATCTGTGCTTTGCTCCAAAAAACATCAGGTTTTTTAATGAGCACATCGCGGTCGGTTCTTATTGGGCATTCATTTTTTCCATGGGTCAAAAGTTGGTTTAAAATAACAGAACAAGTTGCCATTCCTTGATCCTAGTCGTACTAACACTTCTGTTTGATTGCCAACAACCGATACAAAACGTTCGATTGTAAGCGCGCGTCCGTGTTGGTGACCATACTCAATCAGGTTTTGATGATTTTCGAAACAACCGGAGGATGTTGAGTAACCTCGTTATGCCCACATGGATTTTAATGTTGCCGTGGTAAAACAGAAGAGTATTGATAAAATATAGCAACGTGTCGGACGTTATGACGACATTATTATAATATCCTGTCGGTACGTGAGCAACATGTTTTCACGTTTAAATTTGGTACTCATAAGTAATTTTGGGAGTTGGGCTTATACCGTGTGATGTAAGAGAACCTCTGGCTCGTCTGTAAATACAACCAACTCTCGATCTCGAAGGCCCAAGGGACTGAGTAAACAGTTCGGATAGCGAGAGCTGTCTAAAGGCAAAGAAAGGTTCAAGGCACCCAGAATTTCGTTCGAGGTAGAGGATGTGTATCATAATACTTGATTATTGTTACCTCATTATAACTGGAACTGTCCGAACTAATTAAGCAATTTATACTACCATTCATAGTAATTACGTATAATTTATTGCATAATTAAAACTCTCCCCCTTTTTCACTTTTATTGTTTGCTTCAAGTTTTTCAGTGAAAATAAAAAAATGCGCAAAATGAGAGGTACCTTATTGACCCTTTTTACGCCGGCCCAAATTTAGCGCCGTCCCCATTTTACGCCTGTCTTTATTGGCGTTATTATTGAAAAGCCCGCAGTCAAACACTTACAGACAAACATCTAACTCCACCGCTTTTAACGCCAAGTCATAAAAATTAACGCCATTAAGGGTCGGGGTAAAATGGCCAATAAGGTAAACGCCACGTGCCACCGTTGTTTTCAACCCAACAGAATCAATTCCTTAACGGGGAAAAAAAGGATGGAGAACTTAAAGCAGATCTAATTGAAAAATAAGAATTCAACGTTATAATATCATAAGCAATCAAGCCCTCATTCCACGTTTTTCCGAAACAAAAAAAAACTATAATCTATAAACAAAACAAAAAAATGCTAAGAATTCCTACCCAATATATTGGTTGCTCGTGATTGTTGTTGATATTACATCGATCCAAAAAACCAGTGCCAACTGGAGTACCAGTAAACTGTTTGCTAACCTCGCCATCATTTCTCTCCTCTTCACTTTTTTAATGCGCTGCTCTCTTCCAAACGTACTGTAGACTGAATCGTATCACCTTTCGCGAGCCTTTTTCAACTTTTGTTAGAGTCCATTAACGCGAGTAATTAGTTTGAAAAGCTTTACTTATTTTATTGTTTATAAATAAATATTCGGTCATCAGCCGATGTAAATCATGTATGAAGACAGTTATGGATTTTTCTGAAAGCTCTAAACGCAGGAAGCGGACAAACAAGAAATTTTAATAACGACAAAGTACTGGGTACTAGGTTGAATGTAACAGCATGGCTTCTCCTTCCAAAAAATTCATCCAATGGAATTAACTGATAATTTCGTTTAGATATTTAAGCTTTAGTAGAATAACAATTGTCCATTTTGGAAACGGAGAGATCTGGACACAAGAGAGATCTGGGAACAACTTCTATTGGTTGGTTGTTACTTGATGCGTAATAATACAAGCAATATGGTTAAGCAAGCTCATTCAGGTCTTGTTCATCTCCATCGGAAATGTCATCTTGCTTTGGTTTATTCGATCGTGTAAGACAGGCCATAATGTGTTTCAGCTACAATCTTAAAAAACTGAAATTTATTTGATCACAGTTTACATTTTCAAAAACAGTCGCAATTTTTTGGCAACAAAAAATAATCTTAATTACCAAAATTTAGAACGCCGCAAAAACATAGTGGTTTCAATTCCGATTTGATTGTTACAAATGTACGCCACGTGTTAAACATACGTTCAAGCATCTCCATCGCAGGGTTTAATCGCAGCACATCCTATATCTTGAGTAAAAGTATGGTTGGTTAAACAGCGGGAGAGTTCACTTCGACGAGCTAATTTAGCATTTGTTTAATTTCAGTTGTGGTATTCTTAAGTATAAAGCGGCTTTTACCAACTGTTTTTAATTTCTTCGTTTATTAGCATGTGTTAACATGACGTTATTGCTCTAACGGACCAAAATTTATTTTAGTTACTCATACTAAAGCCACAAATTTCACAAAACTGACCACAGCTACCATGAAATTGGCGTCGACCGCCGCACAAGATATTTTATATGTTTATTTCGTGTTATTTTTAGAGTCAAACGATTTTATTGAAACGACCTCTATAAAGTATAATCTTGTTTTCGAAAGAGAGAGCAGTTTGGACACTAGTTTAACAAACCATAAATTAGACTCATTTATCATTTTTGAACACTTTATTTTCGACACGAACTTCTGTACTTTTACGATAATTAGGTTACTTAACTTCACGAAATGACTGGTAATTTATATTGATTTAAGCAATAACTTACTGCCTGAAAGAATTTATTTTAATAAACAAATGAAACCTTGGCATTTTCAGTGACTTTTGCAGGAAACGTTTGTTGCCCAGTAAACAACGAGCTTTGCTTTCAAAGCCTCGGGGAAAAAGCAAAAACAGCCAACCATTTTGATATGAAATAAAACGCGTCTGTATTTTTCCCGAATTTTATGATGTATCCGCCCCTTCGTAATAAAAATAAAAATTAAAAGCAATAAAATAAAAGTAATAAAAATACTCAGTACTTTAAATAACTTTTAATAACTTTATTGTGATAGACAACAACAACAACAACAACAACAACAACAACAACAACAACAACAACAACAACAACAACAACAACAACAACAACAACAACAAAACCCGGTAAATAGAGGGTTAAGTAAATAACGAAATTGTAAATAGCAAAATAATTCCCAAAAACTAGCAGACACTTTCATATGTTTCAAATTCCTCCATCTGTTAAAATTGTAAATAATAGCACGGGAAATATTAATAGAATGATCCAATGTTTTGAAGAAGGATTACACATAAACTTTAGGACGACAGCCATCGAAGCAAACCCAGAGCCTCTTGCCTTTTGCATTTTTGCCGTCGCCAGTTCATCAAAAAAGATATATAAAGATCCTTGGAATGAAGTCTCTATTGCAATCATTTCAAGCTTTACATGTTTTTTTTATAAACATGACATTTATAGGCATATTCAGGCTCAGATTTGGGAAATTTTAAGCATATTACCCAGCCTTGGTGAAGTGTGTTTCTTGCCCGTGAGACAGATATTTTACTCAGATATTGTTTTTTTACTGTTGTTTCAGCTCTTGTAGAGATCTTGTAGCGTGAATGGGCGGAACACTGCCCTTATTATTGAATACTTTTGATTCACGATTCTCATCTTGAAACGTTGTATGTGTTTCATTCACATAACTTTTGGAAGGAAATTGCATGCAATCTTTCTTATTGGACATCCGCTCCTTTTGATTAATGTCAGGAAGCGCCATATAGGCCTCAGGCAGTTTTGCGTGTAATTAGCGCGTCATTTAGGAAGAATGTAACGCGTTACAATCCAATGGATGCATCGTTAAATTCGCTGATTACTAATTCTTCAAACATTTTCCAAATGACGAATCACTGCGTACGTGTGTGAGTAATTTATAAATGTCTAAACAACTACTATGCTGTCATTATGATATATGACATCGCATTTGCTCAACAATTTTTCTTTTATTAATTAATTAATTTATTTATTTATTTATTTATTTATTTATTTATTTATTTATTTATTTATTTATTTATTTATTTATTTATTTATTTATTTATTTATTAATGTTTAGCCAGGATAGCCTCTTGCGTTCTGATAGAACTGTTATCAATGAGGGTCCTGCGTAGGAGGTCCTAGAGCATTTAATCCCTTCATTTGGGCTACGGAAGCCGCATGTCTGCCTCAACCGCTCAACTAGACAACTCCTTTATAGATATCAATCCCGCTCTCAAGCTGAGTGCTAAGCTGAGTGGATTGATTCACATTGGTATAGTCACTGGCATGACTCGATCAGGATTTGAACTCTGACCTCTCGCTCTGGAGGCGAGCACTCTACGGCCACCAGTTGATCCGTCCCTTTTTGCTGAATGATAGATTACTGACCTAATTTTTCCGACCTCGTGCTTCAGTAAGTTTAAAGCGGCAATAGTGTAAACAGAGAATTCGATCGATTTTTCTTTGTTGTATTCCGGTTTGTCGTAGAAATCCAAATCGGTTCAATAAATCGTATAGTGTAAACGCCTCTTAAGATAACAATTCACAAACAAGTAACATTCTAAATATGGCCGTTTTGATAGATTTGAGCGTTGGGTTGCTTATAAAATGTCTCTTATAAAAGAAGCGTGGAGTATGAAAGTCAACCATGGTCGTTTTATTAAAATTTCAGGGAGTGTGACATGTATACAAAACTTTTGACAAGTTTGTAAACAATGTCATTCGATGAAAAACAAACCGTAATCCTTTTTTTAAAGTGTCGTAAAAATGTTGATTGTTACATTAATGTCAAACCAGAAATTGATCACGACCGCCATTACCAGTGAACATACACTTGCGCTTGTCAATTTCATAATGTTTACGATGCACAAATGGGAATTCCAGGGATTTTAACAAAGTGAACTTTCGTATGGTTAATGTCTGAAAGTTATTTAAATAAACCTTTCCCGAATTTCTGTTTAAACTCCGTATTATTACGGTATTATCAAGTTTCGCCTCGTTTCTATGCATTGTATTGTTTTACTGATTTCCAACTTTTTTTACTTACTAATAGTCACTTTTCATTCCAATTCCCCAGTGGAGTAGTTAAAAGCAATTATGATATTGAAAACGAGGCAAAAACTTGATGACTAGGTAACACTGTGTTTAAACAGATATTCGTGAACGGTCTTTTGTAGACCTTGTAGATTGTAGTTTATATGAGTAATGACCTATATTTAAAAGTTGAGGCAGCTTGTATAACCGACCCCTATTGGACAATTTGGATATTCATTCACTGGCTTACTTTTCATTACTAGTAAAAGAGGGATGGAAAAACTTGAGTACCTTCATTGAGATAACCGAATGGGGTCCCTTGAGTATCTCATTACGGTCTCATTAGAAAAGTATTTGAAATAACAACTTTGCGTCAGTTTCCGCCCAGTTTGCGATACAATTGCGACGAAGGTTAGTGTTACTTCTCCTGTGCCGGTCGTCGATGTCGCCATGCCAGTTTACTCTCTGTGAAGTCAGGTTCATGATTTTAGGAACCTGAGGCAGCTGCGGGGGCGTATTACATGATACATCTGCAATGTTTTTTCCTGCGGGTATATATATGTATATATATATCTTAGTTGGCCTTGCATTGTTTACAGTAGCACATAGAAATTGACTCCGATCAATGAACAATAGTTATTTTTCGGATTTGAAAACATTGTTTTCGTTTTCGTTTTGAAGGGTGAAAGGAAGTCAACAGCCTCTCAGGCCTTGCTTTTTAAGGGAAAAGCCAAAATGGGTACCTCTCCCTAACCCCAACCAATTTATTGAATTAAAAAATATATTTTTATTTATCAGTTTTCAGTTTTATTCTTCAATAATTGGATATTTATTAACAAAATAAATAAAATAAATGTTTGTGCGTATATACAGGAAACAGCAATTTAAGGAAAGACTAAACGCAATAAAATAAGGCAAGAAATTTACAAGGATTAAATTTACTATAGGCTGAGAGTTCATAAAAAAAATTAAAAAAAGCTACTTCACGTTTATGCCGAAAATCTATTAGTAGACTGGACAATTACCGACATGTCCACGGATGACAGCACTTTTTGAGTAAACGGCGAATCGCCGAAACACGAAGAAAAATATATTTCAAAAAGCAAGAAATTGATTTAATAAACAAGAAGTTCCCGAGGCGTTATGATAGATATTTTCTCTATTCATTTGAAGGTGTGTTCTTCCAGACTGGCAGCAAGTCGGACATCAGGTAGTTCCTTCGTGAAACCTTCCTTCCCAACCAAGAAATATGTCACAATTGTACCCTTGCCCTATAAGGAAAATAATATATAAAACGTTTGTGTGAAAGCGAGATATGAGTAGTCAGGTTTACAAACTCAACAAGCGTAAATAAAACTAGGGCGTAAGGACGTAAGCTCGTACCCTCCAGGGCATCTGGCCTTCAAAAGTACAAGGTTGGGCGTTATGTGACTTGATGGACGCATTGAGGACGGAAGCATCTTGTGTTCATGAACGATTTTAAGGCTGGGCAAATAGGGGATTGACGAATCGAAAGAGAGAAACTGGTTTTAGTTACGAACGACAATCTACCTTCATTTGGACAGGTCCACGTTCTTGCAACTTATATCCATTCAATGTATCCAAAATAGCCTTGCATTCTGGACTGACGTGTATCCGCAATGCCAATCCACTGGATTCCATTCTTGACGCGTAATTCACTGTGTCTCCAAAGAGACAATAGCGCGGCATTTTCAGCCCTACTACACCTGCTACACACGATCCTATTTTAAAAAACAACAAATAAAGAACAAATTATTATACAGGAAAATATGCTTTAAATACCCAATGAGAGTACAGTAGTTATCAGTGTTATGTAAAAGTAGACATACGATTAAGCGGGATTTCCACTTAATTTTTTGATACGCGTGTCAGCACAAAATACGGTACGGTACGTTCGGTGCAATACGCGTATTAATATCCATCCAAAAAATGTGTTCCTATTTTTTTTACAGAATATTCATGCAAAACTGAAGACTTTTACAAAATTTAAGTAATTTGCTTGGATACGTGTATCGCCAAAAAAAGTTGAATCCAATTAAACTCTTTTTTTTGGTTCACGAAGAGAATGATTGATACGCGTATTTCCAAATACAATCAATGCGCATGCTCAATGATACAGTACGTGCTGATACGAGTTATATTTTTTGAAGTGGAAATCCCGCTTTAATCACGTGGCTTTAAAAGGACCGACGTTACATGTTTGCCTTAGAGAGTTTGAACGTGTCCTAGCTGGCAAAATCTTCAAAAAGTTTTTTATTGAAACAGCAGGCGATAATTGCTCGCCGTTCCTATAGAAAACACTCCTCCGCATTGACTATTTGAAGATTTTGCCTACTGGGGTACTTTCAAAAAATAACACCACAAAAATTAACACCGGCGTAGAAAGGCCTGAGAAGGTATTTTGCTATTGTTTAAATTAAACAATGAAAACGATCCATTTAGCCTTTATTTTCGCTATTTTTTTAAAAAGGATTTTTTCTATATTTTTCTATTTTTTTCTATATTACAGCGCTGAATTTTTAGTTGAGCTGAAATATTTCTGGGGGCTTTAATTAGCCGAGTATAAACTTGCTTTTAAAGCTTAACCTTTAGACAAAGTAACGCACAAATCAAAGTTTTCATATTTTTTTACTGTCCAAACCTCGACCATTGATTTATACAGATAACTGGCTTTCTGCATAAGCAAGAAATTCTTTTCGATCCTCTTTGTTGTTGTTGTTTTTTTTGGGGCTTATATACATTATACATTATACATACAGCTTTCCGGATATGCATAGCACAGTTTCCACTGAGCTGGTTATTTTTTGTTAAGTATTCATATTATGTTTCTCAACTTGAATTTCATAGAGTTTGAATTTGTTCTTTGTTCTATATAGATTACTCATCATTTGAAGCTAAGAGTCTTTTGGTCGGTCTATACAACATTGTATCTTTTGCTTTTCTGACATTTTTGGAATGTATACAAATGAAACTATTTAAGCCGTAAATTTTTTAAAGATGTTTCCAAGGTTTACATGTTACCCAGTGGACAGCATCTTCAAAAAGTCTCTGTAGAGGAGTATTTTCTATAGGAATGGCAAGCAATATCGGTCTGCTGTTTCAATAAAAAAACACTCCTCCACAGGGACTTTTTGAAGTTTTTGCCCACTGGGTATCAAGGTAAACAAACGTAGGCGTATATACTTGGATATTAGGCTTAATGAAAAGACAATTGTTTCTTCAAAAACAGTTAAGTTGAGGAATCTTCAGTCTTGGATTAATATACACTTTTTGAACCCATTCAAATTATATCTTTTGTTATCTTTGATACTTCTTCGCTTTAATATTTAGACCGTCATAAAAAAATATTACAGTTTCACAACATTTCAAGCTTCAAATATGTAATTGGTTGTCGGTCGGTCTCTATTTTGTCTGGATTTTTATATTTAATTGATATATTCGACGAAACCCATTCAACTTTTTTTTTTTTTTTTTTTTATGTTTAATTTTTAATGCGACTATATCCGGATTTCCACTTATAATACGCGTAACAGCACGCACCGTACAACATATCGCAATGTATTTTGTGCTGATACGCGTATCAAAAAAGTGAAGTGGAAATTCCTCTTATGATCTGTTACTTTTTCTGACACTATTCGAACTTATACTGGCAAAACGGTAAAGCCTTAAAAAATATTCTGTGTTTCCAAGGGTACATGTTTTAAAGGTAAAGGTAAACGTATACTTCATATGCTTTTCGAAAACCATTCAAATTTTATCTTTTGACATTTTTGATATTTCTTGTCGTCTTTTTAGTTAAGTCGGTCTAGCGACATGAAACTGTATTATTTCTTATGTTAGTGTTCCCATATGTCATTATTTTATCAGAAAGAACTTTGGCTTTCATTTAATGACAATTTTCAGCATTTTCAGATGTTTTGCAGAAATCCTTCTGCCTGTAAGGACATTAACTTCTTCAAAAAAAACAACGAAATGTGAAATAAACAAATAAAATGAAAAACGTTACCCGAATGTATTCCAGCCCTTAGTTGCAGGTGTGTGTCTCGTTTATGTCTGATTTTAAAGTCCTTGACACAACTCAATAAATCCAGCGACATGGTTGCAATTTCGCCGGCATGTTTGTCTCCGTTACGTATAGGCAGTCCGGAGACGACCATGTATGCGTCTCCGATTGTTTCAACCTAGATGGTAAGGATATGGACTTCAAGTGGCTTAAAATCTGCTTGGTACTATCATTAAGGCATCTACCACCGCCGTTTTCAAGAAAACTGCGAAATGCAGAGATCAACTATTAGGACCGAAAGGTATTTTTATTAAAAACACAATACAAAAGTCAGGAAACGAACCCAGTGCGCAAAATCTTCAAAATATCTCTGTGGAGATTTTGTTTTCTATAGGAATGGCATGCAATATTGCCTGTTGTTTCAATAAGAAAACACTCCTCCACAGAGACTTTTGAAGAATTTACCCAACTGCGTTCCACAAAAGAAAAAGTTGTGAAAAAGTGAATAGTACAAGTAACCTTTCCGTGGTACGCATGCGCAGAAAATACGTTTTGAATAACATGAATTTACCTTGTAAACGTCGTGCAAGTCAACACAATTGTCAAAACAACTATAAAGATCGTTCAGCATTTCAACAACTTCTATCGGACTACTGTCGGCACATATTGACGTAAATCCGACAATGTCGGAAAAGAATATGGTGACGGAATCAAATTGTTCTGCAAGGACGGGTTGCCCCTCCTTCAGTTTGTTGGCTACAGATCTAAAAATAGAGATTAATGTTTACTCATGATAGTCTCTAAATTGTAATCAACGTAATGGACTACGGACGCCGTATGTCTGCTTCAAGACCACCTTTAGACCTTTAGACAATGGTTTGAAGACATGCGTATACTAAACGTTGGGCTTCAGTACGCAGACGCTCAAATGAGATTGTCAAGGCATCTTTGTCGATGATTTTCATTAGTAGAAAGGAAAAAAAATTCACCACTTAGGGCTCAGTCCATTAAGCAAACAAGCATAAAAATGTGTTAGAGAACAGTGAAAAGGATAGGACGCATATGTGGTCCACTTTTCTCAAATCTGTCAATGTAAGCGAAATTGCTCATCAAACTGTTTGTCCACCGAACCAAGTTTAAGTACACTACTTTTGATTACACTAGCCACTTCTGGTTACACCAACCACTTTTGGCCGCAAATATTTCAGATGTTATTTAGTTAAATTTACCTGGGCAACATTTTGTAAAGTAGCGTTTCTGTTTTGAGTTTCTCCTCTTCCAATTGTCTTGTTCTATCAGCAACGATATCTTCTAGATTGTTCGTGTACTTCTCCATCATAATCAGCATGTGGTCGACTAAACTGCCACCTCTGAAAAGCATAAATTATAGCTTGATGACCAACAAGGGTTGATTGTATGAGTCCAGGTGAAAATAAGAGAAACGAATTATACCAATTATGTCCAACATCAGGGCAAGACCCCCAAAACGGTCTAAAAATTCATGCTGAACAAATATACCTACATATAATATATTACTTCATCTGACATTTTCTCGCCTCCTCAGTTTATATAGGTCAGTTATGCAGGCTTATGTGGGCTTAGTAAACCAGGTTTATGTGGGTTAAGTAAGTCAGGTGATGTTCATTCAAAGTTCATTCACTTTATGACTTTAAGCGGGATTTCCAGATCAAAATATAAATATGCGTATTGAATCGAACGTACCGTACCGTATTTTGTGCTGATATGCGTATCAAAATAGTGAAGTGGAAATCCCGCTTTAAAGTGTGTTGAAATTGTCAGTAAAAACATATATCAAATTGCAGGCTGATCGGCCGCCGTTCGGTTAGCAAGCCATGTGACGAGAAATACCAGTTAACCGAAGACGATAGGGCGCAAAGAAACGTGTGTTATTATTATTATTAATGTTTACCCAGGGTGTAGGCTCTTCAGTTATCAATGAGGGTCCTGCGCAGGAGGTCCTAGAGCATTTAAAGCCCAAATTTGGGCTACGGAAGTCGCAAGTATGCTTCAACCTTAGATATCAATCCCGCTCTCAAGCTGAGTGCTAAGCTGAGTGGATCGATTCACACTGTTACAGTCGCTGGCATGACTCGGCCAGGATTTGAACCCTGAACCTCCCGCACTTGAGGCGAGCACTCTACCACAAGGCCACCAGTCGTCACACAAATTATTCATTAGTGAAGAATTTTTGTATAATTACCTGTCTATTTCGTAGACGTACGTTCCCCTGAACTCTTGCTCATGAATAGCACGACTGCTACAATAGAGCCAGTAGCAGTATGGCATATACTCACACAAAATCCTGCACTCGTCTCTTATTGTTTTAGACCTTTCCCGAATTTCTATTTAAAACACAAACCTTTCGCGAAAGGTTTATTCCTCAGCGGGGAATGTGTAAATTGAATTACTTACAAATCGTTTTCTTTGTTCATTTTCACAATAAGTCGCGTCGCATCCTTGATGTGTGGACGTTCAACAGGATTGTTATGCCAACATCTTTCCATTAGAGAAACGTAGTCAGTTGGTGCACCAGTATCATCAGGCAATGATGGTCTGAACGGTGGATGTGTGGAACGCTTTATAATATCAGTTATATCTGTAGAGAAGAATTATAGGAATACCTTTTGTGTCCTTCGAAACCAGATTACAGATCCAGCGTGTGTTTAGACTGGCCTTTACTGCAGAATTCAAAGTAATTTCGTAAGTGTGAGCGAGAGAGTAACGCACCAAGGTTGTGTTTCTGTACCAGTTGCAAACGGGCTAACTTCTCCAGTGAAAAAAGTCTTTGAGAAAAGGTTTGACAGAAACGAGACATTGGCTCAATTCTCACTTACCTAATGACCCAAACATATTTTACAAGGTTTACACAACAAAGGTTTTCTGGTTTGAAACCGGTAGATGCATTTCCTTAGAAAATTTTATTTCGCACTCACTTTGATCACGTGATAGTAAATACACGCTTTGCATTGGTTGTACTCAGTCGTTGGGTCAAAGTGAGTGCAAAATAAACTATGAGTTTTCTAATGACTATGAAAGCCCCATGAATAGAAACGACAATATGAATGTTTTCAGAAATGGAGAAGGAAAGAAAAGGAGATTGTGGATATTTTATCGTAACGTAAAAGTTCGCAGCCACAAAAACAGAAGATTCAAATTACTGGTGGAAAACACTTTACCTTGAGGCTGCAAATTTTGCTCTTCCATTTCGTTCTCGTAAGGATCGCCACGTGAGCAAATCTCGTACAAAATTATGCCGTACGCGTAGATGTCTGTTTCCTTCGTTCGTGCTGCATCAGGGTCCAAAAGTAACTCCGGCGCCCACCAGAATTGTTCTAAATTTCATTATTCAGTTGGAAATAGAAGGAACAAAACCCAGTGGGCAAAATCTTCAAAAAGTCTCTGTGGAGGAGTGTTCTTTTATCGAAACAGCAGGCGATATATTGCTTGCCATTCCTATAGAAAACATTCCTCTTTATCAACCTTCGAGTGCAGTAAGTACTTCGCGTATCACTGTCCAAGAAAAAGACCCGGGCCGTCGTTGGTCTAGCTTTGTAAAAGATGTCGAGTCGTTCTTTAAAATAGTGATACACGAAGTCGTTGCCTCAAGTGCGACCGCTGAGGTCTGTGTGCGAGTCTCAGTCATGTCGTATCTCGATACTTAAAAACAGCCTATATGCCAATTTGGATACATCAGCTGGCTGCACACTGGTCTTCGGCCAAGTAAGAGCAATGCTATAAGTATCTCTGGCGGTAAGTCAACTTCCCAGTTGCAAGTTGCCTTGCGTAAACCTAAGGACTCAAAGCTCCCTACTTCCTTACTAACTAAACGCTTGAGGATGGCAATAGTTAATGGACCTTAATATAGATAAATACTTCGTTGCCTCAAAAAGGTAAACCGCTCAATAAAAATTCCTTTTTTTTTTTTTTGAGATTACAGAAGAACTTTCTATATGTTAATGTACGGTTGAAAAGAAGACAGATTTTGCGCTGTAAACATGTATGAGATTTTTCCGCTCGGCTAAAACTTCAGCGCTGTAATTTTCTGGAAGAACATTACTGACCAACTTAAAACACACACAGAAAATAACTACTGTATTGTCCCAGGTGTTAAATCATACTTTGCTGCCTCGGAGGTTAAAAAATAAAATTAAACAACTTTCCCGCTGCTTTCAACTCAACTCATTTCAACTGAATATCTTCGCCTGAGGTGATTATAAATAGTTTTCAACACACTTTTTTGCTCAAAAACAGCAGGTGCACGGTACCCTTCATAAGCGCCCATATAACGTTCAAACCACATCGTATGACGTTTTAAAGGCGCCCATATAACGTTCAAACCACATCGTATGCCAGCTAGAAAAACATGGCAATTCCGCGCGGAAAGGTACTGATATATTTGTGAATGGCATAGGAAGGAAAGCAAAAAGATCTAGAATACAATAGACCTTTCCATAAATTACGTCACAACATCCATCACCTCGTTTCTAATTTTTATAATTACTCTGCACTTAAGCGTAATAAAAGAACGTGAAACATTTTTCCCTGAGGTATCGTTTCTCTTTGTAAACCACCCAAGCGTTGCTAATGTTCAGGGCGAAAACGAGGCGATGGATGTAATGACGTCATATATGACATGGTCTGTTCTTCTCAAAGACTTACTCCTGCAATATTGATATGTCAATTCCGGCTGGTTTCGCAACCCAGACTTAAACGGGTATGTGCCGAAGTTGGACAGTTTGCAAACCCAGCGATTATCAACCAAACAGTTCGAAGACGATAGTTGACCGTGTGCCCCGATCGGACTACGATGGATTTCACTCAAACCCTGGAAAAGAAAACATACGCATAAAAATGTTGAATTCGCTTCCAGCTTCCAATAGAGCCATTAAAATTTGGAATCGTGAACGAGTATTACGAAAAGTTGCTCAGAACTGCTCTGTTAATAACCACATATTTCAAACGATAGCAGCTAAAGTCGTTTGGTTTTGATAAGCCCTACTATTATGGACAGTTTAATCACTTGCGACAAACCTTCGCAATGTCATTGGCGAATGATAATCGAAACATCCAGTCACAGTCAATGTCCTCGTTTTGAAGAACGTCCTAAAGAAACGACGACGAATAATTAGCATAATTAGCATAATTAAAACTCTGAATTGTATCGGAGAAAGCATGAAAACGAATTCAGAGCCGCTTGCAGAATATAAAGATAGAAAGAATGGCAGCAGCTGCTGAAATGATAATGGAATAAGTGCGTAGATTCTTCAGAGACTTTTGGTCATGTCTATAATGTTGTTATTTCATCAAGCAGACCTTTCTTGAAATTCAGTTTAAACCACGTACTAGAGTCTAATATAGCCAGAAACTGGAACAAAAGAGTTTATTACCAAAGCAATAAATTGAAGGCATATAAGGTCGGCCTCCACTTAGGAATGTTCGTAAGCGCATGCGGACGAAGGAATCTTACCAACATGCATGCGCGAACAAAAATTATTGAAGTTTAATTTATTATCGGTTTAAATGTTGAAACTACATTTTTGCCTGTGTACGTGCGCTGTTGTTTAGTAGCAGACGTCTGTTTTACTTGCGTGCGAACGAAATGTGTTCGCAGCAAGTGCATTTTAGGAATGCTTACAGAGCTGTCGTACTTGAGTGCAAGTCGCCATTACCATGAACTACACAAGTTGTTTTTCTCTCTTGGAGCAGTATCACGAGGTAAAACAAACCAATAAAGCTTTGAAGTACCTGTAAACTTCCTTTGGTACAAAACGCCCACAATAGATAGAGGTCTGATCCGTTAGATACAACCCCGATGAATCTATTCACGTTTGAATGGTTAATGTCTTTGACCTAAAAACAAAATGAAAGCTATACATCTTGGTCAAAAGCTTCTTAAAATCGTCTGATAGAACGATAGGCATACCTGATCCTTAGGCTCACTTAGCCAGATAAATTTAACATGGTTTACACCACGAACTTAGCTGGATAGAAATCGGTACATGAACTGTATGCTTCCGTTGCTACGACTTATAAGCATATGTTACACCATCGGCGGAATAAATCTAACAGATCATATATCGATAGAGCCTAGAAGTATGTATCGGTGGAAGCTTCTGTGGAGTCTCTGTGGAGGAGTGTTTTCTTTAGGAATGGCTAAGAATATCGCTTGTTGTTTCAATAAAAAAACACTCCCCCGCAGAGACTTTTTGAAGATTTTGCACACTGGGTTTGAGTCTTACCTGTTTCAGATGGATCAGGATTTCTCTGTTTAATTCGACTTTGGTTTGCTTAATAGTCTTAAGAAAAACTTTCTCTGACCGATACACGACCACTTTTGAATTGCCACTGGGATAAAACTGTCCTCCCTTGAACGGCTCGGAATTACCAATTGTTGAGTTGCGCCGTTGAAGTTGTGAAAATGAACTCATCTGTAAAAATGAAGAATAACGCATGAGATCAAATCAAAATACATACAAACCACAAACAGCAACGTTAGTCTTGGTCAACGTTAGTCCGGCGTTAAAGCATAGTCTGGGACGATTTGGGTTATTTTCTGGGATGATCCTAAATTATTGATTGCCGACGATCTGGGATAATTATGAACTTTGTACAGACGTTAAAGCGACATCGCATCCCTGCTGGATTACGTAATGGAACAACATACGCAAAGGAGGAGAGAAAGGAGAAAACAAAAGGAGCTCACTGCTGATATTTTGCTTCTGAATGAAGAGTTCTCGCCGCCAAACGATAGTTCTTTCAAACTGATGATCAGTCCTTTGCATAAAATGCCCATCTCGTATTTCTTCTTACTGAAAGACACGTTGTCATTATTAGTGTATCAAACAGATAAAGTTGGAAAAAGGAAATGAAGTCTCGCCAAATTTATCTTCTTTAACCAAACAAAATTAAGAGAGTTTTCTACCAAAAACAAACGAGTACTTTCAAATTTCTTCTTCTACCTATGGTTGTTAATAAATCATCTTTTCTCAATGCCGTTTTAAACTGTAACCTGTTCGGTTATAAATCATCATACAAACACACTCTTTTTCGAATGGACCATCTATATGGCGTGCTCTGGTTGACTATTTTTTTTTTATGTCAACCGATCGTTTCTGGAGTATACGAATTAACGCTCGATCAGAAACAGCAAATAGTTAATATATTTCTATTCTCTTGGGACATCAAGTCGATCTTTCTTTGCGTGTATTTACCGATTGGAGAAAAACTTACTTGTATAGGTAAATGGCGGCAAATATGGCAGTAGTGAGTAAAATCGGGACTGCGATGAAGATCGGGATGTAGTTAAACGGTTCATTTTCTAAAATTAAACGCGTGCAAGAAGAAAGATTACAAAAACTGAAGCAGGGTTTACACTACTGCAAAACCAGAGTCAGACGACAATGTCTCGAAATTTCTTTTCAATGTTAGGTGTTGATTAGGTACTGATTAGGAACGTTTTTTTTTTCAACTGTAAATAACTTAACTCTCATCCATGAATTTTCCCTAAGCTGTAGATCCGGCCATTTTTTAGAATGTTACATGTTTGTGAATTGTTATCTTAAGAGGCGTCTATACTATTCGATTGGTTGAGCCGATTGGATTTCTACGACAAATCGATCGATTTCTCTGTTTACACTATTCGATTTGTCGTTAGATTGATTTTACAATCTAATTAATCGAATAATCCCGCATTAAATCATTCTTATTGGAGGAGGACAAAATCTTCAATCACTATAATGAGATTCAAACCTTTCTCAATTTCCTTACCTTCAACACAAAACTCATTTTTAAAGCCACACTCTGGGACGTCAAGCGGTACGGTGGTCGTGTTGCCAGGAAAATAGATGGACACATTTGGCAGCAGATGTATAGAGTCATTTTGGATGGGATTGTAAATTCCCACAACCAGCTGATTACCGCCTGTTATTACTCTGATTTCATAAAGTGGGATCCGATCTCCGTATTCATCAAGCTTCACTGTTCCCGAATAACCTGCACGTTAGCGTAAAGAAAATACCGGTGTTATATAAATGATTATTTTCATTTTAACCTCCACAGGGCTCAAATTCCCTAAAACCATAAGCAACACCTAAGAACCACATTGGGCTCAAAATCCTAGCGAGGAAAAGGAAGTTTCACTGCCTCTTAAACTTTCATTACCTCAAAGAGACAGGTATACTTCTTCTCTCTTATACTCAATCTCTTACTTCTCTCTTATACTCAAAAGTACACTCAAAGTATAAGGGGTTTGGCAAGTTTTGAGGATATATATCTCTTGATATATCAAATGAACACCATATAGCACCAAAGTAGGCTCAAAATGTCAAAAAATAAACACCAATGAGTTTGCTCGATTTTTGCTGGTGCGTATTTAAAAAAAAAACGTGTAAAGTATCACTTTTAACAAGAACACCCAGTGGACAAAATCTTCAAAAGGTCTCTATGGAGGAGTGTTTTTTATTGAAACAGCAGGCGATATTGGTTGCCATTCCTGTAGAAAACACTCCTCCTCATAGTCTTTTTGAAGATTTTGTCCACCGTCAGTAGCAATTTTAACACAGCATTTCGGCATGAGGCTCAATGTTGCTTAAGTTGTTCTCTTTGTTGCTTTTTTCTCGCTTGTTTGCTTGTTGACGTGAGAAGACCAAATGTTTGTCTACACTCAGTTAGGTCAGTGTGGGTTTCTTTAAACCAACGGAACTTTAAGAACACGTTCCTCATCAGCAAGCAAACTAATATATGTCCCCTTTTTGATCTTTTTATTTTAGCGTTAGTGATTGATACCAGTTGAGCAGCTGGATCATTTATTGACAAATTGGAGTCTTAGAATGTCACTTTTTGAATACTGGTTCTTTCTTCTTCTTATAGATCATCATTATGTCTCCCAGTTGCGGGGGAACACCGACGTAGAAGTGACTCATATGTGACTAACAGTTAACATGAACTTTTCCCCGGTATTAATATAACCTCAACTAAGGCTTGAAAAAAACTTTCTCCAATGAAAAGCTATCCAATAAAAACCATCTTTCACCGCGCTCTTAAAGCTGCTTATTCCAAGGTTAGAATAAACCTTATTAAAGCCTTTAAAGTCACCGAGTAATAACACCATATAACGCATTCGATTTCAACACAAGTGTCAGACGAAATGTGACATGCAACCAAACCAGCGACAAAGACCCCCAGATTCAAAAGTTCAAACATATTGAGCCTGCTTTATTGCAAGCAAAATAAAAATTCCATAAGGCTGGTTCCGTACGTTTATATAGACATTAGAAAATTCCTTGGTCTGGAAGCATGTTCTCAACTTCTGTTTGTCGGTAACTGCCTAACTTTACATTCACTTTGATCACATGACATTAAATACTTAATGTGTATTGGTTGAAATAAATAATATTTTCAAATAATGTGATCAAAGTCAGATCAATGAAAAAATGCACAATGCAGTTTTATGTAATAGGTTTCTAGACCAGGGAGATTTCTAATGTGTAGGTCCGTTCAACGCGCAATAGTAAGAAAAACTTAAGAGGAACCAGCAGATAGTTAATTTTAATTCAGAAGTAGTTAAATTGCTTGGTGTGTCTATAGATTCCAAGCTGTGCTTCAATTCTCATGTTAGTGAAATGTGCAAAAAGGTTTCATAAAAGACGCGTGCTCTTGCACGTATACGCTGTTTTCTAAAGCAGAATAAAGCAAACGTTTTGTTCAATTCCTTCATTCTTTCTCATTTTTTTATTTGGTTGTTTGGTGATAAGAGCTCTCGTCAGCTTATCAATACGACCCATGGAAGGGCTTTGCTTGTGAAGCTCAACGATTTCTCTCTTCGAGACTGTAATTTCTTATCTCAACTAAACCTAAATTCTCTCCATCAGTCTCTTGTAACAGAGGTGTATAAAAGCTTTCATTGTATAGGGCCAAACTTAGTGTGGTCAAAGTTTAATTCTCACAATTAAGGCCTCAGGAGAGGATTTAATGAAAAGATTCCTCGAGTTCACAACTTAAATTCTTTCGATGTTATGTCAGCTCAGGCTTGGAACCATTTGTCCGATCGTGTGAAGAGTGCATCTACAGTAAATGATTTTAATAGGTTGGCTATAAAGTCCAGCATTTACTGCGGATATTCTCTTTGCTGTTAGGTTTTTATATGTTAGTTTTTAATTTTTATTATTGTTGGTCTAAATTAGTCATTTTGACCAGAAATTGTATTAAAATTAAAAATGTACCGACATTCTCCATTATAATCTCGAAAGCTTTGGCCGCGTAGGAGTCTTGTGGCGAAATATAATAGAGAATACCTTCAAATGTGATATTTTTCGAGAATCTGATAAGCTCTTCCGCGTCCTTTATAGAAGCGGACGAGTTCATTTTCAACATTGCGTCTACAGATTTGGCGTACAGCATCGTGGCGTCGTACAGAAACACAGAGTTTATCTAAAACAAAATTGACATTAAAAGGCGAATCTCTTACACGGAAGAAATCTCCTTTGCTATATTAAGAAACAACTCTTCTAACAAGGACACTCACAGATGTTGTATTAGATGTGCTTGTCGTGTCGTAAAATGGCGCCAAAGCAATCCGTTTTCTCACATCTTCTGCGAACGCTACAAATTCCGGATTTTGGCGATCTGGCCGTGCTGTCGTTATAGATATAAATCCCTGAGCCACAACGGTCTCCAAGACGTCTCGAGTAACACCCCAATCAGTATAATCCCATTTGACAGATGTTTTAAAATCCACACCAACAAAAGCATAGCTTTTTGTCATGCCTAAATTGTACGCTTGCACCAGAAATTGAGCCATGTCAACTTCTCTGGTCAAAAAGACAATGACTAAAAATAATGGAAGTTTCGTTTCGTTGATCAGGTTGACGATGTAACGATTTTAAAAATAGTTTTCCTTTCTACAGCGGACATGCTATGTAGTGAATAGATCTTGGTCAAACTGTCCTAGTAAACCCTCTATATAGCGAACACTTTTATAGCGGATACTAATTTTTGGAACCGTGAGACCATTTGCCTTGAAATTTACCTCACTATAGCGGACACGCCAGTTCTTTGGGTAAATCAGAAAATAATATGAATTAAGCAACTACCGTGATTTTGTCATCAAACGATGAAAATCAGGAAGGGAAACACTCAAGCTACAAAACAATAGGCAAACTACCATCCATGTAAAAAATATCAAAATTCAACTTACTTCTACAGCCACCCTTCAGCCGCTCTAAGATTCTCTTGTACCCTTCAAAATCTGTATCTTCCGTATAATACGTTTCTCTCAAAGCGATAATAATGCCATTTTCTTTGAAAGCTTTTACAGTGGCCTCGACTAGTGGGTCGTAGATTTCATGCACTCGTCCAATCAAACACACGGTCTTCCATTGAAAACGAATTAAAAGTTGTACGAGCGTGTTCGGTGTCCATTTCTTACTACTTCGTGCATATGATTTTGTGCGAACGAAATATGGATATTTTTTCTTGTCTGATAGCGTTATTGCGGAACAGCTGTAGGAGATCATTGGAATTTTTTTGTATGTGGAAAGCATACCGCTTGATATACAACCCTTTGAACAGGCTGGTCCGATGTAAGCATCTACTCCGTCGTTATATAAGTCAACTGCTGCCCCAAGAGCAGTAGTTTCACTACATGCTGAGTTTTGATGCACAAATTTCAAAAGCGTTCCATTCAAAATATTTGTGTCGTTGTTAATATCATCTATTGCTTTTGTGATGGCTCCTGCGAACTGATAACCTGGAACTATCGTGGACGTCCATGGTATCAAAAAGCCAAGTTTTATTTCACGTGAATGCGTCCGTGGCATTATAAAATAACAAATTAACAGCGGGATCAATCTCATAATAGAATTGAAACGTATAACTGTCGCTGGCTTCTACTCAAAAATCATTCTGTGTTATAAAGTAACGAAACCAAGCAAGGATTTTGTATTTCATTTGGTGGTTATGTTTATATCTATAAATCTAATCGTCATTAAAAAATATGCTTCGCTTGAAATTTTTTTATGATAACAGTATATATTTTTAAAAGCATCAAAATTATATTCATTAAAAGTTATTTTCATCAAAATTATCATGTGATTTATAATATGATAATTCTTATTAGTCACAACAACATCGGATGCAAGTACAGACTATGGGTGATGAGAGTCGTTATTAAATACTTCTACTAACAGATAAAAATCTCTAACCATCCATGAAATAAACAATGTTTATTTTTTCATCTTCGATGCGTTTGTTAAAATTAAAATATATAAAAGCTTACGTATAGAACAATAAAATGAAATCATTCGGGCTCTGGTTATCTACAGCTTGCCAGAATGCCTTTTCAGTATTTCTGAAAATAAAACACTGAATCCTGGTTTACACTACGTAAATATCGATAGCAAAGTGAATAAAATCATTTCTCGATATAAATCAATACTAAAAATGTTCTTTTCGTTGGGAACATAAAAACATCAAAAACTGAAACGGTAGTTTTAAGGTGGTTAGTATTTGTATATTTCTTTCGAATATACCAAATTGAAATGAACATTGCATGGTGTATACAGTGTCTTATTCATTGATTGCAAAACATTGTATAGAACGGTTTGTAAATCACGTTTCCCATAATTCATTCTCGGTTATTTCGAATAAAATGTATTCATGTTTTCAATAATATATACTAAAGTTGAAATTAAATTTTTAACACCTTGTTCTCAATAATTCATTTAATAATTCATTCATTTGGAGATATATAGCTCCCTGTAACGGTCATTTCAAAGGTCAACAAATGTTCATAATATAAAGTCAACTTGGAAACGATATAACACGACTCACTAGACGCACCTTTAATTCGAAGGAGAAGTTTATATACCACCCTTGGTTGGCCATTGAACAATAATAAAAAAATAATAAAAAATCTTCATGGCTTCCAATGAAATTCTTCTGGTCGGAAAGTCATGTGACTAGACTTTTTAGCCAATAGATTTCCTATGTTTTTGAAGGAAAACAAACGCCATGGTCAAACGTTCTAGCACAATTTTCTATCTTAAATGTTCTAAAAAAATCAACAACGAAAGATTTGCGAACGGGATAATTCCTTCTCAAATCATTCGAAGGTTTAAATATGACATTTTAAAATAGGTTTAAGCATCTTTATTTGCTCTTCTTAACATGGTAAGGCCAGCTCAGATGTAAACAGTACACTATTGTGATAGGTTGTTCTCTTTTGTTTTCTGATGTCAAAACGGTTAAAACAAAGGATGTCGGCAGACACGAGAGATCGCTAAGACTAAAATATGCAGCCCAAATCATAACAGATATTTCATCTTCAGGGCACGCAGTTTAAGATTTGAAGACTGGGTGATAACATAGTAATTGTAGAAAATTTCCTTGTCTGGAAACCTGTTATCATGTTCTATTGTCGTTATTTTTAACTTGAACGGTTTACCTGTAGTTTGTTATGCACTCACTTTGATCACGTGATGGTAAAATAAATAAACTATTGGTTGTAATCTGTCATGTGATCGAAGTAAAGTACCCGATAAAAATAGTCTATTGGAAAGGTCAAAAAAAAAAATAGTCAATTTTTCTAATAGGCTTCCAGTCCAGTGATAACGTTTTTCCAAATCGTTTTGAGTTTACAAAGTTTCGATTCTGTACTAAAATTGGTTGTCTAAGAAAATAACTTTAGTTCTAATTGTCTCGTAGATACGTCATTATTTCAGTAAAATCATTGTAATCCAAAATGCAAAAATAAAAAAAGGTAACTGAGTTCGAGTTAAAAAAAAGAGTCGAAACATTCGAGTACGAATCATCGAGTTAGAACTCATTCATAACACATTCTTTTTTATATATACCAATACACTTTATAAAGATAGCTACAGCATCAAATTTGCTTAAAAGTTAGAAGAAAGTTAAGAACAATCCCAACTACCAAGTATGGATTTTGAAACTAAAGACCAATTAAGACTGGAGTGGAAAACAAAGATTTTTGGTCAAGTTTGGAAACTAAGGGCTTGTGACATCTTTTGCGACATGTGTTAGATACATACACACTAAAATCTGAATAAAACACTGCAGGGCGATGTCAATTTCAGTTCATTAGAACGAGAGTTCGCTGAGACGAGAGATTTTAAGAGGGTTAGTTTAGGAGACGAAATAAAACCGGGTTGGTTAGAACGAGATTTCGTTATATTTGGTGTTCGTAATATCGAGATTTCATTGTATTGCGCATAAATATTGTATTTACCCACAATCCATTGTACCTTTCTCTTTTTATTAAAAACTCAAAGGGCTAGTAAATTAGTAACTGCTATCGTAAATGTAAAATGATCATTTATAACAAAATTACTAAGAGTTTCCTCTGTTACAAAATACTAAGAGTTTCCTCTGTTACATGGGTTTTCTTTCTGTCTCTTCAGGCAACAAAATATAAAAGATTATAATAGATTTAGTATTGTTTTCAAATATTTCTAGAAGGCACATTAAGGGGATGTAGTTTGATTTAAGTACAGTCTGTCTAAACGGGAATTAATAATCATTAAAAAACTATTCAGCTCTGGAAATTTGACTTTTTTTTAGAAACATTCAGAGCTAACACCTCTAGGTATTTTTTTATAAAAAAATAATGAATATCAGTAGATTAAAACATATAAGAACAGCTAGGTTCACCGTCAAAGTTATCGATTCTTATAGAGAGTGTACTTTATGTGGATTAATTTTTCGGTTGGATAAAATGTCGCGGATTTTGGTGTTTACCATTATTTCCAATAGGAAAATTGAAAAACTTTTTGTCCACACGATTCGAAAGAAATTCTCTGATTTTTGTTGCGGTTGTAAATGCTTCAACAAAGAAAGTATATATATGCACAAACAAAATGAGAAGAGTGAAAGAACGTAGAAAAAATAATTAACAAAAGAAGTTTTCCGTCCAGAGTTTTTTCCTGCCTCTGACAGAAACAATGTACGCGCTATTTTTACTAAGCATGATATCCAGTAGCAAAATGTTTTTAATGTTTTTGCTTCGGCATATGTTCAAGAATAATACTGCGCAAATTTTCCACCCGAGCAGAAAAAAAACTTTGAATGAAAAACAAATCTTCTAACTTGGTGAGAAACGCGAGTTCTCAGTAGAGTAAAATAACGTTTCGTATAAAATAAATTGCACAGCAAGTCCACTGCGTTGCCAAAATATAAAATTTAATTAACTTCCAAAATGAAAGTATTTTCTTTTTTGTGTTAATCTTGTTGGATTTAAATCCAAACAAATGCCAGATGGAGCAGCAGACTTGACATCACTTAATATAGAAATATACTATACACACCAGCAATCATTATGTAACAAAGGTTTTAAAGCCATATCAAACCATCATCTTCCAAAGCCTAAGTTACACTGACAACACAATTGTATTTAAAAAGATTCTTAAGTGTGAACAAGGCTTAATTAAGAAACACCAGAAACTTATTGTTTTTAAAACAAAAGAAATATACACGAACTGGTATCCCGTGTAAAAACATTTTCGGTTCCACTCTTCAAGAATGATGATAAGAAATATAAAAATGTAACCTAAAAATGTTTTTCCAACTATTGAGTGAAACCGTAAAATTGTGTACCTGAATACCTGAATGTGATTTAAATGTGAATCGTAAAATAATTATACTTGCTCAGGATACAACTCAAGTGTCATTCTTCTATGAATTTATCAAATAATTTCCCAATTACAGCTGATGAGCTGATGAGCTGTAACCATGAGCGGTAACCATAGATACATATATTAATTTATTTATTTTTAAAATCGAAAAAATATAATAGAAGAAACACGCAATCTATAGCCCGGAGCAAACCGTTCAAACATGTCATATGACATGTTGTATAACATGTTTGAACAACCCTTCTAACATTTGAACAACCCTTCTAACATTTCATTCAAAATGTTATACACAACTCAAGAACACAAGAACACAAAAAACAAAATGGCAGACAGGCGAGTGGCTGCTGCAATGATTTCTTTCCTTCTACTGGATGATGATGAAGCGAAAACAAGAGGTAAAACACAATCCTGGATAAAAAGACGAAAACAGAGAGGTGCATTTTCAAATATAATCCAAAAATTACGCACGGAGAACTGTGCAAGCTTCAAAGAAATGCTACGAATGGATTATGACACTTTCTTGAATTTGTTAACTGTCATTGATCCATATATTTCTCCACAAGAAAGCTATGATGGAGTTGCCACAATCAAAGCTAATTAAAGGCTGGCACTTACGCTACGCTTTCTGGCAACAGGTGAAACCTTTAGATCGCTAGGATTTCAGTTTCGAATATCATGTTCAGCTTTTCCTATATTGTTATCTCAGTATGCGAAGCTTTGATTAATTAACTTGAAAATGTGTACTTGAAAACACCATCTACAGCTGAGGAATGGAAAACCATAGCTCATGATTTATATAACATGTTAAAAGTCTGTGCAAACCTTTCAAACATAGTAAATTTCATCAAACATGTTGGAAAGACCATTCAACATGTTTGAACGCGTTGACATTTGAGAGATTTCTAACATGTTATAACGCGTTATATGACAATGTTATATAGTGGGCTTATAATTCTCGAGATAGCAATCTCGAGTTAGCAATTTCGAGTTAGCAAAAGTTTGAGTTATGACGTCAGTATCGAAAATTGCTTACCCGAAAAATTTAGTGAAAATAAAATTTTCGAGTTAGCTAACTCGAGATTTTTTCGGAAAATAAAATTTTCAAGTTAGGTAAATTTATATTGTAAGAACTGAAACGTTTTATATCTAAAATCTAAATCTATGACGTCATAACTCGAACTTTAGCTAACTGTAGAATTATAAATCCCCAGAAAAACACGCGTCCTCTTTGAAAAAGATAATGATTTCATAAGCGAAAAATCCATTCGAAATACTGCTTTTTAAACTAGATCTTTTTACAAATACAAATAAACGAAACGTGTAAATAACAAGAATTGATAATAAAAAGGTTTGAAAGAGTTAAGTTGAGAACTGATGGAATTTCTCACTAACTGTAGTTGATGGTTATACAAGGCGAGATCTCAGCATGTGATCACACGTCTAAATTTATAAGTGCTGTATAAATCCATATAGTATGAAGTATATCTTCTTGAAGTATATTAAAATTGAAGTATATTGAAATATATCTTCTTCTTCTTGAAGTATAGATCTTCTCTTCTATCATTTCCATCAATGGTCTTGAGAAAGAAATGTACTTTAGAAACTCTGCCTGTAGTAAGACTAATTGCATTGAACGATTTCAAACTTGTGTGGCAGTCATACAATGCGTGCAACGTTTATTCTCAGACACTGTACTTGTGTGCAAGCCGCTACAAATATTAAACAAATATTCAACCCATCCCATATATCTGTTACTGAGAGAGAAAAAAACGTGAGTCCTTAAATGTTAACGATCAATAAGAATAAACGATCGTTCAAATCGTTCAAATCCTATGTTTCTTATTTTATAAAAAGAAAATTGTTAAACCAAAAGATTTCCGATGTGCTATGCCAACTAAATCTTGGCAATGAATCTGTGACGTTTGAATTATTGCTGAAATAAATAGATTTTTCAAGGGAGATTGAACTGACATTCAACGTGTGACTGAAATGGGGGCGGGCACATGCGTTAGGTTATTGCAAGATATCATCCCGTCTTTCCTGCCTCCTTAGACGTTACCAGTACTCTGGTTTTCTGCTGAGGTTATGTACAAACTTCATAATATAATAAATATATAAATATACCTTCTTACAACTTTTATTTATACGTCGTGTTTTAACTGAGTTCTAACTCAACATTTGTAATATATCAAGCACGTCTGTAATTCTCCTCGACAGGGACCTTGTTGGAATAATTGATACAAAAAGCTGACAATGAAGCGAAAATTCAATTTCTAAGTATTCGTTATACAGTGGAATATTTATAAAGCATACACCCTATCAAGCGGACATCACCATGCAACGAACACATATACATACATGTAAGGACGGATAGATTTACAGTCAAATTCTCGTAGGTAAAATCTCGATAAGGAGGATATCTCTTTATAGTGGACACTTTTGTTATGCACCAATGGTGTCTGCTTTATAGATTCCAATGGATATAGAGATTATACTCAGAAGTTTGAGAGTATATATGCAACATTGCCTCGACACATTTTGTATCACAGTCACATTTAATCACACCCGATGTTTTTACGCTAAATAAAAATTTATTTTTCGCAAAAAAATAATGGAATGATGAAAAGCGAGAAACCTATTCTAACCTTGAATGTTTAAAACATTGCGGAATAAAAGAATTTTAAAGCTTAAATTACGTTGACATTCTTTTAGGAGGTAGTCGCGTTTCCAAATATGTCATACTCAAGATAGAAAGATTGATAAAGATTATCTCTTTATTTAAAGCTAACATAATTTACAAACAAACAAAACGTGCGTACATTGCTATAGACTATGCCAATAATATTTTGCATTTATTTCATAAATGAATTCCATTTCTGATCTACTGATCTGAAATTTCAAAACATTTTAGCTTCTAGTCGCCTGGGAACTCATAAATATAAGAATTTTTTTTCAGCATAAACATCCGTCTTTCATAAGCCCCCCCCCCCCCCCCCCCCCAAAGATTGTGACGTAACTCAAACTTGAATCAAGAAAAATGAATATCACTGTCGGGCTAGGGCTTCTCTCATGCAAAAATGGATTTCTCATGGTTTCTCCTATAAAAAGCTCAAGATTTTTGACCGCAAATAAATTCATTTTAAAAAAATAAACCATTTTAAAGTTTTTATCATAAAAATTTGATACTTCATTTGCCAAAATCCGATAAGTAGATCAGAAATGGCCTTTATGTGATAAGTGCAAATATTATTGCAAATATTGCAAATATTATTGGCATAGACTGGTAATAAAAAGCCACTATAATGCAACATTTTTAAACCTGCAAATTCACAAAAAAGCAATTCCTTGTACAGTGTGTACAACGTAATCTGCAGGGACAATTTCAAAGAATCCATCTTTAACCTAAAGAAGACAAACTTTCTGCATTTTCAATATCATGCGGTATTGTTTTTCTGAAAAACCTTCACCGGAGTAAGCTGGTTTGGAAATAATACAAAAACGACCTCCTAGCAACAGAATGTTATCCTTCTAACGATTTTATCGATTTTAAATTTTCTGATTAAAACGAATTAAAAGTGACGCAGTAGACTCGCGCTGTCTGTCGCTAAAACGAACGAAAATCTATTTTCCCTCGTTTTGGCCTAAATAAAAATGAAACTTACAAGAGAATAACAAGAGAAAGACTTACAACTTACTTCTAAAGCCTTTGAATATTATTGTAAAAATCTTTTATGTCGGCATTCCTTTGATATAAAGCGTGTCTCGAATGGATTTTTGGATTACATGGGCGGGTTTATACGAATGTTTATGTTTCACAAATTGTGGAAAATCAAAGAAATTTAAAGAACTATGAATTGGATATAATTCTGCGACTTTCATTAGTACTTCAAAAGTACTACTTTATTTTTTCAAGATGTCTGATGGGCGTTTACAGCGAATTATAACAAGTTATGAAGTATTTAACTTGATACATATTTTACGGAAAACACCGCGAAGAAGAATAATGTTGCCCCTCAATTCTGAAAGTTTCAAGGCTGAGGCTGTAGGAGTTCCTAAGGAATCAGAGTTTTAAAATCGGCTACAAAATGAACAGAATATCTTGAAAAACATTTCTGGTTGGTGGTTAAAATCTCAGAAGTCATAAAAGCATGTATTTTTAACTTTTAAAACTGCCTTTGTAAAAATTTCAATAAACCGAGACGCACTTTATTTGAATAGATCAATGAAAGTTGTAAGTCCTTCTCTTATTATACGTCCATGATGTAATAAAATGCAATAAATAATAAAATGTCGGTTTTAAATTTCCGGATAACGGATTAAAAGTGATGCAGTAGACTTGCGCTCTGTCGCGCTCTGTCGCGCTCTGTCGCTAATTTTTACTCATTTTGTTCTTTTATACCTTTTTTTTCTTTTTCCTTTTTGCTTCCTACTCCTGGTGATATCACCACGCGTGCCTTGCGAGAGTAGGGATGTCAATGTTGTTGGTACTTTTTTTCATTGTTGTTTGTATTTTTTTTCTTTGTAAAGAAAATATTAAAAAAAAATGTCGAGAAAGAAACAACGAAGTTGCATTACTAATTTACTTTAATGAGTGACATATTTTCCTACTGAAAGAAAGGTATTTCGGCTGAAAAACGTTGTTTTTTTATTGATATATTTTTTTGCAGCAAATAATAAAGAAAATACACCATGAAAAATATAGCAGGAGACTACTCCAAATAGCTTGAGCTAATCAAGGGAGCAGCCACCAAAAGGGGTGAAATTTCATAATCATTCCTAATTTTAAGCAGTAAATAAAATAAAGCAAAAGTACAACAAAATGAGCCACAATGAAGCAAAAGGTTATAATATTCCACATATTGTGAGAGTATAAAAAAGTTTAGGCGGTATTTCAACTGAGCAAGTTTTAACTCAGTTACAGAGGCGTAGCTAGAACTCAGTCAAAATTTGTGGGGGAGAGTTTAGTCATTTAAAGTAGCAAAGGAAAACGTGCAAGTAACCTAATCGACACTTAAGACTGAAAAGAAATATCATAACATTGGTCTCTTCCACTTTTTTTGACTGACCCTAAATACGCCTATGAGTTAAGTCGTTAAAAGGTAAATGGAGTTGTAGCTCATTCCAAGAATTAATGCATTGATATTCAGTTGAAAATTTACCGAAACATAGAGCGTTAAATCTATGGGAAACTAGAGATCCCAATTTTCTACCACGAGTGTTTAGGGGAGGGGTTAAACGCGAGAATGTGAATGTGCTATGAAGAGCAGCAGGAAGATTATTGTTTAGAAACAAATAAAACATTTAGATAACAAAGTCAAAAAATGTATGAATTTTAAGATCTAGAAAAATAGGAGGCGAATGTGACTGCCAATGTGAAAAGGAAATAATACGAAGTGCACGTTTCTGTAACAAAAATACTCGTTTAGTTATAGAATTTTCTCTTTGCGCCCAGACTTGACAAGCATTAGAAATGTGACAATGAAATAAAGCGTAATATATTGAAATTAGAGTTGAACGAGGCAAGAGGTGGCGTATAATTGAATGAAAAACCCATTAGCCTTGCGAAGTTTTATGCAAATGTTATGAACGTGGTGACCCCAGTTTATAGGTTTTCGTCGATGAAAAATTTCGTCCAAGATACTTAATTCGAGAACTAGGAAGGAGCTTTTTCCCATCTATCTTAACTCTAAGATCATAATCGGTCATTTTATGTTTATTTTTAAATATAATATATTCAGTTTTACCAGCATTTAGAGAAATCTTATTGGAATCAAGCCAATGTAACAAAAGTTTCTAGTCAATATTTACACGTTTACCCAGCTGTTCAAAGGATTTGCTAAAATTAAGGAAGTTGGTATCATCTGCAAAATGGTAAACTGATGAAAACTTAACAGCATTATGCATGTCGTTGATATAAGTTAAAAAGAGCAATGAGCCGAGAACAGAACCTTGCGGGACCCCATGCACAATTGATCTTACTGAAGATTTAGAACCATTCAAGGATACAAATTGTTTCCTATTAGAAAGAAAAGATTTAAACCAGTTGTTACCAATACCACGAATTCCATAGTGAGATCGAGTAATTTGCAAGGAATCCAAATTGAAGAGTTGAGAACTCGTTTGTATATAAGTTTTTGGAAGATTTTGCCAATATTTGAAAGTCAAGAAATAGGGCGGCAATTTTGAACTAAAAGTGGAGATCCTTGTTTAAAGACAGCCATTTATTACCATAGCCATTTTCAACATAAGTTCCAGAAGAGAAAGAAATATTTATTAAATTTGACAATGGAACAGAGATCTCATACTTTATTTAATAAATTCAAGATTTTGATTGGGATGCTGTTAGGTCCCAAGACTTTATGTCTACTTTAAATGTTAATGCATTTAATAATCTCTCATTGTGTTACTGGAGTTAGAAATAATGTGCTAGAATTACGATTGGCAAGGAATTGTAAAAAAACGTTTAGAGGTATAAGGTATTTTATTTCTTAGAGAACTAGCTATATTAGAAAACTAATCGTTAAAAGATTCTGATACCACTTTCTGATCAGAAGTAATAACATTGTTAAGAGATAATGAAAAAGATGTTATTCTCTTAGAAGGATTATTACTCTAATAGAAGTTAATATTCCTTTTGTTACCCACGGTTTCGATTTAAGATGAGCTTGAGTTTTTGAGACTTTTTTGAATGGCGCACAGCGATCAAGAAATGAGGAGATGCTGCTGTAAAAACTTTCAAAAGATTTATCAATGTGGTCGTTAGGATTAATTAACTCACTACAATGAAAGTCTAAAACGTTTAAGATAAAATTCTCATTATCAAAGTTTTTCCGGTTTCTAATTAATTCAAAGTTAACGTTTTCGGGTTCAATAGTCACATTTTGTAGGCATAAAAATTGAGGAATATGACCTGAAATAGCCACAGTTAGGTTTCCATTTTGATTTGGAGTTGGAATTACAAAAAAGTTGTCAATAAGAGTACTCGATTCTAGTTGGAAGAGAAATCTGGGGTGTAAATGAAGAACAATAATATCAAGAAATTGATCATGAATACTACCTAAGCCAGTTTTTAGAATATCAATGTTAAAATTACCTAACAAAATCAAGACTTTAATTTCCTTATTAATTTTATGAAAGACAGGAGCTAAGAAAAGTTCGTTGAACTCAGATATGGATATGCAAGGGTGTCTGTAGACGCATCCCACAATATAGTTTTTAGAAGCTTCATAATAAATTTCAACAAAAGTAGATTCAAGTTCTTCTGACTTATAAATTATACTAGAAAGATCACTTCCATAGGCGTATTCAAGGTCAGTCAAAAAAAAGTCCAACGTTATGATAATTCTTTTCAGTCTTAAGTGTCGATTAGGTTACTTGCACGTTTTCCTTTTCTACTTTAAATAACTAAACTCTCCTCCACAGATTTTGACTGAGCTCTGGCTACACCTCTGACTTCTACATTGATATGTTAAAATATTTGAAATATAAAGAAGTGTACCACCAGGAGAAGATTCTGTAGGAATAAATTCCATAGAATAAAGAGAGAAAGAGAAATTTTAGTACGCCGGGATGAACTTAGAAAACTTACGAGATAGTTCTCCAAGCAAGATAATAAAAAAGAGCCAAAATGAAGGCTTAAAGTAGCAATATTCATACGGAAAAACAAAAAACATAAATTAAAAGACTTTAGTTTACTGATTAACTGTTTTTGACACATCAAAGTACAAACAATCTAGATTAACAGAACCATCTGAATTTAAGTTGACTTAGAGCTGTAGCTCCATTCATGGGAAACAAATCGGAATTACACCAAATGCCAAAATTCAGACAACACACCTACCTCTTTACGGCTCAGAAAATTACAACGCGGATGAATCCAAGATTTACAAACGGTACATAAAATTTCTCGACTTTGTTGACGTTCTAACCTTTTGCTTGCAAATGCGACAATCATTAAAAGTTTAAGTGGTTTTAATGTGATTTTAAAAAAAGAGATTGGCGAACTAGTGTATATAACATAATTACATAATTTCTAATTGATATGAAATAGGGTTTTCAGAATAAATGAACACTGAAAAAATTTAATAACAGCAATAATATAAAATTGCTAGTCTAACGTGTAAAAACATTTTACAGCTTTTCTCCATAAATTGTTTTTTACACGCAATACTGCCATGATAAGTCTGTGTATATACAAAAATTGTTGTGTTTCTCCATGTTGGAATTATATCTATATTATTGTATAAATATCTTGGATCGATCATTCAAAGAATGCTATCATTCCAATTTTTCAGTGCCATCTGCCCTAATTAGAGATTTCTAAAGTTGTACAGTTAAACTAAAAGCTAAAATTCCAATGTTCAGAGATTTAGAAAAGACAATACAACGTATACTCCTACCTAACCAATGTATACTCCTACCTAACCACGATTAAAATTCTGAAACAATACTTTCACATTTCCCTATTAAATAGCTAACAAAAACAATACCTTCTGAGACGTTTTTATCTTTCAAATCTTTATTCTGCTATGAATTGTGGAAATGTTCAGAACCCAAAACTCCGCTTGTGCATCATGATATAAAAACCTTGTAAATACAGTATAACCCCGTTAAGTCGGACTCTCAGGGGACCGAAATAATCGGTCTGACTTATCGGGAGTCCGACCTATCCGAACTTCGTCTTAAGTCAGACTCTACTTATTTAGATCCAAGGGGGACAAGGTTTTAGTCCGACTTAAAGAAAAGTCTGACTTAAACCGTGTCCGACTTAACGGGGTTATACTGTATGTATATAACCATGATTTTTACCCTCTTCTTGCATTACATTTTATCTATAACTATTCAATTTTCTAATGTAAACAACATGATATTATTCAAACACTATCAAAGCAATATAATAACGATCTTGCTACCTTCGTTTCGTTAAAGGCGAACCTTAATAATAACATCCACATACTACAATAAAATAAACTGCTAGCTACATATTTCGGCATAGTAGTCAAAACTAACTGATACGAAAAATGCTACGTTCAACCACATTAAAAAATAGACATCGGTAGAAAATGATGAACTGATAACACGAACACATAACAGGTTCTACATCGACTAACTCGTCGGAGAGAATAGTTACTGATAAATATCAATGTTGTTATTATACGTTGGATATAAAAAATGTTTAAAACCAAAACCAAAAATTTTACACACAGCGTCTTCATTTCTCGTTTAAAGAAATGAACGTTGAGAAATTTGATGAACTTTCGAACGCAAAAAACATTGCATTGCCTTCTCCCCCGGGCGGCTTTATGATGTCTTCCTTAAGGTACAACACTCCATGAAGTAATAAAACCCCGTAAGATGGAGCTAGAGATTCTCCTAATGGGAGATTCTCCCTATACTAATACGGAAAAACAAACATCCATTGACGAACTTCCCGAGAACTTTTACCTAACTTTCTTTCTTTAAAAGTTAGGTAAGAAAAAAGCAAGATTGCGTATTAGTATAAGAAGACTAGTATCCCGAGTAAAAACATTTTACAGGTTCATTTCCCTCAAATGAATTACCACCCCCAAGACCCGTGCTCTTCCTCTCAATATTGCCCTCACAAAAAATATCACCATCCGAAAGGATAAGTATTACTAAGCTGTAGAGCTCGAAAAGCTGATCAAGAAAATGTATGGGATCGCCTGTGTACGACTTACCATTACGGAGATATAGTCCATCAAAGATTTTAATGACGTCACACCCGTCCCCAAAAAGTTTTAGACCCAAATTTTTTCGACACCCCATCGCCAATATCGCGCGCCCAAAGTGACGTCAGTTATTCCCATTGGTTCTCGAGATATTTGCCCCGAAACGTCGCGTTGCATTAGTGGTGCAATGTAATGTCCCCCGTGCAAAAAATCAGACGTCACGTCATCATTTCAACTACTATATTAGAACAATATTAGAACTACAGTATAACCCCGTTAAGTCGGACTTAACGGGTCGGTCGAAAAAATGCATCGGCTTAATTTACGATGTACAGAAAAAGAAACAAAAATTATTAAAAAAATGGCGGGAAAAAAAATGTATGGCAAAATTAGGCGGCAAAAAGGTAAAGCTATCTACAGATTAGCCCAATCAATATTTGGAAGTAACATCTTAAGATCTTTAAAATGCGTTATCGAAGTTTCCTTTCCAAGTGGCCGTTTTCTAACTTCCAAAACGAACTAATTTCTTCGTTTTTCCACAACTTTCTATACATTTTAAACCAGAGGTCTCTGTAGTCAGGACAAAGACTTTCATTAATGTAAATCCGTGAATCGTGAGGTATATTTAACGAATTCGGATCTACTTCTTTCAAAAGTTTCTTATTTGACAATATCTTTTCTTTTTGAAAATTTAACTATGGTGTTACCTTTATTCCCAATCCGGTGGCAAGCTTCGATGTTTTCACTTGTAACAGTCAATTCTATGTAAAATTATTCGAACTTTTTCTTCTAGGTCATCCTGCTTTACAGTGGAAGGAATTCCGAAAAGCTCCAGACATTCCCTTCGAATGTACTGAGCTTGGTCAGCCAATTTTCTTTCAAGCGATACGATTTTTTCTGAAAGGAGGTTATTAACAGTTTTTGATACAGGTAATTCGCTCAGGATTAATACAACTATATCTCCGATATCCTTCAGTTGGTTCGACAGATTCCTCAGCTCCAGCATTTTCATTTTTCAAGTCAATGACCATAACAAAACAAATCTTTGTAATCAGCGTCAGTTGACATTATACATTATATGCAAATGTCCATCATTTTGCCGATGATACTAATTTGATTAACGTAAGTGACTCTTTGAAACAACTCTCAAAACGAAGGAACTTGGACTTAAAGTTCCTTTCCCATTGGCTAAACGCTAACATGACCTCTTTAAATACTAGTAAAACAGAATATATAATTTTTAAGCATGCTCTAAAGCCTCTAAACTACGATTTTAGGTTATTTACCAATGGGAAACGTCTTCAGTCCAGTCCAATTATTAAGTACCTTGGTGTTCTCCTAGACAATGATCTTAGCTGGAAGTCCCAAATTAATTGTATTGCAACTAAACTCGAACGTGCCAATGGAGCTCTTTCAAAAATTGTACCTCTTGTACCTCCTTCAGTATTGAAGTCAATCTACTATGCCATTTTCCATTCACACCTACAATATTGCTGCCAAATATGGGGGCAACCTAATTCTGTCCTCACCAAACGAGTCTCTGTCCTTCAAAACTACGCAATGAGACTCGTGGCTTTTAAACCTCATACTGAGTCTACAAGCAGTCTCTATTCCGAATTTAAAGTACTCAAGTTCTCGGACATAATTCATTTACAAAATGTTCTACTTCTCCATTATCTATCCCACAATGAAATGCCTGATGCAATTCAAGCTACTTTCGCCTATAACCCCTTACATGGCTAAACTACTCGTGCATACGAATCTGGCCTTTTATTTCTCCTTGTCAATACAACTAGTTTTGGCAAAAATTCGATCAGATACAACGCGCATTGTTCTTGAAACCACACCCAGTCTCTACTACCTACTAAGCTAACTAATTTCCACAACATTAAAAGTAACCCAAAAAAATTGCCTCTTAGCTTCTTACGAATTCCATTCCCACTATCCAGACTTCTGATCTACTGTTTGCCCTGTGTTTTGTGTCGTCTGGTGCGTCCTGTTCTTTGTCCGCCTGTACTTGTCCCAAGGGGTGGTCATTGCCTTTATCTTAGTTTTTGCTAGGAGCAATGGTCTCCCTCCTTTAGCATATTTTTTCTTCTTTAAAACTTGTAACTTTTTTTGATCTGAGTATATGTATATATTTTGCTATTGGTAAATAAATTGATTGATTGATTGATTCTATTTGAGTTAGAAAGGTATATATGGACACTTATGATATTTAGATACACTAGTTTGAGATCTCAAGTGAGATCGCACATATATATTTTTTCGCAACAACTAACTACACTTTTGGTTTGGGCTCAGGCCATCATACGGTCCACTCCTAGTGTATAGCGGCGGATCGAGAAGCAATTTTACTGGTGTAAAAATTATGGAGAAGAGTGTTTTCAAAAGGATAAATGCAATTTAATTGCCAATTCTTGTTTAGAAAGTTCTCCTCCAAATTGGTTTATACCAGTCAAAATTCTGCTAGATCCGCTAGATCTCCGACCTGATAAGTGGCTAATAGTTAAATCATCAGCGATGAAGGAGAGATCTTCGGCGGATTGAACCTAAAAGTATCAACTAAGGGACAAAAATATCTTGGTGGTAACTAGGGCACAGATGAAGAATGTACAGAAAAGTATGGATAAATGGGATAAAATATGGATAAAAAAAATTATCAAACTGTTATCCATTGCAAAATGCAACTTATGCAACATTTGCATCCGGTATGAGACACCAATTTACATACCATATCTGAGGCCTGCGCAAATGAAAGATCTTCTGGAACCATTAAATAATGCTACCAAAACGAAACTTTTGCCAGCACTGTTAGACAACTCAGCAATATCACTGGAGGAAACGAAACTGATCAGCCTACCAGCAAAACCAGGTGGTCTTGGTATAGCCATATTCTGTGAACTAGCAGACCATAAGCATACAAATTCAAAAGCCATCACCCAGAACTTGACCAAGAACATCATAAATCAAAATTCATTAATTACTTAACCCTTAAAATCACGTCATGGCGTCACATCATGGTAGGCTATCGCCGTCAGAGTGGTTTATGAAACCTGTTTAACTTAAGGCGTTGAACTGGCTCTAACTTCGTTTTTTAGGAAGCGGTCAAAGGTTAAGTGAGCGGTGGGATGGACATCGTCTCCGTTACAGACGTCACTCCTGCGCCACATAATGGACCGAACACAAAAAAACAAAGGCGTCTATAATCATCCCGCAGTTTATTTAATTTTTGTCAAGTTGTATTTTATAGAGAGACATTCTTAAAATTTACGTCAAGGTTTCTCGCCTTTTGGAGCTCAAAGAAAAGGAAGGAAGAAAAGAAGCGCCCTCTAACGCCTACTTTCACAGCATTTTAAAGTTAGGCTGCATGATGATAAAAATTGACTTTGGTTTAAAGCCTATAATGGTTATCTGGCTCCAAAAGAGTGCATTTAAAGCGCAACAATTTCCATTGAAACCGTCCGCGCAGGGGTTTAATTATGCATGCGAATTCTGAATTCTAATTGGTTGATTCAGAAATAAGTGGAAAATGTACGCTCATGAAAGTTGAAAATGTTCAACTTTTTTCGTCCGCTGATGTTATTGACCAATCACAATTGAGAATGACATAGTCCGCGCGAACAAAACTTTTAAATGGTAATTGGCCTTACGCGGCGAATGGAAACGATGCTCAACAAATACTTAATATAACGCAGAACGCCAAAAAAGCCGTTTAGGATATTAAACATCGGTTTTGCTGGTGCTGTGGGTAATATAAGTTTTTCACGTGAATAACTTGTTGTATGTCTCAAGAGAGCCTAAAAAAATGTTCCTTTATCAATTCCAAGAGGAACTTCGACAAAATGAAACACGTGAATCCTTTATAACATTTCATACTTCATAGCTTTCAAAAATTAGTTTCACGGTGAAACAACAATTTTATACGTCTATAAGAAAAACGATGAAGAGAAAAAAGTAGGATTTTTATGACCTGAATTTTTTTTTAAATATTTAACATATTTGTTTTTTATTCATTTTTTGTATCTCATAATTATTTATCTATCGAGTTTTAACAATTTATTAATGTAGTTTATCATTAAGTATTTAGAATTTATTCAAAACTAAACTAAATTTGGAAAACTACACGTTTTCTTATAAGAACCTGGCTGATGGTTTAGTTCTAAAAGTTTCTTCATTACGGAAATTACAATTTTGATTTCGAGAGAAAAAAAACTGAGTTTCTCATAAAGTGATCTCTTGTATTAAAAAAATATAAATAATTTGATTCAATGAGAGAAAAAATATATCCACCATTAATAACCATTAGTAACCATTTGTTTACAATAGTTGTCTTCAGAAGGTTGCATATTCGTAAGGGTTTGTTGGGTTGGTCGTACGTCGGCTGTCGTATCCGAGTTTTTCTGCCGTTTAACTTTCCCTCTAGCTATATCACCAGACGAAAAAACGTCCCATTTGTTAATATTGTTTGTCTTCTCAAAGTTGTTTTCTTTTTCTCACGTCTATCGTAGTTTGTTGATTTGGTTGAATGTCGACGGTTTTTCGAGTTTTTCTGTCGTTTGACTTTCCCTCTGTATCATTTTTTCCATCTCTGCTGGATGTGAAATAAATATTTCATTATGAAGAACATGTGTAAATTGTTCATTTTGTAATAGTAGGTGTACAGGTTATTCCAACACTGAAACTTTCGTTAGATATTTGAAAATCTCCTCCCAAAACAGCATGCTTGTTTGTGTTGATAGTGATCTTCTCTGTATGTAAAGAGGTGGCACTTTGCCCGACTCGGCACGGCGAAGAAAGGGTTAGCTTTGCAGAGACCGGCATATGTACAGAGCCCTTTAAGATGTTTCATCTTGTGGTTGCGTCAACATGAACACTCCAAAAAATATATTTTAGACAATGGAAATATTCTGTTTAATAATGCATGCGCCATTTCTACAGCCTTCGTTTCCAGGTTGTGCTTGGTTGTTTTGGGCTGACAGTTTGTTCATCTTGAGGCAGCGAGGACGGCAAAGCCCCTATGTCGGACGTCTGAATGACCTGCTGTTCTCCACAAGTACAGCTTTCCTACTTCCGAGTCAAGTTAGCGGGCTGGCCTAGTTCAATTAATGGCCTTCACTTCTTGCTTAACGTTGGCACTCCAAAAATGAGGAGAAAATATTTTCAGTCCAAGATATATATAAAACTAGGGAAGAGAGAAGTGAGGAACGTTTCGAAATAAATTATTTTGCATCCAGCTTCAATTTTCTCGTCTTTTTTCCTCCAAGCTGAGAGTCTTATCTACGGCCCTGTTCTCTTTGCTTTATTCGTTAGAATATTTCGTAAAACATAGAAAGAATTGAAACTAGTCAGAATTTTTGCCATTCCAGTTTAAAGTTCCATTTATCAATAAATGTTTTAAAATTGCGTATGATGAATTCGCCATATCAGTAATAATAAATAAACAACAATGTTTTTTATTATTTAAAATTATATTTATTCATAAGCTTTTTGGACTACGTCCATCATCATCAGTCATCATCGGTCAGTTTTAAATTTGTTTTTTATAAAAAAATTTTATGGATGTATATTTTTATTTTTCTACTATATTTATTCTATTTTTGTATTTTATATATTTATTTTTAATTATACTGGTATTCATTTTTACTTATCTTTGTATATTAATAACAAATATTTGCAGACATGAGTTTGATTACTAATATGTGTGTATGAGCTTTCTATATTTCCTTTTTCGATTTATTGAATTTATAACGATTATAAGCTGTTATTTCGATATTTATTGTCTTTTTCCTTATGCAATGTTATGGTACGTGACATTTTAGCACTGTTTTGATGTTCTAAAAACATCAGTATGGTTTGATTATGAAGGGGAAAATATGGAGGGAGGGGTAGATAAATGTTTCTTATAGCGTACTGATACAAAAGAACCTGATGGCTTTGTCTAAAGTAGAAATAGTGATCGTTGAGTAAGTGCGTTTTCTTAATATATAAGAACTTCCTTTTTTGAAATCTCAGGTCCAATCTCCTGTATAACATGCAGTGTCCTAGATTTTGGTAGTGTTCTGTTATATCCATATGCTCCAGCAAACTTGTCATTTCAGGAAAAAATGGATCTTGAAATGTGGCACGTTTGACAGTTTAATTACAAGTTAACAGAATTCTGACAAGAGGAATAAGGTATGTTTGCTAATTGTTAATACACATTATGAGTTAAAGACTACTTTGTTCAATGCGTGGATCTATCTTGTATAATCTTTTCATATTCTTCTTTTTTAGGCGGATCGAGAAAATCACTCTGAAGATAAAATTTATAATTTTGTAAAATTAAGTTATCGAAAGTGAACACTATTTTAAGTACTTGTCTCTGGTCCTTGCCCTCACGGTTTTTTCTCGACAGTAAAAAATGCCAGAAGATGGCGCTGCTGATTTGGCTTGAAAGCAGTAACTGCGAGTTTTTAATCCAGAGAGTGAGGATCTTGCCAAGTACCAGAAGTCAGAAAATAAAATGGACTTTGTAAAAATAATTGTAAAGCAAAATATATCTTTTGGTTGTTCTATTACCCATTTCAAAACGATTTTTATGTTGGATATTTTCGTATTCTTAAGGAGCATGAAACTTAAATGATAAAAAAGAAAAAACTAATTCAAAACAAGAGGGGAGCATGCGTGTGGCGTATTTACCCTAGATAGCGCCCACCCTCCTTTAAGGGTAAGCAAAGCGGTAGGGATTTCAGGAAAACATATATATTCATTTATTTTCCCTTAAGGGGAAACACCCCTCTAAAATGTCAACAAAGTGGGAGGTGAAATTTTATGTTTGAAAGAAATAAAAGGTTTGGCGATATTTTTCTACATGATTTTTGTGTCTCGCTAGCTTTCCCTTCACCACAAGCGTCCTAAAATCAAATAAGCATAAATATGACTAGCCTTTCTATAAGCGCGATGATTGGCGCCCTTTGCTAATGAGATGGCGTCTTAAGGTGCACTCTGTTGCACCGAATCGGATTTTTTGTTTCAAAAGATGTCAACGTGCTTCCAGCTCCGAAAAACATTAGGAAATTCGGGGATAATTTTTAAACTAATTTTTCTCAAAACATATCTCATAAAATTTTGATGCAATTGAGTTGCCATTTCGCAGAAATATTGTTACCACTTGCCTCCGCGGGATGAGCGAAGAGATTTGTTTTGTCTCGATTATCCAGCTGCACAGTGGAACGTCTAATCTGTCCAAAATTAACCAATTTCAGGAAATCCGAAATTTTCATGTTCATAAACTACTTAGATTGAATTTTTGTGCAAAAGTTTTCATAACTTAATAAACCGTTAAAATATTGTGGGTTTTTTTTATCTTCTCCGACCCCGGATTTGTGTTAATTTCATGCCCAGTTAATTAGGATTCTAAGTGATTCGCGTTAATTTTATGCATACTTCTGTAATTTTTCAAACATTCGCTCTTATTTCCTTCGTGTTAAATGCATGTCGTGTACATGATAGATGTGTGTTATGGTGCAAATTGTATGATAGAAGTCTGCTATCGCGCAAATTGCATGATATGGTGCAAATTGCATGATATGGCGCAAATTGCATGATATGGCGCAAATTGCATGATCAGCATCCAATAAATATATTTTAGTCATTTTGAAAGTGTTTTGGTAACTTTTACGATTTGGAGGTAAAATTGAGAACAAATTGAACGATCATATCGATCAATCTATGAAAATTGCTAATCTTCAGGTAATATAATAAGATTTGAGTTTTATTTTTGTCTTACAAAACGAAATAAGACAGTGTGTTCCTTAAGCCGAAGGTTTTGCATGAAGCACATAGCCAGATCTATGGGGCTGCAGTTAAAGGGGTTGCAGACTATTGTATTGAATTGAATTATGAAGCTCATTGAACGCGGGTGGTTCACCATCATAAGTAAGTTTTCAACAGCGTTCTTGCTGTCAAATTATCTGATTATTTAAAGTCAGAATTGTCAAACATATCCAAATTAGAGGCCATCGATAGAAAACATGCTTAAAATAAGGTTACGTAACCGTTGATCAACGGAAAGTGACCAAACCGGGGGGACAAAGCGTGCATTTTTGATCCCGCTTTTTCTACAAATATTTTGAATGTGGCTTTCACATGTCAAACAGGTTTTCAAAACGTTAAACTAAATAATTTCTCTTTAGTACTGCAGTGGAATCTCTATACCCAGTGGGCAAAATATTCAATTCTCTGTGGAGGAGTGTTTTCTATAGGAATGGCAAGCAATATCGTGATATTATTTCTTCTTTTTTTTTTTACTTAGAGAACGTTTGCACCTGCAACTAAAGGTGTATTGTCATCAGCGCAACTGGCAATTTTATTTTCTTCGATGCAGTATATTACGGCTGTATTATTAAAAAAACAGGGGTCCTAATAGTATGCCCTGCGGAACACACCTGTCAATATTACAAATCATGTGCCTTGTCCAACTTTGACTATAGCGAGATAAAGTTATAAATATATTTCACTAAAGGTCGTTTATAAGGCTGCAAAGCATTGACCATTATCCAGCGTATTTGTCCAGGTCTCTTATAGAGAGGTAATGCTTCGCTCCAAAACGTTTTCTAAATCCAATCGAAACTTAAGGCGGGTTTACAGTTCTCGCGAATAAAGGAATTCACTTCTGCACCGTCGCTGACGAACGGTGAAAAAGTTGAAGATTTCTTACTTCTTCGGCCATTTTTGATTTCTGATCAACAGAAAGTGGTTATTTTTGCTGAATTGAGATTTTTTTTACAGCAAAATTAGCAAATTTTGTGTATTAGCGCGAGCTGTAAACTCTTATTGCGATCCAGTCACTCGGTTCGTGCGATTTATTCGCGAGAACTATAAACCCGCTTTTAGACAAGAATGTTTTTAAAAATATTTAGTTATTAATGTTTACCCAGGGTAGCCTTTTCAGAGATCGTTTGGAGATAATTCTTTCAGAGAACAAAAACAACAACAACAACAACAACAACAACAACAAGCAGCTGCGTGTGAGAAAGGAATTTTAAGTTTTATTCGATTTAATAGACGGTTTACATTTATAAACATATGTACAGGTCCCGAACAAAAAAAAAGAGTTAAAATATTTCTCAGATACATTCTTGAGGGAACATATATAATCTTTAAATTCCAAATTCATAGAGAAACATTATTCATGGACCCCAAAACCCCCACTTAGAATTTTAGCCTCTTTTTAGTCGTCTTAGTCCGAAATTACTGGTTGTGGAAATAAAAGGGAAAAATATATTGCATAAAATAAAAGAATTGTAAACATGAAGTAACAGTATCTACTTAATAACTTATAATAATAAATAATAATAATAAAAACGAAGAAATTTCTTTGAAAGGAGTTTGTATTTCGGTCAACTTGTAGGACACGGCTTCCTGAGTGTGAAGTCGGCTCCTTCGACGGCACCCGAATGATACGACTCAATGAGTAATTCCAGCGATGAGAACTGCGGTCCATGTTCGATCCCGTACAAAGAGACACCGGAGTGAGTGCAACTCTGAAGAAACAAAAGTGGGTCAGGAATAAAACGGGCTTTATTATTACTCCATCAATACACCTTTCCCGAATTTCTGTTTACACGTCGTGTTTTGGCGTAGTTAGTACATCCAACCTCGTTTCAGATATCAAAATTGCCTCGAATCATTCTACTGGGAGTTTTAGTAATAGAGATAATTACTAAGTAATAAAGTTAAAACATTATTGAAACAATAAATTTCATAAAAACGAGGTTGGATGTACTAACTCGGTCACAACATGGTGTTTAAACAGAAACTCGGGAAAGGTGTATTACACCGTTTTTTTTTAACGAAAAATCCAATTGTGAAAACAAAGAAAAATGAAACACTAAATTGACTCGAAATAACGACCCTGGGTTCCTCTCCCTTATTAAACACTGTAAAAAACCTATTAAACTCTTAACCAAACTTATTACCACCTCCCTTCACCTTCAAAGAGATATACAGCAAGCGAAAGAGCAACTTTATTCCCAAACCCCTTGCATAACTGCATTATGTCATTCTGCTTCGAAGATTGAAGCCTGGATAGCAAATCCCCAAAATTTCACATAGCATTTAGAGAGACATGCAACTCAAACATGCAAACATTAGAGTCATTCGAAGATTTTCTGGTCTGGGAACCCGTTATCAAGTTCTATTGTTATCAAAGTTCTATTGTTATGAAGTTCTATTGTTACCAAGTTCTATTGTTATCAAAATTCTATTGTTATCAAAGTTCTATTGTTATCAAGTTCTATTGTTATCAAGTTCTATTGTTAGTCACATGGTAGTAAAAATGATAACTGTGCATTGGTTGTAATATGTCACGTGATCAGAGTGTAGGTGCACAATAGAAATAGCCTTATCAAGAAAAAAATAAACAACAAGTTCATACCCAGTAGGCAAAATCTTCAAAAAGTATGTGAGGAGGAGTGGTTTCTATAGAAGAATGGCAAACAACATCGCCTGCTCTTTCAATATAAAACACTCCTCCGCAGAGAATTTTCTAATGACTACGCGAACACAAAATATACTCTTACCTGGAATATTTGATGGTGCGCTATCTTTCCCTTTTTAGTGATGACGGTAAGAACTAGGTTGCCATGCGACGAACTGCTATCTCGTACAAGAAACAAACTAAATGAAACAAGTCACGTGTGAGAAGGACTGACCAATCATCTCACAACAAATTGTTTTATTGGCTCACGGAGTTGAAACATCATTTTAAGCATCACTCGAGCCTCGAGTTGGTGAAAAAGTGAAGTATCATTAAAGCTCAACTACTTTTTACTAATGCAAACATACCTTACGTGGATAAAAATTTATTTATAAAAAAATATCCACGCGAAATGTGTTAAATTCGGTCAACGGCGAAAATAAATCCATTAAATCAATCAATCCCCTATTACGAGGAGAAAAATGTTAAGATAAAAATATTGTTTCTAAAATTCATGTAATTTAATTCACTTAATATTTCGGAAGACCTGAAACCGCGAAATAAAATCCACGCGAACTTTTATCCAAGTGAGGTAAACACCTTCCCGAATTTCTTCCGATATTTGAACAAACTATCCTATCCCGCCTCGTTTTGATGTGCGATTGAGTTGATAAATATTACAATAATATATAATTACTGTAAAACAACATAACCCATCAAAACGAGGCGAGATATGGCAAAATATACGGATATGGCGTTTAAACTCAAACTCGGAAAAGGCTTAAAACATGCGTGCATAAATTTACAATCTGATCTTTGTGGTTTCCTTTTTAAACATCTTTGAAGACACCGACTTTGAACGAACTGATTTGAGTGGCAAACCTCCGTATATGACACGTTAATCTAGTTTTGGAGCGTATTTGCTCCTCATGTTAACAACACCAAAAATAAAGTAAACAAAACAAAAATACTGAATTCTAATTGGTTGGTATTTGGGCAACTTACCCCTCCTTCAGACCGTGCTTTTTCAGTTTCTGCACTGCTTGGTCGCGGTTCAGTTTACCATGGTACCACACTTTGCTCTCTAGTAACGTTTTTCGAACCACCGCTGGCACGAAGGTGGCCGAGCGTCGTTTGGCAGTCTTTGGTATTTCGAAAGCTATCTCATTCTGTATCCTTAGCGCTTCCAATGGATCCGAAATTACTCGGCCGTTGTTCCCGGAGAAATCTATCGGCGCTTTGTTGTCTTTGGTGTGCTCGTTTTCACCGAACGAACGCTAATTATATATATAAAAATATATAATAAGGAAATAAAAATGATGAAATAAAAATAATGAAATAAAAATAATGAAATAAAATAATGAAATATGCCAAACTATGAATATAAAGAAATAGCGCGGAAATTCATGTCTTGAATTTCTGAAAACACAACACGGGAAACAACACTCAAAATCGGAGATTATAAGATCGGATTTGACTTTCTTTTTTGAGCTTGATGAAATTAGTTGTTGAAAAAATCAAAGAAAAAAAATAGACAATACGTATTAATGATAGGTTCCCAGAGCAAGGAATTTTCTAGTAATTACGAAAAACCCCGAAAAAAACAGTCCCCTTACCCTGAACAGTATACTTTGACGCGCACTATTTGTTCGACGTAAGTTGGCTTCTTTACTCATAGCTTCACGAAAGTTTAGATACAGCTGCTGACCGTACTAAAATAAAAGTTCCGCGTAAATGAGAGCGTAACCACAGATGGTCCACATGCTGGCCACACGTTCTCTACTTGGGGAACTGCCAATACAGTCAAAGCTCTATTATTTGAACTGTATTTGAAAGCTCCCTTCACCTAGGATTTCTTCGATAAATCGTACGATTTTCGCACAGTTCCTTGGAGAGTGTACTGTCCTTATGTAATGTAAATGCTTATGTTATGTTACGTAACGTGCTTATGTAAACCTATGTAAATTATGTAAACCTATGTAAATTATGTAAATTATGTAAATTTTGTTTCGGATGAGCGCGTGCTCATAGGCAACGTTAGGTGCTATAATACATTCGTCCCAAGAATTAACAGAAAATTTGATCGTTGTAATAGTTCAACAAAAAGGATGAAGTATGACTATCACCCAAAATTTGATCAGGGCCTTCGTTTAATGTGTAGTAAGAGATTTAACAAAATTAGAAAAAAACCGGATTGGCTTACCTTGGCAAGACGGATCCCAGACATCCATCCGGTCAGTAACCGTTTGGAACAAACACAAAAACATATGATTTGACTCCACTCGCTGACAATCTCAGGCTAAACCAATAAAAAGAAGTAGATAATCATTTTCGGCGGCCATTTATTGGTTTTGGTAACGCTATTTTAAAAATTTTATGTTGAAACTCGCTACTCATAAACTGAATAAGAGGCACTCGCTGTTCTCTGGGGTTGCCAACACGACTTCCACCATTATTTGGAAGATTTTGCCCACTGGAAAGAAATCGTAACCCGTCAGAACCAACTAGTTTTACAAACGTTCATTTCATTTCCATAGTTCCTGATGAAAAAACGAAGAACTGAGAGACCATGACAATTCACTAACTGTCGCTGAAACCTCTGATGGCTTAGGCATTTGATTTTACATCAAGAGAAAATTTTGTTGCATTTTATTCATAGCAGTTGATTTTAAATATGTATCTAAATCTCTAAGTTGGGGAGAGATGTAGTGTATTGCGCTCCCTTCCGTTTGGTGCCTTTGTTACACAGCATCAGTCCCCAGCAGATTTGGTGTTAAGCAAAGAAACAAGATGGCCGCCGCGTAATGGCCACGGTTAGATTGTTGTTCGTTTTTATCCGCTTGTATTGCAATGAACCAGACAAAGGAACCAAATATTATAAACAACAACAACAACAACAACAACAACAACAACAACAACAACAACAACAACAACAACAACAAACCATTCAATTGCAAATACCTCAAATATAGCAGACAACTCTCAACAGAGGACTCTAGAAACGGATGACGGGCAAGGAAAAACTCTCTTCGCTATGAGTTCGTTCTAAGGGTGGTGCTTATTTTTTTAGTAAATTTGAGTCTTCTGGTGCTTATAAAGATTTATAAATAAATAAATATATAATAAATAGATTTATAAATTATGAACCAAAGTGTAAAAAAATAGTTTCAGTATAGTTTGAGTGGTTCTGAAGAATTTCTATTAAATGAAGTGAATAGAAAACAGAATTGGTATTTTTCCCCAATGGATATTTCGAAATAAGTAAATCCTGTACTTACTATCAGACAAAAACAATATTCTTCCGGTGCACCATGAGCACTGATGAAACCAGGTGAGCAATTATACAAAAATGATGATTCACACGAATAGTTAACTTGGTTTTCATTTCCCTGTTAGTAGACAAACACAGATAACAATTCTTAAAAATCAGTGACAACAATATACTAATGCTAGTATCTAGATTCCTGTTGTCTCGTTATCCCGAGTAGAGTGCTGCTCGATAATCTTCTGGTAATTAGAGGGTTAAATCTTCAAAACGTCTCTGTGGAGGAGTGTTTTCTACAGGAATGATAAGCAATATCGCGTGCTGTTTCAAAAAAAAAAAAAAAAAAAAAAAAAAAAATCCTTCACATGGTCTTTTTGAAGATTTTGACCACTGGGTAGTGATGGTAAAACAACCAATCTTTTTGACTGGCCCTCAACACGCCTATGGAGATGATCGCAAATTTGCGGTGAAAACGTACTTATTTCTGCCTGGGTTAAATGAGGTTATGGATGCCTCGTTTTTTCCGAACAACAAAAAGAGACACCAACCCAAACGTTTTACGAGAAAACCAACAAAAAAAACTACCTCTTCGTGCAAATACAACGTGGAATGCTTTAACCTCACGTATTTCTTCATCCAATTGTTCTCATCAAAAGTTTTGACGTAAATCCATCCATGGAGGTCAAGCGCCCGGTCTGCCGTCATTATGGACTAAGAAGAGAGAAGCAGGCATAAACAACAACCAACCCGTGAAACCCGATCAGGAAAATCCATACAACATTTCAAAGCGTGGGGTTTGAATTTGGAAAACAAACCGTTTGTTCTAGATTTTCGAATTGCTAAGATGTTCCTCATATAATTTAGTTAGTACCTCTGATATTGGGTCAACAGAATTTACAAAGGTAATTACAGTTCCAATGAGGTTTTGTCGAAGGAGGAAGTTAATTGCCAAAGAAATTTATGAATAATATAGTGGCGATATCTCGAAACGATGTTATGATCTTAGACCAATCTTGTCCCCTCTCAGTGGGCAAAATCTTCAAAAAGTCTCTTTGGAGGAGTGTTTTTTTATTGAAACAGCAGACCGATATTGCTTTCCATTCCTATAGAAAACATCCTCCTTATAGACATTTTGAAGGTTTGCGCACTGGGCTAACACTAGATATTTTGTCAGAAAAGTATGGTTTCACTTACTCAGAATCCTTTAGCGTCAGTCCTATGAATGCCTTTCGTGGAAAGGCATTCAAATCAAAGGGTGGTCAACAAATACTTCTTACGTTCGACTAAGTTTGGAAGCAGTCACTTTTGTTTGAATGCCATCTTGGAGCAGGAAATAGAGACTTTAAGCAACTAGGACTTGAACGCCATGGCGAATTATGAAAACACTGTTAATTGTACAAAACATGTGAAACTCAATGGGTAGTTCGACTGCATTGGAAACAATTTTTTAACACGTTGAGTGCCGACGGAAACCTACAAATTTGAAGGGTTTTTTTCCCATGAAAATCGCTGCGACGACTTGTTGCATGGCGAACATTCGCCGAACTGATCCGCAAAAATTTGGATTAATTTAGTGTTAAATTTGATCTATTTTTAAATGAGCTGAGCTACAGCTTCTGTGAAGATCTACATTCCGTGAAATACGCCTAAAATTCCGCTGACAAAGTCAACACATGGTCACAACTGGCCACTCAGCACTCAAACATGTTTAAATGAAGTCCAAATAAAACTGAAATAGCATCGAATTCTTTTTTGTGGAAATGAAACTTAGAACTTCCATTTTACGTCTTCCGTTGCCAGTAGAACTTGAAAACATAAATTTTCACATTGTCTAAAGAACGTGAAATTCCTACTGGGGTAAATTATTTGAGAATCTTCCCCAATGGAAATTTCGAAATGATCATTTCTTTCTTACAGAAATCCGTTAGGGAAACAAAAAACCCTTTTGTTTCAAGCTCATTCTCGTCGTACTTGCTGAGGATTCTCATTACAATGGAAAATAGTTACCTTTAACAGAGAGCTTCTTCTTGAACGAGTGGATAACGGAACGTTCGATGGTAAGTTTTTCAAATCTAAGATTTCTATTGGTAGATATTCCTAAACGACAAGAACAACATAAGTAAGTAACGGGGAGGTTAAAGTCCTTGGGCTTCCATCCGTAATGGTTGGCTATTCTGCCCGCCGACTTGCAATTAGGAAGTTGACAATCCAAAAACAATCCCAAAAAAGTCCACCTGGGATGACCTTATAAACGTGGAAGAGATTTTGCTCGGAAATGGAGATTTATTCTGGAGGCCTAACTGAAACTCACTATATGACTGGGCGTATCATAATTGCCTGGATTATGATTTGAAGTACGGGCAGTCCTCGCTATAGCGGAAACACCATCGCGACCAAAGAAAACTTTCCGCTATAGGGAGGTACCGGGTTAGTGGAGGTTTAAATTTCAAGGAGAAGAAGCATTCGTTCCTGTAAAAAGTGTCCGGTATAACGAGGTATCCGGGTATTGTATGTGATATCCACTTTAGACCGGTTCGGCTTTAAGGTGGTGCGAACAGTTGATGTTGTAGTCATGACAGACAAATATATGCTTATTATCATGGATTTTCCTGTTCAGATAAGTAATTGTAACTGACGTCAAACATTTAATCAGGCATCTGATAATACTATTATCAGAAATTACCAAACGTTCGATTTTGTTTCAAAACACATTCAAAAGATATGATTTCGTTTTATAACGAAAGTAGGACACTCTTGTTTCGGTTTATTTGCCTTAACAGGGTTCGTACAGGTTTCCAGAATTTTTTCTCCCTGACTTTGCCTTGAATTCTATATTTTTTCCCCTGACTCAGTGGGTGAAAGGGCTACAATTTTCCCTGACTAATTAAGCTGTATTATATTCCCTGACTACAAAAATAGCTATTGGATTTCTATGTCGACAACGGGACACTTTTACATTTCATCTTATCTTATCAAGAGACTTCAATGACTTGATAATGATTGGTATAAAAAAATTGATTCACACGTGACACGTGACTAGTTTCGGGTCATTTGGGAATAATGACTCCTCGTTTTTTTTCAAAACTCGGCTTGATTTATCCCAAATCCATTTCAAAAACATGTGATTACTAGTAGCAATCATTGCTGAAATTTTGCGCAAAACACGGACCAACTCTCGCAAATAGAACGGATTTGGTAGAAGCCGTAATACTGGCTCAAGACAGTGAGGAATGTTTACAAACCTTAATCTATTATCACATAATGTACATAATACGAGAAAACGTGGGAAAAAAGGACACAGGTACTTACAGCTGGTTCATTAAACAAATCGTACTTGGACATCTCTTCGATCAAGCATAACTTGTTGTTGGAATCTGGCGCCCAGTTTTGAATGACAGTGTACACCACCTCGTGATCCTCAATTTGACGTGCTAAAGTAAAAGCGGTGCGTTTGAATTGGATGGAAATTATACAAAAAGAATTAGCTTTATTGAAGATCAAAAGTGAAGCACGCATTGAGTAACGTTAACTGTGAGACACTCTTTAAACATTTAAAAAAATAAAATAAAAAATGATTGTGTTGGAAGATGACTTTAAACTTATGTGAGTCCTGATTTTCACGGTTTTCGTTCCCTCTAAGTCGTCCTTCAGGTTAGGTCGATATAGATTTAAGCCCTATAACCCCCCATGCTAACCACTTGAAAAGTCCCGCTAAAAGCAATACAATCAATTCAGAATTTAATAATTATAGTTGGCATTAATGTCACTATTATTATTAATATTATTATTATTATTTTTAATATTATTATTATTATTTTTAATATTTATACAGGTTGGCCGGATATAAGTTACAAAATATAAAATATAATCTAGTAATCAAAAAGAGGGACCTGTGAAACTGGAAAGGGGAAATGACTGAAAACTATGAAAAGCAAAGAATTATGGTAGATAACTGACAAAAAAAGAAAGAAAAAAAGAAAGAAGAGAAATTTAACCAATTACAGTCAGGATTTGAAAAAAAATTGCATGAGAAATTTGGTCCAAAATGCCCAATTCAAAAGGATATAACCAAATAATAAAGCCCTCCACAAACGAAACAAAGAAGCCTATACAAGACCTTTCCTACAGTGGACACTGTTGACACAATAATGTGTTTGGGAAACAGAGATTTTCATACTGTTAATACATCATTTTCAGGGCTGGTCTTTGCCTCGTTCTATCGAACACTTTTATGAGAGTTTTCACCGGAGAAGTTAGTGGAAAGGATACATTAACAATGGGTACTTGTTTAACCAACCACGACTGCATGAAAAACAACACTTTGGTCATTACTTAATTACTATTATCGACAAATTTTGATTAACAATGCATACTTTATCTGATAAGTACAACAACAACGTTTTGCACTGAAGTAAACTTCATTGAAAACCGGTAGAACGTTTTAGTGGAAAATATGAGAACTCTGTTCATCATGATGGCATCTCAAAAGATCTATGTTACTCAAATGTTTTGGTGAGCAAATCCAAATACATTTTCCAAATGTACAAATTTATTATCATAATTTTTTACAATGGCAAAAAAACATTTTCACTGTAATAAAATTACAACTTAAAGACCACTATAAGGTTAACCAATCATAACATACAAATCTCCGTATGGAAGACATTCCATAGCAGACACTTCGTTATAAAGGACAATAATACTTATATTTTAATAGGGTGCAAGTTATTCATAAATAAAATTTAATCCGCATGGAGATTTGTCCATAATGAAGTGCTATAAGAAGGTTGTTTGACATAAAAATTGTGATAAAAATGTTACGTACTCAGGTGCAAGTCTGAAATGATTTCTTGAACAACCAAAGCCAACTTTTCCGTCATTCCTCTCACATGAGCAATCTTCCAGGCTAATTGAAATGCTGTCCAAGCTTTGAACACACTTGCTTTAAACAACTGACCATCAGGACAAAGGATTTCAATGTCGAACTATGAAGACATTTGTGAAAGGCGTGTAGAGTAAAACAAAAAAAAAAGCAGAAATACACTAGACAATCATCAGGATAACTTCAAACTTATACTATGCCAAAGTTTTTATTACCTTTACATGTTTTTAGGCAATAAGGAACATCGATAGTCAACTCTTGACCAAAAGCAATTGAAGAACTCATTTGGAACTGCTTATGATGACAATGAACAAACATGATCTAGTCAGTGTTATCGAATTTTCAGTTCCAACACAACTTCAGGTTGAGGTTTTCCTTCATTGTACCAGAAAGAACAACACAGTTCTATGACCATTTGAATCAATTTAAAGTTTTGCTCACACTGTGAGCATCAACAGAATCGTCACAAAGTTAGTGCGACATGAATTTATAAATTCATAAAATAAAATAAAATAAAATAAAAGAACAGGAAAAGAACAAAGACTAAGTAAATTATTTCACTGTCTTTCAATTGGCTAATAAGTGCGAAGGCTCTGAGGAGGGACAAATCCATTCAAGATGCTGGTAAGAATTATATTGATTGCTTTTCTTAAATATGATTTGAGAGAATGCATATCCAAAGGCTTATTCAGGGTCAGTCAAAAAAAGTGGACGAGTCCAACGTTACGATCTTTCTTTTCAGACTTAAGTGTCGATTAGGTTACTTGCACGTTTTCTTTTTCTACTTTAAATGAATAAACTCTCCCCCACAAATTTTGACTGACCTCTAGTTAAGCCTCTGATATCACTCCCTGATTTCACATACATCTTGCTTACTTTCTTGTATGTCTTCCATTTTCAAAACTTCACAGTAATGTTATGGTTGTTATAGCTCACAAAAGAATCAGTAGTTATTCCACTTTGAGGACGAAATTTACAACCAGTTAAAATTGCCTTACTGTTTATAAATAACATGGTCGATAAAATTAGACTTATTATTATTATAATCCAAACGACATTGGTAAGAACCTCTTATCACACAAAGTAACTGCCATTACTCTGGATAACTACAATCATAGGTTTCACAGTGCCAATGAAACATTAAAATAAATACAATTTGACATTGCTGTAGAGCTGTGTTGTTCTTTATCTTACCTATAATGACGGATACCCATGTATAAGAGACTAAAATTTGTTAACACAGATCTTGATCTGTCAGAAGTTTATCAGGGTGACCACTCATTTTCAGAAAAAATTCCCTGACTTTTTCCTGACTTTTTATGGTTTCCCAGGAAACAAACAAACAACAAACCAGGAAAAAAAAAAGAAAATAAAGAAGTTAGGAAGCGGACCTGTATGGAAGTTTTCAAACATTAATACAATAATTAACTAAACAAGTCACTTTTGCCTGACTTTTCTAAAATAAAAAATCTAAATTCCCTTACTTTTCTTTGAAATCCCTGATTTCCAGAAAAGTGTTAATATAGAAACGGATTGACGTAGCAAGTCAAAGTTACTGACACTGATGAAAAAACTGACATCAAGATGCTGGCATTTTAAGGTAGATTACTCAGATAGAAGTTTGAATTATCCTAACAATTTTCTCATTGGAATAGTTTGTTTATGGAATTTTATTTGTTCTATGATTCCCTTCTTCATAGAGTTTGAAGAGCCTGAAATCTATTCAAGATCATAATTCTTTTGAACAAAACATTTCATTCAACAAAAAAATAAGTAAAATTAGAATTATCTTAGTTCTCAAGTGAATTTACTAAATTTACCTTTTCGATGTTCGGCATTGACAATCGTGGTGATATTGAACTGGTTCTGTCCCTAAACTCCACTCGTGAATGCTTGGCAGTTGTACGAGGCGATTGGATTGGAGAAGTGTTTGCGGAACCATATAATCTGCGGCTCTCTTCCTTTAAACATCTTGTTCTAAGGATTTCTTCTTGCGAACTTATCCTTTTTAAGAGGTCAAGAGTTTCTTTCGCTTTTTGAATGTTGTTAGTGTGTGACGTGGTATCAGATATACTGTCGCTGGATAAATCATGCTTTATTTCAGGAACACCAAGCAAGCTCATTTCTATGAGGAAAAAAGTTCACCAGCTATTGTGCTTAGCAAAATGTATTTATGATTGAATCTACTCAATAACCAATGATTGTGACTGTTTTGAAAGGTTGTAACCGTTTTGGAAAAACTAAAAGCAATGCACTGTCTTTACCATAATAATATAAAAAAAAGTAAACAAATCATGCAAAAGGTTACAACGTAAATAATATTGTCACTTGCGTAGAAAGTCATTAGCATACACAAAATAACAACAGATAAGAAAGAACAATGCCCATATGGTTTCAAGAAAATGGATAATCTTGATTGTTGTTAAGGACAGTTCTGATAAAAGATCTGCTGAACAATTTTCATTTTTAGTTTTCATAAAACATCATTTTATTCTCAAGTATGAATGGAATGTAACAGACATTAGTCTATTCTACGAAGACCTTAATTACTTAGCATGGTTGTAAACATTCCATGCAGTTTTTCTAGATTGATTTTGACAATGGAAAATAAAAAAGAATCAAAAAATAAAAAGATAAAAAAAACTATCTTGCGCTTGCTAGATGGTTCATGAGAGAACCAGATAGAGGTATAATATTGTTTACAGTACTGTAACGGTAATTGCAGCTAATTCTCTCCTTGCAATAAGCTCTGCGTAAACTTAGATTAAGAACAGGATGATATATCAACTAAAACTTGCTTAAAGTCAACAATGGGAGGCAAAGAACGACTTACCACTATCGTTATCTGAACTTGCTTCAGTAAGCAAGCTGTTTTGTTCATTCTATAAAATAAGCATTCTCCATGACAAGTTCCTTGATTTTTAACTTGACAAAAATAACTTTAAATGAACATTAAAAAAGTATCAATTATACATCAATTATACAGTAATTGTTGTAGTTATGGTTGTGCTAATTGCTAAAACAGTTAGCATGTTAATTGCTAAAACTGTTATATACACATTGTTTTGATGTTTTGCTATAAGGCTCATTGGAGTAGCTCCTTTGATAGCCAAAAGGAAATTACCTTATGTTCTGCACGAGATGAAGACGAGGATGATGACATGTGCAGACTATTTTCCATGTCACCGATAAGTAGGTTGATGTTTTCTAACACCGCGTCGAGATCAGAGGATGCATCATTCTCCATTTTTAGCCTGAAAACGTAATTAATTTAAGTAAAATTAAGAGGCAAATCAATACCGTTGCATAAGAGTAAAATTACCATTATAATGGTTCAATTATCATTTTGAAAACCGCTGCTGCATAACAAAGTGTTAGTTTTTGAACATTCAACAACATTTCACATGTTGGTACAGATTGTTGGTACAGATTGTTGTCAATGGTTTTTCGATGTTTTGAATGACCTAAAACTCAATTAGAGTGTAAGAGAGTTAATATATACTTGAGGGTATTAAACACCTCAATCAGGAGTGTAAAAATCCAGCCAGCCTGATATGAGTTGAACAAAAGAAAGTAACAACATTGAAAAAGCTTTCTTAAATAAAGATAAAGAGTTCAGTAAAACGAATCTTAGTTTGCAAGGAAAAGCAGGACCGGTCCGCAAAAAAGTGCCGAAAATATTTACCGAATGAACCATGATGGATGTTAAGCATGAAATACCTATTTAAAAGCTAAGAAACTTTGTATATTTGATGGAAGCTGTCCTTTGCTTTGATATCTCTCTGGTTGCTTGTAAGAATGAATGTCTTAAGTTGAACAAGGACATGAAGCAAGGTATCGCAAAGAACAAGTTCAATCTTCTTTAGATTTTGGTCTTCAACAGTTATTCTATCAGTTAATTCAATGAGTACAGCTGAAAATAGTTCTGAAAACTCTGAAAAATTCAGCTTTGGTGGAACAGCTACATTGACATTGTGATCAAATTCTGAAATTAGTATCTTCTTATTTTCTGTACATCAGCCCTATCATTGTCTTATTGTAATCTTAGTGAATACAGCAATGTCTGAGGCAAGTGAAGGGAGCCACGACAGCATTTTAAATGTGGACATGGATAGCCTTTATTAAAAATATTAGATATAAAACAAAATAGCTTGTTTCAAAATCTTTAGAAAAAAGGACAGGAATTTTATTAAAGACTTAACTTCAAAGCAATGAAGTTAAGTTAGATTTTCACAATGGGAATGAAGAGAAGAAAGACGTTCATTCATTATAATGAAATTAATTAATAAAAAATACTGTCTTCTCATTTCCCGTTTGTGTTAACATAACGGCAAAAACATTGAACTCAGATTTTTCCTGTGCAGAACAGGATAAAAACATTTGATTAGGTTTCAGGCCTTCAATGTTTTCCTATCCTGTGATATGCAGTACATAAGTACAAAATCCAGCTTAAAAAGAAAGATTTATAAAGCTGCATTAAAAAGGACCACAACGATAATAGTAGACAGTTTCTTCTTCTTCATAATAGAATATGTATTAAACTTAGTACTAAGCCTGATTAGATGTAATACCAGATTTCCACTACTCAATTCGAGCCAACAGTCAACAATGTAGAAAAACATAGAAAAAAGTCAGAAATTTTAAGAGGATCATCCAATTTTTATTTCAATTTTATAAAACAGTCTATGAAATGTTTCTATCTTTCTATATGACACCTAAATTTCAAAATACATAACTCTCTGCCTTTATGTCGAGTTAAAGGGAGCAGACCTTATCGGAAAGGTTTAGAAATATTACATTACACCACAATAGTCACAATAGTCACAATATATCTAAAAATGTCTTTAAATAACAGATCATTGAAGAAAAACTTGACTTTCATTCACCGTTAAACCACAAGTATTAACCAATGATGAAAGAGCTCTCTGAAGTATTACTACTCCTAACACATCAAACAAAATCCATAATTATGTTGTGGTTGCGAATTTAAAATATAATAATTCTTAAGTTAAGAAGTTTAGTCAAGATCTGACATTGACACACAAAACAAAACAAAGTTCTGTCCCTCCATTTTTACTGTAAAATAAAAGGACCACAGCATTCATGTATCGTTTATCGTTTATCAATATTATTTCACAAATCTAACAGCTAAAATAAAAAGAATTAAAAAAAGACACAAATAAAAATAAATCTTTACTCAGAAATAGAGGATACACACAATCCTCTTTCAAAAAAAAAGAAATTTCTTTTTTCTGAATTTCTGAATTTCATGTCCAATCGATTCATTCCCTTGATCAAAAAGTATGGTGGAGTGGTGGTGGGGCATCAACAACTAGTTTACAGACCTTGTTTTCCAACACGTGGTGATTTTGACCATTTTTCATCGCCTTGGCATTATAAACATCATTTCATAGCTGAATCGTATCATATCATAGCTGAACTATTTGTGAATCAAAGAAATCTCATAAAAGCACAGCTAATTAAAAGATTAATTCCGAAGTGTATTTAATAAAAACGGATTTGAAGTACGAAATGATTCAAACAAAAGAGATAATAGCATCACCCTTAGTTTAATAAATTATACCCAAATTTTGGATTCCTTGTTGCATAATAACAGTTGTAAAACATACATTATAGTTTATTTAAAAAGTTTAAATTAAAATTTATTTAAAAAATGATGTTTAGTGATGCTTTCTTATAAATGCAAATCATTATAGTCAAGAAAACAAAACAGAGGATGTATTAATTAGTTTTTATGGCACTAGTTTTATAAAGTGCCTTTCCATAATTACATCAAACCTGTCTTTAGGAAACCAAAGAAACACAATTATATGCACTCCACATCATGAACTATACTGTTATGCTGTCAGTCTCTCCTTGTTTCATTAAAGGGAATTAGACATTCTACTTTCATTGGATCTGCAATTAAACCAATGGATTTCCTTTTCACGAGAGGACATAAAAACCAACATACGTCAATACAATGATAGCTTTACCTCAGAATCATGAAAACATCAAACTCATTTACATCCAACGTAATTATTATAAAACTAAATTGTCTCTGATCACGAGGAAGGAAGGCAGTTACAGTGTTCTACTAGCTCCCTAACAGAAATTCAATAAATGAGTTTTTACTGCATTCAGCTGGACTTTGGGTACTTTAAACCAATAGTAACCTTCAGCTGAACTGCTTAACCTTCTGTCTTCACGTCATACGTAACAAGTTGAAATGCAGGAAACTTCGCTGACAGTGGTTTCAAGACATCATGCAGATAATACAGTGTACCAGCTAATCCTGAAAACAAAAATAAACATACTCATTTTCTAGAATAAAATCAGGTTTTTCATCTTTCTCCTGATGTACTACAGACTTGCATCAATTCAGTAAACCTGCAATTGGAAAAGGAACCAAAGAAAAAAAAAATCGATTTTTGTAAGTAAGTTGCATAGCCAGGAATTTCAAGTAGTTTCCAGGCGTTCCCAGGAGTAGTGGCCCGATAAAAGCAACAAAGTATTAATAAACTGGGTGATTAACCTTCGAACAGTGAAAACGGTCTATCTGGTCTTCGGCAGTTATGCTTGTCGCCATCTGTACACCACTCAGCAAACTAGTAGATGGTAAAATTGAATGAAATTAAATTTTTAACATCAATGTAAGATAGGAACTTCAGTTTTCAGTACAAGTGGTACACATCTACCAGAACTAAGATCTGAATACTATTTACTTTGATAGCTCTCCATAAGTACATTTCATTTCTCGTAAGTTGAAACATACAAAGAAAAGTGTAGCCATTTCCAGCTGCACCATGACACAGTCCATAGCCTTTGGTGAGAAGGCCTCTTTGCCAAACAACATCGGCAAATCTTCGACAAGCAGTCAAGTACACTTCCTTCCTGGTGATCTATTTTGATGATTAAGTTGAGTTATAGGAATAAAATTTATGTGTTTGGCAATGAATGTAAAAAAGGAAATTACAGATTACAATATTAATTCTACTTATTATAAAAACAGCACTGTGACTAGAACATTAACCAAATTTCAATATAAAATCAAAGCAATCATCACAACTCTAAGAAAATGTTTTTGTTTCCATTATCCAGCACAGAAATTCTGTATCTCCTCCTTCATTAGAATTGATTGCAGTAAGAACCAATCTTTATTTTTTCAAGATTTTATTATTTTGATAATACAGTCAAACCTGCCTTCATGACCTGTAATACTAAATCCACAAGAAGTGTAGAATGATCTATAAAGGTTTCTATGAAGGTGTTCTTCTTAAATGATGATGGAACCTAGGAAAACGATTTGCTCTAGTGTGGACGTTGTATTAATGGTGGCTGGCTGAAAGACAAGGATCCTTTTTGTTTCTGTGGAGCAAAGAAAACCATTACAATTGTTTGTGGGTTTTTTTTTGTCCAAACCTAGCATGAAACGCGGATGACCTTTCATTTTCAAAATGTAAAAGGTTTGTTATTGTGTCAAAGAATTGTATGACACACCCCGGTTGTGTGAGACACCTCACAAAATTGTTTACAAAGCAATTGACTTAAAAGCCAGTTTACACTATTCAATTAATTGAAGTAATAGAAAATGAAATAGTGTAAAAAGATATTTTTCTTTGTTTACACTAGTTGATTCGCCAAAAAAAATTAAAATGGCTTTAAATGCAAGGTCTCCAGTATTTCCAGTATTTCGATTTCTGAGATAAAAGTCACTTTAACATTATGTAATGTTCCAGAGGAAGTTTAGTGGTTAGCGTTCAATTGAATGCTCTGACCGTTGTGCAGCGATAGTGTAGTAGATAGTAGCTTCGAGTGCGACCGCTGAGCCCCCTGTTCGAGTCTCAGTCATGTCACATTTTGATACTTCACTCCGATGCGCTTTAAAAGCAGCGTATCAGCCCATTTGGAGCCATCAACTGACTGCACACTGGCCTTCGGGCAAGTTAGAGCAATGCTATACGCTATACGTATCTCTGGGGGTAAGTCAACTTCCTAGTTTACGAATGGAAACCCAAGGACTTAAAACTCCCCATTACTTACTTACTCTACTCATTAAACAATTATATAATAATATAATATAATAATAATAACATTATATTTCAATTCCAAAATATTGCTTGGCTCTTACATTGAAATAGCGTATGGTAGTGTAGATGTAGATGTGGTTGTATGAAAGTAGTTTAAAAAAACAAACAAACAATTTAACGATAAAATAATTTTAGAAATAGAAATGAACGCTCAACAAATGGTATAGATATTTTCAAGATTTTTCAATTTTATTTCATATATCTCATGTTCAACACTATCCTTGTTGCTCGAAGCAAATCTTGTATTTTTTTACTGCTTTAAGTAATGGAGAAAAGGTATAAAAGTTATCTGAATTAACATACAGCTGCTTCATGTAGATTGCATATGCTTTGAATGCGAAATTGCAATAACAACAATCCAAATTATTAGATCATGAGACCATGTATCTGTATCTTAGTTTATTTATGTCCATTCATTCCACATTTAGGTCTCTTATTCACAGTGTCTTGGTGTTATTGGTTACTTTTTATTACCACTTATTGCAATAAAAAATCTTGAGCACTCTATGCTTCAAGTGAGCTATATATGGCTCAATAAAAGAGCGTTCAATTGAATGTTTATAATCATAAACGCTCAGAGCAAAATAGCAATCCTGTTAAACATCTTAAAATAGAATCATAATGGACTGTTTCTATTAGAAGCAACTGCTGTATATTTTGAATTTGAACCAAATATGCAGCTCCTTCTAATTCACAAATTGAGTTTACCTGCAAAGCTAAAAGATAACAATAAATTTCCTGATGTCTTTTCAGCACATTATATCATGATAAAAAATATAGGTGTAGCCTATTGTCATTTTTAGTTTATCAATATGAATAATGATAATTTTCCCATCATGAACAGTGTAAAATCTGATCGTTTGGAACAGCATGTCTTTCATACAGAATAACGTGCACAGGTGAGTTATAGAAAAATGCACTGTAGCAGTGATGGTTCAGTATGGAATGAATTCAAAACACTTTGTGAAAAAAAATTTATTTTATTATACATGTTTTATCATCACAAATGAACAAAAACAATAAGGAAAGGAAAAAGTCATTTATTTCAATTTTGATAACTTTGACAGGGTGTGCATCCATCGTGTCTGCATTCATTAAAAAATATGAACATCCTTGCTAATTTTACATAAATGTTCAAACATTTTTATGTATTTCAATGAATTAATAACAAAATTATTTTCAAAGATTATAATAAACATTTGAAAATTGAACGTTCATTGGCACATTCAATTATTAACGCTCAGAGACTTCAAACATTGTATTGTTGAGTGCTCTTTGAACGTTCTGAATGCTTCTCCGCTCAATACTTTTTTAAACAAATGCGCAATGACCCATATGTTGTTCAATGATAGCTCAGCTCAAATCAAGAGCGTCACAAATGGTGCTGAAACCACTACATACTACAGAATTGCTTTTTGAATAAGTAATGACTTACCTTGTAAGCGAGAGCAAAAGTGTGTATAGCTCCTGTTGCCCCATGACACCACTGCACTAAACGATCGCTATTGCTACCATAAGATGACCTCATATTCCCAGAAGGAAAACATTGATCTAACAATCCATCCAAACAACAAACAATGATTTGGAGTTGTGATTCATTTACACTTTCTGGACATAAAACCTTGGCCTGCAACAAATACAGGAACAAATGTCACTACCAACTAAAACTTTCTGCAGTTTTGTCTACAGTTTTTTCATCACATGAAAAACTTTGAGCATTTTGTCATAGAACTTTTTTAAATCCATTAACAGGCAAAATTTATGTACACTTATTTGAATAGCGGACAACTCTCTTTAGACTAATTTACTGTCCCTGTCCCCTGTGTATAAAATTTAGACTTCAATGAAAAAAAAAAAAAAGACTTAAATGTGTTTCTGTTTCATAACACTCATTAGCTGGCTTAAGTGACTTCAAATCCAATGCTAAAAATCAATTTTCTTTTTGCCAGTGCAATTTCTCCTATCGTTACTGTGATTTGAATTTAACTTCTTGTTTCTTGATATAAATAAGATATAAATAAGATATAATTTCTTGAAACTTGCTATAATATTTTTATTTTTATATTTAAAATATATTTAGTTTTATTAGTTTTATGGCTGGTTAGAAAGTAGTAGTATTTTTGTGACTATATAAATTATAATTTGAATTATAAATTATAATAAATTATAAATTGAAATAAATTATAACAAAATTGAAGAAGAAGCATTTTGAAAAGAAAAGAATAAATCTTCAAAAAATCTCTGTGGAGGAGTGTTTTTTTTATTGAAACAGCAGACGATATTTCTTGTCATTGATATAGAAAACACTCCTCCACAGAGACTTTTTGAAGATTTTGCCCACTGGGCAATGAATAACATTAACATTCTTATTATCGAAATGCTCTGGAGCCTTGCATATGCACTTCTATCAATGCCCAATTGATCGTGGACTCAACAGAATGATAAAAATGTTTTACGCACCTGTAAAACCATATAAAGTATCCCCATGTAGCCATGGGCAGGGCCAATATACTGTTTCCCATGCCAGCTGTATGTTAAAGGTAAATTTTTGACACAATCTTTTGGTGGTTTCAATCCTGACGCTATGATGTACTCAACCACCTAATAAATTTAAAAAGTAACACTCCACTGCATTTTCAACTTAGAATCACTGAGTGTATTCCAAACCTTTTCCAATAATATTCCAGTTTATCGCAGTGGAAGCTAGTTACGAACAAAGCATGACTAAATAGATTAAAACCTACTTTCTTTATTACAGTACAATCAACAAGTTTATCCTCTGTTTGGCACTTGACATACAAAAGGGCAAAGAGATAGCCGCTTGCACCATACAACAGCTCAAACGGGGATTGTTCTTCATTCAATAAACTTTGCAGTTGCAATAGTTGTTGGTAAAGACTTTCGGGAGTCCTGTTGAAATCGTTAATGTAGTTACAGATGCAAATTGACAAAGGTCCTACAAAGACAAAATTACATCTTAAAATTAACAGATAAAAACAGATAACATGATGCTGAAGTAGGGTGGGGGTGGGTGGTTACCAGAAGCTCAGATTGTAAATATTGATAGATACCTTAACTAGATAGTGTTTGTTGCTAAGTTTACAACTAAGTTTCTAGTTGGAAAAACAATCTTCAGTAGTCTTTGGATAGTAGTCTATAATTGTTAGGTATCTAATCTATGTGGCTGGCAGTGTGTTGTTTTGATTTCTTTTGGAAGTTCATGTGGCAAATTCTATGATCACACTTACACATTTTATATTGAAATAAAACTGATTTACATTCTAATGTGATAAGAAATTGTTGTTGAAATGTTACATTTTTTTGTTTACACATTTTGATTGACAAATTTAGAATAAAACGAGAAGCATAAATAAATTCAAATTTTTATTGGATTGTGATTGCGAAAAAACAACAACAGTTTTTATATAAAAAATATTCACTTCTTCCTCAGATAATGAATGAACCAAAACGCTTTACAACTTGAAATTTTGCACGGTAAGCCAAATTAACACATGAAAATCTATTCAGCAAATAAAAAATAATAATGAGTGGGTCACCCCCTTTAAATTGCGGAAAGATTTTGTTGTATGATTTTTGCTGTGGAGATTTTGTATGTATCTAAAAGATTATTCGATCTAATTTCTAGTAGCAATCACACAAAGTCCTACGATGAAACAGTGAAATTCTACTATTATTATTATTATAAATATTATCTAATCAGATATAATCAGAAACTGTATGATTATCTAAAAAGAATAGTTTTTCTACCGCAGAAAAGTGAAAAGTGAAAATCATCTAGGGTACATTGTCATAGAGCAGTAGTGGATCTTGAGGGTAGTCAAAATTTGTGGAGGAGAGTGTTAGCTATTAAAGCATAAAAGAAAAACCAGCAAATGAGCCCATTGGTGATACAGACTGAAAACAGAAATAATGTTAATGTACTCCTCCACAATTCTTGACATACCAATGTCTCGACATACCATCGCCAAAACTGACGATTTAATGTTATAATTCACATCTTTTTGCAGATATATGAACACTTGAATATGATCTCATAGTCAATACATTGTCATTAACTTACCCGCATCACCGCATAGAAAGCTTATTCGTTTCTTTCGAAGGTGATTGTTAAACGCATCAAGTAGGAGTGGCTTCACATCGGCTGTTAAGTTATTCTCAGTTTTCAAAAATAATAATAGCAATCCTGAGAATCCAGTATAGACTGAGGCATCCCTATTATCGTAGAGTTTTTTCTGGACAACTTCATGTAGATATTCTGTCTGTTCAGATAGGAATCCTTGGATTTTGATAGAATGGTTTGGCAAAATCTGGAGATAAAAGACAGATAATGGCCATATGAAAGAGACCAACAAAAACAAAATTCAAGAACAATAAGTCTAAAAACTCGGCAGAAGGTTTTTTTGTAACAGCACTATAGACATAACTTATGCTGAGTTTTTAGGCTTTTTGTTTTTACTGGACAATCAAAAATGTTGTTCACATTACAAAATATAGCAAAATACCTGATTATCTGATGTTAATAGTACTTCCTTGCCATCATAATCGGCAAATGGGTTTTCAAAATATCTTTTTTCGCTCATCTGTGTTTTAAATAACGGATAGTTATGTACAGTTCTTTCATAAAATTAAGGAATTATTTATGCGACCCCACTTAGCCATAATGTATACAAACTCTAGTGTGCAGAAACCTTATTACAGTCAAACATGCTATAACAGCTGCCTTCCTAGACAACCACATTGAAGTCCTCTCAAACGTTGAAGTCCTCTGTAACGCGGCCAGTGACCAAATTTCTACCTCCCCATAGCTTTTTTCCCCCTTTGTATAATGGTCAGTGAAATATACTTCAATCGTTAAGGGGAACATTTTTTACTCAGAGAAATCCTCGCAGTTGAAATAATTTATAATTTTTTTTCTCCGATGAAAAGAACCATTATTTTTTATATCGTAATAGAATAATTTAGAAGAAGGTATATTAAAAAAAAAAAAACCTACATAAAGACTGGCTATATCTCACTCGTTTTCAGACAAAGCCCTGTAAACTTTTGACGATATTGTGACGTTGGGTCCTCTTATATCAAGAGACATTCAACAAAGACATTCATTCAGATATTCACAGTAGTTGAAGCCATTTTTTTTACTGTTCATTTTAATACTTAAGTTGGTTAATAACCTGCAGAAAATGGTCAATATGTTAATCTGAAGACAATGACCATAAATGTTTCGATTCAAAAGAACTTGACAAAAATTGAGTTATATATGCACCAGAAATTTAAACCAACAAAGGATCTCTTATGGGTCAGATTTGGGTTTGAGAAAAGGACACGGAGTTCTGCATTTATATGGTGAAATGCATTGTTTCTCATATGCAGGTACTTAAGGTAACGTGTAGAAGTGACAGTTTACTACGGTTCCAAACAAACAAAGGTTCAGGTTTTTCCATATGAAGGCCACCTAAAAACAGTCAGAATATTTTGGTCGCAGAAGTGGCTGTCTTGACTGTATAAACTCTCAAAAGTTTGTGCTTTGAAAACTATGAAAATAAACTTTTATATTCTTATTCCCAGTGATGATAACCCTTTTCTATTATGTAACATCATTCCGAAAAGGGAAAGAACAGCTATAGTGACATCTTCTAATTGAGTAGAGTGCTCGATTTGAAGTTAAAGAGTGCACATAAATAAATAATAATGACATTCTGCTGATAAGCATCGAAAGTTATAAATCAAATTCGTATATATTTATTCGTATATATGTCTATATTTATTTATAACATATTTAACATTTATGTCAAATGATCGAACATTCCAACAAAAGGAAGATGACATTCTCCTCAACAGAGACACTTCATGTGTACCGCATAAAACATTCTGGTTAAGTAGTGACACATGCAGAATTCTTTGCATATTATTTTTTGTGGTGATTTCTAAGTATGATTTTGTCTAAGAAAGGAATACAAGAACCTATTCAAATAAAAAAAGACAGTTTTGAATACCTGGTAGATAGATTCAAGAGCCCAATTTGGGAAGGTTAGTCAAAAGTTAATCAACTGAAAGGAGTTCAAACTGACGAGTTATCAGAATAATCCGTTATGAAACAATGAGTGTGATGTTATAAAAAAAGACAAAATAGAAAGATTCAACACTCTTGAAAAAATATTATTTAACACAAAAATTTACAGATGACCTGTTAACAATTATGCAACAAAACCCGTAGTGATATTGATTTAAAATAATTTGTTTTAAATAATCAGAATGGAAGAGTTTGTAAAGGTAAGTATAAGAATTTATCATCTCTAAACATCTTCCGCCTTTTGTATCCTTTAGTTTAATGTTTATTTTCTTTAACAAAGTTTAGGATCAGATTGCCGTTCCATAATACTAAATACATAGAAAATCCTCCTCACAATGCTCACCTTACACTTCAAACAAATTGAACAGTGTTGAGCGTATTATAATACAGTATAACAACTTTTAGTTTTATTTTACTTCATGTTATTTCCTCTATTACAGCAAAATTGCTTGTTTTCTTCAATTTGTTAATGAGATTTACTTCATTCGATTCTATAGCTGTATTTTTCTCCACAAGCAACTGGATTATTGTATATGTCTGGGCCTTGTCTTTTGCTTTACATAGTCTCAGGTAACAATAAAACTGCCATCTCAGGAATTTCATTCCTCAATATCTTCTAATTCATAGTCTTCAGCTGCCAGAGCTGACAGCAACTCTTGGGCCTCACTTAGTTTCTTTCGAGCAATTTCCACCCGCTTCTCCTGAGTTCGTAACATTTCGTCGGTGATTGTGAACGGCGAACTGAATGGCTGGTCAATGTTGCACAACGCTGTTGGGTGTTTTCTCAATGCGTTCACAGATGCATGTTGACCAACAACTTTATTACCGATGAACAAAGAATGCCAGACAGACGTGAGAAGGGCTTGGTTATTACTGCCAGGGAGTAAGTCTCTCATAATGTCGTCTAGCTTTGTAGCTCGACACTCTTCCAGTGTTTGCACCGACACAGCTTTCAAGTGCTGCAACCTACGCTGCCAGAATAACTGCTTTGGTTTGATGCAACGCTGAGATAAGTTTTCGGCACGTCTTCGTTTTGCATCAAACTCAGATGGTGATATTCTTTTAGTGCACTTTTCTAAACATAACAAGAAACAACGAATTTGTGAATCATTATCGTACAGGCTAACGCTTAAATTGGTTTTGCGGAACCGATTAAAATGATAACTTACGAGAGTGTTGTGGTTCCTCGTTGTTTACTAAATTGATGTCTATTTTTTCCCGCTCTCTTTTGAGTTGCCGATTCGGTTTTAAGTCATTCGTTACCATACTAAAATCTTTTCCATAATTGAAATCTGCTTTTCGACCTTTTCGTTTACGAACTGATTCAACATTCATTCCCGTACGAAAGTCAAAATTTTCTATATCGAAGTCTTCTGGGAGGTATTGCAGCATCTGAGGTTTGGACCTACATTTCTTCCCATCAGGGCTACAAGAACAGAAAATCATAGTTGATTTAAATAGTTATGGAGAAAAATGAAAAAATTCTTATAAATTCAAAAACAGTTTCCTAGCATTATCAATTAAAGCAAATGTCAAAATGCAGTTAGAAAATTGAACCAAAGATGAACAGACAGTAGAAAAAGGAAAAATTTTAGTGAGCAGACAAGCTTAAAATTGTGAACTGCAAATCACAAGGTTTGAGCGTCAATGCAAGACTGAATTCTCACAGTATCAACTTCTTAGTCAGCCATAATGACCGAAAGGAGAACAGGTATACATTTAGATTAGACTAGATTTTTTGCAGTTTGTGGTGCTGACGTGAAAAATGTGTTTGGTTTCTTGGCAATTGGCATCCTTATAATAAAACAGTGTAGCGTGTAAAAGCATTTTACAGTTTTTCTCCATAAATTGTTTTTACACGCAATACTACCATGATAAGTCTGTAAAAATACAAAAATTGTTGTGTTTCTCCATGTTGGAATTATATAATATTTAACACAAAATTGTTGTATAAATATTTAGGATTGATCATTCAAAGAATGCTATTTTCAGTGGTATCTGGCCTATTTAGAGATTTCTAAAGTTGTATAGTTAAACTAAAAGCTAAAATTCCAATGTTCAGAGATTTAGAAAAGAGAATACAACGTATACTCCTACCTAACCAATGTATACTCCTACCTAGCCACGATTAAAGTTCTGAAATATGATTGTGATTATCTGCACTTATCCTTTTTATTTATTTTATTTATTTTTTTGTGTTTGTTTGATTTAAAATCTTTGAGAATGAATCCACTTTCAATCATGCCTTTATATTAATTTATTGACATCTACAATTAATCAAAAAGAATTACAACATATATATATACCTGTAATAATAAATATCAGATTTTCCAGCAGAAGCTCCAGATTTTCGAATTACCACTTCCTTCACCCATCCCTCAGGCAATGACGAAACAACAGTTCTTATTTTATCCATGTTTATCCTTAAACAGAAAATTCCATTGATTAGAATAAAATGAAATTGAAGGCAACCAACCAGCAAATTACCAAGAAAACAAGGACATATTTTTATTAAGCTGTAAACAGTGGTTGATTTTCTGTAAACAGATAGACAGATATTAAATGTAGAAACCTATTGCAGAGAAATCCTGCAGTTTTCTTTTCAAACAAGATGTGAAAACATACACTCAATTTACTGATGTTTATGTTATTAAGTGAGGTCTCGCAATATTAAAAAGAAATAGAATCAACTATTAATGCTGGCACACCCAAACATCTATAGATAAGATAAGAAAGGACTGATATTGCTGAGGCAATTAATAATATATTAATATAGGAAAAAAGATATACATATTATGGCAAATGGCTAGAATAGAAAAAACAAACAAAAAAGATGTTTGTTATCATTAATGTAGCCCACCCACTGTGCCATTGCAGTGTGTGCTCCAATTATATCAAAGTTTATCCGTTTAAATTACCTTATTCGTACTAATTTTCATGCGTATTAATTTTTTGGGCAGAATAACTTCAGCATGATTTCGCGCATATTAATTTTTAGCGCAGCAAAACCTCAGCATGATTTCCATCATAAGTGCAATAATATTATGCCAAGTTTAACAGGTGGAAGAAGTAATGAAGTGACTATCTTCAAACTGCAAATTATTTAACTTTATTGTAAAACTAGCCATTGAATGCTTTGATATTATAATAAGTATATTGTCTAAGTATAATGCAATATATACATGGAGACAGCTCCATCTTTGTCTCTTAGCCATCCTGGGTAGGACTCGTCACAACTACAGTACTTCTTCTTGATTTTTTTCAGCTACTACAAAAGTGAAATCGATAGATATTCGGGCCATTTTTGAGAAAATCGCACGTAAAAACACCGAACCTAATGTAACATTGTGATTATTATTAACACTTGATTAAACTTATTACTAAAACCACCCTTGATCTTTTTTGTAACCTTTTTTCGCCATAACTAATTTTCGTGCTCTTTGCCTAAATGTGTACAAATAAGTACATAAACAAACTTTGATAGTCTACCAAATTATGTTGGACATCTGCTAAACCCAAACCGTAGGAAAATCATTGTTCATGAAATAAAATCTGCTTTAAGGAATTGCAGACAGCTTTGAAATTTATATTTTCCCCTGCACAGTATTATAATTCTTCTGCAAGATGGTGGTACTCAGCGATCAAATAAACAGTAAATTCGGAAGTCTTTAATTCAAAACACTTTAACAGGGAATAGAAGGAACAGAAAAAACAGTGAATAACTTCAAAACCTGAGCTGTGATATAATATAAGCGTATAGTCACCCTCATTAAGCTTTAGTAGAAAATGCTTCAAAAAAACAATAAAAAAGTGAGTGTAATCATTAAAATCATTACTTTGATCCCTGTTGATACTATCTGTATAGGGATAATAAATTATTCGACAGATGCAAACAAGAATACCAGAATACTAGTTTGCAAGTATAATATAATGTATTATAATGATTAATCAATCACCTGTAACATGGAGAAACTGTTGTAATTATCTGAGTAGTATGCAGAACAAGGAAAAATAACAAAGCTTTCTCCAATGTTATTAACGTTTATTACATCTGTTCAATTTTTTAATAATTAAAATAATGTATAATTACCTAGCTATATGATGATAATTTTTGTCAATATTTTAGCGTTATGACGATAATTTCTTTCCTCATAATGAAAAATAGCCTAGGGATGTTTGAAGGTAATCAATAGTCATGCATGCCTGCATGCCTGAATCATACATTGTAGTTTGTTGTTTTCTTGTTCTCACATGCACAGCAGTTAAAGAACAACAATAATTACATTGTATGTGCTGGAACAAAGAAAACTTCTCTTGCTTCACTTGGAAATTACAAAGGGTTCTAAGTGGTGGTCGTTCCAGGTAAAATGTCGAATAAAAAAAAATTACTAGTTTAAAACGAGGCAATTTTTTTTTATAAACTCGGTCACCCAAAGAAATTCTACAATGTTTACACCATAAACTTTATTGAAACGAAATTTTACTATGTGTCGTGGAGTTAAAAGAACAAAGAAACTGCATTTGCTTTATGTAACGTTCTGCAAATTACAAGGTGTACTGAATAATTCACGTGCCCAAAATTGTAAGCATTGAGAAAGGAAAGACAACCGTAATTCCGGCTGTGTAACTAAAAATAATGTCTGATCTAAATTTACGGAACCACCATGAAGAGTGTCTTGGAGTAAGATTGCGGACAAGATTTTAAAATTGAGAGATTTTGTAATTGACAACACTCAGCAGATACACACATTTTATCCATTTCCAGACATACCACATGATTCGATTCATTATGCTGACAAATCTAGCTAGCCTTATACTGCACAAGCTTAATATCGTAATATCGTTAATAGATTCCATATAATGAATTTACGATATATAGCTTGTTACCAAATTGCCCTGAAGCGTGACAATTATGCATTATACTATTTTGGCACATTTTTGGCAGCTCTTTGCACGCATGTGTACTAAAATAAAAACTAATACGAATAAGGTATGCATTTTATTTGGAATTGAGGCAATCAAAATTTTATACCCATTTTCAGGCTTATTTGTGCTCTGCCCTTGATAATATCCTGGTGAAATAGATTTGTCTTCGTCAGCTGCTACAGTTGTATTAGAAACGTTATTGGAGTCAACCAATGCAGCTGGAAAGTAACTTTTCACCGGTTGAATAATATTTTGTGTGTTTTCTAAGTTTGTTCTCTTTTTATTAAGCTCATTAACAATTGACTTATGTACTAATGGTGAATGTCCCTCTGTTGTGTTGGCAACAAGAACATTTTGTTGAAATTTGAATGAGCTGGCTTCCCTCCATTTATCAAGTTTTCGGTTCACACTGCCATCTTGAGATCTATCTGGAAAAGTGAGGCTTGACAATCTTTCATCTTTAAGCAGTCGGTTCATATTCACAGAGTCTTTATCCACTAAAACTAATGAATGGTCGCTCACAGAAGTATACTGTCTATATCCTTTATTTATGCTCTGCCCAAACACTTTGGGGACATTATCAACACCAAGACCATCTGGAATAGCAATTTGGGGCAAATCTTCCCGCAGTTGGTTGATATTAACAGGATCTTTATCCACTAAAATTATTGAATGGCCACTGATAGATGTGACACGTCTTGCACCCTTCTTTTTGTTCTGTCCAAATACTGTAGGAACATAATCAACATCTTCTGGGTTATCTGATCTTTTCCCTAAAAATTAAAGTTTTGAGATGGAGTTATAAAGAGGAAAATTGTAACAATTGTTATTGATATTTTGAATTAATGGTGCTTCAAATTTAATGCAAATATAGACAATTAACCGATTGACTTTGTTGCCCTCTATAGTTGTTTTTGGCATTCAGTAGGTGAAAAATATAACAAGTTACTAATGGAGTTTTATTTTTAAATATCTAAACTTTCATTGCATAGAATTTTTTTAAATCCATCTATGAATCCACCTTTCCTTATCGACTATCTATTGTCATTATATTGAAAACTATATTATTATCCACTAAAACTCAAATTTGTTCCTAATACTTTTTGTTAAGTTTTACGCAAAAAAAATACTGCATTTCATCATAGTGAATCAGAGAATAGTTTATTATAATATAGATAAAACAATCACACTGGTTCTGTTAAAAAATGTTTCAAACAAACTGCCTGGCAGTTTTTCCATGCACGACAGTGTATCTTTAAACATTTTTGTTGTTCTTTCAGAAGGAAAATAAGGAAATAATCAAGTCAACTGCTGTGTTGTGCATGTAAGGATAAGAAAAAAGAAACTGCTCCTACCATGCAGATATAGAGGGGGTGCCACTATCGGGATGGCACCCTTATGTGGACACTATAATGGCATCCTAAGGAAATAGTGCTATGAAAACTTAGGATACATTTGTATGTAGTGTCGGGCAGATAAGGATGTCGTCTGGATAGTGGTAACCCCCCCTCTAACTAACTGACTGTTTTTAGCTAATTACAGTAATATAAATATTCGTTACCAGACACAAAATGTCCACCACAAACTCTTGATAATGAAATTTTGTCCTCACTCCAGTTTTTCCAATCAAGTCTTCCTAATGCTTCAAGCCAGAGCTTTCTTCTCCTCTTCTCTATTGGTGTCTTGCCTTTTGGGATTCGATAAAATGACATTCCATTTTTACCAGATCTTCTATTACTGCAGCCAGTCACACAACAACTGTCAGGCATATTTCTTTACGATTACAAAAAGGTTGATATATACGCATGCTTACCGCAAAAAACGCATTATTAATAACTATCATCAACTCAATAATAATATACGCAACTGCCAATATGCGTGCGCAGGATTCCATCTACGACGGCCGACCGGACGTTTGTTGAATGATCGTCACTAGTTGTTTACAAATACGTGAAATTATCGTAATTAAAAATTGCTTAGGAAACAAACATTGTGAAACCTTTCCAGAGAATTAAAATTTGCACTTTTGTGTAACGCGTGGGAAATTTTGCGCTGTCTTCTGCCAAGCAAGAAGAAGAGAGAAAAATTGTTACAATCTTGCCTTCTTCTGTTTTTTAAGTGCACGGAATGAACAAATAAAAGAACATGAATTAAACAATTTCAAGATGTAGGAAAATAAATATGACCATATATAAGAACAAAAGAAGAAACGAAGAAAATCAAAAACTTTATTTTGTTCAATTCAAGTACCATCTATTGTCTCGTGTGCGCTACCATCTTTACAACAACAATGAAAAATGAATGCGGAGCGGATAAAATCTATTTATCTAATGCGAACAGTTCATGATTGCCATCTATTCATTAGAAGACACTAATTCGTCATCGCTTCATTCCAGCTATAATGGGTGGTCATTTAGTGAACGATCAAGAAAGAGAATTGCTGCCAAAATTCGGAGGACTTGCATTCGGAAGAATGTTGTAGCCACGGCAAAACATTTGAATTTGAAAATTTCTTAAACATAACATCTCAATCCTCGATGAAAACACCAACAATGACGGTAAATTAAAACTCCAAGTGCGTAACGAAAAGCAAGCACGTTAAAAAGAACAATTACAGAACGTCAGAGATTCAATGGCTGAACAAAATAGAAAACTCAATGAAACTGTCAACTTGGTGCCTACAACTGGCTGACCTCACTCCCAATTAAAGTGCATCATCAGCTAAACAAACAGCAATTCTTGGACACACTTCGTATTCGATATAACTGGCACATCCCAAATCTCTCAAGAAAATGAGTTTGTGGCAAAGATTTCGACCTTAGTCATGCTCTTTCATGCAAGAAAGGGGGATTTCACCAGTGTTCGTCACAACGAGGTCAAGAACACATCACGGCCCAATTGTTGAGTGAACTCTGCAAGGACGTCAAAAGTGAAGCTACGTTGTTAACATTAAGTGGTGAACAACTCAATAAACATTCTAACACTGGAGATCGGCTAGACATCAGTGCACTGGGTTTCTGGAATCCTAGCCAAAAAGTACTTTCCAATGTAAAAGTCTTGATCTAAACGCTTCGAGGTACGGAACTCCAAAGATGTTTTGAAAAAAATTGGGGAGAAAAGAAAAAACAACCGAGTGCTTCAAGTTGAAAATGCAACATTCACCCCTCCCGTGTTTTCTGTCGATGGTGAAATGGGCAAGGTATGTCACCTGTTTTATAAAAGACGAAATGTTTGCAGACAAACGTAACATTTCTTCATTGGAAGCGATATCATTTATCCGAACAAAAATTTAATGACTATGTGCAACCAAAAGAAGATTCGAGATATCATACCAAGTTATTTCCGGCCCTCTTACAGATGGACATCATTGTTCCCATCTCGAAAGACGGCAACTAGCAGTACACCACAAAGAATGAATAAAGAGTTAGCTATTCCCATTCTCACACGAAGTAGCCGATAAGGTACACAACTATTCCAAAATACTAACACATCTGCTGTCAAACTGTATCTACCATATCAAGAAAACGAAATAATTTCACAGAGGAAAGCAATCTTCACAAAGAGAGCAATCTATGAAATCACAAAAGAAAAAAAAGAAAACCAGCGTCACCATCTAGACACTGGACCAAAAGAAATAAGTCATGGCTAAAAGAAAGCCACATATCCCCAAATGAAAGGAACTTCCAATCACATGCGACCATCTTAATCCAATAGTCAACGCAAGTAAAGACTATTTTCAATCCATTTGCTCTGGAAACGCTGCAGACAAAATCTGGACCTGGCTTCCAATGAATCATAAAAAGAAAAAGAATTAACGCGTTATTGAAATTGAACATGATTTGTTCTCACCGCTTGTATTTCAGCAGCAATGGAGGAATGGGAAGAAAATGCCAGCACATCAATCATATCAACATTACCTATTTTTTATTTATTTTTAGTGTTCTTGCAATTGCATAGTCCATAACGTATTGAATGTTTTGTTTTGAAAAAATATCTAGACTTTCGGTTTCACGAATTGGTTTCGGGAGACCATTGTGAAAGTTCGAGCTGAAATGTTGTGAAACAATGGAAATTCATCGTTGCATGAGCCCTACATTTTCTTTGTTACTGCGAAGAGTTCTTTTATTGTCCTTTAGGTAACCTTCAGATTGTCAGAGATGTTTGGCTCATGGATGCCCTCCTGTATTGCCAAAACAGCGCTGTTGCGAATCTTTCCACAACTGGAAGCCACAAGAGTGTAATGCAGTTTGAAACATTTGAGTGTTTAATCCACACAAATCCAGCGGCTTAATAAACTTATATCACTTTCTTTTAAGATGGAGAGGACGGGGCACAACTGACTACTATTTTTTACTGTTCTATTCAAATTTCTATCGTTCATGAATTCTAAAGAAATATAGTCGTGTTACGCGTTTCATTGGATTTGGAGCATTTTTTTGAGAATGTTTTGATTCACTTAATGATGTCATGTATACCTTTTGGAAAATCTCAGGAAACTACTTCGTACCCAGACCTTCTTGCCTTTTCGACATTATTTTAATAACATAAACGCAATATTTGTATTTTGCTTTCTGGAAAGCTTCAAAATGTAAAACACCAGGGTGGAGAACAAAAGCCAATTTATAATTTGGCTTAGTTATTGGCAGTGTAAAACAATAGAGATTTTGTCAGCCTGTTATTGTCAAACGATCAGGCAAAGTGTTGTTGATACCACAAAAGAAATGTTGATGATTATTTCTGTCAAGGCAGATATACTGTAATGATTCTACTAAGCCACTGGAAGCTTATTTGTACAAAATGATTTTGGGGTTGGGGACTGTTGGTATTTAGTCAAGGCGTTTCTATATCTATCAAAAATTCTCCCATAACATAATCTTAAGTCTGCCTTAAGTACCGTAGCATACATTTTTATTCTAATACAGCATACAGTAATGTTACTACAACCTAGAGGTGAGCGGAAGTGAAAATCCAATAGCAAACGAAAGAGAAGCAAGTAAGACTTCAACTTCAAATGAACTAATAATATATAATATATAATAATAATATATGGTTGATACAGTTTAAGCATTCCATTTATCTCAATGTCATCATCACATCATGTCATCATCACTTTCAACACATAAATAGCTATAACATACGAACCCGCTCTGCCGAAATAAGGGAACATATTTGATCAATTCTAACAACTGCATTCAAATCAACCTTGAGTATGAATCGGGACACAACTTCTGAAATTGCCGGACATAAAGACCACTAAATTGAGTCGAACACTTTGTCTGCATGACCAGTAGTTTCTTTTGTTTTCTTAGCCTTAAATGGCCGTCAGTTAAGTTAGCTTACTATTTTACTGGTACACTGGCCGGCCATGATGCAGACACTTTGTAAATCAAAAGCATGCTTGAGGAAAAATAATTATAATATACAGTGGTCTATCTCTGTCTCGACCTCCCTCTATCTCGAACTTCTCCCTTTCTCGAACAATTTTCTCCGTGCCTTGGACATTTCTGTAGCCCTCAAGCTGTTCTCTATCTCCAACTCTCTCTATCTCGAACAAATTTCTTGGCCCCTTACGAGTTCGAGATAGAGAGAGTCCACTGTATATAATATTGATGAATATTATATATACGAACATCAAACAGTTATTGGGAAAGGATGGGCATTTTATAAATGTTATTATGTCACTTGGAAAGTCATCTATTGGGGTATATATATATATTTTATAAACTATAAACCATGGTTTTGTCTTCTTACAAGGGATCCTTAAAAAAGCTGGTCTTGCTATAGGTCTGACGAAGCTGGGGGAGGCTTTCTACTCAAAAAGAAGAAGTGAAAATGATTGTCTATTTAAAAAGCATAATTGTGTATGCAGGGAAAGTTTCAAGACAGGTAATAAATACAAATCTTACTCTAGGTTTTTCTCAAAAAGGGATTAAAAATGGCAAAGGTTCAGGAACTTTGGATCACCTGTCGGCAAAGGAGCACGAGCATTAGTCATGTAAACAGAAACAATATTTCGAACCGTAATGTTATATTTTACTTCGATTAGAAAAAAAAATTTTCTTGTGAATTTCAGCACATCAGCCTCTATCCTCAGCGAATTATGGCAAAGTTAGTAGACCCTATAAAACTTAAGTGGTTGACAAAAGAGATTTAAAGAGATTTGAAACACGATTTTTCAATAACGTTGCAATCGTGAATAAGCCCACATGAAGTACAGGTTTAGAAAAAAAAAGTTGTATCTTTTTTAAGTGAACTAAAGATATGTCCTATTTAATATTTACTTAGTTAAATGTTTGATCTCTGCCGGTATATGTTTCTATTGAATTTCTGTGTTTTATCGGATTAGACAGAAAACAAATTAGCTGAAGAAACCAGACTGCAAAATCTTCCAGCGTTAACTTGGAATGTGGTCATAGCTATCCCAAGTTCATTAATCGGTGTATCAGGACACTTTTCTTTAAGCAATCCAAGTTTCGGAATGACAGGAAGATTACCTGTGGCAATCATTAATTTCGTAACTCACTTCTTTCACTCGGTTTGTTTATAGCCATTAATGCCATTAATGTTCGAATTAGCGACCCTTCTCAAATAATGGGAATAAATATACTAAATCTTCAACTGAGAAAAAAGACATCTTTACTCCAATAACTCTTTCTAATTTAAACGTAGTGGTTTTTCGTTTTTATTTTACTCTACTATTTTATTCAGCGTTTAGTTTCGGTTTTTTTATAAGAAGCGTCTCTCTTTATTTACAAAACACCCTGTTGATTAAGTTCGCGCTGTGGAGGTCGATTGTTTTTTTAAATAAGCACACCAGGCGCTAAATCGAGAGTATTTGTTTATTGCAAAATCCAGTTTCTTTTCCTACTGATACAATTTTCAAACCTCAGTGCCAAAATGAAATAAAAGTTTTAAAAAATGATCAGGCAATTCGCACCAGCAATTTATATATTTGCAACTCGAACTTGTTAAGAAATTTACCATGGTAATATATTTTGTTGAAACAAGCTAACACTAATAAAGCTCAAACCTAAAAACAAAGTGTCAGATGAAATATAATATTTTGGAGATGTATAAAAAGCTCAGTGTATTTGGATTTTTCTCAGTCTTCGTTTTTGTTTTATATATTTTTATATACTTTGTCGCATACAACAGAAATTTTGTGAAATCGATTACTTTGTCTTCATCGCATACAACAGAAGTTTTGTGAAATCGAGTACTTGTTATGGGCACAAGTTTGTGCTTGTGATCAGTTATTCAAATTATGTGAAAATGTTTTATAATAGTAAAAAAGAAAAAAACGACATTCGTGCAGAGGTGTCTAGTAATCATTTGTGATTTTTGTCATTTACCTGCTAATGATTGACTGGAATCTGAGACCTTATATTCATTGAAAGTTTTCTTTCATAAAAATACTTGTTGAAGTCGAGCGCTGTGTCTTTTCTAGTTACTTTGATATTTTTCCATCCGTTTTAATAATCAAATTTCTTTTTATGTTGAAAAGTAAATATATAATATATTCCTTCGTCGCCTTAATAAAAATGGAGGAACAAGAGACGTGTGTTAAATCACACATGGCGAAAAGACTGTCTTATCCATTTCTTGACGCTCACCTTCAAAGACATAATTGGGCGGTCAGTTTGCAGGACTTGAACAGCAGTTGGTCATCTGGAAATTTCACTCAGAAGAAAGTGAAAAACTTTCGGACAGCGAAAAGCCTGCAATATCTGGATGTTGTATGTACAATTGGTGAGCCCCCACTGGTCCAAAAAAAGAAACGCAAGATCTCTCACTTGTTTATCAAGATGACAACCTCTGCTAACGCATACGATGTAAACAAACCGAAGAGCTCGCCAAAACAGCCACCGCCTGCCATTCAAAAGAAATGCAGTATTATCATAGACGATTCCTTGAATCAAGCTGTTGAATTTGATGAGAAAAATGACGATTGCAATAGAATTTCAATTGAAACACATAGTAAACGTTTAAGTAGTTCGCGAAACTCTGTGATAGATTTTCTATCAACAGGAGTTCAATTGAATCGAAACAAGAGCTTCTTACGTTCACCTTTCTCGACACCCAAATTGTCACCCAAAGTTTTATCCGAGGAAGAAAAAGACAGCATATTCCGGGAGATGTTAAAAACCATGTTGGAAAATGACTGCAAGAAGTTCAAAATAATGGTGAAAAAGAAATACTTGCATTTTAATCATATGGAAGGCTCGACATCTCTCCTTCACGAGGCAGTCTCTAAAGGCTGTTTGAAATGCGTTAAAACGTTAGTGAAAAACTCTTGTCCACTAGACATAAATGACGCGAACAAATGCACGCCTCTACATACGGCAGTTTCAGACGGCAACCTCGAGATGGTTCGATTTTTATTGCAATCTGACGCAACAGTTGATGTGGTCAACGCGGACTTCCTGACCCCATTACACATAGCTGTTAAAAAAAATGACCTATACGTGGTACATGAACTAGTCAAATTCCAGGCTAATCCACTGTTTTCCTACAGGGGGAATGTGACACCGTTCCAGTTATCAATAAACTTGAGGAAAACTTTGATAATTGATTATTTCATTCAATTGGATTGTTTTCTAGTTGCAAATTAGCAAGTCGCTTAATAAAATTTGTTCTCAACTGTAATAGGACGGTTGTCGCTTACGGCCATTTTCCTTGAAGCCCTTTTGGCCTTCGTTCTTTTCTTGTTAGCAGTTGTATTATGAATAATGCCAATAACTCATGAAGATTACGAACGCAAAATTTTCATGGTTCTCGTGCCGTTCTACTGACGCTTCTTGTAATACAAATATAAATTCGAATACGAAGTAACTGTAAATCGCGCACCACTCAGGGTTGACAGATAGCCCTGTTTTCGCCTTTACTTATCACTGTTGCCATGTACAGATGGCGTCACAGTTCACAAACCGTTCGGAATCAGGGCTTGAAATGCAGACGTTTTTTTCAGCAGATATGCTACACAAAAACTGTAATGGTAAACGGGGTTTCAATTTGAATTCAACTTTTCACATACAAATCATTGCATACCCGGTTTTTCAAATAACAAAAATTGGAGATGTTGGCCCAAAACACGTAACTCCCGAGGCGCACCATGAAAAATTTTATATCCTGTTATGGATCCATTCCTATCAATAATTTGCCATATTTGCCAAGTTAACAATGTTGGTATGAATGCAACCTATCAGTGGAGCTTTTGTCATGCTGGAAACCATTATGATATGTAAAAACATTGTACGTGGGGGAGAGGGGAATTTAAAATGCATTTTTACTGAAGCTTTGAAATGCATTTTCATTGAATGAGTTTGTCTCTTAATCTGTTTTGTGGAGAGTTGTAGAACCAACGCATTTTAAGATTTGACAAGTAGAAATGAAGCAACTTTCACCTCTCTCATTTGAATATTAAACTACTTCAATACGTTTTTCTTTCGAAGTGTCTGCATGGCCGGCAGTTTTTTGTGGCCGGCCAGTGTACCATTTAAACATTTTTGTCGTTCTTTAGAGTAAGAATAAAAGAGTAAGCAAGTCAACTGCCGGCCATTTAAGGCTAAGAAAACAAAAGAAACCGTCAGTCATGCAGACACAGCGTTTTTATTTATAATTAACCATTTTTCAAAATTCGAAACATAAGATATCAATTTTAAACAGTTTCCTGGCGCTACGCACGAAAACTGAAAAATACCTGCTAATTGCAGACCGCAGTTTCCGTTCCAATGTTTTAATCATATACTCAAATAATCATGACGCGAAGGAAACTTTAAGTTCCGTCTAAAGTAGAGATAACATTATTTGATTTATTGAACCGTTTTAGTTTTATTTTACTATAAACGAAACAGTATAAACAGATACATTTTTTATCGATACATTTTTCTTTGCATTCACAATTTGATTTGTCGCAGAAAAAACAAAATCGGGTCAATAAATCGAATGATGTGTTAACCCCGCTTAATCAGCTGCTATTAATCAGAAGTTAAGTCAACACACGCGCCATATTGAAAATTGAAATAGAGGAGACAGTATTCTTCAGAGGTGGATCTAGAACCTAGTCGAAATTTATGGAGGAGAGCACGGTCATTAAGCGTATAAAAGAAAAACGTGCAAATAACCTAATCAACACTTATGTTTTTGCAGAAAATTCATGACTCTGTACTCCTCCACTTTCTTTGACTAACCCTAGATCTGCCGCTGTTCTTATTAGATACATAAAATACATATCATTTTGCGAAGGTTTGCGTCATTATGATCCACATCATCACATTACAAATAAAAAATGCACATGTAACCATGGACATTTAAAACAGAAGGAGATCGAACTTAAAAATTCTTTTGTACTATCCGTGATGCGCTGTTTTGTTGAAGTGTTAACTGGGCAATAAAATGTAATTGCTATCATTTTGCATAATATTAAAAATGTTGACTCCCTCAGGTAACCACACATTCTTATGAATCCTCTAACGTGGTTAAGAATCGTTACAATAAAGTACTAAGAAGGTCATAATTATGCAAAAACGTCACGATTATACAAAATACAAAATAATTTCAGGTTCTTATAATTCAGAATACCCTAAAGATATTGGAAGTAACCTGTGTTTTTTGAATAGAAAACCATTGTAGCTCTTGTCTGATTGTATGGCACAAAGGAGGCGCATCTAATTTGAAAGATATTAAATCATATCATATCGTGAAAACTATGTAAAAATATCTATATATGCGCCCGCATTGCATTGCACCCTAAATAGAACACATTATAAGGGCAAATAATAACTGACTGGGAATAACTGACGTCACTTTGGGCGTGCGATATTGGAAATGGGGTGTCAAAAAATTTGGGTCTAAAACCTTTTGGGGACGGGTGTGACGTCATCAAAATCTTTGATCATCGATATCTCCGTAACGGTAAGTCGTACACAGGCGATCCCATACATTTTCTTGATCATGTTTTCGAGCTCTACAGCTTGGTGAAATTTATTGTTAGCAATTATGTGATTTTATTTTTTATCATCCCTATAATTTGAAAGAACACGGGTGAAGATGGGGGTGTAACTCATGTAACTCATTGGGGACAGGTGTGACGTCATCTAAAAGTGAACCGGTAAAATGTTTTTACCCGGGATACTAGTCTTCTTATACTAATACGCAATCTTGCTTTTTTCTTACCTAACTTTGAAAGAAAGAACTTTCGGAAAATTTTCTCGGGAAGTTCGTCAATGGATATTTGTTTATGTTTTTTCCGTATTAGTATAAGGCACTCCGGTTTAGTGCTTATAATTGTTTTATGATATGAAATACGTTAGGGAAGACATGATATAGCATCTCAGGCGGAGACTTCGAATTACAATCGAACGTAGCAGCTATTGACAACGAATGATAAATAGTCGTTTGAATAAAAAAGAAGCGTTTGTTTACATTTTTTAAGACAAAGTAATAATAAGAAACATGCATAAAAAAAACAAGTATTTATTACGAAGAATAGTTTTTACACATTTACGACTTATGTTGTGTAATGTTGAAGGTTGAAGACGTATCAAACGGCATTTTATCCTATCTCGGTTTGTTTTTTTAGATTTCCAAAGAAAAAAAAGAAAATTTAGTAAAAACTGTGTTGAGCAAGGTATTTTTTAGTACAATGTTAGAAAGAAGAAAGTCAAGAAGGAATAAAAGATTAGAGATTTGATTAATCTGTTGGTTTCGGCCGTGAGTAAAATTAGTTAATACCGATGGCGTTTTTCTAATTGGAGATCTTTCTGTTCCTGGAATTTATAAAGAAAGAACTTTGAAGAAACTTCAGCTTTGAAGAAAGAAACATTATTTGGAGGTATGATTCTTTTTAGGATTTAGTTAATACCTTATATCGTATATATGTTAATCTGTATACACTCCAAAAGTTAATTTTGCGTGGGTAGTTTAGTGTGTGAGTGAGATATTTCACAATTTGTGAATAATTTTTCTGAGATTTAGCATTGATAATTATGAATATGTTTACCACAAAGACTGAAAGAATTTTTGGTTGACAATAAAGTTAGAAAGTGGAAAGAATTAAGAATTGGTTAGGATTCAGAAGTCGAAAAAATACAGCCTTTTATTTAAATTTTCTTATTTTCTTAATTTTTTTTGTAGCAAGTTGTTTGAGGGACTTGGAACTATGACGTCATTATCATGACGTTAAAATATATTGCCGACTACATGTCGGTCACAATTGAATTTGTGTGCAATTTTTCGCTGGGCTTAATATATATGACATTAAACGCATAATTATTGCGTTAACTGTTGATGTTTGGGGCCCATATTGGCTTTGAGTTATGGCTCAAATTGATTTCTTCAGTAAAACTTTACATTAAATATGATTCGACGTAAACATGTAATAACATTTTTAACAAACAAACTTCTTCCGTGTTCTGTGAATTCTATTTTTGGCGACAAATAAAGGAGAAATCAATAGTTTTACCTCAATACACCGGTTATCAATGCTTGGTAAAAATGTATGGCGGGTAAAAAATTCATGAATCGATGAAAGATTTTAGGGCGGCGTTTTGGACTGCGTTTTTGTATTTCATAGAGTTATTATCAAATGGTTAGTATAGCGTGTAAAAACATCTTATTGGGAAAGATGTAAAAAATTTTACACGGTATACTAGTCTATATACTAATAGCGACTGTGCATCCACTTTTTAGTTCGGTCAGTGTGAATAAAAGGACTGGGAACGAAATGTTCGTATGGAAAATGTTATAATTAAATTTTAGGTCGTGCGTAACTGAGTTGTCGAGATATAGGCGATATTAGTATTATAGGAGTAGCGCGACGTCAGTGGGCACATTGCATTGCACCCTAAATAGAACGCGATTTTTAGGTTCAAATATCTCGAGAACCAATGGGAATAACTGACGTCACTTTGGGCGTGCGATATTGGCGATGGGGTGTCGAAAAAATTTGTGTCTAAAACTTTTTGGGCACGGGTGTGACGTCATCACAATTTTTGATCGACGATATCTCCGTAACGGTAAGTCGTACACAGGCGATCCCATACAATTTTTTGATCAGGTTTTCGAGCTCTACAATTTGGTGATACTTATTGTTAGGAATTCTGTGATTTTATTTTTCGTCACCCCTATGTTTTAAAAGAACACAGGTAAAAATGGGGGTGTAACTCATGTAAATCATTGCGGATGAGTGTGACGTTATCTAAAAGTGAACCGGTAAAATGTTTTTACACGCTACACTAGTCTATATACTAATAGCGAGTTGTGCATCCACTTTTTAGTTTGGTAAAATATTTTGCGTGTGAGGTTGCCGATTTTTCACGGTCCGTTTCTCACGCGTTTGTCTGGGGAAGTTTGAAACTGCACGAGCAAGTTGGTTTTTCGTTTGCGTATTAGTAATAGTCCCGATTCCACCTTACGGGCTCTTTTGTGTTTTTCCGTGTTGTACGTGAAAGAAGACAATGAAAAGTCTCGACGGTGGAGGATGCAATGCAATGGTTTTTCGTTTGAAATATTCTGAACGATCATTTTTGTTTGGTGAACAAGAAGAGCGAAGAACTGTTTTTTGTTTTTTGTTGTTTGTTTTTGTTGTTTATTCTGTTTGTTTTTATTTCGAAAAGCGAAGAATAATATTGTTGTTTGTTACAAAAGTATTAGTAAAGTTACTACCAGTCGCATGATGATGATGCAGAAAAGAAACGAGGGTTTTTAAAATGTAAACAAATCTGATTTTGTTTTCGTAAAGATTGATTCGCGAGACGAACGAAGAAAGGAAACGAAGGATATTGTATTATTATTAAACAAATTAACGAGTGGAAGAAACAATGTATGGTTTATAAAAGCAGAAACGTGTACTGTACTGTAAGTGAAGAACATCTTACTTATTTATGCTAAAGTTATTAAATGGTTGCACAGAAGAAGTTGTCAAATGGTTTTTAATTTATTTCTTTTTCTTGGAATTGATCGTTTTCGTAATGATGGAATTAACGAGTGGAAGTGCTTATACATAAAGAAGCGAATGAAAACACGAACATATGTCGTTGTTTTTGGTAGTAATGGTGTGCTGGAAAGCGAAGAAACTGTTAATGGAATTGGAGGATTGTTAACGAAGTGGAATTTACAAATTTAACAGTGATTAAAAATGGTTCCGTCGTTGTAATCATTTCGACCATGTGGGAAACATTATCAACATGTTTTGGAAGAGCTAAATTCTACAGTAAAGGGTATTGCGTTGCGCTGAGATATTATTGCTGCTGTGTTATTGTTGTGGCTTATTTTTCAAGCGAATTTTTGTGTGGCTGTTTTCAAGAAAGTTCATGCTCCCCCTCTCATGATGATGATTGATTATCATCAACTCTCCCCATCCCCCCTCCTACAACCTTACAACCTACAACCTACAACCTACAACCCATTGTAGGTTTTTATATTATACTTAACACATCCAAGTATTTTTAGCCTATCCATTTTGTTGTTTAAGGTATGTTTTTATTGCTATTTATATTTTAAAGTGTGTTGTTTGTTTTGTTTTTAATGGAGTAGGGAGATCACTGAATATCTTTCCTTCTTACTCTTCATTGATTACATCTACCTATTCTATGATGGCCATAGTCATTGCTGCATCTACATCTTACTTCTTAAAATGCATCCTCTGTTGTTTGTTGTTTGTTTAATTTTGTCTGTGAGTGGGGGGAGGGGAGGGTTTGTGTGATGTATGATTTCTTATCAAGTTGCTGATTTACTGCATCATGTGAATTTTATGGGAGGCTTTATGTATGTTGTTTTGGAATCCCCATTTCGTATCTAAGCCTTGGTGCTTATCTTGGTTCTATAGTGTTAGGGCACATGATATTTATTAAGTGCTATTTTACATTCTAAAAGAGTTTTTTCTGGTTTTGATGATCATGTACGTGCTTCTGTTATATACGATTTCTTTCTTTTAATATTAGAAAATTTAGTATAAATAAATGAAAACACAGTCATATTTCTTTAAATTATCTCTGTTTTATTTTGTTTGTTGTTTGTTTTATTTTGTCTGTGGCAGGGGAGAGGGAGTGTGTAATGTGTAATGCATGATTTCTTTTCAAGTGGCTATTTTGCTGCATCATGTACATTTTAGGGGAGCCTACTTATTATTTGTACTGGCTTTGCATATGTCGTTTTGGAATTCACAGTTTGAATTTAAGCCATGGGGCTTATCTTGGTTATTTAGTGCTATTTTACATTCTGAATTCATTTTTTTCTTGCTTCTTTTCTATACGACTTCTTTCTTTTTACATTAAAAATTTAGTGTAAATAAAAATTATGAAAAAGAATATTGAATGTGCCAATCATGGTTTTACATAATCACGGTACAAGCAATTGGGATAAAGCATTTAATGAATTCATAGAAGAATGATCCTTTGGTTGTGTATACTGAGGAGGTATAATGTTTTTTTACGATTCACATTTTAATTGATTCAGGTATCCCGGGCAAAGGCAAAATTTTACGGTTTCACTCAATAGCTGGAAAATATGTATAATTAAACCATTTTTAGGCTGTATTCTTATATATCTTATCATAATCCTTGAGAGTGAACCGTAAAATGTTTTTACACGGGATACTAGTCTATATACTAATAGCGAGTTGTGCATAACAAATTTAGTTAGGTCAGTGTGAATAAAAGGACTGGGAACGAAATGTTCGTATGGAAAATGTTATAATTGACATTTTAGATCGTGCGTAACTGAGTTGTCGAGATATAGGCGATATTAGTATTATAGGAGTAGCGCGACGTCAGTGGGCACATTGCATTGCACCCTAAATATAATGCGATATTTAAGGGCAAATATCTCCAGAACCAATGGGAATAACTGACGTCGCTTTGGGCGCGCGATATTGGCGGTGGGGTGTCGAAAAATTTGGGTCGAGAACTTTTTGGGGACGGGGGTAACGTCATTAAAATCTTTGATCGTCGATATCTCCGTAACGGCGCGTCGTACACAGGCGATCCCATACAATTTCTTGATCAGCTTTTCGAGCTCCACAACTCAATGGTACCTATTCTTTTGGATTGTGTGATTTTATTTTTCGTCATATACTATATATTGAAAGAGGAAGAGCACGGGATGGTGGTAACTCATGGGGAAAGTGAACCGGTAAAATGTTTTTACCCGGGATACTAGTCTATATACTAATAGCGACTGTGCATCCACTTTTTAGTTTGGTCAGTGTGAATAAAAGGACTGGGAACGAAATGTTCGTATGGACTGTGATATAGTAACATTTTAGGTCGTGCGTAACTGAGTTGTCGAGATATAGGCGATATTAGTATTATAGAAGTAGCGCGACGTCAGTGGGGACATTGCAGTGCCCCCTAAATAGAACGCGATTTTCAGGGGCAAATATCTCGAGAACCAATGGGAATAACTGACGTCACTTTGGGCGCGCGATATTGGCGATGGGGTGTCGAAAAATTTGGATCTAAAACTTTTTGGGGACGGGTGTGACGTCATCAAAATCTTTGATCATCGATATCTCCGTAACGGTAAGTCGTGCACAGGCGATCCCATACATTTTCTTGATCAGCTTTTCGAGCTCTACAACTTAGTGGGACTTATTTTTTTGGATTGTGTGATTTTATTTTTCGTCATATACTATATATTGAAAGAGGAAGAGCACGGGATGGTGGTAACTCATGGGGAAAGTGAACCGGTAAAATGTTTTTACCCGGGATACTAGTCTTCTTATACTAATACTAAATCTTGCTTTTTTCTTACCTAACTTTGAAAGAAAGAACTTTAGGTAAAATATCTCGGGAAGTTCGTCAATGGATGTTTATTTTTTCCGTATTAGTATAGGGAGAATCTCCCATTAGGAGAATCTCTAGCTCCATCTTACGGGGTTTTATTACTTCGTGGAGTTTTTGTACCTTAAGGAAGACATCATAAAGCCGCACGGAGGAGAAGGCAATGCAATGGTTTTTGCGTTCGAAAGTTCATCAAATTTTTTAAACGTTCATTTCTTTAAACGAAAAATGAAGACGAAGTGTGTAAAAGTATTTGTTTTTGTTTTAATTTTTTTATCCAACGCTTTAAGTTTAGTAATAAAGAATAACAACATTGATCGGTGTCAGTAACTATTCTATCCGAGAGATAATCGATGTAGACCTGTTATGTGTTCGTATTATCAGTTCATCATTTTCTACTGATGTGTATTTTTTAATGTGTTTGAATGTGTTTGAATGTGTTTGTAGCTTTTTCGTATCAGTTAGTTTTGACTACTATACCGAAATGTGTAGCTAGCAGGTTATTTGGTATTTCATTGTAGTATGTGGATTGTTATTATTAAGGTTCCGCTTTAGGGAAACGAAGGTAGCGAGATCATTGTTTTGATAATGTTTGATTGATATCTTTTTGTTTTAGATTAGAAAATTGAATAGTATAGATGAATGTTATACAAGAAGGAATGTGTAAATCATGGTTATATACATATTTACATGGTTTTTGTACACAGAGGAGAACGCAATGCAATGTTTTTTTGCGTTCGAAAGTTCATCAAATTTTCTCAACGTTCATTTCATTTCATTGAGAATGAAGACGCTGTGTGTATAATTTTTTATTTTTGTTTTAATTTTTTTATTCAACGCTTTAAGTTCAGTAATAAAGAATAACAACATTGATAAGTATCAGTAGCTAATCTATCCGACGAGATAGTCGATGTAGACCTGTTATGTGTTATCAGTTTATCATTTTCTACCGTGTCTATTTTTTTGATGTGTTTGAACGTAGCTTTTTCGTATCAGTTAGTTTTGACTACTATGCCGAAATGTGTAGCTAGCAGTTTATTTGGTATTTCATTGTAGTATGTGGATTGTTATTATTAAGGTTCCGCTTTAGGGAAACGAAGGTAGCGAGATCATTGTTTTGATAGTGTTTGATTGATATCTTTTTGTTTTAGATTAGAAAATTGAATAGTATAGATGAATGTTATACAAGAAGGAATGTGTAAATCATGGTTATATACATATTTACATGGTTTTTGTACACAGAGGAGAACGCAATGCAATGTTTTTTTGCGTTCGAAAGTTCATCAAATTTTCTCAACGTTCATTTCATTTCATTGAGAATTGAAGACGCTGTGTGTATAATTTTTTATTTTTGTTTTAATTTTTTTATTCAACGCTTTAAGTTCAGTAATAAAGAATAACAACATTGATAAGTATCAGTAGCTAATCTATCCGACGAGATAGTCGATGTAGACCTGTTATGTGTTATCAGTTTATCATTTTCTACCGTGTCTATTTTTTTGATGTGTTTGAACGTAGCTTTTTCGTATCAGTTAGTTTTGACTACTATGCCGAAATGTGTAGCTAGCAGTTTATTTGGTATTTCATTGTAGTATGTGGATTGTTATTATTAAGGTAAACGAAGGTAGCAAGATCATTATCATATTGTTTTGATAGTATTTGAATGATACCTTTTTTAGATTATAAAATTGAATAGTATAAATGATTGTAATGCAAGAAGAGAGTGATTACATACATATTTACATGGTTTTTGTATCATGATGCACAAATGGAGTTTTGGGTTTTGACTTTTTCCACAATTCATAGCAGAATAAAGATTTGAAAGATTAAAACGTCTCAGAAGGTATTGTTTTTATTAGATAATAGGGAAATTTGAAGGTATTTTCTTATATATCAGACGTTTTATCGTGGTTAGGTAGGAGTATCCATTGGTTAGGTAGTATACGTTGTATTGTCTCTTTTCTAAATCTTTTAGTTCAACTGTACAACTTTAGAAATCTCTAAATAGCCCAAATAATAGCACTGAAATATAGGGATAATAGCATTCTTTGAATGATCGATCCAAAATATTTGTGTTAAATATGATATAATTCCAAAATGGAGAAACACAACAATTTTTGTATATACACAGACTTATCATGGCAGTATTGCGTGTAAAAATCAATTTATGGAGAACTGTAAAATGTTTTTACACGCTACACTAGTAGGTTCTATTTTGTCTTCCATAAAAAGATCGTTATTTTTGTAATCCGTGTGACCCTACATAAGAAAAATATCTATGATACAATGAGTGCCATTTGGCTTTTCAATTGTCGTCACCGAAAAGTGGTAAAAAGCGCATCACGGATTACATTAAAGAGATACCGAATGATTAGAAAAGTCATTATCTGAATAATAGAAAAATTAAGTTCTTTAATTAAGTTAATTAATTAAGTTAAGGAAATGTTTTTACCTCCATGATGTTACCTAAACAATACATAAGATTGAAAAGAAGTTTCATGACGCTGTACTCATCATCCACTCCTTTGCCCAACGCTAGATCCACCTCTGACTATCTTTGTTCCAATATTTTCTTAAATTTTGACTCTTCTAGTACTTAGTTTCTTAAAAACTGGTTTCTTATAATAAAATGTGTATACTTATTTCCAGCATTGTCTTAGAAAATCCCCTGATTCTGTAAGTCTATTTTTTCCCACCAATACTTCATGTCTCCTATAAATAATTACACAGGTTCTTCTTGCATGAAAGTGAATGTCTAAAACCAAATTTTCTTTATCGTGGGTTGGACAAAAAGTAATGGGATTGTATACAATTCCGTTTTAGTGAATGCATAAGTGTTGAATATTAAAAATAAACTAGAAAACAAGCAAAACTTTTAAACTAGCTGGACTCAAAACTTGATTAGAAAGCCAAAGAGTGCTGCAAGGATTGGGACTTAGTGTAAGTAGCACATTGAAAATTGGATTGGTTAGACGAAAGCTAGATAAAGATAAAAGATTGGTAATATGATCAATTACATAAATATAAACATTGAATATTTCATTATTACCCGCGTAGCAGGGCTGTATTCCATACGAAAATTTCGTGCGATCTCATTGATCAATTACGCTTAAATGTGACTTCACTCCGGCATGAATGTAAACAAACACAGAAAAACATATATAGATATATAGAAAAAACATTGAAGGGACAAATAATAACTGAAGAAACAGTTAAGGAACTCATTTTTTTTTTTTTTTTTTTTTGCATTTTTTCTATTTTTAATAGCAAATCACACAAATGTCACACAAAAATGAGGAAAGAACGTTTGTTTACAATTTTTTTTGTGGACGAAGCGAAATATAATTTTGAAGAAACACAAACGCACGTTCAGGCTTTACTTTGACGTCAGTCAATATTCTCCGGTTATGCCCTCATTACCAGTTAGTATAGGGTTATTATAAATCAGCAATCTAGAGTTGAACATGTCAGAAAGTATCCAGACTAATTGATTAATTTTTCCTTTGATCTTTTCTATAGGCAAACTTTGTTTTGCTCACTTTTTGATCACATGACGACAAAATTTCAAACCAATCTAATTACCATCATGTGATCAGAAATGTCAGTGCAAGTTAAAAATACCTAGAGCTTCATAGAGCTTCACCATAGACTTCTAGAGCAGGAAATTTTGTTTTGGGGGATGGGAGTTTAAATAGAATTTTGAAACTAAACAGATATCGCACAAACTCAACAAGCTATAAATACTTGTTTCTAAATCTATGAAGTCCCTGAATTTAATCTTTGTGGAAATAGGCCTTTAGATTTATTATTATTTATTGTATGAAAAATATTTTAAATCCCTAAACTCTCCTCCACAAATTTTGAATGAGTTCTTTATCTCTGTGTATATGTTTCTCATGTTTTTATGTGTTTGGCTTGTTGTTGTTTTTTAAATTGTAATATATAAATAAATTAAAATCCTGAAAATTATGTTATATTTTATTCTTATTTTTACGCTGATGTTGCTAGTGTGAACCAGGCTTTATTAAATAATTCATAAACAAAAAATCGTGAATGAATTTTAAATTCAACAGAATATCATGATTGAATATCAAGATTGAATACAAGTTGTTATAGACACATTGAAAGTTGTGAAATATAGAAGCTTTGACGATAATGAACATTCGAGATAAAGCATGAGCAGTTGATGAGAAGTCATATTTTTCATAGGAAATTTTAGCTTGGTTTTGAACTTTTCTTTTCTGTTTCTTTCTTTCTGTTTTATGTCTTTCTAAAAAATAATTATATCAGATACATTGATTTAATAGTTTGTTTTTAATTCTCATGACCGTGGAAGCGATTTGTGGTTTTATTTCTAATTCATTCTCTTAGAACGAACACAATATTTCAAGAAAATGAAGGGCTTCCAACGATATTCTATTAACCAAAGACAACTTACTGCGTTGAATCCAAGAAATTCTCTTGTGTTCTTCGCTTGTTTTGGAATAGTTTTTCTTTTGTCCTTTGTTTACTTTTTGGATGATTCTACGAGTTACAGAACATTAGAAAATCCTGAAAAATCAACCTACAGTTCGAAAACGTCTGGCAGTAACGTTGACAGGAAGGGAAGACTTAAAAATGTTTTTAAAACTGATATACACAAGAATACTGTTAAAATGGAAACCATTGAATATGTAGATAAGGAAACTATTGATAATGAAATCCCAGGAGAAAGTTCAAACAAAAAAAACAGCAAACAGACAACAACAACAACGACAAAAGCAACAACGACAAAAGCAACAACAACAACAACAACAAAAGCAACAACAACAACAACAACAACAGTAGCAACAACAGCAACAACAACGAAGAAACCAGAAAAAACCTACTCCATTTTGTTTTACACGACTTTCTTTGGTGACAGGCCATGGAGTTTTGTGAAGACAGATTACTTTCCGAGCTGTGAATGCGGGGTTCAATCGTGCAAAGTCTCATACGATATCAATACGTACAGTAATGCAGATGTTGTTGTGTTTCACGGAAGGGATATGCCAAATAATGCTGAATTAGAAAGGTTGAACAAATTACGTAATGAAGGTCAACGCTGGGCTTATTTTATCATGGAGAATCCTGGCAACGCAGCGCCAGTGCAACCATTGGACAAATATTTTAACTGGACAATATCTTATCGTTTAAATTCTGATTTTTTCTTTCCTTATCATGAAATAAAACAGGTGAAAACTGGTATTTCGCCAGATATCAATTATGCACTAGGCAAAACAAAACAGATCGCTTGGTTTGTAAGCCATTGTGGAACTGGTAGGGACAGACTTGCTAGAAAATTAGAAGAATATGGAATGAAACTTGAAGTTGGTGGTGGCTGTTCACGTAACTTTCGAAGCCAGATAAACTGTGGACGAGGTGCCAACTGTATGAACTTACTAAAGCAATACAAATTTTATTTCTCTGCTGAAAATGGATTTTGCAAAGACTACGTCACTGAAAAGTATTATAAACAGGGATTGATGGGAAATACAATACCTATTGTGCTAGGGGCCGCTGCTTACTCCAATCCTAGAGTCGGTATACCTGGTTCGTACATTAATCCCCTTGACTTTAATAGTCCTAAAGAATTTGTGGAACATTTAAAAATGTTAGACAGGAACGATACTATGTTTAACGAATATTTTAAATGGAAATTGGACTGGAAACAGGAGGATGATCCTCCTGGATGCAAGAAATTTGTTTGTGACATTTGTAAAAAACTGCACAGCAATGACATAGCGAAAGATAGACCGTTATCCGCTCAATTTGCCGGCGATTGCGGTGAACCAACTAGAAAATATGAAGAATGGATTAGCAAGAGTTAGTATAAACGTTTTATTTATGTGGTGTAGAGGTCTATTTTGGCCACTTTTTATTATGAATGAATTTTTACATAAAAATGCAAAAGATTTGTAAGTTATCCACTATGTAAATTTTCATTAAATGTTTCTTTTGAGTAAACAAGTCTTAACACAAGACAGGACACCACCCCATCATTATCCACTATGTAAATTTTCATTTAAAGTTTCTTTTGAGTAAACAAGTCTTAACACAACAAGGACAGAGGACACCACCCATTTGTAAAAGTACAGAAACTGCCACCACAACCAGGGGCATCATCACTCTCTGCTCCATATTATGTGTGTGGTGTGGGTGTGAAGTGAATTTATATAGCTAAGAGAACGATATATAGCTACCTGTTTTTTTAGACATCCAGGAAATATTTTGTGTACTTGTATTTTCATCAACAGGGAATTTGTGAAATTTTAAGTGTGTCACATACTTAAAAGGCCACAAAAAGGGGAGAGGAGGGACAGAAGAGGAGGGAATAAAAATCAAAAATGGGATCGAACAGTTTCTCACAAAATCGATGTCATTATAAAAAAGCAGTAAGAATTTTCTAACCTTGAGTGCTGTGTCGTTCTCTGGAACACAAATTAGGATTGCACGTTTTCTGTATTTTAGGCCGCACTCACAATAATTAAATTACTTTATATAAGTTGTAGTTTACCATTCGTACATTAACCACGGTTTGTGGACAGCCTCTATTCCCATGTTTTGCGGAATCAGCCTACAACTGTGGACAAAAAATCTTGGAATTACGTACGGACGGATGGACGTACAAATGCTAATGAAAGATCAGCTGCTTTCCGCGCTGACCAACAATATTGATAGGTATCAGTAAGTATTTTATCCGAGGTAATCAAAGTAGATATTTTCGTGTTATCAGTTCATCGTGGAGAAACGCAACAGTTTTGTATATACACAGACTTATCATAACGTCGTTTCATAAATAGAAGGCCTGGAAACTAATATTTTGCTTGTAGGAACAGATGAGAAAATGGTAGCAAAGAGGATGAGGACAACAGGTTTTATTTTATCCATACGATACGTGGAGAGGTAATAAGAATTGGGGAAAATAAAAATAAAATTAAAAGGAAATCATCTCTATAAGCTTAGCTGAGAGCGGGGGATGACCGATTATATAAATATAGCCTATAGGAACTGTGTTACCGAATGTATTTACATGAACTATTTGCTAGCTAGTTATTGCCTTACACACCAACATCATCTCCTTCGTAATGGACGAAAAACGAAAATTTCCTACAACCAGAATATATGTTCCACTCCTCAGTCAAAATTTGAGAGTTTTAGTCATTTAAAGTAGAAAAGGAAAACGTGCAAGTAACCTAATCGATACTTAAGACTGAAAAAAAATATCATAATATTGGACTCCTCCACTTTTTTTGAGTGACCCTGAATACGCCTATGGTTATATACAGTTTGATGTGTAGGCTGTGTGATATCAGTGCTAACAGGAGAATAATATTTTGGTATGACATGCTGCTGAAAGTCACGACAAATTTCATTAATTCCTAAACATAGCTGATACTGTGACAATAGCGATACAAGTTGTGATAAAGTAATGTTTTTAACTGTTCGGTCATGTGAAGTGTATACTATGGTAAATTCCAGGCAAACATTCTATTTAACTGTTTGATGCAAGTTCACCTGCATGTAAACCTTTATTTTGAAAGTTCGTTACTCAGAAAATGTGGTTTAAGCGAAGTATTCAACAAAAATTGAATTAAGCATTACAAAACACAAATTTATTCGGTGTTTTTTCTCTTAGATGGTAATTCTGACCCTGAATACGCCTATGACAGGCAATCTAAAATCATACCTTTTTAGGAATCAGATGACTCCTTTATATTTTTCAGTGCATGCTACATTGCGACAGACCTCTATAGAAAAATCAACAGTTATATCAACAGTACATGAAGAAACAAACAAATCGATGCAAAACTGATGCGTAGAATTCACGTTTAAGCGCTGAAAGAATCCTTCAAACGATACCATAACCCATTTGGCAAGGGGAAGGATAATATTTAAGAACAGAAAAAGAAATCAACATAGCTACTGGGTTAAAGAAAAAGAAGATATCAATTAATTCAGTTGTTGTGGTAAAGGAAGATTGTCAAGTAGTGGTGAAGAAGAATGTCGATCTTCATGAAGCATTTTCTGAGCAAGGAATATAGTAAAACAATTTGTTGTGAAATCGATAAAATCCATAAGCGTGCTTTGAGAGCAGTATTTTGTGATTTTTTAAGCAGTTATGAGGTATTACTACAGAACTCAGGCTGCAAACGTATTCACGAGATTCATATTTTCTATCTTCTCTGTCAGGTGTACAAAACCCTTCACCACTTAAATCCTTCTTTCGTGCAAACAATGTTTAAGGTGAAGTCTTTACGCTATAGCTCACGAAACCAAAATCTACTTGTGATTCCTGCAGCTAAATCGCAACGTTTTGGCACGCAATCCTTTCTTTTTCGTGGAAGTCTGCTGTGGAAAAGTCTTCCGGACAGTGTGAAATTGCAAAAGTCGCTCGATACCTTCAAACCCTTGCTTAAGGTCTCGAATCTCCTAACTTTATGTACATGTAGTATTTGTAAAATCTGAATTTTTTAATTATTCTTGGTGGTATAAATTAGTTATAATCTTGTATATATACACTAGGTGACACCAACGTTAAATAAATTGGAAAATAAAATAAAATTTCAACTGAAAATTACTCATTTTCGCTCTTTGCACAATTTGCGCAATTTGCACGTTAAAAAACAAAATTGTGACAACCGATTGTTCCCACGCCTTTCCTCTTTCGAAAAAAAAAAAATAGAATTGTCGAAATTGCCGAAAATGGAGGGCAGTTGGACTCTTTCAAAGCAGTGGTTATCGCGATATTTTCTTTTACGAGAAAAACGCAACTTTAGACTTTGATCATGGTTAGAGTATAATAAAAAAAACATGATAGAGACGCTTCTATGAAATTACGTCAACATGATTATTTGATTAGAAAGAGGAAGAAACATTACACACTTCTAACTTCTAAAAATATGTGCTGAAAAACATCACAAAAATTAAATAAAGCAAAATTGAAACGAGCAGATCTTCCTAAGTTAATATATATTTGCGAAAAACATTTTGAACTTCATTGCTTTCAAACATCAGTAGATTTAAGAAACCGCTACTTCCTGCTGGACAGAGAAAACAGTCGCGAAAGTTATTACCTAATTCGGTTCCAACTATATTTTCATTCACTCCGCAAGAAAAGAAAAGAACCGATGTAAAAGAGAAAATTGAAAAATCCCAGGTGAATATATTTTCATAAACTCATGTTTGTATACTGTTCAGCATACACGCTGAATCAACGATGGAGGGTCGCAATGACTCGGTGAGTTTTTTTGTTTTTTTTAGATGATACAAAATCTTTGCAAAGAATCCAATGCTCAACCGGATCACATCTATCATGAGGAAGATATAATCGATCTCGATATGACTGACGAGACGGTCACCGAAAATTCCCCTGAATATGAAGACAAGTCATGCCAGGTTTCTATAGAAATAAAGGTATGTACTCGCGAAAATTTGCATTACATTCGCGAATATTCATTTCTGCTTGCGGTATGATCTGTGGAACCAGCGTCATAATGTTTAATAATTTTATGTGTTTTTAGCCAAAGACATGGAGTAGAGGTTCCCAAACCGACCCAGTAACGACGTATCCCCCAGAAACATACAGAAAAGAAGCTAGTAAACAAGAAGTTGAACTTAAATCTAAACTTAATACAAGGATACCTGAAAATCGCGCGGAGAACTAAAAGAGAGCATTTGTCTTTTTTATAGATAGCGTACACCACAACAAATACAAAGACATGCTTCCAAATATCATAGTCCTCAGTGAAATTCTTGGGTGTCATCATTGCCCGCAGTAATCAAGCAAGTAACGTTATCTAGTTGTAAAGGACTATCCAGTCTTGATGGAAAATCACGGAGCGCGCTTGAACTTACTTTTACATGCCAATAACTTCGTTTTAGAAGACTTTTTAGAAGACGATGGACAAAAGGATCAACAGAGTATTCCTGAATCCCCAACTGAAATAATGCAAATAAGTTTAATGTTACAAATATTCACACGGGTAATTAATCAACATGAATTTGAATATATTTTATTACCTATATTCAGGACGTCTGATGCTGCAATCAATACATCTTTTACCGAAGACATGTTCAAACCATTATCTCCACACCAATCATCATTCGTGACAGAGCAAAGGTTAGACTACTCCGTTAAAAAAACATACTACTTCTTGTAAATGGATATATACAATTTCAAGCACTTTTAACGTACTTATAAAATAGCTCAGTTTCAATGCCAGTACTGAGCGGATCACTCATCATTCCTGATGAACATGACGAAGTTGATGATGATGATGAGTGGCTTCAAAAATCTCTGAGACGTGCGGAAAATTCAGATCCTGATTTTGAAATTGTTCATGAGCTCATAGATAACAACATTATGTTGACACTTCCCAAAACCATTAATTTTATACAAGACCGTTCATTTTTGGTTTATGAGTTACAGCTTAAAAAGCTGTTGAATCGATTTTTAAAGTGTGAAGGGCCAGTCATCAAAAACTCCGAATGTAAAGGTGATGGTAGTCAGTATCGATTACGCATGGAATGCATAAATGGTCGTAAAACTAGGTGGAGTTCACAGCCCTCGCTAGCTGGTGCGGCAGGTAAAACATTTTCCAATATGCTGTAAACGTTTGTATTCAAATACCGTATTTCCTCTAATAAACGCCGCGGCGTTTATTACAAATTGCAGAGTTTGGATGCGGCGTTTGATAGAGGGCGGCGTTTATCAGAGGGCGGCGTTTATTACAAAATGAAAAATCAAATAAAAACAGACTTTAAACAACAATGTTTTCTCTTCCTAAAAAACTGTCTAAGCTAATAGCATTTTACATTGAAATTGACGGTAATCACGTGCACGCAATCGTAAATGGTAAAAAAGAAGTACGAGAAAAACAATATTCGTTTTTATCTTTAGTTGTGGAAGAATTTGTTGATAGAAAACAAGTCCAACTCGTGTAAACTATTTTTTGTTGCTTGTTTAGTCTGTTTTCTAATAAACGCCGCTTTTCAAGATGCGGCGTTTATTAGAAGGCGGCGTTTATTAGAGGGCGGCGTTTATTACAAATGCTTGGCTATAAGTGCGGCGTTTAATAGAGGGAGGCGTTTATCAGAGGGCGGCGTTTATTAGAGGAAATACGGTATCTAATTATCACATAAACAGATTTATTCATTTATATATATATATATATATATATATATATATACACACAAATATACACGAATATACTTATAGGTGCTGGGAATCTTATGATCACCGCTGCTGCAGATATGGTTGGTATACCGTTTCCAAAATTGAAAAGATTTGCTACCGCATTGAATTTGAAAATATTTGAAAGCAATACGTTCTACAGGCTACGAGGTAATTTTCTTTTCAAAAGCATGGTACGAAGTTCTTATGTTTTTCCCTCTCCGCTACTTACCCCTATATTCTCGTATAATTTAGGAAAGTACGTGTTTCCAGAAATTCACAAAGCCTGACTGGAGAATAAAAAGAAGGAAATGAAAATGCTGTATGACGAAGGGGAAAAGGTTGACATAGGAGTAGATGGCCAGTGTGACAGTCCTGGGCACAACGCTACGCATTGCACAGTGACTGCTATGACAATCCCCTCTAACAAAATCGTTGACGTCGAAGTTGTCAATGTAAAAGAAGCCAAGAATTCCCAAGGTATGCTGCCTTATTTATTTAATATAAAATATAAAGAACATCTATAACTGAAATTTTTTAATTTGTGTTTAGGAATGGAGAAAGAAGGCTCTGCTCGGTGTGTCAATTGGTTAAATGAAAACATTGGTGTCAGAGCTGTGTCAACTGACAGGTACATCCAAATTAAAATGCTGATGAGAACTGATGAAGCGTTTAAGAACATGAAGTATCAAATTGATCCTTGGCATCTGGCAAAAGATGTCTCCAAGAAGTTAGCCGCACTTTCTAAAAATGAAGGTATGTCATCGGAGAAGTCTATCATAAACTCACAACTTTAAACATAAAATTATGATTTTGAATGTGATTTTGTTTAGCTAATCGTCCTCTGGGGCGCTGGATACCAGCGATAATTAACCAACTTTATTGGTCAATCAAAACTGCTAATGGCAATTCGAAAGAGCTCGTAGAACGATTTTTGTCGACGTTGCACCACTGTTGCAATCGTCACACTTTCCCTGGCAATACTTATTACAAGAAGTGTGAAGACGATACGTATTCGAAGGAGAAGATTGTGCAAAGATCGTGGCTGAAATTTGGATCCCCTGCTCATGAAGCCTTAAAAAGTGTTCTCCTTAACAAAGTCTTGGTCAAAGACCTGGAAATGTTAAACGAGAACCTTTTAACTACGCACTTGGAGGTTTTTCATGCACTGAAAATACGCTCCTGCCAAAGAGTATTTTTTTTAGCAAGAATCCAGAGAAGGCAGTTACAAGCCAAAGTTTAAAATATCTTGGCATCGGCTACTCGGCCAAAAAGGTCACGAAAAGGTCACGAAAAAGAAATCTTATCAGTTCCTGCAAAATATTGCCTTAGAGGCATATTACAGAGCAGTTGACCGCGACACAAACACGACCTGCATGATAAAAAAAGAGAACGAAATGTTCCCAAAGAAAGACCTTCACGGGAAGAAATAATCGAAAAATCGACAAAATTTTTTCTATGCTAACCAGATAGGACGAACAAATATATTACACGATATGGACTATTCAGGCTTTTCATCTTCCAAACGAAATATCCACAAAATACCCACAAAACTTCACGTTCGTCTACCATCTATAACCGGTATAAGTTCCGTCAACAGAAGGGAAAACTTCTCTTATTTTCTGGACAACACAGGATGGAATTACCCTTCGCACACTTTTACCAAGGCGGTTATGGATCCACCAAGTAAATTGCCGATACGCTGCGTACCGATAAGATGGTTTCTAGGTGGCAGATAAGCGCTCTCTCTGTCATGCATGCCAACCAACGCTGTCCGCGGATTATCTTTTAATAGCACTATTGCTTTAAAATTCTCGTGGCGCGTAATACATGTTAGTCCTAAAGAACAAAAAATAATGACAAGACAAAAACCACAGAGAGCGGTTAAGAATGAACGGAATGTCGCTTACCTTCAATATCAAAATAAGCTATTCCCTGTAAATCTCGACAACATACACACTCCATCTCGGTGGGCATTTCAACGCAAAAACCACATGCACACCACTTACTGACGTCTACATTTTTTCTTGATTATTCTCGATCACCCTCTTCCTCATCGTACGTTTCCCATCCTTCGTCGTCAATATTATTGACCTGTTATTGTTCGTAGGGTCAAACTGAAAACCTTTAATTGAATTAACAACCGTTTCGACGTCGGATAAATCACAGAGTACAGAGAAAATGTAAAAATGATTTAATTTCTAAATTTTTTTGAAATCTTTCCAGGGGGTTGTTGTCGCTGGGAAGAATTTCAATATAATGTTTGCGATCTGCTCTGTGTTTTTACTGATCGTGACGCTTCGTTTCCAAAATGGACGTTCGTGGTGGAAAATAGTGTAGGAGAAGCGAAATTAAATTTCAAGTTTTACAAACATATAATTCAGCACAATAAAAAAAAAAAGTTGAAATTCATGTTGTTTATTATACTCTATTTCAGCTTAGAGGCTATGTATTTCACTGAGTAGGCAACCTTTAAATAATAATAGCCGGTAGTGTTCACTAAAATGTCCCCGAATAACAACAAAAATTTTGTGTTAGTTATAAAAAAAAAACGGAGCACAGTTCGTGTTTTCATTTCACAAAACAACCAAAATTCTCCATAAGTTTTTCTTCCGCAAATGACGTTCATGCATGGTTTCGATTGATACAGTCATATTATTACGGAGAATGACCTAGAGTTATCATAATGAAAATGACAACGTGCATTATATTCTAGATGTAGATATTAATGATTGATATTATTGAAATTAATCGACCGATTCCGTAATTCAATGGCAGAGATCACTCAAGGAAAGGCTATTACCATATAGACAATAAATTTAAATCAATACCATATGCTTTCAATCAATCACTTCCTCAAATTAAATAAACGTTGTTTTTTTTAATAAAAAAACACTTCATAAGCAATTTGGTACAACACCCGCCAAAATTTTAAAGAAACTTTTGCAACTAAGATAGTTACGCCAATTTCCAATTAAGCAATTTTTTGGCAAACCTTCTGGAAGATTAAAATATTTATTTACTGTATAATTATTGAGATATTGATTGAATTATATTCTTAAATGTAGTGTTTTTTTATTATCTCAAAATGAAATGTGTAATGCCTGATATAAGAAACTCGTTAACAAACGTTTAGAACTAAATTTAATACATAAATTGAGTAACTTTTGGAACTAAACCATTCGTTTGGTTTCTAATAAAAAACATGTACACTGGTTATAAATTCCTCATGCTCTTTCTACCAAGAAGTAATTTGGAATGTTTCACGTCCTTGTCTTTAAATACTTGTCGTGGTGAAGCAAATTGAGTCATGCAAATTTTATATTTCCACGACTGAAAGCAAATTTGTGACATCAACATACGTAATGATTTCATTTTATACAAAATATTTTCGCAATAATTAACTTACTTTGAGCTCTCGAACAGTATTAAACAGATATTCGACAAGGTAAAAAGGGACATCCGGAATTATTCAGTCGAGCTTGTGATATTCGACGACGCGCAGCAAAGTTACAGATGTTACAGATGGATGATGAACAATGTTATTTCCTGGAGGGTATAACGAAAGATTTATTACAGGAAATGGGCGAATTTGATTGGGCGAGTAACCAGGTATTTCAGATCGATACTGCCCGCTAAAAATGGTAGCTTAAAATATAAACAAAACAATAATAAAACTTTAGAATTCTTGAAAAAAAGAGAATAAATTATTCGGAGTAAAAAAAATCTCCAGAAGTCCACAAAATGACGTCAACAGTTATATTTTTACGACACTCGTCTCCTCAAGTGCACTCCAAGAGATCTTTTATTTTTTTCAATAGGTCAGGTGACATTGACAAAATAGGAAGAACATCAAAATACGAGTCTAAGTAAATTTTTATCTAAACATCCAGGTCACGTAATTAGCTGAAAGCATTCTTGAATTAATTAAAAAGCATTACTAGAGATCTGCTCCATCAGAGCGTAAAAAATTATAAATATACCAGTCGTTTCCGTGAATTTGAACAGAAGAAGGGTGAACAAGGAACAATTGTTAACAGAAAAGTGCTTCCATGTAAGCAACTTGAATTCTAGTTTGTTTTTTGTTGATGTTTTTCTAAATATAAGGTCTCCAGAAATAAGGGAAACTAAACCACTTGTTACGTCTGTCACTTCACATAACCACTCAAAGTTTGACTCGTATAGGCTTCTTGGTATTTTTGTTGGTAAAGTTTCTTTGGAAAAATCTAGCATCCATTATGACCTATTGGAATGAAACTTATTCGAAGCGTATTTCGTAAATATTCACGAGCCCCTGTGTGGTCCATCAGAAAGAAAACACATTATTTTAATGTAAATAAATAGGGGAGACTGCTTGCGACATACAACAACAACAGCAAGAACAACAACAACAACATTCTGCGCATTTTAAGAATTTATACTTCCTATGTTATGTTTAAATATGTAATCACAGGTGAAAAATAATAAAAAGTAATCTACAATACCGACCATAAAGGATTGAATTATGTAAAACAGAATACTACAACTTTGAAAGGAAATACTTTACGCGAATTGCCATTACATTTAAGCTGTTGTGTAGTGTTTGATGGCCTAATGACAAGACACGAGTGTTTTTTCTCAAGCTGGAATGACTTTTTCCGAAATGCGTTATACTCGACGGACACTTCACAAAACCTTGACTTTGACCCGATGAAACAGCAATTCGACCGGACATTAGTCCGACTTTATTACCAAACAGTAGCTCTAATGCAATAGAAAAAGTCACCTGAAAATCACTAGTTCTTTTGTAAACTTTTTTTCCAAAATATATAATCTGAATGGTTAATTTGTTGAGTTAGCATGTGAAAAATGGTCGAATTACTGGGGGAACTAAGTTTTGTTAGCTGGGAACAATTTCTCTCAGCCACACCCACTATGATATCTATAATAGGGGAAAGAATTAGGGTCAGGGTTCCTAGCTAAACTTCCGAATTAGCTTGAAGCTAACTCGTGTACAGTAGGGTCACAATTTTTATGCTATAGAAAAAGCATTTGAAACATTATTTTTAACTTGCAAGCGAAAATATAAGGTCCCTGCTTCGAATCATGTACTTTTTAACATTTAGTTACTAAAACTTTTATTGCAATCTTTATTGCAAAGTCAATTACATGTGAGTATTGCTTTCTTTCTGTGTAAAAAATCTAGCGAATGGTTTAATTCTAAAATTTCCTTCATTTACGTCGCAAATTTAGTTCTAAATGTTTCTTAATGAGTTCCTTGTTTTAGCAATTACAATTTTGATTTTGTGAGAAAAACACTGAATTTAAGAATGTGTTTCATGCGATATTATCAACTAATGCAGTATTCTTCCAGAATTACATCAACTGATACAGCTTTATGAATTATCAGAGTTTCACCAATGTTTGAGGTTTTCCAAAAAGTTGCTTATTTTAGAAATTGGCATTGGTATCTTAGTTCCAAAGGTATCTTAAATCTTGATGGGTCTAATTGTAAGTTTCTCATAAAGTGTTTTTTTTTTATAAATAAACCTGCATGCAGGTGGCGAATGACAGGCAAATTGTCCGTTCACAAAGATTAATGAAACACCAATAATGAACATTTCTTTCCAAAAATGAGACAAATGTTTCTTAAATTTTGATTGGTCAAGTTTCTCAGAAAGTGTTTTTTTATAAATACAGACACGCAGCCTTACAACTTAAATAACTCTGCATGTCTCTACACATCACTGCACTTTATTGAGATTTTTATTGATATTCATAAAATACAGTGTTATTAAAAATTTTATTAAAAGAAAATTAATGCGCGTCGAAATTTGCGGGTTCAATGTGATAGCTAAATTCAATATAAAAACCTCTTAGCCCGTTTACTCAGCGGGAAAAAGATAAAACTTCGCTTTTGATATCGTAAATTGCGAAAGTCCTTTAAGCTGATCATTCATTATAATTTAATCAAAATAGTCTTTCCGCGAACGTTTCTGTTGATACAATTGTTAAATATAATATAGTGAATATATCAAAGAAAAAAGTGTACGAAGAAAACATATTGCTATCCACAAAACTTCAAAAATCTCTTATTATCCGTTAGAAGTAAAGTCTTGAACCAACATAACAGAGAGTGAAGCTTCAAATATAAACCACTCATTGTCGTTCTCCCAAATCTTATCTTCATTAATTTTCGTGTGCTTCTTTATAGAGACGACTCTTAGGGGCTGTTCATATGGATAAAAATGACCTTGGTAAGCGGGATAACAAAAAATGGCGTAACAGCCAAAAAATGTGACTTTCAGATTTATTCGAAAACAAATCCAATTATATATATGATTATGAATTCATAAAGACTCGATAATTCTTTCAGCGGCAGAGGAGCATCGAATCAGCTTTGCATCAGCTCAATCCAAAGGGAACCCTTATTTGGGGAGAAAACACTTCAAAATCTGAACATAACAAATGTAGATCTGGCATAATGTGGCATAATGTAATCTGAAATCTTATTTATTAAGCTACAATTTTAAAGAAAAAAACAAACTAACAGACAAAACAAATGATTAAAGAATGTCGATCCAACTTATAGTTTAATTGTTTCCATAAATGCATTAAAATATAAGCCTAATTTACGACACACCTTAAATAAAAATTTTGTTTCTAGGAAAATATTCAATTACCTTCCGATTCTGTTTTTCAAAACATTTTATTGAGTCTGTTTAACAAATCCTGCTTCAAACTGTCATTGAAAATCCGTGACATGATTTAAAATTTAAAACCAACAGACATGCACAATCTTTAAAACGACTCATTCAGTACGTTGATTCCAATTTTTTCCTTTTTTTAGTTCGATCATGTTTTGGTTGATACCATTGTTGATTTCACTTGTCACGTTACTTGTCGTTTTCAAAGCACGTGCACGAGAAACCAAGCAACACAAAAAACTACCCCCATGTCCCCAAACAATTCCCTTTATTGGCAACATGCATCACCTGTTGAAGAGAAACGCACCGTACATCGAGTTTATGAACCTGTCAGAAGAACTTGGAAAGATTTTCGCCTTTTGGTTTGGTTCTAAGTTGGTCACAGTAATTAGCGACTATGATGCAGTCAAGAAACTTCTGCACTTGAGAGAATTTAGTGGACGATCAAAAACACACACAGCTTCGGAATTTTCACGAGGATATCAAGGTAAGTTGTTAAGAAGAAAAACCTTCCCTGGTAATCTTCGGGAGAAAAATTTAAAAAAAAAACTTTCCTGCCTTTCATTTCTACAGGTATCATCACAACCTCTGAATGCCCCGTCTTGAAGAAACGTGTCTCAATTATTTCCAAGTTCTTAAAAGAATACAATCGCAATCGCTTAGGTGGTGTCCTTCTTGACGAACTGCGTCATTTCTCAACGAACATTCATGAAAAGCTAACTTCTCCTTACCAAACGGTGATACTAAATCTGAAAGAGCAAATTAACTTAATGATGGTGAACATCACAATGCGAATGTTGTTTGGGAAGAGGTTATCAGCGACAGATCAAGATTTCCACTTAATCCTTAACATGCATGAAAACCTTAAAGAGGCTATTACCCTCTCCAATATCCTTGAAGGATTTCCAATCATACGGGGTTTGGGACTTGGTAATCATTTCATAGGTGACTACTGCAACACGCGTGATACTTTCATTAAAAGGTATTTGTTGCAATTGAAACGGGATGAAAGCACTCTCGCGCATCATCTGTTAAACTGTGGCCAAGATGTATCACGTGACGAAACAGATGTATTACTGAGTGACATGCTCATGGCCGGGATTGAAACCGTATCCTGTACATTACAATACGTCTTCCTGTACCTAATCATGCATCCTGCCGAAAGCGAAAAATGTTACCGCGAGGTCGATCAGTTATTACAAGGTAGCGATTTGAAACTCGAAGATGTTGGGCGATTTCATTACGCGCACGCGTTCATATCAGAAACTTTAAGAAAGTCACCGGCCGGTCCGTTAGCAGTGCCTCACTATGCAATTGCTGATGTCGAAGTCTCTGGTTATATAATTCCCAAAGGAACTTCCGTCCTTATCAATATTTTCGCTATTCATAATGATCACAAAATACACGACCAACCGGGGAAGTTTATGCCGGAGAGGTTCCTTGATGAAAACGGCCGTTACCGAAAAATTCCTGGTTTCCTTCCATTTTCGTTGGGAAGGCGACAATGTTTGGGGAAGCAGGTAGCAATGGCCGAGTTGTTATTTTTATTCATCCAATTGTTACAGGTTTTCAAATTCGAGGACACTGGACTCGAAAAACTAACGGATCAATCCAGTACATTGGCCATGATGACCCCAAAAGATTACAGCGTTCGGGTTCCAGACGAATAATAGACGACTCCAAATACTTTAGAAGCAGCGACCAAATTGATGGAGGCAACATTGCTTGTGAAACAATCCAGTAAACTGAACTCTCTTTCCAGCAGGAAAAGGATATCGTTTTTACAACGTCTGAACGTTAACAGAATGACGTTATGTTCTTGTTGGGTCTTAACGCTGGTCGAATTTCAAAATCTACAAATTTCATGAAAATCGCTGTGGAGTTCAAAAATTTGGATAGGTTTTGTGTGAGATGCTTACATTCTGAGAAATACATCGATAAAATCAACATGTCAGGACACTGGCCACTGACGACGAGTTCGCTCATCCTCTGTACACTTTGGTGGAAAGGTGTAAATATAATACTTTGAAGAGACTTTATCTTTCTAATGGGCTTCATTATCCCTCATTACTTACAGTATGTAACAGTATAAATGTAATATTGTATATTTTAACCTCCGTACAAATAAAGATAAAAGAACCAATATAGCATTGAAATCATATCACATCCCGTAATGATAATCCATCAGGCACAAGACTTGTATTGAAGTATGTCAGTTTTTTAATTCCCGTCTTGAATTCCTGGGGATTTTCGGCCTCTTTTAAGTGAATCGATAAATTGTTCTACGCAAAAACACCACGAAAGGAAAGATTGCTTGTGTTCGTTCAGGCAAAGCAAGCAGTCTGTTACTCTTGCTTTGCTAGCCAAAAAACTCTGTAGTAAACATCGAAAGAAGGAAATGTAAAAAAAAAAAGATAATGTGCGTTTATCTTCTTAGCTCAACTCAAATTAAATTATGCAACATTCATTCCATGCATTCCACTGACATGTTTGTTTCAAAAAAGACACGGCGAATTAATTGATTTTAAAAACCCGTGCGTAATTCTTCTGAGATAATAAGACGATAGCTAAGCGTAGTGAATGACCGGAAAAGAGAGAGAAAAAAATGCATGCATATTTTGTAGAATTTATTTTTCATTATCAGAATCTAAAAGGACTCGTTTTCAGACTCCTAATTGGATGACGTTAGTTTATACAGTGCGTCCCAGAATGTTAGCTTCAGTAACTTTATTCTCAATTTTCTAAAAAATGAATAATGGTATAATAATGAAATATATACCATTAGAAAGCTGAGTTTCTTGGCTTTCTATTGATGTGGTACCCATTAACTGTTTTTTTATATTTAGCTTATAATCCAAGAAAAAAACAAGTGTTTTAATCTAAAAATTCTTAACGATCAATTAAAACTCAGTTAACAATAAAAATATTAAACAGCAAAAGTTATAACACAAGTAAAAAATTATCATTACAATAAAAACGTTTAAAAAAAGAACAATAAGAAAGTTGTACTTTAAGGTCCTTCTACATGTTCACCATTTCTTTGAATGCAAAGTTGAGCTCTTCTTTGCATTTCTCGAAGTGAGTTACGAATAAATTGTTGAAGAATAAGATGTTGAAGAAATGTTCGCTGATCTACTGATAAATTTCTGTTCATTTTTTATTATTATTTTTCTTATCAAAACGCTATGAGCTTTTTATCGTGTAAAACTACCTTTTAATGTTATGTTAACATTTTTTTTATTTTTGGTAACAATTTTTGAGAATTCTCAAATGGTTTGTAAAAAATCAATACCATAATTATAAACAACAATGAATATTTTGCTCATTAAACGAGGTGTTAATTGATCGTTAAGAATTTTTAGATTAAAACACTTGTTTTTTTCTTGGATTATAAGCTAAATATAAAAAAACAGTTAATGGGTACCACATCAATAGAAATGATGCAACAACCATTATGGTTGCTGTTATTGTTTTATGATAAGTGATTAATTAGCGTATGTCACGTGAATGAGGTGAATGAAATCGATTATCACGAGATATCAAGAAGCACTTAAATTCTCCCTTTTTTCTATTTTCAAACTCTGACGCGGGGCCGTTTGTTTCTTTTTATATGAAGACGGGGAGGTGAAAAGTCCCTGTGGCCTGTCAAAAGAGACTCTTTTTACGGAAACCGAACCACGGTTGTCTCGTTATGCAATTTCACTGAATACAAATAGATCATCACCAGATGGTATAGAAACGAATAAATGTTGCTTTTACTAAATGTGATATTCTTACACATAATTTGTTGCAACAAACCCATGAACATTTTTAAGTTTTTTATGAATTTCATTTGTCAGGGAATTTAGACTGCGTTTACTATGACTTTACGGATAGATTTCACGATGAAGTGATTCTCGTTAGGGTTTGCGTTCCGATATAATTTCAGTATGATTTCAGTACTGATTAAAGGGTGAAAGTTAGCAATCCGTTAGCAATTCTATCCAGTGTGGACTTCGTTTTTGAGAATGACTCTCGCAATTATTATTTCAAGTAAATAAATTTGAATGAATTTCTTCGGCAGAACTGGCGAGTCAACCTTTTTACCACGGCATTGTATAACCTGCACATTTTGTTACGAAACATTTCAGTTAAGTGTGAACTGATATATTTCGATTTACTGTCCGAAATTAAAGGTTTCTAATGCCAATCTGTTCTTCTGCTCCAGCCAACGGAAACTTTAAACACACTTCTGTGACCGATTAAGCACCCTGGGTGTTTATTTAGAAATCGAACTTTTACCGAGAACTTAAAAAAGGAGAATCTCCAATGGATTTCTAGCAATCAGATGATGTAGCACACGCTTTTGTGTTATCACCTGATAAAAACTACTCAATATATGGGTTAATTTCGGCCTGCGACGACACGATCTTTTCAAGATCTTTAGATGTTTCAACTGTTTTTACGGGAGAGCTAGAGCGTCCCGTATTAAAACCAGCTTGTGTTCCTCCTCCGCGAAACGTCAATTCTAAATCAAAATATTTTGGTGAGAAACATCAATGAATAATTCTTTTTTTTGGCTGAAATTATTAAATATGCTAAAACCTCACTCAGCTTCCTATATGCATTGGTCAGCGCCGTTAGGCATCTGACCTTTCATTTCCCCGTGTGGTTCTGTGTGTCTGTAATGTTGCAGTTCTCTGCGCCCTTTCGTAACACCCTTCTAAATATCGGTTCTAAATATCGATTCTTTCTTTGCCGTTTCCTCAACGCCTTCCCATAAATTCGATCTGTAATTGGTTTGCTCAAGAAAACGGGTTTTAAAAATGGCGTGAAAGTTCCGTTTTTTGGATAACGTTTTTAACGTGGAGTGGACGTGAAGTGAAGAAGATAAAATATTACTTCAAGGTAATAAAATCCTTTGATTTAATTTATTTGCAAGTATTCTGAAAGATTTTGTGTAAACTTTGTGATAATGATGGACTGTCCATAAATAAAAAAGTGAAAGGAGCACAGCTTAGAAGAGAAGAGCAGGGTATATATAATTGTTTGCTTTGATGTGTTAATGTGTGTTTTATGTTCATTTCAACATAATTTAGTTTATTTAAATTAGTAGAGGGGAATTTCCATTTTTAAATTCATTCTACTGTGCCTGAACCACTAGAAATTATAGCATCATTTAAAAAGAAGACTAAAATACCTTAAAATCATTAATTTTTGTGAACATTTATTTTGGCGAGTCCAAAACTACAAACTGTATTTGTTTCCATTTTCCTGATAATTTTTGTGACATTAATTTTTGCGAATCAAGATTTTTCAAAAAAACGTTTTTTTTCTCATATGAATTTTGTAGCATATTAATTTTGCGGATTATAGATCTCCATCAAATTATGAAAATTTCATGCTATGAAATTTCTTGCCTTAAAGTAGGTAAGTAAATATTTTTTCAATAATTTTGGATGGATTCTATTTTGATGATGATGATGATTTTATTTAATTATTTTTAACTTATGTTTATAACTAATAACAGTTTTATAAAGTGGGTTAAAAGAGTTATTTACCTACTTAATTAAAGTAACGTAAAGTTGTGCAAAGGGTAGTCTTATACAATGATGAAAAATAAATACTGCTGTTACATATTCACTTTCTCTCTCGTTTTAAAGCATAGTTTCCCATTAATGTATTTATTTATTTATTCATTAATTTATTAATTTGGTAAAGAAGGTCAGTTTTACAGGCAGTGGTAAACAATGATGTTGACCTACTATATGACATACATTGACTTTTATGGATGACCAGCTTACACGAGGAAATATGGTATAATGGAAAATGCATTTTCATTGATTTGTTTTTGTTGGTCAGTGCGGAAAGCAGCTGATCTTTCATTAGCGTTTGTACGTTCGTCCATACGTACCTAGGTACGTACGTAATTCCAATTTTTTTTGTCCACAGTTGTAGGCTGATTCCGCAAAACATTGGAATAGAGGCTGTCTACAAACCGTGGTTAATGTATGAATGGTAAACTACAACTTCTATAAAGTAATTTAATTATTGTGATTGCGGCCTAAAATACAGAAAACGTGCAATCCTAATTTGTGTTCCAGAGAACCACACTGTGCAGCACTCAAGGTTAGAAAATTCTTACTGCTTTTTTTTATAATGACATTGATTTTGTGAGAAACTGTTCGATTCCATTTTCGATTTTTATTCCCTCTTCTTCTGTCCCTCCTCTCCTCTTTTTTGTGGCCTTTTAAGTTTTATTTAAGTTCTCTTAGCTATATAAATTCACTTCACACCCACACCACACACATAATATGGAGTAGAGAGTGACGGTGCCCGCCCCTGGTTGTGGTGGCAGTTTCTGTACTTTTAAGAATTGTTGGGTGGTGTCCTGTCTTGTGTTAAGACTTGTTTACTCCCAAAAAACTTTTAATGAAAATTTACATAATGGATAATGATGGTTGTTGGGGGACGACAAAAATTAAACTTAAACAGCAGCACCCCTACACACAATTTGGACTAATATTTACAGTCAAATAAATCAAAGAAAATAATTGATATTGATATGAAACTTGATATTGGGTAATCTCTTTCCCGCGAAGGAGCGTAAGCCGCCAATCTTTTCTTTTTTTTTCTTTGAAAGTTTTTGTTGTTTTGACTATATCAGTGTATTAACCGATTCGTTTATGCACTAAAAATTCTATTTTTTCCTACTACGCTCTTATAAATTTCACCCACAAAAATATGACACTGTGATGGATTGAACTTGTCAGAGCAAATCCGAGAATAAAAGACTTTTTATCATTTTATTTTGATAAAAATGATCCTAAAGAAAGAAAGAAACTTTTCATTTCCACTTCAGACCGTTAGGTTTCCCTATCAAATCGTGTTGAAGACAATGACTTCATGTAACAGACTTTACAAATCTTTTGCATTTTTATGTAAAAATTCATTCCTTCACAGGTGAGTCAATTTCTTTCAGGCTTTACTGTATATATACCAAATATGTACTTCAAGGTGGTAAGAAAATTTCACTGGAAAAAAATGGATTTCACGTATTCCCAAAATTAAATTCTTGTGAAAGGAAAGGATACTATTTGCCTCAATGTCTGTCAACATATACATGGTAATATTTAATTTTTTTAAAATATGAAGACTTATTATTCGTGAAATTAACGAAATTAAATTCCTGGGAAAAGTTTATTTTATCTCAATTCGCGAAATTAAATTTGCACGAAAACTGCTACTATGGATCAGACTATCGACCTGTAATGGTTCCAAAGAATGATTCATTATGACTCATTTTAGCAGGGCAAGATAATCGTTCCAAGAGTGAACTGCAATTAAGCCGAATATTTCTACGACACTTCCTTTTGACCTCAAATTTATGAATTTTTGTCCATTAACTTTTGGGAGATTGACTTTTTGTGAGTGCATTTATTTTGGCGGATAACAAAATAAATAAATAAATACATAAAATAAAATAAAAATAAATTATTTATTCGTTCCAAAACTGCATCATAATATAAATGAAACTAGATGACCTTATATAGGAAAAAGGTTTTTTGCACACTAGCTGAAAAAATGGGAAATTGCAATGATGATGATGGTAATTTTCCCATTGGTGATTTTTTTTATGGACTTAATTTGGTGCGAACGGTCGATTATCCAAAATTTGGCAAATTCCAACCCATTATAAAATTTAGCGTGAATTTCATTTTAAATTCAGTTACACCAATAACGAAAAACCATGTACTGACAAATTTTGTCTATTCCCTTATGTCAACCCTGGCAAACATGTCGGAACCATTGTCAATTCGACAACAGCGGAAAGCCTTGTGCACGCCCGGGCAAATTTTGAGTCTGTAGGCGTTTAAAGTCACGAACAATCATGTTTTTTACGAAATCTCTCGGTTCCGTCATTTTTGGCTATAAAACAACTCTCATAAAAAAAGAGCGTATACAGTAAACCAATTACTGGGCATTGGTTGTAATATGTCATGTGATCAAGGTGAGTGCCAGGTAAAATTTGCCTATTGAAAAGATCAAAGAAAAAGCTGACAATAAATTGTTATAATACGTTTCCAGACCATAGAATGGCCTGAAGTTACCCATGATTCATTGTTTACATTTCCCAACCATGTGTTTATCAGCGTCCACAAATATTCTAATCATTCAAACAATTTTTACTGTAAACAGAGTTCTAGAGTTTCATCATCTAAAACGTGAAGAAGGTCAGTTAAAAAACTCCTTTCGCTGCATCTTTAACGAACATTGTATTCAGGTTTGCGTGCGTGACAACAACTCACCATTTTTATACCTGATTTTATACTAGATTCAGGATTAAAGTCCAATTGAGCGCTGCCCTCGTTCACTGTGGGATAACATTGATGGCATAGGACCCATAGGCGTATTCAGGGTCAATCAAAACAAGTGGAGGAGTCCAACATTATGATATTTCTTTTCAGTCTTAAGTGTCGATTAGGTTACTTGCACGCTTTTCTTTTCTTCTTTAAATGACTAAACTCTCCTCCACAAATTTTGACTGACCTCTACCTACGCCTCTGGGACCGGTAATGCAGACAGTAGAGAATTGCCCAGCAAGCAAGAGGTAGTAGGTTCAATTTCCACTCAATCCGTAACCTTTGCGGTGTTTGGAAAGTACTTTGTGCAATTATTGATGACAGTTTTGTACCAAAGTTGCGATCAATGGTAGAAATTGGTCCGCTCACATAATTCAGTTTTCTCTACATCCTACAACCACCACGATGCATTAAAATGCCTCAATGCATCTTTCCCGAGTTTCTGTTTAAACACCATGTTTTGACCTAGTTATTACACTCAACCTCGTTTTAATTAAATTTGTTGTTTCAATATTGTTTTAACTTTATTACTTAGTAATTATCCGTTATACTTTTCTTTGTTCTTAGAGATTCCATCAAACTTGAAATAGCATAGGGACAGAAGAAGGAATCGGTTATGGGCGACGCACTGGTTGGTGGCGAAGGGAAAATGTTGGAGATTGGCATTTCCTTCTTTACCGACAAATGCCATTCTGCGACCCAATCTTAATAAAATGAAACCCTAAAAAAGCTGAACATGATGTCCTTGTTTAATATAACATTTTTAAAGTGTTTGGCGTACCTTTAACTACTGCTGTTTTGTGGAGGTTGTATGTCCGATGGGATGCAGTTCCTAAAAAAACATAATCGGTATTACCAACAAAATCGTTTGCCACTCGGTCGATCTCACGAATTCTATTATAATGGTGTATATGTGACATCAGTTATTGAGTGGTCGAGCCTGCTATATGAGGTTGAAGTTCTATATAGATTGACCTTCACTCTCTTCAAACAGAAGAAGACCTTTCACAGATTGGATTAGTTGCACAGAAGCTAAAACTGTATAAATCAAGATGGAATTGCTTTTCAGATCAAACGCTACAGCTAACAAAAAAAACCAACTATATTATAATATAAAACATATATATATATATATATATATATATATATATATATATATATTATCAGCTAGTGTAGTGTACATCACATAGAGTGTGTAGATACGTTGTATACACTACTTCTGATGACGTATATATTCTGTGAACAACTTCTTCCCGTCAAATCTCCTGATGAAGTAAATATTTTCCTCTCTGTATGTTCACTACTTGTATTGCATTTGCTTTTCTAAGTGTATTTGGTAAAGTCAGTGACTGATATTCTTTCATTAATATGTATATAAAATCTGATGATACGTGCCCCCTTGACCCACCCCCTCCCTAACCTCCCCCCCCCCATTCTGTTCACATAGGCTCCGGAAATTTTAATGTTTTTTTCTCGAATTAATTGTGTGTTGCGTGAATTTTTAGTAACACTGATCTTAAAATAACTAGGTGTAATCAGTATTCTTATGATTTACAATGAAATTGCTTCCCGTTGTCAGATAGAGGTTTGTCTCTGTTTACACGGTGTGCCATTGTGTTCGTTTCGAATTCATTGTTCTTTGTTGTTGTTGTTGACGACCTCTTAGAAAAGCGATAATTGTGTAAACAGAATTTCAAGATTGCCAAACTCGAATAGAGGCTTTTCTCATACAAAGGAATCGTCCGATTTCTTTTGTTTATTGTGATTGAGAAATCGACATTGAAATGGATGAAAGTTAAGAATAGTTTGCTATTCGACATGTTTCGATATATGCACTGTGTAAAGTGATAGTTTGTTATAGTTCTTGCGTTTTAATAGAAAGAAAGAAGAAAAAAGAGAAACGTTGAAGCTTGTTATGATTTCCATTGATTGTTGTGATGCATTTGCGATTGGGATATCGTTATAGTTAAATATGGTACAGTTTTTACAACATTTTGAGGCGTCTTTATAAAGCTTGGGGATAGGGGTGGCGTGGGTGGGTGTACGGGGAAAAAACATTATTTGTTTAGAAGAATCGCTGTTGTGCACAGATTTGTAACAATTGCCACAAGTAAGTAACGGGGAGTTTTAGGTCCTTGGGCTGCTTCCAATCGTAATGGTTGTCTATTGTGCCCTTCCACTTAGATATAGATACAGAGATACATTGCATTGCTCTAACTTGTACGAAGACTAGTGTGCAGTATGTAATAAAGTGTGTGTTGGTCATCCGTTATGAATTTATTGTTCTGCTTAATTTCATACACTTTTTTTTATAAGCACACCCAGGCTGAAATTTTTGCCAAAAATAAGAACAATCTGAGGCTGAACTTTTTCAGAAGGTCTTTAGGAACAAATCCTGACTGAATACATGGAGGTGTAAAACGGAAGGAGACAGAACTCTTAATTTTTCTTTTATTCATATAATGACTTTTCTATTCATTTCGGTATCTCTTTGATGTTATCCGTGATGCGCTTTTTATCGCTTTTCGGTGAAACTTTTTTTAAAAAATAACGACAATTTTAAAAGGCAAATGACAGCCATTTTATCATAGATATTTTTTTTATGTAAGGTCACACGGATTACAAAAATTAAGATCTTTACAGGAAGACAAATATCATATGATTTATCTAAAACTTTCAGTCACAAATTAGATGCGCCTAGTGCCGTGCAATCAAACAAGAGCTACAATGATTCTCTATTCCAAAACCACAGGTTACTTCCAATATCTTTAGGGTATCCTGACATATAAGAACCTGAAATTACTTTGTTGTCGTTGCATAACCGTGACGTTTTTGCATAAATATGACATTGGTACTTTATTGTCATTATTCTTAATCACGTTAGAGGATTCATAAGAATGTGATGGTTACCTGAGGGAGTGAACATTTTTAATATTATGCAAAATGATAGCAATTACATTTTATTGCGCAGTTAAGACTTCCACAATACAACGCATCACGGATGGTACAAAATAATTTTTAAGTTCGTTCTCCTTCTGTTCTATTGCTCCATGCTGAATACTTTAGTATACAATAACGAGAAACGAACACAAATGGTGCATTTAGGTTTTCGTTGACGCAAAAAATAAGAAGCAAAGATTTAAGGCTTAGCTCCAGAATGAAATTAAGAAGAAACTGAAATTTTCAAAAACAATAAGAACTATCAGCCATAAATAAACAACATTGTGCGCTTGTTTGGATCCAGTGCTAAACAACATATTTTGACTCTATTGGGATTTGTGCAGTGAAGGTGTTATTCCAAATTCTCTCCTTATAATACATAACTGAAGGTCAACCATCCAATATACGTTTATATAAAACACTCAACCTTCACAGGCAAATATCAAATTTTCTTTCCTAATTTACAACGGTAAAGGTTTCTTAAAACAAGTTGTGGTGGTGACCGAGGTTCATAGGCGTATTCCGGGGACAGTCAATAACAACGTTATGATATTTCTTTTCAGTCTTAAGTGTCGATTAGGTTACTCGCACGTTTTCCTTTTCTACTTTTAATGACTAAACTCTTCTCCACAAATTTTGACTGAGCTCTAGCTACGCCTCTGAGTTTGTGGTTTGGTGGGGGTAATACACAATGAAAAATAGGTGTATTTCAGTTTCCCACGGGAGTTTAAAGCATTAAGGCAAAGAAAAAACTTTTTGAATAGACAAATTGGGCAGATTAAACGGACGACGGCCCGGGTTTTCCGGGTTTTCCTTTCCAGAACTTCTGTTTAAACACCGTATTACGGCCTAGTCATGTACCGCCTCGTTTTCAATATCCAAATTGCTTTAAACAGCACTACGGGGAATTGGAATAATAGAGAGCATTACTAATACCTTGTTCACATCAAAATTAAAACCAGTTTTTTAATCATGCTTAAAATAAGTGCCGAGTGCTGGTCTGAAAAGTAAATCTTTTCCAGCCCGGTATTATATGTTAAATAACATTACTGGCCGAGATAAAAAAAAAAGCGTTTAGAACAAAAGACGCTAATGTTTACAAACAAAAATGTGCAAACTACGCATGAGCAATCGTCAATTTTTATCCCGGAGACTGGGCTGACTCGGTGCAAGTAATGGTTGCTTTATCTTAAATAAACACGGAGGAATCGTTAAGAGCTCCAACTGAGAAGAAGAGATCACGTCATTGGGAAGAAAATGAAACACAGATTCTGGTTTTAAAATGGTCAGAAGAAAATATTCAAGAGGCTTAAATGGTGCACTACAGAAAAAGCTATATGGTGCGAAAAAAAGCTACATTTTTTAAAGAAATGGATATGAGGATCGAGAGGTGGATAGCTGTAAAACTATGCATACGCTTACAATAGCATACAGAAGTTATAAAGATGCTAGAAAACGTAGCACTAGCACAGGGCCACCTTATTATGATGAGATCGAGCAGATGATGGGTGGCAAACCAATAACCAACCTACCTCATTTAAGTTATCTTTACCTGGTGAAATACATTCAACACCGAGGTCTGATGTCAATGATAATGTCAGTATAGAACAACTATTAAATTCCACCTAGTTACCTGTTGCTATAAGGGGATGAAGAAAACGATGAATCTGTCTCAAATGATGCTGATAATTTTGAAAGAAATTCATTAGTTTCTGGAGCCATCATGTCCTCCATCAAATTCTCTTTATTTAATGAAAAAATAAATAAAAAAGCGTTTTTTATTGTAGTTAACAAGAAGAAAGCGTTTTTAGAAAAATATGCCAACGATTCTTCGAAAATCATAGGCAATGATACGGTGTTTAAACAAAAATTCGGGGAAGCTTTATTGCTGACGATAACACGATCATCGTGTAAGTAGTTACCATGGTATCATAGCAACAGTTTTCAAACAAAGTGTAAATAAAAAATTAAAAAATCTTGCAAACCGCGCGTTTGATCTAAATTAAAAATATTATAAAAACATGCAAACATGTTTTTCATGTTAAGAAGATATATTTATCAATTCCCGTGCTGCAAAACAAATGTCAAACTGGTTTTCCCAAAACAAACGTTAAGTCTTATGACTTCATTTTGAGCTTTCTGCGTGTCTGCGTCTTGTTTTTTTTAACCATTACCAACAAGTCAGGGTTCAAATCCTGGTCGAGTCATGCAAGTGAATATAACAGTGTGAATCGATCCACTTAGCTGTGCTGCTAGCTTAGCAGGGCAAAGAGATGTAGATTTTAATGCACTCAAAAACCAAACAAATGTATTTTTTTGGGCAGTCAGGGGGGTGAGATCGCACTCCAAGGTACTAAACAAATGTACCCTAGGATTACCTCCTTCTTGAGTCAGAGAAAGTATCTTTAAGTATCTATACCCTGTGGTAGGGAATATGTTTTGTTTTTCGTTATGATTTTGGATTTTGGGACTGGTACTTAGGTGGCACTTATGTTTTAGTGAATTTGAAACTCTGGTGCTAATAAAGGAGTTGCTTATATTAAGAAAAGCGTGTGTCCATTGGTAATACATGAATTTTGGGGTTACCATACTTATACGCATGCAAATCCTTAGATCGGTCTGGAACCATGGTCACACTGACTTTCTCAAAATTGGACAAAAAGAAATGGGATAAAATCTTGAACGGTCCTTATTTCCCACCTCCCTGTATCAATGTTGCCTTAAATGCCTGCAATTGGTTGGAAAACACTCCAAAAACTTACCTGGCATTCCAACTTTGATTCAGGGGATTGGGGGAGACAAACGCGGAGGAATGACTTGGTTTTTTTTTTTACGATTATGGTTTTTCAGAGGGTAAAAGTCTAGATGTTATGGCAAAATAAGCTATATTTTCCTAATAATGGTTACGTCAAAACTATAATCAGTTTAATGGACCTGAAATCCTCAATTAAATAAATTTAAATAGAATTGACCAAAAAGCAGCTTTTCCATGAGGTTAGAAGTAAAATGTTCATGTCACTTCTTTTTTACAGCGAACCATGAAATGAACCCTCTGATTTTGGGTAATGAGACTTTAATTACTTAGGTTATCATATATCGCAGTCGTATATCGCAGTCTATTGAAAAAAAAAACAAAAAAACAAACTGCCGTCCATCTGAAGAGGCTGTCGTTGGCTGTCGTTGTGAAACAATAAGCAAACAAATTATTGAATCCAATTTTGTTTAATTTGTGGTTTCAATAGATTACAGAGTTGACCTATTTCAATTAACACGACATAAAGAAATTTCGATAAGATTGTAAGATTGCTTGATGCATGGCTTCACAGCAGTTTGCTCTTTATGAGAAGCTACTTTGTTGTTTTGTTTCAGTAAGTGAACCCAAAATTTTAAGATTTTACTTAAGATTGCAAGTAAGGATTCAAACATAACGCCACAATAATATCTGTTGGTTCTTTTCAGACATAACTGGTAATGTTGTGAGAGAAAATGTTCTTAGGATGTTTTTGGGCAAAGTTTTCTCTTCGGGTAAGGGTTTATAAAAAACATAAAACATAGATTTGTATATTTGATTGTTAAGTTTACAGATTAATAGATTAGTTTGAATATCAAATAGTGTAAACGAAGCATGAATGTACAAAGAGGTTCTGGCACTTTCTTTTGCTCAAAATATGACGCCCTTTTGAGCATATTTAGGCTTGAATATGCGGAGTAGGAACTCAGACAGCAATCTTTCATTACCCGAAACCTTTTATAGGTTTCACACTAACAATAGTCTGAAAAGGTAAGTGCCTGTTTTAAAGGACAGTTTATCCTGAAATATTTCAAATTTTCTTTGATAAGATACTTATGTTTAATAAGACAAGCGTTTAAAGTAGAGATGAATTTAAGTCAAACTTGTGAATTAAATTTTTAAAATGGTTTTCTTGAACTTAATTCAAGTAAATATTTCCGGCCAAAAAAATGCCTTGATCCTTTCGAAATTTATTTAATTAGACAAGGCGGAAGGAAAATAGGCGTTTAAAGTTACTCTGAAACACGCCTAATTAAGCTGATAATGTACATGATCTTCCGTGGATGCTAATTTATTTTAATTCTTTTAATTTTACACCAATTGATCGCGGAAACTATTTCAAAAACCTCCGAATGCTGACTAAATTGGTTGCAAATTTAGTTTTTTAATGAGCTCAGTCAAAGGGCGCAAGTCTACATGGTACCGATGCTTTTTTTTCTTCAGTAAGTGAATGCATTTAGAAAGCCGGATTTAAGGACTTTCATTATCTCTATATCTTTGGTTTTATAAGCAGCGTGCTATTATGTCGATTTAAAATTTGTTGAAAAGACGGATAACGTGTGTGGAATAGCTTCATAGTTAAACGAAAAGAATGGCTATTAATCTTACGTTCTTATCAAGCCAGGATTTTACAGAAACTGCAGGTCTTTATTTTCTAGTTGTTATCTAAAAGAAAAGAAACATAGAGCAAATAACTCTAGTTTTTAATATGCTTTATTGCGATAAGAAAATATTTAGCATACTTCATTTTTATCAATGTGTCTTTTCTTAAAAACATTAGCTTTTTTGTCTACAGCAGCTCTGTGCACCATCCTACGCGTTCTGTCCTTCTCTGTATATATATTATATATATAATATATTATATATATTATTGAATATAGGCTACGTTTTTTGTGAAAACTGTTGCTATTGTTTGGGAGTAATATAAAATTGTGTTGGCGCGTTTGGTGGACGTTTCATGAGTTGCTTGCAACAATGGTTGACAGCGTCGACAAACGAGAATGTTGACATTAGGACAGTGTTTTCTTTTTGAATTTGTTTGAACAAATAATATTTTGAAAGTATATGCTCTGACTTTCTTCTTATTATTTATAGTATTAGTTGTTCTCTAATAGGTTACAGTACAAAAAAAAAAAAAAAAAAAAAATCTGTATGTACACCTTTAAACTAAAAACAAATCTTTTGGGTACTTTTTATTAGACCTTTGTCAGAAGAAGAAAAAAGAAGAAATTTGCTGTTGTACAACCAACAGATTATTGTTGAGATGGAGTTAAGAAAACTTCAGAGTTAAGAGCTTGTTTTGAAGCTTTAAAGCTTTTAGTGTTCTAGAATGAATGTATGGCACAATGTTCTACGAGTAATATATAAAATACGTATCTTATATGCGGGACAAGGCAAAACCAAAAAAAACTTGACCGTTATGGATAAGAAAGAAAAAAAAACACCAAAAAATGGAAAGAAAATCAGTTTGAATCGAATTTAGTTCTATCATCTTGCTACTTTTAAAAGCCATCAAGGAAAGTTGTTTCCCTCAGCTTTTTTTGCAGCTGATTAGTGGCCTTGATGTACCAGCCGTTTAAAAGAGATTAAATTAGTAGATAATGGTTCTTAATATTTGTTTTTATTCTCCTGTTGATTTATTTTTATCTTGTGTACGCAAAGACAACATTCAGGTTTATATAAATGTGGTCTTGCGGGTAACGTAACTATGATACGACGAAACTCACTAAAAAGATAGTTAGGTGACATGATCGGGAATAGAGATTTAGATAATTTGTCGCTGTGCAACAAAGATAGAAAACTTGCAAAGAAATATTATTTAGTTGACTAAAGGATGCATTTTGACCTCTCAAACAATTCAACAACCAAAATGTTTCACGATATTTTACTTTTTAAAATGTGTAAGTGTGCGTGACAGGGCAGGTGAAACTATCTTATCCGAATTTCTGTTTAAACTCTCCCTAACAAACCTTGTCTTGATGAATTTTTTTGTTTGACGGTAATTAGTTAATTATATATTGTTGCTTAACTACAAATTACTGCTGGGACAGTTTGTAATCATTTCCAACGCGGGCCTGTTAGGAAAAGCAAGCCAAAATATAAATATAGACATATAAACAAAAGTTCGGTGAGCTTATTTTTCTCTCGTGTTGGGTTATCATTGATTGGAGGAGTCATTCTGAATAATCATGGAAGAGAGACGCTCCACTAAGCACTTATAATGCCTCTTGTAACCGATAACTATTTCATATTATTTATCTGGCAATTAAAAATTCATGTAAACTCTGTTCGATATTTTTTAGTGAGGGTTAGGCCCAGGTAATGTCTACTTCTTTCAAACGCCTTCCATACAACTTTTCGCGATGAGGTTTTCTTGGTCTCACACACACGCACACACGCACACACACACACACATTGCCTTATGATTTTTGTTTATGTTTTTTTTTAGTTTCATCATAAAAAAAATATAAAGAAAGCAAGAACCAAGGTCACTCTTTACTTTGGAGTTAATTTGAAAACATCTTTGAATGGTGAAGGCCAGTATAATAATCTTGAATAGGTGATGGCAAAGTTTTTGTTGCTTGTTAGTATACTGTCTCTATCAAAAGTCTGCGCTTATGGTGAGTACATTTACTTTATCATTCTCTTTGTTTTGTTTTGTGTGTTCGTTCGTTCGTGTGTTTGCTTGTTTGTGTTCAAGGTCTGTATTCATCTTATGATAGTCATTCCTCTAGAGAGGTAACACTTCCTCAATTTCCTACTTTGACAGGGGAGGGGTGGTGTGATGTGGGGTGTGGTGTGGGGTCGTGGAAGGTAGTGCCTCTTTTATCTACCGTGTCCCTTGGCTAATATAGTATTGTTTCTTCAAATGGATCACAGTTTTTTTTATCAAAATAACTTACTTGGTGTCTCATCTTGCTTAGTTTTACTTGCTAAACACAGATATTGGTTGCGCTCAGGCAATCGGGCAAGCATTAAATTTTGCCACTGCTCTATGTGTATTTAAACCCTTTCTAATCCTTCTCAGAACCTATAATAAACGATGTTGAGTGGAATTTACATATGTATCGTACAGGGGAATGTTTCACACATCAAACAATCATGATTGATCGACTCAGTATCTAAGTTTGGCATTAGTCGAGTTATATGTGTAAGAATGTAAACAATGTCTCGACAATTTTAAGAAAGATTTGCAACGAGGTACAAATGTGTAAAATGCTTTCATTGATACTTTCGTCAAACGAAGGAAAAGTCAAAGGATACAGGAAAACACTACCCGAAACACTATGCTTTTTTTCCCTTTTTCCCTTTATTGCGTTCCAGTTTTGAAGACATTTGGATTTTTACTTAATAGACCTGTTTTCCCCAATTTCTGTTCAAACACCGTGTTAGTTACGGCCTAATCAACATGATCATATTTTTGGCTGGATTTCCTAGAACGGATTTTTTGTTCGTATATCTTTAATGGAAAAATGAAACATAGAACAAGATCTCAATTTTTGTGTGAGTAGATATTTTTGCGATATTTTTTACCCTCTAGTCCTAGGTTAGGTAATGTCCGTGGGTTACTGTCTGTTGTGATTTGGTCCTTGGGGAAATGCCCATCGGTCACTATTCAAATACCAACTCAGTTATCTTTCAGTTGTAACATATTTATTGATTTTGAATTGGCTGCATATAATAAGGTTGTAGTCTTGATCCTTCAACCGACACAGCAGTTAAAAAAAAAACCTTTCCCCCTCTAATATGACACAAGCAACTGTCATCTAAACTTGTCGTCGGTACTTTGTTATTGGACTGGCGGACAAGGAAAGATTGTGAATGACTTTATGACACCCTATTCAAAAACATTCATAAACAAACATTGTATTGTTTTCATTTCTCTTTAATTAAAATGTAAACAAAAAGGGAAGAAGATTTGTTATCGTCAAGACATGCTAACATGTTTTCCCAACGAACAAACAAAAAACGAACCAAAAAAACAATAACAACAAAAAAAACCCAAAGAAAACAAACAACACTGAAGAAAAACAACAATAGAAATGAAAGAAAGCTCAAATTCGGCATTCGGCATGTTAAAATAAAAGGACAAATTACCAAATGTTCTGAACTTCGCAGGTCATAAGGAAGATGCAAAATATTTCCCAGGGCTTTAAAGGAACGTTGTCTTCACCTTGGAAAAGGAAAAAGGAAAAAAAGGCTATCCACTTGTGTTCCAAATTGACTGGATTTAATTTATTGGAAGTACAACCAGAGATACATTGTAAATAAACGAAGATCTAAAGAAATTTGCAACAATACTGTTGCTTTGCATTTCTTGTTAATCTATGCAGTGTCAATCAGCAATTCACAAACATGACAAATTGCGATTAGTTCAGAATGAATATATCTTTTGAGTGGGAGTATGTTCGTTGCTTTTCCATACTTCCTTACTGCTGTTCCTTATCGATGCTATTTGCGAATGAAATACTATTTCAACGGATTTTATCTGTTTATCTATCTGGTATACTGTCCGGGCTGGGTCTAGATGTCAGTTGAACGCTACAAAAACGAAAATGCGCAATGCCCTTTTATAGAATATAATTTGCTGCAAAGTAACCTTAGAATTCCACAACAGAGAACAGTAGGTGAAAGTGAATGTTTGCAGACGTAAGAATGAAAATATGTTAAGAATGTCTTCTATTGAGTATACATTGACGAATGTCCGTCTCAAAGGTGAAGTGGGCATCCTTAGATAAATAACATTTGCTAAAAATAACAGTGTGGAGTCCACCAGAGGAAAGAAAGGAAATAACTCTTAGAATTTGAGACTCGATGCTGGAGCATCCTCTCCAACGTTTTCCCAACGAGCAGGCACGGGACCTTACACTGAATGTCGCGTGGCTGCTGGGTAAGAACGGATAAGGCGCAAACATACGATGCAGTGCACGACCAACGCGAAGACCAGAAATTTTATCATGCGTGTTCTGTAATTTGTCATATGCTTACATTTTGTTTTGACCATATTCAGTAAATAAATAAATAAACAAATTAATTAATGAATAAATAAAAATAAATACGTATATGGATATGTTTACAATAGGATCGAAATGATGTGGATTAGCTACAGTGTTCTAATTGTAGGCTATAAGGCGCTAGTAAACTTCGACAAGATTAAAGATTATTTAGGAGAGTTTGAAAGTCTTCTTGAACAAAAATAAATGTTTATCCAATGAGTCATGAGATATAAATAATTATGAAATCATAAACGTCTTTTCTTTATCCCGTCTTCCGTCCAAACAAATGATGTGTTTTAGCAAGAATTTTATTTAGGGAAGGATGAACAACATTCATGTTGTTGACTTTTTTGCTTCGGAATAATGACTAATTAAAACCACTGAGATTTTTACTAGATATTTAACATGTCGGTGTGAAGAGCCTCGTTTAGCGCCCGTTAATCCTACTTACACTCATGTTTTTCTATAATAAATCGTTTATAAGAAACTGGCGTGGCGAGTCAAAAAACCTAAGAAACACAAGGGTCACAGGACTGACAAAGAAACTTCATTTCTTTCATTGTCTCTTCAGGCCCCATATATGGAAGATTATAATGGATCCTAGTACTGTTTTCAACGGAAATTAAGAAACATTAAGAACCTTTGTGGACTTTATTCAGAAACTTTCAGGGCTAACCCCTTCAGGTAGTTTCTTATAAGAAAAAGGGTGTAACAACTCTTTGGTGAAGATTTGTTCCACATATACGATCCTCATTTGTCAAAACACTGTATTATCTAAGAAAACCGCAAACAGAAAAATTTTCACAGAAAAACAAAACATTTTTATTTACAGCGCATTTAACTAAATCTTGTTGACATCTCTGAAGAGAAATGTCTGAATGATTAATTTCTTTCTGACATTTCTAAAAAAAAATTATTATTCCTAAACGCTCTACCGCGAAAAAGGTCACGTTTTCAAAAAATATCATTCAACAAAGTGTAAGAAAAGAAAATCTCGATCAACACACTCTTGGGCAAGAGAAAACTGAAATCTATTTGCTACCTCCAAGGTCATTTATTCGATAATATGTAGTGATGCTACTAAAAATACTTCAAAATCTCGCGGATATATAAGCACAATCTCATATAAATAAACCAACCTAAAGTATGCCTTTGAGATCAGATAAGCCCAGAAGGAAGGGAAAAGTGGTTCATAATATACTTGCCAAAATGCGAATGATATGTGCCTGTTCTTATGGATTCTTACTTGCATTGAGTTCGGACACAGATAAATTTTATCAATTAATTTAATTTCAATAAGACAAAATAAAAACAACAGCAGCAAAAATCAGCAAAAGCTTTTCGGTTTATTTAGTCATCACCAGTGCTATATACCAGTAAAAACTGGCTATATTACAAGTCTTTAATGGTTATATAGCACTGATGATGGTTAGTTAAACCGAAAAGCTTTTGCTGATTTTAGCTGCTGTTGTTTTTATTTTGTCTTACTGTTCCCTTCCAGCAAGTGTTGGTAATCAATTTCATTCTATTTTTATGTTCTAGAAATCGATTTGCTATCGGCATTAAGGGTTGATGAAGATATTTTAGGAATAGAGAGAATTACCGACCGCTACCGAGCGTATCAGATCTATTTGAATAGTAACGAACTTTTGGCCGGCGAACAAGAAACCAAAGAATTTATAAACGAGATCATTCGTCACAAAGAATTTATTTTGTCGACGAACATTCGTATCGATAAACGTAACCCGACTTCAATAATCGCCTTGCAAACCAAAACTGGCAAGAATAAATTAGTGCTGTGGGTGGACTCTCAAGAGCAAAAGCTTGGTCTCAGATCGCATTCTTCAGATGGGAAAGGCCACGTGGTATTCAAACGAATTCCTATAAAATTAGGAAAATGGCATCGTATATTGTTGCACTTTACCGAGTTCGATACGGACAAACCGAAAATCGATCTGTACGTGGATTGTGAATTTGTGAAGCAAAATATCTTCCCCTTTTCCCTGAAGTTCTCACTTATTGAAGATGGATTAAATTCTGAGCTGCGTCTTGGTCAACTGAAAAACAAGCCTGGAAAGGACCCACTCAAATTCATGGTACCAGTTCTCAATCTCTTAATTTGGAATATTTGTAAAGGAAAGTTGAGAAAAAACAAAACAATACAATCTTTTCATTATTTTAAAAAAGAACATTTACTATTCTAAACAGTTTGATTCAATTTCGTATGTGACTTTATTGCCGTTATCTTTTTGCAATCATTTCGTAAAGTCAAAATTTTTATTCGTTTGTTTACAGGGTGCGTTGCAAGATATGAAGTTAATATTCAAAAGAACTCTTAAATGGTACATAAACCCAAGACAATGTTTGCTGTTGAACACTGAAACATCAGGTATTGATGGTGGTAAAAAAAAAGGGAGGGGGGCATTAGTAGAAACATCTACTGCAAGGTACCTCTGTCAAATGGTGGTCAACTAATTCCTTATCTTAATTCTTGTTATCGATGTCGAAAGATAAGTTCATGACATAAAAGATTTAAAAGAATATTGAAATCTAAAAGTCAAACATTTCCATTAGCACGTGAACTGCGATGACAGATAATTGATTACATTTCAGTTACAGTTTTTTATATATATATATATTAGAACGTCTAAATTTCAGCTGAAGATGGATGTTATTTTTTCATACCTTTTCTGCCTCGAATGTTTTAATTTGTGTTCTTCCAAGAAAAGTGTAAAATACTTATTAGAAATGTGCGAAACACTCTTCGTTTGCTTGTTAGCGTATGTAAGTTTCTTGTATTTCCGAAAGGAAGGAAGAACAAAATTTTTTTTGTATCGGGTTTTCTTTCCCACATGGAGAGCTGCACATTTATAATACGAACGAAGATGAAGCGACAAACTACTCCGACAAAACTGCTCTTTTCTTCTATAAGGATAAGTAAATTTAGGCTGAGCATGTTCTTAAGATGTTCTTAATTTTTGGATAAACTTCAGGTTCAACGTTCTTATAAACGAGGTTCTAATAAACATAAAACACGTGTAGCTAGTATTGCTGTGACTTCTAAAACAGGACATTTATTTGAATGACTTTCGTGAAGAAACTTTTTGCTTGTTTTTAATTAAGGGATGCGAGCATTTCAAGATCCAAATTCTGTTGTTACAAACGATATCCAAGATTTCTCATTGGCTTTGAAAAACGTCCAATTCCAAATGGCATCTCAGGTAAGTTATCATTCTACATTCTCTTCTAGCTGTAACTTACATGGAAAAGTGATAACTACAGTCAGCCTTGGATGTCTCAAACATCTGTTATCTGGAACAAACATCTTGGTCTGTCGGGCGTTTCGTGGCCTTAGAATAGCTCTCCCTATCTCGAACTTTCACACATTTTACTCTGTAGATCGAGAGCTCTAAACAACGGGACTGTAAGTCTTCTCTCCACACTCTCCATCCCCCTTATATATTTAAGAATAAAGAATTAGTACTGAGGCAATCTTAAATTCAACAGTTGTCCCACATTGTCCTTTACTTAGGTTGAAGAGATTCGCTATATAAGGCGTTGGCTACAAGAATGTGCTACATGCCGTCCACAAGGTCCAGGCACTGGAGGTATAAATGGTAGCCTGACCGCATGTTCCAGAACTAAATGTCACGTGGACGCCAAATGTGTTGAATTTGATCAAGGAGAGACAGCAGAGTGCAGGGTAAAAATGAATTGTTACCTATATTATTTTCTTGCATCTCACAGTGGCCCCTGGGTCAGTTTCAGTAATTGTCGCTTTTAAAGTGTTGTTCATTGCGATGCTCAAAAATTACCAAAATTACCGACTTTAGTATAATATTATCGAGAATACTAAGCAATGTCAGTATTTTTGCAAAACCAATGTAATGAAGGTAAATCATCAACAACTGTATGCTTTCCCACTATTCTCTTTCCTCTGTCCGACTTTCTCCGTCCTCTTAAGGGAATTGTGAATGATAAAAAATTCCTTTCTTTAACAGTGCAGAAGCGGTTTTGCTGGCAATGGACAAATGTGTGGTCGTGATACAGACACAGATAGTATACCTGACGAGAACCTACAATGCATAGGAAAGAAATGCAAAGCGGTATGGCAGAACTATTTGTTGATTTTTGTCAGAAACTTTTGCCGACAATCGCCCGTGCGATGCTACGGCCTTTCGAGGTTTGGCGATCGTAGTACTAATTTTATCAACGTAAGGATTTGCTCAAGAAAGACAAAAAAGCGTAACAAAATACAAGGGAGGTTGTTCATATAGGAATCATTTATCATCAGCATTAAAATAATACCTTCTTGATAGTAAAAATCTTCTTGTAAACACCTCCTTGAAGCAAATATTGACTTCAGCTTCAGGTTTTTGTTTCGATTCTTCCTATTTGGGCACAATCAAGTTGACAAAGCGATTCGCCTGTAACATTTACCCATTTGTAAATGCTGATCAAATCTGACATATGATGACAAATTTGATGGCTGTAGGCCTTTTAAGCACTCTTTCGAGAACATTTTAAATAGCAAAAATTGCGCTTGTTAACTAATAGTTGAACTTCGTTGAATTTACGCGTGCGCGTTAGGGTTTGAATAATACGCACACATCTCAAAAATACTCCAAGAGTATGCTCAATTGATGTATGAGCCTGATCGATGTTTACCGGTGGTCATAAAAAAGAGCGTGTATTCCAGCATTTTATTATAACGACATGTAACGTCAAAATGCCTTCTGTTTAGGACAACTGTCGATATTTTCCTAATTCCGGTCAAGAGGATTCCGACAACGATGGCGTCGGCGATGGCTGTGATCAGGACAGTGATAACGATGGAATTGAAGATGACGATGTGTGTAGTTCATTTTATTGATTGGTTTGAGTGTCTAATTTGATGGTGGAAACCATTTAATTCGGCCGAAAAGAACACACAAAAAAATCATACCGAACATTTCCATTTCAACCAGCATGAATTTCCAAATTGTTAAGCGATAGAATAAATAACATCAGAGGTGGCTCTAGAAGTTAGGGAAAATTTATGGTGGAGTGTTAGGGTATTTAAAGTACAAAAGAAAAACGTGCAACAATCTAATCAACAATTAAATTTTGAAAGAAATTTCATGACACTCCTCCACACCTCTACGTTTTTTGTGCCTTACCCTAGATCCGCCGCTGAACATGACCACAAAGAAATAACATATTCCAAAAATCCAGAAAAAAACTTTCTGTTTTTCATCTTTAGGACAATTGTCCACGTGTTCCAAACAAAGACCAAGAAGATGCGGACATCGATGGAATCGGCGACAAATGCGACAATTGTAAATATGATGCAAATCGCAATCAAAGGGACTCCAATAATGACGGCGTCGGCGACGCTTGCAGCAAAGATAGTGACGGCGATGGTAAGTTCATTTCCGTTCCACTATTACTGGGGATTATCGAAATGGGAAAATATGCTGATGATGCTATTGCTCTGAACCTTGACATACTGTCTCAAAGTTGAGATTATAGGGATTGTTGGTTGGACCGGTTAGTCTTACCAAAAAATCCTGCAAATTAGTGATAAAGCCTATTCTCCACGAGACGGAATCTTCCGCGCGGACTTGACTTTGGCGGACTTTGCGCATGCTCTGTAGCTCCAAAATTGTAATTTTACATGTGCAAAGTCCGCCGAAGTCAAGTCTGCCTAATGGAGAACGGCCTTAACATACATCTGCGTTTGACTGAGGGCAAATCGGTAAACGGAATCACCTAACATCCGTTCAAAACGGTTGTTGATCGAATTTATCAGTTTGTGGTTGTTTTTGTATTAAAAAGAATTTTTCTGAGGATTAAAAATCATTACTTTCGTTTAAGGAATTCGTGATAAAAGCGACAACTGTCCTACTGTTCCCAATCGTGGACAAGACGATCGCGACGGTGATGGCGTTGGCGACGTTTGTGACAATTGTCCGAAACAATATAATCCAACACAGGTGAGCAAACCTTCACTGCTAGTCTACCATTTTTGTGAACAAAGAAAAGGATACATTTTGCATGATAGTCTTTAGTGAGTAAGAAATTAAGTAACGGGGAGTTTTAAGTCCTTGGTCTTCCATCCGTAAAGGATGGTTATAGACCTTTCTCAAATTTCAGTTTAAACGCCAATGTTTTGTCAAACTGTCCTATCCTGCTATTCATTGTTTTACTGATTTTATTGCATTAGTTTCCAGTAAAATAGTTGAAAGCAACTTGAATATCGAAAAGGAGGTTAGGCATATTGACTTGGTTATAAAACGGTGTTTGAAACAGAAATTCGGGAAAAGTCCATTATGAAATCTATCTTGTAACAGTTCGCTGTTTCAGAAGAAAAGAAAGAGTTTCTTCGTGGATTACATTCTCTACTCATATAAAGAATATTGACACATGAAACAATAAAGATCCCAGTTCAATGCCATAAGAAAAACTGTAGCAAAACGACATTTAAGATATTGGTAACACTGCTTCTGCAATAAACCTCTCCTAAGACAGTGAATCTCTCTTGGAGTCCAACGGATTGGTATCTTAAAACTTTTTGGCTAAAAGTCTCTTTTATTTGTTTGAATGAACGAGGGATGACGTAATGACGATCTCGTTATCTCAGACCAAAATAACAAAGTTTTCACCACAAACTATTGAGATAACTTGAATAGGCAGTCGTGGGATTTCTTATAAATGCTAGGGTGACAGCTGATAATGGTTCAAATTCGATAAAAGATTTTCTTTTCCTATCAGATTTTTTTCCCTATCAAATAGATTTTAAAGACATTGTGTTGTCATAAATACCGTCAGAGGTACCATCTCGTGCTGACATCATCATTACCGATGCAGACCTATCAGTGACTTCTATGAAAGTCATCATTAAAAGTAACAAAAAGAGTAGCTTATATTTATGACCAATGATAACACACGTGTTACTTTTATGAAGATCAAACAATACAACAATGCCTTTTCTTATCTCTCACCTGTGGTTATTGTTCATGATATGCTGAGATCATCATGATGTCAGATTTTGCTATATTTATAACAACACTTTGTCTTTAAGTTGCAATCAGTGTACAGGATGGCAGATGAGATGTGGTATTATAAGGGAAACAAGGAAGAGTTGATAAACAAAAATTCAATTCATCCTTGTAACAGTATTATAACTTTAGGAGGATGGTGACAAAGATGATCTTGGTGACGGATGCGACTCCGACAATGACATGTGAGTAAAGAAGCTTTGATTATTCCGGGTCTCTTTGCTGTTGTTGTTGTTTGTTTTTGTTGTTTTTGTTTTCATTATTTCGGTGAAACATTTCTTTTACCAGTGTGGTTTCCATGCATTAATGTTTCCTCTCAATTGGAAGAAGCTTCCGTCTGGGTTTAAGTGTACCGCGAAACCTCTCTATAGTGGACATTGATCCCATATAACGGACACATCTTTTTAGTGGACACTTTTTCCAGGAATGAATGTCTTTACTCCTTGAAGTCAAAACTTAACGGACGTCTTCTTATAGCGGACACATTTGTTGGTGCAAAGGGGATCCATTATAGAGAATTTCAATATTTGAATTGTGAAGAATCTTTTATTTTACGGTGGCAATACACCTTTCCCGAATTTATGTTTATATGTCGCATATGTCCCTCGTTTTGATGCGTTACCTTGTTTCACGGTCATTATTAAGTTACATAATTTTGCTCATTAGTAAATTGCGTTGGGACAATTTTCGTTAATTTTCATCACAAGTACGAGGTCCGTACTGAGCCATGATGGGATGACATATAAACATGAATTCGGGCAAAAGGTCTCCTGACGGATAGTAAATAGAAACTAACGGTTAAAGAAAATAGAAATGAATAAGTAAGTAAGAACGGAGCTTTTTTAAAAACATCACTTTAAAAAGCGCCACATGACGAAACGCCTCTGAACTACGTTGCATTAATGTTCCTGTAAAATAAAACCTGCGTTTCATCTCACGTCTCTAGTGATCGAGACGGTGTTCAAGATAATAGAGACAACTGTCCATATGTTCCGAACGCAGACCAAGTTGATGTTGATAAAGATGGAAAAGGTCAGAAACAAATCATAGCAATTTCTGCAAAGTTCCTTTACTTTTTTCCCTTCAGCATGAAATTATCACCAACGCAATTAAGTAACTATCACACCAAAACCGACCTTTTCTATTCCAGGTGATGCGTGCGACGATGACGACGACAATGACGGTATAAAAGACGGAACGGATAATTGCCGGCTTATTCCTAATCCTGACCAGAAAGATTCAAATGGTATTTAGTTCTGCAGTTTATACTTTAAAATTGTTTTCCTTGGGAGTTCCACATGAACCCCTTATCAACCTTTAGCCACCTGATATAAACACTAGAACTCTTTTTTCAGGAAATGGAATAGGGGATAAATGTGAGGACGATTTTGACGGGGATAATTTCCCTAATGACATATGTCCAGAAAATCCCGATGTGCACAACACGAATTTTACGCAGTACGACATCATAATGCTAGATCCAAAAGGAACCTCCCAAGTTGACCCAGAGTGGGAAGTCCTCAATGAAGTAAGGATACTTTTATAGTTCTGTATCAAGAGGAGGGAGGGGATTACTGGAGAGATGGCGAGATTAAGTTCGAGACATGGTTAGGCAGTGTTTTATGTGATCAAATTCAAAGTTAGACAAGTTTATAATAAGCAGGAACATTTTGGCTCAACAGCTTTTCTTATTTTTTTGATGAATTAACACTCAAATTGTTCTTCAGTTGTTCTTATTTGCCAGTGGTTTTGTTCCGATTGTTCTTATTTGCCAGTGGTTTTGTTCCGACACGAACTCTATAAGATTGTTGAAGTTGCATATCAACAAAATTTTCCATTTCCACAATCTCGTGACAAAACATTGTGTGCTGATAAGATATCTTTTTTGCTCTCGGACGTAAGACCTTTACAAGAGATTATTTTCTTAGTCCTTTGGAATTTTAGCCTTGAATTCTTCTTATTCTTAAGATTGGAAAACTTTCACCCTTAGTTGTATTCTTAATTGTTTTTAAATTTTGGACCAATTTTAGCCTTGTTGTTGTTATGAAATTATTCTTCCATAACAAAGTGCAAACATTCGAGGTTGAATGATGAAGAAAATTTTAGAATTTGATCATAGACAATTATGGCAATTCTTTTGAACGTTCATTTGTCCAAAGTTACATGCAAAGTGAACCATAAAACGTGAAACAGTGAAAGTTCTTGAAGATTCTTTTTTTGGTTGGTGTGCCTGATTTAAATGGGTAGTGAAAGTTATTTCATTTGAACATAAAAACTTAAAGCTTTATAAGTAAAAATATGTTTCAACTCAAACTTTAGAGATTTGAATGTTCACTAGTTTCTGCTTCACCTCTGTTTTAGGGCGCAGAAATGAAACAGTGGCGAAACAGTGATCCAGGTATCGCTATTGGTAAGTAGATATATTCTCCTAATCTCATGGCCGTACTATAGTCAATATTTAAAGGAAGAGTGGGTGGTGGGAAAGAGGGGGAGGGGGTCAATATGAGAAAACAAAAAATGTAATATGCCCAACCTCATCTTCCACCATGGTTGGGCGACGAAGAAAATTTTAAATTCTAGGCTCTCTTAAACGATCTTGAAATGAATTTTTAGAGTTAAATTTAAGCTACTTCGTCGTGAATATTTTTATATATCTTTAACCCAAAAATAACTTTGAATGCTTAATCAGTACTGATTCCCACAGCTTAAAATGCACAGAAGAAGAAGAACTAAAGAAATTGAGACAAAAAGGTTTAAAATTTTACGTGACCGTATGACATTTAAGTTTAGGAAAAGTTACCTTGATTTCTTTTTCATCCATTTAAGTAGAGTGCCTTGTTACTGAATCCTTTCAAATAACCTTAAAATAATATTGGATTCTAAATGATAGTCTCGGAATGATACACATATTACAAGGATATACAAAAATATATAATTTTTTTGAAAGGTCTATTGTACTAGAAAAAGGAAAATCTAGTAATTTATTCTTAATTAAATAAGCTTCTTGAGAGTAAAGCTTTTTCGAAATCAAACCATGCATCAGTGCTATATACAATAAGCTTTTCCTCTAAAATATTTATTTAATGAAAAATATAATACGTGATTTCCCTTTTTCAAAAAAACATAGGTAAACAAAAATTTGGTGGTGTTGACTTTTCTGGTACGTTCTACATCCACGATGACAAAGACGACGACTTTGCAGGATTCGTATTTTCGTATCAAGACAGCTCCAAATTTTACGCTCTCATGTGGAAGAAGGAAAAACAAACCTATTGGTTCGAGACACCATTTAAAGTTGTTGGCAACCCAGGCATACAACTGAAGGTAACAACTGAGCCAAGCCTTAATATACACGCTGCTTTATTTTGAAACCAATGCGAAAGCATCGAGATCGAAACCAATAAAATCTGGAATATATCACCAAAATACGATGAAATTTATCGTTAGATTTAAGTGCGGGGTTATGTTATGAAAGCATTGCGTCTTGTGTTTCTAAAGCACATCCTGTTATGTGCATTACATGTTTCCAAAGTTCTTGTGTTACTATTTAGGTTGTTAGATCGAAAACTGGACCAGGTGAACACATGCGTAATGGATTATGGAGCTCAAAAGACGAAGCTGGGCAGGTAAAAGCAAGAGTGTTTTCAGTATATATGAAACATCACTAAGGAACCAAAATCAGAACAGGACTATCTGCCAAAATTTTGGTCCTCAAACTGCAATCTTTGCGCATTACTTGAGCAAGAAATACCCTTTTCATCTCCTGGAAATATCACTAGCTTTGAACATAGTTAGTAAACTTCAGTGTTATTCGAATTCAACTTCTCATAAACCAACCGTATTGTTAAGCGTGAATATTGTAAAACGCACCAATCGCAAATAAGTGTTCTAGAGGATACAGATACGGCTTCCGCTAGTGCGTGTAATTACCCAAAAATGAATCCATTAATATGTCACATAACTGATCTTCTGTTATAGATAAAAAACTTTGAACGGACATGGAAAAACATTTGTATAAACATTTGTTTTCTTGTATTTATAGACAGATGTGATTTGGGAGGATCCTTTAAAAGAAGGTTGGAAACCAAAAACTGCATACAGATGGATTCTTACTCACAGGCCAAAATTAGGTTTGATACGGTAAGGAAGCGTTTACAGTAGATTTGGTTTCTGAAATAAAATTCTATTAATCCTGTGGCTGATATTAGGTATAAAGTGATGCTCAAAGTCAAAGCACACATATACGTATATACTGTGACAAGTATATCCATCATAATTTGTCCTTTTACAAAGGTACTCTGTCCAAAGGATTCAGTGGAAATTTCATAATATTTCGTATCCGAGAGGTAGTCTTTTAATGATGTTCTCTGAAGGCTGCTTAACGGTCAAAGACATTATTAGTATACTGTTATTGTTGTCGTGTTGTACCTTTCAAGACTTTGGCATTCATACAAGAGTCTAGAGTTGAAATCCAAAGGTCTTTTCTTTGCCTTATCTGGATTAAGTATAATTCTGCATTGATTCCTTTCGTGTTTTTTATAACTTTAGTTCGTCCTCTTTTTTCGTTTTGCAGAATTCGAATCATGGATGGGGAGGAGATAAAGAGTGACTCTGGATACATAACTAATCACGAATTTAAAGGGGGTAAACTTGGCGTGTTGGTTTTCTCACAAAAAGAAGTTGTCTTTTCAGATTTGATTTATGAATGTAATGGTAAGTGACCATCGATTCGCGCACAATCTCCTTCCTTCTCACAATGGCAATGTTTACCTACTCGACTAGTTTAGCTACTTCGAAAGAGAAATTATTTGGTTTGCATCAGAATTCAAAATCCTACAAATATTCAGAAAACGTAATGTCTAAAATAAAATCATTTGAAATTTGACTCAAAAAAGAAAAAAAGGGGGTATCCAAAAGTCGTTTTATATTCACTTTCATTTAACAATATTGCTGTTTTGTGTTTCGTATATTTTGTAAAAAATTTTACGTTACCCCCGATCTTCCATTTTAGATGCATAAAGCCCCTATCCGTTCATAGTATTTCCTACCGTGGTTGACAAAACGGTTCATCTAAGCAATCCCTTCGAACCCTTAAACAATATTTGGTCGAATATTCAAATGTTTGGCGAATCTTGAAACGATGCCCGATCGTTGTAAACATTTCCTTTGAGCATTCGAATAAGAAAGTTTGTATAAATATTCGGTCATTTCTGGCAACGAATTAGCAGTCGAAACAGTCGAAAAGGCTACTCCTAAAATGTCCGGTCAAACGTTTCGATTATAAAATACAAACAACATCAAAAACAACAGAAGATTAAAAAGATTGCCCACAAAAATTACTGAGCCAGAAAAAACTGTCATAATACGGTCATAATACGTTGTTTAAGCAGAATTCGGGAAAGGTCTATTGACGAAAATTCGGAAAATTCGGGAAAGGTCTATTGATTCTCTGTTTTACAAGTGCTATTAAATGTATACTTTTCATACTTCAAATCGACCGAGTCAGCCCGATATCCGGAATGAAAATTGACATTTTCACATGCGTAGTTAGCACATTTTTATTTGTAAACAACAAATGGCGTCTTTTGTTTTCACTGCCTTTTCCATCTCGGGTTGCAATGTTTTTATTAAGATATAATACCGGGGTGAAAAATATTTCTTGAAGCAAAAAGTACTTTTCAGCACGGTACCCGGGATAAAAAGTGTTCATGTAATCACCCCCTTACGCTTGGGATTGCTTACGCATTGCGTAATACTTTACTCTACTATATTTATGTTTTGTTTTTCAGAAAATCCACCTGCCGATTATACTCCAAAGCTTCCAAATTAATCCTCGTTATCAAATGGTCAATCGAATCGAACACAATGGCATAGCCGGAGGACAAAGCCATTCGAACTCGAATCGAAGTGTACGTGAAATATGGACCAAACGAGGCAAAAGTAAACGAATCTCCAATAATTGGGTAGAAAAACCCAAAATGAAAGGAAAAAAGAGCACAAAAAAATAAAAAAATAAAAAATTAGATAAATAAAAAGTCAACAAATATCAAAGGCAACGTACTTAAACTGTCATTAGCCAACATTTTGATTTTTATGCTATGTTTACAATATTGTGTATATTCCCACTATTTTTATTGTTATTATTATTTTGTTTTAATGCATATCCAAACATATATAATCTTATCTACCAAATATTTTCTTTCAAATATTTGCCTGCGTTTAATTTTGACCATCAATTTCTAAGGGGATAGGGGTCCCAAATCAATTCAACTGACTCTGTCTAAACTTGGAGAATATTTAGACGCTGTATGACAGGAGCTTTGATATGAACGACAGCAAAAGGACGTAAAACTATCGATGCAAGAGGGGCAAAATTAAATACAGGCAAAAACTGAAGGGCATAAAAGATCTTTCTTTGTAAATACTTGTAGACAAGATATATACCTTCATGTATTTTGCGGAAAATTTAATATGCCTTATGTAGGGCTATGTTCGCCTGCCTTTCTCATATTTTTATTATTTATTCCTACTAGTACCCGTATTAGTTATGGAAAGGTGTTGCTTTTCACTTGCTTCTCATTAACCGTGAAAAAACAGCCCTCTTGAAAGCATCTTTGTCTGCAGCAGCTTTTCATCATTTTCTCCAAAATATATAGTTCGTTATTATTAGGGGGGATTTGGGGATCTATGTGAACATGTCCGGGGCAGTGTACAATTCAAATAATTTTGGCTTTCTTTAAAAGAAAAAACACGAGAGTAATCAACTCAACTTGAATGCAAGGAGAAGAAAAAATATAAAAAATATATACTGCCGCGTGTGCAGACACAGCTTATCAGACAAGCACCACTGAAGCACTTAAGAATCCTCAAATGGAACTGAATTGCTTGGCAGGAGAATACAAACATAAAGAAATATTTCTTTCAGAAAATCTTTGAATTTCTTTATTGTTTGAGCAAATTTCAGTCTCAGTTGTATTATAGACTCTTTCTTCATAAGCAACCAAACATTTTGTTGCTTCAATTGATCTCGTTTGTTGCTTACTTGATAGAGTTTATGGAAGAGTAAAGATTTCAATTGCAAACGAAAGACTTCTTGTTTCTTTTCCAAAGAATATGATGATTTTAGTTGGTGTTTCAAAGAATGGAAAAACGTCCGTATTTTCCCGGAAATGCATGAGCTATCTGATGGTGATTACATTTTCTGACAAAATGGCGCTAGATCACACACTGCAAAGGCAACACTTGATTTCCTCGATGAGAACTGCCCAGCATTATATCAAACCAGATTATTGGCCACCAAATTCTTCCGATTTAAATGTGTTGTATTTTGCTGTTTGGGGAGACCTTGAAAAGAAAGTTTGCGAAAACAAACCAACAGCATGATTTGGAAAGCTTTAAGAAAGCGATTATAAAGAATGGGATGAATATCCACAGGAAAACATAATAGACAGAGCAGTTGATGTATTATGAGGAGAATTGAGCAATACATACCCAATAGATGACCCTTGTTTTTATTTCCTGGTGAATGTTCACGTCTAAAAAGGTTTTATTTGAAAGCCACACAATGAAGAATAAAAAATTGACGTCAAAAAAGTATTTTTGTTTTACTAGAAATAGGCTTATGAAGTTAAAATTGGCACCATTATTTCGTTACATACATTTGATAAATCCTTAGTTTAATTAAGTTTCATAAAGTGAACCTTTCTCTGTATCACCTTGTATCATGTTCGGAATTACGCATGTTGAAAAAAGCAGAAACAAAAACAAAGACTGTATTTAAAAAAAAGAAGCATATTTGATAAAGTTAATCTGAGGTACAGTGGAATCTTGATATACGAACCCTGAAGGGAAGTAGAAACCAGTTCGTTAAAATGAAGAGTTCGTTATATCGAGAGTTCGTTATATCGAGAGGTTTTAAAAGGGTTTCTTAAGGGCCCTCTGGTTCGTTATAACGGGTTTTTCATTACATCTGGGAGTTCGTTATACCGAGAATTCACTGTATACGCTGTAGCCGGCAGCCAAATTAAAATGGTAGCACAGTCGTGAATCGAACCAAACAATACATTTTATAAGAGGTTGGTGACAACATTAACATTTCAGCTTGAGTTGTCACATTCCGAATTACCAGTGTTGACGTGAAGAGAACTAAAGAGAATTAAGGAACATTATTTTGTCCCGAGAATGTAATTACATCGACTCCCACGGAGCCTTTCTGTTGTTTTTGGGCGAACCTCGATGCTACATAGTCAGCATGACAAAAAATGTCCTTGTGATTTTAACAGGGCTTGTTAAGGGAGGGGAATAAGATCCGGGTGCATCAGGGGTTCGCAATACCGAAAGTTCACTGCAGTATTACACAAAGACTCATTAATTTCTTTAGATGCACTTAAAATTTTTATCATGACCAAAAGAATTCTCGTCTTTCTTATAAATAAGCACAGTCATTAACATGATGCATGATTGGTAGATCACTCATTTGTAGATAAACTGAAAAAAAACGCTGATACACATAATGACAAAACACTGCCAGAGGCGGATCTAGGGTTAGTCAAAGAAAGTGGAGGAGTACAGAGTCATGAATTTTCTGTAAAAACATAAATGTTGATTAGGTTATTTGCACGTTTTTCATTTATACGCTTAATGACCGTGCTCTCCTCCATAAATTTCGACTAGGTTCTAGATCTGCCTCTGACTGCATCAAGTTTCCCCAAGTTCTGCGAAATTTCTTTGCATGGAAGATTTAGATTGTGTTATTCAAAGTTTTAGTTGCTTGGTATAGATATATGTGCATTATGTTGGCGGTTGGAACAGTTATTGTGACAAGCATTGCTACTGGGAAAATAATTCATGGGACATTAATAGTTAATGCACGAACAGATGTAGCTGTGTGAAGCCAAACATCAATAATTATCAGCACACGATTCATGAAGTATGGCTTACTGGCTGCTAAACAATGAAAATTGCTAAAGAATTTGAAAGACTGTGTCACTTCATTATTTCTATGTATAATATCAATATTTTCTATATGCTGCATTGTTTTGCAGTGCCAGCAGTCACTATAAATTAGGCTCATTTGAATTTCATTATTTTGGGGATAAAATACCGATTTAGAACAATTCGGAACCGATTCAAAACAATGATTTACTGCAAGGAATCTTTTAAAATATTTCTCCAGGCCATTGAGGTATTTCACCATATTTTCATGTTTTGTGTTTATTTCGATGTGCTTTTTTGTCATATGGTTTAGCACTATGTTTTCAAACAAGAAAATCTAACAACTGTGGCAAACGCTGTAAAACAGGGAACAAGGTTGACAATACCCAACTACGCGGTTAATGGACCGTTTACCTCGCAGCAGTATTCAATGAGCGTTGGCTTCCAGGGCGCAGATGGGTTCAAAATGCCCCTATGACTTTAAGATTTTCCAGAATTCGCCCTAGTTGAAAAAACAACAACAACCAGATAAACCTTACCAGATAGCCTTCGAACTTTTTGCAGAAGAGGGACTTCCTTTTATTTAAGTTATATTTAAGAACCAGATTATACGTCTCTGAAAGAATTGTTTTTTATATGTAACTCTTGCCATTTTTTTCTGTTTCTTTTTGGTTATTTTGGTTTTGGGCAAACCCGCTTTACACTAAGAAAACACCAGTTTGAAACATTTTAGCTTACGGCCGTGTTCAGATTTGAAGAGATCTTTTTTCACAGTCAAAATAGTGAACTTGAAAATGGATCAGGAAGACAATCAAAAGCAAACGCTTTTAAATGGAGTAATGCCCATAGGCGTATTCAAGGTCAGTCAAAAAAGTGGAGGAGTCCAAAGTTATGATATTTCTTTTCAGTCTTAAGTGTCGGTTAGGTCACTTGCACGTTTTTCTTTTCTACTTTAAATGACTAAACTCTCCTCCACAAATTTTGACTGAGCTCTGGCTACTCCTCTGAATGCCTAATTATATGCGTAACAATATCCAGGCGAATACGAACGGCAGACTTTACTCCTAGTTTGGTACGAAACGAGAGGGTACTTCAAGCAGTTTCCCTCCCTCTCTCTTAACAAAAGATGAAGATCGGGTTATATCAATTGGGAGAAAAGTAAACAATAGGATTTTCACGTTTGTGCAGACTTTGTTTCGTTTTTTTCTTTATCCGTGTTTAAATCTGTTTTCGCTAGACTAGTTTATTCATTCATTCATTCATTCCTTAATTCAAACGTTGACTGGCGAACGTGGCTTTTAACAGGGAGTAAACCACTCTTGTTAAATGGATAAAAAAGGTAATGTCGAATAACAATTTTTTTATTTGCCCTGTCAAACTGAGAGAATGTTTTCCTTAACTTAACTGTGCTACGATCATATATAACTCTTGTAAAAGCCTCGAAAGATCGAAAACATGCGATCTGCGATCAACCCGTGTGCGATGACATGTACATCAACATTATCGTCTAGATCTTGTTAAAGTCGCGAACCGATTTGTTGGCATGAATGACGACAGCAGGAGAATGTTTGACACGCTATAAAGTTTTTATTGGCACGTCGACGAGATTTGCCAAAGAAGAGAACCTGAGTAATACACTCTTGTCGGTGTAAATTATCTTTAAAAAAATATCAAAGTCATTAAACTTTATACAGTACTGTCATATAGTATTACCGACTACCGAGTACTAAGTACCGAGTACCGAGTACCGAATATTTATTGATACATTCTACTTGTTTCACTATACCAGAGGTCAAAGCATGTTCATTCTGAACTAAGAATGTTAGATCAGAACTTGATATAAAATGATCAAAGCTCATCGAAAAGGACAGTTCTCAACTGTCAGTTACAGACCAAAAAAACATAAGAGTAACACGGAAGTTCAGGAGGTCTGGAAAAATTGGAAATGATGGGAGAATTTGTCAGCTCCACGTATAAGTTTTCTTAGAAAAAAGCTGACATATTAAAACCATCCAATGGCATTCACCTGCTTCATCATCTCAAAGTCAAGTCAAAGCCAAAATTATTTCTTTCTTTATGTCTCTGATACATTTAACAAAGTAAATTGAACATAAACGGGACACCACTCGATCTATTCAGGGGAGTGGCCACCTTCCAGTCAATTTACATGTTGGCCTAAAATGTATAATTATGATTTTAAAGTAAATCGTGGAAAAAGTTCGCAAAAACGTATAGGCTAATCGATATGGCTTGAGAGAAAGTAAAATTAAGTCTAATATCGCAGTTACGAGTAAGTTAACTGAGATAAGTCGTCAAGATGAAGATTGGCCTGAAGAGAGTTCCAACCATGAATTGCCTGATTTTAGATTGAATATTCACCATAATGAAACAGTCTTAAATCTGAGTGCAACTAGAGATCCTGCCTTCCTTCCTCGGGTTTGTTTGTGAGTTTCAAAGTAATACAGAAGATAATAAGTATTACGAAGCGCCAGAGATTGCCGTTCAAGAGGTTAAAATCTATCTGATTGGTGCGATAAGTTCAAAATTGATGACACCCACTGGGCACGCAATCGTCCTTCGATGATTCTCATATTAATGTTTTAAAAGCTGAAACGATCTACTAACTCAACGTTTTACCTGATAAATCTATTTCCATTACAGCTTTTTCTTTAGGGATTTCGGTCGCTTCGCACTTACGACAATTTTTCATTTTGCATTGTCAGTTTGTATTTGAAAGTCAGTGGTATTTTGGTTTAAGGGTAGTTTCAGTTTTAGGGTCTTGCAAAGATGTGGTGGTATTTTTAAAGTGGCTGTTGGTGCTACAACTTACAATGATGTCGTAACATTCCATAGTGGTTTCAAGCAAGGTTTCAAGTTTCGAGTGTCCAGAGACCTGTTCAGGCCGGTTTCCAGATCATTCGCCTGGGTCACGCGACTGAGCGAACTGCTTTTTGATTTGCTCAGTAGTTGAAATGATTTGAACTACCAGGCGAATGAGATTACTATAGCCATTCAAAAGCCAGTTTGCTAAGTCGCGTAACCCAGGCGAATGAACTGGAGACCGTCCTTTCGATTCAAAATAAAATTACATTTCCGTTTGTTGACGATAGAAGAATAGAAATATAGTAAACAATGTATGGTAATGTTAAATTAGTTAAAAGTTGTTAAAAGTAACTTTATTGAAGTGGTGTTTACTTACAAATAGACAAGGTGATATGATTATATTTGTGCTTCAGTTATCTTGTTAAGGTTTATCTCTGTGATAAGTCTAATAAGGTTATTCCAGAAGTAGTGACATGCGGACGAGGGTTTTTTATTCACCAGTTCTGTTTCTAATATACCCGGGTAAAGGACAGCCATAAAGAAACTTTACGCGTCTGCGAAGGAATGAATTTTTACATGGAAACAAAAAAGATTTTAGTGTACAGATTTATGTTATGTAATTTAAAATGCTTTTGTATTTTATGCAGTTTGTTTAGACATGCGATAGAACTGAACATGAAAATACATGTTCAAAAGACACTGATGCTTCGTGAAAGATAATTATCTTACGCAGACACTTAAAGTTTCTTTCGGGCTGTACTGTAGACTGCAACTTAACGGGAATTGAATAGGAAAAAGGTTTTACCCGGGCAGCTAGTAATTGTTCATATCAAAGCAGCATTGTGCCTATTTCGATGTCTATGTTGTTGATGAAGCTGTGACACATAGCGGACACGAATCTTTCTATACAGAAAGTGGTTCAGCGGGATATTTTCGAAACATCTTATGTATATTGAAAAACATCAAAATGGCACGAGCCTTTCTATTTTGAATCCTAGGTAATAGGTAATAAGGTTTTTGAAACAGCAACGATAAAAGCACAGCTTCCTCTTTTCTCTTTGAATCATAACATAAAACAATTAATTTTCAAATCAAGTCAACAAAATACATTTGCTGTTATATATTATAATCAATTATGTTTTCCATTGGGATAAACTGATTATCATATATACCTTAAAGAATTGACAATACACCATAAAATGCATTGATTAATCAACTAGCGGTGAATACATTACATTCACATGAATGGTTCATTGATCAGCATGCAACCTCGCACCCAGGCTTCTTGCATCGTCAAAAAGACCTTCGCAGGTCAGCTAATAATTTTGAAAACATGACGAAAGGCCCGTTTCCACTCAGAAAAATATTTTCTTTCGGAGAACGACTTTTTTTCCCAATGAGTGAATGGATTTCCAGGGGAAAGAGCTGATACAAGATCAAGGACCAAAACGAACTGCGATATATTTAGTTACTGCGACACGAAAACATGGTTTATCAAAACGAATGTAACAACAGAGAGATGTGTTGTACAATCACGTTTATTTACGACAAATGAAAGCTGAATATTCCTTCTGTGGAACAACGCAATGTATCAAAACAACAGTATATACGCAGATTGTCACTTTCAACATTAGTGCCAAGTGCAAAATGATGAATGTCACGTTTCAAGGCCCTAAACTCTCAATCATGAAAGATCACTAGAACAAAAAATAAACCGCTGGAAATTCATTTACTGCAAATGAGAACCAGATCGACATAATAATGAAGTTGAGATCATATCACTCATTTGCGGTTTGCCTAAATAAATACCATAACAAAGTTGAAAGGATGACCATAAATTTCATGCACGCTTGCTTATTTTGAGTATTGGCATCTGTAAAGAACGATAACCTGTAGCTTGAATACTTAATAGTAAACAATCTACGGTTTCTCTATTTCTATATCTCTTGCTCCATAAATATTCATACCAATCTTTTACAGCAAACTAGAAAAAGGTTTGATTTTAATCTGCGCAATTGTTTTCAATTCTACTCAATAATCGCAATCCAGTTATATTTATTTCCACTTTAAAGCAACTTCCCTCGACTCAGCAGTTTCCTATACCCGTTTATTTCATCGTATAACTTGTTTTTTAAACTAGTTTTTATACAACCACATATACATCTACAGTACTGCAAGCTATTTCGACTGTAAGAGCCAATCAATATTTTGCAATCAAAATATAATGCCATTAATATTACAGTGGAATCTGTCTAAAGCGGACACCATTGGTAAGAAAGAAAGTGTCCGCTTTAGATAGATGTCCGCTTTATAGAGAGTTTTCCTAAAACTGATTTTTATGGTCCAAATTTACCAAAAGCTGTATTTTTATCTCGTGTATAGGTCTTTGATAGCATAGCTAGTTTTCCAACCATCAAGCCAACCGTCTGATGCGTGAAACCCATCATAATCACTTCTTGGAAGGAGCTTTTGATTGAAAGCCGTTGATTGGAGCGAAAAAAACATTAAAAAAAATACTTGAAATTGTAAACAAAAAAAATGTACAAATTGATGAAAGATATATTGTGTTACTTTGTGTCCGCTATATGCCGAGATTTTTTAGGGGAAACCTTCATTTGGTGCAAAAAAAAGTGTCCGCTATAGTACTGTCCGCTTTATAGAGATTTTTTTATGAGAATTTGACCGTAAATCATTCCGTTCCACGAGATTGCGTCCGCTTTACACAGATGTCCGCTTTATACCGTGTCCGCTTTAGACAGATTCCACTGTATTATCATATTATTATTTGCACTCTCCTTTCTCCTATCGCCCAGCTGTTGGTTTAACATTAAGATAAAGAATAAAGCGTTGGGATGGAGGTTTCTCTGTGTTGTAAGCCAGAAAATATTTGGTTATAAATAGTCATGAAGTTTGCCATATGAATATCGTGATATTTCAATAAAGATTCTATTTTCCTTATAACGTCAACTGGATTGTTCAGTTGAGTTGAATTCCAAAATATTTCTTAAAGAACTAACAAATTATTGAAAAAATAGAAACGTTACTCTTCTGTGCAATAAAGTTGTTGTTATTCACCACACGCTTTTTTGTAAGCATCAGTAAAAATTGATCAGGCTCATTTTGAGCCTACTGTCGTGCTTAAGTGGTGCTAAATGTGAGTATGTGTCCTCAAAACTTCAAAAACTAATTACTTCCATATTAAAGTTATTAAACCAAATTGAAGATGGCAATTGAAAACCTCTTTAAATGTACCAATACTCATGTTTGCACGGCTCTACTTCAACTACTTTCTACTTAACCAATCATTTTCAGCCTGCAGAAGACATTCCCAGAAATTATTTTCGATTTTAACTCGTAAGTGAATACTAAACAATATTCCCACGATTACAGTCGCACTGTATGTCACGTGGCATCCCGTTTCTTGCTTTAACTATGATCTTCTCGTGATTTGGGTCAAATGACATACCTAAAGCGGTCATTCTGTTTGTCTATTTGTCTCTGAGAGTCTCTTTAGTGTTTCAGACACATTTCCTGAAATTCAATTTTACAAGAACTTTCACACAGAATGAATCCCTGATATTCAAAAGGCGATTTCTTAATTGACCCAGAAAAACGGGGTTTAACAACAACAACAACAACAACAACAACAACAACAACAATAACAACAACAACTTCTTGTCTTTATGGCAACAGTAAACCCTTTCAAAGAATATGAAATCACGCTCAGAACATGTTGCAAAAACGTGTTGATCAACCGTATTTCCATGGTTCAACTTTCCGTAAAATATTTGCTCTCCCATAATAATGTGTGTTATTTTGATATGCAAATTGGGATTTTGATGTTTGATTTTGTAAGAATAATTTTATTTCTAAACATTTATGTAATTAAAATATATTAGGGGACTAAAACAAACAAATAAACAAATAGACCCACATCTATTTAAATAAACATCTCAAAATAAATACTCACAAACAAACATCTCCACAAATACTTAATGTTAATGCTAACGAGGATATCAGGTTATTGCAGGAAGAGTCAAAATATGGAGGTCTATGGTTATGGCGACTTTTTTTTATATATAGCAAACCTGATTAAATTCCAAAAAGTTTCTTAATTTATGTAGTGAATTTTCTTAACAAGGAATTACAATTTTGATTTTGAAAGAAAAAAAAAACAGTGAATTTTTAATATGTGTTTCTTGCAGCATCTCAACTACAGTGGAATCTCTATAAAGCGGACATCTCTGTATAACCGACACATACTCCATGTACAGATGGATGGATTTACACTCAAATTCTCAAAGGTAAAGTCTCTAAAAAGCGGACACCTTTTTAACACCGAAGATGCTCGCTTGATAGAGAGAGATTCTACTGTACACGCGTTTATATAAGCAACATGAGGCTCAAATCTGTCAAAAAATGGAAGCAACTGCTAAGCGATAGCCAGGAAGGACAAAACCTAACACTTAAATAAAGAGAACAAATGGGGATTCATATTTTTAGGGCGCTGTAATTTTGGTCTTCAATCAACAATCAACAATCAACCTGTAAAAAACAGCAACTAAAGCAACATTTGAGCATGAGCCAAAAATTTTGTGTTGATCATAAATATAGCATGTATAAATAAACATTTCAATCTTCTAGAATTTCGTTTTATAAATGCTTGCCAAAAATTTGCTTATTTGGAAATTGGCATAGGTATCTTAGTTCCAAAAGTTTCTTACATTTTGACGGGTTCAGTAAGTCTCTCATAAAATGGCTTCTGAATAAAACGTGCACATGTGCACCAGTAAAATATATATTTTAGACGTAAAGAAATAAAATAAGCAAAGGTGATTACAATCTGTTTTCAGAGTCGATTTCAGGTGAATAAAAGTCTTCTTTGCCTATCTACTACCCGAAGCAAGTTTATTTTAATGACTTTTCGTAAACCACCGTGTGTATGAAAATAACCTATTCAATCAAAAACTTAAATTTCTGACCAGACACTTAAATTTCTGTTTTTCATTTGAAAAGCACCATTCAAAAGAGGTGCTGTTTTAAAACCATATAAACCAAACACAAGATTTTCGCAGCAGTTAATCACTTACTACGCTGATTTCAGAAGTAGCTTTAGAGAGAAATAGTGGATTGGAGAAAAACAAATTGATTTCAAAAAATAAAATGTTTACATAAAAGCTAGAACGGAACAAAAACGGCATAAACCACTTCCGGCCAATTTCCGCTCTAGTTTTTATTCCTTGAGAGCTGAATCGCGGCAGACAAATCTACAGTACAGTTCAGCTAAGATCAGCGATCGGCTGAAATGTCATTAGAAAAATAGGACAAAATGGGCTCATTTTCGACCAGGCTCATTGGTGCTTATTTTGTTGCCATTTTGATTTGGTGTTTCAGTGGTGTTTATTTGATTATAGTCATTCGAAAATTATAAAAATCTTCAAAAAATATCTGTGGAGGAGTGTTTTTTATCGAAACAGAAGGCGAAATTCCTTACCATTCCATTATAGAAAACACTTCTCCACAGAGACTTTTGAAGATTTTGCAAACTGGGCTGATTATAATGTTTTTATCATGATCATTAGAACATTCTATGGTCTAGAAGCCTATTATAACAACTTATTGTTCATTTTTTCTTTGATCGTTTCAATAGGCAAATTTAATCATGCACTCACTTTGATTACAGGACTACAACCAATGCACAGTAATTACTTTCTATCATGTGATCAAAGTGAATGCAAAACAAACTACACGTCAATTTTGTTTTTAAATTTTTAAGTTTTGCAGTGGCAACCTTTCAATACCCTCGAGACAGCAAATAAACGTTACAGATAAACGTTAAATCTTCGTTAAATAAAAGGTCAGTAAACGCTAAGTGGGAACAAACCTTTATTGTTTCAAGAAAACAAACTATTTTCTGGAATAAAGGGTGGTCAAGAGGCAGTGATAATCATAATAGTTTCCTATCGATGTATGATACTTAACAAACGGAAACGCCTTCTGCAAATGATTACATCTAAACTTTATTGCACAAAAATATGAAAAGAACATACACGTTTTTTTATCAGAAGTAAGTTAATAAGAACATAAGAGGTTAATAATCCTTAAGAACATGCCCAGCCTCAAATTTTTTTGAAAAACTTTAATGTAAGAGATCCTTTATTTTAAGGGTCCATACAAAACATAAGTATTAAAGAAAAGTAAAATAATTCGTCAGTTGTTCCTGGATTGTTAGGTAGCTTGTTCGGTAACCGGACATTTCCCCAAGTGGACACGTCCCCGAATGAAAGTTGACCGACGGATAATTCCCAGACGGACAGATCCCTGACAAGGGATATCCCAGACAAGACATTTCCCTGATCGGACATTTCCTCGACCTTGCATTGGAAGCTAAGCCCCGACTATAAACTTCAATCCCTTTAGAACAATAAGTACATCCAGCCTCATTTAAATATAAACCATTTTATGAGCAAAAACAAAACTTTGAGCAAGTTAATAAAACAAATTATTATAACCATCCACAGGTTTCTTTTGTTTTTTTTAATCATAAAATATGATCCATCTGCAATATACATGTTCTTATACTATCAAAGCATCATAAATAAATATAAAATCAGTTAATGTTAGTTTTTCTTTTCATATATTTCTAAATCCTTTCTGTTCAGTAATTCCCTGTACTGATTACGAAAGGCGTTCTTTGCCATTTAAGCTGATAAAACCATATCTTAAAAGCACGTTTAATGTTGACACGAAGCCCCATTCTTGACGTCTTAAGCTAATAAAGTTGAGCTCAACGTGTGATTGTTATAAAAACCCTTTGCCACGGTTCGAATCAAACCGTCAGTAGTCACACAAAACGTGATCTTTGTTGCGCGGTCTTCGATTTTACCGTCTATTACCGTCGACATCTTTTTCAATACTTCCTCTGTGTTGTTTTGTGTGGTTAATTGATCAACCTCGAGAAAGGAAACTTGTAGCGAATCAGTTATGTAAATTCAGTATAATTTGTCGCATAACCACACAAATACTAAGAGTATTTGCATCCGTTCAGGTATTTTTTTCTATAAAATTATCTCCTTTTCGATCTCAGGGACGGAAAATGCAATGAAATAAGAAACAAAAAAACTTCAAAACTCACTTCCTCATTGCTGCTAAAAATAAGTCCGGTTTTCCGCCAATGATTATCCGATTTAACTAGCAATAAGCTGATTTTCCAGGTAGATACTTCATCTTGGACCAAGCACATCGTGGAGTTCTCTACCCAGGCCGTTGATTTCTTGTTTGACGGTCAGAGTATTAAGACCGGACGATTTTTGGACCTAATTCATCCACAAAAGAAGTCCATCTCAAAAAATTAAATGAAAACAAATTCTGTTTTCTTTCTTACACACAAAATCGGATCACAATAGAAGTTGTTAGAGCATGTTATTTAGATCAAAGGGTTTGATATTTTTCTAGCGGGTCAATATAACTTTGACGCATGCAGTATAGATGTCTGAATTAATCCTCAGACAAGAACCAATAGCTCAAAAATGTCTTCATTAAGAACCTTGCCGATAGAAATTAATGTTCGTACTTAAAAAGGCGGCAAAGTAAGACGTCGGAAGTGAACAAAATAATTAGTCATCGATGAATCGGTGTTTGTTATTGTTTTGTTTTTCGTGAATTAAACTTTGTTAAAATGGGAATGGATGTTATTATTAGACATTCATTCTAATATTTTTGTTTTCTTCTTCGATGGAGAACCTTCCGAACCTTAAATAAAAGGCCTTTTAGTCCAAACATCATCGGCAATGATAAAAATTAATGACTTCATAATTAAGTTTTTGATCAATGGTTTTTTTGAAGTTTTATCCAAAAAGAAAAAACGAAATAGGGCCATATTTTTTTAAGTTGAAAAATATTTTCTAAATTTGAGATTCACCAAAATAAAATGCTTTACAACATCATAATATTTATAAAAAATTATTTACATATTTACAAATCAACAAAACGAAAAAAAAAAAAAAAATTCAAAAAGAAAAACAGAATGAGAGAAAAAAAATGATAACATGACTAAATTATTTTTAGATTTTGGAATATATAAATAACATCACATTAAATCTGTTTGCTTTGAGATCTGTTTATCTTGACAAACGTTAAGAAAATACCAACGTGTTGGAACAAGCTCTTTACTGGACGTGACGTTTTCTCAACACATTCACTTTTGTTGTGAAAATTAATATCTTGGCAACCCATGGCAGTTTGTTTACATTCTTTTTTTCCACTATCAACAAAAAAACATTTGAACGAATTTGTGCTGTAAAAACTGACAATCTTTATATGAATATGTACGTCATTCTTGTCTTCGCATTGGCAACGTTTTGTGAGCATTTGACAGTTCTTTGGTAACAGTCCAACAGTGTGCTTCTGACCAAGGAAGCTTTCTTCTACAAATTCTTCATTCATTTAAAATGTTTTGATTAGGAATTCTAAAGTTTCTTACTTCTTTAATTCAAAAACTCATCGACTTTTGATTGATGATGCGAAAGAATCTGACATATCCCTTTTCCTCTTGATTTTAGATTCTTGCTAGAGTATTTTGTGTTACCATTTTTTCTTTTCTTGTTTCTTCGTATAGCTCCAACTAGATGAGGACGAAGAAGATTTACTTTTACTGTTTCCCCACGAAGACGATGATTTGGATTGGGAACCCCAACCACTACTTGTATTAGTCTTTCTCTTCTGTTCGGTGTTCTTCTGCAAACTATCCCCCATTGTTCTGAGTGTCGAAGCAGCTTTTGTGATGGCTTTCTTCTTGTTTTTATCGCTGTTCATATTGGCTTGCGAAGATACTGTGAGGAAAGATTTGATAGTTTGACAATTTGTTTTCTACGTTACACCAATAACATAAAAGCTTAAAACACATGCGATTAATACTTTAGGAAAACGTTTGTGTCTTTCCTGTAGCGCGATGAACATAAATTTGATCTGTACTATTTCTAACACGGCCTACTTATAGAGATTTTTTTTATACATTGACAGACAACATCGTTAGTCTTTTCGAACGGAAACCGTCATTAATCTGTTTCATTCATCGAAATGATAACATAGAGAAAATAAATGACATTGAAAAACAAAAAAGCATTTTTATAAAAACTACTTACCCTACTAAAGGATAAAATCTTCAAAATATGAAGTTATCTTTTACACGAATTGCTATTATAAGCTAGTGATACAAATCGAGAATGTTTAGAAGCTACATGTTTCGAACGTATTTATACGCATGTACAAATCAAAACAAATGCCTGGTTTCTATTAGCGCGCATTTTCGGGGTTTCCACTGACTTTTGACAACCGATTATGCAAATGCGATTATTATTTTAAACAAAAGGAGCGGAAATTAAAATTCTGACCACTAATTCAAATAAGCCAGTGTTTCCATATAATTTATGTTAGTTACGTTATTGTACAAACAAGTTGAACTATGAGAAAAAAGTGAATATAGACAATCTTTGTTCGTTTTGCTGAAAACATAAATAAAAGGAGATTACGTCAACGCGTTTCGTTTGGAGAAGTGTTAGTCCAAAAATGTATTGAGGTGTTGTTGAGAATAAAAACATTACGCCTTAATTCGAACGCATTTCATAAGTTTTCCTTGCCCAATTATTGATAAACAGCCCACAAATTTAAATAAAAGTTTGGCTGGTGGAAATATTTCTTCAGTTAACTTCCAAGGAAAACAACAAACGTTTCTGGCTTTTTTTTCCACGAAGGTTCACTTCACAAGAGGGTGACATTACACGAGATTGGCGAAATTTTAAGCTTTTACCAGCTTTCATCAGTTGCTTACTGTTTTTCAATGATTGAATGAATGACTGCTTAATCGATTAGTTGACTAATTTTGGCTAATTTTGGTTTATGGGAAAGTATGCATGTGAAATTGTCAAGTTCTATGACTCAATATGTATAAGAAACTGTTTCTTTTCAATCCATTCGTTAGAAACGAACGATATTTCCTTCAGCACGTTTAAACCTTTCCACGGATATTTTTGCATCACCAATGACGAATTATTTTTTTTGGCCCATTAGGAAATTGAGTTACTAAAAGCTTAGTTCTCAAAGATTAAACCGAGGGGAAATCTTTCATTTAATATCACTTTAACTCATTTTTCTGAAGCGGCGTATATATATTTTTTATTTTTTCAAATATTTGATATCAAAGGAAGTGAGAATGTAACATTTACGCAGAATGACGCCATTTCAGCTTCCTTTTTGGTGCGTTTTTTATTTTTGCATTGGCACCGAAAGTAAGGACACGTACAAAAAAACTATATATAATAATAGAAAAGACTTGCTCATCGTCAAGACGAAACCGAACAAAGGTTTCAACAAACCTTTAATGAGATCAATGGGTTTTAATGTGGTTCAGTCGCACGTTGAGAAAACCAACTTCGGTGGACAGTACATATGATCATCTCAATAGTGGTCATTTTATTTCAAGGTTATGCTAAACTTTTTAGCGTTGAGATTTAAAGAGTGCACACTCTCCGGTATGTTATCAAGCCATGAACATGTTAGTTGTTCAGGCTATTGAAAGTATTTTAGCCAACTATATTAATGGAGACGTGCGTCAATATAGCATATACAAATATACCTCCTCTTGAAATAAGTTCAAAGTTTTGAGGTTTACATTGACAGTTCCAGAAACAGGAATAGGCTTCCAATTTCATTTTGATGTGGAATTTTTGAAAATAATGACATTTTTCTCAGTTGAAAACATGACTACAATTTCATCGAGATTAAGTAAACATTGACACGAAACTAATGAGGGGGGTTAACTGTTTTCAAATCCACACGTTTAAATTTGTCGTTGCATCCGATTCTCAAAAATATATTGGTACGAAAAAATACAAATAAAAAAAAAGAAGGTCAATGTTTGTATTACTTGCGCATTAAACTCCAAAATAGGGTTAAGCAACCGCGCAGCATTATATAAGGGCGTTGAATTCTCAACACTCAAACAAAAGGTCTCAAGAGTTTTATGAGAGAAAATCAAGAAGTGCTTGTGACCTACTCTTTTAGCTTTAACAACTGTTCGAGGGTCTGTCACTTCAGGACATATACATGTATGCAAATAAAAAAAAAATCACACCATATTTTGAATGAGCAAGATGGGTCTCAGTTTGCAAAACACACTGAATTAATTACATGAATGCACAGCGATAAAAATACGAAGAGGGTAGGTAGTGTTTGCACTGGAGTTTAATTACGGGATTAAATTTCTTGCAAACTTGAAATTAGCACATCTCTCTTTGTGTGTCCTTATTGAAATCAACAAGGACAACATACTTTTGGTCACTTGCTATGGTTTAATATTATTCGAACGCAACTTCAAAACGTTTATAATCGGTGTAGTTTTATGAATCAACATTTTAATTGCACGCTTAACTAAAAGAAGGAAAAAAAACAATTTTCTCGGAAGAAGAAGAAAAAATAATTATATAAAAAATATAATAATATTATAAATAATTATAAAAGACTAAAAATAATCATAAAAGAATGAAAACAAAATAATTATTCAAAAATTCAAAATCTTGTGGTTTTCAAAATAGAAATATAAGAATTCTTGGCAATTAGATAGCGGGAAAGCCCTTAAAATTTGGCATTTTCAATCCAAATATATATAAAACATATAATCATTTTAAGTGCATAATTGTGGTCCACATTTTTGACATAAAACCCTCGATTATCTACGAATAAAAACTAAAATATTCGATTCAAGAAACTTGTTTGTTGTTGTTAGTGATATCAAAATAGTAGTATACAAGCCAACTAAAATATTTATTTATATTTTTGAAGATCACCAGATCATTTAGTGCATATGAGCAACAATTGGTTTTCTTCAAACCTCAAAAACGTTTTTTAAAACCAATTGGTGATTAGAACGTGGCGTTATCTCTGATATGATGCAATGATCACACAAAGTGTGACATAATGCTGTAACGGTGTTCCTCAATTTCGTGTAATTAGGATCATTAAGGGTGTTTCATGTTTTGACTGCGAAATTGCCGAACCGTGAACGGGAGAAGTTTCTTAGAACTAATTTCCCTTACAAAATTCAATTCGACTCTTCAAAACATCCATGTTTTTGTAATTTGATCAGGACACCTAAAATTCCATCGTTATCAGTGATTTAGGAGTTACGTATTCCTGTATTCACATCACAAACACATTTTATGTCACGTTGACTACGTAGTATCGAGTTTCGCTAAAACAACAACAGAAAGGCTCCAAGAGTCGATGTAATTACATTCTCGTGACAAAATAATGTTCCTTAATTCTCTTTAGTTCTCTTCACTGGTATTTCGGAATGTGACAACTCAAGCTGAAATGTTAATGTTGTCACCAACCTCTTATAAAATGTATTGTTTGGTTCGATTCACGACTGTGCTACCATTTTAATTTGGCTGCCGGCTACAGCGTATACAGTGAATTCTCGGTATAACGAACTCCCAGATGTAATGAAAAACCCGTTATAACGAACCAGGGGGCTCTTAAGAAACCCTTTTAAAACCTTTCGATTTAACGAACTCTCGATATAATGAACTCTCGATATAACGGACTGATTTCTACTTCCCTTCAGGGTTCCTTATTTCTAGATGCCATTGCACATCACATGATTTCTAACCAGCTAACGTCTTGGTAAAAAGCCTCTCTAATCAGTATGAAAGAAATATGTATAATCTTTACCCTTATCCTCACCGACTCAAACAAATTTAACAAGGCCTCCACCAACAAACGTGTCGTTGAAATTGGCCGATGCACTATTATGACTATATTTACACCCAGACGTGGTGTCATATAGTATCTGACAGTTGGTCTCAAATGTATAAGGACAGTGTATGTTTAAAAGAAGAACACACTCTCTCTCTCTCTAACTACATCCCTACCAGCACATGGATCACATGAAAAATTTGCTTTTGCAACCCAATTTTGGTCAACGATATTGAAATCTGTTTCATTCTCAGAAATATACAATAGAGACTATTGTACGTCAATGTTTCAGTACAAAAAATAACTACTCTGGCAAGACAAATGAACAATTAAACTATCAATTTTGATTTCACACTTTTCAAATCGTACGAACAACGAGGAAGTATCAGTAATTCAGGAAAGGCGTGTGTGTTTTTTTTCTTCTCACGAGAGAACTTTGACCACATCCTTGAAATAAATAAAGTATATTTCGTGACAGGAATGAACCTGAAAGTGATGAGCTCATTTAAATTAGATTATAAACAAACACAACAATCACGTAGTCCCTTTAAGCTATGGAATGGTGATCATCACTATTGTTTGCTCCTGGGTTAACGAGGTCTTTCTTCCATAATGCCTCCTTCTTTCAAATAAAAAAAGGAGAGTTTCAACCGAAAAGATTTTGTGATAACAAAATAGTATGTTTGCTGTCTGTATACACCTAAAAGGTTCTTCTATAGCATGGCTACTTTCGGTCCAAACGTTTTTCAGAAGACAGTGAAATCTAACAATCGCGGACATCCCTCTAGACCTCCTTATAGTGTATCCAGAAACGGATGCGCAAATGTCCAAACCTCTACTTAAGGAACACCTCCTTATAGCGGCCACATTTTTTGGTTCCGAAAGTGTCCGCTATGGAGAGGTTCGACTGCAGTAAAGAGTATCAGTTCTGAAATGGCATTAGTAAACAACCACAGACTAATATATTCCGTCCGTCTTCAGCAACTGCAATCTTTTTTGTTTGCATTGTGCTTGAGTGATCTACCCAAGACTTTGAAATTTTCGATTTTGCTTAATCACTTATTTTTCATTATAAATTATAACTCCTTTTGAAGTGATATGTATCAGGACCAAATTTCGACCAATAAGGACACGGCAAGTTGAAGGTGCTACAACGTATAGCCACACCTCTTGTTTGTCGAAGTCGATGAAATTTAAAACGCTAAATTAACATCTGGCACCATATAAACGGAAAATCCATTATGATTAGTTTCCTATGATTAGTTACCATAGTTACCTTCCTACGCTTTAAGTCATTAAATTGACGTCATCTTCAATTTCAAGGCTCTTTGTATCAGCTTTATAACACACGCAGCTTCTGATAATATCTCCTCGCCTACATTCATGATGCCAAGAATTATTACCTCCCCGTTAGCGAGGTAAAACTCGTTTTTCAAAACCTTTATAAAGACGTTTCACCTTTTCAGGAGCTTTATAGCGAGAAGAAATATGTCGGGACGCATTCTTAAACGTCTCATGAAAGTTCAAAATAGATAGATCGAAATTATCACGAGACATTACCTATATATGAATGAACCAGTTAAACAGCTGCAAATGGAACTTTATCGAGTCCTTTGTTTGTTACTAGATTAATTACAAGGCAGTTCAAAACTGATGTGGACCTCCTACTAAACAGAATTTAAAAATTGAAAGTATAATTTGTAATTTATTCCAAGTATATGACTGTAAGACCACCCCTGTATTAAAGTGACGAAAAGACGTAACTTGACGATATAAGAAGAATTGGTAATAGGAAGACTCTGTAAGAATGTGACCATAGTAGCTAGAAATGGAAAATAATAGCAAGGAAAAACCAGTTAAGTCCCAACCCCTAAGTTCACATCCGCCAGTTGATACAAAAAATAATGATTTATTCAACTCATTCCCAGTCTTTCTGTAAAAGTATAAGACATTATTTAAAAACCAAATCATACCTAACTACATCCTTACACAGTTCGATAGAGCATCTTGGTAAATTCGCTGCTTGATACACTACCTAACACATTATCGATACCTAACAAAGCAACCAACCACCAAAGACTGCAAAAGCATGTTAACGACAATTGCATATTAACAGCTCGTTTGCTTCTTTCTGTTGTTCTAATTGATATTGTTTACCTAAAAGGTTACAAGGAAAATCGCAATGTTAATCAAACATTTCCATGCAATCAAAAAGGCATCAATGCATTTTAAGTTAAGGTACACGCTTTTCCTTATAAGCACCACATAAGCACCACCCTAGGTTCAATATCATAGCGAAATATTCTCTGTCCCTTACACTTCCTCAAAGAGGCAGGTAGTCCTTCTCTTAAAGGTAAGTTATAGGTAGTAGGTGGTTTTGGAAGTTTTGAGGATGTATACTCTGTTTCCTTGGTATATCAAGTAAGCACCACTAATCACAAAAGTAGGGTAAAAATGGCAACAACAAAAAAGTACCAATGAGCCTGGCCGATTTTTACTGGTGCTCATAAAATAAGCGTTGTTATCATCAAGTTATCATGTGTAGAAGTAAAACAACAACAACAACAACAACAACAACAATAACAAACGCCTGATGGCGAAATTGACAAGGTCACAAATAACATGGCAGAGATTCGGGAAAGCTCTTTATTTATTTCAGGAGGTATGTGCCAATCGCTGCAGAATCATGGCGATATGTCATCCAAAAACACTCACTGACTGTGATTGGGAAATTTGGGTTCCTCTACACCTGAACTGGTACCAGCAGCTTGTTCGTAAAGTAATCTGATGGAGGAGTGTTTCTTTTATTGAAACAGTAGACGGTATTGCTTGCCATTCCTTTAGAAAACACTCCTCAGCATAGACTTTTTGAAGATTTTGCCCACTGGGTTATGTATAAATAAGGATTGTTTCAGTATGGACAGTGTTGCAATGTTGAAGGGGCATGCGAATCCAATACTTAAACAACAAAAATATTCGCGGAACTTATTTTCACGACTGATGCGCCAAAAAATGCAATTTACCCCGGAATAAAATAACGGTCTTGAGTCATGATAAATTTCTCCGAACTTCAATATTCACATTGGTCAAATTCCTCTTTCAGTTTCTTACATATCCCGTCCATTATCTGACTCACCTTCAAAAAATTGCGTTTAAACAAATTTTCGCAGACGATCAATTTCAATAAAATGATTCACGGAATTTAACTTTAGACAAAATACCGGGTTTTTCGAAAAATTTCCCAGAAAAAAAGTGGACCTGTGACGGCAACGAGGACGGCGACGTGAAAGTAATCTTTGAATACTCGGAAAACAATAAATCACAAAGCAATGGAAGTTTAAAGACTTGGTCTGTTATAACTAAAAGTTTAATCAATGCACCAAGATAAAAAAATGGCTTTTGAAACTTGATAGAAACAATACAATATATTTGAATTCTTGCGTCTTTGTTTTTCGTAACGATTCACGCTGTGTTTAGCACGTGAAAATGTGCTAATGATGTAATTAACCGACCAATTTTTCCCAATGGCATAATCATATTTCTAAACGAAATCCACTAGTAAAACGAATCCTTTGCTTCACTCACGTCGCAGTCCTCGTTGCATTTGCTTTGCTATTGTTTCCCGCAGGTTCACAAGCTAAATAAACTAACATTTCTGCAGCGATGGTGTAGTGGATAGTCTCAGTCATATTGTATCACGATACTTCGATGTGCTGTGACAGCAATGGATCAGTCCATTTGGAGCCATCGACTAACTGCCCACTGGTCTTCGTGCAAGTTAGAGCAATGCTATACGTATCTCTGGCGGCAAGTCAACTTTCCAGTTGAAAGTCGGCGGGCAAAAGTACCAAACGTTACGGATTGAAGCCCAAGGACTCAAATGTCCGGGTTACTGTAATCTCAAAACAAATAGCTAATATTTCAACTCCGGCAAAAATATGCACACAACATAAATCTTGACCGGATGAGGCACTCAAGAATGCACTGAATCTTCAATGTTATTACAGCTTGAATTGGTTTTCTTTTAATGTTTTCAAAAAAAGTCAGTACTTCAAGAGTTTTCCCTACATTTTCGGCTTTTCAAGACTAGTGGCCACCTTGTAATTTGAAAACGTCAATACAGTAGAAAAGGTGGTCACAGGAAAGCAAATGTGGCTGAAGGTAATCTATCACTGAATACCACCATTTCCAAAGGAAAAATGATAGCATGAAGGATTCTTACGCAAATGGAAAGTGGGCGGGAAATGCTTAGGAGAGATTCTTCAGAGAGAATTTTTTTATTTATAAAGGTTTATCCAGGACAGCCTCTTCAGTTTTGATACAACGGTTCTCAATGAGCGTCCTACGTAGGCGGTCATAGAACATTTAAAGCACCAATTTGGGCCACGGAAGCTGCCTGCTTCAGCAGCTCCGCTAGGAAACCCCTTAAACATCAATTCCGCCCTCAAGTGCTCAGCTAAGTGGTTCGATTCACACTGTTATAGTCCCCGGCATGACTCGACCAGGATTTGAACCCACACCTCCAGTACTCTACAAACGTGGCCACCGATCGATAAAAAAATGAAACTGTCATGTCAATAAATGTTTGTTTTTGCCACATTTTCTTGATGCATCATAATGACATTTTCTCTTTTCGTTGTTACCTCATATTGTCGTTCAATATAAAATGTCAGGTTGGCTTGAGTTCCGTTGTTGCAAAATGGATTATTCCTTGCTTCGGTGTCATAAATGACACTGTGAACATACAAAAAAATGATTAAGCAATTAAATAAAGATCCCATACATGATGAAGTGTAACGTCACAATAACAGCCGTCAATAGCATTGCAAACAAACGACAATGGGGAGAGAACGAAAAACGAATAGGTCATTATGATGCATCTAGAAAATGTTGCAACCACAAGTTTGTTGACATAACGGTTTTAATTTGTACTTTAAATAGCGTAACTGGTAAGATATGTGTGCAGTGTGGGTGGATATTTGATCCAAAGTGTTCGATGGAAAACCCTTTATTGAATAGATAGAACTCGCGTAGAAACAAGGGTTGTACATGAGTAACATCTAAACGCTTATAACCGTTATTTTTCTATGACGTCAAAGTATTGTTTGATACCCTGCCCCACACAGCGGATATCATCTCGCCCAAGTAACAGCAGCGATAGCAAAAAAGAAAAATTATGGCAGTGGTTGATCGGAAAAGTCTGTGAAACCAGAAATTTTTAATGCATTGAATAAAAGAGTACTTAAAAGCAGTTGAAACCAATTCGTCCAAAATCTTTAATTGTAAAGACAAATTGCCTTAAACCAAATTGTATACAATCCCATTACCTTTGTCCTGCTCACAATAGAGGCAATTTGGTTTTAGACGTTCACTTTCATGCCCGAAGAAACCTATGTAATTATTGATAGGAGGCATGAAATATTGGTGAAAAGAAAGAAGAAAAAAGAAGATTGTTTTTCATAAGATTAACTTCGATATTCGTTTTGAATAGCAACCCTGTGACGCACGAAGCTGGATACAAAGTTGTATTTTAGCAAACAAGTAACAAAAACCTGTAATGTAATATACTATTTTAATATAAAAAACTAAGATATGACATAGAATCCATTAATTATGTAAAGATGATACGACGAAAAAATGTCAAGAATTCTCCGTACGCCTCCCTTTGTTTGTATAACGGTTTTTTGTACGGACACATCCGTTATTAAAATAAAACATGGATGAGAAAAATGCAAAGGGTATAATAGGAGAGATGACGTCATTTGTTTCAGGCCATATTTGTGCAGAATCTATACAATCTATTCAGCAGACATTTTTTTAGTGGAAATCAGCAAATTTTTTTTAAGTATATTTCGAAATAATATACAAGTATAACTTGTTTTAAGGAGATTATGTTAATAGCGATTTCTTGATGGGAACTTCTTTTTAAAAGAGAAACAAGTGGATGACACAATTGTTGTTGCTACGGAGATAGCTTTATTCTTAAGAACGAAGTTACTGCATAAACATAAGGAGTCGAAGAGAAGCGAATCGTCTTGGCTTCTGTTTTTGGTTCGGTTTGTGCGTTTTTGTTGGAATAAAAGGTTGCTGTGTAGTAATAAATGTGTAGAATCGAACTGTTTGGCAATTTATATCATTGTTTGTTACTTTCTATCTGCCTTATCCACTTCATTTTAAGGCCTTTATTGGCGTTTTATTGTTGAAAGTCCGTGGTTAAACGTTTTACAAAAATATTACAAAAAACTGAATGCCATAAAGGGCCAGCATGTAAGAAACGGCTGATAAATGTATGTGTATTGATAGATGAGGGCTCGACAAATTGAAGCGGTACTTTCTCTTACTCACAGATTTCCTAGGTGAATGTAGCTAAACGCCACTTTGTTTATTGTGGTCTAAATTTTCCCATACGTTTTCAATGGAAATCGTTTTCACGATATATTCTCAGAAGAAATAATTCCGAGGGAACCATCTTTGCGAGAATGATGGTGTCTAAATGGTCAGTTGAATCACGCTTACATGGCTCAGCAAAGAAGGGGAAACAGGCTAACAATAGAGCAACAGTACAGCTGTCGAAACATCTACACGCTTTTCTTTTTATTAGCACAGGCAAAATATTGACCAGGCTCATTGGTGCATATTCCGTTGCCATTTTGAGCCCATTTTGGTGCAAAGGTAAATGGTGGTTATTTGATAATAGAAATATATGCACTCAAAACTTCTAAAACCACCTATACACCTATGCTTTGAGTTCAGAGAGAATGACTGTCTGTTTCTTGGAGGCAGAGTATATGGGGAAAAATATGGGAAAAAATCCTTTACTTTACGAACTTATCGAGCCATAAACGATATAACACCTTGCTCATGGCTAGAGAAATAAGTGTATTGCAATAATAATACTTTCGCTTGCTCAGATCAATGTTCTGTCATTAGTTTGTTTTCTTTTACGTAAGCGTAACTCAAATGGGGTTTCCCTTATAACTTTATGTACTGTGTTGAGCCGAGAATGACGTATCACTAACAGAAAGGATCAGGAATTGTTCCTCATTCTTCTTTCCAGAAAACATGAAAGTTATATAACCGACAGTGATACAATGACCGGTTCTCATTAAAAGTGCCTTTAACATATGTTAACATATTCCACTTGTTTATCAAGAATTTACTTTCGAGTTCCTGTCGTAGATTTAAGCCTTCACAAGACAAGTAAATAAACTTTGTTGGACAACTTCTTGAGAGTTTGTTTGTGTCGGCAACGTTCAAGGCCGTCGTCCAAAAGGAACGGTTTAATTGACATCGCGAGCGTCACGAAAGACGCGTTAGTGTCAACAGTAGTGACAGCACGTAGCACCAGCGACATTCACCATCAAAACGTCTGCCAGCCCTCTGCTATGAACTCGTTTAAACAAATATCTTTTAACTTCCTTATCTTCCAAAAGGAAAATTATAAGGAAGGAAAAAACTCTTAAAACCGAAAAGCAAAGGTTTCGGAATAAACACAATGTTAAATAAACAGATTTGTACTAACAGTACATCATATAAACAAAAAACTCCGAAACACAGATGATCACGTGAAGCTTTTTGCCTCCCTTTTTCCTCAGACACATGCCTTTTGACATCGAACCCTTCTATACTTTGTATACACAAAAGGCCAAGCTGCACTTTCCTTCTATATTTAGCTGAACAACATCAACTTTTGGTAAAGGCGTTGTTGCAATTGCAATGCATGCTTGGAATGTTTACAACTGACGTCAATCGGCTTCTTGTTAGCCTGTTATATTGACGTTGTGGTTTATAACGTAAACTTAATCAATTTACTGAATAACAGGGAAAACCCAGGGCGTTCTCGCACTTGGAAAGTTCCAGTCCCCAATTCGCGTGTATGTGAACATGCATAAACGTCCTGGGACCGAGGTTGGATTAGGTTAACAGGAGGGAGTTAAATGATAGTAACAAAACTGATGATATGCATCCTGTGGCCAGGCATGGTATCCGTGTTTTCTTGGAAATTTTTGAAAACGTTTGAATGAAAAGCTTTGTATAAGGTTCAGGGGCAAACAAGGTCTGGGATTTTCATGCACATCTGGTTTGAGGATACTGTCACATAATCTGCGTAGATGACCGATTTCATCTCATTTCGGATAAGTATCGTTTACTTCTAAACAAACCAATCACAAAATGGAATGAGGAAGACATTTGAAAGACACACGAAATCCGTTTATATATTGGCTCGGCACAACATTAAAAGAACGTTCGTTAGTTTTTCTGTCAAGTTTCTGTTGACGTTTCGCTGATAGTCAATATTTTGTTATGTGACGCCTTGTTTGAAATACCAAAGCGAACAACCAATATTAACAGTAAACACGAGGCCGATAAATGCTATAAGAGCGTCATTGCAAAAGTCACGTGAAAGAGAGCATGTAAAACACGTGAATTTAATTTTGAAAACATGTGACAGTCCAAAGTGAAAAAACGTGTTTAGGTCATGTTCACGCGTTGCGGATTCAAGTCATCGCGGACAGGTTTTTTTGCAGAATGGGGTGTTCACATATAGAGTGAAGATAGAAATATCTGTCATCTATCCGAGGGAGAAAAAAAAGTCTTGTGGTAGTAGGGGTCTTGTTAAAGAAGAGGGAAAAATAGATAGAAGGATAAATGTGAGAGAAGCCAAGACTTATTTAGTTTTTTTTATTCTTCGCTTTTTCAGTTTGCTGTTTTGATTTATATTTTCCTGCCTTATATTCTCCTGAATGACAGATTATCTATCTTCACTATATATATATTTTCTTGGGTATTTTGAACGATAGTCCGGGACATTCATGATCTGGCGCAGAAGACTGGCGAAAGAATTTGATAATGTTGTCCATCTGTATACCTAACTGGCACTAACTGAAAATAAGTGTTCTCTCAGGTCCCGACAAACTAATGAAGGCGAAAAGTCAGATCAAGAAAATTCACACGGGAGGCGATTAGCAAGAAACAATGCAATATTTGAAGTAAATGAGCAGATCCGCAAAAATAAACTCCGTACACACTAAAGTCTGTCTCATATTTTTTAAAATTTCTCAACACTGTTTTGATGAATTTCAACAAATTTACCCTTGTTCGAAAGATATTTCAGAGTGACATAATATGCTTTCGTAAATTCAAAGAAAAAACATAAAATAGAAGAAGTAAAGGGAAGAAGAAAATAATATATAATAATATATAATAATAATATAATAAAATAATAAGGCTTTTCTTTACGTAACCTCTACTAGACGGGGATTTGTTTTTGGAAAAAACTGGCAAATAACCTAACCTGGTTTTTCGATGGAAATGTGCTTCTGACATGTAGGTGATTCAAAATCACCGAAGGCCCTTTTGTGATTTTGATTTTGTCATGGTTAGATGGTCAGAAGTTATGGTCGACGGTCAGAAAAAAATCAAAGTTCAATTTTTTTAATTTTGAATGCACCCATCAAAAGCTTGTAAAAAATGGAACAAAAAATAAATAAGTAAATACTTTAGGGTTTACTTGGATTAAAAAGAAGTTATGGCCCTTTAAAGAAAATGCTGACGTCAGCTTATTATGTACTCTCTAAATCATCAATGGCCATCAATGATTTTGAACCATCTACCCCCACCTACCCCCTACACCACACAGCGCCATCTGGAATTATAGGTTTTCATACTGTACTAAACATTTGTCTTTACATTTTAATCTTCACAATGATCACATCTACCTATTTTATGATGGTTCTCTAAGCCATTCCTTATCTATATCATATATTTATTAATTGAGAACTGTTTGTTGTTTTTGATTGTTGTTTGTTTTATATATACTATCAGTGGGAGGGGAGAGTGTGCACAACGTGTGATTTCAGGATAAGTTGCCGTTTTGCTGCATGATGTGCATTTTAAGGGAGCCTACTGATTATTGTTACTGGCTTTACATATGTCGTTTAGGAATCCTGAATTTTTATGCCTGGTGCTTATCTTGGTTCTATAGTAGAAATGTCAGTGTACATGATATTTATTTAGTGCTATTTTGCAATCTAAAAGAATGTGTTCTGTAATATTTTTTCTGTTTCTGATGATCAGGTTCTTGCTTCTGTCCTAAATGACTTCTTTCTTTTTAGATTAGAAAATTTAGTATAAATAAAAATTATAACGAGAAGAATGAATGTGCCAATCATGTTTTACATCATATGGTACATCCAATTGGGTACGTTATTTGATGAATTCACAAAAAAAAAGACACTTCCGTTGTACGCTGAGCAGGTATAATATTTTTACTATTCACATTTGACTCAGGTATCTCGGAAAAAGACATAATTTTACAGTCACTCAATAGTTGGAAAAGCCTAGTATAGCGTGTGATTTTCGGTCACCCTAATATTTGGAATGAGGAAGAGCATGGGTGAGTTTGGGATGGTAACTCATAGGAGGAAAATGAACGTGTAAAATGTTTTTACTCCGGATACAAGTCTTTTTATACTAATACGCAATCTTGCTTTAATCTTAGCTAACTTTGAAAGAAAGAACGTTAGGGAAATTTTCTCGGGAAGTTCGTCAATGGATATTTGTTCATGTTTTTTCCGTATTAGTATAAGGCAGTCCGGTTTAGTGCTTATAATTGTTTTATGATATAAAATTCGTTAGGGAAGACATGATATAGCATCTCGGGCGGAGACTTCGAATTACAATTAAACGTAGCAGCTATTGACAACGAATGAAAAATAGTCATTTGAAGAAAAAAGAAGCGTTTGTTTACATTTTTTAAGACGAAGTAATAACAAGAAACATGCATAAAAAAGGCAAGTTTTTATTACGAAGAACAGTTTTTACATATTTACGACTTATATGTAATGTTGAAGGTTTAAGACGTATCAAACGGCATTTTATCCAGTTTCGGTTTGTTTTTTTAGATTTCCCAAGAAAAGAAAGAAAATTTAGTAAAAACTGTGTTGAGCATGGTATTTTTTTAGTATAATGATAGAAAGAAGAAAGTCAAGAAGGAATAAAAGGTTAGAGATTTGATTAATCTGTTGGTTTTGGCCGTGAGTAAAATTAGTTAATACCGATGGCGTTTCTCTAATTGGCGATCTCTCTGTTCCTGGAATTTATAAGAAGCTGGAAGCTTTGAAGAAAGGAACATTCGGAGGTATGATTCTTTTAAAGATTTAGTTAATACCTTATATCTTATATATGTAAATCTGTATATACTCCAAAAGTTAATTTAGCGATGGGTAGTGTAGTGTGTGAATGAGATATTTCACAATTTGTGAATATTTTTATCTGAGATTTTGTATTGATAATTATAAATCTGTTCACCACAAAATCTGAAAGTATTTTTGGTTGACTATAAAGTTAGAAAGTGGAAAGAATTAAGAATTGGTTAGGATTCAGAAGTCGAAAAAATACAGCCTTTTATTTAATTTTTTTTATTTCATTAAATTTTTTTGTAGCAAGTTATTTGAGGGACTTGGAACTACGACGTTAAAATGTATTGCCGACTACATGTCGGTCACAATTGAATTCGTGTGCCTTTAACGATGGGCTTAATATACATGACATTAAACGCATAATTATTGCGTGAACTATTGCTGTTTGGGGCCCATATTGGTTTTGAGTTATGGCTCAAATTGATTTCTTCAGTAAAACTTTACATTAAATACAATTCGACGTAAACATGTTATAACATTTTTAACAAACAAACTTCTTCAATGTTCCGTGATTTCTATTTTCTGATATTCTACGAAAATTCCATAGCCATAGCTATCTTCATCATCCGGCATAGAGTCAGAAATGACCTTACCTCCATATGGTAAGTGAGATCCCTCTCTTTTTTTTCTGTATGTATTTTTAAACCTCAAATATGTTTGGCTACGAAGTATACTCATTCTTTAATCCTGATAACCTTGAAAATGAAAATGCACCTTTGGCACCGTCTTTTTTAGCTTTGGAAATTGAGTATTGATATATTTCATCTGTTATAATTCCTCGGCTTTCAGGTTTAACACTTATTGCAATTAACATTGCATAATCGAGATCGGGACTGTGGCATCCCAGAGCTCCGTTGTTTGTGGCTTCATGCCAACTTCTTGGAAAATTGTTTTTTCGACAAAATTTCTCCCAATCGTCAAACTCTTTCTTTAATAGCAGGAACATTCACATTTTTCAACCACGATGGCTTACAAAACGTCAAAATTGCAGCTGGTTTACTATTTACAAAACCGCAAGTCATAAGATCATTTTCTAGTCGATAAAGGAAATCTGAAGAGCTTGATATCATCCCCTCCCCTTTTATATCTTTCCAAGTTGCATAATCAACATCTAATATTGCAGGCAAATCATCTACTGTTGCAGATCGAATGAGAGTTGACATGGTGCAATACAATACATTTGTTCTCTGAAAGTTAATATTTTTGTTCACAATTAGAGGTTGTGTCATGCTGTTATAAAATCATTTTCACAGACTGGCCAAACCATAAAAATAGGAATTAAGAGTTTGCAGCATAACTTGGTTTTACATCGTATCAAAACAAAATGATTAAAAAAATCTAAATTTTTCCTGCAGGCTAAAAAATATCGATAACCCATGTGAAACGGCATCCCAAAGTCTACTCATGGTTAGACCACAATCTCGGGAAGATTTTCTGAATAATTACACCTGTGAAAAGAGAAATAGTATGATCCATGTGAAACGACATCCCAAAGTCTACTCATGGTTAGACCACAATCTCGGGAAGATTTTCTGAATAATTACACCTGTGAAATAAGAAATAGTATGATCCATGTGAAAAGACATCCCAAAGCCTACTCATGGTTAGACCACAATCTCGGGAAGATTTTCTGAATAATTACACCTGTGAAATAAGAAATAGTATGATCCATGTGAAACGACATCCCAAAGCCTACTCATGGTTAGACCACAATCTCGGGAAGATTTTCTGAATAATTACACCTGTGAAATAAGAAATAGTATGATCCATGTGAAACGACATCCCAAAGCCTACTCATGGTTAGACCACAATCTCGGGAAGATTTTCTGAATAAATACACCTGTAAAAAGAGAAATAGTATGATCCATATGAAACGGCATCCCAAAGCCTACTCGTGGTTAGACCACAATCTCGGGAAGATTTTCTGAATAATTACACCTGTGAAAAGAGAAATAGTATGATCCATGTGAAACGACATCCCAAAGCCTACTCATGGTTAGATCACAATCTCGGGAAGATTTTCTGGATAATTACACCTGTGAAATAAGAAATAGTATGATCCATGTGAAACGACATCCCAAAGCCTACTCATGGTTAGATCACAATCTCGGGAAGATTTTCTGGATAATTACACCTGTGAAATAAGAAATAGTATGATCCATGTGAAACGACATCCCAAAGCCTACTCATGGTTAGATCACAATCTCGGGAAGATTTTCTGGATAATTACACCTGTGAAATAAGAAATAGTATGATCCATGTGAAAAGACATCCCAAAGCCTACTCATGGTTAGACCACAATCTCGGGAAGATTTTCTGAATAATTACACCTGTGAAATAAGAAATAGTATGATCCATGTGAAACGACATCCCAAAGCCTACTCATGGTTAGACCACAATCTCGGGAAGATTTTCTGAATAAATACACCTGTAAAAAGAGAAATAGTATGATCCATATGAAACGGCATCCCAAAGCCTACTCATGGTTAGACCACAATCTCGGGAAGATTTTCTGAATAATTACACCTGTGAAAAGAGAAATAGTATGATCCATGTGAAACGACATCCCAAAGCCTACTCATGGTTAGATCACAATCTCGGGAAGATTTTCTGGATAATTACACCTGTGAAATAAGAAATAGTATGATCCATGTGAAACGACATCCCAAAGCCTACTCATGGTTAGATCACAATCTCGGGAAGATTTTCTGGATAATTACACCTGTGAAATAAGAAATAGTATGATCCATGTGAAACGACATCCCAAAGCCTACTCATGGTTAGATCACAATCTCGGGAAGATTTTCTGGATAATTACACCTGTGAAATAAGAAATAGTATGATCCATGTGAAACGACATCCCAAAGCCTACTCATGGTTAGATCACAATCTCGGGAAGATTTTCTGGATAATTGCAGCAGTGAAATGAGAAATAGTATGATCCATGTGAAACGACATCCCAAAGTCTACTCATGGTTAGATCACAATCTCGGGAAGATTTTCTGGATAATTACACCAGTGAAATGAGAAACAGCAGTGTCTTAATTTCCTTCAGTGTTCAACCAAAAATTCAACAGCACTAATCCAACATGTTGGTACAGAATTGACACTGTTTACCAACATTGATTGGCCCAACATATTGTGGTTAAACTATAACAATATTTTTATATCAGTTTTATATCCAAAATATCTGCCAATTTTTTTACAAATATACATTAAGCCAACATCTTTTTATCAACGATGTTTGTTCCCCATTTAATAGACAGAATGAGTAAAATGTCTGAAGAAATGAATTTATCTACAATCCTGGACATAAATTGTGGCAGTACTGATATTTCTTCATTGAAATTTAGACACCCCGGCGGCGGTTTTATAAACCGTAGACGATCGAAAGAATCCATGATGGTCGGGGAGAATCCTTTAAAAAAAATCCATTCTGGTCGGAAGATTATGGATATCTTTAAAGTAATGGAGAAACTGAGTGATTACATGTGCCCACTCCTAAGGGTACCATTGTTTCACAGTTACTTAAGTTCATTAACAGTTTAACTCCAAGTGTAAAAAGGGCAGTTGGTGTTTCTCAATCGCTTAGCAAAGTGTCGAGATAATACTAAGTTTTCCGTCCTCATGTAAAGTTCGTTGGAGAAGAAGAAGAAGAATATGCGTTGAAATGTACTTCTCACTTAGGGCGGATATTCAAAAACGGCAGATTATAACATTCAAACATAGAAGAACATCAACCAAGACTGGTGGACTGCAAATTCAACGAAAAGAGGAGAAGGAAAGTTTTTTTCTCTGACTCCTTTATGAGGCATTTGGGAAAAATTATCGGAAAAAGAAAATCCAATTGCGGTGGACTGTAATTCGAAAGTAAAAATATGTTTTTCCAATCTGGAGTTAGTAACTCGAATACGAAATTAAGTTTTTCCAATCTACAGTTACTAACTCGAAAACTAATTTATGTTTTTCCTACCTCGAGTTAGATAAATGGAAAAATGGCAATTGTGACGTCATAACTCAAAGTTGTGACATCACAACTCGAAGTTTTTTAAATGGAAGTCGTAACACGAAGATTACTCGTCTCTGTCTTTAATTCGTGAAATTAAAAACTTTGCCCATTCACAAAAAAATGAATCCAACGACGCGAAATTATTAATTTTTCACCAAATTGATCAATTAGGCGAATGCAGCAAATTGGTAATTTCTATACACACTGCATTGTGAGATGTTTTGGAATATTTTTTAAGAAACGATGTGCTTCCTGAAGTGCTTTTCTTTGAACCGTTTTTCAAAGTTCTGCTGTACGTAACAGGGAGGAGAATTTTGTAATTACCATTTTGCTTGGTTAAATATTGGGCTCTAAATTTTCTACTTTTTCTATCAAAATATTTGATGTGTAATTCCACCGTAATGTTCTTGTCTCATTTAAGTTTCGATTAGATTACCGGCACGTTTTCCTTTTCTACTTTAATTGACTTAACTCTCTTCGGCATATTTTGTCAGAGCTCTAGCTACGTCCCTAAAATCCACCCCTCCGAAGATCACTTCATTACGTTCACATTTTATTCTTCGACATTCTACATATCTGATGGTCGCAAAAGCGTGAATATCCGAGTTATGTATATATTTGCATTCATCCATGTTTTTAATTATGTAATTAAATTTTAACTTAGCTCCCCTTTAGTATTGAGCACTCTTGTGGTACCGTTTCACAAATAAATTATTATATAAAGAAAAAATGAAAATATACCAAAAATGTAATAAAATTGACGATAAATCGTATGTCATTGAATGTTGCTTAATTTGAACAACCATATTACTATATCCATTAAGACATTTGTTAATGTTCATTCATGAAATATTCTAATCTTCATACCAATATCATTTTTAATTGACTTAAATTTGTATTTATACTAAGTATTTATACTAAGTAATTTGTAGAAATTAAATTATATTTTGTTGTTATTTGTCAATTGAAAATAAATTGAAAAACAAAAACAGCACGATGCAAAACAGCAGCATTACGAATAAAATAGATACAAATAACTCATAACATAAGCAGGGAATTACTGTTATTAAGTGATGTTGATGCAATTGTAGAGCAAGATGAATTTCCTCTTGATATTGAAAATTTGGAAGAGGAACATCCCCTTGATAATGATAGATTAAATAGTGATGAAATGGTTATTATCCCAAATATTTACAATGAAAATGAAACCCATTTGAATATTACATCAGGGGAAATCAAAACACCTGAATCCTTTTTTAATGATGACTTTTGTGGAGAGCAATTTTCTTACCTGCTTCCTATGGGAAAGTTTGGCTACAATGTTGTTAGATCTGCTCAATTATCTCCAGTTAAATATTTTAACCAGCGACTACTTAACTATACACAAAGATTTTCCTCAAATGCTGATTTCATATTTTTTGGTCATTATGTTGTGCAGCAGTTAAATCTTTTTAATCAAATGAATATTGCTATATCTAAAGTTAGTGGAACATTGAATGCTGGTCAGTTACAAAACAATTATAAAGAAACTATTCGCTCAGTCATCTCAGAAGATAAAGGGTTCGCTTTCATGAAATCTGTAAAGGGCACTCCCGCTTATTGGAAGAACTTCTTATATGATGTATTAGCAATGGTTAAACAGCTAGGTCTGCATACTTTTTTACTCACTTTATCGTGTGCTGATTTCAAATGGGCTGAACTAATATCAATTATTAAAATTGTTTTGACACTCCAGGGGAATTAAACTACTTTGAGAAATGCAGAAGATTAAATACTAACCCTGTTCTTACTGCCAGGCATTTCCAATTCAGAGTTGATACATTTTTCAAAAAAATCATTTTGCATAAAAACGGCCCATTAGGAAGGGTAGAATTTTATGTCATTAAAGTAGAATTTCAATTTCGAACCTCGCCACATGTTCATTCATTTGTTTGGATTAAACATCCACCTGTACTTACACTTGAAACAAAAGATGCGTATTTAGAATTCATTGATTCCATTGTTAGGGCTGACTTACCTGATGAAGTAAATGAACCTAAGTTGTTCGAACTCGTTAGTCAATATCAAATACACAGACACTTGTCGAAAATATAAAAATGTCACTTGCAGATTTCATTATGGTCGATTTTTCACTGATAGAACAATTTGTGCTGAGCTTATAGCGAGGTCATTATCTGATGCTTGTAAAACAAAAATCTTATCAGAACGGTCAAAGATCTTGGAAAAAGTGAAAAAATATATTGATGAATACGTAGACCCACACAAACCTACGTATGTAAAAGATGTAACTATTCTAGAAATTGTAAGTTCGATCAACATAATAGAAGAGGAATATTATAACGCTCTTTCAATTGCTTCCGGAGAGGACTTTGAAATTCATTTGCGGCGGCCACCGAATTCCTGCTTTGTCAATAATTACTTTGCAATAGGACTAGAAGCTTGGGAAACTAATTTGGATATCCAACCAGTTTTTAATTATTAAAAGGCTGTTTCCTATATGTGCTCTTATTTTTCGAAACCTGAAACAGATTCGTCTGAAAAAGGCTGCAGAAGAAAGCGAAAATTTAAATTTCAAAGAAAGATGAAGAAATTAGCCGTTGCGTTTCTATCTCACAGGCAATGTTCTTTACAGGAGGCAGTTTACCAGCTGATGCCTGAGTTATGGTTGAGAAAAACTTTTCCTGTAGTTGCTTTCGCAAATTCTAATTTGCCAGATAAAAGGTTCAGAATTTGTAAGTCAGAAGAAGAGCTAAGTGAACTACCAGAAGATAGTACTGATATTTTCAAACGTAACAATTTAGACCGCTAAAGATTGATGCTGTTCCTATTGAACGTGTAACAACAGATATAAAAACCATTCCTAAGAAGGAAGCATCCCCAGTAGTAAAAAGGACACAATTTCCTCTCGCACTAGCATGGGCATGTACAGTGCACAAGGTTGAAGGCTTGAGCTTAAACCAAGTGGTAATCAGTTTCGATTTATGAAAACAAAAAGCATTTAACCATGGACAAATTTACATTGCTTTAAGCAGGGTTACTTTTTTACAAGGAATATTCTTAACTGGAGAGTTCAAAAAGTCAGCAATTTCAGCTGAGACTCGAACAAAGAATGAGTATGAATACTTAAGGGAGAACCTTGAGTCTGAAACCAGCAGCATTGATGATGATACATTTTCCATGATTATATGTAATGTGATGTCTCTGAATAAACATCTTAACGACCTAAAAGCAGATGTACGTTTTATGGGAAGTAATATTATGGTTTTAACCGAAACACAAATGAAAAACGAAGATGAAGTCTCTTTAGAAGGAGTTTTAGGAATATATAACAACAGTTCTCACAAATATTCAAGTCTTGCATGCCTATTTGATTTCAATGTCAATCCAAACAAAAATATCACTACTATCTTACGAGAATATGAGCAACTTATCTTACAACCAACACATATAGCTGGATCTGTGCTTGATCATTTGTACATCAAAACATCTGTCAGCCAACATTATAATATTGCAGTTTCTGTTCACCACGTCTATTTTTCTGCTCATGCCTCTATTAAAGTTTCTCTGAAAAAACTCAGCTAATGTTAATTCAATGACTCAATGTTAATCATCTATCCACCTTCCATCATAATGAAAGGGTTTTTATTATATTTGTGGGGAGGGAGTGGGGAGAATTTTAAGTAAGGGGTTATGTTATGATATGATTTATCGATATCATAAATGTAAATGTTTGTAATAACATATATTATAATTTACATCATTGTACATATTTATTAATTTTTATATTGGAGTCCATTTTTATTGAATATATTATGATGATTGATTCCTCTACAGAAGCATAATAAATTTTCATTGTCATGTGGTTTCAAGAAATGGCAGATTTCCATATTATTATTTCTATGATTATTGAAATCTACGGTCTTCATCTTATAACACAACAGTAACAAAGAGAGATTATAGAACTTCAATCATTTCTGTTTTTTTCAAAAGTTCATATCATAGCATAACCTCTAGGTTAAAAATATATTTATGGGTTTTTTAAAGAATTTAGTAGAATCATTTATTTCATCCAATGGATTTGTATCTCAATTGGTTAATGTAAAAACAGTATATATAATGTTCTTTCAAACGAAAAAAGAGACTTCCTTATGAAAAGTTTTGAGATACCAGTCCGTTAGATAGATACACTGCAATGTAACAAAAGTAATTATGACTAATGGAATCTAATTTTATGTCAAAAATTAATAAAATTGTATTTATTTGGAAAATTGATGAAAAATATTGTATATACTAATTGTCAATAATCTAGCTAAGAAGAGGTAACATAGACTCGGTCACCAATTGGATATTGACTTTGAAATTCGAATCAATAATCAACTGAATGTCTTGTGCTGCACTGCTTAAAACATGGTCTTCATTGCTTTGATGCTGTTTCATTGTCATCATAACCTGTAACCTTGCTGAGCTGATAAACAATGAATACCAGTCATACAGAGCATAAGCACCTGAAACCACACTATGTAAGTCCTAATTGTTTAGTTAGTTTAGGATGATGCAAAAACATTGTGATCAACATAAAACTTTGAATCTTTTTTAGGATAGAGAGGTTTATACAAACAAAACAACATCCATTAATGAAAAGTGGTATTAGAAGTTAATGATATTTATGTGATAGTGATGTGACATGTTAATTTGTATAGAAAAGTGGTTATATTCACTAGCAGCTTGGCTGTGTGTATGATCTTGCTACTTATGGGAGATATACGAGGAACTTCTTAAAAACTACAATAATGTATAGTTCAATACAGAAAAAAAATATGCAATAAGGACAATAACAGTTGAATGAAGAACAGCATAGTTTGTGTAGCACAAACATGTAACATTACGTCTCGTCGATGCCAATTGGTTTATACGTGAAAGTTTAAATGAACAAAACTGGACATGATTAATTTAAATGACAAAAAAAAAAAAAAAAAAAAAAAAATTCATGGGTTTTTTCATTGTAAAGATGTTAAACACAAAACCTATACTTGTATTTATTCAGGTTACGTCTTCTTGTCACTGTCAAAATTTCATACTTTAGAAAGCAAAAGTTTCCAACCTTGTATAATAACCACGTAATTAATACAAACATTGCTGAAAAAGTTGTCACTTTTTGACTTTCTGAGTTTGTATTGATTTTTCGTATTGTGAGTTATTTGTGAGATGCTGCTTACCCTGTTGCCCTCCTAACCCTAACACAGAATATCCCACTACTACTCACCCCTTTGAAAGGGGGTAACGAAAGGGAGGGGGTCATAAAACTGTGAGAAAGGAAATGAAAAAATCTATGTGCTCTAATGGAATAAATGAACTTAAATGAAATAAAATGTGTATCCCCGATTTTTCCGACATAACACTTATGCACCATATAAAATACCATAAATTTGCCCCAGTCTATTGTCTGATAGTCTAGCCTTCGTTAATGATTCCATACACTGCCTGTATACACGAAGGTGTATGGAAGTTGAACGAGTCATAGAAACGAGGCCATGTTTGTATCGAAAGTGAAATTTTAAGAAGCGCTATTGGTTATTTAAGGTCACACGACAAAAAGCATAGGCTAAAAACTTTTCAACTTCACTTTTCATTCTCTTTCGTTTCGACAGTTGATGCATTCATGATGTCAGGGAAAAGATGAGAGTTTCATTTGTTTTCAAGAACTGTATCTAAGCCTTCTTAGTAAAATCAACTGTTACTGTGCTTCTTACATATTTCGCTTAGTGCAAAAATCCAAACAAAAAACTTTCACCAAAGCTTCCTGAATCGGAGAAAAACGCGAGCGTCAGGTATAAAAAATTTTATTCAGCTTTTGTTCCACTCAAGTGTAATGTACCCTTTCCATGCGGAACACCAGAAGTATTAGATCTCTGACATTGGTTCTATTAGATCTTGGAGTGCTGTATACATGAGTTTCTATGTGATGATTTGTTTAAAAATGTCTGTATTCTTTGTTTGGTTTGTTCTGATTTGCTCTCGGTGATGAGGAGACAAATTTTATATTGTCTCATTTTTTATACTTTCCTGTCTGAAGACGAAGGTTGTTCTGTGTTCGTTAGTTAATACGTAAACATTATACAAACCACCAACACATTTAGCCTCAGCCTTGGATGCTCACTCAATAACCAGCCTAATATGATTTTAGTTTAAGTAATGTTTCTTATATACATAATAACTCTTATGAATTAAATATGAACCAATTACCTAAATAATTGGTAATCCTCCACCATTTTGATTACTACCACCTTAAAGTTATCTTATTAGAAGATGCAGTGGTTGGATACATCCACAATGTCTCACCAGTGAAAACAGCAAAAATGTCGGGCAAAGTTTATTTCAATTTCATGGTTCAAGAGGAAAAAAAGAGCACGTCAAGGTGTATGTTTCCATTCGAAAGAAGAAATAAATTGATTGAATGTCAAACTGCTAAAAGTCCAATAAAGATATCCAATTTTAATAACAAAAGACCGGACATTGTAATCAACCAGAACACCAGCTTGAGATCAGCCGATCCTGATATAGTTCATTTTCAATATGATAATAGACTGTCAGCGGATGCCATTGTTAAGATTGCAGAATTGTCCGAACTAGCACCCGGTCAATTGATTAACACTCAATGTGAAGTACATTCTGTTGGGGAAGTGAACACACACCAAACGAAAAATGGTGCATTGAATCAACAAGATGCAATAATCGGTGATGATACTTCTTTTATAAAAGTGCAATTATATGGGAATGATGTTGGATCCCTTGAAGTTGGGAAATCTTACCTTCTGAAGAATCTCAGGCTGAGATCGACAAAAAATGTCAACTGTCTGAATATATCTAAATCTGAGTTTTTATTTCAAGTGATAAAGGATATCAATAATCTAGTCGAAGTGGACGATGTTTCAGTAATTTGTCAAATTGGAATAGTTTCTAAAATTATTGGTTTGCAATCAATCAAAAAGATGATTCTATGTGTTGTCTGTAATAAGAGGTGTGAGTCATCTCGCAAGTTGTCATTTGTCAAATGTACAAGTCGTGGACTGGAATTATTGGAAACCAAATGTCGACGCTCATGGTTTTTAAATCTGGCCATAACAGATGTAGCATCCGAAGAAATATTTAAAGTAAATCTTCGAAATGATCAAGTGCATTCCTTGTGCAATCTCTTTGATTTGAAAGTTGTATTAACAGAGGATGAAATGGCGGCAGATATTTTACAGATTGATGATGAATCAAATTCGATATGACTGACAAATATGTTTTGCAAATAGATTGAGCATGAATCTATTTTAATTTGTAAGACTGAACATCATTTTATAATAATTCTGTTCTCTATGTATGATATGGCTACATTTTTATTTTTCTGTTCGAAAGCTATAAATTCGTTCCTTGTTATTGTTCTGTTTACAAGTTTTATTTTGTTTCTGATCCATAACTTTGTGGTCATGAGCACAAACCTTACATTCTTATTTAATCTTGCGTTGATAAAATGTCCATGAAAATGAAAATGTTGATGCATATGACCATGAAAATTGATCTGCAGGACTGAAAATATTATTAATTCACCTAATGCTCAGATTATATGCATTTTTTCATTCTAGTTTTTTATTTCTGGACATGTTCTGTTTTAACATGCTATTCATCATTTTTTGTATAAAATATTTTGTTGATGTTATTAACATACCTTCTGCACTTTGGATGCCATATTTTTTCCTAATCCCACCGTCAAACTAGATGTCGTAGCCTTCGGAGTCTTACGTAAGCTAGTGTTGCCCGTTCAAGCCTTCGGCATATCATTATTACGGGAGTCGAATTGGCAATTTAGCCTGCGGTTTAAAGTGTCCGTTGTAATTGAAACTTTACGTATACACCATTTTTTACAGTAACAGCGAAAGCAAAAACCGTATTAACTACTACTCTTGCTCCTCCGACCAAAATTGCAGTTTAGCATACGTTTAGTATGTGATTCAACATTAGGTAATGTCTGCCCTCCTCCATCGATTCAAGATGTTTAAAACGCCACATTTTTTGAGACTTTCAAAACGATACATTCTTACATACGTTGCGAAGAAGGCTCTCGGAAATCGTTTCGATTGTCATAGGGGATAACTGTTCTTACATCAGGTGTGCACAGGTAAACTATGCTACTTCGAAAAAATAGAGGCTATCCGCAATTTTGGAAAGTGAAACACATGTAACCTATAGTTTTTGAAATTGAAGCACAAAATAGCCATCTTGCCAAGAGACATTGTTTTCCAACGAGAAATGTTAGAAAATGAGTGGTCTAATGCAAGTTAAAGGACTTTACAGCTAAGTTACTTTACCTTCATTAACATTGCATAGTTCATGTAAAGATTATCTTCCATTAGCCTGTTGACGGGTCATCTTTGGCTTCAAAAGTTTGAATTTCGAAACAAACGGTTGCAAAACAAAAGGTAACAAAAACAACAACAACAACAACAAAAAACAACAACACAAGATTAGATTGTAAATAATTTTTATCAGCTTATCACGATGGCGGATTCTTTCTCGCCTTCCTGCGAGATCTGAAAATCAATGTCCTCATCTATCAGCGCAGATATGGCATTCACGGTTACACTACCCCTTTTTCCAGCACTGTCATTCCTTTGGAAAACGTTCGGGGGTGGTGTGGCCAAGGAAAACAATTGTTCTAACCCACCAAGGAGTTTGAGCATCTCCTCCTGAGCTTCCAAGTCTCTTTTTAACCTTAGATTCAATTTGTGAAGCATCCCGTCAAACGCCCGGTTCTTCCCGATCATTCCAGAATACATGTCTACGGATGAAAGAGAAAGTTTTAACAACATGTCATTAAGAAGTTAATGTCACAACAGGCTTGACATTAATTACTGCCATTTCAATTGATATTAAAATACTGTCTATGATTGAATACCGTTCATTTTATTTAGCCATGACATGTCAAGCATAACAGAAATTCGACAGATAAACACATCGAGCAAAGGAATGTTATCCCTTCTCAACACAATAGTCTTTCCACTCTATCTGTATCTTTCAAACGAACGTGCTTAAAGCGAGAAATGCTTAAATAACGTACACGCTTTTTTACAAGTAATATTTTATAAGCAACACCAGGCTGAAATCTGTCAAAACACGAAGCAACTGTGAAGCAGCAGCCCAGCTTTTAGGGGATCTGCCCATTTCTTGTGAGCTATCTTCAAAATTGCACCACCTTTTTAAGTACTAGAGGCTCAAATTCACTAAAAGTCTACGAGGAAGAGCGTTTCCTATAGGAATGGCAAGCAATATCATTTGCTGTTTCAATAAAAAAAACACTCCTCCGCAGAGACATTTGGAGGATTTTGCCCATTGGGTTCTCTCTGAACTTAAAGTTTGTTGTTTTGGAAGTTGTAATGGCATATATTTCTGTTTTCTCTGGATATCAAATAAGTAACGTTCAAACAACACCAGAGAATGTTTTCCAACATTGGTGTTCCCAGGTAAATAATCAACAACAAGCAACAAAGTAAGCAACAAATGAGCCTGTGAAGGAGAGCAACTTTGTGCCTTAGCAATAATATTATGTTGCCTTAAAAAAGAAGAAGCGCGTATCGTCATCTCTTTATCTTGGAATTCCGTTTCTGCAAACCTTCATCGGAGTAACAACCGGAAATGATATTTACCAGTTTTCTTTCTCTTGTTGACCACTTCGATTTAATTTTTAGTGGGATGAAGCAATCGATAGGATTGCACTTGATTTCAATTGCACTTGATTGCTGAATTCAAGTGTTTATAGACCATACTCTTCGGTGTCAAATAGTTTGACACCGAATTTCGCAAACCAGCGCTTTACCCTCTTCATGAAAATCAGGTTTCGTCAACAGAGCAGTTTCGTAATAAAATTCCTTCACGTAAAAATAGACGACAAGGTTATTTAAACCCACATATTGATTATTCCACGTCGCAATCAACACGACGCTTCAATTGGGTATTCCATTTACACGCTTACATTTAAACTGCTGGCCAATTTCACCAACTTCGTGTTCTTGGAGCAATCAATTTAAAGTTGATGTTATCTCCTTCTCCTAAGTTAAACGACACGATAACCATACGATAATGGTCAAGTTTTCGAACAACATGATGACTTAGCATTTTCAAACGGCAGTAAACGCATGCGTTAACGGATGAAAATCAAGTTACCCCCCAGTACTATATCTGCGATGTGGACAAAAACAAAAACTGACAAAAAGGTCACTTACCTAAAAGAAGTTCACCGAATGGGGTTAAGACTTTGGCATACAAAGGATTCGTGACGTTACTAAGAAACACAAAAAGATAAATAATAATAAACTGCTTTTTTCATGGTTACAATGATCAGATGTATTTCACCACAGAATACCTTATTGGCCCTTTTTATGCCGGCTATTATTGGCGTTATTTTTGAGTTCCAAGGTCAAACTCTAATACACAGAACCATCTAACGTCGGTCTTTTAACGCCAAGTCATGAAAATCAACGCCATCAAAGGGCCCCCGTAACAAGGACCCATATAAGATACTACAGAAACACGGCTGGTAAATAGGTTCTCGTTCTTTATTAAGAAAGTACCTTGTAATTTTGTTCGCTTTTAATAAAGCGGGTTTTGATTAATCTATTAAAATGATGCGCCAAATAAAAAAATGCTTATCATTAAATACTTATTATTAATGAGCTGATTTTGTTTTTTTACTACAATCGAATAAACAAGTATAACCATACTTGACTAAAAATTCAACGATATCCATTAACGAATCGGCGTCACGATCTGCTAACGCTATTTCCAATGCATCACGTCTGGACAATTCAGTTATCACACTGATGACGTACGGAACACTCACATGACCTTTATCCTCGCAGAATACGGCATCAAGGGCGTCGTGATAGCGAAATTTCTGCAAGTGTTTATCTACTTTTCTTCGCCTTTGTTGATACTCCTTCCTCACAACAAAGTCATCCTGGAAACGTTGGAAAAAACAAATTAAAAAAAACCCACCAAAAATATACATGGCTTCTCACCAAAGAAAGGTTCTCCAAAAAAGAACTTCTTTATTCTTTAAAGGCATACCAAGCTACCCAGGGTATCACGAATTTTCAGTTCTAAAACTTGGAGCAAGTCATAGCGCGCTCATGCTCTTAAATTATCCGGACCAGAAATAACTTCTTACTCAAATCGCGTATACGCGAGGTGTTTGGAATGCAAAGCGCTCGTCAACTGGACAAAAAAAAATAGCCTCTATAAGTACGAACAACTAAAAACCAGTCTAATAGAATTAGACTTTGATTATTTATCCGTACCGGTAGTACTCAATGTTCCTCAACACAGAGCTTAGGGTTCTAGGCTAAGCATTCATCAAAGTGACCTTCACCACGTGTGTATCTAACCATGTATCTGGTGGAACTTTTGGATATTTCTGGAATTTAGTAAGTTTCTATCGTTTCTACTTATCTATTATTCTTTTTTATGAAACTGTTAATTAAGAAAAAATACGCAGCATTACCTAACCTAATCAACATTACTCAACACACTCCTTCTAACACTGTATAATTTATAATAACATAATTTTGTTATACATATATTTATATTTATAATAAATATATTGGCATGTTATACTTAGTTCAACTGTGTTTTACTCTGATCTTCATTTCTCTGTGTTGAATTTTATTTTATTACTTGTGCATGGTATCGAAAGTAATACAGGTCCAACTTTTTCAAAAGTAGTTCAAGGATCCTTTCTCATACTTATAAGACAGACAAGCGATGAAACTCTGCGCAGTTTGTTTTGTTCAAAAGACACTATTTCTTGTGACCATTTTTTTTATATTTTTCATGTTAATTCTTAAACCTTATCTGAAGATGTTCAAGCCTCGCAAACTCAATACGTCTTTCCGGAATTTCAGTTTATAAGACGATACTATGTAAAACTGTCCTGATTTTTCTCCCGTTATGTAGAATAAGTCAGCAATTTTTACCAATCCTCACAGACACTTTTATCAGCAAAACTTAGTATTTTTAGCCATAACAGCCATTATTGCATAGTATAAACATTATTGTGTTGTTTTAGAAGAAAACTACACTTAAATACTAAATTTATGGTGAAAACAGGTTAGTACTTTCTGTTTGTATGTTCTCTCGCTTAAATTTTGAATTTCGTGGGACCCACTAAATTAAAATTGACCATGGGGAGTTCGGTATGCATTTCAGGCGACAACCAAGACTAACCTCATCAGGTTTGCTGCTCTGATTCCTCATACGATACTGGTAGGTTCCAGGCGTCGGTGTGTATTGACGTTTTTGGATGTTCTCTTTGTCAGCTGAGGATTTAGGCCGATGCCTCAACGAGATTGCACCATCGGTCATGCCTACTGCCAAGTGGTTACCGTCTCTCTAAAAACGAGAAGGAGAACATTTGAAGAAGCCCTGCGTTCAATCAAGCGAATTAAAGGACGATTGGAACATAGACACAAAATTTCCTGAATTCAGCTGACTACGTGGACGTCATCATATTTTTACGTAAGATGAGCAACTATAACAGTTTGACCCAGGTCTCGTTGGATGATTGTAATGGATGTAGATGCTAGACGTACGTTGTACAACAGGTTTCCCTTCTGAAAACAACATCGTGGGATGTGTTTGAAAAGACACTTAGAAAATAAGAAGGGAATCTTCCAAATCGTACAACCAAACGGAATCGAAGAAGGGCCAAGCACAACCAATTAGAAAATTAAAAGGGTATCGGACAGAAAAAAACAAAATTTCCGTAAAACCAACGAGAAATAAAGATTCTCGTGCAACCAATTAGAATCGAAGAAGGGCCGAGCACAACCAATTAGAAAATTAAAAGGGTATCGCACAGAAAAAAACAAAATTTCCGTAAAACCAACGAGAAATAAAGATTCTCGTGCAACCAATTAGAATCGAAGAAGGGCCAAGCACAACCAATTAGAAAATTAAAAGGGTATCGGACAGAAAAAAACAAAATTTCCGTAAAACCAACGAGAAATAAAGATTCTCGTGCAACCAATTAGAATCGAAGGGTCTCGCACAAGCAACCAGAAAAAGAACAAGATTCCCATAAAACCAACTAGAAAAGAAGATTTTCGTGCAAACAATTAGAATGAAGGAAAAACACAAAGTAGTAATAACTTCTGTAAAATACTGTAAACGTTTTGTATGGGAGTATGCATTATATTATAGCGAACCTCCCTCAAGTCCCACAAGCGGACACTAGAGGCAACAAACATTGTGTCCGCTTTAGTGAGGTATTAGTCTTGAAAAAGTTTGATCGATTACCCCCGTCTCTTGCATATCACATATCATGCAGATATATTTCTTAAGTGGGCAGGAGAAAGTGCACCACATTACTGAGGAACATGAATAAAGTACCTGAGAAAGAAGAAAATAATAAAATTGTGATTCAATGACCAAAAACGTCCCTGGTCCACTTAAAGGTGGTGTCCACTTTAGAGTGTCCGCTTTTGCTATGTGAGTGTGTTAAAGTATTAGTCTGAGCCCAAAATGTTTGTCCGTCTAAGACAGGTGTCAGCTTAAAGAATGTTTCCTCGTTTTAGTCAAACTCTACGGTATGTTGCATGTTTGATAAAATGAAAGGAGTTAAAAGGCTGTTCATGGGGAAGATAGACAAATTAAATTTAAGAATCTCATCATCAAAATTAAATCGATTTGAAACTTAAAGACAATGTTGTTGTTATAAATACCGCAGCAGGTACCACCTCGTGCTGATATCATCATTACCAATGCAGATCTTTCAGTAACTTCTATGAAAGTCATCATTAAAAGCAACAAAAATAGTAGCTTATATTTATGACCAACGATAATTCACGTGCTACTTTTATGAAGATCAAACAATACAACAATTCTTCTCTTGTCTCTCACCTGTTGTTATTTGTTCATGCTAATGTGCTGAGATCATCATGATGTCAGATTTTGCTATATTATAACAACACATTGTGTTTAACCATGCCGTATTTTTGGAAGCACTGATACTTGTGAAATCCAAAAATACCGACAACAGGATTAAATGCTAACTTTAGTTATTGGTCTAAATTAGTGAAAACTATGTACCATCCAACATAAAAGAAAGAATAAAAAAAAAGAAAGAAAGTAAATAAATAAATTTACGGATAAGTCCATAGCCAGTACTGCTGATGGATAGTCCAAGCCAGCTACAATGGAGAAGTCTGCTACATCATAAATCTTAACATGCCTAAAGAAAAAATAGAAATAAAAAGCAACTACAATATACAAGATGAAGTTACAAAGCTCTCCTCTCAGACAATCAATTCACAGGATTACCATGTTGCTATTTTATTTTCATTGATCTGGCTTACACTTTGATATTTTCTCAATAAAGTAATCTTACTTCAAATTGATCACATTTTTTTTTTCATCATAAAAATTTACTTGGCCTTTGCACAGGTGGGTTGCTTCTTTTGGCTTTCCTAGTTTTACTGGGTCTAACACCAATAATGGTAAACTCGGGTAGTCAGGCAAGCATTATCTTTTGCCACTGATTAGGCATGGTAACAGAAGACATTAACATAAACGAAACATTCAGTTCACCATGAACACCATGAGAATACCATCTACACACATCACACAAATTGCAGGACTACACGACAGGGAAGAAAGGAAGGGTCTTACCTATCCAGTCCACCAGACAAAAGCCGCTTACAATCAGCATCAAAACAAATGGCTGTGATTGTTTTTTGGTGATTGGAAAACTGATGAAATAATTTGCCGCCAGCTAACAAGTCCCAAACTTTAATGTAGTTACCACCTCAAAGAAAACAAAAATAACTGTGGTCACTGTGGTAGGATAATGAAATTCAGATCAACTGCCAGGAATATGTAGGCGAATAAGTAAGCCGTCATTAAAAAGCCACCTTTACATTCATAATTAGGCTTGATGACGGAGTTGGTCAAGCATTATGAAGGTTCTTAACATGTTATAACCATTTGAACAGACTTTCAATCATTATTCAAATTGCTGCTTTTCAACTCCTTACCATTATAGTAAAGTTCATTTCATAAACATTCGACATCATGCTCAAAAACTTACCAGCAGACAGACATATACTGCCATTCTGATGCATCAGAACACATTCCACAGGTGCGCCATGGTCAACAGAAATAGAAGCGGACGAAGAACGACAGTCCCATACTTTAACCGTATGATCGTAAGATCCTTAAGAAAAAAAGTACGTAACAAAATAATATATCAACAATTCAAAAATATTATCCTTCCCAGCTGGTATCTGAAATATTAGCGGCATATGATACGAAATCCTTATAATTTTTATTTCCAATCACGTTTCTTTTGGATTGTCCATTAAGAAAGACTATTTTCTTTAGTTTGAACGCAAATGAAAGACAGCTGCAATATTCAAATTTGCCCTGGGTTTTCAAAATGTTTTACAGGTCCCTGATGTTAAACCTAAATATTCAATAACAATCACTGTAAAGCTGAGACTGGGCCAAGAAAAAACAACCAGAAGACATTACCTGTAACAAACTGATCTGAATTGGCTGGACTAATACAACCGCATCTAATGAAATCCTGAAATGAATGCACAATAGCGTACATTACTTCACTATCATCATCAAGTAATGATATATCAACATTTTATTAGGAGAATTCTAAGAAACATGTGCATCTATAATACTAAACCAAATTTCTGATTTCTCATAAAAAAAGAATTTTTATTTCAAGTTTTTCTTCGTTTGAAATGTTAACAATGGATGTGCAGACTAATTGCAGAAAATTATCATCCTATACGGAGATACCACTTGTTATGGGTCAAACATATTTTGGTTTGCTCTCAGTAACATTAGATTACAGTTTTGTTTTCCTTTTCATTAACCCTAGTTGATTCGACAATAAATGCTTACTTTGTGTGCTTTAATTGTGAGAGTTTCTTTTTCTGTAGGTAAATCCCAGGAACGTACTGTCTTATCATCAGATGCTGAGAAAATCTTTGTGTTCTCTTTACCAAAACTACATACATGAGTAGCCCTAAGGAATGAGAAAAGGATACAAACACTTCACAAACAACAGTACTTCACAACACATAATAAACATCAGAAACCTCAAAAAAACTTGATTTGGTAGTCCGCTAATTAGCAGTCCAGAAAAGTCATGAAAATTTCAAAGCTACAAGGCTAACCTTACTTAATTCACAAAAATGCCTACTAAAGAATAGCATTGGTGCTCAGATACTTAAAGAATAGCATCATAGACTAGCTTTCGTGCTCAGAAACAATTGGGTACCAGCTGAGAAATGTATCATTTTGTTAAAAAGGATTTTCTTACTTTGAATGCCCTCTCAAATTTCTCAAGATTGACCTACTGTTAACATCAAGGACCTGTAAAGAAAAAATGAAATTCATACCTCATTATTCTAGTCCCATTATTATCAGTCAGTTACATATGGAAGCATTTGTAAAACCTAAGTTGTCACTTTAAGCTCTTTTTTACTGTGCTGAACTTCAGAACAAAAACAAAATAAGATCTTCAGAATTATTTCTCAATTTGTCGAGAAAAAACTATGGACAAAAGCAATTTTCACCATTATGCTGTTTAGATAAATCTGGCAAGGGGAGGAAAAGAATTCATTTTAATTTCGAAATTTCACACTGTCTTAAAGTGTTTTATTTGGAAAATAACAACATTGGTCTAACTGATTTTACTTTAAACAAATTGAAAAAGTTGAACATGTCCAACTGGTTGAACTTAAAACATTGAAATGGACCTGCTGATCGCTATGTTTTTATTGTAAACAAAACGTACATGCATAAAATCATAATAATCAAACCTATTATAAGTATTAATAGTATTACTCTATTCCTTGGGAATAAAATAGCACAGACTTTCAGAATTAAAACTGTTGATTAAGTTTCAAAACAGGGACATAAAGTATAAAACATTTGATTTAGTTGTGATTTTATTTCAAAATAAAATTAGGACACACTCGTTTTGGGTTATTTGCTTTAAAATTAGTTGACTTTAAGAATGCGCATGATAAAGATTTTTTACTGCTTCGATTTACCAAACTTTTTATTGTTATTATTTTTTATGAAGTTTCTGTGCTTTTAGAACTGTGACTTTATTATATTCTCTTAATTTTCATGAGTATAACGACTGGCGATTTATCTCCTAGTGAAATGCCGTTCTAATTCCCAGGCCTTGGCTTGCCAACTAGCATATATAAGTATATATTTGTATAAAGTGTATATTTATATAAAGCGATTTATATTTAGTGATTTATGATGAAGATGGTAAAACAAAAAAAAAGGCGACACAAGTTTAGACTAATCCATGTATTTTTGACAACGTTTCGAACGACACAGCGTTCATTATCAAGTCATTTTTTATACAACGTAAACTAACATTTTATATAAAAGGCATATTCACACGCGTGAAGCATAATTAGCTATGTTACAAGCAGTTACCAGATTAACACATATAAGAAACAAAAGATTATATGCATAAATTATCAAAAATCTATCCGTGCACGTTAATTATAAAGATATAATGGAGTGGAGTGAATAGTTTTATTAAGGACCGGGTTGTCTCGTATAATAAAAAGAGACTCTTTGACTTCTAACATAAAGGAATTTTTAGCGTGTGCAAGAACAGAAAAATTATCATAATCAACAAAATGATCACAAGACAAAGTATGTTCTTGCACAGCTGTAAGATGACCCGTGGTTCTATGTGAACGTTTTCCTGTTAAATGCGATATACCCATATGCTCACTCATTCTGACTTTTAAATGGTGCTTAGTTTGGCCAATATAAGAAATGTTGCAACTTCCACACAAAAATTTGTAGACAACGCCAGAAATGAGATCTTTGGATGGGCGATCCTTAAAACGAAAAAAACTAGACAACCTGCACGAAGATTTGTAAACGATATTGAGTTTACAACAGGGCAATGTTTTGGAAATAACCTTGTAAAGGCTTCTTTTAATTTGTTGCAAAATAGTGCCTAAATATGGTAAAACAATTAAAAGACTTTTCTTTTCAACAGTGGTAACGACTTGTTTAGAATTGTGTAACTTGTTCAAAAATGTTCTGATGCAATTATCAATAAAAGAAATGGGATATCCATTTTTTCTGAAAATATCTTTAACTTTATTGAGCTCTAAACTTAGTCTAAACTTGTGTCACCTTTTTTTTTGTTTTACCATCTTTATCATTATGTTTTTACTGGCTTTTGTCTACCTATCAATCTACTGATGGCCAATGTTATTGTATCACTGGATTTGTCACTTTATTTACTGCTAAGTCGCTGTTATAATTAATATTTAACGTAAGTCGACCTCTGGTTAATTATTTCACTGCTATTGTCGCCACTGAACTTACCTATCTACTTGTCTATCTCAAAATCAACGATGTTATTCAAAGTTGCTGTTTATGTGTTCTTGCTTTTGAATCGTTTACGATTCCCTGCTAATAAATCTATCACCGAAGTTGTTCGTGAACAATACAATCATGAATCAATCAAACTCCTTCGAAAATTTGAAAAATTGGATTATCATTTAAGAAAAGCCAAACTTGATTTCGACTTTCTGGAATATTGTGAAAGAAATGAATTAATCCCGAATTTTTTACGATTTAAAGTTTCCAACCGAAAACTTCAAGGATCTCAAGCATACAAACAATGTCAACTCCGTTTACTATCTGAAGAGATTTCTCAAAAAAAGTCACACATTCGCAATTTATCATCTGAGCTTAACCATCTTCATTCAGAACTTCGTTATACATTATCAATTTTTGATTTCACACATGTTTGTTCTTTGTTTTTAGGATCAAATGATAAGAAGCTGCATCTACATCAAGTTGTCCAGGATAAGAAAATATTTAATCTTGCAAGAACTCAAATGGACAAAAATGATCCTGATAAGGTTTTTTTTAATTATTCTAACTATATTCTCTCTAAAGCAGACAAGTTACTTCTTACTACAGGTCTTAATTATTCTGTTCCACCTAAGAAATGAAATCATGGTGATTACTTAGTTAATTTTGAACTTTTATACCGTGACTAGTGTAGCGCGTAAAAACTTTTTACAGTTTTTCTCCATAAATTGTTTTTACACGCAATACTGCAATGATAAGTCTGTGTATTTACAAAAACTGTTGTGTTTCTCCATGTTGGAATTATATCATATTTAACACAAAATTGTTTTATAAATATTTTGGATCGATCATTCAAAGAATGCTATTATCCCTATTTTTCAGTGCTATCTGGCCTATTTAGAGATTTCTAAAGTTGTACAGTTAAACTAAAAGCTAAAATTCCAATAATCAGAGATTTAGAAAAGAGATAATACAACGTATACTCCTACCTAACCGATGTGTACTCCTACCTAACCACGATAAAACTTCTGATATATAAGAAAAGACCTTCTCAGACGTGTTTATCTTTCAAATCTTTATTCTGCTATGTTTTTATCTTTCAAATCTTTATTCGGCTATGAATTGTGGAAATCTTAAAACCCAAAACTCCACTCGTGCATCATGATACAAAAATCATGTATCTCTTCTTGTATAACATTCATCTATACTATTAAATTTTCTAATCTAAAACAAAAAGATATCAATCAAACACTATCAAAACAATATAATAATGATCTTGCTATCTTCGTTTCCCTAAAGGCGAGCCTTAATAATAACAATCCACACACTACAATGAAATACCAAATAAACTGCTAGCTACACATTTCGGAATAGTAGTCAAACTAACTGATACGAAAAAGCTAAGTTCAAACACATTTAAAAAAATAGACGAACACATAACAGGTCTACATCGACTATCTCGTTAAATAGAATAGTTACTGACACCTATCAATGTTGTTATTCTCTATTACTGAACTTAAAGCGTTTAATAAAAAAATAAAAACAAAAAATGTTACACACAGCGTCTTCATTTCTCGTTTAAAGAAATGAACGTTGAGAAAATTTGATGAACTTTCGAACGCAAAAACATTGCATTGCCTTCTCCTCCGTGCGGCTTTATGTTGTCTTCCTTAAGGTACAACACTCCACGAAGTAATAAAACCCCATAAGATGGAGCTAGTGATTCTCCTAATGTGAGATTCTCCCTATACTAATACGGAAAAAACAAACATCCATTGACAAACTTCTCGAGAAATTTTACGTAACGTTCTTTCTATAAAAGTTAGGTAAGAAAAAAGCAAGATTGCGTATTAGTATAAGAAGATATCAAAAATCTTGGTATAACTTCTTCAGAAGATCTCGATTTTATTAAAACTAGAATTAAGGAGACATGACAGATGACAGCCTTGTCATCTTTTCGTAATTATAATCTTTCTGCTAAAAGTAACTTAGTCATTCAAAAATCAGAAAAAGGTAATTCTATTGTTATCATTGAAAAAGATCTTTATACTTCTAAAAAATAATTTAAAACGTGTTTACAGAGAATTATTTAATAAGGGTAGTATATCTAAGAAAATTTATGAACAGCTTTGTCCAGTCGGATCTAGACCTGGTGTACTTTATGGTTTATGCAAAGTACATAAGAAAGCTGTTGATGAATGTCCTCCATTTAGACCCATTTTGTCAGCTATTGGGACACCAACTTATAAATTAGCCAAATTCTTGGTCCCACTTATGTCTGATATTACTAGAAATGAATATACTGTTCTGGACTCCTTTTCATTTGCCACGGAAATCATTAAACAAGATTCATCTTATACATTATATATGGGTAGTCTGGATGTTAACTCTTTATTTACCAATATTCCTCTTGAAGAGACTGTTAACATATGTACTGATCAGTTGTTTGACAATACACACAAGGTTAGTGGTCTCTCCAAACAAGATTTCCACAAGTTACTTACACTGGCTACCAATGAGTCTTATTTCATTTTTGATGACAGTACTTACCAATAAATTGACGGTGTAGCAATGGGTTCACCACTAGGCCCTACATTAGCCAATGCTTTTTTGTCATACTATGAGAAACAATGGCTTGATAACTGTCCATCTGAATTTAAGCCTATGTATTATCGGAGATATCTGGATGATATTTTTGTTTTGTTCAAAAAACGTGAACATTTAGAATTTTTCAAAGACTACATGAATTCTTGCCATGCTAGTATTTCGTTCACCACAGAGACAGAAAAGTCTAATAAATTGTCTTTTTTAGACATCGAAATTACACGTGAAAATAACGTGCTCACCACTAATTTCTACCGTAAACCTACATTTAGTGGTGTTTATACACATTTCGATAGTTTTGTTCCTCTGTCATTCAAATTTGGCATGATATCGACGATTATTTTCAGATGTTTTAATCTTTGCTCCAGTTTCAGCTTATTTCATAAGGAGCTCAATAAAGTTAAAGATATTTTCAGAAAAAATGGATATCCCATTTCTTTTATTGATAATTGCATCAGAACATTTTTGAACAAGTTACACAAACCTAAACAAGTCGTTACCACTGTTGAAAAGAAAAGCCTTTTAATTGTTTTACCATATTTAGGCACTATTTCACAGCAAATTAAAAGAAGCCTTTACAAGGTTATTTCCAAAACATTGCCCTGTTGTAAACTCAATATCGTTTACAAATCTTCGTGCAGATTGTCTAGTTTTTTTCGTTTTAAGGATCGCCCATCCAAAGATCTCATTTCTGGCGTTGTCTACAAATTTTTGTGTGGAAGTTGCAACACTTCTTATATTGGCCAAACTAAGTGCCATTTAAAAGTCAGAATGAGTGAGCATATGGGTATATCGCATTTAACAGGAAAACGTTCACATAGAACCACGGGCCATCTTACAGCTGTGCAAGAACATACTTTTGATCATTTTGTTGATTATGATAATTTTTCTGTTCTTGCACACGCTAAAAATTCCTTTATGTTAGAAGTCAAAGAGTCTCTTTTTATTATACGAGACAACCCGGTCCTTAATAAAACTATTCGCTCCACTCCATTATATCTTTATAATTAACGTGCACGGATAGATTTTTGATAATTTATGTATATTATTATTTGTTTCTTATATGTGTTAATCTGGTAACTGCTTGTAACATAGCTAATTATGCTTCACGCGTGTGAATATGCCTTTTATATAAAATGTTAGTTTACGTTGTATAAAAAAATGACTTGATAATGAACGCTGTGTCGTTCGAAATGTTGTCAAAAATACATGGATTATTCTAAACTTGTGTCGCCTTTTTTTTTGTTTTACCATCTTTATCATTATGTTTTTACTGGCTTTTGTCTACCTTAGTAATTTATATTTATATTTATTTATAATTATATGGCATTTTTTCTCACCTATTTGTTTTATGTAATCGCACATTGACGAATACTAATAATTATTTATTATTTTCTGACAAAAAAGGAATTGCACTCTCAGTATTGATAAATTTGTATGAGTTCTTGACAAAAAAGGAATCGCAATATCATACGGGGGTCGTTTCTTAAAAAAAAAACTTGTCATTATAGAAAAAATTCAATACAATTTTTTTGTTTGAATTAACAGGAAAGGTTTTTTTCTAGTTGATAATTGCTTGTTGAGTGAAAACCCCTAAAATTAATAATACTTCTGCTAACGCATATCATTGCTCCTTAAACTAAATTACTGTTGATATTAACGCAATGAAAAATAGTATCATTTCAGAGAAATTTTGTGTTACACACAAACCTGCACAAGTCCACTATCACCACCTGCTACCATCAATTTCCCATCAGACCGATACCTTGCACCGTAAACATTCTCCTTGTTGCGATTAGAAGTGCGCTTAATTTCATGTGTGTATGGCGCAAATATCTGGATCTAAAATGTGGAGACACAATGTTATTGGCATAAAGGAGTAGTTGTATGCTGACAGTTTGTGGTATAAGATGATTAATGTTTCAATACTATGGTGTTATCACAAATAAAGTTACTGATACTATCTTTGAGGTGGAGTAGGGTAAAATAATCCAACCTCTCAAACATTTTCACGTGGAAAGGTATACCACTAGGTTTTAGTTAGGCAACATATCCTTTTACTATGCTGTTTTTTCATGCTACTGTTTTCAAAAAGACGATTTTATAGAATGTACGTATCCTGACTGATTTTCTTATCTCTTAAAGTCATGAGTTCCATGGCTGTACTCTTGCAAAATTACCATCAACCAGAATATTCCTAGGCACTTACTAGGCCAATCATCTACTTCCATTATTTCTAGATGAGCAAGCATTTGCCTCCTTTGTTGTGTCATTCTAAACTATTAAACCACACCATTTCTCAATTCCAAAATTGATTTCTAGTTTAATCCTTTAGTTGGCCATCACTAACACTACCAATAACACTACAGTAACACAGAGAAACCAGTGTAACAGAAATTATTTTTCTACCTTCCCTGAACATGTAACTAGACAGTCATATGGTGTGACTGGTGAGAATTCAATATGATTGATACCAGAATGTTCCTTGAAAATAGTCGGAAACTAAAATAAAAATTAGCAATCAGAAGGCGTGAAACATTTGGAGGCCTGAACCTTTTGCAAAATTTCTTTATTTTTCTGCTGACGTAGCTAAGAACAGGAATAACTAATGTGTGAGAAACTAAAATTTTACAAAATATTTTTGTAGAGTTAAAACTGTGTCAGCAAAAAGTGAGTAATTATGACAACTAGTTTCTTTTGTGTTTTTACAAATATCAATATTTGTCCCTTATGTACCAAACCGCAGCAGTATATCTTCAAAATTATCTGTGTTATTTTGAACTCTATGGTCCGAAATTTTACATATCCGTGTAAGGTAATTAGCTTTCACAAGAGTGTCGGTGTCAAGATTTAAAACTGTAGATATACAGGAAAATCTTGTGTAAAAATTCACTCCTTTGCAATCAAATGTAGTTTCTTTCAGCCTATACTGTATGCTGCCTTGATTTCTGATTGATGATTAAAAAGAAACTTCTAATTGCCATTTCTCTGGAACAAAAAATGCTTTTGTGAAAATTCAAAAACATCCAACCATGCATTTGTTATAAGATCAGAGAAAATAGATTTTCTGTCAAATTCTATTGAAAGTTGCTGGTTAATTGGATAGTGTGGTCCTAGCAATGTTAACATGACAATATGTAGCAATATTATATTCTAATAGAATTTTGTACTCTAGACGTGCAATATTGGAATTATTTTTTTCACGAAATTCATGAAATTAATATTTTTAACTAATTCAAAAAAGCCTTACAATTTTGCAAGATGCTTTTGTTTGAGTGTTTTTCATTGCATTGCGTAAACAGCCAGCCTTTGTTGCCCCAAGTCAGCATGGATAAATGTTATTTGTTTTTGTTTGGAAAGCAAGTTGAACACAAAAAAAGTTAATTTCATGAAAAAAGTATCCCAATGTTGCAGAAAAAGTTAATTTTTTTTCACTTTTTTCACAAAAATGTTGCAGAAATTAAAGATTAATGTACCAAGCCCGGGTACATTAAGAATACACTTCGAAAATGAATGGGTTTTGTGAAGTATTCAATACTATGGGTTCGATGAATTAACATTACAATAGCAAAAGGTTTCATTATGGGTTCCAAATTTTTAATCATTATAGCTGGGTTTGGTTTGAAATCTTTTTGATTTTTTGGAAAATTATGGTGAAAGTGCCAAATATAAATATCAAAACTATTAGATACTTTCATATGAAATACAAATTGGACTTTTTTTCAGAAGCAAGGTTTTTTGTTAGAACTATAGAAACGGAAATTTGTTTCCCATTATCCTTACAAACTATGGTAATAGCACAAATGTTACCGTGCAATAATTTATCTCCTTTACCTGAAAACCTTTCCAGTATTTCTGTTCAAGTGTATCTTTTCGACTTTCAGCCTTTTGAAACTTTTTAAGTGGTAGTCTTCTGAATTCTCCAGCCATATTTCATTTCCTATCTAGAAGGAAGACAGGATCATGTATGTCCATTGGCAAAAAAGCCATTTGAGGTGATAATCAATAAACATAAAAATATCTCAAAATAAATTTATAAATATATAAGATATAAATTTTTAAAGCAAAAGCGTTTTGTGTGACAGGAACTTATTGAGTGAAAATGGTAGCCTCAAGCTCAATTTTCCAAAAAAATATTTACCTTTACATGAAAATGTTCATTCCATTATTTAGAATAAGAAAAAAGCTTTCCAAAAATATAATACTGTTATAAGAAATATTGCGTGATAAAGAAAAAACACTGTTTTTCCTTTACAAAACCTTAACAACAAAATTCATCAGCTAAATGCAAAGTCACAACCACAACTCACACAGTTCGGGTCAGAATACACTTTCGGATTACGGTTGCAGCATCTCTACAGTGAACAGGAACAAGATGGTTTGTAGATGGTTCATAACATCTAGACTCTTTGTAGAAAACGATTTTAGAAATATTCGAATTGAAGGTTATTTATTTTATGCTTTTCTGACGTCATTCACTTACATTATATTTTACTTATAATCATGGAGAAATGGATTTAAAGAGCTGTCATTGGTGTAGCTTTCTAAGAGATGTCGAGTTGTTCTTTCAAATAGTGATACACGAAGTCGTTGCCACACTGTTGTAGCGACTCTTCTCCTCAGGACAGATTAGACATTAAAAAAATTAAGACAATTGAAAATGAATGAAAACGTGAGACAGGAAAGACTTAGTAGGTTGCTTTTATTTGGGGGGTTTTCCTACAACAAGTGTCTGGGTGCCAGACAGTTTTTCGTGCACAGCAGCAGTGTACCATTCAAACATTTTTGTCGCTCTTTAAAATTTAAGTAAAGGAGTAATTAAGTCAATTTTGCTATTTCCGGATTGCAGTCTTCTCATTTTAGCGAGTGCAAAAGCACCCACATGTTGGCACGCTCACCAAATGCATTTTTTCAATTAACGAGCAGGAAAAGTGTGCACACTGATTTTAGGGAGAGTTTTTTCTCAAATCCTTATGACAAAAAAAGTAACTTTATATTTTGAGGATAACTTCGTTCTTTTTATTATTGTTATTTTCTATTTCTTAAAAAGGACTTTTGACTTTTTTCTTTTTGTTGCTACAGTTTTTAATGTTGTAAGTCAATTCCCAGACATCGAACGCGAAAGTGACAAGGATAGAATCACGTTTTCAAACAACATTTTGTTTGAACTCATTACACAGAGCATGTCTTCTGAGCAAAAGACAGGTGTTCGATTGAAATATTTTTTTTTATACACAAGTAAGTTTAAAGCTATATTTACGCTATATTTTGCTCACATATTGTTTTTCTAATGGAAACAGATCGCCTATCGACCAATCCGGTTTTTATCCACAAGTGATTTTAAAGCTATATTTATTTTTGCTCAAATATGGTTTTTCTAATGGAAACAGAACGCCTATCGATCCAGTATGATATATATTTCTGAACGCGACGCAAAAAAATCGTCCAATGTAAACATTTTTGAGGAAGCAGATGTATGAACTGTCTTAAGGAAAATGTATTGAGACTAATCTTGTTAAGCTCATTTTAGAATATTTCCTGTCTCGGCCTTTAGGTCATCATGAAAGGGTGGCGTATATATTTAAAGAAACTTTAGAACACCAATCTTTCTTATAAAAGATTAATATTCTAATTAATCTTTAGAAAGATTATTATTTACAACAGAGGGTTTCTGATTGAACAACAGAAGAAGAGAAACAAAGTCATATTGGAAATTAAACATCACAATGATCGTATAATCTTCTCTCAAATAAAAATATCAGCATATACGAAGGAGAAAAACAAATAAAAAGCATTTTAGATTGAATTGAAATAATTCTACAAACCCCTCTGGATCATTATTATTGTCTTAAAAATCAAAAAATCAATTCACAAAAGTGCTGGCAAACACAATTTTGGCGTCTTTGGGAGCATTTTTTTCCACACTTGGAGTGAAGTATAAACGGAGAAGACTGGGATTGAATTGTGGTGATCCAGCATAGCAACCGCATAGAAACACAAATTTTCAGCGTTATTTCCTTTTCGCACCTCCTATTTTCACTGCAATTTATTCCAATACAAGGATCATCCGTATAGTGGAAAAACACCATGATAACAATTGAATTTGATCCCATAGATGGAAGAAACCGTGCTCTGCAAATCGTTGGTTCCACATAAACTCTGACAGATAATCAGGAACATTATTTCAATTTGTCAGACAATGCATTCCTTTAAACTTGGCCTTACTTCTCTGCTACATTGCCTCTTCGTGATTAGTTGTTACCATGGTATTCGGGTCAACAAAGTGGTACGTGTGGTTCACTATGCAGTGTTGATAACCTTGAGCCCGAAGATTGTTGTACGTTGCCTACATATCACTCCATATTTTAGTTCTAGGACAAATCCACTGTTGAATAATAGGGAGAAGGGTAGCAGTGTCTCGATGTTGTACAGGGACTCCTTGGTTTGTTGCTGCTTCATAGCCACCAAAAATTCATTGTTCCGGCACAATCCTACCACATTTATATTTGCGACGTGCCAACAACGATTCATGAATTTCCAAGATGCATCCTGGGCTACCGATATGTATGGGATAATAGGCGAAAATAGGCGACAGAAACATCACAACAGTACTGAATCCAGTCAACAACCGTCTCACAACTGCCAATCAATAGCTCTCGTTGCACATCTTTCACAGACATCCCTCTGCTGCTACCAGCTGTAGAAATCCATAGATAAGTCAGACCAAGGATCTGCCACAACTCAAGATGTGATCCTTCAAAAAAAACTGTTTTTACAAATATTTAAAATCTTTTTACACCTTTTCACAGTACAACGCCACGTGATCCCATGAACTGCTCAAGGATAATGTTGCTCGTTACATTGGCGGTTACATTGCAGACAGTCCATTCTTGTTGCCAACGAATACATTCATCGCAATTGTATTTTAACTTTGCACCAATTTCAGCCAATGATATGCTGTCAAAGACAACAACAGCAGGTCTTGTAGGTACAGCCATCACATATGAATTTGTTTGCGAGTAAAATAACTGACATGTTTTTCCTTTTTTATATCCCAACTCGAAAAGACAGCATTCACAAGTGTGTATAGAAAAAAAGACAGAAAGAAAAAAATGAAAAGATAAAATGAATGAAAATGAATGGGGAAAAAACAGAGAAGAAATATGGTCAACTTACAGACAAGACACACGTAGTGGACATATACGATTTTGGAGATAATACAGCCATTGTGAATTCTATTTTAATTACGGTTCGTTGCTAGGGCAAGTTGTAATCCGGCTTTGCCTGACAGTATAGGAAAAATTAATTACAAAGTTTTTCTTCCAAAAAGCCCAGACAAAGTGCAGAAAGTTCTCCTAAGCAGTCCAGAATAAAAATAGGTACAAGAAGAAGAAAATCAACAATCAAGACATTTTCGCACAGCAGGACTTACTTCTCCTATGTAAACATAGCCAAAAAAACTTGAACGCCATAGTAAAACATCAAAATCCACAATCTCCGAAATAGTGTATTTGGATGGCGACCCGGCGAGACAATAATGCGGCGCAGCAAAAACTGCTGAAATTCAGTCTCAATGACGGAGAGTCGTGAACAAATCCAACAGAGTTGACGAAAATGCATCGATGATACGGAAACGCTTAAATTATCAAAGCTTTGGTAATTATTATTTTTCAAAACCACATTAAAAAAAAATAAGCGGGGGGTGCAAAAAGGAAATAGCGCCAAGTCAACAGAGCCCTGCATGTAGGAAAAGAAAACAAATAGAAACTGCTGTCATACACCATTTCATTATGTCATAGTAGTTTCAGAATTTTCAGCACACATTCTCAGCAGCATTAGAAATGGGAAGAAAAAGTGAACAAATTAATAAGAAATTTATCAGAACGAAAAGTGAAAATATTTTTTATTTCCTGAAATGTTGAGTATTTTGCTTAGATCTTTTTATATGTTATGGGAAATAAGTATCTTCAAATAATGCAAAAAGAATTGATAACTTTTTCGTTTCAAAATTTTTCTCAAAAAACTATTTTGACTTCTGCTTTTGATCAGAGCTTTAATTTCTTCTATTTTACTTCCCAATTCACATACCCAATAAGAGTCTCACTACAATGGAAATTTAAAGTAAGCTATTATGTTTCCCAAACTGTGAAATCGTGTATTGAAATTGCCATCTTTTATTTGAGCACGAGGCGATCAACAACACCTTAGACTACCATTTTCAAAGCACGGCGTTTTCGGAACCACTGGTCACCGTTCGGAACATGCCTTGTCATGTGAACTTGAGAAATGGGGGAGCAAAAAAATGTTTAGTATTTTCTGGTATAACTCTAATACTTTTTATACTCTAAATGAATGGAAGATCTATTTTTATGTTTTAAATGTTGTATGTATGTTTTTATGTTATAATGTAAAATTATCATTAATTTTTGATAAAGAAATACCTTTTTCATTTCGTTAAGGTTATAACGGTTATATAATAACCCCCTGTGTATTGGTTAATTGTATGCAGCTTTTCTAGAATCATAATGACGTCAGGGGACTGTTGCTTTATATAGATAAAGAGATGTCGCGTTCGTCAGTTGAATCAAATATATCTTTTGTGAAGTTACTATCACACTAAAGTGGTTGTGGATTTAATAACGTTATGTCTCCAAGCTCAAATACAAGATTATCTTCACTTTATGTTATGGCAAGGAACGATTCCACCAATATTTACAATGAATCAAAAGAAATGGCATCATACGTTGTGAAGAAAACGCTAGGAGAGAATCAACGAGGTAATAAAAATGGAAATAAAATGTACGAATTGTGCTTAGACATGAAATTAAAACATGAACCTTTTTTTGACGGTATTAATAATAGACTTTGTATGACTGCTAGTAACATAGAAGAAGTATCGAAATCAGTAATGGAAGAAATACTTGCTGATGGCTGTAATCACGGCAGAATAGTTTCAGTATTTACATTTTGTATGGTGATAGCCGAAATATGTAGTAAATGTCCTGAACTTAGGGGGAAAATAGACTCCATTGTTGAAATAACTGCCGACATTATGCATCAACATATCCATTGGTTTGAGGAAAATGGTAACTGGGTGAGTTCCTCACTTTTATAAAAAAAATCATTGCCCTTTTTTTGTTGCCAGAGAGATCTGTAGCTATATAAATTTTTTTCTTGTCATTAGTTTTTCTTACTGTGAATTAAAAAACTTCAAATGTTAAGTATGATTATTTAGATATTCAAGTAGATGTGTTTTTTGTTGTTGTTGTTTTACTTTCAAATTCCCAATTAACACTAAACGAACCCACAATATCACATGTGGACAGAACAAAGTTCTTGTGGGAAAAATTCAACATTCTCATTTCAACAAGATGGTTAAAAATTCTTAAAATTCCTTGTCTTTTAAAAGCATTACATATATATTATATTATCTGTGTAATCTTTATATTGTATAAATCTTTTGAATTAAATTTTATAATAATGGTTAGGTATTAGTAATGTCAATGACAATATCTTTTCACAAGCTTTCCTATAGGAAACAGTTGAAACATCCTTAGTATCTATGCCAGCAAGAAAAGAATACTTCATATTAATTGATTTTAAATGTATATAAATGTCTCAATTTTTTTTATTTCATTTTTTTTTGTTTAGGATGACTTCATTGATTTCTTTGCCACTCCTTCAGATAAGTTATGGAAGGGACTTATGATCACAACTGTTGGACTAGGAGCTGTTGCTGGTCTACTCTATGCCAACTCCTGAAGAGAAACTGTTGGCAATACACATAGCAGGTGTGTTTTCATAAAGTCAAAACCCTTTTGCGGTTGATAGGACATCAAGAGTACATACATACACATAACAGTATGCATTGCCATCCCGACGAACATCATTTGAAAAGTTGCAAGAGAAGCATTTTCAAATGTTTAGCTTAATCAAAACATTGTTGTTGTTTTTTGTTTTTTTTATATTTTTGTTTTTGTATCTTAGTATTTTTTGACAATATGGCATTCTCTTTCATCATCATCTCACAATTCTTTTCTGCCTAAATATTTTCCCTTTCAAATCAAAAAGCTTTCACCTGTTTTAATTTATATTATACTGTATAAATTAGTCTGGTACAAGGTTTTCGTAATTATTAATAGAAAACATTCATACTAAGTAATGCCATATGGTCCAGATTTTCTGTGTAACTATTTTAGACGAAGAGTTGATCTCTGAAATATCCAAAAAATTTTACAGTGCTGGTTACTGCTGATCCTGTATCATGCATCTGTTTCTCCAACAATTGGTGGTCAAATGGATTTATATGTTTTCGAGTTTAAAGTTTGTTATGTTGTTGTCGTAGTTTATTTTTTTTGTTATTTTGTTTTTTATGTGAATTTGTTGTTTATGTTTGGAAAGTGAGCTGGAATCTCACTCTCTATGATATCGTTTTCTTTAGTTTTTTTCGTTGATGTGCTTCGAGATTTGTGGTGTTTAAAAGCCCGTGATTATTTCAATATTTTAAAAAGGCTCATTTTCATCTTGTATGTTATATGTTTTAATATTTCTTTTTTGTGAGCAGTGGTAAGACATTTTATTTCAAAGAACTGATATTCACCCTGATTTCGATGTTAACAAAATCAGTATATAGTTGGTGAATGAAATGTAAACACAATGTGTTATCCATTTTTTTTATGGATGTGATTTTCATCTTGACCATTCAAGGTACAGAGTCGTTTCTTTTATAAAACATTTCTCTTTAATAAAGTGCCTATGTTTTCATTATTCCCACAAAACATTCTTTTTTTTCTTCAATTTTTTAAAACGTTCCAATTCTTTAAATTCCTGTTCTGATCAGCAATTAAGAATCTTTTAAAAGTCATTATTTAATCATTAGGAGAAAATAAAACTTGTCAAAAAAAAATCTGGCAAAAACGAGTTTTTCAAACTGGATTAACCGGTTCCTAAGGTTTATTTTCATTGTTGGTGTTTTTTTTATTGTTGTTTTTTCGTTGTTTTAACATGATTTTAGCATTATTTGATTCCGATAAAAACAATTCAAAGGGGTGTGTTGGCGTGTTTGTGTTGACACTGCCCGCCCAAAGAACGTGTTGTAACTTGACGTTTCTATGCCAATCTTTTTTTTTTTCTGTTTCGCGTCAATCCAATCGGTGTCACGTGATGAAACATAATAGCTTTTTATAGATTATATGTGTACTGAAGAGATGACGTAACTTTCGTACGTATGAAACCCGAGCGTGTGGCCACTGTCATTGCCACAAGAAATAGGTCTGTTACTTTTTTCTTCTCAAAAATGCGTAATCTGAACGGGAGGAAGTGTTGATGTGTTGTAATTCCCATCACGTGATTCTCCGTGTTTCATTTCCCAAGTCGACGACGAAACGATCCTGTTGATTTGGTTCTTTAGCGAGTATTTATTAAAACTCCTCCTTTGTGTTAATTTTTTTCTTTGATTTTTAAAATTTTAAATTGTACTAAAAATGACATTTGCAACATTGTTATATATATATATATGCGCATCCTTTCTAAAATAGAAATAAAAAATTAAAAATAGTTTCTGTGTCCTTCAAAGTTCCCTATGACTTTTTGTTTTGTTTTCTTAAAAGATAACGCTTTAATTTCCCTTTTCAGACCACCAAAGTATGTGTTGTGAACGTGGTAAAATTTGTTTGAGTGAGCGAGGTTTTGGGTCCGGCTATACCTCGTCCATTCAAACCCTTAGAAATCCCATCACCGGAGAAGTTAGCTGGTCTGGAAGTGATACCAAAATGACCACCAATGAGAACCATGGGTTGTGTCAATGGTTTCACTTGCTCAAGAATTTCAAGACTAGGTCAGCAGTGTGATGGTAAATTCGTTCTTTGCCAGGCGGTGGTGAACCGCACCAATTGTTAATTGAGTCTCGGTTTATAGTCGCACAATAAAAAGTCCTAAACATTCTTTTATATTTGGCAAAGTTTGGTGGAAAATGGAACTCGGCCAAAAGCCAACGTGAAATTCATGTTTGTGACATTTGGTTTTGTTTACTTGAAAAGTAAATAAATAAGTAAAAATTCGTATTCGCTGAATACAAAGTTTTATCATGTGACTAAGAACTTGTCGGCGAGAAGTCTTCGAAGTTTTCATTTTATACCCAGTAAATAATTTCCTGCGTCAAAAAATTTGCAATTGGCTAGGGTAAAATTCTTTTAAAATATAGGAATAGGACATATTTGACGTTAACCAATAGCGATGAAGGGAGAAGAGGTAGAAAATTGTTATAAAATATATCCAATTTTTTATTTTACAGGACCATGCATCAGTTTAAAACCAGTAAAGTTCCTTGTGTTACCCACGTAAAAATATTTCGGGGTGTCATTGAGGCTAGGGTCATGCCTTCATTAAAAAAACTGATTGGCCACCAACCAGTCTTGATGGAAATCATGGGAAAAGTCATGAAACATTTTGAGGTCATAGAAAAAGTCATGGAATATCCCAAATTTTGCCAAAAAGTCGTGGAAAATGTCATGGAAGTTTTAAGTAGCTTTCTCTCAAAAGGTTTCGCAACCTTATCATCCACCAACATACATTTTATATTTATTCCTTTTTTTTTTTACGTTTTAAAGTTATTTATAACAAGTGGCCATGGAAATTAAATTTCTAATTTGAGTTGCTACCGGTAAGACTTTTCACCGAGAACATAGCTGGATTGAAACAGGTAAATAATTACACTTTTTTCCTGTCTAAGTTTTCACCTGTTTTGTATTTAACATCTCTCTGGTTTCTTTCCCCAACTTTCATCTACCAGGGAAATCACAGTTGTCCATGTTATTTTAAAATTCCATTCAAAACCTCAGAGCAATCTCGATAATCGCAACATCTAACCCAGTGCCTCTTGCCTTTGCGATATACAAGAGATTCTGAGTTTGAGGTTGGGTCAATCGAATCTTTCGAGGCTAAGATCATGCCGGGTTTTTTTTTCTTCTGAAAGATTACACGAACGAATGGCAGTGAAAATATTTCGATAGAAAACACAGCCTTCCTCAAACACACAAAAAAAACACGAAGAAAAAAGTTCAAAGAAAGTTAGATTTTCAGAATTTAAAAAAAATGTTATTTTTTCTCTGTATAGGATTAAATTCGTCTGCTGATAATTTAAAAATCTTTTAAATTTTAAAAATGCTTTCCTTAAAAAAAAAAACACGGTTATTATATTTTTATAGGGAAACTGGATTTGCTCGAAGAAAAATTGATTAAGTTTACTCTGAATTATTGAATTATAATGATAAAATTTTAATGACTGATTAACTCGAAAGTTTCAACAAAAAAATTTCAGGTATGAATTATTTGGAACGTTTATACGTACTGAAAGTCGTGAAAGAGTTTTATTTGCGTTTACTTGCGTTTTCCCGTCGATCTTAGCAGCGGACATTAAGCTGTTGGTAATTGTGCCCATATCCTCAAAGTGCTTCGCACACATCAGAGGGCTTGGAATAGATCTGATGGATTAGAGGAAGTTTATATCTGTCATAAATAATGTTGTTTTAAAAGAAATAATTTATTTAGATAACGACATGAAATATTTAACATAACAGGTTTGTTATCAATCGTGAGGAAAGCGCGTTTTTCAGAGGTGTAACTAGAGCTCAGTGAAAATTTGTGGGGAGGAGTTAAATCATTTAAAGTAGAAAAGGAAAACGTGCAAGTAAACTAATTGAGACTTTAGACTGAAAAGAAATATCTATTGGACCACTTTTCTTTGTCTCACTCTGAATACGCCTGTTTTTTCTATCCTTTAAATCTAGTTGTGCATAATGATGATAGTTTTGAAGAGCCAGTTGCATGAAGTGAAATTGACCAAATCCAAAGTCCAAATCACGACCTTTTGAAACTTACGTCATACAATTTAAAAGAATTAAATGTAACGTAATCAATTGAGCTCCTCCGTCGTTTAAACAGGCCCTAATCTTGTCCCTGAATGTACAAAGCCAATTGTACTTTTCCCCTGCTTTATAAGGGGATAAATCGTTTTTAGATTTTAGTACTTTCTCTCGAAAGACCAAGTCTGAATATACATTTCTTTGGGTAAACGTAATTTTTTACCATTGGCTTAGAGGTGGAGATTCAACAATATTAGAAATATGATATTTCAATAATTACAGTTAAAGTTATTATATTTGAACAAAAGTTTGTGTTGTTTACTTCTGGCTGAACACAATAAATGAATTACCAAAGTTTTTAATGAAAAAATCTCTTATGCAATGGTGGTCCATTATGAAAAATATTCTTTTTTTGTTTGTTTGTTTTTTGTTGTTGTCGTTTTCACAAACTGTCAAATCAAGTTTTAGTTGTCATAAAACTTCCCCAAATGACTCTATTTGATTATATTTAGGGTTTTTACCCCTTTTTTCTGTTTCTAGTTGGCAGAAACTTGTGCATGGAAAATTAGTTACATTCTGTGTACTTTCGTTAATATTTTCATTTTGGTATTTTCTTGAAATCAAATTTGCAACAATTCAAGCATTTTAAAGCATCAAGTTTCAGTGCGGCACTTAAAATATATACTCATTTTTCGCCATTTGTCAGCCAAGTTATGTTTAAAAAGGGTGATAGTCAATGAATACAAAACTAAGGGTAAATCGAGATTCTGCGCAGTGGGATGCAACAAATCTGTTGCAATGAAATCTCTATAAAGTGGACACCCGTTCCATCCATGTGTACAAGGATAATATATGTGTCCGTTATACACAGATGTCCGCTTTATAGGATGTACGCTTTATAGAGATTCACTGAATATTCTCTGATCCTGGTGATGTCTTCGTATTGTTAAAAGCAACAACGACGAAGGTGGTAACGCGGAAAGTATACAGATGGAAGTTTATATGAAAAACATAAAAACAGAATCACGAGGAATGTTGTGTGTCACGCGTGTTGTGTGTCACGCGTATTTTTATTTCTGTTTACTTTGTTTTTATTTTATTTGTAACTGTTAGCTTTCTTGACAGCCACTGATGTTTCCCGTGAATAAACCATCGCGAAATTAAGTCAAACATTTAAAAGAAAGGAACACAGCAATTTAATGCGAGTAATATCGTGTAATATCATGTGATAGCAAGTAATAATCGAGAAATTTCAAAACTCGGTCACCCCATTTTGAATTCTGTTTAAAACGCTAACTGGTCCTGCCAGTTTCAAACGAGCAAAAGTACATGCAGCGATGGTGCCGTGAATAGTATCTTTGAGTGCGATCGCTTTTTTGGCTTTTAGGGTCAGCTTATGCCTTGTTCTTTCAAACGCTTTTAAAAGTTTGGAACTGGTAGATGAACTACACAATCAAGAACAGCGTTTGAATTCTTGTTTTCTTTTTGGAAAGGTAATCTTCGACATTTGCGGTAACCGCGGAGTTAAATCTGCTCGAAAATTAATCCACTTAAGGTATTTTTAATGTAGCCTCATCTGTAACACTATAATGCTTCTACCGAAACAATCCCTAAAATTTTTACTTAACCTTGAGAGCAACTAAGTAAGTTCTAATAGGCAAAAAAAGTGATTAATTTGATTGTCCAATCAAAATGTATCAAATTATGTGCTTAATGCGTGGCCTTCTGTACCACAATAGAAAAATATGATTAATTAGACAGAACGACAAAATTATGACCTTTGGCTTGAAAACAAAGCTCAAAGACACCAATTCAATCTGATGGCCACAAATTGTGTAACGATTTCTTGAATTAAATTTGTTCTGAAAGGTCTTACGATGTATATAGCCTGAGTAACTGAGCTAAATAAGCCTGTTGCAGGCTGCAGACGTAAATCAGTCAAAATTTGTGGAGGAGTGTTTGGTCATTTAAAGTAGAAAAGGAAAACATGCAAGTAACCTAATCCACACTTTTTCGACTGACCCTGAATACCCTTTTATGTCGTATTTTCAATTCGAAATCAGCTTAACATATTTATGGCATTAACATTTCATGGGCATAATTAGAAAAATGAACTATAATATATCAAAGAGAAGAATGAAAGATGACATAAAATCTATCAATTCTTTTGAAAAAGCGAAGTAATTTCTAAAGCAACAAACCAGTCTTAAATGGACAAGGAAACAACAACAACAACAACAACAACAACAACAAACCATAACATAGCCTTTATATATTGGCTTGTTACAGGATCTGATAACACATTTGACCAATCATTCGTAATTATCAACTCGTTTGTACGGTTCCCAATCTCTTTTTGATAGCATGGTCATATGAAAAAATCGAGTTAGCGACGGTCTAGATTTATAGGTTAACCATAACAGAGAACAAAGTCAAAATCAATTATATTAGGCTCAATTATATTGAGTACTAGTGAGCCAGAAGAACGCTGTGTGCACAAGCGAAACTTGTGAAGACATAACGGTATAAAGGTTTGTGAAGGAATTCTCTCTTACAGAAAGAATTAACTCCACCTTCCTTCCCCCTCCCCAAGGCAGATTTCAACATTGAGAATGGGGGAAAGAGAGAAAGAATTTTATGTCAAAGGTTGTAGTCAGTGTCTGCACAGATATGCAGAAACTGTGGGAAGTAAGGATCCATAATGAGGCTAAAGGTTTGCCTAACAAGATCATCAATAGCTTGCGGTCAAAACTTTGTTATTTCTGTCTGGGTTAACGAGAATATCGTAGCGTAAAGGTGCAAACGTTCTTTCAATCGATAATAAGATACTTTCAATGAAAACGTTTTATGATCGCATCTTATCACACTTGCGTTTTTAAATACAGTAGAATCTCGATATAACGAACGCTGAAGGAAAGTGGAAATCATTTCGTTATATCGAGAGTTCGTTAAATCTAGAGAGATATATACAGAGAGATTTGTTAACAGAGGGGAAAAAGAACCGGTTCTTTATAACGAGATTTCACAACCCGCGTAAAACATTTCATGTTGTGTCCACTGACGGCACCGTAGTGTTTCTACAACTTACAGTATATTGGATCCATGGCGACTTTTGCCTATCATCCCATCTTGAGGATACAGTTAAGTATATGTTTTGAGCATTGTTTTTTAAATTTCGATTTTTTTACAACAGTAAATGAACATTTTCATAAACTTACATCATTGGAAAGACTTTGAAAAACGCACTCTTCACAAAAACAACCTCTTATACAAAACTACTTAGTTTCCAGTGCTAATTCCGGGTTTTTAAGAATCACTAAAGATGTAAGCAGAAACAGGTTTTTATTTTTTTCTTCTAAAAGCCTCGCTTCCAAGTTATTGAACTTTCCTTGAAAAGTGCATTTTTTTATTCAATCTCTTATTTTATGACGTAATATCTTGAGTTTAATTCAACTTTCGGCAAAAACAAAAAACAAAAACGGTTTGAGATAAACCTTCATTAACATGGAAGCAATCTCTTATCTGCTTATTTAGTTTCGTGAAAGAGATCGAAAACGTAGTAAGGATTTCACTAAAAAAATTCTTTCCCAGCATGCACACGACGTAAAGACGCCCATATATCATTCAATCATCGCCCATATAACGTTTAATCAACGTCATTTAACGTTCAATCAACATCGTGCGCCTGTTTGTGTAGCGATGGTGCAGTGGATAGTGAATAGACCCGTGTTCAAGTCTCAGTCATCTCGCATTTCGATACATCACTCCGATGCGCTTTAAAAGCAGCGTACCAGCCCATTTAGAGCCATCGATTGACTGCACACTGGCCTTTGGGCAAGTAAGAGCAATTCTATACGTATCTCTGGCGGTAAGTCAAATTCCTAGTTGCAAGTCGGCGGGCAGAATAGCCAACCACTACGGATGGAAACCCAAGGACCTAAAACTCCTCGTAACTTACTTACTCACTGACTTACTTACTGTTTGATTTACGGTTATCGTTACAAAATGTTTCGCAAACAACAAATGAGGTGTCAAGAGTAATAAAATGACGTGGTAAAACGATCTGACGGCTTATCAAATTACTAACCCCTCTGTTTTGCACACTTCAATTTTTACTTTGGTTCCGATGTATACATGGATAATTATTTATTTCACATTCATGTTTAAGAAACATCACAGACTATAATTTGCAGTCAGCAAAATCGTACTACAGCACTACTCTCTATAGCGGACATCACATAGAGACCTTCTTAAAGCGAACACTTTTTCCTGGAACGGATGCCTTTCTCTGTAAAGTCCAAACTTCTACTTAACAGACACATCCTTATAGCGGATACATTTGTTTGGTCTCGATGGTGTCCGCTATAGAGAGGTTGCACTGTATATGCCTTTATTTTTGAATCAATCATATGACATATTTTGATTATTTCCAAAATATGCAATACTCCTGCCCAAAGACATCACGAACAGAAAAAAGCGTACAAGTATTAGTGGTGTTATTGTTATTTTGAGTGTTTCATAAGAAGCTTTTTGCAAATACAAGCTTGTCTCTTCTTATTGGGTAAACGGCCATGCATGCTTTCCACTGGAACATACGGCAACAGTGTAAGATTTGAGCGGAGAGTATAGTAGCACTCAAAATAATAATAACAACACTAATGCTTGAATGTTTTCTCTGTTCTTGTTGTCTTTGGACAGGAGGATTGTATACCGTGGAGATAATCAAAATGTCTCAAACAATGTTATATCGTTTCATTTGTTCCTTGTGTTGTTGTTGTTTACAGGTCATTGTTGTTGTTGTTGTTGTTTTACTGTTCTTGCCTTTGTGTTGTTCTAGTTTCGCTAAATATTGACTTCTGTGACTTCATATCTGTATCACGCTTTCCAAAAGTTTATTCAGATTCGAAATAATTAAAATATCTTACTAGACATGTACGTAAAATATAAAGCAAACACGTCTTATAGATAATTGGGTTTTAACAGTCACGCGCAACTTCTAAATCCATCCGAATGATTTCCTTGTTTGGCGTAGGAAAACATCATTCATTGACTGACAAGTAAAAAAACGTCTTTTTCTAAAACCAAAACGAGATCGAGATGATACAGTTGAAATAAACTTATCATACTCGCTTTCTTGTTTCAAAGAGAAGGCTTCGGGATGGTTTGGGAGGTTCAACTCACTTAAAACTCGAAGTCAATCTGTGACACGTTTACTCGAATCCTTCCGATCTTCTGTCACGTAAAAACATGTACTTATGTTGATAGGCAGTCACGAGAGAGAATCGATTATTAACACAAACACCTTTTTGTGGCAATATTTTTTTATTTTTTTTATTTGAGATGTCAAGATATGTATGCGCTTTGTAAAACTACACCAGGCTTGTTTTAACACGCCCATAGCACTGTACGTGAAATGGTTTCTACTCACCAAAAGACGCACATATATTTGAAATGTGAATCAATGTCAGCATTTAGCCAATGAAATGGTGGGATTTCTGGCACTCGATATTGTTGTTGAGCAATTTTTTGGAAGAATATTGCTTTGTCCGATCTTGCCATGTCCCTGTGTATCGATTGTCCTAAAAACGAGATTTTCATATGGACAACTTTTATAAAAACACGACCTTCAAATTTGACTTAAAAATGAGAACAAGTTAAGAACAACCCGAGGTTCACGTAAAGTTCTGCAACTAAGAAGAGTTCTGGATGATACGTTTTTTGGGGAAACAAAACCGGGGTTTATATTGGTCGCTGAAAACTATTAGTCGAGGGACAATTTGGTCACTGCTATTTGAATTACTCACCGACTAAATATTTAAGTTTTAGAATTGTCTAATAAGGAATTTTCGGAAATCCAAACTATGTTCAGTTAATTCTCAAAATGTATTACTTTCCACATGTCTCTTTCCAAATCAGAATAACATTAACAGAACTACTCTGGTTTGTGATCAAATGATAAAAATTGAACAGTCCTGAAAATAGTATTTCTGTTTGGAAGGTTTGTTATAAACAAAGTAAGAACATTTGAAGCCAAGAAAAGCTAAAATTGAATTGTATTGGTTCTTCGTATTTAATTAGTCTCAATAGACTAACCGCTCTTCCTTAGGGTCCCTGCCTCCACATATCTTTCATATTTCAAGTCCTTCTCTATTTCAAGGACCATAGACAAAAAGGCGGGATTTCCAGTTTTTAACATATTATATATTTATAATTTATATTTATTTTATAAACATATTATATTTATTTTAACATATTGTACTTAAATGAATGAATGAACGTGAATGTAAATTGATTGATCACCAAACATTATTCGTGGGTTAATCAATCAACAGGAAAAAACTTGATCGTGGCTTGGAAAATCGCCAACTTTGATTCATTGTAAGGCATTGCTGACGTTAAGCTCTTAAAGCTAACGTTAAAAGAACAGCGGCAAGGTAAAGTGTTTTCTCTTTGGACGATAGATTAAAATACGACTGTCATATAATTGGAAGTAAATGTTGTTCCACGTGCTAAAAGTCCATTTTACGAAATTTGGCTTGATTCCAAAAATTTAATTCTAAACATGGCATCAAGAAATAAAAAAAAAAAAAAAAAAATCAAAGAAATATTTCATTAGCTAATTCGAGGGTAGATCAGAGTGTTGTTCAAAAGCATTTAATGAAGTTCACCCGGCTCCTAAACCCCACGGACTGTCTGCGTAATTATCTGTATAATTTTACAAGACCATAATCAACCTGTTGTGGAGATAAAATAGCCACATCAAAAGTGTGGTCCACTGGTTGATCGTTAAAGCATTGTTTCAGCTCATTACCGGCTTTTTTAAACGATTTTAATAGCCGTGAGATAGCTATACTACGTTGCTCCATTTCACTTCAGGTCATTAAACATTACGAATTCTCACGTACAATAAATCGTGAGCAACAAATGGTAGTGTATTATGCCCTTATAGTTCAGTTTGCCGTTGACTCTTTATCTATGATCGAAATGACACGATTATGTTCAGAACACCCTTCCTACGAACATGCTGAATTATCAGGGACAACTGAACTCTTTTGACCTTTGAACATTTGACCTCCAGGAAATTTTCTAATGTCTATGGAAACTGAAACAGTGTTAAGGTTATGGCGAATCATAATGTGTACATCTTAGCAATATCACAAACGGAACGTTAACGAAAACTTGAAATGGAAGAGGCATTGGAAACTTGAACTTTCGGACCGGTGTAATTCGTTGTCTAAATCGGTTTATCAGTATTTCCGGTAACATTCGCATTAGATCATTGTATTATTTTGCAATTTGACCATTGTATTTTTTTGTAATTTCAAAATCCTTTATGTCTCCGGATGTGTGAATTATGTTTGTTTAACGTCATACAAAAGATAGTAATTCTTTTAAAGTGACTCGATTCTGCCATATAACTTGAATGTTGAAAAATTTATGCGTTTGCGTAATTAACCCGAGAAACATGTAGCGGTCGCCAAACGTCACCCTGAAAATATGAAAATATGGTAGTTTTGATGTAAAAGCATTTTATTACTGACGTAATGGTTAAACAAGTTTTTTCTTCCATAAAAAGTAAACATACAAAAAATTTCTGTTTCAACATTGTATTACGGCCAAGTTAACATGTCTTACCTCGTTTTTATGTAATCCAAATCCTGGAATGGTCAATTATATCAAAATTCCTGAATCTAAATTTCCATGTGACGCGTAACAAACTTATTCGTTAATATCTAATGTAACTTTTCAATCCACTGGTCTTCTTTAGGAGCTCTTTATAATAGAGACCGATATATCGGATGAGCGAGATAACTCGGTTAGGCGATATATCGGTCTTTATATTATTTCTATTGGGATATCGCTGAACTGTTTATATGACAGACGAGTTAACGGTCTCCATATAAAGAACCCCTTAGCCTAATATGAAAACAGATTTCAGCATCACTAATATGATTCAATTCATTTTCAATCCACAGTAAAAACAGGATATACCGATTTGTAGCCTTTGTTATAGCGTCCTAACTACCAATGCGAAATTGCTTGGGTGTAATTCCCGACCGAATAATAATGAAAAATTATCTTCAAAAAGTCTCTGTGGTAAAGTGATTTTTTATTAAAACAGTAGGCGATATGCTTGCTATTCCTATAGAAAGCACTCCTCCTCATAGACTTTTTGAATATTTTGCCCACTGGGATGTCTGCAACTAAAAGCAGTGGTGGATCTGCTTAGCACACAGCAAGAGATGTATTCCTATCTTGGGTGGTTGGCTTGTTGAGTAGTTTCTGTCGATACATTTTCCTTACCACAAATGGGGACTTTAAAAGCGCTAGGGTCACCTGCAAAGGATCTTCATTGACAACTTCAACTGAAGAGAATAATAGTCTCTTACTATCACACCCGCCTCGTTCCGATGTGTGTTACAGCAAATCGCCGTGGGTAATCAAAACGAGGCGGGGTTGGATATTTTGGCAAAATATCGACGTTTGAAAAAAAATCAGGAAAGGTGTATAATCATAGTATCGGAAAATTTCTTTTTCTTCTCCATAATATTTTTTATCGTGATGAAACCAAACCCAACGTATGAAAGATTTGAAAGTGAAAGCATGTACCGAGAAGCTTTGTGACCACAGTGCAACATTTTTGTGTGCATCGAACTGCAATGCAATAAACATCATTCGAAATTATGTTGCATGCAACAAGATATAAAATGAGTTTTATTGCATTGTGGATCCACTGTATGTAACATTTTCTTGAAACAGATCTTTCATTAGCCAATCAGAGAGCGTGTTTATACCCTTCGAAGTTAAATGAATGTTCGATTTGAAAACGGTAGGAAATTGAAAAACCTTTTTTTAACAGCAACAGGGTGCAGAAAGGTTGATTGATAAATAAAAGCATCTAATTATATTAAGGTTTGATAAAGATATCGATGTTCTAATACAGTGCACCCCTCTAATTACGAAAACCGGGCGCATTTTGACCACAATAAGTGATTCTTAATTTTGTGGACAGACCTCTATAAAGGTTTTCAATCGGGACCGAAAAAAGTGTCCGCTAAAAAAGTTCTTATGAGAGTTTGACTGCGGATAGGACCTTCGAGTGCGACCGCTGAGGCTCGTGTTCGAGTCTCGGTAATGTCGAATTTCGTTACTCAACCCGATGCGCTTTAAAAGCAGCGTATCAGCCCATTTGGAACCATCGATTGACTGCACACCTGATCTTCGGAAAAGTCAGAGCAATGCTATACGTATCTCTGACGGTAAGTCAAATTCCTAGTTGTAAGTCGGCGGGCGGAAGAACCAACCGATATGGATGGAAGCCCAAAGACTTCAAACTCCGGGTAACTTACTTACTTGCTGTCTTACCCGTTCCTAGATAGTGTCCTCTGTTGTGAGTTGTCCGCCATAAAGGATGTCCGCTATAATCGAGTTTCACTGTATTTGAATTCAGATTTGTGCACTTTAATTTAGTACGTATTTAATGCGAACTTGAGTGGCTCAAGGCTGTATCATTCCAATGCATCATCATTTCGCATAGAAACTTTCCTAACTGATCATAAATGCCTTACATTCATTCCGAAACCAACCAAAGCACAAAACTCTGGATCAAATGTAACTGTTAGACGAAAACCATTTCCAGTTAACTTACTACAGTGGAATCTCTATTAAGCGGATACCATTGGTGCACACAAATGGACCGGTTTATGGAGACTTAAGCTGTGATAATCCGTACATAGAGAACCCTATTCTCCTGCTTTTTAAGTCCATGGGCTTTAAAGCGGATTATCCACTGCTAAAGCTGGGACCTTTTCTTGTTGAAATGAGTGTTTCTCAGTTTTTCGAAAATAAAATTTGTGTTAGATACTTTCTGAATAATTCATGCATGCTTGTACAAAAGTTTTAACATACGGGCAAACAGATCCTTCTTTAAAGTTACAGCACTATCATTTTCCTGTCGCTCAATGTCCCGTAAAGCTTGAATTTTCGTTTCGCTTGGTCGCATACGCCTCTCTGAAATAAAATCATCTAGCTTCATACATGGTTTTTTCATTTGCTGGAGATAACTGGTTGGAGCTGAGTATATCATTGATCTTATCATCCCGTTGAGTGAGACCCTGGATAATTGGAACCTTTCCTTAGTACAAGTTTATTGGCAGATAAACACGTGCACAGTCTCTGTAAAATAAAGTCTTTGAGCTGACATATAGCATGGTAGTAATAGAATGTAAGAAAGTTTGTTATATTTCCTCTTTTCGGAAAACTATAGATTAGATTAGTTTGCTCCCTTTATTTTATTTAATTTAGGTAGGTTAACAATTCAGCAATGAGTAGAATCATATCTGGACTCTTTCCATCTTAACATTGCAAAGAACAAAGGAATTTGATAGAGAAAAGCCCTTAATTTCAAAGCCTTCATCAGTCTAGGTAGTTCTATCCTCCACATTTGAGTTGTCAATTACTACAGATAATTGTGCGAAAATGGGGAAATGGTTAGGCAACGATGCACTATCGATGCACTTAAAAAGCAGCGTTAAGTCAACGGTAAGTCAACTTCTAAGGTACAAGTCGGTCAGCAGAATAGCTAAACTTCACGGATGGAAGCCGAAGAACTTTAAACTCCAAGTAACTTGCTTGCTAATGTCCAGTCACGGCCCTAAATTCACGTTATGACTTTCCGTGTTTTTCTTTAAGTTTCTCGTAACAACTGATAAATATGAAGTACAAACAATACTTCCATAATGCTCAATTTGACACCAGTGTAAACTCTGGGGTATACCAATGATGTTCAATATGGGGGAGGGGGGGGGGGGGCAGTTCACGGTAGGGGCAGTTCACGGTAGGGACAGTTCACAAAGTAAGACACATGAGAAGCAATAGCAGTAGCATGGCATCTACTCTTAGAGAATTGCGGATGGAAGTACCACTTCACATCAGAAAAATCTACAGGCTTTAAATGGTGGAGGTTTCCAAACTATAAATCACCTAAACCCAGGACTTATGGGGTGATTGCTTCAAAGTATGTACAATCATTGCAATATGAGATCGAGTAGCAAACTTCCATCAACGAAAGGAAAAACGTATGGCATTGACGGCTTATATTTTAGAGCATTAATGCTATTGGAATAACTTACCAATAAGTGTGAAAACCTGTGGACCTCTACAGGAATTTAAACGTGTTACTAAATCTTTGCGATTTATCAACTGCAAGTTATGGCGAAGTTGAGTTGTGTAGTTTTTTTGTTAGCTTTTATTAGTGTTTCCACACTACTTGTATACACTAACGTTAAATAAAGAGTTGAATTGAATTGAGGAAATTAGGTTGAAGGTTTAAGTTGAGGAGTGTTTTTTGAATTTCAGTTTTTTCATAGTCACTTGATGGATGCGGACACTATCCTGTACAAACAGTAGAGAGAAACTGTGTTACAGTAAATTATCCTCCCGTTAAGTGAGACCCCGGATAACTGGGACTTTTCTTAAGTGGGCGACCGAATATCACCTGGTCCCTTGAAATTCATTTTTGAAAAAGTCCCACTTAAGTAACTTTATATGACATGACTTTTGTCGTGCATAATTCAATCAACTCTGCATTAAGTCAAATTTTGTGTGTTGTAATGGAGAAATTTCGCAAAAATCAAACTGACTGTTTATTGCATGACTTTTGTTTGATTTAATCAATGAAGAATCGTCTATCCGTGAATATTTTCAGGGTTTTTGCAACCTTTTTGAAATTTTATTAATTTAGATTAAACAACACAAAATGATCTGTAAAAAGTAAATTTTCATTTGATCACACCAATGTGATATTTTTGTGTAACTTAATCGAATTTAATTAGACACTACAAAAGTCACGCCATATGAAGTTGCTCTAACCGACTGATTTGCTAAAGTACGACATTGGTTAAACGGGACCGATTTCTTTGGTCCCTTGAGAGTATTGGGTAACTGACCAGTTGCTATAGGAATGGTGAAAACGATTATGTAAATGAAGGCCATTATGATGTTGCAAAATATATTGTCATCTCATTTTCGACTTTTTCAATTCATTCTTGTTCTTATTCACAGTGTTTTCACTTTTTCATTATTAAAGACGTCAATCACGCTTGATGACTATTGAAACTTTCGATAACCGTGAAATTCGCATTTTCCGTCCCTATGACGAGAATGATAAAATAGTCAAGGCGTTAACATATCTCACCTTCTTGAATGCTAAACCTATTCCTCTAAGCGTCTTATGATGCCTTGATTTGAAATCCGATAGGCCTTCCGTTTAGACTGGGAATATATATATTTATATATATATGATTATATAAGTATTAACATGACACCATCATGGAAATTATGTGAACGTTTCTGACACTTTGAATTTTTTGCTGTAAAACGATTTTTATTTGAAAAACATTGAAAAAGTTCGGCTTTTAATATTTGCCCATATTAAATCAAGGAAATTAAGGTATATGAAATTAACGCGGATTTAAAAAAAACGCGTTAATTTCATAGCGCGTTACTTTCCTAGAATAAGGTATGTGGTTTAATATCTTGAGACAAGCTAGTGTAAATGGTATCTAAAGACCATCATAAATATTCACAAGTCCTCTTGAATAAACAGCCCACTTGTATACGAATTTCATTCCCCTAGTTACACAGGATTAATATTGACGCTAAGTAATATAATGGAAATTATTTATATCACTTGACTACTAATGACTGCCTCTCTGATTTATGATAATTGCATTAAACATTATCATTTGACTCCTACGTCGCGCGATGAGTCAGTTAATCTCAAAATGACGTATAAGCTTCGAGTCCTTATAATACAACATTACATATTTTGTTAGTCATTATTTTTTCAGTTTTATTTATATTATAGGGTTCAATATTTTTAAACTACTTTTTTTTGTATAGTTATAAAAATTCTTTTCGCTTGCAGATTTGCAAATGCGTTCTAATGAAGCAATAGACCAGTTATCATTACTTTTTATTATTTCCTTTCCCAGTGGGAAAAATCTTCAAAATGTCTCTGTGGAGGAGTTTTTTTTTATTGAAACAGAAGGCGATATTGATTGCCAGTCCTATAGAAAACACTCCTCCATAAAGACTTTTTGAGGTTATGCCCAATGGGTTATCTTTACACAGGTTAAATTTCGTCAGTAAATATACAATAAGACTGTTATAAATGAATGTTAAACAAAATAAACAAAAACTAAATGCAAATACAGAAATAGATAAATAGAAAATTGAAAGAAAAACATTCTGATGGCGACTTATTCTTAATTAGGTACCAGTCGGTCTTTCTTTTGCGCTTTCTATTGATCCCTTTCAATGTAATAACGCTGCTGTGGTTATAAAATAAAATATCTGTAATTCCAGAAATCTACGCGTAGTTCCAATCAGTTGGAGGAACTACTTATGACTACATTTGACTGGAGTGAACGAAACAGGAAAAAACCCGTAATTTTCTGTTTACGCGCTATGTTTTTCGTAAATTTAACTATTGGGTATATGGTTAATGTAACAAGATGCGATCATCACTATTTTGCGGTGAAAACCTTGTTATTTCTGTTTGGGTTATACGAGGTTATGGTTATGTAATGCCTCGTTCTTTCAAACGAAAAAGAGAGACTTTCAGACAAGAAGGATTAATGATCGCATCTTGTTAGATTAACATATTAATTGTGTACAGCTTTTAATTAACTATTTCATATTTGAGACATAGCTAAGTTAAATACCAGTTGGTATCTAGGGTTAAAAAGATATATACTTCTTTCGCGGCAAATGGGATTATCAACGCAGATGGGCTGGCATAAATGCAACCCCGAGGGCCATTACCTTATCTTCGTCTTCATTATCGACTCTGCTATCAACGTTTCTACTTATCTATTATTCTTTTTTATGAAACTGTTAATTCAGAAAAAATACGTAGCATTACCTAACCTAATCAACATTACTCAACACACTCCTTCCAGCACTGTATAATTTGCTTACGTAAAGCTAGCCGTACCTAACAGCCGTATCTTAGCTACGGCTTGTGTTTATTATGTATGGCTGACTCGAAAATTAGGTACGGCAGGCGAAAACTAGATAGGGCTAACCAAATTAAGTTGCGACTTGAATTTATTATGTACGGCTGACTCGAAAATTAGGTACAGCTGGTGAAAATTAAGTACGGCTAACCGAATTAAGCTACGAATTGTGTTTATTACGTATGGCTGACTCGAAAATTAGGTACGGCAGGCGAAAACTAGATAGGGCTAACCAAATTAAGGTGCGACTTGAATTTATTATGTACGGCTGACTCGAAAATTAGGTACAGCTGGTGAAAATTAGGTACGGCTAACCGAATTAAGCTACGAATTGTGTTTATTATGTATGGCTGACTCGAAAATTAGGTACGGCAGGCGAAAACTGGATAGGGCTAACCAAATTAAGGTGCGACTTGAATTTATTATGTACGGCTGACTCGAAAATACGTTAGCGTATAATTTTTTTATACATAATATTTATATTTATAATAAATATTGGCATGTTATACTTAGTTCAAATGTGTTTTACTCTGATCTTCATTTCTCTGTGTTGAATTTTATTTTATTACTTGTGCATGGTATCGAAAGTAATACAGGTCCAATTTTTTCAAAAGTAGTTCAAGGATCCTTTAGAGCGCCGCCGCCTTGGCGTCTAGTTTACTTAATTATGCCAGAGTTATGGCTTAGGAAAACTTTTCCAGGCGTAATTTTTGCTAATAACAATCTACCTGAAAAACGTTATAGAATATGTAGAAGCAAAGAGGAAATAGATGAGTTGCCTAAAGAGTGCACAGAAATATTTCAGCGAAACATGATTGATCGTTATATAGACAGGCCAAATCAATTCTTTCAAAATGGCAAATTTAGAATTCTGGAACGCATTTGTTTTGCCCAATTTTTGTCCCATTACTATCTCACCAAGAAAATGTTTCATGAAACTGAAAATGATTTTCAGCCTGTTGTCCTCAATGATGAATTGATGGAATCAAATCATGCAGATTGTGGCTATCCCAAAATGATCCCTTTGATGTCTTCTAAAGAAAACCTACAATGCAGAAAGGTTAAGGCGGTTTTGCGTTATCATGTGCCAAACAAAAATAAATATCCAGAGGAATATGCCTATCATTTGCTCTTTATGTTTTTTCCCTTCCGCAACGAAGATGCATTAAAATCTTGCTAAATGCTAAATGTTTAGTATGAAGGAAATTATCGTACACTTGCTGAATCGAAAAGGACGCTGATTTCTCCCTTCTGGGTCCCTTCAAACGGAAATGCTGTAACTTCGATTAGGCTTATAAAGTAAGACTTGTTAATAAGAATCAAAAGCTATCCGATAGAGATTTGTTGTATCAGGTTATTTCTTCGCCTCCGATTTATAAATAAACACCAGATAGGTATTCTAATCCCTTTTTGGTTCTCTTTTCCGAGTGATTTGTAAATATGCACAGCATTTTCTTGTTAACTTTGTAGCTGCATTTCGGTGGCAGAGAAATTCTCGATCTATGTTTCAAGTTTTATGAAGCCAAATGATAGAAAAAGGCTCAAATTACGTTTCAATCTATCAATCGTCTCTGTTCTTGTGTGTTACAAGGTGAATGATAATCAACCGTTGCGTGTATTTACGGTTTTTTTATCGTTTACGATTCCCACATACACATACACGTGCCAGCAAATCTCGTGATTCCCATTATTGATCAGTTACATCATTTATCTTGCTGTCGTGTAATGGCCAGTTTTTTATATTTATTTCCTCGCTCACCACCACCCCACCCCGCACTCAATTAGTTGAAAATTCATCATGACGGCGCTGAAAAATTAAGGTGCAGATACTTTTGAGAATTAACTCTAAGTTACGCTTAGAAATTTTAACAGAAAACACTGGTTTGGGAGAGGATAAAAATCAGTGTGCATAACAGATAAGAAATGAACAAAACCTTTCGTAGGAAAGTAATCTTGTTCCCCTAGCCATCTTCACCGATGAATGTTTGGAAGGATTGGGAATCACTTTTGAAAACCGAAGTCATATAAACGTGTTGGACTCAGCCATCCAACATGGGGTTCTGACACGTACTAAACGTTGTTTTTATGAACATTTCCATGTAACGTATAACAATACTATTGCCATCAGCTACATTAACACAAAATGGGTGGCTGGATGGAACCTGGATGGAATGCAATAGGATATGGCAATGATGAAGCAGCTTATGGATCTCAGTTGCAATCAATGCAGGTGCAAATAGTGAAACAACAGACTGAGAATCAGGAAATAATGCTTCTGATTCTAGCATTTTCAGGCAGATCATTGACAAATTTGGCATGGCAGACATTGACATGTTTGCCACAGCTATAGCAACAAGCAGTTAGAAACCTATGTTTGGAATAGAAATCAAAGCTGATATGAAAGATCTGGGGATCTTTGGACAACCACATAACACCCAGCCACTTCATCAGAAGCTAACATTAGTTGCCGTTAGGGAGGAACACCCATAAATTCGAAAATTACCAAAATTGCATTTTTTCTGCTTCTATTGATGTAAGGTTACAGGTTGTGTCAAAATGATGAGAAAGAATGTATTCGACATTTCATAAATAATTAATGAGTTCAAAACTGTGGAATGTGTACCGAAAAGTCGTACTTGCCCTGGAACTTTTCTGGAGAGAGGTTTTGTTTGAAAGGCGTTGTTTTGGAAATAAAGGAACTTCGAAGATGAAAACTTCGATTCACAAAATTTTTTTGGACTTTCGGACATTGCCTTCGAATATTGACGTCACGTTTACTATGACGTCAGTCAATATTCTGCGGTAATGCCCTCATAACCAGTTAGTATAGGGTTATAATAATTTAATCAGAACTTGAATCATCTTATACATCACAATCACATTCAGAAAGAAGAATGACCATTCTGAAAGTTGTTTAAATGTTAAAACAACGTTGTGTGCCTGCTGTACCCAGCGGGCAAAATCTTCAAATAGTCTATGAGGAGGAGTGTTTTCTAAAGGAATGGGAATAAATTTGTTTCAATAAAAAACACTCCTCCCAGAGACTTTTTGAAGATTTTGCCCACTGGGTAAAATTTTAAATTCTAATTATGTTTTTAAAAGAGTAGCAACAGAATATTGAATAATCTGACAGCCGTCTCTTTCTTTGTTTCTTCACCGTATAAGGAAGACGATAACAAAAACACAGTACAGGACTTTGAAGGAGTTATTGTCGATGTTTCTAAGTAAAATTCCCTTGCATCGAAATTCAGTGTACGCGTGATTAATTCTTTGGTATTTAAAAATCTGCAGTCTTCAAATAGGAACGCTGTCGTACCATTAAGAAGCCTCTTTTAGTTTACGCGTGGCTTTGTAGAAAGTTTCGACAGTATTACCAAAGTTTCAAGGATTCTCATTTGTCTGCGCTCATGTCCGCTCAAATGAAGTTGGAAGACTTATCTTTGACAGTCCGCCGGAGTACGACAAACGTCGCTGGACGAATTTTGATAATGAATTTTGACATAAGCCAATGGGTAAATTCCGCCAAAATCAATACACTATTCGCGAATTTTTTTAAACGCCATTTTAATGCCTAAACATCAAGTAGATTGTACTTTACGGACGAAGAAATTTCTAACTTCTCGTTTAAAAATTGGACGAATATTTTTTTCCAGACGGATATATTTATTCGGCCTGGTTAAAAAACGGATATCGTATTGAAAACGAGGTAAAACGATATACAGTACCGAGTTTAAACAGAGATCGGGAAAGAACCATTTTTTTTCTCGAACAAGTCGATGTGGTCTCTTAACTTTCAGATGATCAGAAACTTCCAAGTTTTGTTTTAATGTTAAAATTTTTAATGTTTTCGTCATAATTGTTAAACATAAAAATTGTATTTTCGCGCCTTTCGAAATAATAAAACATTATGTTTTCTTTTTTTGTTAACAATAATTTCCAAAACATGATGTTTTCGTAAATCGTTTGGAAATATTATCTAAAACGTCATAATGTTATCGTAATCAAAAAAACTCTAGAACCTTTCATTTCGTGCAGTGTTTCACAACACTTTATTCACCCCCGGTTTCTTAACATAAGAAAACCAGCAGACTTTAACATAGATTAGACCATGTATATGTTACGGGGATTGTGATAAATTCGGGGATTATGCATATTAACCAGTTATTTTACATAATTCCCAGCCAAATTGGGTAATTTGATTAATACAGATTTTTCATCAAATTTCCCGGTTATTTTATATAATTCCCATAGAGAATGGAGAATGTGATTAAAAAGTGTTCTATTTGTCAAATTCACCGGCTAATATGCATAATTTCTAGGTTCTTTTGGGGAATATGTAAAATCTCCGGACTGGGTTGGGAATTGTGCTAAAACAGAATTGAAAGTAAAGGAGACGTATCGTTTCTTTGTTTTACGTCGTATATTAAGCTATACCTTACCGCGTCGAGCTTGCTCGGATTAAAAAGAAGATCTTCTCGGAAGAAGATTATTAAGCTATAAAAAGCGTAAAAGGGTATGTTAAAATACTTTTCAAGTTAGTTAATGTAGTATCTCCAAGAAAAATCACGTCGTTCTATTTTTATAAAGCTGTTTTTTTTTTACTCTAAAATAACCAGCAAATGATGATAAAACAAAACTAGAAGACTAAGAAAATAAAACTAACAAAAGAGTAAAACTTAACATATCAATGTCTTTTATTTATTGTCACAGGATAAGCTGCTGTGGCACTTAGAAGTACACAGTTTTTTAGCTTTTCTACACGAGCACGAATTGTTTCGGCAAGCTGTCTTACAGTTGCAGCGCTTGTAGCCTTGCCCGCCAGATAACGATGACTTTCCCGCGCATTCTCGTAGTGATATATCAGTTGAAGGGACATCAGCAATATCGACGATTCCTGCTGTGCAAGTTGTGAATTGATTCCGAGCGTACCACGATTTGAGCATTCCTTTTTTGGTGCCAATTCTGTATAAACCTTTACTTAAATTGACTTCAGTGATCACTCCTAATATATTTCGTGAGTCGCATCTGCCACGATCAACATCTGGCACACGTACTTTGACGGTGTCTCCTACCTTTCCTGGAGGAAACTTTTCTTGTGACTGCCTGGTCATTCTTAAGGCCTGAGCTTCAAGATTGCATTTTGCCATTTTTCTTTTTTCTTTAATTTTCTCTTGTCGCTGGGATATCATTGAAGGTGAAGGTGAAGGTGGTGGTTCATCGTCGGTTGCAGCAGCATCTTGTGCCTCAGCCTCTTCCATCTCATCTTGACTTGTACCTTTGATCTCCCTTTGTCGTTCATCAGTCTCCACTACTTCCATTACAGTTTCTATGGCATGCTCATTTTCATCATTGCTAGCTACCTGATTGTCAGATTCGCTAGGTAAATCTTCAATGAATTGGAGATTTGGATGGAAATCCGGCGCTGCATCTACGTCATGCATAGAAGAAATGGTTTTCTCGAGCTCCTCTTCCGTTTGGATTTCATTAATGGTTTCATTAGGGAGATTTGAGGTTTTTAAACCCACTTTCATCGGCTGTCCAAACATAGCCTCGTAAGGTGAACACTTAAGGCCTTCGTGATAGGCTCTATTCTTCATGACTTGAACAAAACGGAGTCCATCTGCCCAATGGGTCGTTGAGTTTGAATGCAACCATGTTGTCAGCATGTCTTCGATGTCTCTATTTGCTCTTTCTACAGATCCCTGACTCTGGCTGTGTCTTGGTTTCCCGTGCACTATTTTTAAACCTTCCCACATTGAACGAAGCTCTTCGATTATCGAGTTAACAAACTCTCTTCCATTATCACTTTGTAGGATGTTTGGAGCACCGAATATACTGAATACATCCAGTAATTGGTAAGCGATTTCAGGTGCACGTTTAGACGTAACTGGTCGAAGTTGCACAAATTTTGTTAGATGGTCTTGATATACAAAGATCCATTTGTTCTCTCCATCCGCCTGACTCTGCATATCTATCAAATCAACTTGTGCTCGGGAATTCATCTCACTGAAAACCATTGGCTTGATAACCAAACCCTTTTTCGGAACTTTCGACTTTTTTAGACATGGAATGCATAAGTTCAGATAAATCATTATACATTCTGCTGTGATGTTTTTGTACTTCGTACCCGTTTCCTTAACCATTCGGTTTCTTCCTCCGTGGCCAATGGAAACATGTGCCTCATGTATTACATTGAATATATCCTCTATGCGCACGTAGTATTTAATTGACGTGCTACCCTCAGCTACAGGATATATCAGCTTCTTGACGTTTCCAATTTGAACAACATCGTACCGTTTCAAAAGCTGGTAATCATTCGGTTCCTTTTAGCGGTTACCGTGTTTCAAGGTGTTTATTTGTTGAATGAGCAATTCATACTTTTCTCCACTCAAGAAAGAATTGTTGTGCTTTTTACTTTCGATCAACGCACTCAATTTTTGATAAAACTTTCTTTTCATTACAGCTTCCATCTTGAGTTCTCTTCTTGCAACACTGTTTCACAAAACCCTATAAACAACCTCATATTATGCACAAAAATCTTATTTTCTCATTAATCTTATTTTCATCCTATACAAAAGAATAACAGGTTGATAAATAACACTCCCCAAAAACGAATGGTTATTATGTAAAATAACCGGTGAAAGTAACGAACCTCATGATATTTGTTACATTTCCCAACTTTAATGGGAATTATAGAAAATGACCGGTTATTATGCAAAATTACCCAAAGAGAAACCTATTTTTGGTTATTATGCATAATAACCGGGGAATATGCATAATTCCCAATTTATCATATTACCCGTAACATATACACGTTGCAGATAGATTTCATATCAGATTGGCTTCGTTTCGGAACCTTTTACACTCGTCCTTTTTGGCGTTACTTTTAAAAATTCCGTAGTCAAACTCTCATGGACAAAACATTTAACGCCGGCTCTTTTAACATCAAGTCATGAAAATTAACGCCATTGTGCCGGCGTAAAAAGGGCCAATAAGGTATTTCTCTGTAAGTAGAGTCTGTCTAGTAAGTTTGTGAAAGAGCTTTACAACCACGACGTAAAAATAAAATAAGACGTTACAACTACAGTGTATTGTGGGCGGGGTTGGTTCGCAAAATATTATCGAATTGTGAATCTTTATTATCACAAATCTCCCCTTTAACAGCTTTGTTACGTGATAATTAGCGTATAATTATAGTAGTGTATGTGAACAACAATAAAGCACCATTTCTGGGAATATTTCACGTAAGTGTTTAATTTAAAAAAAACAAAAACATTAAGATCCGTTAATACTAATGTTTCAAAGCATGGTTGTTGTAGTGCAGAACAGAACCTTTAATGATCTCACCCTCCTCCATAAATTTAGCCTAGGTTCTAGATTTAGCCTTGTTTCTAGATCTGACGTAAACCTAAAAGAACATTAGCCAATTTCACGCTGCGTGGTTATACGCTCCCGATTACATTTGTAGGGACAATATTAAAAATGGTAGATATAATGCATAAACAACAATCGCAAGGGACAGTATGAATGCTTCATATACAATGTATGAAGATGTTAGATCCTTTACTAAATGGGTGTGAATTGGTTAAATGGAATTGGTCAATCGACTAATGGGACGCAAATGAAAATAAGAAAGTTCTCCCTGTATACAAAGCTTGTTAGTCGCTTAAAATCAAAAACCCAGCGAAACTACAAGTTTGGATGTAGTCTAGCTCCATTGGATATACCACCGGTAACAGCTAATTGGAGGAATGATGAAGAGCTGTACCCAGTTGTTACTTAAGATATCTTTTATAGATACTGTACTTTCAAGAAACAAGGAAATTCTGGACAGCAACAAAAAGCACTTCGAATGCTGCAAAGAAGGAAAATAATTAGTGTTAAAACATTTAATGATAATTCTGACACAATATTTGGGAAGGCAATGATTGCAAAGTCATATGGCACAGCCATTAGACTTGCAGTTGAATCTTTTGATGGATTGACAGTTGAAAAGTGTGGATATTTCATGCTCTATTATGAAAAAAAATATGGATCAAGTCCAGATGAATTAGGACCTGCAGGCATATTACTTGAAGTGAAGACACGTGCTGTTGGTAGTATAAAGCCTATTGAATCATTAGAAAAATGTCCACAATACTTTATACAATGTCAATTGCCAATGGAGTGCACAGATGCAGAGTATTGTGTTCTTCAATCATATCACCCAGTGTCAAAGTCATCGAAATTCCTTTTGATCAAACGTAGCAATATATTAACGAGAATAGTGAAAGAAGTAACAGACTCTACATATCATAAAGAAAGAATTCTTACTTGGGCACATGACGACATCATTGAACTACGTGGGTTTGGAAGAGCAATCATCGGCAAAATTGCTGACTTTGAAACCTAAAACCCTTGCAAGCATTCATAAAGAAGCTTACTCGGTCAGTTCCTGTTGTCGAATTTATCGATGAATTTGAAAGTATATAATTTCATTATCTTTTGGGAACTAGACGCTTTTTCTATAAGTATCCCATTTATATATAAAAAGCTAGAGATTCAAAATAAATTCTGCAAAACATCCTGTGGCAAAGAAATATATACCTATGGAGAAAGCGTGCAGGTGATCAAGGAACTTTATGCCAAATAATTATACACTACTCCATAGGGCCTATAGGAGGCATAGTTAAATTAACAATGTGTCCAATCATTTGCCAAGTTGATGATAAAATATCCATCTTATTTATTGGCCAAACACTATTCATTATTCCCCAATCTCGCATACGACCAATAAATCTTCCAACATGAATTCATGTGACAGCAATGTCAAAATTTGATGCAATATCAACTTCAGCAAATTGGTCACCTTGTTTTTGTTTTGGTCGGTTCAGAGTTATGCCTTTTATAGCCCAAAATTCACTCATTACCTTATGCTCTTTTTCAACAAATAAGATTGCTCCAGATTTTTCAGTTAATTCAGAGTCTGAAATTGATCCACGATAAATATCACTGAATAAAATACCTCTCCCATGTGGTGATATTCCAATGAGGGCGTGTGTTTTTATAATTGGAAAACATAAGTGAATTCAGTTCAAAATTGGAAGGACTTTGAAACTTGAATTCTGTGGCATCAATGACTAAGTCAGTTAATCTATGGCATGTTTCAACGAAACCTTTCGGCATCTTTTTAACTAGAAATCCTGACGCTGATTTCAGATCAATCTCATTTAACAGTGTTGCTAGAAATACGACCCAACCGATTAATATTCTTTGCATTGTAGCTTTTGACTTGTTGATAATATAAGCCATAAATGCCTTGATGTAAGCCGTGTCTACATATCACCAATACAGCTAAGAGTTCTGTTGCAACATCTGTGGATCTTCTCTGAGGATAACCAACACAGTCAGAATATGGAATTAAATGATAGGCCACATAGATACTTGAACAGTTCAGGAGTTTAATCAAGTTGCTGTATGTGAATTATTTTCTTTCTAACAAGGATATTTTATTTTTTAACAAGGATACTCTATGTTTATTTTTCATATCGATGGTTTTTATTTTAGATAGTTCATACTTAGTTGATTCAAGTTCTTTTTCTAATTGATCAATGCATGTGTTAGCTTCAAAGAGTTTAATTTTTAACTCGGAAACCCTCTTTTCATAAATTATCCAAACGTTTTTGGGATTGCTTCTTTGACAGTCTTCTTTTTGTTGAAGAAGATGGAATTGAAGACGTTCAATATTTTGGACTTTTTCGTGTTGTGGAAGTCAATAATTGTGTAGCAATTTCATATTTTCTTTTTGCAGTTTTCAGCTGTTTCTTAAGTTTTTCCTTGGCGAATTATAACGACCCAAGTTTTATTTACCATTCTCATATTTTTCACAAATGACCTCATATTGGTTTTGTGGAACAATGGCGTCTGGTAATTGTGTCGAATTTTGTCGTTCAGTGCTCCAATGCTCTCCACATATGTGACCGTTTTTCCAATTCATACCAGTTGTTCGAAAGAGCCTGCAATACTCTCGTTGGGTGTTTTCATCACGCGGTAAACGATAAAATTTTAAGGTTGCCCATTTACATCTTTGCTTCTGCATAAGGCAGATGCACAAAACTATTACCATTCTAATACAACTTTAGAACACAGCGAAGGCAACAAATACAGCTCGTTCTTACTGTTTATTTTGTAAACAAAGCTACCATTATTAATTTTATCCCTACAACGCCTTAAATTAGTTCCCAAATTACCTGACATGAATTTGAATAATATAAAATCGAGTAGAAACACTGAAGTTTCGAAAAGTGTTTCTTGTGTTATTCTTATGATTTTAAATTAACTAATTAGCTAATGATAATTTGTTTTTAAAATTCCAAAACCACAAAGAAATAATTTACAAATGATGCATAATGAACGACTACGTTTTTTACATTTCCCTATTGAGTAATATACTTACAATATAAAAGTAAAGTAAAGACTCTTTTAAGTCCGGTTCCGATAAAGCGGATTTATGCATTCTGGTTTGGCTGTTGGTTAAAATTGAGCAGAAAAAGTAGAATAAAAAAACAAAAGAAAGGAATCCCATTTTGTACGTGTGAAACGCTTTATCGAAACCAAGCTTTAATGAAATGCGGTCTCCCGTCTTTTTTCAAAACATCACTGTTTTAAGCCGATTTTACGGAGGTGTTTTTGAGCCCTTATAACTTAAAAACTCCGGATAGAATTGTAAATATTCTTATATATTCGTAATCAGAAATGATGGAAGTTTAAGTATACCGAATATGAGCTACGTAGATTACGTAGAAAAAAAGCTCATTTTCTTCTTCTTCATTTTTCTTCATTTATTTTAGATTTTTTCTCAAAATTTACGAAAGCATGTTATTCCACTCTGAAATATCTTTCGAACAAGGGTAAATTTGTTGAAATTCGTCACGATAGCGCTGAGAAATTTTAAAAAAATATGCCAAGACACACTCTTTGACATCCTTGCAAACCGGAAAATTGCGGGAACAAGGAACTTCTGTTCTTCTGTCATATTTCATTGTTTGGGATAAGTCTTATCAGATTACTTAGATTGCTCAGAAATGATGGAAGTTTGAGTATACCGAATATGAGTCATCCTTGCAAACCGGAAAATTGCGGGAACAAGGAACTTCTGCTCTTCTGTCATATTTCATTGTTTGGGATAAGTCTTATCAGATTACTTAGATTGATCCATTTCTGAAATTCTATTTAGGAAGGTTACAAAGGAACTACCGTTTAATTTAAAATTAACTTAAATTCTTTAAGAGCCACTGGAATGGGGTTTAAGATAGTATGTTTCTGTATCGCGAAGTATTGAAAATATTTCAATATCTTCATAGTGACACTGCTACAGAATAATCACACAATGCCGTCAACAAGTTATACTTTAAGCATAGTTTCAAATGGCTCGAAAAAGGAAAATCGCAACAATGGAATGGAAGGGAAACCCATAGAAAATAGCGGTTTATCAAGGAATACACCTTCAAAAATGTCTGGCAAACATTTTACAAGTTTTGATGAGGAAGAGGAACTTTTGAAGTGCACAATTCACGACGCAGCCAGAGAAAACCAAGTGGAATATTTCAAACAATATTTACTTAAGACCGATACATCAATTTCTTCTGTAATTAATCAATTAGATGAAGAAGAACAAGCTGCAATTCATTTGGCTTCCAGATACAATAACACAGAATTTATTAGATATATAGTACAGGAAGAAGCGGATATAAATTTACCAGGAGAAGATGGAAACACTGCACTTCATGTAGCTATAAAGTAAGTTTATTTTCATTAAACTAAATTAAAATTCACAGCTCAATGCTCAATGCATTTTTTATTAAAAAAGGTAGACGCCATGTTTAATAAGATGAAAACCAATTTGAAATACATTAACTATCCTCAAGGTAATTATCAATTAAAGCAATTCACTGAAAATAAAGTGGCTTTAATCGATTTCAAATGCTGCTTTTTTGAATTTTTGAGAACGGTTGGTTTTTTTATTTTTTCGATCCATGAGGATATTTAAACAGCGTTTTTGGATTAGCAAATAATATATACAGTATAACCCCGTTAAGTCGGACTCTCAGGGGACCGAAATAATCGGTCTGACTTATCGGGAGTCCGACCTATCCGAACTTCGTCTTAAGTCAGACTCTACTTATTTAGATCCAAGGGGGACAAGGTTTTAGTCCGACTTAAAGAAAAGTCTGACTTAAACCGTGTCCGACTTAACGGGGTTATACTGTATTCCTGCGAACAAACGTGAAATTCGTAAACGAGCAAGAATGACCTGGTTTTTATAATCCCTTATAAAAATATTCTAATGCTTTTGCTACATCAGTAGTGCCAGTAGCAACCAGCACGAAAAAGTTTCACGAAGAATACTGACCAGAATGCAGGTGGTTAAAACATATTCCCCAACCCCCGGTTTTTTAACATAAGTAAACCAGCAGACTTTAACATAGATGTCCACCCTTTGCGGGGTAGTATGGACAACTGAGTCAGGTTGCAGCATATAAACACATATTTGTGAAGGTGTATTGATCTCGCCGGTCTTAAGAAGATTCCAATAAAATATCTGAATTTCAGCACGAAGAAATTGATAAGGATGCGCAAACAAAAGAAAAGATCACGAGGAAATTAATCAGTATGAAGTTTCGTTAATAAAAAAACTGTTTAGCAAGTGAAATAAAAGTAAAAAGTGTGACAAAGGAGATAAAAGTGTTCTCTAAGTTTAACATACTCACACAGTTAGCACATCACGATCTGCATCTTCAAGTTTAGGTTTTTTCCAAGATAGTGACGTAGAAATGTATGTTTGTTGAAAAATACAGCACTATTTCAGCGAATATTTCACGAAAGTGGATTTTTAAAAATAACATTAATATTCGTAAATACTAATGTTTATCATTAGTTCCAAAAATATCTGCAATCTGATTGGTTAATCAGTAGAGTATATCTCGTTTATCAGTGCAAACAAAAAATAAATGCAGCGCAAATAAATGATTTGTATACATTTGACGCAATGCAAGGGTTCGCCCCTATACTAATACGCATACAGAAAAAAAACCCCTTTGAATCCTAAACAAAGTTTTTTCGTTTTTTCGATTTTCTGTACTAATGATAAATCAGTTATCGCACAGTTCCAACAATAACAGTAACAGCAAAAATATAAGAAACTCGAAAAATATTCGCCATATTGCACTCGCCACTGTGCGATAACTGATAGATATTGAATGTTTTAAAGCAGAACGAAACCTTTAATAAACACGATCGTATTTTCATTTATCCTTAAACGCTTTCTTTTGATGTTGTATCAATGACGATTTTAACAGTGGAACCTCTATAAATCGTACACCCAAAAAGCAGACATCACTGTATAACGGACACATACTCTCTGTAGATTTAAATACACCTTTCCCGAAATCATGTTTATATGTCGCATCCTGAGTCAGTTGTCCATACGGGCTTTGATTTTGTGTTGAAAATTAACGAAAATTTTCCCACTGCGATTTTCTAATGAGCAAAATATATAGCTAAATAATTAGCGTGCAACAATGTCAAGCATCAAAGCGAGACCTGCATGGACAACTGAGTCAGGAAACGACATATTTGGGAAAGGTGTAGTCAAGTGACACGACGTTATTAAACAGAAGGGAGTCATATAATGCGATCGAAATGTTTAGATTTAATCACCTAATCATCGCTTTTAAAGACTTTCAGAACGGATAAAAATAATTATATTTTGATCACGTGACAACAACATAAAATCAAAACAAACATGATTTCTAGCTTGTGCGTTTATGTGAGAAATATTATAGAAATCATTCTCCAGTTACTAGAAGTGAAAAGAAAATTTGCATATTGTTTCAGGAGAAAAAAAGATGTGAGAAATGTGAACATCAGAAATACAACATAACATGCAAAGTGATTAAAAAGTGATAAAAATGAATTCATTTAAAATTGTATCCCTAACATTCATAATTTCTAAAGCATTTACAGGAAAAAGACTTTTGTTTGTCCTTTATCAAACTGAATCAAAGGGGAGAATGATACACCATCGAAAAGCTGTTCATAAGCATATTTCAAATAATACTTACAAGGTCAAGGCCAGTAAAGTTGCTAGTCCTAAACAGGGATTTCTTACGAAACAAATCACAACATTAATTCAAGTCAAGTGTATCTTCTTTTCTCTTTGAATCTTCTTTTCTCTTTGAATCTTATCTTCTTTTCTCTTTGAAAAATTTCATTTATAAAAAAAATCAGGTCAACATAATTATATACTCACAAAACATATATGAACGTAAAAATGTTTGAAATAAGGAAACATATTCGATCAATTAAATTTCTAACTTTAAAAAGTCCAGAAGCAGCATTTGAAGCATTCCCAAGCATTGGAAGTAGTACTGTATTCAGACTTATCAATGTTGCCCTCAGCAGAGCTTTATTCAGGATGCTGTCCATGAGTTATTTTCACGTCAGTAAATTTTTTACCAACGTTTACTTATCCATGTTTATCTTCAACATCGTAACAATATTTTCAATAAAAAAACCTAGATCGTAATCTTGAATAAAATACGAGGTGTACAATATAATTACTTTAAAACAAACAGAAATGAAAACCCTGTATTATGCAGGTAATTAATTATTTTTTGCAGAACATTGCCATAACATGCTGCTTTCTTTCTTGTCATGTGAAAAAGTTATTTACACTTGCCTTGATGTCCCGAATGTAAATTCATTATATGTGAGCAGGAATTTGGTAAATGATAGAGATAAAAACGTTACAGCTGACCTGTTCATTGTATTCTGTCTGTTTTGACAGTCTTTAGGGCTCTGATTTTATTCAAGATGTAAACATATCTGGTGCCCTCTTCAGATCAGTTATTATTTACGCTTACGCACTAACCAATCGGTCAGCAGATTGTATGAAGATTAAGATCTTCAGACAAGTGAAATATTATCAAAACTACACAAGTTAATAATAATATAATATAATATAATATAAAAAATGCATAAGAGACTTCCATCGACTTCCATCGCCCAACTCAGTGTTCGCATTTTCTGAAACCAATCAGATATCAGGATTTTTCATGATCCTGCAGAATTTAAGAATGTGCGGAGTTTGTCGAAACTATAGCTTTGTATAAATAAACCTTCTAAGGATGGCACCCATATCTGTTTTTAATTTTAAGGTGAATAAAAATCGAACGGCGGGAACAAAAGAGCCTAAAATCCGGTGGCAACAACCATGGAAGTCAAACTTAAGAAGAGTTTTGAAGCGTGATTTAAAAAAAAAGTTAATTTCGAGAATCTTGTGAGAAAAAAATTTCCAATGTTGCCGCTTTTGTTTCTCTATCTATATGAAAATAAATTCCCTCAAAATTATTTCATCGTCGAAATTGTTTTCGTTTCTGTGACAAACAGGTCAGTACAATTTCCACCCTCTCAAATTTAGATATGATTGTGATAATGCTGCAATAGTATTGCTAAAGCTTGGAGCTAATATAACATTAGAAAATTGTTATGGGCAAACACCACTCCACTTTGCTGCTCGTCGATCAAACTTGAAAATGTGCCAAATTATCCTTTCTTCTGGAACAATCGATGTCAACAAAACAGACAATGGTCAGGTAAGCGTCTCTTCTATTGTTTGGGCTGTTGTTGTAAATCTCTCCTGGGTACTTTTGGATGGGATTATTTAAACAGTACAGTTAAATTCGTTGACGTGACCTGCACTAAGTCTGTCACTTCAAATGAGTTAAATCAACATTATGCTTCGGTGTATGTTAACTACAAATCCTGGTTAATGTTGCCTGAAGTTAAAAAGTGATTTTCTAAACTTTGAATTTGCTGAAATAACCAACATTAATATTGCTTACAAAAAGTTTGCATTTATGGGCGAGCCAATTTGTGAAATTCTGGTACACTTCCCAAACAATTTTATTTTATAAGTTCATCAAACAACTCTTCCTGTCTTACGCAATTCCGAGTTTGTTTAATACCTATCCGATCTACCTATAAGCACAATTGTTTTGCTAGAGTACCCCATTACACATGGCAGTCAATGGAGGTAATGCAGAAGTTGTTCAATTGCTAATTCATCGTGGGGCTAAAGTTGATGTTGCAGACATAGAAGGACAGCATCCACTACATATTGCAGCTTTTGAAGGACATGCTGAATTGCTGCCAATTTTAATAAATCACGGTGTGTTGCAAAGCTTTTGGTTTCATTTCATGTATCCTTAGAATGGATTAATCACATTGAAAATCTTTTATAGGAATCATTAACACAATTAACATTAAAACACGCGAAAATAAAAGCCCGTTACATCTTGCAGCACAAGGTGGACATGCAGCTGCTGTCAAAGCGCTACTGTCACTGAAAGCAGATGTAAACTCACGTACAAACAACAACGCAACACCATTACATTTTGCCGCCGTCAGTGACGATACATTGGTGATAGAGCATCTTATTAATCATGGAGCTAGGATAAATGCAAAAGACGATAAACAATCCACACCACTACATAGGTATGTTAATCATCAAATTCAATCTATTAGTATGTTGTGAAGTTTTTCTTTTATAAGCAAGAAGGCTGAATGTTATAAATAAACAATAAATATCACTTCTCTCAAAGGGCTTCTTTATCTGGAAATGTTGCTGCGATGAAAATCCTTCTTTCACATGGCGCAAATATCAACATAAGGGATATTGATCAATTAACTCCATTGTTATGTGCTGTATGGAGAGGACAAACTGATGCTGCAGCGTTCCTTCTAAAGCATAAGGCTAATATAAAGATTACAGACCGTTTTATGAGAAATATTCTTCATATTGCTGTCCAAGAAAATCAACTTCAAACACTTCAAATGCTATTGAACAATGGTGCAAATGTTTTGGTAAACATACCTGATAAAGATTTTCAAACATCTTTACATTATGCTTCAAGATCTGGTAATACTAAGGTATTTTTATTTGGTTGCAGTAAGCATTTCACATGACATAGAGACTGTTTACAATATCTGAATTATGTGGTACTGTATTATCAATTGTATACTCTTTATTAGCAATCCATTTCCTGGTTAATTTAGATCATAGCTGCCTTATTAAAAAGCAAAGCTAGAATTTATGTACGAGATAATCGAGAGCAGACTGCAGTGCATTTAGTGGCCACTTCTGGGAAAGGCAAAGCAATGGAGATGTTAGGAAAAGTAGCTCCAGGGATAGTGAATGTAACAGATGATCATGGCAAATCACCATTGCATATTGCAGCAATAAACGGATTTCTGTAATGATTAATTACGTTATTAGTTTTAATCTATCTTTATTTTTTTTATTAGCCTGATTCACATTTATCAAAATTTTGTTGTTTAACGCTAAATGAATTAACGGATCCATTCATTTTCATCTTTAAAAACAATGTGAACAACTTAAAAAAATATTTTTTATCCTTAACAAATCTTACTTAGAACTAAAATCAATTTGCTAAAAGAGAAAAAATTTCGTTTTGTGGTTTATCATTAAAAAAAGGAAGAGAAAAACATGATCGATTATGATTCGTCTTCAATTGTTCGTTAATAACTATGGCACATCTTCGTGCAAAAGCTACCCTGCTTCGATCCTGAAAGAATTTTCTGACCCATATTCTTTTCTTCCCAGTGGGCAAAATCTTCAAAAACTCTATTGCGGAGAAGTGTTTTCTAATAGGAATGGCAAGCAATAGCGCGTGATGATTCAATAAAAATACACTCCTCCACAGAGACTTTTTGAAGATTTTGCCTACTGGGTTTCTGTTAAACATTTCTTTTTTACATTTCCATCTTAGTCTTCCCTTCATAATAAAAAGCAGATCCAAGTATACGTCTTGTGTTAATTCACACCATTTAATTCGCACCCTTTTCAAATAGAATTGGAGTTTAAGAAACAAAGGTCAAACGTTTTTCGGCATGTAAACTTCTAAAAATACTTTTATTGTTTGGGACTAAAGGCATGTACCAATTTTTGTCCTCGGGCAACAATTTCTTTGAAAATCCTATACATTGATACCAAGTTTCAATGAAGCAATGTCGTAAAATGTTGCTGTGTATATCAGCATATTATTACAAAGTGCGGCATAACAACAAGTTTGTTCAGTTTAAAAACATTATATGTGAACATGATGAACGAAAAGTTTTGCATACATTCAAATGGTTTTGGTGCCTTAAAAACAAAATTTCGCTGTATGTGGTTCAGGCTTGATCATTTAACCATTTATTTCCACTTGTCCCGTATATTTTGCATGCTAAACCTACATGTTCATGAACTAGAAAACAAGCAGTATGCAAGACGATTGTTCAAGAAGTGAAACTTTCAGTAGTTTTGTAGAATACCTGGTGGTCTAATACGTTGGTGCTGTCTCGCTTTTTGTTTGCATATCACAAGGCGACAACGCTTCACAAGGCGACTACCCTTCTGAATTTCTACAGAAAGTTTTAATATTAACTCCATTCAGCTCTTCGAAATTGAAAATGTTTAACTCCAAAAGACAGAAGACTTTGTTTACCGAATTGTTTATGCAGAATTTTTGGCTTTCTGCGTAAGCATGAAAAACATTACAACCGCCCGTGTTTTTTTCTTCTTTTTTTTCATCGTGTACAAACCTAGCGTGATTAATGAATCGTCCGCATTTCATTGCAGTGAGAAAAAATTTGGATAAGGAAGTAAATAACAATAATTTTGCAGAGAGCTCATATCTATAACTCAATAGAATTTTGTTAAAAATATTTTGAGAGTGGTAAATACAACGTCTTTATAAAAACGTGTGAAAATCACGTTTTGCACGACGTTCGTGCATTCGCAATTAAAAACTCTTTATTCTCAGAACAAAATTTATGTCAAAACCCCACCAATATAAAGTTCCTGTCTCACAACTAACAATGAAAACGAAAAAACAAACATACCCACGTGATCATCTAACTTAAATATCGCGTGTCAGCGTTTTTAAAATACTTATTCCGTTTTAATTATCCAATAAAGCACAATTATTGAAGAAATTTATGCAAGTTAAGAAAATATTAGCACATTTTTTGAATAATTACTTATTAAATTATTTAAAAAATTATTACCGGAATTATTTTAAAAACTGTGACAAAAAAAAAAAGAATTTAGCTTAAAGTACCGACTATGCAATGTGGGACAGGAACCCGTAGAATGAAAATGGTAGCCTTATAAATCGAGCTTAATTTTCCAAAAATGCTTTAGTTTTACATGAAAATGTTTATCCCATTATTTAAGGTAAGAAAAAAGCTTTTCAAAAATATATACTTTTATATATTTATTTCAAAGATTTAATGAAATATTGAGTGATAAAGAAGAGCACTGTTTTTCCTTTACAGTAACCTTAACTTTTATACTGCCTTATTTGTAATGAGTTATACTCACACAATGTACTTTTCAATCTCCACAAAGGTAATGGATGAAAGTACATTGTGTGTATAACTGATTACAAATACTGTCTTATATCTAACTTTTTGACTAATATTTATTCAAATTGCTTTCAGGACTGTTTGTGCAAAGTTAATGAGTCTTGGTGCTGAGACTGGACTTAAAGACGACAATGGCATGACTGCATTAGATTACACGGCCGCAAAAGGTCATTCCAAAGTACTTAAGCTTCTTATAGACAATCATGCAGCGCTAGAGTCAATCAATAAAAACTCCCAAACAGCCCTGCACCATGCTGCATCAAATGGACATGTTGAATGTGTTACTATCCTGTTAGATAGTGGAGCAAACATAGCAGCGACTGACATAAATGGAAACAACTGCTTACAAGTTGCTTCAGCAAACAATAACGTAGACGTGTGTTTGGCATTAGTAAAACATAAACGGTAGCTACATTTTTTTTAATTTCACGTAAGTTATATAAATAATCTCTTTTAGTCAGTCCATAGATCGTCAGTCACATACAATTATTACTTTAGATGGAGAGATGTTTTAAAGGAAACTGCCAACCAAGATACTCCTGTTATGGCATATTTAATAGAATTTTTGCCTGAAGTGGCGGAAGCCGTTTTAGATAATTGTATGGAGACTTCAAAGCATTCAAAAGAGCACAACGACTATTCTGTCACATATAACTTTGAATATTTGGATATATTGCCGTCGGAAAAAGGAGAAGACCGTTCATATTTTGCGCCGCACTATATGGCGAAGTATAGTCGGGAAAACCTGTTGTCACATCCAGTAACAATTCAATTAGCTGACCACAAATGGAATGCAGTTGGAAAACAGTTTTACTACGTTGCATTATTTGTGTATATAGTGTTTGTGGCGTTATTGAATACGATGATTTTAAGGCAAAGGTAAATCACTTTTCTGTTTTGGTCAATTAAAATTATTGAACTTCTGCCCTTTTGCAAATTTTGAGCTTTCCTCCTAAAGAATGTGCGAGAATATATTGAATTTGTTTTAGATAAACTGCGTTTTATAATGCTATTACGGTATAAATGTTTCTCATAGGCGTATTCAGGGTCAGTCAAAATAAGTGGAGGAGTCCAACGTTACGATCTTTCTTTTCAGTCTTAAGTGTCGATTAGGTTACTTGCACGCTTTCCTTCTCTACTTTAAATGACTAAACTCTCCTCCACAAACTTTGTTTCTAATTCTCCTTTCTGAAATATGAATGGTAAACATAATAATAGTTTTGTTGTACAAAACAATCACGAGCTAGTACATTTTTTCATTATGCTATGATAATAAGATAATCATAGTAAGTGTGATTTGATACATCAACAAATTATTTAAGAAACTTTTTACTAATTTTTTCAACTCAGTTTGTCAATACACCTTTCCCGAATTTCTGTTTAAAGTCTGTGTTTTTGTCTAGTTAGTACACACGGCCTCGTTTTAGATATCAAAATTGCCTCTAATCATTCTACTAGGAGTTTTAATAATAGAGATAATTACTAAGTAATAAAGTTAACCTTATTATGCTTAGAGTTTTTAGGGGCTGTTCAGAATTAGGGAGGGGGAGGGACAATGCCCCTACAATGTACCCCCTCAATAACTTCTAAAATAATTATTGGTATGACATAAAACTTCGTTAGTCATTTAATTGTCCTATTTTCTTGTAAACCGTTCAAATTTTTCTTGTTTTGTTGATATAATGGTGTTCTTCACCAAATGTCCTTTTCAAAGATATATAACATCGGGAATTTTCAAAATTTTCATTGTTTTTTGATTGACCACCTGCCAATCTTTCGGTTCCGCCAGAAGTACCTGCTTTTTTCACCATTTAATAAATTGAGAAAAAAACAGAAAATTTCAACGAAGTAGCAGCAGTAGTTCCAGAGATATTTAGGCCAAGACCTCCTATTTGGTATTCTGGGGAATTTTCGACAACAGCAGATCCATAATCAATTCGTAATAATACTAAACATTCGGCCATGTTTTTAAGTACATTAAATGGTGTTAATTGACTGATTTTTCGCAAGGTTCTCAGCGTCTCGTAACTTGTAGAGATAACAGCATTTAGATGATCCCTCCATTGCAGCTTCTCGTTAAATCTTACATCTAGTAGTTTCCAACTTTCCACACGCTCTAAAACTCCAGCTGTTGATTCAACAGAAAATGTATTGCCGTTTGATAAATCGTGTTTTCTGTTCATTTGTAAAGATGGAAATAACATAACTTTGGTTTTGTTAGGATTAAAGTTTTAGTTGGTGTTTCGAGATCAGGTTTGCAAATTCTCCAAATCGTTTCCAATTAAAAAAATTTAGATTATGCAAGATTAAAAAAGATAATAGGGTTAAAACATTATTAAATTTCATAAAAACGAGGCTAGATGTACTAGCTGGGTCAAAACGTCTTGTTTAAACAGAAACTCGGGAAAGGTGTATGGCGACAAAATTTTGCGTCTTAACTGATGTTCTGTTGCAAGGCGATTGCATTAAACGTTTTGTTTCTTTTAGTTCCCTTCAAGATGATTTGAAAGATCATCAATGTGACACACTTGGAATAGTAATATCTGGTGTATGTTTGGCACTCGCCGTTCTCCAATCAGTTAAAGAAGTATTACAAATGATTTCTCTGCGATTAGAATATTTTTTCAATCCAGACAATTATATCGAAGTACCATTATGCATCACCACTGTTATTTATACTATTGCATACCTTTTCAAACGTGGCTCATGTGATAACGGTGAAATATCAAGGGTTGGATGGGAAGCTGGTGTGATTGCTGCTTTCCTGTCTTGGTCAAATCTACTGCTTTATCTCAAAAGAATTCCGTTTTTTGGTTTAGTGGTTGTCATGTTTGTGGAGGTTCTTCGCACAATTATCGGTGTCCTTCTTGTATTCAGCATTGTACTGATAGGATTTACTATTTCTTTCCATGTACTTTTGAAGCATATACCGGTTTTCTCAGAAATTCGATATGCTTTCGTAAAAGTCTTAGTAATGATGACTGGAGAGTTTGACTTTGATGGAAGCATCGTTGACTTCGAACATGTGATGAATTTTGAGAAAATTACCATTCTTCTGTTTGTGCTGTTCCTTCTGCTACTGCATGTTGTCATGATGAACTTAATGGTAAATATTATAATTATCAAAATCTCAAAGTTAAGGTCATAGGACATGATTCTATTAATGAATTCCACACAGTTGCCTTGCAGTTTTCAAGAAAGCAGTGAACACAAAATTTCACATTTTCTTAAAAAACGAAACTCTTTCTCGAAAAGTAACAAGTTAAATTAAATGTCATGAAAACTGTAAGCAACGCCTACTGACATTTTCGCATTTATTGCAACACTTTTTGGAGATGGTAGACTGTAGTGGTCTTTTTAAAAGTATTGTATTGAAATACTAGGTTGGTTTAGCAGTTGGCGAAATCACAAAAGTGAAAGAATCGGCCAAATTAACGATGCTGATAAATGAAGTGGATTTGATAAGAGATGTGGCAAGCCGATATCCGAAGTGGTATTTAAGAAGAATTCACCAAACCAATATAACAGTGTATCCAAATCGAAGGAATATATGGCAAAGGTGAGAAAACGATTATTGCGTATTAAACCTTATTGAGGAAAACTTCAACGAGTCAAAAGAAATAATTGAATGGGAAATGAATATTAATAATTTTCCAGATATTATTTTCCAGTAGTAACCATGTTTAGAGAAGTACTCTAGAGGCGTTTTTCGAAACGATTACTGTCTTAGAAGCATGAAGCTGCACGACATTCACATGAAAGAACGACACTGCTGCCACCTAACATATATCTTCAATCGTAAATAAGCATAATTTTCAGCTCATGTTTATCATATTTGAACCACTGTGCGTATGACTTACAAGGCACCACCGTCTTACTAATTGTGCGCTCCACAAGACACATCAGTAACAATAAATGCAGTATGATAATACTCAGGATTATTCTCACAAAATGGTCTTTGAAAAACGCATTGAAATGCAGATTTGCTCGTTGGTCTAATTTTTCACGTCAAATTTAAACACGGATTACCAATTTGTGTCCTGCAAGTGAAAAATCTGTTCAATTTGAAAGCACGGATCCAAAGGACGTTTAGATCGTATTTGCTACACTGTTGAGGACCACTTTGTAATAATCAATACCTTTTTCACTTTCTATTTAACCAAAGTTTACTCAAAAGTCATTTGTTATTACAGTTAAGAAATTCTATCAATGTTTTTACGACATCCATTAATAATGTCAGGGTGATTTTTAGTACTAGATTTTGACCAAAGCCTTGAAGAAAGGACATTTGTTAATAAAGTTATGAAGTGACATTGAACTATGGCTTGCATTGACACTGATGTCCTTTTTGCTTTGAAATAAAACAATTTATAAACAGATACGTGGACTAGAATATGAAGTAAAACAAGTATAGGACCAATTCAAAACGTTTGATACTCCAAGTCCTTAATCGAATTTACTACAAACAGTTAGCAAAAAAAACAACGAGCAGTTGACTTTAAAGGCGTTTATACTCATTGAATATTGACATTAAATTGAAAGAGAAAAGAGGCAAAGTTTGGGCAAAGTTTTGTTGGAAAGCCACAACTGTCACCATCCCACACTATTTTTGATTTTTATCTGTCTCCTACTCCCACTTACAATTTTGTGGCGCTACTGATGAGATATAATTAAACATAATCTGGAATCCTTCGTGTCATTTTAGAATTCTCCAGTGGCTGGGTAATTTCAATCATAAATCCTTGGCTTCGAACCCAACTACTCAAGGTGAAGATGAATATCGAATACATCGAGATATTGAGATCAAATTTGAAAAACAGAAAAAAAGGATGAAGAAACTGCAGGAAATTAATGAAGAACAAAACAGGTTGATCCGTAAAATTCTGCAACAAAAGGCAATTTGAAAATATTACAATAACAAAGTCTTGCAAGAATTGCAAGGATTAAAGATTCACTTATTATTTGGGGAGACTATGCCAAACTATCTACTGATAGTCCTCCCCTACTTCCTTTTTCTAATGAATTTCAGCGCAGTGTTCGTTTAGTAACCCTACATGCCCTTTTCCACAAATTGATAATCATGCTAAGGTTTGAATTGACATCAGTATTTTGACTTTAGTCTCACAGTTGTTCCATTTAATTAAGTTTTTGAAATATCCTGTAGAGTTGTAAGTAATCCTGTTCATTCTAATTACACGGATTTCCACTTGTAATTTTATCACGAAATAAGGATTGATTTTGACTTTAAAGCTGATGTTTTAGAGAGTGAACCAGTATTTACAAGATTTTGATATATTTCCTTTATTAAACTTTATTTCCCCATCCAACAGTGGTCAATTGTATTGCATAAGTAGCGGTATGTTTCCTGTTGTCATTTAAAAGAAATATACTTTCTCTAATTCGAATGGTGTTACTTCAAACTTTTTGCTGATTTCAACAACATCTGAAGTTCCTACAGTTAAAACGTTTATTTAACCTCGCTTATTTAAACATCCTGTTAAATGGAACCATTGTTTCGATTCCCTTAAAATACTCCCGCTACTTCGAACAAAAGGTGATAAAAATGAGGAATTTTAATTTTTTAATACCATCCAGTCGTACACAAAACCATATTGGAGATCTAATTGACAGACTTTATCCAAGAATGGTGGCAAACTAACACCATGTTAAATTAATAAATAAATACAAAAAATGATGGAAAAAGTAACATTTAAATAAGTCTTTTTTCTCTTTATTCTCGGTTAATACGAACAAATTATTTACCTAAGTATCAAACTTCACAATTGGTTTTTCATTAAAATGTACTACCAACTAATACGATTTGCAACTAAAGATTTGCAACTAAAATTGTTCGATTATGACAAAACATTGAGATTGGCACTTGTAAATGCTTATTGATAAACTGGCACAGGTTAAGTAGACCATGGACGTATAAGAAGAGAAGGACTTACAACTAACTTCTAAAGACTTTGAATTCTATTGTTAAAATCTTTGATGTCGGTATTCCTTTGATATAAAGCGTGTCTCACATTTTACTGGATTTTTGGTTTACATGGGCGGGTTTATAGTGATCTTTATGTTTCTCACATTGTGAAAAATCTCAGAAATTGAAAAAATGTGAATTGCATATAAATCTGTGATTTTCATTAGTACTTCAAAACTATTAGTTAATGTTTTCAAGATGTCGGATGGGCGTTTACAGCGAAGTTTAACGAGTTATGTAGTATTTAACTGTGTCCACCGACAACTAAGGAAGTCAATGAACTTGAGTTAGTCGTCGGTGGACACCTGTGGTGAGATTGTTGGGTTTGTCCATTGACGACAAACTCAGCTTCTCTATGTATATGGATGAAATATGTAAGAAAGCAAATAATAAGATCAGTGCTCTTCTGAGAATACGTTTATTTTTAGTCGTTCAAATAGCCTACATGCTTTCAAATTCGTCCATCATGTGGAACTTTCGATACTGCCATTTGATCTGGATGTTCTGTTCTAAGGGTGATAATAAAAAGATCTATCAAACTCAATTGAGATCACTTAGAGCAGTGTATTATGATTTTTTTTATAATGATTATTATAAAATACTTTTTTTGGAACGTATGAAATAGTACCGAGGTTTTCAAGTCTGTTAATAGGTTAAGCCCTGAATTTATGTGGATTCTTTTGTCACGAAATCGTACAATAGGAAGCTGCGTGGAGGAAATCTTTTGCGTCTTCCGACTACCTCTGAATGTAAGACAAATTCATTAATTTTTCGTGCTATACTCCTTTGCCTTCGACATTGAAGAAAATAGATAACATACATAAATTTGGACACGACCTAAACAGTCTAGAAAGCTTATATTACCCCTGCAGGATATTGCTCCACCATGTAAATATTTTTATTGTTTTATGTCCTTATATGTTGGTTTTAAGTTTTAAGTCAAGTTATAAGCAAAATATATATCTAAATAATTATCGTGAAACAATGTTAAGCTTCAAAACGAGGCCAAACTGAGTCAGAAAGCGACATAGAATGTAGACATTGGATAATTTAATTTAAGATAATTTAAACTCTATTTATAAATAGCTCCCCGTTTTTAGAGACTGGAAAACATTTTCAAGAATTAATTGCGTCTTGTTGTGTTTCTGTCTAAGAGGTAAATAATTCTGGGTACGAAGTTGTGGTCACCCAACATGGCTCCGGAATATACAGGGTTCTTGAAATAACTCCCGTTACGAGGTTTGAGTTTCTGCTCCAGGCAAACGTATTGATTTCTAGCAGACCGCTCTAAAAGTCCGCAAATGTACTCTCCAGGACCTACGAACTTTCGCAAAAACTCCCATAATACTCTCAAAATTGGGTCTTTAAAAACCTAGAAATGTCGTATTAAATTTTGTGTGAATATTGTTCATATGAATCAGCTGAACACTATAGAATGTCACGTATACGAAAGTCTAACATGTAACGGACAACAAACAAGATCGAAAAAGGGGTGACACTTTCGCAAAAATCAATAATTGTGAAATTAACAACGTTTGAAAACTCTGCACAATCAAATCATTTTCGGTTTTTCATCTTTAAGACTTCATTCCGAACTTCATTCCAATTCCGTTTAGATCTATATTTTTCAGCGGATTGATGAGCCATAACCGCGAGAACAGTGGCCACTACTTGAATACACTTTCGGTTGGGCATTCTCTTATGTCTCTGGACTACGGTTCTGAATACCTTTTTAGGAAAAGACAATTATGTTTACATTTCATGGTAAGTTCATATCTTGTTGTTTACCTAAGTTCCCACTAGAGGTAAAATGTGATGGAAATGAGATACACAAATGGAAATTAGCAATCCCCTTACCACAATTCTTCATCGCATTTAAAGAGATTTTACACATTTTACAACGCGAGGAATTTTAAGTGCTGTCGGTACTTTTGAATACGTTGTATCGCATTTATTATGCGTTTAAAATATTCAAAAAAAATGCAAAATTTTTTACATCTTATTTCTGTAGCATTTTCATCGCATTTTGCCTGAGAACCAAGCTTTAGCATTTGAATATAAAACAACGATAGTATCAATCATCCAATAAAATGATTAGAAGCATTTACAGTTGCTATTTCACTACTTCCCATCAGTAACTATCTTGATGATAACGACACAGAGGAGATGTATGCATAATAATCATCCGTTCCCTTCTTGTTACTAACTGGAGCAAAGCAATTATCTCCTGGCAAATATCTGGAAAAAGCTGTTTCATATGTAAGCTGTGGCGTCATGATGACGTCACTAGTACCAAATTTGGTCTACCTGAAAATATTCATTCGAGTGTTGTTAACTGTAAATCAAGTCAACAGGCAGAAATCCACCCTGATATGGGCGTTTTAAGTTAGGACCCTGACATCATGATGACGTTACTAGTGCCAAATTTGCTCTAACTGAAACGATATCTGCAAAAGTCTTCCACGTACCAAATTATTGCAAATCGGGACAGCTTTGGTTATTACTAATGGGGGAAGAAGTTATTACAAATCAGGGAAGGTCGTTTTATTACAAATTGGGGCAAAATTATTACAAATCGGGTAGGTTTTACAACTCGGGGTAGTTATTACAAATCGGTGCAGAACATAGGTAGTACGTGTTTTGGAAGTTTCGATGGCCTATACTCCTTGCCTTGATATATCAAATAAGCACTGTCGCTTATAAAATGTATGTTATATCTATGAAATCCTTCAAATTGACTTGATAACATCGTAAATTCTCTTCAGATCTACCAGTTTGAGAAATCTATCTCGAAATTTCCACGCCTTGAATGAGTAAATATTTAAATAAGGTTTTCAATGAAATAATTTAATATAATAAGTGATAATATTTTCTGAAAACAAAATACATACTCTATAAATCTAAATAAATAATATAGTTTTTTTATTTTTGCAAAGATTATATTTTCTTTTTAACTAATATAAAATTTAATTTAAAATTTCATCAATGTTAAAGTGCTGTCTCTCTATTCCCTAAATATTGAGCGCTCTTCCAGTATTGTTCATAAAATGTCACCTTCGTCTTCTCATCTTCTTGAAAGTATGAACTGCGACTTTCATGATTTACAGGGTTCCGTATTTCTTTCGATATTGACAACATGTCTTCGGACACAGATACTCATGGGAAGAACAGAACCGTTCGTGGTTTGAAAAGTTAATGCGTTGACACCAGATTGCTGTCTCTGGATAGTTGCATTCTAATGGTTAAAATAAATGAAAATGAATACCGAACATCATTATTTGCACTTGAAAATTGATACTTTGTCAGGGTATTTAAGGTGATAAAAGTTAATCTCGATTGACAGTCAACCCTGATTATTCAATAAAAAAGCAAATTTCAAGATTTTGCATTTTGAGAAATTGAAATGCGATGTAGAATAATGCTCTTTAGAAACTTACCATTCTTGACATTTGGCATCTTTGTTGTTGTTGTTGTTGCTGTTGTTGTTGTCATCGTTGGTTTTCTTGTTTTCTTTGTTGGCTTCATGGTAGTAGTAGTAGTGGTTGTTGTTACTGTTGTTGTTGGTTTCATTGTTGTTGTTGTTGTTGTTGTTGTTGTTGATTTTGTTTTCTTATTATTATTGTTATTGTTTTTAAACATGCAACATGTGTTGGGGCAAAGATATCCGTGTGACTTGCAATATTTTTCATAATTCCTTTTATTCAACCTAGTACACCAAATACTTTCTTTCACGTTCTTTCCACAGTCTAAACAAACAGAAAGAAATTTCAGTCACTCACTTCTACAATGATTTGTTACCACAGTAGAGGCAAGAAAAAAGATCATTTGACGTTATGGAAAGTATGTTGATATTGTCAAATACCTGTAACTTGCGGTTTAGTTGACTTTGTCGACTGGGTTGTCTCTTTAGTTGTTGTGATAAGTGGTTTTAACGTAGATGGTGCAACTTTGCCATTTCTAAATCTACAGCAAGTGGTTGGACAAAGATACTGATAAACCTGGCAATATGACCTGTAATTGTGAATTGAAATGGTGCGGCATTTAGGTGTACGGTAGTCTGCTCTGACATTACGGCAACCTATGATATAAATCATAAATCCAGCGTTTTAAACACTGTTCAACATCCCTGACAATGATATTGATGTGATAATCCCTATATGGAAGCCATCTCGACTTACCTTTTGAACCTGGTGGTGATGGATGGGTTGTAGTTGTCGTTGTTGTTGTTGTTGTTGTTGTTGTTGGTGTTGGTGTTGTTGTTGTTGTTATCGTTGTTTTTGGATCCTTCGATCCACACTTATAATATAAATTTATCTGCTGTATATCTTTATCCGTTAATTTATCACCTCCAAACCAGATTTCCCGGCCACCTTTCCCAACAATAGTTGGATTTCCATTTTTAGAAAAGGCGAAACGCCCATAGTGCATGATACTGTGTATATCATACTCTACGCCTAAACCATTTTCATGTATGACAGATTGAACGTCGAAATTAGTTTCCGTACCTTGAATGAAAACAAATGGAGAATAGTTGAAACTTTCTGATAAAAAATGTTAAACAGTCAACAAGTTATTTAATGGAAACTTTGCTGATGTACATTATCCATCTTTAGTTCTAATATACAGACGCAGAACAGTAAACAACAGACCAAATAAGGTTTTGTTTGTTCAACATTTTTAGCAGACATTAATTTTTTGAATATTGATAATCTCTTTAACGGAAACATGAGAGTTTCCGCTTGAAAGTTTCCCCTTATTCTTAATCTTATACATATTGAATAAAGGAGAATTGCTTTTGCTGACAGGCATTATGTGCATGCATCAGGAAATATATATACATATATATTGTAAAGCCTGTTACCTTCAATGATGTTGTTCCTTCTGATTTCAATGAATTGATCTCGATCACTTCTCGATTGCTCATGAAAGAAGCCCAAGGTATGGAGCAATTCGTGAATGGTTGTCCCTTTTCCCCATAAACAGTTAGGGCGTTGTAGTGAAATTGTTTGTGGACCTCCAACGCGACCGACATTGGACCAACATCTACAGAGGAGCAGAAAAGTATAAAGGGATAATTGCACACTTTAGTCATGTTGTCGTCATGTAACAGATCAGCGAAGAAATTCACTTACCCTTTTTGGCTGATAATAGAAACATGTGCCCATGGTGCTCTACCAGTTGCATACTCGGTGAATCTCACGCAAGAAACAGCTTCAATATCACGCATGGCGTTTCGAATTAGATTTTTATCGCGGGCATCTGAAATTAAAAAGAACAATATTAGCTGAGAGTCATTTCAGTCGTCCCAAAATTATGTAACTTAGAAGAAAACAACCATTAACATTATTTATTTCAAACAATTGTAACGATTTTGCAACCCGCTGGAGAAGTAATGTTCGCGTTCTGGACACTTCCTTTTGGGACATGTCGTAAACACAGCACGTTGGGGACGTTTGTAGGTAATGTGCAGTGTTGGTTTTCAATTTCCTATATATTTTCAAGTGTATGCCTTGAAACAAGCTAGAGAGGGAGGAAGTGGTCGTACTTACTAAACTGATTAGATAGCGTGTATGGCACTTCGGCGTTTGGCCACAAACTGCGATATTTTTGATGTAATAAAGCCCGGCGACTTCGGCCTTTCGAATCCATTGATCGAAACCTGGCTAATTGGTTGGCTGTCAAACTTTCGTCCACATAATTCAATGATATTTTATGATCCAATTTTTCGAATTGGGAATTTATGATCATGATATCGTCCATTGTTGCATGATGTGAGTTGTCTTCACTGGCAATCGTCACTAAACATATGAAACGATATCGAGAAGTTCAAAACAGGTTGAGAGCTTTCAGTTCGTTGAGGAGATGTATTTTTTGTTAAAAAAACCTTACCAGTAATCAGTGCAAAAAGAATTGTCACAAGCATCATTATGAAAATGTTTGTCCGGCAAAACTTCTCTTTTCCAAGTGACCTTCTTTATATGATAGCTCGCAATGCAATGCCAATGCTTGAGAATAGATCTACAGCGTTTGACTGTCATTCTGAAAGACGAGTCCACTTATATACGCTTTTATCAAGCAGTTAATTGCCAGATATGCGTCAATCAGAAAGGAAATGGCGTATCACATTAACATTGTAATTGATACTGACACTAATTGGTAATTGTTGTTTTAATTTCTATTCAAATCAGAACACAGGCCTACTCTTAATTTCCCTCCATTCGATTAAATCTTTCAAGTCTCTTCCCTTCTGTTGGTCTATTTTAGCTTATGAAGTGCCATGGGAAAACGTGTTCGGAAATCATAATTTACGGAGATCGGCTGAAATTAAGAAAACTTCTTTGAAGTTTATCTGTTAGAACAGAAACATAAACGCATTTTATTGGTTATCCCATTTTATTGGTTTTCGTAATAGGTAATCTCTATAAAACATCCTGAATGCGTAGTTTTATGGATTTATAGGTCAAGTAAAGAAATCTTTGACATAGAGACCACAAGAACACATTAACATTCAAAGGACTTTAATGGACTACAGCTAAATGGAAGTTTTTGTCCGAATCTTTTTTATATTTTGTTTTGTTTTCCCCAATAAAATAAAGCAAAGCTTACTGCAAGTAACAGAAGTTGTTATATAACTCAATGACACACTTTCAAAGAAAGCGAAGGAGATCCTTCCCAAATCGTGAAGACCTTGATCAAAATAATCCGAAAAGAAGCCAACTGATAAAGGAAGAAAGCCACTAATTAATAAACGGAAAATAGTTAATTATCAAATCCGCCTCATTGACAATAATCTTCGAATTTAGATCAACGTTGCGATGAATCATAATGACTTAGAGTCTTTTGTGGTCACACCTTAATTTATTTAATAACCGTGCAAACCATTAAACGTAAAATCAGCGAATCTGAACTTTTGAAATAGTGCTTTTCATAGGAAACTAAGGGTGATATTTGCCGGATAATTTATGTCATTATTTGAAGATTGCATATTAAAACATTCCATTAGCAATATTTTCCAATTTGTGCCATTAATGATGTGGTTTTGGTTAAGTGACACATCTATATGCGCAGTCACCAATGGGTTAAAGTCATTGTTTGTGCATTTTTATGATCTGGCAGATCAATAGGTTGATTGGAAACTCTCGTTTTTAAAGCATTCTTTTTAAATTGGTTTAAAAGCCTCTGTTGAAATATTCAGGTAAAAATCTCCAAATAAGGGCATCTGATCAATAATCTGTACATGGGATGATTCCAAATTTTTTTGCTGCTTAGAACTCGTAATCAGTAAAAAAGAACGTGATTTCACATATCTTAGTCACTTTCAAGATACGATCTTTTAGTTACTCAAAGAAAGTAACAACAAGGACTTATAAGTATACGTTATATATCAACGTATATATATGGCATAGTTACCAAGGAGTCCAGGACATTAATAATTTATTTTATTTTAACAGAGATAAAAGAGTAAAGAGAGCCAGGAAGTGGAGAGAGTGCAGAAGAAATTGTTTTTAAAAAATGACAAAAATTTGCTTCAGTTGTTGCGATTTGTCTAAATTCACGACCGTTCACCATGTTCAGTTATTTCTGTAATACATCATACAAGTACCACAATGCAACACAATGCGCAATGTTTTTATTTCTTTAACCATGTCCCTAAATGGAATATTTTTTCCGTGAAATCCTTTTGTTGTTTCATTAATATATTTTGAACGATTTTTTCTCCCATTTGGAATGTGTTGAAATTCTGTGATATCTTAAAAACATAGCTTTCATACTTTTTTAAGATTTTTATTTGCAAATTACAAGCGGAAAAAAAATACTTATTATATATACTTGTTTGGCAAAACAAGGACATGACTGATTTAAGAGGAGCAGCCAATTGTGGTTGGTGAAAAATTAACCATAAAAACGTTTGTTCTGATTTTGATTCTTATTTTTTGATTAGATTATTGCTGAATAATCATTGTTCAAAAGGAGAACTATATATGAAAGTAAATCAGGACGATTGATATTAGACGGAACGGCTAAGTAATCTCGATCCTCATTATCCACTAACCAATTAAGATCCGATAATGACTCGATTGAATGTTGGCGTTTCCTATCAAAACAAGAACATCACAATCTCATTTGCGTTTAAACTGAGGAAGGTGAAATCTTTAATTGACTACGCTTTCTTGCAGAATGGCAATCACTATATCTTCAACAGCGTCATATCCTTATCAATGCTGACATCCCAGAGAAGAGTGATAATCTATCACTAAGGACGTCCTGATTGTCAAAAACATATTGCCTATTTTTTCCGAAGTTACAAAGAAAAAAACTTGCAGTGGATGGTTGTTGGGATGTTTTTAAGATTGTTTATTGAAAAGACTTTTGTGAATATTTTTAGCTGACATATTTTTAGGATTCCCAATTAGGATTTGTATTTTCTGCAACTGATTCTGTTTATCGATGTATCAATATCATTTATAATTGCTAAGATAACGAGCAAAATCCTAACTAGTTCGTGACGATCGCCTTGCAAATCATCCATTATGTTAGTCATTGGAATGAATCAACAGTGACCAATCTAGCTGGTCTGTTTTGCGCAAACGACAAGTATCACGTTGCAACGATATTGATCACTGCGTGCGTAATTTGATTTGAGCGAAGAGATCCGTGACTCATATGGAAAGGTTTTCATTTAATTTGGATTGAAGTAACAAAGTATTTCTTTCACAATTTGATGACGTCCTTGTACGCGAAGAAGAATGTTAAAAGGATGTCAGTCATAAGTCATAAGATAGGTCAAGTTGGTGCCCTTACAACGTCAAAACTTTAACTCCCTGTTTCACCATGTTAATCATTTCCTATGGGTGCCTTTGGACGTCATCGAGAATTCCCAAAGCGATGTTTGGGATCAAATAAATCTTCAATTCATTCCCTCTCTCACCGATGCTTGTGACTCAGCGATGGTGGCTGATTTACGATTAGACATGGAAAAAGGTGACAAGCTATTGAATTGTTTCTAAAAGCTCAAATGCAATATTTCTTGCGATTAATGAATAACCGTTATCGTAATTCCGAAGATTATTTCTTAGATAACGTAGTATATGATTTGTATAAGGTTTTTTCTTTTCTTTTCTTACCATCGTAGGTAAGTAGGTGTTCGTAGTTGCAACTACACTTTTCCTCTTGTCCCATTTCTTGTTATCGGTTAGCCCATTTTCATGACCCATGCCTTCAATTCTTCGGATTTTCCAATAACCTAATGCTTAAAATGATTTTAATATATATATTTGTAGTTGTACAATATACGCTTTTTTATAAGCGCCAGGAAAATATCGACGAGACTCATTGGTGCTTATTTTTTTGCCTTTTTGAGCATACTTTGGTTCTTAAGTAGTGCTTATTTGATATATCAAGAAATCAGAGTATATATCCTCAAAACTTACAAAACCGCCTATTACCCATAATTTATTTTATAAGAGAAGAAGTACCTGTCTCTTTCAGGCAGAGAAAAGTGTAAGGGACAGAAAAAAATTCTTCGCTATGCGTTTGAGGCTAGGGTGGTGCGGTGCTTTTCTTTCTAGTGATTTTGAACCTCTGGTGTTTATAAAGGTGACGCTTAGAAAGAAAAGCGTGTATTAGCCGAGCCACACTGAACACGGAGAATAGTTAAGATTAGTTAAAACTTCAGATTTGTTGTTTGTTGACGTCACAATTTAACTAAATAGTGTAACTTCAGAGATTATCGACGAGAAATAAAGAAATAAGCGATTTATTTCTAGTTTCCAAATATATAATTGGCTCTTCTACTAGAAATGCGTAGGAGAAGTTTGTGTATGCATAACGTTATTATAAATTCGCTTTCAGCATTTCTTCGAGATTCGTACCTGTGTGGTGTCATACGGTGTAGTTTCGTGTACTAAGGCCAGTAATCGAAATTGAGTGCTTTGTACGCTAACTTCACAATGGCGTATTTGATTCTTTCTTTGACTGGAAGCCATAGTAAGTTAATGATGTCTTGGCTTGTTGCATACTAGATTAGCTAAGAACAGGCGTGCTTAACTAACCGTCGATGTTTTCTCGAAATTTACCTAAGCTATATATTTTCTCACAAGTGTATTTAACTAATGAAATCACAGTGGTAAGTTTGAAACACTAGTGATTTAACAGAACAGAAGGCGGTTTTCGATTAGGCGGACTTGTAAATTTAAACAAGAGATCATGCGCAAAGTCGACCAAAGTAAAGTTCACATGGACGAGTCAACCTAATGGAAAACGGCCTTTAGCTTAGCTACTGAAGTCAAGCCAGGTTAGTTACGACGTAGGCATTTTACTAATTTGAAATTTAATTTATCTTCAGTGTGACTTGAGCTTTTATCATTATTGAAAACGGGTTTAGTACACTTTGTATTTTATAATTATTCAGAACTGATTTTAGTAATATTTCTATTAGAGAATGGCGCTTGTTCAGTTATTTACTTCCAAGGAGCGGTATATTTTGGATGGAGGCACTTTATTTATGAGCCTGCGCTTATTAGAGGAAATGTGGTAAGTAGAACAAGTGACGCTAATCTTCTGCTTTATTATCCAAACCACAAATGGCATATCAATAATATAGAAATATCATCCTGCTACCCATGGCAAAGCATTAGTAAGTTATAAAGGTTTGGAATGCAAAATTTGATATTGTATTATGCGGCAGGATTTTCAGCTGAGTAAGCATTTTGTGCTGATATGCTTTAAATTCGATGCGGGACAAATGCGATTACTAAAACTAACATTATATGACTGCGAGATGTGTATCGTGTTTCTCTCGATTTAATTCGATTCGATAGAAAAATGGGATCCTATTACATTCGGTTAAAGAGCGGTTATAAAGCACCTAGCACGAGAAGAACGCCTCCCCATCGACAAAAATCTTTAAAAGCCTCTGTGGAGGAGTGTTTTTTAATTGAAACAGCAGGCGATATTGCTTGCCACTCCTATAGAAAACACTCCTCCTCGTAGACTTTTTGAAGATTTTGCCCACTGGGTCGGTTGCTGAATAATGTAAATACTTTCTCAACTGCCCAACATTTTGACTTTGAATCGTAATCAATTCGGAAACGAGGCCCACATAACCAGTTGACCAACAACCATAATCCAGCTATTTTTTGCAAGTGTCATCGTTAGATTAGATAGATGACGTTCACTTTCTATATATATAAAAAAAAACAGGACATTGTTCGACCTAAAAGCGGGAAGGAAACTTTCTAGATCTCATTAAATGAAAACGAGCTTTAAATTGCCGTGTTATTAATTACAACCTTTTTTGTTTAATAATTTAAATAATTGAAACTTTTTTCGGTTGAACTTAAAGGTCATCTTTCCATTAAATAAACAACGACCGATTATCTTTCCATTAAATAAACAACGACCAATTATATTGATTATCTCGATTATCCCCATTGGAATTTCCACTAAAACAAAGACAACAGCGAAACTGGTAAAACATAACCACGGATAAACCACGGATAAACCATGAGGAGTAGGTACTGTTATAGATACCACTATATGTAACAATCAACACTATAAGTCACAAACCAAAAACTGTATGTCACATAAATGAAAAAAGTCATTTTCACTAACACCAGCACTATTTGCCACAAATTAAAAATTTATCAAAATTGTATTCGCGGGCTCATTTGTTTATTTGAGAGTTGGCTATGATGTCACCAATGACGTCATGTTCTACACTGGTCACGTCCATGTGTTATCAGACATTAGTTTTTGATAGTTTGGGAACTATAATTTCACATGCGCAATTTCACAAAAAGGACAAATAATACTCAACCTTGAATACAAATAGCAGGTTAAAGGTCCCTTCGACAAAAGAATCATCCGCACAAAATTCCTCGAAGGAAGCATTATTATATAGATAGTATTGTGTTTTCAGTAAGAAGATCCCAAGATTTTACGTTTTCAAATCATTCTTTGTTCGAAGATTGCGTCCAACTCACGACTATAATTCACTTCGTTTATGTCCACAGATGTTTAACCGACTGCTCCATGTGGGGGATAATACGTTGTTACCATTTGCTCAAGTTTTATACGACGCTATACATCAGTTCATTCCTACTACAGATCCCAAATTACTAACATTTTGAACAGCCAACAGGTGTTGTGTTGAATGTGTTGAATGATTTGACTAAATCAATGTTTCATATATAGGTAGATTATCCTATCCATTGATGGTCCATCCTTATCACCTTTAATAGTAAAAAAGGATGCAAATAGGGTGTAGCGACGGGGAAAAAAACAATCGCCAGTTGGGAGCGTAATTTCTAATTATGGTAATGACTTAAATAATCTGTGTCATGGTAATTATCTCGCGTAAAGACAGGATACCCGGGGTCGATTGTTCTTATTATTTAACGTTTTCTTAATTGTCTTTAAGAGTAAATCGCGTTAGTGGCGTCCTTTTAAAAATATCGATGGGAAGTTTGCATTGTAAGTTGTAACAAAAGACTAGCTTCCGGTTAAATCCTTCAAGGAAGACAGTAGTTCTAAATTTTTGTATGGACGTGTCTATTAACGATCATATATTATTCGAGCATTCGTTCAACCCTCTGTGATGGTTCATCTTTTTTAGTTCGTAAAATATTGGATAATTGAAAAAGTAAAATCTGGAGTAATTGACGAAAAAAATATTCGCTTAATACATGTAGCACGGGTGGTTGCTAACTTATCTTGGCAAATTTATGCGTGGTGACATTTTACCGGTTTTTTTGTTATCCTTGTTCAAGCAGATGTTCTAATGGGAATATCGAATAAATTTGCCAAATTTGCCAGAAATAAATATCGTGTGAATGAATGCCAGGCAATCATGACTGATATTTCGCAGAATGTCCGTTTCCATATCTGAACTTACCTCTTCTGAAGTGATACCAGTTCAAAGGAAAGATGATAAGACTTATCGAAACTGAATTAATCTTTAATCCGCTGACAAGTTTTATGTAAAGCAAACTTCCAAAATTCTTATTCGGTTTCCGCAATGACAACAGTGCCTGTCAAGATCAGGTAAAATAGGAACCGAACTAATGGAGCTCTCAAAGGTTTTCGATTGTCTACCCCACGACCTACTTATCGCGAAATTAAAAGCTTATGGACTGAACCACAGCAGAAGCCATAATTCTCTCCGTAGCTACTTGACTGACAGGAAAATGCGTGTGAGTAACGGGTCGTTATTTCGTGAATGGCTTACTACTATTTGGGGAATTCCTCAGGGATCAATTTTGGGTCCACTATTGTTCAATATCTAGATTAATGATCTTTTCTTTATATGATAAACGGGCTCTCACTTGCATAGCAGCGTAATCTCGCCTAGCCGGGACTTTTTTGTTCATATAACACCGAGATGGGTGTACGGGTTGAATTAATTTCAAAACAAGCTTTAAAGATGGCGGATAGGCTCAACCTACAACCAGCCTATCTGCCATCTTTAACAATCGTTTAAGAGAAGCACTTTTTGACCCTCCGAAAAAAATGAAACAAGATTTTGAAGCATTTGTTTTACAATGCACTGTAATAAAACAATGCAATTTTCAAACATTGTTTTGTTTGCTGACATCAACTGTGCTATTGCAGTTATGATCATCGCTTTTCTCTTTTGGTCTCCAATGTTTGTTTATATTTTTTTCGCGGAGAATAAATCCTGTCCCGCTTTGCCGGTAATAGTCATTTTTCATGTAACCTCGGGACAAAAAACACCCTTAAGAATTTTTCCCGGCAAAGTGGGACAATTTCTTCCATATAACCAGCCCCTATGAGAATCACATTAATTGCAAGGTTATTCCCTGTTAGAAACTTAAAATCAGATAACCTGCATGAAATAACACATAGAGCGCTAATTGAAAATCTATTGAAAGAAATCTTAAATTATATATTGTCATTATGAGGGAACCGAACAAAGCCTATTTTTTTTAAGTGTATAAAGAGCATTACATTTCCTGCACGAAGGTGTGCGCATGTTCTGAAAAAATTAATATGATAATTAAATGGTAACTAATATTTCATTTTTAGATATCCAGCAATTATCTAGCAAAGAGTACGGACATTTGTAAACAATATGTCACTATGAAAGTTATGTATAGACATGAATCAAAGCATAGTCATAAGTTTATTGTTAAGTTCTATTGTCGGTATTTTTAATGTAAAGTTCGGTTGTCGGTATTTTTAATGTAAAGTTCGGTTGTCGGTATTTTTAATGTAAAGTTCGGTTGTCGGTATTTTTAACTTGAACTATCTAACTGTAGTTTGTTTTGCATTCACTTTGATCACGTGATAGAAAGTAATTACTGTGCATTGGTTGTAGTCCTGTGATCAAAGTGAGTGCATGATTAAATTTCCCTCTTGAAACGATTAAAGAAAAATGAACAATAAGTTGTTATAATAGGCTTCTAGACCATAGAATGTTCTAATGATCATGATAAAAACATTATAATCAGCCCAGTTTGCAAAATCTTCAAAAGTCTCTGTGGAGAAGTGTTTTCTATAATGGAATGGTAAGGAATTTCGCCTTCTGTTTCGATAAAAAAACACTCCTCTACAGATATTTTTTGAAGATTTTGCCCAATGGGAGAAAACCCATTCATGTAAAGCGGGATTTCCACTTCACTTTTTATCAGCACAAAATACGGTATGGTACGTTTGATGCAATACGCGTATTAATATCCATTCAAAAAATGTTTTCTTAGAATATTCATGCAAAACTGCAGACGTTACAGAATGTTAGTAGTTTGGTTGGTTACCTTTTTTTCAGTGATACGCGAATTGCAAAAAAAGATGAATCCAATTCAACTTTATTTTTTGGTACGCGAAGAGAATTGTTGATACGCGTATTTCCAAATTACAATCAATGCGCATGCTCAATGATACGGTACGTGCTGATATGCGTATTATTTTTTGAAGTGGAAATCTCGCTTAAAAGGTGACATGAATTCTCATGTCGAGTGTCAAAATTTCATGTAAACGCAACCGACATGAAATTTAATTAATTAATGTTCAATTTGGCATGCTCACAATAAAAAAACAAAAAAGTTCTTGTGAAAATCCGTCGGGTCGTCATCGGTACAATCGTCATCGTAACTGTCAAAAAACGTTTGATGACGTATCTTTTATGACCACGTTAACGATTTTTTAAATCAATGAAGAGTGTAATTCTAGATACAACAGTTTAGAATAAAAAGAATTCTTGCAAAATGTTTCAAATTTGTTTTAAATTCACACAGCATAATAGATAAATTCTATCATGCCATACTGTTTTGATGAAGTCTCGATGATTAGTTGTCAATTATCTTATGCTTCATGTTTAAGTATTCTATTTATTTATTTATTTATTTATTTATTTATTTATTTATTTATTTATTTATTTATTTACGAATATTTACAAACAGGATGACCACGTCAGCATAATAAAATACGCTGTTATCATTGCAGGTCCTGTGCTAGTATTACAGTTAAAAATTACCTAAAAAAGTTAAACAACATTCATCAAATTAAAACAAAAATGAAATGAGATTCATTCATAAGTAAGAAATTAAGTCAAACTTAAATTAAGTTAAACTTAAGTTCTTGGCCGATTTGTTCTGAGCGCTTTCCTGTGAGCACAAACTTTATATACACCATACACAAGTTTTTGCCATTAGTAATACAAACAGGAGAATCAGGACAAGAGGTCAAATTTCCAAAATAAGGTAATGAACAAATAGAAACTTTATTGAGAGAGATTTATGTTTAAATCGTATACCAAAAAATTCAAAGACCCTGGAAGAAGCTGTGCTGTACATATCCAGGGCTTTAGAGAAGAGCACGGGCACACCACATCAGCATGCAGTTAGCTACACACCACAGAATTCTAGCTAAGAAAGCAATTAACGACTTAAAAATCTTTGTGTGTAACTTAAAAAACTTCATAACTTTGGTATATTATCTTATTATAATAATCGTCAATCTTGGTTTTTCGTCCTAAATTAAAAAAAAAGCGTTACCAATAAAATCGTTTTTTCGGAAAGTGCAGTCTGAGTTCCGCGAGGACCTGTGTCAAACGCACTAGCTTACCTGTGTGAAACGTACCGCATTCGGGGAAATGGTCAATAACAATTCTAAGATGGGACGTGTAATCGCGGCGGAGTATGCTTGAAAGTTCTAGGAAGCATTGCGGCCAGCAAGTTTTTGTGAACGAAGACTTCAGATTGAATCGCCTTATACTTCATACATTGTCGAAATAGTTCGTGAATAGTCTGTGAATAGTTTTTTCGCTTTATTTTGCAGTTTAAGATTTGAGGATCATTTTGTCTTTATGTTTTAATGATCTTTGAGTTGTGTTTATGGAAAGCATTTTATCTCTGTAAATGTGACTGATTCTCATTTTTTGGATTATGACAAATACGAATCAACTACTGTTGCTTTTAAGGTGATTAAATGGAGGAAATGGAATGATCCAATACTTTTTTTTAAGTTTTGATTTTATATACCTAGCATTAGCTTGCAGAATTATTCTTTAAAATTTCAAAAAATGAAAATACTCATTTTGCCTGTGTTTAAAAACACTTTTTAGATTCTATTTTATTTTTCTTTGTTATATATAATATATGTGTGCTATATACTAACTTTTTTGATTATAATTTTCAGATTACAAACAGAAAAAAAAGAAAGTACTGTATAAAAGAACCCGTGTTTGCAATATAGAATTTTGTTGAAATACAGTGGTTTTGAAATCACAGTAAATATTTTGTATAAACGGGTGACTACGAACTACAAGATCTGAATAGAATAGGTCAATGAAATGACTTGCCAACCAACCACTTCATCTATTAGAGTTGTTACATGAGGGAATGAATTTTTGCATTTCGAGGTGAAAATTGTGGTGTAAAGCAACTTGATTGGATTTCGTATCCTTCAAAGGTGCATTGTTTATCATTTTCAATATATAATATATTTTTATGATTTGGTTTTCTATCCTATAGAATGATGGTATGTGTTTTCTTTTGGCCTACCTTAAGGGAACTACCTACTAATTTTGTAGTAATTTTTCACGAGTGTTTATTTTCAGCAGCTCAACAATTATTGTTTATTACAAGTACTTTGAGTATTTTGAGGGCATAATGTTTTGCGCGGAGTCGCCAAAATGGATGAAAGTTCACAAATATAGTTTCTCAGCAATGGTGTGAAAGTGAAAGAATGGCCATTTTTACTTTCCCCAAATAGTCCAAATGTAACCGATTCATTGGGTGTAAAAAGACAAATCTAAGACTGTTGTACATATTTTATTCCCCACTTCCCTGCAAGTTTTCAACCACATCAAACGGATTATGAATATCATCACTGTCACCATCATCATTTGGACCGCCATCATTCGGCAAAGGTTTGTAGCAGGACCGACAAGATGACAGATAACAACAGCGGTGAAAAAAGGCAAAATGAACCAAAATGATTTTGTCTATATTTATTTGTTGCGTTTATTTATTTTGGCAAAACATTAAAGGGGCTACGACATGAATCATGTGGTGGTTGTGTTTGTTTCCTTTTTTTAACCGTCAGCCATAATTATTATTATTTCGCTTAGATTTACTTTTGCGATAGAAGAAATTTCGTGCGGATTTAATTTCGCTGATGACAGGAGTCCAGAGGCAGATCTAGAAGGTATATCGACATTTGTGGAGGAGAATGTTAGCTATTAAACCATTAAAGAAAAACGTGCAAGTAATCCCATGATACAGATGGTGATACAGACTGAAAACATAAATTAGGTTTATGTGCTCCTCCACAATTTTTGACATACCCTAGATCCGCCGTTGGTTTGAAACTGTATGTAGTTTATGGATGACTGTTAAGAAAAAAAGGGTTTTTTCACTTATATTTCTAAAAAAAAACCACTTATTCGAAATCCCTGTTTAGTTAATGTTTGTTTCCTTCAATTATTTTAGGAAATATATAAGAAAAACTCACAAATATATTGTTGGTCGATTGATTCATGGTTTTATTTGACGCCAAATGTTTTTGAGAAATTTCGCTTGGATTATAGCTTTTGTGCACCAGCGTTTTTGAGATACTTCACGGGGATCAAATTTCGTGGAAAATGCCCAAATCCCTAAATCCCTAATCCGCATGTCGTTCTATTGCTTGGCTACATAGTTTTGAGAAAGATATTTTAACAAAATAACTCAAATTCGTGAAATTGTATATTGCATTCATCTTTTTTCATTTTATTTCTCCATTCGAAAAAATTAATTCAACGCGAAATATATACTTTTCAATTTCGTGAATGCAGCAAATTTGATAATTTTTAAACAAACTACATTGTGAGATGTTTTAGGATAATTTTAAAGAATTGATGTGCTTCTTGAAATGGTTTTGTTCTCTCCCATATCTTTTTATGGCAAAGAGTTCTCTTCAAGATCATTGTATATCACGGAAGAAAACTGTTTGCCATAAAAACTGCAAATGTGAATGACCAAACAAGACAAGAAGATTAATACGAAATACTCCTATAAGCACCAAACTTATGATCTAACATTATATCGAACCTAGTATTAATAAAACAACAGCAAAGGCGTTCAAAAACAACGAACAAAGTTCTTAGGAATAGCACAACGAAGTTCTAGTAACACTGTCTATCTAAAGTTAGGTAATAGTGCTCGATAAGTTTGTCAAAAACGGCGTGCCGTTGCAAAACATCTCGTTTCTTACGCAACAGTTACTACACGACTGTATGATGTTACCTGCATATCCACTAAAAGAAGGAGAACTTGTTTCTACATGAACACGCCATTTTTTGTTTTTAACAATGAGACAATTAGTTGTTTTATCATTCCCATTGTTTAGTTAAAAAGCCACATATGCCAAAAATCCCAGCCTAGTTAAGCTCAGCCTGGTTATCTTCATACAAACTAAGCGTGAGATGAAATATGTCTCTGCAAAATGCAATCCAGCTCATCTAACCAGGCCAGTTCACCTCCATATGAACAGTCCAACATGACTATTGATAATTCTTATTTTTGACAAATGTACTTTCAATTATCACTACATAACATGCAAGAAATGTATATTTTGTAATAAATCAAGTTCTTTGATTCCTTTTAGCAAGTTAAAAGTTTAAGCTAACCGAATAAATTAGGTGAAGGAAGCATTTACAATGGTTGGAAAAAACGATTGTTCAAGTTACTGTATGTTTGAGTTAACGTGTAAATTCTAAAAAGAACGTTCAAGCACCACAAGAAAATAGTTCGAGATAGACAGTACACAGTACACATTTCGCAAAGGAATGAATTGTAAACATGAAAACGTACAAAAGGGCTATGCCGATTTTATTGACATTGTATTGACAATTTATATTATTTCAGTTAAATTATTTGTTTTTGTCAACAACTTTGAACCATGCTTTTTCCTCATCCATTTATGCATCGCTGAATGTTGAGCTTATATAGATTTATTGCTTTTTTACGGAATCACATACATCGATTTGAGCTGCACATCACTGTAGCATTACACGAAGATTGCAACACGTTTTCGGACAGAGATAGGAATGCGTATTGCAGAATCTTTCGTAGTTTGATTTGTTCAGCCTTTGACACCAAATTGCAGTTTCCACATAGTTACATTCTAAGAAATGTATAGATGGTAAAAAAGAAGATAAAGGTCGTGAAGAACTGTGCATATGTTTTTAATCTTATATTATTACTATATGTTGCAAGATATGAACAAAACAGGACCTTTGATCAAGAAATAGAGAAATATTGAGGCATTTATATTAGTCAGTGCAAAACGGATTGGACAAATTTTACCTGTATTTTCATCGGTTCGAATGGGTTTTGTTGTTATTGTTGGCTCCATTGTTGTTGTTGTTGTTTTTGTTGTTAGCTCCATTGTTGTTGTTGTTGTTTTTGTAGTTGGCTTCATTGTTGTTGTTGTTGTTGTTGTTGTTGGCTTCATTGTTGTTGTTGTTATTGTTGGCTCCATTGTTGTTGTGGTTGTTTTTGTTGTTGGCTTCATTGTTGTTGTTGTTGTTGTTGTTGGCTTCATTGTTGTTGTTGTTATTGTTGGCTCCATTGTTGTTGTGGTTGTTTTTGTTGTTGGCTTCATTGTTGTTGTTGTTGTTGTTGTTGTTGTTGGCTTCATTGTTGTTGTTGTTGGTTTTGTTTTCTTATTATTAGTGTTATTGTTTTTAAACATGCAGCATGTTTTGGGGCAAAGATATCCGTGTGACTTGCAATATTTTTCATAATTCCCTTTATTCAAGTTATCACACCACATACTTTCCACGTTCTTTCCACAATCTAAACAAACAGAAGGAAATTTTAGAAATGAAAAAAAAGGAGCTGGCAATCTTGCACCATGCAACAATTGAATAGCATTTTCATTAATAGAACTTAGGTTTTGTTGATCAACAATCCCTTTTACCATTTTATCGATTGTTTCGTGTAATATAGAAGACGTATTAACGAACCTTTCTCACTTGTTGTTGTTGGTATGGTTTTTGTTGTTGTTTTCGTTAATCCACACTGGTAGTATAAATTCAACCGCTTAATGTCCTTCTCGGATAATTTGTTATTTCCACATGAAATAAATTGGCCATTTCTTGCAAGAATTGTAGGCTTATCATTTCGAGAAAATGCATATGGACGATAGTGCATGATACTTTTTACGTCATATCCTACATCCAAGCCACCTTCGTGGGGATCGAATTTAAGTTGAAATTCTGTTTCTGCACCTAGAAGAACGAAATGTTTTCACTGTTTGTCCATGATACAGTAAACGTGCTCTATCTAGAACTTGCAAACCAACCAAAAGATTTGTTGAGAGAGAAAGTGGTGTGATGAAAGTGTGTCCAAGAGTGAGTGAATTTCAGCACACTCAACATAAAACCTTAAATCCGAAAATTTTCTCGCCCTCGTTTATTATGGCGCAGGGGAACTGCGCGAAAATGAGAGGTTTTGAAAATTGGACCTAATTTCACCAATCAGGTTGCGCGAATGGTAAGCAAAATTGAACAATGGACTAAGTGAAAAGTTGATGTGAAATGTATCTATATTCCTTTTTAAGATTTTATACGAAAGAATTGCTTGTATATGCATTCATGTATCCAATCAAAATGCAGTAATTCTGCTGAATATGCAAAATGTCAACAGCATAGATGGCTTTGCTGTACCCATTTGCATAAGATACGAGGCCACACCAGGAGATTGTAAATAAATGAAGTTTTTTACCAACATTGTCACGTGTCTCCTAGGCTTAAGTCAGCGATTAACAAATCCACCATTGGAAACAGGAATAGTGTTGGAAGGATTAACACAATCGCGTATCTTCTTACAACTAGATGGAACGGGAATACATGATTACAAATCTTACCTTCGTCAAGGTTATCCCATTGTATTTGGATATAGCGATCTCGATCCATTCTTTCGTGTTCGTGAAAAAATCCAAGGGTGTGTAACAGCTCATGAACAACATCCCCTTCTTTCCAGATACACCCAGATGCTAGTGAAATTTTATTTGGAGTACCAGAATAGCCAATATGTGACCAGCATCTGCAGAAGAAAAGGTTACAATCTAGCAACGTTATCAGCAGTCTCATGTTTCTTTTAAGGAGAGTCAATTTCTTACCCTCCTTGATTTATAATAGAGACCTTTACCCATGGTGCTCTACCAATTGGATATTCCGTAAACTTCACGCAGGAAACAGCTTCAATATCACGCATGTAGCCTCGGATCCGTTCTCTTGCGCTAGCGTCTAAAATAAAAAATAAAACACTAGTTTCTGAACCCTTTAAAATATTGGCTATGTTTTAGTTCTGACATGTTTCAGGTATTTGAATTTTAGTTTCTAAATAAGTTTTTTTGTCTTTTCTCAAGATTGAGTGCTCAATACATATAGGAGTGTTTTCTATGGCAAGCAATATAGCCTGCTGTTTCAATTAAAAAATTACTCCTCCACAGAGAGTTCTTGAAGATTTTGCCCATTAAGTAGGGATATAACCACACTGATACTTACTGAACACATTACTAAATTCGTATGGAACTTCTGCGTTTGGCCATACTCTACTGCGGTACATTTTACCCATTAAGGCACGAGGGTTTTGCTCTATGGAATCCGCCGAATGAAACATGGCTACTTGATCGGTTTTCAGTCTTTCTTCTAACAGTGTTTGCTTTCCATTTATTTCACTAATGTCGTCCATTGTCGCGTAACGTGGGCTGCTCCTACCCGAAATAACCACTAAACATAAAAGTTATATCATGGCTATTCAGATGAAAGGATCAAACGTTATTGCCGTAGGAAACTTAGTTTGAGAGCGGAAATGATGATGTCTACGGAGGTTTTCTAGCTTAGCGGTTGAAGGAGACTTGTGTCTTCCCTAGCCAAAATGACTGCTTCGAATACTCTAAGACTTTATCCTGCGATAACAGTCCCCTCATTGATAACAGTTCTATAACAGGCTATGCTGGATAAACATTAACAAATGATAAAAAAGAAAGAAAGATTTTGGAAAGTATACCCACGTGTTAACATTGCAGTGAAGATTCCAAGAAGGATCATTTTCAAAGTTTGTTTAGCCTGCTTATAATTTCTTGTTGGTGGAAGAACTTCTTTTCCTTATTAATTCCTGAAGTCATTCACCGCGTTGAAGTTGGATTCCAAATGACGAGTTCGTTTATATAGTTTACCACTAATTTTCAGAATTGCGTCAATCGGAAAGGGAACGGCGTAATTTCATTAACACGTCAGTCGATGGCAACTTTTATGTCAGATTTTTCAGTTCAATTTCCGTTGCAACCGGCAATTCTTGCCCACCTAAGATTTCCTTCTTCATTGAGTTCACTAAATCCTTTTTTCCATTAGTGCTAAAATGCAGTCGTGTAAGTAGCATTACTAGTAATTGCATGTTTTCGAGTACAATTAACATTTAATCACGAGTAACAAGGATAAATCATTTACTGATTTTACGAGTACGGAGGATGAGGATAATAACACAATTACACGATTACACGAAGATCACACGAAGCCATTGCTTTGTTGCTGTTATTTAAAAGAAGGGAAACAAAATCAGTCAGGCCCCGTTTCTTTCTATCCATTAGAATCAGTTTTTTTCTCGTCCAACTCTTCAAGGATTGCATTACGAAAGAAATAGATAGATAGAATCGATTCCAAACCTTCCAAACACTCCAATATTAATATCTGCGTAAATCCATTTTAATTTCGAATAATTATCCAATGCATTTTTGTTTTTGTTTTGATTTTATAGCAATGTAGAATCTTCTTTTATGATTACCATTATTTGTTTAGCGGAGTTTCCAGGAATAAATTATGCTAATTAATTATAAAAATGCTAGACTTAGTTCAAAACATTCTAGAAATTTAGAAAGAAATGGAAAAACGTCTGTTTTTGGAAGAAGAGACTTTTAACCGGTAAAAGATTTAGTAGGAGATTTAACTCTCCGAACTCTTCCAAACCTTCCGTTATGAAAGCACCGTGTTTAGAATCTGATTTTTAAGCAATAATCACTTATTATTCCAATTACCCAGTAGAATAATTAAAAGTAATTAAGACCTTAAAAACGAGGCCATACATGTTGAATAGGTCATAACACACGGTGTTTAAACAGAAATTCAGGAAAGGTCTATTGTGGGCAACTAAATTATGATGTTGTGTGTTCTTTCAAATTTAAATGATTGGATACCACTCCAATGATTTGCCTTCTCTACAGGCAAACCATCTACAAAATTAAGAGGTTATCATGAACTTAGGTGGTCGTGCATCAGTACAAATAACTTTTCGTTTAAAACACCCTATTTTTGGCCTTCGACAGGTATCTGTTAAGCATCATTTAATTTCTATTTAGTATTTGCTGGCCTTTCCTTATGTCTAGCTCTTCAATTTACCCCTTCTATGATTTTTATCTCCGTCTCCCTAATCTTTTCATTTGATGACGGTTACCCAAAACGTTTTCATTATCAAAGGTCCATAGTGTGATCTGTCCATGACAAAAATTGCAATCGATGTTGAAACAAAAGAATTAAAGAACAACAGACAACTTGATACTGTTTATCCTAAATTATCTGCATTAGGAAAATAACATAAACTTACCTAAATGAACTCGGTTGCTTTTTAGGTAAATAAACCTTTAAAGAATCAACCAATTCATTGGAGTGAGTATATCTACCGTTCTCAAACCAGTATGTTGTTAAAACTTTGTAGAATATGTTTGGGTGTTCATAATGGCCCACGTTTGGCCTCTTTCTTTCAAATTTTTGATTTGAAAATGGTAGAATGGCTAACATACACTCCATATCTACTGTTTATGTCGTGTTTTTCGTTTGCTATTGTTTATCACTTCAACGTTTATTCATTTTGTAAAGTATGAATCGTTTTTCCATGATTCATGGAAATTCACACATTCACATGGCCATTCTAAAGCATCCAATCTTTTATCGTTTAATGATTCAAGATAATTGCAAAAAAGCAAAGTGTGCTATCCAACGTTTTGGATCCAGGTGTGGTTTTATTCAAAGGGGGTAAACAGCATGTCAGGTGGTAGTATATATAGAACGATGATGCTCTCTTGTTTACAACACTGCAACGTTACAACGCTGAAATTTGATCTATGACCCCTGTAACCTTTGGAGTAAACCATCAGCAGTTGAAGTTCCGAAGGAAACCCTGCAGTTCATATGATGTTTTTGTGGTCATAGAACTATTGTGGTGTTTCAACATCCAACGAAGTAGTTTAGAAAAACTCTTGTTTGACCTGCTATAGGAACACATAATAAAAATATTGATGAATCTACGGTCACTTTACTCTCTCTAGTAATGCACCACGTATTAAGTAGTGATATTTGTGAAAATGTATAAAGAGACTGCAGAACCATAAACTAGATTTCAGGGAATATGAAATTTTAAATATGTAACTAGGAGGTCATCCCCTTTGACTTATCATTTTCAAGGCATTTCTAATGAATATACAACCATTTCACAGAGTGGGAGGGTTGCTATCGTCTACCATGTTGAAATAAAACAAGAAACAAACAATGCCATAATTAAGTTTCGCAGAGATAGGGTATTTAGAAAAGAAAAAGTTTTCGACAAATCCATGTGTAATTTATTCTTGACAAGCTTTCGAGGACATACCGCACCCCTGTGATCACGTCTCTACAAGGATGGTTCAAAATTACAAAGTTTTATAGTGTAGTTCACTTTTGCATCCGCACATTCCTCGACAGAATTTTTGTACCTAGTACTGTACACACATTTCCCAAGATAGAATTTATAGTTGTATTACCCTTATTAGGTACTATGTCACTCAATATTAGAACACGTTTACGTAATATATTTCGTGATAACTTTCCTCATTGTAATATACTAGTTATTTTTCGCGGAACTGTAAGACTTCAATCATTATTTCGATTCAAGGATAGAATTCCTAACTTTTTACAATCCGGTCTAGTTTACCGTTTTAAGTGTAGTGGCTGCAACGCCACGTATTATGGCAAAACTAAGCGCAACTTTAAGGTCCGGATGTGTGAACACTTAGGAATCTCTTATTTGACGGGTAAAAAAAGATCTGTTCAACCTAGTCACGCTACCGCTGTTCTTGAGCATTCGTTGCACTGTGTCAATACTCCTTCGTTTGACGATTTTTCCATTTTATCCCGTGAGTTTAACCATTTCAAACTCACCTTGAAGGCGAGCCTTTTAAATGGCCGTGATAAACTGGTGTTAAATAGAACCATTCAATCCATGCCTTTAGAATCCTTCTAGTGTGTAATTTTGTTTTTAGTTGATGAATTTTATATAAAACTTTGTAACTCCGATGCACTTTAAAATTAGCGTATCAGCCCATTCGGAACCATCGACTGACTGCACACTGGCCTTCTAGCAAGTAAGGGCAATGTTATACGTATGTTTGGCGGTATATCAACTTCCTAGTTGCAAGTCGGTGGGCAGAATAGCCAACCACTACAGATGGAAGCCCAAGGACTTAAAACTTACTTACTTTGCTGTGCCCTGACTTTTCGCACATGCCCCAATCTGTAATAAGAAACGATCCTCAATTTACAATACGCATTTGCCCTAATTTGTAGTTAACTAGACGAACAGGCCACATTGGTAACTTGGAATGTAGATAAAGAACCTTCATAGAAAACAAGATTTGATACGGATGACGTCAGTAAGTCTTTTTTCAAAAATCCCACTTGTCGCACTTTGGTGGAGTTTGAATTTGTCCGAAGATAAAAAACGGTATCTCCTCTAGAAACAGCCTACCCTAATTGGTCATTTAGTAATGAAAGGTTTTGAAAGGGTGTTGTTTAGACATTAGGAATCTTAAAGGTAACAATACGTAGAATGGAGACGGAGATGTTTTTTACGTCTTTCGACATTAGCAATAACACCGTATCAGATCCTATAACAATAGCAAATTCCTTACGTATTGTTTGAGTTACATTCTCCTTAAAGAATACTTCAGTTTCCCCAACCACTGGGCAACGCTTCAAAGATCTCTGTGGAGGAATGTTTTTTTTATTTAAACAGCAGGCAATAGTGGTTTCCATTCCTATATAAAACGCTCCTCCTCATAGATTTGTTGAAGATTTTGTACACTGGACATCAACAGGAATAAGTGATTTGGGATTTCTGCTCATTCTTCCCCATTTAAAATGTCCTCCAATTGACCGCAGAATCACATGAAGAACGCTTGTAAATGGTAAATGGAAGAATCAAAAGATATGAATTTCCTTTACAATCATTATATAAAGTGGAGAGACGATTTAATCTTTTTTGTCCAGTATACACTTATGATAACGGGAAATCTAAATGTTCTAGAAAAACCATCTACTGTTTATCTGAATTTGATACTGGGCGCAAAACTCGCACGAGGGTTGTCTGCCGAGCCAGCATTGGGTATGTAAAAAAGGGTAAAAAATTACAGAGTCTGTGTTGGCTTTTGACAAATGATCCAGGCTCGTGTGGGAAATTTAAGAAACTTTAAAACGATTAAATACGTAACCAGATGGATCGTTTTCTTGCGTTAAAACACTCCCTTTTATCCATTGTTATCCGCTAACTTGCTCGAAGAGCAGTTTGCTATAAGTGGATGGCTCGAAATGTGATGATACACTGCGTTTTAAGTGCATCGGAGTGAAGTATCGAAATGTGACACTCGAACACAGGCTGCGGTGGTCGACCTCGAAGGTACTATCCAATACACCATCGCTGCACAAACCTTGTATGGTACTGAATAGGTGCATTTTTCATGTCAAAAACTTTAATAGGAAACAATTTCTCCATACGAATAAGTTACGAAATAAAATTAAAATTTCACGGTTGACGAAACAAAGTTCGAACATACACATCCTATTGTATCGAACAGATAAGTGGTATGCAGTAGTAACATGATACAAAACAACATATCGACAAGTTTTTCATATCAAGTTGAATAACTATGCGAAATGGGAGCAAATAGGAACGATCTGAAAAATCTATTACATTTATGAAGTAGAAGAGCTAATTTATGTTATGATTTTTTGAATTATATTTTCGCAGCGGCTGCTTTTTCGTAGAGTTAGTAGGAAGATTAATGAAACAGCAGATACTGATGGTTTTTGAGGAGGTGAATGTGATTATTATGGTATGAAAATGATACAGCTTTAAACGTTGTTGTTATTTTTTAAACTTGTCACTACTCAACTGCATAAGTTTAATGTCAGTGCTATATAAGTGTGTGTATAACCTGTTACAAACAAGATGAACATAGAAAACTAAATCAATGAGAAAACTGGCCAATTTTAGTCTAGTATTTCATCACAAACTCAAGAGAGATCAAATATCGCAAGTATGAGAGGCCAAGCACACCATTTGTTATTCCTGACTATCCTAATGCATAATAGCAAACTATTTCCATCATAGTGGCACCAAATACCTTGCTATTGTTGACAGTTACTCGAACTGGTCGTGATGGATCTACAGCTTCATCAATGTACTACGACGCATATTTACAACATATAGCAATTCATATAAGCTGTTGGCTGTCCAGAATTTGTTGCCTTTGAATTACAAACATAAAAATGACAGTTTTTATTTAGTATAAACTGTAACCCTAGAGATAAACGGAAGAGTTGCAAAAATCGGAATATTTATCTATTTACTTGATACCATCAGAGCAATTAGTTCTTCATGGTCTTTTAGTATCTTTTCCTTGTTCGTTTTTCATTGTCTAAAAGGTGGAGTAATTTGTTTCCCCCGAAACTTCATGTTTTCATTTTTGGGGTTCCTCGTGACGTCATTTCAGACGTTTAAAAAGAGGGGGGAACAGTAACCAACAAGAGGTTGTAAGATAACTTCAATTTCAAATTCGTCTGCCTCATTCCTGGGTTTGCGAACTGTACAGTTAGAACACAGCAATGGCCAAATGTTTAAGTAAGACAACCAGACTGATCCAAAAATTTAACTAGTACCAATTCTTCCATGAATGTAAAAATGCTTTACACATAAAGAAAGCAGCGCAATACCCTTTATCCGGTGGATATGAAGTTAGACGGGTGGAGTTTGTAAAAAACTGTGAATTATACGAGAAACAAAATGTCTTTAGATCAGTGAACTAGGAAAACAGGGAGTTTGGAATAAATAACAACTTAAGAAGATTAATTAAAGGTCATTTCTTTCCTCTCAATAAGCAAAGAATAGTAAGAATTTAACCACTTTTCTCCCACACGAATCGATTACAATTGCATCCCGATGGATATGGGCAATGGCCGAAGGTTAATGATTTTATTCGGCAGGAATGGTAATTTGTGCATTTTACAGTACATCCCAAGTTAATTCGTCGGACCCAAGATGGAAGACGGATTCTTGGGAGTCGAATTCGTGGGAGTCGGATTCTTGGTAGTCTGAACCACATTGGATCTTTTCTCGTTAACTCTTCTATGTCCTCTTCATCCATCTCTCCCAAAGCAAGCTCTATAAAATACAGAAAAACAGAAATTGGAAATAAAGCAATCTTAAGAACATTTAACCATGTAAGTGTAAATGATAAAATCAAAATCCCTTATTAGAAATCGAGATTATACAAAAGCTGACAGCAATTTCTTTAACCACTTGATGTTTTTATTTATAAATCAATGTGATTACCTTCTGGACTTAATTCATAGTTCTTTTCATCTTCATAATCTTCATTTTTTTCCTTTAATAGGTTTTCCAGTATATTATCATAATGTTTGTCTGAAAAAAAAATTGTTACCAAGCTTAATTACAATAAGAAGCAAATTAGCTGCAAATTCTTTCTGAAGCTGTTGAGTTGATGTATACAACTATAAATATACAAAGCAAATTAGATAATGCATGTTTCATACCTGCGCTTACGAAAATGACAGCAAATAATAATGCTAAAACCAATGAACCCTTCATCTTTGTTTCCTTCAATCTTCTTTACGAATGGTGAACTTCTGCAGGCGATCAGAGCTTTTATACACGAACTGTTCAGTGGGTGCAGAAAACATGACATAATTCAGTCTCGTATTGCCTATTGTGACATATGAATCCAATGACCTTATCTGAAATATGATAATGTTTAAAAATCTCACAAAGTAATGATTGACATCATTAACAGTTTTACATTTCTCTTCCTATTCAAATTCTTTGCATGAAGAATGACATCACTTTCTGTCTTCATAAACGGAAGCAAAAAAATATTGGTAAAAACCTGCATATGACTTTTTCATCTAAACGCTGTGAAGTTCAGGTTTTTGTAGGAAGAAATTCTTTTTGATAAATAGTAATTAAATAAGTATAAAATGCTATCAGTACACGAACAAAATTTTGATCGATGTTCCAAAGTTACTTAGGTGATTTTCTTTTTGGAGGCTTATTTGGGGCTTCTGGATGCTTGTTGACTATCTATATGGGAAGGCCAAATTTGTGTATTTTTGTCTACTCTGGCAGGCCTTTCTTCAAATAGTGAAATACTTTTTCTATAAGCGAGATATGACAAATTACTCTTCCCAATCACAATGGATCACAAACCAATCAAACTTTATTTTCCATCGAAAATGTAAATTTCTTCATAGCTTCAGATTCGATAGCTCAATGTTTTCAACTATCAGCATGGATCTTGTAAATGTGATTCAGTAACTACCACGTTTGAAATATCCTTTCCCATGTTCGGGCACAAGTCACGAAGTTCATCTTGCCTCTGGCATAACAAGGCATGGTCTACGGTGAATTCTGTTCCACATACACAGTGACGTATTTCAACAGCCATCTGCATCTCATTTTTACACCATCGTGAAACTCTCTCTCTTATTCAAAACAAAGTTCTCATCATTTAGGGGAAGCAATGCTTACTAAGATGATATACTTTTCATCCACGATATGTCATTTGCTCTAAGTTCATCTTGCGACATTTTCCCTCGCAACTCTTTCCGTTTGTTTACCTTATGTGTTTTTCTTTCCGGCTTTATCGCTTGCATTGTGTTGTAGTATTCCTCTGTGCTTCAAATTTTGTACCTTTTGATGTTTAAAGATAGTTTTGCGTTTACTTTCTTTGAGTTACGGTGTTAGATCTCCCGCTGCTCTTAATATCATCCCTCCCGTCTTTACTTAGGCTTAGGAGGTACCTCTCTTCAGTTCTACAGATGTGGCCTTCCGTTATTGCTAATATAAACCAAAGATCTATAGCACCATCTATGAGTTGGAGGTGTTTTGAGATGTTTGGAGTAGTGTGAATACAGAAACCCAGTTGGTGTTTATATTCATTCGTGAATGCAGAATACGCAGCGTGGGATTCGCGTTTAGCTATGTCAAAAAGGGTTCGTATTTCCTCTAACCATAATTCCTCTATTTTTTTCGCGTGGTCTTCTTTTGCTTCGATTTTCCGATAAACGTCTTTCCGTCCCATGCTAGTGATATATATGTCTGTGGATTAAAAAATCCGTTTTGTTTCTTCAAACTGACTCTCTTTCACGGCAAATGGGAAAACCCTCTTCGTTATTTTCAATCAAATCATTGTGTATTTCTTATGAAGTTACAACCGACTATCTTGAGTTAAAATCTTGCACACTTTCTGGCAGTAATCACACAAAATATTGTACTTCAACCTCCTCCAGTAAATTAAGTATTGCTTCGAAATCATCAGATTGCAAAAAGTCGTCAGCTACATCATTATGTTTGTTTATGTTGTGCACTGTAATTGTTGTCTCGTTAACCCGAACGCTCTTACTTCAATGGCGGATCTAGCAGAAATTTAACGGGTGTAAGCAAATTTGGAGGATAACTTTCTGATAAAAGAATTGGCAATTAAAATGCAATTATCGCTTTGAAAATATCTTTTCCATAATTTTTACACAAGTAAAATTTCTTCTCGATCCGTCACTGTACTTAATATCATTGTAAGAAAAGAACGAAATTCTACAGACTTTCTTAACCAGCTTTTAATTATACGACCTTGGTGTTAATAAACCTTCCACGAATTTCTGCTTAAACACTGTGTTTTGGCGTAGTTGGCACATCCAACCAACTCAAGGATTTAAAAACTTCAGTCAGTAACACACAAATCTTTCTGGTATGGACGTTTACCCTACCATTAACCATCAAAATGTCCTCAATTTATTCTGCTATTGCATCTATTTGAACACAACATCCGAATAATGCAGCAGTACTTGAATGTATATAAAATATTAACGTTTATTAGCTTTAATAATATCAAGACAGTTTCGAATCCTTAGTAAGGCATTGATTTCTTGCAACTTTACAATGATTTTAAAATGTCAATTTATTGTCAATTTCGATTCCCAAATGTTTGACAGTATCTGTGGCAGTCTTCATTTCTGGGACGTTTTCTTCAATATTTGGAGATTGAAGTGACCCATAAAATTCATTTAGGAAATTCGCTGGGTTAGCTACGAGAGAGTTTACTTTTAACCAATCTGAATAATTTATTTCGAAACGTTGCTCACCTCTCCCTTCTCTTATTTTGTATTTTTTTTGGACATAAGATACTTTCTCACCTTTTTTGGAGTGCCAACGTAAAGCAAGAACGGAAGACTAAATGAACTAGCTCGCCTGCTTACTTGATTCGGAATTAGAAAAGCTGTACGTGTAGAGAACAGCAGGTCATTTTGCTGTCCAACTTAGGTTGATTTTAGATCGTGCGCCACTTTAAGGTCTGGATGTGTAAAGAATGATCTGTTAAGCCTACTCAAGCTACCGCTATTCTCTAGCATTCGTTGCACTGTGTCAATATCCTTTCATTTGATAATTTTTTCATTTTATCCCGTGAGTCTAACGATTTCAAACTCACCTTGAAGGCGAGCCTTTTTATTGGCAATGATAAACCGGTGTTAAATAGAACCATTCAATCCATGCCTCTAGAATTCCTCTAGTGTGTAATTTCTTGTAATAAAACTTTGTAATTTTGAACCATGCTTGTAGAGACGTGATCATGGTGTGCGGTATGCCCCCGAATGCTTGTCAAGAATAAATTACACCTGGATTTGTCGAAAACTTTTTTTTTTCTGATATTAATTACTTAGCTTTCATCAAATATTAAAGGGTATTTAAACCCAATGAAAAACATATACCATCATTTTTGCTGCTTGATTCCTGTTACTGTTATTTCCAAACTGAATCAAAGTGACTAGCCAGAAAGGGTACAGAACAGGAATTTACAGATGATGTTAAGTGTTAAAAGATTTTCTAAATGTACAAAATTGAAATTCCCAAGAATGTCATATTTTTTTAAAACAAAGTTTGTTCCCAAAAAAGACAAATGACCAAACGTTAAAAAACATGACCTATGATTTCGGTTTGAGGCTATGACATCATAAACCACAATACTGGGCTATCTAACATGTACGCAGAGGGTAGGGTAACTGAATTAATTACGTAAGGAGACTGAATCAGATAAGCAAGGTTTAATGGAAGCTTGAGGAATGGAATGGAAGACATGGAAGAACAATAGAGGCCCTAATTTGGAATAATTTACCCCAATTTAATACAAGTCCGTCTTTGTAATAAACTTTTCCCTAATTTTTGTAACGTCTAGCGATAGTTTCTTGGATAGATTCCTTGAGTGCGACCGATCAAGCCCGCGTTCGGGCCTCAGTCATGCCATATTTCCGTGCTTCTCTTTCGTATTTCGGATGCACTTTAAAATTAACGTATCAGCACATTCGAAACAGCCAACCACTACGGATGGAAGCGTAAGGATTTAAAACACACTTACTTTACTCTGCCTTGACTTTTAGCACATGCCTCAGTCTGTAATAAGAAACGGTGCCCCAATTGACAATACGCATTTGCCCTAATTTCTAGTTAACTAGACGAATAGGCCACATTGGTAACTTGGAATGTAGATAAAAAAAACTTTCATAGAAATCAAAATTTGATACGGATAACGTCAGTAAGACTTTTTTTAAAAATTCCACTTGCCGCAGTTTGGGAGAGTTTGAATTTGTCCGAAGACAAAAAACGGTATCTCCTCTAGAAACAGCCTACCTTAATTTTTCATTTAGTAATGAAAAGTTTTGAAAGGGTGTTGTTTAGACATTAAGAACCTTAAAGGTAACAAGACGTAGAATGGTGACGCAGATGTTTTTGATGTCTTTTGACATTAGCAATAACACCGTATTAGATCCTATAACCATAGCAAATTCCTTACGTATTGTTTGAGTTACATTCTTCTTTAAGAATACTTCAGTTTCCCCAACCACCGGGCTAATCTTCAAAGATCTCTGTGGAGGAATGCTTTCTTATTGAAACAACAGGCAATAGTGGTTGCCATTCCTAAAAAAAACGCTCCTCCTCATTGATTTTTTGAAAATTTTACACATTGAACATACAGGAAACAGGAATAAGTGATTTGGGATTTCTGCTATTTTTTCCCCATTTAAAATGTCCTGCATTTGACCGCAGAATCAGATAAAGTACTCTTGTAAATGAGAAATGAATGAATAAAAAGATATGAATTTACTTTACAATCATTTTACAAACTGGAAAGGGGGATTTAATCTTTTTTGTCCAGTATACACTTATGACACTGGGAAATCTAAATGTACTAGAAAAACCATCTACTCTTCTTTTGAATTTGATACTGGGCGTATAACTCGCACGGGGGTTGTCTGCCGAGCCAGCATCAGGTATATAAAAACGGGCAAAATATTACTGACTCTTTGTTGGCTTTTGGCAAATGATCCAGGCTTGTGTGGGAAATTTAAGAAACTTTAAAACGATTAAATAGGTAACCAGATGGATCGTTTTCTAGCGTTAAAACACTCCTTTTTATCCATTGTTATCCGCTAACTTGCTCGAAGGCCAGTGTGCTGTAAGTCGATGGCTCGAAATGTGATGATACGCTGCATTTAAGTGCATCGGAATGAAGTATCGAAATGTGACACTCGAACACAGGCTTCAGTGGTCGCACTCCAGGGTACTATCCCCTACACCATCGTTGCAAAAAACCTTGTATGCTATTAAATATGTGCATTTCTCATGTCAAAAACTTTAATAGGAAATAATTTTTCTGTGCGAATAAGTTACGAAATAAAATTAAATTTTCACGGTTGACGAAACAAAGTTCGAACATACTCACCTTTTGTTCGAACAGAAAAGTAGTATGTATAGTAACATGATGCAAAACCACATATCGACAAGTTTTTCATATCAAGTTGAATAACTATGCGAAATGGGAGCAAATAGGAACGATCTGAAAAATCTATTACATTTATGAAGTGGAAGAGCTAATTTATGTTATGTTTTGATAATGATTTTTTGAATTATATATTCGCAGCGGCTGCTTTTTCGTAGAGTTGATTAATGAAGCAGCAGATACTGATGGTTTTTGAGGAGGTGAATGTGATTATTATGGTATGAAAATAATACAACTTTAAACGTTGTTGTTATTTTTTAAACTTGTCACTACTCAACTGCATAAGTTTAATGTCAGTGCTATATAAGGGTGTGTATAACCTGTTACAAACAACATGAACATAGAAAACTAAATCAATGAGAAAACTGGCCAATTTTAGTCTAGTATTTCATCACAAACTCAAGAGAGATCAAATATCGCGAGTATGAGAGGCCAAGCACACCTTTTGTTCTTCCTGACTATCCTAATGCATAATAGCAGATTATTTCCATCATAGTGGCACCAAATACCTTGCTATTGTTGACAGTTATTCGAACTGGTCGTGATGGATCTACAGCCTCATTAATATACGACGACGGATATTTTCAACTTATAGGATATCATATGAGCGGTTGGCTGTCCAGAATTCGTTGCTTTTGAAATACAAACATTTCTTTATTTCTTCAATTTCTTTTTAAGCTTTATCCTTAAACATTTTCACGTCCACTAAATAAAAATAATAGTCTTTATTTAGTATAAACTGTAACCCTAGAGATAAACGGAAGAGTTTCCAAAATCGGAATATTTATCTATTTAGTTGATACCGTCAGAGCAATTAATTCTTCATGGTCTTTGAGTATCTTTTGCTTGTTCTATTTTCATTGTCTAAAAGGTGGAGTAATTTGTTTACCCCGAAACTTCAAGTATTCATTTTTGGGGTTCCTCGTGACGTCATTACAGATGTTTGAAAGGGGGGGAACAGTAACCAACAAGAGGTTGTAAGATAACTTCAATTTCAAATTCGTAGGCCTCATTCCTGGGTTTGCGTACTGTACAGTTAGAACACAGCAATGGCCAAATGTTTAAGTAAGACAACCAGACTGATCCAAACATTTAACTAGTACCAATTCTTCCATGAATGTAAAAATGCTTTACACATAAAGAAAGCAACGCACTACCCTTTATCCGGTGGATATGAAGTTAGACGGGTGAAGTTTGTAAAAAACTGTGAATTATACGAGAAACAAAATGTCTTTAGATCAGTGAACTAGAAAAACAGGGAGTTTGGAATAAATAACAACTTAAGAAGATTAATTAAAGGCCATTTCTTTCCTCTCAGTAAGCAAAGAATAGTAAGAATTTAACCACTTTTCTCCCACACGAATCGATTACAATTGCATCCCGATGGATATGGGCAATGGCCGAAGGTTAATGACTTTATTCGGCAGGAATGGTAATTTGTGCATTTTACAGTACATCCCAAGTTAATTCGTCGGACCCAAGATGGAAGACGGATTCTTGGAAGACGGATTCTTGGGAGTCGAATTCGTGGGAGTCGGATTCTTGGTAGTCTGAACCACATTGGATCTTTTCTCGTTAACTCTTCTATGTCCTCTTCATCCATCTCTCCCAAAGCAAGCTCTATAAAATACAGAAAAACAGAAATTGGAAATAAAGCAATCTTAAGAACATTTAACCATGTAAGTGTAGATGATGAAATCAAAATCTCTTATTAGAAATCGAGATTATACAAAAGCTGACAGCAATTTCTTTAACCACTTGATGTTTTTATTTATAAATCAATGTGATTACCTTCTGGACTTAATTCATAGTTCTTTTCATCTTCATAATCTTCATTTTTTTCCTTCAATAGGTTTTCCAGTATATTATCATAATGTTTGTCTGAAAAAAAAATTGTTACCAAGCTTAATTACAATAAGAAGCAAATTAGATGCAAATTCTTTCTGAAGCCGTTGAGTTGATGTATACAACTATAAATACACAAAGCAAATTAGATAATCCATGTTTCATACCTGCGCTTACGAAAATGACAGCAAATAATAATGCTAACATCAATGAACCCTTCATCTTTGTTTTCTTCAGTCTTTTTTCCGAATGGTGAACTTCATCAGGCGATCAGAGCTTTTATACACAAACTGTTCAGTAGGTGCAGAAAATATGACATAATCCAGTCTCGTATTGCCTATTGTCACATATGAAACCAATGACATTAACTGAATATGATAATGTTTAAAAACCTCACAAAGTAATGATTGACATCATTAACAGTGTTACATTTCTCTTCCGATTCAAATTCTTTGCAAGAAGAATGACATCACTTTCTGTCTTCATAAACGGAAGCAAAAAAATATTGGTAAAAATCTGCCTATGATTTTTTCATCTAATCCCTATGAAGTTCAGTATTTTTTGAGAAATAAATTATTTTTGATAAAAATGGGAAGGCCAAATATGTGTATTTTTTTTCTATTCATGTGGGCCAGCGCGGGATTCTTTTGTGTATTTTTTTCTTCATCAAACCGTGAAATATATTTTTTATAAGCGAGATATTACAAATTATTCTTTCTAATCACAATAAATCACATAATAAAACAAATTTAATCGGGCAAGGAGTTTTATTAAGAAAATAAACAGAAGCATCTTGATTTTATTTAAATATATATTCTATTATTAAGACGTTTCGATGCTCTCCGAGCATCATCCTCAGTAAAATGAAATTCATATAAAAAAAATTTGTTAAAAGTTACAGTTTGATCAATAAAAGGTTATTAAAACAAAACACTCGCAAGTTTTTGACATCGGTAGACCGAAGCAAACAGATTAAAAATGTAGCATCAAAAAATGACTGTTTTGCGTTTTTCTTCCTGGCTTTATCGCTTGCATTGTGTTGTTGTGTTCCTCTGTGCTTCAAATTTGTACCTTTTTCTTTTGATGTTTAAAGTTAGTTTTGCGTTTACTTTCTTTGAGTTACGGTGTTAGATCTCACACTGCTTTTTACCCTACCATCAACCATTAAAAGGTCCTCAATTTATTCTGCTGTTGCTTTTATTTGAACACAACCTCATGCAGCAGTAGTTGAATGTATATAAAATATGATTGATTTATGATTTGATAAGCTTTAATAATATCAAGATTCAAATCCAAATCATTCGTAAAGCATTGGTTTCTGTTATTTGTAATTTTACAATGATTTTCAAATGTCAATTTATTGTCAATTTCGATTCCCAAATGTTTGACGGTATCTGACACAGTCTTCATTTCTAGGACGTTTACTTCAATATTTGGGAATGGAGTGACCCATAAAATTCATTTGGAATTTCGCTGGATTAGCTACGAAAGAGTTTATTTTAACCAATCTGAACAATTGGCAATACGAGACTGGATTATGTCATGTTTTCTGCACCTACTGAACAGTTCGTGTATAAAAGCTCTGATCGCCTGCAGAAGTTCACCATTCGTGAAGAAGACTGAAGAAAACAAAGATGAAGGGTTCATTGGTTTTAGCATTATTATTTGCTGTCATTTTCGTAAGTGCAGGTATGAAACATGCATTATCTAATTTGCTTTGTATATTTAACATCAACTCAACAGCTTCAGAAAGAATTTGCATCTAATGTGCTTCTTGCTGTACTTCAGCTTGGTAACAATTTATTTTTCAGACAAACATCATGATAATATACTGGAAAACCTATTGAAGGAAGAAAATGAAGATTATGAAGATGAAAAGAACTATGAATTAAGTCGAGAAGGTAATCACATTAATTTATTAATAAAAACCTCAATTTGTTAAAGAAATTGCTGCCAGCTTTTGTATAATATCGATTTCTAATAAGGGATTTTGATTTCATCATTTACACTTACATGGTTAAATGTTCTTAAGATTGCTTTATTTCCAATTTCTGTTTTTCTGTATTTTATAGAGCTTGCTTTGGGAGAGATGGATGAAGAGGACATAGAAGAGTTAACGAGAAAAGATCCAATGTGGTTCAGACTACTAAGAATCCGACTCCCTCGAATTCGACTCCCAAGAATCCGTCTTCCAAGAATCCGTCTTCCATCTTGGGTCCGACGAATTAACTTGGGGTGTACTGTAAAATGCACAAATTACCATTCCTGCCGAATAAAATCATTAACCTTCGGCCATTGCCCATATCCATCGGGATGCAATTGTAATCGATTCGTGTGGGAGAAAAGTGGTTAAATTCTTACTATTCTTTGCTTATAATAAGTATAATAATTAAATTCAATTTATAATGATTATGATAATTCAATTCTTACTGAAATCCCAGTTTACCCGATAGCAAAGTGAAAATTTGTCGCCAAATGCACACATTACAAAAACATTATGTCCAAACATCTAATCGATACCTGGTTACGAGCCGTTGTACCATAAGTTTCTGCGATATCGTTACGGATTATAACTTATTACTGTAAAAATCGTCCTCAGTCAGTTGGAATGCAAGGCTTATTAAATCATATATGTATGAAGAAGATCTAAGTTAGCGCTGACCTTCAAGCAGTAAGGCTCTTGTTTCTTCTTCAAAGTGATTGATCAATCAGGAAAAAAACGTTTTTCTATCTTTTGTTTACATGACTCGAAAGAAACACGGAAATTTGTGTTGAGAAATTTCAATGTCCATTCGGTTCCTTTATAATAATTGACGAAAAGTGTTGTGATCATACTCTCTACGTTATCATATACGGGTATAAGCCAAGAGAACTCTCACAAAGAAACCTAAGCGGAACATTCAAGGTTTTATGTTTGACAAGAAAACCCAGAACAAATAGATGACTTTCCAAATGACGTATTGATACAAATGGCCATATTGTTGGCTTGATAATTGTCTGAACTTTAAATATTAATAAATCGTCATTTTCTGCGAACATGCGCCACAATCGTCAGAAGGTAAAATACAAAGCCGAAAATAATAAATAAAAACTATTTGAATTTTAACGCTCTGAAATGATTTAACCCTCGGTAACGTCACTGAATATGCGTTCAAATAACTTACCGATAAATGCTATTTTTGTGGATTTTGACTGTCTTTCTCAGTCTCTTGCCTTCAAAATTATTCAAAAATTTCGAGTTCGATAATCTGGTTATGAAACAGTTGTTTGTCACTGATATTCAGGGACATCGAGTAACTATCTTACATCTGAGATGACCAGAAGATTTCTGGTATGAAAGTTTACGACAATTAGTGTTTTGTTCTTTCAGAAAACATCGAAAACCAAGTATGCAGTTTTGGAAAACCCGGATCATACTTGAGTCATACAGTAGTGGATCTGTAGAACTATGTCATCAAAGCATACAAAGACATGATGTATGCAAAGTGAAATCATGTCCTTAAAGTTTCTCTGGCGTGTTTGTGATACTTGTGTACGAAGACCGGTATGAAAAACGCACGAAGGAAGTTTTGTGGGATTAACGATTTCATTTCCATGATTTGTGGTTGTCAGACGGTTCATTAATGTCCATGGAGACCGCAAATATGAGTTATTTCCTTGCAATTATCTACACATGGAAATTATTGATCACATCCGGACCGTCAATGTGTCAATATCCGTTTTAGACAATTAAGTGTATATAAAACAATCAGAAGAGCCAGTCCTGTTATAAACAGACTCTGATCACTATTGGGTAGTACTATATTGAACAAATCGATTATTGATCCTGACAGCAATCAATATGCCGAACGACAACAGCAAAAAGACAAGCTCAGTGAAAAGCGTTGCTTCTGCATTAGGTCAAATGGGTGATAATTTACAAAAGAAAACAGACAAAAACAAGTCTTCCTTTGGCAATGGCAGTTCTTCGAAAGCAAAGAACAAAAGTGGATCTTCTTATAAATTCAAATGGTGATGGACGGAAAACAAATTCAAAAATTCTATAATTATGCTGATGAGGAGAGTTATGTTAGGTGATTACAAGAACTGTGGTAAAAATGCTAAGAGCTTTAAAGCTGTATTATAGTATGTAGAGTTAATATATGAAGAATTTAGAAAAATTGAATAAATTATTTTATTGTCAAAATACAATTGGTACTCTATTCTCGTGAAATATTGATATGATATTTGCAAATTGTATTCGGATAACCATCCAAAGTAATGATTCTCGGTTATTAAAGACTCCAAAGGAAATCCTTGGAGGCAGGAGAAAAGATACATTTACAAACGCATTTCAGAGGAGCTTCTATTTTATGATTAGAGGGTTAACTGCCAAAATTACCCTTAATAACAATTCCAGGTTTAGGGAAAAAATGGAGGCTTGTTCGCTTTATCATCATAAAGATTCTCAGTACTTTAAGGTTAGAGAAAACTCCGTAGCTTGAACATTATTCTTCATCTTTATGAAAATACCACCAGAACATATATATATATATATTCCAATCTCTCTGAACTTATATCTATAGAGAATCCCCCAGGTCTGTAATTATTGGATTTTTTGACTTCTGCGTAAGCATAGAAACCCTTTAAAACCGTCCGCGTTTTTTGTTTTTTTGTTGCTTTTTCTTACTGTCCAAACCAAGACGTTTTTAGCAACAGTTATGAACTAGGTCATATCTGTAATTTCACAATTGTGATTGGTTGTTGATTATGAATTTTGCCGCATATGCCAACAAATGGATATGCAAACCGCTATGAAGTCGCTCATATTGACATTTCAATAAATGTGATTGGTTGTTGATTCTGAAGTTTGCCGTGTAAGTAAATAAATGGTTTTAAAATGGCGTGTATGCTGTGTATTTTTCGGAAATGTTTTGAAAGGTCGTATTTGAAAACGTAAAAAAAGAAAACGGAAGCTTAAAACTTTATAAGTGTTTATTTATTTTTAAAGAATTATAATATGGTACAGCAGACTTAAAAGAACAGTTTTTTCAGGAAAGGAAAAAAAGTAAGTTTTATTTCTGCAATTTGTGGTGGATGTACCCTGCTGGTTGCAAACTATCTTTTGAGAGATCTGAACAGCACAGCTTTATACAAACCTTTGGATATTTCATTTATTGCTATAGGCTTGTTTATTCTTTGCTTCAGCTTCAACTTCTGGTACAAGACGTTTTTAATCTGTAGGCTTTATTTGTTTCGATTGAAATTTAAGAATAGCATAAAGCAAATTGTTTTTTTTAAGTCAGCTATTATGATATGTACATAACTGGATCTTTCATACTTCTTGGCTAGACCATCCTAAAAATAATATTGTTTCACAACATATCAAGCTTGGAATATTGAGTTGGTCGTCGGTCTGTGTTTTTGTTTGTCAGTATTTTTAGATTTATTTGATGTATATATATGACAAAACTGGTTCAACATTGGTTTTCTATATTTTTATGTTTTTCAAGGTAAATTTTTGACATTATCTTAATTAATACTGACAAACGGTGAAGTCTTAAATATTTTTTTATGTGCTTCCAAGGTGTACATGTTTTCAAGGTAAATTTTTGATGTGACTATGATCTGTTGCATTTCTGACATTATCTTAATTAATACTGACAAACGGTGAAGTCTTAAATATTTTCTTATGTGCTTCCAAGGTGTACATGTTTTCAAGGTAAACTTATACGTGTATACTTTATATACTTTTCAAAGGCAAATGTTTGTTGTATATTATTTGACAAGGTCTACCGACATGAAACCGTATTATATCTTACGTGACCTATCTTCGCAATTCATTATTTTATCAGAAGGAACTTTGGCTTTCACTTAATTACAATTCTGCAAATGGAGCTGTTTTGCACAAATCCCTCTGTCTGTAAGGGCATCTTGTTGCATTTATTCTGTCCAAAAATAGCATAAAACGATGAATTGCCTTTAATTTTTAAAGTGTAAAAGGTTTGCAATTGCGTCAAAAAATTGGGTCAATTTTGGAACGTCCTCATTGCCATGAGCGAAGGTTTATAAGTAAATGTTTTTTTAAACACTTTACAAATGAAGATAAAAAAAGATTAACATAAAAGCTAATTTATACTATTTGACTAATTAACACTCACATAATTCAATCTTTTTAAGTGATAAATAATGCTGCAAATGAAAGGAAAGGAAAACCTAAAGGAAATTTTTGAAAATGAAAAGCAGATGATGAAGAAATCATCAGGGCAATGCTTATACTAAACAGTGAACCAACTCGCCTATAGCAATTTCATAACCATATTCTCTAGTCTGTTCGTAAGAAATACGAATACAAGAAACACAGCCTGCAATAAAACAATCTCTTTCATTTTACAATTTCGTTATCTTTAGTCAGAAAATGGAATCGCAAAATTACATTGGAAATAACACATTGGAAATTTCTTCTACATGTATTTAGTTTATTTAGTGAGATTGCCCTATGGCAACACAAAACATTATTGTAAATAGTTTCAAGTACAGCCTTCATGTAAGTATCTGGTTTGATATTTCTGGAGAAAATTTTACAAATCTCTTTTCAGACAGGTAAAAAAATAAAAAGAATGAACCATCTTTTCTGGTGTTCTTTCCTCAAACTAGTGGGAAAATTAATGATTATCTTTTGATTCTTGATAATATTAATATATTGTTTTGTTGCAGAAACGAATTCACAGAGACACAGAAAGTCTTCGTTTGAAGGTTTTCAGTTATTTCGGCTTCAATAAACATCAACGCTGATCCAAAAACATTCTGTGTAATTCTGTGTACACCGATTGAGTGTTGCATACTCCTCCGGCGGTTAAAGCAACCTTTGTGCTCTGTAATTGCATCCGAAAAGAATAACGAGCAAATCCTCAATTGAGTCACCCTTTGGTAGAATATGTTATAAGAATCCGGATGCAATTTGGTGCACAAGTTGGTAAAACATAGGGTAACCTCAATCGGTGTGTTTGTTTTTAAAAACCATAGCTACATTTTTACTGCCATAAAAAAATTGAAAGAAAATATGTTACAAGTGAGTGGTGGAACTGGATAAACTCAACTTGTGATCATCTTCGTCTGGTGATTGTTTCGTTTCAATAGGATCTGGTGTGTTGCCACTGAAGTCTGAGTACGTATAGAAATATGACATGATAGCGAATATAAAGGCTACGACTATCATAATCCCACCATACAGGAACATTTCCTTCTCCTATAAAACACAGGTGATAGAGTGTACAGTGAAAAGGCATTGCCGAAGACAGAAGTTTTGAAAATTAGCCGACTGAGAGGATGATCTTTTTTCAAGATAAAGTACGTTTCAAAAATACGTGCACGCATTTTATGATTGATTGGTATTTAACTAAAACTAACGGTTATAATAATTTGGGTATCAATATGGAATGGTGCTATAAGGTACCCTAACATGCAATAACAAGTAACCATAGAAACGAAGAACTAAAGCTGAAATTGAAGAAGAAACAAGTTCGCGTCAATATGAAAGTTAAGAAAATTATTTTGATACCAACGGAAACTTTAGTCTTTGCTGATTTCGAATACATGATTTTCTGAAAAATCTGAAATTGTCTTATTCTAAATGCCAGGTAACCATAAAAAGTGTGCAAATAATTTGGAAATGTAATTTGGCTTTATGCTACAACTTGCTAGTTAGCTGTTGCACTTTTGTGATCATCCATTATTGCTGTATTCCTATTGATGGTTCTATTTTTACGAAAAACTTTCTTCAATATATATATTGACTGAAAAGTAAAAGCAAAATTGAAATGGGCGTTGTACGCTCGAAATGGGTGAAAAATTGAAATGGGCGTTGTACGCTCGAAATGGGCGAAAAATAGATTTGTGTCAACCTAAATTCATGTTTCCGTTTGGTTTTAAGGTAGCCCACAATTTTGTAATGTAGTTATTGGCTATGCATTCCCTGTCCATTCCCCGTTCAAGAACCTTTACATTATCTTCATTTTCGAAAATGAACCCAACAAAATTAAAGGTTTTTATGAGCTTACCACTCCATTTACTGGCTTACTCAGTGACAAGATCACCACTATCAAATCACCAAATGCAGTTGTCACTAACCAAAACGCTTGCAATACAGACTTCATACTTGGTGGTGCCTATAATGTAATAAAATACAGGTATTTCCATGGTGTTTTGATGATAACGCTAACACGAAACGTATGCCGAAAATAAACCATTTAGTCAAAAGTTCCCTATTTCCAATAATTTCCCAATGATGAAGAACCCTTCCTGAGAATTTTGTTTAAGTACGGTACGTATAATGGTGTAATATTTTTATAAACGATCGGGTAGACACTTGCAATGTTAAGTATGAAATCGCAGATCTTCCTTAGCGAATTAAGACAAAAGAATCAAACGAGCTCGCTTTGGAACATTTGATATGTAAACCTTAGTGATCTTACTTGCTTGCCCCGTATTAAGTCTGGCTCCTAACTTTTCTCTTGGAAGTTTAGAATAATATAGACACTATTACTTAGTAATTAAAACCATAACTAGCCGCCAAGGCATCGTCGCTTGCCGCTTAAAAAAACTCTCAGTGTGCGTTCTCTCAGATGAGAAAAAATAAAATTTCGGAAAGTACTAACATCTTATTGAGCTCGAAATGCTGATTGAAAATGTATGGGGAATGTATGGGATCGTCTGTCTGCGACAAAGTGCTACGGAGATGTCGTCCATCAAAGATATTAAAGACGTCACGGTTTCCCCATCCCCAAATTGTTTCCCAATTTTTTATCACCCTATCGCCAATGTAGCGGATCCCAAAAGACGTCAGTTATTCCCATTGGTTATTGAGATATTTCCCCTTAAATATCAAGTTCTATCTAGAAGGTAATGCAATGGTTTCACTGACGTCGCGCATATAATGTAGAACTTTATGTGGACTCACAACTCGATCTACCTTTTTGCGTGACAGACAAACAGACCGACAGACAGATAGACAAACGGAGAATCGGGTATTAATATACAGGATATCAACGAAACAATGAGTTTCATAAAAACATAAAAACTGACTCTCCCGTTATATCGTGTTTAAACGCAAATTCGAGAAATGTTTATTGGGAGTAATTTGAATCTCCAGATAGCTGTAAAACTATAAATGAAACCCTTATAAAACATACACCATATAAAAGGACATTTCCGTATAACGGACACATACGCTGTTGTGCGGATGGATGGATTTACAGTCAAATACTCATAGGCAAAGTCTCTATAAAGTATAAACCCTAGAAAGTGGAAACCTTTTTCATGCACCAATGGTGTCCGCTTTATAAAGATTTCAATGGGTTACCTAACAATTTCGAAACAGAAATCAGTCTCTATAGTTTTCAATTAAAAATATTTCGAGTTTTTTATTAAAAAAAAGGAATTTTTTTTGAGGAAACAATCGCTTCTGAAGACGTGTAAATCTTCAGTTGTTGATCAAGTAGCAAACTCTCACCTGTGAGTACGCAAACTCTAAACCGGTTACAGAGAACATTACTTCAGCTGCTGTGATGACGATGTACTGAGGTAGCTGCCATAAACGATGGACAGAATTGCTTTTGATGTCTTCGTATACGTGCGCAACGAGCTGAAACAGAAATCAGGTTACCATTAACTCAAACGTGTAATTTTTTCACTGAAAAAGAAATTATGACCACATCAGGTGTAAATCAAATTGAAACAGTTTGGAAATCATGCAGATTTTTATATTCGTAATATTTTTTATTGCTCCTGACCTCTTTTGAGTATTTTTGATGAATTGGACGCTTCAAAGTCACAGTGAATGCTCCAAACGTGCCAAACTTTATTGATTTCTTGGAAAACTATATACAAAAAAACAAGAATGTTGACTCCTTCAGTCAGTGTAGGATACGTCTATATTTTTCAGTATGCTGCTGAAAACTGTGCAATCATTCCGTAATAGATACACTAGTACAGATTACATAAAGTTCTTAATGGGACAAGGAGTAATTCGTCTGGGAGAGAGTACAGTTTAATACTGACGATTCAGGGCATTGTCCGGAGAGTAATGCTCCATGGGGGCAGTTTATTAGGGGAAAATCATCCAGGGGGATTTTCCAGGGTTGAATTGTCTTGCTACCGCCGAGAAATCATTTCGCTTTTCAATCATTTCAATTTCCACTGAAACTACCGCTACATAATTCGTCTCTTAGGTGTGCAACATCGGAATTATTTATTTCCAAAGGCAGATAATTCATTTAAGTAGAACAGCTAATTTATGTAAAAGTGTTATCATAATTTTAATAAATCATTTTCATAAGGACTGCTATTCCGTGTTGCTAGTAGGATGTTACTAACTGTTTTTTTTAAAAAAACAAGGGGCACTGATGGTACTTGGGGTAGCTGAATCTGAATACTAAGATTTGAAAAAAAAAGCACCCTTAGTTATGTTTTTTAACTTTTTTTAACTTTTTTCGTTCTAATGTTGCAGAAATTCAAGTTTTTTTAGTTTCGTGAGAAAAATGTTGTGAATGTCTAATGTTGCATGCCTTATGTGTGATGTGAGATTTGCCTTAACTTTTGGCCGGAGTAAAGAAGGTCCGATAAGGTAAGTGTTTTCCCGAAGATGCTCTTACTTTGACTGGATATTTATCGCCGGACTGCACAGAAACTTGCAATTTGTATCTAAAATGTTCAAAGATTGTAAACACATATGCAAAGGAAATATGCGAGAAGAGAAATAACACAGGTTCACACAAAATTCTGTATGCAAACATATTTTATCACAAACTAGTAAACTGTAGAACATTACTTTAACAGAAAATGTCACAGTCTTGTATGAAGATTGAGGAGGGTCTATCCAAGAACTGCGGTTATTTGTAGGATACCGTCCTCCCTAATATTTTATCTGTTTCAGTATAGTCACAAGACTATGTTTGGTTTGCCTATGGTTCCCATGCACGCCCCTATCAACGCCATGCACGCCCCTCTATCAACTCCTTTCCAAAATTCTCAAAGTAAAAGGGAACTTACTCGTCAGCTAAGATGAATTCGTGTTTGCCATCGTAAGACGTGTAATTCACAAGTTTCACTGATTTGTCTTCTTCTAACACGTTCTTGTACACAATATTTACAATGTTGGACGTGTTGCTCGATGGAACGTAAATTGTTCTAAAGGGATAAAATCATAGGCATAATAGAATGCTCTTAATTTTCTATTGTATGTTTAACACACCTACAGAACAGAAGAGAACTGTTTGGAATACGTTAAACGCTTTTACCTTACTCTAGCATCAGCCGTCTCAACATTGACACCTGGAAAGTTATGATCGACCTACAAGTAAGCAAATGCAAATAAATAAATGCATATTGTTCAAGATCAAATGACTTTAAGCGCTGTTCAATGGATCGTCTGCATCTATAAACACGTTTTTATCCAATATGGACTTAAAGCCTGTCTTGCTGTCATTCGTCAAAATAGTGTTCATCTGCTAAGGTAAGTTGTCTATACACCATTCCCGAATGTCTGTTTACACGCTGTAGGTCAAAACACGGCGTTCCAACAGAAATTCGGGAAAGGTGGATAAGGTAATTGGTTTCAAGATAACATATGACATCCTGATGCATATATTATTACCAGCAACAATCTTCCAGATTTCTGATGAACATGAAATTAGGCTCGTGAACAGCTTTATAACGTGATACACCTGTGAAAACCCCATTTAACGTTTGCTAAAATGTCAAACATTCAGACTGGGTGGAATGCTGCCCTAGCAAAGGAAGAAGCAGCTAAGTATAACGAAAAGTTGGATACCCACCAGACTCAGTTTTAACCTACTAAGGTTACAACTCATCTGTATCAGAGAGGATCATGGAGCATGATCTAGGAAATGTAGTAGATGAATCAATGAAACATCTAATAATAATGTAAAAAAAATAATTAAAAATAATATTTATGTTGCATCTACTCGACAATTCATTGTATGCAATGAACATGTACATTTAAGGTTAATTAACAAATGTGTTTTTCGAATGTATAAGACTATTATGAAAAGTCATCAGCAAGGAAAACGCTAATTTTCGCAAATTAATCAAACTTACCACTTGCGCTGTTAGCACGCTTACGTCATTGATATCGATAAATACAGTTTGCCTGGCCCCACTTTTTAAACTCAATTCAATGTCATCTTCTTTTATGTCTGACTTGGAGAAACAGTTCGTGCCTTTTACGTAAAACTTCTTTTTTCCGGATGACCCAATGTCATGTGTGGTATGCTATGAATATAATCAGTTAAAAGTTATTACAGAATTTAGCGAATATTCGACGGCAACTTTTGGATCGTCCAATCATCAAGCCGTTAATATCGTATTCGTTAAGGCTATCAATGGTGGATCTAGAGATATGTCGAAATTTGTGGAGGAGAGTGTTACCTATTAAAGCATAAAAGAAGAACGTGCAAATAATCCCATTGGTGATACAGACTGAAAACAGAACTTATGTAAATGTGCTCCTCCATAATTGTATCTGCCGCTGGCTATATCATTTGGGCTGATTCTATTTCAAACTTGGCAGAGAGTAATATCCATGTCGCGCGTTTTGATTTTTTAAACTATTTTCTCGGTTTATGACAGTAATTATGCCATAACACGAGTTTGAGCAGAAAACAAAATGACCAAGTTTAAATTGATTGCGTTTATTGCGAACAAGAGATTAATCGTAATTTAGTTCTCAACCCGTTAATTGTTGTATGAATCAAAGTAGATGGCACGCCAGAGAGATACACAGTAAATAAATAGAATGATAATGAGCAGCGGCAGATGAAATGTTGAAAATTGTGGAGCAGGAGGTTAGCTATTAAAGCATAAATGGTAAACCTGCAGTAAGTGGTTGGTGATACAGACTAAAATTGGAAATCATGTTAATATCTCCTCCACAATTATCGACATACATATAGATCCTCAACTGATGAAAGTATTTTTACTTACACCTCCGTATGGAATGGCGATTCTAAAAAAGGAATCTGGCTCCACTTCAATCATTTCGCAGGGAGAGACATTGATAAAATCAACACTTGTTTGTAAGTTACCAGGCAACGTTGGTGGGGATTGTACATCCTAAAATGCATCAAACGACAACTATACTTCCACTTGAAATTTGGGTGGCACGAATCACCTATCTATCACATAACCCCTTACGGAATCTAAGTAATTGTATCTATAATACCATTTTAAATGCAATTAAGTACTATAGATACAAATACTTAGATTCCGTAAGGGGTTATGCAATAGATACGCTATTCTATCAGATATATTTTTTTTTTTTTTTAAAAAGACTTACTTGTATTTTAATTTGCATAAAACCAGCGATTGCAAACGCAACAGCAGCCAGCGTCATCCCTATTGTCATTTTCTTCAAAGGACTGAATAGAAGGTATATGAAATCTTCACCAATGAAAAGAATATTCATAAAATTATATAATATTTGCCAAATACCCAACAAGCCTTTAAGTGTTGATATAATTCATCGAATTAATTACCTCAATGGAAACTGGCAACGTTCAAACATCGGGTAGATGACATTATCAAACAAAGGAATTAACATCAAAACCAAGAGTGCATTGAGGAACTAAAATCAAACACAGTCCAGAAGAATAGGTGGATAGTTTTCCAGAAAATCATCTTAAAACTATAAGGATTAGTCTTACCTGCATTTGGTCGGCTCTGATCGATCCTAGAGCTCCCTATGAATAAAATCACAAAGTCTGTCACATCCACAGAAGAAAAAAAAGTATTCCTTGGTGCAAATTGAAAAACAAAATGGATTTGGGATAATACCTAAATTCATGATTGGTGTTTATAAAAGACCCTTTACTATGGAGAATTAGTGAAAATGGTCAGCAAAATTGCTAATTGCAAAATTGGGTGTACTTACGAGGTCTCCATCCATTTGCTCTGCTTGTAATGTCCAGCTTGAACCCTATATTTGATATCCACTTTGTTAGTATTCAGGAAGGGACAAAATTAGGAAAATTATGCAGTGATTGCAAACTACCAAGCCTTATGACGTGCAGATGATTGGGTAATTTTTCTTTTTTCTTACTTCCAAAGTAAGTCTTACTTGCTAACGGACAGACCCGACACCCAAGAATAAAGAGTCGGTATTAAATGCAATTACAACACAGTGAGTGATTGTGGGCTCATACATTTAAAGTAACTGATCTCTCCAAAAGAAGATGAAAATTATTTTCCTCTACCTCTCATTGAAAACAGTCAGCCCTGGGATATTCAGTTTGGCTTCTAAGGAAGTATGTTTCTTATTTTGCCAGCCGGCGCTGAAAAATACGGTTTTGCTGTCCGTGCTGAAGAATTACGTGATAACTGGGACTTTGCAGGTGAACCAATGAACATTGTTCGAATTAACGAACGTTAAATGTTATTGAATGCAATTGAGAGCCTTTCACGAGAGAGTATTTGTTGGAGAAGAATGATTAAACAATTCGAGTTATCGAGGATTCGATCCATCAAAATTTAAAATATTGCTTATTAATCACCTACAACAAAGATCCGCCGCTGGCTTACTTTTTATTTTCCTGCAAACAATTTCACCGAGAGCTGAAAAAAAACTCCGTGTAAATGTCCACTTTGGGCGGGGTTTCCATTCCTCTGTCGTACAAACAAATATACGTCACTCCTTCCGTTGCTCTTTCTCTCTATTGTGTGTGATAGTGCGCGATAGTGTGTGATAGTGCGCGATAGTGTGTGATAGTGCGCGATAGAAGAGTTACTACTTTAAACCTTTTTTCTAAGTTTGTTCTGCGTCACACGTACGTACGACGCATATGACGCATATGATCAAATATGTGGCTTTAGTCACATAGATTTCAACTGAAATCCAACCCTCTTTATCAATTGTAAAGAAAATTTAAAAAAAAATCACAAACCTGTTGGTGGAAAAGTGCCCAGAACACAGGCAACGGTATGTACATCACTAATACTTTCAGTAAACCTCTCACATCCTCAATTTCGTTTTTCTAGAAAAGAATACGAAAGTAATGCAAACCCAATACATAAATTTTAAAACGATGCTTGCAACCGGAACACTGAATAATGTAACTACGTTACGAAAAGCTTCGTGCAGATAATTCTATTTAGAATTTATGAGTTGGTTTTGCAAAGATATTTCCGTCGTCAAGACGTCCATATAACGTTCAAACGACATCGTGTGTCGTTTGGCTGATCTTACAATAATAAAAAGCTGGAAAAAAACATCTCAATGCTTGTTGATACCGGTGAAAATCAGTCGAAAGTTTTAGAATCATGTGCAGCAGACTCTCAGTAAAGGCGGTTTCCCCCCTGCGAAATATTTTACAAACCAATCAAATGGCTCAATTAGTGACCAAGTGGGGAAAACAATAGATGCACTGTGCTGAATATTCAGTCTGGTTGAAAATTACGATTTATCGAGTATTGAAATAACGAGAGTTCCTTAACATGGTAAACAGACAGTTGAAATTAGTTCGATAGGAAGACGATCATTGTTGAAACAAATGACTTGCCTACCGAATACTTATCTTGGGCGTAATACAGCCAGTAGTGGTACTTGACGCCAGAACCATTCCTCTTCTGTTTTAGGGCGTGCTATATATGACAACAGAAAATAACAACTGGTACACTCATCCTTTGTCATTTGCCGTGGAACACGGTTATATGAAAACATCTTTAAATAAACAGAACAGAGGGACTCAACTTACTTTGACAATTTTAAAGGCTCTGATCAGTACGCTACCTTCTGGAGCTTTTTTTGTATAGCAAGGACTTCCTGCCATGAATGATACTATAACGACAAAAGCAACATCGACCAATCAAAAAGAAAATATCCTATTTCTGATGTTTGAGCCTTTACTTTCAAGGAAATGATTGCTCAAAATCTAGATGGAATTAAATGTTTCTGAAAGAGAGATTGGTGGAACTGGTACTTTTATAAAGTACTTTTATAAACCGAACTAGTTGATTTCTTTCAGAGAGATATATGTTTTTTCTTCTAATGTGTTCTGTGAATAGAAAGGCTGTACTGATAACTACCCATTGGGCAAAATCTTCAAAAAGTGTCTTTTTAATTATAACAGCAGGCGATATTGATTGCTATTCCTATAGAAAACACTCCTCCTGATTAGACTTTTTGAAGATTTTCCCCACTGGGTAGTTATCAGTACAGCCTTTTTATTCTAGGTTTAAAATTACTTAAAATTGCCCCACAGCGATTTCCAGTTAATCGAAGGTACTGACTACATGATTTACCGTAAAACAATGTACACATCAAAATGTACAAAAGTCAAAATACAACATTAGGGCATAAACTCCTTGCAGGAATAGGCCAACGTAACAACGTGAATCTTTTCTATACCTGTTGCCAATATAATAACGATCGTATTAACTCCAAAGACAAGTGGATAACAATCTGAACCATAACATTTTATGTCAGCTATGGAATAAAAAATAACAAGAGGGGTGTAAGGAAAAGCAACGAACGAAATCTATAAATAGAGGCCTTCAAGCAAGTAGGCCGAGAACGAGGAAGGCCACATGAATGAAACAAAAGTTATGTTAGCAATAAACGTCAATAAACGCTTAGTGGGAACATAGTCATTAGAAAATTCTCTGCTCTGGAAGTCCATTATGTCAACCTATTGTCAATTTTTTTGCTTTGTCTTTTTAATAGGCAAACTCTATTTTGATCACTTTTTGATCACATGACAAAATTCCAACCAATGCACAGTAGTATTTACCATCATGTGATCAAAAAGTGTGCAAAACAAACTACAGTCTAAACTACCGACTAAAGAGCTTCGCAATAGACTTCCAGACCAGGGAATTTTCTAATGACTATGGTGGGAACCAACAGTTATAGAATTCTGTAAGAAACAATTACTTCGATATTTCCATTCAGAAAAATTCTCAAATAATTACTTCATTAGCAACCTTCTTAAGACAAAGTGAAAATTTATGTTTTCAAGTCCTACTGACAACGAAGAACGTGAGAATTTGATAGCTTCTCTATTCATTTCATTTAAAAGAATTTTTTCCAATGCATTCAAACGACCCAGTTGAGACGTTGAACGTTTTGTGTGGCATTCGTAAGCCAATTCCGTAAGCCAATCATCATAAAACTACTGCAATGCATGTTTTGTTAGCAAATAACGACCAATTGTAATATTGTTTTTCTTATAGAAACGCGAAGACACGCAAAGTAACATGTCATCTCGATGTCATTTTCAATGCAAGCCTGTAAAAGATAACCTTGAGGAATGATATGTCAATGATAAGTATCAACAACTGATAAACAAGAATTATTATTTGTTGATGGGTGCGATGGGTTTTTGAGCAAGGGCTATTTAAACGTTTGTCTGTGTACAACGGTCAAATGCTTTTCAAGGTGAACTCTGATTAAAGAGAACTCCGCTAAAAGAGAATACAATCAGTGTTTACATCAACTTGATACGAAAATCTTTAATATATTTGTAAACTAACTTCGCAACATCGGGATGAATATCATAGTCAACATTGCACCAACGTTTACTGACATGTAGAACAAGGAGAAGAAAGTGGACAGCAGGCTCGTCTATAACACAAAAAAACCCAAAATTTTAGCATGGTTGATGTTAGATTCGTAGAATCAGAAAGAGACTCTGGAGTGAAAATACATCAGGTCACTATTCCCTAATAGACTGTATCGTCAATTACAATCAAAACATTCAAGCTTGACATGCTTGTTTTCGCTCTGAACATTATCGACACTTCGGTGGTTTACAAAGAGAAACTGTACCTCTTCCTTTATTGTATTAAGTACGAAGTAATAATAAAGATTAGAAACAAGGCGATGGATATTGTGACGTAATTTATGAAAAGGCCTATTGAGGTGTATAACTTCCTTTTTGGACCATTGTCAAAATAGATGCAAAGTGTGTACAAAGAGTTCTGAGCATTTCAAGCTTGAATGTTTTGCTTAAGATTTGGGTACCTTTATAGACTCCACAGAACTGATATCAAATTCAATGCCAGGATATTTATTCGTGCAACCATGGAGATATGAATAAAGATAGAGTAACATTCTATTGATCATAGAAATACGTATTTATAAAGTAATTTCTATTGACTTTTTAAACAATTGACGGATGCGGGTTCACTCGTTCCAATTCCTTTCATAATTTTGAATACTCGGGCAGAAACATTTCCCAAATTTCTGTTTAAACGCTGTGTTATGACCAAGTCGACAAGTTTCGCCTCGTTTTCAAGATCATAACTGCATTTTAACTATTCTGTTGGGAAATCGGAATTTTATGTGACTATTATTACGTAATAAAGTTATGTAATCAATTTTTTCTTTTTATAAATTTTTAGCAATAGCTTTATCCAGTAAATATGTCTTTCGTTTGAAACTGTATAATGTTTCACTTTCTCGGACGGTCTTTGGTAGGTCGTTGAACATTTGTTTGGCGTCACTTTGAAAGGATTGCCGTTTGTTGTTGCATATGATGGGGTCAATATTTTCGTGATTATTTCTAAGGTTGCGAGTATTTTTCTTGAGTTGAATGTGGATGTTTTCGGGTGCATCTATTTTTTGGATACCTTTGAAGGCGATGACGGCAGTTGCGTATTCAGATCGTTCCTTTATTGGCAGCCATGGTATGCTGAGTACGTCCTTGACGTCGGCACGTTTGTTCCAAACAAATCCAGCAACAGCATTTTGCACTTTCTGAAATCGTTTTTGGAGATACTCTGGTATCAAAACGAGGCGAAACTTGATAATACAGCTATAATACGGTGTTTAAACAAAAATTCGGGAAAGGTCTATTTCAAAGTAAAAACCGGTGTATTTCGCCGGGATCTCTTATCAGGTGATCCTGATAAAGACCCCAAAAAGCTTCCTTTTTAATAAAACCGAACTTCTGTATTTCAATATCGTACAAGTATTTTCGGTTATTCGCTAAGCGTTTGTGTTTATATAGTCGTAAACTGTTAGCGTTTTCACATAGTTTTCGCAGATGCTTTAAATCGAAACTTGGTATCGTTAATTACAGTCTTTTCAAAATTACATTGTTATGCACAGTAGATGAAAAGAAATAACCTGAATTTACCTATTTAAAATAGACTGCATTAGTAATAATTAGCTTTTGAGATTTGAACTAATGACTTCTGTTAAGAGAATCAATAAGACATAAATAACGCGATAGTGTATGTTTGATTATTTTGAGCGTTACTCTAACGCGATAGTTTACGTTTGATTATGTTGGGCGTTACTTTATCTCTTTTCATATCTCTCGGTGCATCGATGTGTTTTTTAAAAAAATGTTGGGAATTAATTTTTGTTGTTTTGTTGATTTTTTTCCCTTTAGGGGGGATCTTAGTAGAATTGACCTAAATGCAACCATTCATACGTCCTTCTGGTTGAACTGGTCGCCTCCAAATGCAGCCATACACGGTTTGATGTTGCCACAAGCTATTGCCATAATATACAAGCCAACAAGTGGTCCGGCTCTAAAGTTAAAAGGAATTTGTCTAAATTTATGTGAGATTATGTGAGATCATGTGAGATTATGTGAGATTTTTTGAGGTAATATGAGACTCACGAATGGTTTTGTCCGATGCTTGGAATGGTGGTCAAAGTCAATACAACTTCAGCGATTGAGTAGAAAAACAGTGACCAAAGAATTGTCCTAAAATATGAACCAATACAAACCAAATTCACTCACATCATCATAACAAACATAATATTTCGAGGTTTTGTTGTAAAATATGTCAAGTATCTCTCTAGTGTCCGTCGTTTCTTCCTGTCCGAAAACACAGATTAAATAATTACGCCGCAGCAGCGGATCTAGAGGGTAGTCGCAATATGTGGAGGAGAACATTAACATAATTTCTGTCTTCAGTCTGTATCACCATGGGCTTCACTTGTTTCTTTTATGCTTAAATAGCTAACATTCTCCTCCACAAATTTCGACTAACCTCTAGATTCGCAGCTGATGCCCCTACATTCGTACCACTCAATCAATTTTCAGACCATGCGAAGATGTTTTAAAACTTCTACCTTAACAAAAACAACGCCCTTCTGTATTTATAAAACAGACAGGATTTATCGATTGTCGTTTTGGTAAGTTATTGGCCCTTCTTACGCCTTCCCTAAATAGCGTTATATTTCATGATTTGGCGTTAAATTGGCTGGCGTTAGATGTTTGTCTACTGTGAAAATTTAACCGTATACTTTTTATAAAAGCTGTAAAAGGGTCCGGTGTTAAATTTGGGCAAGCGTAAAAAAAGGTATTCAAAAACTTTCCGCTCGATTAGAAGTTGATTCAAACAAGAGTGGATCTATTCTACCCGTATGGTCGGCAAATTTATTTGAGATATTTTAAATATCATACGAACTAGCTTATATAGGGTTTCTTTGGTTGGTGTTGATTTACGGACAGAATGTTCCATTTACTAAAACATATTCCGTTAATATTGTTGCGTCTATTGGTCCGAGAGTACCAATCCAACTCGTAAAAGTGCCGAAAGTGACGCAGGTCCAAGGAAATATCAAAACTAATAAAGAAGAACAAAGGAAAAGTCAAATTTGTAGATTTCAGGTAAACATACTTGTATTTTCCGAAATAACTATCAGCCATCATTGCACCAATGACACCTGTGAAGTAGCTGGTCATACTGAAGGCATGGTAATTGGCTTTTGCATCAGATTTGGTCATATGCAAACTTTTCGTTAAGTAAATGATGAGTATAGCTGAAAAAGTCAAGATGAAAAGATAATGAGGTGTTCCTTTTTTTTTTTCATTCCATGCCATAAGACGCTTTTTAGAACTTCAATCATCAAAATACTATGGAGACATACTATAAACCTTCTATTTGATCACAAAACGTTTGCTTGAAAGTCTCTTGTTTCTGTTTAAAAGAACGACACGTTTTGAAAGTTTGACTGTATACTAGTGATCATCACTATTTTGTATGTATCCATTAAAAAATATAATTTTAAGAAACTACAAACATTATTGATAACATTTATCTGAACTATTGGCGTATTCGGATTCCTTATCTGACAAAAGTGACGGATTTTGAGGTGGCGAACAGTCCAATAAGTCGTTCGGTTCCGACCACCTGCCAGTTGAAATATAGAAATGTTCAGAAAAGTTAAATATTTCAGTTGGGTCATTTAAATGTCGCTGAGTCTAACCTTTGATTCCATAATAAGAAAATCGTTCACACAACTCTGCCATCAACACGGCCCATGTATGTTTTGGTGTTCGCTAAAAGGAATGAAAAAAAAATGTTAAGCTATGTTTCTAACGGCTTGATATCACACTAGTTCGTGGCGAAAACTTTATTATTTTGGCCTGGGATAACGAAGTCATGTTACGCCATGCCTCGTATTTTTTTTAAAAGAGACTTTCTCTACCAAAAACGTTTTTAGATAACAATCCGTTAGATAGACACACTCTTAAGGCTGATTTGGATTCCACGAAAGCGAAGCGGGCAGGAGGATGTTTTTCCTTGAAATATAATTCCATCTCCACTAAATGAAAATGAAGCATTCTGGGTTTTTTTGTCAACCTGTTTTCGCTTGGTTTGAGCTATATTTAAAAAGCTTTTGACGTCACAAAATATATTTTTCCACCTTCCCGCTCAGTTTTAGTGTCATGCCACATTAATTAGCCATTCTCCATATTCAGGTATTTTTTTAATTCTTACAACTACCGCAATGCAATGCTATAACTACTCGCTCTGAGAGGCACATGTTGACTTTGATTAGCGTATTTTTTATAACGCTGTATTGTATATATGGTTTGTCAACGTTAAAGAGAGAAAGAAAGAAAGAAAGAAAGAAAGAAAGAAAGAAAGAAAGAAAGAAAGAAAGAAAGAAAGAAAGAAAGAAAGAAAGAAAGAAAGAAAGGTTGAAGGTTATATTGAAGGTTATATGGATGACGTCCTTTAAACGTTATCAGGACGTTAACAGGACGTCGGGTGCCTACTGGAATATCAGTGAGAAAATCAGTTTTGTTTGTGACAACCTTCCATTATTCTATTAAGGCACTTTATATGGTTGTTCTCTTCACATAGTATTGTGGTTGTAAAAGGTATTATTATTTTTTAATTCGCTTCGCTCAAACGAAAATAACCTCATTTATTCGTTAAAAAAGAAGAGAAGAAACAGATCATCTTTAACTAGTAGTGTCATCTTAGCACGTTATATGTTATATGTTATATCCCAGTGGTCAAAATCTTCAATTAATATCTGTGGGGGAGTGATTTCTATAGGAATGGCAAGCAATATTGCCTGCTGTTTCAATAAAAAAACACTCCCCCTCAGAGACTTTTTAAAAAATTTCATATTGGGATCAACGGTTCGAAAGCTAATTGACATGTGACTGTTTTCGCGCCAAATTGGCTTTTATACTTTAAGGACACATGACTTGCATTAACTTATACTAAAATAAAAAGCCTGAGTTCTACTAAATAAATTCAATAAACGAGACAGAATAAAAGGAACGGCCAATGAACCCCTAAGATGATGGATGTCCCTTGGGTTACTCTCTCACAGTTAAAATTGCTAATCAACAATACACTGACCTTTAATTGCGGTATGCAACGATCATCGAACTTCTCACCACTGTCGTTGATAACAACTGCGAAACAATCAAGTAGTCAGAATTAATTAGATATATCAAAAGACATTATAACTAAGACATATCTATATATCAATATCAGATTGTTTGATTTAATTTTGAAATTGTCGTCCTATGAATAATTAGTATATTATTAGCGATTAATCCAGTATAATTCTCTAATTATTATCACACTAGAAATTCCCAGGAGAGAAGCCAATATTTTTTCCACATGATTTTTGTGTCTCGCTAGCTTTCTGTTCACCATAAGCGTTCTAAAATCAAGTAAGCATAAATATGACTAGGCTTCCTAAATGTGTTGATTGGCACCCTTTTCCCTTTGGCGAGATGGCGTAGGAACGTCTTTAGGTGCAATCTGTTGCACCGTATCGGATTGTTTGTTTCAAATGGTGTGAACGTGCTTGCAGCTCTGAAAAACATTCGGAAATTCGGGGATAATTTTTAAACTAACTTTTCTCAAAGGTTGGATTTCTGAATTCCTGGAACAGATATCTCATGAAATTTCGATCCAATTGAGTTGCCACTTCGCAGAAATGTTATTACCACTTGCCTCCACAGGATGAGCGAAGAGTTGTTTTTTGTCTCGATTATCCAGCCGCACAGTAGAATTTTTTCCAATGCATTCAAGCGACCCAGAATTTTATTCATTTAGGTTCACATTTTTTTATTCCTTTATTTTTTATGTATTTCCCAATAGGGCGAAATTTATGTTAAAACCTGCGTTTTCCTTCCTTTCCTCCTTCTCCGTTCACTTTTATACCCGGAGTTCCGTAGTAGAACTTGTCCATTAAAGCTTGGAGGTTGGAACAGGGGCTAATATTCAGTGCAGTAGCGTGTGTGGTATACACCATTTTGTAAACCTTTCTATTGAAAGAGCCCTGATTTGTTTTGATTTTTCATCTGTTTATTGGTTTTGCATAAACGTACTGGCAACAGATAGCTTGTATTAAACCCAATGCTTGCCAACAAAGCAGAGCAAGATTTTGAAAGTGTTTATCATAGCAAGCTTATTGCAAATTATACACACCACACCACTGTTTTCAGTTATATAATACTGCAACTCATTAGTCTATGCTGTTAGTGTATATAGGTTACTAGTAGTTCACGAAATCAAATCCATTCAAAAATTGAACCACTAGCTTTGATGTTATTTGCCGGTAACATCACTTCAGCAGTGATTCAGAGTCTCGTATTTTTGCACGGATTTATTTTCGTGGAATATCTTATTGGACAAAATGGTGTGAGACAAATTGCAGGGATGATTGCCGGGATGGGACAAAATATGAGATCCAGCTTCACTTAACATTTCCCTAAAAATTACTGCTGTGTTTATAATGAGGAATTTCTGTCCCGGGACGATTTCTTCCCGTCCCTTCAGCTGTTATTGTAGTTTTTCTCATATAAATTGGGACGACTGCTACAAAAAAATTGAAACAGCTGCAAACCATTGATTTTTTTTAGCAATTAAAGTTTAAAAAATGTTGTCTCAACCCGGCTGTATTTTTCATGTAAAGGAGAAATACAATCATATTGATTTTCATCCCGTCCTGTCAATGTCCCGGCCCATCTTCCATATGAAACAGCCTCTAATTTGGTGTTGATCTAACTACAAGTGAATGCAAATACTACTCATTGAATCATGCAAATACCTTATTTTTCAATTATTTCTATCTTTCAGTTTATTCTTTGGACATTGTAAGGTTTTGTAAAAAGTGCTAGAAGAACTCCCCTAAGCCAATATTCAACCACTGAATCACTGCCATATTGAAAATATAGTTTTTATCGAAATTAAATTGTATTTCTATCTCTTTATTATCTCTATTGCTATCTCAGATTACCTGTAGGTTTAGTTTGAAATTCAACTACTGAATAATTATGTATTTGTTTTTACCGATTTCAACACTTACTCTTGCAATTCCCCGGTGAAGAAGTTAAAAGTAATTATGAATACTGAAAACTTCTTGATCAGGCCGTATGATTTATTCATGCCAGTTTATAGAGCAAGTATGTGGTCTCAGTTTATCAAGCAAGATCATATCAGTACGGTCATTGTTATTTTTCTACTGTTCAGATTTTTCGGGAAAAAAGGATAAAAATGGGGAAATATAGTCGCATCTTATGCGAATCTTGTTTTTATTTAGTATATATTATTACCTGAAACTGAACTTCCACTAACATGTAAAATGTTACATTAAAATGTTATCCCACATTTTCCCTAATCATGTTTTGTGGTTTAGTTTGTATAGAGATAAATCTTGTAATTTCACATAGTTACACCCCAGAAGTGTCAATGATGTACTGTGCTGTCAATTGTGTTATTAAAGGTTTTGAGGATCTTAAAAACGACTTCCTAGAAATTCGTGTATGATCGATTTCGCTTTGGTGCTTGATATTGACACTGGAAAGTATTCACAGTGAAAAGTTTTATAGATATTTATAAAGGTATAAATTTGTCTCTAGCCTCACCTAACCATGCAAAATTTATAAGGCTTGCACCCTTTGCTGAAGTGAGGAGGATTTGTCAGTTGAACTAAATGGGGCGTGTAACTGCCATCGGAAGATTTTACAAGAGGGAGTGGAGCTAACTAAAAATTGTCTGTGGTGTATCTCTGTATTGGCCAGGTAGTAAAGGGCTTAAATTAAGATTTCCCCATAAAGGGAAAAAGCTTTCTGTTATCAGTTATCAGTTACGTTATGTTCGGTTATCAGTTTTTAAATGTCCGTATCGAGAAGCGTATTTTTGTTCCAATAATGTTTTTTAATATCCATGGTTTCGATGATGATGTGTAAAATTACCTTACAATTTTAAAAAAACGGAAGAAGTATTTTCTTGTATTATTTAAGTGTGTACATTTGATATGGAGCAGTTGGTTGTCTTCCAACAGCTTTTGAATTGTTTAAATATCTTTTATATATTTTTAAAAATACACTGCCATGTAAGCGTAGAGGCCGAGTGGCCTAAAGCTTTCCATTTCTTTTCGAGAACATAGTGGTTCAAATCCAATGACATGCGTTTTCGGGGTTTTTTTAGAATAAGTTACAATAAGTAAATGTAGGTTACAGCTATCCTCCTAAGTTACAGAGTAAACATGATTAGAGACAGATTTAGTGCTAAACGATAAATATAATTGAAATAATCCGCCATCGGATTTGAACCACCATTGATCGATACAATGACATGTTTTCACAATACCTTATATTGGCCCTTTTGGCCAAATCGTGATTTGGCCATTTAGGACCGTATTTAAAAAATACATTATTGAGACACCCAGGCTATATAAAGCTTCTATTTCCTCTGGAGTTAATATTATCATAAACATTGATAAAACGAGTATTCTGGGACACACTGCCTTTTTAATCAACAACATTGATCTTGTTTTCATATTGGAATCCATAGATTTAGTAAAATAGTTGGAGTTAGTTTAATCAGCGATGAAAAATGATGTGAAGGAATTATTAATTCAAAGATCTCGTTTCAAAATGACAGTGTGTAGATGAAGGTTTTGTTGTAAAGTATAACAAAGCTAATGTAAATAGGGATTTATGATTCAATAAAAGAAATTTTTTTATTTCATCTACTTAAGCGACGCATGTTTACAGAAACCTCGCGACTTATTCATTGATACTTAAGTAAGGCATGTTTATCAAAGAAAACTCGCGGCATTCATTGAAAACATTCATTGTGAAAAGAGTTTACACATATTTGGAAAAATATTTACGAATGATTTTGTTTTTTGTTTAAATTTTCCACGCATCTTTTTTAAATAGTGTTTGTTAAACTCATCAGGAAAGCTTGAATGATTAAAGAAGGTTCCTAACAGAATAGAAATGTAGCCTGAATAACTTCAAAACTGATAACAGTGCACGAGTTTCGGGAGAGAAAAGAACAATGACCGATACTTTAAATTACATACTCTTTTTTATAAGACATTACCTTAGGTGTCAGCCCTGAAAAGTTTCTTAAACTCAATGTGTTGTTAACATATACCGCCTCGTGCTGACATCATCATTACCGATGCAGATCTTGTAAAATTCTATGAAAACCCATCAATCAAACAACCCAGGTAGTAGCTTGTATTTATGACGACCGATAACACACGTGGTACTTTTATGAAGATCAAACAATACAACAATTCCTTTTCTTGTCTCTCACCTGTTGTTATTGTTCATGTTCATGTGCTGAGATCATCATGATGTCAGATTTTGCTATATTTATAACAACACATTGTCTTTAAAGTTTCTTAAGTGCCGTTGAGAACATGACTAAATCCAATATAATCTTTCATAATTGAGGCCTGAAGAGACAAAGAATATAAGGAAGTTTCTAAGTCAGCTTGAGTGTCTTAGGTTTTTGACAAGCTGAACCCCAGTTTCTTATAAACCGGTTCTTTATAAAATAATGATGTCACCGTATTAGATTTAGGGTATCAATTTCTAAGGTCCTACGTGAAGAGTCCTAGACTCAAGGTTCATAGGATTCGACGATCCGTCACAAAAATTATGAAGACACCCTACTTTGAAAAATCAAAATCAGGTTAATCCGGTTAATTTTTGTGAAGGATTGTGGGTCTCACTTTTTCAGTCTGTCAACTGCAAGCCGGTTTTGAGAGCTTGTGGAGAAATGTTTTTGAAGTGTCAATTTTGAGAGGTTGTGGAAAAATATTTGGAAGTGTCAAAAATAATTTTCCGGTCAAAACTCTTCACAAACGTTTACATAACATCGTAAGATAAACAACGTCTAGACAATTGAACATATCAATTACTCTACGTGCTAAATCAATGTGTCGTTAAGGTGGCATAAAGCTAGTTTTGCAATGTTGTGATATCAGATTTCACAGAAAAAACTTGTTGTGAAACAGCGGAGGAGCGCAACGGAAAAACATAGTTTTGTGTGTGACTACAATTTTTGGTCACATTGCAACACATTTTCAAAGCCTTTAATGCATATCCATCTTGCTAGCTCATTTCCTTTAATATTTTGAGCAGATGCAAATGTACTATTTACATCGAAACTCGTTATTCGTTAGCGCTCTTTTTATAAGAAACTTAAAATTATCAGAGCCTTCAAAAAGTTAAGGATGGAAACTTTTGGCACTCCAAGACCAATTTGAAGTTTAAAAACATTTTCACACTTTCTTATACAATTCATATATCAATTATACGTCGTTGTTGTTTTTTATAAGACCAACGGATATTTTATAAAAGCTTATATAAGGATATAAGGCTTCGAAGGTCTAAAAGCTAAGAACATGCCAAGAATATTCGAGGCTTAGGAACGTTTGTTCTTAAGAAAATATTTTTAAAATTTTACAAGAAAACGTCATGTGTTGTTGAAGACAAGAATATTATCATCATGTTGCTTACAACAGTATCAAGTCAACTCATTAAAAAATGAACTTTAAATTTCAGATACTCAATAGTGTATAACTTAAGAACATAGAACATTTTTAGGCTTCAAAAGTTGAAAAGTTAAGAACTTTCGAAGGCTTGGAGTTGAGTGTCCTTATGAAAAAAAAATGTTTATTTTATCCTTGCAAGCGAAAATTATGCGCTCTGTTTTGTCTTGAACGTTTGAATGTTGACATATATTGTATAAATATAAAAAAAATATAACTTCTTTTTGGCAGTATTTATTTAGCTTACGTCACAGTGTCCCAAAGTTGCTGCAGCTCAATTTCACATGAAACATATGGTTGTTGGCAATGTTGTTGTTGGCAATGTTTATGGCAATGTTTACAAAAATTATGAAACACAAATAAGAACTTTCAAACCTAAAAACATGACATTTCAGCACTAAAAATAAAAAACAGGAACAAGCCCTTAGCTTGGCTTTACATACAAAAAAGAGTGTATTCATAAGTTATAAATTCAAAGCTAACTTCATACCATTCTCAGTCGACGGACTGTATTTTACATTGCCTGTTTCCTGACCCATAATTGAAACTTTTGCCTTGATTTTGATCTGCGCTTGACAGCAAGTCTAGTATAAAATTGCGTTTGAACCTTTGTACTCCGTTGATGAAATCTGAATGAAATACTACACTTTGTTTTCGTGAAAATATTAATGTATTGTTTTAATTCTGAATGTTAATACAAGCTAATGTATTAAATAAACATGTTAGATATGGCACTCAGAACCACAAACCACCAAATATATATATATTTCAATACATTAACACATTTTTATCTTCTAGAAATATAATTTCTTTTTTGAAAGGCAATTTCGTTGCTTAAGTTCATACTTTTACATTAAAATTTGCTTTTTCTTATAAAATACTATCTTTAAAAATCATTACGCAAAATTGTCAGGTCTTGATTATCCAAAAGCATTATTTAGTAACCGTGGGGAAGAGCTAAAAAAAGTACAATCTGTGGACCCACCAGCTTCTTTAAGTCCTCATTTTATACATACTTTATCAACGTTTTTATTTTTAAATATGGTTTCTTCTCAAGACATTCAATTTAGTCTTATCAATGCTTTTTACTTGTTCTCTGTCAATCATTTCCTTAGGTTGTCCTTTAGCACCGTCCGCCATATTTATATAAATGTATCTTAAATTCACAGTTTTGGTTTGGTTTTGATAAGTTATCTGTGCACTTCTTCATTTTTGGTTAATCGAGGCAAACATGCTTCATAGTATTTTTTAACAAGGAAAGTATTTTCTATATTTGTGATAAAGAAGAAGAAAGAAGTCTAATAATGAGAAGAAAGTATATTTTAAACTGAAAGTATTATGCTTACGCTACCGTGGCTGATTTGGACACTTTATTTGGACTTGGCCGCCTGTTTTGCCGTCTGTTTTGCCGCTTGTTTTATTATCTGGTCTGCAGTATACCATAATAAAACAGGCGGAGAAAACTCGCGACCGCATCTTTAACCGCCTATTTTGTTTCTCAAAGTAATGACAAAACACGCGGCCGCGTGTTTTCATATAATTATTTTCTTGTTCTGGTCTTGAATTTTTACCGAATTCTTTTTTGGCTGACGTATGCATTTTGTGCAGCTAAGCGTGATCTCCTCAAACATGGATGAACAACCAGCATACATAACAAATAAACAACTAAATAAATAAATAAACAAATAAACAAATAAATAACTCTTAAGCTCTACTGGTAGATATTGTAATATACAGCCAAAAGTTTTACACACTATTCCTTTTTGTAATTATTTTTATGTATATCATCTGTTTTAGTAAACACACGCGGTTCATGACATTTACTCCGCTAATAGCAAAGTACCACGCAAATCGCACTGTTTTTTAAAAGGTTGGATTAATAAATCGTCGCAATGTTCGTTTCGGTGTGGGTTTTGATTATTAGCTGGCTTTTCAATTCAATAAAAGTTTGATGAAATGTTCTCTGCAACAGACAATTGTGGATAGTACCAGTGGGCAAAATCTTCAAAAAGTCTCTGTGGCTCCCCCACATTTATTGCAACAGCAGGCAATATTGCTTGCCATTCCTATAGAAAACATTGGGTAGTCGACCGTGACTACTAATGAATGCGCAGCGGCGGATCCGGGGTATGTCGAAAATTGTGAAGGAGCAAATTAACGTATTTTCTGTTTTCAGTTTGTATCACCAATAGGATTATTTACACGCTTTCTTTTTATCCTTCAATAGCTAACACTCTCCTCCACAACTTTCGAGATCTAGATCCGCCGTTGATGCGATTAGTTATCCTTGATTTTGCTTTCTAGTCGAGTCGTTCGCAATTCTGTATCACCGATTGAAACAGGAAATATTCTCGTTGATCGTATTCCAAACAGCTCAAGCAGCGACATCCGAAATTGTTTGTATAGCAATGCGTATATGATGGGATTGTAAAATGTGGAGCTCTTTCCAAGCAAAGCTGCAGTATTCAGCCACTCTGAGGACGGCCTTATATCCATGGCCACGATGAACACAACTATTGTGTATGGCGTCCAAGCTACGAGAAAAGCCAGAAACATCACCAGAATCAAGACTGTGACGCGTTTCTGTCTTTTGTAAGTGGATTTGAAGGCACCGGACTGTGAACCAGAACGTCTTGCGTCTTGCTGCGCCATCCTTTTGAGTTCGGTTCTTATTTTCAGGAACATGATCACCATGATGGTTACCGGTAAAACGAAACAAAATATCAACAAGAAATAAAGGTAAGTCAAGGTGTTTTGTTTTCCCGAATCGAAACTAATTGAGCACCTCTGGCGATTACCAAGTTCCGGCGCGTACTTACTCCAACCCACCAACGGAAATATTCCCCAGAGCAATCCATATAATACGCTAGGGATTGTGAAATACAGGCTTGTTCTTTTCTGTTTCATGGCGCTTTGGCTTTTCAGGGGATAGGATATAGATATCATCCGACTGATTGCCATGGCAGTCAACAGTGAGATTGAAATCAATGCTAGTGTCGTCGTAGAGAACCCTGCAACGACGCAAGCCAATCTGTTCGTTATCAGATTTGCATTAATCTCCAGCGGATAACCAATAATCGCTTGGAAGAAATCGACCATGCTTAGCGTTAGCAGGATGACGTCGTTTGCGGCGAGTTTTCTCCATCTTTTTAGTAAGGACATAATGACGATCGCGTTAAGGGAAATAGACAGGACGACTGTAATGATCAAAACAGCATCCACTGCCGCTCCCATTGTGGACTAATGTCGCGCACTTATGTCTTTTGGTGTTACCTTTGCAAATGCAATTACTGTATCGTTTCTGCCTCTACTGACAATTCTGTGCGTTTATATACTTTTCACGCATTTCAAAATGAAAAATAAACATTATTATAAAAAACTAAAAAACGTTTTCCATTTCGGAACAAAATGTGCACAGAGAAAAACCGAGAGAAAGAGCTGGTGAAGGAACATCAAAAATTCCTTTTGGATTGGCAAACGCACGAGGAAAATAAAATAACTTAATAAAAGATATTGGCGTCATAAATATAAATAAATAAACATGAGTGTAAAAAAATTTTAATAATTCCTTTTTAATTGTTAAACTTTTTTTTCTTCGTGCGCCTGCTTTGATATAAATATTCGGTATTCCGGTGTTTCGTTACTTATATGTTCGGTGTTCCGGTGTTTCTTTACTTATGAACCATCTGGAGGAGAGTCACTTAGCTGTAAAGTAAGCTGGATACTAAAATAAAAAAGACAATAAATGCAAAAATGAAAAGTTTCGTTCTTTATAATCATTTTTTTTGCTGAGATACTGTTGCGAATACCATAGCTGGATCTAACTCAGATAATTGAATAATGAACATGGGATGTTTTTTTGATCATGAAATGATGACGAAAGGTTTGTACTTGTATCACAAACACCACATATTTATAAAAGACCAAAAATCAACAACTGAGAACTTCAACAAAATCGAATAATACTATACTTTTACCAACACATATTTCCAGAGGAATTGCTTTCGGCAAATCACTAAATTGGGTCAAACATAATTTCAGAGATTTTTGCAGGAATGTTTTCCATTGGCTTTTGCAGGCCTAACTTATTACATAAAAGTAATGGAATAATTATTTAAACACCATTCAAAGTTACGCGAGATATAATATAATGAACGTGCATGGCGACATTTTCATGGTCAAACTTTCTGTATTTGCGGTACTTAATTTTCCTTCTCCTTTTAATTTGGTCATTTCGCAAAATATGGCCCAACCTTATAAAAAAAACACAACCACCCACATCCCCAAAGCACAGTACAACCCTATACTAACCGGTTATGAGGGCATTAACGGAGAATATTGACTGACGTTAAAGTAAAGTCCGAGCGAATATTGACGAGCGAAAGTCAATATTCGAAGGTAATGCCCGAAATAAACAGTTGGTATATGGGTTATTTCCCGCGTTTGAGTTTGATTCTTCGAAATTACTGCGCTTTGTATACACAAAAAATTGTAAACAAATTTTTTTTCCTCATTTTTGTGCAACATCTATCTATCTATCTATCTATCTATCTTTCTCGAACCCGTAAAGGAACAAGGAATTTATTCGAGATAGATAGATTCGAGATAGAGAAACAGCTTAAGGGCTACAAAAATTTCCAAGGGACCGAGAAAATTGTTCGAGATAGGGAGAAGTTCGAGACAGGGAGAGGCCACTGTATCTATCTGTATGTTTTTTCTGCGTTTGTTTACATTCATGCTTCTTAAATTTTATAAAAATATTGTTACCATGACACTTCATCGCGCTGTACTAACGGGATACTGACTGTTTGCGCATCTGTTCAGGGAAATACAAAGCCCGAGGTCTGAAAGTACAGGTCGAGCTTGCGGGAAGCTCTCATTTGGCTGTTCTGTCACTTTTCATAATGGCTTCCAGGTAATAACTATGAGTATAGGCCGGAGTGACGTCACATTTGAGCTTAATTGACCAATAGGATCGCGCGAATTTTTTGTATCGAATACAGCCCTGCTACGCGGGTAATAAAGCCTGAAAGAAACTTAACGTGTCGGCGTAAGAATAGTAAGAGAATCGGTGTCTTTAGAAGTTAACAGTATTCTGGTTATTTAACATGCATTTTCATGTTCAGTTATGCAAAGTGCAAAGTGCAAGCAAAGTGCGTGGAATACAAAAGATTTTAATAATCACTTCGTGTAACATAAAAACTGTCTTTTGTGTTTTTATGTTAAAACTCATTCCTTCGCAAATGTGTAAAAGTTTCTTTCGGGCTGTACTATAACTGGAAATGCCATTGCAGTAAGTTAAAGTTCATATCATTGAAAATACTGTCCAAATAATATCTAGATACTGTATCATGTATATGCAATTCAGATCATATCGTAATTCCAACAACCCGATGTTCCGACAGCTCCATATGCCAATTCTACAAATTTTGAGTGCTGTCTTTAATTGTCAAATTGGTGGATTCTGCCATGGACGTATAAAAAGAGAAGGACTTACAACTTCTATAAGTCTATTGAAATAATGCTCGCCTCGGGTTATTGAAATTTTAACAAAGGCAGTTTTGAAATTCCCTCGAGTACAGTTAAAAACACATGCTGCTATTGGCTTCTACGACCGTAACAACCAACCAGAAATGAATTGCAAGACACTACGTTTATTTTGGAGCCAATTTTTAAACTCTGATTCCTCGTGACCTCCTACAGCCTCAACCATGAAACTTTCAGAATCGAAGGAAAAGATATTCATTTTTCTGTACCTTACAGGCATCAGTCAGGCATCTTTCAAGGTCCGAATTTTCCGTAAGAACTATATCCACTAAATACTACATAATTCGTCAAAATTCGCTGTAAACGCCCATAACTACTACATAATTCGTCGAAATTCGCTGTAAACGCCCATTCGTCATTTAGAAAAAGGTTGAGTTTTGAAGTACTAATGAAAGTCGCATATTTATATGCAATTCTCTTCGGATGCCAATTAGTCGGCACCTCAAGGGTTGATTTCCGAGAACTTCTGGGTCCAATGAGCGTGGCACCCTAGGGCGTTTCTTTTTGCATGCGTGGGGATTATTCTGAGGCACCCCTTGGTGAAAGTTGTTTTCGGAAAGAACATTATGTTCTTACATTATCATATCACATTATGTTTTCAAAAATATATATAAAAAAAATTATGTTAGTTGCATGTTTCTTCTTATTATCGCATAAGTTATGAAATATATGGAACAATAAATCGAAATATATTAAAATACAACTTAAAATACTCCATTGTCACTATATCAATACATTCTCTGTGATAATTCGAGTAGGCTTCTGCTAAATATATTACAAATATTTCAACCAGAGAGTTGCAAGGCAAAAACATATAGCGTGCGTATATCAGAAGAATATATCTCAAGAACGTTTCAGAAATTAATACGTTACAATGCTTCAAGAACAAAGCAAATTAACTCTGAACTACATTGAAAGAAGATGAATAAAAACGAAAATGTAATAATCTTGTTGCCCACCATGGTTGGACGAGGAAGAAAAGTTTAATTTCTAGGCTCTCTTAAACGGCCTTAAAACGAATTTCTGAGTTAAGCTAATTCTTGGTGAATACTTTTATATAATATGAAAGAGCCTCTCATGGCTGATCGCAAATAGGTTTCTGTTCTTTCCAAGGCTGTGCTTTACAGAGAGAAATAGCACAGTTAAGTTTTTTATTCTCCCAATTGATAAAGCCATGATCCTCAAAAATTATGTTAGGAGAAGGGGAGCGGAACTGTTTTAAAGTACTCCTCTCCTCTCATACCGACTGAAAGTAAATTCTGTTGTTGGTATTACCCTCTCCATGGAGATAATTACACTGCCCCCAGTGCCCCCGGCCTGGTACGACACTGTTAATTACATGTTTAGTGTAGCAACCAGGTTCAAAACCTTAGTAATTAATTTTACTTCATCCTTTAATGTCCAAAATATATTTTTGTATGAAAGTCAATGTTCCATTCATTTTATTATTGTACGCTAGATTGATTGCATCATGATAAGCAGCAAACATGATTATGACAGCATACCAAAAACCAGTCGTTGTCGCGATCCCACATATCTCCACTTGAACTTCAAAAAGTGGTACTGTCATTCATAAGCATTTTACAGGACCTCTCGACTGTCCAAACGATCATTGGAGCATTACTCTTCTTGAAGACATTAAAAATACATTCTTTCAGTAGATACGCGAAAGTAAAAATCGCAAAACTGTAAATCTACATAAAAAAAATTATAAAATAACACGTCAATTTCGATATCGATATCCTGCTCACCCAGGCCTAATTGTAGGTGATATCGAAAAAATAAACAAACTCGATATCGAAATTTTATAACACCCGAACTCCCCTCTAAGAAATTTATCAAGCACACAGGCTGATTTACATACTATTTATATTGGGAGTTATGTACACAAGTGTCTTACGTTCCTTCGTAGATTCCATCTGAGCACTTTCAACTCGAATCTCCTTTAGTTTTTCAAATACCGACCTTAGTTGAAGTAACTGGACCTTCTGAGTGATATTTCTCAACTTCAACATAAATCGTTCTTTAATGCCAAAACCAACTTCCCTTTTAAATTCCTTCAAAATCTGAAAAATGAAAAATTCTGAGCTTAGTAAATTTACCAAAACAACTGATAGATGTTTGAGAGTAGTTTCAGCTTGAAAAGACACTATGCTAAAAAACCTTCCTCCATATCTGTTATTGAATTATTTATAATACATCATTCATGTGTAGAAAGCAATTCGAAAACATCATACCTCATCATACCTCATCACCTTCCTTTAAAAACTCATTATTATCGATGATGTTGGGCAACCTTTCAAAATTTTGTATTTGATTGTCGCCTTTTCGGGAAACGTTTTATCCATACCGATATTGATTATTTAGTGTAGTATTGCGATGTTCAATTAAAACATCTATAATCCCCCTTAATATTATTGATGATTCTGATACAGATTTTCAGGCTGATTAATAATCACATAAGAACTTGGGTCTCCAAATCAATAGAACAGAAGTTATTGACCTTTAAAGATCTCTAAAATGTACGCGATCAACATCACCACTCGCGACCTGATACTCATCAACAAGCTTATTTTAATGCTCAATGAATGTTGACATACTGAGACAACTTTTCGTCTCGTCGTCCTCATATCAAAAGGGTACGAGGTTGATGGTGAGAGAGCCAGATTATTTATAAAGGGAGGAGGGAGACCATGAATAGAATGCAAAAATAATAAATCTTCCAAAAGATGTTTTTTAAAATGTTTGTGGCTTTAAAAAAGCCGTTTTTAATAAATCACGAGTCTTAATCATACGGGGTACAGCTAGGCTACTTGAGACCAAAATTGGAAGGACGAATGATCTTAAAATCGTTGGTCCCACAGCCAGGTAATCAGCCAGGTAATCCAGAATCATGTCACGATTTGTTGGGCTAAACATCGATTTAAATTTTGCATGAGCTCGTACGTTGCCACATTGCCTTCACATGGTTCGTCGTCACACTCCAGTGTTAGGATCGACGAAGAATGCCATTGTAAGTTGCCCACATGTCGCTCCATATTTCCATACCTGGTCTGTATAATAATGGGCATCAACGTAGCAGCATTCCACTTTGGAACCGGGCCCAAAAAGCCCTCCTTGGTATGAGGGTCATATCCACCAAAAATCCACTGCTCTGACACGATTCTCCCGCGATTATTTTTTCTTCGAGAAAATAATGAATCGTCGATTTCAGTAACATGACCGTATGAAGTTTTGACTTGATCTCGCAATCGACTGGCTAACCTATAATTCAAGCACACACCCAACGACTCGATGTCGGTGATCAAACAGTCAACCGATAATTTAAGTACACAATCAACGAACCAAACGTTGTATCGATGATCAAACAATCGATCGAATGATCGACGTTTCAACCCATAACACGACTATAAGACCGATAAAAAGGTCGAAAGATTGATCGAAACGCCGATTGTCGACACAACTATACGTTCAGCCTCGCTCTGATACATTTCATTATTTTAAGGATTTCATAACTTTGTTTATTTTAATCTATTTTTCAAAGTTTCAGATGACCTATTAGATTTAGAAGCAAATCAGATGAATTGAACACGAGATCATAATAGTTGTGAAGGAAATTTACACAAGAGGAGGGGTGGGGTATGTTAACATTGTAGTATGTCCAATATATGTGAACCTAGCCCACTAAAATGACCCTTGGTTTTGGCTTATAATGTGAAGGAGATTTTAGGGGAGTTTTTCATGCTGGGAATAAAAAAAATCATGAGATAATTTTTGACAATGTTTTTGAGTAAAATCAAACATCATAAAACATCTTTTGGGGAATTTTTCTTCTGAAATCAACTGAGCATTTTCAGGGCCTTGAGCTTTCAAAATACAACTCTAGAAAAACTGTGAAAAACAAAACACACGGACTTTATTGAAGGATTTTGTTTGTGTCATTTGCGTTCTAAGATGTATGTTTAAGAATCAAACTATCAGCAGGAAAACTATTGATGTTTGGGAGGCTTGTTATGAAATGCAATGGAGCAGATACAATATTAAAGAGGATAAAAATATAAATACCTGGATACCTAAATACTGATAAATTAGTTTTATGAGTATTACTGATAATTATTGATAATATTACTTATGATTTTTAAACCGTCACAAATACTTTTGGGTATTTCAGACAAAATTATTTTTATAGTGAATATCAGACCTTACACACGTGTCTTGGAAAATATGGACTAATGTATCAGTTATTATCTAAGGCAGTGTGACCTCTGAAACGAAATCGACGATCCAAGACGCAACCTCACGATCAACGTTCTCCGACCTACTAGTTGAACATCGATTATTCAAATGACTGTTTGAATGTTGAAGTTGTACACTTGGGACTTCAATCGAAACTTTGATTGCCGATGCGCCGAATATTTGATTGCTGATGTTGAGTCGTTGATTGTGTGGTCAAATCGTCGATTAGGTGGTCAATGACCGTGACCACCTATTTAGACAGGATTATTCCGGAAATACGTAACAGTTACGTCCCTGTAAAACTGATTCCAGTCAACTACAGTAATTTTCCGGATTCATTATAATTTCTGGATTCTCTCAAATCCGCAAATAGATTTTTTCCGGATAAAACCATCCGTTTACATTAGACTAACTTTATCGGATTAGCTGTACTATATTGTTTTTGCTTTTCCATGCGTTTACATGACTAAGAAATCACTTTCTCATTTATTATTCATATCTAGCATGTGTTCTATAGAAAATCGGAGAAAATACACAAATTGTTCTCTCCCAATTTGAAGCTCTAAACGTCTGCCACGGACATTCCTCTTGATTTGCCATCACTTCGACACCATTAGCACGTTAAACTAAGAATTTGCCAAAGCTGCGAATGGGACTTTCCAAAAAATTTCCCGTGCCTTATACTTATTCGTTTCTTGCATGCCTTAACTGGACAACGCCAAGTAACCCCATCAACATCACGATCTTAATTTTGCTCTCTGAGCTGACGATTACATGTAGGACAAATCATCTGAGTAGCAGGCAAACCATACTGTCGACACCATCTTGTAAACTCCTGACGATCATCCATAAAACGGGAACCAATTCATACCAAAGATATAGTGGACTCTCTCTCTATCTCGAACTTGTACGGGAACAAGGAATTTGTTCGAGATAGAGATAGAGTTCGAGATAGAGAACAGTTTGAGGGCTGCAGAAATGTCCAAGGGACCGAGCAAATTGTTCGAGATAGGGAGATCAAACACAATTTGATCAGGAACGCGTGCAGCAGCCATAGTGAATGAAAGTAAAAGTGTTTGAAATGAAAAATGACCAAACATCATTTCTCTTTCTCCTAAAATAGAAACACGTGTAAGAAATAAAAAGGTCTATAGAAAACAATTTGAATAGAAATTGACGCACCTAAGTAATGCGCAGACTAGAAATGTATTCTGTCTCTCAGGAAAAACTCGACACAGAGCTCCGTAGCAGACGATGAAATATTAAAAGTAAATAAAACTTACCTAAAAACATTAGAAACTTTTTTTTTAATAAATTCTTATATATCTCATTTTCTGTTTCATCATGGACAGGACTGCGACTCATGTTGATAGCAGTTTTTATATGAACTGAAATGATTATCTTATACGAGTAAAAATGATACAAATAAATTAAGTACCGTCGACCCGTCAAGTATCTACGATGGGGGCCGCGTGCTTATAACCAGGAAGAATTTTTTGTTTCAAATGGGCTTATAACCGGGGAGATTATAACCTGGATTTTACTGTACTCCCAAAGTTATTTTTGCCATGGGTAGTAGCGTCTGAGTGTTACTTTATTAGGGTGATATTTCACAATTTTTGAATATCGTTTTCTGAGATTTCATTATTGAAAGTTATAAATATTATTTCTGGTTAGCTAGAAAGTTGGAAAGTGGAGAGATTGAGAATTGTTTAGAATTCAGAAGTTGAGAAAACAAAACAGGCTTATATATGTGAACGTTTTTCTGTAGCAGAATGTTTGAGAGACTTGGAACTGAAATGTTATTATCATGACGTCAGTCAAATGTATTTCCCGCTTATATCTCAGCCACAATTGAATTCACATGCATTTTTTCGTTCAACACTTTGAGGTCAATGATATTAGAGCCCATTCAAGCGCACAATTATTGCGTTAACTGGTGCCGCTTGAGGTCACATTGGTCTCAAGTTTTGGCAAAAAATGACTTTAGTAAACCTTACATTAAATCTCTGTAATAGTTCGACTTAAACACGTAGCGACATTTCCGACGTTTCATAGAAAGAAGGAAGTTTCTTTTCGGTTCCGATACAAGCAGTGGGAGAAAGAGTTGCGCATGCGTGTTTACGCAGCGAGGGAGGACTATTTAAGAGACTACGCCTAATTCATTTATTCACTGCGATTCAGAAACGTACACGTACGGTAAACTTTCACCACTAATCAAAGTTTTTAATTTTAAATTTTATATCGATACTAATTACGAGGCGATTGGAACGAAACGACAATTGTAACCGGAAGGACGAAAAACAAGCAACAACCTTATCAATTGCATTAAAATGTTGTTACGTACGTTAGATGAACAGCACGAAAAGAGAAACGAACTTAGCAGGCAATGGCAATCCTTAACCTTCGGGGATTTACGGCATCTCAATCGGGTCGAAGAATATGTTTCTTCCGAAGTGGGAGTATTGCGCATCCGGAGTGCCGCTTTTGCCATCACAATTCATAACGAATTTCCACGTCATTACACGGACTATCTAAAGGACTTCAAAGAAGTTATATTCCTAACGCAATAAATTCCTGGTGACTGACGCTAAACTTATCAAATCGATCTCAAGATCAGACTCAAAAGAACTATTCCTTTATATGCCTGCATTAACACAAAACACGATGTACGTCGTGTTTCGACCAAATACAAATATTCTCCATAACATCTGCTTCATTGTCCTATGTTGTCCTATGTTGTCAGGGAGGGAAATGCTATTAAGGAATAGATAAGAAGTAACATTTCTAACATTTGGCTATTAGAGTTTTTGTGATTTTGTTTTTTGGTTGCATGAAAGGAGAAATCAATGACTTCGAAATGAATCAATGAAAGATTTTGGTATGGATCAGCACTGCATATTTGTATGTTATATCGACTTTTAGCCAATGATCAGTATGGCATGTAAAAACATTTTTATGGGCATAGCTGTAAAACAATTCTTAACAGGCTAGACTATCTTTATTGAGCTAATACGCAATCTTCCTTTTTTCTTACCTAATTTTCTCATTGGAGAAAACTTAATCTAATGAAATTTTTGCTGGAGCAAAGTGCCCAATCATTTTACGAGACGAGGACGGCGACGTAAGAGTGATCACTGACTATTCAAAAGTTTGATAGATAGAAATAGATAAAGATTTGTTTCCACCATATCCAAATAAATACATTTGGCTTCTCCTCCAGAAATTCGTATTGATATAAGTGCTTGAATCGCGTCAACATAAAATTTAAAACAGTATAAAACGTACACGTTCTTGCTCAGTCGTGGATTCCCAGCTAACGAATTGAATGTTGAAATTAGACAAACGAGCTTAACGTAAGCACCAGTGCAAAATTGTCATCTATGTTATCAGGATTCAGAAGTTAATGAATCACAAAGCAAATGGAAGTTTAAAGAACTCGTCTGTAATAAAAAAAAACAAAAACAACAAAAACCCGTTTCATCAATAAAACCAATACGAGAGAAAAAAAAACCTACCGCTATTTTTGCGATTTCGCTTTTTAGTTCGACTTCAAAACAGAACTTTTCACGTTGTGTGTAGAACGTGCAAATCTGCAAATGTAATTAACTGACCAACTCTTCTCAACGGTGTAGCATTAAACAAACTTTCTTTCGAAACCAAATCCACAAGAAAAACAAAGCTCTTTGTCCTTGTAGTTTCCCTATTCTTACTCGAAAGACGACGAAAATTTCAGGAAGCACTTATAGGAACAAAACACAGCAAAACTGATACTAGTTCGAGGAAGAGTAATCCTTCCTTTTCCATCGTATTTTTGGATTAACTTCTCGTTTGAAATACATTCGTAGTAAGCCGTGGTGTAAATATCACGACTACATAAAATGCAACAGGCTGCAGGTGACGACAAAACGTATCGAAGCTCTGATGGCAAAGAGCGTCTATCTACAATTTCGGCTCTGATAACAGCGTGACAGGCTAGTTCCTTCAGTTTTGTGACTGTGTCCGAAGGACGGACGAACTGCACGGCGTACTCTTTTCTAACCAAATTGATTAGGTATTCTTCAGTGTATTCAGTCTGGTTAATCGAGTTCTTGAAACAAACATCGTCACCTGTTAAATTGAACACATCCGTAGGGAGAGCGACGATTTCGTTCCTGTAAAAATCGACGGTGGACAGAAGTTTCATGCGACTTAGTTGAAAGGGTATAAGCTTGAGTTGATTGTCGCTGATACATAACTCCGTGAGTTTCTTGAGGAGGACGATCTGCTTGGGAAGAATCTCCAGTTGGTTGTTTGCAAGCTGAAGTGAGTTCAGATTGACGCAATAGCAGAGGCCGATTGGGAATGTTTGAAGCTTGTTATTGGCGAGCACGATTTGTTGCAAGGCTTGAAACCCACCAGTAACTAAGAGAAAAACAAAGCAGGTGACACAGTATATGATATATATATATATATATATATATATGTGTGTGTGTGTTTCATAAGAATATTAGGTTGAAATTTCCTCTAAATTTAAGAATATCTCAAGAATATCTCTTCGGCTGATTTTCAATGCCGATCAATAATAAAATAAGAACAAAAAAGATAAGTAAAAAAATTATGTTTGCAGAGATTGTTTTCGGAAATGAAACGTGTTAACTTTGGACAATTTTGAGGCTGAAAATCCATCAAACTCCGAGAATAATCGAGTCTTGTGTATTATTTTTGATGGCCTATAGGACGCTAAAACAAATCATGTTACTAACATTTCTTGGCCTAATTAAGGAGGGTATTGAAAAGAGCTGATGGGAACATTTTGAAAAGAATACACTGAACCGATGAGGGAAAAAGGTCGACGTTGTATTATGTTGGTATGAAATTATTTCAAAGACGAAGTGACGATGAATATTGTTCGAGTTCAAGGGTATGCTGAAACAGTTTGAAAGTTCGAGTTATCGAGGATTCGAGTCACCAGGAATAATGTTAAAAAATCCTTAATTTCAAGCGTCCATACGACAGAGTACTTATTTTATCTGCACACAGAACCCATATTTATATTGCACTATTGCACGACATGAACTACAGTTTTGGAACTCACCCACATTCAGTTTGTCGATGTTGTTTTGAAACAGATTCAGGGTTGAAAGTCGTGGCAGTTGGCACAACACGGCCTCAACTTCAGATAATCTGTTACGTTGCAAATTCAATATCTGAAGATGAATAAGGCTGGAAAGTTCTGAAAACAAAAAATTCAACGCAACTGATGACAGAACAAATATAAAGGAGCTGTAGTATGCAAAAAACCAAAAAACAACAACAACAAAAACAACAACAACAACAACAACAACAACAACAACAATAAACAAATGATTTCCAGGGTGGCCTGGACTTTTCAAGATTCAAATTGCAGGAGTATTTCAGGATTTTTTTTACCTTTTTCCAAGGGTAAATTGGTTCAAACAAACAAGGAATTGAATGAGTTCAAATAGAGGTCAAAAACAGGTCATGTGACGTATTGATTAAAATCCACTGGTAAAACAGTAAACCTAAAGTCCTATTCAAAAGTTTGTGCACTTGGCATATTTTTTAAAATTTCTCAGCACTGTCCTGATGAATTTCAACAAATTTACCGTTGTTTGAAAGATATTTCAGAATGGAATAATAAATGCTTTTGTAAATTAAAAAAAAAAAAAAAGAATTAGTAAAATGAGCTCATTTTTGGTATGATAAAAATTCCATCTTTCTTAATTTATGAATATATAAAAATATTTACAATTTTTTTCAGCAATAAGGGCTCAAAAAAGTGGCGTTTCAAAAAAAGACGGTGTTTTTATTGCTTATGATTTTAAATTAATAAATAGCTTATTATAAATTTCTTTTTAAAGCTCCCAAAAACTAAAAAGGTTTCGAAAGAATTTAATTTTGCGAACTGGAAAAAAAAATTCTTCACAGGTATTTAATTTTGCGAAATTGGAAAAATTCAACTGTTCGCGAGATTTCAATTTTACGAAGTTATCAAGTCAAAAAGGGCAATTTTAGAATTTCAATTTCACAAATTGCTTAAAACGTCCACGAAAAATTCTTCCTTCTAGGTAATTTCTCTGTCACGTTAGACATAAAACTTTATCCCTAAACACCGTTTTCAAATTTGTCCAATATAACTAGTAAAACAAAAGAATGTTGGCCTTTCACACGAATTGAAAATAATTTTAACGAAGGATCCAAATTCAAACATACATGAATGATCATATCATTCACCTTATATCAGTGCTTATGAATGCACACCCTCATCCCCCAACTGTAAACCCTTTGATTAAATGTTTTTGAACCAGATAAAAGAGAAGTTTATGAGAGAGAAAAATTTGTGACTATTAGTTTAGGCAAATCACAATATGTAACTAATTCAAGAAAGAATTTCCAATTTATGACAACTATTTATTTTTTTGGGCCCACCAGGTATTTGAAAAAATAATTGCATTGTGTGGTACCTTCTGGCAGATGAGTGATGAAATTGGAATCCAGGTTACTACACGAAAAAACAAAACTGAATGTGAAAAAAAACTATTACAAAGAAACTCTAGAAAAAGATTTTTGTTATAAAGACTCCTTTTAAGGAAAGCGATAGAGGAGAGATATTTACAATTGAAATTGGCTTCTCAAGCCACCATTTTAACAAGTTTTGAGTATGAATATAAAAAAAGGTCAAATTAAAGATTGCAAATTAGCCATCAGTGCTAAAAAAATGCTGAACAAAAATTGTAAATTGTGTTGCTTAAGAGATAAAAATTGCTTGCATATTTCACCATTCTTTTCTTCTACACTACTCTTCCAAAAACACTTTCTGTGCTCCACGTATTTTTCTTTTTTGTCTTTTCGAAATAAATAATTACACAATTAAACAAAATGGTTACAAAGATTGACCCAGAATAATTTGGATGTTGTGATCATTTGGAATAAAAATTCACAAACAAATTGGCTTCAGCCTCAATTATGCTTCATCATTTTCAGAATTTGAGCCTCAAAAAGCTTATTATGATCATCATGCTTGTTTATCCTTAATAACCCAATGATGGCTTCACAAGGTCAGATCTTTTTCAACATCACTAATAACACTAGATTTCAGTTCGTTAAAAATGTTGACATAACAATATTCGTGTTTTCGCTGAGGCGTTACATCAATTGTAATATCATTAACAATTGATCTAACAATTTTTATTGAGATTTTCTCTGCGCTGTCTTCCAGCTGTCTTCCAGCTGCACATGACACGTCCGTCATCATGGAAAAATATTTACAATTTAATATAACACACAATAACTATACCCAAAGAGAACTTTGCATTGCATTCAAAATGAAACACTCGCACAGTATTTATGCTTACAGCCAAAAATCTTTCTTGGGTTTTCTTCAAGAAAATCAAACCAATTTTGTGTGAACTAAGAAAAGAACACTGTGTTATACTTACAGCTCAACCAAGTTCCGCATCATTGATATGGACGGTGGCTATCAAAAAAAAAATATATTGAAATTTCAGTGAAATATAATTGAGAGTAAAACAACAGTAAAAAGGACAGCATGAACAAAATATCAATTTCGAAATTTCAAATTATCTTAACAGGAACTCTGACAATAATGAGGTATTTATAATAATAGTGAATGTTACTGCGTATATTCACACTCAATCGGATCATCAACCTAAGATCATCTAAGATCATCAACCCTTGTGGCCGCCTTCCATTTTACCATTAGGTCGATAGAAATTATTCTCTTGGCTGGTCGGCCTGAAATGACTGTCATCCCATGACAGTCAAAAGAATAAAAACTATTACTTTTCGCTGAATTGAGCAGTTTTGCTATATACATACCTATATTCGTCTATATACATGGACCTTGAGACATTCCAGTTGATCACAGGACGGTCAATTAACGCGCTTGATATAACATGAACTGACCAGAAATGACAAGAAACGACCATGAACCGTGCAGAACCGACCATGAACTAGCAGGAATGAGGCAACTTTTTATGTTTTGTTTTTTCATTTCTCCTTTATAGTCTTAGTATCGAATCATAAAAGCATCCTTCTTACTCATCACGACAGCGAAAGAGAAATATTTAGTTTGTTAGTTTTCGAAGCAACAAAAAGAGGTCCTGGGTATAAGATTGCCTATAGCCAAGATTCTGGAATAAAGAATGATGTCCAGGGTACGTCTAGCAATTTTGACGCTATTGTTGCGTGCATGAGCTCATTTGCACCAAGTTCATCTACTTCTACTTTTACGTGCAACTATGGCTGAAATCCAACCTTTAATATGTAGCTCCTACAACCTAGCTCTGGGATTGGATCATTCACACACCAAAATATTAATATATGATTTTTGATACCGTCTTTCACGTCAGAGGTTGAATTTTCATGGTGTACATGCAAATGTACATGTACATGTCTCCAGGCTAAACCGAACACTCCTACAACAGATTAGAGGTTTCATCAGTTGTGAAACAAAAAGGAAGTATTTTTCTTATTTATTAAGTTAAGGGGTCTCAGTCTTGGGTCTCAAAGTCCTGGTCTCAGGTCTAGGGGTCACACTTTTCCGATATGCCCAATATGGCCAGTTCTGCACAGTTCATGGTCGTTTGTGCTGGGTTCATGGTCGGTTAATTGGCGTTTCTGGTCGGTTCTGGTCGGTATACCGACCAGAACATTCTTACCGGTACCGGTTCTTACCATTCTTACCAGTAAAACATTCTTGCCGGTAAGAATGTTTTAACATTTTCTACCTGTCTATAAGAATTGACTTTTTAAACTTACCAATTTCTCAAAAAGGTTCCTTTTCAGGTGTAAAACATGAATGCTGTCATCATCTAGAATTTGTGTTGGTAAAGATGTGAGATTTTCATAATTTAAATACGCTATCTTTCCAGGTTCCAAAGCTTTCATCCCAAACAATCCAAGCCAGTGTAGTATGAAAAAGACCCTTGATGAACCTAAAATAAAACATTATACTACACAGATGAGTTGCATGATGACATGTTTTAGTTTATATTTATCAGCAAATGTTAAATCTTGCATTGAAGCTTCCCTACATCTTTGATGAAAAGGGTGGTTTCGTAAGGTCAATTACTATCTTGCGCTATACTAGAGTGGAGGTTTAAAAAAATTTACTTCTGTACTATGTTTTATTATGTAAATGAAAAAAAAATACATTGGCTTTACCAAGGACGTTTAGACCCCAAATCGCGAATTTAAATTCAGCGAAAACTTTCTGTCCTTAAGGTAAAATTGATAGAAAGCGGTCACACCAGTGTTGCACCCTGACTTTAGTCTTATAACCCAAATTTTCAACAGTGACCCATCATCTGCATATATGACCTATCATCATTATATTACTATGTTAAAAATTATGAAAGTGTAGGGAATTGATAGAAAAATCTGCCTAGGTTATTGTTCATTTATTTTTTATATAAAAAATATAGGAGGGAGATGGCTAAATATATATATAAAAAGAAGCACACAACTCTTCTGCATGTATACTGTTTTTTCTAAAGAAAATTCTGTGAGCATGCAAAATTCTTATCTTGCCAAGCGTGTCTATCAAATTAAATGGTGTCTTGCCTAAAAATACCATAAACTAATTGTAAAGCTATATCCTCTCCTCTCACTAGCTTTCGTTCCGTGTGCAGTGGGAGAAAGTTTACCACAAGAATATTTTCGAAACAAAGAAGATTTGTTTTTTAATTTTTCATTGGTTTTGTCTAATTTGCTCTTAATTACCACATTTCGCAAAGAACAGCGCGAGGGTTATTACCCCGAGCGCAAAAGAAGATTGTCTGGTAGGGAAGTCCTAGTTCTGATTTTCCCTGTTTTGGTCTAGTTATGAGGTCTTAATGATGCCTCAATTCAATGAATATGCGTTTTCCCCACAAGGGAGAACTGCTAATCAGCGCCCCACACCACCACAAAAAAATGTCTCCTCTCTTCTCTCCTGCTGACTTGCTGAGAATGAATGAATAAATGGACCATTTATTTGACTGATACAAGTTCGTAATCTTAAAGAATAATACAAGTTGAGAATATGTTATATATTGTGCATGAATTTAAATGTTTTGTTAATTATCCAAAAATGGACTCACTTTTGGCTTCTATATTTTTATTTATTATTGTTTACCCCCAGGTTTGCCTCTCCCCAGTTCTGATAGAGCTATTCTCAATGATGGTCCTGCGTAGGAGGTCCTGCAGCATTTAAAGCTCTCATTTAGGCTACGGAAGCCGAAAGTATGCTTCAACAATGGCTCCACTCTATTAGTAGACAACCCCCTGCTGATAAGAGGGTAAAAAATAAAGCCAATTTTGTGACATTTTCACCTTTCATTGAATTCATAGCTATATAATGGGTTTTAAAATGTGACTGGCATGAGCAATCTATACCATGGTTAAGCTGAATGATTTAACTTTGCAGTGAAAAAAACACAACATTTTGTGGCTGACCTGTTTTATAAAAGATGAGTATCAATGTTTGAAAAAAGGGCAAAAAATGTGGCTGACATGTAGTGTGACTTACACTACCTCTTGAGTTTTAGTGTGATAAGTAAGATTAATGCATGGTTTTCTCAAAAAATAAACTTTCCAAAGTTATGCTAGAAGGATGCCAAAGTTACTCAAGTTGTGTGACTTTATGGACATTTATTTCCATTTTTTCTTATATATGATAAAACAAAAGGGTTTTCTCTTGATGTATTGAAGTTATGATATGCAACATTATATATCTAATGAATTAATCAGTTTTTACATTAATTGGGCATAATATGTTGCTGACATGGGCGATATTTTAGGGCAAATATCTCGAGAACCAATGGGAATAACTGACGTCACTTTGGGTGCGCGATATTGGCGATCGACGTGACGAAAAAATTGGGTCTTAAACTTTTTGGGGATGGGTGTGACGTCATTAGTATCTTTGATTGACGATATCTCGGTAATGGTACGTCATGCACAGACGATCCCATACATTTTCTTGGAGCTCTACAACTTAGTGATACTTATTCTTTGTAATTCTATGATTCAATTTTTCGTCACCCTAATATGGAAGAGTTCAGGATGGCGGTAATTCATAGGGAAAATGAACCTGTAACAAGTTTTTACCAGGGATACTAATATATATTACACTGTGAAAGCAATCCATGTGAATTATTTGTATATTACAAAGTGTGATAAAGCTTAAAAGACGAGGTCTTGTTGTTTTTTAAAAGACGAGGACTTGTTGTTTTTTGTTCAGGCAATGACTGAAAGATGGAGCTACCCAAAATTACTACAGTATTGTGGCTTACACCATTAAATGGGCAGTAATTGTAGCTTTACAATTCCATTTTTTCTCATTATGGTAAACTTATTCAACTGTATAGAACACTTATGTAAGGCAAGAACATAAAAAATAATGCTTAAAGTGATCAAAATACAGTCCTTTCCTCATTTTTAAGCCAAAGTGGTTTACTTAAGGTCAAATTGTCAAATAATTAAGGTCAAATTATACTTTTATAGGTGCAAGTCAGCCTCAAAATTGTCCCAAATAACCAGAAAACTTAAAAATATTCCCTATATCTCAATATCATACCATCTTTTACTTTACCTTAAACCCTCAAAATGGAACAATTATTGTGGCTTACTTGAGAAGCCTGTTTTATTATGACCTAAAGAAATCTCAAAATGTCAGCCATGTTTAAGTACTTTTAATCATGTTGATTTTGGTACATTTAACAATTCTCATATTCTACTGCTATTGGAGTGCAGCAAAAATACTTCATGTCAAAAATACCTGTGGCTGACATTTTTCAAATCATGTCATATTTGGGTTTGACTGCCACATTTTTGTCCATAATAATAAAAAAATATTTAACCTCTTCCTTGGGTAAGTTGTAACATTTTTTACCCTGATCGACCCTGCTCTCAAGCTGAGTGTTAAGCTAAGTGGATTGATTCACACTGGTTATAGTCGCTGGCATGACTTGGGCAGGATTGGAACCTTGACCTCTCGCACTTGAGGGGAGCACTCTAAACTCTGGTCCCAGACCATCATCTGCATTTATTTACGATAGTCATCATTTCACCTACTTACGAAACATTTTCCGGATATTTAAAAATTTGACAGAATCATTGATTCTTAAATGTTGACAGGCAAGTGTGCAGAACAAATTGACCTTGATAATGAATACTTCATTAATGTAACACTAAAAATATTTGATAGCTAATCATTTAGGTGAATCAAAACAACAGTTTACGTCACTGAACAACTTTATCATACACATCATTTTACATTGTGACCACAAAATTGAACTTGTGATTAGCTTGAGAAACTGATGCAAGTTTTAAGTTAAATAAAGGTTGAACAACTCTTTTTGGAAGTCAATATAATTATATATATGATAGAAACTCAGTAGAGGTGAATTCGCAGATGAAGCACGTGAATCAAGAAGATGACGAAAAGATGGAAAGCAACCTCAAAAAACCAAACTGTGTCTACGCAGTATTTATAGCTTGTTAATAAATATATAGTGGTTATATTTAAGGATTGTAATGACCCACCTGGAATAAGACTTAAAATGATTTACTTGATAAACAGGATGATTATAAACTTTCATCTAATTCATTGCTCCTTATTGATGAGGTCTGCTGGAATTTATTGTGAGGGTGTTGTAAAGGAGGGTGTTAGTGTTCTTTCATTCAGCAAAGAGAGAATCATTAAGATTACAGCTTTGCTTTTTGATATTTTTGTTATTTTTAGTCCAACTTTAAAACAAAAACCTATTAATACCTGTCTTTTTAGTCTCATCTCATCTATACCGGATAAAACCATTTGCTCTTCTTTATACACCATTTTGAATCAAAACCAGTAAAATTTACATCCACATTCACTTGAAAACTAGCATTTGTTTTATATTTACAATGATCTGGTAAAAAACACCATATTTTTTAGTGTGCCACCCATTGTTTGAAATGTGCCTTTTGTCACTATCTTTTCAAACACCAATTCATAATTTTCACCTCCTGTGAAAATGGTTTTTTTCTCAACTAAGTAACATGACAAAACATATGCTCTGCATATCACAGAGCTGATCAGCTTCTGTGCTACTTGTGATTTATGTGGTAAATAATTGGTATATTAATTGATTTATGTGGTACAATATTTCATTCTGGTTATGATTTTTTTATTTATTATGCTTATTTCATTCATCTTTGCATGAACAACTATGTGCGTTCTTCATTTCACTTTTACATCAGCATTTTATATACTTGTACATTATTTTTAACCGTTTGAACTGTGATTGTTATAGAAAAAAAATGGCTTGAATAAAAGTTCCAAATTTCAAAGAAATTGAAATTAGGGACTTGTTGTTAATTCAATTGTAAACAACAAGAGCATTAATTGCATTAATGTATAATATTGGGCATCACTGTATTGATATGTAACTCTTTTTTCAGGTTATTTCCTTGTTAAATAGTAAAGATGGAAAGACACTCATCTGCTGATGACACAGAAACAGAGCTTCCTCTTTCGCAAGAGGAAGATGCAGACTATTTAAAGACAATGATTCCGAATTTGTCTGAGCAGTAAGTTATAATTTCCATTCTGTGTAAAGAATGTTACCACATATTTTTTCTTTAAGAAATCCAGGGCTAAAAAAATCAAAGGAATTTTTACTAGTACAGCTTGCCATACACTGTTTTTTATAAGCATAATGGCTATAAGCATTATGATGGTCCAAAATAAGCATATTATATGGGTCATTCCAGCCAATATCACTGAAGCTTGTTGATAAGGGTCCTACACAAATTTTGTTTAAATTTTCACCATTTGTTAGTATCCATGAAAGGAGTAATTCAGCTTTGTAGCTATTGGCAGTCGGATTTTATGGCAATTTTAATATTTCATTGTTTTCAGAAATTTTGAGGTATTTGTGTTTCAGCTGATTTCAGGGCTGCACAACTGAAGCCTTGAAAATCATGTTCCCTATACCACCATCAGGAAGTGTTTTGGAAACAGTCAGACCCATTTCCTCTCGAAGAATATTGGTCAAATTACTTTCAAAAGTGCGAAAAATCCTGGGAGAAGGGGGTATTTAAACAAAACTCAAAATTTGAGCCTCAACAGATCAGTAAATATTTCTTTGAAGTCTAACAGCCTGATAATCGTAATAGAATAAAACTAGCATGATTGTGAATTTACCTGGATCAATGTGCTTTGTTTTAATTCTTTAGTATGAGGTGCATTCAAGGAGAAGTCAATGAGACAGGTATACACTATAAAAAGCCTTAAACAAGCAATTTACAGACAAACAATGCCCAGACCTTAAAAGAGTTTAACAGTTAAACATTACAGAAGTGACCTCCCAAAACGAAATTGTTGTGCAGACTGGAGACAAAATCAAAGCCAACTTGGATCCCAACCTATTTGGGTATTTTCATACGGTTTTTAGGAAAGTCTTCTGTGTTGTGGTGTTTCGTCACAACTTTTATGACTGGAACCATCTAGAAGATAATCAATAGCTGTAAAGCATCCAAACTGTTTTATTTATTGTATGCATTGTGAACCACAATCACCTTGAGGCTAACAAAACTAATAGTGTGTGAAAGGGGAATTCAGAAGTCGTAGCAACAGAATATTTAACTATCATGACAGCCAAAGTAGCGATATTTAATTATTTCAAAATAACTAGTAAAGAAAAGTCAGAATATAATTATAAATAAAATCACAGAATATAATTATAAAGAACGACTTTTTGCCTAGTTTCAACAGTTCGTAAAAAGACACCAAAAAACATGGTGGCACTGTTTACTGAATATGTTACTCTTTTAAGGTTTTTAAACTAAATAGGTAATTAGGTTTTGACTTAAGATCTCCTACAACTACTATTATGTTTACATTAAGAGCAAATTGTTACGGATTCAAAAATATACAGGTTCATTTAAAAACACTGATTTTAAAAACATGTAAATTATTTGAGCAGGTAAAACGTAATAGTTCTCTCGTTTTTATTTTTGGTGTTTACATTTCATTATTCCAGCAAATATCCTTAAAGTGTAGCCATGGGGTTTTATTTAAAAATTATTAAGTTTTTACAAATGTTTTAAGTGTTTTTAAGTGTTAACATCAGGAATTAACAACAAAAACCATAGAAAATGAAAACAGTAAAAAATTGTTACCGAAATTTCTATGCTTTTTATTTTTATCCATTCTCACCTCAAAACCGTATAAATACTTTAGCAACTTCGCTCATGAATCCATAAGAATTTGCTCTAGAGTAAAGGATGTATACGTTGTCATCTTCTCACCATCTCCCCATTGATTTTTACTAGATGGAATATCGGGCAGTTATTTCAATTATGAATCCAGCATCCGTGTAAATGTAAAATCGGAATCACAGGTATTATAAATAAGTCATTCGTTTTCATTACGGTGAAAATACTTCCTGATCAATTTAAGCATCTTAAAGTTCAAAATTTGTTCATAGTTTAATTACTGTCATGAAAAAGAAAATGCAGGATGTGATCATTGTGTTTGTCATTTCAATATAATTTTTGAAAGGGAATTTATTGTGTACCTTGTCATGGGTTCAAATTCCACTGATGATTCAATTTGTTCTTTTTACAGAGTCCAGTGCTTGCCCCGTTGTCACCTCCACAAAGTCCTGAATGGCAACAACAGCAACAGGTATAAACTGTTTTTTTCTTTTGAGTGCTGACAAAACAAAAGTCAACATAATCGAAAACATTGCATACACTGCATAATTCCATATGTTGATGTTGCCATGTTAATATCTGAACCCAGTCATAGAATTTAAAGGGGCTATGACATGAATCACATGATCTTAAGACATTTTTCGTGCAACACCAAAAGTCAATTGGAAGTGATAGAAGTGGTTGACGGTAAAAAAAGTAAACAAACACAACAATCACGTGATTCATTTCATAACCCCTATAAAATAGATCATTAGTTTTAGTAAAAGTTTCATCCATTTTAATTGCTGTAGTTGTTCCTTGTGACAAACAATAAAGATCTACAAAATGAAAACCAAATTTCAGTAATTTTATTTTCAGTCTTTGCGATTAAATTACATCTGTAGGTCCCATTAGCATAATAATGTGTTCATGTATTTCATATTGTTTCTTTTGTTACCTAGGTATACCGAATAAACTACCGCCAGCAACATTATCCATCTCCACAGCTATGGCCACCTCTGACTAATGGAAAATTGGTTAGTTTGAATGAAATGAAATTTGTGTGGGTTGCCTGAGTAAAACTGTCTGTGTCTATTTTTATGGGCCCACCCAACATAATGTTATATTCCAAGTCTTTTGCGTTGGCCCTATTTTCATAGTGATTATTAATTGTGATACTAAGCTCGATTAATATTTAATATATTAATATTTAATATTTTAATATTTTAATTAATATTTTAACTTTGCTTTGTTAGTTTTTTTATTTTTGTGACATCCTTTTAGCAAATAAATGCAACATTGTTTTACTTGGCAGTCTGTTCTTCACGCAGCCATGCTTTTATTAGTTTTAAGTTTCGAAAGTTTTACTCAACCTGGGAAAAGACATTATTTTGTTTTTCTGGTGTTCACAGTTTTTTTTTTCAGGATGCTGGCGGTAAAATGATGACATCGTATGAAATAATTCCGCATGACTTATCTTCCATGCGTAGGAAGGGAAGGTATATTATATTGTTATGGTTTCTAGTGAATTTTAAACTTTGCGAACATTTGGAATTTTCCAGTACAACATATGAATCCTCTAACTGTTATAAATCTCTAATTGCACAATAAGTATTCAAGTCATACTTTAAATCTGTTAAGTTTTCATTTCATATTCAAAGTGTTTCAAAGTGTTTTAAATTTGTTCATGGAAACCCATACTCCAAAAAACTTTTTTCTTCTTTTAGATACGAGTTCCAAATGGAATTCGACACAGAAAAGAAGCCGCCCAGCAAAAGCTGTGCATATACTTATTCTAAACAACTTCACCGGCTTTTTATCCAAAGAAATTCGGAGGTGCCATTAGTATTTCAAACCAAATTTAGTATTCCAAAACAACACGCGCAATTAAGATGTTTTTTGCGATATAAAGATAACAGATTTAAGGGGGACGTGGTCGAAAGATGTCCTCTACATCTACGGCAAGATAAAGGTATTAATGTGCTTATCAAAATAGCATTTTTTCCTCTTTAAGCTCCTGTATGGATATTCAATATTTTTGAATTTTTTTTTTTGTGTGTGTGTGTGTGTGTGTGTGGGGGGGGGGGGGGGGGGGGGGGGGCACTTGTTGCAGTGAGTGTGAGTGGGGGATGGTCTATGAATTTAAAAGGCAGTAAATGATGCATTGAAAATGATTGAACGAAATAAATTGAATAACTTTTAATGACCCGGCCCAAATTTAACACCCCTAGTTCTAGACAAATTTAGTCTTGCACCTCCTCTTTGTTTTTACAGATGAACCTGAAAGAGAGCATATATTGCGGTCAATAAAAAAAGATACTGTGTATACAAAGTCACAGTCTGGACACAGTGTTGCAATAGTTCAACCAAATCAACAGCAAGGGACAAGCTTTGTCGAAACATTTGTGTTCACATGTTCATCCACCTGCAAGGGTGGAATCAATAGGCGGCCAATTGTAGCTTACTTTCTGTTATATATAGGGTGAGTGCTTTATGGCAAGATCTTCAATATTGTTCTTGATATCTTTATCCATGTCTTTTTGTGGATAAATTGAATTAAAGGCCAGTTAAATCATTTTCAATCTTCAACAGGGATCAACTTGAGGGGCATGCCTCAATTGATGTGTGTGTTTGTGCGTGTCCAGGTAGGGATAGGACAAATGCTGAAAAAAAGGATACAGCAACTAAGGTAAGGGCAAATTAGTGCTGTGTAAGGAACTACCATTCTGTAGGTTGCTGGCTATTGTTATCATCATTATTTTCAGAATCTGTCAACTGAGGAATCACCAGCAATCTCCAATCTCCCTGGACACAGTAGTACTACAGCTGAACCTGCAACAGAAGGGGCTAGCAAAAGATCCCTCTCATCATCATCAGATGATGAAATGTTAAGCACAACCGGTAATTGTAGGTCTATTATCATATTATCAACATCTGAGAATTTGTTGCATTTATATAATTGATTGGTGTCTCTTGAGCCCAAAATGTCACAAACACCCAGTTAAATGGATAAATGGCGTTCAACTTTGTTTGTTTGCTGCAGGGAAACCACCCAAGCTGCTCAAATTTACTGATTCGTCTGGTGAGGATGATCAGCGGCTATATCAAGTGACCTTACCTCCAGTATGTAAACAAAAATTCAAACCTTCTCACTGTTAGGGTTAGACTTTTTTTTTGTTGATCTTTGTGTTTTCCCTTTAGGTAACTGGCAAACAAAATGCTAAAACCTTGGTGCACATCTGTACGCTTATGGTGAATAAAAGCAGTAAGAAGGAGGTCTTAATGAAAGTAGTGGATAACACGTATGTAATTGCAAGTGTAGTTTCTTCAAAGTGCATTAAAATAATATTCATATCTGTACTCACCTTACTTAAAAAGTCAATTTACCAATTTTTAGTGATGATTTGCCAAAAAGTTCTAAACCTGCTGCCGTTGCAACCACCTGCACCACAAAAGACTTAGTTGTAAGTGGAATAATAGCCTCGTCTTAATTCAACTCGACGGAAAAAACGGCGTTTGATATGTAAGCAGGCATTTTTTTTAAAAAAAATTGCTATGCGACCAGTCACCGCACTGAGGATGTCAAAATTTGGATTGATTTTGTGTGAAATTTTATCTACTTTCGAATGAGCTACAGTTTCTGTAAAGGCTTGCTGAAAAATATGCCGGCAAAGTCAAAACATCAAATTTGGCCACTCACTTATGACAAGTATACTTCTCGGCAATTAATGTGTTTTAATCTTAAAACTGGTACTTTTCATTTCTTAAGTTGTCACAGAACAGTAATTGCGTATCCCTGAAAAGTACCGTGATATTTTCATGAGCCTAAAACAACCTATCTGTAATATTTTTTACATGTTTTGTTTTTTTAGAGTCCAAAGAAATCCTTAAACTTGCAAAGGTCAGCCAGTGACAATAGGGATTACAAAAGGGACTATCGACAAGTTAATATTACCATAGTGTCTGACTTGCCTGATACAAGAAAGTAGTATATATTACATATAAAAGACACACAAATAATTTTTCCAAAGATAGAGTTGTATTTTATTACATGTTTCAGAATGTCTTTTCATTGCAAAGATGATAACACACGAGTTTCCATTAGACCTTTTTTTATATAAATTACTTTCATTATGTACATTACTTTCCTGGTTTCAAATCGGTCAAATACCTCTGCCTTCATAAGGCCATATACGACCCTCAAATGTCTGATAACTCAAGTATCAGAGCTCAAACCCATAAGGTTCAATGATTACTATAATCATGCATAAGAATGTCATTGTTATTCCGATTTGAAACGAAGCAGGGTTTTGTGCAAAGCGAACGTGATTTAGTTTAGAGAAAGGTCTATCCACAAGCAACAGTTTGGGATTCTTCAGTGGAACTAATGAATGTGTGTTAAAGATATCCAAAAGTTTAACAAGTTCATATCGTTAAAGGTATTATTATAATTTAGCCCAGAACTATATTTTAGAAATCAAGATTTTCTCATCTTGGATCACAGTGCTCCACTCGTCCTTTTTTACACACGCCCAGTACATTCATGTTTTTACAGTGCATATACAGCCAGTTTTTATTACCAATTATTTTGTACATATTTCAGACAAACCAATTTTTGTTTGTGTCGAACCTCTTGATGTTTATCCATACTTGTATTATATTATTATTTATTATTTTATTTTGAAATTTGGTTTTGAGGGTTGTTTACAACAATGAGGAGACATTGTACATCAATTTCAGGGGAGAATTTAGAGTTCGTATTATGTTCATTAATTACGAATAAACAGCCTTTGTTACACAATCTCTTCATAATCTCTTCTCCTCAATGAAGTTCTGATTAGTTCCTGTCCCTGTGCTATCCCAGTGGGCAAAATCTTCAAAAAATCTCTGTGGAGGAGTGTTTTTTATTGAAACAGCAGACGATATTGCTTGCCATCCTATAGAAAACACTCCTCCACAGAGACTTTTTGAAGCTTTTGCCCATTGGGATATGCATAACAATTGGTAAAGTTATAACTTATTGTCCTATAGACCTCAACTATCAACAATAAGTTTTTTGTTGGCGGCCATTTCTTAACATTTGCATTTGTATCTACCAGTAGAAATTGAGATCTGTACTGTTGTTTTCCATATTTTCTTTACAGAAGAAATGTTAAAATAATATTATGGAACGAGCAGATACGGAAACCGACCTGCAGTTAGTGAATCATGAAGATTACGTTTACTTACAAAGATTTTGTTCGAATTTAACCGAGGAGTAGGGTTTTTTCATCTTCTTTACAGAATTTTTGTAAGGTGAAAATGCAGAATGAATAAAATTTATTACTGTTTGTCCATTTTAGTACAGCCAGATTAAAGGAACTTTATGCCAGTGACATAGGTATGGTCTTATATAATTGTGATAACCATAATACTCAATTGATTAAGGACTACAATGTTTATTTTTCAACAACAACAAAAATCCCATGATTTTCGTTTTTAGTTCCTGTCTAAAAAATTTCTTATATTTTTGAATTTGTAAATGAAGTATGTCTCCAAAAAGAAAATCTGGCTGTTTTTTATCCCTATTTTTATCCTTAACGAAAAATAAGGTTTTGTGTTCAGTATACTTATGGTATACTTTTGCAACAAGCTCATTTGAAATAAATTTTTAGAATATTAGTAAACAAAGTGAATTATTAGGATAAGAAAAACACTGGAACAAGAAAGTTCTCATGAAATACTTCTGGTATCTCTCATGGTAATAGTTTTTTGTGATAAGGATTTTTTCATAAAAAATGGATCATGGAAGTTAACATAGTTTTGCTATAGTGACAAAGGCATAATGGAATGTCATGGAAGTGTTAAACTGGTGACCAATATAAAAGTTTCAACACTCACAATTATCATCACACCGGAGTTAAATCTACTTTGTTTTTATTTTCATACAAAATTATCTTAAAAACGCTTACGTAGTTGAAATTTACAATGATGAATGAGTATCTTCAACCTAGCTTTTCCTCTGGTGGTATTTTATTTAATACTATTTCAATAATATGGGTTTTGAACTCGATATAAAAACTACCTGCTATCATGGTGTTTCATTTTCAAACTTCGAGCCAACATATCTTATTCCAGAAAATTAACACGCTATGGAATGAGTGCAAAGGAAATTAACGCGGTTGACAACTTTGCCTTTAGTTTTTGAATGAAATTAAGGCAAATTTGAGGCATTGGTAAAAAAAGGCAAAAAAACATAAATATTTAGTTTTTTAACGCAACAAGTAGTATTTTGAATATATAAGTATTAACATAACACAATCATGGACAATATGTGAACGTTTTTGACACTGAGTTTTTGGCTGTAAAACATTTTTTATTTGAAAAACATTGAAAAAGTACGCATATAAAATTAACACCTTATGATATTTGCACATATTAAATCAACGTTGAAAGGCATATGAAATTCACGCGGATTTTTAAATACCGCATTAATTTCATAACACTATTATTTCCTAGAATAAGGTATGTATTTCTGTAACTTATAGGCAGAAAAGTTCCACCGTTAGGACATCAATCAACGGAAATCATCAATGTTCAACATGAAGTACAGGTAGTAATGAAAAGTATACTGGCCGAATGTTGCAGGTGTGCAATTACAGTTCTTACACAAGGCCTGTTATTTCTAACATTCTTGCATAGGTCCCTATGCCTTTGTCGAATTTGTCACCACCAGAAAGTCCCCAGTCACAGCCTCGGTTTCTACAGCAACAACAATTTAATTTTCAACAACATATGTATCTACCACAACAACAGCAACAACAACAACAACAACAACAGGTGGAATCCTTGATTCTCTTGCCCAGTGTTTTTTTCTGTTTAAAGTTTGACTAAATGCTTTTTTATTATTTGCAAGTATTCATTTATGGGGCACTTAAAAGAGGGTAGCTTCCAATTGGAGGAAGCTAGGCAGCTTATATAATGGTTATTCGTTTTAGATGTACCAAAACTATGGTATGCCATCAGGGCAACAATTTCAAAGTCAACAACAGTGGACACCTGTGAGGACTATGGTTGGCTGATTTTTTATCTGATGTGTTGTTTGAGTTTTGAAACTGAGACTTAGATCGACTTGCTTAACATTCCTGAGGTTGAGGTTGATAATTTATGGCCAGCAAGTTGTTCTTTATTAATAATTTTGATATTTCTTTTCGCCATTACACCTTTACCTGATGATGTAAGCTGGCACTTTATTGAAAGCTTTGTTGGACATAAAAACATTTTAATTAAACTTTTAAATGTTGGTTTGAATTAATCATGATTTTTAATAATGGTAAATGATCATATTAACCGTCTATAAACTTTTGATGTCCCCAAAGTTTTCATTCTCCGGTCAGAAAGTTTGAACAACAAATGTCTATATCTCAATAAACTCTAGAAAAATTTTAAGGAAACTTTGATTGTCAAGTTTTTTTAAGTTCTTCATTTGTGCTGTTTCTTTCCACGTTATCTACGTTATCCTTTTAGTTGCTCAATGACACCATTAAGGTAGATGTTGAAAGGTTTCATGTCCAATTACCAAAACAGCATAACGAACCACCTTTGCTTCATTTACGGGAAAACTTTCTCACCAGCCTTTGCACCCCTTCACCTGAATTACGACAACTTGTTCCGACTGACATTCAGTCAACTTCCGAAGACCGGTATGCACATTCTTATAAATTCTTGAAATATTCATATTAATTCTATAGTACCTGTTACGTAAAACTAGGCTGGTTTTCCATTTTGTGTGCTGTTGAAAAAAATGATGTGACACACCCTCTTCATCTTCCCGGATTTTGCCACAGAATCCAGTAAAATAATTTATCTCTTTTTTATATATTTAGTTACAATTTTCAATTACACTTTCACACTGAAGGGAAAGCACCTTCCAAAAGTTGTTTGTATACATATTCGCCACACCTGAAACGCCTCTTTGTGCAGCGTGATGCAGCTGTGCCGATAGAATTTACAACAAAGATAGCAATCCCTGTGAATGATACAGAAATTCGATGCTTCCTGCGATATACAGAAAGCATTTGGAAGGACCATATTGTGGAAAGATGTCCTGTACATTTTTCAGCGGACCAAGGTACAGTAAGCGCTAGTTTAGACACTCCTCCACAGAGATTTTTTGAAGATTTTGCCCACTGGGATAGCACAGGGACAGGAACTAATAACGCTAGCAGTAAGCGTTCGGTTTGTGTCATTCAGTTATTACTTGTCTATCTTCACTATGATACTGTTGTTTTTGTTGTTGTTGTTTTTAATTCTTCTATTTGTTTGATCTGGACTAATTTCCTTCAATGGCATTCTTATTCCCAGATAAAGACCTTGCGGAGTATATCCTGAGAAGTATCCCCAAAAAAGACACAACATTCACCAAATGTCCCACGTCAGGTCACTATGTAACAGTTGTGAAACCACATGTTGGTGCTTCTTCATCCGTCACCAGTTACCAAGAAGTGTTCACATTTATGTGCTCATCCTCGTGTAAAGCAGGAATAAACAGGAGAGCTGTAGCCATGTGTTTCTTATTTTGTGTAAGGTGGGTTATGGCACTTGGGAGGACATATATATTCCATTGTGGAATGATAGCTTCTAATCAGAGCACAATCTGAAAACATATTTTCCAGATTCCAGTTATGTTTGCTTCAATATTGTTCGAGTTAATTAAAGATCAGAGATCAGAGTTGCTTTACCTCACTTATTCTCTTCACTACGAAATGGAAGTCTCATAAAAGTGTTTGAAAGAATGAGTCATAACTTACCTGGCCTTAACCTCATTTACCTAAATAAAATTCATAGGGTTTGCATCGTAAACATAGTTGAGGAGAAATTGTTAGATGAACTTGTATGTTCTGTCTGTTCACTATACATTTCATAATTGCATGACCAATGAATTGAATCATGGATTCTTGTTCTTTTCAGCGGTCGAGTTGAAGGGTTTACGTCAGTAGATGTGTGTATATCTTCATGCCCTGGGAGAGACAGAAAGAATATGGAGGCTAAAGAAACACAGGTTATTTTTTTCTCTTCTTCTCCTGATATCTATTAAATAATTACTGGTGTACTAAGGATACTAGGATACTAAGGGTAACAAATATGAAATCACTTTTTCTTTGGTAGGAATGAGAGATGACTTCTTAAAACTTCTTTATTGTTTTGACCATAAAGGTAAAGAGTTTTCAAATTGAAAGTTGGACACATATAAGCATTTATAAGTGAATAAATCATGAACATGAAAGTGGATTTACATAAATCAAAACTTTTGATCAAAAAAATAGAAATGCAAACAACTTAACTGAGCAAATTCAAACCAGCCAAAATCAATTATGGACTGCGTGGGTATGTGTGGTAAACCATTTCATTGATGCATTGTATTCATATCTTTCTCTTCGTAGTCACCATAATATATACAAAAAATATACTGTGATTTCGAAACCATAATATTTAAAAAAAAGTCCATTTTCCAAACACCAGTTCTTTCTCAGAACTGTTTTAAGTAGAACTGAGATTTGCAGCGTCCTGGTGTCAGCTGTTGGAATCCCTCATTTGAACAATAAGAAATTTTTCAGCTGCTCCTTCCAGACCCAGCACATTGCGAATCTCAGTTCTACTTATGACAGTTCATTATCTTTAATTATTTATTGTTTGTGATCTGAAAAATATAATCAAATAAGCTAGTAGCACATCGCATAATTAACAGACTAATAGTGTAAAATAAATAAAGCATTGGAGAATGGTATAAGCACGTGAACAGAGCCTGAAAAAGTTAAAAAACAGCTAATACAAACATTAGTTAAAATATACTTGTCATAATCCAAAACATCTGAAGTAGTCTGAAGTAGTTTTTCATAAATACCAGTTAAAAAAAATACTACAATACAATGACAAAAGAATTCCACAACATTCATCTTAAACAGAAAAATAAAGCAAGATTATCGTTCACAAACTGTCCAAGAGTGCAAACGATGGTAATTCAAGATAGTTCCTGCAAAAATGTCTGAGATATAAGGCAATTCTTCGATAAAAATCTTCGTTCAGAAACTGGTTGGCCTCCATGCTTTCTAGAATGCTTTCTTACTGCATGCTTTGCCGTGATTACGCCTTTCATCTAAGGAAAGTTATTGGCGATTGCCCGAAAGTGGTTTAGTGCGTTTATAATAAGATGTTGTAAGGCGTCCTGTCCCTCATTTCCCTCATTTTACTTTGAAAGACATAGCTTTTGTGTCGGCAGGTAGGCGGCACAAAGAAGGAACTAGTAATGTCTTATTTTGTCTCGGGATTGGATTGTTTTAGAAACAAGCGCCAAAGGCCAATGAATGTGTTGAATCAACTGTGCCTATGAAGAAGAAGAAACTAGGCACAACATCGGAAGGAAACAAGAAATGTGAGTAATTTTCCGTTTTTGGTGTTGCTCCAAAGATGGGCGACCATCAGGGTGAAATTTTAGGAAAACATTGGTCCCGTGTAGGGGTGTCGTTGAAATCCGTTTATCATGATGAAATCCTTTCTCCAACTGTTTCGCCTGGATCATAATCTTGATAATTACAACATGCAATGATAATTACAACATGCAATGATAATTACAACATGCAATGATAAATGAACGCAGTCGTCATTAAAACTAAACTCAAAAACAAGCAAAACCAGCCGTTCCGTTCGGACGTAATTTACAGAAAGATCTATCGTTATAGTTATTTTAATCTTTGCGTCTTTTCTTCACAGGATACATTCTATTTGAGAAAAAAGTTTCCTTTTTAAATTTGAATATTTTCGTCATATTACTTGGTATTAAAGGAGCTGTTGACATATTTGCTTACCTCCCTCATTGGACGCATACTTTTAACCCATAACCTCCCTCATTTGACGTATACTTTTATAGCCAAACTAGTAACCGTCATTGAAAGTTCTGGCATGGATGATCAGCGCCAGTACCAGATTCTTTTACCCCCGGTATATGCTTATTTGTTGTTTTGTTGTTTTGTTGTTTACATTTTTTGTTTACATGCTTGGCAAACCATTACTTCCTTTAATCACAGAAAGAAAAAACTGAATACCGGTCACAGAAAGTTTGTTACAAAAATGTTCATAGTTACCATTACGGCCCTTTACGCCGGTCTTTATTGGCGTTAGTTTTCAAAAGTATACGCCCAGACAAACAGCACTGGTCCTCTTAACACCAAGGCATGAAAATTAAAACCATTAAGGCCGGGCGTAAGTGGGCCCATATAAAGTATTACGGCAATACGCTAATCAAACTGCTGTTTGAAATTGTTTAAGAAAAAACTCTCTTTTTGTTACTGAAGGATAGTTATTTTTCTCTGATAACCGCTGTGTAAGGATGATTTATTCAACTATAGTAGCACGACGGTCTAAAACTGTCCTACAGGTCTCATTTAAAAGGTGGAAAGGCTGAAGAAAAATCCGTAGATTTACCAAAATAAAGAAGACTCTTTACCATCTTGTTTTTGTTTTGCAGATTCGTGGCAGACGAAACGCTAAGTGTTTAGCGCATATCGGGCGACTCATCGCGGCAGCTGGCGACGTATCGGAAGTCATGAAGAGTCGTCTGAACAATTGGTAAGTGTGTTATTTTTGATTTTGACTTTATATTATTTATTTATTTATTTTCATGTTTCTTTAAAAGCTAAGGATTAATGCTGCAGCATTGTACTTCAATGTGTTTCTTGTTAACTAGTGACCCGTTGGTGTTGCGTAATAGTGGATTTTCTTATATGACGGAACCGACTGTAAGTCAAACATTGTTTTGTTCAGTTTTACAGTTTTACTTTCAACAATTATACGCGTATCAGCACGTATTGTATCATTAGGCATGCGCACTGGTTACGATATTTGAAATACGTCTGATAAACTGATCTAATTAACGCTCCTGTTCATTTAAGCGCCCGTCTCTAATAAACCACTCACCATACCTCACCCTCAAAATGCGTATTTTCCACCACAAAGAACCCATAAAGCAGTTTTGAGATATTTAAACAGTTTTAATTAAGCTCATGTTTATTATTGTAAAACGTGTTAAACATACCATACCTAAATTTTGTGCTGATACGCGGAATTGTCAATTTGTTCCAATTGTTGGCAATGAATGTATTACTTACTACATATAGACGTTTGACTAGTTTTGAGTTGTTTAGCCAAACAACACCAAAGTGAGAAAGTTCGAGAGGACGAATAGCCGCTTCAAGTTCGAACGATCCTTAAGTGATCCTATTGGTTACAATCGAGCGTATTCTAAGGTGGGTCTGGCCATCAATTCTGATTTGATTCAGCAGGAGGTTGGAGAGAAAGAGTAAAACCAATGGACGATGGATTATCATGTTTGCAATCTACACGTGGTTTGTTCCTGGTTGCTTAAGTGGGACATTCGTAAAGTGGGACCCATTTCGGTTATATTTGTTTATGATGTTTTCCTTCGAACATCCTTTCGCATCAGTTACAGCGATGGTCACCTATCTGATTTGCCGCCACTTTGACAATGTGTCCTCAGCCGATGGCTAATAATAACATAATAGCTGTTGTAACAAAGTGATTGTTTTGGGGTTTTTTTTCCTTCAGTTCCTAAAACCACTTTAATGTTCGTTATTTTTAAGATAGATTTATTGTTGAAAATATTGAGATAAGGTACTATATTTTGTATATTATTTTGACGTCAATGGGCTGATACGCATATGCATGTTTTATTTTTATTGAAAACTCTTTAGTTTATATTGTATTTTTTAGATAAAAACCGAAAGATTATTTAGGATATTTTATTCATTTTCAATTTCATATCTTTGGCTGGAGCCGTACCATATCCTAACAAAGGCGACATATTTTGAGTAGCAAATGTCATGTTCCTGAGTTGAATAGTTCATCAATTTTTCCAAAACATTTTACACATTCCACTCAAAGGCTTTCGTGTTTTCTCGATAATGCGGTCAAAGTGACAATATGGCTGCACAAAACTGAGAAAAAGGCTACTATTGTAAGTAGTTCTTTGGTGCTTGATACTTTTTTAACAACTCTGAAGCGAAAAACTACTTGTAAGCTCAGACATTTTCTTATTTCTCCTAAGAAGATTTCTCTTCCAATCACTAGAATAATCGTGGTTTAAGCATAAAAGAAGCATACTTTTTAAGTTTGTTTGAAAAAGGTTCAACCTCGATGGCGACCTAGTAGCTTAAGACTTAACTCGAGAAAATGAATAATTTCCAAAAATTCTGAAAGAATTCTTCTTAAACTAACAAGGTCATCATCGAGGTTGAACCTTTTTCAAGCAGACTTAAAAAGTATGAAAGAAATGCGCTAATGTTGCCCACGTGTGACCTTTCATGAATGCCTCAATTTTGTGAAATTATTTTCACACATAGAGCGTTTATCTATCCTCGTAGCTCGCACCTTCTCTCTCTGCTGTTAAGTTTTCACCTGTGTAAAAACTGAACTTCTAAGACACAGAGAATGCTTTCACTGACTATACTTCAGTTGAATTTGCTTTCTCTGTGACCCATGGTTTCTGCTCTACATCCTCTAAAGGGTTTTCACTAAACCTTTGTTCCGTGTTATCGTCTTCTCCGACGCTCGTGTCGATAACCGTCGTTGCCGTCAATGTTGAACGGGTACTGATGGCGCTATGATCATCATGCGATACCGACGCCGGGTCAATTTCGATTGGTGTAATCCGCGACGCTAATCTAAGCGTCGGTAAAGTTAGTGATCTCGTGACCGCCTTCCTACTTTTTGTGGAAACCGAAAGTGTGTTGTCGGGAGCCTGACCTTGTAACTTCTGAACCTTTCTCTTTTCAAGTTTAATATACAGGATAATAATTAACGATGTGACGCAAATAAGTAAGATAACCGGCCATAGCAACGACCACCAGTTAATCGATTTGGGTTTGTCTGAAATACGAAGAAATGTCTACATCATTATTACGTGTGCAATAAATTGGTGATTTAGTTGAACGAGATGATTCACATTTTCGGGATTCATTTTGTTCAGTTTACAAAAAGCATATATTGCACAATATCGTTAAGGCCAAACTATATTAGGCGTAATCGGCCGCGCGGACATGACTTTGGCGGACTTTGCGCGTCCTCTTTTGCTCAAAAATCACAATTTTAGACAAGAGCGCATGCCTCCAAAGTCAAGTCCGCCTGGAGAAAAGGTCATGTATACAGAACAGGTTGAATCAAAATAATAAAACCTTGCAATATACATTTCCTCGAATTCTATTTAAACCTCGAAATTGTGCCAAACTGCCCCAAACATATAGTTCTATCAAGCCTCGTTTTAGTGTGTTTATATATATATATATATATATATATATATATATATATATATATGAAGCCCGAACTGTCCCATCCGTTCTAAGAGATGTCCGCCCGCGCTGGTTTTCACTGATGAAGGACTGTGTCCGAAACAAGTAGTAATGGTGGGGCTCTCATGAATCCTATTGCGGTTAACGTGGCACAGTGGGTAAGATCCAGTGTGGGTAAACCAATTATCACTGGTTTGAATCCATGGGCCGCTGAGGCAATAAGATCTGACATTCATGGACTTGTATGTACAAATATGTAACTCAAATCGCTCTCCTCTGTGGGAATATTATATATACGGTAACTATGCAGCTTTGAAGTACTTACATATCGTAAATCCGAAATAGTACCCTCTGGCGTATTTTGCATCGGTACTGTAGGTCGTACGATTTGTTTCAAACCGAACATGAATAATGTTGCAAGCACTGATGATTTCCAATGTTTTGTTAGCAGTCTGGGCGCATAACGTTGTTAAATCTGCTACCAAAGCCGACGTTTCGAAGTTTCCATTTTCACTGTTTGAACCTACGACACATAATAATTTAAGGTAGAGAAGGATCAAAATCTGTGCCTAAATTCATTCTTCGGACCAAAGCATGACTAGCTCTCTCCACCATATTTGATACCTTTGAACCCGTTCTTTACTCTTATCATCAATTACGCAAAATTTTGAAAGAATAAAATTTTCATCGGTCAAGAGGTGAAACGATCTTTTGTAGCCAATTTGTGTGAAAGCTTGGAAATTCCATAACAGAACTTTTATCAATAGATGCTACTGCCATAGGCCGGCTCGGATCAAGAAAAGATTACCTCTTATTTCAACACGATCGTGATTATCATCAGCACAGAGACCATCATCTCCGTGTAAATCGACGTCAATAAACGTCAGTTTGATTTTCTCATCTTCACCCAAGTGAATTTGATGATCGCATCGCTCTCCGGAATAGTAGCCGCGAGGATAATGCGGTGAAAAGAGGCTACCACTACGCTTAGAGATAATCGGCTGTCTAAAAACAGTAGGTCAAATTGTTTGCAAGCGATAAAACGTAACTGCGATGATCACTCAACAAGCACGAGATGTCGTTGAACGTTATATGGACGCATTCACAACGTTTGAACGTTAGAATGACGTCGCTTTGTTGGGACTGTATTTGGAGGGCAAAAATTAACTGAAAAGGCAATGTAATGAAAAATCTTCACGTGATCAAAACAAACTTACGGGCATGTCGTTCCAGCAACCAGCTCCACTTTAGCCAGGGCTCGAAAATATCCCCCTCCATTTTGAATGCTTGATTTCAGTCGAATATTTATCCTATCTGCGTAGGCATAAATTTCAAACGGCTTCTCGGAACCACAAAAACGGCCAATGTCTTTAAACCTCCTTCCCTCCCTTTAAAGGAAAGCAATTATGTCAACCATTTTCGAACAGACTTGTAATTTTAAAATATTTGCAGAGTATCAGGGGTGGGGCAGGGCGGGGCGGGGTGTTATGAGGGAGGTGTTAAACGGTAAGAATATTGATATCGTATCATAAAGCCTGTCTGATGGCATAATAAGGGTAACCCTTGAATGAAAGCCTCTCTCTAGTCCAGCAAAGTGTTAGCTTATTCCAACTATTGATTCAGAACCTAACCGTATTCTGTAGATTCATAAATCTTTTTAATGGATGATTTCTTTAACATACATTTCTTTTATGCTTACAAAGATAAAAATCCAGTAAAAGTGACACTGGATAATAAGCGCCACACGCACCCGCCCATACACTCTTAAACATACGCCCACCTTAAAATGCACAAAATAAATTTATCGCAACCGGGCGTTTAATCGAAACTTTTACACACGTCATAATGATATATTTGTAACATTAAAATTTTCACACAAAAGTTGAATTCTCCTGATGTCTACAAAAACCTTACGCTAACAGACAACCCTATAGACACAGCAACCCTCTGCTGAAAGAATAGTGTAATAAGCTTTACCCGATACTAATTTCCAAATAATCATTCTCGCAGTTTGACATGCTTCCTGGCAAGTTACTCGTAATGAACGTCAGATGCAACACATAACCAAATGTTGAATAAAAGGGATTCTTCTTAATAAAGTAATCGCAAACCAAATTCGGCGTGTACCTTGAAGGATATCCAGGACTTTCGATATATGTACCCACCGTTGTTATACTCGGAAACGAAGTAATACCACAACGTAAAGATGAAGCCATATTTTTTTTTGATTGAATTTCTTCGAGAAAATGACTCTTTTGAGTGAAATCTACATGGCCCAACAAAAACACAACTAATAAATTAAAAAAAATTATAGATAGATTTTTATGCTTCCTGTTGTTTTTTCGGAAATATTAATGTATGCACTTTTTTACGTGTTTTTCTTATTTTTAAACTTCGTATGAAATATTAAAATTATTTTGTGACAAACGACTGAATTATTTTTGTGGGTGTTAGGCTAGTGACTGTAAACAATTTATAGAACAGTTTCTAAAAACACAAGTAAATGAATATATATTCATTTTTGATACTTCATTGAAATTAAATCCAACCATCATTTATTTATGTAGGGGGAAGTGCTTTAGTACATTGTATACACGAACATATCAAAACTGGGGGAACCCATATCAAGTATTCTATATCTTTTTTTATTATTAATTTACATTTTTGTGAAGTGAATTTTGGAATGAAGTTTAACAAGTCTGCTAAATGACGTGCCATACGTGCCAACGTTCCATACGTGTCTTACGTGTCTGTCAACGTGCTATACGTGCCAACGTCCCATACGTGCTAAATTTTTTTGACGGGTCAACCTGCCAAAAAAAAGGCCATTTTTTTTCTAACTGGTAGAACTTCCTACTATAACTTGTTAGAGTATTTCTGTTTAAGGAAAATTGTATAAACTAATTTGGGAAATAACTACAGAACTTTTAGTGTCTAGCTAAAAATGAAAGAGTAGGGGAGAGCACGACATTCGCGCATATAAGTCGCATCTCATGTACTTCATTTCGTCGAACCATGAACTCGCTCATTTATATTTTTCTGTATTTCTTATAATACTTTCCTACTTATTAGTTCTCTTCTTTTACAAGAAAAGGTTTTACAAACTGTTTCAAAGGCTTTGGATTTATAATCACAATTAGATATACAATAGGCAAACAAATTGTTAAATGAACAACCTGTATAATGTTTTTATCACTCATCTTCAAAAGATCTTCTCTCCCTCTTCTCTGTATTACTTTTTATAATAAAACCAATGTAAAAGGTTTTCTTTAAAAAAATGAAGGAAACCGCGATATTCAGTTATGAGTTTGGGAAATTATGAAAAACGTAAATTTGAACAAATGATAAACGAGGTATATGAAGCAGTGGTATTTATTGGTGCAAAAATATCTTCATGCGTAAGCGAATTTTACTAGAAGTTCTAGTAAAACTGTCCTTACAGTAAAATATTTCCTGGTGATTTTCTCATTTCGCCAGAGGGCTCGATTAGTCTGTTAAAAACATCACAAATTACGCCAAACAACACATTAGAGGTTGAATAATCGAAGCAATTTTGCTGAGGCAGCGGACCACCAAACGATCCATATCAAAATCATTATATTAGGTTTGCGTAAAGCGGGATTTCGACTTCACTTTTTTAATACGCGTATCAGCACAAAATACAGTACGTTCGACACATTCGTATTTTTTTTACAGAATATTCATGCAAAACTGCAGACGTTGCAAAATTTTAGGAGTTTTGTTGCTTACTTTTTCAGCGATATACTCGTATCACCAAAAAAGGTTGGATTCAATTCAACTATCTGTTGATCAACAGGTTTTTGGGTTGTTTTTTTTTTTTTTTACAACGCTTAATGCTGAGTCGAATTTGTTCAATGTTTGTTTTTCTTTACAATTTTGCACGTTATAGCCTTCTTGTGTCTAACCTTGCTTTTGATAACGGTTGTTTTTGAGTATTTTATGTTTTTTCTTCTATTGTGAAAAAAATATCTGTTTTGGAATGGGAAGATACATGTATTTCGAAATTACAATCAATGCGCATGCTCAATGATATGGTACATGCTGATATGCGTATAATTTTTGAAGTGGAAATCCCGCTTAAACAAGAGCTAGTTGCTAAGTTGTCAAGCCAAATATTCAAAGCCTGAAGCAAGAGAAACAACGAGGCTGAAATGGAACTGTATTTTCACTGAGTAAATCAATGGGACTTGTTCTCACGAAAATTAAAAATTACAGAATAACGAAAGGAAAGTAATACTGTGTGTGATGGAGTTCGAAAAGCTGATCAAATCACTATTATTAAGGTTTGTGTAAGCAAGAGCTACTTGCTAAGTTACCAAGCCAAATATCAAAAGCCTAGAGGAAGCAGGGAAAAGAAGGAGGACAAAACGGAACTAAATTTCTCTGAGAGAATCACCTGTGTTCTATGCCCACGAAAATTAGAATTTAAAAAATAACGAGTTCGAAAAGTATTTATAAAAAATAAAACAACTCATCTTAAAACGAAAATGCTATTCTTCGGGAATTCCTTTCTTTGCGTTATGAAAAACTCGTAGTAAATATTATTCATTACTGGTGTCTATTATTCGAAATAATTCAAAAGAAAATTCGAAAATGTATATATCAGAAAAAAGGTGAAAAGTACAAAAGCACACCATTACATCATGGTCTGGAATATTCAAAGCCAATGGGATGGGTGACTGTTTGCCTCATATTTGGGACATTGCAGTGGTGCAAATTTACCTATAAAACGATCCATATAAATTTCTATGACGTATTATATATTTGATCTTCCCAAATGAGCTCCACTGCTGCAAATTTTTGATTACGCGAAAAAGAACGCCGCGTTTAAGGTCATATATCTCGATAACCAATGGGAATTAACTGACGTAATTTGGGACTTTTGGAACTGTGACATCACACCATGACGTCAGCCTAATCTTTCAACAGTTTATTCGCCTGGGTCGCGCCACTGAGCGAACTGGGTTTTGATTGGCTGAAGTAGAGTTAGAGTTACCCTATGGGCCTCCATGGTTCAATGGCCGCGGGGTGCTTTTATTTGTATTCATAAGATAATTTAGGATGAATTGTAATTGACAAAAATTTCCCAGTCCTCTTGTAGCTACCGGTACTGCGTATTACGTAAACCTAATATAGTGATGTAGTTCCGTTTCGGCCTTATTGCTCCTTCTTCCTTCTTTGTATATTTGGCTTGCCAACCAGCAACTAGCTCTTGCTTCTTACGCAAACCTAATAATAGCCTGCGAAATTCTCCCTATTATTATTGATCCTCTTTGGTGTGCATTTTGAACCAACGATGAATAATTAGTAAACTTACTCAAAATTTTCTCAACCTACAATCACTAGTTCTTTTGTTTGAATTAACGAGACAACAAAATACAAGAACAAGATTCAAGCAATAGCTTGTTGAGGGGCAGAGGCCAAACTGAAATAAGGCGAAGAAGTTGGTTGGTGAAATTGCATGTATATAACAGCTGTGGGGCGATGGCATTACTACGCATTTTTGCATGTTATGGACTTTTAGGTGTAGTTGCTGGTAAGGCACCTTTTCTGAAACATAAATGTGGATCTATTAAGAGAAGATAAGCATGCTTGTGCAGATTTGCTTGTGTTTGGGGATGCCGCGCTCTGAGATGGGGCAGATGTATGTCCTTACCACATAGCGCTGAATATTTGTATCTTAACGATCAAGTTTTTATGATTCATTTTAGGAATAGTTGTGAAAACTGAACCATCTAAACGGATGTTTTTACTTGAAGATGACCAGTTTACTGCAAACTGTACTGCAACATGGGTTGGAAACAGACCAGTAGTAAAATTTATAAGCCGAGAACATGTTCCAATTCAAAATTCAACAGATGGACGAGTTACCATAACATCGGAAAATTTATGTAATTCACTTATTATTTATATCTATAATTTTTTTTACCATAAGGTAGTATCATCTATGCTCGACATGCTTCTATTCTCGACATGCTTCTATTCTCTACACACGTTAATATGAAGCGATTAATCAACAACAACAACAAAAAAAAAACATTTAAAAAGGAAGCTTGCAGTAAGTACTTTTGATCCACTAGTTTAAATTTGAAATATCACTTAATAATTGGGGGTAAATTCAAGATGAGTTTGAAACCTCATTTAACAAATCCAAACATAAAAAACACGTCCGAGTAATGAAGTTGTTGATATTCTCGTTTGCTGTTATCGCCACATCTTAGCGGAAAGATTGGCCATGGCACTTCAAATCATGACAATTAAATCTTAGTTTTGAAAGCAGATTTCCATAAAGGGTTTTTTTCCCTTCCATGGTGCGATTGTTATGTTCTCAACATGCTTAATAACCAGCTGATTACCAGAGTTTGTTTGCATCGTGATGTAATAGTTATGAAAATGTTACGAGTAGCTTCAAGGGTAATTAGCGGAATATATAGCTGAACACGGACGTGAATCCCGTTCCTTTTTCCTCCATTTATGTAATCTTCAAAAGAAGAAATGTCTTTATATTTTTATTAATAATGTTGTTTTGATATTGTATTTCATTTCTTACATCCTTTTGAACGTAAATCAGGTTTCCTTTTTCATTTATTGGATTCTAAAGTTGTTTTGTCAAGCATAGATAAGACTACCTTAATTATTCGATTAAGCGTCACAACACTTATACAATTCTAATAAAGGAAATTTTTGGGTGGTGCTTAATTTCAAGGGGGGCGCTTACAGTCAAGGACAACTCCTAATTAGGCTCCGAAGCCAAATTAGACTTGATACCTATTTAAGCTTATTTTTACGCCAACTTACTGAAACGTAAAAAAATGCCTGAGATATCATCCGATTTAAAAGAATAATAAATACAAAAACACTTCAAAAAGAAAGCCAAGTTAGTTTTGACTGTCAATTTGGGCCATGTTTTAGTAAAAGCATAAAATAGAATTCATGTTGAAATGATATATTTTATTTTGAATTGACATTCAATAGAGGTCTATTAAAAAAAAACTGCCTCTGATCGACACTCTATTGTATAATATACATGCCGATTTCAATAGAATTTGACTTTATAGCATATATTAAACGTTGTTCCAAGTGAATTCTGTTTAAAATGTAAACAAAACAAAACGTAGAAAATGAGATGGGAGAGTTGTGTTTAACTGCCCTGCAATGTTTTGAAACAATTTCCACACAATCTACATATGTGCTAGCCCTTTACTCGGTATCTCCATGTCAGGGTCATGAATTCTGTTATAAACATTTTCTACCCATCTATTATAATATACAGTTAAACCTGTGTAAGACGGCCATATATGGGACCAAAATAATCTGGCCGTTTTAGGGAGGTGGCTGCTATATGAAAAACCTTTGTATAATATAGGCTCCGTGTGTTCAATATTCCAAACTTAATTAGATTATAAAATGGAAGAAAGTAAACAAACTTTGCTTGATTAATAAAGTTGTAAAAAACACAGGAAATAAGAATTAATAGTCCTGTTCGTTGTAGAAAAATTAAAAATTAAAACAAAACCAGTTGATCAGTTTCACTGCGGCTGGAAGAAATCAGTAACTTTTTTGTGTTTCGCATGTTGGCTTAAGATAGCAACCTTCTTCTTGAGAAAGCTTTCTATTTGTGCTATGGCAAGCATAACTTCACCAGTGAAACTGTGGTTTTGGAAAAGTGCTTTCAAATTTGTTGCTGACTCCAATGCTTATAATATTTTTGACAGTGGTATTTATTGACTGGTCTTCCCTATCAGATTCCACTTCAACCTTCTATTCTATCTCTGTAATGGTACGTTGATCATTATTTGTAATGATGTCACTCTCATCAGCGATTATCTCTTCAATGGATGCCCAAATAATTCACGTGCATCAATCTCAAAATGAACGTCTTCCTCAACCAAGATAATATCATTCAGCTCACTCATGGTGCTTCCAAAAAGATCTTGCGCAATATTTTCGTTTTCTAAATTAATGAGACAATTTTATTTTACACTGATTAGTTACAAGCACGATGTTTGCATATAATTTGAGCACAAACCTATACGTACCTTCTGAATATTCCACATTGCAGTCACAATTTTGAATACACTTCTGGATTGTTTCTTCCTTAACCCCATTCCATGCTTGTTTAATCCAGTAAATGGCTTGGAGAACATAAACATCCTTTAGAAGCTGAGAGACACAGATAGTCTTGTATTTCTCCATAGCTTCAACCATTTTTTTTGCAGCTCTAATTTTCTGTATTTCAACCTTGTATAATTCCTTGATCCATGGGCTGCAGTTTGGATGTAGTATTTGAAGGGAAAAATTGTAATTTGATGTATGTGAGTTTGATATGTGACATTGCGTTGCCGTGAATAAGAGAATTTTATGCTTTTGATTTTTCATTTTTCTATCTAGCTTTTTTACTCGATCTTCAAATAACCCATTTTTGTTTGCATAGTAATCCACAGGTAGTCATTGTTGTTTAATTTTCTTGAAGCAGCGAGGAGTCTTTTACTTCCAAATAACAAGAGCGTTTTCCTTTCTCCAAGAACATTTTCACATATATACTTTTGCATTCTTCCCACTACTACACTTCTGTTATTGTTCTGAAAAAGAGTCCTGTTTCATCTATATTATAAATGTCTCTTAAATCATACCCTTCTATTAATTTGGGGAACTTTTCTATCTATATATTCGATCCAATCTCCACATTGAGTCAAAAATGTAATATTGTAGTGCTCACGAAAACTTTCAAGCCACCCATTAGATCTTTTAAATGTGTCAATATGTAACTACTTGGCAAAAAGTTTTGCATGTTCTTTTAACATACATCCTTTAACTGGCAGCTGTCTTGAAACAACATCTCTAAACCATTCACAGGTTAGGTTAGTTTATATCTTCGTTCTCAGGCTGATTTTCTTCATAATCATTTCTAAACTTAGCATTATGTTTTAATATATTTTGGATTTGAGTTCTTCTGCCTCCAAACATCTCTGCGAGGACACAGGATCCCAACTCGGGATGCTGTTCATGATAAATAAGGACATCTACTTTTTCCTTTAATGTCACTGTTTTCTTCTTCAATGTCATCTTATTTGAAGAGAAGGAAGCAAGTAAAGGAACTATAAATTGGTAGACGGAAGTTTTGAGACTATGTCTGGTCAACATGATCTTTGATTTTTTTTATGCCGGTGATACACGATCAAATTGGTCAAAAAAAGTTGTGGAAAAGATTGATTGCATATGGCCCACTTTTAAAGAAATAAATGAGCAACAAACATTTTCCTAAAGGCCAAGTAACACATAACTCTTTCACAAGATGAGAGAAGGAATCTGCCAGAAATTCTTTAATCCATTGCTCAAACCCATCATTTTTCATGAACTGAAAAACCAGTTTGTAACATCTTCAAACTACAACAATGTTTACGTGTATGTGAATGCATTTATGAAAATGAGTTTTAGTAAGACTTTACGAACATTTTGAGAATCTTAAAAAAAATTTACTTGCATGTGAAAGGCGCTTAAGAACGCAATTTCTGTAAAACTTATGAATGGTTTTAAGCTCTTACAAAATAATACGTAAATGTGAATTTGACTTTTTAGTATTCAAAACTTTCAGTTAAGTGTTTTGTGAAAAAAAGTATCGCTCACTTTTAAAACGTTAACAATTGAAGTTAATTTTTCTGAATGTTATGCAAAGGGGAAAACATTTATGGGGAGGTAGGAAAGTGGCTGCTGGCCACGTTAAGGAGGTGGCCATCTTTCAGATGTATATTTTGCCTAATATACATTTGGGAGGACTTCAATGTGGCCGTTTAGGAAGAGTGGCTGCTTGCTCAAGGTGACCATGACAGCAGGTTTGACTGTACTATATATACGCAGGTTTTTTAGCTTACTGTCTTTTGGCTATTTATATCCTGTATAATATTTTTTGTTTTCAGAAGCTTTGAGTCCCAAATCACTATTCCATTTGTCACCAGGCATATATATTTTTTTAGCTAATCATACAATCAAGATAAGTATAACATGGAAGCACATAAAGGTATCTGATATGACTGATGGCTTGGTGTGTCGCACCGTTGTTGGGGGCAGCTCAGAAAGTTTTCACATTGATTTTTTTGTTATACCAAGTATGTTTTTTTATCATCAAACTGTCTGATTTATTGGATCTTGTTTCTTTTCATAAATTAATAATAAATATCGAGATAAATGAATATGACTGATGCATTGAAATTGCTTGTAAATGTACAGAAGACCAGCCGTTATTTCCAGCACTGTGATTGACTTTTTCACCTCAATTTTCACTTTTCAGAATTTTTGTTATGCATTTCAGCCGGCTTAATTTCATGGGAACATTTTTTAGATTTCGTGAAAAGCATTATTGAGAAATTATTTGCAGATTATAAATTTCGCAGAAAATGCAAAATCTGCAAAAATCATTTACGTGAAAATCAAGCCACTTAAGGCACAATGCAACCTGAAAGTAATTTTACGTTTTCTAGTAAAAAGATAATTAGCTTTCACGAAGAGTCACCGTGGTTATAAGTTAACTGTCTTTCGCTATATTTAACACAAGATTTCAAAAAATCGCTTTAAAAACATAATAACTTCATGTAAACCGATAAAATTTTACTCTTTTGCTTATTTTCATGCAAAATTTGGTTCTTTTGAGCACATGTTAATTTATTTTCAGGCTGTATGTATGTTATTCTATTTTGTTTTGTTTTTTATATGCAGAAATCTTTTATTATATTACTTTTTTACATTGTCATTTTTTATTTAGAAAAAAGTGTTCCGTATATCACCACTAGTCCTAATTCAACTGTTCCTGCTGGTGGAGGAAAAGAGCTTACTTGCCAAGTAACCACACAAATTGTTGCGCCTATCAAGGCTGTAGCTATTTCATGGAAATTTAATGATCTTTACAGCGAGTTGCCACAAAATGTTAATGTTACCACAGCCAAACCAGGATCAAATGTGAATTCTACATTGACCATTAGTAATGCAGAAAGTCACAACGTTGGCACGTATCTTTGTGTTGCTGTTTTGATATTTAATACTGGCGAAAAGGTTAAAGATAGATATTTTGGAAAAATACAGCTACAAGGTGAGTGCTTTTTTTCCACTTCATAAACTGAAACATTATCTTAATCTGTTTTAAGGTCCATTATCTATGTCTTGCACCTATGAAATATACACCATAATGTAAAAATTATCATGTTTTCAATAATATAAAAGTCTGAAGTACTGAGTTTGCGAGTAGCCGGTGCAAGTCAACTCATGGATAGGTTGGCAGTTGGCATTCCTTGGTTGGCAGTCACCTAGGGATAGGGTCTCTATAAAAATCACTAGCTTGGGGGGGAGGGTTGGGCATTGCAATTATGATGACAGGGAAACTTAGAAGAAGCAGTGATATTACTATTATAAGTATTATAAAAAATAACAACACAATCCATATAATACTATATCCTTAAAGTTATTTTGTTTAAAGAATTTTTTCATTATCATAAACTTTATAAAAGATTTGTATTTAATAAATTATGTGCCTTTATTATGGTTGGCACAGTTCAAGGTAGTTTTTGTTTTCAATTATATACCCATTAAGGGGGAACGAAGTAAAAGACATTTTGGTCAGAAACTAAAATTTTATCCATATTTTTCAGTGATATACCCTAATAAAGGTTATATGGAGGAGGAAAAATTTGTGAAGGCAGGCAAAGATGTGACGTTCAATTGTGAAGTTACTACGTCACCATCGCCTGTACTAAGATGGTTTAAAGATGATGGTCCCATCAATGGTATTTGCTATTTTATTATTTGTTGTTGTTGTTGTTGTTGTTATTGTTGTTGTTATTCTTATCATAGTTAATAGAAAGACAGATGGTTTGGAACTTCATTTTGGATCCATCCAAAAGCCTATTTGATTTGATTTGATCTTTTTTAAAGTGACAGGAAGCTTCAAAACAAAAAAATTATAGGATTTGATGTTGTAGAATGAGTTTTCAAGATACTTTATTCATTCATTTTTCAAATACTTGGATGTGATCTTTTAAAATATTAGTTAGAAAGATGATGTTTATGTAATTTTGACCGTAAACAGGTAAAATGAGAAAGAACAGGTTGTATTTTCATCTAAAGAAAATTCAAAATGAAATAAAAAAAAATATATGGCGGGTTCACACTAGAAAATTTAATACATGCTTTATTTTATTACTGCATGGTATAACAAAAATGCTGATGTGAACACTTTTTCTATAAATTTAAATTTATTCAATTACTATAGCACGAGTGCTTTATCTTCGGACGCTCTTTATTTCTGCTTCAGCTGATATAAACACGAAAATCAATAGAATCAGCATGTGAAAGCAGCAACTGAGAACGATGAATTTTACAAACCATTCACAACATAAAGTAAAATAAAACAGCCTAATCGGCCGTTAACTCAGCGGCAAAATGATTGAACAAATTTGAAAGACTTACTTACTGTTTAATCAAAATACTCTTCTTTTTTTGAATAAAATGAAAATATAAACTGAAGATTTTAGCCAAAAGAACAAAATGATCAAAGAAGTAATTCCTGTATCTAAATGTTTTTCTAAACCGTTCAAAAAAAAGAAATATTTAATTCCCGTGGCAGGAAAAAAGTGTACGAAAAAAACGTCTATTTTACCACTCAGTGTGCTAAAGCCACTGAGTGAAAACAAACATCTAAAACATGGATGGAAAATATTTTTGTGCTTATCAAAATTTTGTAGAATGTTTTCTAGAAGTATTCGGCATCAACGCACTATTACCTACGTGAGGAATGGATATCTCGGGCAATATGATTTTATTTAAGAAATAATTCATTGCTTTCCAAATCAATAATCATTTTATTCCTATTCATTACCTACGAAACATTTTGAAAGCTACAACATTATTTTCACCACCAGAAAGTTCAGCTTCGTTCAACCTGACAAGAATACAATCAAAATCGTGGTCTAATAAATAACTAATAACTTTCTTAAACTTGCACCGTCGTTACTGCCGCTACCATATTGATTTTGATCGTTGCAGGTTCAGGGTCACGTGATGTACACTGAATGAACAATAGCGAAAAGAGAGTAACCAAACCATCTGTATTTCTATCAACTATGTTCTATAGATCCCAGGGGCGGATTTAGGATTATTTTTTTTGACTGGTGTAAATTTTTACTGACTGTTGGAGTGCGTTTGGCGCATCCCATTGAGTCCAAAACAACGCCCTGTATGTTAACGCCCTTCATACACCCATATATAAAATCTTACGTCAAAGAAATATTTTTTCTACCCGTTTTTTTAAACAGTAATTTTCAACTATTTGCTATATATGTGAGGGGATTAATGATAAACAATGTAAAACACTAGCAATATTCTTTGAATTAATATTTCAAATTCGTTTTTATGAATGGCTTCATAAATAATTACCACTAAAATACAGTAATTTACTGGTAAAGCTGTGTCAGTTGCAAAAATATTTCAGATCTTTTTCAACTCTTTGGTTATTCTATAGCTAACATGTTGATCTCATCTAAGTTGATTTTCATGTCATTGTGAAAAACAGTGTCCCATTAAAACCATCCTGAATGGTTTTTATTTTGACGGCTGCTGACAAAAATTTGGAAATTAAATTATTTGATGGTCTAAGAAATAAGGTACATGATGGGCCAGAAAGGTATTCCTTATTTTCTCCTACTGAATTTGACTCGTGCGTACACCAGTGCACCAGTCCAAATCCGCTCCTGGACCCATTCTAAACAGTTTTCCTTTTCTCGCTGTGTTTACATTTTGTTTTTGTTTTTGTTTTGTTGAGCCCATTCCTGCACTTATTCTGGACAACTGATGTATGTAATAGCGGAAATGAAGAAGAAAAAGGTTTTTGTAAAATAATTTTCTTGGCATTTTCTTTCCATTCCAGACAAGTCAAATGATCGATATACTTTTTCTAATGGCTCGGCATCTGAACCTGCTAATATGAATTTTACTATTCGGGATGTAACCTACACAGATCGAGGTGTTTACAAGTGTTTGGTGGACATATTACATACAAAGAAAACTTTAACTAGGCAATTCACATTGAGAGTTCGAGGTAAGTTCTATTGACATTTTTTCCTTCCTGGCGGTTATGCGATGAAATTCCTATTCACCGATTGCAAAGTTTCAACGTTTATTTCCTTTTAGACTTATTATAGAAGCCGTTTCTACAGTATAAAGGCTGTTTTCCACTTACAGAAGATTTTCTGCGGACAGAAATGGAACAGACAGGAAAAATTACTGAGCATGCGTACAAACAATGTTTACATCATATGCTCAGAAAATTTTCCGTTTTGTTTTCCATGCTGTCTGTGCGGAATCAACCAATCAGATTTTTACATTTTAATGAAACTGTCCTATAGAAACGTTTATCATTCAGAAAACTATTTTTCTTGAGTATAATTTTCTTTGTTTATACCTAGACTGTATATATTATGTTTCATTATTGTTTCTAGACCCACTCGGTGCTTTATGGCCCTTCATTGGTATCATCGTAGAAGCAATCATCCTTGCTATTATCATTATTGTCTATGAAATGAGTAAGGGATCTAAAAAGGAAGGTGTGCATTCTAATTTCTACTGTTCATAAGAGTGACCTTATGCTTTATGCACCAATGGTGTCCGCTTTATAGAGATTCCACTGTACTTGCATATATGTACTAACGTTGAGAAAACTTTGCTATTTTCGCCTGGGTTTATTAAAGTCATAGCCACGTCATGGTTCTTTCTTTCTCCGAGGTTTTTATGATGATAGGTTTTTGGTTTTTTTATCGAAACAAGCACTCCCACGCATGCACGCACTTACCTGCGTATCTCTCGGGGCTGATCAGTGATTCCCGAGGACACGTATAGAAATTATGGAATTAATTTATGTTATTCTACGTACCATATATTTATACAGGATAACCAATTTAGATTAAATACAAATAAATGCAAAATTAATATTAATTATAACAAGAACCATATGGTGTAAAACGGTAGCAGCATTACGAATAAAACAGATACAAACAAAATGCCCTTGCAGGCACAAGGATTTCTGCTTTATTTGCTGATAATTTTCAAAAAACATTTTCTATACCTTATTGACTCTTCTTATGCCGATTTTTATTGAGATTTTTTTCTAAAAGTTCGCCGTCAAACATTCACGGACAAACCTGATATGTATAAGAGGCCGTTTGAAAATTTAACATCACGATGAATATCATCACCAGGCCGAGGTGCAGAAAGGTGTTATAAGACAATTTTAAAATATTAGAATTCTCTGTTTACACTAATTCCCATTTTCTCAAAAATCAAAATATTTTCAATTAATCAGAATAGTGTAAACTGGCTATTGTTAATTTATTTTTATTTTATTTTGCATAAATAAACATTCAATGAACAAATACACCATGTGTTTCCCCGCACGTATCTTTTTAAACAAAATGAAATGAAACAGTATATTTTTTATAACGGTCTAAATTAAAGCGAAAAAGTATTAAAGATAACAAAAGATAAAATTTGAATGAGTTCGGAAAGTGTATATCCATGTGTACGTTTACCTTGAAAACATGTAAACCTTATGTTAAGCCTTTCATAATTTCTGTTCCCTTTCGAAAAAAATCAGAGATGCAAAAAAGATACAATGTTGCATAGACCGACCGAAAGACCAACACTTTATTCCCAACTTAAAATGATGACAAATTAATATACAAGACAAATTTAACCAAAAGTAAAGAATAAAGAACCAATTCAAACTCTATGAAATTCAAGTTGAAAAACATAAAGAATAACAAACAAACAAAACAAAAAACAAAAAAGCGGCCCAAGTCTCTCTAGAGTGGAAGCTGTGCTAATGCATATCCAGAAAGCTGCATAAACCATGTAATACCAAGCATTACCCTGTACTATTATAATTCACTATAAACCTACTTAGTAAATGAAAAGAATTACCTTTTCAAAAGCATTTTCTTTCAAGTTTCAATTTAGTAAACACTGTCACTGACTTCTTTCAAGATCAAGAGTAGTGGAGCTTCTTCTCGTTCTCCATCAAACGTTTTTAACATATCAAGCAGTTAGTAATTAAATGTAAAGAAGTTTACACGTTTCCAGGGCAGAGATTCTTCTATATTTAACGTTCTTGTAAGAATAATTCGTTATCTAAAAGCCGTTTTCATATACTATTCATATACTATCCAAGAATTACAAAATTTAAGCGTAACTTGTCCGCCATTTTTAAAAACGTTTTTGCATAGATGATAAAGTGAATTTCAGTCTGCGTTCACCGCCTACGTTAGGTAGGCTAACTTGATTTATCAGCCAATCAGATATCAGAAATTAGCTGTATAACCAATGAACTTTCAGAAAAAAACTTTCGTAGGTTTGGAGCAGATGAGGAAAAAAACAACGAAAAACACGGACGGTTTTAAAGGATTTCTATGCTTACGCAGAAATCCAATAACTCATCCATCCGAGTTTAAAACTTTGTAAGGCTAAGTTACACTAACGCCATTTTATTTTTAAGAAAGATTCGTCAGTGTAAATTAGGTTTAATTAAGAAACAACAGAAACCATATTGCCATAGAAACCATAGAAAGACTGTACTCACCCAGTGGAGATTCACTTGTTTTCACCTTTTTTAAGGCTTATTGAACAAATTTATCTTTACCATGATCAGTCACAGAGGTACTTAATTTCAGATACTTCGAATTGGAAGTAACTGAAATCCTCTATTTTGTATTTCATGGGAATAAAGGAAATCAAAACTGACGGTGTGTTCAAAAGAATTGTAATCCGTAAGTTCGATAACTTCGAAGCTAAATGCTATATATAATTATACAATTAAACGTTTTCTAATAGGTATCTATTAATATTTTCCATGTCTGTCTTTTGTTGATTTAGGTACAACATCAGATTTGAAAGAAACTTCACCTCTTGTGTAAGTTGACGTAATGATTCGAATTACGCCCAGTATTTTTTTAACGCCCCAGTTAATGTCTTAAAGTTCAATTAGTATTGGTTATCGCACAGTGGCGAGTGCAATATATTATTTATTTTCGAATATTTTCGAGTTTCTTATAGTTTTGCTGTTATTTGACAAGCCTTTAGGCGAGTGAAATAACAGCAAATGTATAAGAAATGAGAAGAATATCCCATATTGCATTAGATTATCCTAATGATAAGAACCCATATTCGATTACGATTTTTTTTTTTTTTTTTTTTACAGTGGAATATAACGATATCTCTAATAATATGTATTTTACCAGTACTTTGTTGATAACGCATCTATAATTTTGTAATGTTGATAACGAAAGAAAACGTACGTTCGTACCTCCAGCACCCAAGGTGCGCTTGTAAAGCATATAATGTCCAGACCAGCACTGGCATATAGGGGCACTATCTAATCGATATCTACTCAATACGATACATGAAAACAATATATCTACTTGTGCACGATTTCCGTTTTTTCTTTTTTAGCAAAACCGCACCTAAAGTGTCGTATTCAGGCGACAGCGAAGACACCGTACGTGCTAGAATTGTTGAAAGTACGGCTTGGTAAGTGACGAATTTTGAAATTTAGCCCATGTTGCTAGGTTGTTCGTGTACGAAGTAAGTCTGGCTTGTGGGGTTTTTATTTCCCTCGTGGAGCCAAGCGGAAGGTTTGAGATGACAGCATGTTCCAATTTTGATCTACTAAATTTTGATACCAGGTCAAAGTACCTCATAACCTCGATAACGGTTGATAGTGGGTGGCACAAATGATTTCGGACACACCCTTGTGATCAGGAAAAATTGTTTTTGTTGCAAATACTGTGTCTCAAAGCTGTGTGGCTGTGCAGTCAATTTTTGCCCAAAACTGTTGGTCCCTTGAGCGTTTCGTTGCCTTAGAAAACCTCTCTAGTTACCACCAGTTCTAGATACCGGGAATTGACTGTATGTACAATGTGTGTGTTTTTGCGTATTTATAAATTTTCCATGACATTCTACAAGAAGTACTAATAATACTTGACTCTTTCGTTTAGAAGACGTTTATTATCTTAGAGGAGGGCTTTAGTGGCTTACCAAAAAAACATTTGTACGTAGCTTAATTGAAATTATATTTTAAACACATCTAATTGTCGAATGGCAGAATGCTGGACGTCAACGGAAGGAGAAAACGTAGACGGGCGACATTATATAGCGTCAGATTATGACGGACCAATTCTGGATACTATCAGTACGCATCAGTTAAAGATTGTGTATTTAGTTTCTATACAATGTAACCCATATATACCCAACGTTTTCTTACGACGTACGCTTGTATTAGTTAGTTTTTTCAGAAATCGAAACATTAGATCGAGAGTGTCACGACCCACGGTTGTATTCTTTGAATTATGTGTCTGCTCGTTTCTTGTTTATGCAAATGTGTGAGTCATAAAGCTGGTGAAACCAAGTTGGTTGAGCGAGAACAACGGCTTAATACCACCGAAATCTCGTTATAGAGTTCTAACCTGGTTCCTTCTTTAACCATAGTCATCAGAAAATTCCCTGGTCTGGAAGTCTATTGTGAAGCTCTATTGTCGGTATTTTTAACTCCCCACCTACCTAACTGTAGTTTGTTTTGCATTCAATTTTTGATCACATGATGTTAAATAACTACCGTGAATTGGTTGGAATTTTGTGAAGCTCTATTGTTGGTATTTTGAACTCCCCACCTACCTAACTGTAGTTTGTTTTGCATTCAATTTTTGATCACATGATGGTGAATCACTACTGTGGATTGGTTATATAATTTTGTCATATGATCAAATGTGCAAAACAAAGTTTGCCTGTTGAAAAGACTAAAGAAATATTTGACAACAAGTTGTTATAGCTAATAGACTTTCAGACCAAGGAATGTTCTAATGGCTGTGGTTTAACTGACCCTCTTCAAATCACTGGATTTAAGGAACTTGTTTCCAACTTTGGTTTTATTATATCGACAGTTTATGTAACTAATCGTCTATGGTGTATCTTACATTGAAAATACCTCCCCTCGATTTCTTGCTTGACCCAATTCGAACCCAAATTAACATACAGTTCATAATTACTCCCAACAGCTACAGCGCGACGGGTATTAAAATAGGCGGGGTTTATTTCGTACACTTTTTTCCAGCCACGCGAATTTAATATTTCTTTTGTTTGATTAATTCACTTAAAGGAGAAGGTTTATTCTTTAATGAAACTTAATGCTAATGAACTTTTCGCCTTAAGAATTTTAGAAACATTCGCAGAAAGAGTATTTTGTTAAAAATTATGATGACTCTCTTTTAATGAGCCTATTTACGATATCAAAAACCAATTTCAAATCTTTGTGTGGCTGAGTAACGACCGTTACAGCTATTTATTTATTATTATTATTATTATTATTATTATTATTATTATTATTATTATTATTATTATTATTATTATTATTATTATTATTATTATTATTATTATTATATGCGTAAATGTTCCGCATATCCACATTACATGGTTCTTCTTCGGACTTACATGAACGTAAATATATAAATAAATATGGTTATATAAAAACACATAAATCTTTGGGTGTCGAGTATAGTGGGATAGATCGAGTATGAAATCGAAGAAGAGGCCAAAATGGGAAGTGGAATAAGGGGAAAAAATAGTTACTCCAACCAGCTAAGTAAACCTTGTTATCTGGGTAAGTTAAGTTAGTAAGGGTCAAGTATGCCTCATCCTTTCAGACAATCTAAAGAAGCTTTCTTAACCAAGAAGTTTAGCTGGTTAGAAATCGGCAGATATATACACTCGAAAGCTGCATTGTTGCTAGAAAAATGTAAATAGCCGCCCTCCCCAATAGGGAAGCCGCATCACACTTAACAATACATTTCAAAATGCTCCAAATATATCGCTCTATTCGGAACATTCGGTGTGTAAAGCAAGAACTATCTACCATCTGAACCAAACTGACAACAATGCAAATCAAAAAAAGACCCAGCGATTTGGGTTAAAGTCTGGAATTGTATAAAAATTCAACTTGCTTAGCAATCAAGAAGGTTTCCATTACACCAGAATCGTCCGCGCGGAGTTACCTGGTCTTGATTTTTGGTGGCCTTTACGCTCTTCTGATGCGTTCTTTTGTCTAAAATTACGATTTTCTAGCGATCTCTGGCAGACAATCGAAATTGAATCTTTTTGTGAATTTACATAAAGAAAACTGAAATTTTAATCTTCAATGTGAGCAAAAAACGCTAATCGGTGCAGCACGCGTATGCTCGTGCGTGAATGCTTAAAAATGATAGCTTAAAATTGATTGAGCCAATTCGGAAAAAAAATTAAAAAAAATTAAAAACCAAATGCAGACCCTGAATGTGAGAAAAGTATCTGTTTTGAAGATAGCCATTGAAAAACTACTAGCGGACAATCCTTCATTTTTTTAGCCTTTGGATTGCATTTCATTGTCCGAACTAAAATATCATATTAATTTGATTGGTCAAAGATTTCGCAAAATGCAATCAAAACTCACTTTAAGTTCGATCATCCACTTTTAAACAGGCATAAAAACAAAACCTGGTGCAAATTTTACTGAGGACCTATGTAATAAACAGCACATTTAGCATTCGGACTGGACAAACACGATCATTGGACTGCAATGATATTCCGATTATTTCTTCGTCGTTTTCAAAGCAAAACAACATGAAGAGAATAAGAAGAATCACGATGAACTTTTGTTGGCAATATTCGATGCACAGACACACGAGTTCCTACGGTATTTGACCAGTGCTCCAGAGAGGAATGAATAATATATTCTTCAGCAAAGAGCCTTTCTAAAAACAATCCTTTCAACAAATGGATGCTAACAAGATAATCCAATCATCTCAAAATAAGATTCGTATAATTCAGTGAACTCCCGATAACTTGAACCGGGAAACTAGGGACTAGGGAGCGGGGAAGATAGTTATATGAATGTTAAGTCGAATTCTGGCAAAAATGAGATATTAGTTCGAGTTAAGACGATTCTTTCTTCAGTAAAAATCATAACAATATTAAAGGGATCCTACCATCTAAAATGAAAATTTGTTATTTGTTTATAAACCAGGAAAAAACAAGATTGCCATCTGACTTTTTTGACAGAAGTGAATCACTGCTATACAACACTGCAAAAACTTTCGCAAAACACAGCCGCCATTACAGCCTTTTGCTTCGCTCCTTCGATCCAAAATTCAGTTATAGCGTCCAGTCCCCACGCGCCGTGTGACGTATGAGTGGACTAACGAATATAGAAAGACTGTAGTCATTGAGTGGAGATCCACTTGTTCTGACCTTTTTAAGGGTCGTTAAACACATTTATCTATACCATGATCAACCACAAGTATAAGAGAGGTAAAATAACAAAAAAGTGTAATGAAATTCAAATCCATTTCCACAAACAAAACAACATTTTACTGGAATTTCCCAAGAATCGACTTTTCGATCATTTCCCAGAAGCAAAATCAAAATAAACTTTCGTCTTTACCAGTCAAATGAAAAGGTCCAAACCAAATTAGCAATTAAGACTTGAATTGAAGTACGCACCACGCTTGTTTCTTTGTTATTCTCACCAAACTGAACTCTCTGGTATGATAGATCAACTTGGCGTTTATCATTAGGGACTGGGGGCTACTCCGAAGTTTGTCTTGATGAGGAAGAAGTGAATTCTCGGAAAGACGGTACAATATTAAAAAATAATTTGGCTGATTATCGACCCTTGCGTTTTTTTTATACCTTTTAAAGTATGGGGATGTTTTATTTATGGTCTGAGGAACTGTTTTACAGAATATTGTTTTAGATGGTAGGATCCCTTTAACATTCACTGGAAGAAGTTTCGTATATCTTACTTACTGACTTTATCTGGACAGACAAAATATATGTCTGTCTAACCCAAAGAATTAATAAACATTTGCCTCCTATAAATAATTACATATGTTCTTCTTGCATGAAAGTGAATGTCTAAAACCAAATTTTCTTTATTGTGGGTAGGACAAAAAGTAATGGGATTGTATACAACTTGGTTTTAGTGAATGCATAAGCGTTGAATCTAAAAATAAACTAGAAAACAAGCAAAAACTTCAAACTAAAAGGGCGGACTAAAACCTTGATAGGAGAGCCATAGAGAGCTGTTAGGATTGGGACTTTCCATTCACTGCCGTTAATTAATGTTAACAGGGAATTCTTGGTTTTAAAAAGCAATGTTTTGATGATTTGCCAATGAGTAAGTGATTGGATACAATATTTCATCAAAGTGTTATTACAGCGTTATTACAAGTGCATGGTCCCCGTAGCAATAAAATATTTTTATTTTACATTTTTAAATTATAAGCCAGAGGGGTTTTTGATTGAATACATTATCATGTCAGAGGCGGATCTAGAACCTAGTTGAATTTTATGGAGGAGAATACGATCATTAAGCGTATAAAAGAAAAACGTGCAAATAACCTAATCAACACTTAAGTTTTTACAGAAAATTCATGATTTCTTACTCCTCCACTTTCTTTGACTAACCCTAACCCTGACAAATTTTATCCTTCACGGTCATATTTGACATAAACATTTCCCGATACTTTTAGTCTAAATAAATTCGAATAAAATATATAGTTTCTACGTATAATCTGTTGGTCAGTTTATTATAATCAAATGTATCTTCTTCCCAGTTCCTTTTTCTTTTCTCTTATCTGGCCAATTTTCAAAAATATCTTTCAATATTTGCAGTGCAAATTCTTTATGATCCAACAAAATAGTTTATATTTCTGTTCTCAGCGTTCCTTACTCAAATCTTGAAGGATGCATCAATAAATCGCATTCTTCTGTATTCCTTCCCTTTTACTTCTTTGTCCTAGTGACGTCGCCATGAGTTTACATGCATCGAAACTTCTTTAAAAACCATTTTCGAATTTTTGTAAAATAACATGATTGAAGATTGCACCGTATTAAGGAGGCCTCATGCTTTGCAATTACTTCGTTTAACGTTTTTATCATCCTCTCCGTTTTAATTTTGACATCTGCATTCATTTCCACCAGCCTTTCGAGTTGAATTTCTAAAAGAATATTATAAAGCGTCATCAGAATTAGTGAAAGTTTCAGAAATTAGCCTTGGAATACCGCAAGGCGAAGGCGTTTGTCTAGCCGACAAAACTTCAATTTTCAAAAATAATTCGAAAAGTAAATACCTTGAGAATTTCCAACAATTTTCATATTATTTGGTTTAATCTTGTTCTTCCTTTCCTTAAAGAACGAGAATGTTGCACCAGCAGTTGCTGCGATAATCCATAGGATGATGAGGGAAACTAATGCATCTTTCAATGTCTCTGATTCCGGATCAAAAACTGATTTAAACTCTTTTGGCGGACTGGGCTAAAAAAATTTACAACATCTACAAATGAATTTTAAACTGAGAGGAAAAGTTTTTATAAGAAAACCATTGAAGTTAACATAAACCTATGATTACTTCTAGATAAAGTATATGTGTTGTTTACGTGTGTCCATGAAGTAAGAATAGCAAAAGATTTTGAATTGCTTTTACAGTGTTAATATTGCAATTTGTAATAAGGCAATGACAGCGAAACTGCGAGTCACATTTACCTCCATACGCACAGTGTTATTCTCAATAATACCAAGGATACGTTGTTCGTTTATTTTAATGTAATCCCGAACTTCGTCGGCGACATATTGCAATTCGCCCGAGAGCACCAATCCATATGTCTTGCGAAGTTTGATCATGTCCGTTGCACGAATCTGTGGATCACCAAAATCGTTTTTGTTGCTGCCTGCAGTGTAAGCATCGATCAAAATACCTTCCACGTCTTGGTTGAGCAAAGCCTTAGCTAGCTCACTTGGATATTCGTAAGAAGATTCTGAAAACAAAGATATTATTACATGCAACTATTGAAAGATAAGGGAAGCAAGTGATCCATTCTTATCTTATGTTTTAATGAGAACGGGTACATTTGTACTAGGTCGTCACCAAAGTTCAGTTTCAATAATGCTTAATCTGATAATATGTCTTAACTCCTCTCCAGTACTACTAAAAAACTAAACTTACTGGTATTGACTTTTCCGTTTCTTAATATACCAAGTGTTTGCTCAAAAGATCCATTTATTGCTCCTATCTGTAATAAAAAGTATACATCAACTTGGGGTTCACATCAACGTGGCATTAAAGCGGAAAAATCTAAGCTGGAAAGTGAAATGCAACGAAATAATTGAATAAAATCAAGACAGTACATTGATGGGAACTTCTTACCTCGGAGCCGTAAATCTTGACCGAGTCTGAGTTATTCACTGATGTTAGTGCAGTTACAATAGCACCGATTATCAATGACGTCAGAACCAAACCAATAAACACCCATATGATGGCTAAGATACGTCCTATCACAGTGCGAGGCGTAAAATCACCATAACTGAAAGGAAAATGCTTATTGTTTATTTAGATCGATGCAAATTACATTGGATATTGACAGGTTGAAACCTTACTGGCCAGCCAACCTAATACTTATTAGTTTCGTGAGGGGGCTTTATTGTATAGTTTCGTTGTTGTCTTTGTATATGTTGATCAATACATCCCGTCTTACATTTTTGTAAGATATCTTCATTTGTATGTTCGTAACTGAATGATCCTGCTTTCCTTCGATTTCCATCCTTAACTATTTTGTGAATCATCGACGTGTATTCTGCGCTGATACGGTTCATTTGACGTTTTGTGAGGTTCAGTGTTGGGCAACCATTCGTCAAGTGGCTACGCACTACGCACTACCCAAAATGTTATTATTATTATTCTCGAATAAAATCATCCTTTACAGCGGCGGATCGAGAAGCAATTTTACTGGTGTAAAAATTATGGGGAAGAGTGTTTTCAAAAGGATAATTGCATTTTAATTGCCAATCCTTTTTAGAAAGTTCTCCTCCAAATGGTCTTAAACCAGTTAAATGTTTGCTAGATCCGCCACTGATATATTAAAGAGAAGGCAGTACTTGAAAGGTTTATCATTTTAATGTATGTGATATCGCTGATTAATATTAATGTGACATCCGTAATCCAAAAGTCCCTTAACTTCTCTTGCATGCCTCGTTGCCAATTTGGACTCCAAATACCGTAACTTATTTGCATTGGCGATATACTTATCGTATCCTCTAGTTTGATCATGTACGCAATGCAAGGATTCTCACTTTTAAAATTTCATCTACCTTAAAAAGGAGCTAGGTATTTTCAAATCTCAGAAATCTTCTAGCTAGAAGAAAGAAATCATCGCAACTGTAGCAAACAGGCTCCAATTTCAGCTGTTTCCATTTGCTTAATGGTTCTCAGAAATGTCGAGATTAATACAACAGTTAAGCTCACTTTTAGTATTAATGGATCGAAAATCAAGCGTATTAAAAAAAGTATCTAAATTCAACCAAACATAGAATAAAACTGGTATTTGGTTTCTGCCAGCTACTTAATGCATCATTAAACAGCTACACAGCTCTCATTTACCACAAGCTCTTCTGTCTCCTCATCAAAGAGATCAAAGTCACCTAGTGCTTGTCCAACTTTCTAGGGTTCGTGAATATTCAGAATACAGGGGTGGAAGTAGAAGTCATTGTGAAAAAGTACATTCCATTGATTTTATCGCACAGCACCCTGCAATCCATACAAATTGTCCCAATTGTCCCACCTACAGTTCCTTATAAATAAAAGGAATATGCTCGTACCCTTGAGTTCCTTGCGTAATAAACGCCCAGTACCATCCTTCTTGCAAACCAATCCAAATATTACTTGAAAAATCCCCAGCTGAATACCTTTCCTGGAAATAAAAACGGTTGTCGAATAGGAGTTAGATAGCTCCCAAAAGTCTGTAGGCATTTCTCAAAAAACATTGATTATGTTAATGAAGACAGCACAGCATGAAAAATATGATGAAACAAAAATCATGGAATATTCCAAAGGGAATATCTTTTTTCTTTTTTTTTCTGGTTAAAAAGACAACGTATAAACGTGGGACCTGTTGAAACTTGTTATAACAAGACTAATGTTGAAAACAAAAGGAAATTATTACGAGATTTAAAAAAAACATACCGCTATCCAAACAAGAAAGCCAATGGCTACCATCATTAGTACATTCAAAACAATCATTGGCCATATACCCAAAACAAGCATGATCATGTCGTGAACGACTTCGTTGATATTCTTATCTCTAGCCATTAATACAACACCCGGATGTTCCAACAACGAGACGTACTTGTAGCCCATGTATGTATCCAAAATATCTTGTCCAATCACTGGAAAAGATAGGTCAGTGAAATCATCAATTCCGCTCACAAGTTTCGTAATGCCGGTCTTTTCGGCGAATGTGCCGCGCCCGTTTCTTTGTTTGTCAACGGTAGTTGTTAAAATACCGGACGGCCGTTGGCATACGCCACAAGAAAACGCTATCATATCGTTAAGTAGTAATGGGTAAACGCCGTCAAGTACACCGTCCCCATTTTTGAATATGTATGGATTCATCAGATAATAATTGGTCGACACAACTTCTGGACATCGGCATGTCGCTAAAACAGAATCAAATGATATTTCATTTTAATCATAACGCGCTGTTATGATTTTCTCGATAGTTTTCTCAGATTCATGCCGTTTCTACTGAGTTTACTCTTCCTCTTTCACAGAAAATATGCTGACAAAAGAAATATTATCTTACAACCAATCACAGATGTCGGCACACCGTCTCCATGTTCATTGATGGCAAGAATTTCAACTTCATATTCCGTGTTCGGCTTAAGATATGTATAAGTGAAAGTGGTGAGGGATGGATGAACAAGAACAGTTGATATCCTTATTTCAGAAATCACCTTCAGTCTTTCGATGAATCTAATTTTGAAACCTAACAAGTCGCCATGTATCTTCTCTAGGGGAGGTGTTACCCAGCTCAACGTTAGACTTTTGTGTGTCTTAACAGGACTTAGTTGGACATTTTGAGGAGGAGCAGATGGTGCTAAAAGACGAGGGGTCGAGTTAATATAGAATTTACAGTGATTCAGCAGCGTCGATGAAATTCAGAGAACTAATTGGAAACTATTTGTAAAATCAGTCTGAATACCCCAGAAAATCGGGAGAGGTGAGTTTTCTCTCTGAAAACTATAATTCACAGTAAATGTTCTAAAACTTCTCACAGAAAAAGAATGCAAATATCAAGTACTCACGTGAAGGCTCTGTTACAGCTGTTGTTTGGTCACAAGGCCCATTCCCCATGCTGTTGTATGCGCATACTTTAATAACGTAGGCAGTCCTAGGAGTAAGACCTGTGATCGTTTCACTCCTTTGTTGAAAGATAACTTTCACTTCTTTAACTAACTGATCCATATGAGAAACCTTCAGCACGTATCCGAGAGGAACACCGTTCATATCAGTCGGGTCAACGCCAAACCATTCGGCATATATAGCAAATGGTCCGTAAGAGCTGGCGTTGACACTCTTCGGTTCTTTCTCTGGTGCTGGAAGAAACGGAGAAATGGAAAAGGCATAAAAACGCAATTATGATAAATATCTTTAGGTAGACAAATGAAACAAAATAGTTATTGAATGAATTTCCCTAAAGAAGATATTATTTACAAATGGAAATCCCTTTTTTGAAACAAAATAGTTTACACGTTACACTTGTGCGGTAAGCTCACGCATCATTTCCAGTTTATTACTGTTTATGATTGACTTACGTTTTTCTAATGTGTACTGAGATAATTCTGGTGAAGAAACGCCGTTACCATTAAACGTGTATGCCATAATCCGGAACGAATACTGAGTTCCAGTCTTTAAGTTGATTAGTAGGGTTTCATATGCTGTGCTTGCAAAAGACTTATACGGTGCGGACAAGTCGGCTTTTTCACGATAAAAGAGCAAATAACCAGTGATGATGCCGTTTTGATGATCGACAGGAACTTCGTCCCATGTGGCTAACAAAGATGTTGCAGATTGTGCAGTAACCTGAAAATTTACCGGCGGGGCAGTTGGTACTAAACGAAATAAAATATTTTCACAAGTTCGTGGCGCGCATATAACTGTAATTACATCAACTGACAACAAGCAGCAGGCAATCTTCATTTTGCATGATTGATTATAACGTACCTCCAGGACCGATGCTGTACTGAGGTGAACTAAGAATCACAGCCAATTTACCGACGCCACCTTCTATTTCTATACTATCTTGAATGTACAAAAATTGAAACGAATCCAAACTGTCAAAATATAGAGTGTAATTAGCAATTACACTGCCTTTCCTAAAATAAAGAAAACAATGCATCACATAATCGATCTTACCAAAATGATACTAATAATACCAAATACTTAGGCGTCCTCAACAATCTCCCTAATATATTTTATTTCTATATCCGTTATACACAGCAAATAAAAAAACTACTGCAGAGAGTTTCAAGTAAACAATGAGGGAGCATTTAGCACAATAAAGACTTGATATGAAATGGCGACTTTTGCGAGACTTACATGGCGGAATGCAACTCAAGATCTAGAATTGAACTGTTGAATTCGTCTTCAAATGCGTCGATGAACTAAACGTACAATAATCAACAAAATGAAGAAGAAAACAAAATTTTTAGACATTTTAAGGTACTGTATTTCTTCGAACAAAAACCCCGGACGATTATTGGGGTAGAAAGTACTTTTCACCGTACTGTATTTGAAAATTTAGATTCCAAAGATACGAAAACTCGGAAACTTAGGTTGGCGTTTAATCGAGTCCAGCGAACCTAGAGGCCAGGCTAATTCGAGTAAATACACAAATATCCACCTGCTTTTTTATTAGTTCCCTCAACTCCTGGAACTCTTGACTGGAAGATGTTTTCAATTTTTCATCGAAAGTCATGTCAAATTTTGTAACGATATTTCCGTAAGCATCTAAATCAGAGAAAAGCAACCATTTAAATATATATATATATATATTTAATCCTGACCAAAAATTATGGCAAGACTCTTGCCACTCCACCAACCCATCATTCACTGTTATATCAATATTAGTTGGTGCTAATCTAGCAGGAAAAAAATCAGGCTTTCTTATTATTTTGCCATTACATATTTCGGCCAGGAAGCGGCAGACTTACAGGTATTTCAATATTTGTGGAGTGGAATGTAAGTAACTAAAGCATAAAAGACAACGTGCAAATAAGCCCATTGATGATACAGCCTGAAAGCAAAAATTATGTTCATGTGCTCCTCCACAATTTTCGACATACCTCTGCAACATACAACTGCCAGGATTAAAGAAAAACTTTGTTTTAAGTCTCTGAAGAAAAGAAATTCAAACGTACTTCGAACGCAATTGCGCAACATTTTCCCATCTCTTTCTTTTTGCGAGTTTTTTACGAAGAAATTGTTAATTAGGACATCGCAAGACATCGTAAGTAGACCTTTACGGAAGTCGTAAAGTATAATGGCAAAACGTAAGCAAATGGCCGTATATTTGCGTAAATTTTCAAGCAAACATGAGAAAATGATGGACATTTTTTTTTACATAGCTAAGTCATTATGCCTAAATATGCTTAAATATATATATATATATATATATATATATATAAACTATTTAAGACCAGAGAAATTGACCTGTTCATGAGGACATCCTGAAGAATTGAAAGCACTTGATTTTCATCTTGTATATTCCATAGCTCTAGAAAATACCCAAATCTACAAATTGTAGACTATTTCATGAAAGATCTTTATTGTATTAAATAATCTGCTGCCTATTCGCACAGATTTAGATGACTTACTTGGACAATTATGTTGATTGCAAGGAAGCTCTTCCGTTAGCGGTTCTTCACAATAGTCTTTGCCGCCATAAAGTCCTCGAGAACAGTTTCTGAATCTTTTGGTGTTTCCATTATTACATGGTTTGTCACAAGCATACCAATCACTCCAAGGGCCCGGAAAAGCATCAACTATAATTCAAATTCAAATTCCAAGTTGTAATCAAGACATTTGAATTCTAGGGAAATTGAGCAACCATTCCAAAGCAGACTTATAATTCTGAGAATATTCTGCTTGTTCATTTTGTTATTTCCCTGTTTCAGAAAATGGTGGGGGTTCTATTAAAACATTGTAAATTAAATACTTGGACAATAGTGTTCATTGCAAGGATGCTGTTCCAAAAGGCTACCGATGCATCCATTCCCACCATGCTGTGGTGTTGGATTGTCGCAAGCACGCCTTCTTTCGATAACTCCACCTCCACATGATACAGAACACGTTGACCATCCAGTCCAAGTTGAGAAGCCACCATGTACTATTATCAGAGAAAGTTCATAATTCCGTTTGATTACACAAAGGTTTTTCAATCTTAATGTGCATAACCTTTCATATCTAATACTAACCTTGGCATAAATCTAAATGGTTATCAGCAGGGATCAAAATCAAAATGAAGCCAAAATAACCAAGCAAAAACCGCAGTTAAGCAAAAGAGTAAATCATTAATGAACAAATCAATTTACTTGGGCATTTCACAGCACCACAGCTTTGTATCTCAATTCTATCACCATTGCAAATGCTTTGACAATCTCTTGATCTTGTTTGGTTTCCTTCGCATGTAGCGGAGCAATCACTCCATGGTGACCAGAAACCAAATCCAACATCTCCTAAATTTATTAATTAATTTATTTATTAATGTTTACCCAGGGTGGCCTTATCAATGAGAGTCCTGCGTAGGAGATTCTAGAGTATTTAAAGGCACCATTTGGGCTACGGAAGCCGCATGTCTTCATGAATCGCTCAACTAGACAACCCCCATAAACATCAACACCGCTCTCAAGCTGAGTGCTAAGCTGAGTGGATCGATTCACACCTGTTATAGTCGCTGCCATGACTCGGTCAGGATTTGAATCCTGACCTCCCACACTGGAGGCGAGCACTCTACCACGAGGCCACCTGTTCACTAGGCCTCGTATGACTTCAGTGAGAATGCCAAGAAAACAAATATCTGGTTGGTCCAAAAAGTCTCAAAAACATTTGATAGAAAACTATAGCTATAGATAAGCTCCTGCATAAATATGTTAATTTTGCAGACTAAAGATCTCACCTTGCTCTTTGCAAAAACAGAGTCGCCTGTAATTTACAGATGGTGGTATTTTTTTGCAGTCGATTTGAGCAGGAACGTTCTTGTATTCCCCGCATTTTCCATTTTGTAAACAATAAGGACCATACTTGTTTGTCCACACAGCATTGTCAATATCGTCTTCATAATCAAGAACCACATCTTTAAAAGCTGTAACACTGTTTCCAGTTTCCAAATCAGGGGAACAGATCAATGCTATGGCAACAACGATTGTAGTGAAATCACTAATATATTTTATGTTCGAAAATTTTAATGAGCATGCGCGTGATTAAATGAAACTGATTAATGTTTATTTTTGGGAGCTCGTTGATTTTAACATAGACAAAATACTGGGACGAATGTAGAAAATTTGTTTAATATGAAGAATATTGTAATTTCGTAAGGCAAACAAATGCTCGTAGCGCATTGAAAGAACATCTTTCGCTCAGTTAATCCGCACTGAAGGAACTTTCCTTTCCTCCGTCCATATTTATTTTGATTGAGATGAACATACATGACATCACAACTGTAATGGCGATTACTTGTGCAGCGTAACTTTAAAGGCGTTTTAAGAAAGAAAGAAAGAGTTTTAAGAAATTTGGAAGACATTTTATCTTAAAAAATGTACTTCCTTATTTCAGCCAAAGTTCCTTTTTGGTGTTAATTTTCCTGTAACTGATTCAATAAATCCTAAATACTATTGAGCTAATTCAGAATGTCGATAATTTATAGAACATTACATTTTTGCTGACAGAATTCCGTACAAGACAGCCCTCCATCGGCAAGGTACAGTCGACTACCTGTACAGTCGTCAAGTTCTAAACAATCTGTTTTTTCCCAGTGATTCTTCTTGCAGTGTTGATTTGGAACGTTGTTTACATTGTATAACATATAATTTGAGCATGTTTTTCGTCGTCGAACACTATTTCGTACACACTTTTCTGGACATGCTGACCAATCACCCCATTCATCATATGTCCCAAACATATCATCTAAGGAATAAAAAACACTGCCTCCTTATTCCTTTATAAATTTGGCAAGAAGCGATTTATGTATTCAAAGATGTGGTTGGTGAATAGAATAAGTTTATGGCCCATATATTTAGTGAATGCATCCATTGCATGCTACTTTTTCACCATTTAATTCATGATTCATTTTGGTTTTTAAAGACATACCAAACTTCTACAGGGGTAATCATGCATTTTGAGTGCGATCACTCGGGGCAAGTCACAGCGTGGTTCCTGCTCATGAATTATGCGGACCAGAAAAATCTTTTTTGTTATTTTAATATTTTTAATATTTTTATAAATCGCGGCAACCATTTATTTGCTGACCGTTAGCTGATCGCTAAATTCGTGACCAAAATGTATCCTCTTATCATCCCCTAAAGACGCTTAGCCTAGAAGAAAAAAGGACAAAGGAAAAACTATGCAATTCTTATCTCTGTTCAATTGAAGAAATCACAGTCAGTGAAACAATTTTTTTTTTTCCTGACTATAAAAGAATAGTGTCTGCAGGTTTTTTTATTGAATTTGCGCAGAAGAAATTACTTATCAATCAAATCTTAGCTGGTTAATAAAATGTTCAAGAATATGGAGCAAGAGTTTTCTTGGGCATTCTCTCAAAGGAGAGGAATCCAGGGGTGGATCCAGGAAACATTTCTCATAAGGCAAACTTTTTTTTAATTTGTAATATAATAATTACAACAATAATTTGGGGATCTGGAAGTGATATTTCACAGAACAATTTACTTTACTTTCAAGTGAAGAGATACAAAATGTACTTTCAAATTACAAATTGAATTATAAGGTTGTGACGTTATGGACTGAACAGGGGGTCGTTCTACTAAAACGTTCTACTAAAACAATTCTACTAAAATGATTGTCATTTTCATTCACAAAATATATTTTTTAGCCCTGAAATGAGTCTCATTTTAGGCCTTCCAATTCCCATAAACCAAGATGTCTGTAACCATATACCAATATGGTGCAGTATTTGTGTTCTTTGCTAACGTTTCAATGGAATATGTTTCAATGGAGACATTTTATCTGTTTTTTCATGTAATTTGTTTGATTTTAAGTCTATATGGGTATAAACATGTAATTAACCTGATCGAAAAATTATGTTTCAAGATGATAAACACAGCACAGCTAAACAAGCAAAATGAAAATGGATATAATGTTTCAATCTAGCTAAAGCAAATAATTTAAAAAACTAGGAACAAAATTTGATAATAAACTATTTTTAACAGAAACTTACCGAAATGTCTTGAGAAAAGAGTTTGTTTGCCTTTCCTTCACTTTGCAAATAGGAAACACGCTACATTAGGGTAGGTACACACTAATACAAAGGTATCTTCACTCAATTCAGCCGGTGAAAATTTGCTGCAGTGTATTTCAGACACCACGTCTTTTTCTGCAAGTTTCAAGTTCCGAATCATCATCATCCTCAGGGTAAACCAATATTTACTACCGCACCACGCCGCAAATAACAACATGTTTTGTTGGCAACATTCGATGCACAGACACAATTACAGAGGCGTTGCTAGAACTCAGTCAAAATTCGTAGAGGAGTTTAGTCATTTAAAGTAGAAAAGGAAAACGTGCAAATAACCTAAATCTTTTCATTCTTACGTGTCGAACTTAAGACTGAAAAGAAAGATCATAACCACTATCTTATTTTGCGCAACAGACACTCTGGTAAACCTTTACCAGAACTTTCTTTTAAAAATCACATTTTTCGGCTAAATGGTTAGCCATAACAGCCATTATTGTATAGTATAAACATTATTGTGTTGTTTTAGAAGAAAGTTTATATTTAAATACTAAATTTCTGGGGAAAACAGGTTAGTTCTTTCTGTTTGTATATTCTCTCGCTTACATTTTGAGTTTAGTGGGGCCCATTAAATTAAAATAGACCCTGGGTATTTCGGTATGCCTTTAATGTTATTTTGAAAATGATTAAACCAAAAAAGAAAAATTACCTGGAATCTTCATGGTTGTGGACGAACTCACCAAAACAGTGGATGCCGATGAAGGTACTGTAAAAGTAAATTTAATGATTATATAACAATGAACGCAAATCCGAAAGAGGGCTCCTGTTAATTCTCAATCTCATGGTAATCTAGGAGAACGAAGAGAAGGAATTCATAAGTATTTTCTCGTGTTTTATTCAAATTTGTATTGCTCATGAATTCTAAAAAATAAATGCTTTTTAGACATTTCATTGGATTTGGAGCATTGTTGAGAATGTTTTGATTCACTTCATCTTAGGCACCTAATGAGATATCTCTTAGGCACCTAATGAGATATCTCTGATGTCGTGAGAATGGTTGGGAAACTAAAATAAACGCAATATTTGTAATTACAGTTTGGAAAGTTTCAAAACGTAAAACACCCGGGAGGAGAAGGAAAGCCCATTTAAAAGTTGAAAAGCTTCCATGAGTGATACTTATCACTCGTTGAATTTAAGAAACAAAGTTTCAATATTTTTACTCGCTTAAAAAAGTATGCTAAAGACCAAGGATGGAACTTTTGCATTTGCCTAATTTTGTTTTTGGGCCTCCATGATTTACTTCGCTATTGGCACAAAATAAAACGAACTTTTGCATAAAATTTTTCCTTTTTTTCTCACAATATCTGTTAATGCTGATTTAACGCATGTCGCATGTTTCAAAAGAATTTCGGAAGTTGTGTCATCTCCCCTATTCATCCTCCTAGGTTAAACAATTTAAACTTAAAAATAAAATTTCATAGGAATCAATACTGGAATCACTAAAATGCAGGTCCCACTGGGGTCGTTTTGAAAAAAATGCTGCTATTCTATAGGTTCAAGTTTGTGTCGAAATAATTCGCCGTATGAAACCAATTCTACTTTTCGTGCACTTTTTGCTTTTCGTGTACTTTTGAATGCGTCGTTATTATAGTTTACAACCAAGTGTGAGAAGGGGAAGTGGGGGGCAGACATTAAATTGAAATCAACACATTATTCTTACCTAAACTATTTGTTGTTGTTGCAAGAACAGTAGTTGAGCTCCGCAATAATGACGATGGTGATGATGATGGAGATAGTGATACAAATGATGATGGCGATAGTGATACAAATGATGACGGAGATAGTGATACCATTGATGATGGCAATGAAAACGCAGATGGTGACAGAGATGATGACAGATGTGATGTTGCAGATGGTGACAGAGATGATGATGCAGAAAATGACAGAGATGATGTTGCAGATGATGACAGATATGATGACAAATATGATGTTGCAGATGGTGACAGAGATGATGACAGATATGATGTTGCAGATGGTGACAGAGATGATGATGATGATGATGATGATGATGATGATGATGATGACGATGATGATGATGATGATGATGATGATGATGATGATGATGATGATGATGCTAAAGTACAAAGAATATAAATAATTTCATACTTATTTCATAAAAATATTTTCATCTTAAAAAATCATCAAAGTTTATATTTATCCATGAAAATATTTCAGATACCAGATGGGAGGTCATGTTGAGAAGAAGGTCATCAGGATGGGAAAATTCCTTGTCAACACATTGAAATAAAATTTAGGAAATATTCTTACGAAAATACAAATAGCTGCACAACTAATCAAGAAGGTATTCACGAAACATGACACACACACACATAATTGTAGTTAAAATTACTATAAATGTATTCTCCAATTTGCGAAAGAAAGATTTTGGCAAGATCTTTCAGGAGAATCTAGTTTAAACAACGTTAACCTACTTACCACACGGGGGGTCTTCACAGTCAACTAAAAGTAAAGAAAGATACATTAACACAATGAAATATCTTGTATCAACATGATAATGAATATCTGGTGAAGTGTGTATTATTCGCATATGATTTAGGATTTTTATATAATGTTCGCTTACACAGACATGCGCATTTTACTTTGCTACAAATCAAATGATACTTGTACAATTAAACTTACATATGCCAACAAATGGTGGATTCCAGCATCCACCACCTGAGAGTGTATAATCGTCACCATTTTGGATACAAATCTCTGAATTTCCAGTGGCAACCCAGCGGCCAGTATTATAGGTCCATTTGCCGCAATGATCTGCATTATCTAATCGTAATAAACAAACAGTAACAGCAAATATTACAAACACGCACTTGTGCACAACGAAAACCAACGATTGCTCGGAAAGTAGCCAAAACCTAATATCTTATCAATCAAATCAAGCGAAGGATTGTATTATTATTATTAAACGTATTAACGAGTGGAAGAAAGAAATAGTAGTAGAAACGTGTACTGGAAAGTGAAGAACATCTTACTTTTACAGTTATTAAAAATGGTTTTGCACAGAAGAAGTCGTCAAATGGTAGCAAATGGTTTTTAATTTATTTCTTTTTCTTGGAATTGATCGTTTTGTATTGATGGAATTAACGAGTGGAAGTACTTACATAAAAAAGTGAATGAAAACACGAAGATAATGTCGTTATTTTTGGTAGTAATGGTGTGCTGGAAAGCGAAGAGACTGAATTGAATTGGAGGATTGTTAACGAAGTGGTATTTACATATTGTGATTAAAAATGGTTGCGTCGTTGCAATCATTTCGACCATGTGGGAAACATCAACATATTGTGTGGAAGAGCTACATCGTTATTTCTGATGTTTTTTTGTTGCATGTGAAGCAGTAAAGGGTTTTGTGTTACGCTGAGATATTATTGCTGCTGTGTTATTGTCGTTGTTTATTTTCCAAGCGAATTTTTGTGGCTGTTTTCAAGAAAGTTAAAGCTCTCTCTCCTACCCTCATATGATGATTGAACCCTAACCCTTTCCCTACATACAACCCACACCGCCAGCCTAAATTATAGGTTTTTTTATCTATACTTCACAGATCCAATTTTTTTAGCTATTCCATTTCGTTGTTTAACCTATGTTTTTATATTGATATATATACTTTTAAGTGTGTTGTTTGTTTTGTTTTGTTTTTAGTGGAGGAGAGGATCTTATTAGCTTAATATCTTTCCTTTATATTCTTCATTGATAACATCTACCTATTCCATGATGGCCACAGTCATATTTCTTTAAATTATCTCTGTTTTATTTTGTTTGTTGTTTGTTTTATTTTGTCTGTGGCAGGGAAGAGGGAGTGTGTAATGTGTAATGTATGATTTCTTTTCAAGTGGCTATTTTGCTGCATCATGTACATTTTAGGGGAGCCTACTTATTATTTGTACTGGCTTTGCGAATGTCGTTTTGGAATTCGCAGTTTGAATTTAAGCCATGGTGCTTATCTTGGTTATTTAGTGCTATTTTACATTCTGAATGCATTTTTTTCTTGCTTCTTTTCTATACGACTTCTTTCTTTTTAGATTAAAAATATAGTGTAAATAAAAATTATGAAGAAGAATATTGAATGTGCCAATCATGGTTTTACATAATCACGGTACAAGCAATTTGGATAAAGCATTTAATGAATTCATAGAAGAATGATCCTTTGGTTGGGTATACTGAGGAGGTATGATGTTTTTTTACGATTCACATTTTAATTGATTCAGGTATCCCGAGCAAAGGCATAATTTTACGGTTTCACTCAATAGCTGGCAAATATATATAATTAAACCATTTTTAGGCTGTATTCTTATATATCTTATCATGATCCTTGAGAGTGAACCGTAAAATGTTTTTACACGGGATACTAGTCTATATACTAATAGCGACTGTGCATAACAAATTTAGTTCGGTCAGTGTGAATAAAAGGACTGGGAACGAAATGTTCGTATGGATTGTGATATAGTGACATTTTCGGTTGTGCGTAACTGAGTTGTCGAGATATAGGCGATATTAGTATTTATAGGAGTAGCGCGACGTCAGTGGGCACATTGCATTGCACCCTAAATAGAACGCGATATTTAAGGGCAAATATCTCGAGAACCAATGGGAATAACTGACGTCGCTTTGGGTGTGCGATATTGGCGATGGGGTGTCGAAAGATTTGGGTCTTAAACTTTTTGGGGACGGGTGTGACGTCATCATAATCTTTGATCAACTATATCTCAGTAACGGTTAGTCGTACACAGGCGATCCCATACATTTTTTTGATCAGGTTTTCGAGCTCTACAACTTAGTGGTACCTATTCTTTTGAATTGTGTGATCTTATTTTTCGTCACCGCCATATTGTAAGAGAGAGGGTAAGCACGATGGCTGGAGTCAGTAACTCATAAGGAAAGTGAAGCGGTAGGTAAAATGTTTTTACCCGGGATACTAGTCTATATACTAATAGCGACTGTGCATAACAAATTTAGTTCGGTCAGTGTGAATAAAAGGACTGGGAACGAAATGTTCGTATGGAAAATGTTATGATTAAATTTTAGATCGTGTGTAACTGAGTTGTCGAGATATAGGCGATATTAGTATTTATAGGAGTAGCGCGACGTCAGTGGGCACATTGCATTGCCCCCTAAATAGAACGCGATGTTTAAGGGCAAATATCTCGAGAACCAATAGGAATAACTGACGTCACTTTGGGCGCGCGATATTGGCGGTGGGGTGTCGAAAACATTTGGGTCTAAAACTTTTTGGGGACGGGTGTGACGTCATTAAAATCTTTGATTGACGATATCTCCGTAACGGCACGTCGTACACAGACGATCCCATACATTTTCTTGATCAACTTTTCGAGCTCTTCAACTTAGTGATACTTATTCTTAACAATTATATGATCTTATTTTTCGTCACCGCCATATTGAGAGGAAAACCTTTTGGATTGTGTGATTTTATTTTTTATCACCCCTATAATTTGAAAGAACACGGGTGTTGGGGTCAGTAACTCGAGGGGAAAGTGAACATGTAAAATGTTTTTACCCGGGATACTAGTCTTCTTATATAATAGCGAGTGTGCATAACATTTTTAGTTTGGTAAGTTAGTTTGAGAGCTGGGGCGAGGTTGCCATTTTTCCATACGATCGCAACATACGTTTTTCGTGGAAAGTGAAACACTACACTGTCAAGTTGTTCTTTGTATCAGTATTAGTATAAGGAAAAGAAACCCTTAAATTGCAGTTGATTTGTTTACATACCATTTATGGTGGGATGCTATCCAAATATGGAAAGAAACGATAGCAACTTGAGTCGTTTATAATGTAAACAATAAAATTTTGTTTGTTTTAAAAATTTGATGATGTAGGGTACGAACGAAGCAAATTAATAAATTATTGAATTAGTAGGTAATTAAATCTGAGATAAATCAAAACAAAAGTCAGTGTGTGGAAAGGTGCGAAATGGTATTTTGTAGAAAGAAAATTGTGAATATGTTTCAGCTTTAAGAGGAGACGTATATAATTTTGGTTGGAAAGAGAAAGAAACGAAACCGAAACGAAAACGAAAGCGAGAGAGCAGTTTGTAAACAAGAAGTAAGTATAGCTTTTAATAACAAAAATGGTTTCAAAGTTGCCAACATTTTGTGTTGTGTTGTGTTGAGTTTTTTGTAGAAAAAATAATAATTTTTTTCAGGTTTTGAACTGTTATTTTAATAGAGGATTTTGGTCGCTGTTTGATAAGGGTAGGTAAGAATTTTTAAACTTAATTCAATACTTGCTGCGAACATTTTGGAGTAAAATAGAAGCCCATTTACATTTTTTATTTTTTATTTTTTACCAGGTTTTATACTGTCTGTTGTGTTGCTCTGATTGGGTAGCTATTTACTTTATCTTAGTCTATCTTATATTAGTGTTTCTTCATCATGTTCAATATTGTAGGAGCTAATAATATTGGCTTTCAAGCAGGTTTTAGAAATGGCCAGTTTGTTTTTCAACAACCTGATCAACAACAAATTCGCTCTGTCATACAGCGTAGGTTTGCATACGAAGATGTATCTGCAGCACGCCGTCGCCAATTTCAACTGAATAATTTGGCAGATCAGGAATTAGGTAATGTTGAAATTAATGAACAATTGCAATATGATGAAATCAAAACCTATTTAGATGCTCGATACGTTAGTGCACCTGAAGCTTTATGGAGAATATTTAAGTTCTCCATGCATGAAAAGTCGCATGGCATAAAAAGGTTAGCTGTTCATTTACCTAATCTCCAACAGGTTTTTTTAGACCTGGAGATGAGGAGGCAACTGTTGAAAGGGCTGCTTTGAAGGATACTCATTTAACAGCTTGGTTCAAACTTAGATAGCTATATTTAAGATCCTGATGTCCGTCAATATTTATACTCCGACATTCCATATCATTACGTTTTTAATGACAAAAACAAGATATGGAAAAAGAGAGCATTAACACATAAACCGATAATTGCACGACTCTACAATGCACGACCATCTGAAGGGGAAAGATTTTTCCTTCGTGTTTTATTACTCCATGTTCCTGGTACAACATCATTTGAGTATTTTCGTACGTTCAATGACACGATTTTTGATAGATTCCGTGAGGTGTGTATAGCCAGAGGTCTTCTTCAAGATGATGAAGAATGGCATAATACGATGGAAGAAGCATCGACTTTTCAAATACCACAGCAATTGAGGCAACTGTTTGTAACTATTTTGACCCACTGTGAGCCATTGAATCCTCTCCAATTGTGGGATGCGTTCAAAGGTTGATCGAGCAGGTTGATGAAGAAGAGGTTGATGTGAATGCTTTCATTGAGCAAGCACATCAGGTAAGGCCTCTGCTAAATGACCAGCAAGTAGCTATGGCAGATGCAATATTGTCTGCTGTTTTTAATGTGCATAATGGTTTGGTACAACCTGATACACTGTTTTATCTAGATGGAACAGCTGGGACAGGTAAAACTATATAACTATATTATTGCAGCCGCTAAAGCCAGAGGTTTGGCGGTTGCAACTGCTGCGTTTACAGGAATTGCAGCCACTTAAATTTCTGGTGGTCGTACAATGCATTCGTTATTTCGTTTACCTGTTCCTGTTTTAGAAAACAGCGTATGTAACGTAACACCAACATCCACACACGGTAAATACTTACGCAGTGTGTACCTGTTTTTCATTAAGGAGGCAACAATGGTTTCCACTCACATTTTCCATGCTGTTGATAGATTACTTCGAGATATCTGCGACAGCAATGTGCCTTTTGGCGGAAAGGTATTTTTGTGGGGCGGAGATTTCCGTCAGTGTTTACCAGTTGTGCAGAAGGCAAAACCAACTGATGTTATTGGGGTTTGTTTAACCAGTTCTGCTTTGTGGTCTTCAGTCTCAAAGTTCTCATTAACTCAAAACATGAAAGCCAGGCCTGATGAACAACAATTTTGTGCGTGGTTATTACAGCTGGGTAATGGGCAACTACCAACCAAACAAGACGAACCTGCTAAAGGTGCGATTGTAATTCCCGAGTGGTGCGTTGTTTCGGAAAACACATTGCTTATTTCGGTAATGTATGATGCGCTGGAACCTCACCAGTATGAATGCCATTCTGACACCTACCAATGATCAATCCTTAATGATTAATAATGAGGTGTTGGATAGATTGCCTGGAGATGCAGTCTGTTACTACAGCGCCGATGAGGTTGTATGTGATGATGAAGATGAGCGACAAAATTATCCTATTGATTTTCTGAATAGTATCACACCGTCGGGTATGCCTCCACATTGCTTGAGGCTTAAAGTTGGGGCAATAATTATGTTGTTGAGGAACCTGAACATCAAGAAGGGTCTCTGTAATGGGACACGCTTGATTGCTCGGGAACTGCCACGTAATTTAATAAAAGCTGAAGTCCTAACTGATTCAGCTGTTGGTGAAATAGTTTTTATACCTAGAGTAGAACTGGCACCTTCTGATTCAGGTATGCCGTTTACTTTGAAACGCAGACAACTTCCAATTCGTTTGGCCTACTCTTTTACTATCAATAAGAGTCAAGGTCAAACATGTGAAAAAATTGGTTTGTTTTTGCAGAGGCCATGTTTTTCACATGGTCAGCTTTATGTTGCTTGCTCCAGGGCGAAAGCATTTGATAATGTTAAAATCAAAATTGCTGCGACTGGTAAGCAAGGTTACATTAATGGGAAGCTTTATACACAAAACGTGGTTTCCCCACAGGTATTGCAATAGAAACCTGTTTATTCTATACACACTCACATGGTATGTATACATGTGTTTTCTTATATTATACATGTAAAGCAGTTTGTCAATCATAGCTGACAAGTGAATTATTGACATTCACTTTTTGTCCTTCTACAAGTTCAGTGATTTTTATATAATGTTGTCCAGTTTCACGGCTTGGATAGGAATTGGTTCTAACTGTGCAACGGTATTCTCCTAGATAAACATTAAGACAACATAGGTTTTCCTGGAGATTCGTCATTTATTTTGCCAGTGTGACATTGGTCTTATCCGCAAGGCAGTTCAATATGTGCTAATGTACCCGAACAGCCGCAGCCGTTTCGCTGATATATAGTTACTCCTTGCAGTTGTACTTGACGCCGGCAACTACTATGTAAGCATAATATGTTTACCTGAAGAAATGTATCCGGCTTATGTAGTAGAATTTCATCATTTCTTCTTTTAGGTGGAGTACAAGTCCCATTGACTTACGTTCACGTCGTGTACTCTGTTAACATGAAGTGCGCATGGAGAATCATTATGATCTTCATAGGCAATTCATGAACTAAAAGTCAGGGCAACTTTTTCAATAATATTTGTACCTAAAATTGTTCAAGTCTCCATATCCTATTTTTGCGGACTTCATCTTATTTTTAATTTTTCCTACTTCGTGTTTTTGAACTAATTTACATTTTACACTTCTTATTTCAGTAAAATGATATAAAAATTAAAAGAAGATGGAGAAACAAAACATTGTTGAAGTAGATGAAGATGTTGGTAGGTTAAAATGATAATTGTAAATGCTTTTGTAGTGCTAAATGTGTTTTTTTGTCTATATAACTTTTTACATTTCACCTTTTGAAAAAGCATTTATTGCAGGTATAATGTCATTTTCTCAAACAAACATTTTTCAAATTTCATGCAAGACTTTCTGAGGTATTTTTTCTTTCTAGAGATGGCGAAGGATAAAGGAAAAAAATATATGTCATTACTACAGTACTTACTGCATTTTTTTCTTATAAATGAAGCCATGAATTGGCCACGAAAATTCTTTGTTATTAATTTTTTTTTATTCCTTTGTTTCCAGTACAACAAAGTGATAGAGGGAAAGAAAAAATGGTATGTCACTAGGACTCATCACATTCAAGTCCCTTACAATTCTTTTCTATGATATATGTCGTAACTGATGTATGTTTCAATATTTACAGGGAAAGAAAATAGCAGGCTGTGCTGCCAAGAGTGATGTGGGTAAGGATAATATTTTTTATTAGCAGCATCTGAAAGAGTTATCATCTTGCCTTTTACCTTTCTTTTAGTGAAAATTCTTTGTTATTAACGCTTTTTATTCCTTTTTTTTCCATAATTAGAACAACAACCTAAAGCTCATGTGGGTAAGTTTGAAATTTCCAATAACTTTAAAAAATAAAAAAAGATTTGTAAATATAAAATTATTTCATACTATTTTTTTAGATTTATCTTTTCTGGCGTTCAAAATATATAGAAAAGAACATTCTGGGCCTCTATCAAAAGGGGCCCATGAAGCATGAAGAAAAAGGGGGTCGGGACCGACCGGGTTTCCAAAATTTGGGTCTAAAACTTTTTGGGGATGGGTGTGACGTCATCAGAATATTTGATCGACGATATCTCCGTAACAGCACATCGTACACAGACGATCCCATACATTTTCTTGATCAGGTTTTCGAGCTCTACAACTTAGTGATACTTATTTTTCCCTTTTCTATGATTTTATTTTTCGTCACCGCCATATTGTAAGAGAGAGGGTAAGCACGGGTAGTAAAACAAATTTACACGCTGTACTATATATACACTATATTTTGAAAGAGGAAGAGCACGGGTGGTGGGGGCGGCAACTCATGGGAAAGATGAGCCGGTAAAATGTTTTCACATGGGATACTAGACTTATTATTTTTTTCTCGATTGTGCATAACACTTTTATCTTGGTCAGTGTGAACAAAAGGACTGGAAACGAAATGTTTATATGAACTATTATAGAAATATCGGTGCACAAAACTGAGAAAAAAAGACTAAGTTAACATCTTCACGTTTTTCTTTTGTTGTTATGGCCATTACCTGACCAGTTATTTGTTCTATGAACTATGTTTTCTGTGCACACAAAACCTTTTCAGTCGTGTAAATACCTTTAACCTTGGTTTGAAATTTGTCTTGCGATTATCGTGCTATCGACTACTTGTCGCACAACACTTTGTTTCCAATATATGAAGTTGTTCCTATATTGAAAATGCTTTTCGTCTTTAAACTGTGGAAATATGGTTGCTCGCTGCACTTCAAGCATAAAATATTCTTTGTAAATCGGTTCTATACCTGACACAGCCCACATAACTTCGTTTTGTATGCTATTTCGTCGAATAATTTGAAAAAAATTGTTGCCGGTTGTCGCACGACAGTGGCAGAAATAGAATTTTTTCGTTTTTCTCCGACTCTTGTCGTGCAATACTCACTTTCTCCTGCGACACTCAGTTTGTCGCGCGATCGCTGAATAGTCGTGCAACAACATGTTTTGAATGTGTCGTAAGACTGTCGTGCAATAGTCGCGAGACAAATTGCATTCATTGGAAACCAAGCTTCAATGTGAAAAGGGGGCTCAGAAGAGAAGCACGAAAAGCGAGTTATGTAACGCTATTTTAGACACATTTATTATATACGACATGTTTGGCCGGAAAAATTTGAATGTTTGCAATTGTTAGATAAACGTGCTTATACGTTACCGAAATACTGGTTGGTAGTAGCTTAATTGTTGAACTAGTAATTTTCATTAAAAAGGTTTGCAAAGCGTAGTCACAAATTGCAAGCAAAATTGTATTCCATGTAGAAACAACATATAGTCCTCACCTTTGTTAATGGTGCGAACCTTACAAATTCTGTCTGGCTTAGTGAGGTGAAAATCAGGTTTTGCCTCGTTTTTTCAAACACTTTTCTAAAACTTCTATAAAAGATTGTCAGTAAAATATTACCGAGATATCGTTGATCAAAGATGTAATGGTGTGACGTCACTGTTCCAAAAGTGCCCAAAATTATAGGTAGGGGTTGCTTCAATCTTATCTTGAATTATATCTTATCTTCCAAGATTTCATACGGATTATCTCGCATAACGGTTTATTTTCACATGGTGTTTTTTTTTTTTACTCCCAAAACAGCAAATTCAGTGTTAAGTCATATGACTTGTTGACCAGAAGAATATAACACTGATTTTAACGATTTCGAAACTCAAAAACTACCACTGCGAGCAGAAGACATCCTGCTAACATTCGCTCTTCGGTTCTAGCTGTACCGTTAAAACACACAATACGCACACATAAAAGAAATTATAAAAAAAGCCCACGAAACCAACACCACTGAATTGTTTGAAAGCAATTGAAACCCTTGAAAAATAGTATTTATGATATAAGTTGACCAAATAAATGTTTTTCGAAATTTTGAAAAAAATGGGTTTACGAACGCCTTGAGTGAGGATCATTTCGAAAAAGTCCTGATCCAAATTTTGAAGAAGTTCAATTCAAAACCACTGTACAGCTTATCGTAAGGTTATTATATCTTAGCTTTTCATTCAAAATCCTGTCGTTTATTCTTTCGTTGCCTAAACATGAAGGATAATGCTTAGTTTTTTTTCACTGTTGAGGAATTGATTCTAAAACTGTATGGTTGATTTGGACAAAGTATATAATAAATGTAACGACGTTAAACAACGTGTAACAAGAGAACAAAAATCAAGATCAAAATCAAATCAAGCAGTAAAAATGGCTTCAGTCATTAAGTCTTTAGCCTTTACGCATTGCCAATGCACTTTATGCATCAAACCAATTTCAAACCAACAAACCCAGTTAGCTGTGAAGAATTTGTTTGGGTCATCGGGGATAAGGGTCAGTCCATATCTCGTTTCTTCCAAGACAGATAAATTAGCTGGTCAATGAATATAATTATCGAAAAAAATGGAAAAAATGATCATGACAGAAATGGATTAAGCCTACTTGTTAATTTCAGTACTTTCGATTCGCTAATGGCCCACTGCAAGTCCGAGTCAGTCCAATCATCCGACCCATCAATTTGATCTACTCTAACACAAAAGCTATTAACTTTGAGGATTTTGGTGGTTGCATCGTAGCTAAATGGAGTAACGACGTAATTGCTGTTCGAGCCAATAACTTTCTTATTTGCAATTGACTCGACCTTCCACGGGATGTAAATCATCACTCCAGATGCTTCCTGGAACCATGCTATGTACTTGTTTTGGAAACTGACACCTACATTTGAGATAGAAAAGGTATTTAACTAAATAAATTAATAAATAAATACAGATTTTCAGGATCTTACTTACTTAGGTGGTAGACAGGTAAAAAAAATCATGTGGAACATTTTCTCGAAACTTAGTACTGTTTTTAATTCAAAAAAACTGATTTTTTTTCTTTATATTTTAAGGCGGTCTTCCACCTAATAATACAATAATAAGATAATATTATACAATGTCAGGAATTAAATAACTTTTGAGTGGTTAAATATATTTCGATTATCTCTTCCTTTTATAGGGTTAATCGGGTTAAACGGGTAGCGTGGTAAATTTTATGCTATTAAACAATGTTCCTTTTTGAACATTTTGGATTTTTTTTCTCGGGAAAGTAGATTTAATAACGGGATACTAACTTCATTTGAAACAGTGGAAACAAGGCGTTAAGAATTCGACATTCGATTCATTAAATTATCGAATTCTTTAAAAATTCGATTTTATATTAATAGAAGAGGTTCAATCTTTTTGCGACGGTAATTAAAAGGCTTCATATAACAGATGAGAGCTCCGCTGCTTGTCGTCGAATATCACAAGCTCGACTGAATAATTCCGGATGTCCCATTTTACCTTGTCGAATATATGTTTAATATTAACCGGTGCCAGTAAATTTGCTAAGTAATCACTCCAGAGTTTTTAATGTCTTTATGTCGTCAATGACGTCATCGAATTTTTGCGATCAAAATATAAATAATTAACGAGTTACGATTTCACTTCAGCCTTTTTTAATATGGTGAATTTCAAAATGCAAATAACAAATTCGCCGCAGTGCTCCTTCAACCATTATAAAATGAGCGGCTTTCATGTTTTGTTATCCTATAGGGTACCACAGTGGTTGTCGGTTACATACACACCCTAACACGAATAAGACACTTTCCTTTCTTGTGTTGGCGTCGCAAGAGTAGATGTAATAATTTTTTTGGTTCATATTTTAATTCACATTTGATTCAACTATCCGGTTATTTACATAACTTTACGGTTTTAGCGCCGTAGCTACAGTTTTAAGTCTCGGGGCATTATAATTAATTAGAATAATATTAGATAATATTAGAATAATATTATACATAGTATTATACACAAAGAATAATATTATAATTAATATATATAATTAGAGTTACACGAAGGGCCACCATGGTTGTCCCTGAATGGCAGGAAACTTTTGTGATTTTCAAAGACTTGTATATAAAAGACAAACGGACAGGAACTTTGTTTCATAGATAACTATATTTTTACAAGACATGAAAATTTAAAACATTACTACTTCAGTTACCCAAATGTTGCTACACGGTTTTCTCGTGTTTTTATAAACTCGTTCGTTAGCTACATTTTTGGGATTCATAGCATCTAGCTGTTTTTTGATAATATATTATGCTAACCAATTGTTCAATTTATTATCTATCAATCCATTATTGGTCATTGAGTTGTATTCTTATATTTCTTATTATCAATATTGAATGGAACCGTAAAATGTTTAACTTTAACCCTTCCCAAGTAAAAATTTGTTTTACGGTTTCACTACAAAATGATCTGATAACAAAACCTCAAAGATGCTTCTCTATTTATAACACATTGCACTCGAAACAGTTATTCGGTATTACACTGTTCTGACTTGTGATCTAAACAGCTTTCATCGTTATTGGAAGCTCAAAATTCGTGTGCATAAATTCCTATGTTATACAGTAAACAGGTGTCACGAGTCGCACCTTTTGTAGTAAGAGCACGCAAAGGAAAGAGTGCTTACCATCCCAAACTGAAAATTTATTTTTGAATTCATAAACACCACAGTTTGACTTGGTTACCCAGATAACAAGTAGCGCAAATGCAATTGATACAACTTCCTGAAAAATTAAACAGATGGAAGTCAGTACAAACTCAAATCATGCTCAAGGGTTCAAAAAATATTGCTTAGAAAGTTTTTATAACTATTCATAATCGTATGTTTCATTACAGAGCAGTGTAAAATTGCCATAGTGACCATAACCTCTCAACTGTAATGTATGCCCTATTGTATTTGAAAGTCAAAATATAAACAAAGCTTTAAGATTCGAAGATTTTAAATTCGAACGTGGTTATGATTCGAATCGCTCAAAAGTCAAATTTTGGAAGTCCTTGCAGATTGTGAAAAAAAATTATATCCCTGGCGTCGGATTTCTCTAAACCCAGATCGACAAGATATGTAGATGATTCATAAAATGATCTGGCACTTCCAGCAGCTTTTATTGTTTTATTAGCCTATTTTTTATTACGATAGCAGCGAAAGCAAATACCGTATTTAAACACCCTTGGACTACTACTCCTCCTACTCCTACTCCGGCCGAAATGGCATTTAGCCCACGCTTTAGACTCTGCGAAATTCCCTTTACGAAGCTATATAAATTGTATGAACGAACGCAGGCTAGGGATTTTCAAAAGCTTATCAAAAACATTCAATAAGTATTTCTTTTGGTATTTTACCAGTTACTCACGAAAACATGGATCTTACTCCCATGAAATACAAAAAGGAGGATTTCAGTTGTTCCAATTCGAAGTATATCACTTGAAATTATTATTTTGTTGAAGACGCATTCAGCTCACCTACATTTCATGATAAGAAGCTTCATAAGAAGCAGTTCTTACTTTAACTCTATTAAACGACCTTCTTATAAGTATTCTTGTTTGTTATTTGAACGTTTTTGTTTACTTTGTTTGACAAAGTTTAAAACCCAGTATTTCGGTTGGATTTTTCGTTTTTATTTATTAATAATATTTTTTTCGATGAAGACATTTTTATATTTGTTTCAGATTTTTTTTCTTTTGGCTCTTATACATTTTTAAAAAAAAAGATATTTTAAAATGAAATAAGTATCCATGGTTACAGCTCACAAATGTATATTTCTTTTGTTTTTAGCAATGCTGTTTCTTTATTAAACCTTGTTTACACTTAATAAAGTTTAAACCTCGTTTACACTTAACCCTTCGTTAGTGTGGTGAGTAGTTTTAAGAAAACTAGTCTGGTGGGGTGTGTGATACCCATAATAAATAAACCAACTGGCCATTTCCTTTTTCAGTGCAAATGAACATACAGTAATTTTGAGTGATTTCCAAAGAATTTTGATTGTTACGGTGGTACTTAAGATTTCAAGCAAAAAATCCCATTATACGGTTGTTTTTTCAATGAATGTTTACCCCACCACACTAACGAATGGTTAACAAAGTTTTAAAGTAAAACTCGGATGAATGAGTTTGTATGGTTCTTGTGTTACCATAGTTACATTGTTTTATATTTCATTTTTACGAAGTTGACTTGAATTGGTTACATGTTGTATTCTATTATTGTAATCTTGTAAACGTATATAAATCATAAATGTAACGTAAAATAATGATTAATAATAACAATACGTTTTCCCAGTGGGCAAAATCTTCAAAAAGTCTCTGTGGGAGAGTGTTTTTTATTGAACAGCCGGTGATATTGCTTGCCATTCCTATAGAAAATGCTCCTCCTCATAGACTTTTTGAAGATTTTGCTCACTGGGTTCTGACAAAATCCGGTTCTGTTTTTTGTTTTGTTTTTACACTATTTATAATCCCCTTGATGTTTTGATGATTTAATTCAGTTATGCATACATGCATATACTAATAATTGCTCACATTATCTCTAGCCCGCGAATACTTAAAATTCATTTATCTCGAAAAAACATTTTTTAGGGCGGTTCCTTTCATATTGGGTTTCTGTCTCAAACGTATATAAACTAGCGCCCTGCCGTTTTTTTCATTTGAAAGAGGAGACTGGTAGCGAAATTTCAGTACTTTTTTTTAAGCGAAACACTCATTAGAAATGCTTCCAGCCCCCTGGATTTCTGAAAAAGAAAGGAACAAATAATAGTGCCTACATAAGATTATTTCCTTTTTAAATATTATTTCCAAAAATCAACCGCGTAACCTTTTGCAACTGAAAGTGGGACGAATTAAATGATGTAATTCATCAGCCGTTTTGAGACAGAAAGTCTTATCTGTTTTGAGAGATACCAGGGATTTTCCAAAAGGTACACAAGATAAAGTGACACCAGAACATATGCTGCAAATCGAATGAAATGAGTAACATGGTTATATTTCTTTCGAATTTATGGAAAATAAAAATTGGAATAGAACAGGAGAAAATAATCATGAGTTGTGTCCTCTTCATCCACCTAGTTAAGACAGACAGCAAAGGAATGCTGCATTTTCCTGGTCAAGCTGTTACGAGGAACCACTCTATAAAGCTGGCACTATAGTTCCGAACAAATGTCTGACTATGCAGAATCCACTGCAGTTGGATTTTTAATTTAAAAAAACCCTGCCAAACTACGTAAACATAGCTATAATTTGCCCAACCCAAATCTGAAGAGTGTGGATTCAGCGACCTCATCATTGATTGTAATTTCGAAGTTTGTCCAATAAGTTGGAACATGTGCTGCAGCCTTCTCCAATTAAAATATTTTATCACAAAGGGTTGCTCAAATAATGCAAAAACAGGAAAGTTCTGTTTTCTACTTGTTTTGTTGTTTTTATTTTATTTTTACTGTGACATGGTAGGACAGCGAAGAAAGTCAACGAAAAAAAAATGAGAAACCAAATTTCGCCTGGTTTATAATTAGAATGTGTATTGTTAAGACTTCTTACCATTTTGCGTCCGTTTCTTCAAAGAGTTACTTTCATCTTTTTGTCATTTTTTTACTTTCATTTTTCACAGTTTTTGTTCAATAAAAAAAAAAAAATTTAATAATAACTTGTGTACTAATATTCAATTTTCATTATATAATATTCCAAATTTCAATCGGCTATTTGCTCCGAAAGAAACCCACAAAGTGTATAGTTAGTATTTAACATGAGCTGGTGCCAACATTGACATTACTATATCTATGTTAAGATATTCATCTTCTATTTGCATTCGTTACACACGGTAGCATGGTGACCCACTCAAATTATTATTCTTCCGCCTTGGTCAACAAGAGTTATCACAATGACAACAAAATTACAAATTCAATCACGAACAATTTAAAACCCAATTTGAACGTTTAAATTGGAACGAAATTTTAAAAATCGAGGAAGGTGATGTAAATTCTTCTTTCGATTCTTTTTTAAACAATACTACATCTTTATTCAACGACCATGTTCCTTTGGTAAAAATCACTCGTCGTGAATCGAATCTTTTTAAAAAACCTTGGATAACCAAAGGTCTTCTTGTATCGATGAAAGTTAGGGACAATCTTTTTCGTGACTACCTTACTGCTTCTTCTCCTGATATCAAATCTTTTCTACGTTCTAGGTATAAGTTTTATCGTAATCGCATTGTTTCTTTGCTTCGTCTCAGTAAAAAACTTCACTATTCTCGCTATTTTCTATCCAACTCTACTAATCTCCGGAAAATTTGGAAAGGCGTTCGTGAAATAATCTCGTCTAAATCTATTAAGTCAGATTCTTCTATCTCTCTAATACTCAATAATTCGATTACTTCGGATCCTGCAAAGATCTCTGAAGCTTTTAATGATTTCTTCTCCTCCATTGCTGACAATATTCGCTCGAAAACTCCTTTCACCCGACACCATTTCTCCAATTGGCTCAAAAACCGAAACGCTAACTCTTTCTTTACTTCCCCTACTTCTCCACTTGAGGTTTCTGAAATTCTTCTTTCCCTGGACAAACACAAAGCTTCTGGTCCTCATAGTTTACCTCTTCCTGTCATTTCAGCAGTGAAAGACCATCTCTCTGTTATTCTTTCTGATATCATAAACCTTTCTTTTTCTACTGGGGTCTTTCCTACTAAGCTCAAGGAGGCTCTTGTTATTCCTGTCTATAAAAACAAAGGCTCGCCATTAGAGGTTGGAAATTTTAGACCAATATCTCTTTTGTCTAATATCGATAAGATTTTTCAAAAACTAATGCATAAACGTCTTATCAAATTTCTTGAGAACTCAAAGATTATCTATCCTTCTCAGTTCGGTTTCCGCTCGAAACATTCGACTGTATCTGCCCTTTGTCATTGTGTGGAAAAAATTTACATGGCGGTCGATAGTGGTAAGTTTAGCTGTGCTGTTTTTATAGATCTCCAAAAAGCCTTTGATACCGTTGATCATGATATTTTGCTTTCTAAACTTGATTTTTATGGTATTCGAGGAATTCCTCTTGATTGGTTTCGCTCATTTCTGTCCAATCGCTCACAATCTGTCTCAGTATCCGGCTTTAAATCTAAACTCAGACGTATTCTTCACGGTGTTCCACAAGGATCTGTACTTGGACCTCTTCTTTTCCTCCTTTATGTTAATGACCTTGCATCTGCTATTTCTTATTCTGATGTTAATCTTTTCGCTGATGACACCATGTTATTTCAAAGTGACCATTCTTTGAAGTCAATGACCAAAAAAATCAACATTGATTTGAAATTACTCACAAACTGGCTGAATGCCAACAAGATTGCTTTAAACCGCAGCAAAACAGAACTTTTAATTTTCAAGCCTAAACGAAAGGTTAGTGACTATGAAATTAAAATTAAAATTAATGGTCAAAGGTTGATTCCAAGTAAATTTGTAAAATACCTTGGTGTTTATATCGACGATGAGCTCAGTTGGAAATATCATATAAACTTTGTTTGTAGTAAACTCAACCGCGCTAACGGTGCTCTGAGTAAACTTCGTCATTTTCTGTCTAAAAAAATCCTCTTATCTCTTTACTTTTCTTTATTTCATTCTCATCTTTCGTATGGTGCTCAAATCTGGGGTCAACGTAATAATATTCACAGTAATCGTATTCTTACTCTTCAAAAACAATCTTTGCGAATCATGTCTTTTTCTGATTTTCGTGCTCCTTCTTCACCTCTTTTTCTTCGATATAAAATCTTGTCATTTTTCGATTTCGTTAAATTCTTAAACATACTTTTTGTATTTAAGTTCTTTAACAACCAATTACCCTCTGCTCTCTCCACTACATTTAATTTGCAGCGATTAAATCAGCATAATCGTGGTCATCTAAGTCGCGCTAAACCTGGATTACTTAAACTACCAAAGGTGACAACTGTCTCCTTTGGCAACAACTCACTTTGTTACCAAGCTGTATTATCTTGGAACTTATTACAAAATTACCTTGCTGTTGATGACATCTCAACTTTAGCATTAAGTCGCTTAAAGTATCTCGCAAATTTATTCTTTTTCTCATCCTATGTTGATTAAATTAACCTTTTTCTTACATTTTTCTTTTCTTTTTCTTTTCTTTCTTTTTATTTATATTTTTATTTTTATTTGATGTTTTTATATTTATATTTATATATATATATTTTTTTTTTTTTTTTTTTTTTTTTTTTTTTTTTGTCAATTAAGATAAATTTTTTCTATCTTTGTAACAATTTATAGGGGACCACCTCCTTTGTTTAGATTAACTCTATGAGTGTGGCCTCCCGTCGAGTTATAGACAAATAAATACTTTACTTACTTACTTACTTACTTACTTACTTACTTAAAAAAAAAAATAGTTCTATTTTACTTATTCACTGCGGGTGAATTTATGATTTGAATTTGGAATATTTGATTTTCTGATTTAGAAACCTCACTGTTTTTAGTTGATTTTACCTTTAAAACTCAAAAAAAAAATTGTAAATAATTTTATATGTTCGCAATCAGGAAAGATGGAAATCTTAACCTACCAAAAATGAGGGAAAGGTCCGGATGTGAGGGAGAGGTCTGGATGTAAGGATGTGTCCGCTATATGGGAGGTTGGCTATAGAATAGATTCACTGTATCCTTTTTGTTGATTCCTTTCAAGTATTCTTTCCCAGTGGGAAAAATCTCCAAAAAGTCTACGAAGAGGAGTGTTTTCTATAGGAATGGCAAGCAGTATCGCCTGCTGTTTGAATGAAAAACGCTCCTCCACAGAGACTTTTTGAAGGTTTTGCCCACTGGCTTATTTCATAAATTATTCAAAAGATGCTGAATTTCATATTTTAGCCTTCTCGCAATCTATCTAGAGAATATCAATCATATCTAGAAACAAAAGCCCAATTTCGCAATTTTGATTTTTCTTTACCCGATGGCCGTGATACACTCAATACATGGGAAATATGTCAAAACAAACGCGCGAGAGAGCAACTAACAAAATTCTATTGTGCCTCTCCCACGTCTCAGTCATTTTTGACTTCTGAAATCGTATCTGTTAAGTCATCGCAAGCAACTGTCGTTAAGTTTTTAGAGTTTTTAGTGTATTGATAAAATGTTTATAAATAATCTATTTGGTAAGCGTATTTCGATTTTCCAGTCTCATTAAGGAGATATTTACTCATTATTTTACCTCAGGAATTTCTGCACGCTTTTCGTGATACTAAATTCAGCAGGATCTAAATTATTACCGAATGTCGTATTCTTCTTTGATTTATTGTGCCGAATCGATAATCACGTGTAATTAAGGATAGGTTAATGTTCGAGCACGGATTTGAAAGAACGTGAAATTTGACGGAAAAAAAGATGACGACAATGACGATCGCGAAACTCAAGAAAATAACAAGATTGCTTGCTCGCTTCCAGCACGGAAGCAAGTGAAGGCAGGATTTCACGAAAAGGTAGTAGCAGCAGTCAAATTTATTCTGTGTTAGTCATAACAACTAAAGTACATACAAATGACTAATACATACCAACCATATAGAAAAGTAAATATATAAGAACTCGGTTTATCGACAGATTCGACAATTGAATTTAATGTCAGTAGACTTTAGAGCGATCTTGAAGGCATCCAAGAGTTGCAGCTTTTTCGACATATGATGGGAGCTGATTCCATAAGTTCACCCTAAAAACGGACTCGTGTTATAGCCGTGCGCTTCCGGTCAAAAACTATATCCCCATTTTGATAACTATACCCCATTGTGATAATATTATTGTGCTACCTTCTCGGACCACAAAAACCTAAAGAAAAAGTTTTCATCAATTCGTTTTGTGTTAGACATTAAAAGTAAAATTTTAACTCGTGTTCCTTCCTTAATGGTATCTTCAATACTATGGAAACAGATCTAATGTATGATTCTTCTTAAAACCGTCAAAAAGTATACATTTAGTTCAAAACGTCTTTATCGGGCTATTTGGTCTGAAGAACATTTTAAAGTGACTTGAAGACAATTTTAATCGGTTCCACACTGTACTTATATAAAGCTTTAGGTCTTTTTGAGTGAATACACTGTAATTTCTTGATAATTGCATGATGGCGAAATAAAATACCAAGTGTCATTGAAAATGGATGCATCGTAAATCTCTTTGATTCGTATTATAAAAACTTGGTTATATGGTTCAAAACTTTTTTCAACATTCTTTCTATATCATGTCATTCATCTCTGGTATATTAATTATGTACTGGAAAACGTCACGGTCAAATTTCGTACCTTCTTTTAGTCCTCAAGGCACTTGAAAATAAATGTGTCACCAGAATTTTTTTTCATTCGCCTTAAGCTTGGTTCCCACTTAGGTCTATAAATTCGTCGCCGGTTCATCGCCACCATTCATCGCCTAAAATCCTCTAGTGGGAACACCAAAAGTTCATCGCTTTATGTTCGTCGCCCAAAATGAAAGGCGACGAATCGGCGATGAAATATCAAAACGTTTTGATATTTATCGCCGGTTCGTCGCCTTTCATTTGTGACCTTATGATCAAAGCTTTGAATATCAAAGAAACACCGCCTATATTAAAAATAGATTTGAAAATTCTTTTATTTAAATGAAGAAACACCACGTGGTGATAAGTTTGATTTACTACACGAAGGAAAGAGAAGAGAAAAAAACTGTAGCTGTTAACATGCCAAGACAATCGTTTGATATTAGGGAAGATGAAAAGCTATCTATTGAGGTTAGAAAATACCTTTGTCTTTTTGATAAATCAAATGCAGGGTTCAAGGAGAGAGATCGGATCGAAAATGCATGGAAAGAAATTGATAATTCACTGGGAATTGAAGAAGGTAAGAATAGTAAATAATAATTCCGGTGATTTGTTGAAAAGTTATCGTACATACCCAGCAACTACTATATATTTATATTCTACACGAAAAAATAAGTTTCTTGATTGATAGTCGAAAGTTTACTGTATACAGTGCTTCATAACGTTCCTCTTAATTTAGGTGAAGCCAAACGACGATTTGATAATTTAAAGAAGAGGTTCAGTAAAAAGAAAGCAAATTTCAAAAAAGCAACAAGATCCGGTTCGGGAAGTCACGAGGCGAAACAGGCAGAGACGGAACTCAAAAAGTATAATTTCTTGAGTTGGCTTGCTCCGTTCTTAAGACTTAAAGAAAACACTGTTAACAATCTTCCAAGCACAAATGTCTCAGAAATCAACCCAAACGACGATAACATGACTGAGGCTGAAGATTATTTCAGTGATTGCTCCGAAAAGAGCTTATTTTCGAATAATTCAACCAATCAATCATTTGACACTCCGTGGCAAAAACATTCCAAAGCAAAAAAACGTAAAGAAGAAGTCAAACAAGATAAACCAAGCAAGGAGTTAGAGATCATGGAAAACATCAGCAAGTCATTGCAATCAACTCCAAGCGACACCGTCAAACAAGATAGCGATGATTTGTTTGGCATGATGGTTGCCGCAGAAATCAAAAATTTATCCCCTAAAAAGAAGAGAAAAATCAAATTTGAAATCAACAATTTGCTTTTCAAATACCAAGAAGACGATGATACAGCAGTAGTCTCACAACCACCTCCGATTCAGATGTATGGAAATACAAACACAAATCTACCCATGGTTTCATTGAACGAACAATGGCCGTACGGAACATACAGAAATACACGAACTTAAACACATCAAATAACTTAAGATATTTAACACTTTTTAGTTTAAACTAGTTTTTAAAAATACTCTGTACACAACTTTTTTCGTGGCAGAATATAATTGTTCTTAAGTTCGTCTGACATGATTGAGTTGCCAATTTACTCGTCCCTCTCCATTCAAATACTTCATCAAACAACAGCGCATGTTGACTGCGTCATCCTTGTAACGAGAACCACGGACATTGAGGAGACTTTCTAATGCACCATTCCTTTCTGATACAATATTCCTCCACTCTCCTTCTTTTATTCCTCCTGTACTATCTTCGCAGTCTACGAATGAATTTGGACAATAAGATGGATTATTGGTTTGACGCAGATAATTGTGCAGAGCAATGCAGGCCAGTGTGTACTCAGCATTTACTACAGATGCCTCTATAGGAGTTGAAAATATCCTCCATCTTGCAGCTAGAATACCGAAACAGTTTTCAATGACTCTTCTTGCTCTTGAAAGACGGTAATTAAAAACTCTTTCCTGTTCTGATAATTTACCTGGGTATGGTCGCATTAACCACCTTTTTAAAGGAAATATTTCGTCCCCCACTAAAAAATAAGGTAAGGAGTCAAAATCACATCCTGTAACTGACTCTGGTTTCGGGATATTTTTCGTGTGATCTTCAAAATACCCTCCCATGTTGCTGTGAGCGAGGACGCCACTATCGTTATTACTGCCATACTGACCAACATCGAACAATGTAAAGCCATAATTGGCGTCACAGATAGCGAGCAGAACAAGGCTAAAATATCCCTTGTAGTTGTGGTATAGGCTTCCAGTGTTTTTTGGACATTTAATTCGAACATGTTTCCCGTCGATAGCACCAATGACGTGCGGCATGTTCCACGTACCTTCAAATTGTTGTGCAATCGTTTTCCATTCTTCTGGTGATTTAGGACTGTGTAGATATTTCTCAGAAAGCACTTGATAAATAGCGTCACAGGTTTCAGATATAATCTTTGAGACTGTAGCTCTTCCGATTCGGAATTGAAACGATAGTGAAATTTGCGACTCTCCAGAAGCAAGGAACCTCAGTGTTAAGGCAAGGCGTTCATTTGAGGGTATTGATTTTCTAAATGTTGTGTTTTTTTTCGAGATTAGAGGTGAAACCAATGAAAGAAGGTGATCGAATCTCTCTGGTGATATTCGCAAAAACCTTAAAACAAATAACAAGGTTAATTTTTCCCATTGGTGATTTACATAGAAATTTTGTAATAGATAATGTGAGGATATTCTCACCGAAAATGGTTTTCCCTGTCTTCTAAACGCAACTGCTGGACCATTAAATTAAATGCTCCTTTTACTTGTCTTTCTTGAAATATTTTTTTAATCCATACTTTTCTCACTTTTTTTGTCCTTCCTTCACATCTTCTTTTTAATAAAAAAAATAAAAATGCTAAAAGCTTTCTTCGTCTTTTCTCGTGCTCCATCTTTCTCTCTTTTTCATCTATGTTTTGATTTGAATTTGTACGGCGACGAACTCGTTTCTACTAGTGTAAACACCTGGCACAAAATTAGGCGACGAACTTAAGGCGATGAATTTATAGCGAGGAATTGGCGACGAATTTATAGACCCAAGTGGGAACCAAGCTTTATGGAATAATCATTCCTGGAAAGCTCTGGAATTCCAACCGCTATAAATTTGCATTGGTAGGAGATACAAATCTGGCACCAAGGGCAATCAGAGGCGTAGCCAGAGCTCAGTCAAAATTTGTGGAGGAGAGTTTAGTCATTTAAAGTAGAAAAGAAAAACGTGCAAGTGACCTAATCGACACTTAAGAGTGAAAAGAAATATCATAACGTTGGACTCCACTTTGTTTGACTGACCTTGAATACGCCTATGGATTTTTTGTTCTTTTGATTTTTTCGTAAAATGATGATGTAATGATGCAAAGATGCAATGATGTAATGTGATGTAATGTAATGTGATGATGTAATCTTGAATTATGTAAATAAAATCACATAACATACTGAGATTTTGAGTTTTGGGACATTTAAAAAACACACTGACATATATAAAAGACAGAACTAAAAAAAACATGTAATGCAATACAAATGAGTAGAAAAGATTTGTTTTCAGCTACAATACAGTTCATTTAACCAGCTAAGTTCGTGGTGTAAACCTTGTTAAATTTATCTGGGTAACCGAGGTAAGATTCATTAAGGACATTAAGGAGATAAAATTATTATCTCCTTAATATCTGTGGTGTGTAGTAATAAGTGAAGAAAGACCCAGATTCAGCTATGCCTCGTTTTTTCAGACGATTTAAAGAAGCTTTTAACCAAGACGTTTTGCTGGTTAGAAATCGTGTATACACTCCAAGCTGTGAATTGCCCTCAGGTATCAGGTAAGTATGTCTGACACTGTATAAACTGCTAGGGAATTAAGGGTACCTCCAGCCTGATATCGTGGACCAATATCGCTCCAAGCAGACACGCGATGTCGTTTAAACGTTATATAGACGTCTTTTCCTTACTGGGCTATTGGTAGACTGCTGGCACGGAATAGTGAAGGTTTAAATCCAACTCGGTCCTGATTCTCTGACATCAACATTCTTTATATACGTTGTACACTAGTTGACGATGTATAATATTGCTTGTTGTGGACAACTTCATACTGTCGAATCTTCACTCTGTGTATTGATCCGAAAAAATACATTTCTATTTCAAATATACAAATATATTTCGGCCTCAGGACTCAGTATTTTGCTGATTTTAAAATGATTTTATAATACTGTGCTGACCGATTTAAAAGCACTTGTTCGTTACTATCGTGGTTTGACACCAACATATCACTGATGTAAAAACAATACTGGCTCAAGCTTCTATTTTTTTCAAAACGGAAGCATAATGGCCAAGCTGTTAGCTGTGGTGAAAAATCTTCCAATGCACTTTTAAGGATTTTAAAGCAGGAATTTCAAAGCACTTTGTTATTCTAGTGCGTGGTTAGTGGGTTAAGCTACATTTCTGTTCGGTAACTATGGTACCATAGTATTTAGATCTGCCAACTTATGGTCTAACCGTATAGTATCGTGTTCTGCTTTCCTAAGTTTCTTTATTATAGATTTATAAACGCATTTAGTTTATGGAAAGATAATTCAGCGATTAAGCTTTAAGATTCGACTGTGTATTTAGATCAGTGTTTTGTTTTCAATATTGTAGAAACTAACTATATTTTGTCCAAATCAGCCAGGGTATAAAACAAAATGTGCGTACAAATATTTTTTCGAATTAAAAGGTATTATGAAAATTTAAAACCGATTATATATAACATACTAACAAAAGGATTGCTCGACTTATTTTGATTTCTGATGTCTTGGAAACCAGAAAAACAAAATGAATGTACAGAAAAATTTATTTTTAAGTAAAACTCATAAATCTATGCATGAACTTTGAATAGGCTATATATAACGATGCATACGTTTCTCTCTCAAAAGGCCTTGGCTCGTTTCATTCAATAATCTTAATCGCTAAGGGAGTTTTCTTGCTAAGACAATTTATATAAAGAATCTGTGGGCTGTGTTTTACCTTTTTCATGGTCATTACAATAACTTGATGTCAATTTTATAATCGATATTGTCAATAGGCAAACTTTGTTTTGCATCTTTTTGATCACGTGACAAAATTGCAACCAATTATTTGCCATTATGTCACCAAAATGTGTGCAAAATAAATGCAGTAAAGCCGGTTTTCCAATTAAAAAAATAATACTCATGTCGTCATAAAAAATATACACTTCATTCTGTTCGACATGATTTCTATATTTCTTTCTTTGTTAGATTAGAAAATTGCATGTAGTTTAAATAAAAATAAAGATGAAGAGTGTTTATCGTGGTTTTATATCTGGTACACAATATTGGAGACCTATAAATAGAAAAATGAATTATGAATGAATTATAACCTGAGTAGCGTTATACCTAATTGATAGATGACCTAAACTTCTATTATATCCTGAGCACCAGTGTCCTTTTTTCCATTCACATAGGTAAATGAAGTTAAGCAAACAATATGCTTCCCAGGTAAAAGATAATTTAACCGTTACACTCAGTACACGTTTTTTAACAAACCATTTTATAAAAAACTAAGTAGACCCGTCAAAATTTAAGAAACTTTTGAAACTAAGACAATAATGCCGATTTCCAAATAAGCACCTTTTTGGCAAATCTTAAGCTTGATAAAACTCAAGAACATATAAAAGTACCATAGAATCGACGGCTTTAAGGAACATTGGAATGTTTATTTAAAGTATACTTGAGATATTTATTGCATGAAACACATTCTTGAATTCAGTGGTTTTCTCTCAAAATCATGATTTTATTTCTTGAAATAAAAAACTCATTAAGAAACCTTAAGAAGTAAACTCACTAATATTAATTAAGGAACTTTTGGAACCAAATCATTCGTTATGTTTCTAAATATAATATAAGGATTTTTTTCCCTCGTTATATTTTACGCCAAGACACGAAAGTTTACTTTTTGAATCCGTGACAGCAATTGTTATTTTAAAAATATTTTTAGGGCGTCATTAGAAGAACTCCATGGTAATGAGAGATACTTCATAATTAGTGGTGCCAGTTTTTTTTTCCTGTAATAGTGTCATTAAATGTTTTTAAAAAAAGATGACGATGAGAATAAAAATAAATTCACGCGATCTAACAGTTTTGCGACAGTAAAGACGGTAAACTATTAAGTAAACTATGCTCACAACTTACTTAAAATAGATTAGTTGACGGAATAGTTTTATCGTGTATTTTACTAAGATTATTAAAAACAGCAATGAATTGACGCCAATGAAGAGAAAAGAAATCAATTTCTTGTTTGAACATAGTTTCTCGAATAGTTTACCGCCTAATATGACCTTTAGAATTCCAACAATTCACTTTCGTCTCAATTCACTCATTGGTCGTGTTAATGCCCTCACACATCTGCTGCAATGTGTATCCAAAACTTATATAATTTTGTAAAGAGTTTCTTCTCATTCTCTACTAAAAGTTTCTTCAACTTATCATTATTAATGATTAGGCTTCACGAGCATACAAATCGTTCTTCAATAACTTTATCTAGAAATTATGTTTATGATGTCATCTTCAACACAGAAACGACATATAAACAGCAACTAGGAAGGCCTGTTATTTACTGTCATGTTGTACCTAAAGTGAATGCACAGCAAACAGTTTAAAAATTTTCTCTGTGTTTCCTCAGAATTGCACACCACTCTACGTTGAAGAATTTACATAAAAGTTCTGGAATAAATAAGACATTTAAAAAACATACCTTCTTTAGTAAATACGTTTTATGAGATTGGTTGTAAGAACCTTTTGAAAACGAGCGAGTTGCCAGGTGGACATTTGAAATACACGTCTGTAGCAACGACATTGCAGATAAAACAAATCGAATTGTTTTGTCTTTTGCTCTTTCCTCAAATGTATTCAAGCTAATGACAGAATCGAGAACATGAAAAAAAATTAAAAAATGATATGAGATGATAAATAGTAGCAGACCCAGACCCGACCGTCTGTGGAACGGGGACCTATATTAGAAAACGAGGACCGCCGCCAAGAACAAGCCAAGATCAAGCCTAGTTTATGGAGTCATTATTTATTTTCTTTTTCAGACGAAAATATTGATGCTGTTTAACAATAAAATCTTGTTCATATAATATAATCTTTTTGGCTTGATTGCCAACTCTTTTTGTTTTAACAACAAACGTATACGGAAATATACTTGACTCTGGGAAATGTGACAAGAGTGACAGGAAAGTCCTTTTTCATGTGGGAATGAATTTAATTCGAAAAAATTACAAAATTGCAAGAAAAAGGGCACAAAAATGATTCTTTGTGAAAAGTAGGCCTATCTTACGGCTTGGTTTTGGTTTTATGAGCCACTAGAGGATTTCTGTTTTCTAATATAGGGTATCCGTTTTAATAGGTCCCATGCACGAGTTCAACTCCTCTAAGTGAAGGAATCCGGAAAAAAAACTTAAAAAACTTAATTGCGTTAAACTCAACAATTTGAAATCACTTTACACTCACAGTTAAAACTCTATGAGTGACGTTTAAGGGAACAATAAACTATGGACGTATTTGTTTGTTTTATATATAATTATTAGTATTAGTATTAGCGAAGCTTTTCTAAGGAAAAGCATTTCAATATATATATACAAACGTATAAACGTTACTGTTATATAATTTTGTAGAGAGTTTCTTCTCATTCTCTACTAAAAGTTTCTTCAACTTATCATTATAAATGATTAGGCTTCACGAGCATACAAATCGTTCTTCTGCTTATATACACAAAAATAAGATTTAAAACATACTATACAAAAAAACATACAACATTAGCTATAAAATATACAGTCTAAAAACAGATGGGTGATAACCGTATAAATAGAAAAGGAAATATTGTCAAAACCAGTTAAAAAGTCGCTCATGGAAAAGCATTACTTATTTAGATTTGTAACTGCAATAGTGTAAACACCATTTGATGTCAAACCCAGTTGCCACATTTATTGTATTTAAGTTTGCAAGTGAAACAATATTTTCAATATTGCTCTGACATTTGAAGTTTCGTACAGGTATTACAGCTTACTACAGAAGTTTCGTACAGGTATTACAGCTTACTACAGAAGTTTCGTATTTTCGTATTTGAGAGAGACGAGATAAACTTTAGTTTTGCCTCCTTTACCGTATATAAATTAAAAGACTTAAAAATTGAAAGAACGAGAGATTTCAAAGTATTAAAAATATTAGATCAATCTATAGTAACCCAGCGTATAGAAATGTTTTGCCAAATAGACTCGCTTACGTTGCCTCCTACGGGATTGCGCAAAAACTGGACGAATACGTGTGGTGTCAGGATGAATTAGAAGATTACCTTTAGAATCGACTACTTTAATGGAGTTGATGTTATTCTGGAAGATTGAAATGTTAATTTACTTATTAGTTGAGATATTACATGAAACACATTCTTAAATTCACTGGGGTTTTTTCTCTCAAAATGGAGATTTAAATTCCTGAAATAAGAACCAGACTAAGGAACTTTTCAAGCTAAATTCACTGCATAAATTAAGAAACATTTGTGACGAAACCATTAGCTATGTTTTTCATTAAAAAAAAACGTGTATCCCATCATTTTTTTTTGGCCTATTATTCGTGAAAAAAAACCTTCATATCGTGACAGAACATTTTCAGAGGTATTAGTATCTAATCACATTGCTAGACAAATAATCCTGTCGCAAACAAAAGATAAATCATCAAATGTGCTCGTTGTTATCGTTAGCAATTTCTTGAATGCACAATAGGCCTATAAATAACTCTTTTTTGTTCGTAATGACCCATCTTTGTATATATAATGCCACAAGTATATTGCTCAAAACTGTTTCATCCTCCAACGAGGATAGGGTTAGGACATTCAGAACTTATTAACGCGGTGAAGAGAAAAATTATGGCGAGTAAAAAGGAAAAAATCGCACGTCCTTTCGTCAAAGTCGGCGTCGGTCTGATATTCGGCCTGGGAAAAGTCGGTTTAATGATTCCATTGACGAAGAACAAAATTCACAAGAAAATGAGGAGCGGTGCGGCCACAGAAAGCGATGACGATTTTTCCGATACGCTGTTTTCAAAAGAGATGTACAAGAGCATTGTTAAACAAGTTGTAATTGACATTTCGAAAACCGTTCGACTGAACAAACTAGTGCCCAACTTTCCGTTGTGTCAGTTGAACACGGAGGCATCTCAAAAAACAGTGACTTGGAGGGATTTATACGGCATTCAGCGTAAAGGTGTTCCATTGGTGGTCAGCTTTGGAAGTTGCAGCTGACCCGCGTTCGTAAAGAACTTGCAACGATTTTTCGAAATGTCTCAAGCATATGGAAAGATCGTTGATTTCGCTGTCATCTATATTGAGGAAGCACATCCAGAAAATACCTGGAATTTGAAAGTAAGTTCTTCCTGGTTTGTTTTGTTATTTGTTTGTTTATTTGTTTGTTTTCATGACACCGTATTCAATCTACGATTCAACGTTTACAAACGAACTCTAACGACAGTCCTTTTGATACCAAATCATTAAGGGCAGCCGTAAAAAAAGTAATGTTTGTACGCTTGCTTCGTATTTCTCATGATTTTTATGCATTCTTCAAATAAAGCATTTATTGTATATAATTTCAATTATTTGTTAAATTCATCTTTAGAATCAACGCGTTCGTAAATCACACAAAAGTTTGCTTGACCGAGTGGAAGCAGCCAATGAAATACACCAACTAATTCCAGAACTCCCCATCTACGTTGATCCATTCGACGACAAAATTAACAAAGCATTCGGTGCGTACCCAGAAAGACTCTATATTATACAAGACAATATAGTCGCCTATCAAGGAAAAATGGGACCATTTGGTTATATCTTAGAGGAAATCCAAGCTTGGATAATATCCTTTAAAAATACGAGTAGTTAATTTCCGGGTTCCGGGAGATTCGGGGAAAAGGAAACATTATTGGTCAAATGTGTCTTACCAATGGATCCTAGAGATCCTAAAGGAAAAGTAATGATTTCTCTCACGCTGTTCGCTCTTCGTTTCCAAAAAAACGGGGTTTTTTTGTTTTGTTTTTTATTGTTTTGTGTTTTGGTCAAAAAAAAGAGTTTACTTTTGTAAATACATCTTCTGCAATTTATACATATACATACAGAACATTTTGGTGTACATAAAACAAAATTTATTTTTATTGGAATACTTACTAACATTTTATTTATTTGATGCGAATTTGGGGATAAATAATGATTATTTGTTCACGAAGGCTATTTTGAAATAGAGAAAACAAATATGATGGAATTGTATCCCCTTTGCCATGAATATATAAGATAAATTGTCAAAATTTCTCCGCATATTTCTTTACCAAGTCAATTAAATACTCAAATTAAATACGCATTGCATTTCGATAATTATATTTGGATTTTGATAACAGCTATACGCCATTAATCGAAGTCAAAAGTAAAAACACATATTAATGTGTTGCATCTACACTTTTCCACTAACTGCGACTATTATGTACAACAAATTTATATTGGCTCTATCTATATCTAGGAGCCTCGATGAAAATCCTCCGGAAATAAGTGTTCTTGAGTTGTAGTGTAAAGTGTAGGCTGTGTGAAGTTCATATCCGAACGAGGGAGCTGGTGTGTGTAGAAATAAGGACATGGGTAATATCCACTGCTAACAGTACAAGAAATTCAAAATTGCTACGACCCACGTATTATTTTAAGTCTTCTAATCTATCTATCGGAAGTTTAGTTTCGTCTTTGCGAAAAATGATTTGCCTGATTAATTTTTGCCGTGTTCCAAAATATGAACGTCTGTTTAGCAAAAGTAGTATTTTACAAATCACTTACTACGTATAATTAAACGAAAGAAAAAAAACGCTGTTACGTTGATTTTCCTGAAGTTTTTCGTGAATCGGTCCAGTTTCGGTTGTTTAATGACGCATGAAGTAATATTTTTTTCTTATCAGTCACAGAACTAAACACGTTTATTAGTTAATGGCTTTAGGAATCAGATATAATTGTCTTGTTTATCCCAGGTCCATCGCGTGACCAGAAAAAGCTCACAAAATTCCCATTCGAGTATGAAGGCAAAGAATAAAATAATTTTTTTTCCCATAAACAACCAGCTAATAATATCATATCATATTGTAATTTCATTTGTTTCAGTGACTTGTCTTGTTAATTTTGGTTATTATTTTTTTCGCTTATAAAGGTCTTGTTACATGCTGAACTTTTAGATAAACTATGCTCTAAACAAACTTAAATTATTCAAAAACTTAATCAATTGACGTCAATAAAGAAAAAAAAATCAATTTCTATTATGAAAAATGTTTCTACTTTGTCCATAATTTATCTAATAGTTTACCGTCTAACAGGACTTGAAGGCTTCCTTTGTACAGAAATTAGAATAACGTATGGTTCCGTTACGTAATCGAATGTGGTTCCATTGATGTTAGGAAAATTCAATTCGTTGAAACGAAGGCTGTTCTATGTGAATCAATGTCATTGCCAGCTGAAATATTTCTAAAAATTAACTATCTAACCAATATTATGAGATTGAAAACATTAAACACCATGCTGTGCAGTGTGATGATAAGCAAGCGTATTTTCGTACGTTGCGGTTGACTGGAGGCGTTATCAATCGGCCATCAAAGCAATCAAGTCAAGGCCTCAAGCATTTCATTGACAGTATACCTTGAACAATATCTGCTTATCAAAGTAAAAGTTAAATGAATTTAATACTGATAGCAACTACGGAATTACGGAATGTCTAATCGGATATAATGATCTAGCAACTGAAAATATCACATCGGTAACAAAACCTCTATTTTATATTCTCATCTCGTTGAGGAATGCTTAATAACGATTTATCATTCCTGTATTGGGCCTGATTTACTAGGACAACATTTGATTTTCGATATCATAAGACATCTACCATCCACGGTTTTAAGGACAAATGATTTAGAAACTAAAATGAAATAAAGAGAATATAAAAAAGAGGATAATAGACTTAAAAGATTGTGTTATTATCATAACATATATGTGATATAGACTTTATAGCACAAATAAAATCAAAATATAGTACTATCTGAATAGCAGGGGGTGGCGAATCTCCTATGGTTCTATTCGTTTAATGAAAATAACTTAAGGATTTCGTTTTCCGTAAACTGTGTAGGTGTGAGTTTCGATCTACAGTACACCCCCCAAAAATTTTATTTGTCCGCTTTTGTGAAGAGTCACCACTATAGAAGTTAACGGTCTTTTGTTTATCTAACGTGAGATTCCATAAAAATCGCATTGAAAACGTTGTGACCTTGTGTTTTCATGTTAAAATTCATTCCTTCGCGAATCTTTAGGTTATTTCAATAAGATTTACTATGACACATCTATGCTCTAAACACAATACAGAGAACGCAGAGGCTGATATTAATTTAGTATTCCCAAAATACAAGAAGTTCTCACTCGAGCATACACTTCATCTGACAATTTACCCACAGCTGAGTATATTGTGCGAAGTCTTTTGGATAAGCGAGGTTGGGGCAGGCTATGTTTCGAGTATTCAAACACTTTTATAAGACTTTTTAGAAGACTTTTCACTTTCAAGTTATTTATGTAGTGAATTTAATTCTAAAAGTTTCTTAACGAGTTTCTTATTTCAGGAATTACAACCTTTTAGAGAAAAAACACTGGGTTTACGAATTTGTTTCTTGCCATATCTCAACTATACAGTAAATAAACATTTTAATCTTCCAGAATTACTTCAACTTCATTAAAGTCGTAGATTCTAAGGTTTATCAATATTTGATTACCATTAATATCTTAGAGGTCGTTTACATGAGACCCGAAGTGAACTCAAACCGGTTTGAAATGAAAATTTTCACTTCGATGCATGATGCAATTCTTATTACTGTTTACATGACTTCGGGTGTAGTTTCACTTCAGTCAAATTTCCATGTAAACACTGAAAATCATGAAGTGAAAGTCTGTTTATCGATACAGCGGTCTGGTTTTTCTATACAGCACATGCGCAATTGTCTTCGTGCACATGCGCAACTCTTGTTTACGTCGTTGTAATTTCGGCTAGCTTGTGAGATGTCCAACTCTGAAATGATTTTCCGCCATTATGTTCAAATTTTATTAGAAATAATCCGCCGATCCAGCAAAAAAGATCCGTACGCACTCAGTTGGACTTTACTTCGGGCAGTCCGAAGTGAAATTTTTCATGTAAACAGTTCAATTTTTCAAAGTGGTTTGCAATCTCAAAGCGGTTTGAGGTCACTTCGGGTCTCATGTAAACGACCTCTTAGTTCCAAAAGTTTCTTAAAAAGCGGTTTCTTAAAAAAAAACCCGTGTAGTTTTGAGCTTATGCAATACTTTTGATCGGTGCTTATAGATACAATAATATAGTAGGAAGCCGACAGTACACAGGTCATAGGTCAAGCAACCTTTAATTTTTTCATTAAGATCCTTTCACTGAAAAGCTCTATAATACCTTTTTTTTAGCTGTTTAAGTATTTTCAAAAAGAATTCCTTTAATATATGAACACAGGATAACCGTGTTTGGTATGGTGTATCTAAGTAAACAAAATTAAGATTAAACATTGCTAGCTACAAATAGATCGCGAAGAAAAAAGTCTTCGCGTGACAAATTTTCGTGACAATAATGTTCGTGTCAACCTTTGATTGCAATACGCTTTTGTTTAAAGATATTTATCCCACAACTATTTCAAGCATTGATTGCAAACTGTGTAATTGGTGATTAGAATATTTAGATCGAATAAAAGCGCTTTTCTAGTGCTAATTTCGTGGCTAAGTAATGCAAACATATATGACAAATGTTTATTCTATCTAACCGACAAAAATGACGAAAATTTAATATGTATCTGAAAAAGCATGCGACCGCCTTAATCTTCCTCTATTGTTTTGATTTTAATCGTACATCTTGTGTCTATTTATTTGTCAAAATGAATTCATTGCAACACTTATTCAGTTGGTGATGCCGTCACCCGAAAACACTTTTTTACTTGTATCCCTAGGGCTCACAACATCCTATTATCCTATTGACGTAATATGACGTACGTACATAAACGCCTAATGAGTATGGGTCACGAACGTGCTTATATTGCGTATAAACGCCAATTCAAGGCAAACGCTCGTATCAAAAAATTTTGATATCACGTTCGCAAGATGAAAGGATTCCGACTACTAAACAAAAAAATATGCTCATAGAAAAAAACATGTTCGAAGTGTTTACGAATGTATTTTTTTACAAGGATAAAACGTGTTGTTGATAAGTAGAAATAAAATATCTTCATATTCTCCAAGTTCAGTGTCTGAATCCACACCTTCTCTACAAGTTCATACTTTTTTCATCAAAAAAGAAAAACCATTCAGAAAAAAACGTAAACAAATTAAGAAAACCTTCAATGCGTTCACTTTAAAGAAAAGCATACAGTTTAATTGCGTACGCAAAATGCTCAAAGATAAATGCATTTAAACGCCTGTTGGGGACCAGGCTTAAGGGATTCAGAAACAATAATTATACAAAATATAACTAAAGAAAATGGCAAAACTCTTTCATGAACCTATGACACTGATTGAAAATATCTTTTATACCACGATGGACTTGATAATCCTGTTGAATACAGATTCTTGGAAGACTAGAGACAAAAATCAAAAACATTGAAAAAGTTGTTGATGATATCACTATAGGTTTTTTTTTATCATCCAATACTTCTTCTTTTGAAGCAATACATAAAATAGAGCTTTTGCGAATTTTTTTAAAACGTCGATATTTTGCTTTACTATCCTACCCAGCCTCGTTTTGATGCACTAATGTGACGAATTGTCATTATCACAAATTGTCCCACAGCGATTTCCATTTAATCAAAATACATAATCAAGTAATTGCCGTGAAACAATACAACGCTGGAAAAATGTCCCTTATGCGCAGTGTCCGCTGCATAAATAAAAGGTTATTTGATAAGGTTTTAGCTGCTACTGGTTCCGGAAAATGTGTCCACTATGTACAGGACTCCGCTATATTGCACATCCTCTGCGTATAGGTTTGACTGTAGTCAGGCCAAACGTAAACAAACAATGGTATTTTTACAAATTTCGATTAAGAGAAAATAGTCAGAAGTGTAAAAAGGATTGTAAACCAATACTTGCTAAACTACCAAACCAACAGAAACCAACTGCTAGCCTTTCAATTACGCGAAATGCCAGTGACTAAGATAGCGGGAATCACCTCTTCCTTCTTAGCACTCAATGTAGCAAGGAAGTAGGAATGATGTCTAACATACAGTTTCATTTGATGATTTCTCCTCACCTCAACGTTCATCTTGAAAACCTTTTAGATAGTTTAAGTCAGGGAAGGACCGGGTAATGTCTCGTTCCTACAAACACGTTTATATAACTTTTCACCGAAATTTTATGGTGAGAAGAGATTACCAAATCCCATGATGGTTGTCTATTTGAGAGGTTTGATGTCAATACAGCTCCACTGCCTTTCCACGACCCTCGTTGATAACAATAACGTTAAGGAAATGAAGAAGTTATCCTGGGTAAATAATAACAGCGATAGAAATAACAAGGAAAAGTTAATTCAATTGAATGTAGAGAATCGTCAGTAAATAGGGCAATCGTATTGTATTAGCAAAGCGAGATCGAGGCAAAACAGGCTGTCTCGTTTTCATGTTATCCCACATCAAAATTTATGAGAATTTTTTTATGCTAGCTGGATCTCGGTGGCTATTTTTAATTAACAGACTTGGACCAGGACCGGACATGGATCCGACCAGTGCACGCCCGCAAAACGAAGAAAAACGGGGACCTATATTAGGAAATAAGGACCGTAATATAGGCCTAGTTTTCACTTTAATGACACAATAACTTCATCTCCGTTTTTGTTCCATTTTTTCATTTTCCTGAATTGAAATTCATTTCTGCACGAAAGAAGGATTTTCCTGCATTTCTTGTCACTTGTCACAAATTCATTCAGGGTTCTTCCTTGTACCAACTACACGGTGGTTTTTAAAACAAAGAGTTTCGGTAACCCACACAAGACTACTAAAAGATTTTATATTGCTTAATAGCTTAAACAATTCCGTCTGAATAGTCAATGCATAAATGCGGAAACATTTCCGTCCATTACTTAAATTCGCGCTACTAAGGGTGCGCGAAAATTAGTACTGCGCCAATTTAGTCACGATCGACTTTATATGTCACAACTCAACATTATAAGTCGCAATCCTAACTGACGTGGCTGATTTGGACACTTGTGAGTTGACTTGATTGCGACGGTATAACTCGGGCGGCCGCCTGACTTGAATATCACAGACCAAAAGCCATATCTGGTCCTGGCATCTTGAGCTTTGGTCAGTATTTTATCAAACTCACAAAGGCACTTAATTTTAACCCGCTTTTAAGTGCCTTTAGTTTTCAAAGTCGTGCTATAACTATGTTTAGAATATTCCTTGACTAATCATACCTCACTTCAATTTTGTAATCAAAAAATTTGAGAATCATAAAAAAATCAAATATGATAACTTAAATGAACAGAAGGTCAGTTCAATTATTGAAGCGGACGCCTGTGTTATATGCGCGGCCTCAGAGTTAAGATAGGCGGCCGCCTGAGTTAAGATAAGCGGCCATTTGAGAGGAATAAGCGGCCGCCTATCAAAATAGTTATACCGACGCGGTCATGTCAACTCACGAGTGTCCAAATCAGCCATGGTACCTATCTCTAGTTGTCAGCATATGTCACCATATGTCACAAAAATAATTTGAAATTAATGCAATCCAGAGTTGATGGAATTCTGTGGAATTCAGAACAATTTCTGATCCTGAAATGAAAGTCACGATAACGTCATCTTTTAGGCAAAAAAATGAGCATTCTACCGTGATTTCTCTGTTATTTCTTACTAAAATATTATTACAGGCTTCTATCGTGAATTTTACAACGTGTCGTTAGGATGTATCTTTTGTCAGAGAAGTTAATATCGAAAAATATCGTGACTTAATATATGTTGAGTAAATTTTTTCGTTACGCATGTGAAAAAAGAGTTTCATTTCATAAAATCTCCGTCGATCTAATACTGGATAATCGAGCATGAGCTCTTCCATATTGTAACCGACACCCTCACTTTTCGTCTTTAGACTTTTCTCGTTGCGAAGAAAGGCGTATTATGCAACAGATTTTAAACTTACTTTCAACTGTTTACGTTAATATCAGTGTATCTATTAATAAATCGTAATTTTCATCACCACTCATCAACTACCAATGAATATGTGTATGAAGGACGCAAAGGATGCTTTGTCGAAACAACAGCGATGCTCTGACAACAATGTGACCATTGAAACTTGTCGCTTCGAAGCTGTGCCCGACGATGCTTTAAACATATGGCAGCTCCCTGATGATACGAAACATTATGCACTTATTTGTCTCCCAAAAAAGCACTGGCTGATTCAGTGTTGATTGCGAATCCTGTTCCCTCTATTATTTTTTCTCCACTAAAAATGGATGATTTTTTTCGAGAACTATTGGAGGATGAATAGCAAAAACAAAAACTCGCTATGGACAGTATGTTAGTGTATTTGGGTCATTACCAAAACTTTGGATTGAGGAAGCAAGGACTTAGATTTAGATTATATAGCATTACATATGGAACAAACGATGATGCTTTTGGGACAAGAAGTACTCCCCTAAAAAGTACTTTCATTATGCACATTTTAATTTATGAAATGAAAATGAAAGGTTTCTACGTGTTGAAAGAAATGTTCCAACAGAACGACCAATGCCTTAACACAGGTGTCGCAGGATAGAAGTACTCCCCTAAAAAGTTCTTCCCAGTACGTTTATCCGAGTAAATATGTACTCCAGAGATTACTTATATCCTAGGATATTCGGACTCCCTCTAGTAAAATAAGTAATCCCCCATAAGTAAGTCCGTTTGTTTTATGGAGATAAAGTTTCTGATTTATTGACTTTCTACGAAGCAAGTAAGGCTTTAAATCCCTGCTAATTCGTTTGTTGTGTTTTCGGGTTTTTTTTACGTAGGACTTAGTCAAATAATCTTTGCACCCAAGTTCATTTAGTTCCAACTGAAAACACAATATCTGAAGAACAAAGCATTTTTAAGGGATGAAACTAGGCAGGTGAAGTAATTGTATCATTATTTATCTGTCCAATGCGCTACTAATGCATAAAACTCAGGAAGGGTTGAAAATGGTATTAGACACATTAATCTTTCTTTTGCAACATTTAGGTTTTGTAATAAATATCCCCAAATCGACTCTTCTGCACAGAGAAAAGAGTTTCTGGGCATGGAAATAGACACAGTAATGATCAGAGGCGTAGCTAGAGCTCAGCCAAAATTTGTTGGAGCGTTTAGTCATTTAAAGTAGAAAAGGAAAACGTGCAAGCAACCTAATGGACACTTAAGACTGAAAAGAAATATCATAACGTTGAACTCCTCCACTTTTTTTGACTGGCCCGGAATACGCCTATGATGATGGCCCTATCCTAGCCACAATCGAAAGTGGAAATGACATTGCAACAATGTCGAGAAGTACTAAAGAAACCTCGAATAACATTATGGACCAGTCTGAAGTTCGTCTTCAATTTCGTTATTTACAAAAACAGCAAAATTCTCTGGACGAATTGAAGTGGTGGGTGAATATTCTTCAATTGTCAGAAGATTTTAATACGCAACAACAGGTTCTCTTGCAAACAGATGCTTCCAATAAAAGGTTGGGGAGCATTTTCCAAAAATCAGCGGACAATGTTCAACTCAGGAATCTGCACTCCACATAAATACTTTTCTTCCATTCTCTCTTTTAGGGAGGTCCCTAGCGGAAGACAGGAAAGAAAGGCTTGCATAATTCTTGTAATTCTAAACTGGTCCACACAAGCCTGGTATGGGCAGTTTATAGAACAATCTCTCTAGAGACATCGTGGATGTCTTTTTGTTGTTTATCAGTGGTGATAAACAACAATACTTTAATGTTGGTAGCGTGGAAACTTTCAGGCAAGATATCGCAGGTGAAGGATTTTCAAAAAGGGCTGCAAATCTTAACGCAAATTGCAGGCGACTATGCTCAATTTCTAATTAAGAATCGGCCTGACGTAAGTGGAGAGCTGGTGTTACAAACAGAAAATTGGTCCCTCTAAATGCTCTGTAAATAATGTTCTTGCCCATTTGGCTGATGTGTTTGAGTTACAATTTGCATAAAGTATTGTTAACCGTCAGACTGCTATTTCTACCTATCATGACTTAGTAAATAATAATCTTCCCGTGTGTCATAACCTGAGGGTGCGAGCATTAATGACACAGATATCTAAAACGGCAACATAGTTGACGTACAGAAAATAAAATTCAAAGTTCAAAGTTCAATTAAGCCCCATTCTGAGAAAACCATCACATCTAATATCTCAGTGTGGATTAAGTTAATATTAAAAGAAGCTGGAACTGACAAATCGTTATTTAAAGCCCTTTCTTGTCTTTCAGCTTCTACTTCGAAAGGCAAATCTATGAGCCTGTCGATAAAAAAAATGTCTTTTCACCCTTAGTTTTTAATGTTGCAAAACGTATCAAATTGTTTTAGTAAGTAAGTAAGATTTAGGCGCCTTAACTCAGCTTTCGGTTCATCCCGCATCTCCCGTTCTGCTTACCAAAAATGGCCCACTAAGAACTCTCATTATGTGCCCTATTTCAATTAAGAAAGTCGGGTTTCTTACCAATTAAAAGTTTAAGAATAGGTTAATGTTGTTTCCAACCTATAACCTCTAATCATTCGCTTTACCTGATAAAACTGTTCCGAGTTCCAGATATCCTGAGGGAAACTTCGGAGGGAACTAGCTACTAGATGGTTCGATTAGCCTTTCGCCCCTAAGTTTGACGAGCCTCCACCAGAGTTTCCTCTGGATTCGCCCTACTCAAGTAAGTAACGGAGAGTTTTAAAGCAGTGGGTTTCCATCCGTAGTGGTTGGCTAATCTTCCCTCCGACTTGCAACTAAAAAGTTGACTTACTGCCAGAGACACGTATAACATTGGTGTAACTTGCACGAAGGCCAGTGTGCAGTCAGTCGATGGCTCCAAACGGGCTGCTTTTAAAGCGAATTGAAGTGAATCGAAATGTGACATGCTTGAGACTCGAACACGAAGGTGCTACAAAGGGAAAGTGAGAGTATGGGTTCCAATATGGAACAGATTGATCTGGGTTATCGCCCCAAGAAAATGGGATTTTATAAATAAAATGGGAGTACGATCTAATATTGTCCCACCCTCCAGCCTAAATTTACCTTATCAACTCGTGACTATATCGACTTAATTGTTCTGTTGTTGATTGTTGGAAACTGACGATACCAGCCGAACATGAATTTTTCTTATCGAAAAATGTAGTTGTACTGCATTCTGCTAAAGAAATACATAATCTGATTTCAAAATTATGTTTCTGTCTTATTTCCTTCCTAAATATATTTTGTAGTTATTTACGGTTTGCGTGTTCTTTAGTTCCCGTCTGGTTTCCAACATGCTACGAGATTACCCGTCCTACGGTATTGAAAAATTGAAACCAAAAACGAAGGTCTTTTTGACATGACGTGGTCAGTGTTTCATCATGACGCCATCAGTGACATCATAGCCTCTTAATAACTCTCAGTTAAACTACAAGGCTGTGATACCGATTTGGACGCATTTTGATTTGTGGCATAATAGTGTCGATGTTAGTGAAAATGTCGTTTTTAATCGTTTTGTCATATAGGTTTGCGACATTTAGTATCGGTACAAATACTAAATTATTAAAAAAATAACATGAGAAAATACAAAATGTGTCACTCAAGTATTTTCAGAAAAACTTACACACGACGCGACAATACCCGATTGCACGCCAATTTTACTGGGTTGGAAATTAGTTTAAACATCTTTAGTTGGAAACAACCTTTTGTCAGACAGAATTTTCGTCACCTCCAGAAACTTTCCTCACTTTTGCCCGCCAAAGTCTATCCGAAGAGGTGCCTAAATGCGAGACCTATACTCCACAATTCTTGTAGGAATCTACTTTCCGCTATTTGTCATATCTTGGCTTGGTCGTCCTAAACAGTCCTCGTTACTCTGTTGAACATTATTGCAAATTTTACTCATAACCATTTGCAGTTGAGCGAAATGAGGAACTAAATAATTAAAGTAAAACAACAAAACCCATCAAAACGAGGCTTGCTCCAACAGTTTGGCACAAGATGGGCAATTATGCAGATAATTATATTTTAGTGGTCAAGAATAAAAAATCTGTGGACGAACATGGTGTTAAGAGTGCTTAAAAATACCGTTAATTTAAAATGCGTGTCCCTTACCACTACCTTTAAACTCTAGATTCGATTCTAGTTTTCTTACAGTAAGGAGTAGTTCGTTCAACAGCCTTTCTTCCATGTAGCAGCCACGTTTCCAAAGCTTTTTATTAAAACGAAGACTTGCACGTATGTCTAATTGTTACGACGTTTTTAAATACGGATTGCGACTATTGCTCCGTGAAAAAATAAAACAATGTCTGTTGTGACGTAATCGGTGGAAGGGTGTATAGAGATCCTTCAAAACGTCTATTTTGGTAGGATTAGATTTTCATAAATCTGAGAACGAATCTTTTTTTTAACACCAACAACTACAAGCGAATGGATTAGCGTCTTCATTTAATTTGGATATTGTTCAAATATTTCTGGAAGATTATATAGGTTTAATCAACCATCTAAACAAAAGTACCATTAGAATCTTTAAATCGCTCATAACATCTCTTTCGCGTTTATTAGACTCTCAAATCAAATATACAAAACTCCAGAACGATTTCTTAGTTGGGTACTAAGAAATCACACAAGAGACACAAATCAAAAGGTAATTCAGGAGATTAATAGCGGATCCATCATAAATGAAATATGAACCTATTTATAAACGGCTACTTTTGGTAACATTTCGGACAATATTTCTTACGAAAGTAGGCGATATAATCTACCTCCGACGTAATGCTTTTCTCGCATAAAGATTTCAGTTTTACATCTTGGCCATGCAAGACTTCATATGACTTGATACGGGCATTCCTGTCATATTTATTGACAGTATTCACTTCTTTTAAATGGCAAGATTTGTAAAATATACTGTTCTCCTCCCTAAAAGCTTTTAAATCTTTCCAGAACTGATCTCCATACGATTTGATTTTCGACCATAATGTTTCATTGAAGTAGTTATACAACATCACATCACCTGCATTCCATTTTCTGATCAGTTGTTTAGTTTTCTCTGACATGTCTTTAGTGCCGTTTCTCACAAATCGTGAATTTTGTTTTATGTAAAAAATGTCTTTAAAGTTCCAACAAAATTCTTTCATGATTAAAACTAAACTTTCATCAAAGTATTCCATTATAAGAACTAAATCAAATTCTCTTGCTAGTTTTTGTATATACCATGATATATTCTTCCCCTTCCCACCAAGATCAAACAACATTCCATCTTGAACAAGATTTATTATGTCACTCACAGATCGTTTGCGTTTGTAAGTCTGAACTATTGATGAAGAATTTTTTAAGAAGTCTTCAAGCTTCGTGTGCAAAAACTGTAATTTGCTATTTTTCAGCTCTGTGGAACGAAATAAATTTTGAAAATCAAAGTAGTTGTACGTGCTTTCTAATTGAGTTACGGGATCTCTTAATATGGTAATGTATTTTGAATTAGTTTCCATGCAAGAATTCATCTGTATTCTGTTGTACCTATAATTCCAAAAGCAATTTACATTAATGATGTTTTATGTTTTCATTTTGAGCAGAAATGCGTTGATTTAGCGAACAAACACTTTGATAAAAATTTCGTAAAATCATGTAAGAAAGAAAAGTATGCTTTGTAATATTATGGTTAATGTTGTCGTAAAGTTTCTAAAACATTGCTTTAACCTTAACCAATTACGTTGCTGCAACATCTGAGATTTGTGTTTTCTGTTCACTTTCTAATAATGATAGTGCAACGTTCTCACTAACGATGTGGCAAAGTTGAAATATAATTGTTTTACACTTATGGCATTGTAACAATACAGATGATTGACATTTTGCAACTTTTCAAATACAGCATAATGATCAAATACAGCAGTTCAACAAAATTAATGCAACGTCGTCTAACGTTGTGAAACATTGCTCTGCTAGCTTTGTTGTGATACATCAGGTAAATAATTTAAAACTTACACTGCATGGTTTGTCAGGATATTCCCTCTGGACCCACCTAAACGTTTTGAATCAATGCTAGATACTTTAAATGGCTGAGGCCACCCAAATCTATTCCTGTTGTATACAGGAAGAACAACACGGAGTTCAAGAAGGTCTGCAAACCTGTTTAAAATGTTTGTGACTGTGCTGCTGCCAGTTTTGTGTGTTTTTAAGAACACGATGTTTTGTTGCTTTCTCGAACACCTAAAAAGGTTAAAAGATCGTTGTAGTATGATAGCGTTAGGGGTTGACTACACTATATACAAGACCTGCTTCTATGTAGTGTAGTGTTATAACAAAAGGATAGTCATTTCTGGCGAGACGTTAGCGAAAACATTTGAACCATCATTAAAACAGCTAATGATAATTTGTTTTTGATATTTTAAGACAACCGATTTTTATTTTAACCACACAAGAACGTGAGTTTCAAGGATCCTCGTCAATACAATTTTCGTCCAGACTGTATAATAAACCTCAAACAATTGGTAAACAGGGTTCAGTTTACGCATGTTAACTGAAAACTGCACCTGCTTTACCTCATAAAGACGATTATCAAGTAAACTTATGGACATCCTTTAGTTTAATAATGAACAGTTTGTAGTATATATACTACTAAATTCGGTTAACTCCAAAAATATATAGATAATGTAACGTGGATATTGTTACAATGTGGTTGAATCAAACACTTAATTAAACATCTGTTTATGGAATATTGAAACATCTGAAGATTAACTTTTACTGAATTTCCCAAAGCGAATTTGCTTTCCTATTTGCGTATGAAGATTTAAAAGCACCTCTAAACTTTCAGAAAGAATGTCACAAAATAATGTACTTTATGTGAATGATTATCTTACCGTGTGCTTGGACGAAATGTGTTTGACAACGTCTTTTGTTGTTGTTCTTGTATGGTTTGTTGTTCTTGTATGGTTTGTTGTTCTTGTATGGTTTGTTGTATTCCTGTAGTTGTAGGAGTCACTTTCTTCGTGGTCAGTTTTACTTCAGATGGAGAAAGCTTTCTACTGTCTAATAAAGTTATTTTTTCCATTGAACGTGAATTATTAAATTTGATGCTATTTTCTTGATGAAGTTTCAACCTAAAAAGAACATAAAGAATATTAACCGTTTACATTGCAAACTTTTTATATTTCACCAAACACACACACACACATAAAATAACTCATTCGTTCAATGTTACTTTGGGTGAGTTTAGGCCCGTCTCTAAAAGATTACTATCATGCTGACTAAGGATATTCGATCAATTGTTGATCGTAACTGTTGAACGTTCACTGTTACAGGAGGAGATTGATGAAAATAGGTCAGAAGTAGTTACACACTTATCCTTAGCTTCCCACAATGCAACATTTGTTTTGAGTTTCATTAGCTTAGTCCTTACCTGTCGATAAGAGCGTAACGGATAATTCTTATCGCGCAACAATTCAGCGTTAGTCTTAGGGAGGACATATTACGCAATAATAATTGTGTCTGGAATTTAATCTATCGCTCAAAAATTAAGCGATAGGATATCAAAACTTCTTGATAATTGTTAAGCGTAATTAATTTTCAAGGAGTACATTAAAATGTTCAATTCTTTACTAGAATTATTTTTATGCAAATCCTTCCCAAGTAAGGCGAAGTGAAGTTATAAACGAAAAAGTAAAAAAGGAGATGAGTAGAAAAAGTAAATTTAGACGTTTTGCTTTGTTTGACATCTTTCTGCGAATACGTTTCTTCAAATATCAACACTGGCAATAACAGAGAGAATGTGACGTAATTCAGAAAAAGGTCTCTTATGATGAACAATTTATATAACAAATAAAATCAGCTCCACAAAAGCATCACCCTTGCCTCAAAATTGTCGGAAGAAAAAAATTCCTGTCCTTTTCTCTTCTGCAACGAAGCATGTAGTCCTTCTCCGTTAAGTTAAAGTAGTACTTTTGAGGACATATACTCTATATCAAATAAGCACCACTTACGCGACTCAGTAGCCTGGTACAGGTTGTACTGGTGCTCTGGTGCATTTTATATGAAATTTTGAAAAATGTAAAGATTTCAGAAAAAAACTACTTACTGATAAACGTTGAATGTTGTTTGGCTTATTGGAGTTTTTCCACTCTTCGTTATCCCTGCAAAATTTGAAATATATGAATTTCACTTTTCTAACAGACCCTAATTCAGTACTTTTCTTGCTAAAAATTAAGAAGCGCATTCAGGATAGGAAGGTGGGAATGTAATTTTTTTCCCGTCAAGTACAATGATATCAACAACAAAGATGGAAGAAATTATGATAAAAATCAGCAAGTCTACCAAGACAAATAGTCTGTGCCTCCTCTCTTCTGAGACCTCTACCAATCGTTTCTATCAGTTGCTGTTTTGTTCAATATGTAATCAGTAGATTTTTTCTTTTTGATACTCTGTAGTTTTTGCTGTTAGTTTAGATAAAAAGCTATTGTGCATAATGTTTATAATAATAAAAACTAGAGCACGAACAGGCATAAAGCTTTCTGCAAGTGAGCCTATTGTAACCAAACTGCAAAAATAAGGGAAAGTTTCCTCTTAATATGCAAAAATGCTTCTTCTTAAAACCTTACTATTGATTTATTCTCATTGCAAATTTTTATGAAAATTGAAGCACTTTCGGAATTTAGTTAGTTACATTTATTTTTGATTTACCATTAGCTACAACATTTTATATAACAATACAATACATGCGTATATATGTTTCAAAAAGCAAAAAACCGTTCTAATATAATGATACTAATAATTACTAATATAATTTCTATAAACATTTCTATAAAATGGCGTAGCTGCTATGGAATACGCAAAACTCTAAGAAGTCAAAATTGACTTTTCGCTGAGAAACTGCGCTTTTTGCTCAATTTCGCTTCGTGGAAAGAAAAAAAATTTTCGCTCAGAAATAGATTCAAAAATGTATTAAGAACTATTTTTCAAATTATCTAAAATAGATCTTTTATATTTGCTTCACTTAAGTGTTCTTTTACTAATTTTGTTATATCCATTTTAAACAAAGAAAAATATTTTGTACGAAGAGAATTTGGTTCCAATTGTGCCCAAAATTGCTCTTTTTGGCAAAATATGAAGAACGATTGACAAATTTGAAACCAGCATTATTGAATTGTTTTACATACAAATTTTCATGAAATTTGCACTTTCGAAGTTTGTTCCAAGTTTTGCTTAACTCTCTTACATGTCCGCTATTTTTTTCGCGGGAATGAACTGCAGACGATTCAGCAATCACGCTAGGTTTGGACACGATGAAAACATATAAGAAAAAAAAACACGGCCGGTTAAAATGTCTTTCATGTTTACGCGGAAAGCCAATAAAATCTCTGAAATGATCAGGAATTTACACGTACCTATATACGTGGTCGTCATCACGTAAAAAATAACGATGAAAACGAAACTGGAAAGAAGAAGCTGTTTTCTCTGTAAACTTTCCATCAGTACGATCACATGTCTGAAATGAAAATGTTATCGAAATGTAACTGTTCATACATTTTTCTTTCATGTTTCCGTGATGATGTTTAGAAGCAAAAATAATTGAATGGTACAAAAGGTATGTTTATGACGAATTCATTCCTATGCCATGGCATACTAGTTTCAAAAGCCAGTAGTCCAGTAGTCATGAATTGCATGCAGTAATATAAGTTAGAAATGTTAAGGAGTGAATTGACTAAATAACTGAGCAATCTCGTGATTTTTTCGTTTTAAATTCTTACTATTGACAACACTCCTTGAGCGTCTTTTACAGAAAGATATGTATGATGCGAGAACAACATAATGATATGGAAAGAACAACTTGCAAATAATTAGAGATTGCTTTATTTGGAACATGACTGAGAACTCTGCATGATCAACAGTTTTTAACGATATACCGGGTGGGCCAAAAAACACGCCTAAAAAAGTGTTGAATTTTGAAAAAGATTGTGATTTTCCTAAACTTTCTTAATTTCTATATCACAAATGTATTTAGAAATTTTTATTCGTCCATTTTGTAAGAATTCATTTTATGTTGAAGTTGAAAATATTAATTAAATATTTATTAAATTTGATGTTACAAAAATTTAGATATTCCTGTAACATGATGTTTATATTATCACTAAAATAACGAATTAAAAAGAGAAACATAACGTAAGAAACAAAAACGATTTATCCATAATCGTTGATACATTGGCCATCATGATCGTTCTGGTAAATTGCTTGATTGGATTGCGAATGAAAGGAAGTTCAAAAGCAACTTCTTCTAAACTTTTCTAGTTGGATGCTTTAAGTTCTTTTTTATTTTTCAAACCACCAATTTACTTTAAATCCGGTTTTCGTTCAAAACGTTCCGCTAAACACCCTGCTTTTGTTGTTCTTCTGGCTTTAGGTTCGTTATTTATGTTGCAAGTATTTTCATTCTAATTAATCTAAGAGGATTTAAACAAATTCAAGTGCTTCTTTTCTATCAATTTTTCTCCTAAGTTCTACAATGCCAATGTTTCTGAGTATTTCATGAAGGCTTTTACGGGTGCTAGGATTTCCTTGGTGAGAATTTTGAGTGTACCAGACAAACTAGTTATATCTCCATTAATTTTCTTTTTTATATTTCATTGAAGCTTGAATAGTTTTCCATTAGGGAAAGGATTAAGGAGGCATAGGCGGATCTAGAGGTAAGGCAAAATTTTATAAAATTACTTAGAGTAGACGAGAAAAACGTTCAACCCTAATGAACAATTAGCAATAAAAATAATTTTCGTAACATTTTTTGCCTAACCCTAGATCCGCCGCTGGAAGGAATGAATTAAAACCTTAATCCAGGATTACTAATTAACAATATCACAACAATAAGATAAATAATAAACAAATAGCTCTTAATTAATTTGTGAGATCCTTTAAGTTTTGCTGTTTAAGTAAGACCTAGGTATCATATCGCATTTACACCAACGAGGTAAACATTAATTTTTAAGAGGAGCTATTCTCAGCAAGGTGTGGCAAATACATGTCTTTATTCAATTAGTGTTTGTTATGTTCTTGACAAGTTTTTTTATAAGAAACCTAGTGAATGGTTTAGTTCCAAAATTTATAGTGAACTTAGTTCTAAAAGTTTCTTAACGAGTTTCTTATTTCAGGAATTACAATTTTAATTTCTCGGGTATAAACACTGTATTTAGAAATGTGTTTCAGGCAATATCTAAATTTTACAGTAACTAAACATTTCAATCTTCCAGAATAACATCAACCCATTTAATGTTGCCGTTTTTAAGATAATCTTCTGACTTATCCTGAAACAATAACAATATTCTTCCAGCTTTTGTTGTACCACAATATTTGATGTTTTTAAATAAGTTGGAAATTTGCAGGACTATCTTAGTTCCAAAAGAGTCTTAAGTTTTGGGGTTTTCTATTTTTAAAAAAAGTTTCTGTGTCAAGTAGAATTCCAGATTAGATGGGTTCTCTAAAACCTGATATACTCACAAAATATCTTTTGTCCAAACATCGATTATGAACTCTTGTTATTATCGTCAATTTCAGCCTAACCAACTGCGGAACTTCCTGTAAAATGAGGAATACATAACAATGATATCTTTTTGTAGCAATTTATTGCATTAATACGAGCAAAACAATGGTTAGTTTGGAAGCCTGACCCTAACTCTTTTTTGATTATTTTTATTAGCTGATATGATTTGATGGAAAGAAAGAGCCAAGTTCAACTCTCAGTAATAGTTGATAACAGCAGAGTTTGGAAACAAAAAACTTAAATAAATTCCTTAAATATGGGAACGTTTGTCTAAGTGCTTTTGTTTTCATGTTTTTGTCACTTATCTTGGTAAAACATTTTGTATCTAAGAGCATAAGGTTATGGTCTCTGCGGGTGGAGTTAACAGAATAACTTTTATATCAAGAACATTATGTGGGTCTTACATAACGTTCTCCCACACCCTACCACCTGAAGCTATCCGTTAAGTAGAGGTTTGGACTTCCGGGAGAAAAAGCAGCCGTTCTTGAAATAAATGTCTGTTATAAGCAGGTGTCCGCTATATGAAAAGTCCGCTATACCGAGGTTTCAGTGTATTTCTACAGATGTAACTAACATCGCCGTAACAGTCGCTACCATCATTCGAATTCATTGAAATTCAAAAGTTATTATTCGATTGAGGTGATTGAAATTAACATAAGTTAATTACAAAATTACGTTCGAATTACAAAACTAAAAGTCCATGGTTTTGTTCATGCGATGTAAATATAGCGTAGCGAGTTTGCTTTATGGGTGGAATTTGTTGTTCCAGCATACGTAGTATGGGTTGTTTTTTTATTTATATATTTTATTTATTTTTAAAGTAGATTTGCTATATGAAAGTTTTTTAGTCACTGTTGTATAATGTTCCAAGAAACTATTGGAAATTTCAGATACTACAGGGGCATTTGTAAAAGTTGGGAATTTGCACACGGTGAAATTTTATTTAAAAAGCCAACACGAAAGAAGGAAAGAACAGAAAAACTAAGAGGAAGAACAAAAATATTTTTTTCAATCGATAGTTTCGCTGTTATTTGTATTTTCTCTCAAGTCTTCGCTATGGAAATGCTGTACAATTTTTCCATTTTTTAACAAATTTAGACGTTCTTATAATAAAAACGAGCAAACTTAAATGGTTGCAGCACGAATTTAGATTGTTAGCCATTGGCTATCAGGCGACTGACTCTTGAAATCGATCTTTAATTTTTATAATTTTTTTTTTGTCAACTTATTTCTTGGTTTAACACACCCGACTAAATTTTGCTTGAAAACTGTTTGTAGCATTCTAGCACGTAAGACCAAATAACATGACTGTGTTGTTTGGTGATCATATAACATACGTTGTTTAAATAAAATACTTTTCTACAAATCTTCTCATATTTATTTTATTTTTTTCCCCAAAAATAAACACCCAAGAATTAATAAAAGAGACCACATCACCTGTTATAAATAAAGGAGTTATGGTTCGAATAAATGATGTACATGAGACATTAAAATACATTACATTAAAGTACATTACATTAAAGTACATTAAACATTAAAGCAGGCATTAAACATTAAAGCAGGCGTGAGTCAAATTTTTACTAATTGCGTTTCACTTACTGACTAGAAGTATAGTAGTGTGTCTTACAAATTTTGGATTCTGAAGAAAAGGATGCAGGGTCAAAATGTTAGTTTACACTTTTTTCTTTGCCCTGACCGTGTCACAGGTTTGGCTGTAAAAGAAAATATCATAAATACCTTTCATGGAGCTTTCCTGAATAAAATTTTTCTCCGTTCTTTTCTTAGTAATTGATGAGACGAGGAAAAATAAAACCACGGAATAGTGAACGGAAAATAATACATCACTAGTATACCGTGTAAAATGTTTTTACATCTTTCTCAATAAAATTTTTTTACACGGTATGCTAATCGTTTTATAATAACTCTATGTAATACAAAAACGCAGTCCAAAACGGTGCTTAAAATCTTTCATCGATTCATAAATATTTTACCCGCCATACTAAGCATTTGATAATCTTTTCTAAAATAAATCCTAACCAATTCATAATTCTTTCCACTTTCTAACTTTATAGTCAACCAAAAATACTTTCAGACTTTGTGGTGAACATATTTATAATTATCAATACTAAATCTCAGATAAAAATATTCACAAATTGTGAAATATCTCACTCACACACTACACTGTCCATCACAAAACTAACTTTTGCAGTATATACAGATTTACATATATAAGATATAAGGTATTAACTAAATCTTAAAAAGAATCATACCTGAATAATGTTTCTTTCTTCAAAGCTGAGTTTTCTTTCTCTATAAATTCCAGGAACAGAGAGATCGCCAATTAGAAAAAAGGCCATCGGTATTGACTAATTTTACTCACGGCCAAAACCAACAGATTAATCAAATCTCTAATCTTTTATACCTTCTTGACTTTCTTCTTTCTATCATTGTACTAAAAAATACCATGCTCAACACAGTTTTTACTAAATTTTCTTTCTTTTCTCTGGAAATCTAAAAAAACAAACCGAAACTGGATAAAATGCCGTTTAATATGTCTTATACCTTCAACATTGTATATAACTCGTAAATATGTAAAAACTATTCTTCGTAAATAAAAATTGTCTTTTTTATCCATGTTTCTTATTATTACTTCGTCTTAAAAAATGTAAACAAACGCTTCTTTTTTCTTCAAACAACTATTTTACATTCGTTGTCAATAGCTGCTACGTTCGATTGTAATTCGAAGTCTCCGCCTGATATGCTATATCATGTCTTCCCTTACATATTTTATATCATAAAACAATTATAAGCACTAAGCCGGAGTGCCTTATGCTAATACGGAATAAACATAAACAAACATCCATTGACGAACTTTCCGAAAATTTTTACTTAACGTTCTTTCTTTAAAAGTTAGGTAAGAAAAAAAGCAAGATTGCGTATTAGTATAAGAAGATAGAAGATGATGTTGCGCATTCGTAAAACTTAACCTGAAAGCTCATATCCTTAATTATTTTGTTTATTTGTTGTTTTTAGTGGATTAATACTTCTCTTATAAGATCACCAAAATTCTGCTTATAACGTATTGGTTTACGTGTTTTACGGCCTTTATTTCTATTATTGCTGCTGACTTCCCGGTCGTTAAGGCTGTTTTATTTAAATTCAGACGAATCTATAATACACGTTTGTTTTATAAGAAACGTAGTGAATATTTTTGTTCCGAAACATTCTTAATTAATTTACTTCTTCTTACTCCTTATGTCAGGAATTACAATTTTTATTTTGAAAGAAAAAACACTGAATTTAAGAATGTGTTTCGTGCTATAAATAATTAGTGTGAAGTTCTCAAAGTGTGAGCACTTGCTAGGAGCACTTGTTTAAGACCTACTTTCAGGTTTTCAAAATTCTAAAGAGTTTCATATTGTTAGCATTAGCTATATTGGAGAAAGTTTTTTGCAAATTGTGGCAGATCTAGCACTGCATTTTGAAAAATAATACGAGCCTTACGGCTTGAAGGTGAACGCTAACTTCGACCTTGTTCACGTCTGATTTGAAATTCGATAAGCCATCCTTTACACTGAGGATGATTTTTGTGGTAACATAATTCGGAAAGCCATCATAGACACATTTCACGATGGTTCTTAAAATGTACCAGATAAATGTTTTTGCACAATTACGCTGCAACTAAATTTTCAGATCGATACAGGAAACACGAAACACGAAACACGAAACAAGGAACTATGTTTCATACTATTATTATCACTTTTGGAATTCTATGAACCATATTTTTCCTTTCAACCATCCAGGCGCTTGATTTTTTGATTATTTATTTTTTTTGCAATCAGTTATTATAGGAGGGCGTTTATAAGCGCTTATAGGAGGGCGCTTAGAACATTATATGATTAAGATGATGATTATTATGTGTAAATTTTATAACTGTATAAATGGATTCTTATAACTCCTTGGCCAATTTATTTTGTTTGTAAGCTTTCGCTGACATCATGGGAGCATCACCACACTGAAAATGTCCGGTATATTGAACCTGCTGTTATAGTTACTAGGAATCCTCAACATAATGACAAAGTTCATATTAATGATTTCAAAACAATTCAAGTGGCACAGACTTGAGAGATTTATTCAAAATAGATCAATCTCACCTCTTGATGGATTTTGCAGTCAGTACGCGTAAACTTGTAAACAAGTCCGTATCACAGGTCGTTTATTTTTTGAATTACTTCATCAGTTAGGTTGAATATGCGTAACTGGTTTTGTTCGGTTTCGTAACTCGGGAATTTCGAACCTCCTTGTTAGAGGATGGGCAGTAATATAATTGTTTTTATACAATTTCAAACATGGAATTCGAAATTAAAATACTGCGAAAAAAAACTTAAAATGTGAAAATAATAAATAGTTTATCGAAAAACTTTGTATTTTGGGTCTTGTTTTTTCGCAAACTCGCATGATTTTACATTTTTCATCACTGCTACAGTACAGCCCGAAAGAAACTTTGCATTTCTGTGTCAGATAATTACCTTTCGCGAAGAGTTGCCCTCTTAAAAAGTTAACGAATTTTTGCTTATCTTACATGAAATTTCAAAAAAAATCGCTCTGAAAACTTAACGACTTCATGTAACTGATAAAAGTTTTCACGAAAATCTTTTGTGTTTTCATGTAAAAATTCATTACTTTGCGGATGCATAAAGTTTCGTTCGGGCTATACTGTATTATACTTTATATTAAGAAAGTCGAAATGATCGCATTTTGATCGAAACACAAAATTTAATGTTGTGAAATATTGAAATTTTGATGTAACTGCAACATTAAAATGGCGAAGATTTACAAAGAAAACAGCGAAATTGAAAGGCATTGAAATCATCATTATCACTAAACCGATTTAGCATCGCTTACTATTGGTTTTTGGTCATGCCTGCATTCACGACTGTTTCTATTGTTATCCTTTCTCTGACAATGTAAAGCAATATATTAATATTTTTATTGTGCTTTTAAAGAATGGAACATTTTTTGAATGGTATATATACTACCGTGTATTGCTTTTAATTTCAAATCCACAAACCTTTCCCCACACAAAAATATATCCTTCACGAATAAAGTATGAAAACTTTCTAAGATTAACAGTGACAGGAAGTTTCTTTTATTCATTCATTTTTATTCTGAAGAACGATTCATGGAGATTATCTGATGTCTTTGAGACAACCAGGGTATGGGCATGTCGAAAATCTGTTTACCGAAAATTGAAACATCTGAAGATTAATTTTTACTTAATTCCCCAATGCTAATTTGCTTTCCTCTTTGCGTATGAAAATTTAAAAGCACCTCTAAACTCTTAGAAAGAATTTCACAAAATCATGTAACTTCTGTGAATAAACATCTTAGCGTAAGGTTTGACTAAATGTGTTATTACTGTGAAGGAGTTTGCTTGAAAGCGACTTCTGTTGTTGTTTTCGTAATGTTTGTTGTATTCTTGTAGTTGTAGGATTCACTTTCGGCATGGTTAGTTTGACTTGAGATGAGAAGACCTCTCTATGGTTTTGGACATTGTTCAAATGATTCTGGAGGATGTTACGTCCAGGTTTAATCAACGATCTAAACATAAACACAAGTAGAATCTTTAAATCGCTCATAACGTCTCTTTCGCATTTATTAGATTATCAAATCAAAAGTTGAAAAATCTAGAACCATTTCTTAGTACCCGTGAAGAGACACAAAACGAAAGGTAATTCAGGAGATTAATAGCCGATCCATCATAAATGAAATACGAACCTATTTATAATCAGCTGCTTTAAATAACATTTCGGACAATATTTCTTACGAAAGTAGGTGATATAATCTACCTCCGACGTAATGCTTTTCTTGCATAAAGATTTCAGTTTTACATCTTGGCCATGCAAGACTTCATATGACTTGATATGGGCATTCCTGTCATATTTATTGACAGTATTCACTTCTTTTAAATGACAAGATTTGTAAAATAAACTGTTCTCCTCCCTAAAAGCTTTAAATCTTTCCAGAACTGGTCTCCATACAATTTGATTTTCGACCATAATGTTTCATTGAAGTAGTTATACAGCATCACATCACCTGCATTCCATTTTCTGATCAGTTGTTTAGTTTTCTCTGACATGTCTTTAGTGCCGTCTCTCACCAACCGTAAATTTTGTTTTATGTACAAAATGTCTTTAAAGTTCCAACAATATTCTTTCATCATTAAAACTAAACTTTCATCAAAATATTCCGTTATAAGAACTAAATCAAATTCTCTCGCTAGTTTTTGTATATACCATGATATCTCCTGGTTCTTCCCACCAAGATCAAACAACATCCCATTTTGTACAAGATTTATTATGTCACTCACAGATCGTTTGCGTTTGTAAGTCTGAACTATTGCAGAAGAATTTTTTAAGAAGTCTTCCAGCATCATGTACGAATACTGTAATTTGCCATTTCTATATTTTGCAGTAATAAATAAATTTCGAAAATCAAAGTAGTCGTACGTGCTTTCATAATGTGTGACTGGATCTCGTAATATCGTGATGTATTTGGAATTAGATTCTATACAAGAATCCATCTGTATTCTGTTATATCTGGAATTTGAAAAGAGAAAAATTAATTCTATAATTCCAAAGGCAATTTCTTTTATGTCGTATTCCAGCAGAGTTACTACATAATTTTGAGCTCAAATGCTAACAACAAGTAAGATAAGAATTTCATGAAATTGTGCAAAAAGGGTGCAAAAAGGGTGATGATGCCCTGATCTTGTTACACAAGTTACCGTAATCCCTTAAATATTTGCACCCCTTTTATTTTCGTGGCGCAGAATGCATCAAGTTGAGTAAAATGGAAATAACAGTTTAAATAACTTTTATAACAGAAATGGCCATTCTAAATTTATTGTAAGTAACATCCAATTTAGAAAGGACAGCTAGACAGAACATATGATATAAAATCATGTCCAAGTTATTCCTATACACCTTTTTCGAAAGGTCTATTCATCATCAATAACAATATTTGTCTTTTTTTTGTTTATTATCTCTTCTTCAACCATCTTGTAATATTGTGGTTAATGTTGTGATAAAGTTGTTATAACGTTGCTTTAAAGTTTACCGGCTAAGTTAAGATTAAGTAAGATTAAGTGATAGTTCAACATTATCACTAACGTTGTGACAAATTTGAAATAAAATTGTTTTACACTTATGACGTTGATACAACGTAAATAATTAACATTTTGCATCGTTCAAACACAGCATAATGATCGAATACAGCAGTTCAACAAAGTTAATGCAACGTCGTCTAACGTTGTGGTACATTGATCTGCTAGCTTTGTTGTGATACATCAGGTAAATAATTCAAAACTTACACTGCATGGTTTGTCAGGATATTCCCTCTGGACCCACCTAAACTTTTTGAATCGATGCTAGATACTTTAAATGGCTGAGGCCACCCAAATCTATTCCTGTCGTATACAGGAAGAACAACACGGAGTTCATGAAGGTCTGCAAACCTGTTTAAAATGTTTGTGACTGTGCTGCTTCCAGTTTTGTGTGTTTTCAAGAACACGATGTTTTGTTGCTTTCTCGAACACCTAAAAAGGTTAAAAGATCATTGTAGTATGATAGCATATAACCTGCTCATATGTAGCGTAATGTTATAACAAAGGGATACTCATTTCTAGCGAGACGTTAGGGAACAAATCTGACATACAAGAACGTGCATTTCAATGATCCTCGTCAATATAATTTTATGAAAAATCATGCACTTCAAATAATTGGTAAACAGGGTTCAGTTTACCCATGCTAACTGAAAACTGCACCTGCTTTACCTCATAAAGACGATTATCAAGTAAACTTATGGAATTCCTTTAGTTTAATATTGAAGTAAAGAGTCCACAAACAGAGACTGCACAACAAGAACAACAACAGCATTTAGCGAAGATAAATGTTTTAAAATCCAACAAAAGGTCAGACAAAACTGCCCCTGAACCATAACGTAATATATTAGTATGCGTTACCAGAAAATCACCAACCAAAAGTGAAGGACTTACAACTTCTATAAATCTATCGAAATAAAGCTCGCCTCGGCTTTTTGAAATTTTAACAAAAGCAGTTTTGAAGCACCCTCAAGCACAGTTAAAAAAATATACTGCTATTGACTTCTACGATCGTAACAACCAAACAGAAATCAACTTCAAGATTCTACGTTTATTTTGTAGCCAATTTTTGAACTCTGATTCCAGAATCGAAGGCAAATATATTCACTTTCCTGTACCTTTACAGGTGTCAGCCAGGCATCTTTTTAAGGTCCGAATTTTTTGTGAAAACTTAACCCGCTAAATACTACATTATTCGTAATAATTCACTGTAAACGCCTATTCTACATTAAGGAAAAGGTTGAGTTTCAGTTTTAAAGTACTAATAAAAGTCGCAAAAAGTCGAAAGGCTTTAGAAGTCAGTTGTAAGTCGTTATCTTTTTATACGTCCATGATTTAGCAGAATTCAAATTTATATGGAAAAGCTAGGATTAAAAATTTGGTGTACAAAGGAACCCTGGAACCCTGGAGAAAATTAACAGAAGTTTGCAATTGGACAACTTTGAAAATTGTTTGACGGTTATTGTGGCATTGACCTTCTTTAAAAAGTAAAGCCAGTTGTTGTTGTTTTTCACTTATAAAAAAGTTTCTCCGGACATAACAAGGAACGGCCAGGAAAGATTTCTTCATTCCTTCATTAGAACATATTAAAAAAAGAAGAACATATGTTTTTGCGATTATTTTTCCTTAATTAGAAAAACATTTTGAACATCATTGCTACATTCACCTGCAATTACATTCTGATCTCTCCTATTGTGGGTTGAGATAGTATAGTCGTTTAACTGAAGGTACTCTGGTATTATCTAATACTGTATGAACAGTTTGTAGTATATATACTACTACATTGTGGTTAACTCCAAAAACATTTAGATAATGTAACGTGCAAATTGTTACAATGTCGTGTTTCAATACAATGATGAGCTTCAGAACGCAAGGTTGAATTTTAATCAAACCTATTATCCAAAATCTGTTTACATCTGGAGATTAATTTTATAATTATATCCCCAGTGCTAATTTGCGTTCATTTTGACGTCTGAAAATCTAAAACCATTTCCAAACTCTTAGAAAGAATGTCCAAAATCATGTAACTTCTGTGAACAATCGTCTTACCGTGTGCTTGGACTAAATGTGTTATTACTGTGAAGAAGTTTCCTTGAAAGCGTCGTCTGTTGTTGTTTTTGAAATTTTTGCTGTATTCCTGTAGTTGTAGGAGTCACTTTCGGCGTGGTTAGTTTGACTTGAGATAAGAAGACCTTTCTATTGTCTAATATAGTTACTTCTTCTATTAAAGGTGATTTATTGAATTTGATGTTAATATTTTCTTGATGAAGACTCAACCTAAAAAGAACATTAAAGGAAAGTAATTAAACCCTGCACATTGCAATTTTTCTGGGTTGAGATTGGTGAAATGAGTTCAAAAGTAGTTGCACATTTACCCTTAGCTCTCCACAATGTTATTGCAAGGTTTGTTTGACGTTGCAATGTTGTAAGAGTATTTATTTTCGTAATATTCAAAAACTGTCAGGCAAGCGTAATTTTATGAACGTGTTATTCACTATCCAAGTTTCAAATAGACCCTTTTCTAAATTAATTTCGTTCTTGACAACACTTCCCTCGTTTAAAATGTTTACTTGCATTATCCAAAAGACGGATAGACATAAATTTTTATGATCAGTATTATCATGTATAAGAACGTCCAATGGCGGATCTAGAACTTAGGTGAAATTTATGGAGGAGAGCAAGATTATAAAGAGAAAAAAAAAGAAACATACAAATAAAACTTATCATCACTTAAAATTAAAGTCTGTGTCAATAATATTTGCACTTATTACATAAATGAATGCCATTTCTGATCTACTTATCGGATTTTATCAAATAGGTACCAAATTAAAGGTATTGGTCAATGAGAAGGTCAATATAAATATATATACTCCTATCGATCTCGGGCATTATTTTTGAGTGCAGATGCACAAAACAGTCAGTATCTCGTTAGATTTGAAACGATGCAATTGCTGTGCAGGGAGTACGTGACATAATTTGGAAAAAGTTACATTATCATAAAACTTTTATTTGCCAAATAGCATCCTTTTTTCAAATGTTTCCTTAAGAGAGTTACAAATCTATGATATAATAAATGGCCTGGCACCAAATTAGAGATAAAAAAGGTTGCTTAACTTGGTGAATATTGAAATATCTGAAGACTACTTTTTATATATTAGGTCATGATTTTGTATTTATTCGAATCTGAAAAGAATACAGAAGCTCTTCCCGACGTCGAAAAATTAAGTAATTTCTGTGAATAATGATCTTACCGTGTGCTAGGACTAAATGTATTATTACTGTGAAGGAGTTTCCTTGGAAGCGTCGTCTGTTGTTGTTTTTGCAATGTTTGCTGTATTGCTGTAGTAGGAGGAGTCATTTTCGGAGTGGTTATATTTACTTCAAATGGGAAGATATTTCTATTGCCTATTATAGTAACTTTTTCTGTTAAAGATGACTTATTGAAGTTGATGCTATTGTTTCCTTGGTGAAGATTCCACCTAGAAAGCAAATACGTAAGAGAATAATGTCTTTACATCTCGATCTTTTATGTGTAGGGACATCTAGGAGTAGTTACATAGTTTCCCGAAGTTAATTGCAAATGATGAAAAATTTATGACCACCAATATTGGCACTGACTAAGTAACTTGTTTAGACACGTAAAATGCAAAATCTTAAGATAGTGACTAAATGTCCTCAGGACAAAAACATGCAATAAAAAAATGTTTCAAGACAAACTTTTCAGATAGTATATAGATGAGCACTTATCTTAATGTGTAAAAGTGATTTAATCCGAATATTTGACATGTTAACATTTGTTAAAAAATTGTTGGATATTTTGCGTGGATGCTTAATTGATTGGGACGCTTAAAAGAAATGAGCGTTTAAACATTTTCCAAGGTTTCTGCTTAAAGGTAAAAATGGAAAGAGATTTTTGTTTTCATAGTTTATCCCTATATAAAGAGTTTGACAAAGTAATGGACGTTGTTCCAATATTCATATTTATGTTTTAATTCATATTTGAATATCTAATTCAATATCGTCTTCTTCATCCTTACTTTTATACCATAATTCAAATAAGCGCCCATCTTTGGAAGGGGTTAATAGCTTAATAGAATATGAACGCTTAAAAGGATATGGGCGCTCATTGAACTTTGACAGATTTACATGGGCGCTTGAGAGTGGCAAGTATCATATAAAATTCAAACATGAAATTCGATATCTTTAACAGAATAGCTAGTTTTTCCTTCACATAGTATACAGTAGAACTCTTGTAATCCGAACTCCTGTAATTGGAAAAATCATGTAGATCGATCAAATTTTTTGGTCCCGTCAGAATTTTCGTATCAAACTTTCATGTGGAAACTATAGTTCGAACTCACAGAATTTGAAAAAGCATTTAAATCAAATCAAACATTTAAATCAAATAGTTTTTTCAGTCCTTTGAGCAAGTTTTGGTCATGTAATTCAAATTTCGGCGAAAAGTATTTCCATCGAGTCCTTTTTGGGGGAAATAATCTTCTTGGATTTTTTCTGAATGAAAAACATCTCAGTGAAAAAAGAAACCAGGTTTAAATTAAACACAATATTAGACGCTCGATTTTACTTTTGTTGGTAATTGGACATTCGATTTTGCGTAGAAGGCATTATTTCTCAGTTTTTTATGCAAAATCAGCTAAAAAAGGAGTTTGACTTTCTATTTTCCCTCTAGATATCGTAAAATAAAGACATTCTCCTTATAAGATATCAAACTTAAATTTGTTACACCACCACCGTCATTTTCATGAAAACTAGCTCAAAAAAAACTAAGATCCAGTAATCCGAAAACTCATGAAATTCGAACAAATATTTTAGTTCCCTCAGAGTTCGAATTGCATGAGCTCTACTGTATCTACTAAATTATCTTACCCTGTGGTGGGACTAGTTGTGTTATTATCTTACCTTGTGGTGGGACTAGTTGTGTTATTACTGTGATAAAGTTTGCTTGGCAGAGTCTTCTGATGTTGATCTTGTAAGGTTTGCGTTATTTGTTTAGTTGTTGGAATTACTGCATGTTTGATTAGTTCCACTTTAGCCGGAAAGTTCTTGCCATTGTCAAACAAATCTATTTCATTTATCCCTACCAAACGGGAGGCGAATTCTCTGTCGCTCGAATGCAACCTAATTTTATAAGAGAAAGCCATTTCTTAGGAAACAGCTTCTAACCAAAGCCTGGTTTATGCTAAAGTTCGTTCTTTATAAACACCAGAAGCTCGAATTTAGTAAGAGGATAAGCAACACGTAAGCACCCTAGGCTCAAAATTATACCGATGAAAAAAAATCACTGTTCCTTTCTCCACCGCAAAGAAAGCCTCCTCCGTTAAGTCAAGGTAAGGTTGTAGGTAGATTTGGAAATTTTGAGGATATATACTCTGATATACTCTATATCGAATAAGCCCCACTTACGCACCAAAAGTATACTCAAAATGGGAAAAAATGAGCCTGGTCCAGTTTGTACTGGTGCTTATAAAAAAAAGCGTGCAAAACGAATTTTATCTGAAATTTTGAAAACTGTAAAGATTTCAGAAAAATCTACTTACTGATAAACGTTGACCGTTGTTTGGCTTATTGCAGTTTTGCCCTTCATCGTTATCTCTGCAAAATTTGAAATATATGAATGTCATTTTTCTAACAGACCCTAATTCAGTACTTTTCTTGCCCAAATTCATTGCCAAAAAGCACATTCCGGATAGGAAGGTGAAAATGTTAATATTCTCTCGTGAAGTACATTGATATCAACAACATAGATAGAAGAAATTATACCAAACAACAGCAAGAGTCTACCAAGCCAAATAGTCTCTCTTCTGAGACCTCTTCCAATCAAATAGTCTCTCTTCTGAGACCTATACCAATCGTTTCTATCAGTTGCTGTTTTGTTCAATATACAATCAGTAGATTTTTTTCTTTTTGGTACTCTGTAGTTTTTGCTGTTAGTTTAGGTAAAAAACTATTGTGCTTATGCACGTTTTTCTATGTTTATAATAATAAAAATAAAATCTCTTAAATGATCAGAAATTTACACGTACCCATATACATTTTCACCCCAATCATGTAAAAAATATAGATTAAAACGAAACTGTACAGAAAAAGCTGTTTTTTTCGCAAACCCGTCATCGTGCATGCCTGAAATGAGAATGGTCGAAACATTATCGAAATGTAACTGTCCATACATTTTTCTTCCATGTTTTCGTGAAGATGTTTCGAAGCAAATATATTTGAATGCTACAAAACATATGTTGATGACGAATTCATATCTATGCCATGCCATGCAGCTCCAAAGACCCGTAGCCCAGATATAAAAAAGTCATGAATTGCATGCAGTAACATAAGTTAGAAATGTTCAGGAGTGAATCGACTGATAACTAAAGTGTGATATAAGCAATCTCGTGATTTTTTCATTTTAAATTCTTACTATTGACAACACTTCTTGAGCGTCTTCTACAGAATGATACGTATGATGCGAGAACAACATAATGATATGGAAAGAACAACTTGCAAATAATTAGAGATTATTTGAAACATGAGTAAGAACTCCGTAACTCAGCGACGGATCTAGGGTTAGGCAAAAACGTGGAGGAGTACAGTGTCATGAATTTTCTGTTAAAACTTAAGTGTTGATTAGGTTATTTTCAGATTTTTCTTTTATACTCTTAATGACCTACTCTCCTCTATAAATTTTGCCTAGGTTCTAGATCCGCCTCTGCAACTTAAACAGTTACTTCTTCTTTTATTTTTATAAGTTACTTTCCTCAGTACAGTCATAAAATAAAGTATTTTGCGCCATACTTCGTTAAATTCTCTTGTTCGAGTGAGAATCATACTACTATACCTGATCTGTGACAACATCAGATGCTTTAACAGCTTTAGACATTGCTGCTCATACAAGTGGTATTAAAGTTGAACTTGTTCGCCTTTTTTAACTATTTATCTCTTATATTTCAATGTAGATTGATTAGTTTTCCTAACGGAGTATTAAGGAGAAATGAATAAAACTAAATAGGGGATTACTTATTGAGATTACCACAACAACATGACATATAATAAACAGAAATATCTTAATTAACCCTTAAGCTGTGCCTTTGTTATTTAACTAAGACCTTAACACGTTGAAGGTATAACATGATATTTGCAGTAACGAAGTTAACATTACAGTAAACATTGTAAACGCCAAAACACAGGTGTACTTGTAAACCCCGTGTTTTTGTCTAGTTAGTACATCAAATTAAAACATTATTTAAAAATATATATTTCATAAAAACGAGGTTGGATGTACTGACAAGGTAAAAACACGGTGTTTAAACAAAGATTCGGGAAAAGCGGATCACAATTTTATTTTGAGATAAAGGTGGAATGGATTAAAAACTTAATAAAGGGGAAATTACTAATTAATGCCACAACAACATGAGGAATAATTAAGATCTTTCTGATCTTAATTACTCATCGGCTGAATATTAAAATCGTTGTTTCTTTGTTTTTGTTTTATTTTTTGTGGACAGTTTGTCAGTTCTCCATAACAACGATTATCTCCCAGATATCTAGCCGTTTCATTCCCGGTGTATGTTTTCTAATTTTGTGCGTGTGTTATTCAGCGACGTTCTCCTTATGTGTGTGTAACACGTGTAACACAGGCCTTGATACAACAACTGATGATGAAATTAATTATTTTGACTTTAACTCTTAACAATAAACAACAAGAAGTATTTGATCTAGTTAATGTTTGGGGCAGACGCAAAGTAGCAAGCAATTTACCTAAATATATCGACGAGGTACACCCCTTGCAGTTGTTTATTACCGGTGGAGCTGGAACTGGTAAATCGTATTTAGTTAAAACTCTAGCTGCAATGCTTATGAAAACCTTGAATTACCGTTCCTTGAACTTAGAAAAACCTAAAGTTCTAATGCTAGCACCAATAGGGGTTCCTGCAGTTCATATAAGCGGAAATACTATTCATTCTGCACTTGGAATACCTGCTGAGCGTAGGGGTCTTCAAGTTCACAAACTTTCTGATAAAAAGAGAAATTAGAAGAGCTGCAGGTTATAATCATAGATGAAATATCAATGGTAGCAAACAAACTATTATCACATATTCATCAGAGATACTAGATATTTTTGTTACTCTAGGAATTGCATGAAACCATTTGCAGGAAGACAATAATTGTTGTCGGAGATTTATATCAGGTACCTCCTGTAATGCAACGTCCTGTATTTGCTGATTATCATAATGAAATGTATAACATTAATCATCTGTGGCGGGTATTCAAAATGTGTGAGCTTACTGAGGTAATGCCCCAACGAGGAGATAACACTCTTATAGATCTATTGAACAATATTCGGATAGGAACTGTTACTTAAGACGATGAAAATATTCTGAAATCAAGATTTATTTCAAAGGAAAGTGAGGCTATCCTAAAGATGCTCTTCACATATTTGCTGAAATGAGCCAGCTAGACAACATAATCACATGATGTTGGAACAACGATACTCTTTTTACTGTTCAAGGTTTAGACCAAGTTCCTAAAGGGGTTCCACACCACGTATATGATCGAATACTAAATTTTAGTCAAAGTCAAACCAATGGATTAAGTTTTGAATTTGAAATCAAAGTTAGAGCAAGGGTAATGTTAACAACAAATTTGGATGTGTGTAACAAACTGATTAATGGTCAAATTGGTACAATTATGCATATTTCAAGGGAAAGTAATTCAGTAAAAACGATATATATGAAATTTGATGATGTAAAGGCTGGGCATTCACAAAAGATTTTCGATGCTTCCGCTAGACAAATTGATGTTGTTCCAACTGATCGTGTAACAACAAATATAAAAACCAGCCCTAAAAAAGAAGCTTTTCCAGTAGTAAAACGGACAGAATTCCCTCTGACTTTAGTTTGAGCCTTAGTTTGAACTAAGTTGTAATCAGCGAAAACATAGAAGATGATTCATTATCAATGATCATTTGTAACGTAAGGTCACTAAGAAAGCATCTAAATGACATAAAGACAGATGAACATTTCATGAGAAGTCATATAATGCTTTTAACCGAAACTTAGCCTTGCTTGCGTATTTGATAGCAACCTCGGGGTCATTGAACAGTTTCAATTTATCGCTTTTGTTTGTAAACTGAAGATTTTAAAATTTTGCTTTTATACAGACACTTGGAAAGCCAAAATTTGCACACAAGAACTTCACACGGGAAAAAACTGCGAAGGAATGCATAAAAAAGGAATGCGAAATTGTTGGTTGTCAAAATTTGTATGATAATTTTTTTCAGAATTTCTTCTTCTTTTGTTCCCGTATTTGCTCAGCATTGTGCTTTTCAGTTTTTAAAAGTTTGATGTATGTTGTACTTTAAAGGAAAAAATATTCGCGAATCGAAAAAATCGCGAAATTTTGGGAATAAACTTTCGCGAATGACCCTTTTGGAATTATTTGCACCAGTTTAAGCGGACCAACCCAAGATGAGATGGAATTTGTCTCGGTAAAGAGAGCCATCTTTCCACTATAGAGAAAAATCACTCAGATCTTCGCGACTTCAGTCGTTCCTGTTCATTTTGTTTACGAATTTTATTTAATTCCCATTCTTTTTTTTAATTCCCTAATTTGAAGAGCTATAAGCTCATTCAAAATCTTTTTATTTACCATTTGTGCAAAGCTTTGGGCTTCCATGTATATTCCTTTATTCCAAAAATCTTTTACCTTGAACTTAAGAGCAGGAATTTTTGTGAGAACTTCATTTCGCGATTTGAAAAGTTGCCATTAAAATTGAATTTTGCAATCCCTTTAGGAAGGTAATATATTCATCAATCCTATCTGGTGCAACGATTTCTCAAGGCTGCAACAGTTATATAGTTATAGATTTTGCTGGTGAAAAGTGCTAATGTTTTGAATTAATCCCCTTTTATTTTGCTTTTTTTTATTTGATTTTCAATAAAAATAAAATTAGCTCATTTTATTTTATTTTTATTTTTTTTTAATCATTTTATTCATACTGGCTAGCTTTAGATGTTCCCTTTAGATTCTTTAGCTTATATACCCTTCATGTCATAAGTTATCCTATAAATTTATGTTCTAGGATAAAGTGATTCTTTGGTAAAACTCTTAATGGCCGCTGGTAAAACTCTTACAGCTGGTGTTTTATTAACTTGTGAAAAGCTTTTCCTTTGCTATTTAACTAAGACCTCAACACATTGAAGGTATGACATCATATTTACAGCAACGAAGTTTTAAAAGCTATTATGAGCAAATTGTCCCATCAAATGTCTTTATTCAATTGGCTCTTGATAATGTTTTTTACACGTTTTTTATAAGAAACCTAGCGAATGGTTTAATTCCCAAAATTCTTAATTGCTACAACAGTTTTCCTTCTGCCACTTCTTTCTTTGTTTAGGTTATAACTTGTTCCTTCATTGTCATACTTCTTGACATTTCTCTGAATTGCACTTTTGAAGGTGGATTTCTGCCAGGAAAACGCTGTCCAATAACTTTTTGCTTCATGAAATTTTCTCACGATGAACGCTCTTTGTTGCACTGTTAGCTGCATGATTGAATAAACTTACAAGTTTTCCTGCTTATAAAGAATTTTTACAAGGCGTTGGGAATAAAAGATTTTAAGCTCAGAATAAAAAATTGGTGATCTTTACAGAATTTCGTGCTATACGTAGCACAGTAGCATCCTGAGCAGTAATTGCAACGAAACAAAAGGTTAATGGCTCATTAAAAGTCCGGTCTATTGATCATTAAAGAGTTAATGACCGTATCGAATGAAAAAGTTCTTCGTATTTTCTTAAACAAAAAATACCACAAATGAAAAATTATATTTTCAGAATCCTTGAAATATTTTCTTTCTAACGGTATAAAAATCGCATTGATTTGATAAAGATTTAAAAAGTTATATGCTTTTAAAACCAGGGGCCCTTTTTTTTATGGACACACTGTACAAAAACAATTTTGATTTATGTAATGAATTTAGTTCTAAAAGTTTCTTTACGGGTTTATTATTTCAGAAATTACAATTTTTATTTTGGGAGAAAAAACACTGAATTTAAGAATCAATACCTCCTACAGAAGATGACAGACGTACGGCCAGACGTACTGGTGTCTGACACTTTTTTATTCAAAAAGTAGGAAATTGCAAGAAAATAAAAATTTATTTCATTTGACATTTGAGACATTTTTCCACGAAGATACGTATTACGAAATCGATATACGAATTAAAGAGCGGGGGGCTATCTGGTCCTCCTTATCGTGAATGTCGAGTTTGCTTCGTCATATGTAAAGGTTATTTTTCATACAGGTCTTCAAGAATTAGGAATAGGTGGAGTTTCATTTGGTCTGCAAAACGCATTCTTAGCGACTCAAAAAGCCATTTGCAAAGGCCAGTGAGCAGTCAGTCGATATGGTTCCAAATGGGCTTATGCGCAGCATTTAAAGCCCATCGGAGTGAATTATCGAAACGCGACATGACTGAGACTCGAACACTTTCCACTACACCATCGCTCCCCCTGTTTGGAGATGTTGCAGTAGAGTTTGCAATTTCCTTTGACAGGGCTCGTGTTAATACTAACGTTTTTGACAGGGCTCGTTTTAATACTAACGTGTTTGACAGGGCTCGTGTTAATACTAACGTGTTGATAATTACGATTATTAACTTATGAATATAAATTATACAAAAATGGTCCTTCAAAAAATCTGCAAGTTACTTCCATCTCAACTCTCTACTTGTTTGAGATTTGGCTCTTTGAATCCAAATAAGAAGAATTGTTTGTCGTATGTATGCATCCTTACAACAACACCCGTCTTTATAAAGGCTGGAATACACTATCATCTTTCAATAAAAATTGTGACCCAATTATAGCACTATTATAAATACGAATGCATTTTAAGCATCAATTGAGAAGAGCACAGGATATTACCAGAAGATTTTCTGATTATATCAACCCCAAACATAGATTTTGTCAAATTTATTCCAGGTAGGTGTTATGTCATGTATGGCTCTTCCTTCTCACTCCTTTTCTTCTTCGACGAATTTTTTCGAAAATTGCTTGTGACGAGTCTATATGTTTCATTGATATTCTATTACGATTTCTTGCTGATGATCTATAAGGAAATACAAAAGAAAATTAACAAATTCCATTATTTTAAATGCCGTATCATTTTGATTCACATACATTTTTACCATCTTTTTCTAGAACATCAAACACATATGTCCTACATCTCTACTTATCTCATCTTAACACTTTGATCGGTTATCTCAATTACGGTGCACTCTCTCTAGTAAATCACTTGAATTCATCAGGTCCAACCTAGATTAAGAAACGTAAACTAGCCATTTACCTTTTTTTGTCACAACCCACAATAGCACAGTATTTACTTCTATAGTAACTAATGTACTCCGGTTCTGTTACTAAGGATTTTTCGCAAAGCATCTTATTATGTGATGTAACTCTATCTGAAATCACATACGCTTGAATTCTTGATTTATCATAACGATTATACTTTGCCACCTCTTTGAACGTACACGAATCAAAAAAGTTCTTATTTTTCTCTTTAAATGTTGCTAAATCTTTCCAGAACTGATCTCCATACGATTTGATTTTCGACCATAATGTTTCATTGAAGTAGTTATACAGCATCACATCACCTGCATTCCATTTTCTGATCAGTTGTTTAGTTTTCTTTGACACGTCTTTAGTGCTGTCTTGCATCAATCGTGAATTTTGTTTTATATACAAAATATCTTTAAAATCCCAACAATATTCTTTCATCATTAAAACTAAACTTTCATCAAAGTATTCCGTTATAAGAACTAAATCAAATTCTCTTGCTAGTTTTTGTATATACCATGATATATTCTGCCCCTTCCCACCAAGATCAAACAGCATTCCATTTTGAACAAGATTAAATACATCACTTTTTCTACGCTTTCTTTTAAAATCTTTGATAAAATTAGATGCATTGTTTAGGAAATTCTCAAATTTAGTTGGTTTAATAGTTGTATGGTTGTTGATTTTTATCAGTGTTTCAAATAAGTCGCCAATATGAAAATATTGGTACGTGCTTTCGAAATGTGTGACCGGATCTCGTAATATCGTGATATATTTGGAATTAGGTTCCATACCAGAATCCATCCGTATTCTGTCATATCTGGTATTTAAAGAGAGAAAAATTAAACGATACAACAAGAGTAATTATTTCACTTCAAAAGACATTATGGAAAATATTGATCATGCTAATTTTGAAAATATATTTAATAGTTTTCTCAAGGGAAAGAATATATGATACATGTGAAGGAGTTGGGGAATATTCAGACACTCGTTACGTTTTTCTTTTATTTAGCCATTCGCCTTCTCGTTCTTCCTTAAAATTTTGGAATACTTTTAAATCTACTGATGTTGATATATATAATTAATGAACTTACACTGCATGGTTGACGATGATATTTCCTTTTCTCCCTCCAAGTAAATCTTGAGCCACGTATGCCATGCTAAAGGAAGCAGGCCAGCCAAATCTGTTTCGGTTTGGTGAAGGTACAACAACGCGTAGATTATTAACATCTCCATATCGATTAAGTATGTTCGTAATTGTACTGCTTCCAGTCTTGTGTGTTTTTAAAAAGACAATGTTTTTTTCCTTTTCCTGGCATCTAAGAAAGTCAGAAAAACCCGCATATGGTCACATATTGTCACTTTTAAATATACCAATGTTAGTTGCAGAAATTCAGAGAATGTCATTGCTTGGTACACAGAGCAACTTGAAAAAGCTTACTTGAATTGCTTTTGAGCTCCAGCTGCCTTTGCATTAATTTGAGTTACTCCATTCTGATATGCTTCATTAGAAGTATTCCAGTTGACATTAAACTTACTATGTCCGCTGCTTTTAATTTCAGTTTCATCTGAACTGTACCTTTCATTCCTGTTTCTGGGTGGTGAAGAAAAAGATAGTACGGGCTCAGATCGGTTGTTCAATTCAAGGATGTTCAAACTAAAATTATAAATCAAACATGTTACTGAACTTAAGTGTGCATCGTAATTTTATGTTTTTGAAAAAGGGCTTCTATGTTTTCTTCTGCTTAACCAAGAGAAAGGTGGTTAAAATGGGAATTAATTTGGTACTGGTCATAACAAGGCACTATCGCTACGTTGAAGAAACTGTATTAACATCTTGATTTCAAGCATGCAAGTAACAACAGTGCTACCGGAATCATACTATTTTACTCAGGTAAAGTAACGCAGCCCTTAAACATTCTGGTGCTCACATAATGATAAAATCATCTATGTAATTGTTTTGTGTTGTTACAAAAATACAACAAATCGGCTTCTCTCGGATTCCTCAAAAACAACTGAGCTTATGAAACATGAACTATAACTACCTTTTTTTGTTGCAATCTACACAGTATATCTGCCTGTAGTAACTGATGTATTGCGCTTCTGTTACTAAGGATTTTTCGCAAAGCAGTTTATTCTGTGATGGTATATTATCTGAAATCTCATATGATTGAGTTCGTGATTGATAATTAGGATCATCCTTCTCTATTTCCTTGAATGAGCACGAATCAAAAAAGTTTTTATTTTTCTCTTTAAAAGTTGCTAAATCTTTCCAGAACTGATCTCCATACGATTTGATTTTCGACCATAATGTTTCATTGAAGTGGTTATACAACATCACATCATCTGCATTCCATTTTCTGATCAGTTGTTTAGTTTTCTTTGACACGTCTTTAGTGCTGTCTTGCATCAATCGTGAATTTTGTTTTATATACAAAATGTCTTTAAAATCCCAACAATATTCTTTCATCATTAAAACTAAACTTTCATCAAAGTATTCCGTTATAAGAACTAAATCAAATTCTCTCGCTAGTTTTTGTATATACCATGATATATTCTGCCCCTTCCCACCAAGATCAAACAACATTCCATTTTGTGCAAGATTTAACAATGCATTCCTCTTAGGCAGTTTTTCAAAGTTCTTGATTATACTGGATGGATTGTTTAAGAATTTGTCAAACGCCAATAGTTTGACATTTATAGAGTCGTTTCTTTTTGTCAGTGTTTTGAATACGTCATCAAAATGAAAAGATCTGTACGTGCTTTCAAAATGTGTGACTGGATCTCGTAATATCGTGATATATTTGGAATTAGGTTCCATAAAAGAGTCCATCTCGTTTCTGTTGTACCTGGAATTCAATTGAAGCCAAAAGGTTATAGATATTTTGTTAATGGAACTATCAAAATAAAGAAATGGCAGAATTCCCGTGAATTAATAGAACTTCCAAGGCAAAGGTAAAATCTCGTATCAGTAAAGTTCATGGTGTAAACCTTGTAGACACGTTCTTTCAAACACTTTTACAAGAGTTCTCATCCAAAATGTTTTTGATACGTGATTGCACCTCGAATGGCTTCTCAGATATTAGAAAGCAGTTGATCACAGATTCATTGAACTTACACAGCATGATTGACGATGATATTTCCTTTTCTCCCTCCAAGTAAACCTTGAGCCACATATACCCTGCTAAAGGAAGCAGGCCAGCCAAATCTGTTTCGATTTGTTGCAGGTACAACAACGCGTAGATTATTAACATCTCCATATCGATTAAGTATGTTGGTAATTGTACTGCTTCCAGTCTTGTGTGTTTTTAAAAAGACAATGTTTCTTTGTTTTCCCCAGCACCTAAAAACATCAGCAAAACCAGATATTATCACATTCTGACACTTCTAGTTGGTTACAGATATTCTGTTACGCGTTATCAAATATTGCCTTGACTCGACTGAATTAATTCTGCTCTTGTTTAGACGAATATCTGTAATAAGTACCAAGGACCTAACTAACTGCGACGGCAACGAGGAGGGCGAAATGAGAGCAACCGATGATTATTCGGAAAGCAATGAATCACAAACCAATGAGCGTTTAAAGAGTTGTTCTGTTAAAACTAGAAGCTTGATCGATGAAGTAAGAATAAAAGAAATGGCATCGAAGCCGGATGACAGCAATACAAGATACTACTATCTTCAGTACAAACTCAAAATATAAATTTTCACGTTTGTGTGTAGAACGTGAAAATGTGCTAATGATGTAATTAACTGACAAAAGTTTCCCATGCTATAGTATGAAATAGACGTTCTTTCTAAAAACATATCCTTTGTTTCACTCCCGTTGCCGTTCTCGTTGTCGTCGTATTTGTGTAAGGTCCCTACTATCATGGAGGAACACGATACGACAAACAAAAGTTTCTTTTACAAGTACTGTTTACACTTTCTCCGAAGTAGAAAAAAAGAAAGGTTAACACACAAATAGACATACCTCAATTGTCCTTCGACTCCGTTTCTCTTCGTGTTTACACGATCAACTGCGGTTAAGTCCATTGTGTTGTTTTTACCCTTGTTAGACTTGCCTTCTATTTCCATTATCAATTGAGTTCGGTTGAAAATATTGGGTGATAAATGTGATGTTGGCATGTCTTGTAATTGGTCGTCCATTGGGTCTAACCTAAAACAGCCAACAATGTCTTTATAGCATTTTCTTATTTACTTTTATTGATTTGATTTTTTTCAGAAACACTTACTTGAGGATGCTAACAAACGTGTGTTGCCTGATGATATGGCTCGATGTAAAGTGTTGTGCTGCAATAGAAGGGAGCAGAAAATAGAATCTCGTCAGATGGAAATAGAAAGCAGTTCGCTATTTCGAGGGTTCGTTAGGTCGGGGGTTTGTAATATCGAGATACTACTGGATGTTGTGACGTAATTTTTGAAAAGCTTTATAAAATTATATCAGCCATCTTTTTGGGTGGGGTTGGAGAGTGGGAGATTTTGAAAGGATTAAGTAAACAACATACCGTAATTAAAGTATTTCATTGTGAAAAAAAGTCCTGCAAAGACCAGCAGTAAGAACGGCAACTTCCCCTTCTGCATAGCTGCTTTATAAAATACACAAACATTGGTTATGACATAGTAGATCATTCATTCAATTATATCTATCTAATACACAGACTGTGACACTTTCTAATCAAGAATCAAGAAGAGGTGGCGACTTGGCGATGAAAACCCGAGTTACAAAATCGAGTTATAAAGTCGAGTTTCTACGCTGACATATTTTTCTTTGATTCTCGGGACCAATTTGGGCTTAAAAATGGAAATGTAAGGGGGTTTCGGCGGGGGATTGGTGGTGGAGATGATTTGATTTCGACGATGACTCAACTTGATTATTTTTAAAATAATGCTTATAATACCGTATTTCCTCTAATAAACGCCGCGGCGTTTATTACAAATTGCAGAGTTTGGATGCGGCGTTTGATAGAGGGCGGCGTTTATCAGAGGGCGGCGTTTATTACAAAATGAAAAATCAAATAAAAACAGACTTTAAACAACAATGTTTTCTCTTCCTAAAAAACTGTCTAAGCTAATAGCATTTTACATTGAAATTGACGGTAATCACGTGCACGCAATCGTAAATGGTAAAAAAGAAGTACGAGAAAAACAATATTCGTTTTTATCTTTAGTTGTGGAAGAATTTGTTGATAGAAAACAAGTCCAACTCGTGTAAACTATTTTTTGTTGCTTGTTTAGTCTGTTTTCTAATAAACGCCGCTTTTCAAGATGCGGCGTTTATTAGAAGGCGGTGTTTATTAGAGGGCGGCGTTTATTACAAATGCTTGGCTATAAGTGCGGCGTTTAATAGAGGGAGGCGTTTATCAGAGGGCGGCGTTTATTAGAGGAAATACGGTATTTGAAAAATAATTGTTTTTGCTATCCAAAATATTTTGAAAATTAAGCAGACACGATAACTGGAGAAAAATAATTTTAAACTTTTTTTCCAAGTTAGTAACTCGAATCTTTTAAAGCAATATAATATTCTCGAGTTAGTAACTCGACTTGATAAATTTGAAAAAGTAATTTCGAGTTAGTAACTCAAGTAGTAGAAGCGAAAAATATATTTTCGAGTTAGTAACTCGAAGTGATATCGAAAATCATACGTTTCAAGTTAATAACTCGAATTATAACGTCATAATCCATAACTCGACTTTATAACTCGATTTTTTAACTCGGGTTTCCCGCGCCTCCTTGGCGATCAGAACTTCCAATTTATCTCCTACCCAATCGATTCTCGACAGGGAAACACAATACAACTACATCAAAAATAACCGACCTGTGCCATGGAGCTTATCTCCCACTGACAGCTGCATCTTGTGCATCAGTTAACAACAACCACTGTGCTTGCCAACAAAATTAAGAATCTCAAACAGTGAAAATCTTAATTTCAAATGTATTTAAAAAACAACTTTTTTTCTACACAAAATGTAAAAATCTGGCAGCATTTATCCTATTAAAACCTTCCGCAATTAACATCTTCCTTAATTACAGGATTTAGGCTACACAAATGATGATGTTGATTTAATAACCCCGCTTGCCTGCCGATTTTACTTTAACAACTTGCTTATCAAAAATAAATGATCGGGGGAAATGGCGGATGTTCACGTAAAAAGATAGCATTTAGCTATTATTCTTGTAACTATCTTGTTTTATAAAAACAAACAAAGACGAAGACATCATGATAACCATGAAGTTAAACTAAAATCAAATCCTTGGCATAAACCCTGCGGCAGATCTAGAGAGCATGTCGAAATTTGCGAAGGAGAATGTTGGCTATTACAGCAAAAAAGAAAAACGTGCAAATAAGCTCATTGGTGATACAGACTGAAATAATGTGTTCCTCCGCAATTTCCGACATCCTGTGGAATCGTCACTGTAATCCGTACTCCTATATAGTGTAGAAACAGTTAGAGTATCCGAGATGGAGGGATCAAATGAAGCGGAAAAAACAGGTACAGATCGATGATGTTCCGCATCATCGATCGATAGAAACTCCTTACATTGAATAATTATCTTTCCTGTTTAATGATTACTTATCAACTTAATGACGCTTTATGCAAATCATAATTATAAAAGATAATTAAGAAAAACAAACGGATTTCTGTTAAACAAGATTGTAAAAAGTTACTTAAAAGAGTCAGTTAATGAAATGAAATGCCAACGCTTAAAAAACATTCTTTGATATATTACGAATTCTTTGTTATATCGAACAAAATCTCTGAGGTTCATTGTCTGGCTATAGATGAGTTGCACGATGGCGCGTTTTGTTGGTAATTACCTTGTTGACCCAGAGTTTTAAAAAATGAAACTATCATGACTCAAACCTACTAATTTCTTTCTCCTTAATGGTGATGTCCACCTGCTCAAATACAGTTTTGCCGTGGCTATTTGCCGTGGTGGATTTGGGCGTGGCTATTTGCCATGAAACTTTTATATGTATGCATTTCATCTTTATGTTTACAATCCTTTATTACATATATGGAATCCTTTTCTATTTGTTTGTTTCTTAATTGGAGACGGTGGCAGTTGTGGGCCACCGTAGTATGTTGTCCATTAAAAGCTTTATTTGCAACTTTTGAATCACTGAAACCGATGGAATTTTTTATGCATTTGTCGTTTCCACTTCTTTTGTAAAAAATGGCGACTGTTTCGTTGTCACTTAATGAAAAGTAAAACAATCACTGAGGCATCTACAAAATTTATGGAGATACTAGTCACACCGTTATTAGCGTATTACATTGGCTTCTTTCTTTTGAATATAAAAAGGTACTGGGAAATAACTTTTCCTCATTTCCAATGATTTACGAAAAGTTCTGATGTAAACCCTATTTATTTAAAAGAAGTAAACACAATAATTAGCTAACTTTTATTATAATACTAGTGTAGCATGTAAAAACATTTTACAGTTTTTCTCCATAAATTGTTTTTTACACGCAATACTGCCATAATAAGTCTTTTGTATATGCAAAAATTGTTGTGTTTCTCCATGTTGGAATTATATCATATTTAACACAAATATTTTGGATCGATCATTCAAAGAATGCTATTATCCCTATTTTTCAGTGCTATTTGGCCTATTTAGAGATTTCTAAAGTTGTACAGTTAAACTAAAAGCTAAAATATCCAATGTTCAGAGATTTACAAAAGAGACAATACAACGTATACTCCTACCTAACCAATGTATACTCCTACCTAACCACGATAAAACTTTCAAATTTCCCTATTAACTAAAGCTAACAAAAACAATACCTTCTCAGACGTCTTTATCTTTCAATTCTTTATTCTGCTATGAATTGTGGAAATGTCAAAACTCAAAACTCCACTTGACAAATTAATTGTGCATCATGATACAAAAAGCATGTAAATATGTATGTAATCATATTTGGGCGTGCGATATTGGTGGTGAGGTGTCGAAAAAATTGGGGTCTAAAACTTTTTGGGGACGGGTGTGACGTCATCAGAATTTTCGTATCAGTTAGTTTTGACTACTATACCGAAATGTGTAGCTAGCAGTTTATTTGGTATTTCATTGTAGTATGTGGATTGTTATTGTTAAGGTAAACGAAGGTAGCAAGATCATTATTATATTGTTTTGATAGTATTTGAATGATATCTTTTTTTTTAGATTATAAAATTGAATAGAGAGTGATTACATACATATTTACATGCTTTTTGTATCATGATGCACAATTAATTTGTCAAGTCTGGTGGGGTGTGAGATACCCATAATAAATAAACCAACTGGGCATTTATTTTATCAGTGCAAATGAACATACAGTAATTTTGAATGATTTCCAAAGACTTTTGATTGTTATGAAGGTACTTAAAGTTTCAAGCAAAAAATCCCATCACACGGTTGTTTATTCAATATTCAATATATTTATGAACTATTGACTGTAAATAAATATTAACCACAACAGGACAAGAAAAAGAAAACGTTAGTTGACAACTCCTTTAAAAGACTGGTACATCGAGTAGGAGTTTGAGGTTTTGTGCTTGAATGAGCAGTTTGAAGCACTTTTTCAAAACCAGAAAACTTAGTAGTGTAAACCTTGCAGAATTTGTTTGGGTTATTGAGGTAAGGGTCAAGCTTTGCCTGTGTTCTTTAAATGCATATATAAGACTTTTTCACGCAAGAAGTTAACTAGTTTGAAAAAAGTAGATGAATACACTCGCGCCTTGTTTTATTATATTTTAAAAATTTCACCAAACCAAAAATGATTGTAAGTGATTGTAAATTCTTTTCAAACTACAACAAAAAACGTTCGATAAAATGAAAAGAGAAACAATCTTTTGCATTCGAAATACATTTAGGAGTCACAAACCTGAGCTATGATCGTAAACTATAAAAACCTTCTCGCCAAGTGAGCTTCACTAAGCAGCCGAACAAAGATGAACTCTCACTTGTGAATTTATAATTAGTTCTTGTTGCTATGGTTTGAGATAGAGTTAAGAAAAATACGTACATGTGAATATACATTGGTCAAGCTTTCAGTATTGGAACATTAACGAGTTCACACTCTCTTCTTCTAGGTAACTACGCACAACCCGAAGGTTTCGTATTATAATGGAAATAGCTGCTAATATGCCAGGAGATGGGTCAGGTAAATTTCTCATTCAAGCTCCTCAAAATCCTAGGTTTTAGCTTCAACTTCTTCACATCCAGCGGCGAATCTAGAACCTAGTCGAAATTTACGGGGGAGACCACGGTCATTAAGCGTATAAAAGAAAAACGTGCAAATAACCTAATCAACACTTATATTTATACAGAAAAACTCCTCCGCTTTCTTTGACTAACCCTAGATCCGTTGCTGACATCCATATTATGGATAAGAGCCTAGCATTTTCCTTTGAGCTGTGGCTCGCACTAAACTTGTTGACAATGTAATATTCAATTATAATGGCTTACGATGTCATTTGAACGTTATATGGACGTCCTTACAACGTCGGACGTTGTTTGGATGTTAAAATGACGTGGGTACTTGATGGGGTGAAAGATATCGGTGTTGTGATGACGCAGTGATGAAGTGTGATGTGGATCCTATTTACTTTTTATTGCAACAACGCAACGCGGAGAAAATTCGGCATCTACTCCAGTGATCTCGTAAATAATACTTTGGTCTGTGTGATCTTATCTTATTAACTAGGGGTACATTTTAAGTGGGAAGCCCGCGTGGTTGTCAAAAAGTTTAAAGGCTGGCGGACAGTTAAAAAAATAACGTTACATGAAAAAGTTTCCCAAGAATAAAAATGGCTTTGGAATAAGAATTAATGGATTCAGATGGTAATTTATCATAAAGTATTGGTTTTTTGTTACGCTGCGTTACGCTGCGTGTCTGTCCCACATGTCCCAGCCCGAGTCGAAAATTACGTCACATACAGTATTTGCCTCGTTTTCAAACTCACAAATTTTCAACCTTTAAAGCAAAGTACTTTTAAATTGCTAGTTCGACACACTCTAATGCATGCATGCATACAAGAACAGTATACCTCTTTATATAGGATAATTGAGAAACAAAATACAATTTCTAGCAAAACAATCCCACTTCTTTGGGGCTACTTTTCCATTTTCCAGAATTTTCCAGGTATTCCAGGACGGTGGTCATTTTATATAAATGAGGTGTATCTTTGCACGAAATGTCCACTCATAAAAATGACTTGTTTTTCAAATAACCTTGACAATGAAGAGCAGTGGCGGATCTAAAGTTAGTCAAGAAAAGTGGAGGAGTACAGTGTCATGAAATTTCTGTTAAAACTTAAGTGTTGATTAGGTCATTTGCACGTTTTTCTTTTATAGTCTTAATGACCTTACTCTCCTCCATAAATTTCGTAGGTTCCACAGGTTTTAGATCCGCCAGTCATAGATTAATGTATTTCACCATCCTTTCAAGTTATATAATTCCTTAATCATCTAATCTCCTGCAAAGGCTTCCATCATATGTGCTCAAAAGAACAACTGAACTTTGGAAATTTGCTCTAGAACAATTTGGTTATACGAAAGAAACTCACCATGTGTTTTCCTTAGCTTCATCGGCTAAGTAGCAGCAAACATTTTCTCCGCCAACAAGTCGAATAACCTTTCACTTTTTTAGTGAAAATATTAACAAATTCAATACAGCTGAATACTAACACCGATATCCTTAGTAACCAATGCATAGAATGAATTTGTTCTTGATTTAATATGCATTTTTATATACGCTTCCTCCGAGCCACAGAAAGACCATTTTTCTCTTAAGAATTATCATTCATCCTTCTAAAAATAAATGAAAAAATGTTATTTAGAGTATTCAACAGTGTAAATGCTAAAAACAAAATTCAAGAAAAAAATCATGAATTTTGATTCATGATTTTTTATGACTCAATACATTATTGTTTGAGTTACCCAATCACCAAGTTGAAGGCTAACAAACTGTGTGGTAGCAATGTTTATCATTTATCGAGGTTAAAAAAACCGGGTAAAAATGGCCAATTTAGATAACCTTTTAACCGGTAGATATTTTAATTCACCCGTAATTAGCATTGTACATACAGGCAAAACTTAATATGAAAAATTTTATTCATGAGAAATAGTTCGCTGGTGTTTCTACAAAAATTACAAATTCAACAAATCTGATTGGTTATCTCTTTTTTCCCTCAGGTTCTGCACAGACAACAACAAGGAAAAGGTTAAACTTGATTCGACTTTATACGGAACGGATTGGAATGAGCACATGGTGTAAGCATAAGCCTGTACGCATGCTCCGTAACTTATTGTATCCATTTCATTCCTTTCCGCGGGAAATTTTCGAGAAGTGGAAAGCCGCTTGAAAGTTTTTGAATAGTTTTTACCATTTGACTTGATGAGTAAATATACTCAGAAAAGTTTTTGCTTCAAACTTTTTTCGTTTGTTCAAATTATGTTTTACGAAAACAAATAATGAAAGAAAAGCAGGGTCCTGTTTTACGCCGTAACAAAACCTTGAATTTGAAATTTTCCCTGTTGAGTTTTATATTAGTCGATAGAGAATGTTTAGAGTCCCAAAGACTTAAAAAGTTGTACGTTTTTTCTCAATTTTTAAGAATCATCCTCAATATTTACATTATTAAATTTTTTGAGGGGCCAGAAGTCACTTTTAGTTACGTCTTGAGATACAGTGTACTCCCGTTAACTGGGACTCTCACGTGACCGAAAAAGTCACTGGTCCCACTTAAAGAATGTTGTATTTAAGCGAATCAATCGAAAAGTGGGACTTTCATGAAATGAATTTCGAAGGAAAGCTGATTCGGTCAAAGTTAAAAAAAAGTCCCAGTTATCCGGGTTATAAATGTGACTTGATTGAAAAGGATTTCTCTCTTTCATAAGCTATGAATGCCCCATCTCGTCCCCATGGCTTCGTCCAGTAAACCGAAAAGGTAAGAAGCGCTAGGGACAAGGCTGGTCAAATGCCGTGGCATTATAGTTTGTCGGGTCATTTTGATTATCAGTTTTTAGTTTTGCCGTGTGATGTTGTTAGTTTATAGTGGAATCAATATAAAGCGGACACCATTGGTGCAAGTGCCCGCTTTATAACAGAGATGTCCGCTTTATAGAGACTTTACCTATGAGAATGTGACCGTAAATCCATCCATCCATCCATCCATGAACTATGCCCGCCTTATAGAGGTGTACACTTTATAGAGATTCCACTGTATTTAACGTATCACGTGTGGCCAACTGTGATGCTGACTAATACTTTCAACCATGAGAAAAAATGAAAGAGCTTTCCGGAACATCTAATTATACATGATCATTAAGGTTTTCATGCAATTCATTGTTTTACTGATTCTATAGCCATAACTTAATTCTACCTAACAGACACACGACGACGTCATTTCAACCTTCCAAACAACGTTCAGACGTTGAAAAATACGTCCATTATAATGATCGATTGACATCATGTGCGTGCCGGATACTGATCACTGACTAGTCAGACGCAGTTTTTGTATATTGAAAACGAGGTTGGACGTGCTATCAAGCCTTGATTTAAAAAGAATAATTTCATGTTCCAGGCTGCTGCAACTTAAAATATCCTATAAAATGGAATAACCAGTCGTTATAGGAGGTCTAGGAACTAACTTGCCCAATAAACAAAAGATGAGGATAAAATACAACAAATGTTTGTCTTTCAAAATAAATCAAGAATTCACACCTAACTAACTAATTTATTCCTGCTTAATCATTTTCACCTAATTTCGAGAAAATTCTGTTTTTTGGCCGGCATTTCTGTTCATTTTCGAACAAAATGGTAGTGCAGTTGTGTTGGTTGTAAGTATAATGGTTGGGTATATGTATACTGACAATATCTCCTCGCCATACGGTGGCCCATATCTCCGATTGGAAATGTATGAGAAAATACTTTGTAAATATTTTGTAGACTTCGGATAACTTGCGTCTACATTTTTGCATATTTGTACATTTTGCAAACTTATAATATATTTATCTCTACGAGTAATGACTTCTAGTACTTTGCATGTAAGGTGGCGGCGTGGGTGTTGTTGATTATTACAACGAAAGTGAGGAGATACTGTCAGGAGACACGATGTTTCTTCATAGTCATTAGAAAATTCCCTGGTCTGGAAGTCTATTGTCAAGTTCTATGGTCTGTATTTTTAACTTGAACTATCGAACTGTAGTTTGTTTTGCATCCACTTTGATCACATGATAGAAAATAATTACTGTGCATTGGTTGTAATATGTCATGTGATCAAAGTGAGTGCATGATAAAAATGTCCCTTTTGAAAAGATCAAAGAAAAAATGAGCAGTAAGTTCTTATAATAGACTTACAGAAAATTTTCTGACCATGTTACGATGATCATGTTACGACAAAACATCAAGAATTTTCTGACCATGTTACGACAAAACATCAAGAATTTATAGTGAGAATGACTAGATGGTTTTGTGATGTTGATAAACTTTGTAAATTTGCTTCCCCCTGGAATTTGTTTTTTTATGAGCTAACTGATTAGGACAAGAGAACTGGGGCGAAGGTTGCTAATGTATATAAAATATGCAAATGTTAGTGGGATCGTCACCACGTGGTTATTAAGATGTTATAGCGTATCTTGATAAGGATTCCGAAACGAAATCGGGATGAATGATGAAATAGCCTTTTTGAAATCTGTTGACTCTCTGAAAGGTGGAACATTGATGTGCGTAATCGTCAAAAACTAGCGGTCTGTATATTTGCGTGGATTTGGGCGTAGCGAAACGAGGCTTCTCGTTCAATAATTCCATGTATGTTGATGGGTTTGATCTAGAAAACAGAAATGCATAAGATTTACATCCTTGATGTCTTACTTTGATTTGTTATCCAGCAAGACATCTGTGATGATAAAAATCGCCAAAATCATGGTTTCTTTTTCATCACAATAAGCTGAAAATGAGGTGGGCGTTATCTCAGCATTAATCGATATGTGTTACAACACGACAAGTTTTGCTGTTATCATATTTGAATAAAACAAAAGCATAATGTCGACTCTTCATCGTGACGTCACAATATCCTGGAGGGTGATTGGCGTATTAGTAAACAAATCATTATGCGCATGCGTTATTTCGAAATGGTGCGCATGGTATGTAAAAATGTTTCTAGAGTTCAGGATATCGAGCAAAGATGGCCGAAGCGAGAAGTTGGGAAGGAATGCGAATAGACCTTTCCAGGGTTTTCCCTGATTTCTGTTACACACTGTAATATGTCTAACCTCGTTTTCCATCGCAAAATTGCTTTTGGAATAGAGTAAGAAATAAAAGTAATAAAATTCTATAAAATGAGAAGAATTAATGAATGAAACAATGAATCACATAAAATCATGTGGATTAGGCCATAATATGGTCTTCAAACAGAAATTTAATATATTATTATTATTATTAATGTTTACCCAGGATAGCCTCTTCAGTTCTGATAGAACTGTTATCAATGAGGGTCTTGCGTAGGAGGTCCTAGAGCATTTAAAGCCCCCATTTGGGCTACGGAAGCCGCAAGTATGCTTCAACCGCTCAACCAGACAACCCCCTTAGACATCAACCCCACTCTCAAGCTGAGTGCTAAGCTGAGTGGATCGATTCACACTGTTATAGTCGCTGACATGACTCGGCCAGGATTTGAACCCTGACCTCCCGCACTGGCGGTGAGCACTCTACCACTAGGCCACCAGTCGGTTATTTAAAATATTTCTGACCTGGTTAGATCCTGTAATATCTTCTTTTTCAATTTTCGTTCACAAGCTTCACAATTTCGACAGGTGTGTTTGAAAGTTGACGGCGACGACAGCGATCGTTTATGGGTCACTTCCTTAACAGAAACCTTGTCGTACACCGGTGAACTGGCTTTGCCGCCCTTTTCATGCGGATGCTAAACAAACCAGGAATAATGAAATTCTCAAAGAGTAAAAGGCGTTTCAAAGCTGTTCTTGTCGTCTCCTATTATTATATGACACAAGGAGTATATCAATTACCTTGAGCCTCTCTTTCAAATTAAAATAATTAGTTGTTGCAGTAACTGTTTGTCGTTATTTGTATAATTGTAAACCGTACCTGTGTGTAAGCATCCTTAGGAACTGGTGGAGGAGTTCTACATGTGGATGAAGAAACGACAGAATTTCTATCGTCCTCATCTTTCTGTGTATTTGTTGGAGATGATAAACCGCCTTCAAGTCTAGACCTCCGTGTTAGAAGAACCGACGCAGACTTTGGTGGGGTTTGGAAACGCAGTTTAGGCGCGGACCTTGATACATGAACAGCACCAGCTGACTTGCTTCGAGGTGTGACTTCTTTCCTCGGTTCTTCCTCGGTTTGATAGGAATCAGAAACTTTTGTGATAAAATTATGAACCACCTGTTTCTCTATAAGATGAAAAAGGGATGGAATCTCTACAGTGGAATCTTTACACCCTATAAAGCGGATATCTCCGTATAACGGACACATACTCCATGTACGGATGGATGGATTTACAGTCAAATACTCTATAAAGCGGACACCTTTTTTGTGTGACAATGGCGTCCGCTTTATAGAGATGCAACTGTATTACCGAGCCTTTACGATAATACTTCCGCCCTGTTTCTTGTTCAGAAGACCAGTTTGACTTCAAGAAATATGTAGTCAAAATTATAAAAAATGTAAAATGTTCCTTACCGTATTCATTGGCTGTATTGAGCCAAATATCCAGTCCGGGCAAGGACTTTCTGGTAAGTGTGTCCACGTTCTTCTAGGACAATCAAAAGAAATGCAGCTCATAAATCCATTCAAAAAAGGTCAAAACAAATTCGATATTGAGCCTAATTAATAATTTTCCCGGCTAGGCGATACTGCGGTGTTTAAACAAGAATTCGGAAAAGTTATATTGTAACCTATTTTGCATACCTTATCGGGAGGAAATCGGGGTAAAAACAAGTCGAGGAAAACTTTACTCGCTTGTAAAGTTATAAGTCACTTTTCCCCGATTTTTTCCCTGATAAGGTACGTTTTTTAATTCGACATTTCTTTACAGATGCAAGAACAAGATCGATCTTATAATTTTGGTGAAAAAACCCTAAACGAAGTTAATTCTGGAGATAATATGACAGACTATAACATATACCTTTGCATTCTTTTTACCGGCATCGCCATAAATAAGACCTAAAGATTTCGAGAATTTTAACAAAATATGACAAAATGAGAGAAAGTTGCGCTGACAGGAATACAATATTCCTTCTGGTCGGAAAGTCATGTGCTTTAAGCCAATGAAGACAAGGCAAGTTTTGACGCAATTAATAGAAATAAATTCAGGTGAGTGTTCTGTTTCCCGATAAATGTGATGTCATCCCGATTTGAATAATAGCAGTAAAAGAGCATGCTTTACTGACAATTTATTCCCACTTTAAATTTACCGCAAAATGTTTGAATGAAAGAGGCATAACTTGACTTTTTTAATCCAGACAAAAATTATTAGGTTTGCACCGTTACCTTGGTTACCTTAGGTGAGTTGAATTATACGGAAAGTATTCCAAGAAACTGAAAGTTAAAACAAGCACACCTCACTTAGCAACCTGGAACCCCAGGGTCTTTTTTTGCCATTTTGACAATATTATGCTGAAGACCCTGAGTTCGCGGTCACTCACTCAGGAGAAACTATTAAAATTGTGCAATCCTGTTCCTGCTTCTGATCCATATCGCATTGGCACCCAATTATATTATTATATCTTACGAACCTCTTTCGCGTTTACTGGTGTCAATCTCTTTTGCCCATGCTTCTTCAATTTTCCTTAAACTTGCTGGAAGCTTTTCTCCAATATTTTCATCTTTAATGGGACCTGCAAAAAACATATTTCTACATCGTAACGGAGGAATTCATGTTTGTTATATTCATGAAGGACATAAGTTTTTATCTGAAGAAATTAAAGTTTGGCAAATAAACGTGGCAAGTGGCATACAGTATACTCCCGTTAAGTGGGACTCTCACCGACCGAAAAAGTCGGCCCCACTTAAAGAATGTCTTAAAAGAATCAGTCGTCAAGTGGGACATTCATGAGAAATGAATTTCAAGGGAAAGCTGATTCGTTCCAGTTATCAGGGGTCTTACTAACTGGGAGTTCAGCAAAGTGCTGACATTCTCGACTATATCACGTTTAAAGAAAAATTCCTTCGAAAAAAAAGTATATGCTTGTGTTTTGGTTTGTGAGGGTTTGTTTTTTTTGTTTTTTTGAAATGGATGGAGGACGGTCCAAGTTGATATGAAATGATTTTGTAAGATCAAAATGTTTTTGAAGAAAACGATATTAAAAGATTTGCACGTGTAGCATTTCGGTCTGTAATATTTGTCAATTGCAATGATTTGCTATAGACCGTTATCGAACACCGTGTTTAAATACGGTGTTTAAACAGAAATTCGAGAAGTATATTAAATGAAGTTTGGAGACACCGAGGCATCTCTTTAGATATACCTTCTTTAACCAAACAAAGTTAGTTCGATCTATTATAGTCAGAAGAAAACTCTATGGTCTGGAAGTCTATTTTAACAACTTAATAGCCATTTGTTTATCTTTTCAATAGGCAAATGTTATCATGCGCTCATTTTGATCACTGACACAATTACAACCAGAGCACAGTAATTATTTTCTATCATGTGATCAAAGTGAATGCAAAACAAACTACAGTTAGATAGTTTACGTTAAAAATACCGCCATAGAACTTAACAATAAAATTACGGACCAGACCAGTCGTAACATGATAAAAATAAGCATCATCTGGTTAAGCGAGAACATACCTTCACTCTCGTTTAATATTTTCGTATCGAATTGAATCGTCTTCAAATCGTTATTGATTCGATTAAGAGTGTCATCATAGCCCTTCTGTGAATATCCCAGCATGCTGTTGTAATGGTCTGTCATAATCAGGTTGTTGACGGAATTCTAAGTGACGAAAACAAACTAAAGCCGATAGATAGTTTAATCTCACTGAAAGGGTAGAAAAAAATTACAAAAAAACTTGTTGAAACGTTTCTCCATTTTTTTTATCGACCAGTTTCATAGTATGTGGGGAAAAAGGATTATAACAACAGTAAGTCAATTAGTTTTTCTGCTCATCTTCAACAGTTAGTTACTAATGTTTTTCGAGATGTCTCTAAAATCTTGGAGATGAAAAACGTACCTAAATACCTAAATCAGTTTGAATCCGACAGTGTACCTGACACGTAGCATATGACGGACGTCAATTTTATTGTGACTTAAATGGTCGAAAGAGCTTAATATTTTTTGATACACAACTCTAGATATGTTCTCAGATCCAGTAGATCTGCAATCCTGGACAAAAGGGATGCAGACGCTGAATTCATCCTACCCAGGTGTGGTTCTGTCTGTCTCTATAGGTTCGTCTCTAACAAGATGCGATCATCATCAAGACTTTGTGATCAGAAAATTTGTTATTTCTGTCTCGAGTTAACGAGAAAATTTTGGCGTTTTGCCTCGTTCTTTCGAACATAAATAAGAATTCAACCAAAACGTTTTATGATCGCATCTTGTTAAAAAAACACACTCGTTTTAGAGCCCTGTTCACTTCAGAGAGACTTCCTGAAACTAGAACCAGTTCTGAATTGTACAAGAGATATTAAAATCTGATAAAATATGTACCTCGGTGATCATTGACTTGTAAGAACTTTTTGGCTTGTACCCAGTCCTATTTCTGTATCTTGAGCAATAATCTCGATAGTATATTGATTTCCCCTCATCTTTCTTCTGGGCGCAAAGGTTGGGCGGTAATATTATCTGCTTTGGCATGGCGACTAAAAATGATGATAGTAATATCATTAACAAGATGGCGGTTTTACATGACGAAAGATATTATTTGCAAATCGTTGCACAAATACTTGATAAAAATTGCACCATATCGACTCCAAACCATCAATATTGTTGTCGATAGTTTTTTTGCCAAAGAAACGATAACTCGAACTTTCAGTAACTCGAACTGTTTTGACATTCTCTATGAACTAATACTTTGTAATAAAAGACTCTCGATAACTTGAGCATTCGTCAATTCTAACAATATTCATACGTTCTTTGGCGGTTCAAGTTATCGGGAGTTTATTGTATGTTCAAGATAGAGTCCGTCGCTCATGTTGAAATTTTCACTAATAGTTCACTAGGTAACTGCTGGAATGTCATTTGTTATTGGAATAGGGAGGTCCGCTAATATATAAGCATGAAAAACCAGTGAAATGAAAACTTTAATGAATTCCACCTTTAAAAGTATCAGAGGCTCAAATTCACTGAAAGATAAGCACCATCTAAGCACCACCCTTAGGCTCAAAATTATAGCGAAGAAATAATTTTCTCTGTTCCTTACATTTTCTCATTGCAGATAGTCTCTTAAGTTAAGGTATAGGTTAGTAGGTGGTTTTGGAAGTTTTGAGAATATATACTCTGATATCTTGATATATCAAATAAGCACCACTTAAGCACCAAAGTAGGCTCGTAATTGCATAAAAGGTAAACACCAACGAGCCTGGTCGATTTTTGCTGTCGGTACATTTGTTTATAAATTCGAAGAATGCATTTCTTGATTTTACAGGATTGCTTAGATGTTAATTTATTTGGAGAGGCAGCTGTAACTTTCCGAAAAAAAATATCGTTTTCACATCTGCATGTTATTGTCTATCGATGTTCTTGGATAAATCCCGATGATTTCCCGATAAATCATGGATTTCGTTTAGGGTTAACACCATTTCAAGAACCAAATGATTTAATTGGTTTTCTGTCTATTTTATCTCCATCATAAAACGCGTACATTTGACATTTAGAAATGGATAAATAAATTAACACATGGTGGGTATTAATTTCAATGAAATACAATCTCTGTCAAAAATTCGCAAACTTTGCTGCTAAAAGCTCCCCCTTCCCCCCAAATCAATGCTGTAAGCTCATGGGGACACACCAGGGCAGCATTTACAGCTCTGATTAGGAGGGGGGAGGGGGGTCTGTCTTTATGTTTTCCAATGTCCGGATATATTTTGTCAGAGATCTGTACAAAGTTAATATTTGCACAGAAAATGAGTTTTTCGTTGCTTCGACTGATTCTCAAATGTAAGCAGCGTTCGAAACGTCCTACCTTGTGTCACATAAACTTTTCTTGATATCGAATCAATGTAAATATTACGAAAGCGAACAGAAAATGTTTTAATAATGCAATTCTGTTGGACAGGTCACATGAACTTTGTTTTTATCTCATGACGTTTTTCTTTCTTTCTTTGCTATTAGAAGCAGTGGATATTGATGATTCGGTGCCTCTTTATTGGTCACTTTCAACAACCTCGAACCCAGTGTCTTTAGTCGATCGTATATTGAAAAGACGAGAGACCCTGGCTTCGAGGTTGCACTTTCAATAATGGACAAATTATTGAACTGTTCGCTGGCCTTAAGAATCATCAAATTTATTTTTTTAATTTTTTTTAATTGATTCAATATTTAATTTGAGACCAAATTACATGGAAAGGTAATTCAGAAGGAAGGATTCGAGTAACCGCTGACATTCTCGATTATATCACGTTTCCAGAAAAATTCCTTCGAAAAAAAAGTATATGCTCGCGTGTTTTGGTTTGTGAAGATTTTTTTTTTTTTTTTTTTTTGAAAATTGATGTTTTGATTTTTTTGAAGAAAACGAGAGATTGAATTTATACCAGCTTATAAAATCTACACAGATTTTCAAAGTTCTTTAGAACGGTTAGGATTCAAAGCTCCTTTTCTTCCTGTATAGATGGTCGGTTTGTTGTATATGAAACTTGGATGGCCTTCGATTTGAAACTATTGAGTTTTAAGAGAAAGCGAAGAGTATATTAATGCACACATTTTACTTTTGGTAAAATGGATGTATTTAAAAAGAGATAAATGATTTATAACATAAAATAAAATTTGAATAACCTATCTGAAATTTGGATTATCTGGAGGGATATTAATTCTACAAATCTGGAACACGATGAAAAAGTAATTTCATCACGATTCAATGCAAGTTCAACGCAGTTCATGAAACCAACATAACGACGAATCCTGTTCGAGTAATTTCACTGAAGTAACTCTGTCCAATAGTTTCGTAAAAGACAAAACATCTGCCAGACAAATATTCCCATTTTAGTTTAGTATACATCATGCAAACCCTTGAAGATGCCTCGTGTTCACCATCAAACGCCGAACCTCAAAAAATATTTCCCATACATTTATGAATATTTAAATAAAAAAAATATTTACCTACTTGAAAATCACTGTCCAAATGAATCCTATGCTAAGTTTTTGAGATCTCCAACTTGACAATATTCGTTGCAAAGCACAAATATTTAATAAATAGAAACTAACAAAAAATCCAATTGTTTCTTAAGCCCTGTCTACATTGCAAGATTTTGTTGGTACCGTACGTGACCATAAATCTGGTAAATCTAAAGCTATCCCCTCATAAATTATTGATAAATGTTTTCTGTTGTATTGGGGTATACTATTTTTATTATTAACGTATTTTAAATAAGTTTTTAATTTTGAATATAGGAGATCAGTATTCCATCGTGTGAAGCAGACATTAAAACAGACGCATAACTCTGTCACCATAGTAATTATGTAAACGTTGCTATAGCGATGATAAATTATTATTGATTACATTGTTCTCTAAAAGAATGACTTTTGAGATTACTTTAAATGTCAGACACAAACAGAAGAGAAAGTGTTTTGACAAGGATAAGGAACTACGCGAATTTACACGGTAAATAAACTCATTACACCTCAGAATACATGAGAAATACAGTGTCTGCAACATTTTCAGAGGGCGCTAATTGGACCGACAAAAGAAATTCAAGGAAAAAAACTCATTATATAAGGTGTTGCAATGCTATTATATCGCAAATCTCACGAGGTTCACTAGCAATAAACTGGAATTTGTTACTTAAACAGTTGGGAATTATGAGCTTATGTTCATATGAATTGAAGTTAACTAAGCCCCTCCTATATGATCGTTTGAAGTATGACCAATAATACAATTCCTAAGGAAAATACTGTGCGAAGCAACTCACAAAGGAGACAAATAGCTATAAGGTTTACTTTCACCCAGGATATTATTAAATATTAAATATCATCTTTTGACAGACTTAATACATTTTGCTGAGTGAATTTAGTTCAAAACGTTTCTTAACGAGTTTCTTGTTTCAGGAACAGCAATTTTGAGAGAAAAATCACTGAATTTAAGAATGTGTTTCTTGCAATTTCTCAACTATACAGTAAATGAACATTTCAATCTCTCAGAATTACATCAACTCCATTAGAGTCGTCGATTCTAAGGTTTATCAATGTTTATTTGAAAATCGGTATTTTCTACCTTTCTTAAATTTCTTAAAAGTTTCTTAAATTTTGATGGGTCTACTAAGTTCGTTATCCCGTTAGAATATATGAAAATGCAAAGAGCAGAATTTAAAAATAAAATAAAAATAATAAAAAAAATTCGTGCTGAGAGCGCCAGTATACATAAAATGTTTTAAGAATGGCGTCCATTCCAACTGAACATAAAGGATTGCCATGTTTTTCAAAATACAACTAGAATTATAGCACGGGGCATAGGTGGGTGGTTGGTAGCGGAAATGGTAGCTTGAAAGTCATACTGTGCTTTAAATCTAGACGAAACATTAATAGAAATCATATATTTTGCAAATTATCGCTCATTACATTAAATTTTCCAAAATCTATCGAAACGTTATACTTTAACTGTGACATTATATTTTGGAGACCCTGGGATTGTCTTTAACATTCAAAGTCTGTGGAGCATTTTGTTCAGTTCTGACGTGAAAGATTGTCAACCATTTCAAGATCATAGTTTCAAAAAATGAGTTTTCGTCGTAGCTTTAGTACCATGTTGATTCTCCACGTTTTTGGTTTTGTTAATACTATTTTTCACCTCGTCCTGAAGTCGAGTGAAGAACTGATTACTCGATTTGACTTTGCTGGCGGCAGTGTTGTTTTCGTTCACAATAGTATTTCGTGTTCCTTTTTTAAGCTGATCCAGTGCTTTCTTCTTTGCTGACGTTTTTGAGATCTTCCCGCTTTTCGCCATCAGGTCTTCCTTTCGCGCCTTCTCTTTGACGGCGAACTTCTTCTTCAGCTTCTTTTGTCGCCGTTCGCGCTTACGGTCTTCGACAGCCTTTTCGCCGTCCCCTTTCGTGTCCCCTCTCTTTTTGTCATAAATTTCCTCGGGTGCAAGCTGCGACGCAGTCGTCATTGTAATCGGTGTCACTTCTTCCATCTGTATGGACGGCGCGTTGGTTACGATTTTCAACTCGGGTTTCGGCTACAAACGGAAAACAAAAATATAAAAAGAATTATCATGAAGAGGTTTCTCACAATCCGCCAACACTGGTGCTTCCTTGAGAATTTCGTGATAGAGTAAACGCTCGATATTACGAATCCCGTTCTCTTTTCCCTCTCTTAAGAATTCCTCTTAAAAATCTCTCCGAGTAATTGCTACCTTTCAGGGTTCGTTTTATGGAGATTCTAGGTGAGTGACATTCTCGGATTGCACACACTGATCACAAAGCAAGCACCCAATAATATATTGTAGGAAATTTTCTACAAATCCATCAACAAAACTGGACATTGTCTGATTCATCTCATTGACATCACGTACTTACCGGTTTCGGTGTAAAGTAGAAATTTGATAAAGCATCGAGTTTACAAAATAATTTATTCATTAACTTTTTGATCGAAACGTGATCTTCGTTTTCTTTTTCTTCTTTATCAACCTGAGGAAAAATCTTTATGTAAAGATCATGTTTGCAGCTAGCTATAATGTCTATCTAACAGATTGGTATCTTTGAGGTGAAAACTTTATTATTTTGGACTGTGATAACGAGTTGATGGCTACACCATGCCTCGTTCTTTCACACAAAAAAGAAGAAGAGACGTTCTATCCGTTAGATAGACACACTCCTAATTTACACATAGAAACACATAAATGATGTGGACCCAGAACGTTATATATACAATTCCCAGCTTGTATCCATTATAGTGATATATCGTGATTTTCTGTGTCAACAACCTGTCTGTTTCTGAGAGGTGTCTGCTATAAAAGGTGGATTTTCATTTTTTTCCCTACATCTTATTAACAGGAACGGAAAGCGAAGCAAAACAATAATTTATTAATTAATTCAATAATTAACCAATATATGAACCAATCAGAAAGAAGTATTTTTCCGTTCCTGCCCCGTGTCATAGAAGGAAAAGTGAAATGCGGCCTTAATAAGGTTCTTGAGAGATCCTGGAAAACTGCCATCATGGAAGTTAAAGGAAAAAGTATCAGAAAATAATCAGAACATTTCTCTTGCTTTCGACTGAAAATTAAAAGTATCAATGAGGTGGCCACTCAAATTAGAAATTGAATTTCAAAGACATTTCCATGACCTATTGGCAAAATTGGAGAATTTCATGAATTTTCCTTGACCTAAAAAATGTTTCATATGACTTTTCCACAATTTCCATAACAAGTGACCACCCCGTTGAGTAATTATTCACTTGTGCATGTGTTGCCTTCCAATCAAACAAGTGCTCTCAATTAAACTGTATACGTTTGCAGGGAATTATTTTCTTACATGTGCCTGCTTGAGATATTCTTTCTCGTAAACTTCAGCTAGACTTAATTTACTCTTTTCCATATTCAGTTCTGGAGCTTTCTTGTATTCATACGGTTGTGTACGTGGTTTCACTTTTCTCTCAACATCATCCCAAGCCTACAATCAATAGTTTTCAACAGAACAGTTATCATAACACAAATAAGTTGGTGAGGAGGACCAGCCTGGTAAAGCAAGCTAGCTCGATTAGGTGGGCGGAATTATTTCCAACCAATCACGAGAAAATTTCAACCTGGTTAACCGGACTAATTGATATTACATGACGAGTTTATAATTTTGCATTGTTATTTTCCAATCAAATAAATTTAGACAATTGTCAGTCAACTGGGCTAGCCTGGTTGAGCAATCACAAGAGAAAATTCCAGCACCCTTGAGATCTCTGCAAGGCATTTCACTCATCTCTCATGTGATCGCACATTAAAATTTATGAGTTTTTTAATAACAGTGTGTGATCTAAAAGAAAAGCATGTTACAGCCACCTGCAATTCACTCTCTGCTGACCTATTCCACTACTTTTTTTCGAATTTTACAAATAGATTCTGGGAAAAATAATTTCATAGAGTTAGATGCTGATGAAATATGCAAAACAACAAAACGAATCCCGACATAACAGTTGAAATGCCAAAAGCTTTTAAAAAACAACATGAAAATGTTGACTTTCAACATACCTTGTCTTTGATCCTTTGTTTGATTAGATCTTCCAGTGTCTCTGTTGTCTCTTCAGTGATAACAGGAGCTACAATGTGATATAAAACGTTCAAAATACTTTCATTTCGTTCAGTAGTTGTTTTAAAATAAAACTGTTCTGTTGCCTGACAACAAGAATCTTTGGAACGAATAAATCTTTGAAATAAGAATTGGTTTTTAGTTTCAATCCATATTGTACTTCGATTCAAATGATATAATAGAGCACGATACACAAAACAGAACACAATAGTTTTTTTTAGAACTTAAAGTTTCATGACATCGGTTTGGGCAACAACCTTCTTTGATGACAATCTTTCAGTTTCTACAAAACTGTCGAAATTGTGCACACAGATGGGTTCTTTTTCATCCCAGGCAAAATAAAGTTATTTTATTTTGATATCACAAAATGATTTATAAAACTTTACGATTGATAATAATAGGAAAATGTCTGTCTTTATTTATATCACATAACTTTGTAAAGAAGCCTACAGTAGCTTGAAAGAAAGTTTGTTTCCCCGTAAGATCATTTGCATTAACCAATCTTTTGTTCATTTATTGAAAGCTTTCATTTTCAGTTCAACCATGCATTTAAATATTCCGTGTAGCAGATAAAAGCGTACACGAGTTTTGTGTTTTTTTATGTTAAAAAATTCATTCCTTTGCAAACGTATAAAGTTTCTTTAAGGCTCTACTGTAAGCTCCATAACTGGATTAACGTGAATCAACAGCAGAATTTTTTGAAATCTAGCAATGCATCTGGAAATAACAAACCTCCAACTGAAGTGTGATCAAATGTCACATAGTCTTCTAATAAGCTATTAACTGGTCTTTGTTTAGAGGTTGTTTCACCTTTCAACTGCCAAGGTTTGTCAGATATGTTTGCCTCTTCTAATCTTTTAATTTTCTTTGTCATCTAGATAAGAAGTTTCATGAATTCTAAAACAAGTCATATAAATGTTTATTCAGGACCAAAGTGTGAACATACCTCCTCTTGTTGTTTCTCGTGAATAGATTTTTCATTGTTCTCTGCATCGCCACCATCAATCGCAACTGAAGCACTTTCATCTTTATCTTCTAATTCTTCAACTCGATTTGGTGTTTTGTTAGTAACATTCTTCTTCTCTTTCTTCTGATGAACTGCTAAATCGGGTGCATCAAAGAAATCTGCATACTTGATGTTCATGATATCAGCACTGAATGAAATACACAAGACATAAATACAAAGTCAAAACTGTCTTGGTGAAGGAGCCGTAAAAAATGCACCAACGTTGAATATGAAAAACATGCACTTAAAAGTTTCACTCAATGAACCAGGTATATATTTTTGAAAGGTACCAAAAATTGTTGTATATAATAGAAATTGTTGTTGCAGTGTTTGAATAGGAATGTGCTGCAAGAAATTATTGTTATTCATTAATACATTAAAGATCATGGTGTCATTTAGGTGGTTTGGATATAAAATTTTAGATAAGCAATGAACGACTTTTATAAAATGTACATAAAATACGGACTTTAAGCAATAATCTCTGAAAGTAAACACTTTCAAATTACGCCTTCCTAAATATCTGAGTACCCATGACTTAGCATGTCATGGAAGCTTTTACTGAAGGTGAATTTTTTAGCCTACTTGTCTATGAACTTATATGATTAAGCAATTTTTGTAAAAAAAGAAGAAAGTTGATGTGATGAACATTGTCCAATTCACTTTATCTTTATCACTCATCATGCTTTACAAATTAAAGTGGGTGAAAAATGTGAAGGAGTTTCGAAAAAAAACCCAGGTTTTTCGAATTATCTAGTATTTCAAACTTTCATTGTATAGAATTTTTCGGATTAGTTGCAGTTCAGTCCTGTAACTATTATCTTGTCCTGCAAAGAACAAGTCAGAACATAATAAATTGTTCTTTGAAACCAATACAGGTTTATGGAACAGGTCAATAGTCAGTGCCGTATCCAAAGCCGTATATTTTGAGGAGACTGGTGATGAAACAAAGTCTTGGGGTTTAACGTAGTAAGCCTCCTCACGATAGATGTGTAAAGGAACTGGGTATTTTCCAGCTATATTTTGACTGTTGTCAATATAATTAAATGTTGGAATTGTAAACTCCTGTCTGGTATCGTATTAGCTTCAAGCTTCACTTTTTTTCAATTTATTTTACTGAGGCTAACTGCGCCTCCATCCTGAATGCGTAACCCAGATTTTAAGGCAACAACCTGCATGTACCAGACTGATAGATGATTGTGGTGTTATTATTATTTTAATTTTGATTGTAATTTTACAAAGCTTTTTAAATTTTTTTTTGAACTTTCGGATGATTTGTTCAAAATTTCGAAAGAATTAAGAGCGATTATCTATTTAATTATGCTTTCATAACATTCGTTGTGGAAATCAAAAATCCTGATATCAGTTTCCCTATCTGGAAATTGTTCCCATGTGTGAAAAATAAAGCCATTTAAGAAGAACATGCCCTACTGAAAGTAGCTCTGGATATGTCACTGATGGTTATGGGACTCAACTGCAACTAAGCCAAATCTTTCATCACTCCATTGTTGCCTTATGTCTACTATTGTTCTACCATTGAAAACAAAATGAAACAATAGAAAAGTTATCAACTAAAACTTAAATGTTTCCCTAATACTCTCTTTCAGTTTCACCCAGTTAAAATGACTCTGTGATAGAGTTTCTATTCCATTTCGACATATTGTCAGAGTGCCTAATTCCAAACAGCCTACCTAATGCCGAACACATGTAAAAACAGACCTGTCTGGTTAACAAAATATACATCCATCTCAACAAAATCGCCACAAATACTAAAATGTTTATGAAGCAGAAAAGACGTTGAACACGAATTATCAGCGTGAAAAATCTCTTGCACGGTAATAATGGGTGGACCATTATAATTTTGTATATTTATTGAAGGCAGAAGTTTTGTGTGCGTTAGGTTTTGGATTTAATTTGATTGATGACGCAGTATGCATTATTATTGATGTGGTTTGTATTTTACAGACTGTATTTTTTGCATTTGGAATTAGAAAGGCTTTTCGGAATAAGGCACTCTGACTGTAGTGAAAATCAGAGAATATAATTATCATTCTTAGAAAAAATCACGTATGAAGTATAGATATATACCAATCATCAGTAAGTTCCTCTTTGAAGAAATCAAAATTTTCATTTTCTACGTCCATTAAATCACCATTCTCTTGTAGCTGCTCTCTTCGATCTTGTTCATCTAGAAATTCTTCCATTTCCCGCAATTTAAAAAAGGTATCATCAACAATTGTTTGTTTATATTTTTTTAGAGGAGATTGGTTTTTACAATCATTACTGAAATCTTCAGAATCCAAATCATGAAATTCATGGTCATCATCATGCAATTCATCATCATTACTCAATATGCTTGAAGTTTTGTCATCCTCCTCTTCTTCTTCCTCTTTTTCTTCATCTTCTCCATCACTTTGATCATTCTCCTGGCAATTTTTAGGGATTAAACTAAAACTTCTATCTAGAATTTCCTTTCTACAATTATGAAATTTTCTTAAGATAGGTCTGTTTTGTAACTGTAGCTGCTGCCAAATTTGCTCGTTATCAAAACCAGTAGTAAGAAGTTGCTTAAGCGAGTTTCTGTTCAAGTCATCATCTAATTCTCTAATCAAATCGTGAAGACGTTTTGAAGAATTGATTAGATTACTGTGTAAACTTTGTGGGCTTTCTAAATAAGTGTGTGCATTAGAATAAAGATGATCAAAGTCTCGTGCGAGATATTCGAACGTGTTTACAGCAGCCGCCATCTTTCTTCTATAGCCATGTGAAGTAAGAATGTCTTTCTTCAATCGTTATTCTGCAGAAGTTCCAGTATACTGATTAGCTGGGTCTTCGAGGCCGGGAAAATACATCACAAAATAAAGATGTCTTAACATCCGTCGAAGGTTTCTACATCTTACAGCGTGCTTTTGGAAAATTATATCAATCCAGGGGGTACTATTATCATTCAGGAACAAAAATGGCTGCTGTAAACACAGGTTGGTTAAACTTAAAGTTATACCTAAGTTTTTTGGTAAAATTTCGCGTTTTTTTGGCGGATGTTCAATTTTGGGATTTTGAAAAAAAAATACAGGTTATATATTATTCGTTATCAAGTATAATGTCTTTGGTTAAGTCAAACAGTCAGGGACAACTCCAAATTAAGCTTCAAAATTTGAGAAAAATCCCAATTAAGCTTACTATGCCTACTAATTAGTCGTCTCAGAGATCTAAATTAGGAACACATATTCCGAATTAGGCTTCATCAAAACAGGAAGTACCATTTGCACACTCCATGCCATTGGTCGCAAGTATATTTTGACAACACTTCTATAGCATATAGCCAATCTGGAATCGAAGCCTCTAACGCAACTTTTCAGTATTCCCATGTTTACAAAGCAAGTTATCTACAAAATGGTTGTTTTTCGCCTAATTTGGCGTAATTCAACCTATTTAAGCTTTAAGGCGGGTTTACAGTTTTCGCGAATAAACTACGCAAATCGAGCAACTCGATAGCGCAAATGTTGGAACAACAGTTTACACTTCATGCGACTCATTCGCGTGAATGTACAAAATTTTCTAATTTGCTAATATTGTTAATTCAGCAAAATTTTTGGGCAGAAGCAAATATCAGTTAAGGGAGAGGGACGAGGAGTGCAGTGAATAATAAAAAAGTAGACATAACATCAGAAGATCACAGTGGCATAGCACCTCAAGTCTAATCGTTCAACAAAGGGAAGGAGGGGAGACTAAACTAAACTAACTAAACAAAATTAAAAGTTATTATTAGTGTTGTTACGGCCTGCACCACCTTTCTGTCCAGGAGCGTTTTTCAGGTTGTTAATAATCCACAAGTGAACAACCTTTTCGGTGGTCTTGTATTTTTGAGTAATTGCATCTAGAGATAAATGGCAGAATACTAAATGTATAAAATGTTTCTAAAAGAATTGACTTGTAGTTTCCTTGATGCAGAATACAAAGAGAACATATAGAGCAGGTTCCACTTACCAGTGATTACGCGGTAGGTATAGGTTTTCGCCAACCCAAATTTGTTAATACCGCCTTTCAGGTTGCACTTCGAAAGGAAGTTAACAGTAAATAAGCTAAAATTTAAAAAAAGTTGTCTTTAAAGAAAGGTTGTTAATTTGCAATAAGCAACATCAATATTGTAGAAACTACCTTTGACACTTACCGACTTGTTATTTGTTTGATGGCGTCACAATAGTCGGTACCACAGATGTTTTAAGTTGAGTGATCTGTAAAAGAATTGAAGAGTTAAAATATAGCAAGTCACAACATTCTTATAAAAAGTATCTTAAAACTTTTACCATCTCTTTTCTTTTCTCGTCACTCGCAAGAACTTTTCTTGTTCCAGTATCTCCTCTATAAGAACTTACAGCTAATATAGTGAATTCAACATCGTTTGTTGTACCCTTTACGCTGGCTACTTCTTGTTGAAGTGTAAAAATGGCTTTTAAAAGCTTGTTTTGTCTATCCAAAACAGAGCTTTGCTGTTGCATCAGATCAATTTTATCTATGACCAAAAAATGATTATATTGAAAGGTTGTATTGTACTTGATCATTGTACTTGAGGTAAATGATCTGTTAAAGCGGCATTTGGGTCCCACTTTTACTATTTTGATTTTTTCATTTGTGTTACGGGTTTGTCCCATTCTGTTATCATATTTATGTTTATGTAAATCCCAATGGTGTCAATATGTCCAATACAATGTCAGATCTCATCAGGGAGTAAGGAGGGAGGGAACTTAAAACTCTCAATTAATAAATGAAATAAAAGAATAAACTCTATTAAAGAACTATACACACTCATCATTTCCTTGATGCATGGGCAGTGACTCGTACATCTAAACCAAAAGAAATAAAATCTCTCTAGTGATTTAGAGATTGATTACAAAGATTAATTTTATTCTCTCATTTACGTAGTACACCTGGACAGACCTTGTATTTTTCTAACTTAGTGAGAGGGAAATAAAACTGATCAAAAGGTCTTGACATTTTTAATGTCAATCATAATTTCAAACTAAAGGCTATAGTATGTGATGCCCCAGCTCGTTCATTTCTGAAATGTACAATTGGTCATACTGGCTTTCATGCGTGTGAAAGATGTGAAATCCAAGGTGCACGAAAGGAAAACAGAACGATTTTTAATAATCCTGAAAATGCCACTCCAAGATCGAAAAGTGGATTCAATAATTTCCAATATAAAGACACCCACCAAAAAGAAACTTATGAACTGATATTGGTTTAAGGTGTCCATGATAAAGTGCAATAGGAAATACAAAGTTTGATTTAAACACGGAACCAAGAATGGGCCAAAGTTGACTTTGTGTTGATTTAAAAAGTGGCAAACCATGTTCACAATTAATTCAATTGTAGAAGTAGATGATTTATGGTTTTGAAGAGAAGTAGCAATACCTAGATAAACATAGCATTATTGTCATGAAATTGAACATCCACAGTCCTTGGAGTTTCAATAAGGTTCTACTATCTTAAGGGAGCTTTAGACCATTGTTTCTTAAAATCACAAGTAAATCATAAATGGATTCTCTTGTGAGTTTATGTTTTATGGCCCAGCAAGAAATTTGTGTTTGAAGATCAGGTACTTCTTCATCAAGCACCATATCCGATGTTGAATCTTCCATTTCTATGTCACTGGAGAAGTCATTTGATTTAAATTCATCAACGACTACCTCTGTTTCAACATCATTGAATGATGATGATGATTCGTGTTCAGTTAAAATTTCATGTGGTGCTGCTTAAATTTCGGAATTTATAGGTAGATCGAAAAATTGGTTAACCATTTTTGGAAGTTTTCTTTGGTTATTTCTCTTTTTTGATGCCTCCATGATTTCTATAATAAATTCTATAATAATAGATTTGTTTTCCTTGCACGTTTTTCTCTAGATTTAGAATCAGATTTTATTGTCTCATTTTTATTAAGTTACACAATATTAAATTCATGAATATACAGAATGTTAAAGACTTTTGAAGAAATGTAAATGTAAAAAAATCGTAATCAAAAACCTTTTTTATATCTGAGCTACTGATTAACATGCAATTAAGTGGTTTTAGTTTCTCGTAAAACATCAGAATTTCATTTTCAAAAAATCTGAAGGTATGCAACATTAGAAACTTTTTTTCTCACAAAATTAACATGAATTTTATCTGCAACAATGGATTATTTTTTCACAAAATTAACTTCGCATAAACAAAAACCATTTATTCATGCTGACTTGAGGTAACAAAAAATGATTGTTTCATATACTTTACACAATGTACTGGCATCCATGCAGATAAAAAACCCTCAAACAATAAAATGCAACATTAGAAGTTAAAAATGTTAATTTCATGAAAAAATAATTCCAATATGCCTAAGTAAATAAATACTATAGTCAGGAAATCATGAGAAAATTGTAGCATCTACTTTCAGCTTTTAATATCGTAATCAAAACAAAATCAAGTGGATATTTAATACACGAGTGGGGTGTAGAATGATTCATGTCATTTTATATTACTTCAGTGAGGAGGGTAATATTTTGAAATTACTGTGATTTTAAACCAACAGTATTATCGACATAATCAAAATCTAAGGTCGTTCCTGCAGAATATAAGAGGGTAAAACCGGCTACTTATCATTTTCAAATTTCCAAATGGATAAACTATAATAGATGAATCCAATAAAGCAGAACATTAACATCTTCTTTTCCGTTTGCATGTATCATTTGTGAAGAAAGTAAACTTTTAGAATGATTCGATGTAGAATTCTCATGAATTTGATTAAAATGCAAACAATAAAGAAGTTTTTTGTTATTGTTTTGCTCCATTGGTTATGAATAATTAAGCATAACTTACTTTAATTGTTCGTTCGTCTTTGTCTTGTGCTTTTGCAGACTGAAAAAATTAAACTTTCGCGCCCCAATACGGAACGAGGAAAACATATAGATGGGGGGATGGAGAAAAGATACGAAACAGAAACATATCATAAAAAGATTATTTAGAATAAAAACTCGATTACATACATTTATTTCAATGTTTACTACATAAAAACTTCTTCAATAAGAAAGATAACTGCTAAATTCACTTAATAATGCGCTTAATCTTTTCGCTGACCCCCGGTTCTATAAGAGAAAGGGAACAGTTTTCTTTTAGTGTTAAAGAGGTCTTCAAAATACCTCTTTATCGAAACCGCTTTAAAACCCGTACAAAAAGCGTGAAGACATTGTAGTGTTTTCTAGATATTAATAAAACCGATTAAAAACGTTTTCATAAACACTACTTTAAATATCTGTTTTAAAAACGTTTTTTACACATCTTTTAAAAGCAGTTTTCCTGGAAACCATAAAAACATCAAAAAAAGAGGTTTTTAAAACATTTTGTGCCGGCTGGGTGAAATTTGAGCTTCAAACATTTGAGTGTTTACTTAAATCCCATACTTTTAAGTAAGAATGTTTTCGGTACCAAAATTTCATCCAAGGGAGTGAAACAAAAGCTTCAAACTCGCACACTGAACAATAAATCTGTACATTGGATAAAGAAAGTCTGATTTAACACGCTATACATGTTGGACTTCTGTTAAGAAGTCTTTCCATTATGTAAAGTCAGTCTTTTCTTCTAAGTTGGTCCCTAAAATTAGAAAAATAGATATCTTTAAAATTTCATGGTACCTAATTTCGCCATTTGCCTTTAAATGCGCTCAATTTCCAAAATGATCGTTGCTTTTTAGGTATATGATAGCAAAATGATCCCTCAATTGAGGTACCTTTCTTTATCTGCAAATTGCTGGTTGGCTTCTGAAACTTGAAAACTACAGCGAGCAATTTTGCGAGCAACTGATTCTGAGATATTGACAGTACTTAATTTTATGTTTTTTTATTAAATTCGCGAAATTTATGCAAAAGTCTTTACTTTTTAGGTAAGTTATAACGAAATGATAGGAAAATGATCCCTCAATTGCAGAATATATACTTCAATTGAGGTATCCTTTCTTACGTTAATTGAGGAATGTTGTTTTCCCTAACTGACAAAAGATTATATAAAAATGAAGGTGTAGATAAGATGATCATAGATATGGTTAGATTTTCAGTAAATTCTATATGATAAAAGTTCAGATAATTAAAATTAGAGGGTTCTTGTTTATTCAAACTATAGTTCATCTGTAATACTCCTGCAAAGTTTCGCGATTTTGAAAAACAAACATTAATATAATCACAAGCAGGCGATACACAATCAAATTCACCGAATTTGATTAATGTATCCCCCACTTTAGATTGAGGTTATCACAATTTGCTACTGGGACAAACTTCTGTGGTTTAGAAGTTTTGGTGTGGTGGTTCAAGCCAATTAGGGATCATTTCCAATTTAAACAGCAAAATGTTGATATAGGATAATGAGTTTCTTTGAAAACTGTTGCTACCGAGTTCAAGCAAAGCAACTTCTATGGTAAAGATTGTAAACTTTATAACAGCAAACGCTGTTAATAATACATTAATAGATAACATTAATAGATAACGTTTCTCACATAAGAATTTAATGTAACAGTTACGTTATTATAGTTCATAAAGAAGATCTTATAACGTTATGGAACTTTAAAAATAACATTGCGTAGATACATAGAAGAACCATAATTTACCTTATTTCTTTTGTTCTTTATAACGTTATTACGTTATTCAAATAAAGTTATATTGTTTGTTATCAAAATCCCCAAATCCCCTGGAGCATCACATATTTTATCCCCTTTTACTCTGATGCCTAAAACAATGATGGAGAGCAGAAAAAATTATTCAAGTGAAATGGTCCATTAGAGCCTCCCCAATCATGTTGAATTGTCACATTGATAGGCTATTGCACTTGCTGAAATATGGAGTGTTTATAAGTTTCTGTAAAGCTTTACCTAGCATAGTTACAATACGGTCAGAAGAAATTGTGCAAATTTTAACTAATAGTGTAACTAGAGTACAAGGGTTTCTGTAACGGAGCTTATTGATCCAAACTGCAATAGTAAGGAAAAGCTTCCTCTCAAAAATGCATCAACGCTTCTTCTTAAAACCCAATCATTCAAGCACTTTTGAAATTTGGTCCAAATTTTGCCCAAATCGCACTTATTTGTCCAAAATAAGAAAAATGAAATGCTCTTGCAGGGATGTTAACACTGAAGTAAATGTTTAAACTGAAATAATTAAATGACAACATTTCATGTTATTTTAAACTGATTTAAAAGATATTTTACAGAAATAAAATATGGGTTTCCGTGGCGGCAATGACTATTTCAATGACGTGCCATAATTGCATAATTACCAATTCAGTGCCGTAGCTACAAGGGGGCAATTGTTTTGCCAAATATGGGTCAACCTAAATTGAATAAAATATCTTATGAACACAAATAAAAAACTCCTAAACTACCTCCCTTATTATCAATCAACGTTAACTTCAATAAACATTAAAACTTATCAAGATCTATCTCAGAAACTGGATTACCGATAATAGATTGAACCATTTTGTTAACATCCAAATATTTTCAAAGAGGAGCTAGAGATGCTATGGAACCCAAAACTGTACCTAACAAACGAGTTTATAAAAACAGGAGAAAACCATGTAGCAACATTTGGGTTATTGAAGTAGAATTTTTTTAAGTTCTTGTCTTGTAAAAATATAGTTACCAAAGATTCTGTCCATTTGTCTTTTATATACTTTTCTTAAAAAAGCAATGCCTTTTCTGGCGATACAGTCTTTGAAAATCACAATATTTTCCTCCAGTAAGGGACAACCACAGAGGCCGTAGTGATGGGGGAGAAGCAGGGTATGTAGCAGGGGGCCATGCCATGCCACTGGGCTAAGTAAACGTTTTTTATTCATTGTTACCCTTTTTATACGGCTAAAATCTAAGTTTGTCACAAAAAATGTAAAATTTTATTCCTTTCATATCGTTTAAATGTGAAATAAGTAGCAGTTATAAAGCGTTAAAGGAGGTTTAAAATTGAAAAAATTCTACGTCCCCAAACCATGGTGGGGGACATTTTTTCCACTATTTTTGGTCCCCTAAAATTGTATTTCCAGTCACGGCCCCTGAACAAAAACAGCGAACATAAGATTTAAATCCATAGCTACGGCACTGCAATTCTGTGTTTCGTGCTAGGTTTAGACAGTGAAAAACCCCCCAAAGAAATAGTGGATACATAGATAGATAAGGATTCAGTTCCAGTGTATCCAAATAAATACATTTGGCTCTGCACCTAGAAATGCATTATGATATGTGTTTGCAACACGTCAACAAGGTTCTATCTTTGAAATACTTCTTTGATAAGCCACAAAATTTCTGATAGCTTTTGGCTTCACAACATTGCGCAGGTAGATCATTGAATGTGTGCGATGTTATGAATTTGAAAGTGTTGTAAATCGTGGTGCTACATTGAATGGACGAGCCACATGTGGTGTTTCAGCAAAGATTTCGCATGTTTTTTTGTCGGACATTAAGATAACTTGGCCAGTTTGCATCATTGATTGCTTTATAAGCCATTTTATTCTTTCTCTTACTGGTAACCAGTTCAGTTTCAATACTCCTTCATTGGTGGTAAAACATCTATTTACATAACTTGCAGCCATATTCTGCAAACGCTGCATCCTTTTAATCAGGTAGGCTGGAGTGTTGTTAAACAGGATGTTACCATAATCCAGCTTGCTAAGTACCAGAGCTTCGGCAAGATTTCTTCTCACGTGGTATTAGGTAAATCTTTGAATGAGTTTTAAGGACTTTAAAGTGAGGTAGGCACTTTGTATTGTTTTGTTGATATGATCATTCCAAGTCAGTTGTTTGTTGAAGGTTATGCCCAGGACTTTTAAAGATTTGACTCTATGTAGAGGTACATCATGTGGTTTAACAGTGTAAATATCATTCTGGAGGTCATGCACACGACTCATCTGAGCAGTAGAAAACAAGTTGGTTTTAGTTTTCGTTGAGTTGAAGGTTGTTGTTTGATGACCAATCAATTAGATCTCTGAGCTCAGCATTGATCTTTTCAGTGCACTAATTTTTCCTTTTTTGGACCAAAAAAGAAAGATGATTCACATATTTGAAACCAGCACTATTGAAATGTTCTACATGCACAACTCTCCACTTAAACATCCGCCATTTTCTTTCATGCCATTTTCTTTCACGGCAATGAATGCGGCCATGGTAGTAATCATATGCTAGGTTTGGACAGTAAGAAAAATATGAAGAAGAAGAGAGGGGGTTTGCAGAAAATTTCAGGAGCAAAAATGTAAGGGGCATGAAGATTTACGAGATTAAAGTTATCCTGTGAATCCAGTTTAAAAAAAAATAATATTTAAAATTATATAGCTTCCTAATGATAATTAGAATTTAAACTGTTAAACTAATAGAAATTTGAACTATGATATTACTGTTCATTCATTTTAGCTGCTATGGTGAGGTGCTGTGGTAATAAACTCCTACAATCAAGTAACCGGTATGTCAAACTACACAATGTTAGCAAAGATTTAAGTTGATTCAGCATTTGTAAGGTTGAACTGTGAATGTTTGGTTGCAGACCTAATATAAGTGCCGGACAGAAAAAGGGTATTTGTCTGATATTGGTTTAATGATCAATGGACATGTTTTTCCATTGAGTACTAGCCCAAATCGGATATTATGAAACATGTGTTATTTTGTTGTTACTACTTATGTTCAATGAAATCTAATCTTTATATAAAACATTGAAATGTTTTTTTCTGAAAAAACACCATCCAAAAAGTTGTGACATAGAAGCTTAGAGAGCTTGCGTTTTAAGAACTATTCCCTTCACAAATGGCTTTATTAGATGCAATGAAGTGCCAAAATTGGCCTATCAAAAAACATCTATCGCATACATTCAACAAGTAAACATCTGGCTGAATATTTTCAAGTACACTGCTTATAGCAGAAATAACATGTGCCTAGTAAATACATAACACTAATCCAGCATAAGCGTAACGATTTTTTTTAAAGTTTCCAAACTATCAAATGTACATCCAACAGATTTTTAAATTTTGTAACAGGTCCGTCTGTAATTATGTCTTTTTATTCAGAATGCCACGCAAATATTTATGAATGCGCAATAAGTGGTAGATTTTTTTGGGAAAAGTTTTCTCTTCTAACAAAAATTCCCAACTTCATACAAGAATTAAGCAATGTTTACATATTACAAGGCTCGTGATCATCATATTTTTTTGCTTCAATCATTTTAGAATTCTGTTATCATGTGCTCCACGAACTTTACATACTATTTCCACGAAGGAGGAAACGAAGGAAAGCAAGAATATTACAAGGTGAGAGTTTTGAAATGGTTTATGAACAAGTCTATATATAGCATGTCTGATAGCATGAAAAGTTTTTGTAATATTGTATTAAACCAGGGAATTTAACAGAATTTATTAGACAGAAGCATTATTCTCAATATCATGTACTGATCAGAGTTGGGGGGTCTGGGGGCACTGCAAGCCTTCCAGTGTGTCCAGCGGGAAAAGTTTTGTCTGTAACAGATCAGAAGTTAGTGAAGCCACTTTGGACCCAAAATGTGTCTGTTGAAAGCCAAACTACTCATCCTAGTTAATTCACTAACTCCTGACCTAGTTGTCAAGCACTATGTTGACTGGATCTCATCAACCTTGTCCCTCCGTTGTTGTTAGCAAGGGTGATCACCAACCATGCAGTACTTAACTAGTACGTAACTAGTGCAAAGGTGAATGCAGAATGAATTTGGTCTGAATCACTTTCAGGTGGAACAGCTGTAAGGGTCAATATTTAAGTCGTTATCGATGCAAATGCCACTAAATATATTTTTTACACTCTTTAATATTCAAAGAAATCATGATCTATTCTCATAAACTGTTTTGTCTGGCATTAAAATATTGTCTGCAAAATTATCTCCTGTACTCAAACAGGGTAGAAAATTTCACTTTTGAGTTGCTGTTATAGAGTTACGATGCAGTACGGATTAAAAGTAGGGCAAACTCCTGGCCTTAACGACTTGTGCTACATTAGTGATGTTGTTTCAAATGAAAAACATTCATCTATTATCTTATGTTGCTAGCTGTAGTGTGATATTAAATGTAAAGTACAAGGAACTTTTTTTTACAGTTGTTGGAATGTGTGTCTTTTCCCTTCAACACTTCTCTGTTGGTGAAAATATTTTCTTTTTTTTCTTAGTAACTTGGTTTAACATCATCTTAAGATATTGTCAAAAGTTTGAAAGCTTCTATAACCATAAAGTCGCACTATTACATTGTTTTTATCATTTATTGTAAATACTTCAGTGCTGCAAATAACGGCTGGTAATCGGTAATTACCAGCCATTTGACAATTTCTACCGGCCACATTTTGTGCAAGATTCACATGTTGTCCGGTAGAAATTTCCGTTTTCTCTCAAAAATGTTTGTTAGGACATTATTTCTTCCATAGAAAAACTTTTGCTATTTGATGTGTGAGAAGATAATTCATGTCTATTTTTTATATAAATGTCACGTAATTACGTTTATGAATGACACAGTCTTACAGAAAGGTTTCATGTGATTGTAATTTATTGATGAGATTTTAGTTAAGGCATTGCTGTTTCTGTGGGATTGGCACCCTAAGGAATATATCCTTTACTGTGATCACTTTATTTTCTTCAGTTATTTTGTAACAAATGTACAATTTTACTTCGAAACTGTTTTTATCTTAAAAAATTACTGAAAAAAAATTAAACATCTCTTGAAAAAAAAGTACAAGGGCATTTCCCATTAACGTGGATACAGCCAGGATATTTGCCGTAACATCTGATCCACCTGAAAGTGCAGAGGTGCAGACTTGCTTCATCCGTGCTCTGTCGGCGTCCACCTCCGCACTAGTTAAGTACCGCATGGCTGGTAATCATCTGTAATATCCTGGCTACCAACGACGACAGGACCAGGTTGTTGAGATCTAGTCAACGTAGTGGTTTACAACTAGGCCAGGAGTAGATGAATTAGCCAGGATGAGCAGGTTGGCTTTGAACAGACACATTATGGGTCTAAACTGGTTATACATTCACTGCCTGATTTATCAAAGAAAATGGTTTTTCATTTTGTACACGAGGTGAATCTTTAATTAGTTTGGTCTTACTTAAATGGAAAAAAAAATCATGATATTCGGTCTATTCGGTTTTATTCTGAGTGAGTTAGTTACAAAAATATTCTTAGCAAAGAGCTAAAAAATAGAGTCAACACTAGAATAATAAATTTTTTGAGTCAGACAACGACCAGTCATCGTACAGCTATAACAGTTTAGGCATACACCTAAGTACCGATAAAAAGTCAGTGAGACATGCAATTATAATTTTCCATATGCCGAAGACTGTGGTAAAGTGATCTCTGTTATCATACATCATGAGGAGTTTTACTGTTGTTGATAAAACAACTATTTGTTTCATTATAGTAACAGGTCATATAGCTCTTTTCGAATTGACAACTATTAGGTGTGATTGAGACATTGTCACCGAGATGAAACGAGATACATCTAAACATGGCAGCTTGAACTTTAAATATCTAGGCAAAAACAACGTCTGGGTATCCATTTTGACTTTACAGTAGGTCCTCAAACCCTCTTACCTACAATTTGGATTTGCTTTGCTGGGTAGTAAAAATCACTGGACAACTTCAGAAATGTTATTTGCAGCGCTGTACTTTTCTTTCTGTTCTTTTTTATTCAAGTTAACCATCTTGTTAATACAGGTAATCCGGTGAAATATATAAACGACAAGAAAAGCGAAATTGATTAATTGATTATTTGAATATATTATTCCAAGTTTTCAGGTAACTTTAATACAGCAACACATTTCTGATATTTTAGTTTGGTGTTATATCGAGATCAAAGTACAGTGGCTTCAGCAAAGCCAGGATTAATAAGCAACGCTGCAGGTATAACATCTATTTCGTTTGTAATGAAAACCACATCTTTGTTTATCAGTCTATATCAATCTATGGTCTAGCAGTACATGTTTTTATCGGAGTCTGCTTGCTTTCTAGAATTTACAGTTGCTAAAATTGATGATCTTGTAAATTGGGCAAGGCGGGTATGTTTCATCTCATCATTTTGTATTGCAGAGTGCAAGTTTGGTAAAGTGACATCAAGATGCCATAATGTTACATTTTCTGTTGTGCTGACCTATTTTAACTTGCTAAAATCAACGTTTGCATTTTTATTTTACCTTTTTATTTTTAGTCATCGTTATGGCCCATGACTTTTGGCTTAGCATGTTGTGCAGTGGAAATGATGCATTGCGCAGCACCACGGTAAAGATCCTTTTGCATGATCTCCATCTTGGGGACAGATTTTTGTTTTTTCCTTCTTTAGGTGTTCGTAAATTTTGTTTGTTAGTTTGTGTACTGTCTTTTTTTAGATATGACATGGACAGATTCGGTGTTGTGTTCCGTGCTAGTCCGGTTTGTACCTATTTATAATATTTTTTATATGCAACATTTTGTTCTCTATTCTCAAACAATCTAAATCATATTTTTTGACTTCCCTCATCAAATGGAGTGAAAATCATTTCTAACTGTATACTGATTACCAACACTATAACTAATCCTAACAATTAAATTTTAGGTGAAAAATATTGTAGTTTTTCATAATTTTTGCTTTTAATTTGTCCTAAACTCCTCAATAAATTGAAGAACATGCGGAGGCAGGCCTATAGATAAAATGCCGTGTTTCGTAATTTTCCTATTTTGTGGTTGTGATTCCCTTTAATGTTTTATATACAGTAGTGTGTGGTGACAAACAGAAATAAATTTTCTAAATATTGTTTATGATCTTTTTAACTAATTATTTTTTCAACTGTTTATAACTCATAATGCAAGCCTGTATTTTTACATGTATAATCGCAGTTTATCTGATGAGGATATTGATCATATCATTTTCGTGTAATTAGTTGATTACAAACAATTGCAGTATGACTACCAATGCAATATTGACTAAAATAACAACATGCTCATGGCATGACGTAAATGTCGGGTGAGGTTCGGTTTTATCAGTGATTTTAAGTTTTCATCATAGACATTCCTATTAACAATACTGCATATATGCTATTTATATTAGATATCAATTTTCTTGATAGACATAGCTTTTCTGCCATGTTTGCTGTTCATTTGCATTGTGTGTGAGATTATTACAGTGTAATTTCTATAAAACAGATATCTTCGTATAATGGACACATACTCCATGTACGGATGGATGGATTTACAGTCAGATTCTAATAGGTCAAGTCTCTACTAGGCGGACACCAACGACATCACGTTTTGTTGCACCAATGATGTTGGCTTTTTGAGGTTCCACTGTATCTGTCCTTGTTGTAACGTTGAAAGTGAAAAACATGGACTGATAAACATAAGCTGCTTATAAAAGTTGCCAACACTATTGTTTTTTCATTGAACTAAGATAGTAACGATCAGCCTCTGGATCCTTGAATCGATGCAACACTAATGCAACAACAACGAGAGGATCTTCACATACACTCTTATCCTTAACAATCCATGCATCAGTATCTATGACAATCACCGTCATCACCTTTTTTTCGTTTTCTTGTAGCGCCAAGCTGATGTAATGATTGTTGCTGGTACCCTCACCAACAAAATGGCACCTGCCCTTCGAAAAGTGAGTACAAATATATTCATTTATTCGGTTCATACGTTTGTATTTTTGCAGAGTGCATGGAAGTAAGAAAGATGACATGCGGTCATTCGATGGCTCCAAATTGGCTGAGAGTTTTCAACAGTTTTTAACATGGGAGTTGAGTTTCAATACGAATTTCTGCAGCGAGGATTTGACATTTTTTTGATTTTCTCATTTCTTAGGTATATGATCAAATGCCAGAACCTCGATGGGTTATATCTATGGGAAGGTTAGTTTGCTTCTTGTATGTTGTATATTTGTCTGCTTGTCACTGCTTTCTAGTAAATTATGAGTGGTCCATTAAACATCAGAGATTTCAATTTTTTCCCTTGAATCTTTCGTGCAACTCCGCTAGTTTCGGCTGGAATTATATACGGTCAACTTAAAGACCAGTTCAACGTAGAATAACATTTTCAATTCTGAATCATGGATTACAAGTATCTATGAACATAAACTTTAAACTTGTCACACTGTGGTGAAAGGCTATTTTTATGACAATGTTCATTTATTTGAAATGAATGTAGCTTTTTTGCTTTGTTTTATATATATATATATATATATATATTTAACGTCCACAGTTCTTAACAGTTCCTTATGTTTCACTCAAGAAAAGATAGGGATTAACTAAAGAGATCGAGAAAATTTTGAGCTTTATTACGATGTTAGAGCTTCCATTCCATTGCCAAAGATCTGAAGTCCCTATTGTATAGTCCAAATGTCAATTTCTCCTCATCTAAGTGTTAATGGTGCAAACCTTATGAATTTTGTCTGGGTTAGTGAGGCTACAGTTTATGCCTCGTTCTTTCAAACATTTTTATAAGACTTCCTATAGGACTGTGAATTTATGTTAAAGGAACTCCAAAAGAGGATAACAGAGATGTTTGACTCTATTGGTATCTACTCCCATGAAAGAATTCGTAAAGGATGACAACATCAATAACTAATCTCTTTTTTTTCTATCGTTTGGTTTTATTGTTGTTTGATTTTTCATTTTTTTGTTTGTAAACAAAACCTCGTTACATAACAGGAACTTATTCAAATTTTTCGCTGCATTGAGTTTTTTCAGCGACGGATGAGCTTTGCTGAGTAGATACTTGGAATTGCAATGGAAATAATGGAAACGAGTTAATGAATGTTCCCCTATTAAGGAGGTCGTTAAAAATTACAGGAATAATCTAGAGAATAGAATTACGAGGGGGCGTTTGTGGTGGTTCAGGATATGACTTTCTTCCCTAGATACCATTTCCTGCTTTCACTTTCATAGAAAGCATTCTTTGTTGTTTTTGTTGTTGTTTTTTCTTAATACGTACGCAGTGCGACATTTAGTTTCTCATTTCGCTGTGTCATGCATGTCAAACAGTTTTAATCTGGTTTTTGTGGGCAGCTGTTGTTGCTGTTGTTACACAGATGTTTCAAAGTTTCAGTTGTTTTCTATTGTTTTGCAAATCAACAAAATATAATTATGTCATTGTAAACATTGACACATCAATTCTTTCCACAAACGGCTCACTCAGCAGAATTCAATAGCTGTCTTCTCATAAGGTCTTTTTCAGCTGAGCACCTGATAAGCGTTCGTTCTCTTGTATAACTAGTTTTTCTTGTGTAACTGACCAAGTTAAACTGACGGGTTATTGTTGCAGCTGTTGAAGGGTTTTTTTTAACAATTTTTATTTAGCTGCCTTGCCCTCTTAATGAATCCAAATTTCGATCGGTTTATTTTCTAAAAGAACCTTTTGACAATCATTTTTCTGTGGTTTCAGCAAGAATCACATGTGCAGTTTTTCTGGCGGCTACGAAAAAGAAACCTCCCATCGTCCTCCCTTTCAATTCCTATCTCACATGAATGTGAATTAAACAATCTCACAGACCTAATCAATTTCTTATTATATTTTATATAGCGAACACTGTCTCTTTCCTTTTATTTATTTATTGATTGATTTTTTTATCTGTTATCGTTCGAATTCCATCAGATCACGAATTAATGCTATTTATTTTCAAATTATCTTCGTTTTGTTTTTCTTAAAGATAAACTAATGTTTTTGTTTCGTCTCGTTGCATGGTGCATGCCTGTTATTAATCTGTGTTTAGAGAAGAAAAAATTTTTTTTTAGTCGGTATAGCCTCGCAACTCTCTCGCTCCCCGTTCTACCTCCTCAGAATGAGATTGGGAATTATTTTCTTTCGTCTGTAATTTACCGTTTCAAAGCTACGGTTTCTTTAATTTTTTTTGTCGGACCACAGATGTTTTATCTTCATGTTTTGGTTTTGCTGGTCTGTGGTTTTATCTTCTCACGGCCTGATTTTAACGCAGGGTAATGAATTCACAATTTCCATAATAGTTCTTATATTAAAACAAAATTACATATTAACATTGTCCAATCCTTTTGGGAGTCAAGCATCCTGTCTTTATTATTTCGTGATCTTTCAAAGAACCAATCTCCGTTGGTTACAGAAACACATTCCATATATCATGAAGTAAGATCGTTCGCATTTCGCTGCATGACGTACAATTGCAAAGTATTTAAGCTTATTTAGGCGATCCCATGGGGACGCTTTGTTACCATAGTAACGTTTGAACGAATGTGTCTTTCCTATTTCGCTGCCTATGATTGGTATGTGGATAAGTTTGCTTTCTATGTTTCGAACAGCATGTCACCATCCTATTTTCTAAGAGAAAACTGAAAACTAAAGGAATGGCTACTGTGGCATCAGCCAATAGCTTTTAGCTGGGCATCTCTGCCAAAAATGACGTCTGAGTTCCTATAATTCTCCATTTCATTTTGTTGATGGAGGAGGAGTCACAAAAATGTTTTTTATTGTTCGTATCTCAAACATAATATTCATGCTTAGATTACGATTTGCCATGCTTTAAGATCCTTATAAAGTTTTTAAAGAGTTTCAGGAAAACTTTCCACGTCCTGATTTAATTGGTTCTTCTGTTCGTGTCCCTTCTACAACCTTTTTCTGCCATTTGGATGAAACCTCAGTGAACGGTCGAGTCATATCTCGTGATTAATCGTGTTACCTGTTGTTCATTAGATCATACATGTCTTTAATTTCTTTATATTTAAAGGAAATTTCAATACTATTACGAAATTATGGGAAATAATGAACGAAAAGGAATTTCATCGGTTGTGATTAATCATCTAAACAAAAGAACCGTTTTTGATCAATTTAATGTTGACAGAAATCCAATCAATTCTTAAATTGATACAATTTTAACAATGCATACGATATCCTAGCTATTAATTGTGAACTCTGATACTTGTACATCCTGAATTTATTTGTTATTTTCATTCTCACCAAACACTTAGAAAAGCGTCCATTTTCTCAGTAGTTATAGTTCTTGGTAGTTGTGGCTTGAAACAACCGCATGTTTTTCTCCATCTTCAAAATATTTTTTTTTTTGCTGTTTGAAACGGATATTTTGTAATTTATTTTTTCAAGTGTATTCTCCACATTTTCTTCCTTTCATACCATTCAGAAATTGACAATAACCGCATCTAAACGCGATTGTATGAAATTTACAACAACCATATTTGCGAAGTTAATTAATTTCGAATAAGAATTTTTCTCTCTCTTTGTGTAACTTAAGGTTTTTGTATTTACGTGCACGATATTGCCACTGATTCAATTTACTGAATTTGAGCTTTGGCCTATTGTTGACTTAATTACACATTTTGGTTATTGGTTAGAGTGGGCTTCAAAATTAAAATTTCCGGTTATAACGATTTACTATTGACCGGTAAGCATTACACGTAGGAAGTTTATGCAAACTTTATAATAATGACCTCATTTAAATATGGCACTGGATGTTTTCACGAACTGATTTTGTGATAAAACTCCATAACTCCAAAAGAAATCTCAAATCAGTTAGTTTTCATTTTACGAGCAACCACTACTTACGCTCGTGGCAGTTTTTGAAAAGTGAAACAATTTTCATCGTATTTCCAAGGTTAAGCTCGTTTCCATTTTCAGAAGAGCAATTCTGTTTGTACCTTCCCAACCACACACCCACTTTTTTATTTTAGTTGCGCCAATGGTGGAGGTTACTATCACTATTCGTACTCAGTTGTAAGAGGGTGTGACCGTGTCGTTCCTGTTGATATTTACGTGCCAGGTTGCCCTCCAACTGCGGAAGCTCTTTTGTATGGTATACTTCAATTACAGAAGAAAATCAAGCGAACCAGAAACATCCGAATGTGGTACCGAAAATAGTGAAGGTTTGTGGAAAAAGATTGTTGTGTTCAAAAAAACTCAATTGCTTTCAGAAAAAAATAGCAATCAATAAACGATGAATTAAAAAAAAATTCTATTCAATTTAGATAGCGATGTGGCTGTGACATCACAACTGTTATTGTACATTTTTTTGTGATTGAAATATAATTTGTTAATTTGTTCCTGTAATTACTAGTAATCACGTCCCTGTTTTCAAGAACCGTTCGAAATATGGATGACGCGTCATTTCTAAGGGATCTAAGTACGGAATACAGTAATTGGCCATCCAAAAGCAACCTTAAGTGGGGTTTTCAATTAATTTAACTCGTATTTATTTTTTTCCCTACAAGTTGAATAGTGTAAACAGAGAATTTGATCGATTTTTCAATGTTTTAACAATTCAATTTGTCATAGAAATCAAAATCTGTTCAATAAATCGAATACATGTTTACATGTTTACGTGTTTACATTATTCCGCTTAAGGAATAAACGTTTACTTAGAAGAACCAGTAAAATTTGGTTCGGCCTTTCCACCCAGACAATTTCTATTCCCTCACAATGTCCTTCGCAGTGTTAACCTTTTAGAGTCTGCTGATAACAAATCTTGACGTTTTTCTATGTAACAAAGCAACTTATAAAGGGAATAATTTTTCTTTCTCTTGAATTATTAGTACTACTTACGATGGTAAACTTTTTACCCTCATATGCTTTGTTCTTAATTTTTGACCATTCTTATAAAGTTGTTCTCATAAAAAATGTCCATCTGATGGAAACTCTCATCGAATTAATTAAAATTCCATAAGTAAGTTACCCGTATCTGCATGTGGAATATTTGACAGTAAAATCCCGATAACCCGATAACTCGAACTTTCAACAGTTATACTATTGCACAGTTTTATAATATTAGCAGTTTTGTAAAAACAAGTCAAAGATATGTCAAAAGGGAGAGCAATCTAACCTAAGAAGAAAATAAGAATTCATTCCGGACGAAGCATTTCTCAAGACCTTACCCCAGGCTTAACGTTGAGTTAAAAAATCAAATACCTATAACAAGGACACTTTAATAAAATGCTTGATGCAAGAAACAGCAAAAAGTCTGTTTTATAGTGAAAAACTGGCAAAAGAAAACACAACATTTTTAGATTGATTTCAAATAAAAACAGACGAAAAAAATCATTATAAATCCACATGTTAATCCGCCATATTTGTTTATATTTTGACTCTTATTTCGTACCCAGTTGAAAATTCGCTGAAACTTTGACGTAATGTCACGATCTCTTTCTAAAATATTCGATCACATCAAAAATGGAGAAATTCTCAAAAACGATTATGAATTTTTAAGGGATTTTTTAGTCTATGAAAGAACTTTAAAATCTGAATTGTATTTTTTCAAACGACATAAAAAACTTAAGGCCATTCAGGTAATTGGAAGCAAATAACGGGTTAAATTTATCTGATTAGTTTGTAAATTCTCCTAACATACCATATTGACTATTGTAAATTTGAATGGAAAATTTCTTGAAATAAATAGTAAAGCCAGAAATAGCTTCAAAACAACTTGCGAATTGAGAGCAGCTTTGGGCGTACATGACTGGTTAGTATTTTTAGAAAGTTTATTCTTTTGCTTTTTATTACCAAATCGCCGTTAACTGCTATTTTTACATTTTGATCAAAATGTATTAAAATAACTACTGTTTGTTGTGTCTTCTATGATAAAGTAGATATATATATATGCGGAAGAAAGTTCATGTATATATACTAATATAAAAAGAAAGGTTTCCACAAAAAATAAAGATTTCATCTATCATGAGGTTATTATGTATATTCTGTGGCAAACAAAATGTTTATAGTTTGGCTGTGATAAGAAATGATGGTTTATGGAAAGAACGTTGTAAGCAGAATTTATACTGTTCATAAAACATGTTCCAGTATGTTGTCATGAATCAAAAGTTCACTAATTTAAAAAGACTCGCCATAGCTAAACTTTGCCGTCGATCAAAGTTTGTTTTGGGAATATATAGTGAACTACAAGTGAATACAGGGGGTTATTTGATAAGTTTCATTTTTTTAAAGGAAAGGATGTTACATTTTAAAAATTTAAACGTAAAATAGACATGAAAGTTTTATAAGAAGAAAAGTTTTTTCGTGCAACAGTTTATGTAAGACACCATGATCGTGTTCGATTAATTTCTTTACACAAAAGTGACTTCATAGCATCAATTAAAATTAATGGCGCTAGTCGAGTAAAAAAAAACAAAAACAATTCTGTCAGCAGATCTAATTTTTAGCTCCAAAGTTGTGTACGACTAACTTTCTAATCTCGCAGAATATTCATAACAAACAGTGAAACACCTTCTTTCGTTAGAAATTACGCCACGCGTGGAAAGATGTAAATAATGCAGAGATTATGAGGTTTTTTGAAAGCTTTGATTGAATAAAAATGAAAACTTATATGTGGAAACAACATAGAGAAAATAGTTTGAAAAGTGAACGTGTGAAGATGATTCCTATATAAAGAAAGAATAAAACAACAACAACTCTAAATAAATCGTGAAAGAATATTGAAATCGCCAAGTAATATTTCCCAAATAACCATTCTAAAAATAATACTGTTCGAAAAGAATTCTGCGATGTTTAGGTCATAATTGCCGTATAATTTTTTCTAGTTATTTTGAAAAGAACCACCCAACACGAACAAAATTCTTGTTTAAATCTACTGATGCGTATCCCAAACGTTATAAACAAAAATGTTTCGCTGTCAACGTCAAATTGCGCTGAAATATTTGAAACAAATTTCGATGTTAGAGAAATTAACTTTAATTAAGAGACGGTAGGAGAAACTGTGTGTTAATGATATGTTAGGCAGTTGTGAAACACAAGAAGAAAGCATTGGTTTCAGCGAGTGTTGCGGTCTTGATCAGAGTGTGGATCTTCCCAGCTTTTTCTATATTGCAAATTTACTTTTGGCCAGGGTGCCTTCCTCTACAAAAAAACATTTACACCACGGTAAGAAGAAGCTTTTTTATCGCGCTATTTTTCAACAGTTGAGGTGAAGTTGTCAAATTCTAACCACTTTCACACCGCATTACGACTTCACAAAGGTGTCCTTCAAAACTTGGTAATCTTTTATTTAAATGATGTTCCGATGTACTGACTCAAAGACGACACTTTATCCTGGAATAAATGGCAGATTTGCTTTTTAATTATTTTCATTGCAGGAGCAAAACGCGTTCATCTGAACTTCGCTAATCTGCTGTGAATTTTCAAATGAAGTTTTAGGCTGAATTTTTTATTGCCAGGGTTTTGTTTACCGATAAAATTACGATCAAGTTGTAAATGTTTTGATTTGAATGTATGGAAGTTTGCTTAGTACATTTTTCAATCAATGTTTTGTTTATTTAGTGCGCCTCTTCTACTGAGGTTTTGACGTCAAACTGGCTTCTGCGTCTGGCAAAGAGGAAACCACGGCTCCAAGAGTCCCTAACTCGTTGACGATTCACAAACAGCAAGCTACCGAGCAAGCTAGGATGGGGAGAAAGAAAATTCAAATCTCTCGTATTAATGACGAAAGAAATAGACAGGTCGGTACACTTTACAAAAGAATTCTTGCGAAAAGCACCATATTGTTTGTATTTTTGGTAGGATGAGTTTTTAATTTTTTTTCTTTGTTTTTTTTTCTTCTTCGTTCTTGTTTTGTTGTCTCGTCCGTCAAAACTATTCTGTTTTTATATACAAAAGCTTATTTCATGTTATTTTTTATTTTCTCTCTCTTTTATATACTATATATTTTTATCATGATCCGTATCAACATTTTTTTCTACAAAAAAAATGAACAAAACAAAAACGATGGTGTTTTTTTTTAGAAACATTAAAAAATGTAACTAATTAATTTTGTTTGAAGCTGTGAACTTTTTTATGTATTTGTGCAATGATGATAAGTTTGAATTTAATCTCTGACCTGCTATATTTTTTTAATTTTTTTTAATGAGTGTCTTTTAATGGAGTTTATTTAACGCATTAAAAGAAAACGATAAAGCCTAGTTTACATCTTTAATTTTTTGTGTGGTTTGTTTTTATTCCAGATAATGGCCTTTTTACTTCTTGCGAATGACTAATATCTCTCAGATCCGGAGACAAATTTAATTTTATTGTGTAATCTATGCAGCTGGTAACTTTTCTACTTTTTGAACATTGAGCAATTTTTGATTTCTAATCATTACAAATTTGATTTTGTATCTTTTTTTTACTGGTAACTAAAAAGTTGTTGTTATGAACAACACTGGAAACACATGTTAGCATTCTCAGGCAATATTTATTCACAAAAATTTGTTACCATTGGCTGAAAATTTATCTCTGCTCCCCTAGATTTAAATCAGCTTAAATTTTTCATTGTGTCAATAATAATTTGTGGGTTGCTTGTATGAGTCAGTTGACATGTTTTTGTTAAATTTCAATCGCTACACAGGTAAAGTGTATACGAGATCATTAACAATTTAAACCCATTTGGTTTTTATGGTTCATATATGCTGAGTGAATACAAACCATCACAGAGTGTGTTTTATTGAAATAATAATTGATTGTGAGATATGTCTCCATAAAGTCGGCAGTCACCACAAAATTCTTGCTCTGATATTATTTAAAATTTAAATTTCTACTAATATCCAACATTTGAAATACGTTTTTGCCTTAAAACTAGTGTTCGTGGTACATCACGAAAGATCAACATTTTTTGTATTTAACTTGTTTCCCCAAACATAAAAAAGACAATGTTTCACATTTCACACAGTGGCATCTACACAAATCAAAAACACTTAAACAAAAACCTGTAAAAAAAACAATTTTGTGTATTTTGCTAAAAATAATTCCAACATTGCATGGTTTGGTTTCTGTAAGAAGAATTATCCCACAGAACTGATTGGTCTGTAAAATCATGGGATCAATTTCATTTCCCTATTCCCAACAAATTATTGTTGTACCTTATTCTACCCTAACTCACAAAAAGCAAAACAACAACAACCCCCCCCCCCCCCCCCCCCCTGACCTAAAACATTGTCTAGTTTCCCACCTGCAATGCCTCTATCTTAATAACAAACATGATTGATGTATCTATTGTTGTTACCTAATCTTCTAGGTTACCTTCACCAAAAGGAAGTTTGGATTGATGAAAAAAGCATATGAGCTAAGCATACTATGTGATTGTGAAATAGCATTGATAATATTTAATTCTGGAAATAAACTATTTCAATATGCTAGCACCGACATGGACAAAATTCTCCTCAAATATACAGAATACAATGAACCACACGAAAGTCGGACCAATGCTGACATTCATGAGGTAATATTTTGTCAAAGTTTCTGATGGATTTTCAAGTTCCCTACTGTGGTTGCACAACTGACAGTATATATACATTCAATTAAAAACAATAATGAAGAAATAAAATTATAGATTAGGAAGATTATGAGAATGAAATAAGAAACTAGGGAATAATAAACAGTGTTGCTAGTGTTGTAAACTCCTTGAGCAGTCTCGTCAGATTCTACAATTATCTCATTTCTATTCCAATTTTGATCACATTCTGTTTTGTTTGTTAGACCATTTCACGTAAAGAAAATAAGCAGTGTGGTTCACCTGACGATACGGATACAGCTAGCGTAAGAATAGTTGGCTTGTTTTGTACTAATGATTTCCTATTTGGGAATCTCATCTGGTTTTGTTGCAATCAACAACCCTCTCTATAGGGGACACCATCAGGACCAAAAAATTGTGTTTGCTATTAGAAAGTGTCATTTATGTAGAGGTTTGGACTTCAAGGAGAAAAAGCATTCATTCCTTGAAAAAGTGTCCACTTTATGGGATGTATATACAGTACAGCCTGTACGAAACTTTATGGGTCCACAAAGGAATGATTTTTTACATGAAAACATAAAATGCTATGGAGAGGTTTTTCTGTATTTTCCTGAATTCTTTTAGTTTGTGCTGACCCCACGGACAGAAATGAAATATCAAAAGATCAATGAAGAGTTTGAAATGATGATGAAGAAAACCAACAGTGTACGAATCTTCCTCTGCTAGTCAAATTTTTATGGCCATTCTGTTATATTTATCTCCAGTTAATTAACAGTTCTTTTTTTAAGCATACAGTAAATCTGTCCAATTCTCGGACAAGTGTTGGTTTATTTATTTGATTTATGGGAAATGAAATGGGAAACAGTATAAATGTTTTCAATGCCTAATGTTTTGTTTAAAATTTTAACACAATCAGTAGAATTTAAGTATGTGGACATCGTTTTATCGATGGTTGGCATGTTGCCTTGATCATCTGTGATATGTGGTTCTTGACTGCGATAAGTGAAAACTTCATTTCTTAGAAGCCATATTTCACAGAAGCATGTAAATGTTAAATCAGTTTCCAAAAAGTGATAATTTTTGATTATGTCGTACTTGATAGTGTTCCGTTTTTTACCATATGTGGATAATCGAAAACATGTTGCTTTCAGAATGGCACTGAATCTCCCTCGATTACAACCATGTACATGAACCAACAACAAGATCCAAGATACGCGCAACAGCAAAATATGATGCGTATGCAAAATTTGGTAAGCGGCACCACACAAAAAAAATAACACACACATTTTGCACCGCACAGAGAAGCTCACACATGCACAGAACATGCATCACACAGGACTGACTGAATTTTTACAGTGACAAATTTATATTTTAAAGAAACTGGACATAAATAAAAATAAAAACCTTTTTTACACTTTAAAGGTGACAACTGTAACTTCTGCTAGACAATGATTTGTTCCGACATTTTGCAGGGTTGCCATGGCTTTTTATTTTCCTGACTATTGCATGTAGGGAATTCAAGCACAGAAAACATTGGTTGACACTGATTGTCTGGGTTCCTACACCAATTTTCAATTGTGATTTTTAAGGGAAAATTTTTTATTATAGTATTAATAAAAACCTTTGCACCAAAAAAATCCGATCCACCTACTTTCCAAATACTTTTGAATGAAGCCTGGTGAAAATGAAATTGGGACCATGATTATTGAAGAAATTTTTTCTGTTGTTTTGTTTTCATATTGAATGTCATTTCATTCAGTAAACCAAGTTTCCCATAATGGAATGTAGGAACCCTGAGTGTCCTCTGCAAAATCTTTCGTATAAAACTCTTTTTTTTTCCAGTTGTCGTAATTTCATACAGGCAGTTGTAGGAAACATTGAAGTTCATTCGGTTGTTTATGTCAAAACAACTTGGAATTTTGCCCAAATTCATTTTCCGTTCCAATTACCAAACAGGCAATGGTGAAAAAAAATTCTCAAATTAATTATTCTATCATTGCTGCATTTTTGTGTCTAGTATCGGTTCAATTTTCTGAAAAAAATTATTATTGTATGACACCATTTCTAAATTCTTCTCTTGTTTTTTACAGGGCCCACCAGGTTATCAACAGATGCCATCTATAACACATCCACTGTCATCTCCTCGAGAAGACTCGAGCACCGGGAAGGATCCACGCTCAAATACTCCCTTACAAAGAGACGGAAGGTTATCAAGCAGTCCTCATCCTTGTAAGAATGAGCATTGATTATTTGCACTATTTTTATAACCAACACGAGGCTCAAATCTGTCAAAAAAACGAAGCAACTGCTAAGCAACAGCCCAACAAGAAAAAAACAAACAAACAAACTCCTAACACTAAAATAAAAAGAACAAAAAGGGAAATATATTTTTTGTCTGCTGATGAGATATGTGTAATAAAAGTTTGATTGATTTAATATAAAAACGCACTAGTCTAGCATGTCAGTCTGATATACCTAATTAAAAAAACTAAACTTTGTTGATAAGTAAGCAGATCATGACATGCCACAGCAGTAATGGTTGATTTTCTTTCTTTTTAAGCATTACATCAAGGTATAAATTCACCTCCACCTTCCTTGCCACTTCCTACAAGAAGTCCCCATACCATGAACCAACAGGTTTCTCAGAATAATAACTTAACACATTCAAGAGGCGATAACAGCTTGAAATCTAGCATGCAACATGGAAGATCGCAGGTTTGTTAATATTTCATGTTTCTGAATAGTAATGCAGCTCAAACAACCAGGAAATATCCCCCGTTTTTGTTTTGTTCTGGAGTGTGTCCTGAAAAATTTCCAGAAATTTTGTGTTGATTATTTTATACCTTTCCTAACTTCTGTAAACCGTATAGTTTATTTTTCACTTACTTTAATCACATGACTTGTTACAACCAATACAAAGTAATTATTTACTGCAAAGTAAACTAAAGTGTCCACACCAGGGAAAGTAAACCGAAGTGTCCACACACACCAGGGAATTTTCGAACGACTATGTTTAAATAAAGTTTCCATTTTTTTGCCCTGGAAATTCATGATTTTATCCTCTCTAAAATTAGTTAAAAAAAAAGGTAGTGGACACCCTCAATTGACCCTTATCGTGTTTTTTTTATACAAAGACTCGGATTTTTCTTTTTTTTTCCAGCACAATCACACTCCGACTCAAATGATGCATATATCCTGTAATTCCGAATCTTCCTTGTCCACTCCGATAGTGTCACTCTCAACTCCATCATTTCCCGGCATGCCGTCCAGTTTTCCATCTGGTTACAGTGCTTATGGCGACATCGACGGTGGTCAGATGCAATACCATGGCTCAAGTCTAAACAATAATAACAATACTACTCATGCAGTTTCAACAGGCCTGCACCTAGCAAGCCATCAAGACTTAAATAATTCACTGGCAAGGTAGCTATATACCGGACTTTTCGACATTTAGTTCTTTAATGATTAAGAGCAACTTAAAAGATATTGATCTTAAAACATAAAACATGATTAGCAGCCCTATGCTAGAAGAGTCTTGTGTGATGTTGTTATATGAAGTTATATGAAGTTTTGCTTGATAGCTGCAAACAGGTGTCGTATCTCCCAGCTTTCATCTACTGTGATTCGCTTTTTCTTTTTTCTTTTAGAGGGAATCCTTTGAGCAGCAACAAGCATGGTATTAATATAAAAGTTGAACCGCCGGACCATCTACGTGTGACTTCGCCACCTATTCACGGATTTTCAGTTGGCCCGTATTCGTCGCAACGTCACAAAGAGTTAATCGATCAAAGCTTGATATCTGGTAGCCCAATGTCGAAACGGCCTCGTATTGATGGCCACGGTGATGGTTGGCAATAGCGACCGCTTTTCTTTGGAATTCAAGTTTTCCTTTCATCAGTCACGTGATCAAACATTACGGTCTCGGTGCTTAAGAAGACTACAACACGGTATGGAATTATTCGTCTGCCGGTCGAGTAGGTGTGACTAAGAGCGATCGCCGGGATAGATCAATATCAGCCTTTGACTTGTTCAAGTTTGTTTCAAGGAAAATTACCGTTGGATGCAAACAGAAAGAACAACCACTGAACGAACTTTTTATGTCAGCTTGTATTGTTCACAAGCCGAATTTAATTTACAATACGCCACGTAATGGCCACACGTGAAAAGAATTTCGTGTTTTTTTCTATAGGACGGTTCACACTATTCATGGGTTGTTGAGAATCGCATCCTCAAATTTAAAAAACGCACGCATGCAAAAAACATTCACCGGAAGTTAAAAGATAATTTTCGCCTTAATTGCTTTCTTTTTTCACAAATTTCAGTTCATAATAAACGTTAAAGGGAAGTGTGGTGTAACATGTCTACCCTACCCTTCTGTTTCTTTTGTCAGCCGAAAATGACTAAATCGTAATATTTATCGATCCAAATTTGAATGCGATTTCCAAAAACAAATCCATTGGTGTGAATGTACATTTTCTTTCCGTGTGTTAGGAAACTATAAGAACTTCAGAATTATTAATGTTTATAATTGACCCTAAAGTGAAAATTATGTACTGTTTTATTACGAAATTCTTCGTAAACGTTCTTGTTCCGGATTTTAGCGCTTTTTTCAAATTATTTCATTATCGAAAGAATTATGCGAATTTTGTCAAGAGTGACATTTTTCTCGGGTTTTAGTTTTAAGAATATGAATTTATAATTTTTCCGTTTCCGCTGAATGAATGGAAATTCATTACCACGCGAAAAAGCCTCGTTTTCGTTCGGATATTTCAGGATGGAAGCCAGCTTTGATTCGGTTATTTTCTATTTTTATAATGGGGTTTGAGAATTTTTTATATCAGTGTTAAAGAAGTTTTTTCTACGTTTTGCCATTTTTTGTTTTCCCTCGCAATATCAGTTAATGTTCTTTTTAAGTTCGAATTTTTTTAATGCGTTCGATGTCGATTTCGAACGAAACATACATAGTCGTTGTTGTAAAGATTCAATATCCATAACATATATGCTTTTTTTTTTCAATATTCTTTTTTCGAGATAATTGTTTTACTTATCTTATTACTATTGTTTATCATTTAGAATTTCTTTTGTTATCATTATGTTGAATTATTAAAGATACGAAAAATTTATATGTACATAGGATTTAAAAGGTGAATACGAAGTTAAAATGAAAGATACTCACATCTGCCTACTTTATCATTACGCCCATATGGATGGGTGCAAAGTCTTTGCGCAGTCCGGTAGGTATGGACCCCATTTGGCAGATACGCTAATTCTATTGCTACCATGCCTGTTTTTTTGAAGTTTTAGCTCGATTTACTAAATAAGTTGGGACAGTTGGACATCGCTATGGATACAAATAATATCATGTTGAAAATCTGACGCACCACCATAAAGTAAAAACATTGCATTGTGTAACCCAAAAGCACGCGTCGTTTTGGACATAGTGGCCTATAGCTCACGGCTACGCAGCGCTCATACATTTTGATGCAAGAAAATCATTGCTTCAAATTTCAACGAAATTCTTGGTCTGAATAAACGAGGCATAGGCCGACCCTTACGCTCACTGACCTTGAACATAGAAATACGAAATACCTATGCCTTGAACAAAGTAACACTAGTAACTTTACCTTGGTTAGAACTCGGTAGTTGTATGCACCAGAGGGTAGAATATGTAACACGAAATGTAACACAAAAATTTTTGAATTCTGCAAGAATTACACTTGGGCTGTTCATATGGATAAAAATTACATCGGTAAGCGGGAAAAATTTTCGACATACTAAAAATTTTCGTTCTGTTCTTATGAAAAACAATTACGGCGTAACGGTATATGAACAAAAAAATAAATACAAAATTTTGCTGACGAAGAGTAGAATTTCCCCGATTTTACCGAGCAAATTGTGTTAATACGAAAAAATATCTCGCCAAGCAGAGCTTCGAAAAGTTATCCCGCTTACTGAGGTAATTTTTATCCACATGAACAGCCCCTAAGTTTTCTTTATGTTTTGATAATAACATAATAAATCCTTAGTAACATCTCACTTGCTTTCAGTATTTGACACCTAACGTTATTTTACTTCCCGTCTGGAGGCTTCACGAACAGAATTTGAGATGAAATTGGAATTCTGAAATATATTTCTGAAAGATAAAAACTATCACCTTCTTTCGTGTTGTGAAAATTTTGTTATTTACAATTACTATATACGAAAAAACAAAACATATAAACCATTCTTCGTGTATGGACACCATTGGAAAGATCCAGCCTGTGGTTTAAGATAGATGAATACAGGAAGTTGTTATTCATGTCCCGTGTGCACATGCAGTTTTATCTATAATATTTATTATCTTGAAACGAGGCTAAGTACAGTGAAATCTCGATATAATGAACCTCGTTCTTCGAAAAGTCTTAAGGAGTTCATTCGCGAAAGTTCGCGATTTTTTCTTAGGTTAAGACGGCCAGGAAGACGGCAACGCGCGAAAAGAATTCTTATTTTACAAAATAAGTGAAGCACAATTACATTCAGTGTATTTTGAATGTTTTGGGAGAATTTCTTTTACATGGAGTGAACATAAAACTGAAATCCTCTATCAAATTCCTTTAAAAAGCAAATCACGAAGACATAAAATTTACAACTTCTATCACGTCTTCGTTGCCAAGAGGACTTCAAAGAACGTGAAATTCCTACTAACAAGGTAATTACTAAACAAATTTTCCAAATGGACATTTCGAAGTGAACTTTTCTTTCTTACTGAAAACTTTTTCTTTCACCTTGCCGTCTTGCTTTCTTGAACTCCGTAATATCAGCATGCATTGCGAAACTACGTGACACCACTGCAGTACACACAATAAGTAAATTTACAATCTACGAGCATTCGTATACAATCACCTGAAAAACATTTCGTCAAGTATGAATATGCAATTGAAAAATAAACAACGAAATTCAATTTGTTGATTTGGTGGAGCGATACATAACGCGTTATCGAATGTCTTTTTCCACTTGTTTTCGAACCTTGAAATTTAATTTTTATCGATTTTGGACCTGTAGCAGCAAGGTTAATGAAGCGATTAGTTTAGGTCATACGTGTCACTCATGTGTGTGATATGATCGTTGTAATACAGCGACGACTCGGGCTTTTCGCTGGCTGACGCACTCAATCGAAGGATAGCATCCGAACACATGGCGCGTGCAACAGTTTTCACAGAGATTTTCGACATGAAGAATGCTAGAACAAACATGGAATTTTTAATGAAACATCGGGACTGACAACAAAGTTGACATTTTAATTGACAAGAAAGAAGAACTCACAAAACATCTTCTCAGCTAAACGGGCATCGCCCCCACGATCAAGAAGACCGGGTCGAAATACAGAATAATCGGGAAAGCCAAGCTCACCACAATCAGCTTCCAGCTAAAAACATTACAAAGAACGGCTGAAACACAACAGAATCCGATAATAGAAGTAAGCTAACCAAACCATGCGCGATTTACTGATCTTAATTTACTGATCAATAAGAAGCTAGAGCACTAATCATACCTTGCTTTAGAATTAACACGAGTGAGCTGCAAGTGAGACAAATAATACAAGCAACGATATCATGGTAAGTATACCTTGCCCTTTGAATTCAAATAAAGAAAAAAACTGTCTTTATTCGCTCCTTGTGAAGACATTAAACTCATCAATCGAACATTAGATTCTTTCGCTACTTTCGCCATGTTGTAGTTATAACCATAATCGATGTGTTTGAAAGCATTCTAAAGAAAAAACAACCCTTTCATGTCAATAGAGCCTTGCTTCTAGCTGACAATTGTTTGTGAAACGAGCCTGGTAATAATTCTTCATGTGTGATTTTAGCGGAGGCGTCAAGCCTGATTTCCATTCCACGAAAGCGAAGCGGGCAGATTTTTTTTCGCTGAAATATGATTTCATCTCAACTTAGACGGATTTTCATATTTTCTCATAGACAGCACAAATGAAGCTTTCTGGTGTTTTCGCTATATTTAGAAAGTTTTGACGTGGAATGCAAATCAGCCTTTAGACGGCATAAACCGTTAAAGGGGCATAGTGTGAACATGGTCTTAAATGCTGAGATCCACTCAAAACCACTGCAATAGAATTCGAAACAATGGAAAGGCATAAAACTTGATGAAACAGACACATACAAACAGATGATACAAAAAATGATGAATCAAATGTTATTGTGCTTACAGCAGATCCGGCTTGTCTTCTTGTTGTCCCAAATGTACTGAAATAAACATCAGCGTCTTTGAAATATTCGCCCAGAGACTGTTCGCTGATATCCTCAAAATCTAAATTATAAAACTGCAGCTTCAAGTTAATATCTAGGTATACCATGGCTGAATGCTGAATTAACTTTTATCAACGTTAAGAAACGTTATCCATAAAACCCGGAATTTTTTTACATTTTTAAAACCCGTTTTCTTAGTGAATCAATTAGATCGAATTGATAGATGGGCTTTGATACTTAGCAGGATGTTATGAAAGGGTGGAATTAACTGCAACATTACACACAGACTGACGAATGACTGACAGACACGGGAAAATGAAAGATCAGTTGCCTCTCGGCGCTGATAAGAAATAAATCACAAAATTACCAATGATAACTTGATTTACTCGTCCAGATTTCTCCTCTTCTTCCAGGTTCACATCTGTAACATCACAAGGCAAAAGCTGCTTTTCGACGTCCAAGACTCATAATTTTTGAAAACTCCTGAATAGAAAAGTGGTAAGCGGATAGCAAAGAAATGAATGGGTGAATAGTCGCAGAAGCCTTTTTCTCATAAACTGCACTATTTGTAATTCGCACCAATGTGAAAAGTAACTTCTACGAACTTTACATGGAAATCAGTGTTGATAAAATGTGGAAAGATGGGCAAAACATTCCAGTCAAGATTTATCTGCACCTTTTTCATAAGAAACCGGTTTAGAAGAAACTCTTTCTTCAACATATACTGTAAAATGTCGGATATAAGCCCTGGGTTTATATGAAAACCTCTTTATAAGGTTAGTTAAAATAACAGAAATCGGAAAATGGGTTTAAACTTCTTAACTTCTATCACAACAAACGGGACACTGGCGGGAAATTAACAATAAACAAGCACACATACATACATACATTGCACGTGCACACGCTGAGATAGAAAATGAACGAAAAGTCTTGTATATGTTTTGCAGGCACAATTGAAGAGATTAATAATAGTATCAGAGCCTTGAGTTATCAGAGATTGAATTTGAAAATGTAAAATGATTTGAACGTCATCATAAACAAAATCGAATTTTCTTCTTAAAAATAGCATCCAAGAAATGTCGTATTAAAAGGCAACTGGTTGGAGGAAGAGGCTGCGCTGAGCGAGCAATAACACCAACACCAGGAGGGGTAGGGGACACACACAGAGAAGAGACGCCAGGTCATAGAGAGTCTAACCCTAACCCTTAGTTACACATCTTTAAGAAAACTCAAATGTTATTTTCATAATACGTAAAACATAAAACCTCTTTTTTATTCAAGTTCTATAAGTAAGAAAGAACTTCTCTTTTTTTTTCTTCCTCTCACATGTGAACGAACGAAACTCTACGCCATTTTTATATGTGTTTATACACAAGAAGCTTAAACTTAAGGAGAAGGTCGCAAAAATATATACGCACAAACTTTAATGAAACATCCACCAGGAATGAAGCTGCTGGAGATGAAGGGAGATAATCGTTATTAGGTCCGGAAACAAACACAGGCGATTTTAAAACTCAGCGTGCTAAAGCCGCTGAATAATTATTCTTTAAGAAAGGATGACGACTAACGAAGTTACAACACCGAGCAAGCCTTTATATTTTCAATTTTTATCATTTTTAAATCTCTTCGCTCCCTCTTCCTGCGATTCCGATTTAAAAATGAAGCAAAAGATCGTTGTGTTGAAGGAAATGTCGGCAATCTTTTTATCTTCAAAAATAATAAGCAAGATTTTTAAACATCAAAACTTTTTGATTCCAAAAATAAGCGACGAACAAGCGACTAACTTGCTTTCTGGGAACTTAACAAAATAAATTCTAAAAATAACTGACCAACATATTTTTCATACTTTAAAATAAAAACTGAAGTATGATGCAATGTCAATATCTATTTTTCAAACCCTTCCGAAAATAGATATGTTTCAGAAGAAACCCGAAATTTACTGGCAAGAAGTATTTGTTCGTAATCTTTTTATTACATACAAACATGCAATGTACTATTATCATATATTTGACTTGGTGAAACACTAGCTGCTCGGGTAAAACCTTTTTACCAGCCCCTTTCTATTTTAGTGTTTCAGTCCTACACGTACTCCTCTTCTCGAAAGGATTAAATGATTGCCTCCAAAAGTTTGCGTAAAGAAACTCTTATTCTACTAAATTCAAGGTATTTTATAAGAAAAAATACTATAGACTGAAAAGCTTAGTTTTTTATAGAAAAAAGGTGCTTTTGACACTTGACAACAAAATGGCTCTGTCAAAAAATGAAGCGACTGCCAAGCACAGTACAGCCTAAAGTGTTGGGCAACTAAAACAAAAAAACGACAAGAAAAACAATAACAAAACAGGAAGGACAAAAAACATATATCTGGTTCTAAAGAAAGTCCTCTACAGAGAGTTTGAAGGTTATCTTGCGTCATAAACATAGTCTCCCCATGAAGATAATCACCAAGCAAGCAAGTAAACAACATTCAGCCTCAGCCGAAATTTTGTGTTAGATATAACAAAAAAAAAGTGTCTACTGGTTCTACTTTATCAAAGAATAACTTTACCTTTGCTCGGATTAATTCTGTAAGAAGGTATTTACCAGTAGCACCAGTCGATCCGATTAAAACTGCTTTAAAGCCTTTCTTTTGCTCATCAGCCATGTTGTAGGTGTTACTGTTATATGTGTATGTATATCTATGGGAGAGTAGCACCTGTGAAGTGAGGATAAATAAAAGATATGTATATTCCACACCCTTATATCCTCTAACTTTCATATCTAAAAAAGAAAGTAAATATTCAAGGCTGACACAAGTTACCAGAAAATAATGCATAGTGAAAAGGACTTATACCATCATAATTGCTTTAATAGGAATGTGTTTGGAGAAGCACCGTAAGACATTTTTGCTGGCATAAGAAACTCTCATGTTTATTCCAGGGAAACTCGAAGAACTTTGAAAGTAGTGTTATAAAGTTATAAAAATCTAATAAATGCTTAATATTTTTAACGCCCTTGTTCTAATAAACTCCCCCTTAATCACCTGGGATGTTTGTTAGAAATAACTTCAAATATTTAATATTTTTATGCGACAAAGAACCCATAAATCTGTTTGAAATATTTAAAGAATGGGTTGAAGGGGATAAAAATTAAATATTGCGTTTGTATTAATTTTTATGTTATGCTTGTATCTCCCTTTACTTTTTGTCTTCAACAACAAATAAAATTTTTTTTACAGGGAATTATTTGACAACAATAAATAACTGTAAACAAACATCAATTCAATAACTATATATTCAGGGGGTGGGGGGTAACAAGGCTGCTCATCTATACGTTTACTGGTCACCAAATGAATATTATTAAGTGATAAAAACTCTCTCCTTTGGAATGTTTTGTCAGAACAACAATGCAAGAGAAGAAGGAAATAATTTCTTCGATACTTACTAAAGACAACACTAGAAAATCAGAAGTCTCTTTTAGAAGTACAGTGAATATTTTCTATCATATGATCAAAGTGAATGCAAAACAAAGTACAGTTAGATAGTGTTAAGTTAAACATACCAACAATACAACTTCACAATAGAATTACAGACCAAGTATATTGACTATGTTGACAGACAATGGAAATCTTGTTGAATGTATAATTCTTTTCATAAATATACATATATAAATATTGTAAATAATGTGCATGATAACTAAACATGAACATGCTAATTGGTAAATAAAATCTATAATAAAACAAGAAATGCAAAAAATACTTTCATGTAATAAAATATTGAAAAGTTACATTTAAAAAAAAAATATTAAAAAAAAAAAATATTGCCTTGATGAATAAGTTTTAGCAAATATGGCAAAGTCGTTCAAAAAAAATTACTTTGTTTTTCGATACATCTATGCACAACAAAAAAATATCTCAGATTTGTAAATAAAGCATCCTTTGACATAAAAGAAAGAAAAAGAAATCTTTGAAATTTTGTAGGAAACATTTTACAACATCAATGGTTTGTCCTTGGTAGTAGTTTGAACAAAACTGAAAAATCTGTTCAAAAACTTTGGGTATTCTCGTTTTACCACCTGCCGAACAATCGCTGAAGGAGGCCTTCCACCAGGATGAACTATGGACAAAAATCAATATGGTTAGGAGCTTCTAAGGACTTGTGTCTCAAGTGTTTTTACATGGGAAAGAGAAACTTCTTGCAAAATGTAAACAAGCCTGTTTGTGCGAGCAAGATAAATAATTTTTGGAACCAATGTGATATTGTAACCTCTAATTACACAATGTACTTTCACAATGTTTGCTGGACGATTGCTCTACCAATCTACTCTGCAAATTCACAGTAGACGAGGGGAACCCTGTACACTCAATTGAATCCTATGAACCAGTGGAATGTGATGGAATTGATCCAGAGCTCAACTTCCAGCCAATTAATAGTTGCCTTATTAAACTTTTGACTTTTGACTGAGCCTAATTGGTGTCAATTTTTGAAAACCTTGCATTTTTATTCAAGTATTAAAGTTATTACCTTCAGACATATGGATCAAACGACAGCCTATATTTTCTCGTGTATATTCTTGATTGTTCACTTGACCAATGGTGAAAGTTTGACAGATCAACGTTACATTCACCAATACTCGGATGTACTCTGCGTTCTAATTGTAAGAAAGTTTGTTGGAAAAATGATTTCAAAACATGTAACATTCTTGAAAAATTCTCATACCAAAACAAGAACGAATCTAATATTTTTAGGTACAAAGTGAATCATTATGGATGATAAATAACAGCAAATGTTTTTGTTTTTAATTTTTTGTTTTTTGTCAAATAATTCCTTCTCTATCTTGTTTTTCAAAATACCATTCTTCCAATGGTAGAATATACATTTTACAATTTAAAAAGTTATATTTTTTTGTGACATAAATTAACAGATTAAGTACTAGCATTCTGAACTGACCTCGGCATCTTTATGATCAGTTGACGTGTTAGTCACAATCCAAGGAGAACGGACTTCCTTTTCAATAGGATCAAACATGTCTTCATCAAGCTGTTGAATATGAGACACAAAACATGTATCTCGTTGTGTGGATGGCCAAATCCGCTTAAAGATTTTATGGTAAATGACCGTATTCTCTGATAATGTTTCCAGGCAATTGACTTGAGCAACAGATTCTGTAAACAAAAAACAAAAAATACGAAAATTCCTTCAAGAAGGAAGGGGTTTGTTGGGAAAATGAAGAATTATACCATTGATGTTAGCACCAGCATCGTTTTGGAAGAAATAGTAGCATACTTCATGTGCGGTTACGCCCTGAACGAGAAAAGATTCCTTGTCAACTAACAATGCATGAATGTTTGGAAAAAGATAATGTTGATGATGAATGAAGACAACCTAAACACTAATTGAAAATTTTGTGACACACCATGATAATGTGATGAGTCTTTAGTGGATCACATACAACACCATCCACTTCATGCTCTCTTCTATAAACCTAAATTATTAGATTCATTATTCATTAGATTAACTAAAATTATAAGAGAAAGCCACAGATTTCAAACTAAATCACTTTTTATCTTCAATCTAGCTTCAGGAGCTTCAATCTAGTGCAATATTATATTTCAATGAATGACAAAATGTAAGTGGAACGTTTTTCAACTTGATTTTTTCATTTCAAAGAAATAATTTTGCTGTTGAAAATTAACCAATGACAAGGCTGTTAGTTATTGTTTTGCTGGATACAAGCTTCAACCACCACTGACAAACAAATCCTATTTTGTTTGTTATCCTTGTCATGCCAATCTCGCAACACTTTTGAAGTGAAAATAGTTCTCATGAACCATTTTCTTGTGAAATAATTTCAACCACTATTAACATGCAAGACATGGTGAGTTATGATAATGATGATGATTCATCAAACAGTTAGCACATCCTCAGATAAGGAACATTGTTGACAGACACTGAAGCAGCTTCATTGTAAGAAATAGTAAAAAAAACTTGTTGCTATTTTTTCAAATGAGTATCTTCTCACTTACATGTAAATTGCCTTTTTCATAAATCTTGTGCCAATCAAAAGCATCTATGTTTGCATTTTCTTTGACTTTTTGAACATTTTTCATTACAATCACTTTTATCTGGAAAAAAGTGAAGGGTAAGCAAAATCAAACCATTTGGAGCGTATTGCAGATCAGTTGCAATAGTCCGTCGTAACAAAGAAGAGCTTAAGAGGAGGAGAGAAAATTTATTTTGTTCAACAGCCATTTTCAAGCAACAAATACATGGGAAATATACGACGGCACTGTGAGGAAAAAACATTACCTGGTCAGACATCCTGTGCTTAAGAGGGTTCATTGTTTGGCTGCATGATGGCAATTTTATTGAGTTTGATACAGGCAGTGGATTATCTTTCTTTATACCTTCCTAAAGAAGACAAAACATTGATGAATCATTGACAGGGGATAATACAGAAAATTAATTGGACGTTGCTAACGAAGCGAATGATGCTACCCCTAGCAGCTGGGGTGGGGGTCTAAGGGTACATTGTGAGTGGCCACAGTAGGGTCCATGGGAAAGAAATTAGTACAAAACATGATAGGACCCTATCATAAACACCCAGCAATACACAATGCACTCGGTCAATATAAGGTAAGTTTGTGAATAACTTTAGTTTCTCACAAACTGTATATTATAACAAAACTATTTATTAATTTGGACGCTCAAACATCGGTTTCTGATGTTCAAATCAGTGTATGTATTAACCCCTGATTTAAGCAATAGTTACAAAAGTAACAATAAAGTGCACAATCTTACTATTGCATGTTTTAAAACTTCAGTTTTTCCCTCAATCTGGTACAAGTAGTTGATGAGCTGGACGAATTTTTCTTCCTTCTAAAGGAAAATGAAAAGCAAAAAATCATTTGGAAGAACTACCACGTCAAATGATTTCCAACGTAATGACACAATTGATCTTTAAGTGCTCATAAAAATGGATCTCAAAACTACTGATCATCAGGAGAACACTTAAATGGTTTACGTTTGCTAATTTACTTTTCCATTCTTCCTCACTTTGTACCATAGCTTCAATACAATGCGACAGCATCTGAATCATGTAAGCTGCAGTGACTTTGAAAGTAATGGCTTCACCTCTGAAATCAATGCCTCTATTACATCCAGAAGTTCCTACCAAAGAGAAGCTTTGTTTGGATTCCAATGATAAACTGTCAAGATGAATATTCACAAAGTCATCCTCTAAAATAACAGAAAAGAAATATTTGTGCTACACAGTGGAATCTCTATAAAGCGGAGACCATAGGTGTATAAAAAATGTGTCTGTACAATTTATAGATTCCACTTTACTTCATTTTATGGGGTGATTGGATTACCTATAAACAACTCTTCATCATTCGGCAAAATATTTTCCTGTAACCCATTTTGCTGCTCAGTAGCCTCACTGTGTCGGGCATCAAAATATGATTGCAGAGAACTAGCCTGCTCGCACAACGAGTCACAAACTGTTTCTAATTCATTTAATTTTTCATGTAGGTAGACAGTCTGAAAATGAAGAGAGCAAACGTTACCAAAGACGTTAAACAAAATGTCACCTCACATTTTGCACCAACCTTTATTAGTCCTAAACACATATATAATACAAACTTTCTGCTCTTCCACTAATTCTGTATAAAAGTCTTCATTGCTTTAACAATCACAGTGCAGTGTAAATTTACCCTTATATACATTTCTCTATCATTGTTCTTCAAATTCAAGGAATTACAAGAAATGTCATTACTGTTTGGATTATACTTGATCAGTCTATCTGATTTAGTCCTGTAGTTATTTCATAAAATCTAAATTACTGTATTTTATTGAATAAACACCCAGGACATATGAAGGAATGGAAAAGTATTAAGTTCCCTATAAAGGAATGAAAACGTTTGCTTTTTATTTGTATTAGAGAGAAATGTATGTGTTAGAGGAGAGCTTTAATTTATATTTGGACTTGTTTCAGGAAGCTTTTATTCAAGAGTAGCATTTATTGAAAATATCAAATTTTGGAGGGTGCATTTATTTGAAGGAGGCATTTATAAGAATGAGGATGTTTTTCAATAAAATACTGCAAAACACTGCTTAAAATAAAGAAAATACATAATCACTTACTTGGCTATCGAAAGAAGTTGTCAACTTCTTCAATGATGGTAATGATATAGGTGAGGAACTTCTTGACTTTTTCTGTTTCTTGCCATAACTAACTGCTGGTCTACGTGTTTTTACAATCACATTCAGAAAAGCGTCTTTCAAGATAATCATTATGTAAGCGGTTATCACACGCTTTCATGTTGTTTTCATTTTATTAAAGCTAGGGAAAAATTCATGCACTTAAGTATTTTTCAAGTTTCAGAGCAACTTATTAGCAAGATATTTTGAGCTTAAAAGTGGCTGATACCAATAAAATTTAATGAAGTCAATATGTTGAATTTGATAGTTTTGATTCACAGTTCCAAAAAACCTAATACAGTTCAAAAAAAATAAAAATATTTTCATTCAGTTACTAAATTTTCATAAATTCGATTGATTGACGTTACTTTAAACTTGCTCAATTTTTTTAATATTAATTTGATCTTAAACTGATCTTGTATTGCCCGCTTAACACGTTGGCATGGCCTTCAATAGACCAAAGACATTAAGGGAGCATGGTAGGGCTTGATTTCATCCAAAGTTGAATGAAAAGGAATGTAGTTGTTGATTTGTTCACAGCTGAGCATTCATTACAAGAGTTGGTGAAACACTAATTCAGTGTCAAAATTTTGTCTCTAAATTTGTCGTGTCGTTTTAGGTGTTGACTCATAGCATCAATAACCGACTTCAATGTTACTGCATTTTAGAAGTTAAAGTTGATCCGTTCTGCAACTCGCATTCCAATTATTCAGACTCACATTATTCATGTTTTTTTTTACTTGAATGATTTAAATCTTTAAGTAATTCATCTGAGGAGTTGCAGTCCTGGTAACTTGTTTAAGGAGTGAAAGACCATGCGAAAGACCATGAAAAGGTAAGTGCTTTTCAAACACTTGCAAAGAGTCAGCACTTTTCTGCTGAAATGATACTCACTCCCCTACACGAGGTTCAGCTTTCTCAATTACACACATTAGGTGCTACCATCATGCAAATGATATCTTCTACACATTAGCAAAAAAGTTAAAGGATAACCATGTTATGGCAAAACAAAATCTGTTTTAGTGTAACAATAAACATAACAAACAGTCTGGTAACAAGGTTGCAACGGCTCATCTTCAGGACCGCTTAAACATCTAAAACGGTTAATCTTCTAAAGCAGGTATAATACAACCATTTCTTTTGTCGCCTACACGACAGCTTGGGAGACAATAATTTTGCACAGAAATAACTCCAAAAGACACACACACACATTGAGAATTCGGAACAAAGCAACACATTTATATGGATATAGTTTTGAAACAAGACATTTACACCTCTGGTCGTATAAAATTAGTTACAATAAATTCCAATATACTGGTGATTATTCAATAATAGTATTAATATTAATTCAACAATCTATTCTCGAAAAAAAACTTCCATAAAAAGAAAACACTAGGATTCACAATGATTCACATGACGACCATGAACGTTTTACTTTCAGTTCAAGTGTACTGTTTGTCACCTCCTCACACTTCAGGCTGCTGTTATTTAATAGTGTGTTCATCCACATCAAAACATCAAAACATCCACATCTTGATGTTTTGTATGTTCATCCATAAATATTACGTGTGCATTTTTTATTATTATTTATTGTTTGATTGAAACTAGAAAGTTTTCAAGCAACTTCCTTATTAGTATAGTTATGTTTGTATCTTTTTATGTACACTTCTATTTTTTTTGGAAAAAGCTCTTAAAAATAAACTTTTATGCATAATTTGGAATTAACGAACTATTAACTAACAGTGCCCTCACAGCCAATAAGAATAATGTCCTTTAACACCTAGGATCAATAATGCCGTCGTAAAACCATTACAAGCACACTTTGAAGCATAATCTTCATTCACAAGAGGGAAAAAACAAAATTTTTTCTGAATAACATACAAAATGAAAATTAACAGAATGTCTATCATTTCTCTAATTATTAATTATTTATTTTTGTTTCATAAAATTAGGTAAGTAATTTAACTCCATAATTCTTAATTTGACATTATTTCTATCGGAAGAAAACATGAAATTTATTATTAGAGTATCCACAATTACCACTTGATATTATGGTCTTCTTTAAACCTTTATGTAAATATCAAACACATTATTTTGAAGTGTAACATAGATGACTTGTTGCCTATCCAATGTGCATAATTGTGACATGATGATATTGCAAACATCGGACCTTTGTGCTTGGTTACATCTTTTTTAAGGCCAATTATCCAACATTACCCACCTTATGACATGACCATAAAAATAGCTGTATAATTGTGAAAGCATCAATGTTTTAATTCAATTACAAACAGTACCAATGCTATAGCATCAATGGCTTATCTTTCGTGACATTCTGAACGAAACTGCTAAATTTATGTAGGAATTTGGGATATTCTCGTTTTGAGACTTGGCGTACAACTGATGCAGGAGCCCATCCACCAGGATTTACTACAAACAAAAAATAATATAAATGATGATTAAAGGCAGTGAAAAAACTTAACAACATTTAGAAAAATCCTTATAAATCTGTCTGTATTTTGTCCATTATGGAGTTGACATTTTCAAGCAAAGGTTTTTGTAACTAATCACAAGAATTTTTGAGTAGTGGAGAGATGACACTTATAGCACAGATGAAGAAATTTCAGATGGAACTACTGCCTAATGCAACTAATGAAATTGTATTTTGGGAAAGTAGCATATTGTCCTGAATCCTAGCTAATACCCTGTTCACTGTCTTCAATATTACTTTGAAACACCTATTCAATACAATTTTTAAAAAAAACCCAAAACAATAGAAATTAATAAACATAACAGTCAAAAATACCTTGGGCCATATAAGTTAGTCGACAAGCAATATTGTCTCGAGTATACTTTTTCTTCTTTACTTCCCCGATTGTGAATGTTTGACAAACCATGATCACATTAACAGTCGCCCGGACATATTTATCACTCTGCATTAAATATCAAATAACTTTATTGCAATATTGGAAGATTTGGTAGGTTTTAGATTTTTTATCTATCTATCATTGATATTTTTCCATGGAAAAAAGGAAACTAGATGATACCTTTGCTGCATCATGCTCTGTGGCAAAGTTAATAACCAACCACGGATTAGCAGCTTCCTTGTCAATTTTGTCCATGTCATCCTTACCCAAGTGTCGGATGTGAGAAACGAAACAAGTGTCTCTCTGTGCAGCCGGCCAAATTCTCTTGTGCACTTGTTGAAATAGTATTGTATTTTCGGCCAGTTTTTCAAGGAGTTTGACTTTTTCAACAGTCCCTAAATGAGCAAATGAAAAAGAAGTGGGTTACAGGAGAACAAGCGAAAAAAGCTTTTCATCTTACATATTTTTAAAAAAAATACCTTCCCATTCCAGACGAACATCTTTATCGAAGAAATAGTGACACATTTCATGTCCGGTAACACCCTGTAGTAAAAATGAAGAGAGAATTTACCAAAAACAATTTCACGTTGAGGCAAACAGACGGATATAACGAATTGAAAGACTGAGTAATTGTAGAGTCTCATTTCACTTCTTTCTCGAATCTTGGACAGATATTCAGTAACGGGTTGTGACATTCTGGCAGAAATTCAATTTGTACTCACTGGTATGATGTGAGTGGCTTTTAAGGGATCACACACCACACCATCGACTTCATAATCTTTCCGGTAAACCTTAAATATTTAAAATAGGGAGAAATAACATGAAGACATGAACAGTTCGTACAAGTGACAGTTCGTACAAGTGACTGTTCATGCATAAACAAATACAAATTTCTAGTAAAAGTGACCAACACACCATCAGATCTCCCTCTTCATGTACGTTATACCAGCCTGAATTTTCCTGGTCGACTCGTTCTTTTATCAGTTGTAAGTGTTCTCTTACTTTCGTTTCAACCTACAAACATGAAGTGAATGACAACATTGGACACTAGACTATTTGTTGCGTTTTATCAATCCTGCTTACTTCAAATTGAATAAAGAACAGAAATGTTACCTCTTTCGATAGCCTGTGCTTTGGGGTACTCATTATTTCAGAAGTTGGTTTGGGTGGAGGAATATGTTCTTTGTCAATGTTATCCTAATAATATTTGACATTAATATTGTGAACAGCAGCAGCTACAACAAGTAAAATAGTTGTGTTGAAAAAATAAATAACAATTATACCATGCTTTCATCATTATCATCTTCTTCATCCAGTGCAGTGTCAACTGCGTCATAGAAAAGTTCTTCATTAAGTTTACTGTGTGGACCTTCCTAGATGTATGGATGATGAAAATTTGTGAATACAACAATCTTTCGTAAAAAGGCAGTTCATACAAATAGATAACATTGAATGGATAAAACATTTTTTCCAATTTATAAGGAACTGCAGTAGAATTCAAATTTTCCATTGCATATTTCAATTTTCACACCACCTTTGTTCACTATATTAATAGGAAATTGAAGAAAATATCTTTTTTACAAAACATTGCAACTAAGCCCGCAAAAGTTACAACAGCGTTCACCTTGCCATTGAGGACCCAAATACTTCACCACTGCAAATTTTTTAAAAATAACAAAGAAAAATGTTGAATAAGGATATATTATTTTTCTCTTCATTCTATTTTATCACTACAATGAACCTTACACATTTCACGACATCTCAAAATGAAATACTCCACATGTGAAATATGTATTATTCTACGTAGAATTATCCAGAAAATCTCAAAATGAATGATTAACACTAAAATTCATCCAAGTTCCCTGGTGAGTGAGGCCATTCACCTGTGGCTTGCTAATCTAACATACAAGTAAAACGCAACCTGAATAAAGTGATGTTTGTTTCATGCCTGGTCCTGTCTAAATTCTGATCCTGTTTTCTTTTTACAATGGTAGATGTACAGAATGATTTATGTTTGTGTGTTATTTCACATTTCAATTGTAAAATTAATTTTTCCATTCGGTTTTTCAAAGTTTTAAGAGTCAATTGCCATTGTGTGTTCTGTTGAGCTGAAAAATTGGTCTTTGGAATCAAACAAAAACAAAACAAAGCACATTCTTACCATAAAATCAGGACCACTAAGCACGTTATGTTCATTCATTTCTTTTAGTTCAGAAATCCGTTCAGTGCACTTCTTGTTTTTTTCTCGTTCCTTAAGAAATACCATTTCTTTAATCAACTTGATTTAATTATAAGCTATACTTAAAAGACTTCAAAGCAGGGTACGGATTATAGGAAAGAAAAATAGCTTCGCAAAAGTAAGAACTAAATGCAGATTTGTAAATAATCCGTTCAAATGGACTAGTGAAATTTCTAGCAGCTACGTTGCTGTTGATGCGTTGAAGTGTTTACGGCATAAAGTTATCTTTTTTTTTGATGACAATTTCACATATATTCCTTGTTTAGCTAGAATAAAGCTGCCTGGAAACACCAATTCTAGCCCTGAAGAGTTGAAAACTATAATCCAACCCTAAACAACTTCAGTGGGAAAAAAAGAAAGACAAAGAATGCGATAATAGAGTGTAAATACCCGTTCCAATTTTCTTTTCCATTGGTCTTCCCTTTTATTCATAAGCTCGATGCAGTGTGACAACACTTGAATGACACCTGCTGTTGTTGCTTTAAATGTAATGGCCTCTCCTCGGAAATCTATTCCATTCTTGGATAGATTCTGCTTCATGAAAGTATCAGATGGTGTTGGCGTGGCTGCTAGGTCTTCATCTAAACAATTCTTTAATCGTGTGAATGTTTTTTTCTAACTACAGAAGAAACATTTCAAGCTACACATCCTTTAGATTTTCTTTGTGTATTGCAGTTTGTTATTTGTTTTGTTTTGTTTGAGGACCATGGTGCTGCTTGACATACAAATTAACTTGGTTAACAATAATGTAAAAATTATTTTGGGAACATTTTTGCTGTTGTCACGATTATGTTTCATGTGCACTTCATTTCTATCTGATTCACTTTATTAAAGGTAAAAACGGTTTCACTCAATACACTCAAACCTGAATATAATGTCCACTCTTGGGACCTAAGATAAGTGGTTGTTTTACACCGGTAGTTGTTTAGGGTTGCTTACCTTCCTTGTTATCTTCCCGTATGTCCATGTTAGAATGAAAATCCAGGCCACTGTTTCTATCAGCACAAGAATCAAAATATGATTGTAAAGTATCCATTTGTTGACACAGGATGTCACGAAAAGTTTCCATTTCGAGGAGTTTTTCGCGTAGGCCAGCAGTCTTCTATATTAAAACATAAGGCCAGATGAAATAAAAACTAATCTCATATAGGTTTAATCACCGATAAATTTTAACTGGAAAGTAACTGAAAGGTTTCACAGTTCCCAAAACAGTCCTGCAAAACTTGCAATATTTCTGGTCACTTAAATAAGGCCGCTGTTGGTTAATAGTTTGTTCATCCTCAAACACATCCTCAAACACATAGGATACTTTATTTTTATTATTTATTTTTTTACTGTAACTTTCTATTTCCGTTTTTAGAATAATTTGGGTTGTTTCAGTTTAATCTTGCTTAAACATGTTTAAAAAAAAAATAGAACAAGTGTTGTTGTAATTAACAGATATATTAACACTTTTTTAACACTTTTTTTAAATTTTTTTTGAAAAAAGCCTCGATAACAAAGTTATTACTAGCACTTATCGTGTCTGCGTTTGAGCATGAACAAACTTTTAACTAACATCGGCCTAAGCATGTATATTCTCCGACAGGTTTATGACAAAAATCAATAAAAACTCAATATTAGAGAGTCACTTGATATGGGGAATAGACTTTTAATACAAATGATACAGAACTCTCAATCATCTACAACTTGCCTGGAAAGAAGAGGTAGAATGAAGACTCGGTTGAGATATAAGTGACAAACTTGAAACAGCTTTCGGTAAATGTGGCTCTGATCCATAGCCAGATTCTGCTTGCTACAAAAATAATATAACATAGAAACAAAAGTGAAAAAGAATTTCCAAATGTTGAAATGACTTGGTGTCATAGGTACAGCACAGCCCAAAAGAAATTTTATGTTTCCACGAAAGATAACTAGCTCCAAATCAGTGTCCAAATCAGTTCTTTACTCAGTTTATAATGGATTATAAACACTTGAATTATGCCTGCCAAGCATGGTGAGACATGTCAAGTCAAGCGTGGTCTATGTCAAAAATATTTGCACTTATTACATAAATGAATGCCATTTCTAATCTACCAATTGGATTGTTCCAAATGAGGCATCAAATTAAAGGGAGTGTTAAGCACTTTAAAATGGTATATTTCAATTTTCACTAAATTTCACAAATTTCTCAAAGTTTTTTACAGAGAAACCATCAGATATCCATTTTTGCATGAGAGAAAATCCAGCCCTAGCCCCACAGGGATATATTCATTTTTCTTCAATTTGGATTCAAATTTTATAGAGCAAACTAGTTCCAGTCTTACAGTTAAGAAGATTTATATTATGATGGTATAAATACTACCTTGGCGGCGTCTAACACATCAACCCATTTCTGCCTTTCATTTGAATCAGTAGCACGGAGATAATAAATACAATCGCTAACATTAACATCAAAACGACAGTTGTCAAATTCATGCACCTAGATATAAAGACGCAGAATTTTTAGAAGTTTTAGCATAATACATGATTCAGAAAGTGTTGAGAAAGCAGAAAAAATATTTGCTTGTGAAAAATTGTGATAAATAATGAATTCAAGTTTGTATCTTAGACGCAAATGTTGAAGTTTCAAGTTCAGACATACGGTAACTAGCAACTAGCTGTTGCTTACACAAACCTTAAAGTGATTCTTGCTTTAAACTGTATAAACTGGCATACAAACAAAACAAAACTATCCGTGTCATTTCACTATTTCACAGACTCCCGATTGGAGACAATGCTGTACTGAACTGAAGCACTTCATTTCAATAGGAAGATTTAAGGTCGATTAAAGGTATCACCAAAGTTTACTTCTCTAAAACATCATTTTGTTTCTTCTGCAGCGTTCGGTGAAAGAATAATTTTGCAGAAACGGATTGAAAGACAAGTAGACATGTGGAAGATGTCTTAAAATCGCAATAGAAAATCAAAAAACAATTCTTAGGGTAATGGGTGGTGGGTCGGTCAGATTGTTAGCATCAAAATAAAGTGAAATGTAAGTGCACCAAATTGATCGAACAATAATAATCCAGACAATACTTACATGATTTTTCACAAGGACTACCTTCTCACTGGTGACATTGATGTGGCAAAAGCACAAGTATTGAATGAAATAAGAACGATAGTGGAAGAACTTTGTACCCTTGAAGGATCATTCAAGATCCTTTATTTAAAGCTGTTGCAATGTTTCTTGACATTCAAAGTTATGCTGTGTATTTAGCAGATTATTTAATATGTAAGTACACCAAATAGATTTAGTGGGTGGCCCACGTTATACAGTCAGGGAATAATGCAAGTTAAGATATTATCAGCTAATTAAGAAATTCTGTAAACACAAAATGTTCACCTTTGCTGTGCGAAATATGTAAGAAATATGTGACAGTTTTTGAGATTTAAATAACAAGCTATAAAGGATATTTAGTGATAAAGCCTTATTGGAATTATGTAACCGATCAAGTTAATCTTAAAAGGTTTTCAATTGTCTCATCCATCTCCCAATGAACCTGGTCTGTTTTATGTTACCTGCAAAAATCATCAATGTCATCAAAGGTACATTTCCACTCTAGATAGTTGATGATGAATGAGTATTAACAATTGCAGTTTGAACATAACTAACAAATAACTGCTCCCATTTGATTTTAAAGAATAGCAATCCGTCAAACATCTTAAAATAGAATGAATCAATAGATATGGTATCTATTTTTAGTCAAAATATGAAGCAACTCCAGTAACTAGTGTTTGTATTATTTTGATTTGAATGTTAACCAGGTGTGAGAATTATTTTAATACTCAAGGGATGTTACTTGCAAATGGTAATATTTTAAAGTGTAAACAAAAGTACTTATCATAAAAGAAAACAATAAAGCCTATGGCCAAATTTTATGTTCTTTTCTGTAGAAATTTTCATTTCCATCAAAGGTAAAATACAGTGCAATAATTTCTCTATCGTTTAAAATAATAAAGCCAATAATTGATCACTTATATACCAAAAAAATAACATCATGTTTTCACTGACTGTAAAACACACCCATGAATATTGATGAATTTTGGCATGATGGTAGAGAGGACACATCTCTTAGTTAAGCAGTCTATCTCTGATCTAAACTATATCAAACTGCCTAGTTAAGCACATAGCTAAATTTAGCTATATAGCTTAATTAAGGGTTGTACTTGACTGTTATTTAAAAAGGCATCTATTTTTTGCGACGCACAAGAAATGGTTTCCTTCTTAGAGGAGAACGAAACTGTACCTCAACCACTGCTTTAGCAACACTAACAGAGCCACGACAACCATACCCAGTATCATATTCCGTTTTGTAGTAAGACAAGGTTCCATCTCTTAAAACTAGATATCGACTTTGCCAGCCATGTAAATAGTTCGTCCATTTTGATAAGGTTCCTTCTAATGAAATCTCGTTTAAAGGGGAACCAGGGGCATCTCCTTCAAATATATCGTTTTCTTCATCAGAAAAACTCCCCAAGAAATCAGATTGAAGGGAAGCACTCATAATTTTTCTGATAATTACTCAAATTGCGAGACGCCTACTACAATCAATCCACCATTTTTAATGTGCTTCAGAAAAAAAAGGCTGAATGAAGTAATAAACTCAAGCATCAACAAAACTAACCCCTAGACCCAAGAATCATTCGCGGAAAAGTGAAACTCTAGTAAACAAAGCGTCAGCAGATGAGATGCCAAAACGTTTGGACTAAGTCGTTCAAAGCAAAAAGAGTATTCTCAGCGCTGTTCTCAAATGGTAACTGATTTATGAACACAAATAAAAACACTAACTTCTAAACTACCTCTTTTTAATATCAATCAACGCTAACTTCAATAAACATTAACACGTATCAAGATCTATCTGAGAAACTTGATGAGCGATAGATTGAACCATTTTGTTAACATCCAGATATTTTCAAAGAGGACCTAGAGATGCTATGGATCCCAAAAATGTAGCTAACGAACGAGTTTATAAAAACACGAAAAAACCGTGTAGCAACATTTGGGTTATTCAATTCAAGTACAGTAGACTCTCTGCAATTCGAACATCCAAGCGATCGTACATACTGATTCGATTTATAGAGGAGGTTCGAATTACAGCGGTTTGACTATAGTATATGACTATATTTTTTTTTAATTTTCTTGTCTTGTAACAATATAGTTAACAAAGATCCTGTCCGTTTGCGTTAGTGAGAGACTCTAGGACAGGAGATTTTAGCATTTCTCGAATTCTTGGAGAGTATACAAGTAAAAAGGCGCTGGCAAAACGAGTGCAAAACATTTAAAGTAACATTTGAAAAAAAATGTTGCAATCGTTTGACACGGGCCTTAAACTTTCACGCAACATTACAACCGATCTCATCCAAACTTTTATTGTATAGAATTTCTAAAAAATGTATCTATATATATCAACGCTTTTTATAAGGAACATCTTACAAAGCAACACGAGCCTCAAGTCTGTCAAAATATTAATATTAATATTTGTTACTTAAAAAAAAACGCGTGTATTTCGTTGTCAGCGAATCGGAGAGAGTCCTCTTAAAGGCCGGTTTCCATTTCATTCGCCTGGGCCGTGCGACTGAGCGAAGCGGCTTTTGTTTGGCTGAAGTAATCTCATTCGCCTGGTAGTTCAAATCATTTGTCGCGCGAGCCCCAGAGAGGCGAATGAACTGGAAACCGGCCTTTTAATAATGGTTCTGGGGCTCTGGCCAGGTCTCTAAAATTACACCCATGCGAGGTTACAATACCAAAACAAAGAAAATGGCAGCAAATGGCGGGATAGATTCGAAAACAAGCAAAATTACTAAATTCTATTAACATTTTTAGATCCTGTACGATTATAGCAGAAAAAAATTCATCTCAGTCCAGTATATAAATTTTAACTTTATATATCATTTCACGGAATCGTCAGGACCAACTGCAAGCTAGCTACGGGTGTCCTAATCTATAAACAAAAGACCCCGTCTTGGAAAATTGCTCTTCAAAAAAAGCAATGCTGCTCCTTTCTTCCTTCATTTTTGCTTCGTCTTTGACTTTAGGGGATCTTACAAAGCTGATTTTAGGAATATGATAAATATAAATATATACAGACCACTGACACGAGAGAATAAAAAAAAACACAGCCTCTCTCTTCCAAATCCAATGCACCAAAATTGCACCTTAATGAACCGGCTTCAGAAACTCATTAACACAAAAACTTTACATGCGAGTACTGTGTGTGTGGTTTCGTTGGGCTATGAATTTCATGGTTGGACTAGCACTTCATGTAACATAAAACTATTCACAAAAATTTTGTTTTCATGTAAAAATTCATGTTTTCGTAAATATGTAAAGTTTCTTTTGGGGTGTATATGTGACCCAGGGGATTTTAATAACAAATGGTATAACGTTATATCAATAATGTAAATTACGTTATAAAGAACAAAAGAAATAATGTGAATTATGCATTCTCTATGTTTCTACCTAACGTTATTTTTAAAGCTCCATAATAACGTTATAGGATCTTCTACAACATAATAACGTAACTGTTACATTAAATTTTTACCTTATCTGATAATGGTAGTCCTTAACTTTTTAACGGTATGTGAGAAATGTTATAAAGTATATATCTTTATAATAGAAGCTGCTTTGCTTGAACTTGGTACCAACAGTAATTAAAAAAAAAACTCATTCTCCTACATCAACATTTGTTTATATTTTGTTTAAATTGGAAATGGTCAAAATGATAAATTTGTCCCTGTAACAAACTGGTAACCACTATCTAAAGTGAGCGATACAGAATCAAATTTGACAATACCAAAATCCCAGAAAATATTTTACCTCGTTTTTCAAAATCGCAAAACTTCGCAAGAGTCTTTGAAAACCATATAAACTGAACTTGCTCCCATGTTGTGTGAGTAAAGAATTATAGATGAACTATAGTTTGAATTAACAAGAATTTTGAATAAACAAGAATTAAATCTCTTCCATGTTCTGGCTGTAAAGCTTGTGTGGGTGCGCACTCTTCTTGTAGTATTCAATGTTGACGATGGACAGTTGGGAAACCTGTGGCATGGTTCCAAATGGTAGTACCGCTGTCTGTTCAAGTTAAGTACCAGTCGAGGATAAGGGTATGAATGTGAAGTGCTGGAACCAAAATGAATTTTCCTCGTACAACTTTATGAAAAACCTACAGTGCAATGAAAAGGTTTTAGTATCCTTATTATCAAAATTGTGGGAACTTTAGTTTTTGGTTTCTCGTAACAATTATAACATTTTTGTACATACCGTTATATAAACAACGTTATATTGTTATACATTATTAAAGTGCCTTCAAAGTTACTCTGTAATGTTACAATAACCTTCAGAACGTTATAGAATAGACAACGAAACGTTCTTGTGTTATTAAAATAACATTATCCAAAAAAGAGGAACGTTATGCCATTTTCTGCAATCCCTTGTATGGTGCATTCAAAATGTATTTCTTTAAATTTCCAAGATTTTAATGTTTGAGAAGGAAAGAATTTTTACATGAAAAGATAAAAGATTTCATGTACAGTTTTATCTGATAAAGGCAGTATTAAATTTGTTTGTGTTCAATGTGATTTGTTTAGACAGGCGATTGAACTGCACATGAAAATGCATATTCAGGAAAGTCGGGGAAAGTAAGAATTTTGGAAAAAGTCAGGGAAGAATTCTTTTATCCAAGCAATTTTTGTTTTTGTCATGCTGCATATTTTATTTATTAGGGTAAGTTTGTTGCACAGGGAACCATAAGTATTGCTTTATGCTCTTTCTTGATCTAATTTATTTTGGCTAAAGTCAGGGAACTTGAATCCCAAAAAGTCAGGGAAAGTCAGGGAGCTTTGTAAATTAAATTGGGTGAAAACCCTGATAACCAAAAGATGGTTAACTTTCTAATGCGGACAACATAAAGTTAAATTCAGCTGTGCAGTAGAAGAAATTTTTCCTCATCCTTTGACAAGCAGATTCTGTAATTTTGACTGTGATGTTTGATTCTCCAACGTTGTTTTTTCATCAGCATGAAATTATTATCTGTCTCCATTATCTCTTTTTTCATTCCTGCAACTAGGGGCTATCAAAGCATGATTTGAACAGCTGTAAACCCTGGGGACATCTATTCTGGACACCTAATTATACAGTTTATGACAAATATCATACATCGACTGAGCACATTGTGTATTGCTGAGTGTTTATGATAGGGTCCTATCATGTTTATTTACTAATGTAGTAATTTAATTTAATAATTTGTTTGCTCCGCTAATGACACTCAAAATTAGTTTACTGCATAATTCCCTGGCAACTGTACAACTTTTTTTTCTCAAGTGATATTTAACTATTTATATTTAAACAATTATAACTTAGAGAAATGAACAACAAAACACAGAAAAGAAAGAAGTTATGTATGCTGTTTAGATTACAGTCCATTCAAAAACAAATTTACTGTGTATGAACGCATTCAATTTTATTTTTTTGTACTGCCATTTGCTATGAAAAAAACTTTTCACTTAAAAGTATGTTTATTTTTGTGTTTCAGTTGTCGACTTTGATAGCGCTAATGAATTATTGAAGATATGACATCCAAGAAATCCATAGGAATTCAAAAGATACAAAGAGAAATTGATCATTTTAAATTTAAGGTAGAACAAGATTTTGTTGCGAGGTGTGATGGTACTAGTACAAACCAATCATATAGAACATGTGGCAATTGTTTTTACCTCGGTACCTGATGGCTGGAAACACATTACACAATAAGGAAAAGCCAAATGAGAAGTCATTTCGCTATAGTAATGTATTAATTATGGCCAGCACGTTAAAATCAGTATCACTTGTGATGACATTAAGGATAAACAAAATTGAACCATTGCTGAATACTAAAGACGAATATCAATCACACTCTTTTGTAATTAAGTTTTGATTTCTACTGGATATTTCTTTTACGCCTTTTCTGAGTGTTCACATTTCTGTGTTCTGCTTTAACTGTATATAATGTAGTTGATCAGTTGTGTGTACAAAAGTATTATAGTTGTTTTTAAACTGTTTTATAGTTTCTGCTTTTAGCCTGAAGATTATTATATAGATTTATATTGAAATAGTCATTGTTGGTCACATTTAATCTGAATGAAATATTTCTGCTTTTTTTATTATTTAAGTTGAGAACAAAAACAATAACATTTGGAAAAAAAATTATGCAAAGTCAATAAAAGTCAACTTAACATGAAAATATTTTAGTTGCACCAAAACTAATCTGTGTATTTGACACAGGCATGTACCTCATAATAAGAAGCCTGACACATACCAGTATTCATTTTAAACATCTGTGTTGATAATGGCAACTATGGTGGCAACTCCTTTTTTTTCAGGGAGAATCGTTCTTAAACCTTCCAGTATAATAGGAAACCTGGAATTATTAAAATAGCTTTTTGTTATTTCAGATCGATGAATTGTGCGAAAATGAGTTACCAATGCTCGGGGCATCATCTCCTGACAGAAATGCAGTTTTCAAAAGGTAACCCCGTTCCATTCCTAACTTTTATTAAGTTGGTAGAACTCGGTATTAAAGAAATGAAAATGGAAAAAGTGAATATAAAATAAAAAATAACGCATTCAACGACCATTCGTGAAGCTTTCGGTAGACAACAGCCATCTTCAGTACATGTGTCAATACTTTTACAACGCTTACTATATAGATAGGATTATCTGTCATATTACAGAAAGGAAATGTATGAATAGATAGACAAAAGCAAGGAGAAAACTAGGATAATTGAGAATATTTTTAAAAGATAGTTTTTTCATTTTATTTTTTTTTCATTTTTTTTTCTTCATTTTTTATTTATTTGATAAAATCATTCAAGTTTGCTACAGCTTGATCTTGTAGATGGGATTGAAAAGTTGAAGTATGTAAATGTGAAAGTAAAATGAAAAGAAATCATCTTGGGATTTGAAATGAATTATGATTTTTTTCTTCTTTGTAGGGCATTTGGTTTAAATGAAGAATTGAACAGTCTGAATAAAAAATTAGACATTGTCTCACTGGTATTATTCCATGTTGATGTATTTTTATTGTTATAAATGTTGGAACTTCAACGAGATCCACTACTACCTTGACATATTTTATGTTTTAAAGAATTTAGGACTCTGTTTTCTTTTGTAGAATGACCAGAAAATTGCAACACCTAAATTCCACGAAAAAAAGTCTGTTGAGAAGAAACGCATCCAAGACCTTCAGGTAAAAATTCAATTCGTAACGAGAACTTTTTGTTCATTATTTTTGTCCTCCTTAGTACTCTTTTGCAGATTGTTGAGAGTAGCGGCAAATCACTGAGGGCCGACTTGAGTTGTTTCAGTTAACTTTATCAACATATTGCACAAGAATTATTTTGAAAAATATCTGAAGAAAATGTTCACCTTACATTGTTGTTCTACACAGGATTAGTATGAATATGTGAGAAACAAACATATTGCATTCATCCTGATCTGATGCAATATTTTCTTAAAAATGTGAGAGAAAAAATGTGTTTTAATAATAAATGAGGAAACAAAAATTTTAAAGAAAATAACCATTAAAAAAAAAAAAAAAAAACTTTTCTGCAGGATTTTCATGGAAAACCACATGATATCCTTGAAAATGAAAAAACATTGTCATACTTTTTACGTTTATTTAGTGATTTTCAAAAAAATTTGTAATCTAACTTCAATGCAGGTCAAATTGTCATCTCATGCACAAGGATTCTTGAGAAGCATTTCTTTTACTGATTTTCATTTTTCATGTCGTATTGATGCTAAAAAGTGAGGTTGTCAATTTTTTAGGCTCCCATCTGAGTTTTGGTGATGTCGAAACCTTTTTCTACCATTTGAAAAATTCAACAAAAAGCATTTATTAAACATTATGAATGCTATATATCTTGAAAATCAACCAAGCAAACATTATCATGAGACAAGGAAAAACAATAAAAACCTTTTCTCATCACTGTTTGCATGGATTTTCACAAAACTTCCCAAATTATTAGTAACTCTTAATTAGGCCGTTATTATAAGGCTGCCCAGCAAACAGGCTTAATAGTATTTTGTCCTAGTTTATAGTGGTCTATAGTGGTGAATGAAAAGTAGTGGGTCTACATCCACCTATATCTAAACATTCGCTATACACGCGGTTCAGACAGAGTCTTTGCTCCTTGTGTCTTAAGTGTGCTTTCACCAAAGTGAGAGATCTGATCAGAATGCCACAAGGATTCAAATTTGTAAGAAGGGGTTTATGATCAATGCAATAAAATGCCTTGTTCAGGTTTATTAATGTGGCTACAGTTCTACAAATGTTTGCGTGTTACAAACTGCTACAACACTCTTTTACAGGACTATCAAAAGAGTATTTGGTTATTGAACATGCCTGTATTTCCTTGAATAAGTGCCCTCCCTCGAATAAGAGATCCTCCTGGAAGTCTGATTTTAACTTAAGTGCCCTGGGTGCAGGGTAGGTGTCCTCTACCAAATAAGTGCCCGAGGTAACATAAGCTTTCCATTAGCTGGAGTCCTTACTCCTTTATCATGTAAAATCAGATGGCTAGATCTGTTATCATGTTCTCAAATAGAAGTAAGGAACAAACTCTGATGTAAAATGGTATTATTATTAATGTTTACCCAGGATAGCCTCTTCAGTTCTGATAGAACTGTTATCAATGAAGGTCCTGCATAGGAGGTCCTAGAGCATTTAAAGCCCCCATTTGGGCTACGGAAGCCGCTAGTAAGCGCTAGTAACCTTAGATATCAATCCCGCTCTCAAGCTGAGTGGATCGATTCACACTGTTATAGTCGCTAGCATGACTCGGCCAGGATTTGAACCCTGACCTCCCTCACTGGAGGCGTGCACTCTACCACAAGGTCACCAGTCGGTTGTTTTTTATCAAAAGAATCAGCATAAAAAATCACTTCTAATAAGTCCCTGCACATGGGAGTTTTTAGCTACCAGTCGCACGGTGCTACTTTTGTCCAAGTTTGAATGAATGATACAGTTTTTAATGACATGACAGGAACATACACCTAGTAGTGATATTTCTTGGTGTTAAACAATTTGGACACTAAAATATTTCCTAACTCACTGGTTGTTATTTTCATTACAAAGAATTAAACAATTTTTTTTATTTGAGTAATTTAAAGTAATTTTAAGCCAATAAAAAAATGAATGGATGGTGAATGAATGAATGAATGGGTCACGCCCTTTAAGTTACATCCATCATTTTTTTTCCAGAAAAAATTAAACAATATTACGTCACATCTTGAGCCAGATGAAATTGAAGAAGACTACTTCAGGTTTCATTTTATGTTTTTTTTTTCTTTTGAAGATTCTTGTGTTATATATTCTTCTCCTAAAGTGCTGTTCAATTTCAAATTTACTTCGGTAAAATACTGCTTCCGTATTGCTTTGTGTTGTTGTCTATTAATTTATTTGTATTTTTATGTTAACAAATATGCATATACACGCAGATCCATACACCAAACATATTCGGATCCCATTAAATCGTAAGTTTTGAACACAACACTGATCTCACGAAAATCTGTAATTCAGTGATCTCATTGAGCGTTTTGAGCTTTTTTGTTTACGTTAAAGACTGAATGATGAAATGTCAAAAAGCACATGAAATGTTATACTTTTCTGCATTTCTTTAAAATGGTTTGTTTTGCTATCTCAATTTCTGAATTGATATCTGAATTTGTAGCCTACAAAATGTAAACCTTACAAGATGTTTTTTTAACTTGCTTCTTCTAAACTTAGGAAAAGGGAATTATATAGCTGGTGCATAGTTGAGAAACCTCAGTAAATCGCAAATCTACTTTATTTTACTAATCTCATATAAAAATGCTGAAGAAAAATAAATTTTCAGAAATCTTTCGGATTTTTTCATTCTTAAGTAAATTTGACAAATAGTTTGGTTTGAAATTTCTCACAAATTTTACTTGGTCTTAACGTCGTCAATGATTAACATAAATGATGTTTAATGTAAATGATGTTCAATACACTACTGTCTTTCACAATACGAACAATATTCTTCAGTTTGTCTTGCATAAACAACTTAAAGCTGTACTAAACGCTTAATACTTCTTGTCATGGAATGGTTTACTATTGTAGTCTGTACCGATCATAAAATTTAATATTAACAATTAAAGTTTAAGATTTAAATAAAAAGAAAATATTGGTCATAGGATCTTGAAATCTTCGAAAAAAACTGACATTGATGACGGGAAACAGTCCAAATCTGTGTAAGTAATCATTTAAAATATTAAAGTTTAAACGATCAAAATTTGTTTGAGGCCCAACCTCCTTATATAACTTTAATTTGTTGAACTAAAACTGAACTAAATATGTTAGATTTAATTTAGTTCTTCCTTTTAAACATTCTGTGATAATTGCTGTGAAGGAAATACACTTTAATCTTTTGATTTTTGATCCATTCATATATGAAGGATGACTATTTGCTCTTTTTATACTTCTAAAGTAACATGAGATGTTTGCGAGAAAATACAAAACAATTAATGGCTACCCAGCTTTTTTTCAAAACACTATTCCTATTGTAATGTTTTCTTTTGCTCTCACTTTTAGGTCTATAAAACAGCAGGCCGAAGATGAAGATGTTGATGATGATGATGATGATGATGTTAACGATGACGATGACGATGACGACGAGGAGAGGTATGACTTACATTCTAGAATGATTGCCTAGTTGATTATAGGGTGCTGTGCTTGCTAGGGGGATATAACCGATGATGGTTTAAATCCTGGCACTAGAGATAATGTATGTATGTACATAGTACATGATTAGATGATGATTTGGAATGATAATGATAATTGATGATAATGACGAAGATCAAACGTGCCACAATCAGTTATCAGTCTGGCAGGTGATGGTTCCTCGCATAAAATCTAGGGTACACTTTCCTAATGGAGGCAGCAGTTCAATGCTGAAATCACTTACTGAGAAACCAGCCTTGTTCAAATAAAAAAAATATCAAGACAAATAAAAAAATGTTTAAAGTTTGAGTGATATTGAGGTAAACAAAAAGATAACGATGGAGATGATTACCTTTCATCTAGTTTTGAAGATGATAATGTTGTTGATGCAAAAGAAAATGTTATTAATGAAGAAGAAGATGATGAAGTGGTAAGTGTTTTCATGACCTCCCAACCAGAAACTTTCCTGGTCTGTAAGTCTATTGTGAAGCTCTATTATCAGTATTTTTAATTGTACTTTTGATCGGATGATGGTAAATAAATACTATGTCATGTGATCCAAAATTTTGCCTATTGAAAAGATCAAAGAAAAAATTAACAAATACTCAAATTTTGTATCAATTGATATAATTATTTTCACCCTGCTAAAAGTCCTGTTAGATGGTAAATTATTAGATAAACTATGCCCAAACCTTAAAATAGATTAGTTTACAGAATAGTTTATCATGTATCTTACCTAAATTATTCAAAAAAATAATCAATTGACGTCAATGAATAGAAAAATTTATTAGTTTAGCATGGCATAAAATCAAATCGTTTTGATTTCATTCCAAATAGTTTATCAAAGATCAATTCTATTTTGAAAAATGTTTCCACTTTGAGCATAGTTCATCTCTAATAGTTTAACGTCTAACAGGACCTTAAGGACGTAGTATTTGTTTGTCTTCAGTATCATTACAACTGGCGGCCTTGTGGTAGAGTGCTCGCCTCAAGCAGGAGGTCAGGGTTCGATTCCTGGCTAGTCAGGCCAGCAAATATAGCAGTATGAATTGATCCACTCAGCTTAGCACTCAGCAATTGAGCGGGATTGATGTCGAAGGAGCTTGTCTTGCTGAGTGGTTAAAGCAGAAATGCAGCTTCTGTAGCCCTAATGGTTTTTTTAAATGCTCTAGGACCTCCTGTGCAAGACCCTTTTTGATAACAGGCTATCCTGGCTAAACATCAATCAATAATATTGGTTTAATTATAAACATTTTTTGTCTTGCAACAAAAACAAAACAAAAAGATACAAAAGAGCATACTACAAATCTCCATTCTTATTTTTCTGCATAATACATTCATGCATCACATCTTGATGAAAGGATGTTCTAATAAGCAATGCTAATTCCTTCTCAAATCTCTCTTAGGTGTACTATGTAGAAGCGTTATCAGATTTTGTTGGGGAACAGCCTGATGATCTGTCGTTTAAAACTGGTGATAGAATCGAGGTCACTGATGCCAGGTAATAATACAAATACCTTAGGTATCGAACTGAAAGAATTTAGAAATTCAATTTCATTTCAGACTATCAAAACGCTCGTACACAAACCTTCTTGTTGTAAGATTCGAATTGTTCGAAAATTAAATTTGGCGAACGGACGTGTTTGTTTTGCGCTGTTAAAGTTTTTATATTTTCTGATATTGGCTGGAGATGTAGAATTATGTCCAGGACCATGGAATAGAGTTAAAGGAGGAATTATCTTTACATGGTTTTATTCAAGTCATTTAAGGAACCAACGCGAACAACTGAAACGTGTGAAACACACATTGACTTGATCTTTTTAAATAAACCTGAACAATTAACAGAAATAAAAGTAATTTCATCATCTATTAGCGATCACGACATTATCGGATGTAAAAGAAAGCTAAACAATGTGAAATACGATCCAGAAATAATAACGTGTAGAGATTTCCCCAACTATGGCGTAACAGAAGTAATGAACAGATCCCAACAAAGCATGGAATGCTCTGAACAAACACGCACCCACGACTGAAAAAAATCTCCCTGGATAACAAGTGATCTGAAAAAAGAAATGTACCATCGTGATTCTTTGATGCAGAAGTTTAGAAAATCCAAAAATACCGAAGACCATGAAATGTTCAAACGTCAACGAAAGAAAGTAAACGTCAGACACAACTGAATGAATCCGCAAACAATTCCCAAAAGTTCTAAAGTCAATTTTTTCCAGCAAAGCAAAAAGTGAGTTGTTCAAAATCATTTCCTGTCGATGATGTTACTACAACCGACCCCAATACCATTTCAAATAGCTTCTGTACAGACTTCATTTGGTCTGAAACCGGATACAACATACCCAAAAACTAACAATATCTTCCGTTTAAGAGAAGTTAAAGTTACTGACGTATACAAACTGTTGAGAAAACTGCAAAAGAAAAAATCGAGTGGAAAATGATGGCCTACCTCCTCGTTTCACGTGATAAATCTCTCAATTAGAACTGGTATCAAACATGGGAAAATCACACCTGTTTATAAATCAGGCTCGAAAACAACATGGACAATTACAGACCAATTACTGTCTAACCAATTTGTTCCAAGATTTTCGAGAGATGTATAATACGATCAGATCATGAAGAACCATAACCTCCTAACGACATTCCAATTTGGCAATTTGCAAACATTGTTGAATGGATGGAAAGAACGGCCTAGTTACAAATATGAAGAAAGAGAAGACGGAATGTATGCTGTTCGGTACAAATCAAAGAACAAAAGACCTATCATTGGAGATAACCTATCTTCACCAAAGCATCTCCTTTACCAACAGCTACAAATACCTTGGGATAAAATTAGATCAATCGTTGTCCCTTCGCGATCATTTCACAAGCACCTACAAAAAGCGACTCTACTTTCTCAGAAGAGTAAGACCACATCTCACAGTTAAAGCTGCGACCACCATCTACCAGAGTATGTTGATTGCGTTATTCACATACTGTTCTATCGTAGTTCAAAACCTGAACAAAACACAAATGGCAAGAATGAAAAGTTATGAGAAGCCTGCCCATGACATCGTTTTCGGAAAAAGTGCTGCTGGAAAACCCCTTCCGTCCATCGAAGTGTTGGCAAGAAAGCGACTGTGTCTACAAGTGGACTCTATCTCGGGAAATGTTTGTGAGAATTTCATGAATTACTTTGAGGTACTAAAATAACAACACTAGAAACAAACTTATCTACCAGGCTACCAAAAATCAAACTCCAATCCTCGCATAAAAGTTTTAGTTACAACGGTGCAAAAACATACAACGAACTTCCGGTTCACGTTAGATTTGCTGAAACAATCAAAGAATTTAAATCTTTGCTCGATACACATTTTAAAGCTTAAAAATCTTTTAATTGTTAATAAAATTATTTTTAGTCTACATTTTATATTAAAATGATTCCCACTTTTTTAGTCCCTAGTCTTTATTTTTAAATAATATTCTCATTTCTTTTCCAACTTCGAACTTAGTCCACTTCTCTATTTTCTTTTACTCGTTTTGTTTTTCACTCTTTTCAATCTTAGGTTACAGGACCCAGGGGAGAACAGAATTATTGTGTATATTTGATAAATATTGGATATATTTTTGAGTGGTTATTCTGGATAAATATTCGTATAAATAAATAAAATAAAAAACCTTGAAAGGAACATGTAAAATGAGGAATAGACTGAAAAGCTCCATAAGCTAATGCACACCTAAATCTTAATTATTTCATTTCCTTTCTCATAATTGTGTTTTGCTTGCTAGCTGTGTGTAAATCATCAAGATGATAGATAGTCTCCCTCACATTTTGATATTTTTTTTGCAGTGAAGATGGTTGGTGGACAGGAAGGGACACCAAAGGAAACACAGGCTTGGTACCAAGCACTTTAGTGAAGGTAAGAGTTATGAGGAACCTCTTCCTTCTCAACAAGATTTGGAAACTATTCATACATTATTCATAAAACGCATAACGTGCAAGGAAATTCAGACCTACTCAAACGTTATTTATTTTTCCGAAGCCCCGCTAGGCATACACCTTGAGCATACGCCCGCCCACCTCCACCAAAACATTCACTGTTTCCCTTAACTCCCTAGCTGAATTATGGAGGGTGGTGGTGTGGTCACCTTCGTGTTTATCCTTTAGTTGGTTGTTCTTCTTTCACATTCTTTAGATTCTGAAACCAGAAGAAAAGATGGAAAGTTTCGAAAAACAACCTGCAGGTAGCATTACTTAAAATGATTTTATTATTGTTTATTATCACCTGAATCCTTGACCAGGATGGTGCGCGTGTATGGTGCCAAATAATTCAAGTGATCTCAAGTGACTACTGTATGTTACTGATCTTTATTCAGATGCAATCAAACTTTCGAAATTGTATTTAAAACAAAACAGTAGTCTGATACATATGAGATAGGTGTTGGGCCTAGTTCACACTACATCTAAAAGTTATCACCGACTAAGAGTGCGAAGAACAGATAGAATTCTGTAAACTATTATCAATGAACATTAAATGTTATATAATGTTATGTTTTGCACTGATGTCTTTAATGTAAATAAAAATTTCGTTCGAAAGTATGTCTTTTGAGTTTGTGAAGAGTAAGGATAAACAAGAGGCCCTGGGTCCTGAAGGTCAGCACGGAAAAGTAGTACACATTAGGAGGGACCCTATACCTAGAACAGTTCAGATAACATTCCGCGTGTATTTACTAAATTTCACAGCCTTTTTCCTGCGGCGGCAAGAAGTACATTTTAGAAAGAAAATTTGGGGCCAAACAAATTCTGCAATGTCTGATCTATCATCTCCCAAAAGCTAATGGGCAAAAATTCACAAATTTGAGGTCTAAAGGAAGCATCGTAGAAATATTCGTAGAAATGGATCGATTATCTTGCCCTGCAAAAATGAGTCATAATGCATCATTTTTTGTAATCATTACAGGTTTATGAGTCGATAGTTCCGGGAGATCAGAAAGTGCATACCATAAGCTGATTTTCAAAAACCATTTTGGTTAACTTGCAGTATTTTATATTCACGAAGAAAGTTTGGATTAACATCCTTCATCTCGTGTCTGTTTTGATATGCGATGTCTTAAAAACCAAAGAAAGTCTTGGGTACAAGGTTGTTAAGTTCCATATATTGCTATATATTTATTCATGAAAGTTATTCTCCAGAAAGTTCAATGTCCGAAAGTTCCTGATCCATAGTAGCAATTTTCGTGCGAATTTAATTTCGTGAATTGAGAGAAAATAAACTTTTCCCAGGAATTTAATTTCGGGAATTTCACAAGTAATTAGTCTTCATATTTTTTAAAAATAAAATATTACCATGGATACGTGGGCAGACAGTAAGGCAAAAAGTATTCTTTCTTTTCACAAGAATTTAATTTTGAGAATCCATTTGTTTTTCCATCTAAATTTTCTCACCACCTTAAAGTATATATTTGGTATATAATACGAATTTTCGCACCTGCGAAAGAATGAATTTTACATGAAAATGCAAAAGATTTACGTGTTACATGAACTCATTGTCTTCAACACGATTTGATAGCGAAAGCTAATATTCTTACGTGGAAATGTAAAGTTTCTTTGAGCTGTACTGTATATGTGAATCATTGGATTATTTTTATCAAAATAAAATGATAAAAAGTCTTTTATTCTCAGATTGGCTATGACGAAGTTCAATAGAAACTCCATCGCAGTGTCATATTTTTGTGGGTGAAATTTATAAGAGAGTATTAAGCAAAAATTGAATTTTTAGTGCATAAACGAATCGGTTAGTGTAGCATTTTTTTTCAAATCTGAGACTGTTTTTAGGCCATATTTGCCAACCGTCACGCGTTGTTGTTCTGCGATACGCCTGCATTGAAAATTTTTAAGAAAAGTCCCGCATTTCATAAAAATTTGGATGTTTGACTGCTAATATTTTCCCACACCATAAGAACGCTATTACACATTTTTTATTTATTACGGCAACCGATCTTTCATGAACACAAATGAGATTTGCTTCGCAATCCATGATTTTTCATCACATCATTTTTTTGACGTCACGAGGTGAAGACATTGCATTACATTTTCATTGATTCGAGAGATAGAAGGTAAAATAAAAATGGTCACGTCAAAACAACAAGAACCCTTCAAAGAAAAAGAAAAGATTTGCGGCTTCACGGGAAAGAGATACCAAGTTTTGTATCAATATCAATTGTTTTATTTGTTTTATTTGACCGCAAATATTAGTCCAAAATGTGCGTAGGGGCTGCATAAGGGCTTATCATATTTAAAATTTTCGCCGACCCCCAACTATGGATATGGGCGAAAGTTTATCCACTTCGTAAATTTTCATCCAAATGTTGTTGTTGTTTTTAAAATAAAATTAGGAAAGTAAACCAGTCTTTTTTAAGTTAACACAAGAAACTGCCGGACACCAAGACAGTACAGAAACTGCATCACACAACAGGGGCTGTCTCTCTTTTCCAATATGTGTGTGAAGTGAATTTATATAGCTACCTGTTTTTAGACATATTTGTATATGATGTATTTTCATCAACAGGGAATTTGTGAAATTGTAAGTGGCACACTAAGGCCACAAAATGGGAGGAGATGAGGGAGACAGAAGAGGAGGGAATAAAAATTGAAAATGGGATCGAACAGTTTCTCAAGAAATCCATGTCATTATGAAAAGCGGTAAGAATTTTCTTACCTTGAGTGCAGGAGATTAAGCGGCTGATAATATTTCAGTATTCTGAAATAAAAGTTCAGTTCTTTTATTTTAACTGTCGTTCTGTGGACCACAAATTAGGATTGCACGTTTTTATGCATTTTAGGCCGCACTCACAATAATTAAATTACTTTATTACTTTATATAAGTTTTAGTGTACCATTCATGCATTAACCACGGTTTGTGGACAGCCTCTATTCCAATGTCTTGCGGAATTAGCCTACAACTGTGGACAAAAAATCTTGGAATTACGTACAGACGGACGTACAAACGCTAATGAAAGATCAGCTGCTCTCCACGCTGACCAATTATGTTTTTGGAGCATGTTTTTTAAAACACCCTACCATCATGGAAATCATTCCTTTTGTGCTTGAAACCAAATACGAATCAAAAGATATATGACTTTACTAGATTTATTCCAAATTAGAAAAAAAAATATCCAACAAAAAAAATCGGATTTCTCCCGTTTTTAGTTCCTGTCTCCAAATTTCTTATATTATTATATTCAAAAAACTAACAGCACATGGAAGAAAAAAAGAGTTCACTATTTTGTTTTTTAATTTCCTTTTTGCTGAGATATAGCATAATTCGTCATAAAAAAATGGATATTTTCTACGAAACGGGGGTTTAAGATAAATAGCATTACAAAACCTTTATAACACAAAAATAACAATTAACTGGCGTGTTGTCTTTGGTATAATAAAACTTTTGTTCGATTGTGAGAACTTCACACTGCAAATCACTAACAGCCTGGCCATGTGACTCCAGAAAGCCCATCTGATTCTTCATGTCATTGATTGTATATGCGCAGTAACCACCTGGTCTTGTGACCCGGATGAATTCCCTTATGCCGTTCCTTGCATGGATTTGTCCGATGCTGATGGCGCCGATACATATCACACCGTCATAGGAATTGTCGTCTGACTTTAGTTGTTCTGTGTCGGTGATTTTTCCTTGCCAGAGTTGTTGGTAGATGTTCTTCTCTTTAGCTTTATTGAGCATCTCTTGCGACATGTCTACGCCGTCGAAGTTGTCGAAACCTGCTTTGTTCAATTCTAGTCCTGCAAACCCAGTCCCACACGCCACATCAAGAATTCGCGCACTACCCGTTAGGTTCTGTTGAAGCATTTTCGCGCCAAACTCATTGATTCTATGAAGTCCTGCTGCACCAATCAGGGTGTCGTACTCTGACGCCCACTTGTCGTAAAATGTTTCCAAAGTTTGATTAGCACGGTGTTCCTCCAGTTCCACATCGAACTTGTGTGATGTTGATCTTAATATCGCTGCGTCATCCATTTTCGAATTGAATTCTTGAAAAACTTTAAAAACTCACATGAAAAATACTTAATTGCAGACGTTAGTTCAGAAACTTTCTGTTGTCATGAAAAAACTCCTTGCTCTCAGAAAATCTCATTGAAAATACTTATTGCAGATGTTTTCTCGCTCACGATCATATTTCTTTGTATGTTAACAAAACACTTTGGTGTCAAAATTTTGTTCACTTTTAAAGGAAAAGTAAACATCTTGTAGCATTATGGAAAAAAAAGTTTTATTGAGCGACCCTGAAAATGCACTTCTGAGCTATTCAAAAGCCTTAAATCTATGATGTTGATGTTTTTAATAGCATCATAGTGATCTTGAAAGTGATAGATTAACAAGGAGATCATTTCTTTTGTCCAATGCCTGTTGTTGAAAATCGTGAAAATCACAGTTAAGTTGTTGTGCTATATATGGAAGTCTATTGCTCTTCATAGCAGAAGTCATTAGTTCTAATCTCAAACTTTAAGTAGGTGAATTCAGATTATGCCTTTTGTCTATTATGTATAATAATGACATTTTAAAACTGTTATAAACGTTACCTAGAAGTTTCGAATTTAATATTTCAAACACGAAATCCTGGACAGGCGGATCTAGAATCGAAATTTGTGGAGGAGAGTGTTTGCTATTAAACCATAAAACGTGCAAGTTATCCCATTGGTGATAAAGATTGAAAACAGAAATTAAGTTTATGTGCTCCTCCACAATTCTTGTCATACCTTAGATTCGCCGCTGCATCCTCTATCTGTTAGCCTTTTCAAAAACTTTATGAAAACGCTTACAGTTCACGAGGTATAAAAGCAAACGTCAGCTTATGACCGAAAATATATTTAGGTATCGGTAATATATTGGAAGAACGAAACTTTTGATTCGGTTCGGTTTTTTTCTGGGAAACTCTTTGGAGTCTCGTATGAAGATAATACACTCGTTTTTACTTTGAAATTATCGTTTTTTACAGTATACAAAACAATTCGTTATTTGTCAAGGTTAAAATTACAACCTTTACGAAACCTTATCCAGAAATTTTGTTTTCGTGAAATTTTAACCCATATCATTAAGGAAGTTCGAAATGGAAGAACACAGATGGAACCAATATTATCAAGTGTCTATCAAGCAAAAACTGAAAACGAAAAATAAAATGACCTCGAACATTTAAAAATAATAGAAAAATTATCTAGCTGTATGCTTACTTGAAGTTAGTTTGCAACTAGACTAGACTAGAGAACCAAGTTGACGGACTAGTGCGAGGGAGCATTTTTGGAAAATCTTCCATAAAAAACTCTTCACTTCGTTTATGTAGGTCCTCCACCTTTGCAAAAGAAACGAAGGTATGTGAGATGGATGTCATTTTCTGGGTGTTATAAGTTTTTGTTTGTTTGTTTGTTTGTTTGTTTGTTTGTTTGTTTGTTTTTATCTTCTTTATATTGACCTTTTTAGCGGCAAAGAATTATGGGAAGCACTAAAGAGTGATACATCCAAGGTAAAATATTATTTCCTTTTCATTCATAAAGTACTTGTCCTAACGACGGGATTTCGATAATTCTTACAACAGCAACCAGCCAAACATTTCAGATACTGATAGTATGATAAGACCACATACGAGTGATGAATGGAAATCGACCTTATTTGGTCCAAAATGTGCATGGGGATATTTTGTTAATGTAAGGTTCCGTAATAAATGACAAAATGGTTCTTTTCTGAGAAATTGTTTTGTTGGCCCTTATTACGCCTTATTACTGGCGTTATTTTTTGAAAGTGAATTTTCTTTTTAACGCCAAGTCTTAAAAATTCACGCCGTTAATGGCTGTCGTAAAAAGGTCCAATAACAAAAATAACAAGGAAAAAACAAACACGGTATGTACATTGTTTAATGAAAATATCTTTTTCTGAGGGCGTCGTGGGTATGTTTCATTGAAAAACTCATCGTATTACATGTTAAGAAGACATTGTAATTATAACTGCTTGAAAACGTGGTTAAAGTCTATATAATATCAAGTAAATAAGTAGCTAACCCAGAGTGTGAAGTCCGGTTTGTTCTTCTGCCTACCGACTTGCAACTGGGAAGTTGACTTACCGTCAGAGATACGTATAGCATTGGGTTAAGGCCAGTGTGCAGTATATGTAAGAAAACAGTCTCTTCAAAATGTTGCATAAAAGTTTTTTTATATGAGCTAAAGATATAAGGGCATAAGGCTTCGAATGTTTAAAAGTTAAGAACATGCTAAGAACATTCGAGGCTTTAATTATTTTGACATTTTTTGTTTCACGAACGTGGAATTGGAGCAAGAAAACGTCGTTATAATATAGTTAAACGCTAAGAATGTTATCATCATGTGTATAACATTATTAAGAACAATTTTAGGCTTCAAAGTTGAAAAGTTAAGAACGTTCGAAGGTTTCATCAAAGTTGAGTGTTCTTACCAAGAAAACCGTATAGATCGTATATTAACAGAAGCTATAAGATTTACAAATCTAAAAACACTTCGAGTTATTTATCAATGGATGACTTATCTCCTCTCGTTATAATCGTAGTAATTAAGTGACAGTTTTTCCAGGCAGGATTAAATTCACCGACATCACTCCGAATGGAACAAACACAGTGAGAGTATTTATCATTAGATAATTGTTAGTTAACGTCACGTGAAAATTCGATATTTTCCCGGAGAGACTAGCTCCATCAAAAATGGAAATAAAATTAGACTCATTTCAGGGTAATAAAATATATTTATAAAATATAGAGTTACTTTTAAACCCTCATTTTAGAGTTGAGTGTTCTTTGATTTGTCTACTTTAGAACAAGCGGGATTTTATCTCGACTTTTCTCTGGTGATGATGGATATTTTTTTATGAAACTCTTATCCTGTGTTTCTGAAAAAATAAAATAACAAATAATATTAAATAAATCCAATATCCTTTCTTCAGAAAACAGGGTTTTTTTTCACACTTTCCATTCAATATTTGTGTTTTTTCTGAATGGTCTTATCGAGGTTGATGTTTGCTTAACTCAAACATTACCAGTGAAAAGAAATTTTATTTATTCACCAAAGTTTGTATGTTTTTATTTTGAGTTGGACCCGCTATGCAGGTATAGTTTTGGTAAACATTTTCATAGGGAAGAGAGCTGATCATTCGACTTTCGACAAGCATTCACAAAATCTCTTGTAAGGCTTGTAATCTGAACTTGTATGGGAAATTTTCCTTTAAGAACCAATTTTATGATTTTTCACAATATATGTAGAATGGGATTAATTTGCAAGCCGTTTTTGTATCATTTCTAGACCAGCAGTTTATATGTCGAATTCTCACTCAGTTGTCCATTCGACTCGGTTGCCACCTTCAGGAAATTAGATTTAATTTCCCACTGAATTTCTCATGAGAAATTTAAATTTCCCACTTGTGTGAACATGAAAAACATTCAAAACGTTTTGATATATTTTTCACTGAGATTCTTGCGAGTAGATTAGTGAGAAAGTCGCAGTGAGAAATAACATCATGTTCTCACCAGTGGGAAATTGAATTTTCTCATGGGAAGTTCAGTGGAAATGAAATTTTTAATTGAACCGTTATCATTTTATAATAACATAGCATCAACGGTTGTCAAGTTGGCACTATTTGATACAACCACTTTATGTCTAGAGTGGCAAACAGCCTGTCACAATGTTTTTCGTGGTTTTTCTGTTGATTTGTTTTGGTTTTCCCAGACTAGCGTGACCGATGTTCTGCAGGCTATGAAAGCGGTTCCATCTGGTTTCCGCACAACCACACTTGGTAAATGGTATCAGAAAGGTAAGAATATCTTTGATATGAAGGTGTTGTCTACTGGCAACTTTTACTTGTAACTAAAATCTAGCTACGTATATGGTACTCTAGCTACGTAACTAGCTGGACTCCATGACGTCATTTGCTGATTTGTTAAATCTTTAGTTTTTGATAAAGGTTTTTAAAGTTTCTGCGAATTGTTTTGAAATGTTTTAAACGTTCTCAGTAAAACACCCCTCGTCCCTACTTCATCAGTTCAAATAGCGCTATTAGCTAATTCAGACACCCGAATTTTTGCGTCATGATGAAGTGGTCGGTGTAAGGATTGTTTGATGGGAGTTGAATTGAGTTTCATTTTATTTCTTTTTTTTATTCTTCATTTCAGAAGAGTATCGTTCGTCTGCATGGGTTGTTCCGAAAACCAGTCCGTCAAATCTTCAATTCAAAGATTTATATTGGGATAGTATCGACAAAAAGGTAATTAACATTATGAGGAGTAATATCACAGGTTTGTCTCTAACAAGATGCGATCATCACTAGTTTGTGGTCAAAACTTTGTTATTTCTGTCTGGATTAACGAGAACATTGTTGAGTAATGCCTCGTTCTTTCAAACGAAAATAAGAGATTTTCAACCAAAATGTTTTATGATCGCATCTTGTTAGACAAACATTCCGCATTCATTTCAAGTCATTTATGATGCTGTATTTTATTGCATTTACTTAATTTTTATTTATTTATTTATCTATTTATGTTTTTTTTTTTTATCAGCTTAAAGGCCACCCTGTCAAGTTGTGTCGTACATTTTCGTTGCTGTCAGTGCGATGTATACCCCCGGCTGGAGCAGGTCAGAATTATTTATTTCGAAAAAGTATTATTTTTCAAAAACGTTTGGTAACTAAATTCCTGAAAAGACGACATGCAAAGAAGAGTCATCCGATTTCTCATATTCAATCCGAACTATTCACTTTCGGATAGATATCGGAGTGTTCTATTGCACGTATTTATTCTCTTCAATAGGAGTGCAAGTGTTGAGTCGACATGTTTATATTGCTCTCTGGGACAAGCAGAAGGTAGTACGTCTTCGTCACTTTTTGTCTACCTATTTTCAACTGACGTGATGTTTTTCTCCAATCCACTGAAACCAGCTGTATAAGGGATTGGTTCATGCTTCACTCGATATTTACCTTTTAGTGGGATGTGGAAATTCCTTAAAAAATATTCAATAAATCGTCCATGTTTTCACGTTCATGTTTTCTTCATTCCACTCTCCCGTTCAAATGACTTATCGACACATGACTGACTCCTACTTATGACAGGCACGTGACATTCATAAATGAATTTTGGTTGGTTGATATTTATAGATCATTAGCAATATTCACCTGGTTCGAGCTATTCCCTTGGAAAAGGATATGAGTTGGACATTTTCACCGAAGGTAGTTTATTTTGGTCTCGATAAAATTTGAGCTACACAAGCCGAATGTCTGCTGCAAACACTCACCTAGACAACCACCTAAGACATCAATTATACTCTCAAGGCGAATGCTAAGCTGAGTGGATCGTTAGTATGACTAGGTTTTGAACCCTGACCTCCCGCTGTGGAGGCGAGCACCACTAAGGCACCAGTCGGTTAATGTTAATCAACATTAATTTTAGATCGGCAGGAGCATACCAAGCCTATATGATGGCGATATCTTAGTTCGGATTAATCAAGACGATCGAAATATTTGTATGTAACTCGCTTATTCAACGCTGTTGACGATCATAACCTCGTTTTCAATTTTACTTTCATTTTCTGGTCGAACTCAATCTCCACATATATACTTCTACGCCCCCTCCGCTCCCCCTCCGCTCTTCCACACTAATCTGCGTCACATTTCATGTTTCCGTTTTCTTTTCGTAGGTTTATTGTTTGAGATGAGTTGCACATACGTTCGACTGGTATCACATTTATTTCCTTCACTTTTTTACCTGCATTGTTAACGTGTTTTACTTCCAATATGTAGTTCACATTTCTTCTTCTCATTTTCAGTCAACCGGCGAAAAAAGTGAAATGAGTTGTGGGTGGGCGTCTGTGCCACTTTTTGATGCCGAAGGTGCGCCTGTTGGGAGCAAGTATGTATTTTTTTCTGCACACCACAAGTGAAATTGAATCCATCCTTTTTAATGAGTGGAATTCGATGTTGAATCACTCTTGACTCAACGTTTCGTCTCATTCCATTTTAGAAACTTTGAAGCCAAAATAAATGGAGGAACACCATTTGAGAAAGGAATATCTCTGGACGCCACTTTATCCATTAATCGTGAGTGCTGTCATTTCGTTCAACATCATGTTAGGATAACTAAACACATCACTATTTGGTTTTTACAATCGCGTTTTCTCTGTTTCTTTTAAGCCAATCAATCGCTGATGCAATCATTAATTCGAAGCAACCGTCAACCGCGGCTTCTTCTAAAAGTCACGAATTACAACAAATTAACGAAAGATATTTACGAGTGAGTGTGGCCAATGATCAATAAAATTTACCTTTTTGAATTTCTTTCATTCTCTGCGATCGGATAATTTTGCGCAGATATTTTTCCTTTTATTTCAATAAACTGGCAAATCTTCTTTCATCTTCTTCTTCTTTTTTTTCTTGCTGTTCTTCTTCTTCTAAAAAAAAGCAAATTCGATCTTTTCCAGCATGCTGCCAAGTACACTGATCACGTGTCAAAAATATGCTCGTTTCATCAGTTTGTACCGTCACCATGCAGCAATCTTGCTATGTCGAGATGATACGATCAACACCGGTAAGTGATCTTCATCAAGTTCTGAAATTTTCGTTTTATATCATTACCGTGTTTTCTTTCTTTGTGTTGGTTTTCGATCTTTCCAAGAAAACGTACAGACAAACTTAGAACTAAGAATGAACGAATTCAGTAATATTTGGCTCTAATAATTAAATTTTTTCAACCAATCAGATAGGAGAATATCTTTGCATAATTATATTCGCTTCTCGGGAATTGAGAACGGTTTGACACATGTTGTGGTGTGTTTCAATGAATTATATACATATTTAAGTTTTGTTTGAGTTAACAAAAGGATGATCTTGATGCTAATAAAAAAATGCCGAAACAACCAAAATCTGCTGTCTTATTTTCGACATTATACTTCCGTAACTATGACAACTATACCGATAAACAATCGTTTTTTAAATAGTGATTTGTTGGCTGACAACCTTGTTACTATGGTGATCTTTTTTGTTGTTACTTTTCAAGGTTTACTTTGCGATTCCATCATGACGTACTTTCCGAGATCGTTGGATTTTACTGATATAATGGACGCGTTAAAACAGCTCTGGGATGAGAAGAATCGAATCAACTTGACGCGATCTCAAAGGGTGAGTTAGGCCATTACCTTTGCGTCCAACTATGCCATAAAGTTCGAGATTTCTTTCAAGATACGCATCCTTTAGTTATTAATGAAATTTGATTATTTTTCAATACTCTTTAATAGCCCCGACTTCATGTTTTTATGAGAGCTTTCCTTTCGATCGGCATTACTAATATTCAAGCTTTGAAAAACAATCTAGAACACAAGAAACGAATCACTGAATGGACTTTCTAGTTTTCTACTATACGCGTGCGATAACTATATATCGGAAAACAACATACAGCCAATAAAAGATTTTACATGATGGCAGAAACATGATTACGTGTCATATTTACATGAGATTTGAGTTTTCGTGTCATGTAATAAGAAATTCAAAAACAAAATGGAAAATGGAAGAAGTGGTCACGTGGTAGTTATCACATGAAAGCTTGTATTCATATTAAAAACTCACGAAATACAGATCACTCGACGACTTGAGAAACCATTCAATTACTGCTGCAAATACATCTTGCCTACTCGCAAAATGTAGCAGCTAGTTTAACCTTCGGAGGAGATCATTGAAGAACTTGACACTCTACCGTGCTGCTTGAATTTCCATGTTCCTAATTTTTTTTAGAGAAATCTGGGTGATTTACACAAACTATTCAAGCAATGTTTCATGGAGAGTGCATTCAGTTTGTTGGAATGTGCTAATCTACCGCCACTGATATGGGCTGATGACCAAGCAGAAAAGGTACAAGACTAACTCAATCTTCAGTTACTTTAAGATTACCTTTTTAAGATACCTTTCATTTTTACCCATGATGTACAGTGGAGGATCCAGGGTATAACGAAAATATGTGGAGGAGAACATTAACGTAATTTCTGTTTTCAGTCTGTATTATCAATGGTTTTTCTTTTATGCTTTATGCCACAAATTTCGACATACAATAAACTCCCGATAACTCAAACCTCCAAGGGACCGATAAACATTGTTCGAATAGCCGGATGTTCGAGTTATCGATAAACATTGTTCGAATAGCCGGATGTTCGAGTTATCGATAAACATTGTTCGAATAGCCGGATGTTCGAGTTATCGAGAGTGGTTTGTGAGAGAGTATTTACTCGAGTGAAATACTTAAACAGTTCGAGTTATCGAGATTCCACTGTTCATCCAGATCCACCGCTGATGCAATGTCTTTATTTATAGAGGCGTAATGCTTTCATTTCATCGTTTATACAAAGTCACAATGCTATGGGAGGACTTCTGTCGGCTGATTATCAGTTTTTACCGTTGAATATCAACAAACTGTCGTTTGAAGTGATATCAAAGAACAGCACTGAACCAGCACCTATTACTCGTGATAGTGGTCGAATGGAAAACGGTTCATAAACGCTGATTTCTATTCTACATAAACTGAGTGGGAAGGCGGAAAAAATACGTTGTGATGAGCTTTCTAAATATAGCTCAAAGCAAGCGAAAACAGGTGGACAAAAGACATCAATCAGAATGCTTCATTTATGCTGACTACGAGAGAAAAAATATGAATATCCGAGAGCGGCTAAGTTTATTAGAGATGCAATCACATTTCAGCGAGAGAAAAAAACATCCGCCCGCTTCGCTTTCGTGGAATGGAAATCAATATGAATGAATGAGGTTGTTTTAAACCTTCCATTGTTCCATTAGCCAACTCAACGTACGAATCCCATAAAATATATTTCGAATTTCTCTCTTTTTTTTTTCTTTAAAGGAAAATTAAAATTAAAATTTAGATCATCTTAAAACTTCTATGAATTATTTATTATTTGAGTTGTAAATATACAAACGTACTTTAAGGCAAGAAATTTTCGCGGCTGAGGTGAAAACCGCGAAATTTTCTTGCCTTAAGGTAATAAAAATTTCCCGAAAATACTTTTTATGGAATTTCTCAGAATTCCCTCTGGAATTGAGAAGGGTGGACATACACACGACGGGCGGGCGGGACTAGAACGTGTTAAAAGTTTTAGCCGTTTCTTCGGGGCGAGGAATTTTGAATTATATTATTGAAATAGACAAAAAGCAAAACAAGATGATTATTATGCTTATTTTCTTTGTTTCTCCAATTATTACCCTTTAAGTGTAAATTGTTATAATAGAGAATATAACGAAGAAGAGACAATGTGTTGTTATGACGACCAAATTGCTGGTATAACCATAGCAACTGGAGAAATTTCTGCTCAAATTGTCTGCATTTATCGGACATTAATGTGTGAAAAGACCTGTCATATTTTAAATTTTGATAAACAAATTTATCAAAATACTATCTAAATAATAAGGAGCTTTTCTAACTTGCAAAAGTTTGAGTATTTAAAAAATATATAAAACTATAAGAACGGAAAGTCTATAAAACTATAAGAAAGGAAATTTGCCCAAAATACCAAAAAAACGCAACTAAATTTTGATTTTCGTATCTCCAATTTCATAAACAATGAAACTTTCAAATAACATATTAACCTATATCAAATGTTTCTGCAAAGTTTTACTTTCCTAAATTTTGAGCAAAGCATTTTTTTTTATTTTTTTTTGAGTCTGTTAAATTTGGCTTGTACGAAATTGACGTCAACAAGATAATTTTGAAAAAACTGAAGACAAACTTCAGTTTTAGATATTTGCAAAAGAAACACTAAAAAATTGTTCATTCTTTTCCTTTACCGCCCTTAACCGCCCTTAACTACCTTCCAACAAATTGTTTGATTGACTTTCTAATTTCGTTGACATCAGATGACATCAGATGCTGCATCATTCCAAACTTAGCTAGATTAACGTTAGTCATAAATTTCATATGGCTATGTGACATTAAACGCAGATTATTAAAGATTCTAATTTAGTTGCGTTTTATGACGCACATAATAACTACATTTTACAGTTGCTTTATATAAAAATAGAGATTATATACACTGTAAAATTTATAGATTTATAGAACATCACTCATTTCTTCATATAAACTGACTGAAAGGATGCATAAGTGCATCAAAGATGGTAATTCATGTCTACATAATATTCGAATCTTCATAGAAACGCCAGGAATACACGATCTTCTTTATAATCAACTTGTTTATAACAAAATGCACTCGATTTTACAACTCTAGTACTGGTGCATTTTTGGCAACAGACAATTTAACTAAACTTTCTTTCATCTTATCATATTTTTTTAGGAAAAATCACTCCTCGGTTTTTGTAAAAAAAAAAAAATTATTTGAAACCATCCTCGCTTTGATTTTTCCCAAATCATCCTTAAAAAATCATCCTTAAAAAATCATCCTTAAAAACATGTGATTGCTATTAAATTTTTTATGTTTGAGTACATTGAAAGAAGAAATATTTAAGCAATCAGTTAGAAGCAACTTGAGCACTACACGTTTTTTTAAAAAGAATACTCAACTTTGATGAAGCTTTCAAACGTTCTTAACTTTTCAACTTTTGAAGACTAAAAAATGTTCTTAATACGTTCTTAATTACTACACTATTGAATATCTAAAATTCGAAATTCAACGAACTTGGTTGACATTTTCCCATTTTAATGGAGTGCAGTTGATACTGAACATGATTATAATATTCTTGTGTTTGACTATTATAATGATGTTTCCTTGTAAAATGTAAAAATATTTTCTTAAGAGCAAACGTTCCTAAGCCTCGAATGTTGTTAGCATGTTCTTAGCTTTTACACATTCGAAGCCTTATGTTCTTATATCCTTGATTCTTATAAAAAACCCGGGAAATTTCGATCTAAAAATTAACTCGAGTTTAGTTACAATCCTAAAGTGCTCATAAAAGAAATGAAATGAAAAAAAGAAATGGTGTCCTTCACAGCAAGTTGATATCTTTAGTGACGCAGGAATTCAAATAGTTTCATTTTTCATTAATTTTCTTCTGTCATCGTGGTTGTCAACCGCTTCTCTACTCATCAGCATGATCTCCTGACGATAATTCGACCAGACAATCGTTAACATGGAAACAAGAATCATGCCACCTCCTATCCATTCGTTGGCACTTAACGTCTCCCCAAGCACAAAATACGAAAGTATGATACAGAAAAACACTTGGAGTGGCCACGAAGCAGTAACAAACGACGAGCTGACGATCATGTTACACCAAGTGACCAGGATGTAACACAATGCTGATGTAACGAATATGGCGTAGATGAACGTAAATACAACTTCTTTGGAATGGATCTGAAATTTCTCTGGTTTGTTTACATAGTACAACGAAGCCACACACATGGAAACAAATCCAAAGAAATACGACCATGCTGTCACGTTGACAGGGTTATCTTTCCAACGTGATGTCGGAATGGAAAAAATGTACTTCTTCTGGATCAAAACGTACAACGACATCGAAAACGTATTTCCAAGAAGAGCTAGATAACCAAAAAAGGATTTCCCTGTAGTAAGATTATTGCCAGAGTTATTCTCAGACAGAGAGCTTTTACCAAAATTCATCAATACAGCACCACTGACTGCAAGTAAGATTCCTAATATCTTTGAAGCGCCTAGCACTGTATTAATTTTCGGCACCTTTTCCACTCTCATCAATACTGCTAGAATAACTGTCCACACTGGTGCAAACGGTTGAAACATGGAAGCAATGTCTGGTGATGTGTAATACACACCTAACAAATAGCACAGTTGGTTCAGAAACATTCCGATGAAACCGCTACCAGCGATTACAGGCAAGTCCCTAAACATAAAAGTTTAAGTTTTACAGCAGAAAACAAGGGTTTGAAATGGTGGTGATGTAGTTTATCCTAATGTCAATCTATTGGTTATCAAAACTACAACTGCTTTAATAACACGTATTGACGTTTTCACTCAAATCTAGACTTGAAAAACGAAGTGATCAATAGTGTATCTTGCCCACTGAATCCCCAAATGGCTTAAGTTTGCTTGACACTGGTGGTTGTAAAGCTTAAAACACATGAAAACCACGTTAGGCATCTTTTTGATTCCCATAAGATTGTTTTAAGGCTTAAGGTCAATGTGTGTAAAGTGTTAAGACCAGTGGAAACCAAGCTTAACGGACATATTGTCAAGTTATTACTCACATAAAGAACTTCAGCCGATAATGGTTAGGAAGACGACATGATGTACTAATATGGATATAATATCACTCACTTGGTTACCAGCTCAAGAAAATGCAGCCCTGAGTGTGGTCAAACTTGCACACAAAAGCCTGTATCAACAAAATTGGCCAAATTTTGTGAGGATAAAATTCAGCGAAGCTCCTCCTAGGTTATTACGATCTGACCACGTACATGGGTTATGCGAGAATAACTTATCTGTATTAATAGGATGCATAAAATATCGGTTAATTATTATAAAAAAATATAACATGTTAATAATTTGTAATCCTTAAAAACTAGTCGAATATTATGTTTTTAGTACCTGGCAGTGTAGTCTTCTTGCAATAGATCAATTGCGATTGGTTAATTGACGTCACGTGGCCGGTCAATATTAATACAATTATAACCGAGTTCTTTACTGAAAAATATTTCCCAAGGTCTAAATACTTTACTTTGACGTCACTTAATATTTTGATGATGAGGAAGACTCTACATTGAAGGCACAGAAAATACTGTAAAATCCCGGATATCTTCCCGGAAGAGTTTAGATGGTCTTTTGTTTATCAAACGTGAGATTAAAAAAAAAGAAGTTGAAAACATAATGACATCGTGTATAACAAAACTTTACCCAAAAACCTTTTGTGTTTTCATATCAAAATTCATTCTTTCACGAACATGTAAAGTATCTTTTGGGCGGTACTGTATTCAAACTGGGCGTTTTACATATTTCTAAATTTCAGGTTATACAAGACTTTTTTCAAGAACAGGGACTTCAACAGGACTAGGGACTTAAAAGAAGATTTATGATATATCTTTTAGCCACTGAATTAGTGTATATTAGGGAAAACAATAGAACGAGGGATCCCTTAATTAACATCAATTGTGACTTTTTTGTTTTTTGGCTTGCGATTTGCCACTGCTCCCTTTCGGAGTGATTTTTTTGATTTTGATTTTGGAAGGATTTCCGATAAGAAAAACTTTGAGCCAATGGAAATTTGCAATTATCTGGTGTGATTTGGAGATATAAGACAGGATACCTCAATTGACGTATATACCCCTCAATTGAGGGATCGTTTCGTTATCATTTACCTAAAAAATAAAAATGTTCGTTTAAAAAAAAAATTGAACATCAGTAAAAAAAAATTAAGTCTTCCCAAAATCGTAAAATCAGGTACACGCTAAATTTAAGGTTCCTTATTTTCAGGAACCAACCAGAAACTCACAGATAAAAGTAAGGATACGTCAAATGAAATATATATACCGATCATTTTGCAATCACATATCTAAAAAAGTAAATTTTTGCGGAAATTACGTCCATTTAAAGAAAGATAGCGAAATTAAAGTACTCACGAAAAGTTCTGAAATTATATAATCGCAAAATATCTGGTACCCGCGAAATTTTAAAGATATCATTTTTAGGGACCAACTTAAAAGAAAAAACCGTATGTCGCGTTAAGTAAATTTGCTTTAAAGTCCAACTTAAAAATAGGATTGTTTAGTGCGAGAGCTTAGAGTTTCACTCCCTTTGATGATATTTTGCAACTAAAAACATTCAAATTTAAAATTATTAGATTTTGGGAATGTTTGAAGCTCGAATTTAAGACCTGAATAATGAGGAGGGTTTCGCCAAGTCAACACCAAAGTCAACACAAACAATTAGTCAGAATTAACGAAAAGTCCCACTTAAAGGGTGTCCGAAGTTATATCAAAGGAGGAGAAATTGAAGAAGGGGAAATCCAAGGAGGGGAATAGAACGTAATAATATAAACGATGTTTGACTTAACGGAAGTATACTATATTTAATAACGAAGATATTGAATTGATAAATTAAAGCTGTATTCCTTGCCAGGGATCGAGTGAGCACGATGACGAGTAGTCAGTTTTTAAGTGATGACTTTGAAACCAAACGCAAGGAGCTTTTGCAGCTTCTTTTTGTGAAAAAAATCTCTTCATATTTCCAGATTTTCAAAGAACTTCTTAGTTAAGCGAACACTTACCACTTGGGTAAGTGAGAGCCAACGCTGAGCATCGGGGCGTCATTCTTTAAAGCTATGTGAAAATGTAATCAGAAGTAACTGTAGATACAGTAGGATATGGGTGGGATAATATGGGTGAGATAAAATGGGTGAGGCACTTACCCAATACTCTCGGAAGACGCCTTGAAAGAACAGTTGTCAATCTTCACACTTAGGTAAGTGTTTGCATAACTAAGGAGTTCTTTCTCACTTCTTCCGTGAGTTGGGTAAGCGAGACTTTAAAGCACACCAGGTAAATATAAGTAATTAAATTAAACAAAGAAATTAAGTTTTAGTATATGTTTGATACCAGAAAAAAAATTTCTTTATCATAAAAACTGTGGAAAGTGTTTTCATGCGAACAGCATGCTTTACGTAATATTTTCTCCACGTTCACAACAACAGCATTTGCTTTTGACACTGAACAGCAGTTATGTGGGCTGAAATCATAAATGTTACATATTTTAAATAAATCTTTGACCCATCGACGGATGGTATCAACAGAAACTTCTTTGTATGTTTTTTTTGCACGTAATGAAAAGTTTTTTGACATCAGTGTCACTGATCTTAGTGTTTCTTCTGGAAATGTATTCCTTAATGCATGTTTGTCATGATAAGCTCTATTAAAAAATATCAAGTTTTCTGCTAGGTCGGCTGTGTTCAATTACATGACTAGGTGCAAATGTTACACTGATGTCACAAGCAGGTAAAATGGTAAATTACCAGAAAATGATAATTATATGTTGACCCTCTAAGAGCAAAATTTGTATGTTAGTAGTTTATCATCTAAACTAGTGTTGTCATGTTTCTGAAAAAGTCAAAAAACATTTTGACATCCCATACAAAACCATATTTTGGTTTGGGTGGTCTCAGATTGAACAGTCCCTTGAAATATTTGTTCATAAGTGGATGTTCAGAAATGTGTTTGTATGGAAGTATGTAAACATAGTGAGCGATAGGATTTTTAGCTGCTCTTATAGCACTAATGGAAAGATTTTTGTCAAATAATGTTGTGAGAAACTCTAAAATGTTATAAATATTGACATTGTTGATATCTATATGCTGGCCAGAACAAAATACTTGGAATTTTCTAGTATGTATTATATTTCCTATGAGTGTTCTCACGAAGAGCAGATTGTAGAATGTATTGAGTAATTGAAGAAAATTTCAAACCTTAAGGTTGATTTCCACAACTACTAACTGTAACTTTTTCCATAGAGCGTGGTGTTACATTTGTTTTTGTGGAAGAGTTAAAAATCTTCCTGTGGCGGAAATTTCAGGGGCTCTCAACCTTCATCAATTGAGGGTACCAGGTTTGACTTGGCCAATCTGGAACTAATAGCACCACATGTGCTCGGTCTTTTCTTATTTTTGGCAAAGACCTGCCAACTAAGCTAAAAGGTGGAAAGATATTGTGAAAACCTGTAGAATATAAAATTGAGAAAGCATCTATAGCATAAGCTTCTGGTTCTGGATGCCAAGACATGTATTTGTTGAGTTTATTGAGTTTGGTAGCAAACAAATCTACACCAAATGTTTGTATAATTAATGCAAATTTTTCTTTGTTGAGCATCCATTCAATGCCTTCATTAAATTTTCTGGATTTCTCATCTGCAGTTGAATTTTGTTTGCCTGGAACAAATGCTGCAGATATCCAAAGATTATTATTTATGCCCCAGTGCCAAATTTTATGTGCTTGACAATTCAATTTTATACCTCCCATGTTATTTATATATATGCAATAGCAGTGCTATTATTCAGGCTGTTGTTGTTGTTGTTGTTGTTGTTGTTGTTGTTGTTGTTGTTGTTGTTGTTGTTGTTGTTGTTGTTGTTGTTGTTGTTGTTGTTGTTGTTGTTGTTGTTGTTGTTGTTGTTGTTGTTGTTGTTGTTGTTGTTGTTGTTGTTGTTGTTGTTGTTGTTGTTGTTGTTGTTGTTGTTGTTGTTGTTGTTGTTGTTGTTGTTGTTGTTGTTGTTGTTGTTGTTGTTGTTGTTGTTGAAACTTCATCAGCAGACCTGGAAGATGATGCAAGATCTTCATCTGTGTTTTTTACAGTTCTTATACCTTTTTGAGGCATGGTCACTGTATTTAAGTATTTTGCCTTCCTTTTTGTGGAGCGAGCATGCCTCTGTGGGGTAGCTGGCACAACACCAGTGTATGGAAAGGTGGAGGAGCTTTCCGTCACACTACCTGCATTTGATTGTTTTTTGTTGTTTTTACAACCCCACCACTAACTGACTTATGTTGAATGGCATTTGTAAGATTTTCAATTTTAAGTAACAACTTATGAAGGACTGTTTCATTTTGAGAGCTTTTGAAATGAACTGGTGCTATCAGCAGCTAGACATTTTGTTGTTCAGCAACTGAAGCAGACACATCAACAGTATTGTTAGCATGTACAAGAGCTTCACCATTTTGTGATGATAATAGTTGTTCTTCTTCGGTTTCACTAACCGAAGCATCACTGTTGCCTGACATTGTTGGAGGTAAGAAAGGAAAGGAAGAAAAAAAGGTAAAAGTAATTTATACTTCCCTTAAAGGCTGATAGCTTTATCATTTCTTGAATGAAAAGACACGTCTGTATGCACTGATAATCAAAGCTGTAATGACGCCCTGATGGTCAGCGCTGGCTCTTGCTTACCCAACTCTTGGAAGAAGCAAGAAAGAACAATATTGATTACACAAAGTTTGAAGTCAGAAATTTTTTTAGGAGATATTTAATAAACAACCCTTAGAGGTTGGGGGAAAACACAGACACAATAATATGCACAACAAAACTCGGTGATCTTGCGAATTTCTCCTCAAGATGGTCGCAAAGTAGTGAATATGGTAAAAATGTTAAGTGTACTTTTTACAAATAATTAATGCATATGTTTAAATAATATTTATATACTGATGTTTATTGAATATTTCAAAACAATTGTTTAGTGTAGAATATCGTAATTGAGGGAACCCTCAAATGCATAATAAAATAATTCCGCAATTGAGAGGGGCTCCTTCAAAGAAGAATCACTGGTTCTAGTGTTTTCCCTAACTGATCGAGATAAAACAATCCAAAACATTTTTCTATGCAAGTACGACTTAGTTGCAGTTGAGTCCTGTTACTATTGACCTGTTCCATAAACCTGTATAATGGTTTTAAAGAACAATTCCATCAGTGTTCCTAATTCCAAACACAAATTAAAACATATTCTTACTGTCTGTAAATTAAAAACACTGCACATCCTGCACTGTCAATCAAACTAACACAAACTTCTGCCTTCACTGGTAATTGCTCTCTTCTTCTCTGTTTCATAAAACATTTTCATTATATTTTGGTGAGTATGGATTATATATTTTGCATTCGGAATTAGTAACATTGATGGTGTGGTGTAGTGATGATTGATATTATGTGCCCTGCTGAAATGATTACACCACAATCACTTATCAGTCTGGTACCTGCAAGTTCCCACCTTAAAAAGAGGTAGTCATTCCTAAGGGAGGTCCACATCAACCTAAAAGGGTGCCCCTTCGTTCGATGAGTAACCGAGACCTCGCTAAAAAAAATTAATTTGGGAGGGTGTTCTGTTTTCTTTTCTTGTGATGTCATATTATCCCGACCTAAAGAATTGAAGCTAAGATTCTGAAACCCTCTCAATCAATCTTTAAATGGCCAAATTCCCAGTCCATGATCTGAATATGTAGACATACCTTTTATTGGGAATGAGTAATTTCTTCTCAGCAATATAGCTAGCAAGAAAAAGAACTGGAAAGCAGCCACCATCTCTAATTAAACAAAATACCAATGGATCAACATGAGCATTCTTAGCGTATTTGGTGACAATCACACCATAAGCACCGAAACCCATTTGAACAATCAACAAAGCAATAAGAACAAAACAAAAATTTTCTTTTTCTTTCCGCATGGTGGCTGCCATATTTGTTGCTTGCGTATGCAAGCTAGAAAATTATTTAAGGCCGGTCCTCACTGCGGTTCTTAGGAAATATTCAGATGTCGCAGATTGAGAATCACAAGTCACAAGAATTTGTTGTTAATATATATGCTATCGATATATGAAAACCGTTCGAAAATAAAGTGAAGCTATCTGCAATGTTCGAACATTTTGTGGCGATTTTTGTTGTTGTAGCTGTTATGTTAGCAGAAAAATAAGTTAACAAGACCCCAATTCATTTCTTATCGAAAAACCTCTTTGGTATTGCTACTCCCATGTTTTCCCTGCTTTAGAACTCAAAATTTGAATTCGTTAGTTAAGGATTATAGTGACCGCTTTTGTTTGCTACTGGTTAACATCTTGAATGTGTTGACGAGTTGAAAATTCATCGTCAGCATCAGAGCATCAGTATTAAGACATATCAACAAAGAGCTATCAATGTTGATATTGATTTCTTTGTTGCGCTGTTGTTATTATAGAGTGTTACCAGTCGATTTTCGTACGATGATATTGTCATTGTTATATTGATATACACGACACGATTCCTTCTTTTTTATTTTTATAAGGCCTTTCTTAACTTTCGAAATTTTCTCCGATAAAGGTACACAGACCAAGATAATTAAAGGAATTACGATAATTGAGTTGTCAGCAGGGAGTATCCAAGTGACTTATTACAAAAAAAAACGCTAGATAGAAATTCCACTCCTTTAGTTTTGAAATCTAAAATTTATGACGCAATATTTTTCCAGCACGAGAATGATAAGTGGAGGTTGTCCCAAACAACCACCATAACATCTGAGGCTATCTAAAGGCTTTAAATTCTCAAAATTTTCTTGTTGGTCAACCATGATGGCAACAATTTTCCCACAACTATTCTTCACATTTTCATTTTACGTGTAGTCGTCCAGCCCTTGATGGAATGTAGAACTTTTCTACACGTCTGGAATATAGTAACTTTTCTGCACGTCTTTTCAGGAATGTGTTTTTCTGTTCGGCAGAAAGAAAGGGAAAAGAATTGGCGTAAATTCAATATTATATTTCAACATTATATTATATATGTCAATATTGATTTTTTTTTAAAATTCCACTTTGTGACATGTTATTAGTTAGGAGTGAATGCTCTTCAGGAAAGCTTCCTTATTTTCGTTATCGTGTACTTAACTTAAATATATTAGTTAACTGTCAATATCTGCAGTCGTCTCTCAAACCATACACTCATTTTTTATAAGAAACTGGTTTATAAGAAACTAGTGCTCGGTTAGTAAAAAACCTAAGAAATTCGAGGGCTGGGAACTACCTGACTAAAAAACTGATATTGTTATCGTAAATGTAAAGCGATCATTTATAAAAAATTAGCTTCTGTTAGATGGGGTTTGTTTCCGTCTCTTCAGGCCTCAAATATGAAAGATTATTATAGATTTAGTACTGATTCAAATATCAAAAGTTATGATTTAAGTGCAGTCTTTCTAAACGGTAACCAAGAAACTTTTTGTAACTTTTCAGGGCTAACTCTTTCAGTTAGTTTCTTATAAAACAAAGGATCTAAATTTCTCATTTCATTTTTCTTTCACAAAACTTTTTCATACTTTTGGTTTGGTAAGCCAATAATATATCTTACGTCAAACGGTGTGAAAGTTTGCGGAGGTCAACAAAATATCGCTGTTTTTTTTTCAAAAATAAATGACTCACTAAATCTACGAAGAAGAGAGAAACGCTCCATCTAAGAGATCTAACAAGCATTTGAAAAGAAGAAATATGCTGATGTTTGCAATTACATGTATTTCAGTTAAATTCCAAATAGAGGTTGGAAATATACTTTTCCATGTTTTCATGGAAAGTTTTACTTTATTTTTCATGAGAGGAGATCAAATTTCTTTCATTTTCACTCTGCGAAGGAGTGTATTATATGTGGCTTGTCACCGTATATATACGTATATATAAACATGTCACTCGACTTCAGAAAAACATCACAAAAAAAAAGATGGAAGAGAGGACGGTGTTATTACTCATCGGTTTGATGTGTATTATGCAATGCGGTATATCGTAAGTTAGCTTTTATGTTGACAAAATTTTTCTTCTGAAACGTTGATTTTTAAGTTAAGAGAAATTTTTCTTAATATTGAAAAAAAAAAAAAAAAAAAAAAAAATCCCGCAGAATTTCGTAGAAACGAATGTTGGAAATATACAAACTGAATTGCGAGAACGTCGTTCCATAAACTGCATATGTATTCAAAATCAACTTTTTTTAACTTTTGACATTCATCCCAAACGTCAATGTAGTTCACCATGAACAACAAGTCGAGATTATTAGCTGTAGAGGAATTTTCAGTTTCGTTTTCAGTTTTTCGTATTCAATAGCGAACCAAGTCTATGGATAGTTATTTAGTTAGTTATTGTAAGTCTTTTACTTCTACCAGAAGAAACCAGCAATTTAGACATTTTACAACTGACTTAATATTCGAAGATCTCATTCAAATTTTCGAAAAACTTTCAGTGCAACTATTTGCCCTCCTGTGTGGTATAATTTCATCGACCGCATTAGACATCTTTCTTTTCAACAAATTGTTAAAGCTTAGCTCGATAATCCCAGATCATTGATTGCAGATAATCAATTTACTAGCCTTCATGTCATAGGACAGAGTGATTCGTCTTAAAATCCTCATGACCTTATAATAGTTGGGTATAAAAAAGGTAGGAGAAATTTTAGTCACTTTTCCCCGATTTTTTTCGTCCAATAAGGCATTATTTAGTTATTATTATTATTATTATTATTATTATTATTATTATTATTATTATTATTATTATTATTATTATTATTATTATTATTATTATTATTATACTCATTTTCGTCTTCATAAGTTGAATTTGCAACTTAAAGATATATTTTCTTTTTTTTATAAAAAACATGTAAATTTGTAACCGACTGGCATTATAGAATATAACCAGCAGTATAACAATATGGCTCTTCAAATAAATAGACGTTTATAATATTAGGGAGATGAAATTTTCAGACTCGCTAAGTGTCCGAAATTAAAAACGTCGGAAGTTTTTTTAAATTAATGTACAAACAAATGGTCATTGTATATTATGTTTTGTTACAAGAATTGTGCAAAGTGGAACTGGTCCGGTATTAAAACACTGCGATTCATTCTTAATATACCTTTTAGAGGAACCTTTAGATATCTTAAATTTTGAGAAGATTTCTTTTAGCCGACGAATTTCCGTAAGTGGATAAATTTTCGTTGAAAAAGTACACAGTCCATTTTACTCAATCATTCCACGAAAATGACAGTTACATAATAAATTCGAGACTCTTGCCATCGAGGAAGAGGCTATTATATAAACTTTGGAAAATTCTTTAGTTGTACCTATTGTAATAGAAGATGATTAGTTATGTTACACCAGACACCAGGCAAAAATTTTCGTCGGTAAAAAGTGACGAAACCTTTCCTGACTGACAAGAGTTTTCCGGCGACATTTTTTACCGACAAAACTTTGGCCGATGAAGTTTTTGCCTCTGTAAGGTAGTCCTCTTCTCACTTATGATTTCTGAAAAATAATCACTTTGTGAAAACGGGCACTTTTATGAAAAAGGGGAGTTGTTGTACGAACCGTACGCCACCTGTAAATACTGCTTAGTGGAAAACAGGCTTTAATTCGATTTCGAAAAAAATTATTATTATGCAAGAACGAAAGCGAAAGTTTCCCAGGCAGCCATTATGAGTTGTCTGGCGGCGGCAGTGCAAGAAAAGGAAGAGCTATTAACAATTATTTATAAACTCTTTATATCATTTTTAGGCAAAGAATACTTGAAAGACACGAAGAAGAATGCAGAAAACACATAAATCTGGAACAATGCAATTGGTGAGATAAACACAAAATCCCTAAAATCTTTTTTCTTAACTTTTACTTTGATGTTTTTGTGCGAAACCATTCACACATTATTTGCAAAAAATAAACATAATATGCCTTAATTCTGCGACAGATTTCTATAAACTAGGTGATAATTATATGACAAGAAGCTGTAACAAAACGAAAAACTCGATTCGCTTTGTTTACTCTCCAACATTGTTTATTAAGTTGAAAAATATAAGATGTTTAATAGGAAAAGAAATTCTAAACTTTTGTTGTATAGAATTTTTTAAAAATCCATCTATCAATCCATCTTTTCTATATTGACTATCTATCATCCTCCTATTGAAAATAAAAAGGGGTAACAGAAGTTATTCGCTAAATTCGAATTTGTTCCTGATACTCTTAAATAAAGTTTCACTCACACGAAATATGACAAAAAGATATGGAGTTTCTTTGTATGTAGTAATTGTGAATTGGAAAATAACTATAATTCCTGCTGATAGTCTAATGTAATACTCAAAACAGTGGTGGATCTAAAGTTAGGCAAAAAAAGTGGAGGAGTACAACGTCTCAAAATCCTTACTATCCTCCATAAATTTTGCCTAAGCTCTAGATCCGCATGCGAAAGTAACTTAATTCATGTAAGTAAATTCATTTATTAATAGCAATACCAAAATTCTTTCATTTAGGCACTACATGTCTTATTTCCCAAGAGTGTTTCGGACAGGTGTTGTGGAAAATATCATGTTATCTATACATGGTTACCCACGGCCTGTCAGTATTAACATCACCCTGATAGACTCATTCAATCAGGTTTTCACATCAAAAACATATAGAGTGCAACCAGGTAGAAAAGTTAATTTGTTGTTAATTCTAGTAACCACATAGAGAGGTTCTTTTATAAAGAGTTTGACCAAGAAAACCCTCGATTTTGTTTCTTGACTTGCTCTTCAGCTTATATATAAGTAGATTCCACTATGTATACGGTTTGTTCTGTTTGAAACCTGCAAAGAAAGGACAACCATGTGTTTCCTAAATAAGAAAACAGAAATTATTTTTATGAACATATTTTTATGAACATATCTGAATATATAAGATAATCAATCTATTAGTCAATTAGTTTTTTATTTCTATTGACGAAATCCTTGTCTATTTATTAGACCTGTTAAATCTAGTCAGCGATACAGCATATACCATTATTCCTTCTGAATTTCAGATGTTCTTTCCACCTTACCACTTTATATTGAACACAACTCGCCCAAATCTGTAAAAGTGAAGATAGAAGGCACTGGTGAAGCTATTGGTGATGATAGAGCATGGTTTTTCTCAAATACAAGTCAATACATCCATGTCCAGAGATTGGGACTTAATATCCTTATACAGACAGATCGACCATTGTACAAACCAGGCCAAAAAAGTGAGCCTGTATGCATTATTCAAGTACCTGTAAGTATTTAAACATGTGAAAAAATAATAAGATAATTTTGGCTATTTTGTTTATTCTAATAGTACGCAGTCGAGTTGTTGTAGTAGACAGTGCGTTAAAGCCATATGAAGGAATGTTAGATCAAATCACCATAGAAAATCCGGCTGGTTCACGAATGAGACAGTGGAATAATGTTCGTCTAGAAGAAGGTGAGTTTCAAGTTTGATAATGTAACTTAATACTTACAGATTAATTATTATTTTTATTTTTGCAAACAATGAGTTCAGAAGAACTTGTTTTTGGAATGCTGATTGACTTGTGTGGATATGCTATATCGAAAAGATAAGAACTGATATTTATTTGTTATCCTATTATAAAAATGTTTAGGATTTGCATCTTTTGAGTTACAAACTTCTGAAAAGCCTGTAATGGGAACTTGGAACATCAAAGTGAAATTAAAGTCCTACATAAAGAAACTAGCAATTCAGGTGAAGAAATATGTTTTGCCCACATTCCAAGTCACCATTAAACCACCATCGTTTGTATCAGTATTAACAAAGCATTTTGACCTGGAATTTTGTGCAAAGTAAGTGATGCTGGAATGTTATTTGTTTAATAGCAAATAGTGCAATAGAACATAAACCTCTTCTCTAGTGATGACCAGTTCTTTACCAGGACCAAGTTTAAGTCCTTAGACTCTCGTGTATCTATAGTGTAATGAAAAAAGTGCTTTTATTATGTAAGCTATTATTTAACATTGACATGGGCCTGTTTTTAGATATTCCTATGGCAAACCAGTGTATGGAAAATTAACTGCAAAGATATGTCAACATACAAATTCTTGGCGTGAAAAATACCCACCAAGCTGCTTTTCAATCTCAACTAAAGTAAGCTGGGACTTGGTTGTTGAGACATTTTTGGGGTGGGATTCTAGCATTTTCATAATTTCCATGATTCTTTACTTGATAGATTGATGGATGCCGTACAGTGACTGTTAAAACTAATATATTTGAACGAATTGACAAGTCATATTTCTCACAGAAAATGATGTATACAGCAGAAGTAAAAGAAATTGCAACTGGATTATCTATGGGTGCTTCTGAAGCCCAAGACATAAAACGAAGGGAAGTTGAATTGACTATTGTTGCCAAGGACATATTTAAACCAGGTTTTCCACTAAATGCAAAGGTAAATTCTTGTTTGTCGTTGCAGGAATAGAAGCAATATGATTATGATGTTTGATATTATGAAGTAAACATTTTTCTTTCCTTCTTTCCTTTGTGTCCTTTATGAAAATTTCTAAATGTTTTTGCTTGCTTTTCTCATGAAAGATACTGGCAAAATATCCTGATGGCAGATTTATCCATGCGACTGAAGTTCTTGTCAAGGCTGGCTCAAAAGGATACTACTCATCTGATCTTTTTAATGGGACTGTCCCCATTGCTGATGGATGGGCACAATTAAAACTTCCACATATTCCATTCAATGCACAAAGTGTTCATATAAGGGTAATAATTCTTTGTTTTGTTATCATTCTTATTTCTGATTGATATTATAACTCCATAGAATACAACGACTTAACTATCTTTCAAAAAATAAAAGGAAAAGGAAAAGAGAAAAATAAATTAGATAAACAATAAAATAAAAGGTCAAAACTTTTTATATTATTCTTAAGAAGGATAAAAGCCAAAATATTAAGTTATAAAAGGTGATCATTTGGATTAATGTGGAAATAGAAATGCAAGTTATTAATGGCAATTATAAGCGGCTAGAATAAAATTATGTAACTTAATAAAATCAGAAAGTTTGAAATTTCTTGATAGTTTTCTTAATGTTTTTTACTAACTTGGTCAACTTTGCTGCTTCTGCATGACCAGTTTCTTATTTCTCATTAGGTATCACACATCAGACCCAAATTGTATCCAGAAGAACAGTTGTGGAAAACACAAGAAATTGAATCTATGAACATAAAACCCTGGTATTCTCCCTCACATAGTTATCTTCATATGGAAGACTACCGAGCACATACAAGAGATGGAAGTCTACCAACATACTCAGTAAGTTAAAATTCTTTATGTCTTAACATTCAAGTTCTTTCTATTTCATTTATTTTCTTGTATTTACCATAATTCTTTTGTTTTTGTTAATCTATTTTATAGAGGCCAGATACTCATAGAGCGGAAGGCAGCCTTAAACTGATCTCGGCCTCTAATAGGAATGAATATTAAAGAAAAGGCTTGCACGTAATTGCTAGTGATCTTAATTACTTCAAGCAAATATTTTCCAATTCATTTGTTTCGTTATGATATCAGCTCTTACTGTGTATAGTCAGTTTTACATCCCTTGCAATGCAAGCTTGCTGCCTTTACCAAGTGGGCTACTCACCCCCATTGAAAACGTTCTCTATCTATTTTTGTAGGTTGGAAAAGAAGAAATTGAAGTTGGTTACACATCTGTCGATAGTACTGAAGTTGAGAGAGAAATCTATTATTCGGTAATTCTACCTGCTGTTATATAAATAAGATTGAAATTAACAGTTTAAATATTGAGTTTATATGATCACATTGGTACAAGTACAATATAGAAAAGATTGTTTTGAAAAACATTTGAGTACAATTTTTTCCCAATTCTATGAGTGTGCAAACCTAATAAGTTTTTGAAATCTGATTGGTTAAGAGAAACAATAGATGACAACTTGGTGGTGGTGCAATTAAAAAAAAACAACAATGGTCTTAAACACAGATTTTTGAAGCTTATATAATCTTTCCTATGATGGTAGTTATTCAGTGGTTTTGCAATTTCAGCTAATGTGTGCTGGTAACATTCAAGCATCTGGAACATTGAAAAGAACTTTTATTGGAGCAAAACCTGAAAGCGGTGCAACTACCACCACTGAAGGCACCACAACAGAGGCTCCATTGACAACATTACCAGAGACAACTTCCATGACAGATGATGATTATACAACTGAACCGGCGTCAACAACAGAACAAATATCAATACCATACTGGTGGAACAATAAACCAGTCACAAGACCTCCATTGCCTTATCTGTTTTCAATTGGTTCATTTAAAATACCTGTTGAGATCAAATCAAGCATGGAACCATCTTGTCGTTTACTTGTGTATTACATGAGAAATCAGGAGGTAGTTGCAGAAAGCATGGAATTTAATGTACAAGCACCTAGGAAACATAAAGTAGGTTTATTTTTATCAAGTAAAGTTTAGTAAAATCAATAAACAAAGGTATTAAGATATTAAGATATTACGTGTTTTCTATACTTGCAGGTAAATTTAATTTGAATGTCCAATGTTTTCTATTCAGATAAAAATGGAATTCATTCAAAAAGTAGAACGTCCTGGTAGTAAGTCAAAGTTACGAATAAAAGGGTATCCACAATCACGTTTTGCAGTTACTGTTATAGACAAAAGCATACATTTTCTGGCTGACGGGAATGATATAAAGGAGAAACATGTGAGTTTTTATCCTTAATAAAACAAAGAAATTAAAAATGGTTAAACATTCATGATCATTGTGAGGTAAACCTAGGGTTATTATATTATAAAACTTTTTTGATAATGTTCAGTTAAAGGTAGAAATTCACATTAGATGTACTATGGATGATTAAGCACTCAGTATTTTGCTTGAAATAGTTTAAGAAAAAGGTACTCTCATTTTGAGATAAAGATTGTTACTGGATGAAGATGAAGATTAAAACATTCCCTATGTCTTTGAAATGAATGTAAACTAAAAAAAGTGTGTTCCTTTAACAATGATTGTGGTAATATATGTCATTTTCCCCAGATTTCGAGTGGACACATTTAAGTGTAGATATATCACAAAATGATACTGTTAGAGTTTCAGTTTATTTGAAACAGAGCAACCTTATTTACATTAGGGTGCTTTATCATTTTCTTGCTGTTTGGTTTCCTAGTAAGAAACTTCAAAATCAGACAAAATATTTGCATTGGAATGAACTCTCTCTAAAGCCTTGTGTCCACTGAAGGTGATAGAACTTTCTTTATCGCAATGATCAAAAGGATTTTGAACATAATGAATGTTAGAAAATATATAATCTGCATGGACCAGATTTAATGCCAAAGGACTGGTTGCTTTTGTTTCATGCAATAGAACTTGTCGCATTTTGGTGAACAAGGCTTAACAAAAGTTGAACTATCTGTGTTCAATAGTTATAATCCACTTTTCTTGATTTAGCTGAATGACATTCAAGATGGTTTGACAATTGGACCGGGGTATGTCAGTGATTATAATCGTTGTCCATATCCATGGGGAAAGAGAAAAAGAAGAAGTTTCATCCACCCCGGGTATTCATCAAACGATTTTGTTGATTCAGAAAAAGCCTTTGCTGTAAGTTGTTATTTTCGCTTCTTGTACTAATCAAATGTCTTCATGTTTTCCCATATTTCATACAAACAGAATTTCATAACATCTTCACATAAACGTTTACACACACGTATTCCAATAACCAACTATACATATCCAAAGAAAAATACGGTAAAGCTTGAAAGAAACTTTACGTGTCTGCATGAGATAATTTACTGTGGCTGATTTGGACACTTGTGAGTTGACTTGACCGCGTCGGTACAACTTGGGCGGCCGCCTATTTAAAACCTATTTACTTCCCATATTCTCCAGCAGGTTATCTTTGACCTTTAAACAGTTTACTTTTAGTTTTCTGTGCAAATATTTTAAACTTCTTTCGATCATAGCAAAGATGTGGTGTGAGCTTGTTGTTGCTCCATATACAGTGAACTCCTGGTAACTCGGACACCGGTTAACTCGAACTTTTATTATCTCGAACTATTTTCTTCGGTCCCTTGAACCTTCTCTGATACTTCCTTATAAAAATCACTCGTTAACTCGAACCCCGGATAACTTGAACTTTCGTTATCTCGAACCATTTTTAAGTCTCCCTTCGGTTAATTTCTCCGTATAATTTGAACTTTTTTCTTGGGAAAAGGAATTCGAAAGACTTGTTAAATTACAAAATTTAAATTTCTTTCATTTTTATTAATTCTTTGCGTAAGACAGACATATATTTTGGCTGTCCAGATAAAGTCAGTAAGTAAGATATACGAAACTTCTTCCAGTGAATATTAATATTGTGACATTATATTGTATGATTTTTACTGACGAAAGAATCGTCTTAACTCGAACTAATATCTCATTTTTGCCAGAATTCGACTTAATGGGAGATTCACTTAACTCGAACATTCGTTAAGTCGAACTATTTTCCTCGGTCCCTAGGAGGTTCCAGTTCACTGTATATTTATTCCTAAAACTGTGTTGGGAATAATATTTGACGAGTTCTTCTTTACTTTGCTTTACTTTGCAATTACGTACTCCAATGTTTATAGTTCAATCTGAAGACCAGAAACAATCAAATATGACAATTTAAATGACCAGAGCATCAGCTCAATTATTGTCAACCCAAGCGGCCGCCTGTGTTAAATGCGCTGTCGCCAGAGTTACAATAGGCGGTCGACTGACTTAAAACAGGCCTTAGTTAAAATGAGCGACCGTCTAAGAAGATTTTAATAATGACGGATTTTAATAATGACTTCATGTAAAACAGATAAAACTTTACACGGAAATATTTTGTATTATCATGTAAAAATTCCTTCCTTCACGAACATGTAAAGTTTCTTTCGGGCTGTACTGTATTTTTGCATGCATATGTTTCTAACAATTCCTTGAGACAAAATAATTACTAAAAACTTCATTTAATGGCTGTCTTCAAGATAAAACCCACTAGCCTGTGATCTTTCGTTAGGTTTTCGTTAGGTTTCTTTGTGCCTGATAACTTGTATGGACAGAATTTGATTTAAATATTCCCGGACACCGTTACATTATCTTATATCTTCTCTAAGTTATGTTACTATATTTTGTTGCTGTAGAAATCGGCACTTTTGGTATTAACAAGCTTGCGAGTAGACAGCAGACCTTGTCCTGTCACACATTATTACTTAAGCAACAGGCATAATGGTTTAGCCACAGCGACTGCAATGTTTTTAACTACGATACCAGAAACTACAACAACTCCTGCTAAAGGTAAATAATCAGTTATCAGAATAGTTACTTAAATAATAATAATAATAGATCTCGTCTCAAAACTCATAGTCAGTTTTAATAACTTTATTTTGCAGTTGAGATGATTGAAGATTTTAACACTGAATTGACGTTGGATTGATAGTTCTGATGAATTGGTTTTTAGAATGAATTTGACAACGTATAGAGAGGAGTTTTGTGGAGTTTTTTGTTTTGTGGTGTTTTGTGGAGGTTTAAGTGTAGATATTAAAATTGAGTAAGTGCAAATTTAAAACAAATGCCATCAATATCTGTGTAGATGCGTAATGGCATTGTTTTGTTGTTATTTGAGATGAAGGAAAACAAAATCTCCCTCCAAACAGTTAGTCAGTAAAATAGAACCTAGCACGATTCATGTATCTCTAGATGTAATTTGTACTCTACAGAGTACAATTAACAATTATTGGTGCTCTTCAGAGGCCGTCTAAGCCAATCAGATCCGTGTAATTTTGTACAGTTGATGATTAATACTGTTTGGCACTGGGAGTATTTGGTTGACTGTGTATGCACTTAATAAACACAAAAAGGATGTTTTGAAATTTACATGAGAGAGAAACTTGAAGTCCTTTCGAAATAGTTTTATCAAATTCATATTCACTATGATCTGTAATGATCGTTCTTTTGGAAAAAAGTGAAATGAACTATTGTTGACCTTTACCTGCAGTTTCTTTATAAAGTAAACTTGATTGTATTTTTTATATAGTTTATATATTTTTCTTTGCCATTTTAGAATGAAATAAATATGATTGAAAATAAGACTATAAAAGAACCGACTTTTGTTGCATTTGATAGGTTATCTGTGTGCACCTGTGTGCATCTTTTGTCAATGTTTGAATTAACATTAGATTCTGAATACTAGCAATTCAAGACTATTTTTAGAAAGTCAGGTAATTTATTCTTGGATTTCCCGTGCTTCTTTTACTCATTAATTTAAATCAGAAACTATTTTTAACTCCCCTCCTAGCAGTCTGAGTAAATCACTGATCGGGGATTAACTTGCATAACAACTTTGGGCGTTCAACTTGACCTGGTGGATTTCCCTTGTGAAGCCCCTACCCCTCTCCTTTTCCTCTAGAATAGATTTATTCACACAACAAGGAAACCATATTTCATTACAAAAATAATGCAAAGCCATTGCTAGCAGCTAAATAATTGTTCTGTAAATGGGAAAAATGCAACATGATGCAAAATGCATTTTGTGTTGCAATATCTGGAGTTGACATCTACTGTGGTCTTTTAAGTTTCTGGCAGAATTCTCGTACTATTATAGAATATTTGTACCTCTGGCATTTGAAATACTTAACTTGAAAATCATTTCGATCAGGTCTTGCTTTTTAATTGGGAAGAATTGTAAAACGTATTTGAATTAATTTTTCTAACGTAAAAACATCACAACAGTCTCGTTACATTACATTTCATTTCATTACTTATTTCTCTTATTCCATGTTGAAAACCAAAAAACTAATAACTTAATTCAATTCCGTAAATCAATGACTGTAAAGGAAAAATTCCATCTGGTCCTGTTTATGTAATTCATGCTATAAAATCACACATCATCATCATCTTTCGAATTGAAATCATTTCATAATGTCAATAATAAAATCAACCAAGTTCTATTAATCTAACGCCACATCTCCTTATTAGTATTTCGGAGCATCAATGTTATCGAGTTATCATGTTGATGTGAGGCCGTGTACAGATGAATATATTGCTGATCTCGCTATGATCACAAGAGGTTTGTAGATGAATCAGGTTTTCTTAGCATGTTGTTCATTATAATTTGGAATGCTATTTTTTTGTGGAAAATCTGTAGTGATGGGCTGTTTTTCAGTGTTTGTTTGGACGAGCATTCAGTTTCCTAATGTAAAGTGAGTATATAAGAAAGTGAATTAGTAACCTAGAGTTTTGAGTTTTTGGTTCCATCTCTAATGGTTGGTTCTTCTGTCTGCCGACTTGCAACTGAAGGGTTGACTTTTGATATGTATATACTTGCACAAAGTTGTGAAAATTGAAATGCAGTGTTTAGCAGCCTTCATTTTTAGCATCAGAAGAGTTTATCTGTTTCAATGATAAAAGCAGCCTTACTTGGTGTGTGTAATATCCATAGTAGGGTTTGGATTTGAGTTAACTCAATCAATCTTCAGTTTTGCCTCTTGTGACAATCACTCCTTGTCTTCCTGTCATCTCAATGATATTTGGAAGTTTTAGGAACTACAGAGATGAGAACTGCAATGTAAATGAAACAAAAGACTAGTTTGCCATGTGGATGTCATTGATGATCTACCAATGGGAAAATTTTGTTAGCTAGTTACATCATTTCAAGAGAATTGCAAGTTCTACACGCAACATAAAAAGTAGACTATTAATAAATTCTGTTTCACTTGCATTTCTGTTTTCATCTGATTTAATGACATTTCTTATTCTTTATCAATTCGTCAATCACTTGACAAAGAAGTTCTTCAAACTTCCACTGCCATGTTTTATTGATATTCATAAGGAAAGCAAAGCTTTTGTTTTACTCATGTTGCCGTTCTCGTTGTCGGTGCGCTTGCTAAAACTCCTTAATATTTTAAAGACATTTCTGGGTTCTTGAAGATCGTAATCATAATATCACAACTAATCCTGCCTAATTCCTCCTCTTTTGATAGATAAAAAACGATCGTTATTCAGTTCCATTTTTACATGCATCTACAATAACCATCCAATCGTCACATTGCTAATTTTGAATATCATTGTGAACTGATCTTAATTTTTTTGTTTGTTTATGAATTGTTAGAGTGTTGGAACATATTATATGTCAAGCTTTCAAATTGATACAAGACCATGCAGTACTCATCCAATCGCCATACCGTTAGTAGCAGGTGTGAATCTTTTATTTTGGATGATATCAATCATGCCTTTCCGACATAAAAGATGATAAAGAAACACGACCATCTCAAACAGTCGTGTATAATATCTAGGAATTTGGCTGAGAATAACAATTCTAACAATGACATATTTGTAAGTAAATAAGTAAGTAACATGAAGCTTTGAGTCCTACTTCCGCCAGTGTACTTGCAACTGAAAAGTTGACTTGCCGCCAGAAATATGTATAGCATTGCTCTAATTAGCCCGAAGGCCGGTATGAAGTCCTTCAATGGCTCCTAATAGGCAAATAAGCTTGCTTTTAAAGTGCACCGGAGAAAAGTATCGAGAAACGACACGACCATAGTACGATAGTACTATCCACCACACCATTGCTTACCAACTAACATTATTAGGATTTAAACTATAAAAAAGAAAATTTTAAATCACAATATAAAAAGTCAACAAGATCAACACTGTTGATTAAGAAGATTTCTCGAGACAGTGTGTCCCAGAATACTCGTTTTATCAATGTCTATGATAATATTAACTCCAGAGGAAATAGTAGCTTTATATAGCCTGGGTGTCTTAATAATGTATTTTTTAAATACGGTCTTTAAATAATTTCTAAATGGCAAAATCATGATTTTTGTCTTTGGCTAGTAAGGGCCGGCCAAAAGGGCCAATATAAGGTATTGTGAAAACATGTCATTGTATTCAATCAATGTTCAAATCCGATGGCGAATTATTTCAATTATATTTATTGTTTAAAACTTAATCTGTCTGTAATCATTTTACTGTAACGTAGGAGGAATGTGTAACCTACATTCACCTATTGTAACTTATTCTAATAAAAAACCGAAAAATGCCTATCATCGGATTTGAACCACTATGTTCTCGAAAAGAAATGCAAAACTTTGTGCCACTCGGCCATCTACACTGTATTTTTAAAAATAAACAAGAGCCAGATGGCGCAAAGCGGTAGCAGCAGACGTATTTGACGTCACTAAAAATTGAAATATACTATGCACACCAGTCATTCTGTAACACAGAAACTGTTTTAGAAAATTTACCAAACGTCAGCGAAATCAACAAAAATTTCATCAAAAGCGGCGAAACGTTTTAAAGCCATGTGACGTCATAATTCGAGTTATTAACTTGAAATTTTTAATTGTCGAAATCACTTCGAGTTACTTCGAAAATATATTTCTCGCTTCAACAACTTGAGTTACTAACTCGAAATTAAAAAAGGCAAATTTTGACTTCGAGTTACTAACTCGAAATTACTTTTTCAAATAAATCAAGTCGAGTTACTAACTCGAGAATATTATATTGTTTTAAAAGGTTCGAGCTACTAACTCGGAAATAAAGTTGTATATAAATAAAAGTTGTATATAAATAAAATTTTTCTCGAGTTATCGTGTCTGCTTAATTGTTCAATTCTAATGAAAATTTGCACGTGGAACAATTTGATAGTGCTAATTTTGATTTACATTTGTCAATGTAAAAATGGGATCAAAATTAATCAGTTAAGGAAGTAGATAGGTAATATGGCAGTTCTAATGATAAGCAATCCTTATGTTATGTATCGTTCAAACATTTTTAACAACAGCTGTACCATGAGATATTTTTCTTTGATTCTCTGGACCAATTTGGACTTAAAAGTGGAAAGGTAAGGGGGTTTCGGGCGGGGGATTGGTGGTGGAGATGATTTGATTTCGACGATGACTCGACATGATTATTTTTAAAAAAATGCTTATAATATTTGAAAAATAATTGTTTTTGCTATTCAAAATATTTTGAAAATTTATTTGAAAAAGTAATTTCGAGTTAGTAACTCGAAGTGATATCGAATATTAAAAATTTCAAGTTAATAACTCGAATTATGACGTCATAATCCATAACTCGACTTTATAACTCGATTTTGTAACTCGGGTTTTCCGGGCCTCCATGAGCTGTAACCTTAGATACATAAAATATTTTTTCTAAATCGAAAAAAAAAATATCCCAAGGAGAAAAACACGCGTTAATGATTTAATATACGAAAAATTCTTAAGTGTGAACGACTGCTTTATGAAATACTGCTTTTTAAACTAGATCTTTACAAAAAACAAGTAAACGAAACGCGTAAATAACAAACGAGAAAGGTAAGAACAGGTTTAAAAGAGTTAAGTTGAAAACGGATGAAATTTCTCAGTAACGGTTGTTGATGGGCTTCTACAGACTATGGAAGCACGAGGCAGTACTAACAGCAAAATCATGGCTTAATTTCAAATGTTCAAGTGATATTTCTAGTTAAAGTAACTGTAGTAGTAGTAGTAGTCCAAGGGTGTTTTAATATGGTATTCGCTTTCGCTGCTACCGTAATAAAAGATAAACAATTGAAAAGCTGTTGGAAGACGACCAACTGCTCCATATCAAATGTGCACGCTTAAATAATAAAAGAAACTACTTCTTTAAATTTTCTGAAAGCTTTTTTAAAATTAAACGTTATTTTATTCATCATCATCGAAACCATGGATATAAAAAAAACATTATTGGAAAAAAATGCGCTTCTCGACACGGACCTCCGCCATTTAAAAACTGATAACCGATTCGGAATGGGCAGAAAAACGGTTGCAGCGAAACTCTTAGTCGATTGACAGAAAGCCTTAATAAATAAGATTTCTCCCTTTACGGGGAAATCTTAGTATAATAAATAATGGAATTTTAAAATCCGAAAACCATGAGAAAGATAGGAAGATGATATATTCTGCTTAACTTCGGATATTAGGTGTTATAGTTAGGTAGTGTAATAATCACTCAAATTTAACGAATACAACCTAATAATAATACATAGAAATACTTCAAAATCTCAAATGAATAATCTTCTATCAGATATCACTGGTTATTGGAGTTTGATGCAGATCAAATGATTCTTAGGATAGGATAGTTAAAGAATGATATGATATTATGTTACTGAAAGAGCATAGTCGGTTTTTTGATGAACATTATCTATCGATACATTTCAGTTGAAATGTTGTTGGACGGGGAATCCCCTTTGCGTAAAAAACCGATGCGGTAAATCCTCTAACTTTGAAATTGGAACATAAGGCTAAAGGAATTTACAGAACATTTCCAGTCTATAACATGAATTTGTAAATTATGTACCAATAAAAGATCATTAAGATCATTCAAAGATCATTCAGATGGTTATTTGCACAGATTCATTTTGCCTTTACTTTGTTACCTTAAAGTGGGCGTCAAAGGTATTTTTGTAATAAGCACCCCTCTTTAGATGGAGGCGCTTTAAAGAGGATTTACCGTACATGAAAATATGCTTTTGTTGTATTCATTATGTCGTGGATAGATGATGTAATTACGTTTACATTAAGATGGGATGATCATTTTGTGTGACGTGGATATTACGAAAGTTACCATGTTAACATATGTTGGAACCTATGAACAACCAATATCTAGGCGCTCTTCCTTCCCATAGATGATCACCAAATTTGCAACATTCAAGTTATCATATTCAAATGGCTAATGAGAAATCAGACGTGATACAATAACACAATTTGTTTTTAGAGTCATTGGGGGATATGGACGGTTCTAAAGCCGGAAGCCAGAATGCAAGGCCCCGAACTGAATTCCCAGAAACCTGGTTGTGGAGTGAGGGCCGATTGTAAGTAATTAAAAATGCAATCTATTATCAGGAAATACAGGTACATTATAAGTGGTGTTATAATGTAAAGCAATGTCCAGAGAATCTCAGCTAATGTATCATTTCCAGACCACCAAGGTTCGTGGAGTAAACTTTATAAAATGCGTTTGGGTTAGTGAGCGTAAGGGTCAGGTCTCGTTCTCTCAAACAATTTTATAAGTATTTCCACCGAAGAAGTAGGTTGGTCTGAAAATAATACATAAACAGCATTTGCTACTACTTCATTTGAATAGGTCAGATAATGGTACGTATGTGATGGACGTGACTGTACCAGACAGTATTACAACTTGGTACGCAAGTGGTTTCGGAATATCAAAAACCGCTGGCCTGGGCATTGCCAAAGCAACAGAATTAGTTGCTTTCCAACCTTTCTTCATATCTGTCAACCTGCCATACTCGGTGATTCGTGGTGAAGATGTGACAATTCCTGCAGCCGTTTTTAGTTACCTTAATGCTGGATGTATTTCAGTAAGTTGCCCTCTCATCATGTCAATATGCAATATGCAATTTGTCATTAGCAACAACAATAACAAAAACAACAGCAACAACAACAACAACAACAATTCTTAAGACGAATGTATTGTTTTCTGCGTTCAAAAAAGCCATATGACCCATGTTTGTTTTTTGTCTTCTTTGAATATCTTCCAAATTGTTTTCAGGTACGCGTTTCCCTGGCTTTTTCAACAGATTATAGAATGATTGCTGGTCCATCATCTAAGACATGCATCTGTGAAGGTCGCACCGCTACTGTCCTGTTTCGCATCCGTCCAAAAGCACTTGGTCGAATTCCCATTCGTATTTCGGCTCAAACACTTACTGAAAATCTTTGCAAGCCTGGTTATGATTTCAAAGACGATGTAGTAGCAGGAGATGTGCTAGTTAAAAAGCTTTTAGTCGAGGCTGAAGGTGTCAAAGATGAATACACGTTATCCAATTTTTTCTGCCCAAAAAAATCTCAAGGTAAAATATTCTTGTTAATGTCTGTGTAAAATTCAGAATTTCTTTGCTGTAACTTTTTGTGACGGCTGTTTGACCTTGTTTTCCAGGAGGAATATTTCACACCGATTTCGATCTAAAACTGCCGAAGAATGTTGTCCCCGGTTCAGTGCACACAAGAATCTCAGCCATTGGAGATTTGATGGGACCGAGTCTAGCCAACATCGACGAATTACTCGCAATGCCTTATGGATGTGGTGAACAAAACATGTTGAAATTCGCGCCAAATATTTTCATCATGAATTACTTAAATTATACAAAGCAAGTAACTAATGAAATTGAAGACAAAGCCCTGAATTATATGAGAACAGGTAATACATTATCTCGGCAAGCACAATGTCGTCCGAATGTTAAAATGACGTTATGCTATCTTTGCCTCTTCTCTCCTCGTGAATTTGATCCAATTTTACATATACTATGGAACTTGTATCTATAAAAATTTAGTGTGATCATTAGAAAATGCCCTGGTCTGGAAGTTTCTTGTCAAGTTCTATGGTCTGTATTTTTAACTTGAACTATCTAACTGTAGTTTGTTGTGTATTCACTTTGATCACGTGATGATAAAATAATTGAACTATTGGTTGTAATATGTCATGTGATCAAAATAAGTACCAGAAATAATGGACTATAAGTTTTTAGGAAAAAGTTTTCACCTGGCGTAAAATTTCGTCTTTTTTCTTATTCGTGTTATTTCTCGTAAAACATTATTGGTAATATTCTATAAAAGAAGTTGCATAATTCTCTGGTGTATATATACCTATATGAACCTAGACAATTTAGTAGTTATAGTAGTTCGATCACTGATTGGTTAACTATCATATTTATAGAATGACACTTAAAGGTGTATTAAGTATGACGTGTGAATTCTCTTCCATCTTATTTAGGTTATCAAAAGGAATTAACATACAAACACAAGGATGGAGCGTACAGCGCTTTTGGTGAACGAGACAATGAAGGCAGTACATGGTATGTCACAAATTCTAAATTTACAACAACATCAAATGGCGTTGTTTTTTAAGAGAGAGGAGACATGTTGTGGAGGGCGATACCATAATATTTTCTTGAAATAAAATATACCTCTCAATCTTCCGACCCATTTTTTACACCCCTGAGCTCACTTTGTAAAAATTTTTAATCATTTGTTAAATTCATCTCTTTTCATTAAACTAGGCTGACCGCTTTCGTTCTGAAATCATACTCTCAGGCACGGCCATGGATAGAGATTGACCCATCCGAAATACGCCAGTCAATGGTGTGGTTGAAGCGGAACCAGGACAGTCATGGTTGCTTTCCCACAATCGGTGAATTACACAACAAAGCGATGAAGGGTGGTGTGAAAACGCCTGTTACCTTGACTGCTTACGTGCTGATATCTTTACTAGAAGCTGATTTGAAGGTACAATTGACCTTTTCACTTTAGTAGTTTTTTATGCTCTCCATCGTTGTTTTAGAAGTTGGTTATCTAAATTTTCATCTGTAGAAATGCAACGAAGTTGTCCTGTTAAACTTAAATTTTCCCCTAATTCTCTTAAAACGTTTCGCCCTGTAAAAGATGACACCAACGATGGAGTGTCTATTGTTGTTGTTTTGAAATCGTGAAAAGGTGTTCACAACAAAATTTTATTTAACAATCGACCGAACTAACAAACCGATTTATATTTGTAGATTAATGATCCTATAGCAGAAAAAGCTCGAATGTGTGTTCTACATGACTTGGACAATGTTACTGATACATACTCATTAGCTATTATATCCTACATGTTTGCTAAATTGGGTGACGGGGAGAATTACGGGGACACCATGGCGCGCTTAGATGCAATGTCCATAAAAAAAGGTAAGATGAAGTTATTTTAAACAATTTTCTATTTAAACAATTTATCACGTTCGCTTTGTTCACATAGTGTTTTCTGTACAAGAACCGAAGGGTTTCTTAAGATGCTCTCCTCCGTATTTCTTAAGATGCTCTCCTCCTTATTTCTTAAGATGCTCTCCTCCTCATTTCTATTCTTTCCTAGTATCCTATTTTTTTTCTTCTATTTTTTTTCTTAAAAATCATCCCAAGCAGTTAAGAGTTTTAGAGTTAAAGGCCTTTACTAGGATGGTTTGGAAGCAATTAGGATATTTACTTTGTCACTTAAGCCATGGAGGTATAAAACAGAAGGAGACAGAACTCTTAATTTTTCTAGTATTCAGATAATGACTTTTCTATTCAATTCGGTATCTCTTTGATGTTATCTGTGATGCACTTTTTACCACTTTTCGGTGAAATGAAAACTTTTTAAAAAAATATCGACAATTTAAATGCCAAATGACAGTCATTGTATCATAGATGTCTTTCTTATAAGGTCACACGGATTACAAAAATCAAGATCTTTACAGGAAGACAAAATAGAACCTATATTTTTAAATAGTTTTGAAGATATCATATGATTTATCTAAAACTTTCAGTCCCTATATCTTTCAAATTAGATGCGCCTCCTTAGTGCCGTGCAACCAAACAAGAGCTACAAACTACGATTCTCTATTCAAAAACCACAGGTTACTTCCAATATCTTTAGGGTATCCTGACATATAAGAACCTGAAATTTGTCGTTGCATAATCGTGACGTTTTTGCATAATTATGACATTTACTTCAGATTATGCGTTTTTAGAACTTTATTGTAACGATTCTTGATCACGTTAGAGGATTCATAAGAATGTGATGGTTACTCGGGAGTAAAAAATTTTAAAATTATGCAAAATGATAACAATTACTTTTATTGCGCAGTTAACACTTCCACAATACAGCGCATCACGGATGGTACAAAAAATTTTTTAAGTTCGTTCTTCTTCTATTATATAGCTCCATGCATAAGCAAATGTCGGGTAACTTCAAATACAGTTTTCGAGTATGTAAATTAGACATTTTTGGATTTTCCGCTATGTCGAACATTTCGACTGTAATATCCACTTTGTTCACAGATGGTATGATTCATTGGGAGGAACAAAAAGACGATGAAGAGAAGCCATCGAATTGGTACTACAAACCCAGATCAACTGATATCGAACAGACCGCGTATGTATTACTAGCCAAACTGGAATTTGATAGAAAAGGAGGGGTTGGGAATGTGGTACCTATTGTCAAGTGGCTTACCAAACAAAGGAATTCCCTTGGTGGGTGGTCTTCGACACAGGTAAGATTCAGATACGTGTGCATTCTAATATGTACGTCCAGTATGAATCTGAAATGTTGATGACGTCAGAGCTAATACGAGACTGGGATCTACTGTATAACACATTCACATCTGACAGTTTAATAATTTAGTGTGACCACTCTTATGTTTTGTGTTTTCCAGGACACTGTGTTAGCGATGCAAGCGTTATCGGTATTCGCAAAATACACATATGGTGTCGATACTGACCTCAGTATCAATGTTCGGTGTGGTCCTGATTTTAGCCATGAGTTCGACATTAACAAGAAAAACAACATGGTGCTTCAAGTTGTAGAGGTAAGTTATTGTTGATTGCTTTTTAAGAAGGAGATGGATTTGTATTATTGTTCAGAATATCTGTTGTATAAACACCACAAATTCAATTGGTTGATCCCTGTTCTTTGTTAGGATGTTCCAATTCCAAGCTTGGTCAAGGTATCTGCATCTGGAAATGGTTGTGCGTTGATTCAGGTTCGTCTATCAGATTAACAAATTTAACCGAAAATATCATATCATATGGACAATAAGGGTCATGCACTTAATAGTGGTACCAAAATTATGCAAAAGTTCTAAATTTAATAGTATGGGAAAGTTTGATTTGGAAAGTGATTTTTTGTACTTTTGGTTGATATTTACTCTAGAAAATTTTTTGACATTTATCATTTATTTATTTATTTATCATTTATCAAGTCAATGTTGCTGATGTGTTTTTCCATGTATGTAAAACACTGTGCATTTCTTAATTTATTCTTTTAGACAAGTGTTCTCTACAATATCAAAAAAGTTGTAAACAAGCCTTCATTTGAAGTCAAATACACCATTACAACCGTCAATGCACCGAGGACAAGCCGTCAGTCTTGCAGATCTCAAAACATCCAAGTATGCGCTCGCTGGTTACGAGAAGGTGAATCAAACATGGCCATTGTGAATGTCCAAATGATCTCCGGCTTTGAACCTTATCCAGAGTCTTTGAATTTGGTATGTTTACGCAACTGAACACTTCGTCCTCAACTGCAGAATTTGTGAGACCAAAATACGGAGGAGTGCAGTGACATTGACGCCCTTTTTATTTGCGGGTGTTAATGACGTCACTTTTGTACGTCCACGTGAATCAACTCATTGCGCCCTTTTCTCTAATTTCATTCACACCTGTTAACACCTGTTTAAATTTTTGATGTCTAATATCAAGCGTTTGAATCCGATTTTCAAAGGAACAAAAAATCAGGATGACATTCGGTCGATAACGTTTAGCTTTTGTAGACCTCTACAACTCCTCCGCAGAGGCTTCAGGAATTATACTCCATTACTTTGTCTTGATAAGTGTTCTTGTTTTGTTATTTATGCAGCGGTCACAGTACGTCAAAGGATTGAAAGACATCGAGGTAAAAGGAAAAGGCGTCATGTATTATTTCAATCGGGTAAGTGAGTTATATCGACAAGAACTTTACTAGAGAAGAAAAATTATCCCGCCTTTGGCGAGTGATAACAGTTTTTACCTGGTCTTCACAGATGGTGCAGATGCTATGATTTTTTTTCTTGTTGCTGAATGTAGTTTGATGGAAATTTCCGTTGCTTCAATTTACGTGTGGATCAAACATCGAATGTTCGAAACACGAAACCAGTCTCTATTACTGTTTACGATTATTACGATACAGGTAACAAAAATATTATCGATAAAGCTTGTGCTCTCCATAAAGACAGTTTTCCACTAGCGTTTTTTTTGTACGAAGCAGCTGTTTCGCTATAAAATAATCACTTTTCTTGCAAACAGAAGGGTGTGGAAATTGACAGATTTTATTCTACGAATTATTTCGTTCGAAAAATGTCACTTATGAAAAATGTCAATAATGTCACGTACGAAAAGATACGCTAGTGGAAAAAACCAATTTTTCTCTGTGCACTTTGTTATGCTTCTTTACTTTAGAAAAATCGTCCACGGTCATGTATGGATTCTCCAAAGAGCAGTGTGCTGGAAAAGCGAGAGTCGAACCTTGAATGATGGTCTTTTTTATTCCAAAAGTATTTAAAAAAAATTATTTTTCATGAAGTAATATATATTTATATTTCATTCTTTTTGTACTCGTTTGATATCAGTAATAAAAATGACTATTAAATTGAATGCGAAGTCTAAACGTCCCTACCTGACACGTGATACCTGACACGTGACGATAGATTAAGACTAAGTTTTCACCTGTCTTTGAAGCCTGATTTACACCAGCGACATAAGCGTAATATAAATATAATCATGAGATAAATTATCGTGCAGCGATGGTGAAGCGGATAGTAACTTCCATTCCGACTGCAGGTCTGGGTTTGAGTAACACTTATCGACTGACTGCATTCTGGCATTAGGGCAATGCTATATCTATCTCTGGCGGAAAGTCAACTTTCCGGTTCCAAGTCAGCGAAATGAAGAATCAACCGTGAAGAACGCTAATATCAAGTCCTTATGAGAAGATGTTTGTTGATGAAATATGGAAACAATTTGGAAAACATCCCCTCGCTTTGTTTTTCAATTTAAAGTTATTTTCATTCTCATTGAATTCCACAAATTAGAGAAAACACTTTGTCTCAATTCGAATGCAATTATAAAACTCTCATCTATTTAAACCAAGTATAATTTTACTAACATTCTGGACACACTAACAACATCTCATAGTCTTCCGATGAAAACTAGATGAAGTGGACAGGCAACATCCATAACGAAACCTATACCGCCGTGCACGCCATATTGTTTTTCAAGTGAAGAGAACGAAACTTTTTAGTACATTTCTCGTAAACCGAAGTAATTTTTATCTATATGAACAGCCCCTTAAAGAAACTGGGATTACAACACACTCGAATCACGCCCTACGCATCACAGGCAAATACAGAATCGGGGAAAACTTTGTTGGGGAAAATTGACTAAGAGAAATATGGGAAAATGTAACAAGGTATTGAGACAACTAGAACACAGAACCGTCTGTCTTTTTTATATGAAAATGACAAATAAAAAGGCCGGGCATCTTAGACCAAAATCTGAGAGATTTCATCACGTGATAACTAGAACATATGAGGGTACTATCAAAACCATCAAAACCCTCTTTTTCTTTTTCAGAAAACTTTGTCACCACTAAATGGCTCCATTGCTATTGATGGAAAAAAAACTTGTAATTGCATAGCAACGACAGTGGTTCTGTTTGTGTAGTCAATTTCAGCCTGGATGCCTGGATGTTTTTGCCTCGCCATCTTTATAATAAAAAAGAGATGAACAGCCCTGGGTTCAACACTGACAGACTGGAAGGCCGCACTCTCAACACTTTCGTTAAGGCATACAGCCACCACAGGGTTTGCAGGGTCACAAATACAACACTCAACACTCAACTCAGGCGTTGTAGATCAAACAGATGCGAGCCTTGTGTTGCCAACCTCATCTCCATGGCTTCCCACTTTTTCAATATACTGGACGGCGGCGAGAAGGTTGTTGTGTTGCTTATAAAATGTTGCTTATTAAAAAAGTGTGTAGCTCTAATTTTGAGGCAGAGAAAGTGTAAGGTACAGAGAAATGTTTTTTTCTTCTCAATGATTTTAAGCGTTAAGGTGGTGCTTATGTCTCGGCGGTATCACCCGTCAGTTTATACCCCCACGTGATGCTATTAAGTATAACGCTATTAAGTATATTAAGGGAAGACGTGTAAATTTTATGAAGACTCTGTGGATTTTTATAAAGGAGGTGTTACAAAAAACGTGTACGTGTCAAAAATTCTCCACGCAAGATATATCAACTATAAAAACTACCTTTGTTTAGACACTATATAACTGTAGCGGAATGTTTCTCTGCAGTACGTAAGATCTTATTTTAAATCATGTTTTGTAAATAAAAACGTTAGTGAGAAATATACACTTGAAATATACGATCGTACCTTTACAAAAATAGTGAGAATTTATGAGAATTTCAGTGAGAAAAATATCAAAACGTTATGATGAGTTGCTTCGATGTATCAAAGATGCCCAATACCAATTTCAACAAATTCGAGGTTTAATCGTCAGAGGTTTTTTTATAATGGAGTTCTGGGTAAATTTTCATCACCAATTGCACGCTCCGGACTCTAATGCTTCATTTACTTTAAAAGCAGAGTATTCTTAAAACACACCAAACACAGGGAATTCAGAAGTCATAGAAACAGGATATTTGGACCCATCATGGCAGCCAAAGTAGCAAGATTTAATTATTTCAAAATAATTAGTGACGTAAGTCGGAGCACAGAATACGCAATTCACGGTTTTTCTAATTTCTTTGATTTTCCAGGCTGCTTCTAATCCACGACCTCTCACGGCGACCACGACCTACGACCACGACCGGTGACCTCAAAAATTTGGACAATCGAGTTTTTCTTGTTCTCCACCTTAACAAAAGAAAAAACTAAATAAATGACTACACAAAGAGACACCAAAACAATATAATGTGAATTCTAGAATAGAAGTCTTTTCTTCTTTTTTTTAAGCCATAAAATAAGATGAGAACAAGAAAAGTTTCAAGTTAGCTGGGAAATCAATTAAAGAAATGGTCTTCCAGTGTAAAAACAATCTTCTTTTTAAAGAAATGGTCTTCCAGTGTGAAAAGAATCTTCTTTTTAGTTTCTGGTGAATAAGTGATACTTGGCGTAAGAGCTTTGTTTCCAGGTTACTTTGAATTTATCTCAACTTAAACCTAAAACTAAAAAAAAAGCAAAAGAAAAACGCTAGCGGATTTACATGCTCAAATATGAAAACAAACAGAAATTCTTTAAAGCTTTTTGAAAATAACAAAAATTTCACACAGAAAAACATAGGCAATAACAGCCAGCTCCACAAATTCAAATGCGCCTGTGGTTCAAATTAGTTCACACACTTATGCATTGTTTTAAATAAGCATCGTCTTTGGTTGCTCGCTACACTTCAAGCATAAAATGTTTTCTTTCAGCCGCCATAATTTCGTTTCGGATTCTTTTGGATGATTTAAAAAACTTGTTGCTGATTGTCGAAGAAATATATTTTTTTTTCTTGTTGTGTAACACTCACTTTTTCGCGCGATCGCTGAATAGTCGTGCAACAAAATGTTTTGAATGTGGCGTAACACTGTTGTGCGATAATCACAGGACAAATTTCAGTTATTGGAAACCAAGCTTTGGTTGTAAGTCCTTCTCTTATTATACGTCCATACGTCCGATGTTGGATGAAATGTTGAATCGGTTTTCGTAAATTTAAAATTTGTTCCAAAACATATTTTCATCCAAAATTCTTTTTGGGATAAAAATGCGAAATTTGATGTTGGATCGGTTTGGTGGAGTGTTTCATCCAACATCTCGGTTTCATTTCAACATCTCGGTTTCATTCAACATCTCGGTTTCATTCAATATCTCGGTTTCATCCAACATCTCCCTCATCTCAACATCTCGGTTTTATACGTGGGATAATACCTTAAATTTAGTATCTTGTGGGGATATCAAATGTGAAATCCAAAATAGGATCTTATAGTATCTTATCTCTTGAGAGCTGAGGAATGTTGGTCGAAGTTTTCGTGCAATTTTGTTACATAAAATCGTTAAGTGGAACATGGTGTTTGAGAACAGTCGCATCCATGTACATAATGCTTCTTAAACCCTTCGACGATTTGGGCATACTTCCGACGACTATAAAACGGAATATTGGCTATGAATAGACCTTCCTAGAATTTAGGTTTAAACGTCAATATTTTGTCAAACTACCCTACCCCACCCCATTTGATGCGTTGTATTTTTTGACAGTAATTACTTCATGGTATATTTTGATAAACTGTCAATCGGTGTGTAATTATCAATACAAGAACGAAGACTGTAATAACCATATAAAAACTCAGGTTTGGTCTATAGAAACTCTGGCATATTCTAAGCTCTAAATTGCCTGATTCATATTTCAAGAAGAGGTTTGATACGATTTAATAAGTTTTCTTAAAAGAATGTCTGAATAATCAATACAATCCAAGAGAATTTGATTGATATAGAAAAACATGTTTTTGACGTCATCAGCAGATAATGATCCAGACAAATTAAGATATTATAATTGAATTCAATTTTGCGTTATTTACATATAACAGGTCCCATCGAGTTCGTCTCTCATACTTTAAGAAAACAATATAATAGACGTGTTGTGTAAAATTGCAAAATTATATAATATATAAACAACAAGTTTTTTAAAAGCATTTCCAAAATTTCACTTCGTGTTTAAATGGCTTACTTGAACACAATTTTAAGTTTCGCTTTCAAACAATCATTAGCGAATCTGTATACAGCGGTCGTTATCAGGGGGTTTAGAATTTCGAATTGTTCTTTGCTTCGTAATGTAATACACTTTTTTTATATATAAAAACAACTTTATAAGAACAACCAAGCTGAAATTTTGTCAAAATTAAGAACAATTCCAGGCTGAATACTTAGCATGTAATAACGACAGACTGTGCTTTTAATGAACTATCAATATCAGATAGTTGGGTCAAGAAGCACTATCAGGTCTAGAAACGAACACAAATCTTTCTGTTTAACACAAAAAATAAGAACAAGCAAAATTTTAAGTTCTAGAATTAAATAATGAACAAATCAGAACAAATTGAAAACAAATATCTTCTAACATCGAAACAAAGCGAGTAAGAAAACTAGATAAACGACCTCGGGAAACCTCTATTATTATGATTTGAAATTTGGAAAATAAAAGCTTGCAAATATGTGATATTTTTTTTGGCACTTTTTGACAATCGCATTTGCAACAAAAATTTAAATAATTTGGGCCCATCATGATGCTTATAAAAATTGCCCAGAAAGGATATTATTACGATATTAGTATATATTTACAGACGGCTGATTTAGTGTGCAACTCCACAGTAGCAGGTTGTCTCAGATGAATGGTATTGGAAAGAGCAAGTATGTTGTCAATTACTTCATGTGGCCTTCGCCTTCTATTATCCGAAAATGCGATTGGTGGACCCAGCCGAGCATGTTCCACATGTAACAGGACAATACGTGTCTCGGATGCCCTGCTTTGTCTCGCATTCACCCTTTTGTTTCCAATTCAAGCATATTTTTTTCATCAACGCACTTTCAAGACAAGCTTTCTGTTGCTTCCGCGGCTTCCAATCTGAATAAAAAAATACATTTTCAAACAGTTCGGATTTTGCGGATACAAACTCAGTTTTTATTCGATGCATGTTTTATATACACAATCAGTTACTTACTGCAAAGATTGCACGTGACTGGACAATGAAAATTCATGAATTTTCCAGCTTTGTTCTTCTTTCCACAATCACTTTTAAATGTTTTGCACAGATTCTTAAGCCCTGGATAATTTTCGCACTCTAAAACAAAAGAAAAAAATTTCTCTGATCATTCCTTTTAATCAACTTTAAAACATTATCGAATTTCGAGGCTCTTTCGTTGACTTCCTGTAAGCATGAGGATTTGTGAAGGAGCGTTTTCTCATGACCTCTAGCCATGCTGTGTTACTACGAAAGAAGGAGACGGGACTTCTAACAGAAGAATGTTACAAGTCGTTTTTTAGTCGGTTTTGACTAGTTTTTCTAAATATTTTATGAAAAGTATTGTATTTTTCCCCCGAGAATAAATAAAATGATCAATCAATCAATACACATTTTGCCCACAGTAGTGTTCCATTGACGACAGATGGCTCCTATTTTACCGTCTGTACAAATGCCAGGGCACGGAAACCGTTCGGAATCAAATCTCGATACAAGTCGTTTCAGTTGAATACTTCCTCTACTCGAAAATCCAAATGAAAAAAACCCCCGGTGAATGAAGGGGTAAGTTTGATTAAAAATGGTTAAACGTGATTTCCCTTAATACATAATGTCTGATAATTTCATATGAAATCATAATCAAGAACTTACTTCGACAACCTTTCTCCACTGGTGTCACCAAATCCCAGCAACAACCGCCTGCAGTATTCATGCAAGCAGGAGGAGATGGAACACCTAATAGAGGTATGTTACATTTAGGTTAATATTCATAGAATTCAAGTGAAATCTCACTGAAAACAACTTTGAAAAGGACCTAGTGTTTGTAAATTTCATATTTTCAAATCTGAAAATCCCCAACCACGTTAGATCAGGTGAAAGAGGGCTGACACAGGAGGTTAGGATGATAACTTACGACAGTAACCACAAGTTTGATGGCAATTTGCTTCTAGGATATCTTTGTATTTCTCACTGGAGCAATATCCATGCTTTTCGAAGATTTTACATCGCGACCATTTGTCCTTCTTGCATGGTGCTATACAATGTAAAGAAACGGTTTTTAAAAATTATCGAAAAGGAGAAATCTTTAATAAGTCTTTCATTGTTATCTCCATCATCTTTCATGTTTTGTTTACATGAACTCAGCTTCGAAATAGTGCCAATAAAAATCAAACAAAAAGAAACATACTACAAAATTTGCATGTCTTTCTGCACTTTTCAGACGAAAAAGCTATATGAGATTCGCAATATGGCTTATAAATCGAACAGTCAGCCTCCTCGTCTCTGCATGAATCTAAAAAAAACAAATCGTAAATATTAAACTTTAATATCAGAAATTTTCATGGGAAGATATTTTCGCGAATCGAGTAATTTTCGCGAATTGACAGAAGTGAAAGATTTGACGAGAATTTATTTTAACGAATGAGCAAAAATCAAAAAAAAAAATCAAAAAAATCAAGAATTTAATTTCGTGAATGATGAAAAATGAAACATTTTCGAGCATTTATTTTGGAAATTGTGACATTAATTTGTTTATTTTTTGGAATTGACCGTGTAAGACGAAAGATGGTTAACATTCATTATAATCTTTAACAAATTACTATTACTCCTCATTACATCCTCCTCAAAAAAACATTTCCATTACTATCAGGAGGATAATTTACATTTTTACAGAATTTATTTTTGCGAATCACCAAAAAAGACGTTTTTCTGGAGAATTTGTTTTCGTGATTCGAAGAAAAATATTTTTTTGTGAGAATAAAGTTTCGCGAATCGCGGACGTCCATTCACGAAATTCGCGAAAATTTCTGACATTAAAGTAGTTGAAACAATTTCTTGTGATTTCGAGAGGATGAAACAATTTCTTGTGATTTGGAGAGGATGAAACAGACCGTCGTCACTGTCACTTCTTTTGTTCTCTAGAGAAAATAAAATCAAAAACAATATAATAGAGATTATCTCTTACATGATGGAGAATATGTTACGAATCGGAGATAAAGTTTACCGTTTTCTGAATCGTCATTTACTTTAAGCATTGGTACTTCTACAAAAAAAAAACAAATCGAATATGTTGCTACTTTTACATCAAACATTGCATTTTAGCTAACAAATTTAATGTGAAAGGAATTTTATTTTATTGGTACAAAAGAAATCTACTCCTAACCTTTTTTCTCTTCGTCCCTTAAAACTAACTCGAGCAGTGCTGCTTCTAAAAAAATTGATAAATAAATTTATGACTGTTTACTTTCGCTTACTGAATTTCTGGTCAAAATTTTTGCTCGATCAAAAGCTTACCGCTGTCTTCGTCATTTTCCATTTTTAATAATTTTGTCAGTGAATCATCTAAAAAGAAACTTGAAGATTAGGTGAATAGGCAAAGACAAGTAATGTGAACAGAAGAGTTATATATGTTATATAAACGTTCTTCCCAATTCTTCTTGAAACCTACCAGCTTGCTTCTTTGCTTTTGTTATTTCGTTTGTATCGTCTAGAAGAAAGATATTGGGAACAACTATGATCAAGTTTGCAAACCCTATGGTTCACCTATGACTCGCACTTGGTTTGCTTGACAACTTCCCTATAAGTTTTTCCTCCCTCTGTCACAAAAAATCTTTGTCAAAAATAAGGATCGCAGATGCAAATAAGATAAAAGTATCATTTGGATTTTGAACGAAACTACTATAATGTATGTTATTCAAAATTAAACGCTTCCGGAGTTTTCGTTTTGAGGTGATCGTGTAGTGATTGTCTCGAGAAACAAATTTGTTAAGTTGGCTATATTGTTTCTGTAATCACTTTTTGAATTGACACCTAGAATAGGCACAGCAGGCTTGTAACGTGTGAACGATATCAAACAGACGATAAACCACGATGGGAGGTGCTTTTTTAATCTGGTATGCAATTGATGCAAAGGTAAGAGATTTGATATGAATGTTTAGTGATTCCATATTAGACCGAAAATTGTTTTGACTGCCCTTTTGATCACGTAGGACAGATAACAGAATTAACTTCAACAAAGATGTATTTACACGACTGATCGAAGATAAGCGAGATGGCGTACCTTTTTTTAGTTCTTCCTGCATCATTTTGTCGATCATGGCAGTTTCTAAAAAGACATTTTATAGAATTTTGTTTATTCTTTTTGTTATATATGCAACATGGAAGGTATTTTGGTTAATCAAGACCTACCACTGTCTCGATTATCTTTTTCTGCCTGCAACAATTTTAAGAGAGCATTATCTAAAAGTGAAGGTGTGTCATAAAAAATAAAATTGGTTGAGACAATTATATAAATTTTTATTTCTGACTCAGCGTCCTCTCAAATAAGTTACCTGCAGCTTCTTTTGAATCAGCAACATGGTTGTCATCATCTAAATTGAAGACACCATCATCTCATTTACCGACTATCAGTTGAATTTTTTTTCTTTAGAAAGTCACAACAATTCTATTTTGTGGCAATTAATTTTTGTGGATTTCGGGCAAATCTTCTCAATGATTTATTATTGTCCCTAGGTCATAACTGAACATGAGTTTCAAATATGTTTTTTTTCTCAATGCAAAAAGAAACCAAAAAGAAAATGCAAACCTTCTTTCGCAATTGTGGCGAGTTGAATATTATCTGCGTCTTTTTTCGAGCTGTCTGATTGAATGTTCGCTAATTCTATAAAACAATATTAAATGTCTGCATAATTTCCAGCCGATAATATCGAAACATGTATCAGACAACGACAAAAGCATGTGGCAACTGTAAAAAATTTTTGTTGCTTCAAACAAGGTTAAATCACGGAAAAATGATCGATGATCCCGGGACGTCTCAGGGACGTCCTAACTGAACGTCACTGTGCCCCACTGGGAACTGTTTCACTTATTATTTGTCCCTATAATGTTTTTACTATCTATCTATCGACGTTTTTTCCCGCGAGTTTGTTTACATTCTATGCTACAATATTTAAACTTTCACGCCTGTAGCTATGGTAGCAGGTAATACCGGAGAATATTGCCCGCTATGAGGTAACTTTTAACCAATAACATTGCGCTATTTTCGAAAATACCGATTCAGCCCTACTACGCGGGTAATAATAATAATAACAATAACCCTATACCATAAACTAACTAAACAGTTAGTATAATAGGTTATTACCCGCGTTTGAGTTTGATTCTCCGAAATTACTTCGCTTTGCATACAAAAATTTGTAAACAAACTTGTCTTTCTCATTTTCGTGTGACATTTGATTTATTATTAAAAATGGAAAAAATGCAATGCGACGAGTTCCTTAACTGTTTCCATTATTATTTGTTCCTACAATGTCTTTTCTATTTATCTATCTATGTTTTTTCTGTGTTTGTTTACATTCATGCCTCTTATTCTATAAAAGTATTGGTGTCATGATACATCAGCGGGCTGTACCGGTGAGTATAGACCAGAAAGCGTCACTGTCTTGGTCAATATTTTCCCGCATTGTCCGGGTGATAACCATTAGTATTGGCAAAGTGGAGTTCCTTATGAAAGTTCCAAAATTCAAACATTCTTGGATTTGCATTATGTAACCGTATTTTCGATTGGATGCCATAACAGCAGGCGTCGCTTCAAAATTATCCACATTAATTAACAGACAAAAATGTAGCGAGATAATATTATGGGTCGAATCGAGACATGTTAGAAGTGACTGAAATGTTCTTGTATCAACAGAAAAAAAAGGAAACAAGTGACGTTAAAGGAGGAGGACACGTCATAGAAAAATGATTTTTAATTTCTATGTTCCTTTAATCTCTTTTTTTTTTTCGATCGTTAATAACATAGAGGGTTACTCATTGGTCAGAAATAAAGGAGGGTTCCTGTTCATTTCGCGACGTCAATTGACGGAATATCTCATCAAAATGGAATTTTCTTTTCGCTATTTTAACACTAAAAAATACGAAGGAGTGAATCACCATAGAATGTTCTCCTTTCAGTCCCAATAAGTTTCACTCTCCTCCACAGCGTTTTTTCCAAAAAACTTGCATGTCTGTCGATGAAAGGACTATGTGATATTACTACCATTTTTACGAGAAGAAAATATATTGTATCGTTAAAAAATCAGATATTGTATTCCAGTTTTCGACCAATGATAACTCAATAAAAATCAACAATTAATAACTAAATTAGAAGGTAAATACTACCAAGAACGCGAGTGGAGGCTAAAATATACCTCGAGGTCAACCTAACATTCGAAATAATATAGAAATAATTACCTTGATCAAGTTCTTTCTTCAACACGTTGATTTCTTCGTCCGTCATCCCATGAACGCCAACAACAACAAAAGTAAACAACACGACGATCAGTTTCAGCATGGTCATGTTTGTGAATGACTTTAAAATAAACAAACAACTAAATAGATTGTTTACAACTAAAACACGACCACTGATCAAATATTCCTCGATATGTTTGTTATCAGCAAAACGAGTGGTATTTATGCTTTTTTCATGAGATAATTTCAAGTAATTTTCATAACAACTATTATAAAGATGACTAAAAATACCTTGCAAACAAAAGGAACAATTGATCTCAACTCCTATCTTTTACAAGTTTCTCTATGAAGCTGAGAACATCAAGTTGTGTATTTTCTATAAGGATGTGTGTCCTGCGGTTTCTGATTACATTGAATCTTAATTCTCCTAATTGTTTCATTTAAAATGCTAATCCGGAAAATATTCAGAATGCTTGTGTTCAGGCTATCGAATTAGATAGTAATCTACGACGGCGCATTTTTAAAATGACATGTTCTTAACGAAAGTAATTTGTTTACAAATGTGAAAAAGAGGTTTAGAATCTTAATCACGTTGTGTAAAGTTTAACTTTAAAGAGAAAATTTAATCGAATTTTTTATTCGAAGAAAAAAAAATGTATAACAAATGAAAGATAATCATTTTGTTATCTTTGGCAAAAAATATGAGACCGCCTCGTTTCCATTGAATATTTGCTGTTGCCTTGGTTCCCACACTAATTGTGTGCTAATTTTAACTTGGCAGCTCTATTAACAGCACATACCAGGTCCCTATCGAGGTATCTAAATAAAAAAGTTGCCTTATAAGGTTGAAGGATTATTTCATGAGATATCCTTTTCAAGATTTATTATTAGCATGGAATTTCAAAATTCTTTCTGTCCGAACAATACTTTTACATGGACGACAAACCACTACAGAGTTGGTATTGAAGAATTTCTTGTTCACTAATCGCTATAGTAACAGCGAAGAACTTAAAGTGTATCAGTATATCAGAAGTTTGTGTTGGCGGGAAAATGATAAAGAACAAATTGGCTTTAATAATAGAATTTATTTTATATGCAACATTAGATAGTTTGATTGCTTATCATCGAGGCGGTATACGTCACAACTAATCTAGAGATAATTTCTCCTATCTATCATCAAACAACAACAACAAGCATACGCGCTTTTTTTTATAAGCAACGCACAATCTTGGCTGACTATCTTGTTGGGCCGATCCACTTCAGACTGGGCTGTCGCTAAGCAATTGCTTAGCTTGTAACATATTTGAGCTTCATGTTGCTTATAAATTGTTGCTTATAAAAAAAAGCGTGATGGAGTCATTTGTCCTAAATAAAAGTTCTCTCCGCTACCAGCAAATAACGTATTACCTTCATCCACGTTGAGGATAACCATGGTTCCAAAATATATGTGATAATATTGCTATTTTGCAACTGGTTAGGCCATCCAGTGTAAATATTAACGAATAAATACAAACATTCTACCTGCGAAACATCATGAGCTTTTTTCGATGTGACCACTAATAAGGATTAAGTTGATCCACTAACACCTATTTGTAATCCGCCCCTCCTGTTAACACCTATTTGTAATCCACCCCTCCTGTTAGTATTATGGGCTGGTAAGCATCTTTTATCTTGTCTCTATCACTCGTATTGACATTAGCTTATCTATTGTTCTATCTTTTGGTGAAGTTATGATATTATATCGTATATATCCACAAGAAGTTTGGCATTTCTTAATCACCACCTAATTCCAACAACCAAAGTTTCAGCACTCAGATTTTGGGGCTCAGCGAATTTTAGGGCGTTGTCTTCAGACATACAATTAAAACGTTTCTCGTTTATCTCAAATATCATTTAAAGTTGACCAATAGAAACTAAGTACAAAAATAGTGTTCATGCTCTGTATTCATGTCAACGAGTCACAAAACAATATGAAAAAAGTCAGAGTTAGAAAATCAGAAACTAAAATGGCAGCTATAAATTATTGTAAAAATACAGGAATACAAAACTAAACAAGGTATAAAAAATATTCCAGCTCTAATTTCCTAATTCCTGTTGTGTTTTTCATAAGTTGTTGTTGCGGTGGTTAAAAAGGTTGTTATTTGTTTATCTGTTCAGGATTATGTCTGATGCATAATCTAATCAATTGAGTAATGTCCCCCACTGGAAATCTGCTTAGTATCTCAGCAAGGTGACTTGTGTCAAATTAAAACAAGAATTCGGAATTCTTTGGCTTTTTACTGCTTTCTCGAAAACTTTCATAAAAATCGACATAAGGAGGCGGTTTTGGGGGAAATGTTTGAATTTCGTCTCTAAAATGTAGACAATGGTGTAGAAATAATTCGAGCTCTAGTTTTTCATGATTACGAGGCCAGTGATTATATAAAAAAACAGTTTTGTGTTGCCGAGAACAAGTATCACAGTTGATATATTTTTTTCCACATTTTCAATTCTGTTTTTGCCGAAAAAGTTGATCAGCTTTTTTCAAGAGAAATGCGATTCTTAAGTCCTCTGATAGATGGACTCCTTAGCTTGATTTAGTTTAGCTTGAGTTTTTTTCATCAACTTTCCTCATCGATCACTTTCCACGTCGCAGAAAATCCACTTCTACTTGTCGTCTCATCGGTAATGAATCGAATCCAAAACGCTCCATTGTCGGACGTTATTGGCGATGGTAAAACGCTGCCACAAAGGCGAGCGAGACGGGGACTGGACTTGCTACTTCCTGCTTTTATCTAGAAGTAAACGAGCAAAACCAGCTAATAAAAAATTTGTTTCTTTACTGAAATACCCAAACGATCAACATGTCGGATAACATACCGTCACATAGTCGTACTGGCAATCGCCATCTTCCAAATCGAACGACATGAACTCCAATCGAATCGTCTTCCCATTGGTTGGTTTGATAATATAAGTGCATTTCGTGTTGACAGGATAGGTGTTGGGATATGATGGAGATTCTATTTGTCCGCTTGGTGTCGAGAAGAAACCACCACACGCTGAAAAAACCCCACAAGAAATCAAAACTTTGAGTGAACTTATAAGTGGATACAAAGATAGACCATTTCGAAAATTATTTCCCAACAGCCTTCGCCTCGCTTTCAAGCTGAACAATAAAAGGTCTACCTTCCCTCCAAACAAGATGGAAAGATTGTTTTATTGCACTTAGACTAAGATTCCTATTGAATAGTTTTAAAAAAGGGAATGGTATGAAGTTATCGTTGAATAACCTGATCATTGGTTGGCATGGTAATATTATAGTTTGAAGAATTCAAAACTTCCACAGTTTAATGATATACTTACTGCTTTCTTCCTTATTCTTCCCGTAAGTTTCGACCAAGCCTGTGTTTTCTGCCACCCATGTCCATTTCGCCATGAAGCCTTTACCATGTGATGAAGAATCGGATTCAAAACGGACCCACAATCCGTTGGAAGTTGATTCGATGATGGCTGGCAATATGTGTCCACACAAACGAGCAATCGTTCTCGCTCGAGTATCGCCACCATCTTTGATTTCCACGAAATCATATCGACAAGCAATATCATCCTCCAAATCGAAATCCGTGAACTCCAGTTGAATTTTACCGGCAGCCGGGCCGCGAAGAATCCAAACCTTCACCCTATCATGTGGATATTTCGCAGGAAAGAGAGGCGACTGAATGATTCCACTTCGACCTGTGATGACGAACGAACCGGCAGCTTATAAAAACAAAAACATTCGTATGAACAGAAAAACCCGTTGTGATTGGGTCGAAAACAGAGAATACATGCCTATTTGTATGCCTACCTTCATCGATATTTGCAGTTGGGCCAACAACCTTTGATGTTTTTGCAGTAATTTGAGTTGTCTACGAACAAGCAAACAAAGAAAATCATTGGAATACAACAAAGCATGCTGGCCAAGATGAGATCCAATCATGCATGTGTGTACTTACTTTGACAGTATTGATGGTATCTGGACCAAGAACTGGTCCACTGGTCCCAACACCAGGAGATTTTTCTTCATTATCATCACCAGTCTTCCTGATCTCACCTGCAGAAGAAAACAAATCCATAAAATAATAACGACAACAAGAAAATCTTTGACCAGTTCACAATTCCATTCCTAAAAAGTTCACTTTTCTTCGTAACGGAAAGACTTAACTAAATTGACAAGTTATTATTCCTTTGTGATTCAACAAATCGAGTAATTGTATTATCAATGTGTTCCAGGTATCTTTATAGCACCGTCAAAACGACTGCTCTCTTTACCTGGTTTTATGACACTCCAGTAGGCACGGAATACTTTAGTTTTACTACAGCTGGATCTTGCCTCAATCCACATTGAATTTCCACTGGATGAAAGCGAGGTTGTTTGCTTGGAGCAGTAACGACCAATTTGTTTACCGTTAGAAGACATACCATCGCGAACAAGGGCATAACTTGTTTCACAATCGCCACCTGAAAAATAAATCTTTCATGTTCACCACTGCGCCTAGTAATGATTATCAACGAATTAAAACATAAACATCGAAAGAAACATTCGAAAGAAATGAACTCTTGTGGAATCGACATTACCTAATTGAACATCTTCGATTTCAAGATGGATCCTTAACAGTGGAGAAACCATTATATTCCATAAACAGTAAACAGGAGCATGATAACCTGTCGGATATGATGGAATCTTGATATGACCTTCTTCTCCTGTTATAGTTCCACCACAAGCAAAATCTAAAAATCAGATAAAAACAATAATGCACAAGTGAACCGATTGTCAACAACTACGAAAAGACTGTTTTCAATAAGATCATTGAAACCTTGTGTATTTATCTCCGACCACTGCAACGCAAACTTTCCATTATTTTCTTTCGGAGATTTATATTCAATCCATAACCAATTGGAGGTACTGCGCAGCTCAAGACTTTCTTTATAACCACAATATCGTCCAATGATAGGAGATGAAGAATGCCCTCCATCGCGGATGATTATATGAGCTACGTTGCAATCAGCCTGCAAATCGAATTGTGAAAATGTTAATTTGATTTGCGAGTATGGGGGTGTGTTTACAATCCACAAACAGGTGGTGGGATCAGATGATGATTTTGTTGGGTTTGTTATTTCACCACCAGCACCATTTAATATTTGACCACATTGTTTACCTAAAAAAAAAGGTACAACAAGATAAGACTTATACAAAAAGATTACCAGGTTCCAGCTATAAGAATCCATGTGTCTATAAATTACTGAACGGATGGTGTCCGCTACATAGTGGTAGAAAAGCTTACTTTCATGATAGAGTGAATGTGTCACAGGTTTTTTGAGCGTCTCAAGATGGATGTGAAATCCTCTCCTTTGATCAAAACTGTCCGACTTGAATTCCAGATAAACTTCACTGCCACTGGTTAAAATCTTCTTCTTTTCTAAACTGTTACCACAGAACAGGCCAAGTTCTCTTCCCTTGGAATCGCCATCCCGAATTATCAGAAAATCTTTGCATCGACCAGTGTTAGCATCTCTCTGTTGCAAATCAAAATCTCGAATTTGTATTTCAAATCTGTTTTGAGTTTTAGTGGTAAGATGAAGAACGCAGCGTTTTTGCGGTGGATAAGGTTGACCAGTCATGAAGCCGGGAGAAACTACTTTAAAAGATTCTCCATTATACTGGATTTTAGATGGATCACAAATGTCATAACCTGTCCATTAAAGAAGAAAAAACGTTCAAAGATTTAAAATCTTTGGGATTTTAAAGATTTGGGATCACAACAATAAACATTAAATGGATTAGATAAATAAAGACCTTGGGCTTCAATATCTTCTTTGCTCCATGTTGCAAGAAAACCTGAACTAACAATGTCATCATCACTGTGAAAGAAAACAACCAATCCGGGACCACTCGATCGGATGACTGCAGGATTACCGGAGCAGAATCGTCCAATCAGATTTTCGGTTTTTTTATCTCCATCATAAATTTCAACATAATCGTATTGACATGAAGAACTTGGTTGTAGTGAAAACCGATTAAACTGAAGTTTTATCCTTGAACCTGGTTCAGAGATTATCTTCCATATGCTGTCCATGTTGTTTCGGTATTGAAGCGGGTATCCATCATGGTTTATGACGCCATTATCTCCAGACAACTGATGGAAGCTATCTAAAACCAAACAAAAAAGAAGGACGAATAATGGATTGTTTTGGAGATATTTGGTGGCAAAAAAGAAAACTTTTAAATGCAGCGATGGTGTAGTGGTTACTACTTTTGTGTGGTACTGCCCTGTGGTACGATCGTGGTCCGTGTTCGAAAGAATAGAAACATTCAGTTATTTACAACCTGTCATGATGCATATGATGGAAAATTCTGTACTTGCTGTCATGGAAAAAAATAAAGAACTCACTGAAAGGTTGGTCAGCGGCTGCAGCTATAAAAAATAAAATGAAACAAATTTACTGAAATTGATTGTGACGCGAGAACGACGTCGACTGAGATGTCGAGTGTGATATCGAGTGTGACGTTGAGTGTGATATCGAGTGTGAAGTTGAGTGTGATGTCAAGTGTGACGTTGATATATAGTAAATATTTTAACGCGAACAATTGACTTGATAGAATAATCTTTTGGATTGATGTTGCATGAAACTTAAAAAATATACATCATACTCACGTGGCTCAGTTGTTGTTGTTGTTGTTTTTGCTGTTGTTGTTGTTGTTGTTGTTGTTTTAGTTGTTGTTGTTTTTTCGATAGATTCAAAGAAATATCTCGCCTTAAAACCAGCACGTTCCTTATCACCATCAGACTTGAAACGTACAGTGACCACCCCCTTCTCGCTTCGCACAGTTGAGGGCGGGGAAACACCACAATACTTCCCAACCAACCGTGTCTGAGCATCAGCTCCTTCAGAAATTTCTATATAGTCCTTCTCACAGTTCGGTGATTGCTCAATGTCGAAACGTTGGAAGTACAACACTATGCGATAATCTTTTGGCGCGTTGATCGTATATGTGCAGTCTTCATTCCCAACATATTCGCCAGGATATGACGCATGCGTAATAGTGCTTTGAGTAGTAGTATAAACACCGCCACATTCTATGAAAAAACCCCGCCAAAAACAATATCGATAAAAGAAACTGATAAAATATCGAACCGCTCTCACTGTTTCGCCATATTTAAATTTGAACTTACACATGAAATTACAAACAAACCTTTGTCAGTCTTTGCAACAGCTTTCCAAGAAAGTCTGAAACCTTTCCTCACTTGTCGATCATCCGAACGAAACTTGATCGCCATTTTATTCTCAGTCGAATACTGATTAGGTGGTAAGCTGTCTCCACAAAACTTGCCTATCTGTTTCGCAGTTGCAAAGTTTCCATCGTGAACAGACAGGTAGTCATAGTAACATGACGGGGCGTTTTCGATTTGAAATTCTCGGAAGTTCAACTGGATAATTTTATCTTGAGGAACGGTGATGATCCAAAAACAAGTTGTATCCGTTCGGTAATTGTTCGGATAGTTCGGATGTGTAATGAAGCCAGAATTACCACTCAATGTATACGTACAGTCTAAAACGATAACGGAATGTCAGGTTAGCGCATGACACTCATATAAAATAAGCAATGAAGCGAAGAAGTAATAAGGATGTAATAATGATGGACTTCGTACCTTTCTCAGGTTTGATAATCGTTGGCTTAGCAGTAGATTTAGGCTTGTCCACTGATTGCCATGACAACTTAAACCCTTTTCTTGTCATTCGATCATCTGATCGAAACATAATATGTAATCGCCTTCCAGATGATCGGATCGCATTTGGCTTTACTTTACCACAGTATTTCTCAATCACCTCTGCACTATTACTTTTATACGGGTAACTGAGGGAATCTGGGTAGCCATCATAAATACGAATAAAATCATAATTGCAGTTTGGACCTTTTTCAATATCCATGTCCAAAAAGTTCAGATATATTTGCCTGCCATCTTCCACTTCGATGAACCAGTGGCAATTGCGACTTGTTGGATAGTTTGAAGGGTATCCCTCGCTCATTACTTCACCATCTCTACCAGATAAATATCGCACACAACCTGCAAAAATGTTATTGAATAAAATTCTGTTCCGAGAAATTTACGAAAATCCCATTACCAATAATAGTTGACATAAAATAAGGTCGGAGACATGTTTAAAAAACGCTCAAAACGAAAGGACGTAAAAACGACATACGTGAAGGGGTTGTAGTAACAGGAGTTGTTGTTGCGCCATCATAAATTTCTTGGTATTGCAACTTAAACCCGCGCCTAGTTTGGCGGTCGTCAGATCGAAACTGAATTACCATTTTATTTCCCTTAGATCTCAATGTTTCAGGAAGTTGGTTCCCACAGAATTGTCCAAGTTTCTCGCCTTCCTTGCCACCGCCATCTATTACGCGCAGGAAATCGTAGTTACAACTGCCAGCATGTTCAATTTCAAATTCAACGAACTGCAGTTCAATTCGAGCGTTTTCGTTGACCGTTATGTACCAGTAACAATTTTGATCCACTGCATATTTGGCAGGATACCCAGGGTGCGTTATCTGGCCGCTGGATTCAGATAACTCGAATCTGCATTCTGAAAGAAATAAGTCGTGAATGTTCGTAGATCAAATGCAAGAAATAAGACCGTATTTCTTCAGAAAATCAATTAAGCGTCATCCAAAATTTCAAAAATATTTATTTTCCCACGATAAGAAAACGAAAATGTTTCTCCAAAGTTAAATTAGATCAACTACGTCAGGAAATATGGACCGGAAATACAGGACCGGAAATTACCTTTTTTAGGCGGCTGTGTAACAACTTCTTCACTCTTGGGTACACGTTTATAGAGAATAACAACTCCACCAGCTGTCTTCTTTGCATTTGTTTTCATGGCGACCGAGATGGAATTTCCTGTCGACTGCACTTTGTTCGGTAAGTCACGACCACAAAAACGAGCAATAACCGGGTAATTTTCGTCGGGTCCGTCATGGATTTGAACATAGTCGTTTTCGCAGTTTAAGGAGTATTCCAGTTTGAAATATTTGAAAGTGAGTGAAAGCTTATGTGTGACTGGTGCTCGTACAGTCCACAAACAGTTGATGTTGTTTTTGTAAGGTGATGGGTAACTCGGATGGAATAGGTAACCGCTGTAACTGCGAAAAACTTTCTTGCATCCTATGGAAACGAAATAAGTAAGAAGAAGTTTTATGACATGATGACATTTCGATGACAAGTTAACATAAAACATAAGCTTGCTTCTCTATGATCAGGTTAAGACGACGATCTTAAAAGACTTTTTTTTGACTTTCAGACTTTTTTTTATGTAAAAATAAATGAAGCACCCTGAGCCCCACAATCCGTCATTTTCGGCACACAATCCGTCATTTTCGGCATACAATCCGTCATTTTCGGCATACAATCCGTCATTTTCGGCATACTTTCGTTTTTTTCTTTTTCTCTTAATGGTAGGTATATTCGAAGCAAATATTCTTTATTGTAATACGAACGCTTAAAGCTTATTCGAGCAAAGAAAACAGTTATGAACAAAAACCTGAATAAATGAAACAAACCTTTCATACTTTAATGGACTGTCTACACTTACCACTTTTATCTGTCCTTTTTGTTGTTGTTGTTTTTGTTGTTATTGTGGTTATTGTTTTTGTGGTCATTCTCGTTGTTGTTATTTCAGGTGTTGTCCTGTCATTACGTGTAGATGAAATGGCTTTCCATCTTAGTCGAAATCCACCTTTCCTTCCAACTTCATCAGTGTAAAAACGTATAACAATTTGACGTCCTAACGACGTAAAATCGGGATATGCGGTTGACTTACAGTACCGTAACACACTGCTTTTGAAGGTGTCCCTCACTTCCAGATAATCATAGTTGCATGTTTCTGAACTTTCCATATTCACTTCTTGAAGTTCCACCTGTATATTTTTATCTGGTGCAACTGTGATAACATAATAGCAGTCTCGATCATTTTCATAATTATCGGGATAATTAGGATGAACAATAGTCCCTTCATCGCCAGATAAAGAACCACCACACTCTAATTACAAAAATCACATCATTCATACGTTTTCAATACGAGTAACAGACAACAGGAATTCCTTTTATTTAGTTTAAGTAATTAGAAAATAAAACAGTCGATATACAAATAACTGGAATCAATCATTATTATTCTGTATCTTGGTAACTTCAAAACTTAATCTGATCTTTAATATTTCTATAAAATACCTTCGACCCTTAAATTTTTGCGTTAGTTAAATTTAGCGAAATTGATAAGGTGCATTTTAGCACCGAAATTTGTGAAAGTCTGAAACCAATTTTTTTTGCGCTTTTTTCGAAAAATTTTCGTGCCTCATTTCACTCTCACTTAGACAAATTTGCTCATTTCGCTAAATTAAGGCGATGCAAAATTTGTTGGCTTAAATTAGTTTTATTGAGTAACATCAAAGACAAACTTACTTTTATAATACTTCTGATCAGGCGATGGTGATGTTGTTGCAACTGTTGTTGTGAGTTCTAAAAAGTTCAGATGAAGAAAATCTCAACAATTTGCAAATCGTCACCGCAATGGCGACTGCGTATTCAATTGGTACAATATAGCTGCTATAAATGAGAAAATCGTTTTTATTTGAAGCAAAGCATTAGGAAAATTTCATTCTTAATAGTAACTGTTAACGATCCTTCATTTTTTTCTGCTCTACAATGCATTGAAAAAATCCCCGTTACTTGTGGTACTTGAAGAAGTCGTCTTCACCAATTTTTCTGCCTTCCATTCAACCAAAAAGCCTGATTTCTCAACGTTCTCATTCGAGTTAAACTCGATCCACGCTTGATCTTTGAAAATCTTCGATTCTACTTCATCACCACAATCTTTTTCAACAGCATACTTTGATGGGAATTTCCCGTCAAGAGAGATAAGTATGTAATCCTTAAAACATCCAGGAGTTTTTTCAATATCAAAAGATCTGAACTTCAGTGACAGTTGATCGAAACCTGGTGTCTTAACAACGTATAAGCAGTTGCTGTTTGGTGGATAAAATAAAGGAAAAGCAGGTGATTGAAAAGAACCAGTTGCAGTTGTATAAATACCTCCACAGTACGTTCCTGAAACAAAAAATGGTTCCTGATGATGGTGGTTATCAAAGGTTTAAGTTCTCATTCACTTCAACCAAATTAGACGAAAGGATATTACTGTTCATTTTCTAAAACCATATAAAACAATTTCTGCTTCAGTTAATTTCTTAACTATTTTAATGTCTTTTGTACAGAGGATTTTGAAAACAGATTGAGCTACTGATCCGATGTGACAGCGCTAGATGATAGACGAAGGGTGTTGCTGCTCAGTTCATTCTAAACTTGTGAAATTATTCAAAGTAGGCAATTTATTAAACAAACCTGAATATCGCACTATACGCCCAGTAGACGCAATACCATAAACTGCATCGTAGCCAGCACTTATATCAAACAATGTGAAATCTTTTCCACCGAATTCAATTTTTTGCCACCTTGTCCCAGATGGATTCAGAGAATTTACATTAAGTCTACGATAGATAATGTTATCTTTATCTATAGCCCATACATTGCCACCAAAACCAGCAACCACTTTTCGAAACTTTCCATTTATAGGGACAACATTCAGTTTACTGTAGACGTCTTCACTTGGCACATAGGTAGCAAAGTAAACGCTCCCTACATTATTCAGCAACCAGTAACCATATGTACCAACAGACACTTGACTGTATCCAGATGTTAACACCTTCCACGATGTACCAATGGGATTTGAAAAGGTTACGCCCATTCTAGCAACAATTTCATCATTCGTTGTAACACCAATAACTTCGTCGTGCGCCCCATGAACGATTCCGGAAAGTTGTCGAGAGTTTTGAACAACCCGACCCCAATATGAACCTGCACTGTTCGAAGGGGTAACGCCATATCTATGCAAACCAAATCAATGAACTTCACTGAAACGTTACAATTTCATTTAATGCAAAAAAAAAACAACCCAGCTTGATAAGACATACAATACCAACCTGAAGAAGAATTCCTTATTTTTATCAACAGCATACACACCAAAATTACCAACACTCAACTTCAAATTTTGAGAAGGCTTTTCGACATCCACCCATTTCTTGGCCTTCTGATCATAATAGTATGGGGAACCAGTCAGGTCGATCGCCCACACAGATAAATTTTGAGCTGCAGCACTCAAACGAAGAAAAGTTCGTTTCGGTGTGGAAATTTCTTCCCAGCCAGATGGATATAAGTTTCCTATGTAAGAGAAATTAAAAATAAGGGAAAAAACTGTATTTTCTTTTTATTTCGAACAACCAAGTGAAAACATTACGTACTTGTGCTGACTGTGGTTAGGCCAACTAAATCTGTGTCGGAATATTTGATCCTGAATCCCTGATATTCAGTGGAACTGTCAGATTTGAAGACCAGATCCAACTTGTTCCTAGTTGATCGATATTCGGGAACCGCCCGAACACCACAAAGATTCATCATCAACTGTCGCTTCCCATCGTCATCAATTTCGTAGACTTTCAACGAATCGAACTTACAGCTGTCGTCACTCTCCACTTCAAATTTCAAGAACATCAAGGTGATGCGACGGCCCTTGTTTAATCGAATTTTGTATTCGCAGTTCAAATTGCCGTTGTAATTGTCAGGATAGTTAGGAGATGAAACGAATCCACTCGATTGTGTTAATGTAACACCACAGTCTACAACAAATTTATGTTTCTATATAACGAATGAATCAGCACAAAATTCTAATATAGATCCAAACAAATGTTATACAGCTTATTTATACAAGCGAATTACCGAGACACAACAGCAACAACAAAAACAAAAACAACAACAAATTGAAAGCTAAAGTAAACCTGAAGCAGTTGGAAGAGCGGTGATCGGTATGGAAGTTGTTTTTTCAGCTGAAAGGAAGAGAAATGTTGAACAATTGTTCATGTAAATTGGATACTCAACTATCAAGTTTAAAAGGACATGATCGCAATACAAAAAACAGTTTTAAAAGTTTTAAAAACTTACGAATGCTATCTAGTGCTTCATATGATAATGTAAATCCTCGCCTGTTCCCTGAATCATCAGATATGAATTCAATAAAAACTCTGTTTGATTCTACTGAAACTGTCTTGGTGACAAAACCACTGCCACATCCAACATGTTGAAACGGACCACCAACTCCTTGACCAAATATTGTAACTCTGTCTTTTTGACAATCTGAATGTGTCAGAACACACACAAAAGAAATTATCAAAATTCATGAATACAATGTATTTAATTGCTTCACTATCACATATCCAATGAGATAGAAATTGGATAACAGATCAGATCTTACCAGAAGAAGGTTCCAAATCAAATCTTCGTTGCTGGAAATCCATTCGTTTTGCACTTTTGATGTCAATCATCCACAAGCAGTACTGATTCTCTTTATAGCCGGTATCAAACTCAGGGTAGTTGATATAACTGGCTTTACTTTGGAGAACACCACCACACGCAGTATCTAAATAGCATGTAGTTTTATGACACACTTGAAGTAACTTCCTGATAAAAAAGAAATCCCAGATGCAATTCAGATTGACAACTATCAAAAAAGAAATCCCAGATTTAAAAAGGGAGGAAGAATCTGGAATAACAGAACAAATTCTGAAACTCGCACAAACCTTCCACTTTTGCAATGGAGTTATCTGAAAGTATGATATAAACTCCACGATTATTAATGCTGACATCGACAACATTTTTTACCCCTGTCGTGACCCAACTCTCACCAGCTGGATTGTTAAAGGTTAATCCCTTTCGTTTAAACAATTCGCCATTGATGATAGCATAAAAATTTGTGCCAAGACCAGATGTGATTTTTGTGATGGATCCACCATTTTTTGGTAATGATACTGTTGACTTCTCTTGCTGATTGAAAAACGACAAATCACCATTAGGTTGAATTACCCAGACACCAAAAGCATCTATAAGAGTATTTAAAATGATCATTATTGTAATTATAATTTGCTAGTTCCATGACGTACTATGATCAATGAGGGTATTTCGTAAGAGATCCATTTGGATTAAAGAAAGTGCACTTACAGAAACCACCCAGCTAGACAACCACCCTAGGGATCATTTCTACTCTCCTGCTGATTGCAAAACAGAGGGGATTGAATGGCTTGGTCGAAGATTGAACCCATGACCTTCAGTACTAGTAGGGAGCCCTTCACCACAAGGATACCTGCCGTTCAGATTATTTTTATTCAAAATTCCATTTGATGAATTAACTTTCAAACTGACAGATGAAAACATACTTTCAGTAATATCTTTTCCTTGAGTAAAGTATTTCCATCTTTGTCCTACTGGATTGGTTTCATTCATGCCTTCCCTTACATAAACATTGAAATCCTCCTGAAGCAGATATACATTGAAAAGTGATGAAATAACTTTTGCATTAATGCTACCAGATGGCGACTTGGTCGTAACAATCCTGTAACCAATTCCATTGGCTTTATCTGCTGGAGAAGGCTCTAGTACCACACCAGCATTCTTTTGGGAATCAATTACCCACCCACCATTTCTGCCAAGTGACATGTAATGAACCTTTGGTAAACCAATACTTGCAATGGGCATTTCATCCTTGGTAATGGCTTGAATAGTTTGTCTTTTATCTACTAACCATATTTTCCCATCAAAACTAGAAGAAATCAAGACCGCTTCAAGACTAGGATATATCTTCTTCCACCCCGTTGTTGGTAAAGTAGGCTCTAAAACAATTTTAAAAATATATTTCAGTCTGTAGAATTCACTGAATCCAAGAAAGTCAAAATTGAAGTGAAGAAGCAAGAATAAATACCAGGTGCTGTTTTCTCAACAGACCACTGTCCAATAAATCCTTTGAAATTCGTAGAAGCATCAGAACGGAAAACAACACGCAAGGAATTGCCATTAGTTTTTACGAATACATCTTTGTGCATTCCAACATATTTCCCAAATGATGGAGCATCTTGCTGAACGCCGTCGAAAAGTTCAACGTAGTCATATATTGAGTTAGCATTGCCTTCAACATTGACTTCCATTAAACGAAAAATGATCTTTGTATCCACTTCAGTTGTAATATACCATACACAATATAAGTTATTGTCATAATTTGATGGCCAGTTTGGAGATGCCAACAATCCCTTATTGCTATTTAAACTTCCTCCACAGGCTGGAAAACAAGAAAAACATTTCCCCTAGTTTGTGCAGTCTGTAAGTTTTTGTATTCTATTTAGGAATAGTATTAGAGATTGCATTAAACTTACCAGAAAATGGAGTGGGCGAAACCGTTGATGGGGTAGCTAAAAATATTATCATATTAGTTCAAGAATTAATATGAAGAAGTAAACATAAGTGTCATATAATGTTGATTTTTAGGGTAGTTTTATGTAAAGCACTCCCTATTGAAGATCAAGAAAAATCAAGCAACATAAAAACAAAACAACAGTGTTATTCATTTGGCAGTTTCTTTTGTATTCTTCCTTCTAAAGGTGTATTGTCTACCTGTTGTTTTGCCAACACCGACAGCTTTCCATCTTAACAGGAAGCCTTTATCAGTGCCAGATTGATCCGACTTGAAATGAATCTTTAATTTATTAGAAGTACTCAAAAGTACTTTGTTCTTTATTTCACCACAGAAGTTTCCCAATGTTTGATCATCATTTGAAGAACCATCATAAACTTTTAATACATCGTAATCACATAACGAACCTCCAAACTCAATGTCAACATCTGCCAGTGTGAGTTCAATCTTCTTATTTTCATCAACCGATACTACCCAAGTACAGGCCTCTTTATTTTTGTAATTTTTTGGATAATTTGGACTTTTGATTGTTCCAGTGGTACTCGCAAAAGTACCGCCACAGCCTACCAGACAATTATAATATTGAATGTTTTAATCTTATAAAATAAACACAACGTTAAGCGCCCAAAATGATATTCAACTATTCGGACAATTCCATTTAATTAAATGGATTAGTCAAAATAAATGGAAATGGCCAAAAATGATGTTTTATGAAATTAATACTGAAAATTGAGTTCACTAATATTATCATCATAATATTCCATTTGATTTCTATCATCATAAACAAAGAAGACATAATGCAAATAATAATATATTAATAAAAACCACTTTCCATTAATGCTTATATCCATTTCAAGATAATTAACAGGAAAAACATTGTAAATGGAAATAATTTTTACCATGTACAGAGGTTTCTGTTGGAGAAATTTGCATTTCCAAAACATCAGTAAAGGACTGTGTAGGCCGATAGAACTGATAAAAAACACGTTTTCCATCAATGGACTGCTTTAAAAATTCTTTTCCACAATGATGTTTTACATCACCAAATAGGGGATATTGGTGATCACTGGAGTAAAACAAACCAGCATCCTTGCATTCTGTAGATGAGGGGATGTTACTTTTCGTAACCTCCACTTTAAAAGCAGTCTTTGTTGTTGTAGCTAACCATGTGCAATGGTTCCTATCTGTGCCTGGTACCAATTGAACTGTAGTCTGTTCCAATATGTTGTCATAGAAACCAAAGCATGATGTAACTAAGAAACAAAGAATGTCACAACTCAGACATCAAAACTTAGCAACACTAACTTTAAATTTGGTGGGTTTTCTGCAAAGTACTCTTGGATTCTGCAACCTACCTTCTTTTGCAACTAAATCATTCTGTAAAATAGCAAAGATAATTGGACCAGCTGAAACATCACTTATTGTTAGTCTATTGAGCTGCCATTTTGAATCTTGTTCTTCACTTTTAAATGGAATGAGTTCACGCTGCATTAAGCTATTTCCTGGTGTCAAATAAACCAACGAACCATCAAACCCAACAGACATCTTGTTTGATATCGTTATATCGGTAATTGACATGGAGCTACGCCATAACTTGAGGGCAGATTCCGACGGTGGCACAGTAAACGACCTTAACTGACCATCTAACATGACAGCATACGTTATGTATGGTCCTGATGAAATCTGCTGAACTTTGACACGGGTTGGTACCCACTTGTTGCCAAGAACATTATTTTTACTAACACCATCACGAAAATACAATTCATCAGTTAGTAAATTAATTGCGTAGACTGTGTATTGCGGTGAACCAGACTCAACTGATCGCCACATATTTTCGTCGAAAGGAATTTTCTTCCATTCTTTGGCTTCAGGATCAAAGTATCTAGCATTATAATTCTCGTCTACAGCCCATAAACCTGATTCACCAATAGAAATATCGAACAATTGAATATCACCCCTCTGTTTAAAGTCAATTTTTTTATTTGACACATATTCGCCTTGGTATGGCTTGTTATCATCTGATATTAACCAAATATGAATTTTGTCATTTTTAGGGTATGCATCAACTTTATAGGCAGTTTTGATGTTTGTAGAAAGCTTTCTCCAACCATCTGGCAGAGATTGTGAGATGTCGATTGCTGGAATAAACAGAAGCAAAAATTCCAACAAAATCATTCTCTTCTTTCAGCCCAAAATAATGTAAATCATTGATACAGTCTTAGACGAGTATGTTTTACAATTTCCTGTTGTTGAATGAGTCTATTATCATATTACTGAACACAAGCCAAAGTAAACAGAGAGCAAAAGGTGAACCATTTGTTTGTTTGAAATGTATTAACATAAAAAGTAACAAGGTGAAAACGTGAAATCACAACAAACATCTGTGAAAGTGTTACATCAAAATTGATTTACTCCACAATAGAAGAGATTAACTTGTGTCCTGACATTTCCATAGAAAAGCTTTTATGACTGTCAACATTCAATTCTCAAAAATCAACACAAAGAAGAAATAACTTTTGGAAGTAGTATTATAAAGTTTTAGTAGTCATTCATTATTTCCGTTCAACAGATAATACATACAAATTTTCTCAATTGATTTTCTTTTGTTATTATCTCCAGTACATCAGTATGTATGTATAGTATTTCCACAAAGAACATCAAAAGTTTACAGGCAAAAGAAGTGCATGAATCACTAATTGCGCAGATATTTAACATTGTCCTTTTTATGCCTCTATGTTAGTATAAATTTATGTTTTACAGACTTTTTCATCAGATTTGTGAAAGAAAATAATTTGCTAATCATCCAGTATCAATAAGTTAAAATAATAAATTGATTTTTTAAAATTGGAATTTTTTTTTGTATTCCAAACTTTATTGTTGTTGTGCTTAATTTCTTTCTGACAGTAATGAAAAGAAGCTAATCAAAAATACCTTTTCGTTGAAGAATGGATCCATCGAAAGTTTTCAAAAATATTTTGTCATCACCTCCCAATAGTTTTTCTCCTTCTTGTGGTAACACAACCCATTGTGACTTCAATCCATACGGATTAACCGAACTTATGCCATTCTGGTAAGCTAAACTGTTGTTACGAAGGATGGCCCAAACAACTCCAGTATTGGTCACAGCAATATCCTTAAAGTACATGTTAAGTGGATTGGTGACAAATGTGTAAACCTTTGAGTCACGTTTCTTTTGTGGTTGCAGAAAGTGTCCTTTACCATTGAGATCGATCGTCCATATACCTCGTCTGCTTGATGCAAGCCATCTTATATTTTGTGCAAGTGAAATGGGTTTGCAGTTAAGACTGGCATCAGGGGTGTTCAAACAATATTGGAGATCTCCAGATGATGACCGAGCTAATGAAACAAAATTCAACCTCAAAATTCCTCTCTTAATTAATTATTCTTTCTAAGTAAACTTAAAGTAAACATTATAGATATAATGCCAAAACTAGTTGTATGCATGCAAAGCAGTTTTTAAACATGCTTACCTAAAATCATCCCTTGTGGACCAGTGTAAATGTCAACATAGTCAGTTGCACTTTTGATATTAGTCCAACTTTGCATGCCAGTTGAATCATAACTCCATTTAACCAAATTGCCATATTTATCTAACCCATAAACTCCATCACCTCGAATTGCTAGTGATGTTATTTCACGTCCAAGTATTTCTGTTGTTAATCCATCTTTTCTAACAAACACACGACCTGTTGTTGTCAATATAAACATGCCACCAGACCGGACAAACATAATCTTTTTTATGGGACCTTGAACTTCAAAATAACGTTGTGGTACAATCAATTCCCAATCAGATGATACAGGTGTAGGTGTAACCGTGACTGCAAACAAAAAAAATCCAATGAAAAAAAGAAAACCTTGAAATATGTATTTACTTCTATAAAGCTTTAACCTTTACCTGTTGGTGTGACAGTCGCTGCATGGAAGGCTACATAGTCAATTGAAAACCCAACACCTTCTTCTTCATCATTGGAAACAAACTCCAAAAGAACCTGAGGTGCTTCAATCTTTTTATCTAAGATCGATTGTCCGCATTCTACAATAGGTTCCTTAATACCTGGATATGTTGTAATCAAATAGTCACCACATAAGGGCTGTTTTTTTATATCCAGTGGTTCCTTGAATGTGAGGTCTATTGTATTGACTTCTTTTGGGTTTATCACCCATAAACAGGACTTGCTGGCAGGATAATTGGATGGATAGTTTGGACTTTCAATGTTGCCAGTTTTGTCAAACAAAAAACCACCACATATAGCATCTACAACAAAGTGAAAAGGAGAAAAATTAAACATTTAATACAATGATTGTTTGTGTTGCAAAGTCTTCATACTTATAGTAAATATGTTGCTACCTTTTAGCATTGCAATATCTCCGTTTTTGTTCATCCCCCAAACACCAGACAAGCCACTCCTCAGTTGTATCAGATTTACACCATATTGTCTTTTCCAGGAAGCACCCATGGGACGCAAACTATTTACTGACTGCTTCTTAAATACACCACCATCAGCATTATGAGCCCAAACATTATCACCAAATCCGGAGCTAATGTATTTATAGTTACCTAAAATAATTGTTGAACCACATCAGTACGAAAGTCTTCCAACTTGTTTCACTATTTATCATTTTAGTCTCACAAATCAGATGACAAGACATAACCAAAAAAGGAACAAAATTTGGTCTACCTTTCATTTCATTTCAACAAACTTCACAGGCCAGTTGCAAGAAACAGTGATTAAATAAATCAACAAGAAAATAATTTTCACACCAACTTACCCAAACCACTTGTCCATATAGCTTCTGATGGTTTATAAGGGGTTGTCATTCCGTAAACACTGCCAGACGTCATTGTTATCCAGCATGCTAATATTCCACATGAAATAGAGTTGACTTTTCCACTGACTACACCACCGTTCTCCAGATTCATGATGACTGGTTTCCAACTTGCATCCAAACGCTCCATATTATATATATGTGCATAATACAACTTGTCATCGTTTCCAATGCCGTATATATAACCCGCAGAACCGGACTGAAGCAACCGCATTCCTTTTGCATTTTTGGAAATAAGAGACCACCTGTAACCTTCTGGATTACTTACAAAAGCTCCACTCCTCCAATAAATTGATTTATTTGTTGGATGAATCCCAAAGATTCCAGATGCACCAACTGTTATTGACTCTAATTTTCCAGCTTGCACGTTCCACTTCTGATTGTCATAATAAAAGATATCATAATTGCTATCTAACACCCATAATGAACCCAACTTAAATCCTGCATCGAAATCAATGATATTCATTGGAGCTGCTATGCCATTCCATGGATCACTGAATGTATTTTCTGAAACATAAATGTAAAACAGAAATTGTTTTCTACAGCAATTCAAGTTTTGAACTTCTCCATCTTTTTTTCGAACAGGTAATTAGTAATTAGTTAATGAGTTAATTAGTTGGTGATTGGTAAAAAAACTAAATTTACCTGATGGGATATTAAATGAAACTTTGGGAATAGCTTCCCAGACAAGCTTTAGTCCCTTTTCACCTAAAGTCTCATCAGAAATGAACTGCAAGAACATTGTATTGCTTGATGAAGTCAACGATTTCCCTTTTCCATCGTAACCACAAAACTTTCCTGAAAGATATACAGCAGCAAACATTAACATTGACAGAGCACTAACTTTTCCATTAAAAAACACTTTTAACTACACGCACCAAGTCGAGGAGAGTCTTGTTGGCTGCCATCATTAACAATCAATCTATCAAAACAATCTGAGCCACCTTCCAATTGGAATTCTTCAAAGACAATCCTTATGCGTGAATCTGTGTTAGTTTTTATGACCCAGGTACAGCCAAGATTATCAGGATACTCTAACGGAAAGTCTGGACTAAGAATCTGTCCACCAACACCAGTGAAGATTTTGTTGCAGCCACCTAAATGAAAATGTAAAATGGTAAGTGTGTAATCTATTCTACTAACATCTTGTTATTTAAAAACGAAAGTGAAAGTAGCTGAAATAACAATGTTTCTGTCCACTGGGGTTTTGGAAAGTCATTTTGAAATTTTGAAAAATCCATTCTACTGTTTAGCTAGCCAACTACTTGTATCCTTCTAAATCTCACTAGAAGGATACAAATAGATTTAGGGAGGATAGCTGGGGTTTCCTGGCAACAAACCTAATGGGGATGGATATTTTCTTGATGGTATACTTTTGTTGTCTTTTGAGAGATACCATAGTTATCTTAGTTATAGTTATCATATCTACAGTATATCTTCATTACCACTTCCCCTTTTCTTACATTCCTCTACAACCAAAATAATTGACGAGGATGTTTCTCTCACCAAATAGACTTACTGTGTGTGTCTGTAACAACAGCTTGCACATTATCTAAAGAGAAGCATGTGGAAAGAAAAACCAATAATGGAAATACAAGATAGAAAAGTTTAATATATTATTCAAATGAACAGTGTATGTTTATGTTATTTTAAGAAAGGTAGCATTGTTATTTGGTTCGGTATTTCATATCTATTTATACAAGTGAATGTGTGGGGTGATGGTGATGGTGAAGGTGTGAGGTGATGGTGATGTATTTGTATTTCCCTGGAACCTCATCTAATAAATTTCTCATAAAAATCATGGTAACTATTTTTCACTTAACTCTTTTAATATTATTATTATTATTATTAAATTTATATTATTACATTTCTAAATTTTGTTTCTCCATCAGATTGTAGCATGGCAGCTTTGAGAGAATTATCATTTCTCCATAACGTTTTTTAAAAGACCAGAGAAAAAATTAAGCGATAGTGTTTTAGTGGCAAACTCAACAATTAATCTCCGAAAAAAAGTTCATACTGAGAAAATTGAAATGAAAAATGAATTTCAACCAATCAAATGTCAAAAAGTAGTCACATGGCATACATAGAAACCATAGGTTTGTTTAAAAAATTATTTTAAATGACATTTTCATAGAAACAATTTAAGAGGAACGAAGTTGAAATCCGCGTGATTCAGAGTCCAGAACGTTAATAGAACGTTTGAGCAAATCGAAAGTATACGATGTTTTTAACGATCAACGCTCGTTTGATGGAAACGTGTGAACATATATTTCGTACGGATATTAGAGTTTGAATAAAGATGTTTTATTTATGAAAATTAAAGCTTATTTCTCATCACATTAAATAAATACTATTTCGGAAGTGTTTTTTATGATATAAGTTTTATATAACTTTCTCTGCATTTCCTCAGTTCAAATGTCGCGGTTAATCAGAGCTATTTACTTAAAGCAATAGTAATATTTGATTGACTGTTTACAAAGTAATCAGAAAACTTCCAGTATATCTATGATGCGCCGATGGTAGATTTATAACTTTGCTCGCTGTTTCATTGGGCACACTAACGAAACTCCCTCTCCCAGTTTCTTCTGACATTTTGTATTTAATAAGAAACTAAGCTTTGAGTTCTCAAAAATACTTTGAATTTAGTAGAAATGTTTCAAGCGAAATAAAGGCTTGCAATTTATCTTTAACATTAAAATTAAATTTCCAAAATTCTCACTTTCTTTGAATGGGTTAGCTAACTCGCTAACTAGTTTCTTTGTTCTTAGTTCACAAAACAAAACGAAAACAACAAAAGGTATTTCCGGATGAGTGGATGAGTTGGCAATTAACAATGTGTATGTAGATGGCGTGCTTAGAAGAAATGGGGAAGATGTTACTACAACTTTGCTGAAGTTAATTTCGAAAGATCGGCAAATGAGGAGAAAAAGTTTGCTGTCGAAGTGAAAATTCCTCTCGATGATCAACAACTGATCACGTCTGTTCCGACATTGAAGTAGTTAATGAATTTTCTAACCATGGGTAATCGGAGAATAGACGACATCTAAGACGAATGAAGAAATAGTTGCCGACGAAGATGACGACAATACTTTTCCCAAGGAATCCAAAACTTTTTATTTGAACGTTTTAGTTCAAATTACAAAATGTCTTATATACCGTTTGATTTCCCTTCCATACCATTTTATGTATCCAACTGAATTTTAATTACAAATTATGGTTAACCTCCAATAAAACAAAATAAAATCCGACGAACAATTATGGTTAATTCTCCTGATAACATCATGGTTAATCTATCGCGCCATTATACTGTTCATTCTATTACAGAGGTCAGGTATTATTGTAGAGCTAATAACGTTAGCGGTTGACATCTGGAAGCACTTGCAGGATTATTTATACAAACAACTCGAAATATTGTGTGAAATAATTAGCAGAACGTTTTCTCGCCTCAGCCCAAACCAGGTTCACATTACATGTTGGGTTTGGATAAGCAAGTTCACCACCTAGATCTTACGGAGTTTGTAGGTCTAACAAGATGCAATCATAAAACCTTTTGGTTGAAAGTCTCTTATTCTCGTTTGAAAGAACGAGGCAATACGCCAAAATGTTGTCGTTAACCCAGACAGAGTTTTGACCGCAAGTAAGTGATGATGGCATCTTGTTACTTATAGTACGTCTTGTAATGAGGTGGTCATGTTATTACATTTATTATTTGAATATATTATTTTTTTTAATCCTAAATCAACCTAATTTGCTGCTGTTATAAAATGTAATTAGGTTAAAAATTACTCGTAAAGAAATTTGAAAGTATACGTTAACTCGTGTGTTTTTAAAATGATTCTGCGGGAAAGAATAAACAATCAAAATTTTTTTCTTAATACGAAAATCCAATAATCTAATAAATCCATCTTAGGATATCTCTGATGATCGTTTGAGTAAAAAGCAAAACATGAGCAACGAAAATGACTTCTTATGAAAAGGTTGGAATGACTTTTAATACAACGATTTACGCTTGTTCTTATATAAACTTTAGATAAGTATCACCAATTAAATTGAAAACTTCTAAAACCGATTGTTTATGGAGCGCTAGAATGATCATATTGTGTTGGTGACGAGCCAACTCTTTGATCGTTCCATTTAATAACATAATAATGTCGTTCACATGAACGCAATAGGGATGAAAGAAGCTTTTGATACGAGCCGATAATACTTATTTCCTTCCAAATGAATGAAACTGTTCACCTCATCAAGATTTTGGGGAGAGGATTTAACCCTGCTTCGACTAAATTCGTTAATTCATTGCTGTTTGAAGTTTTCCGCAAACATGATTTTTTTAGACAAAATTTAAGCAGAGATTTCTGTTTGTGATTTTGTCCAATAAACGAGCAAAATGACAAACTTGATAAGGTTGTGTGTACTAGACTGTTTCTTCGTCACGTTCCGGACAGAGTTACGGAAAAGTTTCTTTAAACTTTAAACGAACAAAGCAAAACTAATGCAAACCGAATCAGACTATTTGAAAATATATATGTGACGGATGACTATGATGTCTCGACATAATGTCCTTTCAAAAAACAACACAAACCAACTAGAGTTTAAATACGGAACAAATGTTTAGATTGTAAATAATTGTCTCCACAAACATTCAAGTAACGTTGGTGAACTATTATTACCTCATCATTTAAAACAAACATTATAGCTTATCGTAAAGTAAACATAAAAAATTGCGATGAAAGACCTTCTCATAAAACCATCTGAAAATGCAACAAATTCGTCTCTATATTCCTATCGCTAGACATTAAGCTTTGATGTTAAAATACCGAATGAAGATATATGAAATGGGATATATAAATGAAAATAAAGAACAAAAATAAAAATGAAAAATATTTTAAAATAAGAATTTTTAAATAACAAGGCAGAGACTCTTTTCTTCCACATCAAACTTACCTTCCCTTAACTGGATTGACAGGAATAGTATCCAGGAAAAAATACTCTTCATCCTTGTCTGTGTTGACAGCAGACGCAATCACAAGATGGACGCCATTTTAATACTCACTAATTAATTTGGTTTTGATAGGAACACTGATCAATCTGTAAATGTCCTTATGTTTGTTAAGCTAATCTAGTGAAAAGCACACATACTGCGGATGTTGCTATGTGTGTTTTATGATTGAATAAATAGTGAACAGTCTCACCATACAAAAAAACTTTATTTTTTTGCAAAGAATACACTCCTTCATAAAACCAATTCTATTTTGAAAAACCTAATCGATATTTAATCTTATGTATCACGAATTGACACTGCGATGGAGTGTTCTGCGAAAAGGCAGCATTCGAGTATATTTGAGTTGAATCGAGTTATCAGAAGATGAGACCATCTTTTTTTTAAGAATTCACCAGTTTTTACGACATTTTGGCATTTCTGTGAAATGGAGGCACCCATCTTTCACTTGTTTTGTTTTTGTTTGATTTGGCTCTCCATACTGATGACTTGTATGAAAACAAAATCTGCTTAAAATGATGATCAAGCTTGTTAAGACGCTTCTAATCTTCTTGTTCGTGATGAGCCCAGACATCAGGTTCTGTCCTCATTTTTTACATCAGATTTAACTTAGGAAGTGTTTCCATGGAAATAGCCAATCAAATTTATTTATCCTAAAATTTCCAAAGTTGAAAAATCCTGGTAGCTAACATTTCTCATCACTTTAACTTTTGATATAATGAATATTTTCATCTTTTGTAATTTATTAGTGAATAAGGAATTCTACTGTGAGTTGAATGATAGAAGGATGAGTTGAATGATAGAAGGATGAGTTGAATGATAGAAGGATGAGGTTACAATTATTTACTGGTTCAAAAGTTACGCATGTCAACAAAACACAAAATGCTAATTACATCATAATTATGTGTTACATAATTTGGTGATTTTTAAATCGAAGTATCTGCCCAAGGAAACGGAATTTCCAAAAACTGTGAAAAAACCTTGTTAAACTTGCGAGTTCTACGCAGGAATCCCTTTAAGTAATCATGAAAGAGCGTTTTGAAAGGTGATAGCATTATCTCCACCCCCAAAATGAGATAGCCAATTAGATTTCTCTACTTATCGTCTCAGATTTCTCATAAACGTCAAAACATTATGCACGTATCGGCTCGTTTTCTTACGATTACGAGTCGTGTTGCACGTCGTGTCATGTTTGACGTCAGGCTCAAAGTTTTGTTTTGAGAGCTCTAAAAGAAGAAAGAAATAACAACGAAAACATCAACGCAAACAACAACAACAACAACAACAACGAAACAAGACGAAATAATTCAAAAACATTTGGACAAAAAAGAAAACAAGAGAAAGCATATACAAAAGAAAACAAAGGCTGTCAAAATGGAAGTAGGGTTAGAAACTATTCCAGTTTAGCGAATCTTTCCATCAAGGTTTATGAGTATCTCAAGCATTTTCCAATTCTGTTTATTTCTTTGACAGACTATATCTTTAACAAAGTCATGAAATCTGTCTATGAAATCTGTCCATCATAAAACGTTTTGGTTGAAAGTCTCTTATTTAGAACATTTGAGCAACGCATCAAAGAACATATGCGAGCCGTACGGAATGGCGATGTAACCAAAAACGAAATTGCTGACCACTGTTGGACTAATGACCACAAGTTTGATTGGGAGAATAGAAAGATCCTTGACAAGGAAAAAGGATGGACTGCTCGAAAAGTCAAAGAGACTATATACAGTGTCAAAAACAATTCCAGTATTAATAGTACATCGTATAATGTTCCTGCGATATGGTTTCCAGCTCTACGCAAAACAAATTATTGACATTGCTTCCTTCCAGGTCCGAAATAATTTCGATCCTAATTTCGATCCTACTGAAAACATATATAAACTTTACATCATTCATTTACAAACGCCCGATGATGACAGTAGTAACTGTCGAAACGTCGCAAACAAAAACAACCGGTCTATGACATGATAAACTCTAATTATATATTATGAATACTAGACTGACAAACAATATAAATATATTCAATTTCTCTTATTTTCGTTTTGACGGCAAACTATTGAAGATGATCGCATCTTGTTACCATAGTGATGATCGCATCTTGTTAGACAAACCTTTAGTTACATTTTCTCTCGTGGTCACTCCATTCATTTTGTAAGGTATGACGAAAATTTCTTTCTTCTTTTGATGATTCACGTTTCTAATTTAGGAAGGAATTAACAAAAGTTCTCTCTAATTCTGAGACGGATCTTGAAAATTTAGATTTTTTCCCTCTTACAGAATGCTCAGCTGTCAAAATAAGTATTTTTCAGTACGAAAGAATTCTGATTAGAGTAAATTTATATATGTTTCAAAAATCCTTACACTCGATACTGTTCAAAATGAAATACTTCCGGTCCCAATTCGGACAAAATACGTCAGCCGTACTTGAAACGTTTTATTCTCTGAAAATAATTCAACCCGTTAAAATGTACGAACACGGCTAATCATTAAAGATCAGGTATGACAAGCAAGTTAGGAGAGCAGAAGAAAGATCATTCCGCTTGCATATCATGCTGATGTTGACTTCTGATTTATAAGATGGGAAGATTGGAAACATGAATGAATCTTACTTTAAAGAATCGGCAGAAAGGTGCGGTTTCATTGCGAAATCTCTAAAAATGAATATTGTATTGGAACACCAGTACAAAAAAGAAGTATGGTTTTCCTGACGAGTTTAGTGAATAGAACACTAACATATTATTAAACATTTAACTGCCGACAAGCTAGTTCATCTGCTCCATAATTCATATGTATTTAAAACAAAACTTCGAAGTTCGTGGAAGATTCTGTGGAAGATTCGTGGAAGATTCTGTGAAGTTCTGAGTTTTATCGTTGCGTTTTGATTTTTAATAGAATAGATTCAGGTACAGTACAGGTGCAGTGGAGATCAAATATGTTTAGAAAAGGGTGAAACACGTGCAAATAACCATGAAAAACTTGAGAGAGAAACTGTCAATTTTCAATACTCCAAATTGACATTGACAGAAAACTCCAAGTCAGTGGATTAGGACTATAGATGCTGAAATTAAATTCTTGTAAAAAGCTGCTCTTACTCTCAACATATGCTCGAGTGTGGTAAGCTATCTTACCCACTTTTTTTCCAGATTTTCTCTTTCTTGCATCAGTTCAATAATACCAATTTGATATTAGTCTTAAATTCTTACAGGACGCTTCTTCATTTTGTATACCCTCACATATAACTGTACTTCAAGATGGAGAAGTGGCGTTCTTAGAGTAGAAAAACATAGTAAACATTACATGTTTCAGGGCAATATCGGTTTATCAGTAATATTATTTTGTCTCTGAGTGAATTAATGTTACCACTATTAAGACATTGAATCTCCATGGAACTTAACATTTATAGACATTTTTTCCTTGACATGTTTACATTTTTACTGAAAGACTCTGAAATGCTAATGCTTTGTTTTGAGAAAACCTTCGGCGATTTGATCTTTGTAACAGACACTTGAACGTTTCGACCATACCTCCGTTCGTCATTCAGGTTTGATTCCTTTATTTACACAGGTATCTAAAATGCACCAGACGGCTCTGTAAACCCCTGTCCATACCCACAGGAACATTTATTTAATTCTTTAATTAAAATAATTATTTTCCTTTACAATATAATCATAGATCACGTGGATATTTTAATGCAAGGACATTTCGCAATTTATTTAAAACAGTGCATGCCAAAAGAAAGCTATCGAAAACCAAGAATTACTTAAAAATGAATTCAGAAGGTGAGAATCCAAACCGTGAGTTTATACGTAGACTAGCAAATGACTTTGTACACTACAAAATATACGGGAGAGGACTGGAAAATAAAAACACAGAGGCAAGCGGAGATGAACCTTTTCTGAAGACAATGAAAACAATGCAAACGGTCACCAAGCAGTTGGAAGAAGATCATTCGCCATTTTTTGAGCACGTTTGCCAAGACTTGGATTTACGTGAACACAACGCCAGAGATGCGCTAAATGAACTCTCCGAAGAAGTGTTAATCGCAGATTCGCTGAATTGGGGACGTGTCGTTAGCTTGTTCACGTTTGGCGGTAAACTGGCAGAATGGTTCTGGAAAACACACCAGGAAGACAAAATCGAAGAAGTTGAAAGTTGGCTGACAGAAAGTATATCTAGCACTGATGAATGGATCGAAAGAAAGGGAGGATGGGTAAGGTTTTATCACTTTTATTCCACAAATCCTTGAAAGCTTCTTAAAAACCTTGCATTGTTTTGCTGTCTCCTTATGATACGCTTTGTGAAATTGGCAGTTTGTCAGTTGGCAATATGTAAGAGAAATCGGTTGAGAGGAAGTACACAATTCATTCACAGCTGATCTCAGAGAATTTGAGAATGGCAGTATGGCTTTCACACTGTCACGCTTTTGAGGTTAGTATCAAAACTGGTGGAGGTGGAGCGAGATTGAGCTCATTTGGTTTCCTTTGGGATGACAGTTTTCTTAAAGCAGTTTATCCACAAGTATTTCCATGGCAACCATTATATCTACAGGATCTTTTTAACACATGTATGTTCCTCATTCTGTGGCGTCATTCTGTGGCGTTATTCGCTGCCCTACATATAACTTGTCATATAACTGCTTTTTGCTCGTTATAAAACTCTAAATACGGATCCATTGATGCAACCCTCAATTATTATGGAGAGCGCACTTTCAGTAAAAATGTTAGTTTCTGAAAGTAGTGTTGTCGAGAGAAAAAAAGATGGAGAATAAATACTTGAATTTTTTTGGAGGAAGAAAATTTAATGGAAAAGATAAACATTATTTTATTCTTTATGACGTCACAACGGCTATGAAAGGGAGATACTATGAATTATGACTGGAAAGAAAGATATTCCAGATCTTTTTAAACCTCTCCCTACATTCCTAATTCATGTCCCTTTAATGGAAAATTACAGCTTCAAGCACTTTCCATTTCCTGTTTTCGCCTTTACGAATGTGTTCCTAGTTACCCAGAAAAAAATTGGGTGAGTGGTTTCAATCCAGCCTTCCGAAACCCTACAGATCATTCCTTAAAGCTACCTAGAAGGGATGTTTTTAAGTTTGTGTTTTCTGGCAAGCAAAGAAGTTGGAACAGAGAAAAAAATTGGTTTTAAGGGAGGTTTTAAGGGATCATGAAAATAGGGTTCATAAATAGCTGTTCCAGTTATCTAATAGAAATCTTAAAGCGTCTGTCAGCGAGGTTAGGTTCGGTCCATCTTAATTGTAATTGTTCACTGTATTCTTAACAAAGAAAAATTGAGAGAGAGAGAGAGTAATATATATATATATATTGTTGTTGTTGTTGTCGTTGTTGTTGTTGTGTGTGTAATGTTTTGTTTATGTATTATAGATTTCTGGCCAGGGCCTTATCCAGAAGATATGATTTGATTTGAGCGTAATAGATATATCTCTTGTTTAGGAGGATTTTAACCAAACATTCAACAGTACAGACGATAGAAAAGTCAAACTTTTGAAATGGTTCAAAGTTGGCATCTGTGCATCACTGGCTGCAGCAATACTAACTGTAACGTATAAGATGGAAATGAGATGCAAGCGAAAGTAAAAAATACAGAGTTTTTCGCATAGAAACAGATCGCGTTGAAGTCTGAGAAGAGCCATTGATAATGTATCAATTACAATTGCCCATGGGCAAACAAGTGGCGGCAAACATCGTCGGAAATTCATATTGGAAGCGAAAATGCGACTTGAAAGCGACTTTGGTTAATGCACTTAGTATATATAGTATAGTATTCATAGTATATCTTCGAGTTCCTCGAAATGTAACAATTTTGTACTAATTTTTGTGTTAAAAATATTTTGGCTCAAGTCTCAAATCCATAAAAAGAACTAAAGTGCAAAAGTAATTTCCTCGTCCTATATATTAATACCCGATTCTCTGTCTGTCACGCAAAATGGTAGATGCGAGTAGCGATCGGAGAGTCAGCAACGTAAGATCACACATAAATTATTTTTTCTTGCGCTACGTCAATATGAAACTGATGCATTGCGACCCAAATCGAACGAGAGATTTAGGGAAAATTATTTCGAGAACCAATAGGAATAACTGACGTTTTTGGGGATCCGGGACATTGGCAATGGGGTGACAAAAAAATTGATGACCCTCTGTGACGTCATTAAAATCTTTGATCAAGCATATCTCTGTAACGGTTCGTCGTAGACATATGATCCTATACATTTTCTTGATCAGCATTTCCAGTTCTATAAGCTGGTAGCACTTTCAAATAGCTTTCCGAAATTTTTTTTTTCTCTCTTATTTGGAAGAACGCACACTGAAAGTTTTCATGGGCGGCGAGCGACGCCGCCTTGGCAGCTAGTACAATTGATTGGGGGATGGAATTACAATATTAGAATCTCAAAACTTTCCACTTCCATTTATTTCTTATCACACAACAAACTACAAAAAAACCCACTTTAGTTTAAATATTTCAATCATCAAATCGATTGGATAACCTCAGAATGTTTGGATACATCTCAGTCCATTCTCACATTCTGATATAAACCAAACTGAAATTATTCGCTTGCTGATGATACAAAATGACTTCAATTTTATTTATTTAACAAATATTTTACAAGGATAACCAATTCAGACATATTTACAATCTATTATCAACGTTGGGTTCTTGACTGTAATTGCGTTTCGAAGTGCATTCTGATGGTAAGCCGTATAAGCAATACTACAACATTGGAAATTTCTTGTCAATATCCGAAACGCATCTTCAGGTATACATATACATATCAGATACCTTCAATATTAGGTGATCTAATTTCTTGGCAGACATTGTTCGTTAAGGAAAAGCACAGAACAATAAAGATCAAGTGAATTATCTCAAAAAACATGGGGGAATACGTTATCATACGGCTGGTCTTGAAAAAAGATGCACACATATGGCAGACCTTTTTCAAATGTTTCCAAGTAAAACTGAAAGCATCTTGTAACAGATACATTTACTTATTGGGTACCTAAACCATGAAAAGCTCCTGTGGTTATGCAAAGAGAAGATAGAAACAGGTGGAAGAATTGGGTTTATCATAAAAGTGTTATGTGGCAGTGTATGGTCTTTTGCATTCGGATCTCACATAAAGAGAAAGATTACCTCTTATTTGAAAATCATCGAAATTAATTTATAACGTCGCAACGAAAAAAAGACCTGCTTTTCTTATTAAACTTAAAGCGAAACTCTTATCTTCTCTATCGTTAATATTCACGATTTTGTACCAATAAACAAGCTTTACACTAGGTCAGCATTTTCTTACAAGAGCTTTAATGGTTTCAAAATGACCGTTGCCAACACAACACATAATCTTCTTGATTCGTGCAACCACAACAAACGTTCATTGTTCCAAAATGTGATCTTCATCGTAAGGAGGATTTATTTCGGCATTAGAAGAAATATTCTATTTAATTTTTTTTTGTCAGTGAAGGCGTCACGTGATATAACCATCTTGGCACTCCATTAAAACAACCTCTCTGTTAATGGAAGCATATAACAGAACATTTAATGAAAAGTTGTTACCTCAATTTTAAAACGTTTCAACTGATCTCAAAGTTCTTCTTTGGGAACTCCTAATTCAAAAGAACGGCAACAGATTAAGATTAAGTAAGCAAGTTGTTGCAAATAAAAAAAAAACTAAGCTTACCTATCTCGAACTCAACAGGATAGTGATCGCTAACTTTTCCAGGCTAAACCAGAAAAATAAGAAACTCAGGTTTTTAAGTTGGTAACATCCAGTGATCTCAATCTATCTAGAAAAAATATCGGTTTTTCCCTTTTGACAACTTAATCTGTTATTATAGCAAAAAAGGCTGGTATCAAAATATTAGAGCACAACTTTGATGAAATACAATATAGGGCAAACGTTTTGTAGCCAGATAATTTATGCTTACGTCGTCTAAACCAAACTCATCATCAAAACGAAAAACTTGACTCTCCGTAATAAACTTATTCAACTCATTACCAGCAACTATAATTCTAAAAAATGAAAAAAACTGGATAATAAGGGCTGTCAACAAAATAGTTAAAAACATTTAAATTGTGCAACATTATGACATCTGTAACTTAACAGATATACAACAGCCACGCGACGTCGTTTCAACTTCCAGATATCGTTCAGAAGATATAAAAAGACGTTCATATAGTGTTCGAACGACGTCAGGTGCCTGCTGGGAAATATCAATTTCCGCTCATAAATTTCAAGGGAGACACGTCTGAAAAGTCACGTGAGTGCTGATATCAGTATTTCTTATGAAAAAATATTCTTATTGAGACTGTTGGAAAGAAAATTAATGCTCTATAGAAATATAGGCTAAAAATGAACATATTTCGAGGAAACTCCGTTAGTGACAGTTGTAAAAATATTTTGTCACCTAAACCTAAAGTATTATACACCCTTCGAAAGGGAATTTGAATTTGAAGTACCATAAAGCTGATAACGTACTCATTTCGTGTAAAATTCCGTCAAAGTTTCGAAAACGTTGTCATCAAAAAATACGATTTGCACAATGGTTTGCCTAACAGCCCCACTATTAAGATTACTAAAAGCACTAGAACTGTTTTACATGTGAAAAATTATCTTCAAAAAACGGTGAAATTCAAATCTTGCAAGTTTGATACCTGTCATAGGTGTAAGTATTTTTACCAACAGTCGTATCATCATTTTCAATCAACCAGTTAAAAATGGGATCTCTCTTTAGTTCGCTTTCAGCTAATCTTTTCTTGGAAATATGCCTTTAAGTAAACACGTATAATCGTATAATCGTAAGCATAAAAAACAACGGAAATCAAAGGGAATATAAAAGACATTTCAAAAAAGAAATGAGCATCATCTGATATGCTTGTTAGATTCTGTACTTCAATGTTAAACCTTTCGTACCTTCCACCAGCATTGAAATCACCCATTATAACAACGGATTCGACATTCCATTTCCGAACAACGTCCTTATACACAGTAGCTAACTCATTCAATTCCTCTTCGACATATTGTGGGGTTAAATGCGCACCAATAATAGCAAATCTTTTAACTGATAAAATGAGAATTATTATTATTATTAATGTTTACCCAGGATAGCCTCTTCAGTTCTGATAGAACTGTTATCAATGAGGGTCCTGCGAAGAAGGTCCCAGAGCATTTAAAGCCCCCATTTGGGCTACGGAAGCCGCAAGTATGCTTCAACTGCTCAACCAGACAAACCCCTTAGATATCAATCCCGCTCTCAAGCTGAGTGCTAAGCTGAGAGGATCGATTCACACTGTTATAGTCACTGACATGACTCGGCCAGGATTTGAACCCTGACCTCTCGCACTGAAGGCGAGCACTCTACCACAAGGCCACCAGTCGGTTAGAAAACAAGTAAACATTAAGCTTTTGAATTAATAAAATTAACACCTTTTTTCAAGATTATAATCACTCTCAAAGGATCATTTGCAAAATATTCTTGTAAAAACAACAAAATTGTTGACGATACAAAAATAATCACAAGGACTCTAGGGAAACTTACTTGGTAGTGTGTTTGATCCAACCAATATAATGAAAGGTTCTCGTTGAAATGTATCAGTACCCAATTCTTCAGGTCCATCATCATAATGATATGAATCTTGGATTTCAAATATATCGGATCTACAAAATCACGTGGTTTCAGAACAATCAGAAATAGACCTCTTCACTTAACTGTTGTTTTGGATATCAAAGTAGGTGATAAAGGAGTTTGTTAGGAAACAAAAGACCTTTTTTATAACCAGCTTATAACTAACCATCATGTATGCATCTACCTTCCATATCTACTACATACAATCTATTTTTTGAAAACAAAACAAGAGAAATTATCCTCTAAAAAACTCGAATTTTTCCTGCATACTCTCTTATGAAGTTTCACCCAGTAAAAGATAACACCAGCAAAGGAGTTTCTTTTGCTTTTTGACATCATGAAAAGGTGTATTGATTTTTTTGCTTATTTAGAACTCAAAATTTACAATCTACACCTACCGGTAAATATATAAATATTGTTCCTTGTATGTTTTCCTTCCCAAATAGTCACTCACAATGAATTTATAATGGTAGCCTGTATACCTGATCAGAAAAAACATTTACAAAATTTATTAGGATTTGTAAAAGAGTTAGAGCAGAACCTGATAATCTAACCAAATCCTACGGCAGCATCTCAAGGTATACAAATCAAAGTATGAAAACAAAATCACCATGAGCATTACGAAGAAAAGAAAGTTATGACTATGGCTTGAATTCAAACCTAAATAAACTGTTTGAAAGGTACCTTGAATCTTTTGCCCACAATCCTTATCCTAATTCCCCCCTCCTCCCCCCACCCCACCCCCCCTCCCCTAACCCAGTTCGCATCTCAGGAACCTCCATTAGCAGAACAATGGTATTCAGATGAATGCTTCAGGTTGCTTGAGTTAAAAAAGGAAAAACTTTGCCAAAATTGGGAAGATACTTGGACAATTGTCAATTTCATTAAGTTGCATGGAAAATGGACCTTAAAAGTTGGGTATGACGATCAAGGTGCTTGAAATTCCAGAAATTACTGACAATATGCTCTTGCTATCACTTGACTTCAGAAAACCTGGATTTTATTCTTATGTTTTAGCGTTTTAGTCATTAAAGTAAAAAACATGTTTGTTTATCCTACTGATTTTTGAAAGAGATGTTTAGTGTTCCAATTTCTAATAAGATTGTTCTTATAAAACATTTATAAAATCAATTTTACATCAGTAATAATATAAAGTATTTCAGCTTAGCCTCTATACCGTGATAATTTTTCTACAAATTCTGGAATTTTTTCCAATTTTCTATCCTGAACTTCTTGAATCAAGACCATGTCATATCGCTGCAAAATCTGAAATCAAAAGGTGTGTGTTGGAAGTAAATGTTTCTAAAACTAGGGGGTTGTTATTATTCACAAACACAGATTAGTTGCAATAATAATACAATAAAAACACACCTTTAAAATAGTATCAATAACTGTTACATCATCAAATTTCTTTTTACTCAATCGTTTGATATTAAATGCACCAATTCGTATGGATTGTGTGAATTTTAATAGAACTTTTGATGAAGTACTTTTATATTTGGCTTCAAAATCACTGCTGGAGGAATAAAAAGAAAAACAGGTTCTCAACAATCAATATATATATATATATATATATATTTAATCATCGGGTTTTTTTGAAGCCAAATATAAATTTAATCATTGGGGTTAATGTTTTAATCATCGGGGTTTTTTTAATTTGTATATATATATATATATATATATGAACCCACCAGAACCGAACAGTAAATAACAAACAGATGTTTGGGTTTAAGTTTGTCTAGACACAACATAGAAAACACGGGCAGGTCGAATTCATAAAGGGTGGTTTCCACTAACAAACCACATCACAAAAGCAAAAGATTCTAAAATATTTTTATTTTAAGCTAGGATTACTTACTACAATATTAGCAATGAGCTAAATTGTTTTATATTACACAATATGATTGAAAACACGATGGAAACAAATTTTTATGTAGAAACTGACTTTCGAATTTTGAACAGTAAAAGTATATAAATATATTATGCAGAAACTCTAATTCCAAAATATGAGAGAAGAGGGATGCTGAACATTATATATTGAATTTCAAACAGTTAAAAGATTTTTTCCTGAGTCCTTTCGTTCACAACAAAAGTCCCTTTCTTCCCCATCTATAAAACAACCATTATAATATAAAAAAAAATCTGGGCTACATAAGATATTTTTCCCATTTGATTTATCAATATTGGGTAGATGTAAAGTGACGATCTGAAGTGTCCGATTACTGGTCGGTTCTGATGGGTTCATGCTCAGTTCTGGTCATCGGCACATGTTTTAGTCAGTACGTTGAAGAAAAAAATACAGTCAAGAAATTGTGTAAAGTTTTCAATAATGGAACCATCGTTACTACATACGTTGAACTTTTGGTTCCTTTACAACAACCACAACATAGCAGGCCAAATAACTTTACAAATGTATCCATCATGAGCAAGCCAGATGATGTTGCTTTTAAAATGTGTGTGTTTTAAAGCTATACAAGAGAAGAAGCTATCATTAAACATTTTGGAACAATCTGATATATTCACGGTACATTAAAAACGAAAATTGTAGATCCTTTGGAAAACATAACAAAATTTATGATGTTTGTGTAAGCAAAAACAGTCGCAGAATTGAACAACACAAGGTTTTATGCAGTCAGTTTATGCAGAAAATATCCACGAACTTCAGACTGCTAACATTTTGTTTTGTTAGGTTTTATTAACCAATTCTTCGGTCGGGTAAAATACATAAAAAATTTCAGGTGAGCAAGCTAAAATATTGAAAACCCAGGGCTAATTCACTGATTAAAGCAGCAGATGGGTTTTGAAAGGAAGTATTCTATTATTCGTCGTAGTAATGTTGTCTTCCAGGTGGATATGTAATCCGTTTGAATGAATGGACGAGATAATATTTATATTCTATTCCTTCTTCGAGTGACAGCAAGCTGAAAATGGATTCTAAAAAGTCTTATAGCTATGGATACCAACCATTAGATGGTATTTATTCTTACTTTTTTTAAAATGAAAGATTAAGTTGGTTCAAGTTTGAAGTTGGATTTCTTTTATGACCAAAAAAAACTTTGTATAGATGGATCCGTTATTTATATATATTTTCTATATGCCATAAATATGCACCATCAAAACTTTGACCTTTCAGAGATACTCCTAATTTTGAATTAGGTTATAGCTAAGTAGAGTTAATTTGCCATTTTGTATATGATTTTACATAGAATTCTTTATTACAAACTTTATAGATAGATGACTTTCCAAGTGAGGTATTGTTTATAAATGTCTGTATTCTTTGCTCAATAAATTGCCGGACATATCAATATGGAATAAGGCCAACCTCAAAAATATGTTCTGTTAGCATCTTTTGGCCATTAAAAATGAGTCGGTCGGTTGGTCGAGCATAAAAAATAAATCGTCACTTTTCTTCTGTCTCTTCATGTAGTCTTTGATATGCACTAAGAAAAGTGTATAGTTTTGTGCAATGAGAAACATAATCTTTTGTTCCTTGCGTAACCCTATGTGGAATAAAAGCTATAATTGTGTGCAAATGGCAATCTCATTTGCATAGCTTCTTTCTAATTTTTGACAAACGACACATGATTATGTGGTGGGAGACCATATGTTCTGTTAATTATTTATGTATCTACCTAAATAGAATGCGACAATCCAGGGCAAATATCTTGAGAATCAATAGGAATAACTGATATCACTTGGGGTCCGCGATATTGGCGATGGTGATGAAAAAATTTGGGTCTAAAACCTTTTGGGGACGCGACAATCCAAATCTCTAGAGCATAGTACTACTTATGTTTCCCAATTCTGTGATTTTATTTTTCGTCACCCTTTTTTGCGAGACAGTAAGCATGAGTGGGGGCAGTAACTCATGGTGAAAATGAACCTGTAAAAAAATTTTAAATGCTATAATATTATTTTTTTATTTTTTTATTTTTGTACACTTTGCCAACTCACCAACTTAACTTTTCAACTTCAAAACAAGTGGGTCGGAGGACCTTAACACAATATTTTTTTGATGATGGCCTAATGATGATCAAGTCTGTGAACGGATGCAACGTGTGGGAAATATAATGCTCTTTACACTTTAAATTTTTTTAGGTTTTATATGGCTTTATTTCATTTTATGTTTAGTTTAGAGCTTGATAATATAAGACAAGTTTTTAGTGTTTTAATCACATTAATTAAAAGTTTTACATGCTCTTTATAAATGTTTAAGTCAAGGAAATGCATAAAAATATGCAAAAAGTGCTATTGAATTTTGTTAAGTATATATGGAGAATTAAAAAACCTGCAAGCATGGCATGCACAACCACATGACTTGATGATTAATATTTCATGTAGAAACATCTTACAATTATCGAGAAAGACTGTGAGCATTTGTAAACAATGCGCCGCTTGGAGAGTCGTCTATATAATTATCCTGATCATTAAGCTTGGGAAGTCATCTATAATGGTCCCGTTGCTAAGCACTAACTTGTGTATAATAGTGTATGTTGACAGACAAGTGTGCAGAAAAATTAGCCTGGGTTTAAAATCATAGAGACGTATCAAAACAGTATACATCTCAAAGGAGCCCATCTATACACTATCACTTCACTACTCTTGAAAGTGATTGAAGCAAGTTTGTATTATTTAGTTCAGCTTGAAAGAAACAGTTTTATATGTTACATAAAGTCATGTTTTGTTTAGACAAGGATTAAAACTTAACATAAAAAGGGATAATCAGATAAACACTATTTAGGTTATTATAATGCCAATGCTCTGCTTTTTAGAATAGTTTTTAAGATTGGAAATGGGAACTAACGATTTTTGCTATGACACATTCCATCTCAAAAGTTTTGTCCAATATTATTGTTAAATTTTTTGATTTAGCCTAGTCATGAAATGAGAATCCAGTGATATTAGCAATGTATGGGTTAATTTTCTTTTCAAAAAATATATCGCATCACACATTCTATTGTAGAAAAGTGACTACCACTGTTTGCCAATAGTCGGAATAAAGGCTTCTATGGAATTTTACATACGTAATGTTTACGCACTTTAAAATAAGATAAAAATGGATAATGTCAAAGTTTTCCCAGAATCATCACTAAACAACTAAAAATGAATTGAAGAATATTTTTCCACTTTAAGAAGAATAGTTGTTTTAGAGGCCTTAGTTTCCCTTTTAGTCCAGTATATTTTATAAAGTTGTTTAAGTCTATTATAAATGTTATACATTTCTTTCCATATATTTCTTTCCATACTACTATTTTCATGCTATTTTACTTCAGGAAATGGTATAAGAACATTTCTCATGCACTGTTGTGTGCATTTTGCAGGATCCATGGTGTAGTTTCTGATGTGTAGCGAATGATATTATGATTATAGTTGCTTTTAGAAGCTTGTTAAAAGGTACTTGTTGTTGTTATAAGCAGGGTTTACACTATTCGATCAATTGAACCGATTTTGATTTCTGCGTCGAATCCAATTGTGAAAACAGAGACAAGATCGATCCAATTCTCTGTTTACACTATTCTATTTGCAGTAAGAAATTAAAATCGGTTCAACAAATGAAACCTCTTTATAAAGTTCACGGTCATCATAAACTGTATTAAGTAAGGTATTGGTGTTATTGTATTGAATTTGTTTTGAAAAAACATCTTAACAGGGATTTTTGTGGTTTGTTGCTAGAATATTAGAAATATATAGAAAGCTTTTTCAATTTCTGGATTTATTTTTGTGTTGTTTTTCAGTAAATTAAACTTGCATTATAAAAACAGTTGTAGCAATTTTGGCAGAAAAAATCCATTGTCTTTTTAAACAAATCAGCAGATCTTATCCTTTCTGTTTCTTATCCTAGAACAAGTATAAAAGCACATTGAATTGTAAGAAATAAAGGACCTTTGACCCTGTGTCAATGCTAACTTTTATGACCTCAAATTTCAATTAGCATGTTTACCTGTTAATTTTTACAGAGTTTGCTGGTGGTGACAGTGATGAAATCCCTTCTACTGAGAAGTTGAGGGAAAGTTTTGAACTGCAAGAAGGAGATGGAACTTCCTCTACTTCTAATAATCTGCACCTCCATGGAATTGGCTTCATAACAGCTGGCATATTTATTATTGGTGAAATATGCGGTGCTGGTGCTGTTGCATTTCCTATGGCATTGTCCAAAACAGGTTTATATGGTAAGTCAGCTATCATATTTTTTTGTTTGTTTTTCCTTTTCAGTATGTTTTTTAATGTTTACCTATTTGCACAATATATATATATATATGTATATTATACTATGGACTGTGCAAATGGGTAAACATTGTTGAAAAGATAGCGACACAGCATAAAGATCCTGACTAGTTGCAAAAAGGGTGGAGTGTGTCACTACCACTACCACCACCACCACCACACTCTCCCCCCCTCCCCCCTGTATTGTCTCTGTGTTGTCTCTGTATTCTTGTTGTTTTTTCACTGTAAGTTTCACATCAATTTTCAGGCTTGATTTTAATTGGGGGTGTGATTATCATGTGTGTTTATTGTGGCCTTTTGCTTGGAAAGTCTTGGCAGAAAGTTCAATCTCTACGCGATAACGATGATCCCATTCGTGATCCTTACCCATACATTGGAGAAACTGCCAGTGGTAAAGGTTTAAGGCATGGCATAACAGTCTGTTTAAATGTGCAGCTTTTCCTGACTTGTGTTGTATACTTGCTGCTTGCAGCGCAGATCATTGCATCTTTTGTATCCTTTCATGTTGGTGATATTCACGGCCAGGCGAATCTTCGAATATGGCTTGTTATTGTCGCTTTAGTAATCCTGCCATTCACTTGGTTAGGAACTCCAAAAGACTTTTGGTTTATAGCACTTGCTGCAGCTGGTTCTACAACAATTGCTCTTGTGTTGGTTTGGACAAAGTACTTCCTTATTGCACCAAAAGATCTTAGTTCAGTTAAAAAGGCTGATATTACTTTCAGATCATTTTCGTCTGCGTTTGGCACTTTTGTATTTGGCTTTACAGGTGCCAGTCTGTTCCCAACGATACAGTCTGATATGAAAAATCCAAACGAATTTAAAAAAGCAGCCTATCTTGGATATGTTGGTATATCTCTCCTCTACCTTCCTACAGCTATTGGTGGTTACCTGACTCTCGGTGCATCTCTTCAAGACAGCATCCTAAACACACTGTCAGATTATGATAGGAAGCATGAAACAAATCGTGTGTTGGTAAGCATTGCAGAATGTCTGTTTGCCACACATTTTCTTTCCGGATTTGTATTGATGATCAATCCCATGTTGCAGCAACTTGAAGCACATTTTACAGTTCCTTATGGTACGTAACACCTTGATGTTAATATAATCCGTTGTCTTTTTTTCTTACACTGAGTTAATTCAAAATTTCCTTTCATAGAGTTTTCCCCCAAGCGTGTTGGTTTGAGATCTGCTGTATTGCTGCTAGTTTTGGCATCATGTGAAATATTTCCGCAATTTGGACCAATTGTTGATTTGGTGGGTGGATCAATTAATGTATTTCTTTGCTTCATCTTTCCAATATGGATCTACCTAAAGTTATATCCTGATACGCAAATGCAAGAAAAGATCTTGATGTTTATTGTAATTATCATAGCAATATTAGGTGGGATCGCATCAACTGTTTCCAATGTTATACATGTGAAAAATGTCTTTTATAACTTATATTTTGCTAAAAATGCAACTGGTCACCCAGTATAGTATATGTCAGATTCAATATTCGGATTGTAGCTCCACGGACGCACCTGAATCGGATTTCTCGCACACTATCGGGAAAGCTAGCCTTAATCCGCTTTTAAACTAAACTTAATTTCGGATGTTCATTTTGGGAAGGGATTTTTAGCAAATCTTTACGATGTGGAGAAGTCTTAAAGAACTCTGCTGGATAGTTTCATTAAATGAGATTTACCAATTAAAGTTAATATTTAGAATTACTTTAATCGGGGAAACTTTCGCGAGGAAGAAAATTCGCAAATTGAAAAATTGAAGATATTTCGGGAATCGCCATTATATTGTATTGTTCAAAATTTTTTTGAAATATTGGTTATAGTGAAAGTTTTGAGAATTGAAAGAATTTCAAGAGACAAACTTTCCTGAAAATGACAAAAAATTGCGAATTCCTGAAAATTTCTCTGATTAAAGCAAATAATAATACTTTTAGTTTTGAAGAGCACATTTCCATCACAAATCTCGAAAACGAGGCTGAAAATATATTTAATTCACGTCACTTGCCTCTTCGAATCACATAGTACGTAAATGCAACGAGTTAAGTTGGCATTATTATCATTTTTGGCAATCTAACCAAAAAAAGTATTACAGGAATCGTTTGAGCAACATTAAAATTAAGCAAACCATTGCTCTTACCAAAATCCTAAGTTCTGGTATAAAAAAATGATATGAAAAAAAGAAGAAAAGTAAAACGCGGATGGTTGTAATGTCTTTTTTGATAACGCTGAGAATTTATCCACCGCACTCTGTAATTTCGTTCAGGTAATAACATTCACTAATTCTACTTGTTTGAATGGGTTCTTACAACCACGTGCTCAATAGTTTTTTAAAACATTTAATATTACCAAATATATTTTTTATTTTGAACCTTTTAAAGAATATTCTTTTTTTATTATCACTGGATAATGTATTTATGTTTTCTTGCCAATCAATACGAAAAAAAGGCAAATATTTTTGTAATCATCGTATCTGTGGGGACAATTTTAGTTCTGAACAATAGAAAAAATAAATTAATATTGTACGGACGTTTATTTGTATTATGATGTATATTTTTGTTCTATTTGGAGAAAACACATGGCAATTAACGAAAACTGCATGTTCCTTGTTTGTTTTTCAAAAGATTGGTTGTTTTAGTGTGTTTCTCAGTTAGCTTTCACAGTTATTTGACTAGGACAAAAACTGCTCAATGTTTCGGGGTGTTGGGTGAAAAGGATTTATTTTGATGGCCAACAACTTACTCAATTCATACGTTTTTCTCTTAAGACAGAAAAATGGAGGGTAATTCTATTGATGATTTTCAACAATCTGTTTTTTTCAAATACGTTTAAATAATTAAGTTGCTTGTTAATTAAACCCTTCGTGTGCTCAGTGGTGCGTAAGAGATTTCTTTTATGAAAGCAACGACGTTTAGAAAAGTCTACGATATTTAAATTTCCTGTTTTCTTCAGCAAAACTGCCTTCACCAAGTTAACGGCAGCAACAATTTCAAACCAAAAATACTTTTATTGAATTGCCATAATATGAATCAAGTTTGATTTGAATAGAATTCAGAAGAATTCAGAAGTTGAGTGAGTAGGGCAATTAAAAAACACCTGTCATTAATTCAAGTTCTCGAACTCATCATATTACGATGTTCGATTCAACTAATGTTTTGCAAGACGCACGTGAAATTAAAAGAAAACTCTATGAAGAAGTAACATCTTGAGAGAGAAATACGCTTTTCAGAAATTGAGGGCATTTTCAATTGTGTTCCTGTTGACAAAAAAATCATAAGTTAAAGAGAATGAGTGATGGGGACACGGAATATGGTTCTAGTGAAGGTATTTTCTAGGAAGTTTGTTTTGTGATGAGCTTTGTAAGGTTGTATAGGTCACAAAATTCATACATCGTCTTTTCTTTTCCAAGTAATAAGTAGAGTTTTTGCATTTCTTTCTCCTTTTTATAAGCTGATCATAAGCAGCCCTTTGGAATGAACCTTTTAGAATTTGATATGGTTGATGTCGTTAATATCTTTATATATATATTTGATTATTCGTTTCTAGGTTCGACAGATGCAACGAAAAGTTTGATACTCTATCCTGTCTTGGCTTCTGTGTTTTCAGCATTCTGCATAATATCCATCGCCATATTCTTACTGTCAAACAGAAAATGCTGCAAAAGGAAAACTCCAGACGATGCTGAATCAGCACTTTTAAAACAACGACTTCTGAATGAACAGAAGCGCATGGCAGCTTACAGGTTTAGACTGCTGTTTGAACAGAGACCAGTGTTTTGTTCCATCATGCAGCAAGAAGAGAATGATATTGCAGATGAAGTGAAAGAATCATACAAAATGATATCAACAACCGTAAACAAACCGATAATTTGCTGTCCCGACAAAAGAAATTCATATGTTTATAACCCGATACGTTGTCCGCAAAATGAGAAGGTGGAACATTTATTAAAAGCCGAACAAAACATCCGAAAAGAAGGCCAATCAGAAAAAATGCTTGTTTTTAAAGAATTACCGAGCAGTGCTGGTGACATCGATGTGGAAGCTGATCACACAGATGTCGAAGCTGATCACACAGATGTTGAAATGGATTCTTTAAATGGACAAATGAGAAAACCGAATGACAAAGAATTTATTTTTGAGGAAAACAATGTTCTATTTGACAGTCTGAAGAAGACACTTCCGGATTCTACTCGGCAATCTCTCAAGAAAATAGACTGCGAAAATTTTTTCACTGAGTCTGAAATCGAAAATGTTAGTGATTTGAAGTCATTGTTTTTCAAGAAATGGATTAATAAAAATAATGACTGGATCGAAGGTTCATCTCACCACACAACTCGCGATTTTGCTAATCTTTTTCGCGATGATGATAATGACGACCTAGACTCGATTCTTACATCAATCTCCCGAATGGACTCGTGTAGGATGCAGAGACTTCGTAATTCCAAGTTCTATAAACATTTAATGACGCAAATGAGTGTTATTGATGCCGGTGAAACGCCATGTATGGGGAATATAGACGATGAAGTGTGTTCAATGAACAGTCTTCTCAATTGTAAGGATGAAACTAACTTGACACATGAAGAACTGCTTCAAGCTGTCATTCATCCAGAAAGTACAGTTATGACCCATCATAAGAAGGATGAGCGTTCAGACGAATGTCGCCATTTTCAAAACTTTTCTGAAGATGGTTCAATCAGGTCTGTGTGTAGAGACTCGATACAAACAAACACTCAGTCACTTGAGTACAAACATCGAGAAAAAATCGTTCAAAGAGCAAATAAAAGCCCAATATTAAGCAGGTCGCCAACATGCAGTTCTTCAGAAAGTAAATCGTCAGTCACCAATAATACCTCTTTGGAATCTACAAGTAAAGAAGAAACGAGCAGTACTTCCCTCAATAGTTACAATAGTTCTTTAACTATATCTAGACCGAAAAGTCTTGATTTAAAACGACGATATACAGAACTAAATATAGATGTTCCATTTACGCACAAAAAGTCATCTTTTAGTGAGAGTACAAAGTGGATATCTGGAGATCAATCATCAGAGGATTCGTCACTATTGAGTTCTTCGTCAACTGCAATTTCGCAGGAAACAGATAAAGTTAGTGGTCAAACTGGAAATTCAAACTCTGTTGCCGGACCTGTTAGTTCGTCTTTCAGTTATGGAACACCGTCACAAAAATCAAACACTTCGGACACCAGTCAGAATCTCTTGAAGAAATATCGAAAACCTGGAAAATATAAGGCACCAAGGAATACACAAAAACTTAAAAAACAAATATTTGAGTCCAACCGACATTCAGAAGTTAGTTCGTCATCAGATGTGTCATCGTTGAGCAGGGTTAAACAACAAAGACTGAAAGATTCGACTGCAATTAGTTCAAAATATCGTCAAGAATTTAAGGAAAGCAAACAGTTGCCAAAATTTGTTACTGGGAGTAAACAAAATTATAAGAAAAATAAAAAACGATGATTTTGAAACGATAAAAGTTTTTTGTTCTTTTTTCTCTAAGCGACTGGTGAGTGCTCAGCTAAACCTGGCCGAGTCATGCCAGCGAGTATAACAATCGATCCACTCTAGCTTAGTAGGGGGTTGTTTACTTGAGAGGCTGAAGCAGACCTAGATCTCCACATTGATAACAGTTCAATGAGCCTACCTATTGTCTTGCCATATATGATCACATCATCAGAAATATTTAAAGACTGACGTATGGCTGTGATAAGTCCATATAGAACTATAGAAGTTATTTGAGGGGATAGGAATGGGTAAGTGGTGAGTAGGGTAAAATTTGAAAAAATGATATGCAGTCAATCCTGTCCATTATGTACAGGCGTCCGATGTATAGAGGTTTTCTTACCTGCCAGAAAAAGGTAGGATTTTTTAATATTTCTTGTAAAAGGAAAATTGTATAAACTCATTTGGGAAATAACTACAGAACTTTTAGTGTCTAGCTAAAAATGAAAGAGTAGGGGAGAGCACGACATTCGCGCATATAAGTCGCATCTCATGTACTTCATTTCGTCGAACCATGAACTCGCTCATTTATATTTTTCTGTATTTCTTATAATACTTTCCTACTTATTAGTTCTCTTCTTTTACAAGAAAAGGTTTTACAAACTGTTTCAAAGGCTTTGGATTTATACTATTTTCTCATATGAACGTGTAGATAAGGTAATACACAAATTTAGAAATCATCCTAAGTATCGTAAAAATTTAACAAAACGTAGTACAAAATGAAGGTTTTGATTTTTTTAAAGTTGATCGCAAAGACATTGAAAAACAGATATTAAAACTAAACTCGAAACCCCTCATGGTGATATTCCAAGTAAAATTTTGAAGCGTTAATTTAGTCATTATAAAAATCCCATCCTAAATTTGACGAACAGCAGCGATGTCCAGGAGAAGTTCACCAAGTTGTAAGAAAAGTATAGCTCGTGACGAACTGTGTTTGCAAAAATTGAAGGAACGCTAACAGTTCCTTTTCAAGGCAATCACGCTGTGGAACAACAATTTTACTTTTGCGTAAACGATGGATGCATACGATCTCCTCCGCCGTGGTTAAACGTATGAATGCCATGCCAACTTGATCACTGGCATAAAAACATTGATGTTATATTAACGTTGGTGTAAAATGTTAACCTGGATTGTCTTTGTGTTTTCGTTTTACTGAGTACTGTTTAGAACATTCTCTTCCGTCATATGTTGTCCTGCTCTCATAATTCGGGAGAAAAAAAAACATAAGTTGAATCGAGTATTAGATCAAAACCAAAACAATAACAAACTAGAAAAAATCACCATATAGTTATTGATATGGAAAAAGGTTTTTGCTCTGTTTTTTCTGATTACGCCTTCATTCATTTTACTTCTTACTGCAAGTGACTTCCGTTTTAAACTTTGTATATATTTGCGTTTCACTCATTGCTTTGTTATATAACATATATAACATATAAATAAAATAAAATAAATATATAAATATAACATAAGTTTATAAGCAGTTTATGGTAAGCTTTTCTTTATTTTTTGTCAGATTATTATTGTTGAAAAAGTGTGAAAACTATTTTATTGTGCTAATTTTGATGAAGATCTCATCTGAGAAAAATGCTCGTTTGTAAAAATTTAAATTTTGGCACGTATGGCACGTATGGCATGTTGGCTCACTTAGCAACAATATCTTGTTAATGATATCTTCTTAAATTCCTTGTTATATATATAAATATCAATAATGCTATCTATTGTATTATAAAAATGTTATTTTGACAAAAATTTATCAGCTGTAAAGTTTATAAAGAAAACAATGATTGATTGTGTCGGGTTCTCTCAGCAAAACGTTGATTCAACTTGGCATATAACATTCTAATGGAATTATTCAATTGTGGAGGTTATCAAACATGGAAATTGTGGATAAAACCCATAAAACCTGAATTTGAAATAAGAGTTTTCAAATAAAAACCCATGTCCACCTCCTGGGTTATCATCAACCATCATAAATATCATATTTTCCTGCTTTCTTTTTACCACATTCATTCTCATGGTCACATAATGGCCTGTTCCTTTTGGAAAAAGGACAATACTTAACTCTTATAAGTAGCTGCAAAGAAAAATGTGGTGTGGAAATTATGCCTATGCGTTTGTTCCCCCACACTCCCCACCCTCTCAAAAAACAAAAATGACAACAACAACAAAAACAGCAACAAAACAAACAAACAAACAAACAAACACACAAAACAAACATAAAATAAATTACATAAAAAATACCAACTCAACTCACTATAAACTCTGGACTATTTTCTAAGAGGTACAGTACCCCAATGGCTTCTCGCACGCACAACCTGGGATCTGAGGTCCAATCTGCTACAGCTAAATTTTATGTGTTGATAACAAATCTTAACCTTTTTCTATTTGGCTAAACCTCTTATAGGGAACTGTTCAGAGGTGGATTTAGAACTTTAGGCAAAATTAAAGGAGGACAGTAGTACAAAAGAAAAACGTGCTATAACATAATCAACCCTTAAGTTTAAAAGAAATTATCCTTGATTATCCTTTCAACAATTATCCTTATACGACTTTTTTCATCTACGTTCTGTATATCTATGAGGGAATTCCTTATAGATAGATTCCGTTATCCTTTTTCACCAGTCAATTTTGTTCGAGGAGATGAGTTGGACTTTCCTCAAGTATTAAAGGTCGCCAGACCACTGTTGTCGTGAAAGTTTCATTTTTGGATTTAGCAGGTCAGTTTTACCGGGCTGAATTTTCTCATGTGATCACCCTCTAAAACAACTTCTATTTTGGATATTCGATATTTTCCGTGTTCTGCTTTATTTTCGAAGCTGACAATAATGATGATAAATCGCATCAATAACCATAATTAAATAATTAAGGAAAATAAAGACTAAACTGCAAAATTTAAACAGGCTGCAAAATGCTCATCATCACGTGATATGGATTAGTAGCAAAAATAAAAACGAAATCCTTCCAAAATTCGACATTGATAAAATGTTTCAGATAAAGCTAAACTCCAAAGTTAAATTTTTATGTAATCTTTTGCGAAGATAGCCCTTTAAGCAGGCTCCTGTGTAAGCTGAATGGAGTTTAGAATAATTTTGTTTTCCAATGAACCAGTGGTATTTCCAAGGCCGTGACCTGACCACCTTAAAAAGGGCAAAAAAATTATTTATCGAGAAAAAAGATACAAACGCTTAGTTTTTCTATAAATTTAGTTATTACACAAAATTAATTTTGCATAATGTCTTACGCGATGGTAATGTCATTTGGTTTCACAATGTCTCTCGGAACACAATAAAAAATGAATTATGCGCTTGACGTTACGAAGGACAACTGATACACGCTCAAAGTTGATCTTGACGCATGCATTCATGTTTTTTTCAAAAACTTGATTTGTGTAAGTTATAAGGTGCATTATAATGCTATATTTCTACACAGTTTTGAAAATTCTTGAAATTCGGTAAGTGTTTCCCTCTCACACAAAAAAAGTTTTATTGAGCAGTTTGTTGATGCTTCTCTTTGGTGTTAGTCATGCACAGTAAGACACGAATGTTGACTGTTTGAAGAGAAGATTGTTATAAAGTAAAAATAAAATTCAAAGATTTAAAAGCACGAAAGAGTCGGTTGTTTTAGTGTTTTTAGAGATAAAAATTTATATAAAGCGTGTTGAGTTGATCTTATGTACTGTCCATGTTTAAGAAAGGTAGGTTTTGTTTTTTATTTTTTATCAATTAATTTGATCAATAGGGTCATGTCATCATAATGTTTATGATACATGCGAAACGCTTCCAATTTACAATATACAAACAAGACAAGAAAAAATATAGGATATGCGTTAATGTGTTATTGTTTATATTACAAACAAATTTTCATCTACTGGAATAATTGATTATCGAATTTTTTACACAGATGATGTGCAGAAAATGTTTATGAAATATATCTTAAAAAGCTTCTGACAGGCAGGTCATTGCTAAAATATCTTTGAGAGGAGATTAAAAGATGAAATCAAATCTCTGAGCCATCACGTAATGTTTGCACTGCAGACGAATCACCTGATTGTCTTTGAAAGTTGTTCACTCTTTAACTATCCAAAGCATTAATTCTTGAAAATCATTCACTCAACATCTGATATGCTGAAATATCTTTACTGTTAGAACGAGTCTATTTAACAGCATCTTAGATGTTGACGTGGCTATCCTGTGCTATGTAAATAAATATTGTAAATACAGCTAAGATCACACGATATGTGACATGTTTAGAGGTTAGCCTCCTTGTGGTTTTTCCTTCATACTGGAATTATACTGTTCCTTTCACAATTCATTCTTCTAGATGCTTACTTTTTGAGGCAATTTATTCATTTTCAAGTTCATGGTTGAGTGTGTCTACATTGTTAATCCTAAGCGATTTTTTTACGATTTATAACCTTTTCTCAGTTCGGAACGAAAACTTTAATATGTTAATAAGCTTATTGAAATTGAACATAACGGGTCGCTGGAAGCTATCTTATTCTACTTTTTGTCCACGCAAGATTTATCAACTGATTTTCAAATTGACAGTTAAAATGTTTGAAGACTGTTTTGTGGGTTTTTTTTATAATGATGATCAGATGTCGTTACGCTGAGAGATATTTCCTTTTATTTCGTATGATTTCTTTTTGTGGAGACGATTTTAACGTTGTTTATTTTTTTTCTCAGTGGACTAACGGCCATATTGATGAGATTCTATACCATACTGGTATCATGCAGAAAAAAGTTTTTCCCCAAAATAAAATAAAGATTTTTTCGGCCAGGTTTCCGATATCCTGGTTTATCCCGAATTTTTGCAAAGGATTTTTAGATAAAATATACGTCTGTTTGATGACGTCTTTTCACTGGCAGGGATCTGGGCACCAAGTTTCTCGTAATAACCTCCATTCATATACCACTTACCCGCGAATAGCAAGGTCTTCATTCGCTTTCCCCTCAAATTAGATTTGATATGGGTTCACGTGTTTAACCACGTTTTCCCCGCAGCTCTAAGTTTTTGAAAACCATAGTGTTCTTAACTTACAAGGCGTAGCTGCATTTCTATTCAACTTGATCTATTGCCGATGATATTTCAATTCTGGCGTCCACTATAATGATAAATATTCTCTATTACAGTTCAATCTAATCCTCTCTTACTTCCTTTTGTATGTTGTGTTACTAGACAATTCAGAAGTTCAGGCACCTCTGTAAAACATGGTCGTTCTGTCCGCTATGTTTTTAATTTACTTCACATGTGTATGGTGAAGAAGCGAGTCCATGTTTGCTATATAAACATCGTTTCTATCCGTTGTCTACATCGTTTCTACATCGAAAGTACAGGTTTAATTAAGCGCTTTTTTCTGTTATTCTATTCTATAACAACAGTAGCTTTATGCTGAATAGTGTTCGACGCAGACCTTTTATTTTTTTTTGAATTTTGTGGTATGGTGGTCGCATTTGATCCTACATTAGGTTAGGTTTCAATTTCATTTAAAAGAACGCAGTCATCTCAATATCTGATGAGTAGACATGAAAAAACAATCATTTCATTCTGTTTAGAGATGAACACTATACTCAAGTATTCGCCATTATTATGGATATTGCTGGGCTACTATCTATGCTGTTGCTATGGTTTTAGCAGTAAACTGTTTAGAGATTCAGACCAAGGTAATTTTCTTTTTCCAACCATATATCTAAGTTATAATAAAAACTCTATTCGTATATATGTGTATTACGAAAGAATGTAAAATAGTCATCATTGATTGGTGTTTAATTCCTGTGCTTTTATTTTTAGTGAAATTTACCTCGTCACTAAGCGAATACCATATCACCAAACCAAAGTTTTCACTCTCAAAGCACGTTCATGTGCAGCGATTGACTCTTCATGAAATCAAGAAACTGAAACCGGGAAAATTTTACGCCAAATTGAAATTTGGATACAAAACCATCAAGATAGAACTGATAAAGAATAAGAAATTTTTGCGACAAGACTTTCACTTTGAAGACCTGCGACATGGTGATGACAATATTTATGTGCAAGACAACAAAAAATACCCGGAAAATTTGGATTGTTATTACTCTGGTCACGTGATCAACAGACATTCTTCAAGAGTTGCTGTGAGCATATGCGTTGGCTTGGTATGTGTCCATTAGAAACATCAAAAAGTAGCTGTATCTGCCATTTTCAAAATATTTGTAACGGAATCATCTTCACCACAAATGTAATCTTTTCATCACACATTAAAGATGATATCCACCACTGCGGACTTGGTAGCCACTTGGTTAAACTATTAAAACCGTGCGTGAAAGCGTATAAAAGATTGCAAAAGAAAAGGTTGCGCAATAATAGAAGTGCAATTAATGTTTACGAATTTGCATCGACTTATTAGCCAACCTGCTTTCCGTAAATTTTCGAGCCCTGATGCAATCTTTTATTTTGCATTTAGCTGCAGTCCTATTCATTTAAGGTTTCAGTCTATACTGTTTAATAACTATAAACCGTTTAACAATTAGATAGACTTGGAAAAAAGCTTGTAAATTCACGATGTTCCATATTATCGAGTTCCGATTCGCAATCTGTTCTTAAATGTTCTAAGCTCTTCCGGTGACTCCTTGGATCGTGTCTTTCTTTTGTCTCTCTTAGAAAGGTTTCATCAATTTTGACGACAAAAGCTACTTAATTGAACCCATGAAGGAAGTACGTCGAAATTTCCTGCATTTGGTGTTTGAATCCAGTGCTGAGCTCACAAGTACACATAATCCAATGAAAGGCAAGCATTTACGATGTGACACTGGGGAATATAACAAAGGTACTCTAGGAGTAACTAATTTTTTGATTGCTCTGAGTACTTAATTTACGTTTGTCAAATGCATGTCAAATGCATATGCATATATTTGATTTTAGCTTAATAATTTGTTTACAATTGTCTTGATGGAGTGTTTCAGTGTTCTGTGTTGTAACTAACTTTTCTTTCACCAGAGCGTATCTCCTCCTTTGCACGTAAAAACAATCATATCTTGAAAAGGAGAAGCAGTGGACAGCCGCTCAAAAATAACCTCGACCCGCCTGCTGCAACTATTGACTTGTTAATTGTTGCAGATCAACATATGCTAAATTTCCATGGTAACAGTTCTGTTCAGGATTATGTGTTAACAATGATGAATATGGTGAGTTTTCATTCACAATTTTCCTGTGAGGATTTGGATATTCTGAACGAACAATTTATTGAATTAGTGGAATTAAATGATAGCATAATTCGCGTAATCAGTGACATTGAAAACGAAATTTTGAAGTGTTTTTTATCATTTCATCAATATAGGTATCAGACATGTACAAAGATCCAAGCCTTGGTGTTATTCTCGATATCGTCGTCGTTAAAGTTCTTATGTTGCATGAAAGTATTGTAAGTGAGAAATTGCCGTATCGTAACACAATTAATGCTTTCCTATTATAAAAGGAAACTGAGGTCAAATTTTCACTTTTATCTGCGGAGCGGAGGGACAGTAAATATTGGTTTGCCTGAAGATGATGATTCGGATGATGAAACATGCAGAAAATGATTCCACTTACTCATTACACAACATATAACAGGGATACACGATGAACATTTTTTGAAAACCTCACAGATACGTTTACAGTAGTGTGTTTCCACCTTAAAAGGACTGGCTAGTAGAAATCTCTTTTGTTTTCTTTATATGTGTGATGTTAAGTTACTGCTGCTACTTAAAAGTGTTAAGATATTTGTCACCTTTTCCTTTTTGTTAAAAAAAACAAAAAACAAATTACAATAAAAGTTGATTCTGCGCAAACTCGATTTTCCATAAAACGGGGAGAAGAAACGTATACTCTTTAAAGAAACTCAGACGTTTGTAGGAGAAAGGAGGTTCATCTTGACCGCAAATTTAGCGACTTTAGTCGTTCTTGTTGTTTTTGTAAAGTGATAGATAAAAAAGTGAATCTGATAAACCAAAGTTTATTGCGGCTTGTATACAGTAGTTTTAATCGAGTCGAGTTGACGACGCGAAAATTTGAGCAATGGATAAAATGAGTACGAGTGATTTTCTTTATGATACGCTTGCACCACACGGCTCGACGCTGGTTTTATACGTCGATCTAAAGCCGGTTTCCACTAGGCGGAATATTCCGCTTGCAGTCTAGCTGTTTTTGTTTTTTTAATAAATTCCGCAAAATGTTTTCACGGAAAAGTAGGATCAAGTTGAACTTTCCGCAATAATCCGCAAGCCAATCAAATGGCTCAATTGGTGATCACGCGGAGAAAACAATAGCCACTCCACACTGAATATTCCGTCTGGTAGAAAACTGGCTTAAGGCTATATGACAGCTTAGCAGGAATGGAATGTCATTTCACATGCTCTGAGAATTTGAGTTCGTCGGCTCAGCACTGCACAGCGACTGAAATATAATAGACTCAGGTTGTTTTTTTTTTACTTTTTACTTACGAGAAAACTATCAGCTATTATGGTTTCTAAATGAAGATATTCGGCTACATTCGGTTCTTATAATAGGCAATTAAACGAGAATTTGATAACAATTTGACCTCAGTTTTGCTTTGATGAAACACTTACTGTTTTTGTCGATTTTCTTGTGTTGAATGGATTCTTACTATTGTTTTTAGAAAAATTTAGAAATATCTCACAACGGCGATAAAACACTATTTAGTTTTTGCGAATGGCAATTTATTCAGAGTTTATCGAGTCAGAATAACGGAGGAACGGAAATATCATACGATATTGCTTTGTTATTGACCAGGTTTGCAATTCCGTCTTTATAAGTAATTTCATAAAATTGATAATTAATACTATTGCAGGTTCTTTAACATGCGCATGCGCGCAACTACGTTTATCACTTTTTAATTCAGTGTTTCCATGATGAGGAAAAGTTTACAGGGATTGATGAGTGAAGTAACTTAATAGAAATTTATACATATTGCGTAAACACCATCGTTTTCAAAATTTATACGGATTCAGTTCAAACTCGGATAAAAACGAAAACTGATTTGGATTTGTATAAATTTGGAATCCGTATAATGTAACCGCTGCATTAAATATCAAAATATCAAACCTAAATAGTTTTTTCCGTCAATCGTATTTGCGTATATGGATAATGATCGTCTATCGTTTATATAACTTTAGAAAAGATGTTTGCGCACATTCAGACCAGCCATGTGGTACAATTGGGCTCGCTTACATAGGTGGTACTTGCACAACTAACCGTAAATGTGCTGTTGTTGAAGATATTGGTTTGAATACGGCATATACAATCGCTCATGAAATAGGACACAAGTAGCTAGTTTATTTATTAACATTGTTTTTGCTATGGTTTTCTCTCTTATTGTTAGTTTATTCATGGAGGAGACAGAACTTAAAAATTCTTATGAATCCTCCTGACATTAAGAATCGTTAAAATGAAGTACTAAGAACGCATAATCCGAAAGAAATGTCATAATTATGCAAAAACGTCACGATTATGCCAGATCACAAATTGATTATAGGATCTTATATTTCAGGATACCCTTGTGGTTTTTGAATAGAAAATCATTGTTGCTCTTGTCTGGTTGCACGGCACTAAGGAGGCGCATCTCATTTGAAAGGAGGTTTTACATAAATCATATGATACCTTGAAAACTATATAAAAATATAGCTTCTATTTAGTCATAAAGATCTTAATTTTTGTTATCCGGTTTGAACCTACATAAGAAAAAATATCTATGATACAATGGCTGACATTTGGTTTTTAAACTGTCGATATTTTTTGTGAAAAGTTTTCGTTTCACTGAAAAGTGGTAAAAAAACACATCACGGATAACATCAAAGAGATACCGAAATGGAAAGGTAGGGAGTGGAAAAGTCATTTTCTGAATAAAAGAAAAATTAAGAGTTCTGTCTCCTTCTGTTTTATACTCCCATACATGATTGTACCGTTATGTTATGTTATGTTAATGTTAACTATGTTATGTTAAGATGTTAATGTTAATGTTATGTTAAGATGTTATGCGACGTTTAGTATTGTAAAATCCTTTCAGTTTAGGCATGACACATGATGGTATAGACAATGACTGCAAAATGGAAGCAGGTGGTTATCCTCATATGATGGCATCATATTGGCCAACAAACAATCATATTCCATTAAAATGGTCCTCTTGCAGTAAAAAAAAACTTGGTGAATTTTTGGGGTTAGAAATATTTCACTGCTCACAATATTATTTGTTTTGTTTCATTTTACTTCAATTTTGAACAAACTATGGTGCTGTCCATTTAAGCAAATAACAAAACACTGTAAGGGGGTACACTACACGCCCTTTTCAATTTTCCTTTTTCAAATTTCAAACAATCCTTTACAAAAGTTATGAGTCCGTCCCCACCTAAAATCAATGTTGTTGTGTTGTATGAAACTTGGGTGTCCTTCTCGCACCTTCCAGTGGGTGTTAAACCACTCACCAACATTGAATTAAGGGGTGGGTTGGCATGCGGTGTTACCTGATTTTGCTTCAAAATAGGATATCTCAATGTGCCATGCACGATGCTTCCTGTACGTTCCGTATTTCCTTTCTGCATTGTACCTTTTTACCATGCCTCATCATAAATTCTGAGGTATTTATTGAACCTTCATAATTTAGCAGCGAGAAAGCACTTCATGTTAATTTATACACATATCAATATGTAGAATATGGTTTCCATAGATCATACAAAAGTTACTGCATAAGAGATCATCAAGATGAGGAGGTCAACTCTTATCATGAGTTGCCGAAAATTTTCCCTGGAATTCTCTATGATGCCGATATGCAATGTACACAGCAATACGGTGGTGTGTCCAAACACTGCACACATTTCAAGGTGAGGACAAAGTCAATATGACTGTCATAAAGTCGAGCATCACACGATAGGAAAAATAAATACTATACTACATATTTTTATTGCCTGCTTGCATATTTTGCAATATTTCTATATTGATCAACTTATTCACGCAGCAACAAAGTTACAATCCTTGTTTAAAACTGACATGAATGATGGAGCAAACGTGCAAATTCGATGTGTTTTCTAACACATGTATCAGCTAAGAGACTTTCAACTTAGAGGTCAATCCACGCCACTCATTCATTTCTATTCATATTTTCACTAGTTGACTGGCTTACCAACTAATATGTGCAAACATCTTTGGTGTGAGATTGAAGAAGAACAAGAATGTGTTTCAAAACTTGATCCCGCTGCTAAAGGAACCGAATGCATGAAGGGCAAGGTATTCTTTCATTGTCACTTGTTACATACTGATATTTGCTTTATGAGATTCACTTTGATTGGTGGTTTTAGTGGTGTATGTACGGTGAATGTGTTAATAATACCAGCGTTCCTGATGCTGTACATGGAGGTTGGTCAAATTGGTTTAACTGGACCACCTGCAGCCGTTCATGTGGTGTTGGAGTTTCTTTTATGGAAAGATTTTGCAATAACCCATTGTGAGTATGCAAAATATAAAATCAAATAATAGAAAAAATGGCTTTCATTGATGAGATGACCTTTAAAACGTTTTCTATCTTTTGTACCATTTACGCTAATTCACAGTGAAAAAGTGAAAAAGTGAAAACGTGAAAAAGTGAAAAAGTGAAAAAGTGTTTCTGCAGCACTTTGGGCTTTTACATTTCCTCTTCATCACTTGCCAGTAATGTTCTCTATGTAACCTGTTTTCTGAAATTCATTTAGTCCGAGAAATGGCGGGCGTTATTGCATTGGTGAAAATCGACGTTATCGAACTTGCAACACACAACCATGTCCAGAAGGCTCTGTTGACATTCGTTTATTGCAATGTAAACAATACAACAATAAATCTATGTCATACATACCTGTACATAGTGAGTCGCAACCGTGTGCATTACACTGCAGACCCAGCAATTTTTTGGCGCATCATTACTCCGTCAGATTCCAACCAAAAGTTATTGATGGTACCGCCTGTAAAAACGGGTCACCTGATATATGTATTGATGGTAGATGTGAGTTTTTGGGGTGTGATTTAAAGCTGGAATCAAAAATGAAGAGGGACGTTTGTGGAATTTGTGGGGGAAGCGGTGAAACGTGTTATTTAGTAGAGGGAGAATTTACACAACCACTTGGTAGAGGTAAGATATTAATATAAGGTAATAAATATTAATATAAGATGATAATATCGTTAGGTTATAATCTTTCATCGGATTTTTACGGTGATGAAGTTTGTGTATAATGTGTGTAAAATGTAAAGTGTAAAATTTTAAAGATCTTAACTATTTAATGATGTTTTCGTAGGTTATGTGAAGGCTGTTGATATACCAAGTGGTGCGAGGAACGTATTAGTTAAAGAAGTGAAACCCTGCGCCAGTTTTCTTGGTAACATTCTTTTATAGCAAAACGTTTGAGATGTTCCGCTAACAACTGATAGAACTTCTTAGCAACAACAACGTGTCTGCACAGTTAAGATTTTAGAATTTTGACACCATTGAGTTTCAGCCTCCATTTACCACCTCTAACTAAATGCACCACGTGACCTGTTTGTGAACCTACTCTATAACATATTATAGCTCTAAAATCTGGTGTTGGGACCTATCACGTTAATGGGAATTGGACGATTGAATTGCCTGGTGAATACAACGTGAATGGCACTGTAGTCCACTATCGAAGAAGAGGTACCCAGGAATTCTTTCATAGTGAGGGACCAACAAAAGCAAAGCTTTATTTCATGGTGAGATGAAGGGATTTTATTCAGTTTTTTTATAATCAGTCAAATATCCACCTATTGGAAAAGTTATCTCCTATATGACATTGTCCATACTTCAGCTGCTTTTCTTGTTGTTGTTGTTGTTGTTGTTGTTGTTCTTTAGTTTCTCAGCTTTAGTTGAACTTTGTAATCAAGCAATGACGTCATAGGTCACGAATTTCATGAAGGGTTCAGTGGCGGATCTATGGTTAAGCCAAAAAAGTGGAGGAGTACGGTGTCTTTAAGTTTCTGTTAAAACTTAAGTGTTAGGTTATTTAAACGTTTTCATTTATACTCTTAATGACCTTGCTCCACGTTACTCCATCAATTTCGCCTAGGTTCTAGATCCGCCTTTGGGGTTGTCGACTTGAAGCTTAATATGCAGGTAAAAATTGACCAATTTACTGCACAGCAGAGTTATTGAGTTATCGAGTTATTGAGTTCAAAAGCTCACCTCTGCAGGAAATGAGCATTTCAATTGTGACCTATGACTTCATCAAGACCCCCACTATTTTGTCTTCGGGGAAGAATGTGCCTAATACAATGTGTGCCAGAGTTTTTTACAAAATGTGGGACCAGATTATTACAGTGTGGTGTGCCAGCTTTTTACTATCACAATGTGTGCCAGAGTTTATTACAGTTTATTAAACTGTCGCAAAAATAAACAATTCGAACAACTACAACTACTCCAAATAGATTTTATAAGTATCTTCTTCTTTGTTAACACAATTAAACGAAATGTAAAATTGTAAAATTGTACAATTTACATGGTCAAACACTGCAACTTACAACTTCTTTTTACAACTGTACTAGCAGAAATCCTTATGCCTATAAAACTCTCTATATAATTCTCCAATGAAAAATACCTTTAGGTCCTTTTAAAACTATTAAGTAATCAATGTTGCATGCTACAAACGCATAAAGCAAACGTTTTCCGATAAAAAATATTCAAAGCTCTCTGGTTTGTTTTCAGTAATTCAACTGAACTTCATGTTTTTTTTCCTGTCGATTTGATAGGTGCTCTTTCAAGATTTTAACTTCGGTGTAAGATATCGTTACGTGTTACCAAGAAATAAAACAATACAAGCTGCACTTGTCAGTGATAACCGAAAACATCAAGGCTCGTTTGGATGGATGCAAGGACCATGGGACAAATGTTCTGTTGCATGTGGCGGCGGTAAGTATTTTCATAGTCATTAGAAAATTCCCTGGTTTGGAAGTTTATTGTGAAGCTCTATTGTCAGTATTTTTAATTGTAGTTTGTTTTGCACATTCTTTGATCACATAATGGTAAATAACTGCTGTGGATTGGTTGGAATTTCCGAGTTTCCGGAGATCCTACTTGGAAGTTGTTTTGGGCTATGTATGAAAATGTATTATGAAAGTAACCATTGGTTAGGGTGGGTGGCGGGTACATGAACTCTTGGCAGGGAATCTTTAGCATTTCTAATAGTGCTTGAATGAATGATGATAACAGGAAGATGAGTAGCCAGAGGAAGAATTCCTTGAGGAAACGTTTTCACTGGTTAGCTGTGATGCCTCCTGAGCCTCCTTCATACCCTTTTGAAGGTCATCCCCAAGAAGGTATTTAATGGGAAGCTTATCGGGGCTACATAGTTGCTGATTAAGAAGATAATGCAAGTCCCAAATTCTGCTTTCTTCTCAAGCTCAGATTATGATTAGTAGCACCTAAAAGGGTAACAGCATCCAGGATATTTCTTATCAAAATCACAACTTTATTCATTCAGTGTAAATATTATCGCAGATGTTGCCCTCAATTTATTTGCATGAATGCTGTACATGTTCCTTTTATTAAGTTTTTGATATTCATCGAATGACTTAATGGTCATCACTGAATTGTGAAGCTTAGGTACAGCCATGGGTTCACAGTTTTCAGACAATTTATAACGTAGCTGATACAATTGTATCAGCTAAATGTTTGCTGATTTTTGGGCCAAACTCAAGGTTTTCGTGTAACTCACTATCCAATTCAGATAGAATTTCTTCATAAACATCTAGTTTTTATTCAATATTATGGGGGCATATCCCTTCATCATCACATGTTGCTGTTTGTTGGTAGGTACACAGTTCTCTGGAGGATTACTTCCAGATACATCATCATCAGGTGCATATAATGACACCTTATCGGCTGCCACTTGGGCTTGTAACTCATTATAGTTTTGATTAACCAATGTGTTGATCTTTTTCAAAATTTCATTTTTCATAGTCTCCATCGACTCTTTTAACTTCCCTAATATTTGCATCGTTTGTTTTTGGAAAGGCTTCGTCTTGTGAACCACCAGAACTCTGGTCTTTAGATATGATTGAAGAAATGGTAAAAGATTTAGGTTACAAGAAATTTCACTTATCTTATTCTAATGCTTTTTTTCCTGACTGGTAGTTCTTTGGGGAAACAGGTCAAAGACTCGGGACGATCTCATTTGGTAGCCGAGGGGGAAAGATAATTAACAATAACTTCCTATGACATTTTTTGCTTATCTTTCTGGCCTTGATACACGTTAAACACGTTTCACGCTTTCCTTAATCATAGGAAGGGAATCTCAAACAACGATTCATCGATTTCCAGGAGTTCAAACTACACGAGTTCTACCGTTGATAGATAAAGTTCGTTTAGAATGCTTACAATGATAACTTTACCTTGTACTTCTCAAGTAGAAATGATGTGCAAAGTCAAGCTATTTTTGTTGTAGGTTTAATGTTTCGTCAAAAAGCGCGTTGTTTGCACATGTACAAAGACAATGTTAGCATTGTGGATGATTCTCTGTGCTTTGGGGCAAAGATGCCACAGTCATTGGAAAAGACTTGCAATGAGTATATGTGTCCTAAAATGTATGTCTTCTCCAATTTCAATCGATTTTTGTTTTAAAACATTGTGCAAATAAATGAAACATGCACAGTTTCAACAGCCAACAAGTAATTCTGTTTACATATGATTGAATGATGCTTCTTTCTTATGACGTCATTATATGCTACATGAATTTTTTATAAGAACACCCAAATTTTGTCTGAGGCTGGGTGTTCTTCAGGTTTTTGACATATGTTCATATCACGGCTCGATCATTGAATGCATAATCCTCGCCTCATGAATTAATTTTGAAACTAATTTGAGCCTGGACATTTGCATATGTTCTTTTTTGTGTCCAAATCTCAGCCTCAGCGTTCTGATTAACTGGGCCCTTATAAGAAAAATGTTTAGCTCTGTTTCTTTAAAAAACATCTTGGTGAGTCCTTTCAGATAAAACCACGAAGAAATATAAAAATTATAAAATTCGCTTTTAACGTATATCTATATATATATCGTAATTTTTGTTTTGTTTGTAGATGGTTCCCCAGACCTTGGGGATCTTGCAGCACAACTTGTGGTCTTGGCAGAAAGAAGAGAATTGTTCTGTGTAAAGGCCAAAGACCAGACAGCACTTGGGAGGAAAGAAATCCTAGTGAATGCGTGTTGGCAGAAAAGCCTATTGCTATACACACATGTGTAGAGAAAGCATGTTATTTAAGCTGGAGGAGTACATCTTGGTCGGTGGTATGTTATTTAACGAATTTGTAGCTTTGTCTGTTTTAGAAATCTGAAATACCTTTGGTCCTTTTTACACCTGACCTTAATGGCGTTAAAAGGTCCAACGTAAGATGTTTGTCTGTGAAGGTTTGAACGTGAAAATTTCAACAATAACGCTAATAAAGAACGGTGTAAAAGGGGCCGATAAGGAAAGTGAGATTTTATCTTATGATTTAGTGTCACGCCAAGTGTGGGAAGTATGGTTTAAGATATCGAAGTGTGTCTTGTCCGCTACGGAATGCTTGTTTACAATCACAAAAACCTGCCACCTCAAGAAAATGCAAATCTCCGAAATGTGAATATAAATTCATCGCTGGAATGTGGGGAGAAGTAATTACAACGGACAGCTTTTTCTTTTTCCTTTCATATATTTCTATTTCAATTAACAGGTTGATTTTCCTGCCACAACTGATGATCATGTGATCTTTCGTTTAGTGTACCAAAACATGTGGGAAGGGAGAACAGAGTCGACGAGTTCAATGTCGGGAAGTTAATTCTCTCCTTATTGAAAATGGAAAATGTTCCTGGAAGAACATTCCAAATACAATTCGACAATGTTACATGAGGGATTGTAATGTCACCAGCACAACGATCCCACCATCAACAAGTTCTGCATACACTACTATGCCTCGTCTAACAGAAACTACGACAGCGATTGTTACGAAAGTACCAATTCTCTTAATTCCTAAAAAGTTTTATGATGTCGTTCGTCGCGCACCAAGGCGAAAGAAGTCCGAGTTTTACGATCTCTTAAAGTCAGGCATAAAAACAGGTAAAACTATTTTTGTCATTTGTGACTACAATTTGATATTAAAACATCTCATTCGTTCTGAATTTTACCGGTCACGTGATCTCCTGTTTTTAGTACCACTCGTGGACACAAAAAATTGTAAAGGTGACCAGCTGGCTTCGTGGGCTTGTGAAATCAAAATTAGAATTTCCAAGTACGCTAATAAACTTTTTTGTGAAGAAAGAGGTAATCTTCTAAAATGTTGTGAAAGCTGTAAGAGACAAACGCAGATCACAAATAAAAACAAAAGTGTGATTCCTCGTAAAAAAAAGTGATACAAAAGAAGACTGGAATATCAAAGTTGGTAAATACTCACGACAAGGGTTGTTCATTTGTTTGTCATTTCAATAATTAACAAAACCAGGATTTGAGTGGAAAACGCATCACTAGTGGTAAGCTGTCTTCATTCACAAATGAAGATTATTGAAGAAGTCAGCAAAGGCTTGAAGTCAGAGATTTTTTGTCTGGGAACAAACATTTTGAAATACTTGTATATTTATGAATGAAATGTATATATGCATTCTATGTGAATGTTATTTTGTCTCAAGGTAGCCAGCCGCGGATCTAGAGGTCTAAATTTGTGGAAGAGAATGTTACCTATTAAAAGCATAAAAGAAAAACGTGCAAATAATCCCATTGGTGACTGACAACAGAATTTATGTTGATGTGCTCCTCCGCAATTTTCGACATGGATCCGACAATCACAGCAGGGTGGTTACCTTGATGTAAAGCGGGGTCATTCCAAAATCTGAATTACGACCCCTTTCTCGAACATTCCTTTTTAAAACACCAATATATTGCCATAACCTAATTTTGATGCGTTGTTTCAATATTACTAGTAATCGCATGTTTTCGAGTACAATTAACATTTAATCAAAATTTGTAAAAGAATCGGGAGTTTTTTCTATAGCTTTCTGGAGATTTCAGGGATTTTCCAAAAAATACACGAGATGAAGTGAAGCAAAACATTCTCAAAAACGCTGCAAATAATATGAAATGCGTAACACGGTTATATTTTTTTAGAATTTATGAACAATAGAAATTCGAATAGAACACGAGAAAATAGTTATGAATTGTGCCTTCTCTTCTTCATCCACCTAGCTATAACATAGTATTTATTGTGATATAACGCATATGACATATATTCTGAGAAAAAAAATTTTTTTTTCCACCAGAAAAGCTTTTTCTCTCTCACTCGGTGCTTTTTTTCTTTCAGACAATCTCAGAAATAATGCGGAGCAAAGATATAAATTTCCCTTGTTCTCAAAATTAATGTTGACAATATATAATCTCAAAATATTAATGTTACAAGTAACAACATAACAACAAATATAACAACAAAAATATAACAGGGAATGGAATAAAATAATTCCCGCGAAACACTTAAAGCGACACCGTTGGGAATATGGTAAAATGAAAATCTGTAAACCTAAAGTAATAATAAGAAAGGGGAGGGGTGGGAGCAGTCTTAAAATGAAGAGTGGTCCGCTTAATCTAGAGGTGGAAATAATGTACTTAATAACTGAGCGAAGAACTGCATGATTCTTGCCATCCAAAAATTCGGCATTTCCATATAGGAAAATGTGACATAAAACATCGCTTTTAAAAGGAAAGACGCCATAAAATGAAATGGCAAAAAGAAAACTTTGAATTTAGGCTTGGAAACCAAGTTCCTTTCACACCGACTGGCGCCCATGTGGTCCAGTGCGGGAGGTCAGGGTTCAAATCCTGGCCGAATCATGCCAGTGTCTATAACAGTGTGAATCGATCCACTCAACTTATTACTCAGCTTGAGAGCGGGATTGATATCTAAGGGGGTTGTCTTCTTGAGCGGCTGAAGCGTACTTGCGGTTTCCGTAGCCCAAATGAAGGCTTTAAATGCTCTAGGACCTACGCAGGACCCTCATTGATAACAGTTCTATCAGAACTGAAGAGGCTTTCCTGGGTAAGCATTAATAATAATAATGATATTAATAATATTAATAATAAAATGTTCTTCCAATGTGAAAAGAATCTTCTTTATAGTGTCTGGTGAATAAGTGATACTTGGCGTAAGAGCTTAGTTTCCAGGCTACTTTGAATTTATAATTTCCTGTTCAACGAAAAACGATAACAAAAGAATTTGAGTCCCAATTTCAATTTGTACTGAAATCAGAACAATATGATTAAAACAAACGAGTAGATGACAGGTCACAATAATGAAACTTGTAAAGGAGTGGAATTAAAAATTTCTGGTGTTTGCAATCATTAAATCTCACACGTACTCATACAGTTCATTGGGTGGGTATGGAGAAAATCCTCTATTCAACGTAAATTTGTTCCCTTTTTCCTGTAAATAAAGAATGTGAAAGCAGCCTTACAACACAGCGATGGCTATCGGTCTGAAATTGGTCCGTTTAATCATGAACTGTATGAGTACGTGAGAGACTTTGGAAACACCAGAAATCAACGATTAATTCGACAGTGACCTATCCACTCGTTTTGTATATTCTCTAGCTTAAATTTTGAATTTCGTGGGACCCACACATTAAAATAGTCTCTGGGTATTTTCGTATGCATTTAACCACATCTCACCGTCATGTCACTGCATCAACTATTTTGATAATGGAGGGAGGCACCCAAATCATTGCTGTGGTATAATATTGTTACTGGGTTTGTAGCCTACCGCTCAGGGAAAGTGTTTTGAGGATGACTGGGTAGCAGCTAATGTTGAGAGTGTCAACAATATCGTTGATATTATCTATCGAATGTAAAATAAATATCATTCTTTATGTTTGAGAGAAATATAAGATCAACAAGAAATGCTTCGCATATCAACAAATTGCGTATAGTAGATGCACACGATGATGGTGACTGTTTCCCCCGATTTATTTATTACGATGGCCGCCCAGAAGGGTCAAACTCTTCACGAAACAGTGCTCACTTTCCCTACCATTATTCTCCGCGCTATTCTACAAGAAACAGTTAATCTAAAATCATATCCAAAAATGTGTATTATTCTAAGAACAGAGTTTGCTTGTCATTGTTTAGAAATAGGAAGACCTTTTTGGAGAAAATTTTAACCCTCTTTTGGCCTTAAATAAAAACTATAGCTAATTTCTTTCTTTCTTTCTTTTGTGAATGCTTACCCAGGATAGCCTCTTCAGGTTTGATAGAATTGTTATCAAGGAGGTCTTGCGCAGTAGCCCTAGAGCATTTTATTCACACTGTTATAGTCGCTGGCAAGACTCGGTATTTGAACCCTTACCCACGCCTTGGAGACGAGCACTATACCACTAGTCGGTTGCAATTGTTTTACATGTTTTTGGATAAATATTTACAATCCGTTAGTGTGAAAGATATTTTCGAGAAGTAAAATAACCAAAATAATTTCAAATAATTTAAGTCAAAGTTGGGAATGAATGGAACTTACGGTGGCCGATTAGTGCCAAACAGAAGGTTATTTGAAAAAAACAAAAAAATATTTTTAAAAACCGAAAATTATTTTAGAAAAACCGAAAATATTTTTTAAAACCGAAAATTATTTTTGAAAAATCGAAAATGTTTTTTAAAACCGAAAATTATTTTAGAAAAACATTGAAGAAGAACATTGAAAAGAAAACTGAACGAATATAGAATGAAACGTCGAAATGTGCAGTTAGAAGAATCCACAAGATCCATTGTCTAAAGAGAGCTTCTTGTCAAATGGGTTATAGGGCAATGTGGAATAATTTAAGAGTAAAATATGGTTTAGTAACTTCTAGAGATTCTATAATGACACTTTTAAGAGAACTTGATTCTGATGGTGTAAAACAACGAAAAGAAGAAGATTGAAAAGAAGAGAATTTCGTTCTAATGGTCCGAATTGCTCATGGCACGTTGATGGGTATGATAAATTAAAACCATTTGGGTTTCAGATATACGGTTGCATTGACGGGTTCTCCCGAAAAATATAATGGCTTAAAGTATGTAAAAGTAATAACAATCCTCTCATCCCTGCATTTTTTTTACACTACAGCGGTCAAGAAACTTGGAATTGCTCCTCTCCTTTTACAAACTGATTGTGGTAACGAGAATGGCAGGTATTCAATGTGCCATTTTTCAGGACGCTGATGCTCATAGATACGGTAGATCTATAACAAATCAGCGTATCGAAAGTTATTAGTCACAATACAGAAAAGGATATTCGAATTGGGTCATCATGTTTTTCAAGGACCTAGTTACTGAGAGAGTGTTCCAGTTAGGATCATATGTTCATATGGATTGGTTTTGGTTTTGTTTCGCAGACTTAATCCAGAAAGATTCAGACTTTATCAAGGAATCTTGGAATACTCACTATATACGTAAATCAAATGAAAATTCAGTGGCTGGTACTCCCGACGAACTTTTTTCTCTACCCGAAGAAAAAGGGTATCAGGAGTGTGGAATTTGTATTAGTGGAAACGTTATTGACAATATTCTAGCTTCACATAATTTGTATCTGGATGCGGAATACAATCACATAACGAGTCAAGATGATCCAGAATTAAACGATTTTTTCAAATATGTAGTCGATAATGAGAGAATTCCGTGGCCGCCTTTAACTTGGAAAGAAGCAGAATATGCATTTCGACTGATTGTTTCTAAGTGTTAATAGTAAAAATAATTACATAGCAGTATACAATATAGTATATTATTACCAACTAAAAATAAAACATTAAAAACGTGAACATAAGATTAAGGGTCAGTTTTTGACATTATAACGCACTTCTTTGGCCCTTGTCCATAAAACAGGACATGACATGGAAAGAAAGTGCTCCTAATAATCAAGCTTTAGTGTAAAGCGGCTGTAAAGTATTTCAAAACGGCATGAGATGTTTTTAAATCTTTTGTCTATTTCTTTAAAAAATTATTTTCGTTTTTTTTCAAAAAAGTTTTGTGTATTTTTTAAAAAGAATTTTTTATTATTATTTTATTAATTAATTGCAACTTTTTAAAAAATGTTTTTCGGTTTTTTTAAAAAGATTTTTAGATCTTGAAAATAATATTTTATATACAATTGACAAAAATATTTTTTGCTTTGTCCCTTATCGGCCACCATAGGAACTAATGTTATTGAACATCGAAAATTAAAACAGCATCGGAAATTAAAAAATGTTTTGTTACTTTAATTTAGTTATCTGGCAATAATTAAGATGAAAAAAAAAAAAACAACGACAAAAATCTCTTCAAATTCAGCGATTTTTGCCTTTGCGAAATTAAGGCCGACGTAACATGCACAGGCAAAAAATTAGGCGAAATAAGCCAATAAGATAACGTAAAGGCCTGGAAAAAAGGCGATGCCAGCTTCAAGATTATATTATTGATCATAGGTAGTTTACTTTCATACAAAAAGGAGAGCATCAATGAAGACACAAGTGTTTTTTTGAAAAACTATTTTTTATTAAATTAAAATTAATTTATAAAAAATAGCAGTTAATAAACAAATATGCATTCCTAAGCCTTCACAAAATGTCCCAGACTTGTCCAGTAGAGTTTCAGCAAATTCTATAAATTCCGGATTATTACTATGCAGGATTGCAAACTCAGGATCCTGAAACTCCTCCACTTTAGAAAAGTCAATGGTTTTATGAGGACAGGGATGACGCACGAATGCACGAAGTACAACGGTTGGTTGTGTAACAAATACACGAATAAGTGGTCGTAGGGAAATGTTAATTGGTCGTAGAGAAGTGCACGCACTATTTCTGGCTATGAAGAGCGCGCAGAATCGTAGCAGGCACGCAGTGTAAGGTTTCCTGAAGAGCGTGGAGAATAATCATAGGAGAACTACTACTACTACTACTACTACTACTACTACTACTACTACTACTACTACTACTACTACTACTACTACTACTACTACTACTACTACTACTACTACTTAGAGACTTATTATATACAACCTACGCCCGCTCCGTGTGGTTTGCAAATACGGCACGGGCAGTTTGTAGGTTTCCATTTTCTTATTTGACTTCTAAATCCTTTCGAGAGACTTAACCTGTTTCAGATTTTGTGGTAGTCTGTTCCATGTTTTTGGCCCAAGTACTGCAATAGATTCTTCACTAAATACACTTTTAACACGGGGTTTTTCAAAATGGCCGTTGTTGCGAAAATTATAAACAGTGTGGTTTTTCTCCTTAAAGAGTTCTGAAAATATTCCAGGAGAAATTCCGTTTACAATTTTAAACATTTCTATGCAAAGTCTTTAAGGGTTACGGTGATGTATGCAAACAGCCCCGTCTTTGTCCAGAAGTTTCTGGAACGAAGATCGTTTGTCATTATACACAATTTAAGACATCTTTCGTGTATTCTATTTATCTTGCGGTTCATCTTTCTACTATGGAACATCCAAGTTAGAAAACAGTAAGAAAACTGAGATCGAAAAATGCATTAAAAAACGGTCGCCTTTTTGTCAATATCCATAAATTGTGCAGAGATAGATAAATGTATGTTCTAGCGCATTTTGGCAATATGAGGTGAAAATAATTGCCATCTCAGCGGAATGGTACGGTAAATCTCCGACATATCGAGTATCTGTGCAGGTACTCGATAAGGGTATATTTTACCGCTAAAATTTTGGACAATTCTAGCGCAGCCTACCTTTTTTTCATGGCCCAGCTGCGCATGCGTCAAAAGTATGCAGCAAATGCGCAAAAGATCAAAAGCATACATCAGTCACGGTTGAATGAGTAAGGGGAATTCCCTGACTCATGTCCCAGTTCTGTCCATATAGTTATGCTAGTTGCGGGTTGTGATAGAAATAAATGACTGCACTAAATAAAGACCATTGACACATTCTCAGAGGAATTTCTCAGACTATCCAACACTATATGAAGCAGGGCGGAGAATGGGGGTGCGACTGACTTTGATGAAGCAACGTGTGATGCAGCTGCCGAGAGTCACAAAGAGATTGTCAAGCTGTGTAAAGAATGGGGTGCGACTAATTTTGGCTTAGCAATGTTTGGTGCAGCCGCCGAGGGTCAGGCGGAGATTGCCAAGCTCGGCAAAGAGTGAGGTGCAATTAACTTTGACGAAGCAATGTTGCAGGCAGTTTCTGAGGGTAATCTCTTGCTGTAGGGTATTCTTCTTCAGAATGACCAATCTAGAAAAGGATTCGCGTGTGATTACATAGAAAGATCAGGTAGCTACCGATCCAAATTTACGTATATTGATTTTTCAAAAGGTCTTTACACGTTATCAACTATCCTCAGAAATATAAACGCGAGAAGCAATAAACGGTGTTTGTAGATGAAAATAGAGATGGAAGTCTAACCTTATCTATAGCCAAAGGGGTATCGAGCGACATTAGAGCCTGGATTATTAAACCTTCTCGGGTTAACGATGCCTGTCAAACATTTTACTGTTGGGTATTATAGAACAACCCCAAATTTCTGCACATTCAAAGCGCTTCATCTACATTGCGAAGAAATCAAATTGTTTAACATGATGGAAAATACAACACTCACCAACACTCTTCATCACTTTGAGAGAATGCTGAGTACGAGTACAGTGAGCACCTGCTGTACAAGTACAACTCTAAGCCAGTATATATCGCTAAGCTGAAATATCCAACAGACACTTTGACCTCCAGGATTATCTGTCAGGCGGGGAGATCACGTGTCTGGTCTCTGGCATAGACGCCTCGACGAGCATCGCACTCTGTGTGACGACTATCTTCTTAAACTTGGTGTTGATCATTATCCAGAAAAGCACCTCAGCTTTTGATGTGCAAAGATTAAAAAATCGCGATATTGCTACTGTTGCGTGTCGACGATTCAGAGTTCTCTCGGATTATAGCGGAGAAGCGGGGCTACTTGAGTAAGAAGCAATAACTGAGATGAAGTCTCAGAAGGAGATCAAGCAGCTCTACAATCATCAACGTGAGGAGCTCTTAGAGATGGATCGTCGTCAGGGGAGGGAAGAGATCACAAAAAAGCTCGTCAACAGTTCAGATATCCAACATATAAATGCTACGTTACCTATGAACCACCTCCAAGTTATGTTTTGTAGCTTCATGAACCTACAAAACTTTACACCACATCGATATTGAACATGTCGAATGACTCACGTCTGTCGTCATTTTGTAGAGTGATGTGTTTTTTGTAAAAACTGTCTCTGCCTAGGAGATCCTTCTCTTAATCGGTACCACGTATGTGCAGCGTTAGCATTGTCACCTTCACCGAGCTCATCCATGTCAGGGTACTTTAACCTTAGTCTATTCAAGCAAGTGGGGAGGTGTTTCTGCTGACATCTTATCATGTAATACTCATACATGCCCGCCTGCCTGCTCTCCTCGATGTCATTCTTCTTGACGACGCACAGGATGTTATCTATTGGTCTCCGATGGGGCACGTAGTGTTGCTGGAGTTCTATGATCTCAGCTTCTTGAGCAGTGTTACGATCGTCAGCCTCTGTCAGTACACTCTGAGCCACCGTAAGGTCATCATTCAGTAACGCAAGCGTAGAGGCCTCCCCCTACAATAACGGCTGAGTCTCGTTTCACCCTTCAACTATTACTCAGCTCTGACACCTACATCATCATGGATCGTGAAACAGTCGTCATCTTTAGATTCGCTGAGAAGACTCTCATACGTGTCTACTCGCTGGTACTTGACTTCCTTCAGATACACTTGTAAATAGTGATTATGGTTTTTCACCATCTACCCACTTCCGATTTTCAGCACACCAGTTACCTTGCAGCTTTGATGGAACGGTACCTCACCGTTAAATTTTGTTTAAATATCGTCGTCCCACACGATGAGCTTAAGGTTAATCCAACCCGTAGCGCTGATCGGATGATAGGGTACTAAAAACAAGCTCTTTGATGCGATTGATGATTGCTATATAAGCGTCACGCCAGACTTTGTCATCCAACACATTGAATCCCATCTTCCAGGCAGAGCCTTCGTTATATCTCGATACACCTGATGAATGGCAGTTCCTAAATGTCTTGTTGTGGAGAACTTGCAAGTACCTAGTCAAGTACCTGACAAGTCTTTAAGTTCGTATCAACTCGTAGATGGTGGTGGTGGTGGGAGATCTTAGTAATCTTGGCGGGAGGTGTGTTTGTATATTTAGAGAGCCGAAAGAAAACAACGGATTCATTGTCCAAAAACGTGAAAAAGTTTGATCAATTTGAGGTCTGAAATATCTCCTAAAAAGGTATAATAAATGATAGAAAAGGAAGCTATCGATAGTATCTGGACAAGACCCAGGCTCGGCGCTTACACGTTCGAATGCATTACTAGTTATAGCTGTCGGGGCAGCTTCGTCAAAGAGCTTCAGAAGGCATCAGGTTTGAAAAGGAAGGAAGTCTTGCACTGGCTCGCGAGACAGGCATTATGGCAGATCCATCTACCTCATCCTAAGAGTATAAAGTATTCACATTTTTACGTAACCAAAGTAAACACGATACACCTGGCTGAGTTGATGTTTCTCCCACATGACAAGGTCTACCAGACGTATAGACATGTCTCAAACACGTCAGCAAGCTGCATGGCGTCAGTTACCAAATAGACATCGTGGTAATCTCCAAGTGTTACCACATCTCCTTCTACAGTCACTCTGCTCCATACCTGCTTTGCATGTTCATAGTATTTGTCTTTGGAGGCAGCTCTGTCTCGGCAAACGTTTCCCATCTATCCATATACTCGTACGGATACATGCCCTTGCGACGCATCAACTTGAAGATGCTATTTTCATCGTCAAACCATCGGAGATTTCTGCACTGCTCATTGCTGAAATTAGAAGACAATTTGTCCAGACTTGGTGCCATGAATCTACAGCTGTCGATGAATCTCAGCTCGATCTTCTTGTACACTTGCTCACCGTCAGAGTTGACAACACCCGCAAGTGGCACTGCTATCTTGACACTGAAGGATAAGTACTTCCCTTTGCTTTCCGCGATGCAACCTATCTCTTGCCTGTTGTACTTTTCCCCATGTTCTCTAATGAAGAGGTGCACATCGTACCCGCTTAGGTTGTGGAAGATGATGGGGATGTGCTTCGGGATCTTGTATTTTAGGTTGCAGTTATTATGCGCTTTATATAACCCTATGTAGTGGCAGTGGTCTCTCACCTTAAGATTCTTTTGAGGATCGTCGAAAGGCTTGAAACAAATGTGACACGTCTCTGCGTCCTCATGTTCTCGCTTCTGAACAACTGTTAGTTCCATCATTGGCTGCTCTGGAAATGTCGCGTACAGCCGCTTTACTTCTTCTTCTAGATGATCTACAAACACCTTTATACAATTCTTGCCTCTATAAACCATCAGAAGATCAGGTAATCTCCATACGCGAACTTGCTATAGGTACACCATCCCGAAGGTACGTGCTTGTTCACCTTCCTCGTAGATGATCGCTCTTCCGGCGTCTCTCTTCCATCCTTCTCAGGTACTAAACTTCCTCTTCCTCTTCTGCATCTTCCTACCTCATCTTCGTTCTTCCTTCGATAGTTAGCACATTCACCACGATGTCAGGGTTCTTCCTCTAGAACTTGTCTATCTTGTTTACTGCTAGCAGAAACTCGATCATCCCAGTTGTACTCATCTTCATACTTTCGCAGCTTCGAAATCTCTTCATGATACAATGCCGCTATCACCGCCTACTTGAAGCATTCTTCATCGTTGTTCTTAGGGTTGATGATCGCCTTTTTCGATGCTATCCACGATGGTAGTTCGATGTACGAAGCTCCTCTCGTCAGCTGCAGCGTGTGAATATCTACGTCCAGGTGCATGATGCGATCGATGCTGAAGACGCTTTGCAGCAATGCAGGGTTCTCTACTTGAATCTTGGTAGCTGCAAACATCTCCTCTAATATCTTTACCATGTCACCACTTTGGACCACTTCCATCAACTTGTTGTTGAAAACTTTTTCTATCCTGATGTACTCCATCTCCCTCTAGCTCTTGTGCCTCCTCAAACTTCTCGGCGTCAAGTTGAATTACAGGCTCGACACGCTTCTTCCACATGACCCACAAAGAAAGCTTCATTTTAGCAAAGTCCATATCCTCAACCTGCTCTTCCTTCAACGTCTTTACATCTGGTCTCACTAGCGTGAGATATCCATCAACATCAGCTCTAGGAATACCTGGTATACGAAAGCTTTGAAAAGTTCTGTGTAGCGCATAGTTATGTTCGTGAGGTGTAATATCGTCTACTGGCTCTTCGAGTGCAGCGTCAGCGTCATCTTCTTCTTGCGTGGCTTGTTCTTGAACTGCTGTAACTAGTGGAGATTGTCCATAGCCTACTCTCTCCCTAGCCCGAAAATACAAGGAAGTAACAGACTCGCGAACTTTTTGCAATCGATCAGCAAGGCCATCACGAGTTGCTGCTACAGGCGCTGAAACAGCGTAATATAGGTTTGTCAGTGCATTTCTGAACCAACTCATCTCCTTTATTATATGCACTTTTCGAACTTTGAAATTTTTTTCTAGTGAAGAGAACTAGCGCATGAGTTCCAATATAAGTGCCATGAAAATCACAACTATTATGAAACTATCATGCACTACACAACTGTTATAAGCAACACAGTTTTTTAGAATCATAATTAAATTTGTTGAACAACCACGAGGGCTCAAATTCATCTCCTGAAGGTTTTCATATTGCAAACTCCCTTAACCCTCCCTTCTCCAAAAAATAAAATTAATGATTTAGATTAAAGGTAGATTTTACATCGCAAAAATAAATCAACACATGGGTTCACCTAAAGGGACGGGTTGCGGTCATGTGGGCCACACAGGTGATTCAAGAGGCCACGCTGGTCATGAGGAGGTTGTGCAGGTCATAGCGGAGGCCATGCGGGTTGCTTTTGCAGATTCCCCAGTTTCTTTATTAAAAAAAATTGTTATATTATGCATGCGATAGAATACTTCAACAAGGAAAATTAGATATTTGATATCAAAACAGTATACGTCATAATGGAATTCATCAATTAATTTCAATAAACTTAGTAACACGCACGACTTCCATTACGACCCACATGGTCTCCTTTATGACCAGCACGACCTCCTAGGTTCCCGCAGGACCTCTTTTGCAACCCGCACAGCCTCCTCGGTAACCTGCAGGACCTCCTTTAAGACCCGCACGGCATCCTTAACGACCTTAATGTCCCGCAACCGCAAGACTGTAGAGTAGCTAGATCGCTAGAATTTTTTTTTGATCAAAGAAATTCTAAATTTCTACAACGCGCAATGATGAATTTTGCATCTTTGATGATTTTTTACTATGATACAAAAGTGTTTTATACAGTGAACAGAAGAAGCGCGTACAGAAAATCACTCGTAAATTTTGAAAAAAATTGGAATTAACTTTTGTGGGTTGGCATTATTTGGAATTTTCGAAGGAATTATCGACAGCATCTTAAATGACTCCTTGTATAAAAACAATTAGTAATGAAAAAATGTTGTTCTCCGCAAATCAAGACATTTAAAGGACACAAGTCATTAGATGACATTGTGTTAATATTTGTGTTCTTTGCTCAATAATTACTGAATGTTTTAGCATGGAATATCAAATCCATGCCTATCAACATCATATTGGTACATTTATTATTCTCTCGAAAGGGGTCTCTATGAACATGAAATAATATCTTTAGGGCTGTGGCTATGAGAAGCAGCATGCGAATCTGAAGTAAAATTACAGATAAGCTTATTCTATGTTTTTCTACCTTACTCAAACCCTTTCCCATTATTAGAGGTGCTGGTGGAGGGGTGAAAGAACAAGAAATCAGACAGTTTTCCCTGCAGCTATATATATGCTTAGCAAACAAAATGTAGCAGGAAAAAGTAACAACACCTTATAAATTGTACTGGCAGCTGAGAACAGTACAATACAGTGCTGGGCATAAAGGTTTATACTTTAACAACCAATGAAAAGCTTGTGCTTCTTGCTTTCCTTGGTGCTTTGAATGGAACGCAACACAACGCATGCAAAGCATTCGCGAACCTATAGGCTGAAACCAGGGGTTTTGCTTAGGCTATTTTTGAAGACACGAACGGTTCCTATTTCAAACACCTTGCGTATAAAAGCGATTTGAAAAAAAAAACCTTCACACACTTTGATTTAATTGATACAAGAATGGCTCAGATATTAATAGTTGTTCAAGATAGAAGTTTTAAGTAGGTCTTTAAAAGCATGAATTGACAAATTTGACAAATTTATATTTATATTAATATTATATGTATTTATATTACAAAGCGAAGCCAGCCACATGGATGGAATAGAAATGGAATGTTCTTTTCTTTTTTAAAACTTGTATAAATTTGTATTTATACAATATAGATAGTGTATACTATCCCATACATTTTCTTGATCAGGTTTTCGAGCTCAACAACTTAGTGGTACCTATTCTTTTAGATTTATACATGTGGACTTTTCACTCCTTTTTATATCAGAAGAGTTCTCTACTTCAGCACTACAATCATATTCCAGTTCCTATATAACCGGGAGGAATTTTTTGTTTCAAATGTGATGGGTTTATAACCGTGGGGGGTGGGGGGACTTATAATCGGGGGGAGGGGGTCTAACTTCATATTCTTATCATTACAGTACGGCATGGCAATTCACGTATTTTTTATATCATCTCTTAGTTTTAATAACAAAATGATACTCGAGTGACCTTTTCTATAACCCGACTGTGTCGATTTATAAATACCTTTAAGTTCATTAATGAAGTGTAGCAACTGCTTTAGTATGATTTTTTCGAACAATTTGGACAGTACAGGTACAACTGATATTGGTCTGTAATCTTTGAACTCCTTAGGACTCTTTGTTTTCGGAATCGGACACATCCGAGCGATTTTCCATTGATCTGGAAAATAAGTTTTGTCGATTGCGTTATAAAGTATATGTGTTAATGGTGATGAAATTTTGCCAGCCACATATTTGAGATATTTAACAGGGATCGAATCGTAACCTGTTGACATCATTTCTCAGACTTAACAAAATGTTTCTAACTTCCACTATTGTTGTGTGCTTAATAGAAAATGCATATTCACTATTGTGTTTTGGTTAACTATTTATGAATGTCATGTTATTATTCGTATGTGTGGGTTGTCCATATATTTAAACTTGCCATCCATGGTGCCGGAGGACGTGTTGTCTATTGATACATTCAAAAGTTAAATCGCTCAAAACACTGACTTGATCATCGAATGCATATATTATGCTCAAAGGTAGTTGATCGAAATCAGAACGGAAATCGTCCATACTGACAGTTTTTACATTTCTGAGTCATTCGTACCTCTTTTCGAACATATGCTAAATCGTGATCACTGATTTCATTGGCCGTTATGATACTCTCGTGAACTAGCTTGTTCGATATATTTGATGATATATGATCAATTAGAGATTTATCTTTTCTCGTAGGATGGGTTATATGTTGAGTGAGATCGAATGTTTTTAAAATGTTGCCGTATTCTATAACCGCAGAAGAACGTTCGTTCAACATGTTGATATTAAAATCACCGGTTAAAATTATCACTCCATCCCATTTAACTAATATCTGGCTTAACAAGTTATCTAATTTTTCACACCACAAGTGCTTATCTCTTTCCACAGAACTAGGCTGGTACAAACTACCAATGAGAAAGGAAGAGTTTTTATTTTTCAAATCGTGTATACGCGAGGTGTTTGAAATGCAAAGCGTTCGTCGCCGTCGTGTCACCAAAAAATAGCCTGCAAGCTCATAGATCTGCAAATCACAGTCCAAATTGTTTAGCCTTGACTTTATGTATGTATGATATAAGGGGGATTAATATGGAGTTTGGAAGTCGAGGCTAGGCATTCACCGAAAAAAAAATAATTGCAAAGCGAAGCCAGCCACATGGATGGAATGGAAATGGAATGTTCTTTTCTTTTTTAAAACTTGTCTTCATGAAATGCAAGACTTTCATGTATCATAACACACAATTAAATCTAGTTGTATTAACAGTAGCTTGCATTAAATTATTGACATGATACAACGCTTTCATTGTAGTGGATAAAAGTTCAAGTATTATACCCCTATGAAATCGTCTCGATATCGAAGGACAGAAAGAGAAAGTTTTGTGATATTGATTTGTTGGCCAACAAAATGATGAAATTTTCATTCATTTTAAAGGAGTATATTGTTCATTGTTTATCAAAAGTTAATTAAAGGCTAATAGGCTTTTAGTAGGACAACCAATGATGGGAAATGTTATTTATTATTAAAATATCATTTATAAAATCAATGTGAAATTGTTATACCAACTATACCTTTACCTAGACCAACTGTTGGCATGGATGAACATAATACTGTTCTACGAATCCCTGTGAGCTAAAAAGGGAACATCATAGACAATTCTTCGCCTATTATAATACGTTCTTTGGGAAGTAAGAGGACAACACTTACAAGATGTTACAGAAGTTTGAAGCTAGTCAATACCTTCATCAGTGTCAATTCACAGGGTTATCGCAATAAAACCATATAATAATATTGAAGAAGACAATCCCACAGACACCAAAATTGATTTACCTCCATATGAACATATACGAAACTTCTTTTAGTGAATATGCAGGTATAGCACACTCACATAGTCATTTAATAATATCATATGAATATGAACCATTCATTGTAATTTAAGAAGAAATTAACTTTAATAAAATTTCTCATTTTTGCCAAAATTCGCTTTGCTTCAGCTGAACTATTTCCCCTAACCTCTTCGAGATTTCAGTAACCAACATAATTAAGTTGCAGCATAATTTTTATTTAACTCCTACAGATGTCGAATCTCCTTCGTGCGATTTGTATATATCCAAATCATTTCTTGTTTCCTTTAACTTCAAGCTACATGTGTTCCATACTTTTATCTATATTATATATGTCGGTACGTTCTTTAAATTGAATGTTGCCATTTACATAAAATCCAACACCTCCCCCTCTTGACTTTTGACGGTTTTTAAGTTCATATCCAGGTATCTGAACGTATTCATAAAGATCGGTACTACTTGTTAACCAGGTTTCAGTAATGCTTATGATGTCAAATTTATATGTTTCCAAAATAATGTGAAAAGCATCGAATGTAGAGCTCAGTGATTGAGTATTTAAATTCGCTATCGATGTATGATGTCGATGGTGATCTAATATCTCTTTGTGGTCAATAACATTTTTGTGAACAAATATCTCTTGAACACGTTGTATCAGATCAGTTAATTCAGAGGTTTGGTGATCATCGAAAAAAGCAGGAGTCAGACTTGAAGGAAATAATAGATGCAAGCATGAGGGGAGCCTCGGAGAACACCATGATAAATACGTTGAAGGGTAGTTCTAAAAACCCCAATAGATACAAATTGTGAGCGAGATGAAAGGTACGATTTCAAGGGGTATTCTAATAAAAGGAAATATGTTGTGAGTTTCAGGATAAACTTCCTGAACTGTGAATCTGCACCAACAGGTTTTATCTAAAAGAAAACACATAACATCATACTAATGGTTGTTTGTGTTGCGATGCAAACAATCCACTGGTTACTGGAAGATACACTTAATAGTTATGGCGGAGTGTTCTCCGAAAATGAATGATAAGTAATGACTACTAGAATATGATTACCAGAGAAAGAAGAGATGCCAATCGTATTTAAGAATTCAAGGTTTTTGCCCTGTTCCAGCACTACAACACCCTGAAAAAGGGTTATAGTTCCTCTTTCTTACGTTTGAGAAGGAAAGTGTTTAACGAAAAGTGTTTATGATTAATGTGCTTGTTATTGAAAATTCAAACTTATATAACGCATTTGCGTCAAAGTTTATCAGATGTTTTGGAAGTTAATTATGTGTCACAGAGAGACATTATGAACATTAAAACTGTTCTACATTTTCAAAGAACGCGACCGAAGGATGTGTGTGAAAAAACTAAAAGAAAAAATGCACCGACAATTTGAATGTCTCCAATGTTTTGTATGAAAGAAACGTTTATGAAATTCTTCTCACCGATGTTTACTACTATATATGAGAAATCTGCTATATAAATATTAAAAAATGCAGGAAATATAATATAGTCGTTTAACCACAAACAACAATACGAAATGTTCAGGTTAACTTAACAAAAATGACGAAGTAGTGAAAACATCTTCATTATTATTTAGGTTCCCTTTACATTTTAATATTTTACTCTAATATGACTCAAAAGATATTTAAAGATATAAAAAATTCCTTTGAAGAATTATGCATTTTTGTGCCATACTTATCATATATAACAGCGCCACAGAGGCGTCAGTTGTGTTTTTCTCTTTTGTCGACTAAAACATTTCATTTGAGACAGAAAGAGTTCCTCTCTTGCACGCTTTTTAAGCATCACCTTTATAAGCATCAGAGGTTCAAATTCACTAGGCACAAAATCATAACGAAGAAAAGGAAAAGGAAATTTTGATTTTTCTGTTCTCGTGATGTCAAATACAAAGTGTTTGGATGTCCGTGCATGTAATGACCAGAAAACAATAGAAACGTAATTTAATTTCCCGCGTGCAAAGTCAAAACAAATGTCACGTGATCAATTTCTATCCCGCTTTGCCGAGATGAATTCTCCCATATAAATAAACAATCAAATTCATCCCGGCAAAACGGGTGCCTCGACAAACCGGGACAGTTTTTCTCATATAAACAGCCCCTAAGTATGCTCAAAATGTTAAAACAAAATCATTATTATTAAGGTGTGTAAGAGCTAGTTGCTAAGTTGGCAAGCCAAATATCAAAAGCCTAAAGAGGAAACAGGAGAAAGAATGAGGATGAAACAGAACTACATTTCTCTGAGTGAATCAACTGTGTTTTATTCCCACAAAAATTAAAATTAAAAAATTATCGAGTTAAAAATGCTGTTCAAAAATGAAACATATGGCCGCGGTCATTGATTGGATGAAACAGGTCAAGTGACAGTCAATAAAATTTCATACATTTTCTACAAATAATTATTCAGTTAGTGCTGTCCGTACTGCACAAAACTTTACGCGTTTACATACAAAATGTTTTATCTAGGTGAGTGCAAAATATGTAAACAAAACTGTCTGAACTCGGGATAAATTATCAGTTAACAAAATGGAAACTGTGGGAGACGAAACTTTATTTCTATATTATTGATTAATTCGCATATTTAAGAAACAATAGACTGAATCTCATTGGATCTTTTTTTTTTTAATTCAAATTCAACTGTTATCAACTGTAACTGTGGGTTGAACCTGGCTCTCTCTTTCCCTCAAATAATATCACCTAATAAAAATAGGGAAGGGCAAGAGTTAGAGTCAGGTTTCCTAGCTAGTGAATGACCAAACAATACAAGAAAATTAATACAAAAAATTCCTATGAACACTAAACTTATGATCTAACATTATAAAGAACCTAGCAGTAATAAAACAACGAACAAAGACCTTAGGAATAGCAGAGTACGACGAAGTTCTAATACAACTGTCTTCCTAAACTTACGTAATAGTGCTCGATACGTTTTTGCAAGACGGCGCCAAAAATCAGGTCAAACAATATATCAGAGGTTGGGTAATCGAAGTAATAAGAATCCCAGTCCATCGGACCATTTAAAAAAAAACTGCCCTTGTATATAGAGTTTTTTTTATCAGGTAATATATATTTGATCTTGCCAAATGAGCTCCAGCTGTTTTTTGCTTACGCAAATAGTTCTTTCCTTTCTATTATTTGTTTCGAGACCGCAAGAAAAAAGTAGGAATGGTTTCAACTTTTTCGATATAGAATTTAAACGCAAGCCAATCAAATTGCAGGAAAACGTCGCTTCGTGCAAAAAAATTCGCCTAGTGGAAATCCGCCTTTACGCAAAAACCGCCAACGAGCCTGGGCATTTATTTACTGGTGCTTTTAAAATAAAAGAGAAAGAGATTGTGGTTTGGCGGTTTCCAAGATAAACTCTTGAAAAGAGCTCTCGGACTACAACAACGGCTTACAGTTTTTATTTGATAAGATATGTCTCATTCATAATAACATGTAATCAGCATTTTGTTTATTTCCTAATCTCATTGTTTTATTCTAATTACATGACTCTCTTTATATTTGATTACTCTCAAACTTGGCTTCTACTTGAAGGATATTTTAGAAGAATAACAAGCTGCATTGGGTTATAGCCCATTGAAGTTGTGACTGTTTATTTTTTTATATGTTAGGGTAGTGGACTCTTTTTCACTAGATCTTCTTCTAGTTAATATATATTGATGTGAAATTTTGTTCAAATACAAAGAAAGGAGAGTGCTGTTTAGTTTGAGCTTTTGCATGCAAAAGTAAATTTGAATTTACTTGCGATCTTAGAAGGACTACCTCTTGTTTCACCCATAAATTCACTTTGCTGTATTCCACAGTCGTAATTACGTAAAGTGTTAAATCTTGGTTATTGAAAAATACCGTTAATTTCTGTTTGTCATCAACAAATAAAATAGGGCGAAGTCGATAAAAATCGTGGGAATTCAGAAATATGATCGGCATGACACTTGTTGAATTTTTTTGCAGATGTCGAAGTATCTGTAGTTAGCTTAAGCAACAGATTTAATAATTGAACCAGATTACCTATAATGTAATTATAGTTATTCAATCAGGAGGATTTCTGTCTCGTCAATAAATCCGACAACACTGGGTTTGAAATTATGAATTGTCATGAGCATGTTGATATTCCTTTCACCACTTGTTACATTTCTGAAACTTCTGAGTATTATGACAAGTTGTTAACCCATTATTGATGTCTATAGGGCAATACGGAAAATAACGTTTTCTGTTTGGCTTAAACAGGCATTATTCGCCAGTGTAGTTTTGTTTTTCCTGGGAACGCAATATGGTAGCTTCGAATATAAACAAAAACATCTGTTGATGCCATTGCATTGGGTAAAATTTGATGTAGCGTACTTGGACATTCTTGTTTATATTTAGCAGGAGAACGATAAAATCCAAAACTTTGTATAGTTCAGTATGTAAGCCACTTAATACATACAATATTATTAACTGTTCTGTTAAGTCTGTATACTTGATGGCAAAGTTATCATTTTTTTTATCTGGAACTCCCTCTTTGTTGTTTTATGATTCTTAGAGAAAATGGGAAGACTAACACAAATTTAATAATAACCGCTTGGGAGTGCATTACTGGAAATTGGCAAGTTTTTTTACATTCACTTTTTATTAGCTATTTATTGTAATGTTAATGTAACTTAGTTTTGATCTATCACATAAACATCATAGAGAGATGATGTAATCGCTCAAAATTCTTCAAGTCCTTTTTGAAAATCAAATAATCCGCCCTTAAGTGAAATTAGTTCTGGACACGTTGTTATCACGTAATTTCGTGGAGTTTTGATCGCATAAAACATGTCCCATGTATAAAATAAATTACACTTTAATGAGGTGAACCTAAAAAGAAATCGCTGAACTTTTGCTGCACTTCACATTTCAAGTGTAGAATGGTTTGCAGCATCACATATGTCACGAAATAATAGTTTTTCAGTGGTTCAAAATAAAGCCTGCATTAATCCAGCATTTAAAACGAGCATTAAAGCGAAGAAAATTATATTAATAGATTGATAGCATGATAAATTTCTTACATTTTTATGATAAAGACGCTCATATATTTGTTTAGTTCAGAACAGTGTTTTTTAGATACGATCCTGTCTGTTGAAAATGTTGGGAAATATTAACAAAATGTTCGTGTGAAAGAAAAATTTACTTTTTAAGTCTTTAATCAGTAGTTAAGTGTTGATCAAATGTGCTCTAGCAACTTTTGCAAAGAAGGTTTACAAGATGATGACAGCACTGAGGAACGTGTTAACATTTGTCAAAATGTATATATTTCAATTCTGGAATTCTATATTGTCTGTAAACTATCTATTTCTTTTTAGTTTTATAGCAATATATTTGGCAAAGATGAACGCACCTGTGTTGATGATTTTCTTTTTTGTTTTGAAAGTAAAAACTCTCGGTAATTAGAATTTTGTATTTTATACCATACTTTAGATAGATTGTTTATTTTATGCTTTTCATAAAAAATTATGATGTTTTGTCGCTATACTATAAATATCTTAAATTTCACTCATCAATCATCATCATCAATTTGCTGTTTGTCATCAAAATGACAAGCGTTTAAGCAATCTTCCCACAATTAACTGATGTAAAAGTGATTAATCTTTTCATTTAATGGTACTGGATAAAATACAATAAAATCAAATAATGAACTTTTAATCGATTTAAGTGTTTCCAGCATTTTATTAATTAAAAAACGTGGGTACTTTCCCAAAAATATCAAAGAGCAAAATAAATGCTTAATACATGAAAACATGTTCAAAGTCCTTGTGATAAATTATACATTCTGTGCAGCTCTTGCCTCGTTTCAAATCAGAATAATTATGATGTTCTTATATGTGATAATAGTAATCATTAAATTTCTTCTAAACATGAAATGGAATTTCATTATTATTATTGTTTATAATTCAATAATCGAATGTAACAATTTGCAAGAACGATCCCTTCACCATAATTCTTAAATTTTGCAAAGACTGAGTAGCTCAACAGGAAAAATCAAGAATAGAGAATTAAATTTAAATCGATCAAATAATACAACAAAACTTCTAAGTATCCCGTGATTTTCTTCCATTTTTAAGACTGTTGAGTCAAAAATATCGGTATTCCATTTCGTGATAAGAATCGCTTTCATCGATACTTCCCTCATAACATTTGATCTCAAGTTTTTTTGCAACGTTTAATGTACGTGTAATGTTTGTTCACTTGATTATCACATGATAGAGATCGATCTGTTGGATTCATTTAACTTACAAGATGGAAAAAATGGAATTCGTGCATCGCCAACTTGTCAGGGACAAAGTGCTTTCTATTTTGGTAAAACACCCAAGAATATAATAGCTGTCCCAGAAGTTTTAGAAGAAACCGTGGATCTATTTCGTATTTATCAAACTTTCATTGTCACCTTCAAAATCAAGCCTGAGCCATACCACAAAGGTTCTTTAGTGTGGCTCGAACAGAAAAAAACAGGTACAAAAGACTTTTTTTATTATTCATAATTTCTAAATGAATCGGAAATTGTTTCAATCGAACATTTCTTTTTTCAGCAACTTCACTGTTTGGTTTGTGGATAAGGACTGGGAAAACAACTAAATATGGTTTAAAGTTTCATGGAAGGAACAAAGTGGAGTATCTTACATTTACTGATAGCAGTAAGTAGTGTTGCCTTCATATCTTGTTTCAGACATGCTCAGAACATCTACAAACTGAGTCGTTCGAAATTCTAGATACATATGATGAACCGCAATGGCGAAATGTTGTGCTTCATTTTCATCGAGAGAAGAAAACGGATAAAGTTAGTTTGTATATAAATTGTAAGCACATTGTGACGAAAGAGAGTAGTATAAAGATCGGGAAAGGACCCCAAGATGGCTTGGAATTACGTTTGGGACAACGTGAAATTGCTGGGAAAATATTTTCCAGATACAAGGTTAGTTTTTCCTATGATTTGATAATAATGTCTATTATCGTTGATAAAAAGGAACAATTAAATGATTTATTTTATTTTTAGGGAAGCATCAGCAACTTTCGTTTGATATTTCGTCGAAACATCACATCTTATATACAGGAGTCTGCATGCAGAATGCCGTCAGAAAGAGTTTATGCGCCACAAGGACCATTTGTATTCGGACCTCAATATAAACCTACAATAAACCAACAGTCCAGTATGTTTATTTGCGAATTACTTAAAAAAGTCAGTGAATATAATTATTTAATTTGCTTCTCGGGATAAATACAATTTTGTTTTCATCAGCAACGTCTGCCGTTTTGTCGTCCCTCACATCAAAAGAAATCACGACAATCTTTGAGAGATTGGACAACAAAGTGGGAAGTCTCCCATCATCTGAAAATCTTGTTAAAGAAATCTTGGGTGTTGTAAAAGATTTGAGATTGAAGCAAAATAATCAGGTTTTCTTCTTTTTGATTTCAAAAAACAAAAACCCTTTTGTATGTGATTCGTATTATCTATTAGTAAACAATTTTTACTTTAGGTATTAGAATTGAAATCACTCAAAGAATTATTACATCTCCTAGGAACAAAGCAACAAAGTAAGATTTTTTGATAATGGAAACATTGATAAAAGAAGGCAAGGCATGACCAAATAACTTTTCACGTAGCCCTTCACAGAGAACAATTGACTCCTTATTTGCATATTTCAGATACATTGAGAATAACAACAGAAAATACAACTGCAACAGCAAACCCTTGCAATGCCTCCCCCTGTTATCCATTTGTAACGTGTACATCATTGAATGACGGGTTTCAATGCGGTCAATGTCCTATTGGTCTGGAAGGCGATGGTATAACATGTAATGATATTAACGAGGTAGGAAATTTAATGGAAACATTCAATGGTTATGCCTTGAAGTAACTATTTTCTTGATAAAGGAAAAGGTAGTCAGTTTTACCTTTGTGTTCAGGATCTGTAATCCCTTAAGAAATTATTTCCAAAATTTTAAATTTTCTTTTAAGTGTGACGAGAATCCCTGTTCGGAAGTCACTTCTTGTGAGAATAAACTTCCAGGATACGTGTGTTCCAAATGTCCACCGGGTTATCGTGGAGAGGAGTTTGTAGGAATTGGTCGTCATCAAGCTCGTCTCAGAAAACAAACTTGTGAAGACATTGATGAGTGTTTGGAAGGAAGCCATACTTGTCATAAAAATGCAAAATGTATAAATAAACCAGTAAGGTCGATCTGTTGATTATATTTGTAAATTCCGTAGGATTAAATCTCATTAGGTCACAACGCCAATGTGTTTTGCTATTTCAATTAAGGGAGGATTCACATGTGGTGATTGTATCGATGGATTCCAAAAAGATAAACATGGAAATTGTCTTCCAGTTGAAATGTGTGGAGATTCCGCTCAATGTTCTATTTACGCCACTTGCCAAAAGACAGTATATGGTGCACAATGTGTAGTAAGACCATCTAAGTTTTCACTCTCCAATTAAAACCTCTACTTCTGCGTTCACCTAAACTTAATCGATGTTTTCAGTGTCGTGCTTCTATGGCTGGTGATGGTTACGAATGTGGAAATGATAGTGATGGAGATGGATTCTCAGATCACAAACTAAATTGCACTCTCAAGCAATGTGCCCAGGTAAGTGCTCATCATCTTATTTCATAACTTTACAAGAACTTTCTTATAATCAGCATAAAATACTTGCTTAGGATAACTGCCCAACGTCACCGAATAGTGGACAAGAAGACCTTGATGGCGACGGAATAGGTGATGCATGTGATGGAGATATTGACGATGATGAAATATATAATGTGAAGGTAGGATGCTAACAAATTAAGATTCGCAAGTATTGAAAGGTTACTGAAAATGTCTTCTTTCTTTGCTGATTAGGACAACTGTCCGTACAAGAGGAACGCAGATCAAAGTAACAGAGATACTGATGAATTGGGAGATGCATGTGATAATTGTATGTTTATTTTCAATCCTGATCAAGGAGATTCTGATGGGGATGGTGAAGGAGATGTTTGTGATAAAGACATCGATGGCGATAGTAAGAAACAAATATTTTAAGTAGGAGTGGCGTGTATTCATTGTGCAACCTCGAACCCAAGGTCTCTTACCTTTTCGATATACGGACGGCGGTGAAGAAGACCCTGGTCCCGGCTGCTTCATTCTGCAATTTCATTGGCTTGCGATTTCTTGAATAATCAAACGAGTTTAAAATAATTTTACACTTCGCTGTGAATATACTCAAATAGATCTCATGTTTACATTTGCTATTTAAACAACTTTTACTTACACAATGAAATCTTTTCTAAAGACCCTATTTTGAATTCTTTATTACTTACTACTTTGGCTATGACTATATTTCTCGCATAATACATGCGGGACTTGCTTATTCCAAAAGACAATTTTGAAAACGTAGGACTTATTGAGCCAAAAATTGCATAATTTAAAATCAACAGCATATTTTTTGATTTTGAGCAGCCGAGACAAGGGTCTTCTTCGCCGCCGTTGGGTTCGTGGTTGTTCGGTATGAAAGAGCCAATCATTTCTAAGGTCTCTATTTTTAGATTAAAGATTGCTTGAACACTTGAAGTTTAGAAATTTATTCAAAATTTGTATATGACATATTAACAGCAAACTCTATGTTAATTCATTTTCAGATGACTTTATTTACGTTCAGGCATTCCTAATTTTATTGACAATTGTCCAACAAAACACAATGTCGATCAAAAAGATAGCGACCGTGATGGTAAAGGTGATATTTGCGATAACTGTCCGCAAGTTTACAACCCTAAACAGGTAAAGAAAACTCATCAATTCTATTGGGTCTTAAAACAAGTTTCAATTCATATGAATGAATCGAAAATTTTTCTTTTTGCTATCAGGAAAATTCCGATGACGATCAATACGGAGATAAATGTGATAATGATATAGACAGGTATGAATAGTAAACCATCAGTCGGACTCGGAAACACCTTATCAGACATAGGGTTTCTGAGTCATACAATAGGGTTGCTATGAATGTATCATGGAAAATGCAGACAATATTTTAATAAAATAACCACAAACAAAAGATAAAGAAATGCTGAAAGAGTTTCTTAAAAATTCTTTGTCTCAAAATTTATTTTAAACTTAAAACACATTAAAAGTTCTTCTAAACTTATCTTCGTTTCCGCCATTTTCTTTCACGGTAATGACTCTTTCGATGATGCCCCATACTTGACTTAAAGCAGCGCCACGAACACTTCGGTGATAATACTGGATTTGGACAGAGAATGAAAGAATTGGATGGATTTCTTGGTTTGCAGGACTGATTGCAACCATTATTATTTATTCTTATTATTAATTCTTATCAATTTATTTTATCGATTAAAAAATAAATTAAGATTACATGGTAAAATGACATAAGGACAAAAAATAAATTAAAAAGTTTGTTTAAACACCGTGTTATGGCCTAGTCAACATGTATGGCCTCGTTTTTATGGTCTTAATTGCTTTTAATTATTCTACTGGGAATTGGAATAATAAGTGACTATTGGTTGGTAATAACGCTATGAAATTAATAAAACAATAAAATACATAGAAACGAGGCGAAACTAAGCATTAACACGGTGTTTAAGCAGACTTCGGGAAGGTGTATTAAATAATTATATTAAAAAATGATTAAAAAGCCACACTATAAACTTATTTACACCGAGTAGATTTCAAAAACCACATATAGACACTTTCATCAATAAATTGTGCAATAGTAAAATTTGTGTTTCAATGCAAATATTTAAAGCGATAGAATTTATGACATAAAGTTCAGTATGTCTAGAAAATTTCTAGTTCAAATATACATTATTCACGAGACATGTGTTGCTTCTTTCTTCATGATAACATTTTTATAAAGGACTATAAAGGACCAGAACTTTTGTTAAAAAAATGTGAAATGAAACAGGTGTTTCCGATGTTTATTTTATCTAAGAATATTCGAGCATAGTGAATTTATCATCTGAAATTCACTGATCGTTGTCATTTTCTACGAAAGTAAATTTCAAACATAGATTTTTGGTGAATTTATGAAAAGGTCTATTGATTTATAGATTTCTATGACAAGAACATCTTTCTAATTTTCAGTGATAATGATGGTCATAACGATAAGTTCGATAATTGTCCTTTGCAACACAATGCAAACCAACTTGACACGGACGAGGATGGTAAAGGTAATAGCGATATTTTTTACGGATGGGTTCATGAATTTTTAAAACTTTCCTGTAACAAGTGGGGCATACTGTCTGTCATAACATTTTTTTTTAGTAGGAACTAGCGTCAGATGTAGGTTTTTGTTGTCTGTTTACAGGAGATATATGTGACAATGATGATGACGATGATGGGATTTCGGATGAAAATGATAATTGCCAGTTAATTGCTAATCCGACACAACTTGATTTTGATGGTTGGTTATTTTTGTTAAGCTCTCACCAGCACTTGATATTAATATTGTTAATAACACAAGTGTTCATTATTTTCCAGGAGACGGAATTGGTGATGTGTGTCAGAAAGATCAAGATGGGGATAAAGTCATTCAAGATGATACTTGTCCATTCAATAAAGACATTGCAAGAACAGATTTTCGAAAGCATCAGGTTGTGTTACTGGGTACAATGGATAGAGATGCCCAAAAACCACCCAGATGGATCATTAGAGATAAGGTATTTGTGTAAGACTGTACAATAAAACGTTGCAGTTTGATTGCTGATACTTGTTAAAGATTATCGAACTTAATGCAGAAGAAAACATCGTGTATGTTATTAAAAGATGTCTTAATTATTTTTTAGGGAAGAGAGGTTTTACAGGAAAGGAATTCGGCTCCATCCTTGTTGCTTAGTAAATAATCTTATCTCTTCATTTACGTAAATTTTGTAATTGAAACATAAATATAGTTGCCATGTGAAGTGGTATTTAACATTAGTGAATAATTTCAAATTAATTTCTGCTGACTCGATGACAATATCAAAAATATGTTTGAAAGGTGACTACTTTTACTGATTTATGAATGACGTCATTTATTTGCTTGATTAAAGGTGCAGAACGGTATAACGGATTTGATTTCTCGGGAAGTTTATTTGTTAACACTGTCAGCGATGACGATTTTGTCGGATTTGCTTTCGGGTTCCAGAACGTCCAGAAATTTTATTTATTCTCATGGAAACAAAACAAACAAAGCTACTGGAGAAGCAAACCATCATTTTTATCTCGAGCCAAAACTGGAATTGAATTAAAGGTAAATGGAATTGTATTTAAAAACTGTTTCTATCATTGGTTTGAATTCAAACAAAACGTTCAGTTTTGAATCAAACTATTTAGTATGTGGAATCTGCAACTGGTCAAAGCTTTGATCTTCGAGCAGCAATATGGCATTCAGGCAACATTTCCCATCAAACCACTCAACTGTGGGCTGACAAAGCTGAACGAGGTTGGGAAGATAAGGTTCCATATAGATGGGTATTGATGCATCGACCAAGCTTGGGTCTCATTAGGTAAGTTTCATGAAAGGAAATTAACAACTGATTGCACACGACTGAAGATTAAGTCAATATACTATAACTTGTTGATTCTAGGTTAACTGTGTATCGCTACAGTGCCTTATTCCTTGATACTGGTTATATAATTCATGACAAGATAAGAGGTGGTCAGCTCGGACCTTACGCTTTTAGTCAAGCCAACATGGTTTGGTCTGACTTGTCTGTCAAATGCAACGGTAAGTTTAGCTACTTTTGTTATATTTTTCAGACATCTGTTTTTTGAGTTGGCATTTGATATTTGTGACCTGTTTATATTTTAGAGGATCTACCTGATGATATTCTCTCGGCTATCACTCCAAAGAAGAAAAGGACGGACAAATAAAATCATTCCTCTGCATATGATAGTCAATAACTTGCCTGTGCCACACACTGTCAAATGGGCGCATTGTCGACTATTATTGACTTGTAGAAAAGTTTCATTAAACGTATACTCAAAAGTCGTCAACGCTGTTATCGAAAAAAATCATTCTAAAGTATTTTAAATTTTGTTAATTGGTAATTTTGATATATCTTCGTGGAATGTCTCACAGACCGTCTCAATGTGAGATCAATTTTGGACAATAAATTTACCTGAATTTATTTAGAAACTCCTGACTTTTCTGAAACCCTCAAAATACTTTAAACTCGAAAGGTATTTCGACACGCAACAATTTGACAATTCTTATATGTAAGATTTATCCAATTTGACATTTTAATCTTGTTTGTGGAGAACTGCGTACTAGAGTCAATTTTTGTGTAAGTATTACCCCAGCAACATCAACAGCAACATCAACAGCAACATCAACAGCAACATCAACAGCATGCATTAAGCTCTCGACACTTATGTTAATATACACAACAAGAGCCTTATGACACGAACACGATTGCAACACTGTTATCACATAATACATATCGATTTCTTAAAATATAAGCCATTATTTGATAAACATTTCCTTTATATTAAGTTTATCAAATCCCAAAAGAAAAACAATAGAGGTCGTCGAATCAAGTCTAGCGGGAAACTGGTAAGGGTTTTCTTTTTGGGAAACAACAACACTCCCAAGGTGTAATAAAAGGTTGATTAAAGAGTCAAGATGATTACATTATAAAGAATTTCAATCAACCATCATATTTTAACCGTTAAGGTTATATTTTAAATCATATAAGAACAAATATATGTAGAACAGTTTTTGAGGGAAAGTAACTTAGCAAAGAATATCAAATAAAAGAAACTGACTTTGCAGAGGAACCACTTGAAATATATTGAAAAGAGTTTTTCAATATATTAACTACAGTACTGGGCAGAAGGATATATTAAATGATTGTATGAAGCACAAAAAAATTCTGTTTCGGTTACATAATTAATGATGCATGTATATTTAGTTATAAAAAATATGTAAAAAAAAGAAATCTAGGTTTAACAATTAAATAATGCCCGAGGCCAATTCCGGCATGCTCTTTTGTTACAATGAAGTAAATAAGCTATACTAAGGGAAGGTCTCCGATAAGACTAGCAATATAACCTCGGTAAGAATTGAATTGAAAAGATGAGTTAACAAAGTCTCATAACTCGTGACATGATTTCAAAGACAAAGAGTCTTCCAAGTGAGATCGGAAAACAGAGCGAGAACCACGTATACAAGTACAAACAGCGTTTATGAGCGCAAAGAAAATCTTGCGTCTAAACATGGACGTATAGTTAGAGTAGGACTTATAACTAACTTTTAAATCCTTTGAGTTCTATTGTTAAAATCTTTCGGGAAAGAAACTGTTTTGGTGTGCAAAACCTTTTCCATTCGACTTTCCATAATAACTTAATTCTAGACAAGAGCCTCATGGCACAAACACGATTTCAAACTTCAATTCGATGGGCGCATAATTTAAGTTATCATCACCCGTCAGGGAATTGGTCACATTTATTCCTTCTATTTAATACATGTTTGTTTGCTCACATTAGATTGTGCACACTAGATACTAGGTATATCACACGATATACTAAGAATATCAAGTTTTTTCCTTCTTAACTATGAATATTGTTGGTTGTTGACTAGACATTGTATTTGAGAAACTATTAATAGGTATTTTCTTTAAAAAGTTAAAAGTCAAAAGTAACAGAAGACAAGATGCACTTACAGGCAAAAGGATTTCTGCAAAACAGTTGAAAATGATGAACATTGTCATTATGTAAGAGCCAAAGTTCTTTATGATGAAATAATTCAGGCTAGCATAAGAAATAATACGGTTTCCTGTCACTAAGCCGACTACCGCTTAAAATTAAAAATTCCGCTTAAAATTAAAAATATCTTGTAATTTTTGTAAATTGTAAATATGGATTGATCGTCTTGTCAGTTTAAATTAGGATAATGTCAAAAAAGCAACAGATCATAGTCGCATTAAAAAATTGAACTTGAAAAAATAAAAAATAAAAACATGAAAAAATATAAAACAAAAGTTTTGTCAAATATGACAATTAAATCTAAAAATCCTGACAAATAGAGACTGACCGATGACCGAATAAATATTTGAAGCTTGAAATGTTACGAAACAGTAATATTTTTATGACGGTCTAAATGTTAAAGCCAAGAAGTATATTCCAAAGATAACAGAAAACAAAATTGGGCTAAAAAATATATATACAAAAGGATATACGTATACGTTTACCGTAAAAAAAAAAACATTTGGAAACCTTGGAAACATTAAAAATTATTAAATAGTTTCATTTGTATACATTCGAAAATGCCAGAAAAGCAAAAAATCCAATATTACATAGGCTGACTGATGACAAAATAATCCATAAAAAGTATTTTGCCAAAAGTAAAGAATAAAGAACTAACTCAAACCCTATTAAATTCAAGTTAAACAATGCTAACTTTTGCTACCACTGTGGTGGAGGTTAGTTGATGATTTGTATGATCTGAAAGCTGAGAAAGTATATGTTTTGGAAACAATTTAAATCAATTTTCAAAACGTTATGGCCCCTTTATCTGTTATTGATCAAGATAAGGACAAAATAAACAAAAAATTTGTGGTGTGAGATATATCAGTCTTAAAATTTTGTTTTTTTAAAGATGATGACTTGCTGTGCATGTTGTTACCATGCTTTTAGAGGGCACTATTACCATTATGTTCTTTGAGATTGATATTCCCTCGTCTGCGTTCTCAGCATTACATGTTATTTGCAAATTGGATCATAGAATGGGTTAAGTGTGGGGTTTGATGAGGAGCATTAAAAAAGACAGGCTATATGAACAGTTCCCCCTATCAGGCAAATAAAAATGAAAAAAATCAACTCATGAAACTCATCTTTTATTGTAGACTTTAGCTTAAAGAACAACGAGATTGTTGAAGAAACAGGAAATTCTATTAAAAGTGCATGTACGTGTACGTCCTATATTTGTAATAGTGATATATCTTCTTAAGATAAATATAATTCTCTGTAATTTTCAAACTGTTTTTCTTTTTAAAGTTAATGTATAATTTAAAAGAAGAGTTTGTCTGTCCGTATGGCTAACATTTTCTCCACTCCACATAGTTTAGTTCTTTTTTGTAATGTCTCTATTATATGGAAATTTCCCCTAAGAATAAAGGCTATGATTTGACAATTAGTGCCGAAAATGGCAGTTCGTCCACCCGAAAACCTAATGGCACTGAAATCCAACAAACACTTCCAGGTTCAGATGAAGCCTTTAGTATTTAAAGTTATTTTTATTTGTGCAAAAAAGGTGACTTAAAGCTAAGAGACGATTAGGGGAAACTTACAGTGAGAATGAGGTAAAGAAAATATGTAAAATTGGCAATGATTTCGATGGTCTTTTTGGTGATCCAAATGAGTTCTTAATTCCGGATTTTCTATTAACTCAAAACATTGAAAATTCTGAGCTTTGTACGGAAAACATCGAATCTCTGCAATGACACAATTAAACTGCTGAACTGCTGATTCCTCCAATGATGTGCCAAATACAATTGAGGACATGTGATATTGCTTAAATTGAAGGTAAAGATGGAAGATCAATTCTTCTTTGAGGAGAAATGCATCTCTAGCCAGAATTTTAACTGTATGGAAACGGGAAACCAAGAAGCAGGGATTGGAGAAACGTCTGATGATTCATTTCACTGCAGAAGATGGTACTAATGACGAAGCACTATCAAAAGTTTTTTAACCAAAGCTAAAAGTAAAATTTCCTCAACTCTTTTCCCAAATGGAGCACCAAAGGACTCTATGCTTCATATGCAAAATGGGGATTTTAAGGCATGTAGACAAATTGTGACATACAGTTTAGCCCATGGTAGTCCTCCTCCATGTTTTTTTTACATTCAACTGTTGTTAATTTCTCTTTGGTGGTGATATTGACAGGGAAAATCTAGACATCGACAACCACGTCACTGAAGAAGAAAGAGATTCCCAGAAATATGCAATTTCAAATCTTTCACTATTTCGTTATGAATAAAATCACCAGAAGCTTCATATTTTATTAAGAAAAACGAGATCGAATGTATTTTTCTTAAAATGACTGTATTTTCGACCAGACGTTCCACTGGTCATCATCAGATGAAGCTTCTGGTGATTTTAATCATAATCAAACTTATTGCCCGAACCAAATTATTTCACTATTTCCCTTCTCTTTTTCACCCGATATCCAGTTTATTCTCTATGACGACGAACTCGACACAATTTTAAAAATAGATCATTATATTACCTATGCAATTTTTATTATAAATAAATATATTTTTAATGGTATATAAATGGTATATATACAGTATATATTTACATTATCATATTAACTCGCGGCAAATAGGTTAGATTTTCAACGGTTTTTTCTGCTTTTAGCTCTGCCCTGCTTAAAAGCTCCGCAATGTTTTTTGCGTTCGAAAGTTCATCAAATTTTCTCAAGGTTCATTTCTAAATGAGAATGAAGACCCTGTGTGACATGTTTTGTTTTTGTTTTGTTATTTTTTTATTCAACGCCTTAAGTTCAGTAATAAAGAATAACAACATTGATCGGTATCAGTAACTATTCTATCCGACGAGATAGTCGATGTAGACCTGTTATGTGTTCATGTTATCAGTTCATTATTTTCTACCGATGTCTAATTTTTAATGTGTTTGAATGTAGCTTTTTCGTATCAGTTAGTTTTGACTACTATGCCGAAATGTGTAGCTAGCAGTTTATTTGGCATTTCATTGTAGTATGTGGATTGTTATTATTAAGGTTCGCTATTAGGGAAACAAAGGTAGCAAGATCATTATTATATTGTTTTGGTAGTGTTTGATTGATATCTTTTTGTTTAAGATTAGAAAATTGAATAGTATAGATGAATGTAATACAAGAAAAGAATGTGAAAATCTTGGTTATATACATATATACATGGTTTTTTGTATCATGATGCACAAGTAGTAGTAGTAGTAATAATAATAATAATAATAATAATAATAATAATAATAATAATAATAATAATAATAATAATAACGACAACAACCACAACAACAATAATAATCGTTTTTGAAGATACTCTGGTAGGTTTTGGAGAATTGCGTTGCCATAGTCTAGTTTTGAAAGAATGAGAGTTGTTGCCAGCTGTTTCCTAAGATTAAAGTTTACCAGACATTTTAGGTTCCGTAGGGTTTTTAACGTTATATAGCAATTTTTTACCACATTGTTGATGTGTTCATTCCAGTTAAAATATTGATCGAATGTGATACCTAATAATTTTGTAGACTGTATTTGCTCTAGATTATCACCATTGCATGCTATATGGATTTTGTTCTTATCAAACTGGTGTGTACGGGAAAGTTGTTTGATAGAGAAAGTTATTAAATTTGTCTTCTTGTTATTAAAGACGAGGTTTGATGACGAAGACCATTTTTGAAGTTCATTTATGTCATCTTCTTCTGTACCGCCAGGTCGTGGACCACCAGTGTTTCGTATTAATGGACAGGTGCGTCACGGAACAGGCAATTTGCATCCACCGCAAGGTGTCTCTCCATCATATGGTCAACTGTATATTTAAGATGGGATGGATGCATTCAATGAGAGAATGGCAAGACCTGAAAATCGGGATTGCTTCCCTGAAGTGATGCAAACTTTGCAGGACATAATTGTTAGGGAAAGTCCTTATATAGCTGCTTATAAACACATGGGTGAGGTAGAAGCGGAAGAAATGCAACAAGGCGAAAATGAAAATCGTCCTCCATCTCAGTTCTAACTTCACTTTCAATTCCTTTCAATTCCTTGAGATGGTCCTGCATTGTAAAGTTGTGCAATTATTGGTTTACGTGTTAATGCTCTCTTTTTCCATATCTTGTTTTTGGCATTAAAAACGTTATGATATGGAATGTCAGAGTATAGAAATTGATGACAGTTTTTCTGACCAATCATGAAAAAAAGTTTGGACCACTTATTTTCAAGAATGAAATTTTTGTGTTCAAATAGAGCAAAAACAAAAACAGCTCTGATGACGTAATAAATAAAATTTACTAGAAAAGTAGTAAACCTTGAAACAAAAGCATGATTTTCGAATACAATGGAAAGTTCAAATAAGTGAATTGCAATTAAAGAAAAGACATCAAATATCTCAATGAAAAAAGTGAGTGCGAAATAACATTTTCCAGGACTTATTAATTAATTTGAAAGCATTAACAGTGCAGTGAAAAGTTAGGTGTATGAAAAATACAGCAAATATTCTAACCCTCGCTGGCCCAAACAAATTCTGTGACATTTTGCGGCAATTTTTTTCGTCCAAGTGCGTGCAAGTTTGTTGTTTTATCGCTACTAAAAGACGAAACACTTAAGAAACTGCGCGTCTACAATTCATCAGAAACTGAATTTGAAGACCATCAGTTGGGAAATATCGATGGCAACTGAAGTATACTTTTGAAGGAATCGGGCATTTCCATAAATTACGCCATTACACACCTTCAGTCTCGTTTCTACTCATTGCGTAGATAAAAAAGCCTCATTAAACATTTTTCTCACTGGTATCGTCACTTTTTGTAAACGACACTAAAACGTCATTATTATTCAATTTGACGAGGCGAAGACTGCTGAAAAAGTTTTCACACTTTCAACAACAACTCGGAAAAACGGTGAAAGTTCTGAAAGTTCGTACTTAATCTTCTTATACTAATACGCAATCTTGCTTTTTTCTTACCTAACTTTGAAAGAAAGAACGTTAGGGAAATTTTCTCGGGAAGTTCGTCACTGGATATTTGTTTATGTTTTTTCCGTATTAGAATAAGGCACTCCGGCTTAGTGCTTATAATTGTTTTATGATATAAAATACGTTAGGGAAGACATGATATAGCATATCAGGCGGAGACTTCGAATTACAATCGAACGTAGCAGCTATTGACAACGAATGAAAAATAGTCGTTTGAAGAAAAAAGAAGCGTTTGTTTACATTTTTTAAACCGAAGTATTAATAAGAAACATGCATAGAAAAACAATTTTTTTTTACGAAGAATAGTTTTACATATCTACGACTTATATGTAATGTTGAAGGTTAAGACGTATCAAACGGCATTTTATCCAGTTTCGGTTTGTTTTCTTAGATTTCCAAATAAAAGAAAGAAAATTTAGTGTTGAGCATGGTATTTTTTAGCACAATGATAGAAAGAAGAAAGTCAAGAAGTAATAAAAGATTAGAGATTTGATTAATCTGTTGGTTTTGGCAGTGAGTAAAATTAATTACCGATGGCGTTTTTCTAATTGGCGATCTCTCTATTCCTGGAATTTATAGAGAAAGAAAACTTAGCTTTGAAGAAAGAAACATTATTCAGGTATGATTCTTTTTAAGATTTACTTAATACCTTATATCTTATATATGTAAATCTGTATATACTGCAAAAGTTTGTTTTGTGATGGGCAGTGTAGTGTGTGAGCGAGATATTTCACAATTTGTGAATATTTTTATCTGAGATTTAGTATTGATAATTATAAATCTGTTCACCACAAAGTCTGAAAGTATTTTTGGTTGACTATAAAGTTAGAAAGTGGAAAGAATTAAGAATTAGTTAGGATTTATTTTAGAAAAGATTATCGAATGCTTAGTATGGCAAGTAAAATATTTATGAATCGATGAAAGATTTTAAGCAGCGTTTTGGACTGCGTTTTTGTATTACATAGAGTTATTATAAAACGATTAGCATAGCGTGTAAAAACATTTTATTGAGAAAGATGTAAAAAATTTTTACACGGTATACTAGTTTATATACTAATAGCGAGTTGTGCATACCACTTTTATTTTAGATAGTGATACATTTAGAGAAATTTCACGGTCATTTTCTCACGAGGAGCGCGTAAAACCACGCTGCTGCGAGAAGCGTTTTTTCGGTATTAGTATATTAGTAGTAGCAAACGACGCGACGTGAATTTTTTGGCACAGGGGACATTGCATTGCATCCTCAATGGAACGCGACGTTTAGGGGCAAATATCTCGAGAACCGATGGGGATAACTGACGTTTTTGGGGTCTGCGATATTGGGCGATGGGGTGACCAAAAAAAAAATTGGGTCTAAAACTTTTTGGGGACTGGTGTGACGTCATCAGAATCTTTGATCGACGATATCTCCGTAACCGTAAGTCGTACACAGGCGATACCATACATTTTCTTGATCAGCTTTTCGAGCTCTGCAACTTAGTGATACTTATTCTTAGCAATTATGTGATTTTATTTTTGGTCATATACTATATATTGAAAGAGGAAGGGCACGGGATGGTGTGAACTCATGGGGAAAGTGAACCGGTAAAATGTTTTTACCCGGGATTCTAGTCTATATACTAATAGCGAGTTGTGCATCCACTTTTATTTTAGAGAGTGATACATTTAGAAAAATTTCACGGTCATTTTCACAGGAAGAGCGCGTAAAACCACGCTGCTGCGAGAAGCGTTTTTTCAGTATTAGTATATTTGTAGTAGCAAATGACGCGACATGAATTTTTTGGCACGGGTAACATTGCATTGCATCCCCAATGGAACGCAACGTTTAGGGGCAAATATCTCGAGAACTGACTGGGATAACTGACGTTTTTGGGATTTGCGATATTGGGCGATGGGGCGACGAAAAAAAAATTGGGTCTAAAACTTTTTGGGGACGAGTGTGACATCATCAAAATCTTTGATCGACGATATCTCCGTAACCGTAAGTCGTACATAGGCGATACCATACATTTTCTTGATCAGCTTTTCGAGCTCTATAGCGTGGTACTACTTACCCGTTTCGATTGTGTGATTTTATTTTTTATATTGATAGAAAAATCGCGGGATGGCGGTAACTCATGGGAAAAGTGAACCGGTAAAATGTTTTTACCCGGGATACTAGTCTATATACTAATAGCGAGTGTGCATACCACTTTTATTTTAGAGAGTGATACATTTAGAAAAATTTCACGGTCATTTTCACAGGAAGAGCGCGTAAAACCACGCTGCTGCGAGAAGCGTTTTTTCACTATTAGTATATTTGTAGTAGCAAATGACGCGACATGAATTTTTTGGCACGGGTAACATTGCATTGCATCCCCAATGGAACACGACGTTTAGGGGCAAATATCTCGAGAACTGACTGGGATAACTGACGTTTTTGGGATCCGCGATATTGGGCGATGGGGCGACGAAAAAAAAATTGGGTCTAAAACTTTTTTGGGACGAGTGTGACGTCATCAAAATCTTTGATCGACGATATCTCCGTAACCGTAAGTCGTACACAGGCGATCCCATACATTTTCTTGATTAGCTTTTCGAGCTCTACAACTTAATGGTACTTAACCTTTTGGATTGTGTGATTTTATTTTCGGTCACCCCTATATTGATAGGAAAATCATGGAATGGTGGTAACTCATGGGGAAAGTGAACCGGTAAAACGTTTTTACCCGGGATACTAGTCTATATACTAATAGCGACTGTGCATAACAAATTTCGTTCGGTCAGTGTGAATAAAAGGACTGGGAACGAAATGTTCGTATGGACTGTGATATAGTGACATTTTAGGTCGTGCGTAACTGAGTTGCCGAGATATAGGCGATACTAGTATTATAGGAGTAGCGCGACGTCAGTGGGCACATTGCATTGGACCCGAAATGGAACGCGATTTTTAGGGTCAAATATCTCGAAAACCAATGGGAATAACTGACGTCACCTTGGGTGCGCGATATTGGCGGTGGGGTGTCGAAAAATTTGGGTCTACAACTTTTTGGGGACGGGTGTGACGTCATCAGAATCTTTGATCGACGATATCTCCGTAACGGTTAGTCGTACATAGGCGATCCAATACATTTTCTTGATCAGGTTTTCGAGCTCTACAACTTAATGGTACTTAACCTTTTGGATTGTGTGATTTTATTTTCGGTCACCCCTATATTGATAGGAAAATCATGGAATGGTGGTAACTCATGGGGAAAGTGAACCGGTAAAACGTTTTTACCCGGGATACTAGTCTATATACTAATAGCGACTGTGCATAACAAATTTCGTTCGGTCAGTGTGAATAAAAGGACTGGGAACGAAATGTTCGTATGGACTGTGATATAGTGACATTTTAGGTCGTGCGTAACTGAGTTGCCGAGATATAGGCGATACTAGTATTATAGGAGTAGCGCGACGTCAGTGGGCACATTGCATTGGACCCGAAATGGAACGCGATTTTTAGGGTCAAATATCTCGAAAACCAATGGGAATAACTGACGTCACCTTGGGTGCGCGATATTGGCGGTGGGGTGTCGAAAGATTTGGGTCTAAAACTTTTTGGGGACGGGTGTGACGTCATCAGAATCTTTGATCGGTCGATATCTCCGTAACGGTAAGTCGTACAGAGGCGATCCCATACATTTTCTTGATCAGGTTTTCGAGCTCTACAACATAGTGATACCTATTCTTTTGGATTGTGTGAGTTTATTTTTCGTCATATACTATATATTGAAAGAGGAAGAGCACGGGATGGTGGTAACTCATGGGGAAAGTGAACCGGTAAAATGTTTTTACCCGGGGTACTAGTCTATATACTAATAGCGACTGTGCATAACAAATTTCGTTCGGTAAGTGTGAATAAAAGAACTGGGAACGAAATGTTCGTATGGAAAATGTTATGATTAAATTTTAGATCGTGCGTAACTGAGTTGTCGAGATATAGGCGATATTAGTATTATAGGAATAGCGCGACGTCAGTGGGCACATTGCATTGCGCCCTAAATAGAACGGGATTTTCAGGGCCAAATATCTCGAGAACCAATGGGAATAACTGACGTCACCTTGGGCGTGCGATATTGGCGCTGAGGTGTCGAAAGATTTGGGTCTGAAACCTTCTGGGAACGGGCGTGACGTCATCAGAATCTTTGATCGACGATATCTCCATAACGGCACGTCGTACACAGGCGATCCCCTACATTTTTTTGATCAGCTTTTCAAGCTCTACAATTTAGTGATACTTATCCTTTTGGACTGTGTGATTTTATTTTTTATCATCCCTATAATTTGAAAGAACACGGGTGAAGATCGGGGTGTAACTCATGTAACTCATTGCGGACGGGTGTGACGTCATCTAAAAGTAAACCAGTAAAATGTTTTTACCTGGGATACTATGTTATTTTTAATAATCTTCTTATACTAATACGCAATCTTGCTTTTTTTTACCTAACTTTTAAAGAAAGAACGTTAAGTAAAAATTTTCGGGAAGTTCGTCAATGGATGTTTGTTTATATTTGTTCCGTATTAGGATAAGGCACTCCGGCTTGGTGCTTATAATTGTTTTATAATATAAAATACGTAAGGGAAGACATGATATAGCATATCAGGCGGAGACTTCGAATTACAATCGAACGTAGCAGCTATTGACAACGAATGTAAAATAGTTGTTTGAAGAAAAAAGAAGCGTTTGTTTACATTTTTTAAGACGAAGTAATAATAAGAAACATGCATAAAAAAGACAATTTTTTTTACGAAGCATAGTTTTTACATATTTACGAGTTATATATAATGTTGAAGGTATAAGACATATCAAACGGCATTTTATCCAGTTTCCGTTTGTTTTTTTAGATTTCCAGAGAAAAGAAAGAAAATTTAGTAGAAACTGTGTTGAGCATGGTATTTTTTAGTACAATGATAGAAAGAAGAAAGTCAAGAAGGTATAATAGATTAGAGATTTGATTAATCTGTTGGTTTTGGCCGTGAGTAAAATTAGTTAATACCGATGGCATTTTTTCTAATTGGCGATCTCTCTGTTCCTGGAATTTATTGAGAAAGAAAACTCAGCTTTGAAGAAAGAAACATTCTTCGGAGGTATGATTCTTTTTAAGATTTAGTTAATACCTTATATCTTACATATGTAAATCTGTATATATTCCAAAAGTTAATTCTGCGATGGGTATTGTAGTGTGGGGTGAGTGAGATATTTTACAATTTGTGAATATTTTTATCTGAGAGTTAGTATTGATAATTATGAATCTATTCACCACAAAGTCTGAAAGTATTTTTGGTTGAGTATAAAGTTAGAAAGTGGAAAGAATTAAGAATTGTTAGGATTCAGAAGTCGAAAAAATACAGTCTTTTATTTAATTTTTTTTATTTTATTAATTTTTTTTGTAGCAAGTTGTTTGAGGGACATGGAACTATGACGTCATTATCATGACGTTAAAATGTATTGCCGACTACATGTCGGTCACAATTGAATTTGTGTACATTTTTTCGATGGGCTTAATATATATGACATTAAACGCATAATTATTGCGTTAATTGTTGCCGTTTTGGGCCCATATTGGCTTTGAGTTATGGCTCAAATTGATTTCTTCAGTAAAACTTTCCATTAAATATGATTCGACGTAAACATGTAATAACATTTTTAACAGAGAAACTTCTTCCACATTCTGTGATTTCTATTTTTGGCGACAAAGAAAGGAGAAATCAATAGTTTTACCTCAATACACGGGGTTATAAAATGCTTAGTATGGCGGGTAAAATATTTATAAATCGATGAAAGATTTTAGGGCGGCGTTTTGGACTGCGTTTTTGTATTACATAGAGTTATTATCAAATCATTAGCATAGCATGTAAAAACATTTTATTGAGAAAGATGTAAAAATTTTTTACACGGTTTACTAGTCTATATACTAATAGCGAGTTGTGCATAAAAAATTTAGTTCGGTCAGTGTGAATAAAAGGACTGGGAACGAAATGTTCGTATGGATAATGTTATGATTAAATTTTAGATCGTGCGTAACTGAGTTGTCGAGATATAGGCGATATTAGTAATATAGTACCGCGACGTCAGTGGGCACATTGCATTGCACCCTAAATAGAACGCGATATTTAAGTGCAAATATCTCGAGAACCAATGGGAATAACTGACGTCACTTTTGGCGTGCGATATTGGCGATGGGGTGTCGAAAGATTTGGGTCGAGAACTTTTTGGGAACGAATGTGACGTCATCAGAATTTTTGATGGACTATATCTCCGTAACGGTAAGTCATACACAGGCGATCCCATACATTTTCTTGATTAGGTTTTCAAGCTCTACAACTTAGTGATACTTATCCTTTTAGATTGTGGGTTTTTATTTTTGGTCACCACCATATTGTAAGAGAGAGGGTAAGCACGGGGGTTGGGGTCAGTAACTCATGGGGAAAGTGAACCGGTAAATTGTTTTACTCGGGATACTAGTCTATATACAAATAACGACTGTGCATAACAAATTTAGTTCGGTCAGTGTGAATAAAAGAACTGGGAACGAAATGTTCATATGGAAAATGTTATAATTGACATTTTAGATCGTGCGTAACTGAGTTGTCGAGATATAGGCGATATTAGTATTATAGGAGTAGCGCGACGTCAGTGGGCACATTGCATTGCACCCTTAATCGAACGCGATTTTCAGGGGCAAATATCTCGAGAACCAATAGGAATAACTGACGTCACTTTGGGCGCGCGATATTGGCGACGGGGTGTCGAAAGATTTGGGTCTAAGACTTTTTGGGGACGGGTGTGGCGTCATTGGGATTTTTGATGGACTATATCTCCGTAACGGTTAGTCGTACATAGGCGATCCCATACATTTTCTTGATCAGGTTTTCGAGCTCTACAACTCAGTGATACTTATCTTTTTGGATTCTGTGAGTTTATTTTTCGTCATATACTATATATTGAAAGAGGAAGAGCACGGGATGGTGGTAACTCATGGGGAAAGTGAACCGGTAAAATGTTTTTACCCGGGATACTAGTCTTCTTATACTAATACTAAATCTTGATTTTTTCTTACCTAACTTTTAAAGAAAGAACGTTAGGTAAAATTTCTCGGGAAGTTCGTCAATGGATGTTTGTTTTTCCGTATTAGTATAGGGGGGCATTTCCCATTAGGGGAATCTCTAGCTCCATCTTACGGGTTTTTATGACTTCGTGGAGTGCATGAAGGAAGACATCATAAAGCCACCCAGAGGAGAACCAAATGCAATGTTTTTTTGCGTTCGAAAGTTCATCAAATTTTCTCAACGTTCATTTCTTAATGAGAATGAAGACGCTGTGTGTATAATTTTTTGTTTTTGTTTTAATTTTATTATTCAACGCCTTAAGTTCAGTAATAAAGAATAACCACATTGATAAGTATCAGTAACTATTCTATCCGACGAGATAGTCGATGTAGACATGTTATGTGTTATCAGTTCATCATTTTCTACCGATGTCTATTTTTTTATGTGTTTGAACGTAGCTTTTTCGTATCAGTTAGTTTTAACTACTATATCGAAATGTGTAGCTAGCAGTTTATTTGGTATTTCATTGTAGTATGTGGATTGCTATTATTAAGGTTTGCTATTAGGGAAACGAAGATAGCAAGATCATTATTATATTGTTTTGATAGTGTTTGATCGATATCTTTTTGTTTTAGATTAGAAAATTGAATAGTATAGATGAATGTAATACAAGAGAATGTGTAAATCATGGTTATATACATATATACATGGTTTTTGTATCATGATGCACAAGTGTAGTTTTGGGTTTTGACATTTCCACAATTCATAGCAGAATAAAGATTTGAAAGATAAAAACGTCTGAGAAGGTATTGTTTTTGTTAGCTTTAGTTAATAGGGAAATTTGAAGGTATTTTCTTATATATCAGACGTTTTATCGTGGTTAGGTAGGAGTATCCATTGGTTAGGTAGGACTACTATGTATTGTCTCTTTTCTAAATCTTTTAGTTCAAATGTACAACCTTAGAAATCTGTAAATAGCCCAAATAATAGCACTGAAAAATAGGGATAATAGCATTCTTTGAATGATCGATCCAAAATATTTGTGTGAAATATGATATAATTCCAACATGGAGAAACACAACAATTTTTGTATATACACAGACTTATCATGGCAGTATTTCGTGTAAAAATCAATTTATGGAGAACTGTAAAATGTTTTTACACGCTGCATTAGTAGTAGATTTAATATAATAACAGTTTTTGACATATATTCTAAGAACAGGGCATCAATTTTATAAATACTGATAAAATAACCAGTTTTCATCATAAAACTTCATAAACCTTAGAACATTAAAAAAAAAAGTTTGGAATAACCAGTTTGAAAAGGTCGGCACCCTCAAGAGCTTTCAAGATGATCTTTTTTGCTAGATTTTTCTCTTGCAATGTTAATGCTTTTCAATATTTTCACATTGACTTGATGTTCATCACTTCATTCAGCTCCAGAGAATACCTTTAATCTCATTTATCTTTCTTCGTACAAAACAAACTGGTCTCATTCACTTCTTTCACATCCTATAGTGAAGAAAAATACTGAATACTCCATCAACACACCCAACATTAACAAAACTTATGGAGATAATTAACATTAAGAGATGTGGTGTGCTTGAAATCTGTGCTGTAGAGCATACAATCCTTCAATTGAGCATTGTCATGATACCATGAACTTGTAAACCAGGCTTTTGACAATTTAAGAGTGTTTCAATCGAAAATAAGATAAAGAGTATTTCACGAGATTATAAGAGTTAAGGATTTGTTACCTTAGAATCAGAAGTTTGTGAAGTATCCTCTTTTTTGTCACAGATTTTATTTTCAGTGCCACCAAACCATCTATAATAGATTGGCTGTAAAAACTTGTGCCAAACCCAAATGAGTATGGGCACAAGTATACAACTAACTCATACCATCTTTAAAATTTCAGTTTTGTGTAATTACGTATTTCTAAAATAAACACAAGTGTATGACAAAATAAGCTGATTTCCAAATTGAAAATCAAATTTGAAAATAGCAGAAATAAGGAATTCCACTCTTGAGTTGAATGGTAAAAGAATAAATTTACAGTATTTTTACTGGTTCAAAAATTACTTACATCAACAAAATACTATCTTATATGACATCATAATTATGCATTACATAATAAGGTGATTTTTAAATTGATTATCTGCCCAAGGAAACAGAATTTCCAAAAACTGACAACATTATTATGGATACAGGAATTCCTTTAGAAGTAAATTCAAAATGTAATTCAGTACACAGCAGAGCAGAAAATAATATTATTATATTAATAAATGCATTAAAAAGTATACATAATTTAAAATCAACCAATGCAATTTAGTATAAAAGCAGTAAAGTGGACCGAATGCATTGAGGGAAGATTACTTTGGTGGGTAGGAGTTATGGCCCTATGAGAAGTGCTTTCTCCCCTTTACACCCTTTTTATAAGCATCATGCAAATTGGTATCAACCTCAATTATGCTTGTCCTTTTCTGAGCCTCAAAATGTTTTCTTTCTTTATACCTCTGGTTCATCTTAATCATATTTACTGATTGATGTATCTGAGCCCATTTGTTCAGCCTAGGGATAGGTATGCTTATTTTTGGAGCAATTTATAACCTCCATGGTCTTACATATAACAAAGAGTGTATATACTCAATGAAGTGAGAATAAAATATTTAAAGGGATTCCTGCGTCCAAAATGATTTTTCGATATATGATAGAGATATAATATGATATGATAAAAGTTGTTTAACAAGTCTCTTTTCAGTATTATATAATTCTCTATAGTTTTTGAGATATTTCTTTTTTTTAAATCTTACATTTAATTTATGCAGTGCATAATTATGATGTAATAAGATAGTTGCTAACATTTATCATCACTATAACTTTTGATATAATGAATATTACATCTTTTAGATAGATATTAGAGAATAAGGAATTCTACTGAGTTGAATGATAGGAGAATGAAGTTACAATATTTACTCGTTCAAAAGTTATGCACATCAACAAAATACTATCTTATTACATCATAATTATGCATTATATAATTTGGTGATTTTTAAATCGAAATATCAGCCCAAGGAAATAGAATTTCTAAAAACTGTAAAGACTTTTCAAACAACTTTTTGAGTTTCATCATCCCTCAAAATATCATTTTGGACGCAGGAATCCCTTTAAACATTTCTTATTTTATTTTCAGAAAAGTAATTTTTTCATATGAATTTAATTTTGCGAATCGGATGTCCATTCACGAGATTCGTGAAAATTTAAGTGAATAAAAGTAAAATTCACTATCAAAAACAGGAAAAAACCCACTAGAGTTGTACATTTCAAATGAAGATTAACTTCAACTTGGTTTTATAACTCCACAGATACAACTATGAACTACGACGCGGAAATACAAAAAATCTGCAGTTACTGGATGGTCGATTATAGACTATTTTTAATGCATGCCAACAAGTGTGGTATAATTTTCATGAGAGCTTAAGTAAATTTTACTACCCTCGACCACAACAGTAAGCTAGCTATAGCTATAGCTATTATATTTTAGAAAAAGAGATGACTCATTCTTTAAAAACTTGTTCGTTTTGACCGTAAATACAAAATCTTCGTAATTAAAATCAGCTCCTTCGTATGCGTATCAGTATCTCAGTATCCCAGTTCTCAAAATAACGTATACCTAGATCTGGTAGCAATCTAAAGTATGTAGCTAAGGTAATTCAAACTCCAGCTAAAATTTGATGAAAATAAAACGAAGGCAAAAAATTTAAACCAAACCCGATTTTTTTCGGATTTCAAAATGGCCAAAGAAAGGAATACTTTAAAAATGGCAGACTCAGTAACGAAGAAATACATCACAACGCTAGTTAAAGGGTAAAAAAAGGATCAAGGAAAGTTTGAATTAAAGGTATATAGCTCATTATAAGCATAATAACTATATGATACGGCTACTCTAAGCATAAAAGTTTTCGCGGAACAAATTTTCTCAGTTGGAATATTAATAGACGACTTTCCAAGTGGACATTTTCGATTGAATGACGATTTGTCGCGCTTTATGACGAAATTTAATTTTTATTATTATTATTTGATAGTGTTTATACAGGTATACATTATATCAGTTACATAACTGTTTTTCATATATAAGTTTTGTAAAAATTAAAATTGAAAGTAAAAATAAATATAAAATTGTAAAATATTGTAAAACATGACAGTCAGGCCTGACTGGTTGGAGTAGCTATAAAAGGTCATAGGATGCATTTAATGCTTTGAATATGTGACACAGCTTAAACTTAAAAACAAACAGAAGTGGAAAGAAACAATTAATCAAAATATGTAATAATGATAATAATGGTTTATTTCAAAGCTTGCCATGTAATGGCTCTTCACCCAGTATTAAACACTAACAAATACCAAAAGAAAGCAACCAAAAAAAAACATTTCACTTTTATAAAATAAAAGAATATTTAGAGAGCTGCTTCGCAAGCAAGGGATCAAATTTTTATTGTAATTAACGTCCTCTTTTAACACTCATCTCTAATAAAAGCCTCACGAAGATATTGGAAAATGGTCCCACACATTTATTAGATGGTTTACGTTAAGACATCGTTACGTTAAGAGGTTAAAATGATCTTAGTAAACTAATACGTTTTCAAAGTATAAGTCTAAAAAGGAAAAATTTTCATTTATTATTTGGATAGTGTGCACACTTGACAATATCAGTTCGCACTTGTTAATGTCTTTTCACGCGGCATTTGTCATTATCTTTTAACTTCGTCACAAAAATGTAGGATGTAATCTTTTATTAAAGAAACCATAAAGAATAGGATTAAGATTAATATAATGATACAATTTGAAATGATTTCCCAATCATTGGACATGTCTGATCATTTTTACACATTGATCTGACAAAAAAGTGAAAATTGAGGATATATAAATCTATTAGGAGAGAAAAAAATCTGACAAAGAAATATAACGTCCCAATTCACACATGTTTACCCTGTCCACCATTGTTTTTAAAAAAATGCTGCTATTAAATACATCCTTTCTCGAATCAAAAAGTGGTCCATATGGACAACTGAGTCAGGATGCAACATATAAACATGAATTCGGGAAAGATGTATAGTGAAGTGGAAATATTCCTCTACCTACTGAAAAACATATGCAAGCATATTTTCCAATGAAACAATTTGATGCAATATGAAACACATTTCAATTTGTTCCACTGCAATGAAATGATATGAAACAATTGATTTTGTTAACAATTTATAAACAATTATACAAAAACGTTTTTTAAATAAACAATTTGCATCATTTCACAATTGTATCATGATCGTATGATGGAACAAATTGATACAATGAAATATTTGCGAACAATCCCAAACGACGCCGTCCCGATATAACTTTTTTTTGTTTCGGAGTGAAAAGTTATCAAACATGCTTTTCTGACCGTATTTAAGAATGTCTCCAACTCCCCTCAGTATATTTTTTTTTACGATATTCACATGGTTCGATTCAGTATTTCCACAGCAACAAAAAGTTGCTTTTTTTCTCAGGTACAGGAAGTGGAATGAAAGGAGGTTTTCTCAAGCATTTTTGCTAACATCAGCACTTTTTTGAGGTACGCCTATTTTCACCAAAATATACTTTATGGAAATCTGTATTTTCTGTATCTATGACATCATCAATAGAATGTGTGAGGTCACAAAATACCGAAATATCTCTAATTTTTCTGATATTTCCAATATGTTTTTCGCGCAATATATTATATGAAAACTTTTGTATTTTGTTTGTATTTTGACTCTATATTATAGATGTATTTTGTTTTCAAATGTTTTTTTATGCTTACATACCCAGTTAGAAATTTGCTGAAGTCAGCAAAATTCAATTGAAACCAAGGTAACTATCATTAGTGGAAAAAACACAGAATAGGTTAAGCTACATTCCTACAAAGTTTCATTGTTAAGCATGAGGAGAATAGATTTTATAGGGGGCAGGCCCTTGGGTTGGGGAACGACCAAAAAGCCCAGTCCTGATAGGGTTAAAGCAAAATTGTGACAACCGATTGTTTCGACAGCTTTTCTCTTTCAAAAAACCCCAGAATTGTTGAAATTGTCTAAAATGGAGGGTAGTTGGAATCTTTCAAAGCAGTGGCTATCACAATATTTTCCAGAAACACAACTTTAGATTTTGACCAGTTGAAATGACAAAAGGCTCAATCATGTGTGCAGTGTAATAAAAAACATAATAGAGACCTTTCTGTTGAATTACGTATGAATATTTGATTAGAGAGAAGAAAAAAAAAATACTCCCTTTTTAGTTAAAAAAATGTACTCAACATTAAATATAATTCAATTAAAATTTAAATAAAATTTGTTATCAAAACTATAAGAATCTTTTTTTACTTCCAGATAATATTTCATATATAATATTTTGAAATACTTATAGTATAATATAATTACTCCATATTTACGAGTAAAAACATTTTTAGAAAAAAAGTGAATTTGAGAGTTACTGTAGCCAATAATGTGTGGGTTTTTGCAATTTAAAAAAAACTTAAAATGGAGGAAGGACTCTAATTAGCTACCTAATAAGCTTAATTAGGCGGCAAGTCTAATTTGAAGTCATCCCTGATGGTAGATGGATTTTTAATTCTATACTATTAAATTTTAGGATACATTTGTTATTATTATATTATTAAAGTCAATATTTATATAGGATAGCTATTCCAGTACTAAATATTGTTATCAAATAGGTGCTGTAATCATATTATCGTCATGTTATCATATTTGGTACCTGGAAATGCAATTTCTGAATCTCTTTTCCCCTCTATTAAAAAGCTAAGAGTAGTGCAGTGAGTGGTAGCAGTCATAGCTATAGCTGAAACCAGTCACTACGGTAAACCTTCTTGCTGTGACTGCCACCAAGAGGCACAAGTTGTCAAGTGCTCTGTCGATCCATGACCACCCAAAACAAGTATATAAAAACAGATTGAAACAAAAATAAAAATTTGCCACAACATGACGAACATACGTTTAGTGTTTCTCAAGGCTGACTTAATTAAGAGAAAGACCGAAATTGTCAGCACATGATTGTTTTAGCTTTATATAGTTTTTCTCAGATCCACTTAAACACATTAATTTTTAAAAGTTATGATGAATATAATATTATAATATGGAACATTAACACATCAAATCAAACAATTTTATACCCTCTTCTCTTCTGCTGGTGATGAAGCTGTGCTACACCGTCACTTTTATATCCAGAGCTCTCAAGCATCTATCCCCATCTTCCATCACAAAGTATGCACAAAAACTTCGCATTTTTCTTTTCCAAAAATAAGTTTTTTGTTTCTTCACGTGGTCACGTTTCTGAAACATTATCCAAAAAAAACCAGAACGGTGACACCATTTTTGAAACCCATTTTCTTGAACGCATCAATTATAGACCGAATTGATGAGTGGGCGTTGATTAAATGGACAAGAAAGGACACCAATAATTTGAAGGGTGTTACAAGCGGGAGCTTTGAAGTGAGTGGCCTTTAAATGCAGCTGCTATACCATATTGTTACTATTTACCGTCGCCATGTAAAGTTCGTTGGAGAAGAAAAGAACAATTTAAGTTGCCATGTATTTCTTGCTTAGCATAGAACTCCAATAAAGCAAAAGAGCAGTCCTGTCACAAATCAAGCATGGTACTGATTGAGTTAAAGGGATCCTACCATCTAAAATGAAAATTTATTATTTGTTTATAAACCAGGAAAAAACAAGATTGCCATCTGACTTTTTTGACAGAAGTGAATCACTGCTATGCAACACTGCAAAAACGTTCGCAAAATACAGCCACCATTACAGACTTCCGCTTCCTTCCTTCGATCCAAAATTCAGTTATAGCGTCCAGTCCCCACGCGCCGTGTGACGTATGAGTGGACTAACGAATATAGAAAGACTGTACTCACCCAGTGGAGATCCACTTGTTCTGACCTTTTTAAGGCTTGTTAAACATATTTATCTATACCGTGATCAACCACAAGTATGAGAGAGGTAAAATAACAAAAAAGTGTAATGAAATTCAAATCCATTTCCACAAACAAAACAACATTTTACTCGAATTTCCCAAGAATCGACTTTTCGGTCATTTCCCAGAAGCGAAATCAAAATAAACTTTCGTCTTTACCAGTCAAATGAAAAGGTCCAAACCAAATTAGCAATTAAGACTTGAATTGAAGTACGCACCACTCTTGTTTTTTTGTTATTCTCACCAAACTGAACTCTCTGGTATGATAGATCAACTTGGCGTTTATCATTAGGGACTGGGGGCTACTCCGAAGTTTGTCTGGATGAGGAAGAAGCGAATTCTCGGAAAGACGGTACAATATTAAAGAATAATTTGGCTGATTATCGACCCTTTTTTTATACCTTTTAAGATATGGGGATGTTTTATTTATGGTCTGCGGAAGTGTGTTACAGAATATTGTTTTAGATGGTAGGATCCCTTTAAGAACGTAGTATACATTTTGTTAAGTTCAGAGTTGTTTAGATTAACATGGCTTGAGTCATTGTGTTGTTGTAGTTCATTCCAATGAACAACTGACTGATAAGTAATTGAGCCAGTTACATTTATAAAAGTCCTACGCAATGGTCTGACAAGCAGTCAAAGAGATTTACCTCTGGTAGTAGGATAATTTGGATAAAGTTCAATGCAGTTAATCTGAAGGAGAAATACCATTTTAGTGTTCTATGAATCATAAGGACATTTCTAAGTTTTATAAGGTCAGGCAATTTAAGAAGATGAAGATCAATGAAGAGTTGGTTTCCTGGTGCTTCAAATTTAGAGAAGGTAAAGTCTGAGACAGCACTTTTTGACAGTGGGTTGAAATTTTGTCCCCACACATGGACAGGTATAGTTAACATGTGATAGAAAAAAGGTATGGCACATTTCTAGTAGTGTTTTTCTGGGAAGTAGGTAATGCAGACTAGATATGATTTTCATTCCCCAATTTTGAGCACAACTGGTCAATATAAGTGTTGGAGCTCAAGGTCTGAATGAATTAAATTTACCATTCAGTTTTAGGATGATGTTACTATCACATTGTTTTTTTATGCTTCGAAATAGTAGAACCTGAGTTTTTGAGATAAATTTTGTTTGCACAAATAGAGAGGTATTACTAAATATGATTGCAGAGATCAATAATGTATAGGATAAACAAATCCCAAGACTGATTGCTGTAGGACAACGGACTATGGGACAATGGACCACAAAAAGACCATGAAATTACCTTTGAAATAATCTTTGTGCTTATTATGTGAAAACCATCTATCCATTCAGCAGATATAAGTGGATTACATTTTCATACTTTTTTCTCACTGGACTGTACTATGCTTTCAGAAAGTCATGAATAATTTTTTCAGAACGCCTATATTTTTTTCAAAAATCTTTTCTATGATTTATATTGGATTATCGTTGTATTATAGAGAGTTGGCTGTAGGATGTTTTTTGAGCTCTGGATTTACACAGCACAGCAGCCTCTTCTTTTTTCATTTTTCAGATATCTTTTTCAGTAAAATTTTAAGTGTCATTACTGCTAATAGATGAGTTTAACGATGACAGGTTCTATTTTTATTAATCTTGATAACCCAGGTATTAAATACATAGATTTATCATTTTGGCTGGTGGATTAGCTACCAACCAAAAGATGTGTGCATGCATATTATGTTAGTAGACAATGCTTTGATGATTAATATTCCATGTCGTAACATTAAAAAATTATTATTAATTATTAAGCAACCAAAGCAAACAAAATGTCACTTAGAAAGTCATCTTTTCCCAGTAAATTTGGTGTGATTAAGGGAACAAAGTGTGAATGTGTGAGGACCTCATAAAAGCCGAGTAAATTGAATTGAAAATTGAATAGCTGAATATAATTGGAAAAAAAAAAGAAAGAATGTTGCAGTTTTTTTTGTTTTAATTTGCCATCATTTTGCAAAAGAACTGAAAGCCAAAAACAAAATGAATTTGCTACAAAAATAATGCCAATATTGATGAAAAAGTTATAACTCTTTTCATGAACAGGTATTTTAAGTAAAAAGGTTAATTTCATGAAAAAATCTTGTCAATTTTTCACCCCTGTTATTGTCCAATATGAACCTAAAACTGGATAAATCGCTTATCAAATTATAAGTTGTTGTGATATATTGATTGATGCATAAAAGAATATTGTTTCATGTTCTGAATAAAGTGAATATTACACAATTACTCTTTCAACCATTTTGGTACAAATAGTTTCAGTAAAGAGTTTCAGATGCAAGATGGTTAAAGATTTCTTTGGGCAGATTTACTAATTATCAGATTTAATCCGAGTACATTATTCATATAAAGGGAATGCTTCTTGACAATCTTTATCTGTGCATAGTGCATGAATTTGCCATTTTTTAAAATCACATAGATGTATGACCTACAATTTGTTCAATACAAATGGCCATTCCTGTCGCTTTTTATTGAAGAAATTGAATTATCATATGGGACCTGAGGCCTCATGTTACTTAATATACAGACAGAAACACAAAAAGAGAACCAAAATTACAGGTGGTCTCCTAGGAATAGTTTTTTTTACTATAACGGGGATCTCCCTCTTTTTACATTGATTGTATGTTTTAATGTTATCTTTGTTATTGTTTTTATTAATATTTATGTTATAATGTTATCTTATTATGTATTAAATTCTACAATCAATTGTATACACGAAAAGTTGTCAAAAAGTTGTTTAGGGATACTAAAGTCACCAGTACATTTTGAATGATTTAAGAATGTAAATGTTTTTAACATTTCACTTGTGGTGACAAGTCTAAAAAGGAAGAATTTGGCGATGTTATCCTTTTCACATAGTTTTCAAATTAACCCACATTAGGTATTTTAGCTTGAATTTTAGTAGAAATAGTACTAAAGTAATTATTGAAAATATTTGCAATATCTATAGCATTGGTAATGTTTGAGTTATAAATGTTTAGATTTATTCTTGAATGATCTTTTTTATTTCTGCAAGTAAGTTCATTTATACCATTTTAGTCTTTTTTAGAATTTTTTAAGTTGTTTTTAAAATATTCTTTGTAATGTACAATATTTTTTTGATATCTTTTATATTCCTTCAAAAAACTATCTTTCTTAGTTTTGTCCTTTTTTAGTATTTATAAATCTTTTGAATAACTTATTTCTTATATGTATTGATTTGATACTGCCTTTATTAATCAAAGGTTTCTTTGTGATCTTAACTTGTTTTTGTTGTTAATTTTTTAACAGGTGTTGATATTTTTTCAAAAACATATGTGACATTCCAGAGGAAAGGCATAGAAGTTTTTGCCGTTCAGAGTGCTCATTCAAAGAACACTCAAAAATAGAATATTTGAACGTTCTGACCGTTCAATAATTGAATGTGCTATTGAGTTTTTTGAAGGTTTAGTACGTTAAATAATTTTGTTAATCTTTTAATCAAATACATTATAATGTTTTAACATCAATATAGAATAAGCAAGGACAGTTTTCTGAACACAAGTTATTTTTGTTCATGCGGATAAAGCATCGATAATGGCTAATTTTTTTCCTTTTTAAATCATTCATTATGTGTTATGACACACTTTGTAATTATTGCCACACTTTATAATACTTGTAATATCATTGAATTCTACATAAAGTTTTCAACATTTGGATGAAAGGATGTTTGAAATTATGGAATAATGGAATAGACAAACATTTTAACTTCAGCTTCACGAGTTGCAAAAGTTCTCTTTAAAATTGTTCACCTTCATAAAATGTACCTGTTTCTTTCAGGTTTTTATCATAAGGTTTATGCAGAGGGAGATTGTCTGAAAGATGTGTTTACATGGGGCTCCAAATCTCTCCCATGTTCAGACTGTAAAACTTGCGTGGATTTCGAGCGAACCTTTTCTCATCATTGGGCCTTTATCATCAAACACTCTTTCAGCCGTATGCACCTCAAAATTGAGAGCTCATGATTTTTACTCATCTTACCGTTTTTGAGCATTCATTTGAACGTTCATTTCTATTGTTTAATGATTTTAATTCACTTTTCCTCTGGAACGTCACATAATACAAGATACATTTCGCAAATACTATTATATAATCAAAAGGGTAGAAAAACTTGCTCCCAAAACGAGTGGAAAGGAAAAAGAGACTTTTGGTTGCATATAGTCAATGATTTTATTTTGAAAATCATAAATTATATTGATTACTTGCGAATTTAAAACGTTAGTGGACAACTTTTTGTGTTCTAAATAGGGTTAATGGTGGATATTTTATTTTATTTTTCACTATGTATATCATCAACTATAAATATTCTATTCTATTCTATTCTATGGTAGCCAGGGTTATAAAGCCCTGACAAATTAAAACTTATGTTAGAAAACATGCTGTGCTTTCTATTTATGTGCAAAATTTGTTGTTTTTTTCTGCAGGTTGTTTTTAAAATTCTCACAATATGGTGCTGACTGATGACACAAGGCACAATGAAACTGAAGATACATCCAAGGCACTTGTTGTGAAAGATTTCCCTGTTAATGTTTTTCATGATGACAACATTAAGAGAGATTTTGAGTATTTATTTCTTCCTTTTGGCGATGTGAAATTTATCTACTTACCTGGCTTTAAAAGAATTATTGTAAACTACACTAAAGCAGGCAGTGCATTATTAGCTATGGAAAAAGTAAATGGAATGGAATTTTGTGGATGTTCTATGAAATTGTACTTTAAAGAAGAAGCCAAAAAACTGGGCGAGGATTTTTTGAAATTACCACAAGCAGAACGGTTATTTTTGATATCACCACCAGCTTCACCCCCTGTTGGTTGGACCCCAAAAGAAGAACCTATTCCTGTTGTTAATTATGATTTGATTACTGCCATTGCAGGTTTAGAAATGCCAGACAAGAGTGTTGAATTACTCTCTAAGACTGATTCTACTCCTGCCATCTTTGTAAATGGCTGTGAAAACCCGGAAAATAACTCTAATAAAAATTTAAAAAACATCAACAGTTTACCAAGACATGAAGTTCAAACTCAGAGACCACCAATACAATAGCTGTTGGTGGAAACGAAATTAAAATAGAAATGAAATGCTTTTTGAAAGTCATGCATTTTGCCAAGTTCACCCTTCTAAAAGTTGATATTAAGCAAATACCAAAGTTATTTAAATGTCAGGGCATTAGCCAGAGTTTTTGGGAACACGAGGTTTAGGTCCTAATGAACTATAGGTCCTAGTGTAGACAGTTTGGAAAAATAACTTACCTCTTCTCTCATATCCTAGCTTATACTCTGTGTATGTAAGGTTTGTTCTAACTTTTAATTGTATTGTGACTGGCAAATTGTTATGAACCTTCTATCAAGCTTACATGTATAGAAGTAACTTATTTGTAAAGTTGAATGTTTTGTTTTGTTTGATTGCTTTATACACCCACATCATGGTTTATAAATTGACTTTTCAATTCTGATGATGACCAGGTTCACGATAAATTAAGATTAGGATGAATTAGGATTAGGATTTTCTCCTTTTCACTTTTTTGAAAATCTTAGTGAAAACCTATGAAAATGATTATACTAGAAAATTGACCCTTTCTAAAGAGCAGGAATTTCATTAAAAGTATCAAAGCATTTTGATGGAATTTGTATCAATGTAAATTACGCTATGGAGAAAAAGCCTGTGCAATAATGTTTCATTATAAGGCATAATTTCAAAATTTTCCTACTTATTTTTATGAAGATTTTATCGATATTTATTATTTGAGAAAGCTTATTTTTAGAAAAATTCAAACATGACTATTGAAAACAATGAGAAGACATTTAAAGATGTTAAATACTTCCTAACAGAAGAAAATGACAGTGTAAGTATTGTTTAATTGAATATTTATTTAATATACAGGGTGTTAGTCAGAATTTTCTGGGAAAATGACGTTTACCAAGTAATTGGGAGGTAGAGCCAATAATGTTCTCTACATCTAAAACTAACTAACTGACCGACTTGAAAAACATGAGAACTCCTTAACGATTTTCTGGGTATTTTTTGCGATAAATCATTCTAACAATGTTCACTAAAAAATTTGGTAAATTCAAGGAACTCTTAAAAGTGTCACATTTTTAGTTAAAGTTATTACTTATTTCGTTTCTGAAACCTTTAAGTTTCTCATCAAATATTGACAATTTGACTCCTTTGTGAGACTCATTTCTACAATTAGTCTTCTACAAGTCATTAAGTGAAAGCGAATGTCCTTTTTGATAAAATAATGAAATGTGAACACAGTCTTTGATTAAGGCTAACAAAAGAAATAATACAGTTTCATGCCGATAAACGGACAGCCGTATATAAAATTATAAATTATTAATCAAAAGCAATGGCAACAATTAAAATGTTTGCGAAGAGCATATGAAGTATATACAATACGTTTAACTTGAAAACATGTATACCTTTAGTTAACACTAAAATATTTTTAATGCTTCACCGTTTTGTCAGTATAAATGTTAGACAAGCAACAGATCCTAATCACATTAAAAATTGAACATGAAAAAATAAAAAACAAAAGTTGAATGGGTTTCGTCGAATATAATAATGAAATCAGAAAATCGTGACAAAATGAAGACCAACCAACAACCAACTAAATATTTGAAGCTTGAAATGTTTTTTATAAAGGTCTAAATATTAAAGCGCAGAAATATCAAAGGTAGCAAAAGATAAAGTTTTAATGGATTCAAAAAGTGTATAATATATCTAAGTAACTGAAGATATGATAAATTGGGAATTATATATTATATAATTATATATTATATGATTACAAAAAACTATTAATTAATATTATATAATATTAATGAAGAAATGATTTACTCCGTATCATGTGAGAAAAAACCTTGCTGAAACTCTCGTTTTGTCCAAGCTTAACTATAGCAACGTTGTATTAGGGCAGTTACCGAAGTACCTATCAAATAGACTTCAACGAGTGCAGAATACAGCAGCATCTTACGTGCTTGGTAGATATGTGAAAGCAGCAGATGTTATCGATCTTGGGTGGTTGCCAGTTATTGAAAATTTTAATTTTGCAACTGTCAAACTAGTGCACTGGAATACATGGCCAGAGTACTTGCCATTGTACATGAAAGCATTCAATCCACGTTTAGATAACAAGATGACATTGCAACACAATGAAGCAAATACCTCCTCTGAACAAGCAACTATATATAATGATTTACCACGAAATGTGAGAATTTGTAACGATTTTGAGAAGTTTAGAACAGACGTCAAAAAGTATCTGAAAGACAAAGCTCTAGCTAGAGTTTCATTATAATACTTTCTTATTTATATAGTCACTTTACAATATCCATTTTTTTTTTTTTATCTATTTCATTTATTTATTATTATTTTGTTAACGACTTATTTACACTTTATTTTATGAAGAAGAACCATTGTATTAATAATGGAACCAAATACATGATAATAATAAGATTGCTTAAAGCATTAAAATTTGAGTATTCAAGACACAATTGTCTTTTTATTGAAACTAATATCCAAGTATAAACGTATACAGAAAAGCAAAAGATACAGTGTTGCATAAACTGATCATATATTCCTAGCTTCAGATGGTAACAAAATAATATACAAGAAATATTTCACCAGAAGTATAGAATAATGAACAAATTCAAACTCCTATGAAATTCAAGTTGAAAAATATAATGAATAACAAAATATTACCAGCCCAGGTCTAGAGTGGAAGCTGTGCTATGCATATCCAGAAAGCTGTATATATAAATCATGCTATACCAAACACTAAAATTTCAAGGACAAGTGATAATCATTAATTACAACTTATAACAATAATTGTGTTTAGTCTGCACATTCGTTTTTTCTTTCATTGATTCCATAATGATGCGATATATACGAATATGCAACTGTCAGTTTTATTCTACTAAGACTTCTTCAAAATGTTCTCAATTTGAAAATCAAATTGTATATAACTACAAATCCATCTATTTTTCATTGAGAATAAATTTTCTAATCTAAATGAAATGGAAGAACTGAAGAACTGAAAACATCAACGTTCTGTGCATGGATAAAATCATAAATGCAACAAATCCAACAACTAAAGGTTATTAAAATTTTGTAATTATATATATGCCATCGTCAGTGCAAACTCAGTTAAAACTTCTAATTAAAATTAAACATTCATACTACGTCTCGTTTCGTTTCAATTCATTTATAAAAAATATAAAAAATCACCGCTCTTTCTTTATCGACGTTAATTGAAGAAGTGTATGTAGATAGAAGAAAATTCAATGAACGTGCGAATTCGTCCTATGGGTGTACTTTCGATATCTTTTCCCATAGAAAACGAATCAGAGCTGGAAAGCTTCGATAACATACGTAAAAGTATGTAAGAAAATGGAAGCAGGGTGCAAAAATTTCTTTATAGGTATATCTGACTTGGCTGTGTCAATAAAACTTATCTCATCTTTCCATCTCTGTTATAGTGTTTTGTGAATTGATTGTGTGACAATTTGGCCAGGAGGATTTAGAATTTTGCAGGTTAACAATCAAGCCAAGCATGTTTGTCATGAGAAAGTTTTAATTGACAAAAGATTCAGTCTCACATAAATTAAGGTCCATGTCAAAATAAGTGTCACTTATTTGGATATCGACATTTGCCACTTCACCAAGTTTTAAATCCAATGAAATATCCGGATAAGTAAGTTAGTAGAAAAAAAGCAAAATGGCTCTTCAAATTTCTATGCAGCACATAGAATCTTCGAGCATGGCAAAAAATCTGTGAGTGTTGAATAAAATCTTCGAATGTCACATAAAATCGTTGAACATTTGTGAATGAAACCCAAAAAGTACTCGTTAAGAAGCCATTACAATGAAAAATTCAATTAGTCATTTAAAGGTGTCTGTTTGACACCTTTCTGATTCCTTTATGTACTTCTTCAGCCATTAGTACATTTAAGGTTTCAATTGAATCCTTTTAAAATTTTCTGTGTGGACAATGTGTGGACAAAATGAATTATGTTAGAATAATGTAATTGTATATTTTCACAATTAGTTTTGTCGTGGAAGTCAAAATCTTCGCTAATCAAATAGTGGTACACCCTACTTTACATAGAAATTCTTTATTAATAATTCTAACTATTTTGAAAATAATATTATACACCATCTCTCAGAACCTAGCTAAATATCCTATTATACTAAGGCTGAAATACACATGGCAATTAGTTGTGATAACTAGATGCATGTTCAAAACACTGAATCTGTAAACAGGAAAGTTGTCTGTTTTATCTTGTTCCAACCGCACAAATAGATGTTTTCTGATCAGTCAGAAAGTATTAGATCATCCATTATGATCATTCAATGAAAGGTTCTTCCTTTTTCATTATGTCACATTTTAGTTAAAACAAACCCTGAAAGATAATGGTGGTCAGAGGGAGTATTATATCACGCCATTGGTCAATTTTATCATTTCGGATTTGTGTGACTTTCCACAATATCAACAAGCAGTTGAACTTAAGATTCCAATTGTTAAGGTAGGATAATACCTGTTATAAGGGCAAATTTCCAATAATACTGCATGAAACTTCAAATTAAATGTTTTTCCCTGAGCAGCACAGGATCAGAACAGTAACAAATCAAAAGAACAATATATAATTTCGATAGTCTAATTTTATACTTTTAGACATCATGGGTATACATGTCCATAAAATGTAATGTCCTTTTGCCGTATCCTTTTCCATAGTATAATTTTCTTGCTTTACTAGTACTCAATTAGGAAATATTAGCTCTATGTTTTTTTAACTACTGTGTTAGTTACCAGGCTTTTTCAACTACGAAGGACGTGTTATTTCAAGATGTATGCATTTGCCCTTCACAGGTATGTGTTTTGTTTGATGTTTTGAAATAATTTTGACTGCAACTAAAACATGTAGGAAAATCTATCTTGATCTATTAGCAGGTTTGATGACTTCATTAGTTGTTTGATAATTTTTTCCTTAGATACCTCCCAATGATCGTGATTGTTTATTAGCAATGATAGTTTATTATGGGGGAAAATACAGCACTAAACTTCATAATGGTTGTACTCATCTTGTTGTTGGAAAGCCAACTGGAGTAAGTTGTTATTATTGTCTCACTACTAATGCGTGTTGTTAAAGTCTTTTGATCACAGTAACAATATAATATCACCAATTTGGATTTTTGAGCTTTTCTGCCAATGATCTCATCTTTTTGAATCTGTATTACATAGACATTCATGAGTTATAGGAATGGAAAATAAGCTGTCGAAAATTCTTTAGAAAAAGTATGAACATGCAATGAAAAATTATGGAAAGATAAAAGTTGTTACCGTGGAATGGATCACAAAGAGCATCCAGTCTTCCATACTTCTGAGCGAAGAAGATTTTGAACCTGTGCCACAGACTTTATCTTTTGGTGGTCCACTTAAAACACAAAGTATGCTAAGTGCTGCAGAGAACAAGGCTGTCACACCAACAGTTCTGATGACACCTACAAGTCAATCGGTGACATCACCAAAGGAACAAGGACTTAAAACACCCTCACCTACTTTGAACAATAATGGTGGTAGCCGCAGTACTGAAGGTACAATAATAAAAAAAAGATTCATACTTGTTATCATGCAGTTTTGCATGCTACCTATTTTTTGAATGTTGGGAATACCTCTATTCTTGAAGGTTTGTTGAAAGGCTTTGTGTTGTTTTTCTCCGGTTATGAAGAAAGGTTGCTTCCAGAAACATTTGCAGTTTGGGACGAGGTTAGTTGTTTTATAATAAAATGGACTAGTAAAAGTGTCGAACATTGTACTGTAAGCCATCAGGAATAAAGTTCTGTAAAGAATTATTCCTTTTACAAATGTATTGGCGAGTTTGTCAACTTTTCACGGTTTTAGGTGATTAAAAAAGCATCTGGTGTTATCAGAGATGTATACACACCAGATGTTACTCACGTTATCTGTTTGCACCAACAAAGTACCGTCTTTAAGAAGGTAAGCTGCTGATTTGATTCAATTAGTTACTTATAATGATCATCGTAGAGGTTATTGAAAATCCATTGATATGTTATTTCGCTGGCTAAATCTAAAAAGCTTGTTTATAGTAGTTACATTTGCTATTACGGAATTCCTTTTCGTGGTTTTGACTCTTTTGCAAATAATACAAGAAAGCTAAAATTTCGTTATCAGTTGACTCTGTTCTTTTCGTAATGGGAAGATAATTTGAAAGAGTTTTAATTTTAGGCTCTTAATGATCATAAAAAGATTGCAACAGCCTACTGGTTGAATGATGTGCTTGTTGCTAAACGTGTTTTTCCACCATGCACTCCATTACACCTTCCAGTACCATTTACTGATGTGATGCCTGGCATGAAAAACTCGGTAAAGACTTTTATTTTTAAAAAGAGAATGGAGTATCAAAGAGTTTCGTGTTTTTGCATTGCTACCTTAATGTTGATTGACAGAGATTACTTTTTGTGGAGAATGTGTTAGGAAACAAATTGAACATCAGCTTGCAAAATAGCCAATTGTAAATTGTAAATTTTCATTTGCAGTTGATCACCGTTAGTGGATATGAAGGTCACGATAGAATCCTTGTCAAGCATATGATAAATTTTCTTGGAGCTCAATATACTGGCCATATGACGAGGGCTCATACACACTTAGTTTGTAGCAGGTATAGTCTGTTTAAAATTCCATTCTTTTCACAAAACGATCCATATAAAAAATGCCCTTTTATATAGACATTTTTATGATGTCACTTATGTATGTAATATTTGATCTTGCCAAATGAGCCAACAGGTTTGTTAATGTTATTATGTATCTGTTGCTTTTCTGACATCATTGGTTAGCGGCGTAAGGCGGCTGATCTTTCATGTCCACGCGTGGTTCTGTCTGTCTGTAATGTTTCAGTTCTTTATGCCCGCTCATAACACCTTCCAAAATATTGGAGATCTTTCTTGCATGTCTCCTTAAACGCCTACTCATCGATTCTATCTATAGTTGGTTCACTAAAAAAAACAGGTTTTAAAATGGCATAAACTAACCCTTAGTTTATAGCATTTTGAACTGGTTCCAAGTTAAGGAAACAGAAACTTTCTTAAGAAAGGTTTGGTTAATTTTGAAGTATTCTTATTGTTTTAATTCCCATAATTTTTTTTATTCTGATAAAGCTTAAATACAAGCAAATAATTAATTGATGTCGTTGGTGTCACGTTGGTGTCACATAGTATATATATACAAGATAATAACTAATTTATACCAACAAATTACATTTAATTTTTTTTATTTTAATCAGTTATTGGTCGTGATTTCAATATCCCCAATCTCGTTTTTATCGCATATTCTTTTTTATTGCGTGAACGTCTGAGACAAAGAATCACACTTTTCACCAGAGCAAAGGAAATCCATGATGCCACCATACTTCTATCCATATCTGCTTTATCATCAAGATGTGTTGCTAGGAATGAAATCACTATGCTGGTCTCATTGCCATAACCACCATATGGTGTAAACACAAGCGGCGAGAAGGAACCATGCTCTACTTCCAGTACTCTCCTTTTCATTTTTGTTTGCTCTAAAAGCACGCTCAAGAGTTTGGTTGCGGTGGGATGGTGCAAATAGATTAAAGATCCTTACATCAAAAAATGCCTGCTGGCCACGGCGAAAGTCCAGGAATGCTTAAATCTAATCTTCCTCCATCATTTTTTGACCTTATTATACGTTTACCAGTGAGTTCTTGCAGATGAGGTTCTGTTTCTACATCTGAAGAAATTTCTGTTCAATGTTAGCAATCAAATCACGAATTTCGTCATGGCGCTGATGAATATACCCCTCTTTCATGCAGGACAGGGTATGGTCTATATGGAAAGCTTTTCCACTTGCATTATTCAGGATGGCATTTTATTCTTGTTTTGGTTTTGCTGTGAGCCAGCTGGAACCTGCTTTTATCTGAGCGAGTTCATTTGGCTGGTAGTTTTTACAAAAAGTTTGAAATAACACTCGTGAAATAAGTTAATTTGTGTTGAAATCGGTGGATGAAAGCTGTGTAGACTGCTTGAGGGTTTCGATCTGTTTGATCCAGGTTGTCACGAAATCTGTTTGATAAGCATAAATACCTTCTGGATTTCCTACAAAACCCCCAAGGTATTTTCCTTCCAGAAGTTGTTATTTTGATGCTGGAATCATGAAATGTTCTTTGAGCATCTTCAAGTTTTTCTTGTTTAACAACAAACCAAGATTTGGAAGCATTTGGAAAGTAACCAAAGGCGGTCAGTATTCTCAATGTTGTCCCACCATAGACGAAGATGCTGTATTGTGCTTAATTAAAAAACTTTACATATAGCTACCTTAGTTTATCTTACATTGAGGCAGGTAGCTAACTTTTATTAAGCTTTTATTAATCTATAATATAGTGTTTACATCTCGTGTTTACACCAATGCTCAAATCGTATACTGTATTCTTAAGATAAGATAAGTATCCATGGTTACAGCTGATACATGTAAATTTCTTTTGTTTTAAGCAATACTGTTTCATAATTAAATCGTACTAGACGCCGCCAATATTCAACTTGCGTCCTCAGCCAATAAGAATTCATGAAAAATAAAATCAACGAATAATTAACGAAAAGTGTTACCATCTTGTAGAGATCGCAATTCTGATCAAGAAAATGTAAAGGATCATACACAGTGGGCACAGGGACGCCCCATAGACGTTCAATTAGGACGCCTCGGAGACGACCTGGGGGCGTCGAAAGGGAAGTCTAATCTGTCCGCTCAAATAGGATGTCCAACAGGGACTTGAAGAGGACGTCTAGAGGAGGATAAATATCAAGTGCGTCCAATGTAAATAAAAATACAAATGCGATCAGTATTCTATCCTAAGTTAAATCCACACTAAACTTACTCCACGAATAAAGTATGCAAATTACTCTTTTATTTTTATTCTAAAGAACGACAAAAATGATTGAACGATGTATATATATATATATATATACTGGACCGCTGTGATGGTACGTGGACAAAACAATGGTACAAGGTGGACGAAAGGACGTACACGGGACGTCTGAAGGACGGATGCGTGACCACTGGGTATTTCTACGACGAACCTTACAGAGATATCGTCCAGACTGTCTGATCGCTATGATGAAGTATCATAGTTACTTAAAATTTTCCCGATGAACTGTCGTTTTTATGTTTAGCGTGTGAAGCCACCGTTCATTTTGCGTGACAGACAAACAGACAGACAAACAGAGAATAGGGTAATAATAGAGAGGATTTACACTTACGAACTTTTTTAAACATTAAATGGCGTCAGTGTAACTTAGGCTAATAAAGTTTAAAACTCGGATGGATGAGTTTGTATCTATTTTGCTCGTATTGCGACTTGGTTTTTAAATGCTGCTACCGTTTTGCACCATGGTTCTGGTTGGCATTAATATTGTTTGTCATGTTTTCCTCCTTATTACCAACATTAAAAGCATATTACTCTCCTCCATGCTTGTTCTTTTGGCTCATTTCTTCTTTGCGATGAAATTGGCTTTATTTGTTATATAAACCTTACCTATCATAATTATTTTATATGTACGAAACAAGCCTAAAAGAATTAAAATTTTCAAACTCAAAACTCCATTTTCTTGTCTTGTTTCAGACAGTGCTGACTTTAAAGCCGCCGCTCCTTGTTCGAATTTATACTCACAAAGTGGTGCCTTAAAAAACCTTTCTAATCGAATAACCCGAAAAAAGTGGGTCTTTGGAGAGGTGGGTCTGGTGATATGAATACATGAATTCTAATGACGACCTTAATCATGGACTTTGTGTTTGTTCTCAGTTCACATTTCGTTATTTCAACTGAGGGAACTTTTTCAAGGCGCTTCTGCATATTTCAGCTATTGAAATCTGAAAGGGTCTTATCTTGTTCATTTTGCTAGTTAACTTAAAAAGTGTTGAAAATATAGATTCCCATTTAAACCCTCTGTAAATTAATTTTTATCTCGAACAGTATGTGACTTGCGGTATATGACCCTTGTATACTTTATTTTCTCCAATAAACAGGTTCTTTTGAACGTCCCTCTCCAATAAACGATCACCATGTTGTAGAAAATATTATATAAACACACCACGAAAGTAATCAAATAAAGTTATTCAAGGAGAAACAAGAAGACTTCCGTCTCGAACCGTTGGCGTGAAAACCTTGCTTACATCCATGTAAAACGATTATTTAACGAAGAATAAAAGGAAAAACTCATTGATCAAAGCGACGACATTTCAGAGTTGATAGACATTGACTAAATGAACATCTTTGACTAAGTTTTTTTAGTTTTTTAAATAATGACCCACCCTAAAATCTATTTTTTTTTATGGATACCTGGGGCTTATTGGAGAAATACGGTAGTGACTAATCATAACACGTGCTAGATGTAAACAAATCTGCCTAGTGGAGACACGTTAAAAAAATGATAAAAAACGCAATATTTTATAAATCGTATGTGTGTGTCAATTTTGTTACGGTTTTTCTTTCCAAAGACATAGAAGTACTTTGGGTGCTTTATGTGCTTTTTGGACTGTATTTGGTATTTGCATGGCAGAATAACAGGTCCCACAAGTATAACAGTATCTCAGATGTTAACGTGGCTATCCTGTGCTTTGTAAATGAATATTCGGAATAAATAAAACTAAATTAAGTAGCCCAATTGGGTAGCTTTTTCACAAGAGCCACTGGAAACTGATTACTTGATAACCTTGCAATGCAAGTGGATGCTGTGGCAAACATTTTAAACGCTCCCATTGATTTTTCACAGTAACAACGTTGATCTTTAATATGTTATAATTATATTGTACTTATGTTTTGAAGTTTCACCTTTTCCTTTTAAGTGGGAGTGGGGAGAAATACAAGAAGGCCCTTGAATGGGGAATTCCTGTCGTCAGTCCGAAATGGCTTGGTGATATGATTCAAAGTAAGTAGTAATAAAGATTTTTATGACATTCGGAAATTTTCATTTCCTTTGTTCAACTTTCACAACACTTTTTTTTTGCTTCAGCTGGTCAATCATTTCCTTGTAAAGGGAAAGGCAAATATGCAATGCTTGGTTCGGCAGATGAACTTAAAATCAATCCAACGTTTTCCACAAGTATAACAGATATTTGGAATGAATCCACAAATCCTGTGAGTTGAATCCCTTTGTTGATTGGTACTAGTAATAGCATGACCTTGAGGGCTATTTATAGCCCATTTCATTTCATTTCATTTGCTGTATTTGAAGTCGATTGACAAAACATACACAAGAAAACGAATAGTTTGCACATTCGCAAACTAATCAAAATCGACTAACCCGAGTTTCATTTAGACCGTCTTCAAAATAGGACAACACGTTGCGTCTAAATGACGAAAGCCAGTTTAACAAATCTCAAAATCCTCGAGGAGATCAAGTTCAGTTATGGTTGCTAAGCAAGATTTTTAATTTTTGACTTAATCTGAGGCCTTGACCTTTGCCTCCTGGGTTGCTTATAAAAATCGTGTAGTTTATTTTTGAACTCTTGTTAGCCGCTTTTGATTAATTCAAGTTTATTCACTTCCAATAGGCTGACCATATAAATCCTCGAAAAAGAAAGCATCTTAGAGAAAGTGTATGTATATTTCAGAAGTAAAATTAACCTCCCCTGATAATAGTCCTGTCCTGAAATTTTTTATTGTTACACTGTATTGTGGCAAAGTCTCTAACTTTAACCTCGTTCTGTTGTTTTTCAGTGTTTCGTGAATTTTTATAACTCCATTATTTTCTAACTGCCTCTTTTCAAAGTCTCAGATGTAGTCTCGATATTGAAAACGAGATTTAACGAGATTTAACGGTGTGAATTTTGATTAAAGGATGACGATTGTATGTCACCAGAAGAGAAACAAAGGTACGTTTTGATCGTGTAAACTCAGTTTTCGATTAGCGAATTTTTTTCGTAAGAAGCGAGTTTTTCCGTGATGAAATGTAAACCAGCTTATGCGCGGATTTGAGAAGTTGGATTTTGAAGGAAGAAAGAAGGGTAGGACCTAATACTCTTGTTCGCTTTCACGAATAATCTCGTTCAAAATAATAGCAACCAATCAATTATAGAGAATTTTGTTAATCAGTAAATTGGTTAGAAAACAGTTTTCTTGCAAACAGAAGTGTGTGGGAATTGGCAGATTTTATTCTACGAATGTTTTCGTTCGAAAAATGTCACTTCGTACTAAAAAAGAAAACGTTAGTGGAAAACCGCCTTAAAGCGGGCGATACACGATTAAATTGGTCGAATTTAATTTTGTCGAATTTGATAGTTTAATACAAAATTGAATTGTTAACAATTCGCTCAATTTTTTTTGTCTATATAACATATTATTGCCTGGAAGCCATTATGAGAAGTGACAGTACAGCCAAATGGGAGCTTCTGATTGGCTAAGATGCGTTTCTCGAGGGCATCGGTACAGAGTCGTACTGACTGGTTTGCGTCATAGGTTATAAAATGGTAGTTAAAAAAGTAAACAAATAAACGAAAAAGTGAAAAGAAAGCAAGCAAGTGTCGCGTTAAAAACTGTTAGGTGATGTGCATGGACAAATAATAAGTGAATCAATTAAGGGAAATCATTGCATCGGATTTTTTCTATTTTTAATAATAAATCAAATGTCACACAAAAATGAGAAAATTTTTTTTTTATACGAAGCAAAGTAATTTCGAAGTATCAAACTCAAACGGTCTTGACTCTTTTTGTCATTTTTACCAGGTAATCAACGGGATACTGACTGTTTGCGCATCTGCACAGAGGAAATGCAACGCCCTCGGTCTGAAGCACCGCTCTCGCAAGTTTGACCTGTACATTCGGATCTCGGGCTTTGTATTTTTTTTTTTTTTTTTTAAAGTTGGTCTGAAAATCTGTTGATAGACTATCAAACTTGTGATAGTGTATCGCTTACTTAAAAAATCTCGTTGTGTCAATAATAGTCCATTTCCAACCTTCAGGAAACTGAATTCCTTATCAACCATGAAAAAGGTTCTTTTCACCGGATTAACTGGAGCTACAGTCCATCGACTCCGACAGGTTTGACTATTTAGTTCTTAGTTTAGTATTTCACCTTCTTTCGTGTGTATCAATATGTCTTCCATAAACTTTAGAATGTGGTTAAATTGAAAGGAGAATTAGCGAAAAGTGTTAATGAGTGTACTCATCTCGTCGCACCCAAGGTATGTTTAAAATGTTAATATCATCTCCATTGTTTATTCGCACTATTCTCTTGTGGAATGAATAGCAGTTTTCAATCTTTCGTCCCTAATGATTTTCCGAGCAAGAAACCTATGATTTTCTCAGAACTGAACTCTTGAAAGATTGGATAGATTTTATAGATTTATAGATTTTGATTTTGCGAGAAACTTCTCGACTGGTTTGTGTTTGTTTTATCGAATCCTGTGAAATAACCTTTTTAATCTTTTTATTTTTATTTATTTTGTGAATATTTTGCTAATCAACCAACATTGATTACTTTGTTAATAATTCTGTTTTTTTCTGAAACATTTGATGTGTAAATTAGGATGTTGAATTGAAAATGTTTTCACAACCCTTCAGAAGATTCAAGATCGAACAGGAAAACAGTGAAGGATGTCTTGAACTTTTCGCAATTTTTTGTTTTGCATGTTGTGGCTATGGCTTCGTGTAAAAAATGAACTGGTTTGATCTAATTTAAGACTGAGAAAAGTTATAAACAGAAATATATGACAACGAAGCATGAAAACGAGGCTAAAACTCATTGTGGAAGTGAACAGAAATTCGAGAAAATCTCATTGATAATATTTTGAAATGTACGAAACATTTCATGTATCTAGTTTTTCAATCGTTTAATTACTTGCCCTTCCCTGTTTATGCTCATCATTCTTATTGTACTGCTGGTAAAACTTTTGAAGAAAATATCTTCTTGCTTCGTCTGAGATTGACCACGAGAAAGTTTACATTTCAAAGCTTGAAAAAATATTCGAGGTTGAGCATGTTCTAAGGGTGTTTTTTATATTTGGACAAAACTCATCAGCCTAAATGTTCTTATAACAGGTTTCCCAAACTAGATCTTCATTGAAACGATGTTTCGTATATCTCTTGATAGCAATCATATAGTATTATAAAAACCACTATAATGATAAATCTTTAAAATGTTGTTTCCATAAGTTTTATGCACTGATGATAAATCTTTCAATGTTCAATGTCTGGAAACTGACACTCTTAAGCATTTTGTAGATTTTTCAAAATAGCCATGATATTGTTCTAAGAATTATAAATAATGGAAGAAGATGGAAAAACGCTTTTGGCGTTCATCATTGTTTGTTTTGCTGTTTGGTTTCTTGTTATTGCTATTGTCTGTTATTGCTGTCAAAACCATATCGCACACAAAGATAGAGGACGAAACCAAAGTTGGATCACATCGTACCAAACGACAGCTGTGGATGGGGAATTTGAAACTGTATTAAAATGAACATATCTATATATGACAGTAATATAAGATGATCCTTTTTCATAGTTTGTTATAATGATGTACATTATGCCATTATGCAGGCGATTCGAGCGCTCCTCCGTGCCTACTCACTGAGTTGACATAACATATGATGTTGGATAGAAAAAACGACGTGAACTACGACAAAAACATGTTTTTTTTCTATCTAACATTATCAATCCACACCTACTACTATAGTGTTATTACATATGATAATACACTTCTAAAATGGTTGGACTTTACCTGTTAAATTTGTTTGTTTTTTTCTTAATTTATTGAATATTCAAATTATCATTCCATCCTTTAGTTCGTTTATATATTTTTTGTGCTACATGATCAAAGTGTTGAATTGTGGTAAACCTTCTCAACCTTATCTTCCATCGATTAGATTTCATCTTAAAATAGAAATTTATTGTTCCACTGAACACAATATGTTTTTAAAACAGTTCTAGATCAGTTTGGAAATTCTAAATTTCTTCTTCACCGCTCGGTAGAAATGTGAGATATTAGGAATAGAGTTGACGAAGATTAGTTTCTGTTGAGAAGCCGTCTGTTAATATTCTCGTGTATGCTTGCCCATATAACATTCAACATACCCAAAGATTGTGCCATAACTCAAGTTTGAATCAGAATTGAAGAAAAACAAATATACCACTGTGTCAAAATTGAAATGTTACTATACCATTATAAAGTGCGCGGCAATACCTTAAATTTGATACCCCATTTGCTAATATCCGAAAAGTTCAGAGATGGCATTCTATGTAAATAAGTGCAAATTTTATTGAAATATATTAGTCATTTTCCCCCTACGAAGTTCTCCCTATATTTTCGATATGATGAATGCGCAAACCCATGGTGAGGATTGTACATTTATTAAACCGATATAAATGCGAGGGAAATCAAGAAAATATTAAATAAACGAGGCGTTTCCCGCGTCCAACCTTTTTTCTCTCGTAATTAAGTTTTGGTTAGTTAAATGAGCTGACTGTAAATCTTATCTTGGTCATACTTGCTTACATATATTTCTGTTTAACATTTCGTACTTTGCAAATGATTTATGGCTATGTAAGACTCACGATTAACAAACGTCGCTTCCTCTACTGCGTTATAATTTTATTTTGTTCAAAAGGTCTTATAAACGTAGCTTAAAACTTCGGAGAATCGGAGAATATGTAATCCGAAAAGTTCTACCACATTGTGATTAGAATGAAGTTTATTCAATAATTCTTCGCAGACATGAGTGAAAAGGACGTTGTTATCCAGCAGATCTCTTCTTCAACTACCGCGTTATTTTTGTTTGTGTTCTTCTGTTTGTCTATACTTTCACTGATAGCTTGTTGGTTGTTTTGTGGTTTGAGGAAATCACATTCACAGCGATGCACACCGACAGATCATCAAAATATGGAGCTAGTTGCAGGGTATTACAATCCGATCGACACTTTTCTGCAATTTGGAGGTTTAAACAATTCAATAGACACTTGCATCCAATTTGGAGGTGAAGATAGCAACAACAATGATTTTTTATGAGCTGCGTTCGTTGTGGGTTCCTGAGCTACTGGTTTTAATGACATGCTTATTTCGAATTTGAAAAACATTCTTTTGAAGATAATGAAAACACGTTTATTTTGATTATTTTCAAACGATTTGTAAACATTTTTGTTGATATCACGTGATATGATTTACGTTATTCGATTGGTTTTTACCTTAAACCATCCGACAGAAGTTTCCCTTTTCCGCAACTGGAATGTACACTACTAACTAAGAGGACGGATTTCGAAACGTATACAGAGAAAATTTAATTTTAAATTTCTTCAAGTCAATTTATTTGACCACATTTTTTTTTCTAAATGGACATCAAAATAGACCTTTCCCGAATTTCTGTTTAAACACTGTACCCATTGACCATTATGCGTAACCTCGTTTTTATGTGGCTCATTATTTTACTGATTTAATTACTTATTCCCTTTTGCGATTGGTTCCTTTGTGTTTATTTGTTTTTTATTCATTTTGTTTAGATAACGAGAACAGTGAAATTTTTATCAGCCGTCTCCATTTGTAAATTCCTGGTAGCTCCTGCATGGGTCGACGATTCGTTTGAAGCCAAAGTTTTTTTGGGTTTGTACTAATGGCTTATTAACCGTTTAGCCGTTCCCTCAGGGAAATAATTATAATGTTCTTTAATTTCTTTAATTAATCATTGGGATTTGTTAAATAACGTCACGTGACCGGTCGCTATTTCCTGAAGCGATGACCTGAATGAAATGAGGATGAGATATGGGATGGGAAATTGCGTTCGTTCTATTCGGAGTGAAGTCGATCGATTTGTACAAGTAATAGCATGCATTGGCGTATTGAGGGTCCAACATTATGATATTTCTTTTCAGTTTAAAGTGTCGATTAGGTTACTTCACATTTTCCTTTTCTACTTTAAATGACTAAACTCTCCTTCACAAATTTTGACTGACCTCTAGCTACGCCTCTGACATGACCTTAAGGGCAATTTGGGATTAATACTTTAGTCGTACAAACTTTCGCGAGCAGAAAGTTTCGCGAGTGTCAAAACTCGCGAAATTTTTGGCATAAACTTTCGCTAATGAGGCAGAAAACTTTATTTATCGAGCATAACTTTTCGCGAATCGAGCATTTTAGAAAATTTCGCGTGCATAAACTTTCGCGAATCAAGACCAAACTGAAATTTTAAATGCATGGATTTTCAAGAATAAAAAAATGTATATATAACAGTTGTGTGTTACACCAGTGTTTTATAGGCATACAGGGGCAGAATATCTTAAGCATATATTAAGGATATCTTGAGGCTAAGAAGTTAGCATAAAGAAGTAAATTTTACCAACCGAAATAGTTGAGTAGTTAATGATATTTGAATAGTTAAATTTACAAGCATGTTTGAGGCTTGACTCTTAAGATTTTTTAGCATGGCCGAGGCTGAACTCAAAATACATGATGCTTTTAAAAAAAGTTGTGTTTCTTGATATCGAGCAAGAAGAAATTAGGAATCCTAAAAAAAAAACAAGAATCCCCCAAAGAACAAGGTTCCTCCCAAAAAAACGTGTAAAACAAACGGATATCAGAACTATGTTTGGTCCTGCTTTACCAAGACCCCGAAACCAAAATCGCGCGAACGATACAGAGAAAGTTGCTGATGTTATTCAAATAGACTAGATTAGTGTAAATTTGTTTATATTGAGACGTTTCGTTTTGAAGAATACATACAGTATCTGAAAATTCTTCTCAAACCTTGAAAATAATGAGCTTTTTTAATTTTTTTTCGCGAGCATAAACTTTCGCGAATCAAGGAAAAACATTTATTTCGCGAGCATAAACTTTCGCGAATCGCTCAATCGAGAATTTTTGAAGACATTAACTTTTGCGAATTGGGCTAAAATTCGCGAAAATCGCGAAAGTTTCTGCTCGCGAAAATTTGTACGATTAAAGTAGCCGTAGTTATCGAATCTTAAAGCTTTGTTTATATTTTGACTTTGCAATACAACAGGACCGGTTACAGGTGAGAAGGCTGATTAAAGCCTGTGATCACGGTAATTTTAAACCGCTCTGTAATAAAACATACGAATAATTCCCGAATTGACCGCCAAAGCAGTTACTTAGTTGTTAGTAGTGTGTTATCAAGTCTTTGATGAATTGAGATGGATATTTTTTCTGTTTTTCATAATACAGATGAAACCAATTACACCCTTGTTGATCCTGAATCCGAAGATTTATTTGGATTTAAACTAAAAAGGTCATTACAGCGGGCTCAAACAAGACAAGTGTGCAAGGTTTGTCTTTTGTTCAAAAACCAGACCAGATTTATTGGTCCACCAAAACCACTCCAGGAGGAGGCGTCATATTATTATATGTCAGTTTTATTATATTTTCAGGGACTTCATTTTCATGTTACACCATCTATATTGCCCGCTCCTAACGCAATGAAAGAAATCATTGAATGTGCTGGAGGAAAGGTTGCTTTTTCTTCTCGTTATTACGAAATTTGCGACTGTAACTGCTTTAAGAAAACTGAGAGTGTTTTGTTTCATAGATGACGGAGGTGAAAACCACCGAAGATGTCAACAATATTTTTCTGACCAATGTTCAACAGGTAAATATGAATTGATCATGCCATTCTCAATTGTTGTGATCTATAGTTTTTTTGTTCATGGCATTTCTTCTTAATACGTCGGTTAGAATACGCTATTTTTTGTTTCTGATACTCGGGATCTTAATTACAAGGAAAGGAAAGTATTTAAAACAGTTTTTGAAAGGGCTACCAGAAATAGAACTAGAAGATGTTTAATTTTAGGATTTCACATCCAACAGTTATCTGGTTTCGTGCATGGATGATAAGAAATTGTGGAATGACGCTGTTAAAGACGGATACGGTTTGTCTTTTTCACACTTACCGTATACATGTGCTAATTCGAACATGCAAGGCACTAGACATTTTGTTTGCATTGATGAATGTTCGAATTAACCGAAGTTCAAGAATAAGGAATCTTGCTTAAGATGGAGAATGCTTCATTTTTCAGTATTTTTTACTTACTCATAAAAAGTTCCTGTTTCCACTATGCGTCGACATAGGAAAAGTATAGTGCAACCATGTTCTCTGCAATAAGATCATCAATCTCGTCGTGTAATTCCTGGATGGGATTATCATCCTTCAGCTATGGCTTTCACGGATATTACACACTTTTGAAAACAATTCACGCTTGTTTGGGTGATTAGTGCATCCCTAGCTGCAACTTACATTTCCATTCTTTGCACCAAATTTTTGGGAGAGTTTTGTTCTTCTCTAAACAAATGATTTAATAAACAACGTTTTGCTATACTTTGCTTTCAAGGAGCGGATTACAACTTGATCTATTGGTTAGATCTTAGAATGACAGGAAAAACAACTATTTGAGGATGGACAGGATAAATCACTAAAGCAACATTTCTTCCTTCAAAAGCAAACCTCCTGTCCAGCTCGGACCCACTCTTCAAACAATATCACATCCATCCAACATTTCTGTTTAAATCTGTCGCGGCAGGGTGTCCCGAACTTGATGTCCTTAATCATCGTGTTTTTTTCCCCTTTCCAATGACGAACATGAGTAACTTATCATATCGTTTACTGCTTTTTTGCTTTTCTTTATGTGAAAATTGAATAGGAGATCAACTTTTTGTTTCAGAAGTGTGCAGAAGTCATTGTGTCCCGAAAAATATAATTTTGATTTTCTGAGAACGATATTTTCATGGGGCTGAAGTTTTCAGTTCCTGTATCAAAAGTATTTACGAGATCTCCTATTTTCATGGGGTTCAACAATATACATCTCGTACTTGTCTTAAAAAATTGTCCTTCAGTGGCTGCCCGCCTGGTAGGACGCAAACTAGAAACAATTGCCATGTCGTGCTTATCAGTAGCGTTAACTGAAACCTTCTGCAATTTCAAATGGAACTAACATTTGTATAGGACAGTGACAAAATGTTATTTCTGCAGTTGTTGATACGACTTTCAACTTATTACCTGTCACATTGCCATCCTTACCAGCGATCAGTTCTTCTACTTTTCCTAATTTATAATCTGTATCTTGGAACCATCGTCTTTGATAAGAACGATATCACCCAACCGCAGCGTCTACTCGATGACATTTGTTTCCTGTAAAAGTGCGACTGATGAAGCTCCTTAAGATGAACAGTCGAAAGTAAGTCATTCAAGTACGCGATACGTTTTAAACTCCGACTGGTTTCCATAGTTTCAGCAGCAATTATTTCCTCAGATATCTTCCTAATATTACGTCCTAATAATAAATAATTGGAGTAAATGTTTCATCCATAACATCATCTGACACATAAGTTAAAGGTCGGCTGTTAATAACTGCTTTGAATTTTCGGGTGTCAACTAATCGATCAGCATTCAACAGCAGAAAAACAAACAAACATACTTAAACATATTCAAGTCTGTTTTACCAAAATTGATCAATGTTTCTTTGTTCCAATTTCAAACAAATATCTTTCGAAAGAAAATGTTCAACAACAACAAGTAAAGAGTTCGTGGCACAAGTCAAAATAAATATTGTTTATATAAAATGTTCATTCAAGTTTGTCCATGCTTTCAATCTAATGTAAACTGATTTCTGGATCTTCTAGAATAAATCATCAATCCCAATTTTTAAGTCCCTCATCGGAGGCTATGTAAAAAATGTAAGAATATAACGACACGTGCGCTGTCTTCTTCTTCGTAAACAAAATATACAAAGCATAAGTTCACGTGTAACATAAGAATGGGTTTGATACACACACTTTAGTTTCCTTAATTTTCATCCCCGTTTATGATCATTTATTTACATATGATACCGGGCTGAATAATATTTCTCGAACTGAGATGTACTTTTCAGACCGGTACCCGGGATGAAAAGTGATCATGTTATCATCCCCCATTACACGGAAGATCCAGCAAGCGAGTCAATATTTGCCAGGGGGCCGTAAAAATGGTTGGAATTAGGGAAGTTTCAATAAGCAGCAGAAAATATGAGACTTTCTTAGCAAACTCGAAGATGTTGTTTGAATAAGTACCGGATTTGCGGATGTATACTGTCATTTCTAACTTTATATACAACAAGATGCATTTAAGGTCAATAACAGCTGAAAAAAAGCATGAATAATAATGAAAATCAAAGTTCTTTTAAAACAGACCAATCCTTAGTTCACGTCTCGTATTTTATCCTGGTTGTCAGTACAGACCTCTATTTAATTACGAATTATGCTTGATTATCTGCACAGAAACGAGATATGTACTGACAACTAGGTCAAATTGCGAGATAAAACGTCAACTATGTACTTACTTATTCTATCATTCTGATGTAATGAATTTAATTTTCAGATAAAGAACGAATCTTGCTTCCACTGGAAAAGTATGTCAGAAATAATGAAATGCGAATAAATACAAAACCGTCATTAGAAATATTCGGAATTCAGAAGTTGTTAAAAAATTCAAAAGTCGTCGAATGGTTGGTCAGAAGCATACAAAAACATTAATTGCACCAATGATTGCCTGCTTAAAAGGAATAAACTTTCTCGGAAGAAACTTTGAAAAATTGAAAAATAAAGATAACAAAGGATTTCTGCAAAACAGCTCAAAATGCGGAAAATTTTCATTAAGCCAAAGCCATAGTTCTTTCTGATGAAATGATGAAATACACAGTGTATGATTAAGGCTAATGTCAAAAATAATATGTCGTTAGACTGACTGGCACATAAAAACACGCATGCGATTGCCCAAGTAAACACAAGGTTTCACCGTCATGTCGGTATGTCGGTATAAATAAGAATAATGTCAGAGAAGCAACGTTAAACATAGTCACTTTAAAAATTGAATTCGAAAAACATGAATAATCTAAAAAGCAAAAGTTGAACGGGTTTCCTCGAATATATCAATGAAATCTAAAAACCTTGACACAAATTAGATACCGATCGACAACCGACTAAGTATTCCAAGCTTGAAATGAAACAGTACATTATTTATGACGGTCTTAATATTAAAGTATCAAAGATAACAAAAGATAAAATTTGAATGAGTTCGAAAAGTGTATATCCATGTGTATACGTTAACGTCTACCTTGAAAACATGTAAACCTTGGAAACATATCAAAAAAATGTTAAGGCTTTAATAATTTCATTTCTTTCGAAAATTCCCAACTTAAAATGATGACAAATTAATATACAAGACAAATTTAACCAAAAGTAAAGAATAAAGAACCAACTCAAACTCTATGAAATTCAAGTTGAAAAACATAAAGAATAACAAACAAAAAAAACCAAAACAACAACAACAACCAGCCCAGGTCTCTCTAGAGTGGAAGCTCGGCTAATCTAATGGATGTCCAGAAAGCTCCATAAATTATGTAATACCAAGCATTACCCTGAACTATTATAATTCACTATAAAATTACTTGCGTTAAGTAGGCTAAGTAGGCTAACTAGACCAATCAGATATCAGAAATTAGCAATATAACCAATGAACTTTCAGAAAAAAACTTGCGTAGGTTTGGACAGTAGATGAAAAAAACAAACAACAAAGAAAAACACGGACGGTTTTAAAGGATTTCTATGCTTACGCAGAAATTCAATAAACTTTCGCCATTGCCTGTGACGAAGTTTTTTCTCATTATTATGAAGGAAGAGACAAAAATTATAATTATTTTGGTTCTACTATTTTGTCTTTTCCGTGTGAAAAGCTATTAAACAAACTATTAGATATTAGGGGAAAAAAATTCAATCGCACTTACGAGAGTAAAACGAGAGAATTAACTTTCGCGAAAAAACTCTTATAAGATTATTTGCGGGATCATACTTTCACGATTATTGTAAAAAAATGCGAAATCGTGAAAGTTTCTTTCTTTAAAGCAGGTCGTGAATGGTTTGTAAAGTTGTCGAATAGTCTGCACTTCGTCTCGTGTGTTTTATATGAATATGAGTATTTCCTTTATTGACTGCTTCTGCTACCTCGAAATGAGTAATTTAAGGGACGACTTCCGTGACAATTTAAAAAAATGGAATTAAAAAACTGCCAATTTGTATACTAAAACACATAGCATGGAACATAAAGGCAGCATGCGAGGTCAACAGAGGTTGTTCATATGAAAAACACACGAAATACAGACCATCGACGACTTGAGAAACCATTCGACGACTTGACAGGAATTGTTCGCGTATACTTCTGAAACCATTCGACGAGTTGTAAAAGGGAATATTGACAACAAATTAACTTCATAGTCAGGAGGCGGGTTTAGGAAATTTTTTTCAACTGGTGCAAATTCTGGAAATGCGATTGAAAACGGTCCTTTAACTGCGTAGTTGGGTATTGTAGGTTGTTTTACAGCGGATGCTAGATTTCTATGTTTAAAATCAACATTTCTATAATATGGGGCAAGTACTGCTAAGTTGTTATTAATAGCTGTAGCTAACAGCAATTTTTTCATCAATATATTTGTAAATTTTACTTTAGGTTTCAAGTTAAGACATCATCTGTGACTTTTTATTATCATAATTGATTCATTTATAGTAAAAGTTCAGCAGTGAAACACTCATGTGGATCATGACTATTGTTTTATATTTACTTTTTCTCAGTAGTGCTGGAACTACTAGCACATTAAGGACACATACCGTTTAAATAGGTCAAGAGTAGTAAACTAGACTGGTGAGTATATTACATAGAATGAGTCACACACAGAGAGAAACATACAAAATCGGACTATAACAATGTGGGTAATTTATCCCCAAAACAATGAAATGTATCGTTTAATGATATTCTGACTGCTAGAACTGAAAGACTGGAAGGACCATGCAGGATTTTGAAAATATTGATATTATACATTAAAATAATGAAGTGACACAGTCTTTCAAATTCTTTAGCAATTTTCAATGTTTGGCAGCCAGTAAGCACTAATTCGTGAATCGTGTGCTGATAATTTTTGATGTTTAGCTTCACACAGCGACATCTGTTCATGTATTAACCATCAATGTCCCATAACTTATTTTCCCGATAGCAGCGAATGTCACAATGACTATTCCAACAGTATATATTCGTTAAAAGTCGGGTTTTAATGACCAAATGACTAATTTTTTCATTGACATTTTTGAACCCGATTTTTTTTTCCCTGATTTTTTTTCCCCGACAGATATTTCCCCCCAATTTTTCCCCAACAAACATTTTAGATTTTTGGCTGACTCTTTACGCGAGAAAATAATTCCCGATCTTATGTAGTTCGGCTTGACTGTAGCTTAGCTGTTTTCTTTTTACATCCGTCATGTCAAATACAAATATAAGGAACAAACAAACAAGTATAACAATCTTTTAATTAAGAAGCTAATATTCAGGGATACCCTAGTGCTATACATTTTGAAAACCAAAAATATCAATGCCAATGATCCACGCAGTTAGCGTTATTTCATGTGTCGACGGGCTGATAAAGTTGGTTCGGGAAAAGCGACTCAAACGAAAAATCGGTCGGGGAAAAGTGATTAAAATGAAAAATTGGTTTGGGTAAAGTGACTAATTTTGGAAAAGTGACTAAATTTTTCCCCGAATTTATTTTTCCCTGACTACATTTAAACCCGACTTTTTTTTATCCCCGATAAAGTATATATTTTGCTCATTAGTAAATCGCAGTGGGACAATTTTCGTTAGTTTTCAACACAGAAACGAGGTCCGTATGGACAACTGAGTCAGGATGCGACATATAAACATGAATTCCGGAAAGATGTATTCTGTGTTCCGGTTTTCATCACAACTTTTAATGTCCGGAACCATCTAGAGGATAATCAATAGCTGTAAAGCATGCAAGGTTTGTTTTATTTATTGAGTAAATTGTGGACCACAATCCCCTTGAGGCTAACAAAAGTAATTAGTGAGCGAAAGGGGAATTTAGAAGTCATAGGAAGAGTATGTTTGGAACCATCGTGACAGCCAAAGTAGTGACGTAATTAGTGGCGTATTGGATTTTTCCAATTCCCTCAAGATCCCGCGCTGGCAAATGCTTGGAGAAAACCACTTCGAGGTGGCAAAAAAGACAGCTGTTAACCTGTGGGTGAGAAAATGCATTTCACAAATGATCATCACAGGGACATATTCTAGAACACTATATTCAACCCCATTCCCAGTGGAAACAAAAGAAGTCTGTATCGAGCTTGTGCAATTGCTTGAAGTTGGAATTGCACAAATATTCTTTTTTCAACGTTTTTACATTTTCACCAAGTCATTCTTCTTACGTTTCGCTTTACACTCGTTTGCTGTCTGTCTCATATATTGGTTTCCAATTCGAACTAACTTCTAAATCCGAGTGGGGATTTAACTTTATTCTTGAATCTGAAGAACTTGCGGATAGATCTTTCTGGAACGATTTTCATATCAGATAGGATCCGTCCATACACGAGAAATTTATTTACGACATATGTAGTATTTTGTATATATAATTATGGGTAATTATCACGTGGCAAAGCTGATAAAAGTTTGGATTTGTTAAAATAAGATTCACAAGTCGATAGTATTTTTTTATTTTGTAACGTTTGTAGTTGTAACGTTTTATTTTATTTTTACGTCAAGGTTGTGAGGCTCAAGTCATTCCTGCTCATTATGTACTTCACGTTTGTTCGCTGGGATGGATATTATTTGCTAATCCAAAAACGCTGTTTAAAAATGCTCATGTAACGGAAAAATATAGAAACCAACCGTTCGCAACACTTTAAAAATAATAGTTTTAAATCGTGGAAAATATTAACAAAGCAGGCTCAACAAGGAGAAAAGTAAAAAAAAAGAGTACAACTTGAGAATGTTGTTTTTGTGCCGAAGAACTGCAAATCTACTACGTCACGAGACAACTTTTGTTTTTTAGAAATTTGATTGTGTGGAAACGAACTTTATTTGCGTTTTTTTTCTTTCGAGTTTCAGTTAAAATTTGGAAAAAAGACTTTTAAATTGTTTGTTTATGAACTTAAATCTTTTTTTATTTGAGTCCATGTTGTATTTGTGGAGAACGGTCCCTTTAATGCAGATAGTGTTCTTTCGTTATGATGAGTATCAGAAATTTTTCAGTTTAGCTACAAAATGAATGATCTACCATACGTCATGACGATAATATTTACGATAATATTTAGTACATCTAAAGAAAGTAATGAGTTTTGTTTTCAGCATGACCATGAGTAATTCACAAAATGGAAATAATAGGAGCCATCATTATTCTAAATATACAGCAAACTAGCTAGAGAGGTGTAATTTGTAGAAATATGCTTTTAGCATCTATGAAAATTAATAAAATCATACTACCTTTATAGCTAGGTTAAAAATTTTATGATAATAGTAAACGTGGCAGAAACATCTTACTGCGCTTTCCACAGCGTCACAAATTTTCTCTTCAAAATTCTTCTCCTTCCGTGCAACCGTAAATACACTAGTGCGGTCAGAGAGAGAAAGTTCAAGTTCGTTCACACTGCTTTTGAACCATCCTTTTCGGTAAAACGTACGTGTTGTTATTTGCACCAGTGAAGCTTGTGCCAGTCAGATGAATCTTCAAAACTCCCCCAGAAGCTCCGACCTTCAGTAGTAGTTTATATATACAACGGCACTGCATTTCACATTTGTTATTGAACGCCAAAAACTTTGGCAAAAACAGAATTTGCAACTGACAAACGGGAGGGGTGTGCGGAGGGTAAAAAAGCGGTAAAATATTTTTGATTTTCAGGGGGACGTTTATTAGAGGGAGGCGTTTATTAGAGGGAGGTGTTAAAAAGAATGGGAACAATAAATTGGAGGATTTACGGTTTTATCCCACTCAAAATCAAAATTAGTTCGTTCAGAAACTTTCAGAACTAAGTAAATTATATTTATATTAGGAAACTGTTGGACCTAAACCATTCGCAAGGTCTCTTATAAAATAAAAAATGTTTACTTCGACAGTAATGCAACTTTACTTCCTCCACTTAGAAGAAAAGATGTTATTTAATTTCTTTTAAATGGTTGCTGACCTTAAGACCATTTATTAATCAGTTAACTCCGTATGATCAGCTTGAGGAACAGAAATCCATTTACAGGGTGTCCACTCTCCCTAAAAACCTTTAATAAGTCCTTATATATACTTAAATTCTCCTAAATATTTACTTTTCTATCATCAATTTTTACTTTTCTATCATCAATTTTTACTTTTCTATCATCAATTTTTTATAAATGAGTTTATGGATTACACATCAGCAGTGATAATGACACATTGACTTTTTTGACATTATTTATATTCAAATAGTTTCATTATTTATATTCAAATAGTTAGATTATTTTAAACGGATGATGATAAAGGTTGGTGTTCTGTTTGTGAAAAATGAAAAATTCTCCGTATTTATTTTTTGACGTATTTTGCTTCGGTCGAAGCAAAATTTCCTTAAAGAATGGTAAATTTTCTCCTTATTTCTCCTTAAAATCCTTACTTTTGTCCATGAGTGGTTACTCTGATTTATAATGTATTCCATGTCACGTGCTTAATTTCCTATCTATTGCAGATGTGTACAATGTGGAATTGATCCTTTCCGGAGTGATGAAGCAAGAGTTGGAATGGAATCTATATCCTTTTCCGTTTATTATTATTATTATTTACGATTTTTCAGGTTCCATATAATTACAATGGTTCTTCTCCCTATGTTAAATAATCATATTAGATAAATAAATAAATAAATAAATAAATAAATAAAGTAAATAAGACAAGTTAAAAATGATGTTTCCTCATGAACCACCGTTGTTTATTTTGTTTTTCTGACATAAATACATATTCTGCACTTTTCCCTAACTCAATCATCCACGCATCATTTATAGGATAGCCTTCATGAAGATGAAGATTATCAAGAAATATCTGAAATGGAAGGAGAAGTGCGCTAAAGATTTACCCATGTGTGTTTTTTATAACCCTAATCCTTTTGAAAAATACTAATAAAAGTAATTTGTCATTTGTTCGACTTAATTTTCTGTGACCTTTTCTGACAGCATGTGTTCTGAAACACCTGACCCTTACAATCAATGCAAAATAATTATTTGTTATCATGTAAACAAAGTGAATGCAAAATAACCTTCACGACTGCGTTACAACGACCGGCGTAAGTTGTTAACTTGTTAAAGGTTGATCGTGTCAATAAGACTAGACACCAGTGTCAATAAGACTAGACATTAAGACTGGTCCAGGGAATTAGAACTAGCAGTTTTAATCTCGGAAACTAGGGCGGCGTTAACGTAGTGAAACTCATGCCGTATGTATGAATATCCCTTCTGTTTACATGATCTGTTTTCGTGCAGTCTAACCTAACATTTCCACTATTTTCTTTTAATTACGCATGCATGGTATCAAAAAACTCAATCTCATGCCGTCATGAAATTTCATACCTGTCTCGCATGAGTTTCATATCGCCCAAATCTTGTAATCGCGTTAGAGAAGGAAATTGTTTGATACACACATTCAATCTATCTATCCTGTAACAGTTTTTCCTCGTTTTCGGATATCAAGGTAGGTACGAGTTTCATGCCGACACTTAACGTCTAGTCTTATTGACACTGGTATTAGTTTTGAGAAGTTCACGGTCAACCTTTAACAATTAAACAAAACACTTCGTAACAAGGGAAGATTTCGTGATCAGCACATTTGTTTTTTTCAGAACTTTAACAAAAACTTTAAAATGGCCACAAATGCATTTTTTTCATTTCTTTGGTACGACGTAACAAATTGTGACCACAGTTGATGAAAAACAATGTTTTTAGCATCTCGTATAATTAATGTCTCCAAACTACTTTGCCTTTCTAACCAAAAAGCTCTTGCGCTGGTCATTTTCTGAAAGAGAGGCCTTGTTTAAAGCGTGTTGCGTCGAACTTGAATGAATGTCGAGCGTGAGAAATGAGCGACGAAAATTTGCCGAAAAATCCATTTTAAGAAATTTTGGACTACCGTATTGCCTCTAATAAACCTCGCGGCGCTTATTACAAATCGCAGATTTTGGATGCGGCGTTTATCAGAGAGCGGCGTTTATTACAAAATGAAAAATCAAATAAAAACAAACTTCAAACAACAATGTATTCTCTTCCTAAAAAAGGAACAAAAGATTGTGTGAAAATGTTTTATACAAAAGATGTCGAAATAGAATATCGCCGTCGCCGTCAGAATCCTCTTCTATGATATGAAAACTTTCATAGCTGACGTCAGCTATCGCTGACGTCAGAATCAAAAATTTGAAACAATGGATTTGCTCATCCTCTGATCCATCCGTAGCTAAGTTTAAACCATATGACTTGAAAGACTTGATGATTATCTCACTGCTCAATCCATTCCACGCTTCTAAGACCCATTGTATAAGTTTTCGTCGGGGTGGGGGTTTCTGATTTCCCCCTTTCGTAAACTTTTTGTACGCCTTCCACCATCCATTCATTATAAAGATCTATCTTGCGACTCTTGAAGGGCTTGTTCCATGATACATCTGGCGCCTGTATGTATTTTGTGCAGCAACCTGGAATTATGATATTTTCAATTTTTCCTTCCGACAATTCTCGCTTAACGGAGTCCATGATGTGGCATTCAAAAGAATCCCAAACCAAAAGCAGCCGGTTAAAAGAAAATGTGCCCAAAATTGTTTCAACAAAGTGCAAGCTGAGTTCCGCATTCATCCATGCATTTTTTGATGACACAACGACATATTTATTTCTAAATTCTGCGTTAAGTTCTTTACATTCACGCTTTGCACCACCAAAGACGATAAATGGTTTCAGTTTAGTCCCATCAGCTTTTGCTGTCAAACTAACAGAAATCCTGACCTTTTCATGGCCAGTTGACTTCAATATTACTTCCCGTTCACCACGTCGCTCTACAGTTGTTGGTGCAGCCATATCCGCCCATACAGCTGTTTCATCCATTACAATTATGGAGCTTGCATTGAATTTGTACTTTCTGGTCATTCGCCGGACATGGTTCACGTATTGTACTAGTCTATCAACAAGGTATTCAGGATCTTTTTGGATTGTTGTTGTTCTGCGCCGTAATGAAAGGCAATTTCGTTTCATAAACTTCTCTAACCAACCACGGCTAGCCTGGAAACTATCTTTTGAAACAAAATCTCCCCCAGCACTTTCATCATGGATGGCCTTCGCTTTTCTCATAATTAGTTTTCGAGGAACACGTAAAGAATTTACTCTTCTTTCATGTATCCATTCGAGTAGGTCTTCTTCTGAGTCGACGTTTTTGATTTTACATCCTTCCAATTTCATTCTTTTCGCTCCTCCTTGTTTCAGCTTATCTGCATTCTCTCACTCTCTTTTTGTCAACACCGTATTTTCTTGCTGCTTCACGATTAGTATTACGTTTTGCGTAATCAACAACTGTGAACATAAAGTCAAAAGTAAAACTTTGCCTTTTTTCCCCTATGGGAAATAGATTGTTTATGCTCTTCTTCGTTCGACATTTTTTCTGCTCTGTCACCACATAACTCTTATGAAATAAATTGTGAAGGCAAAAGTTCTGTCCGTGTGTGGGTCAAGCTGCAGCTGCGTTTGTTCACACCTTATGATGAAAGTTTATCACACCTTCATTCCTTTAAAATTGAATAACCAATAACTCGAGCAAGTGCTTAAACATGGTATAATCGTCAAAAAAGTTCACCGCATTATCAGCTTTAGGCAGAGTGCATGGCTTAAGCCGTACATAGACATGAATACTATGCACAGCGGCAACCAACGAGTTCGGGAAGGACATTTTTGAGCTCATGAACAACTGAGTGTTTGGTAAAACATTCGCAAGCACAAAGACGTGAACCTAGTGACAACCAAGCAAAAATATAAAAAGCTGGTCATGAAACCTAATTTTAATGGCGGTGTAAAGTTTAGTGATCATCTAATGGATGTGGAGATGGGAAACACGAAAATGAAGATGAAAAATCCCACGTACTTGGGCCAGGCGTTTCTATATCTAAGCAAGTTGGTGATGTACGAGTTCCATTACGACTGCATGGTGCCTAAGTATGGAAGTAAAGTCAAGTTATGCTACATGTATACAGACAGCTTTATTGACCAACTGAAGAACTGGGTTATTCAATTTCGGCGCGCGTTAGCGAATTTTGATCATTAAACCAAGTTGACCTAGCATTACTTGAATCCCGAGATTTTTGTGGGATCAAACTTTCACGATCGTAGCAATAAAGTTTCTTCCTTTAAAACATTCTCGGGCTGCTTATATTACACATATTTGATAGGAATGTAAAAAGACCGAGAATGTGGCAAATTGATAATAAAACGCTATAATCTCAAACTAGGCCTCTTTTACAAGCTCATTTGTTGAGTATCAACGCAGGAAGATCAAATGTTTTAAGAGTTTAGAGAAAGTTCTCAAGAAATAACGGTCCAACTCTGGACAGACAAGTGGACTTGTAACTTTTTCAAGTTTTTTTGTTTGCTAGAAACATCCACCGTCATTTATTACCTGTTTTGATTTTTCACAGATTTGTGGTTATATGAAAAAATCGTGAAGGCGAAATATAAGCGGACTAACCTAATCTTTAATCTAAAAATGTTTGTGGGTTCGGAACAGACGGATCAAAATTGTATGGGAAAATCTATTCCCTTTTTGGGGCGTTCGTTACACTATCGGCATGACCGGTAGTTAATTTTATTTCCTTGTTATTAAATAAACGAAAGTTAACCCAAATAAACTTCTAGCCATGCGGATTATAAATTTTAATACAAAAAAATGTACAACATCCTATGTTATTCCAGAATTATGGCGTTTAGTTTAATGCCAGAAATTTGATTTAGTTAAAGACTAATTAATTCTGGTAATAATACAGGTTTTGTATATTATTAAATACTACCCCTCCCTCCCTTTCCAATTTCCTTCCCATGCCCAGTTTCCCTCTCGACCCATCTCGGCCCTTCCCCGACGGCCTCCTTTTCCCCGACGGCCATCCCAATTGAAACCCGGGCGATCGCATCCACCCTGCCTCACCCATAGCCTGAAGGCCCTGATCGAGGTAGGGCCAGGATGCACCACCCGGTACTCCAGGAAATCTTGGAATTTCTTACCTAAAAAAAGTAATTCCGAATGGTTAAATTAATGTCTGGATAATAGTAGTAAATTCTAAATAATACTAGTACATTCATTACTTCAAATAAATACGTATAAGATTACAGTTTGAAAATTTAAACTTACTATTTTTAATATCAGCTGCTGTAGCGGCTGATATTGCCGTTGTTGCTATTGTTGCCGTTGTTGCGGCTGTTGTTGTTTCCACGACAACGGCAGCTGCCGTTGTAGTTGCCGATGCGATAGGTACTGAGATGGAAATAACATAAACATTTACTGCTATTTATACTATTCAAGAAGACAATTAATTCTAGATGAAAATTAATATCTTATTGTGAAGTAAATATAAAATAGTATAAGAAAATGTATAATATGGATAATTAAGTAATCCTTCCGCAAAAAACGGATCTGCAGAGTTGCAGTGAAGTTTATTCTAATGCGCTTCCAATATGGGGTCAATCAAAACATCATATTTACACCCATGGGATGCCCACCTATTCCCATCCCCACCATCAACCGATCCGAGAAAAGTTTATTTTGCATAATAGGTGATACTCACCATTATGTGTCTTTGTTGTGGGTATTTCACCTGCCACATTCATTGTTATTAGTTTATATTTAGTTTACTCTAAAATATATAAAACATTTATGATTGTCAAAAGAAATACGATACAAAAGATCAAAAATATGATCAAAAATATGTTCATTTTATAAAAAGCATGTAATTTACCATAGCTTTCAGTAATCTGCTAAAGTTGATTTCATTTTACAGGGTGCACCGTGAGAAGGTGAGCCATTGGGTTTTGCACCCCGAAAACTTCATAATCCTAACATATAGACGAATGGCTATAAACATGGCAGCTGGAATTATCGGTCTATTAACCTAGTTACATCCCAAAGTGTTTCGGCCATCAGAAGTATTCCCAGCTAATTGGCACAAATACCGTATTTCTCTGCGTATAAGCTCTCCTTTCTACTAATGTAAAAATAGGTCCACGACAATGGTCCGTATGGTATTCTCTTTCCACTAATTCAGAAGTAGGACCGCAATTAGGCCCCCGCAGTTAAGCCCATCAATATCTACTACATTATTATTAGAAGATGATGGCTAAAGAAGAAAACGACTGGAGATATATATAACTATCAAAAAGTAAATATATTTATACATAAAATGATGTAAAAAGCCAATGAATAAAAACAGTGCAGTGTGTGTTCTTCGTCCTCCCCTCCACCACCCCGTGATATCAAAGAATACTTACATAAAATTGCTTTAAAAAGCACACTCAATCTATATCACCAGAAAGCTGGCAATGACAATTTTGTTCCTTCTAATACGCTTCTTGAGAATAGGTTTAATGTTACAACTATTCCCATCACGCTCACATAATAAATAACGTCTTATTTCCTCTAAATTATCACGATGTATGACAGTAGAATTGATTTTGCTACTCATAAGGTAGTCTTCAAAAAGTTTCTTATACTCTACCTCAAACCCATTTTATCCTTTACATGTAAAAAAGGGGAGTTTCTTCGAGTTATCGCGCATATATTTTAAATGTTAAACCAAATTGACTATTTTGATCGTTTTATGTGACGTCTAAACCAAGTTGACTTTCAGGTCAACTTAGTTTAATATCCACGTCGGTTTACGACATACACATTCTATTTATCTATCCTGTAAAAGTTTTTCGTCGTGTTCGGATATCAATCGGATACAAGATTTCAGACTCTGGGTCATATGTTTACTTATATTGATAAACAGCAGACCTAATTATTTAGGTTCTCCATTAGACTATATTTACAAAAGCTCACTATATTTCATTAAAAGATCAAGTTATTTTCATTTTTGCTTGAAGATTTTTAATGTTTTTAACTGAATACTTGGGATTCTATTCCTTAAAAATCTTTTAAAAATAAAGTCAGCAAATAAAAACCATTCACTATGTGAAAAAATATTGCTGACCGATCTTTTTCGCAGAAGCGTTTTTAGCAGAAGAATTCCGTTGAAACGTTTTTATTTCTACTAAAACTTTTGTCCTGTTATTCTACGTTATTCAGTGTAGAAAGAATAATGATTGATGATCACAATGTACCGCGCTTGAGGTAAGATAAATTCGGGGGTGTGTGGAGGAATTCAAGTGCAAATGGATCATCACATTTCATGTTTACTTTTCTAGCCAGTTACTGCAGTTTTGTTATACCGCAGATGCTTTTATGAAGAAACACGACGAAAATATTCTAGCCATTCATTGTAAAGGCGGTAAAGTTTGTAATCTTAATGTAATCATAAGATCTTGTCCTTGAAGAACCGAAATACTGATCTTTTTAAAATCAACACTCGAGAAAAGAAAGATGGTTAATAATGTGTATCATAAAAAATGATCATGATCATGTGGGAGGTAGATTGATGTATTGGGGGAAAATAAAAGTAAAAAAGACGTGGTTGGAAAAATTGAAACATCTGTGTCACAAATAACAAGAACACAAGCACAATCCTTTTGCTGTGTGTTTTAGAGTGTTAAAAACACGAGACAGGGACTTCTGAAATATTGGAAGCTGACCCACTGTTTGGAGTTATACCAGAATATTGAAAGAAATCTTTTTTAGTATAACTGGCTAATGAATGCACGTGTTGGTAGAAAATTGACTTGATTGTTATGATAGAACATTATATCATTATCGAGGAAGAGACACGGCGGACTGAGCAATATTTCAAGAGAATCAGCATGATGTAGAAACGATATTGATATTTTACACTTGTATATGCTCTTTTAGAGATTGCTAATTTTCCATCATACAAAATCCGAAAGAATAAGTATCACTAAGGGGTAGACCTCGAAAAGCTGATCAAAAAAATGTATAGGATCCCCTGTGTACGACGTACCGATATCGAGATATCGTCGATCAAAGATTCTAAAAATTCCCCCAAAATTTTAGAAACAAATTTTTTCGTCACCCCATCGCCAATATCGGACACCCAATAACTGACGTCAGTTATTCCTATTTGGGTCTAAAATTAATTCGCTCTCTAATAACATGCATCAGAAGATCAAGATCGACAAACCGATTAGCAGTCATGAATTCATCCTATATCGAATTCGAAGACCAAAAATGTTAATTCACGCTTGAAAAACCTATTTGTGATTGGGAAGAAAACCTTGTAAATGTACTGATTACAAAAAAAAAAAAAAAAAAAAAAATACGATTGTTTAAAAAAAATTAAAATAATAATACTAGTATAGCGCGTATAATAGTATTATCTATATAAAATATCAGGGTGACCAAAAGTTATATCAAAGAATTGCAAGGAATAAGTATCACTGTAGAGCTCGAAAAGCTGAACGAGAAAATGTATTGGATCGTCTGTGTACAACTTACCGTTACAGAAATATAGTCGATCAAAGATTCTAATGACGTCACACCCGTCTCCAAAAATTTTTTAGACCCAATTTTTTTTTTTTGTCACCCCATCGCCAATATCGCGGAACCAAAAAACGTCAGTTATCCCCATTGGTTCTCTTAGCAATAATTTAGGATTTTCAATGAAAACAGAAGACCAAAAATACAAGGTTTTTTGTTAGCATTCTAATTTTCGAACTCCACTGAAAAATTGCAGAAATTTCATGCCACAAAAATTTCTTGCCATACCATATCAACTACTCTGCCAAAGTTTGTTTAATTTTGCTAATTTTAGCTATGAATCTGTAGCTTCATTTATATATTATATAACATCTTTTTCATATTTGTTAAACGGATTCTGTTTCGTAGCTAGTGAATTCTATATAATTGTTTTGGTGCTCTTTTAATTAGGGAATGTGGATAGATAAACATTAACTCTGTAAGCAGCAAAACGTTTGGACATACTAGGAAGTTTTGTTCTGTTCATATGAAAAACAGTTTCCTAGGTAAGCGAGTAAATGACCTGCACGTGCATGACGTAACAGTATATGAACAAAAGAATAAAAACAAAATTTTGCTGACTAAACGTAAATTTACCCTGCATACCAAGGAAATTGTGTTCATATGAGAAAAATATTCTCCCACTCCCCGGTAGGCGAGATCTTGTTGGGAAATTTCTCTCGTACGGGCGTTTCTTAAGAGAGGTGAGATCTCGCCAAGTAGAGAATTGAAAAGTTTTCCTGCTTACTGAGGTAATTTATTATCTATATGAATGGCAGCTTCCTTAGTGAAATCCTAAGAAAGAATATCATATACAATAATGAATCCACTGAAAGCATGTATGGGAAGGTAAAATAGCCTATAATCTTTAGAAATGTTAGATGTTTTCTTGCTGAAATATTTTTTCAACATTTCATTTTATTTTTTTTAATTTCACTGAGTTTTAATTATGTTTACAGCTAATAAAAATTTCATAAAGTAGACTATGGCTCAGGCTGGCTACTTTTCTGGGAAATTGATTTGGTCAAATATTTCAGGGAAAAGTCAAGAGAAATGAGCTTAATTTTTCAATGGTCAAGAAATTCTTCCAGGCCTTTTTTAGATTTTGTTAATTTCAAATGTAAATTTTGTTACAAAAACATTCTGAATTTTAACTTCAATTTCTCTCATTTTTCAGTCTAGGAAAACCATCAATGAATCACCAATGAATAGTTAGGGAAAAGTGTTTAAATCAGTATATTAGTTAATGAACACCTGGGATGTTATTAGAATTTCTTTGATAATAATGTGAATATACACATGTATAATAAGTATAACAGAATGGGATAGAATGTAGGAGAGAAATAATAATGTTTTATTCAAAACCTTCCTAAAATTCCTAATAAGCGTCCTCCATTCCTTCTTAATAATTATATATTGGTATGACAATGTAAAAAATTAATTATTATATCTATACTAGTATACCGTGTAAAAATTTTTACATCTTTCCCAATAAGATGTTTTTACACGCTATACTAACCATTTGATAATAACTCTATGAAATACAAAAACGCAGTCCAAAACGCCGCCCTAAAATCTTTCATCGATTCATGAATTTTTTACCCGCCATACATTTTTACAAAGCATTGATAACCGGTGTATTGAGGTAAAACTATTGATTTCTCCTTTATTTGTCGCCAAAAATAGAATTCACAGAACACGGAAGAAGTTTGTTTGTTAGTTATTACATGTTTACGTCGAATCATATTTAATGGAAAGTTTTACTGAAGAAATCAATTTGAGCCATAACTCAAAGCCAACATGGGCCCCAAACGGCAACAGTTAACGAAATAATTATGCGTTTAATGTCATACATATTAAGCCCAGCGAAAAATTGCACACAAATTCAATTGTGACCGACATGTAGTCGGCAATATATTTTAACGTCATGATAATGACGTCATAGTTCCAAGTCCCTCAAATAACTTGCTACAAAAAAAATTAAGAAAATAAGAAAATTTAAATAAAAGGCTGTATTTTTTCGACTTCTGAATCCTAACCAATTCTTAATTCTTTCCACTTTCTAACTTTATTGTCAACCAAAAATTCTTTCAGTCTTTGTGGTAAACATATTCATAATTATCAATGCTAATCCTCAGAAAAATTATTCACAAATTGTGAAATATCTCACTCACTCACTAAACTACCCACGCAAAATTAACTTTTGGAGTGTATATAGATTTACATATATACGATATAAGGTATTAACTAAATCCTAAAAAGAATCATACCTCCAAATAATGTTTCTTTCTTCAAAGCTGAAGTTTCTTCAAAGTTCTTTCTTTATAAATTCCATGAACAGAGAGATCTCTAATTAGAAAAACGCCATCGGTATTAACTAATTTTACTCACGGCCGAAACCAACAGATTAATTAAATCTCTAATCTTTTATTCCTTCTTGACTTTCTTCTTTCTAACATACTAAAAAATACCATGCTCAACACAGTTTTTCCTAAATTTTCTTTTTTTTCTTTGGAAATCTAAAAAAACAAACCGAGATAGGATAAAATGCCGTTTGATACGTCTTCAACCTTCAACATTACACAACATAAGTCGTTAATGTGTAAAAACTATTCTTCGTAATAAAAACTTGTTCTTTTTATGCATGTTTCTTATTATTACTTCGTCTTAAAAAATGTAAACAAACGCTTCTTTTTTCTTCCAACAACTATTTTACATTCGTTGTTAATAGCTGCTACGTTCGATTGTAATTCGAAGTCTCCGCCTGATATGTTATATTATGTCTTCCCTTACGTATTTTATATCATAAAACAATTATAAGCACCAAGCCGGAGTGCCTTATACTAATACGGAACAAACATAAACAAACATCCATTGACGAACTTCCCGAAAATTTTTACTTAACGTTCTTTCTTTAAAAGTTAGGTAAGAAAAAAGCAAGATTGCGTATTAGTATAAGAAGATACTAATAGCGACTGTGCATCCACCTTTTAGTTTGGTAAAATATTTTGCGTGTGAGGTTGCCGATTTTTTACGGTCCTATTCTCACGCGTTTGTCTGGGGAAGTTTGAAACTGCACGAGCAAGTTGGTTTTGCGCTTGCGCATTAGTAATAGTACTGACTCCACCTTACGGGCCCTTTTGTGTTTTCACGTGTTTGTACGCGAAAGAAGACGATGAATGTCTCGACGGTGGAGGATGCAATGCAATGGTTTTTCGTTTGAAATATTCTCAACGATCATTTTTGTTTGAACAAGAAGAGCGAAGAACTGTTTTTTGTTTTTTGTTGTTTGTTTTTGTTGTTTATTCTGTTTGTTAACGAGGGTTTTTAAAATGTAAACAAATCTGTTTTTGTTTTCGTAAAGATTGATTCGCGAGACGAACGAAGAAAGGAAACGAAGGATATTGTATTATTATTAAACGAATTAACGAGTGGAAGAAAAAATGTATGGTTTATAATAGCAGAAACGTGTAATGTACTGGAAACTAAAGAACATCTTACTTATTTATGTTATAAACAGTTAATGGTTGCACAGAAGAAGTTGTCAAATGGTAGCAAATGGTTTTTAATTTCTTTCTTTTTCTTGGAACTGATGGTTTCGTAAAGATAGAATTAACGAGTAGAAGTATTTACATTAAATTGAATCAAAACACGACTATATGTCGCTATTTTTGGTAGTAAACGTGTGTTGAAAAGCAAAGAAACTATTAATGGAATTGGAGGATTGTTAACGAAGTGGTATTTACTTATTGTGATTAAAAATGGTTGCGTCGTTGCAATAATTTCGACCATGTGGGAAACATTATCAACATATTGTGTGGGAGAGCTACATAGTTTTTTTGTTGCATGTGAAGCAGTAAAAGTTTTTGTGTTCCGCTGAGATAAAATTGTTGTTTATTTTTCAAGCAAATTTTTGTGGCTGTTTTCAAGAAAGTTAAAGCTCTCTCCCCCTACCCTCATATGATGATTCAACCCCCTAACCCTTTCCCTACATACAACCCACACCGCCAGCCTAAATTATAGGTTTTTATACTATACTTCACAGATCCCATTTTTTTAGCTATTCCATTTCGTTGTTTAACCTATGTTTTTATATTGCTATATATATTTTTAAGTGTGTTTATTATTTTGTTTTTAGTGAAGGAGAGGATCTTAATAGCTTAATATCTTTCCTTTTTACTTTTCATTGATAACATCTACCTATTCGATGATAGCCACAGTCATATTTCTTTAAATTATCTCTGTTTTATTTTGTTTGTTGTTTGTTTTATTTTGTCTGTGGCAGGGGAGAGGGAGTGTGTAATGTGTAATGTATGATTTCTTTTCAAGTCGCTATTTTGCTGCATCATGTACATTTTAGGGGAGCCTACTTATTATTTGTACTGGCTTTGCGTATGTCGTTTTGGAATTCGCAGTTTGAATTTTACCCATAGTGCTTATCTTGGTTATTTAGTGCTATTTTACATTCTGAATTCTTTTTTTTCTTGCTTCTTTTCTATACGACTTTTTTCTTTTTAGATTAAAAATTTAGTGTAAATAAAAATTATGAAGAAGAATATTGAATGTGCCAATCATGGTTTTACATAATCACGGTACAAGCAATTGGGATAAAGCATTTAATGAATTCATAGAAGAATGATCCTTTGGTTGTGTATACTGAGGAGGTATAATGTTTTTTTACGATTCACATTTTAATTGATTCAGGTATCCCGGGCAAAGGCATAATTTTACGGTTTCACTCAATAGCTGGAAAATATGTATAATTAAACCATTTTTAGGCTGTATTCTTATATATCTTATCATAATCCTTGAGAGTGCACCGTAAAATGTTTTTACACGGGATACTAGTCTTCTATACTAATAGCGACTGTGCATAACAAATTTAGTTTGGTAAAATATTTTGCGTGTGAGGTTGCCAATTTTTTACGGTGTGTTTCTCACGTGTTTGTCTGGGAAAGTTTGAAACTGCACGAACAAGTTGGTTTTTCGTTTGCGTATTAGTAATAGTCCCGACTCCACCTTACGGGCTCTTTTGTGTTTTCCCGTGTTTGTACCCGAAAGAACACGATGAAAGTCTCGACGGTGGAGGATGCAATGCAATGGTTTTTCGTTTGAAATATTCTCAACGATCATTTTGTTTTAGTGAAAAAGAAGAGCGCAGAAGCGTTTTATGTTGTTTGTTTTGTTTTTATTTCAAAAAACGAAGAATAATATTGTTGTTTGTTCCGAAAGTATTAGTAAAGTTACTACCAGTCGCATGATGATGATGCAGAAAAGAAACGAGGGTTTTTAAAATGTAAACAAATTTGTTATTGTTTTCGTAAAGATTAATTCGCGAGACGAAGAAGAAATGACGAAAAGGATTGTATTATTATTAAACGAACTAAAGAGGGGAAGAAAAAATGTAAAGTGTGGTTGATAGTAAAAACGTGTACTGGAAGTGAAGAACATCTTACTTACAGTTATTAAAAATGGCTTTTGCACAGAAGAAGTTGTCAAATGGTAGCAAATGGTTTTTGATTTGTTTCTTTTTCTTGGAACTGATGGTTTCGTAAAGATGGAATTAACGAGTGGTAGTATATACATTATGTTGAATCAAAACACGAACATATGTCGATGGTTTTGGTAATAAACATGTGTCGGAAAGCGAAGAAACTGTTAATGGAATTGGAGGATTGTTAACGAAGTGGTATTTACATATTGTGATTAAAATTGGTTGCGTCGTTGCAATCATTTCGACCATGTGGGAAACATTATCAACATATTGTGTGGAAGAGCTACATTGTTATTTCTGATGTTTTTTGTTGTTGCATGTGAAGCAGTAAAGGGTTTTGTGTTACGCTGAGATATTATTGTTGTTTATCTTTCAAGCGAATGTTTGTGGCTGTTTTCAAGAAAGTTAAAGCTCTCTCCCCTACCCTCATATAATGATTGAACCCTAACCCTTTCCCCACATACAACCCAAACCGCCAGCCTAAATTATAGGTTTTTATACTATACTTCACAGATCACATTTTTTTAGCTATTCCATTTCGTTGTTTAACCTATGTTTTTATATTGCTATATATATTTTTAAAAGTGTTTTTTGTTTTGTTTTAGTGAAGGAGAGGATCTTAATAGCTTAATATCTTTCCTTTTTACTCTTCATTGATAACATCTACCTATTCCATGATGGCCACAGTCATATTTCTTTAAATTATCTCTGTTTTATTTTGTTTGTTGTTTGTTTTATTTTGTCTGTGGCAGGGGAGAGGGAGTGTGTAATGTGTAATGTATGATTTCTTTTCAAGTGGCTATTTTGCTGCATCATATACATTTTAGGGGAGCCTACTTATTATTTGTACTGGCTTTGCGTATGTCGTTTTGGAATTTGCAGTTTGAATTTTACCCATAGTGCTTATCTTGGTTATTTAGTGCTATTTTACATTCTGAACGCATTTTTTTCTTGCTTCTTTTCTATACGACTTCTTTCTTTTTAGATTAAAAATTTAGTGTAAATAAAAATTATGAAGAAGAATATTGAGTGTGTCAATCATGGTTTTACATAATCATGGTACAAGCAATTGGGATAAAGCATTTAATGAATTCATAGAAGAATGGTCCTTTGGTTGTGTATACTAAGGAGGAATAATGTTTTTTTACGATTCACATTTTAATTGATTCATCATCATCATCATCATCATTTATTTATTTAAAGTCGGTTGCATATATTCAGGTATCCCGGGCAAAGGCATAATTTTACGGTTTCACTCAATAGCTGGAAAATGTAACAGAAACATTTTTAGGTTGCATTTCAATATTTCTTATCATGATTCTTGGGAGTGGAACCGTAAAATGTTTTTACACGAGATACTAGTCTATATACTAATAGCGAGGTGTGCATCCACTTTTTAGTTTGGTCAGTGTGAATAAAAGGACTGGGAACGAAATGTTCGTATGGAAAATGTCATAATTGACATTTTAAATCGTGCGTAACTGAGTTGTCGAGATATAGGCGATATTCGTATTATAGGAGTAGCGCGACGTCAGTGGGCACATTGCATTGCACCCTAAATAGAACGCGATATTTAAGGGCAAATATCTCGAGAACCAATGGGAATAACTGACGTCACTTTGGGTGCGCGATATTGGCGATGGGGTGTCGAAAAATTTGGGTTCAGAACTTTTTGGGGACGGGTGTGACGTCATTAAAATCTTTGATCGACTATATCTCAGTAACGGCAGGTTGTACACAGGCGATCCCATACATTTTCTTGATCAGCTTTTCGAGCTTTACAACTCAGTGGTACCTATTCTTTTGCATTGTGTGATTTTATTTTTCGTCATATACTATATATTGAAAGGGGAAGAGCACGGTAAAATGTTTTTACCCGGGATACTAGTCTATACTAATAGCGAGTTGTGTATAACAAATTTAGTTCGGTCAGTGTGAATAAAAGGACTGGGAACGAAACGTTCGTATGAAAAATGTTATAATTGAAATTTTAGGTCGTGCGTAACTGAGTTGTGACTTTAATGGCGATTAGAATTATAGGAGTAGCGCGACGTCAATGGGCACATTGCATTGCACCCTAAGTAGAACGCGATATTTAAGGGAACATATCACGACAACCAATGGGATAACTGACGTCACTTTGCGCACGCGATATTGGCGATGGGGTGTCGAAAAAATTTGGGCCTAAAACTTTTTGGGGACGGGTGTGACGTCTTCAGAATTTTTGATCGACGATATCTCCGTAACGGTACATCGTGCACAGACGATCCCATACATTTTCTTGATCAGCTTTTTGAGCTCTACAACTCAGTGGTACCTATTCTTTTGGATTGTGTGATTTTATTTTTCGTCACCCTTATATTTTGAAACAGGTAGAGCACGGGTGGTGTGAACTCATGGGGAAAGTGATCCGGTAAAATGTTTTTACCCGGGATACTAGTCTATATACTAATAGGGTGTGCATACCACTTTTATTTTAGAGAGTGATACATTTAGAAAAATTTCACGGTCCTTTTCTCATGAGGAGCACGTAAAACCACGCTGCTGCGAGAAGCGTTTTTCAGTATTAGTATAGTGGAAGCAAATGGCGCGACGTGAAGTTTTTGGCACGGGGGACATTGCATTGCACCCTAAATAGAATGCGATTATCAGGGTCAAATATCTCGAGAACCGATGGGGATAACTGACATTTTTGGTGTCCGCGGTAATTTGGCGAAAGTGTGACGAAAAAAAATTGGGTCTAAAACTTTTTGGGGACGGGTGTGACGTCATCAAAATCTTTGATCGACGATATCTCGGTAACGGCACGTCGTACGCAGACGATCCCATACATTTTCTTGATCAGCTTTTCGAGCTCTACAACTTAGTGATACTTATTCTTTGCAATTTTGCGATTTTATTTTTCGTCACCCCTATATTTTGAAAAAGGAAGGGCATGGGATGGCGGTAACTCATGGGGAAAGTGAACCGGTAAAATGTTTTTACCCGGAATGCTAGTAATAATATAATGATATTATATCTTATATTATATATAATATATTATATATATAATATGATTTTATCCCATGAACTTTCAATGCTAGTTTTGACCACGAAAAGCGTACAATAACGAAATTATAGGTATTTTGGGCAAATCAGACCATATCAGGCAATTTTAGCGTACATAAGAGGTGTGTGACATAATGGTCGTACTAATTTATCCCCGTATTGCGTGAAAACCATAATCACATGTTGGGAACGTTGTTTCCATGAAGTTTCGATATTCAGTTTTGTCGACCAACAACGTACAACAAGAGAATCTTAGGTTTTTGACCAATTCAGACCACATTAGGTGGTTTTAGCGTATGTAACAAGTGTGTGACATAATGTCCGTAAGAAATTGCCCCGAAATTGTGTGAAAACCATAATTACATGTTGGCAGCATTGTTCCCACGAAATGTTATTGCCAGTTTTTGCTACCAACAGCGTACAATAGCGAAATTTTAGAAATTTTGGCGGAAACAGACCACATTAGGCCGTTTTGGCGTACGTAACAGGTGTGTGACATAATGTATGTACCAAATTGGCCCCAAATTGTGTCAAAAGCAAGAGTACATATTGGAACCATTATTTCCAAGAGCTTTCATTTCCAGTTTTAGCTACCAACAGCGTACAATAGGGAAAGTTTTGGAATTTTGGTCAAATCAGGCCACATCAGACCGTTTTAGCGTATATCAGAGGTGTGTGACATAATGGTCGTACCAATTTATCCCCGTATTGCGTGAAAACCATAATTACATTTGGGAACATTGTTTCCATGAAGTTTCAATATACAGTTTTGTCGACCAACAACGTACAATAAGAGAATTTTGGGTTTTTTCGCCAATTCAGACCACTTTTAGCCGCTATAGCGTATGTAACAGGTGTGTGATATATTGCACGTACCAAATGGGACCCAAATTGTGTGGAAACCGTAATTGCATGTTGGGACTATTGTTTCGATGAGCGTTCATTGCTGGTTGTTGTCAGTAATTGCGTAGAGAAGCGAAATTGCTGGTATTTTGGCAAAATAAGACCACTTAGGCTGTTTTAGCGCATGTAACAGGTGTGTGAAATAATGGTCGTACCTAATTACCCCCAAATTGTGTGAAAACTATAATTACATGTTGGGACGATCACCTCCATGAACTTCCTTTAAAAGGTTTGGAGACGAAACGGATACAAATGCCGAATTTCCGGTATTTAGGCCAATCAGGTCACATGATGCCGGGTAAGCGTTGGTAACAAGTGTGCCATATAATGTCCTTACCGAATTATTATCACAAGTTCATAAACTATAATATCATAATTAATAAGCTAAAAGGTATGGAGAAACGGTTAACGTCATATTAAGTACCACAGGGATCCATATTAGTTGATAATTACTATTAATAATAATGTAATAATATTAGAAATTATTTTAATTAATAAATATTGGCTGCATATACAGGAGTTATTTAAAATATAAATGTATTGTTAAATGTTTATAGAATTTAATAAACTAATAATTATATATAAATACATATAAAAATATAATAATTATATTGTTATTTATTTTGTTGTACAGAAATTTACTACTTTTATTATTCTTATATTTATAATTATATAATTATTACCATCTTCACAAAATCAGTGCCATTGTAAACATATAATATATAAAATATAATATAATAAATATAAATATATATAGTCCTAAATTGAACTTTTTGAACCTTTAATGGTACGTTAGGGCGACTAGTCATAAATTTGTTTCAAATGTAGTTATTTAAAAACTAATCATGGAAACTATTCAAACACAAGATAATTAGGTACTATAGGGTGTTAAAATGTTTTTTCCCAACCGTACACTTTCCATCTGTCCCTTTTAAGTTTTTCTATCGAAGATTGGCACCTTACGGCGTCAAACTTATGTCCCCGTAATGTCAATTTTCATTATCAATGAAATACATTCCGCAAGAATGCATATGAAATGGATTTAGCATAATATTATATTCGAAACATTATTTGGTGAAATTTGAGAAATTATCATAAAAACGTTTATTTTTATATCGATATGTTTTTTATAATTTGAATCTTACAGGAAAATATTTGTCCCCATGAAGTTCATTTTCATACACCAATGTATTTTGTATCCTAAATTGCAAAATTTATTATTTCTGCGGAATCATTCATAATGGGTAGTGAAACTCTGATCGTAAGCAGAGGAATAGCCATCCTGAAAACACGAGCTAGAGTGATATCGTATAAGTATGAAAATTTGACTATGAAAACGGGATTTTAATGAACAAAACAGTGATTGCGACTTCAAAGTAAATTCTAAAGAATAACAATATACAGAAATGAATAAAAGAATATCTTCAGAACAAACGTAACAGAACATCAAGACATAGTTCATGTCATAACTGAATTGTAAGCATTCTACCGTATTCCTAAATAGTGTCAATGAAACACCTTCGATCTAAGGCAGGGTTGGACAGTACCAACATTTACACGAAAGGGATACTAAGGGATTTTTAGCATCTGTGACAACAGCAAGAATATGAGAATGTTTGGATTTAACAGCAACGCAAGGAAAAAATATATAATTTTTCAAATTTCAAATTTTCACAACATGCAATCCTGCTCATGATGTATTAGACAAACAAATTTCTCCAGAAGTATAATAGGAAAGGAATCTTACATGGAAAACTAAAGTATTTTTGCTCTGGTTGCCGTTCTCATTGTTGCTGTAGTTGCTTAAACTCCATATAGAATGCTATTTTACGCGTTAAGAAACATAAAAAAGTAAAGTGAAAGGGAAGTTAATGCGAACAAAAATTGTGGTTAAATCAGATTAAGCATTTTCGTCTATTATTACCAAATCAATCATTCTCCATCCAATAAGAACGTCTCTTTTTTTCCGCTCATTGTTAATTTTGGTCCTAACAGCCATTTTTGAAAAAGGATTCCCGTTACGTCCGATCTTGTCTGAACAATAAAGTTAAGCATAACTTTATTGTTCAGACAAGATCGGACGTAATCATTGCAGCATTATCGTTGACGCACCGTAGCAGAAATACTTTGCATATAAACTGGTTCTGTCCAAATTAATTACAAAGAGAGATCAAAAATAAAGGTTTTGGCACCAGCTGTTCCCAGGCGTACCCAATAACAGTTTAACTTCCGTGATCAAGCGAGAGAGAGTGTACGGAGCATCAAAAGAGGAAACAAACGGAACTGGGTGTACCCAGACGGTCTTATATCCAAGTGATCATCCCTGTCCGACCATGCTTAAAATGAGTAATCAGAGGAAAATGAGTGCATTTATTGTAGCAAGGTCTTGCATGCACGGAGGTGGAATTACTTGAATTTTTTACAGGTTCTCTCCAAACTTGTTACACAGAGGTATGAAAATAAATTATACGGTATCAGGTGTTCCTACACAGTCCCCCATCTATGTACTATCCCGGTCCACCAGTGCTTAACTACTGTGATGAGACAAGGATTTGTGTACGGAGAAATAAAAGTGGAAACCTACGGAACTAGGTGTCCCCCGGGTAGCCTTACATGTAGGTTGCTCGTACATTCAAGTGATCATCTGAATGTGGCAATGCTTAACTTCCACTCTCTGGCAAGAACAAAGAATACAGTATGGTTTGGTCGTAGTCGTACCATATGTAAATTACATTGAACTTAACCTGGTTTTGTTCTAATAATTACATAGGGAGTTGAAAACGGATGTGTACCTCAACTGGTGCTCCCACGTGGTCCCCCATCTAAGTACTATCCCAGCCCGACAATGGTTAACTTTATTGTTCAGACTAGATCGGACGTAGTCAATGTGCCATTATCGTAGACTTACTGTAGGTAAAATACTTTCCATATAAACTGGTTCTGTCCAAAATCGTTACGAAGAGAGATCGAAAATAAATGTTGCGGCACCAGCTGTTCCCAAGCGGACCCCATAACAATTTTACTTCCGTGATCAAACAAGAGAAGGTGTACGGAGAATTAAAAGAGGAAACACACGGAACTGGGTGTCCTCAGACGGTTTGATATGCAAGTCATCATCGCATTCTGATCAAGCTTACCTTCTGTACTCAGATGACAACGAGTGCATTTATTGTAGTAAGGTCATGGATGCACGTGGAATTACTTCACTTTTCGAAAATTTCCTTCTAAACTTGTTACACAGAGGTATCAAAATAAAATCTACGGCATCAGCTGTTCCTACATAGTCCCTTATCCAAGTTCTATCCCGCTCCACCAGTGCTTAACTTCCGTGATGAAACAACAATTTTTGTACGGAGAAATAGAAGTGGAAACCTACGGAACTAAGTGTCCCCAGATAGCCTTATATGATTGTTAGTGGTACATTCAAGTGATCATCGGAGTGCGGCAAAGCTTAACTTCAACTCTCTGGCAAGAACAAAGTATTCAATGTGCTTTGGTCGAAGTCGTACCATATGTAAATTACATTGAAATTAACCTGGTTTTGTTCAAATAATTACGTAGGGAGTTGAAAACAGACGTGTACCTCAACGGGTGCTCCCATGTGATCCCCCATCCAAGTGCTATCCCAGCCCCACAATGCTTAACTTTATTGTTGAGACCAGATCGAACGTAATCATTGTGCCATTATCCTTGACGTACTATAGCGGAAATACTTCGCATATAAAGTGGTTCTGTTCAAATTAGTTACGCAGAGTGATTGAAAATGAAGGTTGCAGCACCAGCTGTTCCCAGGCGGACCGAGTAACTATTTTACTTCCCTGATCAAACAAGAGAAGGCTAACGGTGAATTAAAAGAGGAAACACACGGAACTGGGTGTCCCCAGACGGTTTTATAACCAAGAGATTATCCCATTCCGACCATGCTTAACTTCTTTAAATAGAGGACAAAGAGTGCATTTATTGTAGTAAGGTCATGTATGCACGGAGGTGGAATTACTTTACTTTTTGAACGGTTCCCTCCAAACTTGTTACACAGAGGTCTGAAAAGGAAAGTCTGCGGTATCATGTGTTCCTACACTGTCCCCCATCCATGTACTATCCAGTTCCACCATTGCTTAACTTGCATAATCAGACAAGAACTTGTGTACCGAGAAATGAAACTGGAAATCTACGGAACTAGGATTCCCTTAGTGGCTTTACCTTCATGTAATGATCCCGGTCCAACGATGCTTAGACTTTGTAATCAGAGGAGAACAGGCGGACTTATTGTAGTATGGTCATATATGCACGGCGGGGGAATTAATTTACTTTTTTTCCGCTTTCCTCTAACCTTGTAATGCAGAGGAATGGAAAAGAAAGTCTACGGCAGCAGGTGATCCTTCACGGTCCCCCATCCAAGTGTTCTCCATGTCCAACCATGCTTAACTTCCCTTATCAGACAAGAATTTGTGTACGGAGAAATAAAAGTTAAAAGCTACGGAACTAGGTGTCCCTAGGTAGCCTTACATGAATGTTGGTCGCACGTTAAAGTGATCAAATGAAAGCGGCAATTCCTAACTTCTACACTCTGGCAAGAACGAAGTATTCAGTGTGCTTTTGTCGTTGTCGTACCATATGTAAATTACATTGAACTTTACCTGGTTTTGTTCAAATAATTACGTAGGGAGTTGAAAACGGACGTGTACCTCAACGGGAGCTCCCACGCAGTCCTCTACCCAAGTACTATCCCCGTCCGGAAAATGCGTAACTTTAATGTTGAGACGAGGACGAACGTAATCATTGTGCCATTATCGTAGACATACCGTAGAAAAATTACTTTGCATATGAACTGGTACTGTTCAAATTAGTTATTCAAAGAGATCAAAAATGAAGGTTGCGGCACCAACTGTTTCCAGGGAGACCCCATAATAGTTTAACTTACGTGATCATACGAGAAAGAGGGTACAGAAAAATTAACGTGGAAACACACGGAACTAGGTGTCCCCAGACGGTCTTATATTCAAGTGATCATCCCAGTCCGATCATGCTTAATATCTGTAATCAGAGGAAAACGTGTGCATTTATTGTAGTAAAGTCTTGTATGCACGAAGGTGGAGTTACTTTAATTTTTGACAGGTTCCCTCCAAACTTGTGAGACAGAGATATGAAAAAGAAAGTCTACGGCATCAGGTATTCCTACATAGTCCCCCATCTATGTACTATCCCGGTCCACCATTTCCTAATTTACGTGATCAGACAAGAATTTGTGTACGGAGAAATAAAATTGGAAACCTACGGAACTAGGTGCCCCATATAGCCATACATGAAGGTTGTTTGTACATTCAAGTGATCATCTGAATGGGACCACGCTTAACTTCCACTCTCTGGCAAGAACGAAGTATTCAGTGTGGTTTAGTCGTAGTTGTAGGATAATTTAATTACTTTGAATTTAAACTGGTTTTCTTCAAATAATTACATAAGGGGTTGAAAACGGACGTGAACCTTAGCGAGTGGGCATATACGACCATACTACAATAAATGCATTCTTTCTCCTCGGTTTACGAAAGATAATCATGGTCAGACTAGGATGATCACTTGGATGTAAGACCGACTGGGGACACCCAGTTCCGTGTGTTTCGGCTTTTAATGCTCCGTACACTCTCTCTCGTTTGATCACGGAAGTTAAACTGTTATGGGGTCCGCTTGGGAACAACTAATGCCACAACATTTATTTTCGGTCTCTCTGCGTACTTAATTTGGACAGAACCTGTTTATATACAAAATATTTCTGCTACGGTATGTCTACGATAATGGGCAATGATTACGTCCGATCTTGTCAGAACAATAAAGTTAAGCATTGTCGGGAACGGATAGTAGTTGGGTGGGGGACAACCCGTTGAGGTTCACGTCTTTTTTCAACCCCTTATGTAATTATTTTAACAAAACCAGGTTAAGTTCAAAGTAATTAAAATCTGCTACGACTACGACTAAACCACACTGTATACTTCGATCTTGCAGGAGAGTGGAAGTTAAGCATTGCCGCATTTAGACGATCACTTGAATGTACGAACAACCTTCATGTAAGGCTTCCTGGGGACACCTAGTTCCATAGGTTTACAATTTTATTTCTACGTACACAAATTCTTGTCTCATCACGGAAGTTAAGCACTGGTGGACCGGGATAGTACATAGATGGGGGACAGTGTGTGAACACCTGATGCCGTAGACTTTCTTTTTCATATCTCTGTGTCACAAGTTTGGAGGGAACCTGTTAAAAATTAAAGTAACTCCACCTCCGTGCATACAAGGCTTTACTACAATAAATGCACTCGTTTTCCTCTGATTACAGATATTAAGCATGTACGGACAGGGATATGATCACTTGGATGTAAGACCGACTGGGGACACCCAGTTCCGTATGTTTCCTCTTTAATTTCTCTGTACCCTCTTTCCGGTATGATGACGTAAGTTAAACTATTATGGGGTCTGCTTGGGTACAGCTTGTGCCACAAACTTTATTTTCAATCTCTTTGTGTAATAAATTTGCACAGAACCAGTTTATATGCAAAGTATTTCAGCTACGGTATGTCTACGATAAAAGCGCTTTGATTACTTCCGATCTTGTCTGAACAATAAAGTTAAGAATTGTCGGGCTAGGATAGTACTTGGATGGCGGACCACGTGGGAGCACCCGTTGAGGTACACGTCCATTTTCAACTCCCTATGTAATTATTTGAACAAAACCAGGTTAAGTTCAATGTAATTTACATATGGTTTGACTACGCCCAAACCACATTGAATACTTCGTTCTTGCCAGAGAATGGAAGTTAAGCATTGCCGAACTCAGATGATCCACTTGAATGTACGACCAATTTTCGTGTAAGGCTACCTGTGGGAACCTAGTTCCGTAGATTTCCACTTTTATTTCTAGGCACACACATTCTTGTTTCATCTCGGAAGTTAATTTCTGGTGGACCAGGATAGTACGTGGATGGGGGACAGTGTGTGAACACCTGATGCCGTAGACTTTCTTTTTTATTCGTGTGCGTACCAAGTTTAGAATGAAAGGGTATAAAAGTAATTCAATTCCACCTCCATGCATATACGATCATACTACAATAAGTGCGCCCGTTCTCTTCTGATTACAAAGTCTAAGCTTGGTTGGACCGGGATGATTACATGAATGTGAAGGGCCCTGGAGACAGCTTGTTCCGTGGGTTTTCACTTTCATTTCTCCGTACACAAATTCTTGACTGATCACGAAAGTTAAGCACTGGTGGACGTGGATAGTTCATGGATGGGGGACTCTGTAGGAACACCTGATGCTGTAGACTTTCTTTTTCATACCTCCGAGTAACAAGTTTGGAGGAAACCTGTCGAAAAATAAAGTAGTTCCACCTCCGTCAATACAAGACCTTACTACAATAAATGCACTCATTTTCCTCTGATTACAGATGTTAAGCATGGTCGAACAGGGATGGTCTCTGGGATATAAGACCATCTGGGGACACCCAGTTCCGTGTGTTTCCTATTTTAATGCTCCGTACACTGTCTCTCGTTTGATCACGAAAGTAAAATAGTTACTCGGTCCGCCTAGGAACAGCTGCAACCTTTATTTTCGATCTCTCTGCGTAATTAATTTGGAAAGAACCAGTTTATATGCAAAGTATTTCTGCTACGGTGCGTTTACCATGATGCTGCAATGATGACGTCCGATCTTGTCTGAACAATAAAGTTAAGAATTGTCGGGCAGGGATAGTACTTGGATGGGGGACCACGTAGGAGCACCCGTTGAGGTACACGTCCGTTTCCAACTCCCTATGTAATTATTTGAACAATAGCAGGTTTAATTCAAATAATTTAGATATGGTACGTCTACGAACAAACCACAGTGAATTCTCCGTTCTTGTCAAAACATGGAATTTAAGAATTGACGCACTCAGATAATCACTTTCATGTAAGACCAACCTTCATGTAATTTTGCTTGGGGACACCTAGTTCCGTAGGTTTCCATGTTTATATCTAGGTACACAAAGTCTTGTCCTACAACGGAAGTTAAGCTAGGTTGGAGCGGGAGAGTACTTGAATGGGCGACTGTGTAGAAATACCTAGTGCCGTAGACATTTTTTTTCATTCCTGTGCATAACAAGTTTAGAAAGAAGCAGTATAAATGTAAATTAATTCCACCTCCGTGTATATACGGCCATACTAAAATAAGTGCGCCTGTTCTCCTCTGATTACAAAGTCTAAGCCTGGTTGGACCGGGATGATTACATGAATGTGAAGCGACCTGGAAACACCTAATTCCGTTGTTTCCACTTTTATTTCTCCGTACACAAACTCTTGACTGATCACGAAAATTAAGCACTGGTGGACCGGGACAGTTCATGGATGGGGGACTGTGTAGGAACACCTGATTCCGTAGACATTTTTTTTTATACCTCGGTGCTACAAGTTTGGAGAGGACCTGTCGAAATGTAAAGTAGTTCCGCCTCCGTTAAGTACAAGACCTTACTACAATAAATGCACTCATTTTCCTCTAATTACAGATGTTACGCATGGTCGGGCAGGGATGATCACTGCGATATAAGACCGTTTCTTTAAATAGAGGACAACGAGTGCATATATTGTAGTAAGGTCATGTATGCATGGAGGTGGAATTACTTTACTTTTCGAACGGTTCCCTCCAAACTTGTTACACAGAGGTCTGAAAAGGAAATTCAACGGCATCAGCTGTTCCTACACAGTCCCCTATCCATGTTCTATCCCGGTCCACCAGTGCTTAACCTCCGTGATGAGACAAGAACTTGTGTACGGAGAAATAAAAGTGGAAACCTACGGAACTAGGTATCCCCAGGTGGCTTTACATTCATGTGATCATCCCGGTCGTACCATGCTTAGACTTTGTAATCAGAGGAGAACAGGCGCACTTCTTGTAGGTTGGTCCTATGTGCACGGAGGTGGAATTACTTTAATTTTATACCACTTTCCTCCAGACTTGTAATGCAGAGGAATGGAAAAGAAAGTGTAACGCACCAGGGGTTCCTTCACGGTCCCCCATCCAAGTGCTATCCAGGTCCAACCATGCTCAACTTCCCTTATGAAACAACACTTTGCGTACGGAGAAATAAAAGTGGAAACCTACGGAACTAGGTGTCCCCAGGTAGCTTTCAATGAAGGTTGTTCGTACATTTAAGTGATCATCTGAATGCGGCAAGGCTTAACTTCCCCTCTCCAGCAAGAACGAAGTATTCAGTGTGGCTTGGTCGTAGTCGTACCATATGTAAATTGCATTGAACTTAACCTGGTTTTGCTCAAATATTTACAGAGGGAGTTGAAAATGGTTGTTTACCTATACGGGTGCCCCCACCTGGTCCCCCATCCAAGTACTATCCCACCCCGAGAATGCTAAACTTTATTGTTCAGAGAAGATCGAAAATAATCATTGCGCCATTATCGTAGACAAACCGTAGCAGAAATACTTTGCATATAAACTGGTTCTGTCCAAATTAATTACGCAGAGAGATCGAAAATTAATGTTGCGGCAGTATCTGTTCCCAAGCGGCCCCATAACAATTTTACTTCCGTGATCAAACAAAGGAAGGGGTACAGAGAATTAAAAGAGGAAACACACGGGACTGGGTGTCCCTAGACGGTTTTATAACAAAGTGATCATTGCATTCCGACCATGCTTAACTTCTGAACCGAGAGGTCAACGAGTGCATTTATTGTAGTAAGGCCATGTATGCACCTAGGTGGAATTACTTCACTTTTCGATAGGTTCCCTGCAAACTTGTTACAGAGAGGTATGAAAATAAAGTCTGCGGCATCAGCTATTCCTACACAGTCCCCTATCCATGTTCTTTCCCGGTCCAACAGTGCTTAACTTCCGTGATCAGAGAAGAATTTGTGTACGGAGAAATAAAACTGGAAACCTACGGAACTAGGTGTCCCCAGGTAGCCTTACATGAAGTTTGGTCGCAAATTCACGTGATCAAATGAGTGCACCAATGCCTAAATTCCACCCTCTGGCAAGAACGAAGTATTCAATGTGGTTTGGTCGTAGTCGTACCATTTGTAAATTACATTGAACTTAACCTAGTTTTGTTCAAATAATTACATAGGGAGATGAAAACGGATGTGAACGTCAACGAGAGCTCCCACCTGGTCCCCAATCCAAGTACTATCCCAGCCCGACAATGCTTAACTTTATTGTTCAGACAAGATCGGACGTAATTATTGTGCCATTATCGTAGACGTACAATAGGGGATATACTTTGCATATAAACTGGTTCTGTCCAAGTTAATTACGCAGAGAGATCGAAAATTAATGTTGCGGCACAATCTGTTCCCAAGCGGCCCCATAGCAATTTTACTTCCGTGATCAAACAAAAGAAGGTGTACGGAGAAAGAAAACTTGAAACCTACGGAACTAGGTGTCCCCAGGTTACTTTGCGTTCCTGTAATCATCCCTGTCCAATCATGCTTAGACTTTGTAATCAGAGGAGTACTTGCGCACATATTGTAGTACGGTCGTATGTGCACGGAAGTGGAGCTACTTTACTTTTGGACAGATTCCCTCCAAACTTGTTACACAGAGGTATGAAAATAAAGTCTGCGGCTTCAGCTGTTCCTACACAGTCCCCTATCCATGTTGTATCCCGGTCCACCAGTGCTTAACCTCCGTGATGAGACAAGAATTTCTGTACTGAGAAAAAAAAGTGGAAACTTACGGAACTAGGTGTCCCCGGGTAGCCTTACATGAAGTTTGGTCGCACATTCAAGTGATCAAATGAGTGCGGCAATGCCTAACTTCAATTCACTGGCAAGAACAAAGTATTCAGTGTGGTTTGGTCGTAGTCGTACCATATGTAAATTGCATTGAACTTAACTTGGTTTTGTCCAAATAATTACATTGGGAGTTGAAAACGGATGTGTACCTTAACCAGATCTCCCACCTGGTCCCCAATCCAAGTACTATCCCAGCCCGACAATGCTTAACTTTATTGTTCAGACAAGATCGGACGTAATTATTGTGCCATTATGGTAGACGTACTGTAGGGGAAATACTTTGCATATAAACTGTTTCTGTCCAAATTAATTACGCAGGGAGATCGAAAATGAAGGTTACAGCTCCGGTTGTTCCCAGGTGAACCAAGAAACCATTTTACTTCTATTATCAAACAAGAGAATCTGTACAGAGAATCAAAAGAGGAAACACACGGAACTGGGTGTCCCCAGACGGTTTTATATCCAAGTGATCATCGCATTCCGACCATGCTTAACTTCTGTACTCAGAGGACAAAGAGTGAGTTTATTGTAGTAATGTCATGAATGCACGGAGGTGGAATTACTTCACGTTTTTTAAAGTTTTTCATCAGCTGTTCCTACACAGTCCCCTATCCATGTTCTATCCCAATCCACCATTGCTTATTATCCATGATCAGAGAAGAATTTGTGTACGGAGAAATAAAACTGGAAACCTTCGGAACTAGGTGTCCCCAGTTGGCTTTAGGTTCCTGTAATCATCCCTGTCTAACCATGCTTAGACTTTCTAATCAGAGGAGAACATGCGCACATATTGTAGTATGGTCGTGGTAAAAGTGGAAACCTACGGAACTAGGTGTCCCCAGGTAGCCTTACATGAAGTTTGGTCGCACATTCAAGTGATCAAATGAGTGCGGCAATGCCTAACTTCCACTCTCTTGCAAGAACGAAGTATTCAGTGTGGTTTGGTCGTAGTCGTACCATATGTAAATTTCATTGAACTTAACCTTGTTTGGTTCAAATAATTACATAGGGCGTTGAAAACCGATTTTTACCTCAACGGGTGCCCCCACGTGGTCCACCATCCAAGTACTATCTCAGCCCGCGAATGCTTAACTTTACTGTTCAGACGAGATCGGACGTAATCATTGCGTCATTATCGTAGACATACCGTAGGAGAAATACTTTGCATATAAACTGGTTCTGTCCAAGTTAATTACGCAGAGAGATCGAAAATTAATGTTGCGGCACCATCTGTTCCCAAGCGGCCCCATAGCAATTTTACTTCCGTGATCAAACAAGAGAAGGTGTACAGAGAAATAAAACTTGAAACCTACGGAACTAAGTGTCCCCAGGTGACTTTGCGTTCCTGTAATCATCCCTGTCCAACCATGCTTAGACTTTGTAATCAGAGGAGTACATGCACACATAATGTAGTACGGTCCTATGTGCACGGAGGTGGAGTTACTTTACTTTTAGACAGATTCCCTCCAAACTTGTTACACAGAGGTATGAAAATAAAGTCTGCGGCATCAGCTGTTCCTACACCGTCTCCTATCCATTTTCTGTCCCGGTCCACCAATCCTCAACTTCCGTGATGAGAGATGAATTTGTGTACGGAGAAATAAAAGTGGAAACCTACGGAACTAGGTGTCCCTAGGTAGCGTTACATGAAGTTACGTCGCACATTCAAGTGATCAAATGAGTGCGCCAATGTGTTACTTCAACTCTCTGGCAAGAACAAAGTATTCAGTGTGGTTTGGTCGTAGTCGTACCATATGTAAATTACATTGAACTTAACCTGGTTTTGTTTAAATAATTACGTTGGGAGTTGAAAACGGATGTGTACCTCAACGAGATCTCCCACCTGGTCCCCCATCCAAGTACTATCCCAGCCCGACAATGCTTAACTTCCGTGATCAACAAGAATTTGTGTACAGAGAAATAAAACTAGAAACCTACGGAACTATGTGTCCCCAGGTGGCTTTGCGTTCCTGTAATCATCCCTGTCCAACCATACTAGACTTTGTAATCAGAGGAGTACATGCGCACATAATGTAGTACGGTCCTATGTGCACGGAGGTGGAGTTACTTTACTTTTGGACAGATTCCCTCCAAACTTGTTACACAGAGGTATGAAAATAAAGTCTGCGGCATCAGCTGTTCCTACACCGTCTCCTATCCATGTTCTGTCCCGGTCCACCAATCCTCAACTTCCGTGATGAGAGATGAATTTGTGTACGGAGAAATGAAAGTGGAAACCTACGGAACTAGGTGTCCCCAGGTAGCCTTACACTAAGTTTGGTCGCACATTCAAGTGATCAAATGAGTGCGGCAATGCCTTACTTCAACTCTCTGGCAAGAACAAAGTATTCAGTGTGGTTTGGTCGTAGTCGTACCATATGTAAATTACATTGAACTTAACCTGGTTTTGTTTAAATAATTACATTGGGAGTGGAAAACGGATGTGTACCTTAACGAGATTTCCCACCTGGTCCCCCATCCAAGTACTATCCCAGCCCGACAATGCTTAACTTTATTGTTCAGACAAGATCGGACGTAATTACTTTGGCATTATGGTAGACGTACTGTAGGGGAAATTCTTTGCATATAAACTGTTTCTGTGCAAATTAGGTACGCAGGGAGATCGAAAATGAAGGGTACAGCTCCGATTGTTCCCAGGTGGACCAAGTAATTATTTTACTTCTATTACTAAACAAGAGAATCTGTACGGAGAATCAAATAAGGAAACACACGGAACTGGGTGTCCCCAGACGGTTTTATATCCAAGCGATCATCGCATTCCGACCATGCTTAACTTTTGTACTCAGAGGACAAAGAGTGAGTTTATTGTAGTAAGGTCATGAATGAACGGAGGTAGAATTACTTTACGTTTTTGAAAGGTCCCCTCCAATCTTGTTACAGAGAGGTCTGAAAAGGAAAGTCTACCGTATCAGGAGTTCCTACACAGTCCTGCATCCATGTAATATCCAAGTCCACCCTCACTAAACTTCCGTGATTAGACAAGAATTTGTGTACGGAGAAATAAAACTGGAAACCTACGGAACTAGGTGTCCCCAGGTGGCTTTGCGTTCCTGTAATCATCCCTGTCCAACCATGGTTAGACTTTGCAATCAGAGGAGAACATGCGCACATATTGTAGTATGGACGTATGTGCACGGAGGTTGAGTTACTTTACTTTTGGACAGATTCCCTCCAAACTTCTCACACAGAGGTATAAAAATAAAGTCTGTGTCATCAGCTGTTCCTACACAGTCCCCTATCCATGTTCTATCCCAATCCACCATTGCTTAACCTCCATGATCAGAGAAGAATTTGTGTCCGGAGAAATAAAACTGAAAACCTACGGAACTAGGTGTCCCCAGGTAGCGTTACATGAAGTTACGTCGCACATTCAAGTGATCAAATAAGTGCGCCAATGTGTTACTTCAACTCTCTGGCAATAACAAAGTATTCAATGTGGTTTAAACGTAGTCGTACCATATGTAAATTACATTGAACTTAACCTCGTTTTGTTCAAATAATTACATAGGGCGTTGAAAACCGATTTTTACCTCAACGGGTGCCCCCACGTGGTCCACCATCCAAGTACTATCCCAGCCCGGGAATGCTTAACTTTACTGTTCAGAAAAGATCAGACGTAATCATTGCGTCATAATCGTAGACATACCGTAGGAAAAATACTTTGCATATTAACTGGTTTTGTCCAAGTTATTTACGCAGAGAGATCGAAAATTAATGTTGCGGCACCATCTGTTCCCAAGCGGCCCCATAGCAATTTTACTTCCGTGATCAAAGAAGAGAAGGTGTACGGAGAAATAAAACTTGAAACCTACAGAACTAGGTGTTAGGAACAACCATGGTTAGACTTTGCAATCAGAGGAGAATATGCGCACATATTGTAGTATGGTCGTATGTGCACGGAGGTGGAGTTACTTTACTTTTGGACAGAGTTCCTCCAAACTTGTTACACAGAGGTATGAAAATAAAGTCTGCGGCTTCAGCTGTTCCTACACAGTCCCCTGTCCATGTTCTATCACGGTCCACCAGTGCTTAGTCTCTGTGATGAGACAACACTTTGTGTACGGAGAAATAAAAGTGGAAACCTACGGAACTAGGTGTCCCCAGGTGACATTGCGTTCCTGTAATTATCCCTGTCCAACCATGCTCAGACTTTGTAATCAGAGGAGAACATGGGCACATATTGTAGTATGGTCGTATGTGCACGGAGGTGGAGTTACTTTACTTTTGGACAGATTTCCTCCAAACTTGTTACACAGAGGTATAAAAATAAATTCTGTGTCATCAGCTGTTCCTACACAGTCCCCTATCCATGTTCTATCCCAATCCACCACTGCTTAACCTCCATGATCAGAGAAGAATTTGTGTACGGAGAAATAAAACTGGAAACCTTCGGAACTAGGTGTCCCCAGTTGGCTTTAGGTTCCTGTAATCATCCCTGTCTTACCATGCTTAGGCTTTCTAATCAGAGGAGAACATGCGCACATATTGTAGTATAGTCGTATGTGCACGGAGGTGGAGTTACTTTACTTTTGGACAGATATCCTCCAAACTTGTTACACATAGGTATGAAAATAAAGTCTGCGGCTTCAGTTGTTCCTACACAGTCCCCTATCCATGTTCTATCACGGTCCACCAGTGCTTAACCTCTGTGATGAGACAACACTTTGTGTACGGAGAAATAAAAGTGGAAACCTACGGAACTAGGTGTCCCCAGGTAACGTTACATGAAGTTACGTCGCACATTCAAGTGATCAAATGAGGGCGCCAATGTGTTACTTCAACTCTCTGGCAAGAACAAAGTATTCAGTGTGGTTTGGTCGTAGTCGTACCATATGTAAATTACATTGAACTTAACCTGGTTTTGTTCAAATAATTACATTGGGAGTTGAAAACGGATGTGTACCTCAACGAAAGCACACATCTGGTCCCCCATCGAAGTACTAACCCAGCCCGACAATGCTTAACTTCTGTGATCAACAAGAATTTGTGTACAGAGAAATAAAACTAGAAACCTACGGAACTAGGTGTCCCCAGGTGGCTTTGCGTTCCTGTAATCATCCTTGTCCAACCATGCTTAGACTTTGTAACCAGAAGAGAACAGGTGCACATATTGTAGTATGGTCGTATGTGCAAGGAGGTGGAGTTACTTTACTTTTGGACAGATTCCTTCCAAACTTGTTACACAGAGGTATGAAAATAAAGTCTTCGGCATCAGCTGTTCCTACACCGTCTCCTATCCATGTTCTGTCACAGCCCACCAGTGCTCAACATCCGTGATGAGAAATGAATTTGTATACGGAGAAATAAAAGTGGAAAACTACGGAACTAGGTGTCCCCAGGTAGCCTTACGTGAAGTTTGGTCGCACATTTAAGTGATCAAATGAGTGCGGCAATGCCTAACTTTCACTCTCTTGCAAGAACGAAGTATTCAGTGTGGTTTGGTCGTAGTCGTACCATATATAAATTACATTGAACTTAATCTCGTTTTGTTCAAATAATTTCATAGGGAGTTGAAAACCGATTTTTACCTCAACGGTTGCCCCCACGTGGTCCACCATCCAAGTACCATCCCAACACGCGAATGCTTAACTTTATTGTTCAGACAAGATCGGACGTAATCATTGCGTCATTATCGTAGACATACCGTAGCAGAAATATTTTGCATATAAACTGGTTCTGTCCAAATTAATTACGGAGAGAGATCGAAAATTAATGTTGCGGCACCATCTGCTCCCAAACGGCCCCATAGCAATTTTACTTCCGTGATCAAACAAGAAAAGGTGTGCGGAGAATTAAAAGAGGAAACACACGGAACTGGGTGTCCCGAGACCATTTTATATCCAAGTGATTATTGCATTCCGACCATGCTTAACTTCTGTACTCAGAGGACAAAGAGTCCATTTATTGTAGTAAGGTCATGAATGCACGGAGGAGGAATTACTTCACTTTTCGAAAGGTTCCCTCCAAACTTGTTACACAGAGGTGTAAAATAGAAAGTCTACGGTATCAGGAGTTCCCACACAGTCCCGCATCCATGTAAAATCCAAGTCCACAGTTGCTTAACTTCCGTGATCAGACAAGGATTTGTGTACGGAGAAACAAAACTAGAAACCTACGGAATTAGGTGTCCCCAGGTGGCTTGGCATTCCTGTAATCATCCCTGTCCAAACATGCTTGCACTTTGTAATCAGAGGAGCACATGCGCACATATTGTAGTATGGTCGTATGAGCACGGAGGTGGAGTTACTTTACTTTTGGACAGATTCCCTCCAAACTTGTTACACAGAGGTTTGAAAATAAAGTCTGCGGCATCAGCTGTTCCTACATGGTCCCCCATCCATGTTCCGTCCCGGTCCAGCAGTGCTTAAACTCTGTGATGAGAGAAGAATTTGTATACGGAAAACGAAAAGTGGAAACCTTCGGATTTTGGTGTCCCCAGGTAGCCTTTCATGAAGTTTGGTTGCACATTCAAGTGATCAAATGAGTGCGGCAATGCCTAATTTCCACTCTCTGGCTTAAAGGAAGTATTCAGTGTGGTTTGGTCGTAGTCGTACTATATGTAAATTACATTGAACTTAACTTGGTTTTGTTCAAATAATTGCATAGGGAGTTGTAAACGGATGTGTACCTCAACGAGGGCTCCCACCTGGTACCCCATCCAAGTACTATCCTAGCCCGACAATGCTTAACTTTATTGTTCAGACAAGATCGGACGTAATTATTGTGCCATTATGGTAGACTTACTGTAGGGGAAATACTTTGCATATAAACTGTTTTTGTCTAAATTAATTACGCAGGGAGATCGAAAATGAAGGTTGCAGCTCCGGTTGTTCCCAGGTGGACCAAGTAACTGTTTTACCTCTATTATCAAGCAAGAGAATCTGTACGGAGAATCAAAAGAGGAAACACACGGAACTGGGTGTCCCGAGACTGTTTTATATCCTAGTGATCATCGCATTCCGACCATGCTTAACTTCTCTACTCAGAGGACAAAGAGTAAGTTTATCGTAGTAAGGTGATGAATGCACGAAGGTGGAATTACTTCACGTTTTTGAAAGTTTCCCTCAAAACTTGTTACACAGAGGTCTGAAAAGGAAAGTCTACGGTATCAGGAGTTCCTACACAGTCCTGCATCCATGTAATATCCAAGTCCACCCTCGCTTAACTTCCGTGATTAGACAAGAATTTGTGTACGGAATAATAAAACTGGAAACCTACGGAACTAGGTGTCCCCAGGTGGCTTTGTGTTCCTGTAATCATCCCTGTCCAAGCATGCTTAGACTTTGTAATCAGAGGAGAACATGCTCACATATTGTAGTATGGTCGTACGTGCACGGAGGTGGAGTTACTTTACTTTTGGACAGATTCCCTCCAAACTTGTTACACAGAGGTATGAAAATAAAGTCTGCGGCATCAGCTGTTCCTACACCGTCTCCTATCCATGTTCTGTCCCAGTCCACCAGTGCTCAACATCCGTGATGAGAAATGAATTTGTATACGGAGAAATAAAAGTGGAAAACTACGGAACTAGGTGTCCCCAGGTAGCCTTACGTGAAGTTTGGTCGCACATTCAAGTGAACAAATGAGTGCGGCAATGCCTAACTTCCACTCTCTTGCAAGTACGAAGTATTCAGTGTGGTTTGGTCGTAGTTGTACCATATATAAATTACATTGAACTTAATCTCGTTTTGTTCAAATAATTACATTGGGAGTTGAAAACCGATTTTTACCTCCACAATTGCCCTCACGTTGTCCACCATCCAAGTACTATCCCAACACGCGAATGCTTAACTTCATTGTTCAGACAAGATCAAACGTAATCATTACGTCAATATCGTAGACATACCGTAGCAGAAATACTTGAGATTATAAACAAGTTTAAAAATCATCAGAGCATAATTAAAATTAAACAGATACAGAACCAAAATGAATTAAATAAATTTTCTTTTAAGAGAGTTGAGGAGCACGAAATTGAGACACTACTATTTCAGCTGAATGTTAATGTGTCAACTGGTGAAGATAAAATCTCTCCAAAATTGGTTAAATTGGCAAGAAATCATTTAGTGAAGCCACTAACAAAGGCAATAAACATGAGCATTGATTCCGGTATTTTTCCAAAAAATGCTAAATGAGCTGCAGTAACACCCTTAGATAAAGGTGGTGCTGATAAGACAGCTATTACAAATTTTAGGCCAGTAAGTGTGTTAAACATATTTTCAAAATTTTATGAGAGAATCATGAAAAACCAAATAAATTCTTATATAGAATCAAAACTATCTATATTCTTATCTGCATTTAGAAAGTCTTACAGTTCTCAAAATGTCTTAATTCGTCTAATTGAAGAATGGAAACAAAATCTAGATCAGAATTATGTAGTAGGGGCCATCCTTATGGATTTATCCAAAGCCTTTGATAGCATCCCTCACGATCTTATAATAGCCAAATTACACGCTTATGGGTTTGATTTAAAAGCTTTAAAACTAATCCTGTCTTACTTAACTGGTAGAGAGCAGTCCACTAGAATAAACGGTGTTTATAGTATTTTTCAATTAATCTTGTCAGGAGTGCCTCAAGGATCCATATTAGGTCCAATAATTTTTAATATATTTTTAAACGACTTTATTTTCTTTATAAAAAAATATAACGTTCACAACTACGCCGATGACAATACCCTTTCAAGCTTTTCACATTCTATAACAAACCTGGTCAAAATCTTGGAAAATGATACAAAGATAGCTATTGAATGGTTAAAAATTAATAATATCATCGCAAATCCAGATAAATTTCAATGTATAATTCTTACAAAAAATAAAACTGACAATATTGTGAAAGTAAAGGTTGAAGATAAGAAAATATTGTCGCAGACAGCAGTAAAACTTCTTGGAGTCATTATTGACAATAAATTAGATTTTAATAAACACATAACTAAAATCAGTTTGTCTGCTTCGGCGCAATTAAATGCCATTTTTAGACTTCGAAAAAACGTACCTTTAAAAGCAAAGCTTGTTTTAATAAACAGTTTCGTTTATGCTAATTTCAATTATTGTCCTCTTATCTGGCACTTCTCCTCAGCAAACTCATTATTGAAAATTGAAAGAATAAAGAGGAGATCCGTTTATCCGTTATGTGAACATGAAGATATATCAAACGATATTTTGTTAAACTTAGGAAAGGATACTTTGAAAGTCAAAAGATTAAAATTACTTTGTGTAGAGATTTTTAAAACTATAAATGACTTAAATCCCTCATACATGAAAAGTATTTTTCAGTTGAAATTAGACGACCGTCCAGTAAGGGCTTCTCGTAAGAATAATCGTATCGTAGCGAAAGTAAAATCAACAACATTTGGAGTAAATAGCCTTCGCTCTTTAGGTCCTAAAATATGGAATAACCTCCCATATGACCTAAAATCCAGCAATACTTTAAAAAATTTTAAGAATGCAATTAAGAACTTTAAAGGAATTGAGATCATTTTATAATTTAACAACCCAAAGAATAGAAAAATTTTGTTGATTTATTTTGTGTCTTATTTTACTTTATATCGATGGAAAATAAAATATAGTCGGTTTTGATTAGTCTCCTTTATACAAGAAAACTAGAATTTCTATATTTTCATTTTTTGTAAATATATGCAACCGACTTTAAATAAATAAATGATGATGATGATGATGATGAAGAAATACTTTGCATATAAACTGGTTCTGTCCAAATTAATTACGCAAAGAGATCGAAAATTAATGTTGCGGCACCATCAGTTCTCAAGCGGCTCCATAGCAATTTTACTTCCGTGATCAAACAAGAGAAGGTGTACGGAGAAATAAAACTGGAAACCTATATTTTCATTTTTTGTAAATATATGCAACCGACTTTAAATAAATAAATGATGATGATGATGATGATGAAGAAATACTTTGCATATAAACTGGTTCTGTCCAAATTAATTACGCAGAGAGATCGAAAATTAATGTTGCGGCACCATCAGTTCTCAAGCGGCCCCATAGCAATTTTACTTCCGTGATCAAACAAGAGAAGGTGTACGGAGAAATAAAACTGGAAACCTACGGAACTAGGTGTCCCTAGGTGGCTTTGCGTTCCTGTAATCATCCCTGTCCAAACATGCTTAGATTTTGTAATCAGAGGAGTACATGCGCACATATTGTATTACGGTCGTATGTGCACGGAGGTGGAGTTACTTTACTTTTCGATTGATTCCCTCCAAACTTGTTACACAGAGGTATGAAAATAAAGTCTGCGGCATCAGCTGTTCCTACACCGTCTCCCATCCATGTTCCGTCCCGTTCCACCAGTGCTTAACCTCCGTGATGAAAGAAGAATTTGTGTACGAAGAAAGAAAAGTGGAAACGTACGGAACTAGGTGTCCCCAGGTAGCCTTACATGAAGTTTGGTCGCACATTCAAGTGATCAAATGAGTGCTGCAATGCCTAACTTCCACTCTCTTTCAAGAACGAAGTATTCAGTGTGGTTTGGTCGTAGTAGTACCATATGTAAATTACATTGAACATAACCTCGATTTGTTCAAATAATTACATAGGGAGTTGAAAACCGATTTTTACCTCAACGGGTGCCCCCACGTGGTCCACCATCCAAGTACTATCCCAACCAGCGAATGCTTAACTTTATTGTTAAGACAAGATCGGACGTAATCATTGCGTCATTATCGTAGACATACCGTAGCAGAAATACTTTGCATATAAACTGTTTCTGTCCAAATTAATTACGCAGAGAGATCGAAAATTAATGTTGCGGCACCATCTGTTCCCAAGCAGCCCCATAGCAATTTTAATTCCGTGATCAAATAAGAGAAGGTGTACGGAGAATCAAAAGAGGAAACACACGGAACTGGGTGTCCGGAGACGGTTTTATATGCAAGTGATCATCGCATTCCGACCATGCTTAACTTCTCTACTCAGAGGACAAAGGGTAAGTTTATTGTAGTAAGGTCATGAATGCACAGAGGTGGAATTACTTCACGTTTTTGAAAGGTTCCCTCAAAACTTGTTACACAGAGGTCTGAAAAGGAAAGTCTAGGTTATCAGGAGTTCCTACACAGTCCTGCATTCATGTAATATCCAAGTTCACCCTTGCTTAACTTCCGTGATCAGACAAGAATTTGTGTACGGAGAAATAAAAGTGGAAACCTACGGAACTAGGTGTCCCCAGGTGGCTTTGCGTTCCTGTAATCATCCCTGTCCAACCATGCTTAGACTTTGTAATCAGAGGAGTACATGCGCACATATTGTAGTACGGTCGTACGTGCACGGAGGTGGAGTTACTTTACTTTTGGACAGATTCCCTCCAAACTTGTTACACAGAGGTATGAAAATAAAGTCTGCAGCATCTGCTGTTCCTACACCGTCTCCTATCCATGTTCTGTTCCGGTCCACCAGTAATTAACCTCCGTGATGAGAGAAGAATTTTTGTACGGAGAAATAAAAGTGGAAACCTATGGAACTAGGTGTCCCCAGGTAGCCTTACATGAAGTTTGGTCGCACATTCAAGTGATCATATGAGTGTGCCAATGCCTAACTTCCACTCTCTGCCTAGAGAGAAGTATTCAGTGTGGTTTGGTCGTAGTCGTACCATATGTAAATTACATTGAACTTAACCTGGTTTTGTTCAAATAATTACACAGGGAGTTAAAAACGGATGTGTACCTCAACGTTTGCCCTCACGAGGTCCACCAACCAAGTACTATTCCAACACGCGAATGCTTAACTTTATTGTTCAGACAAGATCGGACGTAATCATTACGTCAATATCGTAGATATACCGTAGCAGAAATACTTTGCATATAAACTGGTTCTGTCCAAATTAATTACGCAGAGAGATCGAAAATTAATGTTGCGGCACCATCTGTTCCCAAGCGGCCCCAAAGCAATTTTACTTCCGTGATCAAACAAGAGAAGGTGTACTGAGAAATAAAACTGGAAACCTACGGAACTAGGTGTCCCTAGGTGGCTTTGCGTTCCTGGGTGTCCCGAGACCATTTTATATCCAACTGATTATTGCATTCCGACCATGCTTAACTTCTGTACTCAGAGGACAAAGAGTGCATTTATTGTAGTAAGGTCATGAATGCACGGAGGTGATATTACTTCAATTTTCGAAAGGTTTCCTCCAAACTTGTGACACAGAGGTCTAAAAAGGAAAGTCTACGGTATCAGGAGTTCCCACACAGTCCTGCATCCATGTAATATCCAAGTCCACCCTTGCTTAACTTCCGTGATCAGACAAGAATTTGTGTACTTAGAAATAAAACTGGAAACCTACGGAACTAGGTGTCCCCAGGTGGTTTTGCGTTCCTGTAATCATCCCTATCCAATCATGCTTAGACATTGTAATCAGAGGAGTACATGCGCACATATTGTAGTACGGTCGTACGTCCACGGAGGTAAAGTTACTTTACTTTTGGACAGATTCCCTCCAAACTTGTTACACAGAGGTATGAAAATAAAGTCTGTGGCATCAGATGTTCATACACAGTCCCCTATCCATGTTCTATCCCGGTCCACCAGTGCTTAACCTCCGTGATGAGACAAGAATTTGTGTGAGGAGAAAAAAAAGTGGAAACCTACGGAACTAGGTGTCCCCGGGTAGACTAAAATGAAGTTTGGTTGCACATTCAAGTGATCAAATGAATGCAGTAACGCCTAACTTCCACTCTTTTGCAAGAACAAATTATTCAGTGTGGTTTGGTCGTAGTCCTACCATATATAAATTACATTGAACTTAATTTCGTTTTGTTCAAATAATTACATAGGGAGTTGAAAACCGATTTTTACCTCAACGGTTGCACCCACGTGGTCCACCATCCAAGTACTTTCCCAACACGCGAATGCTTAACTTTATTGTTCAGACAAGTTCGGACGTAATCATTGCGTCATTATCGTAGACATACCGTAGCAGAAATATTTTGCATATAAACTGGTTCTGTCCAAATTAATTACGGAGAGAGATCGAAAATTAATATTGCGGCACCATCTGTTCCCAAACGGCCCCATAGCAATTTTACTTCCGTGATCAAACAAGAAAAGGTGTGCGGAGAATTAATAGAGGAAACACACGGAACTGGGTGTCCCGAGACCATTTTATATCCAAGTGATTATTGCATTCCGACCATGCTTAACTTCTGTACTCAGAGGAGAAAGAGTGCATTTATTGTAGTAAGGTCATGAATGCACAGAGGTGGAATTACTTCACTTTTCGAAAGGTTCCCTCCAAACTTGTTACACAGAGGTCTAAAATAGAAAGTCTACGGTATCACGAGTTCCTACACAGTCCTGCATCCATGTAATATCCAAGTCCACCCTTGCTTAACTTCCGTGATCAGACAAGAATTTGTGTACGGAGGAATAACACTGGAAACCTACGGAACTAGGTGTCCCCATGTGGCTTTGCGTTCCTGTAATCATCCCTGTCCAAACATGCTCAGACTTTGTAATCAGAGGAAAAAATGCGCACATATTGTAGTATGGTTGTATGTGCACGGAGGTGGAGTTACTTTACTTTAGGACTGATTCCCTCCAAACTTGTTACACAGAGGTATGAAAATAAAGTCTGTGGCATCAGCTGTTCCTACACAGTCCCCCATCCATGTTCCGTCCCGGTCCACCAGTGCTTAACCTCCGTGATGAGAGATAAATTTGTGTACGGAGAAATAAAAGTGGAAACCTACGGAACTAGGTGTCCCCAGGTAGCCTTACATGAAGTTTGGTCGCACATTCAAGTGATCAAATGAGTGCGGCAATGATTAACTTCCACTCTCTTGCAAGAACGAATTATTCAGAGTGGTTTGGTCGTAGTCGCGCCATATGTAAATTACATTGAACTTAACCTCGTTTTGTTCTAATAATTACATAGGGAGTTGAAAACGGATGTGTAACTCAACAAGAGCTCCCACCTGGTCCCCCATCCAAGTACTATCCCAGCCCGACCATGCTTAACTTTATTGTTCAGACAAGATTGGACGTAATTATTGTGCCATTATCGTAGACATACCTTAGCAGAAATACTTTGCATATAAACTGGTTCTGTCCAAATTAATTACGCAGAGAGATCGAAAATTAATGTTGCGGCACCATCTGTTCCCAAGCGGCCCCATAGCAATTTTACTTCCGTGATCAAACAAGAGAAGGTGTACTGAGAAATAAAACTGGAAACCTTCGGAACTAGGTGTCCGTAGGTGGCTTTGCTTTCCTGTAATCATCCCTGTCCAACCATGCTTAGATTTTGTAATCAGAGGAGTACATGCGCACATATTGTAGTTCGGTCGTATGTGGACGGAGGTGGAGTTACTTTACTTTTGGACAGATTCCCTCTAAACTTGTTACACAGAGGTATAAAAATAAAGTCTGTGGTATCAGCTGTTCCTACACAGTCCCCTATCGATGTTCTATCCCGGTCCACCAGTGCTTCACCTCCGTTATGAGACAAGAGTTTGTGTACGGAGAAAAATGTGGAAACCTACGGAACTAGGTGTGCCCAGGTAGACCAAAATGAAGTTTGGTCGCACATTCAAGTGATCAAATGAGTCCGACAATGCCTAACTTTCACTCTCTTGCAAGAACAAAGTATTCAGTGTGGTTTGGTCGTAGTCGTGCTATATATAAATTACATTGAACTTAATCTCGTTTGCTTCAAATAATTAAATAGGGAGTTGAAAACCGATTTTTACCTCAACGTTTGCCCTCACGAGGTCCACCATCCAAGTACTATCCCAACACGCGAATGCTTAACTTTATTGTTCAGACAAGATCGGACGTAATCATTGCGTCATGATCGTAGACATACCGTAGCAGAAATACTTTGCATATAAACTGGTTCTGTCCAAATTAATTACGCAGAGAGATCAAAAATTAATGTTGCGGCACCATCTGTTCCCAAGCGGCCCCATAGCTATTTTACTTCCGTGATCAAACAAGAAAAGGTGTGCGGAGAATTGAAAGTGGAAACACACGGAACTGGGTGTCCCGAGACCATTTTATATTCAAGTAATTATTGCATTCCGACCATGCTTAACTTCTGTACTCAGAGGACAAAGAGTGCATATATTGTAGTAAGGTCATGAATGCACGGAGGTGGAATTACTTCACTTTTCGAAAGGTTCCCTCCAAACTTGTTACACAGAGGTCTAAAATAGAAAGTCTACGGTATCAGGAGTTCCTACACAGTCCCGCATCCATGTAAAATCCAAGTCCACACTTGCTTAACTACCGTGATCAGACAAGAATTTGTGTACGGAGAAATAAAACTGGAAACCTACAGAACTAGGTGTCCCAGGTGGCTTTCGTTCCTGTAATCATCCCTGTCCAACTACGGTTTGACTTTGTAACCAGAGGAGAACAGGTGCACATATTGTAGTATGGTGGTATGTATTAGGAGGTGGAGTTACTTTACTTTTGGACAGATTCCCTCCGAACTTGTTATACAGAGGTATGAAAATAAAGTCTGCGGCATCAGCTGTTCCTACACAGTCACCTATCGATGTTCTATCCCCGTCCACCAGTGCTTAACCTGCGTGATGAGACAAGAATTTGTGTACGGAAAAAAAAAATGGAAACCTACGGAACTGGGTGTCCCGAGACCATTTTATATCCAAGTGATTATTGCATTCCGACCATGCTTAACTTCTGTACTCAGAGGACAAAGAGTGCATTTATTGTAGTAAGGTCATTAATGAACGGAGGTGGAATTACTTCACGTTTTTGAAAGGTTCTCTCAAAACTTGTTATACAGAGGTCTGAAAAGAAAAGTCTACGGTATCAGAAGTTCCTACACAGTCCCGCATCCATGTTCCGTCCCGGTCCACCAGTGCTTAACCTCCGTGATGAGAGATAAATTTGTGTACGGAGAAAGAAAAGTGGAAACCTACGGAAGTAGGTGTCCCCAGGTAGCCTTACATGAAGTTTGGTCGCACATTCAAGTGATCAAATGAGTGCGACAATGCCTAACTTTCACTCTCTTGCAAGAACAAAGTATTCAGTGTGGTTTGGTCGTAGTCGTGCTATATATAAATTACATTGAACTTAATCTCGTTTGGTTCAAATATTTAAATAGGGAGTTGAAAACCGATTTTTACCTCAACGTTTGCCCTCACGAGGTCCACCATCCAAGTACTATTCCAACACGCGAATGCTTAACTTTATTGTTTAGACAAGATCGGACGTAATCATTACGTCAATATCGTAGGCATACCGTAGCAGAAATACTTTGCATATAAACTGGTTCTGTCCAAATTAATTACGCAGAGAGATCGAAAATTAATGTTGCGGCACCATCTGTTCCCAAGCGGCCCCATAGCAATTTTACTTCCGTGATCAAACAAGAGAAGGTGTACTGAGAAATAAAACTGGAAACCTACGGAACTAGGTGTCCCTAGGTGGCTTTGCGTTCCTGTAATCATCCTTGTCCAATCATGCTTAGATTTTGTAATCAGAGGAGTATATGCGCACATATTGTATTACGGTCGTATGTGCACGGAGGTGGAGTTACTTTACTTTTGGACTGATTCCCTCCAAACTTGTTACACAGAGGTATGAAAATAAAGTCTGTGGCATCAGCTGTTCATAAACAGTCCCCTATCCATGTTCTATCCCGGTCCACCAGTGCTTCACCTCTGTGATGAGACAAGAGTTTGTGTACGGAGAAAAAAAGTGGAAACCTACGGAACTAGGTGTCCCCAGGTAGACTAAAATGAAGTTTGGTCGCACATTCAAGTGATCAAATGAGTGCGACAATGCCTATCTTCCACTCTCTTGCAAGAACAAAGTATTCATTGTGGTTTGGTCGTAGTCGTACCATATATAAATTACATTGAACTTAATCTCGTTTTGTTCAAATAATTACATAGGGAGTTGAAAACCGATTTTTACCTCAACGGTTGACCCCACGTGGTCCACCATCCAAGTACTATCCCAACACGCGAATGCTTAACTTTATTGTTCAGACAAGATCGGACGTAATCATTGCGTCATGATCGTAGACATACCGTAGCAGAAATACTTTGCATATAAACTGGTTCTGTCCAAATTAATTACGCAGAGAGATCAAAAATTAATGTTGCGGCACCATCTGTTCCCAAGCGGCCCCATAGCTATTTTACTTCCGTGATCAAACAAGAAAAGGTGTGCGGAGAATTGAAATTGGAAACACACGGAACTGGGTGTCCCGAGACCATTTTATATTCAAGTAATTATTTCATTCCGACCATGCTTAACTTCTGTACTCAGAGGACAAAGAGTGCATATATTGTAGTAAGATCATGAATGCACGGAGGTGGAATTACTTCACTTTTCGAAAGGTTTCCTTCAAACTTGTTACACAGAGGTCTAAAATAGAAAGTCTACGGTATCAGGAGTTCCTACACAGTCCCGCATCCATGTAAAATCCAAGTCCACACTTGCTTAACTTCCGTTATCAGACAAGAATTTGTGAACGGAGAAATAAAACTGGAAACCTACAGAACTAGGTGTCCCAGGTGGCTTTCGTTCCTGTAATCATCCCTGTCCAACTAAGGTTTGACTTTGTAACCAGAGGAGAACAGGTGCACATATTGTAGTATGGTGGTATGTATTAGGAGGTGGAGTTACTTTACTTTTGGACAGATTCCCTCCAAACTTGTTATACAGAGGTATGAAAATAAAGTCTGCGGCATCAGCTGTTCCTACACAGTCACCTATCGATGTTCTATCCCCGTCCACCAGTGCTCAACCTGCGTGATGAGACAAGAATTTATGTACGGAGAAAAAAAGTGGAAACCTACGGAACTGGGTGTCCCGAGACCATTTTATATCCAAGTGATTATTGCATTCAGACCATGCTTAACTTCTGTACTCAGAGGACAAAGAGTGCATTTATTGTAGTAAGGTCATGAATGAACGGAGGTGGAATTACTTCACGTTTTTGAAAGGTTCTCTCAAAACTTGTTACACAGAGGTCTGAAAAGGAAAGTCTACGGTATCAGAAGTTCCTACACAGTCCCGCATCCATGTAATATCCAAGTCCACCCTCGCTTAACTTCCGTGATTAGACAAGAATTTGTGTACCGAGAAATAAAACTGGAAACGTACGGAACTAGGTGTCCCTAGGTGGCTTTGCGTTCCTGTAATCATCCCTGTCCAACCATGCTTAGAGTTTGTAATAAGAGGAGTACATGCGCACATATTGTAGTTCGGTTGTATGTGGACGGAGGTGGAGTTACTTTACTTTTGGACAGATTCCCTCTAAACTTGTTACACAGAGGTATGAAAATAAAGTCTGTGGTATCAGCTGTTCCTACACAGTCCCCTATCGATGTTCTATCCCCGTCCACCAGTGCTTAACCTCCGTGATGAGACAAGAATTTGTGCACGGAGAAAAAAAGTGGGAACCTACGGAACAAGGTGTCCCCAGATAGCGTTACATGAAGTTTGGTCGCAAATTCAAGTGATCAACTGAGTGCGCCATTGTCTAATTTCAACTCTCTGGCAAAAACAAAGTATTCAGTGTGGTTTGGTCGTAGTGGTACCATATGTAAATTACATTGAACTTAACCTGGTTTTGTTCAATTAATTACATAGTGAGTTGAAAACCGATTTTTATCTCAACGGGGGCCCCCACGTGGTCCACCATCCAAGTACTATCCCAGCGCGACAATGCTTAACTTTATTGTTCAGAGAAGATCGGTGGTAATTATTGTGCCATTATCGTAGACGTACTGTAGGGGAAATACTTTGCATATAAACTGTTTCTGTCCAAATTAATTACCCAGGGAGATCGAAAATGAAGGTTGCAGCTCTGGTTGTTCCTAGGTGGACCAAGTAACCATTTTACTTCTATTATCAAACAAGAGAATCCGTACGGAGAATCAAAAGAGGAAACACACGGAACTGGGTGTCCCCAGACTGTTTTATATCCAAGTGATCATCGCATTCCGACAATGCTTAACTTCTGTATTCAGAGGACAAAGAGTGAGTTTATTGTAGTAAGGTCATGAATGCACGGAGGTGGACTTACTTCACGTTTTTGAAAGGTTCCCTCCAAACTTGTTACACAGAGGTCTGAAAAGGGAAATATACGGTATCAGGAGTTCCTACACAGTCCTGCATCCTTGTAATATCCAAGTCCACCCTCTCGTAACTACTGCGATTAGACAAGAATTTGTGTACGGACAAATAACACTGGAAACCTACAGAACTAGGTGTCTCCAGGTGACTTTGCGTTCCTGTAATCATCCCTGTCCAACCATGGTTAGACTTTGCAATCAGAGGAGAACATGCGCACATATTGTAGTATGGTCGTATGTGCAAGGAGGTGGAGTTACTTTACTTTTGGAAAGATTCCCTCTAAACTTGTTACACATAGGTATGAAAATAAAGTCTGTGGTATCAGCTGTTCCTACACAGTCCCTTATCGATGTTCTATCCCCGTCCACCAGTGCTTAACCTCCGTGATGAGACAAGAATTTGTGTACGGAGAAAAAAAGTGGAAACCTACTGAACTAGGTGTCCCCAGGTAGCCTTACATGAAGTTTGGTCGCACATTCAAGTGATCAAATGAGTGCGGCAATGATTAACTTCCACTCTCTTGCAAGAACGAATTATTCAGTGTGGTTTGGTCGTAGTCGCGCCATATGTAAATTACATTGAACTTAACCTCGTTTTGTTCAAATAATTACATAGGGAGTTGAAAACGGATGTGTACCTCAACAAGAGCTCCCACCTGGTCCCCCATCCAAGTACTATTCCAACACGCGAATGCTTAACTTTATTGTTCAGACAAGATCGGACGTAATCATTACGTCAATATCGTAGACATACCGTAGCAGAAATACTTTGCATATAAACTGGTTCTGTCCAAATTAATTACGCAGAGAGATCGAAAATTAATGTTGCGGCACCATCTGTTCCCAAGCGGCCCCATAGCAATTTTACTTCCGTGATCAAACAAGAGAAGGTGTACTGAGAAATAAAACTGGAAACCTACGGAACTAGGTGTCCCTAGGTGGCTTTGCGTTCCTGTAATCATCCTTGTCCAATCATGCTTAGATTTTGTAATCAGAGGAGTATATGCGCACATATTGTATTACGGTCGTATGTGCACGGAGGTGGAGTTACTTTACTTTTGGACTGATTCCCTCCAAACTTGTTACACAGAGGTATGAAATAAAAGTCTGTGGCATCAGCTGTTCATAAACAGTCCCCTATCCATGTTCTATCATGGTCCACCAGGGCTTCACCTCCGTGATGAGACAAGAGTTTGTGTACGGAGAAAAAAAGTGGAAACCTACGGAACTAGGTGTCCCCAGGTAGACTAAAATGAAGTTTGGTCGCACATTCAAGTGATCAAATGAGTGCGACAATGCCTAAGTTTCACTCTCTTGCAAGAACAAAGTATTCAGTGTGGTTTGGTCGTAGTCGTGCTATATATAAATTACATTGAACTTAATCTCGTTTGGTTCAAATAATTAAATAGGGAGTTGAAAACCGATTTTTACCTCAACGTTTGCCCTCACGAGGTCCACCATCCAAGTACTATTCCAACACGCGAATGCTTAACTTTATTGTTCAGACAAGATCGGACGTAATCATTATGTCAATATCGTAGACATACCGTAGCAGAAATACTTTGCATATAAACTGGTTCTGTCCAAAGTAATTACGCAGAGAGATCGAAAATTAATGTTGCGGTACCATCTGTTCCCAAGCGGCCCCATAGCAATTTTACTTCCGTGATCAAACAAGAGAAGGTGTACTGAGAAATAAAACTGGAAACCTACAGAACTAGGTGTCCCAGGTGGCTTTCGTTCCTGTAATCATCCCTGTCCAATTAAGCTTTGACTTTGTAACCAGAGGAGAACAGGTGCACATATTGTAGTATGGTGGTATGTAGAAGGAGGTGGAGTTACTTTACTTTTGGACAGATTCCCTCCAAACTTGTTATACAGAGGTATGAAAATAAAGTCTGCGGCATCAGCTGTTCCTACACAGTCCCCTATCGATGTTCTATCCCCGTCCACCAGTGCTCAACCATTGTGATGAGACAAGAATTTGTGTACGGAGAAAAAAAGTGGAAACCTACGGAACTGGGTGTCCCGAGACCATTTTATATCCAAGTGATTATTGCATTCCGGCCATGCTTAACTTCTGTACTCAGAGGACAAAGAGTGCATTTATTGTAGTAAGGTCATGAATGAACAGAGGTGGAATTACTTCACGTTTTTGAAAGGTTCTCTCAAAACTTGTTACACAGAGGTCTGAAAAGGAAAGGCTACGGTATCAGGAGTTCCTACACAGTCCCGCATCCATGTAATATCCAAGTCCACCCTCGCTTAACTTCCGTGATTAGACAAGAATTTGTGTACGGAGAAATAAAACTGGAAACGTACGGAACTAGGTGTCCCTAGGTGGCTTTGCGTTCCTGTAATCATCCCTGTCCAATCATGCTTAGAGTTTGTAATCAGAGGAGTACATGCGCACATATTGTAGTTCGGTTGTATGTGGACGGAGGTGGAGTTACTTTACTTTTGGACAGATTCCCTCTAAACTTGTTACACAGAGGTATGAAAATAAAGTCTGTGGTATCAGCTGTTTCTACACAGTCCCCTATCGATGTTCTATTCTCCTCCACCAGTGCTTAACCTCCGTGATGAGACAAGAATTTGTGTACGGAGAAAAAAAGTGGAAACCTACGGAACTAGGTGTCCCCAGGTAGACTAAAATGAAGTTTGGTCGCACATTGAAGTGATCAAATGAGTGCGACAATGCCTAACTTCCACTCTCTTGCAAGAACAAAGTATTCAGTGTGGTTTGGTCGTAGTGGTACCATATGTAAATTACATTGAACTTAACCTCGTTTTGTTCAAATAATTACATAGGGAGTTGAAAGCCGATTTTTACCTCAACGGGCGCCCCCACGTGGACCACCATCCAAGTACTATCCCAGCCCGACAATGCTTAACTTTATTGTTCAGAGAAGATCGGTCGTAATTATTGTGCCATTATGGTAGACGTACTGTAGGGGAAATACTTTGCATATAAACTGTTTCTGTCCACATTAATTACCCAGGGAGATCGAAAATGAAGGTTGCAGCTCCGGTTGTTCCTAGGTGGACCAAGTAACTACTTAACTTCTATTATCAAACAAGAGAATCTGTACGGAGAATCAAAAGAGGAAACACACGGAACTGGGTGTCCTCAGACTGTTTTATATCCAAGTGATCATCGCATTCCGACAATGGTTAACTTCTGTATTCAGAGGACAAAGAGTGAGTTTATTGTAGTAAGGTCATTAATGCACGGAGGTGGAATTACTTCACGTTTTTGAAAGGTTCTCTCCTAACTTGTTACACAGAGGTCTGAAAAGGGAAATATACGGTATCAGGAGTTCCTACACAGTCCTGCATCCTTGTAATATCCAATTGGACCCTCTCGTAACTACTGTGATTAGACAAGAATTTGTGTACGGACAAATAACACTGGAAACCTACGGAACTAGGTGTCTCCAGGTGGCTTTGCGTTCCTGTAATCATCCCTGTCCAACCATGGTTAGACTTTGCAATCAGAGGAGAACATGCGCACATATTGTAGTATGGTCGTATTTGCACGGAGGTGGAGTTACTTTACTCTTGGACAGATTCCCTCAAAACTTGTTACACAGAGGTATGAAAATAAAGTCTGTGGCATCAGCTGTTCCTTCACAGTCCCGTATCTACGTTCTATCCCGGTCCATCAGTGCTTAACCTCTGTGATGAGAGAAGAATTTGTGTACGGAGGAAGAAAAGTGGATACCTACAGAACTAGGTGTCCCCAGGTAGACTAAAATGAAGTTTGGTCGCACATTCAAGTGATCAAATGAGTGCGGCAATGCCTAACTTCAACTCTCTTGCAAGAACGAAGTATTCAGTGTGGTTTGGTTGTAGTCGTACCATATGTAAATTACATTGAACTTAACCTCGTTTTGTTCAAATAATTACATAGGGAGTTGAAAACCGATTTTTACCTCAACGGGGGCCTCCACGTGGTCCACCATCCAAGTACTATCCCAGCCCGACAATGCTTAACTTTATTGTTCAGACAATTTCGGACGTAATTATTGTGCCATTATGGTAGACGTACTGTAGGGGAAATATATTGCATATAAACTGTGTCTGTCCAAATTAATTACCCAGGGAGATCGAAAATGAAGGTTGCAGCTCCGGTTGTTCCCAGGTGGACCAAGTAACTATTTTACTTCTATTATCAAACAAGAGAATCTGTACGGAGAATCAAAAGAGGAAACACACGGAACTGGGTGTCCCCAGACTGTTTTATATCCAAGTGATCATCGCATTCCGACAATGTTTAACTTCTGTACTCAGAGGACAAAGAGTGAGTTTATTGTAGTAAGGTCATGAATGCACGGAGGTGGAATTACTTCACGTTTTTGAAAGGTTCCCTCCAAACTTGTTACACAGAGGTCTGAAAAGGGAAATATACGGTATCAGGAGTTCATACACAGTCCTGCATCCATGTAATATCCAAGTCCACCCTCTCGTAAATACTGTGATTAGATAAGAATTTGTGTACGGAGAAATAACACTGGAAACCTACGGAACTAGGTGTCTCCAGGTGGCTTTGCGTTCCTGTAATCATCCCTGTCCAACCATGGTTAGACTTTGGAATCAGAGGAGAACATGCGCACATATTGTAGTATGGTCGTATTTGCACGGAGGTGGAGTTACTTTACTTTTGGACAGATTCCCTCTAAACTTGTTAATCAGAGGTATGAAATTAAAGTCTGTGGTATCAGCTGTTCCTACACAGTCCCCTATCGATGTTCTATCCCCGTCCACCAGTGCTTATCCTCCGTGATGAGACAAGAATTTTTGTACGGAGAAAAAAAGTGGAAACCTACGGAACTAGGTGTCCCCAGATAGCGTTACATGAAGGTTGGTCGCACACACAAGTGATCAAATGAGTGCGCCAATATCTAATTTTAACTCTATGGCAAAAACTAAGTATTCAATGTGGTTTGGTCGTAGTCGTACCGTATGTAAATTACATTGAACTTAATCTCGTTTTGTTCAAATAATTACATAGGGAGTTGAAAACCGATTTTTACCTTAACAGGTGCCTTTTAGTGGTCCACCATCCAGGTATTATCCCAACAAGCGAATGCTTAACTTTATCGTTCAGACAAAATCGAACGTAATCATTGCGTCAATATCGTGGACATACAGTAGCAGAAATACTTTGCATATAAACTGGTTCTGTCCAAATTAATTACGCAGAGAGATCGAAAATTAATTTTGCGGCACCATCTGTTCCAAAGCGGCCCCATAGCAATTTTACTTTCGTGATCAGACAAGAATTTGTGTACGGAGAAATAAAACTGGAAACCTATGGGACTAGGTGTCCCTAGGTGGCTTTGCGTTCCTGTAATCATCCCTGTCCAACCATGCTTAGATTTTGTAATCAGAGGAGTACATGCGCACATATTGTAGTACGGTCGTACGTGTACGGAGGTGGAGTTACTTTACTTTTGGACAGATTCCCTCCAAACTTGTTACACAGAGGTATGAAAATAAAGTCTGCGGCATCAGCTGTTCCTACACAGTCCCCCATCCATGTTCCGTCCCGGTCCACCAGTGCTTAACCTCGGTGATGTGAGAAGAATTTGTGTACGGAGATTGAAAAGAGGAAACCTACGGAACTAGGTGTCCCCAGGTAGCCTTACATGAAATTTGGTCGCACAGTCAATTGATCAAATGAGTGCGGCAATGCCTAACTTCCACTCTCTTGCAAGAACGAAGTATTCAGTGTGGTTTGGTCGTAGTCGTACCATATGTAAATTACATGGAACTTAACCTGGTTTAGTTCAAATAATTACATTGGGAGTTGAAAACGGATGTGTACCTCAACGAGAGCTCCCACCTGGTCCCCCATCCAAGTACTATCCCAGCCCGACAATGCTTAACTTTATTGTTCAGACAAGATCGGACGTAATTATTGAGCCATTATGGTAGACGTATTGTAGGGGAAATACTTTGCATATAAAACGTTTCTGTCAAAATTAATTACGCAAGGAGATCAAAAATGAAGGTTGCAGCTCCGGTTGTTCCCTGGTGGACCAAGTAACTGTTTTACTTCTATTATCAAACAAGAGACTCTGTACGGAGAAGCAAAAGAGGAAACACACGGAACTGGGTGTCTCGAGAGGGTTTTATATCCAAGTGATTATCGCATTCTGACCTTACTTAACTTCTGTACTCAGGGGACAAAGAGTGCATTTATTGTAGTAAGGTCATGAATGCACGGAGGTGGAATTACTTCACTTTTCGAAAAGTTCCCTCCAAACTTGTTACACAGAGGTTTAAAATAGAAAGTCTACGGTATCAGCTGTTCCTACACAGTCCCCTATCGATATTCTATCCCCGTCCACCAGTGGTTAACCTCCGTGATGAGACAAGAATTTGTGTACGGAGAAAAAAAGTGGAAACCTACGGAACTAGGTGTCCCTAGATAGCGTTACATGAAGGTTAGTCGCACACACAAGTGATCAAATGATTGCGCCAATGTCTAATTTCAACTCTCTGGCAAAAACAAAGTATTCAATGTGGTTTGGTCGTAGTCGTAGCATATGTAAATTACATTGAACTTAAACTGGTTTAGTTCAAATAATTACATTGGGAGTTGAAAACGGATGTGTACCTCAACGAGAGCAACCACCTGGTCCCCCATCCAAGTACTATCCCAGCCTGACAATGCTTAACTTTATTGTTCAGACAAGATCGGACGTAATTATTGAGCCATTATGGTAGACGTACTGTAGGGGAAATACTTTGCATATAAACTGTTTCTGTCCAAATTAATTACGCAGGGAGATCAAAAATGAAGGTTGCCGCTCCGGTTGTTCCCAGGTGGACCAAGTAACTGTTTTACTTCTATTATCAAACAAGAGAATCTGTACGGGGAAGCAAAAGAGGAAACACACGGAACTGGGTGTCTCGAGAGGGTTTTATATTCAAGTGATCATCGCTATCCGACCATGCTTAACTTCTCTACTCAGAGGACAAAGAGTGAGTTTATTGTAGTAAGGTGATGAATGCACGGAGGTGGAATTACTTCACGTTTTTGAAAGGTTCCCTCAAAACTTGTTACACAGAGGTCTGAAAAGGAAAGTCTACGGTATCAGGAGTTCCTACACAGTCCCGCTTCCATGTAATATCCAAGTCCACCCTCGCTTAACTTTCGTGATTAGACAAGAATTTGTATACGGAGAATTAAAACTGGAAACCTACGGAACTAGGTGTCCCCAGGTGGCTTTGCGTTCCTGTAATCATCCCTGTCCAAACATGCTTAGACTTTGGAATCAGAGGAGAACATGCGCACATATTGTAGTATGGTCGTATGTGCACGGAGGTGGAGTTACTTTACTTTTGATGAGAGACTGTAAAAACCTACGGAACTAGGTGTCCTCAGGTAGCCTTACATGTAGTTTGGTCGCACATTCAAGTGATCAAATGAGTGCGGCAATGCCTAACTTCCACTCTCTTGCAAGAACGAAGTATTCGTACCATGTGTAAATTACATTGAACTTAACCTGGTTTTGTTCAAATAATTACATAGGGAGTTGAAAACGGATGTGTACCTCAACGAGAGCTCCCACCTGGTCCCCCATCCAAGTACTATCCCAGCCCGACAATGCTTAACTTTATTGTTCAGACAAGATCGGACGTAATTATTGAGCCATTATGGTAGACGTACTGTAGGGGAAATACTTTGCATATAAACTGTTTCTGTCCAAATTAGTTACGCAGGGAGATCGAAAATGAAGGTTGAAGCTCCGGTTTTTCCCAGGGGGACCAAGTAACTATTTTACTTCTATTATCAAACAAGAGAATGTGTACGGATAATTAAAAGAGAAATCACACGGAACTGGGTGTCTTTAGACGGTTTTATATCCAAGTGATTATCGTATTCTGACCTTACTTAACTTCTGTACTCAGGGGACAAAGAGTGCATTTATTGTAGTAAAGTCATGAATGCACGGAGGTGGAATTACTTCACTTATCGAAAAGTTCCCTCCAAACTTGTTACACAGAGGTCAAAAATATAAAGTCTACGGTATCAGGAGTTCCTACACAGTCCCGCATCCATGTAAAATCCAAGTCCACACTTGCTTAACTTCCGTGATCAGACAAGAATTTGTGTACGGAGAAATAAAACTGGAAACCTACGGAACTAGGTGTCCCTAGGTGGCTTTCGTTCCTGTAATCATCTCTGTCCAACTAAGCTTTGACTTTGTAACCAGAGGAGAACAGGTGCACATATTGTAGTATTGTCGTATGTGCAAGGAGGTGGAGTTACTTTACTTTTGGACAGATTCCCTCAAAACTTGTTACACAGAGGTATGAAAATAAAGTCTGCGGCATCAGCTGTTCCTACACATTCCCCCATCCATGTTCCGTCCAGTTCCACCAGTGCTTAACCTCCGTGATGTAAGAAGAATTTGCGTACGGAGATTGAAAAGTGGAAACCTACGGAACTAGGTGTCCCCAGGTAGCCTTACATGAAATTTGGTCGCACAGTCAAGTGATCAAATGAGTGCGGCAATGGCTATCTTCCACTCTCTTGCAAGAACGAAGTATTCAGTGTGGTTTGGTCGTAGTAGTACCATATGTAAATTACATTGAACTTAACCTGGTTTAGTTCAAATAATTACTTTGGGAGTTGAAAACGGATGTGTACCTCAACGAGAGCTCCCACCTGGTCCCCCATCCAAGTACTATCCCAGCCCGACAATGCTTAACTTTATTGTTCAGACAAGATCGGACGTAATTATTGAGCTATTATGGTAGACGTACTGTAGGGGAAATACTTTGCATATAAACTGTTTCTGTCCAAATTAATTACGCAGGGAGATCAAAAATGAAGGTTGCAGCTCTAGTTGTTCCCAGGTGGACCAAGTAACTGTTTTACTTCTATTATCAAACAAGAGAATCTGTACGGAGAAGCAAAAGAGGAAACACACGGAACTGGGTGTCTCGAGAGGGTTTTATATTCAAGTGATCATCGCTATCCGACCATGCTTAACTTCTCTACTCAGAGGACAAAGAGTGAGTTTATTGTAGTAAGGTGATGAATGCACGGAGGTGGAATTACTTTACGTTTTTGAAAGGTTCCCTCAAAACTTGTTACACAGAGGTCTGAAAAGGAAAGTCTACGGTGTCAGGAGTTCCTACACAGTCCCGCTTCCATGTAATATCCAAGTCCACCCTCGCTTAACTTTCGTGATTAGACAAGAATTTGTGTACGGAGAATTAGATCTGGAAACCTACGGAACTAGGTGTCCCCAGGTGGCTTTGCGTTCCTGTAATCATCCCTGTCCAAACATGCTTAGACTTTGGAATCAGAGGAGAACATGCGCACATATTGTAGTATGGTCGTATGTGCACGAAGGTGGAGTTACTTTACTTTTGATGAGAGACTGTAAAAACCTACGGAACTAGGTGTCCTCAGGTAGCCTTACATGTAGTTTGGTCGCACATTCAAGTGATCAAATGAGTGCGGCAATGCCTAACTTCCACTCTCTTGCAAGAACGAAGTATTCGTACCATGTGTAAATTACATTGAACTTAACCTGGTTTTGTTCAAATAATTACATAGGGAGTTGAAAACGGATGTGTACCTCAACGAGAGCTCCCACCTGGTCCCCCATCCAAGTACTATCTTAGCCCGACAATGCTTCACTTTATTGTTCAGACAAGATGGACGTAATTATTGTGCCATTATGGTAGACGTACTGTAGGGGAAATACTTTGCATATAAACTGTTTCTGTCCAAATTAGTTACGCAGGGAGATCGAAAATGAAGGTTGAAGCTCCGATTTTTCCCAGGCGGACCAAGTAACTATTTTACTTCTATTATCAAACAAGAGAATGTGTACGGATAATTAAAAGAGAAATCACACGGAAGTGGGTGTCCTTAGACGGTTTTATATCCAAGTGATTATCGCATTCTGACCTTACTTAACTTCTGTACTCAGGGGACAAAGAGTGCATTTATTGTAGTAAAGTCATGAATGCACGGAGGTGGAATTACTTCACTTATCGAAAAGTTCCCTCCAAACTTGTTACACAGAGGTCAAAAATATAAAGTCTACGGTATCAGGAGTTTCTACACAGTCCCGCATCCATGTAAAATCCAAGTCCACACTTGCTTAACTTCCGTGATCAGACAAGAATTTGTGTACGGAGAAATAAAACTGGAAACCTACGGAACTAGGTGTCCCTAGGTGGCTTTTGTTCCTGTAATCATCTCTGTCCAACTAAGCTTTGACTTTTTAACCAGAGGAGAACAGGTGCACATATTGTAGTATGGTCGTATGTGCAAGGAGGTGGAGTTACTTTACTTTTGGACAGATTCCCTCAAAACTTGTTACACAGAGGTATGAAAATAAAGTCTGCGGCATCAGCTGTTCCTACACTGTCCCCCATCCATGTTCCGTCCCGTTCCACCAGTGCTTAACCTCCGTGATGTGAGAAGAATTTGCGTACGGAGATTGAAAAGTGGAAACCTACGGAACTAGGTGTCCCCAGGTAGCCTTACATGAAATTTGGTCGCACAGTCAAGTGATCAAATGAGTGCGGCAATGCCTAACTTCCACTCTCTTGCAAGAACGAAGTATTCAGTGTGGTTTGGTCGTAGTCGTACCATATGTAAATTACATTGAACTTAACCTGGTTTAGTTCAAATAATTACTTTGGGAGTTGAAAACGGATGTGTACCTCAACGAGAGCTCCCACCTGTTCCCCTATCCAAGTACTATCCCAGCCCGACAATGCTTAACTTTATTGTTCAGACAAGATCGGACGTAATTATTGAGCCATTACGGTAGACGTACTGTAGGGGAAATACTTTGCATATAAACTGTTTCTGTCCAAATTAATTACGCAGGCAGATCAAAAATGAAGGTTGCAGCTCCGGTTGTTCCCAGGTGGACCAAGTAACTGTTTTACTTCTATTATCAAACAAGAGAATCTGTACGGAGAACCAAAAGAGGAAACACACGGAACTAGGTGTGTAAATTACATTGAACTTAATCTGGTTTTGTTCAAATAATTACATAGGGAGTTGAAAACGGATGTGCACCTCAACGAGAGCTCCCACCTGGTCCCCCATCCAAGTACTATCTTAGCCCGACAATGCTTAACTTTATTGTTCAGACAAGATGGACGTAATTATTGTGCCATTATGGTAAACGTACTGTAGGGGAAATACTTTGCATATAAACTGTTTCTGTCCAAATTAGTTACGCAGGGAGATCGAAAATGAAGGTTGAAGATCCGGTTTTTCCCTGGCGGACCAAGTAACTATTTTACTTCTATTATCAAACAAGAGAATGTGTACGGATAATTAAAAGAGAAAACACACGGAACTGGGTGTCCCTAGACGGTTTTATATTCAAGTGATCATCGCTATCCGACCATGCTTAACTTCTCTACTCAGAGGACAAAGAGTGAGTTTATTGTAGTAAGGTGATGAATGCACGGAGGTGGAATTACTTCACGTTTTTGAAAGGTTCCCTCAAAACTTGTTACACAGAGGTCTGAAAAGGAAAGTCTACGGTGTCAGGAGTTCCTACACAGTCCCGCTTCCATGTAATATCCAAGTCCACCCTCGCTTAACTTTCGTGATTAGACAAGAATTTGTGTACGGAGAATTAGATCTGGAAACCTACGGAACTAGGTGTCCCCAGGTGGCTTTGCGTTCCTGTAATCATCCCTGTCCAAACATGCTTAGACTTTGGAATCAGAGGAGAACATGCGCACATATTGTAGTATGGTCGTATGTGCACGAAGGTGGAGTTACTTTACTTTTGATGAGAGACTGTAAAAACCTACGGAACTAGGTGTCCTCAGGTAGCCTTACATGTAGTTTGGTCGCACATTCAAGTGATCAAATGAGTGCGGCAATGCCTAACTTCCACTCTCTTGCAAGAACGAAGTATTCGTACCATGTGTAAATTACATTGAACTTAACCTGGTTTTGTTCAAATAATTACATAGGGAGTTGAAAACGGATGTGTACCTCAACGAGAGCTCCCACCTGGTCCCCCATCCAAGTACTATCTTAGCCCGACAATGCTTCACTTTATTGTTCAGACAAGATGGACGTAATTATTGTGCCATTATGGTAGACGTACTGTAGGGGAAATACTTTGCATATAAACTGTTTCTGTCAAAATTAGTTACGCAGGGAGATCGAAAATGAAGGTTGAAGCTCCGGTTTTTCCCAGGCGGACCAAGTAACTATTTTACTTCTATTATCAAACAAGAGAATGTGTACGAATAATTAAAAGAGAAATCACACGGAACTGGGTGTCCTTAGACGGTTTTATATCCAAGTGATTATCGCATTCTGACCTTACTTAACTTCTGTACTCAGGGGACAAAGAGTGCATTTATTGTAGTAAAGTCATGAATGCACGGAGGTGGAATTACTTCACTTATCGAAAAGTTCCCTCCAAACTTGTTACACAGAGGTCAAAAATATAAAGTCTACGGTATCAGGAGTTCCTACACAGTCCCGCATCCATGTAAAATCCAAGTCCACACTTGCTTAACTTCCGTGATCAGACAAGAATTTGTGTACGGAGAAATAAAACTGGAAACCTACGGAACTAGGTGTCCCTAGGTGGCTTTTGTTCCTGTAATCATCTCTGTCCAACTAAGCTTTGACTTTTTAACCAGAGGAGAACAGGTGCACATATTGTAGTATGGTCGTATGTGCAAGGAGGTGGAGTTACTTTACTTTTGGACAGATTCCCTCAAAACTTGTTACACAGAGGTATGAAAATAAAGTCTGCGGCATCAGCTGTTCCTACACTGTCCCCCATCCATGTTCCGTCCCGTTCCACCAGTGCTTAACCTCCGTGATGTGAGAAGAATTTGCGTACGGAGATTGAAAAGTGGAAACCTACGGAACTAGGTGTCCCCAGGTAGCCTTACATGAAATTTGGTCGCACAGTCAAGTGATCAAATGAGTGCGGCAATGCCTAACTTCCACTCTCTTGCAAGAACGAAGTATTCAGTGTGGTTTGGTCGTAGTCGTACCATATGTAAATTACATTGAACTTAACCTGGTTTAGTTCAAATAATTACTTTGGGAGTTGAAAACGGATGTGTACCTCAACGAGAGCTCCCACCTGTTCCCCTATCCAAGTACTATCCCAGCCCGACAATGCTTAACTTTATTGTTCAGACAAGATCGGACGTAATTATTGAGCCATTACGGTAGACGTACTGTAGGGGAAATACTTTGCATATAAACTGTTTCTGTCCAAATTAATTACGCAGGCAGATCAAAAATGAAGGTTGCAGCTCCGGTTGTTCCCAGGTGGACCAAGTAACTGTTTTACCTCTATTATCAAACAAGAGAATCTGTACGGAGAACCAAAAGAGGAAACACACGGAACTAGGTGTGTAAATTACATTGAACTTAATCTGGTTTTGTTCAAATAATTACATAGGGAGTTGAAAACGGATGTGCACCTCAACGAGAGCTCCCACCTGGTCCCCCATCCAAGTACTATCTTAGCCCGACAATGCTTAACTTTATTGTTCAGACAAGATGGACGTAATTATTGTGCCATTATGGTAGACGTACTGTAGGGGAAATACTTTGCATATAAACTGTTTCTGTCCAAATTAGTTACGCAGGGAGATCGAAAATGAAGGTTGAAGATCCGGTTTTTCCCTGGCGGACCAAGTAACTATTTTACTTCTATTATCAAACAAGAGAATGTGTACGGATAATTAAAAGAGAAAACACACGGAACTGGGTGTCCCTAGACGGTTTTATATCCAAGTGATTATCGCATTCTGACCTTACTTAACTTCTGTACTCAGGGGACAAAGAGTGCATTTATTGTAGTAAAGTCATGAATGCACGGAGGCGGAATTACTTTACGTTTTTGGAAGGTTCCCTCAAAACTTGTTGCACAGAGGTCTGAAAAGGAAAGTCTACGGTATCAGGAGTTCATACACAGTCCCGCTTCCATGTAATATCCAAGTGCACCCTCGCTTAACTTTCGTGATTAGACAAGAATTTGTGTACGGAGAAATAGAACTGGAAACCTACGGAACTAGGTGTCCCCAGGTGGCTTTGCGTTCCTGTAATCATCCCTGTCCAAACATGCTTAGACTTTGGAATCATAGGAGAACATGCGCACATATTGTAGTATGGTCGTATGTGCACGGAGGTGGAGTTACTTTACTTTTGATGAGAGACTGTGAAAACCTACGGAACTAGGTGTCCCCAGGTAGCCTTACATGTAGTTTGGTCGCACATTCAAGTGATCAAATGAGTGCGGCAATGCCTAACTTCCACTCTCTTGCAAGAACGAAGTATTCGTACCATGTGTAAATTACATTGAACTTAACCTGGTTTTGTTCAAATAATTACATAGGGAGTTGAAAACGGTTGTGTACCTCAACGAGAGCTCCCACCTGGTCCCCTATCCAAGTACTATCTTAGCCCGACAATGCTTAACTTTATTGTTCAGACAAGATGGACGTAATTATTGCGCCATTATGGTAGACGTACTGTAGGGGAAATACTTTGCATATAAACTGTTTCTGTCCAAATTAGTTACGCAGGGAGATCGAAAATGAAGGTTGAAGCTCCGGTTTTTCCCGGGCGGACCAAGTAACTATTTTACTTCTATTATCAAACAAGAGAATATGTACGGATAAATAAAAGAGAAAACACACGGAACTGGGTGTCCCTAGACGGTTTTATATCCAAGTGATTATCGCATTCTGACCTTACTTAACTTCTGTACTCAGGGGACAAAGAGTGCATTTATTGTAGTAAAGTCATGAATGCACCGAGGTGGAATTACTTCACTTTTCGAAAAGTTCCCTCCAAACTTGTTACACAGATGTCTAAAATATAAAGTCTACGGTATCAGGAGTTTCTACACAGTCCCGCATCCATGTAAAATCCAAGTCCACACATGCTTAACTTCCGTGATCAGACAAGAATTTGTGTACGGAGAAATAAAACTGGAAACCTACGGAACTAGGTGTCCCTAGGTGGCTTTCGTTCCTGTAATCATCTCTGTCCAACTAAGCTTTGACTTTGTAACCAGAGGAGAACAGGTGCACATATTGTAGTATTGTCGTATGTGCAAGGAGGTGGAGTTACTTTACTTTTGGACAGATTCCCTCAAAACTTGTTACACAGAGGTATGAAAATAAAGTCTTCGGCATCAGCTGTTCCTACACAGTCCCCCATCCATGTTCCGTCCCGTTCCACCAGTGCTTAACCTCCGTGATGTGAGAAGAATTTGCGTACGGAGATTGAAAAGTGGAAACCTACGGAACTAGGTGTCCCCAGGTAGCCTTACATGAAATTTGGTCGCACAGTCAAGTGATCAAATGAGTGCGGCAATGGCTAACTTCCACTCTCTTGCAAGAACGAAGTATTCAGTGTAGTTTGGTCGTAGTCGTACCATATGTAAATTACATTGAACTTAACCTGGTTTAGTTCAAATAATTACTTTGGGAGTTGAAAACGGATGTGTACCTCAACGAGAGCTCCCACCTGGTCCCCCATCCAAGTACTATCCCAGCCCGACAATGCTTAACTTTATTGTTCAGACAAGATCGGACGTAATTATTGAGCCATTATGGTAGACGTACTGTAGGGGAAATACTTTGCATATAAACTGTTTCTGTCCAAATTAATTACGCAGGAAGATCAAAAATGAAGGTTGCAGCTCCGGTTGTTCCCAGGTGGACCAAGTAACTGTTTTACTTCTATTATCAAACAAGAGAATCTGTACGGAGAAGCAAAAGAGGAAACACACGGAACTAGGTGTGTAAATTACATTGAACTTAACCTGGTTTTGTTCAAATAATTACATAGGGAGTTGAAAACGGATGTGTACCTCAACGAGAGCTCCCACCTGGTCCCCCATCCAAGTACTATCTTAGCCCGACAATGCTTAACTTTATTGTTCAGACAAGATGGACGTAATTATTGTGCCATTATGGTAGACGTACTGTAGGGGAAATACTTTGCATATAAACTGTTTCTGTCAAAATTAGTTACGCAGGGAGATCGAAAATGAAGGTTGAAGCTCCGGTTTTTCCCAGGCGGACCAAGTAACTATTTTACTTCTATTATCAAACAAGAGAATGTGTACGGATAATTAAAAGAGAAAACACACGGAACTGGGTGTCCCTAGACGGTTTTATATCCAAGTGATTATCGCATTCTGACCTTACTTAACTTCTGTACTCAGGGGACAAAGAGTGCATTTATTGTAGTAAAGTCATGAATGCACGGAGGTGGAATTACTTCACTTTTCGAAAAGTTCCCTCCAAACATGTTACACAGAGGTCTAAAATATAAAGTCTACGGTATCAGGAGTTCCTACACAGTCCCGCATCCATGTAAAATCCAAGTCCACACTTGCTTAACTTCCGTGATCAGACAAGAATTTGTGTACATAGAAATAAAACTGGAAACCTACGGAACTAGGTGTCCCTCGGTGGCTTTCGTTCCTGTAATCATCCCTGTCCAACTAAGCTTTGACTTTGTAACCAGAGGAGAACAGGTGCACATATTGTAGTATGGTCGTATGTGCAAGGAGGTGGAGTTACTTTACTTTTGGACAGATTCCCTCCAAACTTGTTACACAGAGGTATGAAAATAAAGTCTGCGGCATCAGCTGTTCCTACACAGTCCTCCATCCATATTCCGTCCCGGTCAACCAGTGCTTAACCTCCGTGATGTGAGAAGAATTTGTGTACGGTGATTGAAAAGTGGAAACCTACGGAACTAGGTGTCCCCAGGTAGCCTTACATGAATTTTGGTCGCACAGTCAAGTGATCAAATGAGTGCGGCAATGCCTAACTTCCACTCTCTTGCAAGAACGAAGTATTAAATGTGGTTTGGTCGTAGTCGTACCATATGTAAATTACATTGAACTTAACCTGGTTTAGTTCAAATAATTACATTGGGAGTTGAAAACGGATGTTTACCTCAACGAGAGCTCCCACCTGGTCCCGCATCCAAGTACTATCCCAGCCCGACAATGCTTAACTTTATTGTTCAGACAAGATCGGACGTAATTATTGAGCCATTATGGTAGACGTACTGTAGGGGAAATACTTTGCATATAAACTGTTTCTGTCCAAATTAATTACGCAGGGAGATCAAAAATGAAGGTTGCATCTCCGGTTGTTCCCAGGTGGACCAAGTAACTGTTTTACTTCTATTATCAAACAAGAGAATCTGTACGGAGAAGCAAAAGAGGAAACACACGGAACTGGGTGCGTAAATTACATTGAACTTAACCTGGTTTTGTTCAAATAATTACATAGGGAGTTGAAAACGGATGTGTACCTCAACGAGAGCTCCCACCTGGTCCCCCATCCAAGTACTATCTTAGCCCGACAATGCTTAACTTTATTGTTCAGACAAGATGGACGTAATTATTGTGCCATTATGGTAGACGTACTGTAGGGAAAATACTTTGCATATAAACTGTTTCTGTCCAAATTAGTTACGCAGGGAGATCGAAAATGAAGGTTGAAGCTCCGGTTTTTCCCAGGCGGACCAAGTAACTATTTTACTTCTATTATCAAACAAGAGAATGTGTACGGATAATTAAAAGAGAAAACACACGGAACTGGGTGTCCCTAGACGGTTTTATATCCAAGTGATTATCGCATTCTGACCTTACTTAACTTCTGTACTCAGGGGACAAAGAGTGCATTTATTGTAGTAAAGTCATGAATGCACGGAGGTGGAATTACTTCACTTTTCGAAAAGTTCCCTCCAAACATGTTACACAGAGGTCTAAAATATAAAGTCTACGGTATCAGGAGTTCCTACACAGTCCCGCATCCATGTAAAATCCAAGTCCACACTTGCTTAACTTCCGTGATCAGACAAGAATTTGTGTACGGAGAAATAAAACTGGAAACCTACGGAACTAGGTGTCCCTAGGTGGCTTTCGTTCCTGTAATCATCTCTGTCCAACTAAGCTTTGACTTTGTAACCAGAGGAGATCAGGTGCACCTATTGTAGTATGGTCGTATGTGCAAGGAGGTGGAGTTACTTTACTTTTGGACAGATTCCCTCAAAACTTGTTATACAGAGGTATGAAAATAAAGTCAGCGGCATCAGCTGTTCCTACACAGTCCCCCATCCATGTTCCGTCCCGTTCCACCAGTGCTTAACCTACGTGATGTGAGAAGAATTTGTGTATGGAGATTGAAAAGTGGAAACCTACGGAACTAGGTGTCCCCAGGTAGCCTTACATGAAATTTGGTCGCACAGTCAAGTGATCAAATAAGTGCGGCAATGCCTAACTTCCACTCTCTTGCAAGAACGAAGTATTCAGTGTGGTTTGGTCGTAGTCGTACCATATGTAAATTACATTGAACTTAACCTGGTTTAGTTCAAATAATTACTTTGGGAGTTGAAAACGGATGTGTACCTCAACGAGAGCTTCCACCTGGTCCCCCATCCAAGTACTTTCCCAGCCCGACAATGCTTAACTTTATTGTTCAGACAAGATCGGACGTAATTATTGAGCCATTATGGTAGACGTACTGTAGGGGAAACACTTTGCATATAAACTGTTTCTGTCCAAATTAATTACGCAGAGAGATCAAAAATGAAGGTTGCAGCTCCGGTTGTTCCCAGGTGGACCAAGTAACTGTTTTACTTCTATTATCAAACAAGAGAATCTGTACGGAGAAGCAAAAGAGGAAACGCACGGAACTGGGTGTCTCGAGAGGGTTTTATATTCAAGTGATCATCGCTATCCGACCATGCTTAACTTCTCTACTCAGAGGACAAAGAGTGAGTTTATTGTAGTAAGTTGATGAATGCACGGAGGTGGAATTACTTCACGTTTTTAAAAGGTTCCCTCAAAACTTGTTGCACAGAGGTCTGAAAAGGAAAGTCTACGGTATCAGGAGTTCATACACAGTCCCGCTTCCATGTAATATCCAAGTGCACCCTCGCTTAACTTTCGTGATTAGACAAGAATTTGTGTACGGAGAAATAGAACTAAAAACCTACGGAACTAGGTGTCCCTAGGTGGCTTTGCGTTCCTGTAATCATCCCTGTCCAAACATGCTTAGACTTTGGAATCAGAGGAGAACATGCGCACATATTGTAATATGGTCGTATGTGCACGGAGGTGGAGTTACTTTACTTTTAATGAGAGACTGGGAAAACCTACGGAACTAGGTGTCCCCAGGTAGCCTTACATGTAGTTTGGTCGCACATTCAAGTGATCAAATGAGTGCGGCAATGCCTAACTTCCACTCTCTTGCAAGAACGAAGTATTTGTACCATGTGTAAATTACATCGAACTTAACCTGGTTTTGTTCAAATAATTACATAGGGAGTTGAAAACGGATGTGTACCTCAACGAGAGCTTCCACCTGGTCCCCCATCCAAGTACTATCCCAGCCCGACAATGCTTAACTTTATTGTTCAGACAAGATCGGACGTAATTATTAAGCCATTATGGTAGACGTACTGTAGGGGAAATACTTTGCATATAAACTGTTTCTGTCTAAATTAATTACGCAGGGAGATCAAAAATGAAGGTTGCAGCTCCGGTTGTTCCCAGGTGGACCAAGTAACTGTTTTACTTCTATTATCAAACAAGAGAATATGTACGGATAATTAAAAGAGAAAACACACGTAACTGGGTGTCCCTAGACGGTTTTATATCCAAGTGATTATCGCATTCTGACCTTACTTAACTTCTGTACTCAGGGGACAAAGAGTGCATTTATTGTAGTAAAGTCATGAATGCACGGAGGTGGAATTACTTCACTTTTCGAAATGTTCCCTCCAAACTTGTTACACAGAGGTCTAAAATATAAAGTCTACGGTATCAGGAGTTCCTACACAGTCCCGCATCCATGTAAAATCCAAGTCCCCACATGCTTAACTTCCGTGATCAGACAAGAATTTGTGTACGGAGAAATAAAACTGGAAACCTACGGAACTAGGTGTCCCTCGGTGGCTTTCGTTCCTGTAATCATTCCTGTCTAACTAAGCTTTGACTTTGTAACCAGAGGAGAACAGGTGCACATATTGCAGTATGGTCGTATGTGCAAGGAGGTGGAGTTACTTTACTTTTGGACAGATTCCCTCCAAACTTGTTACACAGAGGTATGAAAATAAAGTCTGCGGCATCAGCTGTTCCTACACAGTCCCCCATCCATGTTCCGTCCCGGTCCACCAGTGCTTAACCTGAGTGATGTGAGAAGAATTTGAGTACGGAGATTGAAAAGTGGAAACCTACGGAACTAGGTGTCCACAGGTAGCCTTACATGAAATTTGGTCGCACAGTCAAGTGATCAAATGAGTGCGGCAATGCCTAACTTCCACTCTCTTGCAAGAACGAAGTATTCAGTGTGGTTTGGTCGTAGTCGTACCATATGTAAATTACATTGAAGTTAACCTGGTTTAGTTCAACTACTTACATTGGGAGTTGAAAACGGATGTGTACCTCAACGAGAGCTCCCACCTGGTCCCCCATCCAAGTACTATCCCAGCCCGACAATGCTTAACTTTATTGTTCAGACAAGATCGGACGTAATTATTGAGCCATTATGGTAGACGTACTGTAGGGGAAATACTTTGCATATAAACTGTTTCTGTCCAAATTAATTACGCAGGGAGATCAAAAATGAAGGTTGCAGCTCCGGTTGTTCCCAGGTGGACCAAGTAACTGTTTTACTTCTATTATCAAACAAGAGAATCTGTACGGAGAAGCAAAAGAGGAGACACACGGAACTAGGTGTGTAAATTACATTGAACTTAACCTGGTTTTGTTCAAATAATTACATAGGGAGTTGAAAACGGATGTGTACCTCAACGAGAGCTCCCACCTGGTCCCCCATCCAAGTACTATCTTAGCCCGACAATGCTTAACTTTATTGTTCAGACAAGATGGACGTAATTATTGTGCCATTATGGTAGACGTACTGTAGGGGAAATACTTTGCATATAAACTGTTTCTGTCAAAATTAGTTACGCAGGGAGATCGAAAATGAAGGTTGAACTCCGGTTGTTCCCAGGTGGACCAAGTAACTGTTTTACTTCTATTATCAAACAAGAGAATCTGTACGGAGAAGCAAAAGAGGAAACACACGAAACTGGGTGTCTCGAGAGGGTTTTATATTCAAGTGATCATCGCTATCCGACCATGCTTAACTTCTCTACTCAGAGGACAAAGAGTGAGTTTATTGTAGTAAGGTGATGAATGCACGAAGGTGGAATTACTTCACGTTTTTGAAAGGTTCCCTCAAAATTTGTTACACAGAGGTCTGAAAAGGAAAGTCTACGGTATCAGGAGTTCCTACACAGTCCCGCTTCCATGTAATATCCACGTCCACCCTCGCTTAACTTTCGTGATTAGACAAGAATTTGTGTACGGAGAAATAGAACTGGAAACCTACGGAACTAGTTGTCCCCAGGTGGCTTTGCGTTCCTGTAATCATCCCTGTCCAAACATGCTTAGACTTTGGAATCAAAGGAGAACATGAGCACATATTGTAGTATGGTCGTATGTGCACGGAGGTGGAGTTACTTTACTTTTGATTAGAGACTGTGAAAACCTACGGAACTAGGTGTCCCCAGGTAGCCTTACATGTAGTTTGGTCGCACATTCAAGTGATCAAATGAGTGCGGCAATGCCTTACTTCCACTCTCTTGCAAGAACGAAGTAGTCGTACCATTTGTAAATTACATTGAACTTAACCTGGTTTTGTTCAAATAATTACATAGGGAGTTGAAAACGGATGTGTACCTCAACGAGAGCTTCCACCTGGTCCCCCATCAAAGTACTATCCCAGCCCGACAATGCTTAACTTTATTGTTCAGACAAGATCGGACGTAATTATAAAGCCATTATGGTAGACGTACTGTAGGGGAAATACTTTGCATATAAACTGTTTCTGTCCAAATTAATTACGCAGGGAGATCAAAAATGAAGGTTGCAGCTCCGGTTGTTCCCAGGTGGACCAAGTAACTGTTTTACTTCTATTATCAAACAAGAGAATATGTACGGATAATTAAAAGAGAAAACACACGGAACTGGGTGTCCCTAGACGGTTTTATATCCAAGTGATTATCGCATTCTGACCTTACTTAACTTCTGTACTCAGGGGACAAAGAGTGCATTTATTGTAGTAAAGTCATGAATGCACGGAGGTGGAATTACTTCACTTTTCGAAATGTTCCCTCCAAACTTGTTACACAGAGGTCTAAAATATAAAGTCTACGGTATCAGGAGTTCCTACACAGTCCCGCATCCATGTAAAATCCAAGTCCACACATGCTTAACTTCCGTGATCAGACAAGAATTTGTGTACGGAGAAATAAAACTGGAAACCTACGGAACTAGGTGTCCCTCGGTGGCTTTCGTTCCTGTAATCATTCCTGTCTAACTAAGCTTTGACTTTGTAACCAGAGGAGAACAGGTGCACATATTGTAGTATGGTCGTATGTGCAAGGAGGTGGAGTTACTTTACTTTTGGACAGATTCCCTCCAAACTTGTTACACAGAGGTATGAAAATAAAGTCTGCGGCATCAGCTGTTCCTACACAGTCCCCCATCCATGTTCCGTCCCGGTCCACCAGTGCTTAACCTCCGTGATGTGAGAAGAATTTGAGTACGGAGATTGAAAAGTGGAAACCTACGGAACTAGGTGTCCACAGGTAGCCTTACATGAAATTTGGTCGCACAGTCAAGTGATCAAATGAGTGCGGCAATGCCTAACTTCCACTCTCTTGCAAGAACGAAGTATTCAGTGTGGTTTGGTCGTAGTCGTACCATGTGTAAATTACATTGAACTTAACCTGGTTTAGTTCCACTAATTACATTGGGAGTTGAAAACGGATGTGTACCTCAACGAGAGCTTCCACCTGGTCCCCCATCAAAGTACTATCCCAGCCCGACAATGCTTAACTTTATTGTTCAGACAAGATCGGACGTAATTATAAAGCCATTATGGTAGACGTACTGTAGGGGAAATACTTTGCATATAAACTGTTTCTGTCCAAATTAATTACGCAGGGAGATCAAAAATGAAGGTTGCAGCTCCGGTTGTTCCCAGGTGGACCAAGTAACTGTTTTACTTCTATTATCAAACAAGAGAATATGTACGGATAATTAAAAGAGAAAACACACGGAACTGGGTGTCCCTAGACGGTTTTATATCCAAGTGATTATCGCATTCTGACCTTACTTAACTTCTGTACTCAGGGGACAAAGAGTGCATTTATTGTAGTAAAGTCATGAATGCACGGAGGTGGAATTACTTCACTTTTCGAAATGTTCCCTCCAAACTTGTTACACAGAGGTCTAAAATATAAAGTCTACGGTATCAGGAGTTCCTACACAGTCCCGCATCCATGTAAAATCCAAGTCCACACATGCTTAACTTCCGTGATCAGACAAGAATTTGTGTACGGAGAAATAAAACTGGAAACCTACGGAACTAGGTGTCCCTCGGTGGCTTTCGTTCCTGTAATCATTCCTGTCTAACTAAGCTTTGACTTTGTAACCAGAGGAGAACAGGTGCACATATTGTAGTATGGTCGTATGTGCAAGGAGGTGGAGTTACTTTACTTTTGGACAGATTCCCTCCAAACTTGTTACACAGAGGTATGAAAATAAAGTCTGCGGCATCAGCTGTTCCTACACAGTCCCCCATCCATGTTCCGTCCCGGTCCACCAGTGCTTAACCTCCGTGATGTGAGAAGAATTTGAGTACGGAGATTGAAAAGTGGAAACCTACGGAACTAGGTGTCCACAGGTAGCCTTACATGAAATTTGGTCGCACAGTCAAGTGATCAAATGAGTGCGGCAATGCCTAACTTCCACTCTCTTGCAAGAACGAAGTATTCAGTGTGGTTTGGTCGTAGTCGTAGCATATGTAAATTACATTGAGTTTAACCTGGTTTAGTTCCAATAATTACATTGGGAGTTGAAAACGGATGTGTACCTCAACGAGAGCTACCACCTGGTCCCCCATCCAAGTACTATCCCAGCCTGACAATGCTTAACTTTATTGTTCAGACAAGATCGGACGTAATTATTGAGCCATTATGGTAGACGTACTGTAGGGGAAATACTTTGCATATAAACTGTTTCTGTCCAAATTAATTACGCAGGGAGATCAAAAATGAAGGTTGCAGCTCCGGTTGTTCCCAGGTGGACCAAGTAACTGTTTTACTTCTATTATCAAACAAGAGAATCTGTACGGGGAAGCAAAAGAGGAAACACACGGAACTGGGTGTCTCGAGAGGGTTTTATATTCAAGTGATCATCGCTATCCGACCATGCTTAACTTCTCTACTCAGAGGACAAAGAGTGAGTTTACTGTAGTAAGGTGATGAATGCACGGAGGTGGAATTACTTCACGTTTTTGAAAGGTTCCCTCAAAACTTGTTACACAGAGGTCTGAAAAGGAAAGTCTACGGTATCAGGAGTTCCTACACAGTCCCGCTTCCATGTAATATCCAAGTCCACCCTTGCTTAACTTTCGTGATTAGACAAGAATTTGTGTACGGAGAATTAGAACTGGAAACCTACGGAACTAGGTGTCCCCAGGTGGCTTTGCGTTCCTGTAATCATCCCTGTCCAAACATGCTTAGACTTTGGAGTCAGAGGAGAACATGCGCACATATTGTAGTATGGTCGTATGTGCACGAAGGTGGAGTTACTTTACTTTTGATGAGAGACTGTAAAAACCTACGGAACTAGGTGTCCTCAGGTAGCCTTACATGTAGTTTGGTCGCAAATTCAAGTGATTAAATGAGTGCGGCAATGCCTAACTTCCACTCTCTTGCAAGAACGAAGTATTCGTACCATGTGTAAATTACATTGAACTTAACCTGGTTTTGTTCTAATAATTACATTGGGAGTTGAAAACGGATGTGTACCTCAACGAGAGCTCCCACCTGGTCCCCCATCCAAGTACTATCTTAGCCCGACAATGCTTCACTTTATTGTTCAGACAAGATGGACCTAATTATTGTGCCATTATGGTAGACGTACTGTAGGGGAAATACTTTGCATATAAACTGTTTCTGTCCAAATTAGTTACGCAGGGAGATCGAAAATGAAGGTTGAAGCTCCGGTTTTTCCCAGGCGGACCAAGTAACTATTTTACTTCTATTATCAAACAAGAGAATGTGTACGGATAATTAAAAGAGAAATCACACGGAAGTGGGTGTCCTTAGACGGTTTTATATCCAAGTGATTATCGCATTCTGACCTTACTTAACTTCTGTACTCAGGGGACAAAAGTGCATTTATTGTAGTAAAGTCATGAATGCACGGAGGTGGAATTACTTCACTTATCGAAAAGTTCCCTCAAAACTTGTTACACAGAGGTCAAAAATATAAAGTCTACGGTATCAGGAGTTCCTACACAGTCCCGCATCTATGTAAAATCCAAGTCCACACTTGCTTAACTTCCGTGATCAGACAAGAATTTGTGTACGGAGAAATAAAACTGGAAACCTACGGAACTAGGTGTCCCTAGGTGGCTTTCGTTCCTGTAATCATCTCTGTCCAACTAAGCTTTGACTTTGTAACCAGAGGAGAACAGGTGCACATATTGTAGTATGGTCGTATGTGCACGGAGGTGGAGTTACTTTACTTTTGGACAGATTCCCTCAAAACTTGTTACACAGAGGTATGAAAATAAAGTCTGCGGCATCAGCTGTTCCTACACTGTCCCCCATCCATGTTCCGTCCCGTTCCACCAGTGCTTAACCTCCGTGATGTGAGAAGAATTTGCGTACGGAGATTGAAAAGTGGAAACCTACGGAACTAGGTGTCCCCAGGTAGCCTTACATGAAATTTGGTCGCACAGTCAAGTGATCAAATGAGTGCGGCAATGCCTAACTTCCACTCTCTTGCAAGAACGAAGTATTCAGTGTGGTTTGGTCGTAGTCGTACCATATGTAAATTACATTGAACTTAACCTGGTTTAGTTCAAATAATTACTTTGGGAGTTGAAAACGGATGTGTACCTCAACGAGAGCTCCCACCTGGTCCCCCATCCAAGTACTATCCCAGCCCGACAATGCTTAACTTTATTGTTCAGACAAGATCGGACGTAATTATTGAGCCATTATGGTAGACGTACTGTAGGGGAAATACTTTGCATATAAACTGTTTCTGTCCAAATTAATTACGCAGGGAGATCAAAAATGAAGGTTGCAGCTCCGGTTGTTCCCAGGTGGACCAAGTAACTGTTTTACTTCTATTATCAAACAAGAGAATCTGTACGGAGAAGCAAAAGAGGAAACACACGGAACTAGGTGTGTAAATTACATTAAACTTAATCTGGTTTTGTTCAAATAATTACATAGTGAGTTGAAAACGGATGTGTACCTCAACGAGAGCTCCCACCTGGTCCCCCATCCAAGTACTATCTTAGCCCGACAATGCTTAACTTTATTGTTCAGACAAGATGGACGTAATTATTGTGCCATTATGGTAGACGTACTGCAGGGGAAATACTTTGCATATAAACTGTTTCTGTCCAAATTAGTTACGCAGGGAGATCGAAAATGAAGGTTGAAGCTCCGGTTTTTCCCAGGCGGACCAAGTAACTATTTTACTTCTATTATCAAACAAGAAAATGTGTACGGATAATTAAAAGAGAAAACACACGGAACTGGGTGTCCCTAGACGGTTTTATATCCAAGTGATTATCGCATTCTGACCTTACTTAACTTCTGTACTCAGGGGACAAAGAGTGCATTTATTGTAGTAAAGTCATGAATGCACGGAGGTGGACTTACTTCACTTTTCGAAAAGTTCCCTCCAAACATGTTACACAGAGGTCTAAAATATAAAGTCTACGGTATCAGGAGTTCCTACACAGTCCCGCTTCCATGTAATATCCAAGTGCACCCTCGCTTAACTTTCGTGATTAGACAAGAATTTGTGTACGGAGAAATAGAACTGGAAACCTACGGAACTAGGTGTCCCCAGGTGGCTTTGCGTTCCTGTAATTATCCCTGTCCAAACATGCTTAGACTTTGGAATCAGAGGAGAACATGCGCACATATTGTAGTATGGTCGTATGTGCACGGAGGTGGAGTTACTTTACTTTTGATGAGAGACTGTGAAAACCTACGGAACTAGGTGTCCCCAGGTAGCCTTACATGTAGTTTGGTCGCACATTCAAGTGATCAAATGAGTGCGGCAATGCCTAACTTCCACTCTCTTGCAAGAACGAAGTATTCGTACCATGTGTAAATTACATTGAACTTAACCTGGTTTTGTTCAAATAATTACATAGGGAGTTGAAAACGGTTGTGTACCTCAACGAGAGCTCCCACCTGGTCCCCTATCCAAGTACTACCTTAGCCCGACAATGCTTAACTTTATTGTTTAGACAAGATGGACGTAATTATTGCGCCATTATGGTAGACGTACTGTAGGGGAAATACTTTGCATATAAACTGTTTCTGTCAAAATTAGTTACGCAGGGAGATCGAAAATGAAGGTTGAAGCTCCGGTTTTTCCCAGGCGGACCAAGTAACTATTTTACTTCTATTATCAAACAAGAGAATATGTACGGATAATTAAAAGAGAAAACACACGGAACTGGGTGTCCCTAGACGGTTTTATATCCAAGTGATTATCGCATTCTGACCTTACTTAACTTCTGTACTCAGGGGACAAAGAGTGCATTTATTGTAGTAAAGTCATGAATGCACGGAGGTGGAATTACTTCACTTTTCGAAAAGTTCCCTCCAAACTTGTTACACAGATGTCTACAATATAAAGTCTACGGTATCAGGAGTTCCTACACAGTCCCGCATCCATGTAAAATCCAAGTCCACACATGCTTAACTTCCGTGATCAGACAAGAATTTGTGTACGGAGAAATAAAACTGGAAACCTACGGAACTAGGTGTCCCTCGGTGGCTTTCGTTCCTGTAATCATCCCTGTCCAACTAAGCTTTGACTTTGTAACCAGAGGAGAACAGGTGCACATATTGTAGTATGGTCGTATGTGCAAGGAGGTGGAGTTACTTTACTTTTGGACAGATTCCCTCCAAACTTGTTACACAGAGGTATGAAAATAAAGTCTGCGTCATCAGCTGTTCCTACACAGTCCCCCATCCATATTCCGTCCCGGTCCACCAGTGCTTAACCTCCGTGATGTGAGAAGAATTTGTGTACGGAGATTGAAAAGTGGAAACCTACGGAACTAGGTGTCCCCAGGTAGCCTTACATGAAATTTGGTCGCACAGTCAAGTGATCAAATGAGTGCGGCAATGCCTAACTTCCACTCTCTTGCAAGAACGAAGTATTAAATGTGGTTTGGTCGTAGTCGTACCATATGTAAATTACATTGAACTTAACCTGGTTTAGTTCAAATAATTACATTGGGAGTTAAAAACGGATGTTTACCTCAACGAGAGCTCCCACCTGGTCCCCCATCCAAGTACTATCCCAGCCCGACAATGCTTAACTTTATTGTTCAGACAAGATCGGACGTAATTATTGAGCCATTATGGTAGACGTACTGTAGGGGAAATACTTTGCATATAAACTGTTTCTGTCCAAATTAATTACGCAGGGAGATCAAAAATGAAGGTTGCAGCTCCGGTTGTTCCCAGGTGGACCAAGTAACTGTTTTACTTCTATTATCAAACAAGAGAATCTGTACGGAGAAGCAAAAGAGGAAACACACGGAACTAGGTGTGTAAATTACATTAAACTTAATCTGGTTTTGTTCAAATAATTACATAGTGAGTTGAAAACGGATGTGTACCTCAACGAGAGCTCCCACCTGGTCCCCCATCCAAGTACTATCTTAGCCCGACAATGCTTAACTTTATTGTTCAGACAAGATGGACGTAATTATTGTGCCATTATGGTAGACGTACTGCAGGGGAAATACTTTGCATATAAACTGTTTCTGTCCAAATTAGTTACGCAGGGAGATCGAAAATGAAGGTTGAAGCTCCGGTTTTTCCCAGGCGGACCAAGTAACTATTTTACTTCTATTATCAAACAAGAAAATGTGTACGGATAATTAAAAGAGAAAACACACGGAACTGGGTGTCCCTAGACGGTTTTATATCCAAGTGATTATCGCATTCTGACCTTACTTAACTTCTGTACTCAGGGGACAAAGAGTGCATTTATTGTAGTAAAGTCATGAATGCACGGAGGTGGACTTACTTCACTTTTCGAAAAGTTCCCTCCAAACATGTTACACAGAGGTCTAAAATATAAAGTCTACGGTATCAGGAGTTCCTACACAGTCCCGCTTCCATGTAATATCCAAGTGCACCCTCGCTTAACTTTCGTGATTAGACAAGAATTTGTGTACGGAGAAATAGAACTGGAAACCTACGGAACTAGGTGTCCCCAGGTGGCTTTGCGTTCCTGTAATTATCCCTGTCCAAACATGCTTAGACTTTGGAATCAGAGGAGAACATGCGCACATATTGTAGTATGGTCGTATGTGCACGGAGGTGGAGTTACTTTACTTTTGATGAGAGACTGTGAAAACCTACGGAACTAGGTGTCCCCAGGTAGCCTTACATGTAGTTTGGTCGCACATTCAAGTGATCAAATGAGTGCGGCAATGCCTAACTTCCACTCTCTTGCAAGAACGAAGTATTCGTACCATGTGTAAATTACATTGAACTTAACCTGGTTTTGTTCAAATAATTACATAGGGAGTTGAAAACGGTTGTGTACCTCAACGAGAGCTCCCACCTGGTCCCCTATCCAAGTACTACCTTAGCCCGACAATGCTTAACTTTATTGTTCAGACAAGATGGACGTAATTATTGCGCCATTATGGTAGACGTACTGTAGGGGAAATACTTTGCATATAAACTGTTTCTGTCAAAATTAGTTACGCAGGGAGATCGAAAATGAAGGTTGAAGCTCCGGTTTTTCCCAGGCGGACCAAGTAACTATTTTACTTCTATTATCAAACAAGAGAATATGTACGGATAATTAAAAGAGAAAACACACGGAACTGGGTGTCCCTAGACGGTTTTATATCCAAGTGATTATCGCATTCTGACCTTACTTAACTTCTGTACTCAGGGGACAAAGAGTGCATTTATTGTAGTAAAGCCATGAATGCACGGAGGTGGAATTACTTCACTTTTCGAAAAGTTCCCTCCAAACTTGTTACACAGATGTCTAAAATATAAAGTCTACGGTATCAGGAGTTCCTACACAGTCCCGCATCCATGTAAAATCCAAGTCCACACATGCTTAACTTCCGTGATCAGACAAGAATTTGTGTACGGAGAAATAAAACTGGAAACCTACGGAACTAGGTGTCCCTCGGTGGCTTTCGTTCCTGTAATCATCCCTGTCCAACTAAGCTTTGACTTTGTAACCAGAGGAGAACAGGTGCACATATTGTAGTATGGTCGTATGTGCAAGGAGGTGGAGTTACTTTACTTTTGGACAGATTCCCTCCAAACTTGTTACACAGAGGTATGAAAATAAAGTCTGCGTCATCAGCTGTTCCTACACAGTCCCCCATCCATATTCCGTCCCGGTCCACCAGTGCTTAACCTCCGTGATGTGAGAAGAATTTGTGTACGGAGATTGAAAAGTGGAAACCTACGGAACTAGGTGTCCCCAGGTAGCCTTACATGAAATTTGGTCGCACAGTCAAGTGATCAAATGAGTGCGGCAATGCCTAACTTCCACTCTCTTGCAAGAACGAAGTATTAAATGTGGTTTGGTCGTAGTCGTACCATATGTAAATTACATTGAACTTAACCTGGTTTAGTTCAAATAATTACATTGGGAGTTAAAAACGGATGTTTACCTCAACGAGAGCTCCCACCTGGTCCCCCATCCAAGTACTATCCCAGCCCGACAATGCTTAACTTTATTGTTCAGACAAGATCGGACGTAATTATTGAGCCATTATGGTAGACGTACTGTAGGGGAAATACTTTGCATATAAACTGTTTCTGTCCAAATTAATTACGCAGGGAGATCAAAAATGAAGGTTGCAGCTCCGGTTGTTCCCAGGTGGACCAAGTAACTGTTTTACTTCTATTATCAAACAAGAGAATCTGTACGGAGAAGCAAAAGAGGAAACACACGGAACTGGGTGTCTCGAGAGGGATTTATATTCAAGTGATCATCGCTATCCGACCATGCTTAACTTCTCTACTCAGAGGACAAAGAGTGCTTTTTATGTAGTAAGGTCATAAATGCACGGAGGTGGAATTACTTCTCTTTTCGAAAAGTTCCCTCCAAACTTGTTACACAGAGGTTTAAAATAAAAAGTCTACAGTATCAGCTGTTCCTACACAGTCCCCTATCGATATTCTGTCCCCGTCCACCAGTGCTTAACCTCCGTGATGAGACAAGAATTTGTGTACGGAGAAAAAAAGTGGAAACCTACGGAACTAGGTGTCCGCAGATAGCGTTACATGAAGGTTGGTCGCACACACAAGTGATCAAATGAGAGCGCCAATGTCTAATTTCAACTCTCTGGCAAAAACAAAGTATTCAATGTGGTTTGGTCGTAGTCGTACCATATGTAAATTACATTGAACTTAACCTGGTTTAGTTCAAATAATTACTTTGGGAGTTGAAAACGGATGTGTACCTCAACGAGAGCTCCCACCTGGTCCCCCATCCAAGTACTATCCCAGCCCGACAATGCTTAACTTTATTGTTCAGACAAGATCGGACGTAATTATTGAGCCATTATGGTAGACGTACTGTAGGGGAAATACTTTGCATATAAACTGTTTCTGTCCAAATTAATTACGCAGGGAGATCAAAAATGAAGGTTGCAGCTCCGGTTGTTCCCAGGTGGACCAAGTAACTGTTTTACTTCTATTATCAAACAAGAGAATCTGTACGGAGAAGCAAAAGAGGAAACACACGGAACTAGGTGTGTAAATTACATTAAACTTAATCTGGTTTTGTTCAAATAATTACATAGTGAGTTGAAAACGGATGTGTACCTCAACGAGAGCTCCCACCTGGTCCCCCATCCAAGTACTATCTTAGCCCGACAATGCTTAACTTTATTGTTCAGACAAGATGGACGTAATTATTGTGCCATTATGGTAGACGTACTGCAGGGGAAATACTTTGCATATAAACTGTTTCTGTCCAAATTAGTTACGCAGGGAGATCGAAAATGAAGGTTGAAGCTCCGGTTTTTCCCAGGCGGACCAAGTAACTATTTTACTTCTATTATCAAACAAGAAAATGTGTACGGATAATTAAAAGAGAAAACACACGGAACTGGGTGTCCCTAGACGGTTTTATATCCAAGTGATTATCGCATTCTGACCTTACTTAACTTCTGTACTCAGGGGACAAAGAGTGCATTTATTGTAGTAAAGTCATGAATGCACGGAGGTGGACTTACTTCACTTTTCGAAAAGTTCCCTCCAAACATGTTACACAGAGGTCTAAAATATAAAGTCTACGGTATCAGGAGTTCCTACACAGTCCCGCTTCCATGTAATATCCAAGTGCACCCTCGCTTAACTTTCGTGATTAGACAAGAATTTGTGTACGGAGAAATAGAACTGGAAACCTACGGAACTAGATGTCCCCAGGTGGCTTTGCGTTCCTGTAATTATCCCTGTCCAAACATGCTTAGACTTTGGAATCAGAGGAGAACATGCGCACATATTGTAGTATGGTCGTATGTGCACGGAGGTGGAGTTACTTTATTTTTGATGAGAGACTGTGAAAACCTACGGAACTAGGTGTCCCCAGGTAGCCTTACATGTAGTTTGGTCGCACATTCAAGTGATCAAATGAGTGCGGCAATGCCTAACTTCCACTCTCTTGCAAGAACGAAGTATTCGTACCATGTGTAAATTACATTGAACTTAACCTGGTTTTGTTCAAATAATTACATAGGGAGTTGAAAACGGTTGTGTACCTCAACGAGAGCTCCCACCTGGTCCCCTATCCAAGTACTACCTTAGCCCGACAATGCTTAACTTTATTGTTCAGACAAGATGGACGTAATTATTGCGCCATTATGGTAGACGTACTGTAGGGGAAATACTTTGCATATAAACTGTTTCTGTCAAAATTAGTTACGCAGGGAGATCGAAAATGAAGGTTGAAGCTCCGGTTTTTCCCAGGCGGACCAAGTAACTATTTTACTTCTATTATCAAACAAGAGAATATGTACGGATAATTAAAAGAGAAAACACACGGAACTGGGTGTCCCTAGACGGTTTTATATCCAAGTGATTATCGCATTCTGACCTTACTTAACTTCTGTACTCAGGGGACAAAGAGTGCATTTATTGTAGTAAAGTCATGAATGCACGGAGGTGGAATTACTTCACTTTTCGAAAAGTTCCCTCCAAACTTGTTACACAGATGTCTAAAATATAAAGTCTACGGTATCAGGAGTTCCTACACAGTCCCGCATCCATGTAAAATCCAAGTCCACACATGCTTAACTTCCGTGATCAGACAAGAATTTGTGTACGGAGAAATAAAACTGGAAACCTACGGAACTAGGTGTCCCTCGGTGGCTTTCGTTCCTGTAATCATCCCTGTCCAACTAAGCTTTGACTTTGTAACCAGAGGAGAACAGGTGCACATATTGTAGTATGGTCGTATGTGCAAGGAGGTGGAGTTACTTTACTTTTGGACAGATTCCCTCCAAACTTGTTACACAGAGGTATGAAAATAAAGTCTGCGTCATCAGCTGTTCCTACACAGTCCCCCATCCATATTCCGTCCCGGTCCACCAGTGCTTAACCTCCGTGATGTGAGAAGAATTTGTGTACGGAGATTGAAAAGTGGAAACCTACGGAACTAGGTGTCCCCAGGTAGCCTTACATGAAATTTGGTCGCACAGTCAAGTGATCAAATGAGTGCGGCAATGCCTAACTTCCACTCTCTTGCAAGAACGAAGTATTAAATGTGGTTTGGTCGTAGTCGTACCATATGTAAATTACATTGAACTTAACCTGGTTTAGTTCAAATAATTACATTGGGAGTTGAAAACGGATGTTTACCTCAACGAGAGCTCCCACCTGGTCCCCCATCCAAGTATTATCCCAGCCCGACAATGCTTAACTTTATTGTTCAGACAAGATCGGACGTAATTATTGAGCCATTATGGTAGACGTACTGTAGGGGAAATACTTTGCATATAAACTGTTTCTGTCCAAATTAATTACGCAGGGAGATCAAAAATGAAGGTTGCAGCTCCGGTTGTTCCCAGGTGGACCAAGTAACTGTTTTACTTCTATTATCAAACAAGAGAATCTGTACGGAGAAGCAAAAGAGGAAACACACGGAACTAGGTGTGTAAATTACATTAAACTTAATCTGGTTTTGTTCAAATAATTACATAGTGAGTTGAAAACGGATGTGTACCTCAACGAGAGCTCCCACCTGGTCCCCCATCCAAGTACTATCTTAGCCCGACAATGCTTAACTTTATTGTTCAGACAAGATGGACGTAATTATTGTGCCATTATGGTAGACGTACTGCAGGGGAAATACTTTGCATATAAACTGTTTCTGTCCAAATTAGTTACGCAGGGAGATCGAAAATGAAGGTTGAAGCTCCGGTTTTTCCCAGGCGGACCAAGTAACTATTTTACTTCTATTATCAAACAAGAAAATGTGTACGGATAATTAAAAGAGAAAACACACGGAACTGGGTGTCCCTAGACGGTTTTATATCCAAGTGATTATCGCATTCTGACCTTACTTAACTTCTGTACTCAGGGGACAAAGAGTGCATTTATTGTAGTAAAGTCATGAATGCACGGAGGTGGACTTACTTCACTTTTCGAAAAGTTCCCTCCAAACATGTTACACAGAGGTCTAAAATATAAAGTCTACGGTATCAGGAGTTCCTACACAGTCCCGCTTCCATGTAATATCCAAGTGCACCCTCGCTTAACTTTCGTGATTAGACAAGAATTTGTGTACGGAGAAATAGAACTGGAAACCTACGGAACTAGATGTCCCCAGGTGGCTTTGCGTTCCTGTAATTATCCCTGTCCAAACATGCTTAGACTTTGGAATCAGAGGAGAACATGCGCACATATTGTAGTATGGTCGTATGTGCACGGAGGTGGAGTTACTTTACTTTTGATGAGAGACTGTGAAAACCTACGGAACTAGGTGTCCCCAGGTAGCCTTACATGTAGTTTGGTCGCACATTCAAGTGATCAAATGAGTGCGGCAATGCCTAACTTCCACTCTCTTGCAAGAACGAAGTATTCGTACCATGTGTAAATTACATTGAACTTAACCTGGTTTTGTTCAAATAATTACATAGGGAGTTGAAAACGGTTGTGTACCTCAACGAGAGCTCCCACCTGGTCCCCTATCCAAGTACTACCTTAGCCCGACAATGCTTAACTTTATTGTTCAGACAAGATGGACGTAATTATTGCGCCATTATGGTAGACGTACTGTAGGGGAAATACTTTGCATATAAACTGTTTCTGTCAAAATTAGTTACGCAGGGAGATCGAAAATGAAGGTTGAAGCTCCGGTTTTTCCCAGGCGGACCAAGTAACTATTTTACTTCTATTATCAAACAAGAGAATATGTACGGATAATTAAAAGAGAAAACACACGGAACTGGGTGTCCCTAGACGGTTTTATATCCAAGTGATTATCGCATTCTGACCTTACTTAACTTCTGTACTCAGGGGACAAAGAGTGCATTTATTGTAGTAAAGTCATGAATGCACGGAGGTGGAATTACTTCACTTTTCGAAAAGTTCCCTCCAAACTTGTTACACAGATGTCTAAAATATAAAGTCTATGGTATCAGGAGTTCCTACACAGTCCCGCATCCATGTAAAATCCAAGTCCACACATGCTTAACTTCCGTGATCAGACAAGAATTTGTGTACGGAGAAATAAAACTGGAAACCTACGGAACTAGGTGTCCCTCGGTGGCTTTCGTTCCTGTAATCATCCCTGTCCAACTAAGCTTTGACTTTGTAACCAGAGGAGAACAGGTGCACATATTGTAGTATGGTCGTATGTGCAAGGAGGTGGAGTTACTTTACTTTTGGACAGATTCCCTCCAAACTTGTTACACAGAGGTATGAAAATAAAGTCTGCGTCATCAGCTGTTCCTACACAGTCCCCCATCCATATTCCGTCCCGGTCCACCAGTGCTTAACCTCCGTGATGTGAGAAGAATTTGTGTACGGAGATTGAAAAGTGGAAACCTACGGAACTAGGTGTCCCCAGGTAGCCTTACATGAAATTTGGTCGCACAGTCAAGTGATCAAATGAGTGCGGCAATGCCTAACTTCCACTCTCTTGCAAGAACGAAGTATTAAATGTGGTTTGGTCGTAGTCGTACCATATGTAAATTACATTGAACTTAACCTGGTTTAGTTCAAATAATTACATTGGGAGTTGAAAACGGATGTTTACCTCAACGAGAGCTCCCACCTGGTCCCCCATCCAAGTATTATCCCAGCCCGACAATGCTTAACTTTATTGTTCAGACAAGATCGGACGTAATTATTGAGCCATTATGGTAGACGTACTGTAGGGGAAATACTTTGCATATAAACTGTTTCTGTCCAAATTAATTACGCAGGGAGATCAAAAATGAAGGTTGCAGCTCCGGTTGTTCCCAGGTGGACCAAGTAACTGTTTTACTTCTATTATCAAACAAGAGAATCTGTACGGAGAAGCAAAAGAGGAAACACACGGAACTGGGTGTCTCGAGAGGGTTTTATATTCAAGTGATCATCGCTATCCGACCATGCTTAACTTCTCTACTCAGAGGACAAAGAGTGCTTTTTATGTAGTAAGGTCATAAATGCACGGAGGTGGAATTACTTCTCTTTTCGAAAAGTTCCCTCCAAACTTGTTACACAGAGGTTTAAAATAAAAAGTCTACGGTATCAGCTGTTCCTACACAGTCCCCTATCGATATTCTGTCCCCGTCCACCAGTGCTTAACCTCCGTGATGAGACAAGAATTTCTGTACGGAGAAAAAAAGTGGAAACCTACGGAACTAGGTGTCCGCAGATAGCGTTACATGAAGGTTGGTCGCACACACAAGTGATCAAATGAGAGCGCCAATGTCTAATTTCAACTCTCTGGCAAAAACAAAGTATTCAATGTGGTTTGGTCGTAGTCGTACCATATGTAAATTACATTGAACTTAACCTGGTTTAGTTCAAATAATTACATTGGGAGTTGAAAACGGATGTGTACCTCAACGAGAGCTTCCACCTGGTCCCCCATCCAAGTACTATCCCAGCCCGACAATGCTTAACTTTATTGTTCAGACAAGATCGGACGTAATTATTGAGCCATTATGGTAGACGTACTGTAGGGGAAATACTTTGCATATAAACTGTTTCTGTCCAAATTAGTTACGCAGGGAGATCGAAAATGAAGGTTGAAGCTCCGGTTTTTCCCAGGCGGACCAAGTAACTATTTTACTTCTATTATCAAACAAGAGAATGTGTACGGATAATTAAAAGAGAAATCACACGGAACTGGGTGTCCTTAGACGGTTTTATATCCAAGTGATTATCGCATTCTGACCTTACTTAACTTCTGTACTCAGGGGACAAAGAGTGCATTTATTGTAGTAAAGTCATGAATGCACGGAGGTGGAATTACTTCACTTATCGAAAAGTTCCCTCCAAACTTGTTACACAGAGGTCAAAAATATAAAGTCTACGGTATCAGGAGTTCCTACACAGTCCCGCATCCATGTAAAATCCAAGTCCACACTTGCTTAACTTCCGTGATCAGACAAGAATTTGTGTACGGAGAAATAAAACTGGAAACCTACGGAACAAGGTGTCCCTAGGTGGCTTTCGTTCCTGTAATCATCTCTGTCCAACTAAGCTTTGACTTTGTAACCAGAGGAGAACAGGTGCACATATTGTAGTATTGTCGTATGTGCAAGGAGGTGGAGTTACTTTACTTTTGGACAGATTCCCTCAAAACTTGTTACACAGAGGTATGAAAATAAAGTCTGCGGCATCAGCTGTTCCTACACAGTCCCCCATCCATGTTCCGTTCCGTTCCACCAGTGCTTAACCTCCGTGATGTGAGAAGAATTTGCGTACGGAGATTGAAAAGTGGAAACCTACGGAACTAGGTGTCCCCAGGTAGCCTTACCTGAAATTTGGTCGCACAGTCAAGTGATCAAATGAGTGCGGCAATGGCTAACTTCCACTCTCTTGCAAGAACGAAGTATTCAGTGTGGTTTGGTCGTAGTCGTACCATATGTAAATTACATTGAACTTAACCTGGTTTTGTTCAAATAATTGCATAGGGAGTTGAAAACTGATGTGTACCTCAACGAGAGCTCCCACCTGGTCCCCCATCCAAGTACTATCTTAGCCCGACAATGCTTAACTTTATTGTTCAGACAAGATGGACGTAATTATTGTGTCATTATGGTAGACGTACTGTAGGGAAAATACTTTGCATATAAACTGTTTCTGTCCAAATTAGTTACGCAGGGAGATCGAAAATGAAGGTTGAAGCTCCGGTTTTTCCCCGGCGGACCAAGTAACTATTTTACTTCTATTATCAAACAAGAGAATGTGTACGGATAATTAAAAGAGAAAACACACGGAACTGGGTGTCCCTAGACGGTTTTATATCCAAGTGATTATCGCATTCTGACCTTACTTAACTTCTGTACTCAGGGGACAAAGAGTGCATTTATTGTAGTAAAGTCATGAATGCACGGAGGTGGAATTACTTCACTTTTCGAAAAGTTCCCTCCAAACATGTTACACAGAGGTCTAAAATATAAAGTCTACGGTATCAGGAGTTCCTACACAGTCCCGCATCCATGTAAAATCCAAGTCCACACTTGCTTAACTTCCGTGATCAGACAAGAATTTGTGTACGGAGAAATAAAACTGGAAACCTACGGAACTAGGTGTCCCTAGGTGGCTTTCGTTCCTGTAATCATCTCTGTCCAACTAAGCTTTGACTTTGTAACCAGAGGAGATCAGGTGCACATATTGTAGTATGGTCGTATGTGCAAGGAGGTGGAGTTACTTTACTTTTGGACAGATTCCCTCAAAACTTGTTACACAGAGGTATGAAAATAAAGTCAGCGGCATCAGCTGTTCCTACACAGTCCCCCATCCATGTTCCGTCCCGTTCCACCAGTGCTTAACCTACGTGATGTGAGAAGAATTTGTGTACGGAGATTGAAAAGTGGAAACCTACGGAACTAGGTGTCCCCAGGTAGCCTTACATGAAATTTGGTCGCACAGTCAAGTGATCAAATGAGTGCGGCAATGCCTAACTTCCACTCTCTTGCAAGAACGAAGTATTAAATGTGGTTTGGTCGTAGTCGTACCATATGTAAATTACATTGAACTTAACCTGGTTTAGTTCAAATAATTACATTGGGAGTTGAAAACGGATGTTTACCTCAACGAGAGCTCCCACCTGGTCCCCCATCCAAGTACTATCTTAGCCCGACAATGCTTAACTTTATTGTTCAGACAAGATCGGACGTAATTATTGAGCCATTATGGTAGACGTACTGTAGGGGAAATACTTTGCATATAAACTGTTTCTGTCAAAATTAGTTACGCAGGGAGATCGAAAATGAAGGTTGAAGCTCCGGTTTTTCCCAGGCGGACCAAGTAACTATTTTACTTCTATTATCAAACAAGAGAATGTGTACGGATAATTAAAAGAGAAATCACACGGAACTGAGTGTCCTTAGACGGTTTTATATCCAAGTGATTATCGCATTCTGACCTTACTTAACTTCTGTACTCAGGGAACCAAGAGTGCATTTATTGTAGTAAAGTCATGAATGCACGGAGGTGGAATTACTTCTCTTTTCGAAAAGTTCCCTCCAAACTTGTTACACAGAGGTTTAAAATAAAAAGTCTACGGTATCAGCTGTTCCTACACAGTCCCCTATCGATATTCTGTCCCCGTCCACCAGTGCTTAACCTCCGTGATGAGACAAGAATTTGTGTACGGAGAAAAAAAGTGGAAACCTACGGAACTAGGTGTCCGCAGATAGCGTTACATGAAGGTTGGTCGCACACACAAGTGATCAAATGAGAGCGCCAATGTCTAATTTCAACTCTCTGGCAAAAACAAAGTATTCAATGTGGTTTGGTCGTAGTCGTACCATATGTAAATTACATTGAACTTAACCTGGTTTAGTTCAAATAATTACTTTGGGAGTTGAAAACGGATGTGTACCTCAACGAGAGCTCCCACCTGGTCCCCCATCCAAGTACTATCCCAGCCCGACAATGCTTAACTTTATTGTTCAGACAAGATCGGACGTAATTATTGAGCCATTATGGTAGACGTACTGTAGGGGAAATACTTTGCATATAAACTGTTTCTGTCCAAATTAATTACGCAGGGAGATCAAAAATGAAGGTTGCAGCTCCGGTTGTTCCCAGGTGGACCAAGTAACTGTTTTACTTCTATTATCAAACAAGAGAATCTGTACGGAGAAGCAAAAGAGGAAACACACGGAACTAGGTGTGTAAATTACATTAAACTTAATCTGGTTTTGTTCAAATAATTACATAGTGAGTTGAAAACGAATGTGTACCTCAACGAGAGCTCCCACCTGGTCCCCCATCCAAGTACTATCTTAGCCCGACAATGCTTAACTTTATTGTTCAGACAAGATGGACGTAATTATTGTGCCATTATGGTAGACGTACTGCAGGGGAAATACTTTGCATATAAACTGTTTCTGTCCAAATTAGTTACGCAGGGAGATCGAAAATGAAGGTTGAAGCTCCGGTTTTTCCCAGTCGGACCAAGTAACTATTTTACTTCTATTATCAAACAAGAAAATGTGTACGGATAATTAAAAGAGAAAACACACGGAACTGGGTGTCCCTAGACGGTTTTATATCCAAGTGATTATCGCATTCTGACCTTACTTAACTTCTGTACTCAGGGGACAAAGAGTGCATTTATTGTAGTAAAGTCATGAATGCACGGAGGTGGACTTACTTCACTTTTCGAAAAGTTCCCTCCAAACATGTTACACAGAGGTCTAAAATATAAAGTCTACGGTATCAGGAGTTCCTACACAGTCCCGCTTCCATGTAATATCCAAGTGCACCCTCGCTTAACTTTCGTGATTAGACAAGAATTTGTTTACGGAGAAATAGAACTGGAAACCTACGGAACTAGGTGTCCCCAGGTGGCTTTGCGTTCCTGTAATTATCCCTGTCCAAACATGCTTAGACTTTGGAATCAGAGGAGAACATGCGCACATATTGTAGTATGGTCGTATGTGCACGGAGGTGGAGTTACTTTACTTTTGATGAGAGACTGTGAAAACCTACGGAACTAGGTGTCCCCAGGTAGCCTTACATGTAGTTTGGTCGCACATTCAAGTGATCAAATGAGTGCGGCAATGCCTAACTTCCACTCTCTTGCAAGAACGAAGTATTCGTACCATGTGTAAATTACATTGAACTTAACCTGGTTTTGTTCAAATAATTACATAGGGAGTTGAAAACGGTTGTGTACCTCAACGAGAGCTCCCACCTGGTCCCCTATCCAAGTACTACCTTAGCCCGACAATGCTTAACTTTATTGTTCAGACAAGATGGACGTAATTATTGCGCCATTATGGTAGACGTACTGTAGGGGAAATACTTTGCATATAAACTGTTTCTGTCAAAATTAGTTACGCAGGGAGATCGAAAATGAAGGTTGAAGCTCCGGTTTTTCCCAGGCGGACCAAGTAACTATTTTACTTCTATTATCAAACAAGAGAATATGTACGGATAATTAAAAGAGAAAACACACGAAACTGGGTGTCCCTAGACGGTTTTATATCCAAGTGATTATCGCATTCTGACCTTACTTAACTTCTGTACTCAGGGGACAAAGAGTGCATTTATTGTAGTAAAGTCATGAATGCACGGAGGTGGAATTACTTCACTTTTCGAAAAGTTCCCTCCAAACTTGTTACACAGATGTCTAAAATATAAAGTCTACGGTATCAGGAGTTCCTACACAGTCCCGCATCCATGTAAAATCCAAGTCCACACATGCTTAACTTCCGTGATCAGACAAGAATTTGTGTACGGAGAAACAAAACTGGAAACCTACGGAACTAGGTGTCCCTCGGTGGCTTTCGTTCCTGTAATCATCCCTGTCCAACTAAGCTTTGACTTTGTAACCAGAGGAGAACAGGTGCACATATTGTAGTATGGTCGTATGTGCAAGGAGGTGGAGTTACTTTACTTTTGGACAGATTCCCTCCAAACTTGTTACACAGAGGTATGAAAATAAAGTCTGCGTCATCAGCTGTTCCTACACAGTCCCCCATCCATATTCCGTCCCGGTCCACCAGTGCTTAACCTCCGTGATGTGAGAAGAATTTGTGTACGGAGATTGAAAAGTGGAAACCTACGGAACTAGGTGTCCCCAGGTAGCCTTACATGAAATTTGGTCGCACAGTCAAGTGATCAAATGAGTGCGGCAATGCCTAACTTCCACTCTCTTGCAAGAACGAAGTATTAAATGTGGTTTGGTCGTAGTCGTACCATATGTAAATTACATTGAACTTAACCTGGTTTAGTTCAAATAATTACATTGGGAGTTAAAAACGGATGTTTACCTCAACGAGAGCTCCCACCTGGTCCCCCATCCAAGTACTATCCCAGCCCGACAATGCTTAACTTTATTGTTCAGACAAGATCGGACGTAATTATTGAGCCATTATGGTAGACGTACTGTAGGGGAAATACTTTGCATATAAACTGTTTCTGTCCAAATTAATTACGCAGGGAGATCAAAAATGAAGGTTGCAGCTCCGGTTGTTCCCAGGTGGACCAAGTAACTGTTTTACTTCTATTATCAAACAAGAGAATCTGTACGGAGAAGCAAAAGAGGAAACACACGGAACTGGGTGTCTCGAGAGGGTTTTATATTCAAGTGATCATCGCTATCCGACCATGCTTAACTTCTCTACTCAGAGGACAAAGAGTGCTTTTTATGTAGTAAGGTCATAAATGCACGGAGGTGGAATTACTTCTCTTTTCGAAAAGTTCCCTCCAAACTTGTTACACAGAGGTTTAAAATAAAAAGTCTACGGTATCAGCTGTTCCTACACAGTCCCCTATCGATATTCTGTCCCCGTCCACCAGTGCTTATACTCCGTGATGAGACAAGAATTTGTGTACGGAGAAAAAAAGTGGAAACCTACGGAACTAGGTGTCCGCAGATAGCGTTACATGAAGGTTGGTCGCACACACAAGTGATCAAATGAGAGCGCCAATGTCTAATTTCAACTCTCTGGCAAAAACAAAGTATTCAATGTGGTTTGGTCGTAGTCGTACCATATGTAAATTACATTGAACTTAACCTGGTTTAGTTCAAATAATTACTTTGGGAGTTGAAAACGGATGTGTACCTCAACGAGAGCTCCCACCTGGTCCCCCATCCAAGTACTATCCCAGCCCGACAATGCTTAACTTTATTGTTCAGACAAGATCGGACGTAATTATTGAGCCATTATGGTAGACGTACTGTAGGGGAAATACTTTGCATATAAACTGTTTCTGTCCAAATTAATTACGCAGGGAGATCAAAAATGAAGGTTGCAGCTCCGGTTGTTCCCAGGTGGACCAAGTAACTGTTTTACTTCTATTATCAAACAAGAGAATCTGTACGGAGAAGCAAAAGAGGAAACACACGGAACTAGGTGTGTAAATTACATTGAACTTAATCTGGTTTTGTTCAAATAATTACATAGTGAGTTGAAAACGGATGTGTACCTCAACGAGAGCTCCCACCTGGTCCCCCATCCAAGTACTATCTTAGCCCGACAATGCTTAACTTTATTGTTCAGACAAGATGGACGTAATTATTGTGCCATTATGGTAGACGTACTGCAGGGGAAATACTTTGCATATAAACTGTTTCTGTCCAAATTAGTTACGCAGGGAGATCGAAAATGAAGGTTGAAGCTCCGGTTTTTCCCAGGCGGACCAAGTAACTATTTTACTTCTATTATCAAACAAGAAAATGTGTACGGATAATTAAAAGAGAAAACACACGGAACTGGGTGTCCCTAGACGGTTTTATATCCAAGTGATTATCGCATTCTGACCTTACTTAACTTCTGTACTCAGGGGACAAAGAGTGCATTTATTGTAGTAAAGTCATGAATGCACGGAGGTGGACTTACTTCACTTTTCGAAAAGTTCCCTCCAAACATGTTACACAGAGGTCTAAAATATAAAGTCTACGGTATCAGGAGTTCCTACACAGTCCCGCTTCCATGTAATATCCAAGTGCACCCTCGCTTAACTTTCGTGATTAGACAAGAATTTGTGTACGGAGAAATAGAACTGGAAACCTACGGAACTAGGTGTCCCCAGGTGGCTTTGCGTTCCTGTAATTATCCCTGTCCAAACATGCTTAGACTTTGGAATCAGAGGAGAACATGCGCACATATTGTAGTATGGTCGTATGTGCACGGAGGTGGAGTTACTTTACTTTTGATGAGAGACTGTGAAAACCTACGGAACTAGGTGTCCCCAGGTAGCCTTACATGTAGTTTGGTCGCACATTCAAGTGATCAAATGAGTGCGGCAATGCCTAACTTCCACTCTCTTGCAAGAACGAAGTATTCGTACCATGTGTAAATTACATTGAACTTAACCTGGTTTTGTTCAAATAATTACATAGGGAGTTGAAAACGGTTGTGTACCTCAACGAGAGCTCCCACCTGGTCCCCTATCCAAGTACTACCTTAGCCCGACAATGCTTAACTTTATTGTTCAGACAAGATGGACGTAATTATTGCGCCATTATGGTAGACGTACTGTAGGGGAAATACTTTGCATATAAACTGTTTCTGTCAAAATTAGTTACGCAGGGAGATCGAAAATGAAGGTTGAAGCTCCGGTTTTTCCCAGGCGGACCAAGTAACTATTTTACTTCTATTATCAAACAAGAGAATATGTACGGATAATTAAAAGAGAAAACACACGGAACTGGGTGTCCCTAGACGGTTTTATATCCAAGTGATTATCGCATTCTGACCTTACTTAACTTCTGTACTCAGGGGACAAAGAGTGCATTTATTGTAGTAAAGTCATGAATGCACGGAGGTGGAATTACTTCACTTTTCGAAAAGTTCCCTCCAAACTTGTTACACAGATGTCTAAAATATAAAGTCTACGGTATCAGGAGTTCCTACACAGTCCCGCATCCATGTAAAATCCAAGTCCACACATGCTTAACTTCCGTGATCAGACAAGAATTTGTGTACGGAGAAATAAAACTGGAAACCTACGGAACTAGGTGTCCCTCGGTGGATTTCGTTCCTGTAATCATCCCTGTCCAACTAAGCTTTGACTTTGTAACCAGAGGAGAACAGGTGCACATATTGTAGTATGGTCGTATGTGCAAGGAGGTGGAGTTACTTTACTTTTGGACAGATTCCCTCCAAACTTGTTACACAGAGGTATGAAAATAAAGTCTGCGTCATCAGCTGTTCCTACACAGTCCCCCATCCATATTCCGTCCCGGTCCACCAGTGCTTAACCTCCGTGATGTGAGAAGAATTTGTGTACGGAGATTGAAAAGTGGAAACCTACGGAACTAGGTGTCCCCAGGTAGCCTTACATGAAATTTGGTCGCACAGTCAAGTGATCAAATGAGTGCGGCAATGCCTAACTTCCACTCTCTTGCAAGAACGAAGTATTAAATGTGGTTTGGTCGTAGTCGTACCATATGTAAATTACATTGAACTTAACCTGGTTTAGTTCAAATAATTACATTGGGAGTTGAAAACGGATGTTTACCTCAACGAGAGCTCCCACCTGGTCCCCCATCCAAGTACTATCCCAGCCCGACAATGCTTAACTTTATTGTTCAGACAAGATCGGACGTAATTATTGAGCCATTATAGTAGACGTACTGTAGGGGAAATACTTTGCATATAAACTGTTTCTGTCCAAATTAATTACGCAGGGAGATCAAAAATGAAGGTTGCAGCTCCGGTTGTTCCCAGGTGGACCAAGTAACTGTTTTACTTCTATTATCAAACAAGAGAATCTGTACGGAGAAGCAAAAGAGGAAACACACGGAACTGGGTGTCTCGAGAGGGTTTTATATTCAAGTGATCATCGCTATCCGACCATGCTTAACTTCTCTACTCAGAGGACAAAGAGTGCTTTTTATGTAGTAAGGTCATAAATGCACGGAGGTGGAATTACTTCTCTTTTCGAAAAGTTCCCTCCAAACTTGTTACACAGAGGTTTAAAATAAAAAGTCTACGGTATCAGCTGTTCCTACACAGTCCCCTATCGATATTCTGTCCCCGTCCACCAGTGCTTAACCTCCGTGATGAGACAAGAATTTGTGTACGGAGAAATAGAACTGGAAACCTACGGAACTAGGTGTCCCCAGGTGGCTTTGCGTTCCTGTAATTATCCCTGTCCAAACATGCTTAGACTTTGGAATCAGAGGAGAACATGCGCACATATTGTAGTATGGTCGTATGTGCACGGAGGTGGAGTTACTTTACTTTTGATGAGAGACTGTGAAAACCTACGGAACTAGGTGTCCCCAGGTAGCCTTACATGTAGTTTGGTCGCACATTCAAGTGATCAAATGAGTGCGGCAATGCCTAACTTCCACTCTCTTGCAAGAACGAAGTATTCGTACCATGTGTAAATTACATTGAACTTAACCTGGTTTTGTTCAAATAATTACATAGGGAGTTGAAAACGGTTGTGTACCTCAACGAGAGCTCCCACCTGGTCCCCTATCCAAGTACTACCTTAGCCCGACAATGCTTAACTTTATTGTTCAGACAAGATGGACGTAATTATTGCGCCATTATGGTAGACGTACTGTAGGGGAAATACTTTGCATATAAACTGTTTCTGTCAAAATTAGTTACGCAGGGAGATCGAAAATGAAGGTTGAAGCTCCGGTTTTTCCCAGGCGGACCAAGTAACTATTTTACTTCTATTATCAAACAAGAGAATATGTACGGATAATTAAAAGAGAAAACACACGGAACTGGGTGTCCCTAGACGGTTTTATATCCAAGTGATTATCGCATTCTGACCTTACTTAACTTCTGTACTCAGGGGACAAAGAGTGCATTTATTGTAGTAAAGTCATGAATGCACGGAGGTGGAATTACTTCACTTTTCGAAAAGTTCCCTCCAAACTTGTTACACAGATGTCTAAAATATAAAGTCTACGGTATCAGGAGTTCCTACACAGTCCCGCATCCATGTAAAATCCAAGTCCACACATGCTTAACTTCCGTGATCAGACAAGAATTTGTGTACGGAGAAATAAAACTGGAAACCTACGGAACTAGGTGTCCCTCGGTGGATTTCGTTCCTGTAATCATCCCTGTCCAACTAAGCTTTGACTTTGTAACCAGAGGAGAACAGGTGCACATATTGTAGTATGGTCGTATGTGCAAGGAGGTGGAGTTACTTTACTTTTGGACAGATTCCCTCCAAACTTGTTACACAGAGGTATGAAAATAAAGTCTGCGTCATCAGCTGTTCCTACACAGTCCCCCATCCATATTCCGTCCCGGTCCACCAGTGCTTAACCTCCGTGATGTGAGAAGAATTTGTGTACGGAGATTGAAAAGTGGAAACCTACGGAACTAGGTGTCCCCAGGTAGCCTTACATGAAATTTGGTCGCACAGTCAAGTGATCAAATGAGTGCGGCAATGCCTAACTTCCACTCTCTTGCAAGAACGAAGTATTAAATGTGGTTTGGTCGTAGTCGTACCATATGTAAATTACATTGAACTTAACCTGGTTTAGTTCAAATAATTACATTGGGAGTTGAAAACGGATGTTTACCTCAACGAGAGCTCCCACCTGGTCCCCCATCCAAGTACTATCCCAGCCCGACAATGCTTAACTTTATTGTTCAGACAAGATCGGACGTAATTATTGAGCCATTATAGTAGACGTACTGTAGGGGAAATACTTTGCATATAAACTGTTTCTGTCCAAATTAATTACGCAGGGAGATCAAAAATGAAGGTTGCAGCTCCGGTTGTTCCCAGGTGGACCAAGTAACTGTTTTACTTCTATTATCAAACAAGAGAATCTGTACGGAGAAGCAAAAGAGGAAACACACGGAACTGGGTGTCTCGAGAGGGTTTTATATTCAAGTGATCATCGCTATCCGACCATGCTTAACTTCTCTACTCAGAGGACAAAGAGTGCTTTTTATGTAGTAAGGTCATAAATGCACGGAGGTGGAATTACTTCTCTTTTCGAAAAGTTCCCTCCAAACTTGTTACACAGAGGTTTAAAATAAAAAGTCTACGGTATCAGCTGTTCCTACACAGTCCCCTATCGATATTCTGTCCCCGTCCACCAGTGCTTAACCTCCGTGATGAGACAAGAATTTGTGTACGGAGAAAAAAAGTGGAAACCTACGGAACTAGGTGTCCGCAGATAGCGTTACATGAAGGTTGGTCGCACACACAAGTGATCAAATGAGAGCGCCAATGTCTAATTTCAACTCTCTGGCAAAAACAAAGTATTCAATGTGGTTTGGTCGTAGTCGTACCATATGTAAATTACATTGAACTTAACCTGGTTTAGTTCAAATAATTACATTGGGAGTTGAAAACGGATGTGTACCTCAACGAGAGCTTCCACCTGGTCCCCCATCCAAGTACTATCCCAGCCCGACAATGCTTAACTTTATTGTTCAGACAAGATCGGACGTAATTATTGAGCCATTATGGTAGACGTACTGTAGGGGAAATACTTTGCATATAAACTGTTTCTGTCCAAATTAGTTACGCAGGGAGATCGAAAATGAAGGTTGAAGCTCCGGTTTTTCCCAGGCGGACCAAGTAACTATTTTACTTCTATTATCAAACAAGAGAATGTGTACGGATAATTAAAAGAGAAATCACACGGAACTGGGTGTCCTTAGACGGTTTTATATCCAAGTGATTATCGCATTCTGACCTTACTTAACTTCTGTACTCAGGGGACAAAGAGTGCATTTATTGTAGTAAAGTCATGAATGCACGGAGGTGGAATTACTTCACTTATCGAAAAGTTCCCTCCAAACTTGTTACACAGAGGTCAAAAATATAAAGTCTACGGTATCAGGAGTTCCTACACAGTCCCGCATCCATGTAAAATCCAAGTCCACACTTGCTTAACTTCCGTGATCAGACAAGAATTTGTGTACGGAGAAATAAAACTGGAAACCTACGGAACTAGGTGTCCCTAGGTGGCTTTCGTTCCTGTAATCATCTCTGTCCAACTAAGCTTTGACTTTGTAACCAGAGGAGAACAGGTGCACATATTGTAGTATTGTCGTATGTGCAAGGAGGTGGAGTTACTTTACTTTTGGACAGATTCCCTCAAAACTTGTTACACAGAGGTATGAAAATAAAGTCTGCGGCATCAGCTGTTCCTACACAGTCCCCCATCCATGTTCCGTCCCGTTCCACCAGTGCTTAACCTCCGTGATGTGAGAAGAATTTGCGTACGGAGATTGAAAAGTGGAAACCTACGGAACTAGGTGTCCCCAGGTAGCCTTACATGAAATTTGGTCGCACAGTCAAGTGATCAAATGAGTGCGGCAATGGCTAACTTCCACTCTCTTGCAAGAACGAAGTATTCAGTGTGGTTTGGTCGTAGTCGTACCATATGTAAATTACATTGAACTTAACCTGGTTTAGTTCAAATAATTACTTTGGGAGTTGAAAACGGATGTGTACCTCAACGAGAGCTCCCACCTGGTCCCCCATCCAAGTACTATCCCAGCCCGACAATGCTTAACTTTATTGTTCAGACAAGATCGGACGTAATTATTGAGCCATTATGGTAGACGTACTGTAGGGGAAATACTTTGCATATAAACTGTTTCTGTCCAAATTAATTACGCAGGGAGATCAAAAATGAAGGTTGCAGCTCCGGTTGTTCCCAGGTGGACCAAGTAACTGTTTTACTTCTATTATCAAACAAGAGAATCTGTACGGAGAAGCAAAAGAGGAAACACACGGAACTGGGTGTCTCGAGAGGGTTTTATATTCAAGTGATCATCGCTATCCGACCATGCTTAACTTCTCTACTCAGAGTACAAAGAGTGCTTTTTATGTAGTAAGGTCATAAATGCACGGAGGTGGAATTACTTCACTTTTCGAAAAGTTCCCTCCAAACTTGTTACACAGAGGTTTAAAATAAAAAGTCTACGGTATCAGCTGTTCCTACACAGTCCCCTATCGATATTCTATCCCCGTCCACCAGTGCTTAACCTCCGTGATGAGACAAGAATTTGTGTACGGAGAAAAAAAGTGGAAACCTACGGAACTAGGTGTCCGCAGATAGCGTTACATGATGGTTGGTCGCACACACAAGTGATCAAATGAGAGCGCCAATGTCTAATTTCAACTCTCTGGCAAAAACAAAGTATTCAATGTGGTTTGGTCGTAGTCGTACCATATGTAAATTACATTGAACTTAACCTGGTTTAGTTCAAATAATTACATTGGGAGTTGAAAACGGATGTGTACCTCAACGAGAGCTTCCACCTGGTCCCCCATCCAAGTACTATCCCAGCCCGACAATGCTTAACTTTATTGTTCAGACAAGATCGGACGTAATTATTGAGCCATTATGGTAGACGTACTGTAGGGGAAATACTTTGCATATAAACTGTTTCTGTCAAAATTAGTTACGCAGGGAGATCGAAAATGAAGGTTGAAGCTCCGGTTTTTCCCAGGCGGACCAAGTAACTATTTTACTTCTATTATCAAACAAGAGAATGTGTACGGATAATTAAAAGAGAAATCACACGGAACTGGGTGTCCTTAGACGGTTTTATATCCAAGTGATTATCGCATTCTGACCTTACTTAACTTCTGTACTCAGGGAACAAAGAGTGCATTTATTGTAGTAAAGTCATGAATGCACGGAGGTGGAATTACTTCACTTATCGAAAAGTTCCCTCCAAACTTGTTACACAGAGGTCAAAAATATAAAGTCTACGGTATCAGGAGTTCCTACACAGTCCCGCTTCCATGTAATATCCAAGTGCACCCTCGCTTAACTTTCGTGATTAGACAAGAATTTGTTTACGGAGAAATAGAACTGGAAACCTACGGAACTAGGTGTCCCCAGGTGGCTTTGCGTTCCTGTAATTATCCCTGTCCAAACATGCTTAGACTTTGGAATCAGAGGAGAACATGCGCACATATTGTAGTATGGTCGTATGTGCACGGAGGTGGAGTTACTTTACTTTTGATGAGAGACTGTGAAAACCTACGGAACTAGGTGTCCCCAGGTAGCCTTACATGTAGTTTGGTCGCACATTCAAGTGATCAAATGAGTGCGGCAATGCCTAACTTCCACTCTCTTGCAAGAACGAAGTATTCGTACCATGTGTAAATTACATTGAACTTAACCTGGTTTTGTTCAAATAATTACATAGGGAGTTGAAAACGGTTGTGTACCTCAACGAGAGCTCCCACCTGGTCCCCTATCCAAGTACTACCTTAGCCCGACAATGCTTAACTTTATTGTTCAGACAAGATGGACGTAATTATTGCGCCATTATGGTAGACGTACTGTAGGGGAAATACTTTGCATATAAACTGTTTCTGTCAAAATTAGTTACGCAGGGAGATCGAAAATGAAGGTTGAAGCTCCGGTTTTTCCCAGGCGGACCAAGTAACTATTTTACTTCTATTATCAAACAAGAGAATATGTACGGATAATTAAAAGAGAAAACACACGGAACTGGGTGTCCCTAGACGGTTTTATATCCAAGTGATTATCGCATTCTGACCTTACTTAACTTCTGTACTCAGGGGACAAAGAGTGCATTTATTGTAGTAAAGTCATGAATGCACGGAGGTGGAATTACTTCACTTTTCGAAAAGTTCCCTCCAAACTTGTTACACAGATGTCTAAAATATAAAGTCTACGGTATCAGGAGTTCCTACACAGTCCCGCATCCATGTAAAATCCAAGTCCACACATGCTTAACTTCCGTGATCAGACAAGAATTTGTGTACGGAGAAACAAAACTGGAAACCTACGGAACTAGGTGTCCCTCGGTGGCTTTCGTTCCTGTAATCATCCCTGTCCAACTAAGTTTGACTTTGTAACCAGAGGAGAACAGGTGCACATATTGTAGTATGGTCGTATGTGCAAGGAGGTGGAGTTACTTTACTTTTGGACAGATTCCCTCCAAACTTGTTACACAGAGGTATGAAAATAAAGTCTGCGTCATCAGCTGTTCCTACACAGTCCCCCATCCATATTCCGTCCCGGTCCACCAGTGCTTAACCTCCGTGATGTGAGAAGAATTTGTGTACGGAGATTGAAAAGTGGAAACCTACGGAACTAGGTGTCCCCAGGTAGCCTTACATGAAATTTGGTCGCACAGTCAAGTGATCAAATGAGTGCGGCAATGCCTAACTTCCACTCTCTTGCAAGAACGAAGTATTAAATGTGGTTTGGTCGTAGTCGTACCATATGTAAATTACATTGAACTTAACCTGGTTTAGTTCAAATAATTACATTGGGAGTTAAAAACGGATGTTTACCTCAACGAGAGCTCCCACCTGGTCCCCCATCCAAGTACTATCCCAGCCCGACAATGCTTAACTTTATTGTTCAGACAAGATCGGACGTAATTATTGAGCCATTATGGTAGACGTACTGTAGGGGAAATACTTTGCATATAAACTGTTTCTGTCCAAATTAATTACGCAGGGAGATCAAAAATGAAGGTTGCAGCTCCGGTTGTTCCCAGGTGGACCAAGTAACTGTTTTACTTCTATTATCAAACAAGAGAATCTGTATGGAGAAGCAAAAGAGGAAACACACGGAACTGGGTGTCTCGAGAGGGTTTTATATTCAAGTGATCATCGCTATCCGACCATGCTTAACTTCTCTACTCAGAGGACAAAGAGTGCTTTTTATGTAGTAAGGTCATAAATGCACGGAGGTGGAATTACTTCTCTTTTCGAAAAGTTCCCTCCAAACTTGTTACACAGAGGTTTAAAATAAAAAGTCTACGGTATCAGCTGTTCCTACACAGTCCCCTATCGATATTCTGTCCCCGTCCACCAGTGCTTATACTCCGTGATGAGACAAGAATTTGTGTACGGAGAAAAAAAGTGGAAACCTACGGAACTAGGTGTCCGCAGATAGCGTTACATGAAGGTTGGTCGCACACACAAGTGATCAAATGAGAGCGCCAATGTCTAATTTCAACTCTCTGGCAAAAACAAAGTATTCAATGTGGTTTGGTCGTAGTCGTACCATATGTAAATTACATTGAACTTAACCTGGTTTAGTTCAAATAATTACTTTGGGAGTTGAAAACGGATGTGTACCTCAACGAGAGCTCCCACCTGGTCCCCCATCCAAGTACTATCCCAGCCCGACAATGCTTAACTTTATTGTTCAGACAAGATCGGACGTAATTATTGAGCCATTATGGTAGACGTACTGTAGGGGAAATACTTTGCATATAAACTGTTTCTGTCCAAATTAATTACGCAGGGAGATCAAAAATGAAGGTTGCAGCTCCGGTTGTTCCCAGGTGGACCAAGTAACTGTTTTACTTCTATTATCAAACAAGAGAATCTGTACGGAGAAGCAAAAGAGGAAACACACGGAACTAGGTGTGTAAATTACATTGAACTTAATCTGGTTTTGTTCAAATAATTACATAGTGAGTTGAAAACGGATGTGTACCTCAACGAGAGCTCCCACCTGGTCCCCCATCCAAGTACTATCTTAGCCCGACAATGCTTAACTTTATTGTTCAGACAAGATGGACGTAATTATTGTGCCATTATGGTAGACGTACTGCAGGGGAAATACTTTGCATATAAACTGTTTCTGTCCAAATTAGTTACGCAGGGAGATCGAAAATGAAGGTTGAAGCTCCGGTTTTTCCCAGGCGGACCAAGTAACTATTTTACTTCTATTATCAAACAAGAAAATGTGTACGGATAATTAAAAGAGAAAACACACGGAACTGGGTGTCCCTAGACGGTTTTATATCCAAGTGATTATCGCATTCTGACCTTACTTAACTTCTGTACTCAGGGGACAAAGAGTGCATTTATTGTAGTAAAGTCATGAATGCACGGAGGTGGACTTACTTCACTTTTCGAAAAGTTCCCTCCAAACATGTTACACAGAGGTCTAAAATATAAAGTCTACGGTATCAGGAGTTCCTACACAGTCCCGCTTCCATGTAATATCCAAGTGCACCCTCGCTTAACTTTCGTGATTAGACAAGAATTTGTGTACGGAGAAATAGAACTGGAAACCTACGGAACTAGGTGTCCCCAGGTGGCTTTGCGTTCCTGTAATTATCCCTGTCCAAACATGCTTAGACTTTGGAATCAGAGGAGAACATGCGCACATATTGTAGTATGGTCGTATGTGCACGGAGGTGGAGTTACTTTACTTTTGATGAGAGACTGTGAAAACCTACGGAACTAGGTGTCCCCAGGTAGCCTTACATGTAGTTTGGTCGCACATTCAAGTGATCAAATGAGTGCGGCAATGCCTAACTTCCACTCTCTTGCAAGAACGAAGTATTCGTACCATGTGTAAATTACATTGAACTTAACCTGGTTTTGTTCAAATAATTACATAGGGAGTTGAAAACGGTTGTGTACCTCAACGAGAGCTCCCACCTGGTCCCCTATCCAAGTACTACCTTAGCCCGACAATGCTTAACTTTATTGTTCAGACAAGATGGACGTAATTATTGCGCCATTATGGTAGACGTACTGTAGGGGAAATACTTTGCATATAAACTGTTTCTGTCAAAATTAGTTACGCAGGGAGATCGAAAATGAAGGTTGAAGCTCCGGTTTTTCCCAGGCGGACCAAGTAACTATTTTACTTCTATTATCAAACAAGAGAATATGTACGGATAATTAAAAGAGAAAACACACGGAACTGGGTGTCCCTAGACGGTTTTATATCCAAGTGATTATCGCATTCTGACCTTACTTAACTCCTGTACTCAGGGGACAAAGAGTGCATTTATTGTAGTAAAGTCATGAATGCACGGAGGTGGAATTACTTCACTTTTCGAAAAGTTCCCTCCAAACTTGTTACACAGATGTCTAAAATATAAAGTCTACGGTATCAGGAGTTCCTACACAGTCCCGCATCCATGTAAAATCCAAGTCCACACATGCTTAACTTCCGTGATCAGACAAGAATTTGTGTACGGAGAAATAAAACTGGAAACCTACGGAACTAGGTGTCCCTCGGTGGATTTCGTTCCTGTAATCATCCCTGTCCAACTAAGCTTTGACTTTGTAACCAGAGGAGAACAGGTGCACATATTGTAGTATGGTCGTATGTGCAAGGAGGTGGAGTTACTTTACTTTTGGACAGATTCCCTCCAAACTTGTTACACAGAGGTATGAAAATAAAGTCTGCGTCATCAGCTGTTCCTACACAGTCCCCCATCCATATTCCGTCCCGGTCCACCAGTGCTTAACCTCCGTGATGTGAGAAGAATTTGTGTACGGAGATTGAAAAGTGGAAACCTACGGAACTAGGTGTCCCCAGGTAGCCTTACATGAAATTTGGTCGCACAGTCAAGTGATCAAATGAGTGCGGCAATGCCTAACTTCCACTCTCTTGCAAGAACGAAGTATTAAATGTGGTTTGGTCGTAGTCGTACCATATGTAAATTACATTGAACTTAACCTGGTTTAGTTCAAATAATTACATTGGGAGTTGAAAACGGATGTTTACCTCAACGAGAGCTCCCACCTGGTCCCCCATCCAAGTACTATCCCAGCCCGACAATGCTTAACTTTATTGTTCAGACAAGATCGGACGTAATTATTGAGCCATTATAGTAGACGTACTGTAGGGGAAATACTTTGCATATAAACTGTTTCTGTCCAAATTAATTACGCAGGGAGATCAAAAATGAAGGTTGCAGCTCCGGTTGTTCCCAGGTGGACCAAGTAACTGTTTTACTTCTATTATCAAACCAGAGAATCTGTACGGAGAAGCAAAAGAGGAAACACACGGAACTGGGTGTCTCGAGAGGGTTTTATATTCAAGTGATCATCGCTATCCGACCATGCTTAACTTCTCTACTCAGAGGACAAAGAGTGCTTTTTATGTAGTAAGGTCATAAATGCACGGAGGTGGAATTACTTCTCTTTTCGAAAAGTTCCCTCCAAACTTGTTACACAGAGGTTTAAAATAAAAAGTCTACGGTATCAGCTGTTCCTACACAGTCCCCTATCGATATTCTGTCCCCGTCCACCAGTGCTTAACCTCCGTGATGAGACAAGAATTTGTGTACGGAGAAAAAAAGTGGAAACCTACGGAACTAGGTGTCCGCAGATAGCGTTACATGAAGGTTGGTCGCACACACAAGTGATCAAATGAGAGCGCCAATGTCTAATTTCAACTCTCTGGCAAAAACAAAGTATTCAATGTGGTTTGGTCGTAGTCGTACCATATGTAAATTACATTGAACTTAACCTGGTTTAGTTCAAATAATTACATTGGGAGTTGAAAACGGATGTGTACCTCAACGAGAGCTTCCACCTGGTCCCCCATCCAAGTACTATCCCAGCCCGACAATGCTTAACTTTATTGTTCAGACAAGATCGGACGTAATTATTGAGCCATTATGGTAGACGTACTGTAGGGGAAATACTTTGCATATAAACTGTTTCTGTCCAAATTAGTTACGCAGGGAGATCGAAAATGAAGGTTGAAGCTCCGGTTTTTCCCAGGCGGACCAAGTAACTATTTTACTTCTATTATCAAACAAGAGAATGTGTACGGATAATTAAAAGAGAAATCACACGGAACTGGGTGTCCTTAGACGGTTTTATATCCAAGTGATTATCGCATTCTGACCTTACTTAACTTCTGTACTCAGGGGACAAAGAGTGCATTTATTGTAGTAAAGTCATGAATGCACGGAGGTGGAATTACTTCACTTATCGAAAAGTTCCCTCCAAACTTGTTACACAGAGGTCAAAAATATAAAGTCTACGGTATCAGGAGTTCCTACACAGTCCCGCATCCATGTAAAATCCAAGTCCACACTTGCTTAACTTCCGTGATCAGACAAGAATTTGTGTACGGAGAAATAAAACTGGAAACCTACGGAACTAGGTGTCCCTAGGTGGCTTTCGTTCCTGTAATCATCTCTGTCCAACTAAGCTTTGACTTTGTAACCAGAGGAGAACAGGTGCACATATTGTAGTATTGTCGTATGTGCAAGGAGGTGGAGTTACTTTACTTTTGGACAGATTCCCTCAAAACTTGTTACACAGAGGTATGAAAATAAAGTCTGCGGCATCAGCTGTTCCTACACAGTCCCCCATCCATGTTCCGTCCCGTTCCACCAGTGCTTAACCTCCGTGATGTGAGAAGAATTTGCGTACGGAGATTGAAAAGTGGAAACCTACGGAACTAGGTGTCCCCAGGTAGCCTTACATGAAATTTGGTCGCACAGTCAAGTGATCAAATGAGTGCGGCAATGGCTAACTTCCACTCTCTTGCAAGAACGAAGTATTCAGTGTGGTTTGGTCGTAGTCGTACCATATGTAAATTACATTGAACTTAACCTGGTTTAGTTCAAATAATTACTTTGGGAGTTGAAAACGGATGTGTACCTCAACGAGAGCTCCCACCTGGTCCCCCATCCAAGTACTATCCCAGCCCGACAATGCTTAACTTTATTGTTCAGACAAGATCGGACGTAATTATTGAGCCATTATGGTAGACGTACTGTAGGGGAAATACTTTGCATATAAACTGTTTCTGTCCAAATTAATTACGCAGGGAGATCAAAAATGAAGGTTGCAGCTCCGGTTGTTCCCAGGTGGACCAAGTAACTGTTTTACTTCTATTATCAAACAAGAGAATCTGTACGGAGAAGCAAAAGAGGAAACACACGGAACTAGGTGTGTAAATTACATTGAACTTAACCTGGTTTTGTTCAAATAATTGCATAGGGAGTTGAAAACTGATGTGTACCTCAACGAGAGCTCCCACCTGGTCCCCCATCCAAGTACAATCTTAGCCCGACAATGCTTAACTTTATTGTTCAGACAAGATGGACGTAATTATTGTGTCATTATGGTAGACGTACTGTAGGGAAAACACTTTGCATATAAACTGTTTCTGTCCAAATTAGTTACGCAGGGAGATCAAAAATGAAGGTTGAAGCTCCGGTTTTTCCCCGGCGGACCAAGTAACTATTTTACTTCTATTATCAAACAAGAGACTGTGTACGGATAATTAAAAGAGAAAACACACGGAACTGGGTGTCCCTAGACGGTTTTATATCCAAGTGATTATCGCATTCTGACCTTACTTAACTTCTGTACTCAGGGGACAAAGAGTGCATTTATTGTAGTAAAGTCATGAATGCACGGAGGTGGAATTACTTCACTTTTCGAAAAGTTCCCTCCAAACATGTTACACAGAGGTCTAAAATATAAAGTCTACGGTATCAGGAGTTCCTACACAGTCCCGCATCCATGTAAAATCCAAGTCCACACTTGCTTAACTTCCGTGATCAGACAAGAATTTGTGTACGGAGAAATAAAACTGGAAACCTACGGAACTAGGTGTCCCTAGGTGGCTTTCGTTCCTGTAATCATCTCTGTCCAACTAAGCTTTGACTTTGTAACCAGAGGAGATCAGGTGCACATATTGTAGTATGGTCGTATGTGCAAGGAGGTGGAGTTACTTTACTTTTGGACAGATTCCCTCAAAACTTGTTACACAGAGGTATGAAAATAAAGTCAGCGGCATCAGCTGTTCCTACACAGTCCCCCATCCATGTTCCATCCCGTTCCACCAGTGCTTAACCTACGTGATGTGAGAAGAATTTGTGTACGGAGATTGAAAAGTGGAAACCTACGGAACTAGGTGTCCCCAGGTAGCCTTACATGAAATTTGGTCGCACAGTCAAGTGATCAAATGAGTGCGGCAATGCCTAACTTCCACTCTCTTGCAAGAACGAAGTATTAAATGTGGTTTGGTCGTAGTCGTACCATATGTAAATTACATTGAACTTAACCTGGTTTAGTTCAAATAATTACATTGGGAGTTGAAAACGGATGTTTACCTCAACGAGAGCTCCCACCTGGTCCCCCATCCAAGTACTATCCCAGCCCGACAATGCTTAACTTTATTGTTCAGACAAGATCGGACGTAATTATTGAGCCATTATGGTAGACGTACTGTAGGGGAAATACTTTGCATATAAACTGTTTCTGTCAAAATTAGTTACGCAGGGAGATCGAAAATGAAGGTTGAAGCTCCGGTTTTTCCCAGGCGGTCCAAGTAACTATTTTACTTCTATTATCAAACAAGAGAATGTGTACGGATAATTAAAAGAGAAATCACACGGAACTGGGTGTCCTTAGACGGTTTTATATCCAAGTGATTATCGCATTCTGACCTTACTTAACTTCTGTACTCAGGGAACAAAGAGTGCATTTATTGTAGTAAAGTCATGAATGCACGGAGGTGGAATTACTTCACTTATCGAAAAGTTCCCTCCAAACTTGTTACACAGAGGTCAAAAATATAAAGTCTACGGTATCAGGAGTTCCTACACAGTCCCGCATCCATGAAAAATCCAAGTCCACACTTGCTTAACTTCCGTGATCAGACAAGAATTTGTGTACGGAGAAAAAAAGTGGAAACCTACGGAACTAGGTGTCCGCAGATAGCGTTACATGAAGGTTGGTCGCACACACAAGTGATCAAATGAGAGCGCCAATGTCTAATTTCAACTCTCTGGCAAAAACAAAGTATTCAATGTGGTTTGGTCGTAGTCGTACCATATGTAAATTACATTGAACTTAACCTGGTTTAGTTCAAATAATTACATTGGGAGTTGAAAACGGATGTGTACCTCAACGAGAGCTTCCACCTGGTCCCCCATCCAAGTACTATCCCAGCCCGACAATGCTTAACTTTATTGTTCAGACAAGATCGGACGTAATTATTGAGCCATTATGGTAGACGTACTGGAGGGGAAATACTTTGCATATAAACTGTTTCTGTCAAAATTAGTTACGCAGGGAGATCAAAAATGAAGGTTGCATCTCCGGTTGTTCCCAGGTGGACCAAGTAACTGTTTTACTTCTATTATCAAACAAGAGAATCTGTACGGAGAAGCAAAAGAGGAAACACACGGAACTGGGTGTCTCGAGAGGGTTTTATATTCAAGTGATCATCGCTATCCGACCATGCTTAACTTCTCTACTCAGAGTACAAAGAGTGCTTTTTATGTAGTAAGGTCATAAATGCACGGAGGTGGAATTACTTCACTTTTCGAAAAGTTCCCTCCAAACTTGTTACACAGAGGTTTAAAATAAAAAGTCTACGGTATCAGCTGTTCCTACACAGTCCCCTATCGATATTCTATCCCCGTCCACCAGTGCTTAACCTCCGTGATGAGACAAGAATTTGTGTACGGAGAAAAAAAGTGGAAACCTACGGAACTAGGTGTCCGCAGATAGCGTTACATGATGGTTGGTCGCACACACAAGTGATCAAATGAGAGCGCCAATGTCTAATTTCAACTCTCTGGCAAAAACAAAGTATTCAATGTGGTTTGGTCGTAGTCGTACCATATGTAAATTACATTGAACTTAACCTGGTTTAGTTCAAATAATTACATTGGGAGTTGAAAACGGATGTGTACCTCAACGAGAGCTTCCACCTGGTCCCCCATCCAAGTACTATCCCAGCCCGACAATGCTTAACTTTATTGTTCAGACAAGATCGGACGTAATTATTGAGCCATTATGGTAGACGTACTGTAGGGGAAATACTTTGCATATAAACTGTTTCTGTCAAAATTAGTTACGCAGGGAGATCGAAAATGAAGGTTGAAGCTCCGGTTTTTCCCAGGCGGACCAAGTAACTATTTTACTTCTATTATCAAACAAGAGAATGTGTACGGATAATTAAAAGAGAAATCACACGGAACTGGGTGTCCTTAGACGGTTTTATATCCAAGTGATTATCGCATTCTGACCTTACTTAACTTCTGTACTCAGGGAACAAAGAGTGCATTTATTGTAGTAAAGTCATGAATGCACGGAGGTGGAATTACTTCACTTATCGAAAAGTTCCCTCCAAACTTGTTACACAGAGGTCAAAAATATAAAGTCTACGGTATCAGGAGTTCCTACACAGTCCCGCATCCATGAAAAATCCAAGTCCACACTTGCTTAACTTCCGTGATCAGACAAGAATTTGTGTACGGAGAAATAAAACTGGAAACCTACGGAACTAGGTGTCCCTAGGTGGCTTTCGTTCCTGTAATCATCTCTGTCCAAATAAGCTTTGACTTTGTAACCAGAGGAGAACAGGCGCACATATTGTAGTATTGTCGTATGTGCAAGGAGGCGGAGTTACTTTACTTTTGGACAGATTCCCTCAAAACTTGTTACACAGAGGTATGAAAATAAAGTCTGCGGCATCAGCTGTTCCTACACAGTCCCCCATCCATGTTCCGTCCCGTTCCACCAGTGCTTAACCTCCGTGATGTGAGAAGAATTTGCGTACGGAGATTGAAAAGTGGAAACCTACGGAACTAGGTGTCCCCAGGTAGCCTTACATGAAATTTGGTCGCACAGTCAAGTGATCAAATGAGTGCGGCAATGGCTAACTTCCACTCTCTTGCAAGAACGAAGTATTCAATGTGGTTTGGTCGTAGTCGTACCATATGTAAATTACATTGAACCTAACCTGGTTTAGTTCAAATAATTACTTTGGGAGTTGAAAACGGATGTGTACCTCAACGAGAGCTCCCACCTGGTCCCCCATCCAAGTACTATCCCAGCCCGACAATGCTTAACTTTATTGTTCAGACAAGATCGGACGTAATTATTGAGCCATCATGGTAGACGTACTGTAGGGGAAATACTTTGCATATAAACTGTTTCTGTCCAAATTAATTACGCAGGGAGATCAAAAATGAAGGTTGCAGCTCCGGTTGTTCCCAGGTGGACCAAGTAACTGTTTTACTTCTATTATCAAACAAGAGAATATGTACGGATAATTAAAAGAGAAAACACACGGAACTGGGTGTCCCTAGACGGTTTTATATCCAAGTGATTATCGCATTCTGACCTTACTTAACTTCTGTACTCAGGGGACAAAGAGTGCATTTATTGTAGTAAAGTCATGAATGCACGGAGGTGGAATTACTTCACTTTTCGAAATGTTCCCTCCAAACTTGTTACACAGAGGTCTAAAATATAAAGTCTACGGTATCAGGAGTTCCTACACAGTCCCGCATCCATGTAAAATCCAAGTCCACACATGCTTAACTTCCGTGATCAGACAAGAATTTGTGTACGGAGAAATAAAACTGGAAACCTACGGAACTAGGTGTCCCTCGGTGGCTTTCGTTCCTGTAATCATTCCTGTCTAACTAAGCTTTGACTTTGTAACCAGAGGAGAACAGGTGCACATATTGTAGTATGGTCGTATGTGCACGGAGGTGGAGTTACTTTACTTTTGGACAGATTCCCTCCAAACTTGTTACACAGAGGTATGAAAATAAAGTCTGCGGCATCAGCTGTTCCTACACAGTCCCCTATCCATGTTCCGTCCCGGTCCACCAGTGCTTAACCTTCGTGATGAGAGAAGAATTTGTGTACGGAGAAAGAAAAGTGGTAAACTACGGAACTAGGTGTCCACAGGTAGCCTTACATGAAATTTGGTCGCACATTCAAGTGATCAAATGAGTGCGGCAATGCCTAACTTCCACTCTCTTGCAAGAACGAAGTATTCAGTGTGGTTTGGTCGTAGTCGTACCATATGTAAATTACATTGAACTTAACCTGGTTTTGTTCAAATAATTACATAGGGAGTTGAAAACGGATGTGTACCTCAACGAGAGCTTCCACCTGGTCCCCCATCCAAGTACTTTCCCAGCCCGACAATGCTTAACTTTATTGTTCAGACAAGATCGGACGTAATTATTGAGCCATTATGGTAGACGTACTGTAGGGGAAATACTTTGCATAGAAACTGTTTCTGTCCAAATTAATTACGCAGAGAGATCAAAAATGAAGGTTGCAGCTCCGGTTGTTCCCAGGTGGACCAAGTAACTGTTTTACTTCTATTATCAAACAAGAGAATCTGTACGGAGAAGCAAAAGAGGAAACACACGGAACTGGGTGTCTCGAGAGGGTTTGATATTCAAGTGATCATCGCTATCCGACCATGCTTAACTTCTCTACTCAGAGGACAAAGAGTGAGTTTATTGTAGTAAGGTGATGAATGCACGGAGGTGGAATTACTTCACGTTTTTGAAAGGTTCCCTCAAAACTTGTTGCACAGAGGTCTGAAAAGGAAAGTCTACGGTATCAGGAGTTCATACACAGTCCCGCTTCCATGTAATATCCAAGTGCACCCTCGCTTCACTTTCGTGATTAGACAAGAATTTGTGTACGGAGAAATAGAACTGGAAACCTACGGAACTAGGTGTCCCCAGGTGGCTTTGCGTTCCTGTAATCATCCCTGTCCAAACATGCTTAGACTTTGGAATCAGAGGAGAACATGCGCACATATTGTAGTATGGTCGTATGTGCACGGAGGTGGAGTTACTTTACTTTTGATGAGAGACTGTGAAAACCTACGGAACTAGGTGTCCCCAGGTAGCCTTACATGTAGTTTGGTCGCACATTCAAGTGATCAAATGAGTGCGGCAATGCCTAACTTCCACTCTCTTGCAAGAACGAAGTATTCGTACCATGTGTAAATTACATTGAACTTAACCTGGTTTTGTTCAAATAATTACATAGGGAGTTGAAAACGGATGTGTACCTCAACGAGAGCTCCCACCTGGTCCCCTATCCAAGTACTATCTTAGCCCGACAATGCTTAACTTTATTGTTCAGACAGGATGGACGTAATTATTGTGCCATTATGGTAGACGTACTGTAGGGGAAATACTTTGCATATAAACTGTTTCTGTCCAAATTAGTTACGCAGGGAGATCGAAAATGAAGGTTGAAGCTCCGGTTTTTCCCAGGCGGACCAAGTAACTATTTTACTTCTATTATCAAACAAGAGAATATGTACGGATAATTAAAAGAGAAAACACACGGAACTGGGTGTCCCTAGACGGTTTTATATCCAAGTGATTATCGCATTCTGACCTTACTTAACTTCTGTACTCAGGGGACAAAGAGTGCATTTATTGTAGTAAAGTCATGAATGCACGGAGCTGGAATTACTTCACTTATCGAAAAGTTCCCTCCAAACTTGTTACACAGAGGTCAAAAATATAAAGTCTACGGTATCAGGAGTTCCTACACAGTCCCGCATCCATGTAAAATCAAAATCCACACTTGCTTAACTTCCGTGATCAGACAAGAATTTGTGTACGGAGAAATAAAACTGGAAACCTACGGAACTAGGTGTCCCTAGGTGGCTTTCGTTCCTGTAATCATCTCTGTCCAACTAAGCTTTGACTTTGTAATCAGAGGAGAACAGGTGCACATATTGTAGTATTGTCGTATGTGCAAGGAGGTGGAGTTACTTTACTTTTGGACAGATTCCCTCAAAACTTGTTACACAGAGGTATGAAAATAAAGTCTGCGGCATCAGCTGTTCCTACACAGTCCCCCATCCATGTTCCGTCCCGTTCCACCAGTGCTTAACCTCCGTGATGTGAGAAGAATTTGCGTACGGAGATTGAAAAGTGGAAACCTACGGAACTAGGTGTCCCCAGGTAGCCTTACATGAAATTTGGTCGCACAGTCAAGTGATCAAATGAGTGCGGCAATGGCTAACTTCCACTCTCTTGCAAGAACGAAGTATTCAGTGTGGTTTGGTCGTAGTCGTACCATATGTAAATTACATTGAACTTAACCTGGTTTAGTTCAAATAATTACTTTGGGAGTTGAAAACGGATGTGTACCTCAACGAGAGCTCCCACCTGGTCCCCCATCCAAGTACTATCCCAGCCCGACAATGCTTAACTTTATTGTTCAGACAAGATCGGACGTAATTATTGAGCCATTATGGTAGACGTACTGTAGGGGAAATACTTTGCATATAAACTGTTTCGGTCCAAATTAATTACGCAGGGAGATCAAAAATGAAGGTTGCAGCTCCGGTTGTTCCCAGGTGGACCAAGTAACTGTTTTACTTCTATTATCAAACACGAGAATCTGTACGGAGAAGCAAAAGAGGAAACACACGGAACTAGGTGTGTAAATTACATTGAACTTAACCTGGTTTTGTTCAAATAATTACATAGGGAGTTGAAAACGGATGTGTACCTCAACGAGAGCTCCCACCTGGTCCCCCATCCAAGTACTATCTTAGCCCGAGAATGCTTAACTTTATTGTTCAGACAAGATGGACGTAATTATTGTGCCATTATGGTAGACGTACTGTAGGGGAAATACTTTGCATATAAACTGTTTCTGTCAAAATTAGTTACGCAGGGAGATCGAAAATGAAGGTTGAAGCTCCGGTTTTTCCCAGGCGGACCAAGTAACTATTTTACTTCTATTATCAAACAAGAGAATGTGTACGGATAATTAAAAGAGAAAACACACGGAACTGGGTGTCCCTAGACGGTTTTATATCCAAGTGATTATCGCATTCTGACCTTACTTAACTTCTGTACTCAGGGGACAAAGAGTGCATTTATTGTAGTAAAGTCATGAATGCACGGAGGTGGAATTACTTCACTTTTCGAAAAGTTCCCTCCAAACATGTTACAGAGAGGTCTAAAATATAAAGTCTACGGTATCAGGAGTTCCTACACAGTCCCGCATCCATGTAAAATCCAAGTCCACACTTGCTTAACTTCCGTGATCAGACAAGAATTTGTGTACGGAGAAATAAAACTGGAAACCTACGGAACTAGGTGTCCCTCGGTGGCTTTCGTTCCTGTAATCATCCCTGTCCAACTAAGCTTTGATTTTGTAACCAGAGGAGAACAGGTGCACATATTGTAGTATGGTCGTATCTGCAAGGAGGTGGAGTTACTTTACTTTTGGACAGATTCCCTCCAAACTTGTTACACAGAGGTATGAAAATAAAGTCTGCGGCATCAGCTGTTCCTACACAGTCCTCCATCCATATTCCGTCCCGGTCCACCAGTGCTTAACCTCCGTGATGTGAGAAGAATTTGTGTACGGTGATTGAAAAGTGGAAACCTACGGAACTAGGTGTCCCCAGGTAGCCTTACATGAAATTTGGTCGCACAGTCAAGTGATCAAATGAGTGCGGCAATGCCTAACTTCCACTCTCTTGCAAGAACGAAGTATTAAATGTGGTTTGGTCGTAGTCGTACCATATGTAAATTACATTGAACTTAACCTGGTTTAGTTCAAATAATTACATTGGGAGTTGAAAACGGATGCTTACCTCAACGAGAGCTCCCACCTGGTCCCCCATCCAAATACTATCCCAGCCCGACAATGCTTAACTTTATTGTTCAGACAAGATCGGACGTAATTATTGAGCCATTATGGTAGACGTACTGTAGGGGAAATACTTTGCATATAAACTGTTTCTGTCCAAATTAATTACGCAGGGAGATCAAAAATGAAGGTTGCATCTCCAGTTGTTCCCAGGTGGACCAAGTAACTGTTTTACTTCTATTATCAAACAAGAGAATCTGTACGGAGAAGCAAAAGAGGAAACACACGGAACTGGGTGTCTCGAGAGGGTTTTATATTCAAGTGATCATCGCTATCCGACCATGCTTAACTTCTCTACTCAGAGGACAAAGAGTGCTTTTTATGTAGTAAGGTCATAAATGCACGGAGGTGGAATTACTTCACTTTTCGAAAAGTTCCCTCCAAACTTGTTACACAGAGGTTTAAAATAAAAAGTCTACGGTATCAGCTGTTCCTACACCGTCCCCTATCGATATTCTATCCCCGTCCACCAGTGCTTAACCTCCGTGATGAGACAAGAATTTGTGTACGGAGAAAAAAAGTGGAAACCTACGGAACTAAGTGTCCGCAGATAGCGTTACATGAAGGTTGGTCGCACACACAAGTGATCAAATGAGAGCGCCAATGTCTAATTTCAACTCTCTGGCAAAAACAAAGTATTCAATGTGGTTTGGTCGTAGTCGTACCATATGTAAATTACATTGAACTTAACCTGGTTTAGTTCAAATAATTACATTGGGAGTTGAAAACGGATGTGTACCTCAACGAGAGCTTCCACCTGGTCCCCCATCCAAGTACTATCCCAGCCCGACAATGCTTAACTTTATTGTTCAGACAAGATTGGGCGTAATTATTGAGCCATTATGGTAGACGTACTGTAGGGGAAATACCTTGCATATAAACTGTTTCTGTCCAAATTAGTTACGCAGGGAGATCAAAAATGAAGGTTGAAGCTCCGGTTTTTCCCAGGCGGACCAAGTAACTATTTTACTTCTATTATCAAACAAGAGAATGTGTACGGATAATTAAAAGAGAAAACACACGGAACTGGGTGTCCCTAGACGGTTTTATATCCAAGTGATTATCGCATTCTGACCTTACTTAACTTCTGTACTCAGGGGACAAAGAGTGCATTTATTGTAGTAAAGTCATGAATGCACGGAGGTGGAATTACTTCACTTATCGAAAAGTTCCCTCCAAACTTGTTACACAGAGGTCAAAAATATAAAGTCTACGGTATCAGGAGTTCCTACACAGTCCCGCATCCATGTAAAATCCAAGTCCACACTTGCTTAACTTCCGTGATCAGACAAGAATTTGTGTACGGAGAAATAAAACTGGAAAACTACGGAACTAGGTGTCCCTAGGTGGCTTTCGTTCCTGTAATCATCTCTGTCCAACTAAGCTTTGACTTTGTAACCAGAGGAGAACAGGTGCACATATTGTAGTATGGTCGTATCTGCAAGGAGGTGGAGTTACTTTACTTTTGGACAGATTCCCTCAAAACTTGTTACACAGAGGTATGAAAATAAAGTCTGCGGCATCAGCTGTTCCTACACAGTCCTCCATCCATATTCCGTCCCGGTCCACCAGTGCTTAACCTCCGTGATGTGAGAAGAATTTGTGTACGGTGATTGAAAAGTGGAAACCTACGGAACTAGGTGTCCCCAGGTAGCCTTACATGAAATTTGGTCGCACAGTCAAGTGATCAAATGAGTGCGGCAATGCCTAACTTCCACTCTCTTGCAAGAACGAAGTATTAAATGTGGTTTGGTCGTAGTCGTACCATATGTAAATTACATTGAACTTAACCTGGTTTAGTTCAAATAATTACATTGGGAGTTGAAAACGGATGCTTACCTCAACGAGAGCTCCCACCTGGTCCCCCATCCAAATACTATCCCAGCCCGACAATGCTTAACTTTATTGTTCAGACAAGATCGGACGTAATTATTGAGCCATTATGGTAGACGTACTGTAGGGGAAATACTTTGCATATAAACTGTTTCTGTCCAAATTAATTACGCAGGGAGATCAAAAATGAAGGTTGCATCTCCAGTTGTTCCCAGGTGGACCAAGTAACTGTTTTACTTCTATTATCAAACAAGAGAATCTGTACGGAGAAGCAAAAGAGGAAACACACGGAACTGGGTGTCTCGAGAGGGTTTTATATTCAAGTGATCATCGCTATCCGACCATGCTTAACTTCTCTACTCAGAGGACAAAGAGTGCTTTTTATGTAGTAAGGTCATAAATGCACGGAGGTGGAATTACTTCACTTTTCGAAAAGTTCCCTCCAAACTTGTTACACAGAGGTTTAAAATAAAAAGTCTACGGTATCAGCTGTTCCTACACCGTCCCCTATCGATATTCTATCCCCGTCCACCAGTGCTTAACCTCCGTGATGAGACAAGAATTTGTGTACGGAGAAAAAAAGTGGAAACCTACGGAACTAGGTGTCCGCAGATAGCGTTACATGAAGGTTGGTCGCACACACAAGTGATCAAATGAGAGCGCCAATGTCTAATTTCAACTCTCTGGCAAAAACAAAGTATTCAATGTGGTTTGGTCGTAGTCGTACCATATGTAAATTACATTGAACTTAACCTGGTTTAGTTCAAATAATTACATTGGGAGTTGAAAACGGATGTGTACCTCAACGAGAGCTTCCACCTGGTCCCCCATCCAAGTACTATCCCAGCCCGACAATGCTTAACTTTATTGTTCAGACAAGATTGGGCGTAATTATTGAGCCATTATGGTAGACGTACTGTAGGGGAAATACTTTGCATATAAACTGTTTCTGTCCAAATTAGTTACGCAGGGAGATCAAAAATGAAGGTTGAAGCTCCGGTTTTTCCCAGGCGGACCAAGTAACTATTTTACTTCTATTATCAAACAAGAGAATGTGTACGGATAATTAAAAGAGAAAACACACGGAACTGGGTGTCCCTAGACGGTTTTATATCCAAGTGATTATCGCATTCTGACCTTACTTAACTTCTGTACTCAGGGGACAAAGAGTGCATTTATTGTAGTAAAGTCATGAATGCACGGAGGTGGAATTACTTCACTTATCGAAAAGTTCCCTCCAAACTTGTTACACAGAGGTCAAAAATATAAAGTCTACGGTATCAGGAGTTCCTACACAGTCCCGCATCCATGTAAAATCCAAGTCCACACTTGCTTAACTTCCGTGATCAGACAAGAATTTGTGTACGGAGAAATAAAACTGGAAACCTACGGAACTAGGTGTCCCTAGGTGGCTTTCGTTCCTGTAATCATCTCTGTCCAACTAAGCTTTGACTTTGTAACCAGAGGAGAACAGGTGCACATATTGTAGTATTGTCGTATGTGCAAGGAGGAGGAGTTACTTTACTTTTGGACAGATTCCCTCAAAACTTGTTACACAGAGGTATGAAAATAAAGTCTGCGGCATCAGCTGTTCCTACACAGTCCCCCATCCATGTTCCGTCCCGTTCCACCAGTGCTTAACCTCCGTGATGTGAGAAGAATTTGCGTACGGAGATTGAAAAGTGGAAACCTACGGAACTAGGTGTCCCCAGGTAGCCTTACATGAAATTTGGTCGCACAGTCAAGTGATCAAATGAGTGCGGCAATGGCTAACTTCCACTCTCTTGCAAGAACGAAGTATTCAGTGTGGTTTGGTCGTAGTCGTACCATATGTAAATTACATTGAACCTGACCTGGTTTAGTTCAAATAATTACTTTGGGAGTTGAAAACGGATGTGTACCTCAACGAGAGCTCCCACCTGGTCCCCAATCCAAGTACTATCCTAGCCCGACAATGCTTAACTTTATTGTTCAGACAAGATCGGACGTAATTATTGATCCATTATGGTAGACGTACTGTAGGGAAAATACTTTGCATATAAACTGTTTCTGTCCAAATTAATTACGCAGGGAGATCAAAAATGAAGTTTGCATCTCCGGTTGTTCCCAGGTGGACCAAGTAACTGTTTTACTTCTATTATCAAACAAGAGAATCTGTACGGATAAGCAAAAGAGGAAACACATGGAACTGGGTGTCTCGAGAGGGTTTTATATTCAAGTGATCATCGCTATCCGACCATGCTTAACTTCTCTACTCAGAGGACAAAGAGTGCTTTTTATGTAGTAAGGTCATAAATGCACGGAGGTGGAATTACTTCACTTTTCGAAAAGTTCCCTCCAAACTTGTTACACAGAGGTTTAAAATAAAAAGTCTACGGTATCAGCTGTTCCTACACAGTCCCCTATCGATATTCTATCCCCGTCCACCAGTGCTTAACCTCCGTGATGAGACAAGAATTTGTGTACGGAGAAAAAAAGTGGAAACCTACGGAACTAGGTGTCCGCAGATAGCGTTACATGAAGGTTGGTCGCACACACAAGTGATCAAATGAGAGCGCCAATGTCTAATTTCAACTCTCTGGCAAAAACAAAGTATTCAATGTGGTTTGGTCGTAGTCGTACCATATGTAAATTACATTGAACTTAACCTGGTTTAGTTCAAATAATTACATTGGGAGTTGAAAACGGATGTGTACCTCAACGAGAGCTTCCACCTGGTCCCCCATCCAAGTACTATCCCAGCCCGACAATGCTTAACTTTATTGTTCAGACAAGATCGGACGTAATTATTGAGCCATTATGGTAGACGTACTGTAGGGGAAATACTTTGCATATAAACTGTTTCTGTCCAAATTAGTTACGCAGGGAGATCGAAAATGAAGGTTGAAGCTCCGGTTTTTCCCAGGCGGACCAAGTAACTATTTTACTTCTATTATCAAACAAGAGAATGTGTACGGATAATTAAAAGAGAAATCACACGGAACTGGGTGTCCTTAGACGGTTTTATATCCAAGTGATTAACGCATTCTGACCTTACTTAACTTCTGTACTCAGGGGACAAAGAGTGCATTTATTGTAGTAAAGTCATGAATGCACGGAGGTGGAATTACTTCACTTATCGAAAAGTTCCCTCCAAACTTGTTACACACAGGTCAAAAATATAAAGTCTACGGTATCAGGAGTTCCTACACAGTCCCGCATCCATGTAAAATCCAAGTCCACACTTGCTTAATTTCCGTGATCAGACAAGAATTTGTGTACGGAGAAATAAAACTGGAAACCTACGGAACTAGGTGTCCCTAGGTGGCTTTCGTTCCTGTAATCATCTCTGTCCAACTAAGCTTTGACTTTGTAACCAGAGGAGAAGAGGTGCACATATTGTAGTATTGTCGTATGTGCAAGGAGGTGGAGTTACTTTACTTTTGGACAGATTCCCTCAAAACTTGTTACACAGAGGTATGAAAATAAAGTCTGCGGCATCAGCTGTTCCTACACAGTCCCCCATCCATGTTCCGTCCCGTTCCACCAGTGCTTAACCTCCGTGATGTGAGAAGAATTTGCGTACGGAGATTGAAAAGTGGAAACCTACGGAACTAGGTGTCCCCAGGTAGCCTTACATGAAATTTGGTCGCACAGTCTAGTGATCAAATGAGTGCGGCAATGGCTAACTTCCACTCTCTTGCAAGAACGAAGTATTCAGTGTGGTTTGGTCGTAGTCGTACCATATGTAAATTACATTGAACCTAACCTGGTTTAGTTCAAATAATTACATAGGGAGTTGAAAACGGATGTGTACCTCAACGAGAGCTCCCACCTGGTCCCCCATCCAAGTACTATCTTAGCCCGACAATGCTTAACTTTATTGTTCAGACAAGATGGACGTAATTATTGTGCCATTATGGTAGACGTACTGTAGGGAAAATACTTTGCATATAAACTGTTTCTGTCCAAATTAGTTACGCAGGGAGATCGAAAATGAAGGTTGAAGCTCCGGTTTTTCCCAGGCGGACCAAGTAACTATTTTACTTCTATTATCAAACAAGAGAATGTGTACGGATAATTAAAAGAGAAAACACACGGAACTGGGTGTCCCTAGACGGTTTTATATCCAAGTGATTATCCCATTCTGACCTTACTTAACTTCTGTACTCAGGGGACAAAGAGTGCATTTATTGTAGTAAAGTCATGAATGCACGGAGGTGGAATTACTTCACGTTTTTAAAAGGTTCCCTCAAAACTTGTTGCACAGAGGTCTGAAAAGGAAAGTCTACGGTATCAGGAGTTCATACACAGTCCCGCTTCCATGTAATATCCAAGTGCACCCTCGCTTAACTTTCGTGATTAGACAAGAATTTGTGTACGGAGAAATAGAACTAAAAACCTACGGAACTAGGTGTCCCCAGGTGGCTTTGCGTTCCTGTAATCATCCCTGTCCAAACATGCTTAGACTTTGGAATCAGAGGAGAACATGCGCACATATTGTAATATGGTCGTATGTGTACGGAGGTGGAGTTACTTTACTTTTGATGCCCCCATCCATGTTCAGTCCCGGTCCACCAGTGCTTAACCTCCGTGATGTGAGAAGAATTTGAGTACGGAGATTGAAAAGTGGAAACCTACGGAACTAGGTGTCCACAGGTAGCCTTACATGAAATTTGGTCGCACAGTCAAGTGATCAAATGAGTGCGGCAATGCCTAACTTCCACTCTCTTGCAAGAACGAAGTATTCAGTGTGGTTTGGTCGTAGTCGAACCATATGTAAATTACATTGAACTTAACCTGGTTTAGTTCAACTAATTACATTGGGAGTTGAAAACGGATGTGTACCTCAACGAGAGCTCCCACCTGGTCCCCCATCCAAGTACTATCCCAGCCCGACAATGCTTAACTTTATTGTTCAGACAAGATCGGACGTAATTATTGAGCCATTATGGTAGACGTACTGTAGGGAAATACTTTGCATATAAACTGTTTCTGTCCAAATTAATTACGCAGGGAGATCAAAAATGAAGGTTGCAGCTCCGGTTGTTCCCAGGTGGACCAAGTAACTGTTTTACTTCTATTATCAAACAAGAGAATCTGTACGGAGAAGCAAAAGAGGAAACACACGAAACTGGGTGTCTCGAGAGGGTTTTATATTCAAGTGATCATCGCTATCCGACCATGCTTAACTTCTCTACTCAGAGGACAAAGAGTGAGTTTATTGTAGTAAGGTGATGAATGCACGAAGGTGGAATTACTTCACGTTTTTGAAAGGTTCCCTCAAAACTTGTTACACAGAGGTCTGAAAAGGAAAGTCTACGGTATCAGGAGTTCCTACACAGTCCCGCTTCCATGTAATATCCAAGTCCACCCTCGCTTAACTTTCGTGATTAGACAAGAATTTGTGTACGGAGAAATAGAACTGGAAACCTACGGAACTAGTTGTCCCCAGGTGGCTTTGCGTTCCTGTAATCATCCCTGTCCAAACATGCTTAGACTTTGGAATCAGAGGAGAACATGAGCACATATTGTAGTATCGTCGTATGTGTACGGAGGTGGAGTTACTTTACTTTTGATGAGAGACTGTGAAAACCTACGGAACTAGGTGTCCCCAGGTAGCCTTACATGTAGTTTGGTCGCACATTCAAGTGATCAAATGAGTGCGGCAATGCCTAACTTCCACTCTCTTGCAAGAACGAAGTATTCGTACCATGTGTAAATTACATTGAACTTAACCTGGTTTTGTTCAAATAATTACATAGGGAATTGAAAACGGATGTGTACCTCAACGAGAGCTCCCACCTGGTCCCCTATCCAAGTGCTATCTTAGCCCGACAATGCTTAACTTTATTGTTCAGACAGGATGGACGTAATTATTGTGCCATTATGGTAGACGTACTGTAGGGGAAATACTTTGCATATAAACTGTTTCTGTCCAAATTAGTTACGCAGGGAGATCGAAAATGAAGGTTGAAGCTCCGGTTTTTCCCAGGCGGACCAAGTAACTATTTTACTTCTATTATCAAACAAGAGAATATGTACGGATAATTAAAAGAGAAATCACACGGAACTGGGTGTCCTTAGACGGTTTTATATCCAAGTGATTATCGCATTCTGACCTTACTTAACTTCTGTACTCAGGGGACAAAGAGTGCATTTTTTGTAGTAAAGTCATGAATGCACGGAGGTGGAATTACTTCACTTATCGAAAAGTTCCCTCCAAACTTGTTACACAGAGGTCAAAAATATAAAGTCTACGGTATCAGGAGTTCCTACACAGTCCCGCATCCATGTAAAATCCAAGTCCACACTTGCTTAACTTCCGTGATCAGACAAGAATTTGTGTACGGAGAAATAAAACTGGAAACCTACGGAACTAGGTGTCCCTAGGTGGCTTTCGTTCCTGTAATCATCTCTGTCCAACTAAGCTTTGACTTTGTAACCAGAGGAGAACAGGTGCACATATTGTAGTATTGTCGTATGTGCAAGGAGGTGGAGTTACTTTACTTTTGGACAGATTCCCTCAAAACTTGTTACACAGAGGTATGAAAATAAAGTCTGCGGCATCAGCTGTTCCTACACAGTCCCCCATCCATGTTCCGTACCGTTCCACCAGTGCTTAACCTCCGTGATGTGAGAAGAATTTGCGTACGGAGATTGAAAAGTGGAAACCTACGGAACTAGGTGTCCCCAGGTAGCCTTACATGAAATTTGGTCGCACAGTCAAGTGATCAAATGAGTGCGGCAATGGCTAACTTCCACTCTCTTGCAAGAACGAAGTATTCAGTGTGGTTTGGTCGTAGTCGTACCATATGTAAATTACATTGAACTTAACCTGGTTTAGTTCAAATAATTACTTTGGGAGTTGAAAACGGATGTGTACCTCAACGAGAGCTCCCACCTGGTCCCCCATCCAAGTACTATCCCAGCCCGACAATGCTTAACTTTATTGTTCAGACAAGATCGGACGTAATTATTGAGCCATTATGGTAGACGTACTGTAGGGGAAATACTTTGCATATAAACTGTTTCTGTCCAAATTAATTACGCAGGGAGATCAAAAATGAAGGTTGCAGCTCCGGTTGTTCCCAGGTGGACCAAGTAACTGTTTTACTTCTATTATCAAACAAGAGAATCTGTACGGAGAAGCAAAAGAGGAAACACACGGAACTAGGTGTGTAAATTACATTGAACTTAACCTGGTTTTGTTCAAATAATTACATAGGGAGTTGAAAACGGATGTGTACCTCAACGAGAGCTCCCACCTGGTCCCCCATCCAAGTACTATCTTAGCCCGACAATGCTTAACTTTATTGTTCAGACAAGATGGACGTAATTATTGTGCCATTATGGTAGACGTACTGTAGGGGAAATACTTTGCATATAAACTGTTTCTGTCAAAATTAGTTACGCAGGGAGATCGAAAATGAAGGTTGAAGCTCCAGTTTTTCCCAGGCGGACCAAGTAACTATTTTACTTCTATTATCAAACAAGAGAATGTGTACGGATAATTAAAAGAGAAAACACACGGAACTGGGTGTCCCTAGACGGTTTTATATCCAAGTGATTATCGCATTCTGACCTTACTTAACTTCTGTACTCAGGGGACAAAGGGTGCATTTATTGTAGTAAAGTCATGAATGCACGGAGGTGGAATTACTTCACTTTTCGAAAAGTTCCCTCCAAACATGTTACACAGAGGTCTAAAATATAAAGTCTACGGTATCAGGAGTTCCTACACAGTCCCGCATCCATGTAAAATCCAAGTCCACACTTGCTTAACTTCCGTGATCAGACAAGAATTTGTGTACGGAGAAATAAAACTGGAAACCTACGGAACTAGGTGTCCCTCGGTGGCTTTCGTTCCTGTAATCATCCCTGTCCAACTAAGCTTTGACTTTGTAACCAGAGGAGAACAGGTGCACATATTGTAGTATGGTCGTATGTGCAAGGAGGTGGAGTTACTTTACTTTTGGACAGATTCCCTCCAAACTTGTTACACAGTGGTATGAAAATAAAGTCTGCGGCATCAGCTGTTCCTACACAGTCCTCCATCCATATTCCGTCCCGGTCCACCAGTGCTTAACCTCCGTGATGTGAGAAGAATTTGTGTACGGTGATTGAAAAGTGGAAACCTACGGAACTAGGTGTCCCCAGGTAGCCTTACATGAAATTTGGTCGCACAGTCAAGTGATCAAATGAGTGCGGCAATGCCTAACTTCCACTCTCTTGCAAGAACGAAGTATTAAATGTGGTTTGGTCGTAGTCGTACCATATGTAAATTACATTGAACTTAACCTGGTTTAGTTCAAATAATTACATTGGGAGTTGAAAACGGATGTTTACCTCAACAAGAGCTACCACCTGGTCCCCCATCCAAGTACTATCCCAGCCCGACAATGCTTAACTTTATTGTTCAGACAAGATCGGACGTAATTATTGAGCCATTATGGTAGACGTACTGTAGGGGAAATACTTTGCATATAAACTGTTTCTGTCCAAATTAATTACGCAGGGAGATCAAAAATGAAGGTTGCAGTTCCGGTTGTTCCCAGGTGGACCAAGTAACTGTTTTACTTCTATTATCAAACAAGAGAATCTGTACGGAGAAGCAAAAGAGGAAACACACGGAACTGGGTGTCTCGAGAGGGTTTTATATTCAAGTGATCATCCCTATCCGACCATGCTTAACTTCTCTACTCAGAGGACAAAGAGTGCTTTTTATGTAGTAAGGTCATAAATGCACGGAGGTGGAATTACTTCACTTTTCGAAAAGTTCCCTCCAAACTTGTTACACAGAGGTTTAAAATAAAAAGTCTACGGTATCAGCTGTTCCTACACAGTCCCCTATCGATATTCTATCCCCGTCCACCAGTGCTTAACCTCCGTGATGAGACAAGAATTTGTGTACGGAGAAAAAAAGTGGAAACCTACGGAACTTGGTGTCCGCAGATAGCGTTACATGAAGGTTGGTCGCACACACAAGTGATCAAATGAGAGCGCCAATGTCTAATTTCAACTCTCTGGCAAAAACAAAGTATTCAATGTGGTTTGGTCGTAGTCGTACCATATGTAAATTACATTGAACTTAACCTGGTTTAGTTCAAATAATTACATTGGGAGTTGAAAACGGATGTGTACCTCAACGAGAGCTTCCACCTGGTCCCCCATCCAAGTACTATCCCAGCCCGTCAATGCTTAACTTTATTGTTCAGACAAGATCGGACGTAATTATTGAGCCATTATGGTAGACGTACTGTAGGGGAAATACTTTGCATATAAACTGTTTCTGTCCAAATTAGTTACGCAGGGAGATCGAAAATGAAGGTTGAAGCTCCGGTTTTTCCCAGGCGGACCAAGTAACTATTTTACTTCTATTATCAAACAAGAGAATGTGTACGGATAATTAAAAGAGAAATCACACGGAACTGGGTGTCCTTAGACGGTTTTATATCCAAGTGATTATCGCATTCTGACCTTACTTAACTTCTGTACTCAGGGGACAAAGAGTGCATTTATTGTAGTAAAGTCATGAATGCACGGAGATGGAATTACTTCACTTATCGAAAAGTTCCCTCCAAACTTGTTACACAGAGGTCAAAAATATAAAGTCTACGGTATCAGGAGTTCCTACACAGTCCCGCATCCATGTAAAATCCAAGTCCACACTTGCTTAACTTCCGTGATCAGACAAGAATTTGTGTACGGAGAAATAAAACTGGAAACCTACGGAACTAGGTGTCCCTAGGTGGCTTTCGTTCCTGTAATCATCTCTGTCCAACTAAGCTTTGACTTTGTAACCAGAGGAGAACAGGTGCACATATTGTAGTATTGTCGTATGTGCAAGGAGGTGGAGTTACTTTACTTTTGGACAGATTCCCTTAAAACTTGTTACACAGAGGTATGAAAATAAAGTCTGCGGCATCAGCTGTTCCTACACAGTCCCCCATCCATGTTCCGTCCCGTTCCACCAGTGCTTAACCTCCGTGATGTGAGAAGAATTTGCGTACGGAGATTGAAAAGTGGAAACCTACGGAACTAGGTGTCCCCAGGTAGCCTTACATGAAATTTGGTCGCACAGTCAAGTGATCAAATGAGTGCGGCAATGGCTAACTTCCACTCTCTTGCAAGAACGAAGTATTCAGTGTGGTTTGGTCGTAGTCGTACCATATGTAAATTACATTGGACCTAACCTGGTTTATTTCAAATAATTACTTTGGGAGTTGAAAACGGATGTGTACCTCAACGAGAGCTCCCACCTGGTCCCCCATCCAAGTACTATCCCAGCCCGACAATGCTTAACTTTATTGTTCAGACAAGATCGGACGTAATTATTGAGCCATTATGGTAGACGTACTGTAGGGGAAATACTTTGCATATAAATTGTTTCTGTCCAAATTAATTACGCAGGGAGATCAAAAATGAAGGTTGCAGCTCCGGTTGTTCCCAGGTGGACCAAGTAACTGTTTTACTTCTATTATCAAACAAGAGAATCTGTACGGAGAAGCAAAAGAGGAAACACACGGAACTAGGTGTGTAAATTACATTGAACTTAACCTGGTTTTGTTCAAATAATTACATAGGGAGTTGAAAACGGATGTGTACCTCAACGAGAGCTCCCACCTGGTCCCCCATCCAAGTACTATCTTAGCCCGACAATGCTTAACTTTATTGTTCAGACAAGATGGACGTAATTATTGTGCCATTATGGTAGACGTACTGTAGGGAAAATACTTTGCATATAAACTGTTTCTGTCCAAATTAGTTACGCAGGGAGATCGAAAATGAAGGTTGAAGCTCCGGTTTTTCCCAGGCGGACCAAGTAACTATTTTACTTCTATTATCAAACAAGAGAATGTGTACGGATAATTAAAAGAGAAAACACACGGAACTGGGTGTCCCTAGACGGTTTTATATCCAAGTGATTATCGCATTCTGACCTTACTTAACTTCTGTACTCAGGGGACAAAGAGTGCATTTATTGTAGTAAAGTCATGAATGCACGGAGGTGGAATTACTTCACTTTTCGAAAAGTTCCCTCCAAACATGTTACACAGAGGTCTAAAATATAAAGTCTACGGTAACAGGAGTTCCTACACAGTCCCGCATCCATGTAAAATCCAAGTCCACACTTGCTTAACTTCCGTGATCAGACAAGAATTTGTGTACGGAGAAATAAAACTGGAAACCTACGGAACTAGGTGTCCCTAGGTGGCTTTCGTTCCTGTAATCATCTCTGTCCAACTAAGCTTTGACTTTGTAACCAGAGGAGATCAGGTGCACATATTGTAGTATGGTCGTATGTGCAAGGAGGTGGAGTTACTTTACTTTTGGACAGATTCCCTCAAAACTTGTTACACAGAGGTATGAAAATAAAGTCAGCGGCATCAGCTGTTCCTACACAGTCCCCCATCCATGTTCCGTCCCGTTCCACCAGTGCTTAACCTACGTGATGTGAGAAGAATTTGTGTACGGAGATTGAAAAGTGGAAACCTACGGAACTAGGTGTCCCCAGGTAGCCTTACATGAAATTTGGTCGCACAGTCAAGTGATCAAATGAGTGCGGCAATGCCTAACTTCCACTCTCTTGCAAGAACGAAGTATTCAGTGTGGTTTGGTCGTAGTCGTACCATATGTAAATTACATTGAACTTAACCTGGTTTAGTTCAAATAATTACTTTGGGAGTTGAAAACGGATGTGAACCTCAACGAGAGCTCCCACCTGGTCCCCCATCCAAGTACTTTCCCAGCCCGACAATGCTTAACTTTATTGTTCAGACAAGATCGGACGTAATTATTGAGCCATTATGGTAGACGTACTGTAGGGGAAACACTTTGCATATAAACTGTTTCTGTCCAAATTAATTACGCAGAGAGATCAAAAATGAAGGTTGCAGCTCCGGTTGTTCCCAGGTGGACCAAGTAACTGTTTTACTTCTATTATCAAACAAGAGAAGATGTACGGATAATTAAAAGAGAAAACACACGGAACTGGGTGTCCCTAGACGGTTTTATATCCAAGTGATTATCGCATTCTGACCTTACTTAACTTCTGTACTCAGGGGACAAAGAGTGCATTTATTGTAGTAAAGTCATGAATGCACGGAGGTGGAATTACTTCACTTTTCGAAATGTTCCCTCCAAACTTGTTACACAGAGGTCTAAAATATAAAGTCTACGGTATCAGGAGTTCCTACACAGTCCCGCATCCATGTAAAATCCAAGTCCACACATGCTTAACTTCCGTGATCAGACAAGAATTTGTGTACGGAGAAATAAAACTGGAAACCTACGGAACTAGGTGTCCCTCGGTGGCTTTCGTTCCTGTAATCATTCCTGTCTAACTAAGCTTTGACTTTGTAACCAGAGCTGAACAGGTGCACATATTGTAGTATGGTCGTATGTGCAAGGAGGTGGAGTTACTTTACTTTTGGACAGATTCCCTCCAAACTTGTTACACAGAGGTATGAAAATAAAGTCTGCGGCATCAGCTGTTCCTACACAGTCCCCCATCCATGTTCCGTCCCGGTCCACCAGTGCTTAACCTCCGTGATGTGAGAAGAATTTGAGTACGGAGATTGAAAAGTGGAAACCTACGGAACTAGGTGTCCACAGGTAGCCTTACATGAAATTTGGTCGCACAGTCAAGTGATCAAATGAGTGCGGCAATGCCTAACTTCCACTCTCTTGCAAGAACGAAGTATTCAGTGTGGTTTGGTCGTAGTCGTACCATATGTAAATTACATTGAACTTAACCTGGTTTAGTTCAACTAATTACATTGGGAGTTGAAAACGGATGTGTACCTCAACGAGAGCTCCCACCTGGTCCCCCATCCAAGTACTATCCCAGCCCGACAATGCTTAACTTTATTGTTCAGACAAGATCGGACGTAATTATTGAGCCATTATGGTAGACGTACTGTAGGGGAAATACTTTGCATATAAACTGTTTCTGTCCAAATTAATTACGCAGGGAGATCAAAAATGAAGGTTGCAGCTCCGGTTGTTCCCAGGTGGACCAAGTAACTGTTTTACTTCTATTATCAAATAAGAGAATCTGTACGGGGAAGCAAAAGAGGAAACACACGGAACTGGGTGTCTCGAGAGGGTTTTATATTCAAGTGATCATCGCTATCCGACCATGCTTAACTTCTCTACTCAGAGGACAAAGAGTGAGTTTATTGTAGTAAGGTGATGAATGCACGGAGGTGGAATTACTTCACGTTTTTGAAAGGTTCCCTCAAAACTTGTTACACAGAGGTCTGAAAAGGAAAGTCTACGGTATCAGGAGTTCCTACACAGTCCCGCTTCCATGTAATATCCAAGTCCACCCTCGCTTAACTTTCGTGATTAGACAAGAATTTGTGTACGGAGAAATAGAACTGGAAACCTACGGAACTAGTTGTCCCCAGGTGGCTTTGCGTTCCTGTAATCATCCCTGTCCAAACATGCTTAGACTTTGGAATCAAAGGAGAACATGAGCACATATTGTAGTATGGTCGTATGTGCACGGAGGTGGAGTTACTTTACTTTTGATGAGAGACTGTGAAAACCTACGGAACTAGGTGTCCCCAGGTAGCCTTACATGTAGTTTGGTCGCACATTCAAGTGATTAAATGAGTGCGGCAATACCTAACTTCCACTCTCTTGCAAGAACGAAGTATTCGTACCATGTGTAAATTACATTGAACTTAACCTGGTTTTGTTCAAATAATTACATAGGGAGTTGAAAACGGATGTGTACCTCAACGAGAGCTCCCACCTGGTCCCCCATCCAAGTACTTTCCCAGCCCGACAATGCTTAACTTTATTGTTCAGACAAGATCGGACGTAATTATTGAGCCATTATGGTAGACGTACTGTAGGGGAAATACTTTGCATCTAAACTGTTTCTGTCCAAATTAATTACGCAGAGAGATCAAAAATGAAGGTTGCAGCTCCGGTTGTTCGCAGGTGGACCAAGTAACTGTTTTACTTCTATTATCAAACAAGAGAATCTGTACGGAGAAGCAAAAGAGGGAACACACGGAACTGGGTGTCTCGAGAGGGTTTTATATTCAAGTGATCATCGCTATCCGACCATGCTTAACTTCTCTACTCAGAGGACAAAGAGTGAGTTTATTGTAGTAAGGTGATGAATGCACGGAGGTGGAATTACTTCACGTTTTTGAAAGGTTCCCTCAAAACTTGTTGCACAGAGGTCTGAAAAGGAAAGTCTACGGTATCAGGAGTTCATACACAGTCCCGCTTCCATGTAATATCCAAGTGTACCCTCGCTTAACTTTCGTGATTAGACAAGAATTTGTGTACGGAGAAATAGAACTGGAAACCTACGGAACTAGGTGTCCCCAGGTGGCTTTGCGTTCCTGTAATCATCGCTGTCCAAACATGCTTAGACTTTGGAATCAGAGGAGAACATGCGCACATATTGTGGTATGGTCGTATGTGCACGGAGGTGGAGTTACTTTACTTTTGATGAGAGACTGTGAAAACCTACGGAACTAGGTGTCCCCAGGTAGCCTTACATGTAGTTTGGTCGCACATTCAAGTGATCAAATGAGTGCGGCAATGCCTAACTTCCACTCTCTTGCAAGAACGAAGTATTCGTACCATGTGTAAATTACATTGAACTTAACCTGGTTTTGTTCAAATAATTACATAGGGAGTTGAAAACGGATGTGTACCTCAACGAGAGCTCCCACCTGGTCCCCTATCCAAGTACTATCTTAGCCCGACAATGCTTAACTTTATTGTTCAGACAAGATGGACGTAATTATTGTGCCATTATGGTAGACGTACTGTAGGGGAAATACTTTGCATATAAACTGTTTCTGTCCAAATTAGTTACGCAGGGAGATCGAAAATGAAGGTTGAAGCTCCGGTTTTTCCCAGGCGGACCAAGTAACTATTTTACTTCTATTATCAAACAAGAGAATATGTACGGATAATTAAAAGAGAAAACACACGGAACTGGGTGTCCCTAGACGGTTTTATATCCAAGTAATTATCGCATTCTGACCTTACTTAACTTCTGTACTCAGGGGACAAAGAGTGCATTTATTGTAGTAAAGTCATGAATGCACGGAGGTGGAATTACTTCACTTTTCGAAAAGTTCCCTCCAAACTTGTTACAGAGAGGTCTAAAATATAAAGTCTACGGTATCAGGAGTTCCTACACAGTCCCGCATCCATGTAAAATCCAAGTCCACACATGCTTAACTTCCGTTATCAGACAAGCATTTGTGTACGGAGAAATAAAACTGGAAACCTACGGAACTAGGTGTCTCTAAGTGGCTTTCGTTCCTGTAATCATCCCTGTCCAACTAAGCTTTGACTTTGTAACCAGAGGAGAACAGGTGCACATATTGTAGTATGGTCGTATGTGCAAGGAGGTGGAGTTACTTTACTTTTGGACAGATTCCCTCCAAACTTGTTACACAGAGGTATGAAATTAAAGTCTGCGGCATCAGCTGTTCCTACACAGTCCCCCATCCATGTTCCGTCCCGTTCCACCAGTGCTTAACCTCCGTGATGTGAGAAGAATTTGCGTACAGAGATTGAAAAGTGGAAACCTACGGAACTAGGTGTCCCCAGGTAGCCTTACATGAAATTTGGTCGCACAGTCAAGTGATCAAATGAGTGCGGCAATGCCTAACTTCCTCTCTCTTGCAAGAACGAAGTATTCAGTGTGGTTTGGTCGTAGTCGTACCATATGTAAATTACATTGAACTTAACCTGGTTTTGTTCAAATAATTACATAGGGAGTTGAAAACGGATGTGTACCTCAACGAGAGCTCCCACCTGGTCCCCCATCCAAGTACTATCTTAGCCCGACAATGCTTAACTTTATTGTTCAGACAAGATGGACGTAATTATTGTGCCATTATGGTAGACATACTGTAGGGGAAATACTTTGCATATAAACTGTTTCTGTCCAAATTAGTTACGAGGGGAGATCGAAAATGAAGGTTGAAGCTCCGGTATTTCCCAGGCGGACCAAGTAACTATTTTACTTTTATTATCAAACAAGAGAATGTGTACGGATAATTAAAAAAGAATACACACGGAACTGGGTGTCCCTAGACGGTTTTATATCCAAGTGATTATCGCATTCTGACCTTACTTAACTTCTGTACTCAGGGGACAAAGAGTGCATTTATTGTAGTAAAGTCATGAATGCACGGAGGTGGAATTACTTCACGTTTTTGAAAGGTTCCCTCAAAACTAGTTACACAGGGGTCTGAAAAGGAAAGTCTACGGTATCAGGAGTTCCTACACAGTCCCTATTCCATGTAATATCCAAGTGCACCCTCGCTTAACTTTCGTGATTAGACAAGAATTTGTGTATGGAGAAATAAAACTGGAAACCTACGGAACTAGGTGTCCCCAGGTGGCTTTGCGTTCCTGTAATCATCCCTGTCCAAACATGCTTAGACTTTGGAATCAGAGGAGAACATGCGCACATATTGTAGTATGGTCGTATGTGCACGGAGGTGGAGTTACTTTACTTTTGATGAGAGACTGTGAAAACCTACGGAACTAGGTGTCCCCAGGTAGCCTTACATGTAGTTTGGTCGCATATTCAAGTGATCAAATGAGTGCGGCAATGCCTAACTTCCACTCTCTTGCAAGAACGAAGTATTCGTACCATGTGTAAATTACATTGAACTTAACCTGGTTTTGTTCAAATAATTTCATAGGGAGTTGAAAACGGATGTGTACCTCAACGAGAGCTCCCACCTGGTCCCCTATCCAAGTGCTATCTTAGCCTGACAATGCTTAACTTTATTGTTCAGACAAGATGGACGTAATTATTGTGCCATTATGGTAGACGTACTGTAGGGGAAATACTTTGCATATAAACTGTTTCTGTCCAAATTAGTTACGCAGGGAGATCGAAAATGAAGGTTGAAGCTCCGGTTTTTCCCAGGCGGACCAAGTAACTATTTTACTTCTATTATCAAACAAGAGAATATGTACGGATAATTAAAAGAGAAAACACACGGAACTGGGTGTCCCTAGACGGTTTTATATCCAAGTGATTATCCCATTCTGACCTTACTTAACTTCTGTACTCAGGGGACAAAGAGTGCATTTATTGTAGTAAACTCATGAATGCACGGAGGTGGAATTACTTCACTTTTCGAAAAGTTCCCTCCAAACTTGTTACACAGAGGTCTAAAATATAAAGTCTACGGTATAAGGAGTTCCTACACAGTCCCGCATCCATGTAAAATCCAAGTCCACACATGCTTAACTTCCGTGATCAGACAAGAATTTGTGTACGGAGAAATAAAACTGGAAACCTACGGAACTAGGTGTCCCTCGGTGGCTTTCGTTCCTGTAATCATCCCTGTCCAACTAAGCTTAGACTTTGTAACCAGAGGAGAACAGGTGCACATATTGTAGTATGGTCGTATGTGCAAGGAGGTGGAGTTACTTTACTTTTGGACAGATTCCCTCCAAACTTGTTACACAGAGGTATGAAAATAAAGTCTGCGGCATCAGCTGTTCCTACACAGTCCCCCATCCATGTTCCGTCCCGGTCCACCAGTGCTTAACCTCCGTGATGTGAGAAGAATTTGTGTACGGAGATTGAAAAGTGGAAACCTACGGAACTAGGTGTCCCCAGGTAGCCTTACATGAAATTTGGTCGCACAGTCAAGTGATCAAATGAGTGCGGCAATGCCTAACTTCCACTCTCTTGTAAGAACGAAGTATTCAGTGTGGTTTGGTCGTAGTCGTACCATATGCAAATTACATTGAACTTAACCTAGTTTAGTTCAAATAATTACATTGGGAGTTGAAAACGGATGTATACCTCAACGAGAGCTCCCACCTGGTCCCCCATCCAAGTACTATCCCAGCCCGACAATGCTTAACTTTATTGTTCAGACAAGATCGGACGTAATTATTGAGCCATTATGGTAGACGTACTGTAGGGGAAATACTTTGCACATAAACTGTTTCTGTCCAAATTAATTACGCAGGGAGATCAAAAATGAAGGCTGCAGTTCCGGTTGTTCCCAGGCGGACCAAGTAACTGTTTTACTTCTATTATCACACAAGAGAATCTGTACGGAGAAGCAAAAGAGGAAACACACGGAACTGGGTGTCTCGAGAGGGTTTTATATTCAAGTGATCATCGCTATCCGACCATGCTTAACTTCTCTACTCAGAGGACAAAGAGTGCATTTATTGTAGTAAGGTCATAAATGCACGGAGGTGGAATTACTTCACTTTTCGAAAAGTTCCCTCCAAACTTGTTACACAGAGGTTTAAAATAAAAAGTCTACGGTATCAGCTGTTCCTACACAGTCCCCTATCGATATTCTATCCCCGTCCACCAGTGCTTAACCTCCGTGATGAGACAAGAATTTGTGTACGGAGAAAAAAAGTGGAAACCTACGGAACTAGGTGTCCGCAGATAGCGTTACATTAAGGTTGGTCGCACACACAAGTGATCAAATGAGAGCGCCAATGTCTAATTTCAACTCTCTGGCAAAAACAAAGTATTCAATGTGGTTTGGTCGTAGTCGTACCATATGTAAATTATATTGAACTTAACCTGGTTTAGTTCAAATAATTACATTGGGAGTTGAAAACGGATGTGTACCTCAACGAGAGCTTCCACCTGGTCCACCATCCAAGCACTATCCCAGCCCGACAATGCTAAACTTTATTGTTCAGACAAGATCGGACGTAATTATTGAGCCATTATGGTAGACGTACTGTAGGGGAAATACTTTGTATATAAACTGTTTCTGTCCAAATTAATTACGCAGGGAGATCAAAAATGAAGGTTGCAGCTCCGGTTGTTCCCAGGTGGACCAAGTAACTGTTTTACTTCTATTATCAAACAAGAGAATATGTACGGATAATTAAAAGAGAAAACACACGGAACTGGGTGTCCCTAGACGGTTTTATATCCAAGTGATCATCGTTATCCGACCATGCTTAACTTCTCTACTCAGAGGACAAAGAGTGCATTTATTGTAGTAAGGTCATAAATGCACGGAGGTGGAATTACTTCACTTTTCGAAAAGTTCCCTCCAAACTTGTTACACAGAGGTCTAAAATATAAAGTCTACGGTATCAGGAGTTCCTACACAGTCCCGCATCCATGTAAAATCCAAGTCCACACATGCTTAACTTCCGTGATCAGACAAGAATTTGTGTACGGAGAAATAAAACTGGAAACCTACGGAACTAGGTGTCCCTCAATGGCTTTCGTTCCTGTAATCATCCCTGTCCAACTAAGCTTTGACTTTGTAACCAGAGGAGAACAGTTGCGCATATTGTAGTATGGCCGTATGTGCAAGGAGGTGGAGTTACTTTACTTTTGGACAGATTCCCTCCAAACTTGTTACACAGAGGTATGAAAATAAAGTCTGCGGCATCAGCTGTTCCTACACAGTCCCCCATCCATGTTCCGTCCCGGTCCACCAGTGCTTAACCTCCGTGATGTGAGAAGAATTTGTGTACGGAGATTGAAAATTGGAAACCTACGGAACTAGGTGTCCCCAGGTAGCCTTACATGAATCTTGGTCGCACAGTCAAGTGATCAAATGAGTGCGGCAATGCCTAACTTCCACTCTCTTGCAAGAACGAAGTATTCAGTGTGGTTTGGTCGTAGTCGTACCATATGTAAATTACATTGAACTTAACCTGGTTTAGTTCAAATAATTACATTGGGAGTTGAAAACGGATGTGTACCTCAACGAGAGCTCCCACCTGGTCCCCCATCCAAGTACTATCCCAGCCCGACAATGCTTAACTTTATTGTTCAGACAAGATCGGACGTAATTATTGAGCCATTACGGTAGACGTACTGTAGGGGAAATACTTTGCATATAAACTGTTTCTTTCCAAATTAATTACGCAGGAAGATCAAAAATGAAGGTTGAAGCTCCGGTTTTTCCCAGGTGGACCAAGTAACTGTTTTACTTCTATTATCAAACAAGAGAATCTGTACGGGGAAGCAAAAGAGGAAACACACGGAACTGGGTGTCTCGAGAGGGTTTTATATTCAAGTGATCATCGCTATCCGACCATGCTTAACTTCTCTATTCAGAGGACAAAGAGTGCATTTATTGTAGTAAGGTCATAAATGCACGGAGGTGGAATTACTTCACTTTTCGAAAAGTTCCCTGAAAACTTGTAACACAGAGGTTTAAAATAAAAAGTCTACGGTATCAGCTGTTCCTACACAGTCCCCTATCGATATTCTATCCCCGTCCACCAGTGCTTAACCTCCGTGATGAGACAAGAATTTGTGTACGGAGAAAAAAAGTGGAAACCTACGGAACTAGGTGTCCGCAGATAGCGTTACATGAAGGTTGGTCACACACACAAGTGATCAAATGAGAGCGCCAATGTCTAATTTCAACTCTCTGGCAAAAACAAAGTATTCAATGCGGTTTGGTCGTAGTCGTACCATATGTAAATTACATTGAACTTAACCTGGTTTAGTTCAAATAATTACATTGGGAGTTGAAAACGGATGTGTACCTCAACGAGAGCTTCCACCTGGTCCCCCATCCAAGTACTATCCCAGCCCGACAATGCTTAACTTTATTGTTCAGACAAGATCGGACGTAATTATTGAGCCATTATGGTAGACGTACTGTAGGGGAAATACTTTGCATATAAACTGTTTCTGTCCAAATTAATTACGCAGGGAGATCAAAAATGAAGGTTGCAGCTCCGGTTGTTCCCAGGTGGACCAAGTAACTGTTTTACTTCTATTATCAAACAAGAGAATCTGTACGGAGAAGCAAAAGAGGAAACACACGGAACTGGGTGTCTTGAGAGGGTTTTATATTCAAGTGATCATCGCTATCCGACCATGCTTAACTTCTCTACTCAGAGGACAAAGAGTGAGTTTATTGTAGTAAGGTGATGAATGCACAGAGGTGGAATTACTTCACGTTTTTTAAAGGTTCCCTCAAAACTTGTTACACAGAGGTCTGAAAAGGAAAGTCTACGGTATCAGGAGTTCCTACACAGTCCCGCTTCCATGTAATATCCAAGTCCACCCTCGCTTAACTTTCGTGATTAGACAAGAATTTGTGTACGGAGAAATAGAACTGGAAACCTACGGAACTAGGTGTCCCCAGGTGGCTTTGCGTTCCTGTAATCATCCCTGTCCGAACATGCTTAGACTTTGGAATCAGAGGAGAACATGCGCACATATTGTAATATGGTCGTATGTGCACGGAGGTGGAGTTACTTTACTTTTGATGAGAGACTGTGAAAACCTACGGAACTAGGTGTCCCCAGGTAGCCTTACATGTAGTTTGGTCGCACATTCAAGTGATCAAATGAGTGCGGCAATGCCTAACTTCCACTCTCTTGCAAGAACGAAGCAGTCGTACCATATATAAATTACATTGAACTTAACTTGGTTTTGTTCAAATAATTACATAGGGAGTTGAAAACGGATGTGTACCTCAACGAGAGCTCCCACCTGGTCCACCATCCAAGTACAATCTTAGCCCGACAATGCTTAACTTTATTGTTCAGACAAGATGTACGTAATTATTGTGCCATTATGGTAGACGTACTGTAGGGGAAATACTTTGCATATAAACTGTTTCTGTCCAAATTAGTTACGCAGAGAGATCGAAAATAAATGTTGCGGGACCATCTGTTTCCAAGCGGCCCCATAGCAATTTTAGTTCCGTGATCAGACAAGAGAAGGTGTACGGAGAAATAAAACTGGAAACCTACGGAAATAGGTGTCCCCAGGTGGCTTTACAACCATGTAATCCTCCCGGTCCTACAATGCTTAGACTTTGTAAAAAGAGGAGAACAGGTGCACTTCTTGTAGTATGGTCTTATGTGCACGGAGGTGGAATTACTTTACATTCATACCGGTTTCCTCCAGACTTGTAATGCATAGGAATGGAATAGAAAGTGTGCGGCACCAGGTTTTCCTTCAGGGTCCCCCATCCAACTGCTATCCAGGTCAAACAATGCTTAACTTCCCTTATGACACAACACTTTGTGTACGGAGAAATAAAAGGGGAAACCTACGGAACTAGGTGTCCCCAGGTAGCGTTACATGAAGTTTGGTCGCACATTCAAGTGATCAAATGAGTGTGCTAATGTCTAATTTCAACTCTATGGCAAGAGCAAAGTAATCAGTGTGGTTTGGTCGTAGTCGTACCATATGTAAATTACATTGAACTTAACCTGGTTTTGTTCAAATAATTACATTGGGAGATGAAAACGGATGTGTACCTCAACGAGAGCTCCCACCTGGTCCCCAATCCAAGTACTAACCCACCCCGACAATGCTTAACTTTATTGTTCAGAAAAGATTGGACGTAGTTATTGTGCCAGTAAAGTAGACGTACTGTAGGGGAAATACTTTACATATAAACTGTTTCTGTCGAATATAGTTGCGAAAGGAGATCGAAAATGAAGGTTGAAGCTCCGGTTGTTCCCAGGCGGATCAAGGAACTATTTTACTTCTATTATCAAACAAAAGAATGCATACGGATAATTATAAGAGGAAACACACGGAACTGGGTGTCCCCAGACGGTTTTATATCCAAGTGATTATCGCATTCCGACCATGCTTAACTTCTGTAGTCAGAGGACAAAGAGTGCGTTTATTGTAGTAAGGTCATGAATGCACGGAGGTGGAATTACTTCCCCTATTGAAAGGTTCCCTCCAAACTTGTTACACAGAGGTCTGAAAAGGAAAGTATACGGTATCAGGTATTCCTACACAGTCCCGCATCCATATAATATCCAAGTCCACCCTTGCTTAACATCCCTGATCAGACAAGAATTTGTATACGGAGAAATAAAAGTGGAAAGCTACGAAACTAAGTGTCCCCAGGTAGACTAACATGAAGTTTGGTCGCACATTCAAGTGATCAAATGAGTGCGGCAATGCCTAACTTCCACTCTCTTGCAATATCGATATATTCAGTGTGGTTTATTCGTAGTCGTACCATATATAAATTACATTGAACTTAATCTCCTTTTGTTCAAATAATTACAGAGGAGGTTGAAAACCGATTTTTACCTCAACGGGTGCCCCCACGTGGTCCACCATCCAAGTTAGTACTTTAAGTTCAACGCGAGTTCAACGAGATTAAGGTCGATGTAATTTGTATATGGTACGACTACGACCAAACCACACTGAATACTTCGTTCTTGAAAGAGAGTGGAAGTTAGGCATTGCCGCACTCATTTGATCACTTGAATGTGCGACCAAACTTCATGTTAGTCTTCCTTGGAACACCTAGCTCCGTAGGTTTCCTCTTTTATTTCATTCGCGTGTTGGGATAGATAGGCTTTGCGTTCCTGTAATCATCCCTGTCAAACAATGTTTAGACTTTGTAACCAGAGGAGAACAGAAGCATTTCTTGTAGTATGGTCGTTTGTGCACGGAGGTGGAATTACTTTACTTTTTTACCGCTTTCCTGCAGACTTGTAATGCAGAGGAAAGGAAAAAAAATTGGACGGCACCTGCTGTTCCTTCACGGTCCCCCATTCAAGTGATATCCAGGTCAAACATACTTAATTTCCCTTATGAGACAACATTTTGTGTACGGAGAAATAAAAGTGGAAACCTACGGAACTAGGTGTCCACAAGTAGCCTGAAATTAAGGTTGTTCGTACATTCTAGTGAGCATCTGAATGCGGCAATGCTTAACTTCCACTCTCAGGCAAGAGCGAAGTATTCAGTGTGGTTTGATCGTAGTCGTACCATATGAAAATTACTTTGAACTTGACCTGGTATTGTATAAGTAATTACATAGGGAGTTGAAAACGGATGTTTACCTAAACGGGTGCTCCCACCTGGTCCCCCATCCAAGCACTATCCCAGCCCGACAATGCTTAACTTTATTGTTTAGACAAGATTGGACGTAGTTATTGTGCCAGTAAAGTAGACGTGCTGTAGGGGAAATACTTTGCATATAAACTGTTTCTGTCGAAATTAGTTGCGCAAGGAGATCGAAAATGAAGGTTGAAGCTCCGGTTGTTCCCAGGCGGACCAAGTAACTATTTTACTTCTATTATCAAACAAAAGAATGCATACGGATAATTAAAAGAGGAAACACACGGAACTGGGTGTCCCCAGAGGGATTTATATCCAAGTGATTATCGCATTCCGACCATGCTTAACTTCTGTAGTCAGAGGACAAAAAGTGCGTTTATTGTAGTAAGGTCATGAATGCACGGAGGTGGAATTACTTCCCCTATTGAAAGGTTCCCTCCAAACTTGATACACAGAGGTCTGAAAAGGAAAGTCTACGGTATCAGGTGTTCCTACACAGTCCAGCATCCATGTAATATCCTAGTCCACCCTTGCTTAACATCCCTGATCAGACAAGAATTTGTATACGGAGAAAAAGAACTGGAAACCTACGGAACTAGGTGTCCCCAGGTGGCTTTCGTTCCTGTAAACATCCCTGTCCAACTATGCTTAGACTTTTTAATAAGAGGAGAACAGGAGCACATATTGTAGTATGGTCGTATGTGCACGGAGGTGAAGTTACTTTACTTTTGGACAGATTCCACCAAACTTGTAATGCAGAGGAATGGAAAAGAAAGTGTACGGCACCAGGTCTTCCTTCACGGTCCCCCATCCAAGTGCTATCCAGGTCAAACCATGCTTAACTTCCCTTATGAGACAACACTATGTCTGCGGAGAAAGAAAAGTAGAAACCTACGTAACTAGGTGTCCCCAGGTAGCCTTACATGAAGTTTGGTCGCACATTCAAGTGATCATATGAGTGTGCCAATGCCTAACTTCCACTCTCTGGCTAAAAGGAAGTATTCAATGTAGTTTGGTCGTATTCGTACCATATGTAAATTACATTGAACTTAACCTGGCTTTGTTCAAATAATTACATAGGGAGTTGAAAACGGATGTGTACCTCAACGAGAGCTCCCACCTGGTACCCCATCCAAGTACTATCCCAGCCGGACAATGCTTAATTTTATTGTTCAGACAAGATTGGACGTAGTTATTGTGCCATTATAGTAGACGTACTGTAAGGAAAATACTTTCCATATAAACTGTTTCTGTCGAAATTAGTTGCGCAAGGAGATCGAAAATGAAGGTTGAAGCTCCGGTTGTTTCCAGGCCGACCAAGTAACTATTTTACTTCTATTATCAAACAAAAGAATGCATACGGATAATTAAAAGAGGAAACACACGGAACTGGGTGTCCCCAGACGGTTTTATATCAAAGTGATTATCGCATTCTGACCATGCTTAACTTCTGTGCTCAGAGGACAAAGAGTGCGTTTATTGTAGTAAGGTCATGAATGCACGGAGGTGGAAATACTTCAATTTTCTAAGGGTTCCCTCCAAACTTGTTACAAAGAGGTTTAAAATAGAAAGTTTACGGTATAAGGAGTTCCTACACAGTCACGCATCCATGTAATATCCAAGTCCACCCTTGCTTAACTTCCGTGATCAGACAAGAATTTGTGTACGGAGAAATAATACTGGAAACCTACGGAACTAGGTGTCCCTAGGTGGCTTTGCGTTCCTGTAATCATCCCTGTCCAACCATGTTTAGACTTTGTAATCAGAGGAGTACATGCGCACATATTGTAGTAAGGTCGTATGTGCACGGAGGTGGAGTTACTTTACTTTTGGACGGATTCCCTCAAAACTTGTTACACAGAGGTATGAAAATAAAGTTTGCGGCATCAGCTGTTCCTACACCGTCTCCTGTCCATGTTCTCTCCCGGTCCACCAGTGCTTAACCTCCATGATGAGAGATGAATTTGTGTACGGAGAAATAAAAGTCGAAACCTACAGAACTAGGTGTCCCCAGGTAGAATTACATAAAGTTTGGTCGCACATTCAAGTGATCAAATGAGTGCGGCAATGCCTAAATTTCCCTCTTTTGCAAGAACGAATTGTTCAGTGTGGTTTGGTCATAGTCGTACCATATGTAAATCACATTGAACACTATCTCGTTTTGTTCAAATAATTACATAGGGAGTTGAAAACCGATTTTTACCTCAACGGGTGCCCCCACGTGGTCCACCATCCAAGTACTATCCCAACCGGCGATTGCTAAACTTTATTGTTCAGACAAGATTGGACGTAATTATTGTGTCAATATCGTAGACATACCGTAGCAGAAATACTTTGCATATAAACTGGTTCTGTCCAAATTAATTACGCAGAGAGATCCAAAATAAATGTTGCGGCACCATCTGTTCCCAAGCGGCCCCATAGCAATTTTAGTTCCGTGATCAGACAAGAGAAGGTGTACGGAGAAATAAAACTGGAAACCTACGGAACTAGGTGTCCCCAGGTGGGTTTACAATCATGTAATCATCCCGGTCCTACAATGTTTAGACTTTGTAATAAGAGGTGAACAGGTGCACTTTTTGTAGTATGGTCCTATGTGCACGGAGGTGGAATTACTTTACTTTTATACCGGTTTCCTCCAGACTTGTAATGCAGAGGAATGGAAAAGAAAGTGTACGGCACCACGTCTTCCTTCACGGTCCCTAATCCAAGTGCTATCCAGGTCAAACAATGCTTAACTTCCCTTATGAGACAACACTTTGTGTACGGAGAAATAAGAGGGGAAACCTACGGAACTAGGTAACCCCAGGTAGCGTTACATGAAGTTTGGTCGAACATTCAAGTGATCAAATGAGTGCACCAATGTCTAACTTCAACTCTATGGCAAGAACAAAGTATTCAGTTTGGATTGGTCGTAGTCGTACCATATGTAAATTACATTGAACTTAACCTGGTTTTGTTCAAATCATTACATTGGGAGTTGAAAACGGATGTGTATCTCAACGAGAGCTCCCATCTGGTCCCCCATCCAAGTACTATCTTAGCCCGACAATGCTTAACTTTATTGTTCAGACAAGATCGGACGTAATTATTGTGCCATTATGGTAGACGTACTGTAGGGGAAATACTTTGCATATAAACTGTTTCTGTCCAAATTAAATACGCAGGGAGATCGAAAATGAAGGTTGCAGCTCCGGTTGTTCCCAGGTGGATCAAGTAACTATTTTACTTCCATTATCAAACAAGAGAATGCGTACAGAGAATCAAAAGAGGAAACACACAGAACTGGGTGTCCCCAGACGGTTTTATATCATAGTGATCATCGCATTCCGACCATGCTTAACTTCTGTAGTCAGAGGACAAAGAGTGCGTTTATTGTAGTAAGGTCATGAATGCACGGAGGTGGAATTACTTCCCCTATTAAAAGGTCCCCTCCAAACTTGTTACACAGAGGTCTGAAAAGGAAAGTCTACGGTATCAGGAGTTCCTACACAGTCCCGCATCTATGTAATATTTAAGTCCACTCTTGCTTAACATCCCTGATCAGACAAGAATTTGTATACGGAGAAATAAAAGTGGTAACCTACGGAACCAAGTGTCCCCAGGTAGACTAACATGAAGTTTGGTCGCACATTCAAGTTATCAAATAAGTGTGCCAATGCCTCACTTCCACTCTCGGGCTAGAAAAAAATCGTCAATGTGGTTTGATCATAGTCGTACCATATGTAAATTACATTGAACTTATGCTGGTTTTGTTCAAATAATTACATAGGGAGTTGAAAACGGATGTGTACCTCAACGGGTGCCCCCACGTGGTCCACCATCCAAGTACTATCCCAAACCGCGAATGCTTAACTTTATTGTTCAGACAAGATCAGAAGTAATCATTGCGTCATTATCGTAGACATACCGTAGCAGAAATACTTTGCATATAAACTGGTTCTGTCCAAATTTATTACGCAGAGAGATCGATAATTAATGTTGCGGCACCATCTATTCCCAAGCGGCCCCATAGCAATTTTACTTCCGTGATCAAACAAAAGAAGGTGTGCGGAGAATTAAAAGAGGAAACACACGGATATGGGTGTCCCCAGACGGTTTTATATCCAAGTGATTATTGCATTCCGATCATGCTTAACTTCTGTACTCAGAGGACAAAGAGTGCATTTATTGTAGTAAGGTCATGAATGCACCGAGGTGGAATTACTTCACTTTTCGAAAGGTTCCCTCCAAACTTGTTACACAGAGGTCTAAAAATAAAGTCTGCGGCATCAGCTGTTCCTACACAGTCCCCCATTCATATTCCTACCAGTCCACCAGTGCTAAACCTCCGTGATGAAATAAGAATTTATGTACGGAGAAAGAATAGTGGAAACCTACGGAACTAGGTGTCCCCACGTAGCCTTACATGAAATTTGGTCGCACATTCAAGTGATCATATGAGAGTGCCAATGCCTAACATCCACTCTCTGGCTAGAACGAAGTATTCAGTGTGGTTTGGTCGTAGTCGTACCATATGTAAATTACATTGAACTTGACCTGGTATTGTATAATTAATTACATAGGGAGTTGAAAACGGATGTTTACCTAAACGGGTGCTCCCACCTAATCCCCCATCCAAGCACTATCCCAGCCCGAGAATGCTTAACTTTATTGTTCTGACAAGATCGGACGTAATCATTGCGCCATTATCGTAGACATACCGTAGCAGAAGTACTTTGCATATAAACTGGTTCTGTTTAAATTAATTACACAGAGAGATCGAAAATTAATGTTGCGGCAGCATCTGTTCCCAAGCGGCCTCATAACAATTTTACTTCCGTGACCAAAGAAGAGAAGGTGTACGGATAATTAAAAGAGAAAACACACGGAACTAGGTGTCCCCAGTCGGTTTTAGGTCCAAGTGATCATTGCATTCTGACCATGGTTAAGTTCTGTACTCAGAGGACAAAGAGTGCGTATATTGTAGTAAGGTCATGTATGCACGGAGATGGAATTACTTTACTTATGGAAAGGTTCCCTCCAAACTTGTTACAAAGAGGTCTAAAAAGGAAAGTCTACGGTATCAGGACTTCCTACCAATCCCGCATCCATGTAATATCAAAGTCCACACTTGCTTAACTTCCGTGATCAGACAAAAATTTGTCTACGGAGAAATAAAACTGGAAACCTACGGAACTAGGTGTCCCCAGGTGGCTTTGCGTTCCTGTAATCATCCCTGTCCAACCATGCTTAGACTTTGTAATCAGAGGAGTACATGCGCACATATTGTAGTACGGTCGTATGTGCACGGAGGTGGAGTTACTTTACTTTTGGACAGATTCCCTCCAAACTTGTTACACAGAGGTATGAAAATAAAGTCTTCGGCATCAGCTGTTCCTACACCGTCTCCTATCCATGTTCTGTCCCAGTCCACCACTGCTTAACCTCCGTGATGACAGATGAATTTGTGTACGGAGGAATAAAAGTTAAAACCTACGGAACAACGTGTCCCCAGGTAGACTAACATGAAGTTTGGTCTCACATTCAAGTGATCAAATGAGTGCGCCAATGCCTAACTTCCACTCTCTTGCAATATCGAAATTTTCAGTGTGGTTTGTTCGTAGTCGTACCATATATAAATTACATTGAACTTAATCTAGTTCTGTTCAAATAATTACATAGGGATTTGAAAACCGATTATTAGCTCAACGGTTGCCCCCAGGTGGTAACCATCCAAGTACTACCCCAACACGCGAATGCATAACTTTATTGTTCAGACAAGATTGGACGTAATCATTGCGTCAATATCGTAGACATACCGTAGCAGAAATACTTTGCATATAAACTGGTTCTGTCCAAATTAATTACGCAGAGAGATCGAAAATTAATTTTGCGGCACCAACTGTTCCCAAGCGGCCCCATAGCAATTATACTTCCGTGATCAAACAAGAGAAGGTGTACGGAGAATTAAAACAGGAACCACACGGTTTTATATCCGTCCCCAGACGGTTTTATATCCAAGCGATTATCGCATTCCGGCCATGCTTAACTTCGGTACTTAGAGGACAAAGAGTGCATTTATTGTAGTAAGGTCATGAATGCACGGAGGTGGAATTACTTCAGTTTTGGAAAGTTTCCCTTTAAACTTGTGACACAGAGGTCTAAAAAGGAAAGTTTACGGTATCAGGAGTTGCCACACAGTCCCGCATCCATGTAATATCCAAGTCCACCCTTGCTTAACTTCCGTGATCAGACAAGAATTTGTGTACGGAGAAATAAAACTGGAAACCTACGGAACTAGGTGTCCCCAGGTGGCTTTGCGTTCCTGTAATCATCCCTGTCCAATCATGCTTAGATTTTGTAATCAGAGGAGTACATGCGCACATATTGTAGTACGGTTGTATGTGCACGGAGGTGGAGTTACTTTACTTTTATACAGATTCCCTCCAAACTTGTTACACAGAGATATGAAAATAAAGTCTGCGGCATTAGCTGTTACTACACCGTCCCCTATCCATGTTCTGTCCCGGTCCAACAGTGCTTAACCTCCGTGATGAGAGATAAATTTGTGTACGAAGAAATAAAAGTAGAAACCTACGCAACTAGGTGTGCCCAGGTAGCGTTACATGAAGTTTGGTCGCACATTCAAGTCATCAAATAAGTGGGCCAATATCTAACTTCAATTCTCTGGCAAGAACAAAGTATTCAGTATGGTTTGGTCGTAGTCGTACCATATGTAAATTACATTAAAGTTAGCCTCGTTTTGTTCAATTAATCACATAGGGAGTTGAAAACCGATTTTTACCTCAACGGGTGCCCCCACGTGGTCCACCATCCAAGTACTATCCCAACCCGCGAATGCTTAACTTTATTGTTCAGACAAGATCGGAAGTAATCATTGCGTCATTATCGTAGACATACCGTAGCAGAAATACTTTGCATATAAACTGGTTCTGTCCAAATTTATTACGCAGAGAGATCGAAAATTAATGTTGCGGCACCATCTATTCCCAAGCGACCCCATAGCAATTTTACTTCCGTGATCAAACAAAAGAAAGGTGTGCGGAGAATTAAAAGAGGAAACACACGGAAATGGGTGTCCCCAGACGGTTTTATATCCAAGTGATTATTGCATTCCGATCATGCTTAACTTCGGTACTCAGAGGACAAAGAGTGCATTTATTGTAGTAAGGTCATGAATGCACCGAGGTGGAATTACTTCACTTTTCGAAAGGTTCCCTCCAAACTTGTTACACAGAGGTCTAAAAATAAAGTCTGCGGCATCAGCTGTTCCTACACAGTCCCCCATCCATATTCCTACCGGTCCACCAGAGCTAAACCTCCGTGATGAAAGAAGAATTTATGTACGGAGAAAGAAAAGTGGAAACCTACGGAACTAGGTGTCCCCACGTAGCCTTACATGAAGTTTGGTCGCACATTCAAATGATCATATGAGTGTGCCAATGCCTAACATCCACTCTCTGGCTAGAAGGAAGTATTCAATGTGGTTTGGTCGTAGTCGTACCATATGTAAATTACATTGAACTTAACCTGGCTTTGTTCAAATAATTACATAGGGAGTTGAAAACGGATGTGTACCTTAACGAGAGCTCCCACCTGGTACCCCATCCAAGTACTATCCCAGCCCGACAATGCTTAACTTTATTGTTCAGACAAGATTGGACGTAGTTATTGTGCCATTATAGTAGACGTACTGTAAGGGAAATACTTTGCATATAAACTGTTTCTGTCGAAATTAGTTGCGCAAGGAGATCGAAAATGAAGGTTGAAGCTCCGGTTGTTTCCAGGCGGACCAAGTAACTATTTTACTTCTATTATCAAACAAAAGAATGCATACGGATAATTAATATAGGAAACACACGGAACTGGGTGTCCCCAAACGGTTTTATATCAAAGTGATTATCGCATTCTGACCATGCTTAACTTCTGTGCTCAGAGGACAAAGAGTGCGTTTATTGTAGTAAGGTCATGAATGCATGGAGGTGGAATTACTTCAATTTTCGAAAGGTTCCCTCCAAACATGTGACACAGAGGTCTAAAATGGAAAGTCTACGGTATCAGGGGTTTCCACACAGTCACGCATCCATGTAATATCCAAGTCCACCCTTGCTTAACTTCCGTGATCAGACAAGAATTTGTGTACGGAGAAATAATACTGGAAACCTACGGAACTAGGTGTCCCTAGGTGGATTTGCATTCCTGTAATCATCGCAGTCCAACCATGTTTAGACTTTGTTATCAGAGGAGTACATGCGCACATATTGTAGTAAGGTCGTATGTGCACGGAGGTGGAGTTACTTTACTTTTGGAGGGATTCCCTCCAAACTTCTTACACAGAGGTATGAAAATAAAGTT